>OY728142.1:1843730916-1848730916 GCA_963277665.1 Viscum album | reverse complement strand
TAATTTTAATTTGGTTAAAAAAACATAAAATAATAATTTAGTTATATAATTATGTCTTTATTTACTTTAAAAACACTTTAAAATATAATTTATCCTTGTAAATTACATAAAATAAAATGTAGTTTTAAATAAATATAAACATTTCCACTTTTCTTAAAAAAATTAATACATTCAAAAAAATCACAAAAATTAAGAGTAAAATAATTTTGACATTATGATTTTAAAAATATAGATCATTTTTAAATATATATTTTCTAAATGATGTAAAAATTTAATTTTTATTATTTTGATCAAGTGTGACTAACACAATTTTTAGAAAATATGGTTTCTAAGAAAATATTTCATTTTCATTTAAATAATTCACATTTTAGTCATAATAAATATATTAATATTATTTTAATATTTTATTTACTATTATTCATACCCTATAATTTAGATTTTTGGTTATTATGGTATATTATATTACAATTCATTTTGGCTTGGGGTTTCAATTTCTATAGGTTATCGAAGGCATGAAATTATAAGAATTAAACTTTTATTTTTGTTTATGCTCATTGTTACATATCATATAACCTATAGAATAAAATTTTCACCATTTAAAATTTAGGGGTGTGACATTCACCCAACCATAAATAAATGTCACAATCCCAATTTTGTCTCTTGTTAAGAAATTAAGGCTTTTATATTTTGTAATTCATTTTTTAAAAACACACATGATAAAAAGTGTTATTAAAAATTCTTTTTAATAATAGAGAAAAGTAAATACAAGGTTTTTCCCCAAAAAAATAACTTGGTTTCTATTTTGGAGAAAATTGGTGGCATATAAAGATATTGATATAGAGAAAAAGATTAAATAACTATAAAGACTGGTAGATATCTTTGATCATAATAAAGTGAATGATCAATGCAAAGATAAGGACCTAAAACCATAAATCTAAAAAGATTTAAAAGAACATTGATTAATTTTATAGGAATGTAATATGATATATTTTTTAATACAATATTCATTTCCTAATTTTGTGGTTTTATTTTATTGTCTCGTAATATAAGTAAATATACTTACTTCATATCTTTTATGTATTGGTAAACCCATTTGTTATGTTTTCAGAAACATCCCATTCATTTATTACTCCATGAAAATAACATCCCATATGAATTTTTTTTACACTTATAGCACTATAAATATCTTCTAATAGATTGTAATATATATAAAATAATAATATTATTTTCCTGTTATAATAAAAAATTTTCCAAAATTAAATGATGAAAAAAAGGTAAGATGATAAAAAACATATATGAGCCTCCATATAAATAATTAAAGATTTTACATTAAAATTTACACCAAGGAATAAACATAGATTATATAATAATTAAATACCTAAATATTCTAATTATCATCAATATTCTAAAAAATATAGAGTGTTTCCATGGTAATGGTGATCTCATAAATTTTCTACATACATCACCATAAATTTAATTACATTATTCCAAAACAATAAATTACGATAATACTAATGGTTATATATAACTCATACTAATAAAAATTCTCCAAAAATTTAATTAATTATCTCCAAATAAAAATTATTTGATCCCATTATAAGCTTTCAAAAAAAATTATATTCAAAATATTTATTTAAAAATAAAGTAATAATAACTACTACATGATGTAGGCTTGTGGTAGGAACAATAACCCATTACTTTTGGATGTTGGTTCAATCCCCACAACATTTCCTAATGTGGTGTCTTGTCACCAAGCATGTGGGTTGTACTTTTTCTAAAAACTTATTAGTATAATTTATATAACATTCCCAAAGTGTAATAACCCAAAATTTATAGAACATCAATGCTTAGGAAAATCCTAAACCCAAACAACACAATAAAATATAAGGATAAAAAAATTAATTTAATTATAACTTATTTTTTTAATATACATAACCATTAGGATATATTTCACTAAATGGATTCCAAAAACATATCTCTAATTATGTTATATTTCTACCTCAAAAATATTTATATGTGGTTTTTAAGACATCAAGGTTTTTATTCCACTTAAACAAATAAACCAGAGATGATATCAATAACCCTTATGTTAATATATACATATTTACCTATAATGTTAACCCAATCCTTATATGTTTCATGTTTTTTATAATCAAAATACTATTAGTAAAATTGTCTATAAAATTTATTTGTTGAAACTTTATTCATAAAAAAATCAACCATTTAATTCCAACATATATCTATCCTTTATCTAGTAGTTATCCTTTAGAAGATAACATTGAAACCAATAATTCAAAGTATCCCCATATACAATAAAATAAACTTTAAATAGTTCCTTAGTAATATACATTTTTCTGTCCATTATACTACTAATTCTTCCTAAGAAATTAATTTCATTTAACCATTATTTTCTAAAAGTGAGAAATATTACCATTACTTTCAAATACTTATCTTGGGGTATCTTATAAAATTTACACCATGATGGAAGCATAAAATTCATTCCCTAGGGTCATCATCACCCATGTTCATATCAAATTACATCAGTATATCATTTGGAAGTTTTGAGTATAGGTTAAGGTATAGGTTACCAATCAAATTTTGGTATAACTAATTAGGAACAATCAATATATAATTATCATTATCCAACATACCACTTGTTTGCTCATAGTCGACTAATTATATTCCAAATTCAATTTTATCATAATTCCTTAGGGTTCCCTCAATTTACTAAGACCAAAAATAAGAGTGAGATAAACAATAATCATATAAGGGAATGCATATAATCACTTATAGGATGTTTAAATCATGATGCCATATTTTCCATATATAAACCATAGGTTTAAACAACATTATTCATTATTATCAACTATTCAAATCCATCATAATGTTTTATATATAATTTGTTATTTACCAAATGTATATTCCCTAGTAGTGTCCAAATAGGTGAAAAACTCTTATTTTCAGGTACTATGTAATGCTCGAGTCAACCCGACAAGACTTTTTCTAAATTATTACCCATAGGAAAATAAATGGAAGTGCCACATCCAATTATAGTATATAACGAACCAATGTTTTCAATGAAATTTATTTTCTTATAAATATGTCATATAATTACATGAAATCACAACACAGTGAACTACTAACTACTATTTGACCTTTAAACATAATATTGTCACTTCAATGATTTGAATTTTGAAAATTTAACTTACACGGTTGTGATCAGTAAGATGTTTGGAGTCCGATAGAACAAACCTAATTTTTGGTGAATAATAACCTACCCTTATGAATATTAACCTATTCTTTGGAATACGAATATGAACCTTATAAACAATAATTATTTCAAAAGAATAGTTACCTCACCCGTGAATGAATAAATAAAATGTAGAGATTTTAAAGGTGATAATATGACCATATTAAAAGTATGTGTATTCCATTTTAAGTCATAAATAATTAGTTATAATTAAATAATTAATTTAAAATAACATATAATTTCATTTAATATGTTCATAAATTAACAATTTACTGTCTTATAGTTTTTTTGTTAATTTTATAAGACCATATGTAATTTTTGAAAGAGTTATAAAATCAGTTATAATTTAATAGTTTTTTTTCATGTAAATTATGATTTTAATTAAAAATTAAATTAATGAAATTTAGAATATTACTTTTCATAAATGGAGTTAATTTTTATATTATATGTTTCAAACAATGGTTTGGGTGAACTTTTGGTATTTTTCTAAAATACTTAAATTTTTTGTGTATAGTAAAAAACATTAATTTCCCGTAGAAGTAAATTTTAATTTAAATACACTATTCCTGACATCATAATTGATTAAGCACCAAAATAATGAACTCAAATTAAATAATAATTATTCTTTGTCATGGTATCATTACTATTTCATGTATTTTGGAAAAATAATAAACTAATGATTAAAATATTAAGGAGACGCTCCTTTCCTCCACTATAAAAACCACCCACACTCCCCTCTTCTCTTCACTCCTCTCAATCCATGTGCATTCCCTAAATTATGAGGAAATCACTCACTAATATCCTAAACAACATCCATAATCCTTTAGTCTCATCAAAAAACCAAAACCTATCCCCATAAGAGGTCCTCAAAGGATATAGACTCAAGAGGTAAATTCCTCTTTCTAATTATAATATTTCTGTTCAAGTAATTTTATTTTATTTTTTCATTCCCCATATAACATCACCCAAATGGAATGATACCTCCAGGAACATAAACATACTGGAATATTATTATGCTAATGGTATAATTCATTATCATTTCTACTTTCGAATTATTTTATACTAAAGAAATGAAAAACCATCTAAGATGTGTTAATTTATCACATTCAAGGATGAAAATTTATCAATTTCTATTACCATAATCTATTCTGGTCATGAAACAATTATTATGGTTTAACCAGACAATTAAATATGTGTTTTATCTTATGTTTTTTTTCTATAATTCCCTTTTCACACTTGATGGAAAATAATAATGCAAAACAAGTTAATTATGAGAAAAATCTCCAAATTAATGCAAGCATTTATCATTAAGGTATTATATAATGATTCTACTTCACCCCAAGTAACCAAATTAAATTATAAACCATTTAAATTTATGGATGTTATATAATAAAATATATCTTCAATTCTGTACAAACACCTTCATTATACGTGTTTACCAAACATAAATATAAGTGAACCGGTCATTATAACCAGTATGAAAACTGATCTGGATAATGAAATTGATCCTAAAAACCAATCAAAATGATTATAAATGTACTTAAAAATAATATAATAAATATTATAAATATATAAATTGTTCTTTAATTTTTAATTAATGAACCTAATTTGACAATTACGATCTTTAAGATCAAGGGAAGATCACAATTGGACCTAGGGTAAGGGATCCTGTCTATTTCACTTTTATTCAAGATTGTCATCAATGTTATGATTTTTATGTGTAATTAGAGGCAATGAGTTATGATTATAAACCTACCCAATACATACCTCATGATTTATATGTGATTATAACCCCCTTTATATATCTTTAATACCACTTAATTACACCTGATATAATGGTTTCAATCCAAAATGAATTTTATCAGAATCTCCTTTATTCATTCGGGTTTCCATATAATTATTTCTACCAAAATGAAAATATCCTATCTATTTTTTTGAATATTATATATTATCTATAAATTTACAAATATCATTTATCTTGACCCTTCCATTGTTCTATTTTAGTAGTATACATGTTTTTATGTGATTCCCTCCTCAATAATTCCTGATAAGCCAAACTGTTTTAGGGGAACTTCCAGAATTCTTACCTGATTTCAAGTGCACTCATTCTTCATTTTAATCCACTATTGTATTTATAAAATCAGTAATTTATATTATTAAAACCTTATTGTTTCACTTCTGGTTTTGTATAAAGTATTTTTCCCTTTTCTATTTTAAAGTCTATATAGTGTTTTCCTTAAAACCACTCAAAAATGTTTTCATTCTCAAATTTTGTAAATAATTGTCAGAACTTTTGTGACTTATACTTTATTTCACTTCCCATTATACATGAATATTTTCCATTTTGAACTTATATATATATTTTATTTCCTTTTCTTCATGAACACTTTTATGATACACCCATTTTTCAGGCCTTATATGATGATTATGGTACCCAATAACTTTCATAGGTAACCCTTATGTTTATATATGACTAACTATGTATGATTCATTATGTGGAAAACAGATTCTTGGAATATTGAGATGGGTCTTCCAAGATAGCACTTCAATGCCTTGGGTAATGTTAAGTCTCAGGAGATGTTATGAGTGAAAGTCTTGGCGGTTAGCCTTGGCTTGTGATATAATGTGAAACAATCTTAGAGGTTAGCCTTGACTCGTACTAAAGTTATGTTTTATATTTTTTACACAGTTATATACTCTATTGTTATATGATTCCATTTTTATATGTTAATGTTACATAAGTTAAATTCCTTCTTTATGTCATTATGTTATGACTTCTATTGCTTGTGCTCGGTTTTGTTCTTATGGTTATTAACTTACTAGGCTATTTAGCTCATCCCTTTGTTTGTGTGTTACCATGGGTACCCTATGCGGATGTTTGAGAACAATTGAAGTTAGGAGATCAATTTGAATATTAAATAAAGAAGTGTTTTTTAGTCTAATGTTTTTATTTTTATGTACCTAGTCTTCAAAGATATTTGACATCTTGATCCATGGATTTTACTCTGATATATAATTATTCTAAAAATCACGTAATGTCTTATGTAAAGGATATGGTCCCTATAATTTGTATCATAGTATGGACTTGTTATTTATGGAGATTAGTAATAGAGTACCTTAGTAGCAAACATATGGATGATACAATGTGTAAGAAAACATCCCTATATTATGGTAAGTATAGTGTAAGTGGTTTATCAAAAAAATACATCCATGTCAGGATACAAATAGGAATAGGGGGATCTAGAAGAAATGTACCATGGAGTGAAAGCTCCGACAAGCATTTTCATGCTTGACTTGGGTTATCTTGGTATATGAAAATAGGCCTTACTGCACTCTTGGTTTAACACTCGTGGGTGACATGCTTTTTTAAATTAATGAGCTTATTAAAAACCATTATTAATGGAATAAAAAAATCCCATTTGAATATAAGTAAAAAATAGCCCAAGGATAACACTGATTTAAACATATGAAATAACAAGTTAGGATACATATCTTCTTTTCAAGTTTATCCTTTATGTTCATTATTTCCCATTTTTGTGTTCCTTAAATAAGAATTCAAGACCTTTCATTATACATTATTTTTCATAGTTAATACTGGGAAATTGAACAACATGATCCAACAACCAATGTGATAGACACTGTGATTATTTCCCTAATATTATACCTGATATGATGGGAACGGGTGATCGAAACATCATGACTGTACTTTCTTAGGTCGCTCAAGTTATGAATAATAACATGAATCATGTAGAATTACCTCCTCCATGGAAAGATAATATTTCCCTATAATCCTCTATGCAGTAAAGGCCTCCCATGTTTAGTGGATCTTCTGATCCCCTCCTCACAAAAAAGTTGATTAACCCCATTGAAAATATATTCTCCATCCTCTAGTGCTCAGGAGAAGATAAATTTGTACTGGCGGTCTATCATTTTGATGGGTAAGCTGATCAGTGGTGGACATTGAACACGAATACAATGTGCCAAGATGAAATTGATTCCATGGATCTGGAGGAATTCAGGAGGATGGTTTTCAATTAATATTTTCCTCAAACCCCCCATATCAAGATATAAAGAGAGTCACTCAGTCACAAGTAGAATGACATTGAGCCCATCAGGTTATATAAAGAAAACGTTACAAGGATTTCAAGGTATGCCTCTGACTCTGTCATGAACACCAAAAGAAAGGTAGATCGTTTCTTTTGTCGAATAAATCTGAGTCAATGAAAAGTGTTTGCTATTCGAGACATCCACAATTAGTAGGATATTTTCCATTGTGTCTTAAATGTTGAAATTGAGATTAGAGAATATTAGTGGCCTCATGGGCCCTGTGACAAGAAGATTACAATGGTGAACAACATGATTGGTACCACAAACAAATCCCATGATGGAAAAAACCTGAATATCCTAATTGTAAATGTTGTGGGTAGAATCATCATGAGAACTTTCTAATGGGAAGTAGGAATATCTTCAAATGTGGAAATCTCGGACATCTGGCCACGAACTGTCGAAGTGATATAAAAAACCTCGCTAATGTAGAAGAATAAAAGAAGGTTCATATCAATTCTCATGTAGTGGTGTAGTGTTACCATTATAAAGATAATGTAAATTATGTATAATATTTCCCTATACCAAGGGTTTTTAATGGAAATCAACAAAAAATTCCGAGGCAACAAGGAAGCCCTTAAGTTATCACTACTACTAATGCGGAGCCTAAACAATGATGTGGTGACACATACAATTGTTATTCATTCAAGAATGGTGAATGAACTATTTGATTCTACTTCTACACATTCATTCATATCATTCATGTTTCGTGGGACTATTCAAGAACCAGCTCAATATTTGGAGGATAAGTTATCAATGAGAACAAATAATGGAGAAATTATTTCTTCCATGGTCTATATATTGTCCCTGGTTAATTTTTGTTGAGTGACCCTCCTGATAAATCACTTCATACTTCCTTTAGTAGAGGTCGATTCTATCTTTGGCATGGATTGGCCATCTTTACACAACGATAATATCAAATTCTGGGAAATGGAGATCACTCTTCACATCCCAAAGAATCCTCTAATTCTATACATGTGAAAGGAGGAAGATGAATCTCTTTTAGAGTCAGTATATCATGTGTGGATATTAATTATTTATGAGGATGCGCATCTAGATCAAATGATTGTGAAAAAGGAGAGAATCATGCTTGATGACATGCCCATCATGACCGATTACAATGATGTATTCTCCAAATATTTGTATGGTCTTCCTCCTGATCACAAGGTTGAGTTATCAATTGAACTTATTCGTGGATAATTGCCTATATCAAAGAAACATTATAGAATGACTAATTTTGAGATGGAAGATCTAAAGAAGGAGTTATAGGAGAATCTTGACTGCGGTTTTATACACCCATGTGCTTCACAATGGTGTGTGCCAGTCCACTTTTTCATGAAGAAGGAGGGATCAATATGCCTCTGTATTGATAATAGTGAGCTCAAAAAATCACAATAAACAACTAGTATCCCATGACTCAGATTAATAATTTGTTTAATCAGCTTCATGTGGTAAGTTATTTCTCTAAGGCGGACATTCGGTCCGGTAATCACAAATTAAAGGTAAGGAAAGAACATATTCCCATGATTACCTTTCGAATGGGGTATGGAAACTATGAGATCATTGTGATTCCATTTAGACTCACTAATTCTCTAGAAATTTTCATTGATTCAATGAATAGAGTCATCAAATATTTACTTGAGAAATTTGTGCCAGTCTTTATTGATGATATTATGATATACTCCAAGATCACGGATGAACATGAGAAGTATTTGAATACCATGTTAAAAATATTACGGAGGGAGAAGTTGTATGAAACATATTGTAAATGAGTGTTTTAAATAGAGGAAGTATCATTCTTGGTGTATGTTATCAGTAGCCAAGGGATATATTTGGACCCTTCCATGATAAAGGCAATTAGAGAGTGGCCCATGCGAACATCTATAATGGCGATCCGCTGCATTCTCGGTCTAGCTAGATCTTATTGGCATGTTCAGAATAACTTCTCATGATTTTCGAAACTAATGACCACACTGACATTGAAGGGAGTATAGTTTTTGTAGACTCAAGAATGTGAAGACTATTTTAAGGAGTTGAAAAAGAGGCTTATAATTTCACCATTACTCACACTCACGTCAAGTGGAGAAGTCTTTAGGATGTGCGATGATGAAAAATGATAAATACACCTCATGGAAGAATACAATGCATGAGAAAAAGTATCCCACACATGATCTAGAGTTGGTGGTTGTGATCATTGCATTGAAAATCGAAGGGCATTATCTATATGTGGAGAAGTGTTAGATATATACTGATCACAAGTGTCTAGAATATATAATCACATAGAATGAGCTTAATATGTGCCAGTGAATATTGATAGGGATCCTCAAGGATTAGGAATTCACTATCCACTACCATCTCCATAAGGGAAATAAGGTGTCAGATGCTCTATGTACAAAGGATCTTGTGTATTTATCAATGATGATAATTGAAAAGGATATAATATTCTGTGATTTGTAGAGGATGGACAAGGGAATCATTAAGGGAGTAATATTATCAATCATTTTCCAAATGATTTCTAAACCATCTCTCATGGAGAAAATAATGGTTTCTCAAAGAAAAATGAGGAAATTCTAAAACGTGTGGAAGCTATCAGAAGTGGGAAATACATGAAGTTCATGATTGATGTTGAAGGAGTATTATTATTTGGATCATGATTATGTGTACCATCTGACCCAAACATAAAAAAGGATCTCTTAATGAAACATATAGCTCAACCATCACTCTTCACATAGGGATCAAAAAGATGTATCGATATATCTGAGAGAACTTTTGGTTGGACAACATTAAAATGGAGATTACTGAATATACATAAAATTTCTTGGTATGTCAGGAAGTGAAGGCTGAGAGGAAAAAGTTGAAGGTGATTATTTAACCACTACCCATACCAACATGGAGGAGGGATAACATCACCATGGACTATGTCACTGAAATTCCAAGGAAATATAGGGGAATCAATTACATATGGGTAATTGTGGATCGTCTTAAAAAGACATCTCACTTTATCATGATTAAGGAGGACATTTCATGAGATAAACTTGCACTGATATACATAAAAACGTTTTAAGGCCATATTAGGTACCTCTATTTATTTTATCTGATTGTGATCTGAGATTCACCTCGACGTTCTTAAAAATATTCCAACTTGCTTTAAGAACAGAACTGAACATCAGTATGACCTATCATCCTCAAACTAATTTCTAATATAAGAGAACAATTCAGACACTAGAAGATATATTGAGGGAATGTTCTATGGAATTTAATGGAGGATAAGACCAACATCTTGAATTGGATTAAGTTTCTTACAAAAAAAAATTCAACTCTTGTATCTGAATGTCACTGTATGAAGCCCTTTATACGAAAAGTTGTAGAACAATATCGTGTTGGGATGAATTCAGTGAGTATAAGCTACTAGGACATGAAATTTTCATAAAAAATGGTGGAGAATGTGAAAACCATTCTACAGCATATCACAGAAACCCAAAGTTGACAGAAGGGTTATGAAGACAATAATGGATGAGACCTTGAGATGAATGTTAGAGACATTATATTTCTACACATATCTCCTTGGAACAAGGTCATGAGGTTTGGAAGGTAAGGGATTCTAAGTCCTTATATCATAGGCCGCTTCGGGATCCTTGATCAGGTTGGAGTTGTTGCCTATCGACTAGAACATCTACCTACCATGTCCAATGTATATGATTTCCTTCATGTATACCCATTAAATATGTACATACCAGAACATTCACATGTACTATTTTTAGAGGTGGAATAGTTGGATAATGATATTTCTTACGAGGAGATGCCCGTGAAAATATTAGATCGTAGAGATAAAGTTCTACGTAAAAATACTACCCACCTAGTCAAATTAATATGATGGAACCAAATGTAAGAAGAGGCAACATGATAATTAGAGGGGAAATAAAGGAAAATTACATACACCAGTTTCTAGAATAGAAGGAAAAACAAATGTTTCAGGGAAAATTTTCTTAAGCCAGGAAGAAAGTAACCACCCCTTGTTTATAATTGAAATTACTTTCTTATAAATAAGTCATATAATCACATGAAATCACAACACAATTAACTAATAAGTACTATGTGACCTTTAAACATAATATTATCTCTTCAATGACTAATATTTTGAAAATATGACTTTCATAGTTAAGATTAGTAAGATGATCGGAGTTCGATAGAACAAACATAATTTTTGGTGAATAGTAACATAACATTATGAATAGTAACACACCCTTATGAATAGTAATATGACCGTTATGAATAATAAAACATCTAAAAGAAAAGTAAACTCACCCATAAATGTATAAATAAAATGTAGGCTGTTTAAAAGTGAATATATCACCATAGTAAAAGTATGATATTTTTTTGTAAGTCGTAAAAAATTTGTTAAAATTAATTAATTAATTGAAAATAAAATGTATTTTTTTATAATGTTATCAAAATATTAAATTTTAACGTCCTCGGGTTTTAAGATAATTTTATATGACCTTAGGTAATTTTTGAAGGCGTTATAAAATCAGTTATAGTTTAAAAATATGTAATTTTCAAGTAAATTATAATATTAATTAAAATTTAAATTAATCATATATAGAATTTTTTTTTTGAAAAATGGGGTTCATTTTGGGATTATGCACACCGAAAAATGTTTGGGGTGAAATTTTGGGATTTTTCTGGAATAAATGAATTTTTGGTTAATAGTAAAATACATTAATTTACTATATAAATACATTTTAATTTAAATACACTATTCCTAACATCATAAGTGATGTAATAAACCATATATCTAAATCACATGAAAGTATCTCTATACATGGTCATCTTATCATTATAATTTCATGACTTTTGGAAAAATAAATATCTAATGATTAAAATATTAAGAAAACCCTCCCCCTCCACTATAAAATCCACCCACACTCCCCTCTTATCTTTACTCCTATAAAGCAATGTACCTTCCATAAATTCTAATAAAATATGTCCCCAAAATCCTTCCCCACGTTTATTAGCCTTTTGTCTCCACAAAAGACTAAAATTGCTTCCCTTAAGAGGTTCTCAATGGAGATAAACTCAAGGGCTAAATCCCTCTTTCCAATTATTTTATTTCCTTTAAAGTTCTTCTCTTTTCTTTTTTTATTTCCTCACCTCCTATCACCCAAATGGTATGATAACTCCAATAACATAAATGTGCTATTTATTTTTTTTAATGATAATGGGATAATTGATGATTATATATCCTTTCCCCTATTTATATGAAGGAAATGAAAACACCACCCGAGATGTGATAATTTATCACATTCATGGACGAAAATTTATCAATTTATATTACCATATTTTATTCTTGTAAGGAAAAAATTTTTACTATTGAATAATAAAATTAAATATTTATTTTCTTAAATGTTTTTTCCTAGAATCCTCTGGCACATTTGAAGTTAAATAATAATGCAAAACAAGTTAATTATGAGGAAAATCACGAAATTAATTCAAGCCTATATCCTTAATTTTTTATATAATGATTCAACATCATTCCATGAAAACAAATTAAATATTCAACCATATAATATTATGTATGTTCAATAACAATATATAACTCCAATTCTGGAAAACCACCTTTATCATACACGTTTATCCGAAAATGAATATAATTGACCCAATCATTAAAACCATGTAAGAAAACTAACCCATACCATGAATTTGAACCTCATAACCAATCCAAATGGTTATAAATGAACTAAAAAATAGTATAAATAATATTATAAATATATAATAGGTTCGTTAATTATTAATTAATCAACTAAATTTTACTATTCATGTCTTTTAGATCAAGGGAAGATCACTACCAGACTTATGCTAAGGGATCCTCTCTATTTCACTTTTATTCAAGATTGTACTCTATGTTATGAACTTTTATGTGTAATTACATGTAATGGGGTATGATTATTCACGTCCACCATACTTTCCTCATGGATTATATGTGATGAGAAACCCCTTAATCTCATTTAATTCCCTCAAAAGTACACCTGATACCATGCCGATAATCCATAATGAATTCTACCAGACTCTCCTTTATTCCGCAAATTTTCATTGTCATAATTTCTACCAAAATGAATTTATCAATTTTATTTATGTGAATATTATAGATTTTCAATACATATACAAAAATCATTTATCAAGACCCTACCATCATTCTCTTTTTTGTGTATACTTGTTTTTAAGTGATTCCCTTCCCAATACTTCCTTATAAGAAAACCTGTTTTAAACAAACTTCCCAAATTAATATTTGATTTAAAGTGAACACTATCTTATATTTTAATCCACTGTTATCTTTATAAAATCAATCCTTTTTATTATTAAAACATTCTTGGTTCACTTCGGGGTTTTTATAAATTATTATTCTGTTTTCTATTTTAAAGGCTCTATAGTTTTTTCCTTAAAACCTCTCAAAAAATGTTTTAATACTAAATTTTCATCAATAAATTTCATTCATGTCATCACTTATACTTGAAATCACTAAAAATGATACATTACTATTTTCCATTATGAACTTCCATGTAAATTTTAGTTCCTTTCTTTCATGGACACATTTACGATACTCCTATTTGTTATGCCTTATGCCTTGATTATGGTACCCAATCCTTTCCATGGGTAATACTTATGTTTATATATGATTGATTATGTATGATTAATTATGTGGAAATCATATTCATGTATTTTTAAGATGTTTTCACTTAGATAGCGCTTTAATTAATTGGTTAATGTAATGTCTCATGAGAGGTTATGTGTGATCGTCTTGGTGGTTAGCCTTGGCTTGTGCTACTATGTGAAATGACCTTGGTAGTTATCCTTGACTCATACTAAAGTCATGTTTTAAATTTATTCCACAATTCAATGACCCTTTGTTTATATGAATCCATGTTTATATGTTAATGTTCCATATGTTAAATTCCTTTTTATATCACAATTTCATGACTTCTATTCCTTTTTCTAATGCTTTGTTCTTATGGTGATTCCCTTACTGAGCTGTTTAGCTCATCAATTTTTTTAACTGTTCCCCAGGGTAGCCTATGCATATGGTTAAAAATAATGGATGTTAGGATCTCAATTTGAAGATTAAATAACGATGTTTATTTGGTCTCAATTTTTTGGTTTTATGTACCTAGTCTTAAAATACACTAGAATTCACGACCCTTAACTTGTACATTGCTGTATAATTATGCTTAAAATAATGTAATGTCTTATAAAAATGGATATGGTCTTTATATAGAAACCAAACACATATGTATTTCAAGAAAAAACCACATAATTTCTACCTTACCAATACATTAGGATGGTATTATTTTATTATGATCAATATATATAAAAGGGTTATCTTTTTTAGTCTATGGGTTCATAAATATCTGCACCATGGATTCTACTAAACATCAGATGTTTCCAACGGTGATGACTTGTAATCAATTAACATAGTTCCATTATCAACTTTATTAAATTTACATAAGATACATGTAATCACACCCCGAAGGACTAGATTGTCTTGTATTATGGATAAATTAGATACAAACATGCATGTAATAATAAATTTGAATATACAAATTACAAAATTAATTTATTTATAGAATATAATTATTGCGAATAGAATATCATTTCATATCATTCAAAATACACATCTTGGATTCTGGGGAAAGTAAAAAAAATTATTGTGAACTCAAATGATATGTAATATTTATGTAATGTAGAAAATATCATCTGTAAATTAAGAATAATAAATATGAACATGTAAATATATAAACAAAAATGATATTTAATTTACATAATTAATATTAGGATTATATGTGGAAAAATAAATATGGAAATATAAAAACCTAAAAAAATATTCTATTTAAAGAAATTTACTATCATGAAACGATATAAAATAATTGATATGGGATGGAAGATAACTAAAAACACAAGTCATTTAATCAACAACTTTGAATGAACTTCAACAATAGATAATATCATATTGAAAATGTAATGGATAAAAATGCTAAATATATTATGATATAAATAATTAATTATTGGATCCCATGAAATCTTAAATCATCACACATCGACCATCACATACATTCCCATGATGTTTTAAATCGACAAGTAGAATCTATTTAAATTATAACTTATTGATTCTCCACATGAGTCCACTGGTTCATCGATGGACTATATAATTATGATCCCCACCCATCACTGAATATCCAAATCATTCATCACAGATAAAATAATCAATTTTATTTAGGAATAATATTACTTGTAAACATATATATATATATGCATTTATTAAATAATACATATTTAATAATATATCCCTATATAACAAATAACATTGATTGAAAACTCTATATTTCAGGATGGTATATGGTTTAGGAAATAATAATATCCCAGATATAAAAATTCTGGTTAAAATAGAATTGAAAAATTATCAATCATTAATAAATACTTATTCATTTTAAATAAATCTATAGGGTATTATATTCCCCACAATAATGTGAAATATTAAACAAATTTCTCAATAAAATGGAAGTTGAGAAAAAATACCTTACGATGATCATAATATTGACATGAGAATTGATGAATGAATAGATTATGCGTATAAAATGTAAATAAAAATATAGCAAGATGAAATAAATTATAATACAATAAAGATTCATTATAATAATAATATTTTATAATCAAAGTCAAATGAAGAATTAATACAAGTAGATGAAAAAATTGAGTTTCCTTACACATGATAACATCATATAAAATACAAATTTTTAATAATAAAATATAAACTATAAAATAAAATAAATTAATGTGTATTCATGATATTACATGTAAAATGGCTATTATGTACACAAAATATAATAATTTAGGCACACAACAAGAGACGATGCCTCGATGAAAAGAAAAGGAGACAACGATCTTTTCCGCACACATCATTCTTGGTGAAAATACTCAAAGATCAATATTAATGGTTTTAAAAATTTCATTAATTTATAAAATAAACATATTGAATGATATTATATCTTATATTATTATCTTCTAATATATTATCACAATTTTTTTAATGATATTTCTTTATTTTAATTGTTTCATATGATAAATTCCTTGATTTCTCATGCATATTTTAACATGTTCTTTATCAATATTGAAAATAATTATATATAAAATTGTAATAATTTTTTAAATTTTATTTTATCATTTGATAAAATTTTATAATAATTATTGAAATTTTTTCAGGGACAATGGAGCACATCACATTATTGAGATGACAAGACATACTTACAATCGGTGAATATACCCATTTCCTTTATAGGTGAAAGGGTATGGCATAAAGTGATATATTAACTTCCAATAATAAATATCATATCATATTTATAACATATATTAACAAAATATATACTTATTACTATCCATGAAAAGATTAAATGAAAAACGAAGTCCATTACTTCCTAAGGAGGAAGTCTGCCATTAAAACTTGCAATGTTATAATAGTTTTAACATAGAGGAAAGTAAGAAGGTTCATGTGATATTATTATTATATTAGTATAAATATATATTAAATATCATATAATGTGTTACATATATCCTTGAATACATCTTTTAATGGTGGTGATGGAAGACAAAGTACATTGGTTTACTAGGTAGTATTTAATCATACAATTGATCCACAATTTTGTTTACCATATTATAAAATAGGATATAGATATAGGTCATTCAAATTACATAATAAATTATTTTTACACCAAATAAACTGATGTCACTATATAATTATGGTTTAATATGATATTAGTTAGTTGGAAAAGAAATTAAAACACTCATTTAAGAACATTACATCTTCTCCAAACAACATCATTAGGACTGCACCCAAAAACTTATTGGATATATTTATGATAATAGTTGATATAAGTTGTTTTTTGTGGAGTTAATAAGTTATTTTTTCAGGTATTTGTAGACAAAAATGTTTTTGGATGTGTGAAGAGTGAAGGATATGTGGTGTGATGTTATAAGTGGGGGAGAGGTTATACACAGAATTTTTAAAAAGAATCACATAGAAATATGTTTTTTCTAATGAATCAATCCACAAAATGGTTATTTTGAACCCTTACTAGATATAAAGTCTAAATATTGTTATATAATGAGTATTGAGATTGATTTATATTCATTTTAATAGTTATAATTTTATTTAAAACCTATAATAAACAAGTTTTCTACGTTAATGATAATAATTAATTATTACTGTATTTAATATTCAAAATGGTCAAAAATTATTTATAAATTTCTGTAAAATAGAAGTTATTATTATTAAAAATATATAATCCATTTTTTACAATTTAATTTACATAATTGGTATAATAAAATTTAAAATTATAATTGTAGACGTGATGAAAAAGTAGATATCCAAAAAGTAATGTTTCATTATTATAAAAAAATTTATTAAAAAAATCAATATGATATTGATTCCAATTATATAAATTTTTTAATTAATAAAATAATAGATATAACTTTTCCTAAAACCTAGGTAATAATAAAATATATTCTTTGACCATATTTAAATAAAAATTTGATTTTTAGTTAATATAATTATTTTTCAGTATTAATTGAAAACAAAAACTCTTTTGGAGAATATAAAAAATTCAAACTAAACTGATTTTGATATGATGACTTTAAAAATAAATTTTTCATAAAATATATTTTATAAATTTTGTAAAAAATTATTTTAAATTATCTAAAAAATGTTTTAGTAAACCATGTTTTAAGAAAATTAAGTTGTTTAGAGAAAATTTCGTTTTATATTATATGATAATTATCTTATAAATAATAAATAAATAAACATAAGTTTCAGAATTTATTTATTAATATTAAAACCAAACAATTTTAAATCTATGTTATAGTGGTATACTATATTACGGTATATTTAGACTTGGGGATATGTGTTCCACAAGCTATAGATGGGATTAAATTTAATGAAAAAACTTTCTTGGATGCTAAAGCCCAACATTGTGTGTCAGATATTCTTTGGTGTAAAATATTGAGTTTTAAGAGTTTTTGGGTGTTAAATCTATATAATATGTAAAAAAACATTCTATGTGAATTTATAAATTAAAATTTTATGAGTAGTATATATATCACACCATTCCCTATATTGATATTGCCTCAAAGTCTTAAATTTTTAATTTACCACAGTTTACTCAAAATCATGAGTTGGTTATTTTTTTCTCATGTAGCTTGTATTATCATTGGGAATAAGAAATCATTATATAAATTTTAAATCCCATAGTTGTCTCTATAATAAATAATTTATTTCTAAAACCAACTTAATTTTTATCCATCACATCATTTCAATGAAATATCATTCAAGAAAAGACATCATTTAGGCATGTGGTATAATGACCCAACCTTAAAACATTACATTATCATGAATTAAATGAATGATTCACATTGAGGATCTTTTCAGGTTTAGAGTTTTAGAGAATTAGGACATAACAATTACATCACAAAAGATTACAAAGTAGACACTTCTATATAGTTTCCTTTTTTTACAAAACATGAACTCTTGAAAAAAGTGTCATGTCTAGTTCCATGTTTAAGACATCATGAAATTTTCTTGATCCCATCCTTGAACCTATTCCACATTATGTCCTGTGAAAAACGTTTCAAAAAAACTTGGGATTAACATAAAAAACTCATTAAGGGATACACAAAGAAGGAAAACTGTTAGTTTTTCAAAGCAATGGGTAAACCAAGAATAATTTATCAAAGTAATACTTTTCACCTTTATAAAGTAGTAAATACTCTTCACTGAATAAAATATCATTAATTACCCTTTTTAACAATAATATTACCATAAAACCCATATAAAGAACACATAACATATAAAGGTAACTTGGGGACATAAACATACTTAAATGGAATAACCATACGGTCGACATCCACACATATCACTAAATGGAACAACCATACGGCCGACTTCCGTACCCAATGCATTGGAGGTTATAACATAACCACCCATCCTGGTATTCACGACACCACCCATCATATGTTTTATCACGTAACCACCTATCAAATGTCTAAGTACCATTATAAAATCATAAGTCATAAAACAAATATAATGGAAAGAAAACATTTCCACATTTCGATCACAATATATCAGTTAAATATATTGAAATAACAAATACATTATAAAAACCAGTTTCAATACCAAAATAAATAAAAGATTTTATGTTATTTATTTCATTTTAAAAACAATACGGCTTGTTGAGAAATCTAAAGACCAAATAATACTCGCGGCAGCGGAAAATGTCGTTGTCACCGTGTACGTTAAAATAAATATTCCTTTTTTTCGTTTAGTAAAACGATTGATAGAAAAATATTCCATTGGAATGAAATGAAAAGTCAAAGGTGTTTTATACATCTTATAAAATAAAGTCTTGATTTCACACAAAATATACCTCAATGAAAGGAGATTGAGATGAAGTCCCTTACAAAGTCGGTATCCTTAAATTAAGGATAAATCAATTACATAATTATGTGTGGAAAATATAAAAACATCCAACATAAGAGGATATTAAGTGTAAAATAATCATAGGTCATCCACACATTTTCATAGTATTACATAATCAATAATTAGAGGTTTAACCCAAAGAATTTAAATTGGGTTAAAAAGTTCCCTTATAGAAATTCGACAGCCTAACGACGTCATTTTAAAATTCATAAAATGAGACGATGAGAGATAAAAAGGGTATCTCATCACATGTACATATCATTTACAGCAATAAGGATATATAATAACATATCCCAACTTAAGAATATGTAAATTAATATACCTAACAAAAATTACTCTTTTAAAAAGAGGAGGGTGAAAGGTTCCCTTACCAACTTGGGGAACATTCAAAACGTAAACCCCATGAAATAAGGACTATAAAACATTGATTTAAATACTCATAAAAGAAAGTATATTACACAAAGAGTAGAATAATGTTAATTACATACAACACTCAAAGGAAATTGTGGAAAATGTAGCCTAAATCTCACGGTAATAAAAGTGAAAAGAAAACCCCCTTATCTTGCTGTAATCAAATGAGTCAAATGACCAAAAGATAATAACCACCAAATGAATTACAGAACACCATGAATATATATATAATCATGATAATATATATCAAATGTCAGTACACAATACACCACATTCAATAAATAAGTGGAAAATAATGCAAATCTCATGGAATTAAATGTGAGATAAGAAACCCCTTATGAAAATTCGACAGCCTAACAGCGCCACATAAAAATTACAAAAATGGATTGATGAGACCAAATAGGGTCTCTCATAATATTAAAATAAAAAGTAATGCAATAAGAATACAAAATAACTTCCCCTAATATAATAAATAGGAGTTTAAAGTATGTGACATGAAATATAGTACATAAAAAGAAAGAGAGAGGTAGGATCCCTTACCTCAAATCTGACTAGTCTTGTTCATTTCGTTATATTCTTGAATAATATACTTTGGTCAATTTATAATTTTTTTAAGGAAAAACTTTAATGTTTATTATTCAGTTCATATAATATATTATAATGTTATAATAATTGGTTAATAATATGAGTTCATATCATACATTTTTGTTGACGTTCACTACATGAGTGAAAATTGAACTTGTCGGAAAAGAATCTTCCTTGTAGTTATTGCTACATTATCTCAATAATAGTATTAATAATTTAAATATCATATATATCTAGTATATATTAATTTTATACTATTCGATAACATTTGTAGAAAAAATATGAAATGCACAGTTCTTGGAGATGGTAGGCCGTACGTAGGCAAGAACACTACTTTCATTTCTTTATCATATTAATAGAATTAAAAATAAATGATAGATATATATATTATAATTACAGAATGATTTATATAATTTATATGTAATATATGTCATATATATCCATTATATATATGTACTTATAATAGTACATAACATTTGGAGATAAGAAATGAAATGTACCATTCATGGAGATGATAAGTCGTACGTATGCATGAACACTACTTTCATTTCTATTTCATAATTTAATGGAATTAAAACATAATGATACATAGGTATATTATAATTACAGTATAATATCATATATAACATCATTAACTCCATCCTTTATTCATCCCACATATGGAATTAACTATTCAAATCACTTTGAGGGGGCGGTAGTCCACACTTCCTAAAATAAAATTATCGTGTTTACCCATTATGGAAACCATATAGTTTTGGAATCAATGAAAAATATAGAAGAATTATGAATACATATACATAATATATATATCATATATAAATAGAGTTACATCTTAATGGCGACCATGAGAGGTGATAAAAAAAGATTGAACAATCATCGTTTCATGAGGCAATAATTCGCCACCCATAGAAACAATATGTTATTCAACCATTAGATAGAGGTGTGTATGAGTTTAGATAGAATATTTATCATAAAAACATCCTATTATATTTAAGATACTTTTTTGTTACAATATAAAGTAATAAAATGTGTTTAGTGGGTTGGAGTAGCAAAATAAAACAAAAGAACATAAGAGAAGACATTACCTTCAAATCGGATAACTCTTTTTGATTTGAGCCCAAAGGCTTCCTTGGAAATACTTATGCCCAATGTGAGGCTTCTAGGAGTAATATAGGGATGTGGAGAGACAATATGAGCATAGGTTGGACAAGCCAAGGGCTTGAGAGGTGTGGGTAAGGGGGTAGAGGTGGGTGCCTTTTATAAGAGGGAGGAGGGGCACTCTTGGATGGTCTTGAAAAGATACTTTATTATAAAATGATTTTCGGATATTAAAGGTCCCACAATTATTTATTTCAAGTATAAGGTGATAAGGGTTCTAAATACACCCATAAAATAGGTTTTAGACAAGTTTAAGTCTTATATTTTACCTTATATTTTCATTTTATTTAAATCGTTCATTAATGAGGTAATCGCGGCATCATCATGGTGTCATAAATAAATTTATATATTTAATGTCTAAAAATTATAAATAATATATATCATGATGTATGAAATCTTTTTATCTTTATAATGAATATTTATAGTAAAAAATATGACTTTTATAACCCCATGTAAATGTTGTTTTATTAAAACAATACATGTTTGTGACATTTTTATTTTAACTTTAAATAAAAAGTTATTAATGTCATTTTCATACCCAAGTGGCTCCATGGGGTCCCCATGTTGACCAAAGTATTTTCTTGGTCGCCCATGAATTATTCAATAAGTGTAGGACAAGTGTAAAGGTAATTTCATATTATTATATCATTATATTTACCTTAAATTACACTAACTACCTTTAATCGTGATTAATAAAACATAAAAGTTACTATTCACCAAAAAATTATTTTAATCCCTTTGAACCATATTTTACATACTAATGACAACGGTGTACGTCGGATTTGTGAAATTCAAATCATAGAGGTGCTAAAATTTCATTTAAATGAAAATTTAGTTTTTTAACTACCATTTAGTGGTTTCACTATTCATCAAAAATTTATGTTTTTTCATAAAAATAACAAAAATTCACCCTAAGATATATTTGATATTCCAAATTTAAAAATGATTTCCATTTTACCAAATTGAAAACACAAAATTTTCATTAATTATTTTTATAATTAATTCCCATTGTCAAAACAAATAACGTGTTTTTAAGAAACAATATCGATCAAAATATTGATACTTTTTTATGTACAATTTCAAAGTGAAATTAATTCCAATGACCACCATTGGATTAAATGGTAAAAATATATTATAATTTATCTTTAAAAACATTTTAAAAAATAATCTAATCATGTAAATAAATTATATTAAAATGTGGTCTTGAATTAAAATACAACATTTTTCACTTATTCATTAAAAATGAACATTATCAGAAAAATAACAAAAACATACATAAAGTAAAATTTGATGTCCCTATTCTATAGAAGGACATTATTTAGTCTAGTATAATGTATAAGAGTGACCGAAACTATTTTTAAGGAGGGCTCTACATCAAAAGGCGATAAATTGACCTTTTATTGAATATTAGAGTATTTATGATTAAAATTGAATTCTTTTCTTATTTTAAGCCTTTATCTTTTATTGGATAAATGTAAACAAATTCAAAAATCATATATAATAATATATTAGTTATTTATATTCATTACCGCCAATACAACGGTTACATGTTTACTACCATTTAAGATAATATTACTATATTATTATTGTGAAATGTAAGATTTCAAAGAAACTCATTGTTGCGTATTGGTTAGGCCATCAAGCATAGTGTTTCCTTAAAAGTAATATTAACATTTTATTCAAAAATATTGATAAATATGATAATTTCATATTCTTTATTTACCTAGGATGTTACATCCTTCCCATCTTTTGGGAATTACATCCCCGCAATTTTAATATTAGGCTTGAAAACTTCATTGAAAGTCCCACATCAGAACAAGATTTAGTAAAACTACCACTTTAAAATAATGAAAGAGAAGTACAAAGGTCACCGGATTTAACCCATACTAGGATTCCATGAAAACATGCATATGGAGGAGAAAACAAAGGGTCATGTTCTGATGGAGAGTGATAGAAAACATGATTAGGAGAAACTTAACCCTAAGAAAATCACAAAGTTATGATGGGTTAAACGCTATGTGATTCACAAGTAGGAAAAGTTAACATACAAAATTTTTGTTTTAAGTTACATTTAAAAGAGGAATTTATTTATGAGCTTAACTAGATCATAAGGATACATACTCACTTGTCATGTAGGGTTTCATCTTTTACTATATTTCTAACTCAAACTCATATTTTCTCCTAACGATTAGTACTTTAGGATGACTTGTTCATATTAAGAGCACAATAATCAACATTTAGAGAATCAACTAACCCATAAAAGATGAACTATATATTTCCCATTTCTTTACACCATAACCAAAACCAAAAATTATTAGTACAAGATTAGATAATACACAAAAAGGATAATCCTTTATAAAAATAAATACTACTCTTAATCTCCAAAATTTGTCCAACAAAACCCACAGTTCATCAAATACCATTCAATAAACATCTATCCATAAAATTCATCAAATTAATCCAAACTAATAATTAAGACAAAATATCCAAAGGATTTAATCACATAGTCTTCCAAGATAAATATAAACATTAATCTACAAATAACATCAGTTACTCTTAAAGTATCATACTGAAAATTAAATATCCTAATCAAATATCCTCCCTGATAGGATAATCATTTCCATAAATAACCCAAAATCAACTTATTCTTAATTCATTAGATCGTCTAACTAAAAATAATTTGTCCTACTAACCAAGTACTTCACTCAGTATAGTGGTAGGTGATAAATACTAGTCGCACTTTGGTTGTGGGTTTGATTCCCACAGCTTTGTCCGATGCGATGGGTTGTCACATGGTCTGCGTGTTGTCCTTTTTCCCAAACTATATAATTCTTAAAAAAATCCTCAAAAAGAGATAAAATCATAAAAAATAACCATAACATAATTTAACATCATGTTTATCTCATGCCGTTCATTTTCCATCATAACATATAGTAACCCATAATTACCTCAAATGTAAGGATCATATAAACCCTAATGGTTACCTTTATAATTATTACCTGAACTTCCACAACGAGTAGTTCATCTCGTACATTATGCATTAGAGAACTCAACAAGGTGAAAGTGGTTAATCATTCCTCCTAATATTTGGTTAAGAAAAAACACAAGAGTTCTCATTGCATCTCCCATATCATTCAGTTGTTCTTTTAGAAAACCGTCATAGTTTTCTTCACATCCATTGTCAGTTTAGTGCATTCTAGATCCAACCATTTACTAAAACGAAAAAGGTCAGTGTGAGTATATCATTAGAATAATAATATAATACTATGATATAATTATTCATTTTATCATAAACTCATTCACTATATCTAAAACTATGACTCTTTCTAAAATCCTAACCATTATGGTAATGTCACTTATGCTTAAATAATACCCTAACATCTAATGTTATCTAAACCGACCACTAATACCAACTATAAGAACCCAGACTTAAAACATTACATAATCATGAATTAAATGAATAATTCACATTGAGGGTCTCTTTAGGATTAGAGTCTTATAGAATTAGGACATAACTATTACATCTCAAAAGATTACAAAGTAGACACTTATACATAGTTTCCTTTTTTACAAAACATGAACTCTTGAAAAAAAGAGTCATGTCTATATACATGTTTAAGACAACATGAATTTTCCTTGATCCCATCCATGACCCTATTCCACATTATTTTCTGTGAAAAAATTTTCAAAAATACTAGGGATGAGCATAAAAAACTTAGCAAGGGATACATAATGAAGAAAAACTGTTAGTTTTTCAAAACAACGAGAAAACCATGAATACTTTATCCAAGTAATAATTTTCACCTTTATAAAGTAGTAAATACTCTTCACTAAATAAAAGATCATTATTTACCCTTTTGTAACCAAAATATTACCATAAAACCCATATAAATATCACATAACATATAAAGGTAACTTGGGACATAAACATACTTAAATAAAATAACCATACGGTCGACTTCCACACATATCACTAAATGGAATATCCAGACGACTGAATTCCATACCCAATGCATTGGAGGTTATAACATATCCACCAATCCTGATATTCACAACACTACCCGTCATATGGTTTATCACGTTACCACCCATCAAATGTTTATGTACCATTATAAAGTCATAAGACATAAAACAAATATAATGGAAAGAAATTTTTTTCACATTTCGACCAAAATATATAACTTAAATATATTGACATAACAAATCCATTATAAAAACCATTTTAAATACCAAAATACATAAAAGATTATATGGTATTTATTTCATTTTAAAAACATTATGGCTTGTTGAGGAAGACAAAGACCAAATAATACTCATGGCGACGAAAAAGGTCATTGTCACCACGTACATTAAAATAAACATTCCTTTTTGTCATTTAGTAAAATTCTTCGTAGAAAAAGATTCCCTTTGAATGAAATGAAATTTAAATGGTGTTTTATTCTGCTTATAAAAGTATGTATTTTATTAGAACAAAGTATGCCTCAATGAAAGGAGATTGAGACGAAGTCCCTTACAAAGTCTATATCCTTATATTAAGGATAAATCTATTACATAATTATGTGTGAAACATATAAATAAAACAAAAATAAGAGGATATTATGTGTAAAACAATCAGAGGTCATACACACATTTTCACAATATGACATAATCAAGAAGTAGAGGTTTAACCCAAAGAGTTGAAATTGGGTTAAGAAGTTCCCTTACAAAAATTCAACTGCCTAACGATGTCATTTTAAAATTCAGAAAATGGGACGATGAGAGATAAATAGGGTGTCTCATCACTTGGACATATCATTTATAACAATAAGGATATATAAGAACATATCACAACATATGAATATGTAAATTAAAAGACTTAACAAAAGGTAGTCTTTTAAAAAGAGGAGTGTGAAAGGTTCCTTTACCGACATGGGTATCTTTCAAAACATACACCCCATGAAAGAAGGACTATAAAACATTGATTTAAATACTCATAAAAGAAATTATATTACACAAAGTGTATATAATGGGCAGTAAATACACCAATCAAAGGAAATGGTTGAAAATGTTGCATAAATATCACGATAATAAAACTGAGAAGAAAAACCCCTTACCTTGATATAATCTATCGAGTCGTATGTCCAAAATATAATTACCACCAAATTAATTATTGAACACCATTAATATAGATAAAATCATGATAATATATATCAAATGGAAGTACACAATACACCACATAAAATATATAAGTTGTGAACAATGGAAATCTCCCGGAATTAAAAGTGAGATAAGAAATCCCTTACGAAAATTCGGTAGCCTAAAATCACCACTTCAATATTCCAAAAATGGATTGATGAGATAAAATAGGGTCTCTCATCATATTAACATAAAAAGTACATAAATAGGAATATTAAAGAACATCCCCCAAAATAATAAAACGATCTTAAAGTAAGTGACATAAAAGAGAGTACTTAAAAAGAAAGAGAGAGGTATGATCCCATACCTCATGTCAGACTTGTCTTGTTCGTTTCATTATATTCATGAATAAAAAACATTGGAAAATTTATAATTAAATAATGACCTCCTTTAAATTTTATTATTCTTTTCATATCATATATTATAATGCTATAATAATTGGTTACTAATTTGAGTTCCTATCAGACGTTTTCTCCGATGTTCGATACATGAGCCAAAATTGAACTTGTTGGAAAAGAATTTTCAATGTTTTTATAGGTAAATCTTCTCCAGAATATTATTAATGATTTAAATATCATATATATCAAGTATATATTAATTTTATATTATTCGATTACATTTGGAGTTAAAATATGAAATGCACCGTTTATGGAGACCGTAGGCCGTACGTACGCATGAACGCTACTTTCATTTCTTTGTCATATTAATGGAATTAAAACTAAATAATAGATATATATATTATAATTACAGAATAATATCCATAATTTAGATGTAATATATGTCATATAAATCCATTTTATATATTTACTTATAATATTACATAACATTTGGAGATAAGAAGTGAAATGTACCGTTCATGGAGACCATAAGCCGTACGTACACATGAACGCTACTTTCATTTCAATTTCATACTTTAATGGAATGAAAACATAATTATAAATAGGTATATTATAATTACAGTATAATATCATATATAACATCATTAACACCATCCTTTATACATCCCACATATGACATTAACGATTCAAATCACTTTGAGGAGGCGGTAGTCCGCAATTCCTAAAATGAAATTATCGCGTTTACACATTATGGAAACCATAAAGGTTTGGCATAAATGAAAAATACAGAAGAATAAGGAATACATAAACATAATATATATATCATATATAAATACAGTGACATCTTAATGGCCACCATGAGGGGTGTTAAAAGAATATTGAACAATCATCGTTTCATGAGGCAGTAATTCGCCACCCACAAAAATATTTTGTTCATTAAGAATTAGATAGAGGTGTGTATGAGGTTAGCTAGAATAATTCTCATAAAAAAATCCTTGTATATTCAATATACTGGTCTTGTTACAAATTAAAGGAATAAAAAGAGTTTAGGGGGTTGGAGAAGCAAAATAAAACAAAAGAACATAAGAGAAGACATTACCTTGAAATCAGATAACTCTTTTTGATTTGAGCCCAAAGGCTTCCATGGAAAAGACATATTCCAAAAGTGAGGCTTCTAGGTGTAATAGAGGGATGTGGAGAGACAATATGTTCAGAGGTAGGATGAGACAAGGGCCTGATAGGTGTGGGTAAGGGGGTAGAGGTGAGGTCCTTTTATAAGAGGGGGGAGGGGCACTCTTGGAAAGTCTATAAAAGATACTTTATTATAAAATGTTTTTTGGATATTAAAGGTCTCAAAATTATATATTTAGAGGATAAGGTGATAAGGGTCCTAAATCCACCAATAAAATAAGTTTTATATAAGTTTATGACTTATATTTCAGATTATCTTTTAATTTTATTTAAATCGTTCATTAATGAGGTAATCGCTGCATCATCACGGTGTGATAAATAAATTTATTTATATAGTGTCTAAAAATTATAAATAAAATATCATCATTTAGGAAATATTTTTATATTTATAATGAATATTTATTTCCAAAAATATGACTTTTATTACCCCATGTAAAAATTGTTTTAGTAAAACAATACATGTTTGTGAAATTTTTATTTTAACTTTAAATAAAAAGTTATTAATGTCATTTTCTTACCCAAGTGGCACCATGTGGTCCCCAAGTTGACCAAAGCATTTTCGTGGTTGGCCATGACATATCCAATAATTTTAGGACAAGTGTAATGGTAATTACATTTTATTATTTCATTATATTTACCTTAAATTACACTAATTACCATTAATCGTGATTAATAATACTTAAAAGTTTCTATTCCGCAAAAATTATTTTAATTCCATTGGAACAAATTTTACATCCTAATGAAAACCATGTATGTCGGATTTTTGAAATTCAAATCATAGAGGAGATAAATTTCATTTAAACGAAAAATCAGTTTTTTTAACTACCACTTAGTGGTTTCACTATTCATCAAAAATTGATGTTTTTCAGAAAAATACCAAAAATTCACCCTAATATATATTTGATATTCCAAATTCAAAAATTATGTCCATTTTACCAAATTGAAAACATAAAAGTTTCATTAATTATTTTTATAATTAATTCCCGCTGTCCAGACAAATAACGTGTTTTTAAGAAACAAAATCTATCAAAAGATTGACACTTGTTTATGTCCAATTTCAAAGTGAAATTAATTCCAATGACCACCATTGAATTAAATGGTAAAAATATATTATAATATCTCTTTAAAACCAATTCAAAAGATAATCTAATCATATAAATAAATTAGATTAAAATGTGGTTTTGAACTAAAATACAACATTTTTCACTTATTCATTAAAAATGAACTTTATTAGAAAATTAACAAAAACATACACAAAGTAAATTTTGATGTCCCGATTCAAAATAAAGAAATTATTTTGTCGAATAGAATGTATAAGAGTGGACAAAACTATTTTTAAAGAGGGCTCACCATCAAAAGGTGATAAATCGACCTTTTAGTTTATATTAGAGTATTTATGCTTAAAATTGAAATATTTTCTTATTTTAAGCCTTTATCTTTTATTGGATAAATGTAAAAACATTTTACAATCATATATAATCATATTTTAGTTATATATATTCATTCCCTCCAATGCAACAGCTATGTGTTAACTACCATTTAAAATAATATTATTATATTATTAGTGTGCAACATAAGATTTCAACGAAACTCGTTGTTGCATATTGGTTACACCATCGAGCAAGGGGATCCCATTAAAGTAATATTAACATTTTCTTCAAAAATATTGATAAATATATGAATTTAATATTCTTAATTTAAGTGGGATGTTAGATGTGGTAGTTGTTTCACCCTCATCACCCTTCAATTTTGCGTTTAAACAACCCAACCATTTTGATTGTGATATTTTTATTAAATATAACTATAGTAATAGAAATTTTTACATCCCTGGATGTACGCTTCAATCCTTAATTATTATTGTATATGTATACCCTTAAGTAAATAAATACAATTAAAAGTATTAAAAATAATTTCTCATATAATTACACATAATATTGAACCTATGAGTTACACATACCTTATTACAGTAAAAAGTATACCCAATTTACATTAACTAAATAAAAATCAGATGATTTAGAACATAAAATGTGTTGTCTAAGGCTTTGAACAATAGACAAACCTTAAAATTATATACCCATATTGATATCTAAAACAATTATTTTAATTATAGATGAAGACAAATATCATTCAAAAAATAAAATAATCCTTAAATGTTTGATGAATCCTATAACGAAAATAACACTAGAAGAGCATATTATCTATCAAAAATATTGTATCCTAATAAATTAATAGTTTAAAACTTTTAATTAAATTATTTGTTGTAACATTGGTTATTTCATGGTCAAGGTGATTACCCATAGTTATGAAAATTACATGAATAATTATCGTTGCAGTACCCCCGGTTTCGGGTATGTAACCCTATCTTGATGAATTTAATGGTTATAAAGTTAAGGTTGATTAATGGGTGAGTCAAGAGAACTTGGAATGCGTTTTGGGGAAAAAAGGGATGCCACATGGGAGGCGCATGGTTTGTCTAAACCATGTGTCCAAACCCTGCGTAGTTGGTCTTGGAGGAAGTGGCTTCTGCACGGGCGAAGCATAGTTTGTCTAACCATGCAGCCAAACCATGCGAGAAGGGTGGCTAAGGTAGTAGCAAATGCAAGGTTAGTGCATGGTTTTTCAAACCATGCGAACTAACCTTGCGGCCACTTAAACGAGATCCTATAAAGGTGGATCTCACACGTTTATGACTCTATGTAGCTCTTTTTTCCTCCTAAGTGGCCCTAACTCAGTATTTTGGTTCTCCTGAGGTCAAAGAGGGTTCTCCCATCGTTCCAAAGGTGAACTGAAGGCTTATCTTGACGAATTGAAGTCGAATTCTTGAGGTATTTGATCATTCTTGTTTGGTTTCTTAGATCTACTTAGATATACTTATCCTATTCTCTCGGTTTCTTAGTTATATGCCCATTATGGGTAGATCAATGTTTTTGGATTCCAAATATGAAGAGATTTGGTCTTGGTTGTGTTAGGAACAGAGATCTAAGGAGGATCCTTGGTGAATCGGCCTGGTTTTCTTGTGAGTTCTCCGTTTTTAGGGGTTTCGTCAAAACCTTTGAGGTAAGAGGCTTCAATATCGACACCTCTTGTTAGAATTGATTTTCTTAGATTAAAATTGGTTTATTTGAATGAATTTGATTGTGTAAAGCAAGGAATAAATCTTCTTTAGTGATTATTTATGGTTTTAGTGAAATTGTGGAATCTTGGTTAATTGTTGTGGAAAGTGAATTTTCTTATTGAATTTCAAATTTTGATTTAAATTATGGATTTTCGGGAATGTTAAATGGTTTCATAAAAGATGCATTTTCAATAAAAGGGGTGTTTTATTTAAAAGGTTTGGTAGTGAAATAGTTTGATGAAATTGGTTCATTCATGGGATTTCAATAAAAGTATGGTTTTATTGAAATGGTTTGAATTGGTTAAACACACATTATTTTGATGGAAATGGTTTTCAATAAAGGGTTTTTTATTGATAGTATGGTTTTGGCATTATTTTTTGTGAATGTGTGGTGTGTGTTCATGTTGCATATACAAGGCTTGGTTGAAATAGGACCTTGTTCTCGGTGCCAAACGTTTAATGGCACATGTGACTTTTAAGTACGTTGCTTGGTTGAAATGTGACCTTGTGTTCGGTACCAAAGGTGTAATGGATCATGGGAAACAATTACCCTGTGACGACTTTGTTGATCGATGAGAAACCACTCATGAGTATGGAACTGTTATACCGAAGCATGCATGGTTGATTTCACGGGTTGTGAAATGGTTGGGTATGCCATTAATGGATTTCATGAAATGGTTATAATGCATGATTGGTTATTTTTAAGGAAAAATAACCTATTGTAAAATTGGTTTCAATTTCTCTTGGATGCTATTGGTTACGAATGGTTTTGGAAACTTGTTTATATTTAGTAATAAACTGCTTTTGAGAAAATGTTTTATATAAACTGTTTTTATATAATTGATGCTAACTATACTATCCTAGTGGCATGATTAGGGAAGTCATCGGGGAAAACCTACTGAGTTTTATACTCACCCCTGCTTTGGCATGTTTGGGCTTTTGCAGATGTCATGTTCCGAGACATAGGTAAAGGTAGGGCAACACATTACTAGTGGTTCATGGTGATGCTTGGGAGATGTGGGGATGCTTGGTGCATGGAGCTCGGTCTGGAGCCGTGGAGTTTGTATCAGCTTGTTTTGGTACTTTTTTTTTATTCTTCCTCTTGTTACTCAGATTTTCTATTGGTTATGTATTGATTTGTGGAATAGTGTTGTTCTTTTTTGGTAATGCATGAGTTGGTAGTTTCCTTTGATCATGCATCATATAGTGAATGTTTGGTTGTGGTTGATTTATGGGTTTATTTCATAAAAGGAAAATCGTCCCCCACTTGTTTTGGAAACCCTTAGGCATTTATTGCCAGCCTTTGGCATCTTGGGGATGTCGTTTAAGGCTTAGTTTTGACTCATTGAGATCTCAAGCCAATGGGAATTGGCGGGTCATTACAAATGGTATCAACTTGTTCGGTCCTTCCCTAACAAGTACTCATTAGTGTTCTTTGTCTTGGAGTTGAAATTCATTCTTATCTATTCCTTGGGTTGAAATATTAGACAGGAGTAGGATTGTCAGAACATCAAATGTATAGCATAAAAGGAAGTAACTAACCCATTTATATTGAACTTCAAGTTACCAGGGAGCAGGGTACATAAGTGTTTTGGATACACTTCTAGAATATTTGAAATTTCATTTTCATGGGTTTAGCCAATGAGAAGAGCATGACATGCATTTTAGAGGAATGACTTCCCACTAGGATTGGATATCTCATTGTGAGGATCATGTAAGGATTTTGTGCATGGTGCCAATTTTTGAAAAATGCAGAAATTTTTTCAAGTGAAAGACTTTGAAAACAGTGTATTTTGTGTATTTTGAAAATGGGTTGATTTTCAAAAAATATGTTGAATGTTTTCAAAAATGGTTGAATATGGAAAAAGGTTATTTTTTAAAAATGTTTGGATAGATGATGTGATATAATTTGAATGCTAAGCCACCAGTAGCTAGAGAGTGAGATTAATGAAGTTTTTTGTTGGTTTAGAAAATGGAACCTAGTAGGCGTTGTCGGAACCAACCCCAAGAAGCTGTTGAGAATGTGGTTGCACCTGAACCACGGGTGAACCAAGAACTGGTTCAAAGTATTGTCCAATATTTTCAAGCTATGGATATGGGAAAAAGGAGGAATGAACCAAGGAATGTGGATCATACCATCTAGTTCATGAAGAAGAATCCAGCGAACATTCAGGATGATGCTGAACCCAAAAAGGTGGAAGTGTGGCTAAGTAGGATGAATCGTATCTTCGATTTCATTGACACACCATCAGAGCTGAAAGTAATGTTTGCGACATATATACTTGAGGATCTTGCCTGTCAGTGGTGGGATTTCACGGCGCATGCTAAATTGGATGAAGGCCTTACATGGGTGGATTTTGAAGAATTGTTCAACAAACAATTCTATCCTCACACGTTCAAGATCCAGAAAACGAAGGACATCTTCAGCCTGAAACAAGAGAGTCTCTCTGTCACAGAGTATATGGAAAAATTCTTGAATTTAGTTCATTTTGCACTAGAGGTCACGACAAGTGTTTCATTGAAGGAACGCATCTTTGAATCATGGTTAAGACAAGAGATTCGATCAAAGATTATAGTGCTCTATATTACGGATTATATAGAGATGGTGAACAGAGCGACTATTGTAGAACATGATATCTTAGGATCAATAAGAGGAGGAATGATGATACATATGGGAAACGGTGGAAACTCAACCTCTATAAACAAGAGGAAAAGGGACACTTACTTCTATAGAGCAAGTGGAAATCAGAACCAGATGGCGGGATCAATTAACCTTCCTCCATGACCCCAAATTAAAGCAAGTTTCTTTCAAGGTGGTTAGACTGACCACATTAAGTGAGAGTGTACGGAGCAACCTAGAGAATTTTACAATTGCAACATGATGGGACATCTTCAGCGCTATTATCGTTGTGCTCCTAGATTGGGTGCTAGAGACAGTTTTTAGGTGTTGCAAGCACCATATGCTTCTACAGGAAGATGACAGTAGAGTAAGTCTCGTGAGCATAACAGATCTAGCCAGGGTGATTCTTGAAATACCATGACTCCTTACCCATGGAAATCTTAGTATGGAAACAAGGAGAACAATGCAGTGGCGAAGTAATTGTATGGAGCTGAGAAGATGACGGTCGATGATCAAGATGGACCATCTACAGTGAGAGGTACGATTCTTTTGAATTATACACTTGTGCAAGTTCTCTTCGATACTGGTGCATCACATTCCTACATTGCTTCTTGTGCTGTTGACATGCTATGTTTAAAACGGGAAATGAAGCATTCTATTTTGAAATTGAAAACTCCTCTTGGTGAAAGTGAATTTCAAGACTTTGTGTGTAGAGCATGTGCTATAACTATTGATAGAGCTGAGTTAATATGTGAATTATTGATGTTGGACATGGATGTCTGTGATTTAATCCTGGGAATGGATTGGTTGACAATGTTTAAGGCTCTCATCGATTGTTAAAGGAGAACAGTTAATTGACGACTGAGGATGGCATCAACCATCTCTTCAGAGGAGGGAGGATGGTACAGAAAGGTGAAAAGAGCATGTTGGAACCAATCTTGGGAACAATCTCTTACCAATTGGCTGGGTTGAATTTGTTATCAATGGAATAGATTGAGGAAAAATAGTTTTTAGCTGTTGTGGATCAATTTCCAGATGTCTTTCCCAATAACTTCGCAGGGTTACCACCTCTAAGGTAAGTGGAGTTTATGATTAATCTTCTTCCGGGGACCAGTCCTATTTCCCTTCCGTCTTATAGGATGGCACCAACAGAGTTATGGGAATTGAAAGTGCAGTTAGATGAGCTAGAAAGAAAGGGTTTCATTCAACCAAGTACTTCTCTATGGGCAGCACTGGTGTTGTTTGTCAAGAATGAAGATAAAACTCTTCAGTTGTGTGCTGATTATCGTAAGCTTAACCATGTTACGATAAAGAATAGATATCCACATCCATGCATTGATGATATGTTCGATCAATTAAGGGGAGCTCAGTGGTTCTCCAAGATTGACATGCGATCAGGATATCACAAATTGCAAGTTTGGAAGGAGGATATTCCAAAGACATCTTTCATAAGAAGATATGGATACTATGAATATGCAATCATGCCTTTCGGTCTAACGAATGCACTAGTGGTAACCATGGATTTTATGAATCAGATATTTCATAGATATCAGATTCTTTTGTTTTAGTGTTTGTGGATGATATCTTGGTGTATTCAAAGACAAGGGATGATCATGATGAGCACCTAGAAATAGTGTTAGAAATCTTGAGATATCATAGTTTGTATGAAAAATTTTAGAAGTGTGATTTTTGGATACAGGAAATATGTTTCCTTTTCTATGTAATTTATGAGAAAGGCATTTTTGTTGATCCTGAAAGGATTGAAGCCGTTATCTCTTGGAAACCCCCAAAGAATGTGTTCAAGATACAAAGTTTTCATGGTCTAACAGGTTAAAACCGATGCTTTGTGCATGATTTCTCACGAGTAGCATCACCAATGAGAGATCTGAAAAATAAGATTGATCCACTCCAATGGACAGAAGAATGTCATATGTCTTTCCAGGAATTGAAGGTTCATCTTACATCATCACCCATATTGATCTTTCCTGAATCAGGACAAGGGTATGTGGTGTATTTTGATTCTTCAAGAAAATGGTTGGGATGTGTTCTCATTCCAGGAGACCATGTGGTTGATTATGGTTCAAGGTAGTTGAGGTTGAATGGGAAAAATTACCCAACACATGATTTGATGTTGGTTGTACTCGTCCGTGCTTTGAAAACATGGCGACATTATCTCTTTGGTGAGAAATTTACTTTGTTTATGGATCACAAAATCTTGAAACACATTTTTTCAGAGTGATATTTGAATATGAGGAAAAGGAGATGGATGGAATATCTCTAAATTTTTGACTTTGACTTGATGTACACGCCCAAAAAAGGAAATTTGGTGGCCGATGCATTGAGTAGGAAGTCATATGCTTAGTTGGAAAAAGAAGCTTCAGACAAATGGCATTTGATGTCGGTCTTAGCCGACATGGATGTGGAATGTGAAGACCAAGGTGATGTTGTTGTTTTCTTTTTAGCTACACTTGTTCATGATTTAGTAATGATGATCAAAGAAGAACAAAAATATGATGCAAAATGTCTGGTTGTAAGTTCAAAACTCAATGGTGGGGAGACCATTGATGGCTGGAAACTTGATGGGGGTTCAGTTTTGTGTTTCAGAGATCGGATGGTTGTACCTATGGTTTGTCAGGAAGAACTCTTTTATGCTTACCACCATTCAAGATGGGTTGTACATCCAGGTACACAGAATATGTATAAGGCGTTGAAGGTGCAGTTTTGGTGGAGTGGGATGAAAAGGAAGGTGGCTGAGTTCGACTCGATATGTGTAACTTCTCAGCAAGTTAAATCAGAGCATCAAAGACCAGCTAGTTTTGTTACAATCATTACCTATCCCAGTGTGGAAATGGGATCATATAGAAATGGATTTTGTTACAGGTTTTCCATGAATGGTCAAGAAACATGATGCCATTCGGATGATAGTGGATCATCTAAGTCGGATCATTTCATTCCTATTCGGGAAACTCATAGGGTAGAATATCTTTAAAAAATCTATATATGAAAAGTGGTAAAGAGGCATGGAGTATCAGTCTCTATAGTATCAGATAGAGATCCAAGGTTCACATCTCGTTTCTGGAAATCATTACAGCAAGCCATTGGAACTCAGTTGACTATGAGCATGGCGTATCATCCTCATACAGATGGGAAATCTGAGCAAACAATATAAACATTGGAAGATATGTTGAGGGCCTGTGTAATAGATTTTGGTGGCTCATTTGAGGAGCATATACCCTTAGTGGAGTTCTCAAACAATAATAGCTATGAAGCCTCGATACGCGTGGCTCCGTTTGAAGCATTGTATGGGCGTCCTGGTCGTTCACCACTATGCTGGGGTGGAAATGGGTGAAACATCACTATTTCGGCAAATCCTTGTCCAAGAAACAACATAGAAGATATAGTTGATTAGAAAGAGGATGGGGATGGCTCAGAGTCCTTAGAAATCTTAATCAGATCACCATCGAAGACCATGGTTGTTTGTTGTGGGTGAACATGTCTTCTTGAGGATCTCTCCAAGACATAGACATCGTCATTTCGGGAAGCAGGGAAAGTTATCTCCTAGATACGTTGGCACTTTTGAGATACTGGAATGGGTTGGAGAGGTGGAATATTGGTTGGCATTACCACCATGTTTCGGTTTTGTGCATAATGTGTTCCATGTATCTCAGTTGAAAAAGTATTAGCCTGATCCTGACCATGTGATCAGATGGGATCATGTTGACCTAGAGCCGGAAGCTTCATTGATAGATATCCTAGTACGGATTGTGGATAGGCAAGAGAATGTCTTGTGTGGAAAAAGAATTGGTCCAGTGCGGGTTTTATGGCAGTATGGTCAAATTCAGTAAGAGACTTGGGAACGTGAAAATGAAATGAAGGAGCAGTGGCCGGAACTCCTTCAGTTGGATGAAGGTTTTCCAATTTCTAAGGACAGAAGGACCAATGATGGTGAGAATGTAGTACCCCCAGTTTCTAGAATGTAACCCTATCTTGATGCTTTTAATGGTTATAAAGTTAAGGGTGTCAAATGGGAGAGTCGGGAGAACATGGAATAAGTTTTGGGGCAAAAAGGGAATCTGCATAGCAGCACAGAGTTTGTCTAAACCATGTGGCCAAACCGTGCATAGTTGGTCTTGAAGGCAGTGGATTCTACACGAGTGCCAAAATAAATTTATAACTGTGCGGAAAAATCATGCGAGAAGGGAGTCCTAGGCAGTATCTAACACACGATTAGCGCATAGTTTGTAAAACCATGGGAACTAACCGTGCAACCACTTAAACGAGATTCTATGAAGGTGGATCTCACATTTTTTTCCTATATGTATGTCATTTTTTTCTGAACAGCCCTAACATGGGATTTTGGTTCTCCTAAAGTCAAAGAGGGTTCTCCCATCGTTCCGGAGGTGATCCGAAGGCTTCTTTTAATGAATCAAATACGGATTCTTGAGGTATGTGGTCGTTCTTGTTTGGTTTCTTAGATCTACTTAGATCTACTCCTCCTGTTCTCTCAGTTTCTAAGATCTATGCCAGTAATGGGTATATATAAGTGTGTGCATGCCAAATATGACGAGATTTGGTCTTGGTTGTGTTAAGAGAAGAGATCTAAGGATGATACTTGATGAATCAGTCCAGTTTTCTTGTGCGTTCCCCATATGTTAGGGTTTTCGTCAAAACCTTTGAGGTAGGATGCTTCACTCTTGACTCCTCTTGTTATTATTGACTGTCTTCGATTAAAATTGGTTTATTTAATTGAATTTGATTGTGAAAATCAGGGAATAAATCTTCTTTAGTGATGATTTAGGGGTTTAGTGAAATTTTGGAATCTTAGTGAGTTGTTTTGCAATGTGATTTGGCTTGTTGAATTCAAAATATTGATTTTAAATTATGGATTTTTTGGAATGGTAAATGGTTTGATAAAAGATGATTTTTCAATAAAAATGAGTTTTTTATTGAAATGTTTTTTAGTGAAATGGATTGATGAAATTGGTTTATTATTCGGTTTTCAATAAAAGTATGGTTTTATTGAAATGGTTTTAATTGGTTGAACACACTTGGTTTTGATGGAAATGGTTTTCAATAAAGTGTGTTTTATTGAAAGGATTGTTTTGGCAATATATTTGTGATTGTGTGGTGTGTGTTCATGTTTCATATAGGAGGATCAGTTGAAAGAGGACCTTGTGCTTGGTGCCAAACATTAAATGGCACATGAGACTTTTAAGTATGAGTCTTGGTTAAAATATGACATTGTTCTTGGTTCCAAAGGTGTAATGGCACATGGGAAACCATTACCTTGTGAAGACTTGGTATATTCATGAGAAACCGCTCATGAGTATGGAATTTTCATAACTAAGCATGCATGGTTGATTTCCCGGGTTGTGAAATGGTTGGGTATTCCAAAAAGGGATTTTGTGAAATGGTTCTAAAGATTTATTGTTTATTTTTCTAGAAAAATAACTTTTTGGTAATTGGTTTCAATTTCTCTTGGATTCTTTTGGTTACGAATGGTTTTGTAAACATGTTTATTTTAAATTATAAACTATTTTTTGAGAAAATGTTTTATATAAACTATTTTTATATTGTTTTTTCTAACTATTATATCCTAGTGGCGTGAGTAGGGATGTAATCGGGGAAAACCTACTATGTTTTATACTCACCCCTAATTTGGAATGTTTGTGCTTTTGAAGATGCATGTTCTGGGACACAGGTAAAGGTAAGGCATTTCATTACTAGTGGTTCCTGGTGATGCTTGGGAGATGTGGTGGTTCTTGGTGCATGGATCTTGGTATGGAGCCATGGAGTGTGTCTAGGCTTGTTTTGGGTCTTTTTTTCTTCCGCTTGGTACACTGATATTGTGTTGGTTATGTATTGATTTGAGGAATAGTGTATTTCTCCTTTGGTAATACATGAGTGGGTTGTTTTATTTGTTCATGCATAATATAGTGAATATTTGGTTGTGGTTGGTTTATGGGTTTATTTCATAAAGGGTAAATCATCCACCACTTGTTTTCAAAACCTTTTGGCATTTATTTCCACCCTATGGCTTCTTGGGGATGTTGCTTAAGGCCTAATAATGACTCCTTGAGATCTTAATCCAATGGGAATTGGCGGGTAATTACAATCCTGTTCCCCATATAGGAGACATAAAATTCATTGATATTCGTTGAACAATGTCCTTTATTTCCACATATAAAATATAGAATACTGATTTAGATATATTCTTGAAGGTGATTCTTCTGACCTTAATGACATGCTAGGTGATAAATATTCATTCTTCTATGTTTAGTAATACATGTACATTCATAAATGTATATCTTCATCTTATTTAACATGTAATAGATCTTAATTATTTTTATACAATTTATCATATATTACGATAGCTTATTAGACCTCATCACAGTATCACTCCATCGAATTATCATACAATTTCATTGGATATAATAAAAATATTTCCATCACATTATAGGTTAAAATTATTCCTCATGGATCCATCCATTGACTAATACTATAAAGCATAGTATGAGTAGTAATAATCATAGTCAAAATCCAAAAATCATTAAAATTATATGAGATTACGAAATTAGATGATTTTATTTTATATATGCTCTACCATAGAATTATACTTGGTCAGGAATGATCACCACCTATTCAAAATAATCATGATTTTTATTAAAGAGTATGTGAATTTCAAGAACATATCCCCCGAGTCTGTCGAATGGTGAATGAAGAGAATCCCTTTTTCATAAACCATGTGATTTTCAAGTGAAATCCAAAAGAACCCTTTTTAGAGTTATAACCCCTATTTATAACTGTGAATGAGTCTCATCTATTTCTAGTATCCCAAAGTGATGTAATTAATTATAATCCACTTTTTCAATCCTATAAAATAATTCCAAGATATTTTATATACTTAGAATTATCCTTGTTGTTCTCACTAATGTTTTATTATCCTATTTTTTGAAGGATAACTAAACATTTCTCTGGTATCATATATAGTGGCCTACACTTTTCATTCCTAGATATAACTTATAAATATATGAGTATTCATTATATAACATAAAGAACCAGTCGAGAATAATTTTAATTTAGTGCATTTGGAAACATGGATAGATAAACCACTGGGTTATAAGTGAACTAAATCATTTCCAAAAATTCCATTCTAACTAGAAAACTTATTTGAATTATCATACATAATAACATTCTTCATAATATGGGGAAGGTAAAAAAAATAATTCATGACAAAAAATACTCTGTAAGGGAAAATAAGGGAGATATAATTGATCAATAGAGAATAACATGGGAATAAGGGTTTCAAAACATGATATTAACATTTGAAAATGATTACCTATATATAAATGCTCATAATATTGATTAATGGAATAAATTTATATATCTAATAATACATTAACCATAGTACAATAAAATAACATGAGTTATGATAGCATACCACTAGAATATGACTATGATTTTTGGCATACATATATGTCGAGATTTTTTTTTGTAGTCACAGACTTTTACCAAAACAATCATTGTTAAATGGGTCTAATCCCTAGAACATTTTAATTTTCATGGATTACTCTTAATAATATCATAGTTGGTATATTCACTTATTGAACATGGTTCACTCCCAATTCAAGACCTATTTATCTCAAGAGATATCAATATTTAATGATTGTATTTGAGGGATATCTAATTTCAAGACCACAGATCACATAATGAAAATCATATTGATGTATTCAATAGTATCATAAAATATTAGTCATAGAGTAACCCATAAAACCAAATGAGTTTTATATGAATTTCATCATGGAATGACCATTGATAAAGAAATCGGTTTCAGGAACATTTCATTAATTTATTGTATATTAACACATGGAAAATTTATGACCTTCATAAACATCGCTTAATCAAAATCATATTCAGTATAGAAAAACAATAAGAATAGTATCACTAGAAAATATCCCTAGTAAATATAATCTAACATCATAAGATGTTAACATAGATGATAATAATTTTTAAATATCAGTTAAAACATTTCATCTGTAAAATCCCTTTCCCCATTTAAACAACATATTTTAAATCTAAAAATCTACTAATTATTTTTAAAAAATATTATATTATAAATTTTGAATCATTTAATGGAATATTTAATAAATTTATTTTCATGACACTGGGTAATATGATTCATGTCCTACACATCAAAAAACATTCTTTTCACATTTTCATTAAACAGTCCACAGTACATCATTCTAAAAATGAAATGTTTATTTCGTTCAAAATATTATTTTATAATTTAAAAGGGAAACTATTGTCTTTAATAACTGAATTATTTTAAAAAAAATCATTAATTTTTTTAGAAAATATAGAAACGGGAGATTAAGGATATCTGACCAATGAGAAACCTAATTCTGTTTTTCCTTAGAAACATTATTACAGATACTTGATAAATTAAAGATAGGAAAAAATGAAACAAAAAATTTATTTAAATAACAACATGAGAATAAAAATAATTGAATTCTTGGGAGATATCAAAATATTTCATCATTGAAAACATAATAAAAATAATCCTGATAAATAATGAGACTGTGTCACAAAACCCTTACCAATTTCATTGATTTAAAATATAACCTCCCTTGAAGGAAATAAATATAGATTGAAATATATATATACAAAGAAATTCTTGACAATAAGTATAAAAGACATTGATGGGTAGTATATACACAAAAAAATAAACAAGTTGGGAATATGGACAATGTCTCATAGAAATTCAATTGAGAAGAAAATCCATGATTTCAAGTGAAAAATTTTATAATACACATTCAAAACACCTGAGTAAGAAATTTGGGTTTAATATAAACATATTCCAAATCTATAAATTCATATAAAATACCATACATGGATTATGTATGATCTTTTATTACTACATTTTTAAAAATTACTGTTTAAAATCATGTTTTGAGTAATAACTGCTTCGTTAATCTTGATGTTATAGGTTTGGTATTTTTTGTTCTTTTCAAATTTATTAGGGATACATAATTTGAAAAAAAATCAAAAATTGATATTAATATCATATATATATGTTGTATTTTTTTCTTGTAGTCAACCAAAGTTATAGATATAAAATGAATTACATTGTTGATGGGGACGATAATCCATACATACAAATGAGTATAGTTTCCATTTTCTCAATGGATAGAAAAAAATAAAGGTAAATAATATATCTCCCTCCAAAAATAATTTCTATCTGAGAAATATTATATATATTAATTAAATCATCCCTTATTCCCATCCATATTAAATTAAAATAATAAATGAATCACATCTCTTCATGGTGGCGGTAGGCCAAAAGTATACAAGATAAACATTATCATTTACATTGAATTAGAATGTAAGATGGTAAATGTGATATTATAATTATTTGATTATATATATGTAATAAACATCACATATTAAATTTAAATTCATAATTATATTCAGTCATGATAGGATTTTATAGAAAACGAATTATGTTGGTTTTTGAGGTGGTAGTCCACCATAGTGATCATTTATGGTTTAATTACCTAATTAATGGAGGAGGAGGTGAAGATATGTTATTACATTGAAAAAATAAAATTTTATTTTATTGAAGATACTAACATTATTATATCATCATTTTTAATATGATTTGAAGGAGGTGGATTAAAAATTAAATAAAGACACATATTTAAAAATGACTCCACTTCTTCAAAAAAACAACCTTTTGCTTGCCCCAAAATAATTAATAGAAGGTTTTAGTAAATAAAATATGGACTCTAGTACATGAGTAGGGAATTTTGGAAAATATAATTTGTGGAATTTTTAAACCAAATGTCAGAATTAGGTTTTTATTTAAAGTACATATAATATTTTCAATTAAACTCATTCATTTTTACATAATAAGAATTCCTTATTTTCCTGAAAAAAGAATTCATAGAGAGGATATATAGTAAATGGGTAAGTTTAAGGATTTTTTGGATCCTAGAACTCTATCCAGTGGGGGAAACCACTTGGATTCAATTTAAGTAAAACTGTTCATCCTAGACTATACAGTTTCTACTAACTGTATACTGGTAATCCAGGGAGAATAAGTGGTCCAAAAAGACTTCCCCTTACCATGAAACCTAGGGGAAAAAAGAATTTCAATGATATGATGTTTTATTATAGATATTCACGTCATATATTTCACATGACTTCCAAAGACCTTTTCATGAACATGTGGGTTTTCTTTTGGGAAGTGTATGGATTCATGGTTATTGCACAATTTGGAAAACTCTGCATCTAAACCACACAACCCACAAATGTAGGGAAAATTTTCCATTTTACATTAAATTTATTATAACTTAAACATGCCTTCTTATTTAATCCTTTAGAAGATATGGTGTCACACCCCGACCTATCTAATTATTTTATTTTATTATTTCTGTGGCCTTAAATAATTTTTTTCATTGATGTTCAGGTTGAGTCCCTGATGATTTTTTGGAGCTTATATTAAAACGTGTTCATTTTTGTGTTGATTTCGTTGGGCACATAGTCAGGGTGCATTTTCGAAACCCCATGCAGCTTCACCCAGACAACTGTATGATCTTCTTGTCTTAAAAAAATTAAAACAATTCAATTCTGTAACTTTTTGTTCCATTTATAATTTTTATTATTGTGATAAATTTTACTATTATTAAAATGATATTACTGCTTTTGTTATTTTTATTTTTCCATTTATATTATTATTACTAGTTATATTTGTTTTTTTTATTTTATTGAAAAAAGAAAGAAATTAAATAGAAAAAAATTGAACCCTATGGGCTCGGCCCCCAACCCCATCTCATATATTGTGGTTCCATGCGTCGCACCCCCAGTACATACTACTCTCCCAGCCACCCACCCCCCCTTCACTACCGCCACCTTCAGCCGCCTCATCCAGTGTCTCCATATCCTCCTTCTCATCCACACATGATGGCTCAACACGAACCTCCTCCTTCGAACCTCATTCTCACTGGCAGTGTTGCCCCCTCTACCGAAACTGTCTCAATAGCCCCCCCCCCACCGGCAGCCCCATCGGTGCCAGACCTCCCTCCGGTCACGCAGATCACCTTTGGCCGACCCGCAACCCCCCCCCCCCTCGCCCATGGTTTTTTCCCTTAGGTAAGGGGTTTTTTTGAGTTTCCTTAATGGGGGTTGAGGTTTCATAAATGCTAGTTGTGGGGGGTTATTTTATTGAGTTAGATCCCTTGATTATGGGTTCGTTTGAATTGATTTAGTTTTGGATTAATTTCTTGAGGGTACGTTTGAGGATTGCTCATTGTTTTGCACAAATTTTGGGATGTCCTTCATTGATTGTGGTCTAATCCCTTTGTACTACCCCTTTAAATTTAGTGGTATAGTATTTTTTTGAAAGACTTAAATTTAATTAATATTAATTAATTATTTTTAATTTCATGAATATTTATTTTCTATGATATTTTGTGGTATTATAGTTAAATTTTATTTGTGTAATTGATTCACATATATAATTGATTTTGGAATGTTTTTTGACAATTTAGTTTTGGTGAGAATTTAATTTTAAAAGAAATTAGTTAGTGTTTTATATTTTGTAGTATGATCATTTGAATTAAGGTGTGGTTTTGATGAAAACCAATCCTGAGCTGTTTAATTTCATTTCATAAAATTTTTAATTATTTTATTCCACTATGAATGTAGTGCATATTCTATTATGGTATTTTTAGGATGCATATTTGAATATATAAGAGGATTGTGACGGATTTTTTGGTGTGTATGTCTATGAGATACTCTTTGAAAATTGTTACGTAAATCATAAAGTGGATTAGTAAATAATGTAGATGGTCCAAATTAGGTTTTGAAAACATGTTGATGTGGTATTTGTGCTATTTATTCATTTATATTATTTTAAATCTATTTTTATGTTTTTTTTGTTATTTTTTTCGGTTGCAACATGTTGGAATATAATATCCGCGATACTATAGTCATCAGCTTGGGCCTGTTTGTGTGCTTTTGTGAGGGTTGTCACATCACCGTGTTAGAGCTACAAGTTGAGGTATGTCCCCCACTACACATGCCAATATATTTAGAATTTTTTAATATCTTGATATTACATTGAATTTAAATAAAATGGTAAATAATAATAAATAATTAGTTTTAGAATAAATATTTTTTGTGAAAGAGAGTAGTTTCCAATTAGTGCTTGTGTTGTCTCAAAACATTTTTCAAATGTTCATACTATGTGTTGATAAAATTCCCCACTGGCCTTTAGAGAATTATCATAGTTAAAAAATGGTGATTTAGTTTTTCATAAATGGGTGTCTATGTGGGGTTTTGGCTTTAAAAGTGGCATTTATTGGTACATCCGAAAATGGGGTTGTATTTAATAGTTAGTTAAGGCACATTTAGAAATATATTAAAATAAGTTATTTTGAAAACTCTCATTGTAGTGACTCAGGGGTGATATTTTTTTGTAAAAAGAATGTTTGAGTTATTTTTATGATGTTTTTTGCATCATTATTGGTTACTTGATTGACATTGTTTACTTGCCCCTCTATTCATTTACTACATATCATGGGAGCTTGACATAATAAGTAAATTTTCTATAACTGATTGTTGTAATTGTTTAGATTAAACACTGGCTAGTGGCCCTTATTATGTACTTTTCTCTACAAGGGGATTGGGCCCCTTAGATAGTCCATGTAAGGAAATACCGAGAAATTAGGCGTTATAACGCCCTCAAGGTAATGCATTCCATTAGGATGAGTCACATGTATAGAACATTATGGACTGTTCATGAGCTCCACGATTCGACCCACAATTTATTTTTAGCTTATTTTTACGTGGAGAATGGTTGAGGTTATTAGTTTGGTTGCTTACCCCTGTGTGCTACTTTTTGATTTCCCTTGTTGTGTGTTCTTTTTTGCATTTTCTTTTCATCTTGTATAAAAACTAAATTTTTGGGTTTTAAATAAGTAATGAAAAATGTTTTTAAAATGTAATTCACCTTTTCCTTCCATAAATAATCTTTTAGTTAAATTGAAAATATAAATGAACTGTTACACACTCTTGAAATGAAATTCTTTAAAAACCAGTATTTTATTTTATGTATTTATAACATGAAATTAGTAAAATTATTTATTTAATTGTTGTGCTTTGGGAATAGATTGTTTGGTTATGCCTACTGAGTTTTAAAACTCATTCACATATTATTTTCATATTTTTTTGTTTCTGTTGTAGGTTTGAATCGAGCTTTTTCACCTTGGGAGAGAGTTTTTGTGGATTAGAGAGTGACACTCAAGGTCAGGAGGAGTTTTGGTCATTGTTAGGTTAGTGTTTTATTGTTGGTCTTTATTTATTTTTCATGTTTTTTCTTTACATTTCATTGTTAGTTTTTAAACTGTTGCTTTATTTATTTTCATTGGTAGAAATTGATCCCATTTTTTCTCAATTGATTATATGGTAGTTGTCACCTGACTGAGAGGATTGGGAACACCTCTTGAGCCTAACCAAGGATCTGCTCGGGTGACCGGTTCAGGGTCGACCTGGGTTAGTTCATGACAAAATGGTATTAGTGGAGGTTTGATCTTATGTGGACCATTATTAATGGATCTTCAATCATTATTTGAGGGACTCCAATATAGAAGGAGTAAAATTTTCGGGGAACGAGGTGTAAGAACGAGGAGGACTTCATGGGCACTTTCTCGTTCCAAATCTTGGGATACCATGGGATGTCTAAGTTATTGGTGTCATTTTGGTTCCATTGAATTATTTTATGTTTGAAACTGAAAAGGGAGTGGTTAAAGTAGCCTTGTGAGATTATAGGGCATGGAATTCCATGTGGATCCAATGACATTTCCCTAGAATTCTCTTCATGATGGTGGTGTGACTAGCATATGGATTCCAACTATATGTCTGAGTCACCCATCAGCACTAGAATCCCCTTGTCGATTGATTGGGTATTCATTAATTATAATAATTATTTTGTGATGTTTTATCTTAGAAATTTTGGAAATTTGAATTTATAATGACAATCACCATGTTTTGATTATGTTATTTGTTTCTTTGCACCATATTGTTCCCCGCCATGATGTTTTTATGAGATCCCAAGGTTCAACATCAGGTGGGGAGCCCATAGAATGTCCTCAATTTGATCAGCCCATAGACTACATCCTCGAGTTTTTGGAATTGAACCCGCATATCTTTTATGGAAATGAATATCATCTTGAGGTAGTGGAGTGGGTGTTGATGATTGAGAGGAACATCTGTTTTCTCACGCCACATGAGTCATTGAAGGTGATGTTGTCTACCTTTATGCTTAAAATCCCAACCTGGAAATGGTGGAAGTCTATCTGTTGAAGAAAGCATTGAGAAGATCTCACATGGGAATTCATCAAGTCATCCTTCATCCTACATTATTTCTCTACGGTTACAGAGCTGTGTGAGAGGATGGAGATTTTTTATCTTCAGTAGGATGTTGGATCAATATTATAATTCTATCGACACATCTTAGACCTACATCCATATAACCAATGGTGTTTTGAAAATTATCCCAATAATTATCTAAAATTTGAGTTTGGGATCCAACATAAACCACAGTCCAAAGTGGCAGAGCTCAACCTAACCACTTTCAGAGATGTTATTGGGAAAGTTGTTGTTGCTGAAGATGAGTTACAAGGAGTACCTGAGGTGGTGAATCCTCTACAACCATAGGAATTGGTGCAGAGGACGGTGATATAATGAATGGGAACAGACCTGATGTTGCTGACTCTAATAAAGGGATCAAGAGGCCATTAGACATGCAGGTATCTTCTTCATAGTGCAACACATAGATCTGTTATTAGTGAGGTAAGAAGGGTCATAAGAGGTTGACATGCTCGAGTGTTCTGAGACCTTGCCATACCTATGGGAGTCTAGGTCACTTGCATCAATTCTGACGAGGTGTTTCCCAGAAGTGCAATGAAACCAAACTGGGCTTGTCGAAGGTCACCTCTATCCCTTGATAGGAGTAGGATGATGTTTGGGGATCAGTTTGGGGTTTTATCTTTGTAGTGTTCCTTGAATGTAGTATTCATCTCGTGTCACATTTTATGAAGTTTCTTTTCCTTTAGTTGTACGAATCATTTTTTATTGAACCTCTTTGAAAAAATTATTTTAATGGAAGTTTGTTTGGAAAAATTTGGGATAGTGTGTTTTTTTTGGAACTTCTGAGGCCTCATTGTGAGGAAAGTGATTCATCAATCATCAGAGCTCCCACCGTAGGTCCTAGAGTGATGGTGTCTTGTAGTCAAGAGAACACCAATTGTGAAAAATGGACTTGGTTTTATCTTTGTACTTAGTGTGGCATGGTTTTTGTTCATCTATGGGCATGATGTTGTTGATATATTTATAGAGTTATTTTTGATGCTCAACTTGTTGATCCCCTCTATTCTCCCCTTTTATGGAGGGGGTTTTCGGTTTGGGTCTGATGTTTTCATGTTCGGTATGATTTTTTAGTTTTTATGGTATGGAGACCCACAGTGGGTCTCGCAGAGTTACATGTAATATAATTTATTTTTATCCCAATATTTATATTGGGGAGTTTATTTAGGGCTCCCCATGTCAGTATTAGAGTTTTTGTTCAGTATCGTTTTGTTGATGGGTGGTCCTGTGCAGAACCACCTATTTCAATGTTCTTCTTATTTAGAAAATGTTGGGATTGGAGTACATTAGAGGGTTCTGTTTGACTAAGAATATATGAATAAACATTGGAGGTGTTTTACGTTTGTTCCTTGGTTAAAATTCTTTGTTTGGGTTCTACTTGGTGGTTATTAAGGGGTTCATGTTTTGAGTGTGATTTGTAACTCATGGGATTTTGGTGCTTGTTTGGATCGATCAGCTGGAGGCGCATGGAATATTTGAGGTGGGTGACACCTAAGAAGCTTTATCTGTGGGTCTATATCTTTTTATAGATTTTCTAAGGTGGAAAGTATTTGGGTGGGGAGAATTGTCACACCTTGACCAACCTAATTATTTTATAATATTATTTCTTTATCCATAAATATTTTTTTGTTGAGGTTCGGGTTGAGTCCTAGATATAATATTTGGAGTTTATGTTAAAAATTCCACGTTTTTGAGTTGATTTCATTTGCCACATTAGCATAGGAAATTTTGGAAACCCCATGTGGTTTTTCCCAGAGAACTGTGCTATCTACATGTCTCAAAAAAATAAAATGAGTATATTTAGTAACATTTTGTGTCATTTATAAGTTTTATCATTGTTACAAATTTTATTATTATTAAAATTATTTTAATACTTTTTTTGTTTTATTTTTACCATCATATTATAATTATTATTGGGTTTGTTATTAGTGATTTTTTATTTTTTATTGAACGATGAAAAATTTAATTGGATGAAAAAAAAACACTAAACCATAATGGTGCACCCACCCTCTTATCCTACCTCCCATCACCCTCCACCACACCCCCCCTATCCACACTCCTCTCCAAGCCATCCACCCCTCATCACAACCGACACCTTTGGCCACCTCAGTCAGCATCACCCTAGCCTCTTGCTCCTCCCTACGTGGTGGCTCAACGCAAACCCCCCCACCCTTCGGCCCTCATACTCACCGGTGAAGCAGGCCCCTCAGCTGATCGTTTCCAGTTTCTCACTCCTTCGGCCACCTCATCGTTATCAGACCTCCCTCTAGTCGCATAGACCGCCTTCGGCTGACCCACAACCCCCTCCCCTCCGGCCATTGGGTTTTCCCTTCACTATGGGATTGGATTGATTTTCTTTCAAGGGGTTTGAGTTTTCTTAAACAATAGTTTTTAGGGTTTATTTTATTGAGTTAGATCCCTCGATTAGGCGTTCATTTTAGTTGATTTATGTAAGATTAAACATATCACGAGCGCATTTGAGGTGTGATATGTGTTTTTCATCGATTTTACTATCTCATTCATTGATTTAGGTATAATAACTTTTCACTACCGCATTAGATTTTTTGGTAATTGATATCATGAAAAGAATCACATTATTTGAATATTAATTAATTATTTTTAATTTCATTAATATTTATTTTGGAGAAAATAATGTGGTATAGTAGATAATTTTTGTTTGGTTAATTGTTTCACTTGAATAATTGATTTTGGCATGTTCTTTTAAGAGATAGTTTTGCGAGAATATAGTATTTAATGAAGTTTGTTTGTGTTTAATTTTTTGTAGCATGATAATGTGTATTAAGGCATGTTTTTATGAAAACCAATCCCGAGCTATTTTATTACTTTTCATAAATTGTAGAAATTAGTTTTTTCAACAATAAATGTGTTGCTTATTCTATTCCAGTATGTTGAGGATGTGAGGTTGATCATAAAAAAGGTGTTTGAAGGGGGTTTTGGTGTGTAAAGCTATGAGATACTATTTGAAAACTATTTTATAAATTTAAAACTGATTTAATAAATCATAAAGATGGTGTGAATTATGTTTTGAAAATAAATCAAGGTGGTATTTGCATAGTTTATTTATCTGGATTATTTTAAATCAATGTTTATGTGTTTTTAGTTATTTTTTTGTTGAAGCGTTTTTCAAGGAATTTGTGCAATACTATAGTCATCGGTTTGTGTGTTATTTTGTGCTCGTGCGAGGTGTGTCACATCATCGTGTTCGAGCTGCGAGTTGAGGTAATTTACCCACTACACATTCCATTATATTTATAATAAATTAATATCTTGATATAACATTTATTTTAAATAAATGGTAAATAGTATTAAATAATTAGTTTTATAATAAATATTTGTTGTGAAATATAGTAGTTTCTCCTTTTTTTTGTAGTCTGAAAAAGTTTATCAAATGTTAATACTATGTGTTGATAAAATTCCCGATGGGAATTTATAATTTTGTCTTAGTTTTAAAATGGTGTTTTTTTTGTATAAATTAGTCTCTAAAGGGATTTTGGCTTTAAATGTGGCATGTGATAGTTCTTCTGAAAATGTATTGGTGTAGAATGGTTGGTTAAGGCCTATTTGGAACATTAATAAAATAAATTATTTTGAAAACTTTATTTGGAGTGAATCATGGATTATCTTGTTGTGTTCGCCAATTTCATTAGTTGATGTGTGTGATGTTTGAGAATCATGATTGGTTACTTGATTGACATTTTTGACTCACCCCTCTTTTCATTTAGTATTCGTCTAAGAATCTTGCATAGTAAGTGAATTTTATGTGAATGATTGTTGCACTAGTTTAGATTAAGCACTGGCTATGGGCCCTCGGTATAAATTTTATCTACAAGGGGATTGGGCCCCTAAGTTATTCTAGGTAGGGAATTACTGGTCATTTGGGAATTATGACAACACCGAGAGTTGGCATTCTTTCAGGATGAGCCACATGTAGAATTTGTTCAAGATTGTTGATGAGATCCAAGGTTCAACCCATGTTTTATTTAGTAATAATTTCTATGTGGCAAAAATTTTCAGTGCATAGTTTTGTTGTTGCCCCCCCAGTGTGCTACATTTCAATTTCCTTTATTGTGTGTTTTGTGCTCCGTATGGTTTTCCTCTTGTTTAAAAATTAAATTTTGTATTTTAAATTGTTTGTAAAAATGTTCCTAAAATGTAATAAACATTTTTTTCTCTACCTTAAACTTGTTGTTATATTGAAAAGGTAAATGTATTGTTACTTGTTTTTGAAATTAAATTGTGTAAGAAAACCCTTATTTTATATAATGTAGTTCCAACATGAAATTTGTAAAACTTCTTAATTAATGGTAGTTATTTGGGAATAAGTTTTTTGGGAACACCAGCTGAATTTTAATACTAATTACTATAGTTTTTTCTTGTTTTTAGTTACTTTTGTAGGTTCGAATCGAACTTTCTCTCAAAGGGTGAGATTTGGTTGTGGATTTGAGAAAGCATCTTCGCGTCATGATGAGTTTTCATCATGGTCAGGATAGTGTGTTATTTTTGGATATTCTTTCTTTTTTGGGTAATTTATTTACTTATCATTTTTATAACTTTTTATGCTTTTTTATTTATTTTCATTGGAAAAAATTTCCCCCATTTGTTCTCATTTGATACCCTAGATCTTGTCACTAGAGCAGGAGGATCAAGAATGCATCTAGATCCATACAACAGATCAGATTAGGCTACTGGTTCGGGGTCGACTCGGGTTGGATTGTGACATATGGGGTATTTTCCTCCTCATTTTAGAGATTCTTTAATACTACGAGATCGATTATGGTTTCTTTTCATTATCTGATCTATGTATTGGGATATGATAATCTCATTGGTTTCCTCCCATTATGTGCTTCAATATTGATGCTCATTTCAATAGTCTTATTATTATTGATTATGTCTTTTTGATTTAGGATGTTATTCCCTATTCTTAGGGTTTTAATCCATTATTTTATGTTCTATTGATCTAGTCCAAACTAAGGGGTGACACTTGAAGAGGAATATACAAAATGAATATGGTTGGTGCCTTATGACTCAACCCCCAATGTCCCTCTATCTATATGTTTTTTCGATTATGCAAACATTGGTTCCACCAGGTGTTTACCAGTAAATAAATCTTGTATAATTTAGATTTTATACTTTATACTATGATAAACCATTGACAATCATTGATATCATCGGAGGTTGATATCTCATTATTACTAAGTACCCCAAGTAGGTTTTTTTATTCATTATTCCCATGGTGACCCATTTTGCGTCTATCTACAACATAATTCATGTACGATTGACTTGTACATTAATAAATAATGTGTTTTATCATAATTTATAAAACTACAAATGATTTTTGTGGAATTTATGAAATTTGACATATTAATTTTCCTTGTTAAATTGTACATTGAAATGATATTGGTTTTATGCCTTATACCCCTTATCATGTTTAATCAAATGTATACAATGAACATATTAAATATTAATAATTAATGTAATAAAGGGTTTAATGTCCTTGATTCAACTTGTCAATATTAATGAAAGGTAAAGGAATGAACATATTAAATGGTTAAATTGAATGAATTTTAGATGACCCATTATTACCAATGATATAAATATAATGAGTATAATGTGCCTATTACTTTAGAACTTTTTTTATGATTATATGAAAAGAGAGACATGAGATATCCTTGTATTTATGAGGGAAATCATTAGGAACTTAGATGATTCCATTCCAATTCATTGTGCCAATTTACATGTGATATACCCACCATGAATTCTGGTCTTTCCCCCAATACATGTATGAATCCATGTAGTAATGATGTTTCAATTGACATCTTTTTTGGATTTTGGATTTCCTTGGATATAATACTTATGTTGAACATGAGGCCTTTAGACACACAACGCAATGGATTATCCCAATTTTTCCCAATCATTCTTATTTGAGGATTACCAAGGATGTGGTCTATGGACTCAGTTATACTCTTTAAACTAGAATTCCTTGAGAATTCCCCATGGATAACATGAGACCCCTTATTTCATGACATCATTAGTTATTACTATGATTTTTATGACCCTTGAGGTTAAGGATTCTTAGTATCACCTTAGATCCTCTTATATTATATAAAAAATCTATTTATGTGTTGTAGAGTCCTTCACATGGATTACATATGAAAACTGATAATTAATTAATTAATTAAATAGTTACTTGATCAAAAAACTGCTAATCGTGGATATGGTGTGACATATTATCTGTACTACTCCACTTTTATATACCTATAAAAAATTTTAGGTCATATACATAGAAATGATGTGTGTATATTTTATCTGTACAGTTCTAATGAGATTTATGTCACACCATATTCAAGTATCCATTTATACCCATTTAGATTAGTTTATTCCATTTGTGGACAAAGAGAAGTGTCCCACTATGAACACATGACTTTCTTTCTTTAAGTGGGATCTTGGTAAGAGATTATTGATCTAAATATTAGAATTATTTGAATGTATTTTCCTCATCTTTATTATTTTCTATAAATCTTATTGTATTGATTTATTATTTCCATGTATGTCTACATTTTCATTTATAGAGACATCCCATCAAAATTTTGTATTTGATTGAGTTTACAGTTGTTGATATGGTTGTTTATTACATGGTTGAAGATGATTATTTCCATTATCAACCATGTTATTCATTATTATTATTTCATTTTTTATTCTTCTTATATATCTATTTTTTGTTCCACTTTGACTAAAGGGAACAATCTACCCACTATCACACCCTAGTACCTTTCTATTAGTCAGTAGCCTCTGGTATAATGGGTGTACATTTGAGGCCATATGGGCTACATGTTTTTCTTAATGAGGAGTGAACTAGCTCTGGTACATCACAATGTGGTGTCAAATATATTTGTTTTCTTATCTAATATTTTGGTCAATTTATAAAGGTGATTAATAAATTTTGGTATTATAGTCATAATTTGTTCCTGGGGGTATCTAAACTATGTTCATGGTAATTACCATGTTTGTTTGGAATGAGAAATTTTGATGATGTATTCTTATTATTAAAGTTAATATACTTTAATTATTTGGTGATTCACATTAATTTTTGTATTTGATATACATTATGGATATTTTGTCTTTTCTGAGTATTAGAAGGATAATTATTTAATGAGTTATTAATGGAACCTAGAATTCATACATCATGCATATTTCATGCCATATAGGTTCATTTCATTACATTAATTTTATGTGTTTCCTGTGATTTTTATGTGATCCATGGTTGTTATATAGATTCATATGATGATAACCTCTCATGAAGGAAAGGGAAATAATTTTTTTTGAATATAATAGAGTCTGTAGAAATATTTTTTTCTTATATATTTTGATGGTGGCATCTTAAATTTACATTTTCAACACTCACAATATTTGTACTCCATGTTATAAAAATTTGTATTTTGTATTGATTACATGACTTCCAATTTAAATTATAAGACGTTTCGTTGATATGAGTAGAAAATTCAGTGATGTAGAGTCATCATATTTTAATTGATACATTCTATAATCGAATGTAGGGGGATTAACAGAATTAAATGGATATTGATTTAAATTTGTAATGTGTATGGGCCTATAGAAACTAAGAACAAATATCCATTCAATAGAACCTTGGTTTATTTTTAAAATCACTTGAGAACATAAAAACATAAATTATGACTTATAATTGAAATAGCCAAAAGTAAATGTAATTTAAAGAGTGGTTACCACAATATATTGTAATTGAACCTACATATACAAGAAGTCATGTAAATAAAACAGGAACAATTTCAAATACAATGCCTTCTAAGTTGGTAGTTGGTATTGTATTTTGGGCAGTAAGCCACTTTTCCTTATGATAGGATTCCTATTGTGATTCTAACTTCTTTAAAATATTATTTTGAGGCATTTTATTGGAATTTTTAGTGATATACCCCCACAATGTTTACGATCCAAGAACCAGGATAGTGGAGATGAATATAATCTAAAAAAAGTGGGTCCTGAGCCTCCAATATTAATTTCATGAGCAAAAGATTTCACACTTAAAACAATTCCCAAACTGGGCACTGACCCACATCTTTAAGAGGGTTTAATACATATAATGGTATCTATGTATGTTTGTTTAGGACATGTACCTATGATGTCTAATCTGAATATTTAGTTCTTAAAATAGCATATTCTTACCTTCTCAATGGAATATGGCCCATAGGCTATTGGGTTAATTATTTTTTCTATTAATTATATCTTCCAGCATCTGTAGAATCCTACAATTAGGTGGTTCATGTTCTATACCAACATGTTGTGTGACTCTTCAAATTGAAAGTTGGATGTAATTACCTAGGCTAATCGTGACCTAATTATGGGTTTTATGGAAAACTAAATACCTTCTACAATTAATTTTCACCCTAGATGCTATGGAAAGACTGATCCAAGTAGTTCATTATCATAGAGAAGTGTTTTATGGCTGTTTGGTACTATTTTACTCATTTTTTGAGTTTCAATGCATTATATAGATTCTAGGTGGTGATAATCTATAACAAGAGAGATTTATCAAGGATAGGGTAAAATATGACTTCTAATCATATGTTAATTTTTATTACATGTCATCCTGGTATGAGGTTACAGATCTATATCCTTCCATTGTGCCCAACCAAAGATATGCTGAGTCTACCAGGCATAGAGGATTTGTTTTGAGAGATGGATGCAGTTCTTCTAGTAGCAAGAAGCATATATTTTAGGTGTATCACTATAGATGTTTTGGAAACAATATCGATACTAGTAACATCATTATATTCCATCAATGTGGAAAAATTCATATTGTGATTCCTCATTGTGATAGAGAACATTTTGAATGTTGTTATTGAAGGAGGATGGGTCAAATTAAGAGGTTTTCCTGGCCATTCCACCTATTATATAGAAAAGATAATCTATTCCATCTCTAATTTCAAGAGCAGGATCAGTTACACCGCATCAGGTAGGAATCCAGAGTATAACTGACAAGATATTATAAAGAGTAGTTCATGGTCATTGTATCCAGACTTTTGATTATTTCCTTCAGAAGAGAAGACATTCACATAGTATTATGGATGATGCTCACGAATATAGATCAAGATAGTATAATTCATTATTACTGGTACTTGTAGATAAATTTTTAGGAACAGTGACTTTCGGAGGTACTATTCTAGTATTCTCTAAAACAATATCTTTGTTTTTTGTTACATGTTCTTCTCACTCTGTTATCTCTTTATCGACTATGGAAAGGATCATTCAAGAACTTCATAACGTTTTTGTGTGATAACCCTATACAAACCATTTTCTATGTGGTCGGAGGGTATGAAACCTTGAAAGGAGTGTCCCATTGACATATGAAATTTGTGTTACTTATGATACAATTTTCTCATAGAGATGATGATATTTTCTGTCATTGTTATCACAGATTGGTTGATCCCCTATAAAACCTATATAGACATGTATCAATACATGGTATCATTTACATAACCAATAGGGAATATTTATATTTACAAGGCTGAGTTTAATGTTGAAGCATGCCGTGTTTTTTCTGAGCATGGTAGGCTTAGTAGAGAAAAAACCTAGGTTTCTAGCCTTTATATGGAGGAGTAGGGAATGCATCGGAAAATTTTTCCTCATGTGCTAGGTTGTTTTAGGAATGGTTTCCCAAAGAACATTTTAGCATGAATCATGAGATGTAGGTAGTTTTTTAAGATCAATCATCATCTAGGATCATCTACAATATCTATTCATACTTATACTATGGAACCTACTGAGCTCTAAGAGATAAATATACTGTTTGATGATATTGAATAAAAGGGTTTTATCTGTCCCGATAATTCATCTTGGGGTTCACCTATAATTTCCCCCAACATGAATGATGGGATCCTTAGGCTATGAATGGATTATCATTGGTTTAATCATCTCATCGTTAAGAACCTGTATCAGTTTCCTTGAATATAATATCTATTATTCTATCTCCGAGGTGTTAGGGTGATCATGAAGATTGAACTAAGATTGGGATATCATCAAGTCCCATTTTTGAATTTATATAAAGTATGTATGAATTTCAATGTCGGTATAATCTTTTTTTGAACTTGTTGTGTCATTAGGTCTTTAAAACCCATCCACTATTTTTATGGTGATGGTGAATAGGGTTTTCCACCCCCAACTGGATTCTTTTGTTATTGGTTTCATGGAATTCCTCATGGTGTATTATTATACATGATATTACAATTAAAAAAAATCCTCATATCATTGTCAATACAATAAAAGGGAATTTGTTTTTTTTTCTCCCCATGTTTCACTATTGGTTCATCAAGAGTCACTCCTTGTGTCATATTATCTCAGAATCTGGAGTATCAATTGACATAGAGAATGCAAGTACTATTATTTACTGAGATAAGGATACAAACATGTTTTACCAATGGATTTTTTAGGGAATGATAGATATTATATAAATTTTATAAATGACATATCAGAAATTTATTCACATATTAATATTCTTATTAAGAAGGGTGTGATGTTCCTATGGTTGGGATATTGTGAGAATTCATTCTAGGAGTGAAAATGAAGGCTTACTTTGGAACCAATTTTGATTATGACAGATCTTGAATGTGGTTATACATTTTTTATAATGAATTAGGAATACATATGGATGTTATAATACTGAAAAATTATAGATTATGTTTTTATGGTATCAACAGTTCAAACCACAAGGTCAAAAATACTTGATGCATGACACCGAGATTGCAACAGTTATTAGTTACTTATGATTCTAGAGGAAAAATTTGATGAGTGAAATTTTTTTGGTTTATATTGATAGAAATAGACTCAAATATATCTTTAGGCAACATTAATTTATTATAAGGCACTTAATATGGGTTCAATACCTTTATTATATTGACATTGATATTACCCATACACCTGTAATGTGCAATACAATTGCTAATGAGCTCATCAGGAAAACTCTAGAACATGGTATACTGAAAGAAAATGATGAATGGAAATTGATGGATATTAATTTTTAACTTCATCTAGAGTTTCTTGAGATTAATGATTAGACTTTTCTTATTGTATTATGATTTATATATTTAATCAATGATAGGGTGATTAGGTTAAAATTATCAAACCCGGAAGGTCTATTCATATGGGAGATTATTTTCAGTGTGGACCCACCTAATGATTGGTCTGTAAATAGAGATATAATCAATCATATACATGAGAGTATATGCTTTATTATAAAAATAAGACAGGAGTTTTTGTGAGAGTCCTAGACTTAATATTGGGTTGAGATCCCTATAATATTCATGACATATCCTGATATGAAACAACAATATTAGTGACCTGTGATGAAACAACATTTTATGGGTTTTATCTATAGGTGTTCTGCCTGTCAGCAGGTGAAGGTGGAGTACCCATGGCATGATATCAGTTTAATGTCACTCTAATTACATTAATTAAAATGTGATTATTTGAAGATATATTTTTTTGGTGGTTTACCATTGTTTTCTTGTGGTAGGGACATGGTTTGGGTAGTTGTGGATTGACTGACTAAAGTAGCCCACTTTCATCATATCCAAGAGACATTCTTAGTTGATGAGATTGGAATACTACGTGTTTGTGATATTAAAAAGATACATGGGGTCCCTCATACTATAGTTTTAGATATGTAACTCATTTCACATATATGTTCGTGAATAATTTTAAGAGAACATTGTTTATAGAGGTGCTTCTGAGCAAAATATTTGCACAGTCAGACCAATGGCCAATATAAATGGATTAGATAAGTTTTCTAAGCACATGTACCATAATAAATCCTTGAGTGTAGTGTTTATTGGGAGAATAATACCAATCTCATCAAGTTCTATTATGATAATAGATTTTAGGGGAATATTTTGATGGCTCTGTATGATGCCTTATATGGTAGGACAATCCATTAACCTCTATGAAGATACGATGTAGGAGAGGCAGTGCTACTGGGTACTCATCTTGTGAAGATGACTTTGGAGAATGTGATGTTGATCAGGAGACATATTATTACCATAATGTACATAAATAAATCATATTATGATCACTATAGAAGTCCATTAGAGTTTGTGGTCAAATATCCTCTGTTTCTATAGGTATCACCAATACTCGAGGATATATGAATATTGAGGCCAGGAAGGAGTTCTTCCCATTTAAAGGAATTTTTAAATCATGCATAGAGTTTCACAGGTAGCCTATATAGGTTCCATTTCATGCATGACTTCATCTAAATTTTATATCTTCAAAATTACCACACCTCTATGTATTATACTTTTGATCTCGATGTTGTGGAGTTAGATGTCTATTCTTTTTTTGTGGATTATCACTTATGCATCATTGACTGGAGCATGAAGTCTCTATTATGTGGGGTTTTCCCTTTAGCATAGGTTATATGATAGCATTGAAATATATATGAAAAGACATGGGAGTGGGAGACCGAGATACATGCTCAATGGATAGAGGTTTTCTCAGAAAGGGTTCTACTACAACTAGACGGGAAACTCATGTGTATATTCCATTAATGGTTGAAGAAAACAAGAAAATAATGTTTCCATGAGGTAAAAATACTTTTATTTTCTTCTTAAATCCTTATTTTTGACATAATAAGAATTCATAATGAGGATGTGGTGGAAACAAGGGTGTTTGGAGCTTTTTTAGATCCCAGAGCCCGAACGGTAGATGAAGCCACTAGGACACAATGTTGTGGAAACAATGAGGACTAGTCAAAAAGATATATATTGACCATTTGGGTAAATTTAGTGTGATTAATTGGTCATCATGGTTTTTCCAAACCGTTCATCCCAGGCTATAAGCCTATGTAGAGGCATTATATGTTTTTTCATTGCCATATAGCATAGTTTGTGAAAGGTTTTCCTAATTGTGTCTGTGAACTATGTGGGTTTCATTCCAGGGCAGTGCACGGTGTATATGGGGCACATGTTTTGGAAAACTATGTTCCCAAGCCATGCTATAACCAAAAGTTTTGTAAGAATTCCATTTTCCCTTAAATTCAAGATAATATAAACCCACATTCTTATTTCCTCCTCCAACATACCTGATGTCTTATAATCCTCTTTTAAGATATTATTCCTTCCATTAAGATATTATTTGGTTATATTTCATAATTTTTCTCTTGATATAATATCTGATCATATCACTGGTTTCATCTAGTTATTTTCTTCAGTACATAGGCTCTTCTCTTCATTATTATGTACCTAAAGAACCTTATTTTGATGTAGGATCTAAAGCATTATTTATAGGGTTATAATGTATTATATTTTTCTTCATATCAAATAAAAACTAAGGTATCATATCTAATTATGTATATAATATAGGTATAATGATGGTTATCTATAGATAATCCCTTAACGTGTCACAATATATAAATGTTATCCATTTCGTGAACACTGGTTTCACTAGGCATTTCCCTATAAATCCATCTTCTATAATTTACTTTTTTTAACTTGGTATTCAAATTCCTTGTTGGAACTCATTAATAAAGGTTGAGACATTAATTTTTATTGCCACCCCAAGTTGGGTGGACACTTCATAAGTCCCTTAGAGATGGATGAAGGGTCTATCTGTTGCGCCGTTCAAGTGCTATAACTTGACCATTAATAAGGTAGATGATCCTTTAATATATATAAAACCATAATTGATTTTATGGGAAGTATGTAATTAGATATTTCACATGGACTACTTTATTTATAAATTGATTTCATATTGTATAAATTTACTCTTACCCTTATCATTTTTTGTTAAAGGTATTGAATAAACCTCTTAAATGATTATAACTTAATTAAATTAATGGTTTACAATCCTTGATAAAACATGTCATAAATAATGAAACTTAATAGAATTTACATATTAAATGACTAAATTGAATGAATTTTACATGGGACATGATTAAATATGATTTAAATTTAATGAGTATAAGGTTAATTTTGAAATCCACCCTTTTAATATTTATTGGAGAGGAATTCTGTATGAACTCAAGGGACGCCAATCAAATTCATTGGGCTGATTGTCATGGGAGGTACCCACCATGGAATATGTTATTTTTCTTATTATGTGAAAATAATGGTGTATTATTGATGATTTTCTTATCTTTTGTTCTTGATATTAGAATGCCTCAAACACATTCCTTTGATTTAGATTGATGTAATCAGTCATGCAGCTACATGGATTCCCCTCATTGGGCATAATCATCTGTAGTCTAGAATTACTATAGATGATTTCAATTTACTTAGTTAGGATCTCTAAAGTGGAATTACATGGGAATGCCCCTTGTATTAAACTCATCCCCTTTATTCTATGAATAATTTAGTTATTAATATGATTTGGATGAAGATGGAGGTCATAAATTCCTTGGTTTTACAATATATACAATTTAATTTTTATAATTATTTATTTTAGTTTTGTGGAAAATATCACATGGTTTATATATATATATATATATATATTCAATAATTAATGAATTTATTAATTAGTTACATGTTCAAACTTAAAGTGAGGATGAAGAAGGTGTGAGCTTTTTATTTGTAGTAATTTTCTTTTATATACCATCACAATTTTTCTATTTATATAAATGATTGGTTTCTTATGGAGGTCATTAGTGATGGACTTCTATGATTTATCCCATAGCCTATCATGGGTACGGTTGGTAACTGGGAAGATAATATGATCATAGTTGTGGGAAAGGGGAAGCATCCCTCTTAGGAAACATAGATTTCTTTAATTATTATGGGATCTTGGTTATGGATGACCATTATAGACCTCTAGATGCTTTGATATTTTTTTATTCCTCTTGATTATTGGGTAATGATTTTATGTTTTCTCAATTTCATTATACCATGTCTTTGATATTTTCCTTTTTAGATGCTTTCTATCATCATTGGGAATTTGATAAGGTTTAATGTTGTTGAAATGGTTGTTTTTTACATGAAAGATTATGCTTATTTCTTCTTCCACTCATATTAATAATTAATTTGATTTAGTAGTATATTCATCTATAATATCACCATTGATAACTTATATAAAAAGAGGGAATAATATCGACACTACAAGACTATAGACATTCACTACTAGTGGAAAACCTCTATCATATAAGGAGGTATTCTTAAGGACGTTTGGCCAAACAGGTTCAGTCACTCAAGGGTGAACTGAGTTTGTGATGTCACATCAATTTTCTTATTAAATTATATGTGTATATGAGAGGGGGTGTCGCTACATTATAGGTGTAGAGGATAGATGTGGTTTTTTTAAATGATAAAAGAATACCCATGTTTTACAAATTTAATAAGATCAAATATTTTTCACTCAAGAACATTATATTAGATAAGATTAAAATATTTATACATAGTAGGTACTATACACCATTCTATGTCATATTATTAATAAATGTTCTTGATTAAACCATTGTGAACCCACATTAACATTATCAAATATATATAATTTTACTGTTTTTCTGTTCATTAGGACCAAAAATCATGTATCCCTAATTATATATTATTAATTATTATGAATCCAAATATAAGAACCCTTTTATGAAATTCAATTCATAAAATTTTAAGAAATAAATTCAGTATTATACCCACTATCATGAAAAAAAATCTGTTTTCAAAATAAAATAATTTCATGTGTGTAAAAAATTATTTAATAACAGTAAATTAAATTGATTTATATAACCAGAATTCTATTAAAAATAATATAATTTAAACAATGATAATTTTATAAAAATGGAAAATGAAAATTATTTTAATGAAAATTATTTTTTTAATAAGAATATGTATTTTTTAATGATCTATTAAAAATAATTTTTTTTCTAAATATTATTAGAAATTCAATATGAAATAATATTTTAATGAATATTAGAATAATGATGTTTTTTAATAATACTTACAAATTTTATTTAATTTAATTTAATTATTTTTTCCCAAAAAATAAATGAATTTTTTTTGATGAAATTCTATCATCATATCATATAATGACAACACAAAAAATTAATCACGTGTTTATCAATATATTTTCATTTTCTGAATCAAATATACATAATATTCAAAATGAGTTTATTATTATTCATTAAAGAAATCATAATGTATAAGTTATAGTGGTCATGATTAATAAATAACATTATTAGTATAATATGGCTCATTAAAGATGATAGTTGATTGTTACTCAAGCTATTGAGAAAGATAAATTAATAAGTACAATTTTTTTATAAAACATAATTGTATTAAATTACTACGAACCATAATTTTAATAGAAAAATATTACCTTGTAATATAGTAATATTAAATTTATTACATAATTATCAATGCCGAAACCATAATGGTTTCCATTCTTTATAATATTAGATATGAAAAAATACATTTCAAAATGGATCAACATTGTATCCCACTTAGTTTTGAAAAACAATAACCCATCCTATAAATTTAATACATAAAAATCTTATGAATTTAATATAGAAGGAAACCATATGAAAAGTTGATCTTACATGATCAGTAAGGTTAATGAGGGATAAGTTAGTGATCACAAAAGCATAAGATTAGAATAACGGTGTTAAAACATGATCTTAACAATTGAAAAATACACCCAACATATCATAAACCATAATTATGTATAATGATGTATAAATTTGTAGATAATAAGACATAAATCATATCAAAACCCAATATCATGATTCTTGAGACCATAATATTGTCATAATTAATAATTATGTGAAAAAACTAAAAATATTCAATAATTTTATATTCAAGGGCCTAATTCCATGAGAATAATAACATATTTGGTTCACTCACTAGACCATCATTTTCATAGTCTATTTTCACACTGAATACTATCATACATGGTATAGTCCCATACTAAAGTAGTTATAGTCCGTATTCAAGTCATTATTATCTCATGAGATATCTGTCTTTACAAAATGCAATTAAGGGGAATATAATTATATTACCACCCCTAAAATAAACCTAATCAACTATTATGTGTGCCCAAGTATGATTAATTATTCATTATATATCATAACCCATGGAATGTAAATATGTTTTATAAAATTATTAACATTTTTTCATAACATAGCTCTTAGAAAATACATCGTACATAATAATCTTATAAAATTAATCCTAAAAATCCTATTAATGAATAGGGATTTTATCCCTAGATCATATCCCTAGTAAATATAAATTAGAATCAAGTATTGTTTCATAAATAAAAAATCTATTAAAATATATCTTAAAATATTTCTGGATAAAAATAAAGTATTTATATTGGAATAATTTCTCATAAAATATAAAAGTTTACAAAATATTACAAAAATATTCATTATTTGAAAATATATATGTAAAATATTAGTTTGATATTAAATTTATTTATCTTTCGTAATCTTGATAACTTTAATTAATTCCATTTAAAATAAAACTAAAATTACATTCCAATTTTCTATAAAAATTCAAAAGTATCTACCCCAAAATATGATATGGATATTCATTTTAAATATTTATATAAAATTTAAATCACAAGTAAAAAATATAATTAGAGAATAGTCAAAATATTATTAGAAACAATTTAATGAAAAAATGCACATGAATGAAAAATATATTTGATTGAAAATTAAAACATAGTTGGTTTTCAAAAAAATGTGTTTATGGTATAATAATGAAAAAAGTGAGGAAAATGAATTCAAAACATGTATTATATATAAATAACATAGTGAGATTAAAATTTAATGGTAATTTCAAGACGAATATCATATATTTTTTATAATATAAAATCCTTCCCAAATAATGTCAATTAAAATACGATTGAATCATAATTCCCTTACCGCATGTAATCATGAATAACATAGATTAAAACCTTTTATCTAATAAATATATAGTTATTACAAATCAATTGAAAACAATAATTATATATATATATATATCATAAAATATATGATTCAAATGTAACATTTTATCAATCATTTTTTAACAATTCTTTTTTAAAATCGTTATTATAAGTGATGGATTCTTTGTTTTTAAGGAATATTTAATTTCTGTATTTACGATCCTTGAAGACTGATCATTGTTCCATAATATACCAAATTTAATCATGATATAAATATCATTTATAATCAATATATGTATATATTTTCATCCATGAAATATGTTGTTTAAAAATTGAATTTCACAGTACATTGAGACGGTAGGCCATAGATTACCAAGACCATTGTTTTAAAATTATTATTAATGTAAAAAATGATAATTACTATTTATTAATCATTAAATAATTTCTATAAAATTTATATAATATATATTCTTTATATTTTTCCTTAATACAATCCTAAAAAATTAGATAAAATATGAATCACATTGATTCATAGATGTGGTAGTCCGTAAGTACACAAAGTCATCATATTCAAATAGACATGAAGATAAGAATGATGAAATGATATTATAATTACAGAATACTAATTATTTCATAAATAAAATATATAACTATTAATATAACTATTATAATCATCCATGAATGATGGTTATGAAAAATCAAAGACACAACTACATGATGATGGTAAGTTAAACATTTTCATGATCAATTCATTCAAATTCTGTAGGATGTAACTAATCTGGATAATGGATTTTAAATCATCATAATAACAATTAAATACTATCAAGATACTGTTATTATAATATTTTCACATATAAAATCAATTTATAGGATGTAGAAAAATAAAAAAAATTAAAAACACTCTTTGAAGAGGTATATATATTCATTTAGATCCTTGTTTTAGGTTACACAACAGTCCAAAGGCTATGATATTCGGGAAATAAAACAAGTTCTATGATATGGATAATCTTCAATGAATTAATTATTTTAGGTATTTTTTAAGATATATTGATAAAACATGTGAAGAAGATAGGAGAAGATGTGTGCTTTTATATGTGAGTGGTGGGGCATTAATATAATTATGAAAATTATTAATTTATTATAAATTAATATTAATATTAATATAAATAAAACATCATTTATTTATTGGATATGATTAAAATAGGTTGAAAGGTTCTCATATATTTATATTTATAATAGTTTAAGATAAATTTAAACCCCTTCTATTAGTTTTTTCCACATATAATCCTTTTGAAAATAACCATAATATTAATGTATTGTACACATTTATGGTCAAGAATGATATAATTAAAGGAAAATTGGACAATAAATAGACCATGGTGGATATGTTCAACCATTTATAATTATCTTTTAGGATGATTTTATTTTTATGAATTTGATATCATTTGATAAAATATTTTCTATTGTTAAATATCAGTAATGTAATTTTTGAATCTATGCATTTTCATTGACATTAATATCTTAAATAATGTAATAGATCATTCACATATATCTTGTTTTTCATATTTATCTACAAAATTAGTGGAAAAATCCTTTAAATTGATATACTTTTATTATTTTCGAAATATTTTTTCATCCTGTTCTATTAACATAATAAATACAATTTGAATGTTTTGAAAGAATTTATGGTAATTGTTTTATCACTAAATATTAAATATGTGTTAATATAATTACAAAAATAATTTAACATGCCTATAAATAATTTAAACAAAACCACCATTTATAGTTATGAATATAAATTACTGTTATTAAAGTGAAGAGAGTGATGTTTTGTATTTATCCTTTTCATAAATTAATATAAAGGTCATAATCATATAAAACTATAAATAAACGACCATAGATTTAATTCATTGAGGATAATAGTCAAACGCAACTCATCTAATATAAGAAATTCATGTTTTATAAAAAATTTATTTCTTTACCCTGATGTATTAACCATTTTGTTAACATTTTATCCTTTCTGGGGTTAAAAATATTTAAAAATGTTAGTATTAATAATGTACAAAAATAAAAGATACCAATCTACCAAATTATAACATCTTAATATAAAATATGAAATCCATTTTTCAAGAATAAATTTATATAATTTTTCTATTTTTATTTTGAAATAATTTCACAAAAGAAGATGAAAACCAATTTTTGGAGAAGAAGGTATTTTATAAAAATATATATTTATTCTTATTTAATAGCTATTAAAAAATTATATGAATATTAAAATTATAATTAATATACAATATATAATTTTTTTTAAAATAAGTCACTAGATGTTATTAATTAAATTTATATATTGAAGAATCATTAACCTCTTAAAATCATTTTTCTAGAAAAAAATTTATTTTACCATGAAATATTTTTTATCATCATTTATAATAATTTGATAAAAATGAATTAAATTTATAATTGTGTATATTTTTCTTGTTATATAGTTTATTAAGTCATATTAAAACCCTCAAATCCAAATTCTACTCAATAATTGTCACATTAAATAATTTTTTTATTAGTTTAACGTTGTTCGTTTAATCTCAGTGCTGGTTGTAATGAAAGTAATCATGAAAATAAACATTATTTATAGAGAAAAAACAATATAAAACATTAGTGTGTCATATTATAGACCACTTAAAATAAATTTACCCCTCATAATTCCATTATTTTGATACAAACAATGTTGATATTTTTGTTTCGTGGCTTCCTCAGGCACACATGTAACTTCATAAATGTTATGATTCATCCAAGAAACAGTAATCAGATAAGTAATATTCTTCCATAGAACATTATTTAAGTGATACATGATTTGTTTTGGTTTTTCTTCAAAGAAAATATCATGCTCAATATGTTTTTTTAATGGTTGGGGATGAAGCCACATTTTATTATTAATGAGAAGTCTTCTTTAGTGTTGGAAGAGGAACACCCATTATATAGACCGAAGGACCATGGCCATGTGGCTTGAAAACAAGGAATGAATGCCCATTTTCTGGCTCAAAGGACCCCTCAGTGAACAGTACTACTACGGTACATGCACTACTACAGTACAACCACTGCAACAGTACCTGGTATAGTTCTTCCGCCGCTAAAGTGCCACTATTGCTACATTTCCACCGCTGCTACAGTCACCGCTGTTATAATACTGCTATAGTTCTCCTTCCTACAGTACTACTATAGTCGAAGAAATTTTTCCCTGCCCATATTGGATCCTGGTTCTTTAGGATTCCAAGCGCGAGCATGTACCACTTGGGTATAGGCTCATTAGAACATCAGGCTCTATAGGTTAAACCTCTCAGTTTAGTGCAATTGAATTATCAGTTATATACTCACTAGTGAAAATATGGATTTTTAATTTAATTTTTTTTGTTTTTTAATGTTTGTTATTATGAATTGTCATTAAGGATTTGCTGTAAATATATTTTTAATTGTATTTAAACAAATCACTTTATAAATAAATTTTGATTAGTTTTTTTCATGTTATTTTTTAATAACCAATGTGAATGTTGTTTCATATATTATTTTTCACATCATTTATTATATAATAGATGAGAAAAATTAAATAATACAGTCCATCTATATTGGTTTTTTGAAAAAATGTGTGTCAAAAAACACATTATCATTTCAATAACTATATAAATGAAGAGAAGGGACATTTATTTGTGATTTTCACATCAGTTTTTATAAAAATGATTTGAAAAATAATACTTTTCAATTTCATTATGTTTTTATATTAATATTAACATCAATAATGTTTTACCACATTAATTTTTTTTATTAAAAATTAATATATAAATCCTATATTAGATGTTTTAGGTCAGTTATAAAATAACTGATGGGAAGATAATTTTGTTTAAAATATAATTCATTTAATTATTCCTCTACTAGTATTACTATAGAAAAATAAGAGAATCATAGTAGAAAAATAGTATTAGAATAGAAGAAAAATAGAAGCAGCTCAACTACAATTTGAATATTAATGTTTACAATGTATATTATAAATAAACTAAAACATAATAAAACCTTTGAAATGATTATCCAATTTTATTTTTATGTCTATTAGATCTTGTCTAGTATAATTCCAAGGGTCATAAAAATAATAAAAATTAATAATAGTGTATTCAAAATGTATTATAAATAAATCTAATGCAAATTTAATTGAAATGTTAATAATAAAATACAACTTTTTGGATCATCATAACTATATCTATTGAAACTATTTGAAAAAAATATTAAAGCATAGAATAAAAATTTAATTACTCATTTTTTATGACATTTTTTAGAAGTGTTTTTCAACTCAAAATAATATTTTAATTAAGACAGTTAAATTATAGAAAATTTAAATGAAAAAATCACTATTTCAATTTCAAATAAAATCTTTTATCGATCATTATTTTTGTTTCTAAATTAATTAAATTACCCTTTATAAAATAATTTAATGAAAACTAATCTAAATTTCATTATAATATATATAATTATTAAAACATTAAAATTTACATACGTGTTCGTTATAGTGTTAAAATCATCATCTAATAGTGACATGAGAACATCAATATCATTTTTGGGAAGTTTCTATCTTGAAATTATTAACTATGAAATGATATATTTTCACATCAAAAAATCATTATGATATATGTTTTAAATTACAAATAAAACAGTCTCAAAATACATGTATTACTAAGGCATTGATATGAACTCATTCTATCCATGTACAGTTAATGTCTGATATTTCCAACATCACCTTCACATGTAAGAAACTATATATTAATTTTCTTCCACTATGGAAAATCAGGTGAATATTCTAATTTTCATTCACATATCCACCCATATTATTTCAATATTAAACTTGTTTACATCATTTTAATTTTCAAATAAATGTTTCAAATGAATAATTATAAGATGTTACAACAATGACTTGGAAGGGGGGTCTTTAACTGTAAATTTATGATTTGATTTTACATTCTACTTAAACTAAGACCTCATACATTTTAGACACTAACTAAATTTTTTAATCATTTATATATACCCCACAGTCATTTCGAAAGGTTTGTATTTTCTTATTCCCCAATCCAAATAGTTATAAAATTTCCTTCAATTTATAATTTTAATGTGGAAGATAACTATCTTTAGGAAGAATTTCATTCTATAATTATAGAAACTCTAAATAAACATTTTCACTCCATCAACATATCACCATAAAATTAAAAAATAAAAAAAAATTCAATAAAATAGTATATTTTTACTAGATAAATAAAATAGTTTTGTGGCATCGCCATATAGATGCTCCCCAGGAGGCTCTTTCTTAATTACCACTGTTTTAATATATTGGATCATTTCATCTATTTGATCATACATAACATATTTAAAAGAACTATCATCAGTAGATCTGATAATCAACTGAATTTCACTATGCCAAATCCAAGGGATTTAAGTCATTTTAAAACCATGAAATATTAAATAATTAGTAATCTCTTATTTTTCAACATTTTCATATTTAAACATTTTAGGAATGGACATAAAAATATGTCATTTTTTGGAACATTTAATTTGAAAAATTCCAAAAAATCATTAACATATTACTCATATTCATCACTTATGTGATGAAAATTAACAAACATTGATTTATTATTTTCTATAAAAAATTTCTAAAATTTAAAATGAGGTATTATTATTTTTATTTAAGGAAAAATGTACTTTTATGTATAAAAAAAACTTCCATAAAATATTTATTTTTAAAAAGATATCCAACAAATTTGATAAACTTAAATATATTTTTGATTATATTAAATTATTATTCATTATCCAAAAATATTACAAAGGTTAATATTCAAAACAATTCATAAATTAAAAAATATCTAAGGTGTTCAAATAAATGAAATTGGAAAAAAATATACCTTTGATGCATAAAAAATAAACAAAAAACATAAATTGATATTTTTACCTGGACGATAGAGAAGGTGACAATAGTGGTGAGATGGAAAAAGTGGAGACTATCATCAGGTTACTGTGTGAAGCGACTAATAGATAATGCGATGAAAATAAAGAGATCAAACCAAAAATATAAAAAAAAAATTAATTATCTTTGATGAATGAAAAATAAAATAAAATTTAAACAATAAATTTATAGAAAATTTGAGATGACCAAGAAGTTAACTCCAACAGGAATGACTCAGAAGCGGCTGACGACAAATGATGGTGGTAAATACCAAGTCCATGATAAATATACTTCAAATAAAAATTGAAACTTGAGATAAAAATAGAAATAATACATGGAAAATTGATAAAATAAACACTAACAATAGATTAAAATTAGAACCAGGATGAGTGGAACGAACAAGAATAACTGCAAGAGGTGATCATTGACAAGTAATTTTGAAAAAGGTGGAATATTACAACTCAATGAGAAAATTGTATATAATATTAATTGAACTAAAAATAAAAATATATTGAACACATAAATAAAAAAAAATAAGAACTAACAATAAATTTATATTGATAATGGGAGGAGAAATACTAAACATGAGTGACGGTCAAGTGATGGGTGATTGTGGATGGTGGTGGTGGATAGAAAATGAAAAAAATCATACCATGGATCAAGGAATAATATAATTTGATTACAGAGATTAGAGAACAAATAAATTCTTTGTGAGGAGTCAACTATTTTTACGGTTTGGGTATGCTACATGAGAGAAAAGGGGGAGTTTTCGTGGGAAAGATAGAATAAACAAATGAAACTTCCTGATCCTAATTAAAACTATAATTCATTTTAACATTATTTACTTAATAAACATTTTCAAAACTAGAAATTTAACATTGTTTATTTCATTACTAAAGTAGGAATTATTGTTTTCTAAATTTGTTACTGGATAACTAACATGAAAATTTTTTGGATTTGTTTTCCCTATCATTAACTCTAAAAACCACTGAAAATATCATATTTTCCACATCAGTTATTTATAACCAATGTGTATAATAATAATATAAGATTTTTTTACATCATTTATTAAGTAAAATATATGTTAAACAGTATTTTCCACACCAGTTACTGAATAATTGACTGAAAAACCCCATGATTATATTTTCCTTATCAGTTATAGAAATCCATTATGAAAAACATGAGGTGGATAATATATTTGGTACAAGATACTGCCTTAGGGGTGATAAATGGAACCCATTGTAATTTTAGGATAAGTTTTATGGAAAAAATATAATGATAAGATACCTTCCATAACAAATCAAGAATCTCAAATGGGAAAATATATCTAAAGATCAGATTTAACTTCCTTCCAAATACCATAACCACTTTTGAAGGGGATATTAATAGAAATAAATTATACCCAATTTCATTTTTCATATTTTATCAATGATTATCACCCTAAATTTTCTACTAATTCTTGGATTCTGTAATATTTTTTTGAATGGATCTAAAATTTTAAAGGATTTATATAGAAATTTACATCCCAAAAGCAGTCTTTATCCAATAACATCCAAGAAAACTACAATAATACACTTCCCTTCATAGATTATTTCATATAGAGATGTTTAATTGAATTATTGAAACCATATTTTATGAAACTATTGTATATGTTATTGTTGATACCAAACAACTTTCAAATGCATTTAACATGATATATACATAACCCTCAACGTTTTAATGGTTCTTTGATACTAAAAATATATCTGAGGATGATAATATGTAAAAAAACACTAGTCAAAATGGAAATCTTACTAACCTCCATCAAATAGAATTGATTTAAATGCCCTAACCTGATCACATATAATAAAATTTCAAAATCCCTAAAATCTTAACACTAATATAACGTATATAATGGAAACATGATCAAGAGGTAAATAATCATTAATGGAAACATGATGTACAGACTTTTTTAGGTGATCAACCAATATATATATATATTTATACCATTTAGGTGTTTTGGGGAGTTTGATGATAAAATTAATTTCGAATATTTTTCAATTAAAACTAGTTAAAAATTAATGGTTATAAAATCCCCATAGATATTTTATTTCAATAATTTACTTTCATCTATATCATGTTTTGAGATACATACTCTTCTATAACCCATTTAATGTTGTCCCACCAAAAAAACACTTTTATATCTATATAAATATTTATAATTTCATTATTAATATAAAAATAATAACTATCAACATCATTTAAAATCTATTTTTTCATGTATGGCCTTGATAGAATGCATACACGATTCCTAAACTATATCATTCCATAAATATCAAGGTAGTACTCCCAAAACAATTCATTATTTTCAAACACTATATCTTTTTTATACGTATTTAATATTAACATGGATATATTTTTGAGAAATAATTTAAGAAATATAATATGTCCCCCATCAATTTTGATTTCCAGATCCATCCCAATAAAATTTAGAAATATTTTATCATTCACGATTGTTCTCATTAAAAAGCTAGCATAATCCATTCAACTAAAATCACCAACAAACAAATTGTCTTTCTCAGGATTCTATTGTATTCAATGGTTAAGTTATTTAATCAATTCCAAACATATTATATGTAACATATTTATATCTTCTCAAATGAATAAATACTTTTAAATGTTATGTTCATAATATTTATAACAACATTCTACATAAATATAATTCTTCCATATTTTAATGCAAAAAATACTATTTCCAATTCATGATCAAATTTTTTGTAATTTTACTCATGAAATATTAATTAGGGTTATTCATAATAAATTAACATATCAGTATGCCTGTGGATTTATCTTAGCCCCTTCTTTGATTCAAAACTATATATCACAAAAAAATATATAATTTTAGGGTAATGTGAATATAGATGTAAATACTAACTTTCCCTTCAAATCCTTGAAATTTTATTCACATTCATCATTCAAAATTATATTGGATTATCTAGTTTTCATAGTTATATGATTATTTATCCATGATAAAATATCTAATATGTGTGGATAATTATAATTAAAACAAAAAAATAACATAAATCATAGTCATAATGGTAGATTTGGGTCAACATTCAATAAACTGTATCCTCAAAGGATTTACATATAACATTGTGTGACATTATATGACTCAAAAATAAATCAATGTGTAAAAAATATTCAAACAATATATTTTTTCATTCAAATTATCCTTTATTAGGACCTTCAGTAAAATTCATAGTTGATCTCAATGATCATATTTTTTGTTTTAAAATATAATAATAATGTCTCTAAAAACAACCACAAACTAATTAAAGTAATCTATAAAGGCACTATTCATTAAATCCTTAATGATAATAGGGTTATTTGTAAGAAAAAGGAAATAAATGAAAATTCATGGAGTCCATGACTTTTATTGAAGATTATATTTTATATTTCTTCACATTTTACACCCAAATTAGAGAATGAAGATCCATGAAATATCTTGTAAAATTAATAATATCCTCATTATTTTATTGAAGAAACCTAAATAAGTGGTTGATGATACATATTATTTATTTTTATATGTTTTGTTTCCTATAATCAATTAATAGTGATGTTTATCAATCTTTTTTCTTAACAAATAGAATAGTTTTATTCTATGGGGATGAATGAGGATGAATAAATCCACTATAACAGTTATCTTGTATTTTATTCATTAATCCATGTATCTCAATCAAGGAAATTCTATATTGAGTCTAAGAAATTACTGTTTCTCCCTATATGAGTTCAATTCAAAAATCAACTTCATCATTCAGTGGAAGAATATAAAACTCTTCTCAAAAGAGATTATCAAATTCTTGTATTATATATATATATATATATATATTATAATGAGTTTGTACCTAAACATTTAATATAGAAAACCCTTTTAAGATTAATAATGTCCATTATAATGGATCTAATTTCAATTATAATTTCATTTTTATCATTATATTTAATGATTATCATATTATGGTTTGATATACAAGCCCTCACTTCAATTCCATGAAATTTGATGGGGATTTTTTTGATGAAATAAAACTCATAACTAGGATAGCATCCAATTCAACTAGAGATAATGTAATTATATATAGTGGATGAAAATTACCATAAACCTAAATTGTATAAAATTTATAGAATTGAGAAATGATCATTATAAAATTAAGGGTTTTAACTACAAATTCAACATCAAATCCTTGAGTTTATAAATTAGCATTTGCTGACCCATTTCTAAATATATAGAAATACATAACACTATGCTAAAATATGGTACTATAATATTTTTTCATACCTATTTCCAAATAAAATTCATCATTCTATGATTAATCCTATGCATATGAAAAAATAGTTCATGTGATCATAATTCATTGGTAATTAGATTGATCAACCATATAAAAATGAAAATCATTTATATTACTTGTATGTGATGGAAAATTTATCTAAATTGATGACACATTATGTTTTACCTATGTCATCTTTAGTCATCATCTATATAAATTATTTATAATGGTTCCTAAATAAAGTGCATATTAACATATGAATATTTCTAGCGAGTGTTGGACTATTTATATAGTCATAGAACACTCACCATTCATCTAAATTTTGGATGATATATACTTGACCAACTCATTTCAGGGTTGTTACCCAAGGATGCATCTATTTTAAAACCTCGTCCACCAGTTGTATCCAATAAGAGTTTTTTTCTACAAAAAAAACAACAATTTCATATAATTGGATGTTCTCATATAAATTTTGTTATCCTATGTTATCTAAAAAATATATTCAAATCCTAGATTCTGAATGCAACAAAACCAATCTCTAATCCCAACTATAATGACCATTAACTTTCATACATAAATATAACATCATTTTAAATTAACACTCAATACATAACAATAAAATTCACATTATAACTGTAATAGTTTAGTGTATTTGGAAACATGGATATATAAAGAAGTTATCCATAGTAAATTTCATCATCTGTCAATTATCTCTTTAGTATGACAATCCAGCTTAGATATACCGAACATAAAATCATTCTTCATATATAAGAGAAGGAAAGCATAAGAATGGGAGAGCTCGGATGCTCAATATGTGTAAACAAGGATGATCTCAATGATCACATAGGGATAATATAACCATTTTTTTAGAATATAATGTTAACATTTGAAAACCATATCCATCATATAATAGACAATAATCATGAACCGTTGAATAAATAATGTATTTTCATAATATATAAATATTTAATAAATATAAAAAATTGTTCCATGAAAGAATAACATTGGAAGAAAGAATAATTTTTTTGCAGACATGTAAATATAAAAAATTATATCCTTAGTTATGTGTCACTTCCATGATAATTACTACGGACATGGTTCACTCCCTAATCCTTCATATTTATAGTCAAATTTCACTTCTATGACAATTGGGGGTTGACAGAGTCCCTTAATGAACCTGGTTCACTCCCAATTCTAATACATATAACCCAATGATACATCCCTAAATATACAACAAAATTGTGGGTAATATGATTTCAATTACCCCAATTAAATAATCATTATTGACTCTTATGTGTACCACAATATTGTAAATCATTCTTTATATATCATCACATTTGAAAAGTTATTTTTCTCCAAACTATTTCAGCATTTCAATATATCATAACCCATGAAAATTTAATGGGTTTCATAAAAATCTAATAAACATGGAAATGAAGAAAATAAATAATGATTATTGATCACACACTTGTAATATATACCCATTAAATAATGAATAACATCATGGGATGTTATCATAAATGAAAAATACAATAAAATATGACGTATATTATATGTTGACTAAAATACTATTTACAATTTAGAATCTCATCAATTAAAATTCAAAATTTCCATAACGTTTTGCAAAATTGTTTCCTTTAAAATATACTATGAATTGATTAATGTATTATTTATGTAATTGAGTGGTCCTTATGGATGAAAATTAATTTCATTCTCTTTAATTTATGACAAATATTCATTTCACATATTCTGTAATCAGTAAAATGTATTTCATTAAGAAAAAGGAATGATTTTTAATTTTAAATTATTTTCTAAAAATTAAATCATTTTTAAAGTTAGTCATTTTATAATATTTATAAACATTTATAACATTTTTTAAAAGAAAACCATCTCGTAAAATAAAAAAATCAAGATATAATAGTGAAATTTATCTTATTTTCATTAAAAATAGTATTTTGGTCACATAAGTATATAATGTGAGGAAAATGAAATTAAAACATGTATTCTATATAAACTATAATATTTTAAGAAAAATTTGTTTTTATTTGATAATAATAATTTAATTTCCTAAAAGGAAATTCTATCATACAAATACATTAAAATTTTATTCCAACATAAATCCAAAACATAAAGTTCTAAATTCTTGGTAGAGGGAGGGGGAAGTTTCTTTGGCTCCACTGCCATCGGCATTGTGGGTGTAATTTGTTCCATATTCAAACCCTAATTATCTTGTCAATTTAATGTCTACTTCCCTATGCTTGATAGTTCTATATCATCATCATGAGGTCCCTTATCTTACGATTTCTTCATCAGAATTCTCTGAGGGAAAAATATTCCTAGATTTGAACCTGGTTTCTCACTTTCCTCTTTGATGGACTTCCATCGATGTGTTTGATCAATTTGTGTTCAGAGATTGGGATCTGAAGGAACGTGTAGTTTTAGGTCTACTTTATAACCATCACCTGATGATTCAATTTGTCTTGGAGGAAGACTTAATCAGTACCTGGTTCAGAGCTCCCCGCTGATTCAACTGATGCATATTTTTCCTTCTCCCTTGGTCGTTTGGTCTTTGTATGAATTAGGATCATCCTTCAGTAGCAACCTCAGTACGTCTTCCTTATCTTCCCTTGCCTTATACAAATCCATCTTCAATTTTTATGCTAGGGAATCTGGTTGGTCGTTTCCTCTGCTCGGATGCTCACACATCTTTTGTGAGTCATTCAGTGAATCCTCATTTTTGTGTTGAGGTGGATGCCTCAAAGCCACTGGTCAACTGGATTTGGATTGTTATTGGTGAGGAATTCTAATGGAGGAAAGCAGTTGTGTATGAAAATTGGGTTGATTACTGTTCGACTTGTTATCGTTTGTGTCGTTTGGTGGTCAGTGTTGTCATGGTGCCAGAAGCAGGAGGTCAGCTATTTCGATGAATATGCCTGGTGGTGTATCTGGCCAAGGACAGTCGCATCCTAATCCAGCTAAGCAAGGAAATGCTATTCAATTGGGTGATTCATCTCAGGTAAGCGATACATGGGCTCCCACTAATCGGTCTATTGCTGTGGTGTTTGATAGATTGAAGCACGATCTATCACTACAAAATGGTGTGGATCAGATTGGTAAGAATAAGGCTGACCATGGTACTGGAATGGTAGGAATGTTGGGAGTGCCTACATCTTTAGGGGAGGTGTTGCAGCATGATAAAAATCTTTTTGGACAGTTTTTTGTAGAAATGGTTGATAGTGAGATGATCAAAGCTGATGATACTGAGAAGACGGGGGGGGGAGCTGGTATTGATATCAGTTGATGGGCAAGCTCACGATGCATTTCCTGTAGGATTGACCCTTAATCTGTGGGATGGTCCTGATACTCGAATTGGTGGCAAGTTGGGAGTGCCTGCTACATCAGGGGATGTATCACAACAAGGGGAAAATCATGATGATCAGAATGATGCAGAAAGGGATGATATAGGGATGATCAAATCTGGTGATGCTGAGTAGAAGGAGGTAGAGATGGCTTTGAGTTCATTTGATGGGAAAGCTCACAATGGACCCCATTTTTGTCCAGCTATTAAGGATTCTCAGTTGTAGTTGAGTTTTGATTGTGGTTTGCAGATCACAGTTGATACTTGGAACCGATTTCAGGAATTGGGTCATGATGATATGAATGGGTGTCCTCAAATGAAGGAAGTCCACAACATGCAGTTTTTTAAAGAGGATGTTTTGAGGAAGGACCTGGATGTTGGTAATTATTATGTGAAGTATCTACGATGTTTGGCTATGGTTGATATCAATGGGAATTATGAGCAGAACTGGACCCTGGCTGATGCTTTCCAAGAGGTGGTAATTACTGGAAAATGGGGGATGTCTCAGATAGTGACAAAGAAAATATTTGTGATTTGGCCAGGCCTTCCTTTAGTGATGTTGTCAAGGACGGGAAGAAAAAATCTAGAAATGAGGAACCTACCCAAGTTTAAATAATAATGAGGAAGGTTTATTCTGACTTTCCAAAGCCGGTGTCAACTAGTTCCTCTTTCAGGAAATCCTCCAAGGAGTTGTTATCCTTTGAGAAACAGAATCTCATACGAAAGTATGCGAAGGTACTGAAGCACTATGATAGCTCTGAATGGGAATCAGCTACTGCAGATGAAGTTATATATCATGGGTGTGGAGAGGGGTATTAATTTTATGACATGTAACTATTTTTTCTTGCTTGTTTTTCTTGATCAATGTACACTTCCTTTCTTAATAAATAGTCAGAGGTTTTACCTCTGACTGAACTTTTATGGTATTTTGTATTTTATCAATATTTTAGTTCAATAGTTCCAGTATTTGTACATTGATAATTGATTCTTAATATATTAAATTTTAATTATGATAAAAATATATCATATATAAATTATATTTATATTATTATATTCATACATAATAGGTAGTGGTAGAATACTGAATTAAACCATTCATGGAGATGGAAGGTTGTACATACAAGTAAACACAGATATCAATTTCCAAAGGATAGAACAAGAGAAATATTTATATTAATTCTTCTATAAAAAATAATTATAATATAATATATTTTATTCTAATATATTTTTATTAATATATATGAAAAATGGAAATGAAAAACAAATTACATCCATTTAGGAATGTGGTAGTCCACATGCACATAAGAGAAATGTTATCATTTTTCATCATACATGAATGTATAAAAAAAATATAGGAAATTAAAACGGTGAAATAATTATTATATTATATATATATATAGTAAACAAATCACAAAAAAATATTATTGAATGTTGGTGATGATTAATGAATTACACTGCTATATGGAGAGTGTAAGTCATACGAACGCACAAGCGATGCATTCATTTTCTATAGGAAGGAAATAAGGTGGATAAAAGGGTTTCCATCTCCATAATAACAATTATTTATAATAAATATATTATTATAATTATTTTAAAATGAATCAATTGTATATTTATGATGTATATGATGAAATATAACTGAAAACACTTAGTTAGAGTTATACATCCTTATTAAGAAATCTATTTTTTCTTACACCTTCTAAATTGATTCAACAATCTATTGGAAATAGAAGAATCAATGAGACATGGTGAAGGATTAAATGATGGGTTTTTAGGACTGTTTATGTTTTATGAATAAAATAATGTTTAGGAGGGAGAATAAGAGGATACCATTTATAAGTGAGGGGAGGTTAACTCTTGGAATAACCCAAAGAATTAAATTATTATAAATTATTTTTTATAATAATGTGACTAAAATTTTAAATAATTTTGGGTATAATATTATTTTATATCGAAATTTTCTCCTCCAATTATATATAGACATGTTTATATGATGTTTTAACCCTTATGTGTTAACTATAAATCCCATAAATCATTTTGATAATTACAACATTATCAATATTTTTTACTCATTAAGGGTAAATAATGTAAGAAAAAAAAAAGTTACCCATAAATCTACCACTACTGAATGACTCATCCAAAACATTTATAAATGGAATATTATAGGATTTTTTTGGGAATTTTTAATCAATTCATAAAATTCATTTTTTTTTGTAAAATAACATTAATTCCATATTTGAAACTACTCCTTTACATTTTCATTAGTGTTATCAAGATAGTTATAAAAACATAAAAAAATTTAATATGTTATATTTATAAAAAATTCATTTTATACAATATGTAACACAAATTTTATTTCATTTATTAATTACTAATTTTTTTTATTTTTATGTTAATTGAATATATAGTTTATTGAGGTTTTGAATGAATATAAGATAATATTTTTTTTTGTAAAATTAAAAAATACATTAAAATATTTTAAAATATTAATTTATAATTAAAATAAAAATTTATCGACAAATTTATAATCATTTCACTCAATGAAATATTTTTAGAGATATTAAAGTCCATAATGTGACATTTCATAATTATAATGTAAGAAACCAATTTTTTATCAAGTATGGATCCTTTAAATTTTTTGTCTGAATAATTAATTTATACCTAATTTGGATGCCTAATGAGTAAAAAATGGTCTCCGGGGTTTCCGGGGATTGTTCAAAGCCCAGAAACCATCTTTTTGGGGAAATAGGCCAGGTTTCTTTGTAAGTGCACGGTTTTCCAAACCACGTAGGTTGGAATTTATAGACAAGATAACTTCACTTGATTTTTTCATTGTTATGTGGGATAAAAATGAAATTACCCCTTTTTCCATGGTAATCATTCATGGGTTGCACATGGATTTTCAAACTGTGCGAAAAAACTATGCGCATGCCATTTTTCTAGGTAACTTGGCAATTTTTTCCCTTAACGATCAAATTAAGCCTCCTCTTCTTCCTTAATCTGAGAACTGTGGAATTAACACTTTTCATCTAATTTGGATCCATTTGAATATTTATGTTATGAATCAAGAGATCTCTTTCATCCAAGATCTGATCGAGATTTCATTCATCACATTGGATGCAAAATGGTATTTAATCATGTTCTTTTGAGCAGTTTTACTTCCCTCTTGCTCTTGAAAAAGTTATCAGGGTATGAGGGTTATTCTATTTTTATTATATATACTCAAATATGAACCAAATAAATGGCCAATATTGGAGGAGGAGTATCATAAAACCCTAAGGTGGGTGGTCTATAAATCATCCCTAATGTTCGTTGATTGTGTAATTGTCATGTCGGGACCACCGATTTCATTGGGTTCCATTTATAGAATAAAATTTTAATTATTATAAACATTAGAACCATATTGTTAGGATCATTTAATATATTTGATTCATTGTTGGTGGTTACTCCCACAACTCCATCCATCACATGTATGCTGTTATTCCATATTTATTGCTTTAGTGTTTTGACACATTTGATCTACCGTTTGAGTGTGCCTTGTATTGACCATTAGAGGGGTAATATTTATTGTATTAAATTTATTGATTTATAATGAGAATTGAATAATTTAATGTACCATGTACTCTCACCACTTCACCCATATAATTTATGCTATTCAATTTGACAATGAAATGTGAGATGTGAAATGTGAATTGGAATATAATAAGGATTTGAATTGACAAAACTAAATTCAAATAAATGGTTGGTTTCATATCCATTCTACCCCATAACAGATTATTGTAAGATAGTGTAATGAACCATTAATATCGAATATTCTATAAATGTATTAAATGAATGGTTCCACACTACATCACCTAGTCATACGAAAAAAAGGGAAGGCTTGAACTGAATGTACTTATTGATTAATTATCACTTTATTAAAAGGTTTCATGCTTCATGACCATATGAAAATAATGAATGGAAAGGAATCAACCAATGATTTCAGGATAATTGACCTTATCACACTAGTTAAAGGAAATGCTTGAACCAACTGAAATATTACATGACTTTGTAATCAAATAAGTATGGATTGACTTGATCTTACCATAGATTCTGACCGGGGAATGCCATGAGAACTCAGGAACCCCATTCTGATTCATGGATATGTCTTGATGAGGTTGAGACCAACTGAGATCCCAATCCTTTCCTATTATAGGATGGTTGATATTACCAAATAGGATCCCTCTATATTATTATAGGATGCCTCAGATACACCCCTTGGATCCAACATTTATAATTAGGTGCCATAGTTACATCCCATAGCGCTATGTCTCTACATTTCCCTATCATACATTAGAAGATATCCATGGATTTGGTAGGAACCTTATTGTGTAATTCCTTGGAATATTCTCCCTCGATTACACTCTTATCTATATATTGGCAACAATTAATACTGTGTTGGTGACCCTTGAGGTATATATTCCCTTGGTTATTACCATTGAACATAATTATTAAATATCATTACAGGTTTCCTTGTCATGACATGGAACCCTCACCATGTTTAACATGTCTGCACAATGTTACATTTCTATTACATAGGGAGAAGGTTATAGACATTTTTAGTGGAGGTACACTGAGATTTATCTCACACCCTCTCCTTTTACAGTTTGGTTCTCGATTTGATGATATTGTTGCATGCGTTGACAAATAGAAGAATAAATCTATAAAAAAATTATTTTTTTGCTATTTAAAATGGTTCTTGATAGAAGATGACTACATTGGAGCTCAGGATGCTCAGGATAGTCATTGATATACTTTTTACATATATATAACATGTTCTTCCTGCTATCTTGTATCCACATTTTCGAGTTTTCTAGTGTCATGAAAGATTATCATCTATAGTTGTATATTTGGATAATATTCCAATTATATAAATTAGTCTTATCGTTGTCTATATTTTATTATTGTTCCTTCCATTTAATTATATTGATTATTCTATTTGCCAATGTTTTCATCCATCCGTTGCAATACACTTTGGTAATGAGGGCATAGTCACCCCATGGACACACCCCAGTCCCTCTCTACTAGTCGATATCCTATTGAGTTCAGGGATATCCTCTTGATTCCATGAGCCCCACCGGGCTTGGGGAACCAATTTAGCTTCATCTAGGTCTAAGATATCACAAAGTAGTATCAAAAGAGTATTTTTTTCTTTCTTTAATAATTGGAGACTATATATTAGAGATTAGGAATTCTGGGACGTGATCATAAGGCATGAATCGGCATTGAAAACCCATGTTTAGGGTAAGAACCATGTTTCCTAAAATAAAAATTGATACATTGATTTTCTCCTATTAATGTTCATATTATTTCTCCATTGGGTGACACACATGTTGTGCGGAGTCTTTGATTATTAATATAATTGATAATTTTCCTTCATTCTTATCCTGATGATATGAGGGAAAGAAGAAATTTAGATACATCATTATAGTCAACTAGAATTCACATGTCATTCATATTTTCATGCCATTTGGGATCATTTTAATGATTTTCATTACATGATATTCCAGTGATTATTGAGTGATTGTGTGATAGTTAACATGTACATGTACTACTCCTCATTGTGAAAGAGTGATTTCTGATCTCAATTAATTAGTTTTATGGGCCCTCATGGGTTGGGATGGGTATTTTTCCAAGTCAATCAATTATGTTATAAACAAATGGGTGTCATTTCTGGTGATAGGTGGATGGGCACTGAATCATCAGAAAAGGCTATCAATTATGAATTGAATCATGAAATAAAAAATGAAATTGCTGCACATCCTTATCCCATCTTTTAATGATTAATGAAATGTAAAGGAGTGAAGCTGTTTGTCAAATGTAAAATGAAATGAAACTTATACATGAGAACTTACCGATACATGCCCGTCTATGGAGGTAGTTGGGGTATTTTTCCTTGTGTACTAAGTTCTCCAATATTCTCTTCCTCTAGTGATGTAATATTTCATCTTATTCTTCTTATATGGTGTGTTCTTGTAATTTTTAGGCAAATTCATCCATGAAGTCCTCATATCGTGCACCAGGATGATGGAGAAGACCATGCTCTAAATGTTTTTGTCCCTGATCCACCACACATACCTCTATGAGTTCCACTCAAGGAACCACCTTTTATACTATATTATTGATATGATGCTAAATTCAGTGATATTATTTGACGTCAGATGTAGTCTATGAATGGTGCTCCAAATCTTGAACCTATGATGGATGATCTTACTCGTCAGTTCCAGTAGAAGTATCTTCCTTTAATCTCAGGGGATGGCTATCTCCAAGCTGCAAAGTCTTGGCTAGATGCCATCTTATCTAACTTTTAGCATCTGGAAACGTCTCCAAAGCAGAGGACCAAGATTTCCACTAACATAAATTGATATCCGGCCATGAATTAGTGGAATTTGATTACCCAAGTTAGTCATCATCAATACTTGTTATTGGTTGATTTCTAGACGGCCTTTTATGACTAGTTTTTTACTCACATTCTAAGATATGAAAAATCCATACTTTTCATGCATCATGAGTAGGGTTCTATGTCAGTTATGGAATATTTAGAGGGTTTCATGAAGTTGAATCAAATTTCAGTACTTCTATCCAGTGATGATATTTTGCATGATAGATGTTTTGAGGATTGGCTCTAGTCTACCATTCGTGTGCAGGTGAATGTATTTCAACCACCTACTTTTTTCTGATATAGTCAATCAAGCTCTTATCATTGAGTGTAACCTAAGGAGTGAAAATAGTACCAAAACTAATAGACCAGTGTTGTGTTAGGATAGTAGTCCTTCCAGTGGACGAAAACATTCTTTCAAGGATTCTTGTCTGGGAAATGACAACTAGAGTTCCTGTTTCGATAACCCTAATTTTTGTCATTAGTGTGGATGATGGGGGATTTTGAATCCTCAATGTCATAGGGACCCATTGGAGTGTCAGTCTTGTCATCGTATGGTGATTCTATAGTGTTTCTGTAGGACCATACCACTTGCTTAGACTGTAAAATTATCCACACCAAATCCACCTTTAGGAGTGGGTTCTTTTACATCGTGTCAGGTGGGGAGTCAGAATAATATTGGAAGGTCTTCCTGAGGAGGAGTTCGTGGTTGTGGTAGTGAGACCCACAACCACCAACCACACCACCAGAGCAGTTATGATCATGGAAGTCCATTTTTTGCAAATGTCTATGGATTATGCCTATTGAATGTGGTATTGATGATACCTGAGGATCAGGTTGTGGTCCATCTACAATACGAGGTACTAAACTAGTACCTCGTATTGTGATATCACTATAGGGTATCTTCTAGTGAAGGTATTTTCCCCTTGATGTTGGCAGTTACCCTTTATTATGGAACCTATTTCTTCTTGAGATGATTGTTTTTTATGTCTAACATGAGATGGACGGGTTGCTTCACTATCATGATTTTATATAGTGATATCACTATAGGGTATCTTTTACACCACCATATGGAAGGAATTATCTACAAAAGCATGAGTAGTATTTCCAAGATGGTAGAGCTAGACTATAACATCATGGGTTAGGTTGAGTGACCACCAAGATTAAAAATATCTTCACGAAGGATCATCATTTTCACAAAACTGATTTCCCTCAAGTAGTGGACTATTTTAGGGATTTCATTCCCAATTATTTTGATGGATTTCATACTGATAGATAGGTAATGGTTAAAATCGAGCTTCTTCTAGGTGAAGCACCATTGTCCATTCCTACATGCCGGATGGAACAAACTAAGCTTCAAGAGATTAATAGGTAATTAAAGGATTTGGAAACCAAAGGATTTATATAGACCAACATATACTCTTGGGGTTTACTCATACATTTTTTTCAAGAAGTCAGATGTTAACTACATCTATTTGTGAATTAAAAGTGGTTGAAACCTCATTCAACCAAGAACTGATATCAACTTCCTAAAATAGTTGATCTGTTTGAAATGCTCTAAGGAGACAAGGACTTCTTTAAGATTGAACTGAGATCATGTTTTCCTCAGGTGCGAGTTAGACCATTAGAAATACCACATACATCATTCTGTATCATGTATAGTCTGTATGAGTACCTTGTTATGTCATACAGTCTTACAAATGCACATGATATTATCATGGATATGATGAATAGTGTTTTCCACCCCTATTTTTATTCTTTTGCCAATGTCTTCTTGGATGACATCTTACTTTATTCTCACACTTGTACAAACCATTCCAAACATCTTGAGATGATTATGAGTACACTAAGAGGTCATAAAATTTATTCTAATATTGCTAAGTGCCACTTTTTGATCAACAATGTTAACTGCGTGGGTCATATTATCTTAGAATCAAGAAAATTAGTTGACCTAGAAAAGATTAGTGTTGTTATTTCCTTAGAGAATCTAAATAATGTGTTTGGTATATGGTGTTTCTTGGGGATGGATGGATATTATATGTGTTTCATGCAAGACTTATCACATCTTTGTTATCCTCTTACTAGTCTTACAAATAAGAGTATAAAGTTCGTATGGTTAGAAGCATGTGAGAATATCTTTTAGGAGCGGTAAGGGACGATTGTATTGTCACTAATTCTGACACATACAAAGCTATTCATAGGTTATATCATATTCTATGATGCATCATACATCAGCCTAGGAGCAGTGATAATGAAACAATTTTATTGTGTGTACAAATATCAGTATTTGAGGCCTCATGAAAGAAACTACTCGATGCATGACCTTGAGAAAGCATCAGTTGTCTATGCCTTATGTTTCTCGAGACATTATCTATTAGTCGTCTACTTTTTGGTGTACACGGACCACAAGATCCTCAAATATATCTTTTCACATCGTGAATTGGACCTCAAACAACAGATATGGGTATAATATCTACAATTTATTGATATTGATATTACCTATATATATGTGATGGGAAATGTGGTTGCAGATGCACTGAGTTGAAACAATCAAGAACAAGAAGTATGGGAATCCAATGATGAATGAAAGTTAATGGCCATATTCTCTAAGATGCATGTAGAGTTTCATGACAATCATGATCAGTATAACCTATCATCCATGACAAATAACTCTTCCCCCCTTAAGAAGTTTAAAAGTAATTAGTTATGAGATCTTAAATTCTTAATTTAATTGAGATTATATCAATAGATAACCCACTTCATGATTGTTCTATGAAAAAATATGACATCATATGCCTATGTAGACATATCTTGGTTTCTATAGATATAATATTGGAGTTGATGAAAAAGTCCAATGATTCTCGGTGGGGAGTTCATCAAGGAATCAATAAGTTGTATCGAGATATATGATTATAGTATTTGTTTCATGGGATGAAATTTCAGATAGAGAGCATTATTCCTTGGTGTTCTACATCTTAGCAGGTGATGACAGAGTACCAAGGACCCACCAGATTGTTACAGTATCTTCCAGTCCAAGAATCAAAATGGGAAGATGTTCCTATGGATTTCGTAGCTATCTTATAGGGGTTGCCGAGGAGTAGAGTCTCTCTATTGGTAATCATTCACCTACTGATATTATCATCCCACTTCATTCCTATTCAAGAGACTTTATCAGTTGATGAGATGAGAAGAATATATGTCTGGGAGATCATACGACTCTACAGGGCTCCACATACTATCAATTCAGATAGGGACACTCGTTTGACATCATAGTTCTAGAAGGTACTGTAGAAGGATATGGGAAAATAGGTGATTCTAAGAACAACATTTAATAGACATACTGATGGAAAATCAGAATGGAAAATATAGGTTCTAGAGTATATTCTATGAGCATGTGACCTTGATTTCATCAATTACTGGGATAAGCATTTCCCTCTTGTAGAGTTCTCCTATAATAACAGCTTCGAGGATATCATTCATGTGGCTCATTTTGAGGACATATATGGTAGGCTATTCCGTTCACCCCTATGTGGGCTAGAGGTAGGTGAGGCTACCCTACTAGGTCATCATCTCATTAAAGAGACATTAAATCATGATGAGATTTTTAGAAAGATTATGACCACTCCTCACTCTATATTGAAATATTATGTCAATCATCATCAATGAAAACTTGAGTTTGAGGTCGGGGATCACGTTTTCCTTTTGGTATCACCTGGGATAAGGAATAGATTGTTACAAAAGTAGGGAATGTTTTCACCTCATTATGTAGGGTCGTTTGAGATTCTAGAGAGAGTCGGGCTGGTAGTTATCGACTGTTACATCCTCAGAGGTACTATTCCCTGAACGATGTATTCCACATCTCATAGATTTTCCATTATAATTATGATACATCTCTTACCAATGATATTGAGGATTTTGAGTAAGATGTTTATTCTACCTTTGAGGTGTATCCAATATGCGTCGTTGACAAGGGAAGAAAAGATCTCTGAGGATGGGTTTTACCTCTAATGTGGGTGGTATGAAAAATGTCTATGTAAAAGATGAGACTTGGGAGAGGGAAGCTGAATTACATTCCCATTGGCCAGATTTTTTCTTAGGTACTATTTCTCTACCACTGGAAGGTGAACTCAAGGATGAAATATTTTAAGGGGGAAGACTCTGTGAACCAATTTTTTTTACTCAAGTATGGATACATTAAATTTTAGGTAAAAATTGTTACTTTGAACTTAGTATGGATGTATAATGAGTTTTAAAATGTCTCAGGGATTTCTGGGGCTTGTTCAGAGCCCAAAAACCATCTTTTTGGAGAAACTGGCCATATCGCACAGTTAGAGCACTGTTTGTGCACAGTTAGATGAACCATGTGGATTGAAATTTCCAGACAGGGTCACTTCTCTTGGTTTGTACATAGACATGTGGCCTAATTGTTCAATTGAACCATCCTACTAGGTAACTGTGCATGGTTTGTGCACAATTTTTCAAACTATAAAGATGTAATTTTTCTAGGTAATTTGAAATTTTTTTACTTAATTATCTAATTAGGCCACCTCTTCAGCCCTAATCTAAGAACCAATGTGATTAACCATTTTTCCTATAATTTTTTATCCCTTTAATGATCTAAGATAGGAATAAAGAAATCTCTTTCATCTGAGATCAGATTGAGCTTCTATTCATCATGTTAGATGCATAATAGTATGTAATCATGTTCTCTTGAGCAATTATACTTCTCTATTTCTCTCGAACAATTTTTCATGGTATGATAATTTTTATCATTTTCTTATATGTACATTTATTGAATCCAAATAAAGTTCCAATACCGAAGGATGAAGATTGTACATGTCTAAAGTGGGTGGGCTATAACTCATCTATAATGTTCGTTGATTTTGGAATTGTTTTTTGGGGCCCATTGATTTCATTGGGTACTTTTGGAAGAATTAATGTTACAAGATTATACATGTTAGAACCGTATGGTTATTCTCATTCTGTATTTTTGATTAATTTATGGTTGTTACTAACACAAATCCTTCCATCCTATGTAGGATGTAATGCCATATTTGTCACTTTAGTGTTTTGACATGTTAGTTCCACTGTTAGGCTATTCCTTGGCTTGAAAATTCTAAGGGTATGTTCTCTATAATAAATTTCATGATTTATAAATATAATTTCATAATATAAGGTACCATATATGCTCAAAAATTGTCCCACATAAGATAAGAGCATCATTTCAACAAGGAATGTGAAATGTGATTTGACAAGTATACTAAGGATACTACTTGACCGAATTAAATATAAATGAATGGTAGGTTTCATATCTATATAACAGCTTACCACATTAATGGATGATAGAATAATGAACCTCTGATATGGAATATTCTTAAAATGTATTAAATGAATGGTTGCATACAACTTTTCCTAGTCAGAGTAATGAAATTAAAACATTAAACAAAATGGACTTATTGATTACTTATGACTTGAATTTAAGGTTTCATGATAATTAAACTTATCATGCTAATGAAAGTCATAGATAGAAACAAAAGTTTCATGCTACTTGAACTTATGACACTAATAAAAAGCATGTATTGAACCAAATGAAATATTATAATACTTCATAATCAAATTGGAATTACCTGACTCGAGCTCACCATTGATTCTGATCAGAGAATTCCATGAGCACTTAGGAACCCCGTTCTTATTCAAGGATTTGCCTTGCATAGGTTAAGACCCACTTAGATCCCGATCATTTTCTATTATCGGATTCCTAGTATGAAACTATATGATCCATCCCTATTATTGAAGGATGCCTCATATACACTCCTTGGATCCAAAATTTTTGAGTTTGTTCCATGGTTATAGACCACATGGCCTTGTCCCTTCCTAGCCCATGTCTTACCTTGGATGATTACCTTGGATTCGGTTGGCACCTTATTGTGGAATGACTTGGAATCTTCTCCATAGATAGCACTCTTATCCTTAGCCAGGATATAGTAACTATTGAGTTGGAGACCCTTGAGGTATATATTTCCTTTGTTATCTCCTTGGTACTTAATTATTAAATATCATTTCAGGTTCCTTGTCATAACATGGAACCTTAACTACGACTATCATGTGAATAATTTATGAAAAAATAATAATAAATAAATGTACGGGATATGTTCATGTGCTTGCTAAGGGTAGATGTAGGTACATGGGTATTTAGTAGCATTTCATGACTATAAATTATATATTCATGCTTCCATGCTATTACATTTCCATTACATGGGCCGGATGTTATAGACACCATAGATGGTGTCCCACTGTAATTTATCTCATACCCTCTAAGGGATTCGTTTGGTACCGAGAGTAGATTAGATGGTAGTAGGTGTTGAAAAAGGGAATCATACTCATTGAAAAACATTATTTATTACTATTTAGTATGGAGCTTGATAGAATATGATCGATGATGAAATCATGATTTTTGGGATAGTCTTTAATTTTCTTTTTTAATTATACAGAACATGTTATTCCAACTATCTATTATCGATGCTTTCGATTTTTCTATTGACATGAAAGATCATCATCAATTATTGTATGTTGGAATGTTATTCTAGTTTTTTGAGTTATTGTTAATTTCATATCTATTTTTTATTATTACTTCAGTTAACATATCTCAGTTTCACTATTTAACGTTGTTTACATCCATCTTTTGTGCTACAATTTGGTAATGATGACATAGTCTTCCAACAGACACACCATTTTCCCTCACTGCTAGCCAGCAGCCTTTGGCATTCAAGGACATGCGCTTGAGGCACTGTGGCCCACCGAGCCCTGGGTACCCATTCAGTGGAATCCGGGTCTGGGACATCACATTTTGTTTTCATAAATTAATATCAATATCATCATAAAAGAAAAATTTCAACATATGGCCATATTTTCGACATATGTATTTTAATAGTTGAACAATACCCATAAAATAGTATAAATAATTCTTTTAGAGAAATTTTGAAATCATATACCAATGTTTTAACCATTTATTACCAATTTTATCTATACTGAGGTGGAAAAAAATTTCCAAGGTTTTTATTAATAATTAAAAATAGTAGAGGATTTTTTTAATTTGATTATATATATTTAATATAAGAAGCTATTTTTCATGAATCAATTACTATAAAAGGGATAAAATTATTTTAATATAAGTCTGACAAAAGGTTATGGAAATCATTTTTTTAATATACATATTTATGTATAAATCAGGATTAATTATCATCAAATCCACTGTAAAAATATTAAGTGTTTGTTAATTTATTTCAATACATAATATATTCATTTAATTAAAATAATTAAGTCATAGTTATTAAATTATTTCATTAATATAAAAACACATTGTTCCTATGAAAATTGTTTTTATAAACTCATATTTTTTCATGCAAATTATTTTTAGTTTTCATTATAATAAAATGATAACAAATGAATCCATTTTATAACTAAGAAAACGATATAGTTTTTTAAAATTTAGTTATTCATTTTAAATACATTCAATCCAACATATAAGAAATGATATTCACACTGAAAACAAAATTTCCATATTATAGTATGGTTTGTTTAAACTTGGTGTTTCATGTATAGAAATCATTCTAAAAAATAAAATATCATTATAGAGTTGTAAATTATAAAATATTATTATGTTAAAGTAGTTCCATATTTATTTATACTAGAAGAAAAACATTTATAGTCTACACTTCAATGAAATAATGAGATAACGGGGTCCTGAAAAATATAGATGTGGTACGGTGATCTTGGCCTTTACATATTATTATGGATATGATATCACATTGAAAATAGAATCAAGGTCCATTAATGAATATAAAAACCCATATATTTTGATGAAATTTATTTGGTGGTATATTAAAAATGAAACACATAATACAACACCAAATCTTCTTGAGGCATAGTTCTGTTGGGTAATGAGGAAAATAAGAATACAATTTTCAACACACATACCAAAATATTAACAAAATCTTCATAATTGTTACTTAAATTATATGTCTCATCAAAAACATATTTATAATCCTTAGTAACAAGCATAAAAATGGGTTATGTATAAAACCAAGTAAAGAAATAATAAAATAATAACATATGTTAAGTCAACACATGGGATTTAAGAGGAATATCATGGAAAAATAAATGGGTGATACTCATAAACAGTGAACATGAAGGAATACTATAATATGGTAATATAAAGAAAACATGGGAATTTAGAAACAAAATTAAACATGGAATCATAAATATAATTCATGTTTAACCATTGTGATATCATAAAATAGGTTTCTTGGGATATCCTCCCATGCACTATACATTGTATCTCATGAGGTAAAAATATTATTCTATTCATTTGTTTTCTATATAATTTCAGGCCCACCCATCACATTCATATTATGTACATGTTTAAGTGAACCACATAGATAATACAACATAAATATATTTTTAATCACTTTTAATCTCAATATTTTATAGCTTGGGTTTAATACATTGAATTTCCCAATACTTTATGGATAGGTAAATCTATGGGAATTTATTTGAGTGGAAATGGGATTGTGTATTCAGAATAAAGATGTTTGGAATAGAAAATTGCAAGATAAATTTTGATGCATAATTGGTGTACATAAATAATCATTGAAGGGTTTCATGATATTTAAATGTGAACATCCTCAATTTGAAAAAATATATATGGTAACTAGGATGTGTAAAAACATATCAGAACATGAATTATTGGATATTAAAATTATTAATATAAAAAAGGTTATATAATATAGGGGACAATTAGTGAACTCTTATCCTTAAGATGAAACCTCTAAAATCATTCGAGGATATAATTAATGTCTTTCAAGAACATTGGGAGGTCCTTATAGAGGTAAATACATATTATATTTGTGCTCAAATTTTTTCAAGGGAAATGAATGGGAGGATGGGTGGGGTTTTATAAAAAAATAATTTCGAATTCATTAGTAATTTCTAAAATTTGGATTCATACTCTATTGGACAAATTAATCAGAGACAAATATTATCCCATTGTTTTTTACTATTGATTTTTCCAATGTGCAGTGGGTTACATTACAATAAATTTCATAGAACCAAACTAATTAAAATAATAACCATGAAAATATTCAATTCAATCCTGATTATTATATAATCAACTTGAAACATTAATGTATAATATTGGTTTTCGAGGATTCATTAATAGTATAATAAATTAATCAAATAATTCTAGGAAAAACATTATTTGAAAGGGGGAAGATAATTATGGTCATGGATACTATTTATTTTATTAATCACATCCCTTTAGTAAATTTATGAAGTCATAATACATACAATATATCTATAACAGGCATAATTATTAAGAACCAATTCGTTAGACAAGAAAATTACGAGAAATTCAATTTTTTATATTATTTTGTGTTGGTTTGAAATATAGTATTCTTATTTGAAAATAAATTATTCACCTTAAATATTTAGACTTTTTATAAGGCCCCACCCTTAAACCTTACTTAATATTGAATTAAATGAATAATTCACAATGAGGATCTTTTCAGGTTTAGAGTTTTAGAGAATTAGGATATAACTATTACATTTCGAAAGATTACAAAGTAGAAACTTCTACTAAGTTTCCATAAAATAAAAACTCTTAAAAAGAAACATGACTAGTTACATGTTTTAGGTAGCATGACTTTCCCTTGATCCCATCCTTGACCCTATTCCACGTTAAGTCCTATGAAAAACATTTCAAAAACTTTGGATGAGCATAAAAAGCTTAGTAAGGGATATACAAAGAATGAAAACTGTTAGTTTTTCAAAACAACAAGTAAACCATGTATACTTTATCAAAGTAATACTTTTTACCTTTTCTAAGTAGTAAAAACTATTCACTGAATAAAATATCATTACTTACCCTTTTTGTAACCAAAAGATTACCATAAAACCCATTTAAAGAACACATAACATATAAAGGTAACTTGGGACATAAATATACTTAAATGTAATAACCATACGGTCGAGTTCCACACATACATAATGGAATAGCCATATGGTTGACTTCCATACCCAATGCATTGGAGGTTATAACGTAACCACCCGTCCTGGTATTCACGACACCACCTGTCATATGGTTTATCATGTAACCACCCATAAAATGTCTAAGAACCATCATTACACATAAAATATTGAAAATATAAACATTTCAATAACAACATTTCATTTTCAATCACAATAAGTAATTCCAAGCTATTGAATTAATCAATCTACTTTCAAAAACCATTTAAAATATGTTTTTGAATCAAAGTGTCCCATACCACTTTGAAGATTTTAATGGAATTATAATTCTAAAAGATTAATTTCCATATAAATAAATACTTAAAACCATTTTTAAAACATGGACATTAAAGATAAAGATTTATAAAAATGAATCTTTAAAACATTTAAAACGAAATTTTTGTTAAAGAGTTTTTAACAAAATGAGAGACTCTTGAATACAAATAATCACGGAATAACCTTTAATCTGAGCTTTATAATACCATGAGAATAAATGGATTCATTATATAATATGTCAAAGGATAGTATACACACCAAATAAGAGTGAATTGGTGCATAACAACAATGAAGTCTCAATGGAAATGTAAATTGAGATGAAATCCATTATAAAGAAGGTATCCTTAAATTAAGGATAAATCAATGTCATAATTATGTGTGAAAAATATAAATACACCCAATATAATAGGGTATTAAGTGTAAAACAATCAAAGTTCATTTTCACATATTCAAAGGATGACATATTCAATAACTACATGTTGAACCCAAAGAAATCGAAATTGGGTTAAGAAGTTCCCTTGGTAAAATTTGACAGCCTAACGACGTCACATAAAATTTTACAAAAAGGGTTGATGAGAGAGATAAAGGGTATCTAATCACTTGGACATAAAATTTACATAAATAAGTATATAGAAGAACATATCCCAACATAATAGTATGTGAATGAAAAGACATAACAAAAGAAGTCTTTTAAAAAGAGGAGGGTGGAAGGTCCCCTTACCGAGTTGGGTAACTTTCGAAAATTACACCCCATGGAAGAAGGTTCATAAAATTAAGATTTAAATACACATAAATAAAATTATACTACACAATGTGTATAATAATGTGCAGTACATACACCACTAAAAGGAAATAGTGGAAAATGTAGCATAAATGTCACGGAAATAATGTGAGATGAAAAATCCTTTACGAAAACTCGGCAACCTAACGACGCCACTTAAAGCTTTAAAAAATGGATTTACAAGATCAAATAGGGTCTCTCATCATATTAGAATAAAAATTACAGTAGGAGTAATATAAAATAACATCCCAATCATAGGAAATATGAGCTTAAAAGGAATGACATAAAAGAGTGTACTTAAAAAGAAAGAGAGGGGTAGGATCCCTTACCTTGGGTCCGACTTGACTCGATCTTTCTTTAACGTCCTGAATAATAAACTTGAGTTAATTTATACTTTCTTAAGAAAAATTTTCAAGCTTATTATTCCTTTTATATCACTTATTTCCATGTTATAAACATTATTTAATCATTATGTTAATAATTTTTGTTTTGTCGATATTTGGTTCATAAGTCGAAAGTGGACTTCTTACAATTACATGTTGTTCGTGTGGTCAAAGGTTATATATATCCATAATGACATCCCTGATTTGGATATCATATATATCATATATATCCATCATATACATGTATTTATAATATTACATAATCATTTAGAGGTATGAAATGAAATGCACTGTTCATGGAGACGGTAAGCCGTACGTACGCATGAACGCTACTTTCATTTCTTTGTCATATTAAGGGAATTAAAACTAAATGAGAGGTATGTATATTTAAATTCCAGAATTATATTCATAATTTAGATGTTTCATTCATCATATATATCCATTATATACATGTACATATAATAGTACATTACATTTGGGGATAAGAAATGAAATGCACCATTCATGGAGACGGTAAACCGTACGTACGCATGAACGCTACTTTCATTTATATCTCTTAATTTAATGGAAATAAATAATAATTATATAGTGGTATATTATAAATCCAGTACAACATCATATATAATAACTTTAAATCCATTTTTTATATGTCCCACATATGGCATTAACGAATCACATCACTTTGAGGGGGCGGTAGTCTGCACTTCCTAAAATGAAGATATCGCGTTTACCCATAATGGAAACCATAATAGTATGCCCAAAATGAAAAATACAGAATCTTAAGGAAAAAATAAACATATTATATATCATATATAAATATAGTGTCATCTTAATGGCCACCTTTGAAAGTTTTAAAAGAATGTTGAACAATCATCGTTTCGGGAGGCTGAAATTCTCCATCCACGGAAACAGTATGTTCTTTAACCATTATATGTAGGTGTGTATAAGTGTAGCTCTAATACTTCTTATAAAAACATCCTAGTATATTGATGATACTGTATTTGTTACAAAAGAAATGAATAAAAAGAGTTTAGGGGGTTGGAGAAGCAAAATAAAACAAAAGGACTCAAGTGAAGACATTATTTTAAAATCGGGTAACTCCCATTGGTTTGAGCTCAAAGGATTCCTTGGGAAGACTTATGCCCAATTTGAGGCTTCAATGAGTAAGGGAGGGATTTGGAGAGACAAAATGGGCAGGGGTTGGCCAAGAAAAAAGCTTTTGAAGTGTGGGTAAGGTGGTAGAGGTGGGGGCCTTTTATAAGAGGAGAGGAGGGGCAATTTTGGAAAGTAATGAAATGTTATTTTATTTGAAAATCAGTTTCGGATTTAAAAGGCCACACATTGATATAATTCTAGGATAAGGTGATAAGGTTTCGAAATCCACCAATCCAATAGGTTTTGTACATGTTTAGGTCTTAGATTTTACAATATCTTTCCATTTTATTTAAATCGTTAAATAATGAGGTCATCGCTGCATCATCATGATGTCATAAATAATTTAATATATTTAATTTCTAAAAATTATAAAAAAATATCATGATGTATTAACGCTTTTTATCTATCTAATGAATATTTATAGTCCAAAATCGGATTTGTATAACCCCATGTAAAAATTGTTTTAGTAAACAAACTCATGTTTGTGACATTTTTATTTTAACATTAAATAAAAAGATATTTATGTCATTTTCCAACCAAAGTGTCTCCATTGGGTCCCCAAGTTGACCCATGGATTGTATTGGTCTGCCATGACACATACAATGAGGGTAGGACATGTTTCAAGCTCATCACATTTTATTAAAACATTATTTTTACCTTAAACTACACTAATTACCTCTAATCGCGATTAAAAACTTAATAAGTTACTATTCACCAAAAAATTATTTTAATCCCATTGAACCACATATTAATTCTTAATGACAACCATGTATGCCGGATTTTTGAAATTCAAAACACAGAGGTGGTAAAATTTTATTTAAATGAAAAAATCAGTTTTTTAAGTACCACTTAGTGGTTTCACTATTTATCAAAAATTGAAGTTTATCAGAAAAATACCAAAACTTCACACTAAGCTATATTTGATATTCCGAATTCAAAAATGAAGTCCATTTTAAAAAATTCAAAACATATAAGTTTCATTAATTAATTTAATAATTAATTTCTGCTGTCAGAGCAAATAACATGTTTTTATGAAACAATAAGTATCAAAAGATTGACACTAGTTTAAGTCCGATTTCAAAGTGAAATTAATTCCAAAGACCACTATTGGATTTAATGGTAAAAATATATTCTAATTTCACTTTAAAACCAATTAAAAAGATAATCTAATCATATGAATAAATTATATTAAAAAGAGGTGTTGAATTAAAATACAACATTTTACACTATTCATTAAAAAATAAACTTTATCGGAAAAATACCAAAAATTTACACAAAGTAAATTTTGATGTCCTGATTCTAAAGAGAGTTATATTTGGTCCAAAATAATGTATAATAGTGATCAATACTATATTTAATGACGGTTCTCCATCAAAAGGTGATAAGTGAACCTTTAGTGAAAATTAGGGTATAAATGCCTAAAATTGAATTCTTTCCGTATTTTAAGCCTTTATCTTTTATTGGATAAATGTAAAAACATTTAAAAAACATATATAATCAGATTTTAGTTATTTCTATCCATTACTTCCAATACAACAGTTACATGTTAACTACCATTTAAAGTAATATTATTATATTACTAGTGTGCAACGTAAGTTTTCAAAGAAACTCATTATCGCGTATTGGGTACACCATCGAGCATAGAGTTCCATTTAAAGTAATATTATTATTTTTTCCACAAATAGGGATAACTATAAAAATGTAATATTTTTTATTTACCTGGGGTATTACATCCTTCCCCCCTTTTGGGAATTGCATCCTCGCAATTTCAAAATTGGGCTTGAAAAATCCATTGTAAGTCCCAAATCGGAAAAGGAGTACATTAAACGATCACATCAAAATAAAGAAAGGGAAGTAAAAAGGTCACCTGAGTTAACCCATACTAGGATTCCGTGTAGGAAAACATGGACATGGAAGAAAAAGAAAAGGGTCATGTTCTTGAGGGAGAGTGATAGTAAACATGTCTAGGAGAAAGTTAACCATATGAAAATCACAAACTTGTGATGGGTTAAACGGTATTCGATTCCCCAGTAGGAAATGTTAACAGAACAAATTTTTGTTTTAAGCTACTCTTCATTGAGGAATTTATTTTTGATCTTAAGGAAACATACTTACTTGTCATGTTGACTTTCAACTTTTACTAGATTCCTTAATCAAACTCATATTTTCTCCGAAGGACGAGTATTTAGGAAGACTTGTTCGCATTAAGAGTACAATAATAAACTTCTAGAGAATCACCTAATCCACAAAAGAGAACTATATACTTCCCATGTCTTTAGACTCTTACTAAAACCAAAACTCAAAAGGTTAGTACAAGGTCAGATAATCCAGAAAAGGATAACCCTTTATAAAACGAAAATCTATTCTTAATCTCCAAAATTTGTCCAACAAAACCCAGAGTTCAACGAGGACAATTTGATAAACAATTTGTCCATAAAATTATTCAAAGTAAACCAAACTAAGACTGAAACCCAAATATTTGAAGGATTTAGTCACATAGTCTTCCAAGGTACAAATTCACTTTTATCTCCAAATAACATCAGTTGCTCTTAAATTCTCATATTGAAAAGTAATTAACCTAATCACATATCCTTGATGATAGGTTAATTATTTCCATAGATAACCCAAAATAAACATACTCTTGATTCCTAAAATCATATAACTAAAAATAATTAGTCAAACTAACCAGGGAATTCACGTAGTCTAGTGGTTGGCAATAAATACCAGTCACACTTTGGTTGTGGGTTCGATTCCCGCAGCTTTGTCCGATGCGATGGGTTGTCACATGATCTACATTTTTTCTTTTTTCCAAAACTATATAATTCTTAAAACATTCCCCAAAGTGAGATAAAATCATCAAAAATAATCATAACATATTTTAAACTCAAGTTTATCTCATGCCTTTCATTTTCGATCATAACATATAAAAACCCATAATTACCTCAAAAGTAAGGATCATATAAACCCAAATGGATCTTTATAACTACATCCACAAAAGAACAGATAAATATTCCTTGAATAAAATTTTCAAATATCAAACATCAGGGTTACACATACTATAAAAATTATTCTAATGTAACCCCATCATCAAAAGAGAATTAATACTCTCAATAATTTCACCATAACTCTTCATGACTTTATATGTTGACTTCTTACTCATTAAAAATTCTTCATGATCCATTAACCATTCCTTTCTAACTTATTATGAAATACTTCTTTCCTACAAAAAATCATGAATCATATCCTAAGATTCCAAAATAGGAAAACAAAAGTTATGAAATAATCCATACCTTTGATTGGTCATTGTCAGTTTCTTCATCCTCAATCGGAATGGCATTGGGTATTGGTAAATGAATATTTGTACGATCTTGGTGATCCCATTCTCGAAACATCTTCATAGGACATGTGTTTTCATAATGACCATGCACATCACATTTAAAACATTCAATTGATCCCTCAGAAATAACTTCTTTCCCTTTCATCGAGTCAACTAGATGCTTCCTTATTCCATGGCAGGTTCTTGCTTTATGACCTTCATTTCCACATCTATAGCATATTTTTTTCCCCTTGAAACATTTTCCTAGGTGTTTCTTTCCACATCTTTGACACATAGGTTTTTGAACACACTTACCTTTATTATTATTACCTGTAGTTCCGTTGGGATTTGTTTCTTGCATATATGATGCCTTATGAAAATCACCAAGGTTTAGGTGGTCAATCATGACTCCAAATAGTTGGTTGAGGATAAAAACAAGAGTTCTCATTGCAGCTCCCATATCATTCAGTTGCTCGCTCAGAAAACTGTCACAGTTTCCTTCACATCCATTGTTACTTTGGTGCCTTCTAGATCCATCCATTTACTAAAACCAAAAAGGTCAGTGTGAGTATATCAAAAAAACCATCATGTACTAATGAGGAAGATAAAAAATAAGATATACTTACTCAATCAATTTATCTAAAACTAGGACTCTTTCTGAAATCTTAACCATTATGGTATTGTCACTTATGCTTTGAGGATACCCTAACCTCTAAAGTTATCTAAACCGACCATTGATACCAACTATAAGGCCCCAGCCTTAAACCTTACTTAATATTGAATTAAATGAATAATTCACATTGAGGATCTATTCAGGTTTAGAGTTTTAGAGAATTAGGACATAACTATTACATTTCAAAAGATTACAAAGTAGAAACTTCTACTAAGTTTCCATAAAATAAAAACTCTTAAAAAGAAACATGACTAGTTCCATGTTTTAGGTAGCATGACTTTCCCTTGATACCATCCTTGACCTTATTCCACGTTAAGTCCTGTGAAAAACATTTCAAAAACTTGGGATGAGCATAAAAAGCTCAGTAAGGGATACACAAATAATGAAAACTGTTAGTTTTTCAAAACAACAAGTAAACCATGTATACTTTATCAAAGTAATAGTTTTCACCTTTTCGAAGTAGTAAAAACTCTTCACTGAAGAAAATATCATTACTTACCCCTTTGTAACCAAAATATTACCATAAAACCCATTTAAAGAAGACCTAACATATAAAGGTAACTTTATACATAAACATACATAAATGGAATAACCATACGGTCGACTTCCTCACATACTTAATGGAATAGCCATACGGCCGACTTCCATACCCAATGCATTGGAGGTTATAACGTAACCACCCGTCCTTGTATTCATGGAACCACCCGTCATATGGTTTATTATGTAACCACCCGTAAAATGTCCAAGTACCATCATTACACATAAAATATTGAAAATATAAACATTTCAATAACAACATTTCATTTTCAATCACAATAAGTAATTCCAAGATATTGAATTAATCAATCTACTTTCAAAAACCATTTAAAAGAGATTTTTGAATCAAAGTGTACCATACCACTTTGAAGATTTTAATGGAATTATAATTTTAAAACATTAATGTCCATATAAATAAAAACTGAAAACCATTTTGAAAACATGGACATTAAAGATACAGATTTAGAATAATGAATCTTTAAAACATTTAAAAGGATATTTTTGTTAAAGAGTTTTTAACAAAATGAGAGACTCTTGAATACAAATAATCGTCGAATAACAGTTAATCTGAGAATTATAATATCATTAGAATAAAGGGATTCATGATATAATATGTCATAGGACAGTATACACACCAAATAAGAGTGAATTGGTTCATAACAACAATGAAGTCTCAATGGAAATGTAAATTGAGATGAAATCCATTATAAAGAAGGTATCCATAAATTAAGGATAAATCAATCTCATAATTATGTGTGAAAAATATAAATACACCCAATATAAGTGGATATTAAGTGTAAAAAAATTAATGTTCATTCACACATATTAAAAGGATGACATATTCAATAACTACATGTTGAGCCCAAAGAAATCGAAATTGGGTTAAGAAGATGCCATGGTAAAATTCGACAGCCTAACGACGTCACATAAAATTTTACAAAAAGGGTTGATGAGAGAGATAAAGGGTATCTCATCACTTCGACATAAAATTTACATAAATAATGATATATAATAACATATCCCAACATAATAGTATGTGAATTAAAAGACATAACAAAAGATGTCTTTTAAAAAGAGGAGGGTGAAAGGTCCCCTTACCGAGTTGGGTAACTTTCGAAAAGTACACCCCATGGAAGAAGGGTCATACAATGAAGATGTAAATACCCATAAATGAAATTATACTACACAAAGTGTATAATAATGTGAGGTACATACACCACTCAAAGGAAATAGTGGCAAATGTAGCATAAATGTCACGGAAATAATGTGAGATGAAAAATCCCTTACGAAAACTCGGCAGCCTAACGACGCCACTTAAAGCATTAAAAAAAATGGATTTATGAGATCAAATAAGGTCTCTCATCATATGAACATAAAAATTACAGTAGGAGTAATATAAAAGAACATCCCAATCATAGAAAAGATGATCTTAAAAGGAATGACATAAAAGAGTGTACTTAAAAAGAAAGAGAGGGGTAGGATCCCTTACCTTGGGTCCGACTTGACTCGATCGTTCTTTAACGTCCTGAATAATAAACTTGAGTTAATTTATACTTGCTTAATAACCTTTTTAAAGCTTATTATTCCTTTTATATCACATATTTTCATGTTATAAACATTATGTAATCATTAAGTTAATAATGTTTGTTTTGTCGATATTTGGTTCTTATGTCGAAAGTGGACTTCTTACAATTACATGTTGTTCGTGTGGTCAAAGGTTCTTTATATTCAGAATGAAATCCCAGATTTAGATATCATATATATCATATATATCCAGCATATAAATGTATTTATAATATTACATAATCATTTAGAGGTATGAAATGAAATGCACCGTTCATGGAGACGGTAAGCCGTACGTACGCATGAACGCTACTTTCATTTCTTTGTCATATTAATGGAATTAAAACTAAATGAGAGGTATGTATATTTTAATTCTAGAATTATATTCATCATTCATATGTATCATTCATCATATATATCCATTATATACATGTACTTATAATATTACATTACATTTGGGGATAAGAAATAAAATGCACCGTTCATGAAGACGGTAAGCCGTACGTACGCATGAACGCTACTTTCATTTCTATCTCATACATTAATGGAAAGAAATAATAATGATATAGGGGTATATTATAATTCCAGTATAACATCATATATAATAAATTTAAATCCATCCTTTATACGTCCCACATATGGCATTAATGAATCACATCACTTTGAGGGGGCGGTAGTCCGCACTTCCTTAAATGAAGATATCACGTTTACCCATAATGGAAACCATAATGGTATGCCCAAAATGAAAAATAAAGAAGCTTAAGGAAAACAAAATAATATTATATATCATATATAAATATAGTGTCATATTAATGGCCACCTTTGAAGGTGTTAAAAGAATGTTGAACAATCATCGTTTCAGGAGGCCGAAATTCACCATCCACGGAAACAGTATGTTCTTTAACCATTAGATATAGGTGTGTGTAATTGTAGCTTGAATAATTCTTATAACAACATCCTAGTATATTTATTATACTGGAGTTGTTACAGAAGAAATTAATAAAAATAGTTTAGGGGGTTGGAGAAGCAAAATAAAACAAAAGGACTCAAGTGAAGACATTACCTTAAAATCGGGTAACTCCCTTTGGTTTTAGCTCAAAGGCTTCCATGGAATAACTTCTACCCAAGGTGAGGCTTCAAGGAGTAAGAGAGGGATATGTAGAGACAAAATGGTCAGGGTTTGGCCGAGCCAAAGGCTTTGGAAGTGTGGTTAAGGTGGTAGAGCTGGGGGATTTTATAAGAGGAGATGAGGGGCACTTTTGGAAAGTAAAGAAATGTTACTTTATTTGAAAATGAGTTTCTGATTTAAAAGGTCCCACATTGATATAATTATAGGATAAGGTGATAAGGTTTCGAAATACACCAATCCAATAGGTTTTGGACATGTGTAGGTCTTAGATTTTACATTATCTTTCCATTTTATTTAAATCGTTAAATAATGAGGTCATCGGTGCATCATCATGATGTCATAAATAATTTAATATATTTAATTTATAAAAATTATAAAAAAATATCATGAGGTAGGAAATATTTTTATATTTCTAATGAATATTTATAGTCCAAAATTGGATTTGTATAACCCCATGTAAAAATTGTTTTAGTAAAACAACTCATGTTTGTGACATTTTTATTTTAACATTAAATAAAAAGATATTTATGTCATTTTTCAACCGAAGTGGCTCCATGGGATCCCCAAGTTGACACATGTATTTTCCTGGTCTTCCATGACACATACAATGAGGGTAGGACATGTTTCAAGCTCACCCCATTTAATTAAAACATTATTTTTACCTTAAACTACACTAATGACCTCTAATCGTGATTAAAAACTTAATAAGTTACTATTCACCAAAAAATTATTTTAATCCCATTGAACCAAATTTTACTTCTTAATGGCAACCATGTATGTAGGATTTTTGAAATTCAAAACACAGAGGTGGTAAAATTTCATTTAAATGAAAAAAAATCAGTTTTTTAAGTACCACTTAGTGGTTTCACTATTCATCAAAAATTGAAGTTTTTCAGAAAAATACAAAAACTTCACACTAAGCTATATTTGATATTCCGAATTCAAAAATAAAGTCCATTTTACAAAATCCACAACATATAAGTTTCATTAATTAATTTAATAATTAATTCCCACTATCAGAGCAAATAGCGTGTTTTTATGAAACAATAAGTATCAAAATATTGACACTAGTTTATGTCCGATTTCAAAGTGAAATTAATTACAATGACCACTATTGGATTTAATGGTAAAAATATATTCTAATTTCACTTTAAAACCAATTCAAAAGATAATCTAATAATATAAATAAATTAGATTAAAAAGAGGTTTTGAATTGAAATACAACATTTTACACTATTCATTAAAAAATGAACTTTATCGGAAAAATACCAAAAATTTACACAAAGTAAATTTTGATGTCCTGATTCTAAAAAGAGTTATATTTGGTCCAAAAGAATGTATAAGAGTGATCAAAACTATATTTAATTACGGTTCTCCATCAAAAGGTGATAAGTGAACCTTTAGTGAAAATTAGGGTATAAATGCCTAAAATTGAATTCTTTCGGAATTTTAAGACTTTATCTTTTATTGGATAAATGTAAAGTCATTTAAAAAACATATATAATAATATTTTAGTTATTTCTATCCATTCCTGCCTATACAACGGCTACATGTTAACTACCATTAAAAATAATATTATTATATTACTAGTGTGCAACGTAAGTTTTCAAAGAAACTCATTGTCGCGTATTGGGTACGTCATCGAGCATAGCGTTCCTTTTAAAGTAATATTAATATTTTTTCCACAAATAGGGATAAATATGAAAATGTCATATTGTTTATTTACCTGGGGTGTTAAACTTTTAATTCTAGATTCTCCATTTAATGAAAATACATGTTTTTATAATTAGAACCATTTCCCATTATAATATAAATGAATTTTGACTTCATAGAGTAAAATATCATTTTTTAATTAAGTAAATATTATTCAATAATTTTTTTTAAATATAATTTATTATAAAAATTATAAATTCATAAAATATCGTGTCTTGATTAAATGTATATATTTTACAAAAAAAATCTTTTGCGTTATAGAAAAATCTATTTTCTATCAAATTATGATTTTATCATTAAACATAATTTTAAAAAAATGTTTAATATAATAATTATATAAAGAAAAATATAAAAATTCATACTATTATGTTCTCACAAAATAACCCTTTATTACTCAAGTGCTTTTACTAAGGGTTAGGAGTGTGATTGTGATACTTTCCTAGGATTGTTCAATGATCTTGGTTTAGGTTCTGATCTCAATAAGTTTTAACTTCACCCATATGTGAGTTTCACATGTTGTAGTTATTTTATCTCATATTTGAATTTTTCAATGGTAAATCCAAGTAATTCTATCTCCCTTAGTAGATCCAATAAGTAGGATTCATAGGGTATGGTTATATTATTCATGAAAATCACATCTTCCATCTGTGACAATTTAAATTTATAATAACCCTCAATATTTAAAAATAATAATGGTAACTGTACAATGATTATATTTTCAATGTTTATAATATTTAACATATATTATAATATAATGTGATATAACTAATAATTCTCCTAAATAACCAAATGAGTTTTGGTTTTTTCTATATTATCATTACATATAATTGAATTATTCACTTTTAAAATGTAATTTCATTGTTAAAATGTAAGGTCATTAGAGTCATTCACCCTTCATAAATTTCAACCACAAATAATTATTTCAAAAAACAAAAACAAACGAGGATACTTCAATTTCATTTCCTTTCAATGTTCCCATGTATCCTCCTCAAATATGTGGGTTTTCTGTAACACATTACCAAGGGGAGTATTCATGTATCATAAATCATTGCCTCTATGATCTATGATATTAACTGGATGCTACTCATATAAAAGATCGTTCTTTAATTTTACCATCTATGGATTTAATGCATGTGATGGTTATGGTATATAATTTCTAAAAAGGGACACAAGTAACAAAACATCTACTTTAGAAAGGATAAATGGAATTTCTAGTCAACTGGCTATAGATCTGATGCAATCAAGGATCTCAATGAGTCTTGAATATCTTTGAAAAAGATTCCCTATCTTCCCAAACATCATGAAATTCATCCATGGTTATATCTGAAGAAATAGATTATATTTAACCTCAAACTGTTTCTATAATTGATGATTGTATGTATATATATATTCTTCAATAATTTACACATTTCATACAGTGTTGAATTGGTTGAACCTTCTCTATCATCTCTAGTATAAGATCAGGTTCTACCAGATTTTTCTCTCTAACATCATCACTACATGTTAGTGTTTTAAACCACATCCCATATAAACCCTGAAAAGGCACCATTTAAAAACAAGAATTTAAAGGGCTGTTATATGAGAATTACACTAGGGAAAGGAGATGAACCCATTATAAGTTGAAATCTATTTAACTAGATATCAACATATCCAATACAGTTTTGAATGTTTCTCTTGGAAAGTATATCCAAATGATGGAGATATGTAGTACTCAACCATAATTGTAACACCCCAGTATTTCAAAGTATGTTATCTCTTTAAATTAATACAATAACTTGTGCTACATGGGACTTTGATTTCTATCACACCACGACCAATCAAACTAGCCATTATGAATAGTAATACCAACTTTTTAAAATTTTGTAAATTTTATTTCTCAAAATGGACTTCATTTTTTGGATTTAGAATATCAAAACCATCTTAGAATGATTTTTTGGTATTTTTCTGAAAACATTCAATTTTTAATGAATAGTTAAAAAACATTGCGTTATTATTTAAAAACTACTTTTTATTTAAATAATTAATTATTTTATGTCAAAATAGATATATAATACCTATGTATGTTCAATGTAATCTATTGGAGCCATTTTATAATAAAATTAGATGTATAAATTGTTATTGAACATTTTACCATCTTTTACCGACCTTCTAAGAACATTTGAAAATTTTCATAAAATGTAATTTTACCACTTCTAGGAATTGAATTTCAAAAATCAGAGAGACACAAATGACATCATTAAATAAATGTGGTTCAATATGATGAAAATAATTTTTGGTCAATAGTAACTTTTGAATTTTATTTACCACAGTTAAAAGTAAAGAGGGTAATTAAAGGAAAAAATGCTAGTATAATTACACGAACACATGTCCTAATTCTATTTGATAAGTTTTTTTTTACAAAAAATTAACCTTAGGAATAAAATATGATACTCTTTGATCCACTTTGATTAGATTAGGACATTTATTATTATTTTTAAAATAGTTAAAAGTGTTAAATTTTAATTTTCATAACTAAAACATTTTTAATATATGGTTAGACGTAAGATAAATTCGACTATAAATATTCATTAGAAAGGTAAAATAATTTCCTACATAATTGAATTTTATTTATAATTTTTAAAAATTAAATAATAAAATTTAATTTTGACACAATGATGATGCAATAATTATCTTATTAATGAAATATTAAAATAATTGATATTATAAATATCGAAATAAATATAAATTGAGACTTGTGATGCATTAAAGTAATTTTCTCGGTTAATATGACTTTTTAGGGTTGATTAAATAAATTTAGTTCGAAGTGATAAAGATGTTATGACTTTCACACACAAAAATACCAAATTGTGTCAAAATTGACATAAATGAGTTTTTAAAACAAATACTATATTATTAATTGATATGATATTCCAAAAAATCTAAGATTTGTCCAAATTAGTAAGAGATAAGGTTAGATATATCAAAACTGAACCACTTTGGGTTCTCTTGCATTTTTATAGTATGTTTATTAACCAATTATTATAATAATACAATAATACATTGTAAAAGTTAAACAGTTTAACTCAAAGTTAAATATAAAATTTAAGGTTAATATGATAACCTAAAACTATCTAAAACCAATTGTTTGAGAGGTTTTAGACATATCCCCGCCTTAACCTTTAAATAAATCCATTTAGAACCATTATAAACTGAATATGATTGTATAATAAAATAATAATTCATGATTTTCCAAAAGTGACACTCACCTCTCTTATAAAAGGGTACATTCCCTTCTCTAAAAAACACAACTGCAATGAAATTTGGCTCGGACAAAACCTACTAAAATATCCTTCCAACTACCCTCAATTCAACATCAAGGCCTTAATTTTATCATAATCCAACCGATGGAGCCCTTTTGATTAAATCAAAATGAAGCACCCGAATAAGAGGTAATAATTTCATCACGTATTTGAAAAAAATTTTCTTCTTCCACTTCCACATTCATTTTTGATTCCATGCTAAAAAATTACTCTAGTACATTATATATAAAATGATTTTATTATAAATATGGTATAACTATATTCATTATTCTGTCCATCATATGAATGACAAAGTCACCATATGTGCGTACGAACGGGTTACCATCTCCACGTCGTGGTGTAGTTTGTTATTCAACACTCCATTATTTGGATGAGAATAATAATGATTATAATGTTGAGTCAATAAGGTTTTCCTTATGAATTTTCCATTCCTTCATACTTGAGGGATATTGTTGAGTCATTAAGGATTTCTTTTGAATTTACCATTCCTTCTTGTTTAGAAAATCACAAACACCTTATCTCATAGAAAATCTCTTTTTACCCAGTGTTTTACGTATATAAGGAAAAATTTCCTTCCCCAAGGAAATTTACCATCACCATGATTTCATTGTCCATATCATATTTTTTTTTCTAAGTGAAAAATTAGGTTTCATGCCTAAAACCTCTAAATCATATAATACTTATGTATGAAGCATTCTGTTCTAGGATTCGAATTCAGACTCCGTGTTCCCCGAATTCAGATTCCGAACTTTTATGAAGTTCAACACTAAATTCTGGTTATGAAATTTATGGAGTTCGACTCCAAATTCTAGTTATGAACTTTTATGAAGTTCGACACAGAATTTTGGATATGAAATATTTTTTTGTTCGACACCGAATTCTGGTTAGGAACTCTTATGAAGTTCAACTATGAATTCTGGTTATGAACTTTATGAAGATCGACTCCGAATTTTGGTTAAGAATATTTGTGATGTTTGACTCTAAATATTGAATTTGAATTCTAACTCTGAATTTTTTGAAATTCATTTTTTGAATTTCCATGAAATTCAGACTCCATAATTCTATAGAGTTCAAGTTGAAAATTCCGTAGAAAAAAGAATCTGAATATCCTTCTATTATAGACTCTGAATTCATTTTGGGTTAGACTCTGAACATTTATTTTCTTACATTATAAATATCTTATTTTGGTTATGTAACCATATTTTTTCTTACACCAGATTTTTTTATAAAATGATGTCGTTCATTTAGTTACTAAAAACCCATTGTTTGGGTGAAATGTGTATAGGTCCCTCCGAAATTAACAGAAAAATATGACATTTGGAAGAGGGAGCCGACCATTTTTGTTGTGCTTATAAATAGGATCTCATTTGAAAGAGATCACAACAAGTTGATCAATCTAGAGATTACATGCTACTGAAGTGATTTCTAAAGAGAGAGTCTTTATTTCTTTGTGTGTATTGTTATTCTTGTTCAGATTTACTTTGTGCAACTCCGATTATTTCTTTGTACAATCAAGGTCTTCTGGGGATAGGATAATAGAGTTACTGACTACTGTGAAGTTAAGGGCTTGCAGGGACAGAAATACAGACTCTGATCTTAGTATCGAGGGCTTACCCAGTTTTTGGTAAGAATAACTCTCTCGATAGTGTAAATCAAGGGACCTTTATCCATGGTTGTTTGATTCCCATCTCGTTGGGTAAATTGTTTTACTACTTGTTACTTGTTTTGTTACAAGTTTTCTGCTGCATTTGTATTGTTGAGGAAAGTATAACTGTCTTATATGTCCTTATTCTTGTACTCTGATTTAGTAATATTCTATACGCTTTAAGGTTGAATCTTTATCTTTATAAACATTAATTAAGTTTCATTTTTCTGGAACCATCTTTCCGGATTCACATTTTTAGAATTATATTTCCTGAATCTAGAATGTGTGTAGAACTAGAGGTTTTGTTAATTACCTTGTTTAACCATGTTAAACATAACCATCTTTAAATGTTCCAAATGAATTTTTAAAAGTATACAATTCCCCTCCCTCTTGTATTTTGAGCATCTTTAGATACATTATTCAATATCTCTATTATTTTGATCCTCTGATACTAATTGTGGTTTAGTCAATAAGGTTTTCCTTATGAATTTTCCATTCCTTCATACTTGTAGGAGATTTTTGAGTCATTAAGGATTCCTTATGACTTTACCATTAATTCTTGTTTTGAAAATCAAAAACAACTTATGTCAAGGAAAATCTCTTTTTGCCATGTGTTTTACTTCTATAAGGAAAATTTTCCATCCCCAAGGAAATTTATCCTTACCATGCTTTCATTTTCTATATCATATTTTTTTCTAAGTGTAAAATTCAGTTTCATGTCTAGAACCTCGAAATCATATAATAATTAGGTATAAAGCATTCTGTTCTAGGATCTGAATTCAGACACCGTGTTCCCCGAATTGAGACTCCGAACTTTTATGAAGTTCGACACTGAATTCTGGTTACAAACATTATGATGTTCGACTCCGAATTCAAGTTACAAACTTTTATGATGCTCGTCACCAAATTCTGGTTACGAACTTTGATGAAGTTCGACACCAAATTATGGTTACGAACTCTTATGAAGTTCTACTCTGAATTCTGGTTATGAAAATTATGAAGTTTGACTCTGAATTTTGGTTAAGTACTTTTATGAAGTTTGTCTCAAAATTATTAATTCGAATTCTAACTCTAAATTCTTGGGTAATCCAGATTCCAAATTTCCTTGAAATTCAGACTCTAGAATTCTATATAGTTCACGTTTCAAATTCCCTAGAAATAGAATATGAATATCCTTTTATTAGAGACTCTGAATTTGTTTTTGGTTTGACTCAGAAATTTTATTTTCTTATATTCTGAATATCAGATTTTGGTTATGTAACCATATTATTTCCTGCACTTGATTTTGTTATAAAAAGATTTCGTGCATTTAGTTACTTACTAACCATTGTTTGACTAACACGTGTTCAGGTCCCTCTGAAATTCATAGAAACATTTAACCATTGGAAGAGGGTGTCGGCCATTAGTGTTGTTAATATAAATAGGAGCTCATTTGAAAGAGTCCACAATATGTTGATTAATCTATAGATAATATACCATTGAAGTTATTTCTAGAGAGAGGTTTTATTTCATTGTGTGTACTGAACTTCTTGTTCATATTTTATTTGTACGACTCCGATTTTTGTCGTGTATAATCGAGGGATTTCAGGGATAAGAAGATATAGGTGCCGACGACCTTAAAGTTGAGGGCTTGTATGGATAGAAAGATAGACTCCGATCTTTGTATCGAGGGCTTACCCTGTTGTGGGTAAGACAAACGTTCATCAAAGTATAAATCAGGGGACCTTTATTGAAGGTTGTTGGATACCCTTCTCTTTGGGTTAAAATATTTACTAATTGTTACTTGTTTTGTTAAATGTTTTCTGCTAAATTTGTATTGTTGATGAAAGTATAAATGTATTATACATCCTTATAATTATACTCTGATTTAGTGAGATTATATATTATTTAATGTAGAATATTCATCATTGTAAACTTTTATTATGTTTCATTTTCCGAAACCATCTTTCCGGATTCACATTCTTGGAATCATATTTCTAGAATCAAGAAAGTGTGTAGAACTATAGGTTTTGTGAATTAACGTGTTTAACCCTGTTAAACATAATCATCATTAAAAGTTCCAAAGGAATTTTTAAAAGTATATAATTAACCCCCCTCTTTTATATTGAGCATCATTATATACTCTATTCAATATCTATATTATTTTGATCCTATATTTTATATTATAGAGTATATCATACTCACACACCATCTTAACAATTGGAATCAGAGGATTGGTTTAATCCAAATTAATCTCATAATTAGATTCAGAAGATAATTCATTCTACTGTTATTCTCAGAATCATTTTTTCAGACTCTTAAATTTAGGATTCATATTTTTCTTAGTGACACTCTTTTTCTATATTTTTCTTTTGATGAGGAATAGTTTATTTGTTGAAAGAATTCATTTTATTTTAACATGTTTTTTTTAATTATTTTTCTATAATATGGTAGGAATCAATGTTGGTTCCATAAAAAATCTCAATCCAATAAGACAAACAATTTTTTATAGGAATGATTATGAATACCGGAGAGATCATATGAAGACTTTCATTATCAATACTGGTGTTGATAATTTTGTTATGATTACTAGAGGATATAAAATTCCAGAAAAGGATGTTTTTACCTTCAATAATCAAGAAAAGCATGAATATAAACTGAATTATAAGGTACAAAATACTTTGCTTTGTTATATGGATAGCAATATTTATATCCAAATTTCATCTTGTGAAGTAGAAAATTGAATTTGGAAGAAACTCGAAGTTACACACATTAGAACATCCAAAGTTATTGAAACTAGAAGAGCCATGCTCAGATCTGAAAATCGTGGTTTCTACTTTCCTTATAGAGAACCCATATGTTAGGTGAAAAAAATATTCATAAATATTGTGAATAGTTTAAAATCCATGGGTGAGAAAGGATTAGATGATTAAGATCTTGTTAACAAAATCAAGGACATCTTTCCAAAGTAATGGGAATCCAACAGGTCTACTATTGATGAGAACATAAAGATTACTCAGATTTCTCTCGATGATCATTTTGGAACTCAACTTCAACATGAGACTAGAATGAAGAGAGATGCTGATAACATATAGAAGAATAATGGGAATGTATTTGTTTCTTTTAGTAAAACTACAAATCATATGAAAGCTAAGACTCTTAAGAGAGTTACCAGATCCAAATCTAAGAAGGTTGTTATCCAATTCGAATCCAGTGGAAGTGAATCCTAAAAAAATGTGTTAGCAGATCTTTTTCAATGAATGAAAAAGATAGATGGATAGAGAAAAATTCAGTCTATATACCTGAAAAAAGAAAGGAAAGATAAGAATGACTCAGAAGTTACATGTTATGAATTCATGAGAGTTGGACATATAAGACCTGATTGTCCTATGCTTAAGATAAAAGAATGAAAGGAAAAACATTCTAAGCTAATCAAAAATAAGTACTACAAGGCTAAAGGTATGAAAGCCTTGAATTATAATTACACCTGGAGTGCTAATGGTGGAGACTCTTCAGATGAATCATCAGATTACAAATCTTCTAGACACAATAATCTTGTTTTAATAGCCAGACTACCTATTGAAAATCATTTTTTAATGGATACGGTACACAATGTTGAAACCATGACTAATGTTTCCTTAAATACTAATTATAGTGATAGTAAATAATATAACTCTTATGATGAAGAATATTCTTCTGATGAAGATGATACTTTACCTACCTATGAATATGTTTCTAGGATTGCTAAACCCCTTGAGATTGAGAATTCAAAACTCATGAAAAATCTTCCCAAGGAAAATTATAGGAATCCAATTATTAAAAAGGAAATATCATATCATTCCTAAGATATTGATAAGAAAAATTTTGATTTGGAAAGTATTTCCAAAAATATTGAGGAAGTAAATTCTGAGAAGAAAAAACATTCTATGGATCTAGAAAACGTAATTTCTAAGGAAAATGTTTTCGAGCCTAACTCTAGTTCAAAATAAAATGTTTTAGAAGACGAGAACATGGTTATAAAACTGAAGTCCGAAATCTTTCCCCTGAAGAAGTGTTTGTCAAAATATAACATAGTTAAGGGAAATATTGATAAAATGTATTCTCAAATCAGACCTCTATGGTATAGTTCTGGTTTTGGTTATACTAGTTCTAAACTGGATTTTAATAACAATTATTTTGTTCCTCAAAGTGATCCATTATGCACTATGTGTCAGTGAAGTAGGAATTGGGTAAAAAAATGTTCCCTAAACAAACTCAGTCTTTAGGTATTCATAAAGACTACTTTTATATGAAAATTTGGGTTCCTAAAGTTTTTCATTCTGAAATTTCCAGATCCATACATGTTTGGGTTCCGAAAGTCTAACTCTTTTGTTTTCAAGAAAATAGAGAGTGTACCAATAGAAATACATAGTACATGGATGGTGGATGTTCCCGGCATATTAATGGTAACAAAAACTACTCTGAAAATATTATCAAGACAAAAGGTGGGAATGTAACTTTTGAAGATAATGCTCGGTGATAAATTATTGGTATAGGAAACATAATTATTCTCGAAAAAACATTGATTTCAAATGTTTTATTTGTTAAGGGTCTTAAGAACAACCTCATTAGCATATGACAACTATGTGATGAAGGTTACCTTGTGAATTTTAGGAATGACAAGTTCTTAGTACACAATTCCAAGGAAGAGTTTATTATTTCTACCCATAGAGAAGAGAATGTATACAAACTAAACATAAAAGACCTTAGGAGCCAAGATCAACCTTGACTTAGTTCAATGGGAGATCATTCTTGGTTGTGGGATAGAATATTAAGTTACTGTAACCTTAATTACCTATGAAAACTTTTAATGAAAAGACTAGTTAAGAATCTATCAGAGCTTAGATTTGATTCTTAAAAATTTTGTGATCCTTGTCAATATAGAAAGAAACATAAATCAAGCTTGAAATCAATCGGTGAAGTCTCAACTACTAATGCATTACAGCTAGTTCAAATGGATCTTTTTGGTCCTACACAAACTGGAAGCATTAGAGGAATGTATTATATATTTGTTTTAGTTGATGATTAAACTAGATTTACATGGCTCTATTTTCTAGAAAAGAAGTATGAAGAATATTCAAATTTTAAAAGTTTTAAAGCCCAAGTTAAAAATGATAAAAACCATCCATTGAAATATATTCATATTGATCATGGAGGTGAATTTCAAAATTCTGATTTTGAAACTTTTTATAGTAGAAAAGGCATCACTCACAACTTCTCTACACTCAAAACACCTCAACAAAATGGTGTTGTTGAAAGAAGAAAGAGAATTAATCAAGAGATAACTAGAACCATGTTAAGTGAGTATTATATATCCAAACATTTTTGGGCTGAAGCTGTAAGTACAACTTCTTATATTATAAATCGATTTTTTGATTAGAACTTTTCTTAATAAAAACTTCTTATGAGTTATGGAATGGTAGAAAACATAGACATTCCTACTTCAAGGATTTTGGTACCAATGTATTCATCCTGAATACTAATGATAATCTTTATAAATTCTCACCACAATCTGATGAAGGGGTTTTCTTAAGCTACTCCACAACTTCTATGTCTTATAGAGTTTTCAATAAAACCACTTGTACTGTTGAAGAGATTGTATATGTGAAATTTGATGAAACTGATACTTTTGTTTTTAAACAACCCCAATCTACATATTTGGATGTGTTTTCAAAAACTGATTATCAAACTTTGTTAGAAGATCCTTCATATATGGAAAATTCCCAAGAAAATGTTTCTGAAGAATTTACCCCAGAAGATTTCCTACCCTATACTGATGAACAGGTTTTACAAAACACAAATTAGTTGTTTCTAATGAATCATCTCAGTGATAGCATCATTGGTGATGTGAATAAACCTCTAAGGACTAGAAGTTCATCACGAAATGAATTAGAAAATATAGCATTTCATTCCCAATTATAACTAGAAATCACTAATGAAGCATTAAGTGATGATGATTAGATAAAATCTATGCCAAATGAACTAAATTAATTTTAAAGAAATAATGTCTGTACCTTGGCTTAAAGACCTAAAAAAAAATTCTGTTATTGGAGTAAAATGGGTCATCAGAAATATGTGTGATGAGAATGGAATCGTTGTTAGAAATAAAGCTAGATTGGCTGCTAAAGGATATAATCAAAAAAAGGGAATAAACTATAAGGAAGCCTATGATCCAGTAGTTAGACATGAATCTATTCTCATCTTATATTCCTTTGCAGCATTCTTTAATTTGAACGTTTTTCAAATTGATGGGAAATGTTCTTTCCTTAATGGGTTTTTTCCATGAGGAAGTAATTTTTGAAAAACCTCCCGGTTTTGAGGATACAAAACATCCTGATCATGTTTTTAGACTTACCAAATATTTGTATGGACTTAAGCAAGCCCCTCGATCTTGGTATGATAGACTTAAAATATTTTTTCTTCAAAATAATTATGTTAAGGGAAACAAAGATCAAATCCTTTTTATAAATAAAGATATGAAAAATGTTTTGATTCTTCAAATTTATGTTGATAAAATTATATTTGGTACAACTCTGCAATCTTTATATAATTCCTTTGTAGATCTAATGAAATCTGAGTTCAAAATGGGTATGATGGGTGAGTTACCATTTTTCCTTGGTTTTAAATTTTTTCAAAAACTAGAAATAATCTATATATCCCAACATAATTATATTAAAGATATTATTAAAATGTATGGATATGACAATAATAAATGTATAAGTACTCCCCTTGGTACCTCAAACACACTTGATCTTGTTGAAGCTGGGAAACTAGTAGATCAAACATCTTTTAGAGGTATGATAGGAAGTCTACTTTACTTGATTGCTAGTTTTCCAGAATTAATGTTTTCAGTATGCTTATGTGCAAGATATCATTCCAATCCTAAGGAATCTCATTTAAAGGTAGTGAAAATAATTTGTCCCTACTTAAAGGAAACCATGGATTTTTGACACTTTTACACATCTGGAAATGATTTTGTCTTAAAAAATGTTTCAGATACTGAATTTTGTGGATATAGAATGGATAGAAATAGTACATCTAGAACATGTCATTTCTTATGAGATTTGTTAGTTTCTTGGTCCTGCATGAAGAAACAATCAATAGCACTTTCCACTACTGAAGTTGAATATGTAGCAACTGGAAGTTGTTGTACTCAAGTTTTGTGGATGCAATATACATTCAAAAACTATGGTATTAATTTTAACAAAACAAAAATTTTGTGTGACAATACATGTTCCATTTTTTAGAAAAAACCCTGCACATTAATCTCTAGAAAAACACATATATATTAGGAATCACATTCTTAGGGATCAAACACAAAAGGATATATCATTCTTTAATTTATTGGAATGCAAGATCTACTTGCTGATATTTTCACAAAATATTTACCCTATGACAGATTTGAATACATTAAACATAAGTTAGGTATAATGAAGATAAGGTAATCATCCTCGTTAGCTTTCTATTGAAACCAATCTCCTTATAGTAATAAAATCCTTTTCATTGGGGGATTAAATTTTCTTGTTAATTCAAAAGGTTTTTTAATGTTTTTTGTAATGTTTTTCTTCAAGATTTTTCAAAATGGATTTTTTTCATGATTTTTTATAATGAAGTTTTTCCTGATTTTTTGTAATGATGTTTTTCATGATTTTTTTTAATGATGGTTTTCAGGATTTTTCATAATGAAGTTTTTCAAGATTTTTTAAATGAAGTTTTTCATGATTTTCGTAATGAATTTTTTTCATAGTCTTTGTAATGAATTTATTCATGATTTTTGTAATGAAAACTTCTGTAATGAAGATTTTCATAATGAAGATTTTCGTCCTCCAAATTTTCTTAATGAAGATTTTCTATGTTTTTTTTCGTAGTCACGTTTTTTTAGAATCTAAAAGTTCTTGAAGAAGAATTTTATTAAATACGAATAATGTTCCTGGAAATCCGAATATTTTTTTTTGTTTCTTAAGTTGTTGTAGTAATAATTTACTTGTTGGTATTTTCTTTTGTATTTTAAATTTTTCAGATTCTAGTTTCCTTAAATCCGAATGTTTTCCTTTAAAAACCTAAAAAGATTGGATCCGACAAAATTTTCCTTGCGGATATCATTTCATATTTCATATTTGATTAGAAGAATTCTCAGCCATTGGATAGAGATGAGAAGATGAACCGTCACATCAAACTCTTATATAAATAACCATGGAAGGGTTGTCCAACATCTATTTGAAGCCTATGTGTGTCGAAGCTATGCCCCTCATACAAAAGCCCGTTCCAAACTTCTCAGAGTTTTCTCAAGTTCAAATGTCTGCAGAAGAATCCTCTTAGAAAGATATGTCTACTGTCAAGCCGATTTTGGAGTGTAAAGTATATTGAGAAAGGTTAGGGAATCTAAATTTCTTTAACAAATATGATTCAATAATCTGCAATAACATCAAGCTTAATGGATGGGAAAGTGTCTGTATATCAATGCCAGGGGCTCAAGACTTGGTGTATCCAGATCTCCTTGTTGAGTTTTTTGATTCAGTTACTTTCATTAAAAAATAAGACAGAGAGAAGTTTTCAATCAATAGTTATGGAAAAACCTATGCTTTATATTACACTAAGGTAGCTAGCTTAGTTGGAGTTCCATTTGAAGGGGAAGCTGAATTTAGTTCCCATAAGTTGTCGGATGTTCAAGGAAGTTTTGTCAAGGTAAAAGCTAGGGAGTGTTTTGGACTTTCAGATGTCAAGACTGTTGAGATTGTACATTTTTCTACACATAATCAGATACTTGAATTGTGGGTTCAAGGGTTTATCATTCTGAGAAAGGGTGACAAGGATACCTAAAAGAAGAGTGATATTTATATCTTGGTTTTTTTTGGTATTTCTAAGGAAGATCAACTTGATGAAGCATATTCTCATTATGATTGATAATTTCAAAATGGGAACTTGAATGCTCAGAATCTTATGTACCTAACCATTCTTTCGAAGCTTATTATTCAGTGCTTGGAGTCCTTCAAAATCCATTTCCGTTTAATGTCGAGGAATTGCCATGTAATGCTGATGAGTGATGTTAATCTCAAAAGGATGAAAGTTGGTTTTCCTAAGGAATCAATAGAATTCTATGATCTACCAGAGGAATAAGTTGAAGCTATTCAGAAAGAAAAAGAAGTGGACGAACCATTAAAAAAGGTTATAATGATAAGGAAATTGAAATAGGAATAATAAGTAGAGAAAACCACTGAAGCTAAAGAAACTCAATACATACCTCCAAATCCCAAGAAACAGAAAGCCTCTCCAGATGTGGTTGTTGCCAAGTGGTGGGAAGACAAAAAGAATCAGGAGGAAAGAGATTCACAGTTTGGATTTGATCCTGCAGGGGCCAAAGCTTTAAAAGAGAAGGTATCCTATGAGCATGAGAAGCAAGCCAATGAAAAGAACCATAAGTAGAAAATTTATGAGGCCGAAATTGTGAAATCCTTTCTGGGGGATACTGAAATAGCATTTGAGAATATCCTATTACCAAAATAGTTCTTGGTTGAGAATTTACCTGAGACTCTAGGGAAGAAATTTTTTACTCCGGAATAATCACATGAAATGATTGGTGAAGACAATGTAGTTATAGATAAAGGATTAGAAGAGGTTGGAAGTAGTAATTTCACTAAAGACCTTATAAACCAAGTAGAATATTACCATGAAAAGGAAACCCCATCTGAGAAACTATCAATATGAACTTCTGAAGAAGAGTCATTAAAGCTCCCAACTCCTAGGAAGGATGAGGAAGGTGAGGATGAAAAGGGTGAAGAAGAGGTTAATAAATTGAATGAGGAAGAATGTTTTAGTCAATATTTCATACACCCTGATGATCCTGAGGCTAGAGTTGAGAAGGAGAAAGTATATGAAGATAAGATTGTTCAGCTATCTGATAGTGAACATAAGTATCTGAATGAGGATTTGTTCTGGGAACCGATAATGGGAAACCGTTCTTTTAGGATACACCTCCTAAAGTTGTTTCAAAGAAGAAAGAAACTGGTGGATATTCGAAGAGGAAGCATGTTGAGCTAGAGAATGAGCCCTCACCTTGAAAAGTATTGGATTCAGAATCATCTTCTATTGGAAATGATTTCGTAGTCCCATACTTGAAAAATTTTGTTGGGAAAATTAAGATTTACCCAAGAATTGATTCCAGATGCGAGATGCTTCAACATACATTGAAAAAAACATCAGATTCAGTGTCCATTGTGATGGAAAAATGCGTCAAGATGGATGCAGACTTCAAAACTTTTCTTATCAAATATGAAGCCCACATAAGATCTTGTAAGAAGATGGTTAGATAGTAAAATAATATATTTGAAGATTTGAGAGTGCTTTATTAGTTTCAAGATGATATTGAGGAAGCTTTTGATACTAAAGATAGAAAATATAAAGATATCACATCCTACTTTGAGGAAAACCTAACTGTTGTGCAGAATACTCGGACTCTAGAGGCCAAGGATCTGAATGGGAAGTTTTACTATGTTTCTAAAAGCTGGATTAGAGAAAGGTATCTTCGTATCGAGAGCGAAGAGAAACTAGTCAAGCAAGATGAGTTGCTGAATGCTCAGGCAGAGGCTCTGAAGGTTCAGAAAGAAAAGATCAAAGCCTTAGAAAAGTAGACAGAGGAAGACCACATGGAGCTAAAGAAGATGAAAAACATAGTGAAGAAATTGATACCCAAATAAATGGAAGGAAAATAGATCCAATCCGATATTTTGTTATATTTTCGTTCCTTGTTAAAATTCTTCCAATCTTAATGAAATTTTGGTTGCTCATTTTTTTTTGAATGCTTTGTACTAATATTTCAGGAACTATAATTTCTTTCCCATTCCATCAAATTCTTTTTGAAAATCACAAAGGGGGAGAAAAGGAAAATGAATTCTAAGTAAATAAGAAATATCCCTATATAAAGGGGATTCTATCTGAGGGGGAGTTTTCATTAAAAAGATTTTCGTATCCATGATAATGAGAAATACTATTCTAGAAATCTAAAATAAAATCCTCAATGTTCCAAATCCCAAGGGGGGAGTTAGTCGTATTAATTGTTGAAAATGTGAAAAGGGAGATATGTTTTATTTCAATGTCCAGAAAATTATTTCTATGTCCTTATATTATTTTTCATATGGATGTTTGTGCTTTCCAAAAATGGGGATATTGTTGAGTAAATAAGGTTTTCCTTATGAATTTTCCATTCCTTCATATTTCAGGGAGATTGTTGAGTCATTAATGATTCATTATGACTTTGACATACTTTCTTGTATTGAAAATCAAAAATACCTTATCTCAAGGTGAATCTCTTTTTACCCAGTTTTTTACTTCTATAAGTAAAAATTTCCTTCCCCAAGGAAATTTATCCTTACCAAGATTTCATTGTTGGTATCATTTTTTTTCTATGTATAAAATTCAGATTCATGTCAAAAACATTGGAATCTTATAATACATAGGTGTAAAGCATTCATATCTTGGATCTGAATTCAGACTCCGAGTTCCCTAAATTCGGACTCTGAAATTTTATGAAGTTTGACATCGAATTCTGATAACGAACTTTATAAAGATCGACTCTGTTTCTGATTATGAACATTTATGATGTTTGACACTGAATTCTAGTTACAAAATTTTATGAAGCTCGACACCGAATTATGGTTATGAACTCTGATGAAGTTCGGTCCTGATTTCTGGTTACAAACTTCATGATGTCCGACTATGAATTCTAGTTAATAACTTTTATGAAGGTTGACTCTGAATTCTGAATTCTAATTCTAACTCTGAATTCTTTTGAAATCAAGATTCCGAATTTCCTTGAAAATAAGTCTCCAGAATTCTATTGAGTTCAGGTTCTGAATTCCTTAGAAAACAGAATATGAATATCCTTGTATCATATACTCCGAATTCATTATTGGTTAGACTCTGAAATTTTATTTTCTAACATTCCGAATATCTGATTTTGGTTATGTAACCATATTTTTTCTTACACATGATTTTGTTATAAAACTATGTCATGCATTCAGTTAAAAAATATTTTGATAACATTTTAAGACATACCAAAACTTTTTATGGACTTAAGAAAGCCCCTCGACCCAGGTATGATTGACTTACAAGATTTTTGCTTCAAAATAATTATGTTAAGGGAAATGTAGATCCAAACTTTTTTATAAAGAAAGGCAAGAAATTCTTTTTTATTGTTCAAATTTATGTTGATGAATTTATATCTGGTTCAACTCACCATTCTTTAATCGATTCCATTGCGGATCTAATGATATACGAGTTTCAAATGAGTATGATGGGTGAGTTTACATTTTTACTTGGTTTTAAAATTTTTAAAAACTAGAAGGAATATATATATCCTAATATAAGTATATTAAATATCTTCTTAAAAAATATGGATATGAAAACACTAAGAGTATAAGTACTCTCATTGGTACCTCAACCACATTTGATCATGATGAAGCTGGGAAACTAGTAGATCAAACATCTTTTAGAGGTATGTTAGGAAGTATACTTTACGTGATAGCTAGTCATCCAGACTTAATGTTTTTAGTATGTTTATGTGAAAGATATCAATCCAATCCTAAGGAATCCCATTTAATGGTAGTGAAAATAATTTTTTTGCTACATAAAGGGAACCATGGATTTATGAATCTCTTACACTTATGGAAATGATTTTGTTTTGAAAATATTTTTAGATAATGAATTTGGTGGATATAGAATGGATAGAATGAGTACATCTGGAACTTGTAATTTATTAAGAGATTCATTAGTTTCTTGGTTTTTCAAGAATCAACACTCAGTGGAACTTTCCACTGCTGAAGCTGAATATGGTGGAACTAGATGTTGTTGTGCTCAAGTGTTGTGGATGCAACACATACTCACAGACTATGGTATGAATTTTACCAAAACAAATTTTTTTTGTGATAATACAAGTGCCAGTTCCATTTGTAAAAACCCTTCACATAACTCTAAATCAAAACACATAAATATTAGGCATCACTTTCTTAAGGATGACACAAAAAAAATAGATATCATTCTTTAATTTATAAGAAAACATGATCAACTTGCTAATATTTTCACAAAATCATTACCATCCAATAGATTCTAATACATTAAACAGAATTTAGGAATGATAACCACAAGGTAATTGTCATTGTTAACTTCCTGTTGAACCAATCTCCTTACAGTAATAAACTTTTTTTTCATAGGGGGAGTACATTTTCATGTTATTTCAAAATGTTTTTCATTATTTTTCATAACGAAGATTTTCAGGATTTTTTGTAATGACGTATTTCATGATTTTCGTAATGAATATTTTTGAACTCAAAATTTTCATATTAAATATTTTCTATGTTTTTTTTCATAGTCATGTTTTTTTCATAATCTAAAAGTTCTTCAAGATGAATTTTCATCAATAAGAATAATCTTCCTGGTAATCCGAATGTTTTTTTCTTAAATTTTCATAGTCATAATTTACTTGCTGGTATTTTCTTTTCTATTTTAAATTTTTAAAATTCTAGTTTCCTTAAATCCAAATTTTTTCTTTCAAAACCCTCAAAAGATCTAATCCTATGAAATTTTAATTGCGGTTATCATTTCAACTGACAGATTTGATCAGAAGAATTCTTATCCGTTGAATTGAGATGGGAAGATGAACCATCACATCAAACACCTATATAAAGGACTCCAAAAGGGTTCTCCCACATCAATTTGAAGCCTTTGCATGTCGAAGCTATACCCCTCATACAAAATCCCATTCCGAACTTCTCAGAGTTTTCTCAAGTCCGAATGTCTATAGAAGAATCCTCTCAGAATGATATTTCTACTGTCAAGCCGATTTCGGAGTGCCATGTATATAGAGAAAGGTTGGTGAATTAGAATTTCTTTAACAAATATGATTATATAATCTCCCAAAACATCAAGATTAATGGATGGAAAAGTGTCTGCATATCAATGTCAGGGGCTCAAGACTTGGTGTATCTGGATCTCCTTATTGAGTTTGATGAGTCAGTTAGTTTCTTTGAGGAAGATAGCAGAGAGGCATTTTCAGTCAAAAGTTACGAAAAAACCTATGCTTTTCTTACACTATGGAATCCAACATAGTTGGAGTTCCATTTGAATGGGAAGCTGAATTTTGTTCCCATAAGTTGCCAGATGTTCAAGGATGGTGTGTCAATGTAAAAGCTATGGAGTGTCTTGGAATTTCAGATATCAATACTAAAAATATTTCTCATTTGTCTACAAATAATCAGATTTTTGAGTTGTGGGTACATGGGTTTATCATTCTGAAAAAGGGTAACAAGGAAAACTTAATGAATAGTGATATGTATATCGGGGAATTTTTGGTAATTCTAAGGAAGATCAACATGATGAAGCATATTCTCATTATGATTGAAAATATAAAACATGGGAACTTGAAAGATCATATTATTATGCACCTGAACATTCACTTCATGATTATTGTTCGGTTCTTGGAGTCCTTTGAAATCCCTTACAGTTCAATGTCGAGGAATTGAAAAGGAAGGCTGATCAGTGATGATACTCTCAAAAGGTTGAAAGTTGATTTTTATTAGGAATCAAGAGAATACTATGATCTAACAGAGGAAGAAGTGGAAGCTATTATGAATGAAAAATATATGGATAAACCATCAAAAAAGGTAGGAAGAAAAAGGAAATTAAAAGAGGTAGAAGAAATACAGAAAACCCCTAAAGCTAAAGAAACTCAATCAGCACCTCCAAATCCCAAGAAACAGATAGCCTATCCAGATGAAGTTGGAGGCAGGTGGAGGGAGGAAAAAATGAATCGGAATTAAGGAGAGCCACGATTTGGATTGGATCCTATAGAGGCCAAAGATTTGAAAGAGAAGGCAACCGATGATCTTGAAAAGCAAGCCAAAGAAAAGAAACAGAAGAAGAAAATGCATGAGGCTGAAATTGTGAAATCCTTTATGAGGGATACTGAAATAACATCCAAGAATATCCTAGTACCCAAATCGTTCTTGGTTGAGACATTACCTGAGGAATTATGAAATAAATTTTTCACTCCGAAAAAATACCATGAAAATATTGTAGAAGAAAAGGTAGTTGATGATAAAGGATAAGGAGAGGTTGAAAGTAGTGATGGAACTGAAGACCATATAAACCAAGTAGATGATTATTATGAAAAAGAATCCCCATCAGAGAAACTATCAATCCGAACATCTAAAGCAGAGCCTTCAAAGCTCCCGACTCCTTAGAAGGATGTGGAAGGTAAAGATGAGAAGGGTGAAGAAGTGTTTAATAAATTGTCTGTGGAATAATGTTTTAATCAACATTTCATACACCCTGAGGATGTCAAGGATAGAGATAAAAATGAGAAAGTAGATGAAGATAAGATTGTTCAGCTATCTGAAAGTGAATATAATTCTTCGAATGAGGAAGCTGTTCCAAGAACCGATAAAGGGAAAAAGGTGGTTGATGATACACCTCATTAAGTTGTTTCAAAGAAGAAAGAATCTGGGGGATCTTCGAAGAGGAAGCCTGTTGATATAGAGGAATATCCCTCACCTAGAAAAGTCTCAGATTCAAAATCATCTTCTCTTGGATATGATTTTGTAGTCCAATCCTTTAAGTAGCTTGTTGGGACCATTCCGATTTTCTAAAGCATTAATTCTAGATGACAGATGCTTCAACATACATTGAACCAAATATATGATTCAGTGTCCATGGTGATGGAAAATTGTGTCAAGCTGGAGGAGGACATCAAATCATTTTTTATCATCTATGAATCACGCAAAAGATCTTGTAATAAGATAGTTTTCTGGTCAACGAATATCGTTGATGATTTGAGAGAGTTGGATGAGTTTCAAGATGATGTTAATGAAGCCTTTGATACTGAATATAGAAAAATCAAAGATCTCATGTCTAGCTTTGAAGAAAAGCTAACTCTTGAGCAGAATACTCGGACTCAAGAGGTTAAGGATCTGAATGGGAAGCTGTACTCTATTTCTCAATGCTGGAAGAGAGAAATGGATCTTCAGATCATGATCGAAGAGAAGCTAGTCAAATAGATGAGTTGCTGAATGCTTAGGAAAAGGCTCTGAATACTTACGAAGAAAAGATCAAAGCCTTAGAGAAGCAATCCTAGGAAGACCACAAGGAGCTAATTATGCAGAAAACCATAGTGACGAATTTGATACCCATGGAAAAGGATGGAAAATAGATCCAATCCGATCTTTTGTTGTATTTGCTTTCCTTATACAAATTCTTCTAATCGTAATGAAATTTTGTTTTCTCATTTTTTTTCATGATTTGTACTAATATTTCAGGCACTATAATTTCTTTTCCATTTTCTCAAATTCTTTTTGAAAATCACAAAGGGGGAGAAATGAAAAATAATTCTATGTAATGAAGAAATATCCCTAAGTAAGGGGGAGTTTATCTAAGGGGGAGTTTTCATTATAGACATTTCTGTATCCAAGATAATGAAAAATATTATTCTTGAAATCTAGATCATGATCATTAGTGTTCCAAAGCATAAGGGGGAGTTAGTCGTATTCATATCTGATAATGTGAAAAGGGAGATAATTTTTATTTGAAAGTCTAGAAAATATTACTAAGTCCTTATATTACTTTTCGTAAGGATGTTTGTGGTTTCCAAAAAGGGGGAGATTGTTGAGTCCATTAAGTTATCCTTATGACTTTTCCATTCCTTCATATTTGAGGAAGATTGTTGAGTCATTAAGGATTCCTTATGACTTTACCATTCCTTCTTGTTTTGAAAATCATAAACACCTTATCTCAAGGCAAATCTCTTTTTACCCTGTGTTTTACTTCTATAAGGAAAAATTTCCTTCCCCAAGGAAATTTATCCTTATCATTATTTCATTGTCTATGATGTATTTTTTTTCTATGTGTAAAATTATGATTCATGTACAAAACCTTAGAATCATATAATACTTAGGTATGAAGCATTCTGTTCTAACATCCGAATTCTGACTCTGAGTTCCCTAAATTCAGACTCCGAACTTTTATGATGTTCGACACTGAATTCTGGTTACGAACATTATGATGTTTGACTTTGAATTCTATTTATGAACTTTTATGATGTTCGACACTAAATTCTGGTTACGATCTTTTATGTAGTTCAATGTGAATTTCTGGTTACGAACTCTTATGAAGTTTGACTCCGAATTCTAGTTACGAACTTTATGAAGTTTGAATCGAAATTCTGGTTAATAACTTTTATGAAGTTTGACACCAAATTATGAATTTGAATTCTATCTCTGAATTCCTGGGAAATCCAAATTCTGAATTTCCTTGAAATTCAGACTCTGTAATTCTATAGTGTTTAGGTTTAGAATTCCATAGAAAATAGAATCCAAATATCCTTGAATTATAGACTCAGAATTAATTTTTTGTTAGACTCCAAACATTTATTTGCTTAAATTATGAATATCTGATTTTGGATATGTAACCATATTTTTTCCTACAATATATGTTGTTATAAAATGATGTCATGAATTAAATTACTAACTAACTGTCATTTGAGTGACACATGTACAGGTCCCTTCGAAATTCAAGGAAAAATATGACAATTGGAAGAGGGAGCCAAACATTAGTGTTGTGCCTATAAATAGGATCTCATTTGAAAGAGCTCACAACTATTTGATTAATCTAGAGATTACATGCTGCTGATGTGATTTCTAGAGAGATAGGCTTTATTTCATTATGTGTACTATACTTCTTGTTCATATTTTCTTTGTGCGACTTTGATTGTTGCTCTGTACAATCGAGGGCTTCTGGGGATAGGAAGACAAAGGTGCTGGCTACCTTGAAGTTGAGGGCTTCCATGCTAAGAAAGACAGAGGTTCCAACTACCTTGAAGTTTAGGGCTTGTGGGGATATATAGACAGACTCTGATCCTTGTATCGAGGGTTTACCCTGTTGTGGGTAAGAAAAACCTTCTGGAAAGTCTAAATCAGAGGACCTTTATCCAAGGTTTTTTGGTACACTTCTCTTTGGGTTAAAATATTTACAACTTTTTACTTGTTTTGATACACATTTTCCACTGAATATGTATTTTTGAAGAATGTATAACTATCTTATACTTCCTTATTCGTGTACATTGATTTATAAAGATTCTATATGCTTTAAGGTATAATCTTTATCTTTGTAAACTTTCATTAAGTTTCATTATTCCCAAACCATGTTTCGAGATTCACATTTTCAAAATTATATTTCCTGATTCTAGAAAGTGTGTAGAACTAGAGGTTTTTTGAATTACCTTGTTTAACCTTGTTAAACATGGCCATCTTTAAACGTTCCAAATGAATTTTTGAAAGTATAAAATTCACCCCCTCTTGTATTTTGAGCATCTTTAGATACTTGGTTCAGTATCTCTATTATTTTGATCCTACATTTGGTAAAATAGAGTATATCATACTCATATACCATCTCAACATATAATTGATGTAAATAATAAATATAACATGTTAATGATTTTTTATATATTATATACCATACAATTACATTTTATTTTACAATCAATAGAATGATATTGTCGCTCATGCGTACGTACGGATTTCCATCACCACGAATGTGATGAGATTCATTTCCCATGATAATCATTCAATAATAATTATCATTTTATGATTAAAAACACTATTTAAAACATAATGTCATTCTAGATATGAAACAAATACATCTTATCAATGACAAACATGACTTAAATAACAAAACATATAAAGGAAAACAAATCACTTAATAGCCGACACAATGATACTACAGAAATATTATAAACAAAGCAATATTAGAAGATAATATATTATATCATATTTAAGTATGTGGTTCTTGTATAATTTAATAAGAATTATTTAAATATTATCTTGGAAGTTAACGTTCCCTTGATCAATTAAATGTACAAGGTAAGGGTTAATTATACAATCTCTTCATTATCTAAGGTTGTTTATACATGAGTATCTATAGGGACATATTTTTCATTTACATCTGGGTTTCATAAAAATGTACTTCAAAACATATTTACTATTTCTTTGACTAATGGTTAAAGTCATTTATACAGTAATTTTAATTTTTATATAATTTTTATAGAGGAATATTTTTTTCATTATCCAAATAAGGACCTCTATGACCTTTTCGACAAAATTATAGAAGGATTTTTTTAACTTATACAACAAGTGCATCTACATTCCGCCATTATAACACCTTTAATGCTTCCCTTACAAGCTTATAAGAATATTTTCAAAATAAATGTTTTCTTTTCTAATTATGCTAATTTTATATTATTTCATACTTTAAAGAGATTTTTTTCTCAAATATTTTTGATTTCCTCTATGTCAACATCATTTGATGGATTTTACACTTGTTTGAAGTTGATTTATTATGATAAAATCATCCATATTGTACTGATGGTTTTGTGATATGTTTGATTGTGGATGAGTTATTTATATAACATTCATGGTTTATGGATAATGTATTGAGATTTGTTATGCTGCTTTTAAAAATAATTTTTATGTTATGTTTCAACCTTTTCATGTGAGGAATGCATTGGACATAGTTAGTGACGGGTGAAGCCCGCTATAGCTCCTTGATGCATCGGTTGGTCTCATTAGTAAAACTAGTGTCTTGACACAGGTCCTTGAAAAAATATTATCTTTAAAAATTGCACGAGGCCTTGACTATGTGTTTATGATGTTTGTTATTATGCATTCCATCATTATGAAATTAGCTATTAATATTACATGGGATTATTCGACTAGTAGAATATCCATGTGAAAATGTAAATGGAATTATTTGATTTTTCATTTACATATAATGCTAATGTTTATATTTAAAAGGCTTTTGTATTAGTATTATTCATTGTCTTAAATTTTTATACTTATTTATGATAGTTTTTTTTATATTTTTATCCTTACCGAGCATCCGAGCTCACCCCTTTCTATGTTTTATTTTTCCCAGGATGCGAAGAATTATAATACGATTAACATCCAATGATAAGACAAGGGATATGAGTGTGTTCAATAGGGACACAATGTTGTTGCTTTTTATTTTCTAATGTAATCTAAAACATTTTTATATGTCTAGTAAATCCAAGGATACTAAAATAATTGGTCTTTTGAGACTTTATTTCTTGTGATCATGACAATTTTATGTAACAATGCACCGACTCTAGGTAACTAGGGTTGGGGCATTACAGTTGGTATCATAGGATGTTTAGTACAATCCATGGAAGATAGATTTAAAAAAACACTAATGAGAGAATGTTACCCTAAGATAGACTATGAGTATTAGTATAGAATAACTTCTTAGAATATTGGAAATGTTGATATTTTGTGTATTTTACAAGAAATACATCCCTGTATGGATACGAGTTGGGAGAGTGGTGGCTCTGGAAAAGACGTACCTAGGAGTGAAAACTCTAACAAGGAGTTTTGGGCTTGACCCGAGGTATCCTAGCACAGAATAATGGGCCTCACAGCACTCTTGGTTACAATAATATCAGGGGATATGCTTAGGATAAATAACATTTTCAGTACAAACCATTATGAAATAGTTAGGAGTAAATACTTCTTCAAAGAAAATATTTTTTTATTATTATGGATTTTATGTATAAATTGGTCAGTTTATGTTAGGTATTTTACAAGTTTATAATTATGAATTGTGATTCATAAACTAACCTAGTGCATGCCATTTTTATAATTTTTTCCCAGTAGAAGGACCTATAACTCCGGCAATACGCATGATCCAAAGAGTTTGAAGGATCATATCTTTCATGGTCTTAATCCAACATTTAGAAGGGAAATTGTCTCCCATGAATTCTCATCATATAGAGAAATTGTATCTTGTGTTAATAAGAAAAGTAATGAATTATATGAGTCCAATGGATTCTAAGGGATACAAGTGAAGAAAATGATCGTAGAGAGAAAAATGGAAAAATGGATGAAGGGAAAGAAGGATTTTCCCATATGTGATAACCGTTGAAAGAATCACCTTGGTAAATTCTTGAAGGGAATGAGAGTCTATTATATGTGTGGAGAAAAAGGACACCAAGTACGTGATTTCTAGGGTAAGAAAAATGTCCCAAATGTACAATTCTCCATCTACAAGGAGTTGGGACACTACGCGAATCATTGTCTTAATCATCAGAGTATACCCCCAAAGATGATATTAGATAATAATCAAGTTATGATACTACTGCAGAAGATGAGGAATAATTTGTGTTCTTATTTTTTATTAATGAATCATTTCATTTTAGTGTTGTATCAACGATGAAATAGTTATATTAATTTTGAAAATAAATAAGGATTGTACTACATTACTATTTCATTAAGTATTTGAGATTATATGGTACTAAAAATGGAGACTCAACATAAAGTTAATATTTTTGGAAAATACATAGTTAAAGGAAAGATAAAAATTATTATGATCCTGATAATGAGGTAGTGATTTTTGAATAAGATATGGTTGATTCAGATAAATTATATTGTATATTCTTGACCACCTAGGAACTAATTAATGGTTTGTTTATCCCATCATTGATGGAGAATTCTGATTTTTTGTATAAAATGAATATAACATGTATTCTGTAAGGAATAAGGGAGCATGAATGTAATGAAAAATGTTTTATAGTAATTAAGTGTGTTACCAGGTTTTAAAAGAATACATGATGAAGGTACTCACATGTTAATATGTGGAAAAAAGTGATCTTCATTATGTTATGATGACCTTCCTTATAAATTTTTTGACTATGAGTCTGGACACAAGTATTTTGGATAATTATAAAGGTTGGAATGAATTAAATTGGACATTGGATACTATGGTTTGAGGTTAAAACATTTCTTAAGATTATTTTTATATTTTTTTATAAAAAGGAAAACTGAAAGGTCAGGCGACATCCTGTCACGTCCGACAAGGTCGCGAGACTTGAACTCGCAACCAAAGGGTGAAAGGGGTATATCACCTACCCATGGTCTATGGAATGTGCTATTTCATATAATGTAGTTTTTTAAAATGATCTAATACATGAATTATAAATTCCTTTTTTTAATCCTATAAGATTAAGATAAATAGAATAAAATTTAGTTCTATTTTCTTTTGGAGTAAAAGATGAGTTTATGGTAAAAATTTGTTAAAAGATAGAACAATACATGTCATGTATTTTTTTTATTCTATGAAGAAATTAATTCTTAAAATTTTGGGAAAGGAAATTATTATTCTTTATCATAATACCTTATGTTTTGAAGATCCAATAATGTTTTAAGCCATAATAGATTTATGGCTTTGAGGCCCTTAATTTTCTATTTGTTGTTTACTTGTTTATGATTGATGACCTAAATCAATCCCTATAAATATTTATGTTTTCCCTCTAATTATGAGTCTCAAATTGCCACCAATGTTCCCTTATGAGAAATCATAATTTATTGGTGACTTTTTCATATCCCACTCCCTCTTATTAAATAAAAATTTTATTGACCCTATTTCTGATGTGGATTTTCCACAAAGGCATTTTCTACATTAAACCATTTATTTTCAAAAAACAATTTCAAATTACAGGGAAAAAATTTATTGAATGAGGGGAGAATTTAACACCCTAGGATTTCATAGTACATTATCTCTTTAATGTAATGCAATAGCTTGTGATGTACACAACATCAAGTTCTAACACACCACGACCAACCAATCTATCCGTTATGAGTAGTAATGCCCGATTTTTGAATTTTTTTAAATTTTAATATTCAAAATGTACCTCATTTTTGGATTTGGAATATCAAATTTAAATTAGGGCGATTTTTTGGTATTTTTTTAAAAACATTCATTTTTTGATGAATAGTGAAAAACACTGCATTATTGCTTAAAAACTACATTTTATTTAAATAATTATTTAATTTATTTTGATTTATTTTAGTTCAAAATAGAAAACTAATACCTCTTTATGTTCAATGTAATTCATTGGATTCATTTTATAATAAAACTAGATGTGTACTGTTGTATTAAACATTATAATTTCATTTACAGATCTTCTGGGCACTTTTTTTTTAATTTCCATAAAATGTAATTTTACCGCTTCTGTGAATTAAATTTCGAAACTCTGAGATACACGATTGACATTAGTACGTAATATGTGGATCATTATGTTGAAAATAATTTTTGATGAATAGTAAATTTTGAAATTTATTTACCACGGTTACAATTAAATAGATTAATTAAAGTTAAAAATGATATTATAATTTATCTAAGACATGATCTAATTCTATTGGATGAGTGTTTTTCGAGAAAAGTCAATATTAGGAATAAAATATTATCCTATAGAATCAACTTGGATTAGATTAGGACATTTATTTTTATTTTTTTTAAAGATGAGCTAAATGTGTTAAATTTAAATTATTATAACTAAAACATTTTTAATATAGGGTTATACATAATATAAATTCGACTATAAATAATAATTAGAAATATAAAAATATTTCCAACATAATGGTATTTAATTTATATATTTTATACGTGAAATATTTAAATTTATTTATGACACGATGATGATGTTGTAATTACCTTTGTAATGAAATATTAAAATAATTGAAATTATAAATATCCAAATAAATGTGAATTAAGAGTTTGATGCATTAAAATAATTATATAAATTAATATGACATGTTTTAGTAGATGAAATAAATTTTTTCAAAGTGATAACGTTTTTATAACTTTCCCAAAAATATACCAAATAGTGTCAAAATTGACATAAATGAGTTTTTAAAACAAAAACTATATAATTAATTGATATAATATTTATAAAAATATAATGATCAGCCAAAGGACATAGATAAAGACAAATATATAAATAATTAACCACTTATGGTTCTCTTGGCTATTTATCATTTGTTTATTAACCATTTATTAGTATAATTCAAGAATGCATGGTAAAAGTTAAATTATTTAACTAGGAGGTAAATATAAAAGATAAGGTTAATATGATGACATAAACCTATCTAAAACCTATTGGTTGAGTGGTTTTAAACCCATATACACATTATCCTTGAAATTAATCCTTTATGAGGCTTTATAAACCAAATATGATTGTATAATAAAATAAAATTTCAAGCTTTTCCAAAAGTGTCCCTCACCTCTCTTATAAAAGAGTACTTCCACTTCTCTCAAAATCACACCTCGCATGCCATTTGGCTCAGCCAAACCCTACTCGAATATCCTCCCAAATACACTTACATCAACATAGATCCCTTAATTTGATCAAAATCCAACCTAAGGATCACTTTTGATCCAATAAAAAAGAAGCACCTGAAGAAGAGGTAATAATTTAATCACCTCATTCAATGTTCTTTTCCTCTTACACGTCCTCTTTCTTAGTTTTTTCCATGCCAAAATTATAAATAAATTACTTTATACTTACTATGAAGTTATTATAATAATTTTTCCACCATATTCATTATTTTATCCATCCAATGAATATCAAATTAACCATACTTGCGTACGTACGACTTACTCTCTCCATGTCATGGTGTAGTTTGTTATTCAACACTTCATTATTTGGATGGGTATAATAATGAGTATAATTTTTGTAATTAATAAATATAATGTGTTAATTATTTTGAATATACGATATAACATCAAATTACATAAAATTTCTCCACCAATTGAATTATATTATTACTCATTCTTATGTACGGATTACAGTCTCCACGATTACGATGAGATTCATTCCCCATCATAATAATTCAAGAATAATTTTCAATTTATGATTAAAAATGATTTTTATGAACTTAATATCATTCTTGATATGACTCAAATACATCATATCGATAACAAACATTATTCACATTACAAAATATATACAAGAAAACTAATAAGTTAACAACCAAAATAATGACAATACTGAAATATTATTAACAAAGAAATATTAGAATATAATATATGATATCAAATTTATGTATGTTGTTCTTGAATAATTTTACATCAATGATTTAAAAATTATTATGTATTTTAATATACCCTTAATCACGGATAAGTACAAGGTAAGGTTTAATTCTACAATCTCTTCATTATCCGAGATTATTTATATTTCTGTATCTACTTGGACCTATTTATCATCCACATACGTGTTTCTTAAAAATGTATCTCAAAACATTTTTACTATTTCATAGACTATGGGATAAGGTCATTTATACTGTTGTTTGAATTTTTAAAAAAAATTTATAATGGAATCATTCATTCATATTCCAAATTAGGTCATTCACGACCTTTTCTTCAATATTAAGGAAAGAATGTTTTTTAACTTATACAATGAGTACATCTATTTTCTTCCATTATAAAAACATTGAAGCATCCCTTAAAATCTTATAAGAATACATTAAAAATAAAATCTTTCTTCTATAATTATATTACTTTCAAATGATATCAAAATATAAAGTGATATTTCTCTTAAATAGTTTTGATTTCATCTATGTCAACATCCTTTAATGGATTTTACACTTGTTTGATGATGAATTATTATGATACAATCTTCAATATTATATCGAAGGTTTTTTGTAATATTTGACTGTGGATGTGTTATTTGTATACCATTCTTGGTTTACTGATAATGTATTGGAATTTCATATGCTAGTTTTAATATGAATTTTTATGGTATGCTTCAAACATTTCATATAAGGAATTAATTGGACTTAGTAAGTTATAGGTGGAGCCCACTATAGATCCTTGATTCATCGTTGGGTCTCATTAGACAAACTAGTGTCTTGGAAGAAGGCCCTAAAAAATCTTATTTGTAGTTTTGACACGATCCCCAAACTATTTGTTTATGATGTATGTATTTATGAATTAGATCATTATGAATTTAGCTATTGATATTAAATTGTTTATTCGACTTGTTGAATATCCATTTAAATAATTAAATGACATCATTTGATTTTTCTTTTCCATAGTATACTGATATTTATATTTAAAAAGATTTTGTTTTATCCTTATACATTGCCTTAAATGTTTATTCATATTTATTAGAGTTTTGGATATGTTGTTATCCTTACTGATCATCTGAGCTCAAAACTTTCTATGTCTTATTTTTCCCAGGATGTGAAGAAGTATATTACAATTAACTTGTAGGGATAAGCTAAGGAATATGAGTGTGTTCAAAGGAGACATAATGCTATTGTTTTTCATTTTATAATATAATCTAAAACTTATGTATGTATCTAGTACTTACAAGGGTATTAAACTAATCAGTCATTTGAGACTTGATCTATTATGATCATGCCAATGTTATGTAATAATGCACCAACTCTAGGTAACTAGGGTTGGGGGAATTACATAGTTATGTATCTATAGTTTCTTGTAGGATTCTCCAAATCCTCTATGTAAACCTCAGATCTTGATCAGATACCTTGGATATTTCCATTAAATTCATTCTTAACACTTAGATTATATATATGATGGTGATTTAGTTAGGAGAGAAATCATCTTGGATAGTAATGAAATGATCTGACTTTGTAAATCTATATATGACCAACTATAGGGAATTATTTTGTTCAGATATCTTGGGGAGTCCAATGATGAAATCCATGATGTTGTTTTCCCATTACCATTTGGGTATTTATAATGGTCCCGTCATAAACTTAGACTTATTTCATTCTATCATGACCTGTTCATATATCAAAATTTGAGATACAAATTCAACAATAACCCTCTTCATATTATCCCATAATTTTTTTTACTTCATATCTCTAAACATTTTAGTTATTTTTAAATTATTGACGATTTTTGGTCTATAAACATCTATGAGATGTTCTCTTTTCAATTTTGGGCTATATGGGAGACATATTCTGGTTCCAAACCTTATAACTCACTAATTATTAATTTTTTTATCTGAACTATTTGATACCTTTTTCTGGAGCACCTCATCATATTTTTGGGACGCCTACTTTGAATGGATGTCTTATTTTTATGATAAATGTTTGATAATAATCCATTTTTATTCCCATATCCATCCTATAAATTTTAAAAAATATAGGATCCCTTAGAATCCTCATCACGGATAGGGGTAGGTGATCATTTATACTTATATAATATACCTCTATGTTCACAATTAAAGGATGTAAAAGAACTAAATGATCATAATTATTGCTCAATTTCACCCCATTCATTGATACATATTGTGCTCCCTTTGTGTGAATATATACATGCACATTTATGGAATATATATATATATATGTCATTCTTATCATTGAAGAGAAATTGCCTCCAAATATGCATCATTAATATTACTGTGGCCAATTATCGATCATATATTGTGATTTTCTACCAAGAGATCCTTAAATAGAAGGATGGTTAAAATATAAAATTTTTTATTTCATGTGTACACAACCAAATATATTTTTGGATGCATCAATGTGGATAAAAATTAATTCCCTAGTAGTTGAGAATGTGAGAAAAAGTGTTGTGATTTACCTTATCATTAAATCATTAATTATCTCTTCACATTATTTCGTACAAAAAATGATATCTCTTTTATGAGTTATCTTTGTTAGCGGTATTTAATATCATGAAAATGTTATCACAAATCAATTGTATTTCCCACCTAAACTAATGTAACTACATTTTCCTCCCAATGATACTGTTTTGGGTCTTCCATCAATTTCATCTATTTATAAAGGGTCTACATATATCCCCTAACTAGTGATAATATACCCTAGGATTTTCAATTTGATCTTCATGAACTGACCTTAATTTTTCTTTTCATATAAAATTTCTTTTTGCATGTTTTTTCATTGGAGCATCCAAATTCTCTTCGAGATCCTCCTTTATTTTTGAATGGATAAAAATATCATATATATATATATATATATATATATATACCACAACATATTTTTTGAGGCAATTCCTATTGAATCTATTCACCATGATTATTATGAAAGATATTGAATTTTGATAGTTCTAAAGGAATAACTATGTAACCATTATCAATATACTATACAAGAAAATTTTTCATAGAGATATCCGTATCCTTCAACATTATGTGATAATATTCCAACAAAGGATCCACCTTCGAGAATTACCGGAACCACATAGATGATTGAAAATGTCATCAATACATGGAATATTATACTTTTTATTTAACATGATATTAATGATCCCATTATAATCAATACAGAGGAAGATTTGAAGATCATTATTTTTAACAAAAATGATTGGTTCTCCCAATAATGAAGGAATTGGGGTGTATAAACCACTTATCTAGATTCTCATATAATTTTTTATATACAGCCTCAATATAATCAATGAAATTATTATAAGGAGTCCTGAATATTAGAAAATAATTGAGTACAAGATTAATTGATAACTAAACCTCTTAACATGGAGGAAAAGATGAAATTTTTTTAAGAAACCCATCTATTAATTCACTTACAGTAGGAATTCCATAACAGATTATCTTTTCCTCAGTCTTAATAATTTTATCTTGATATTCTTTACATGAAGAAATAATATCCTTTCTTGAGATGGTGACACGATGGGATATATATCCATCATATTTAAATTGTATATAATTGGAAAGACATTTTTGATACTATGCGTGATTTACATCTCTCAAAAACATATTTTGGAATATTATTTGGAATGTCAATACATGCCCCAATAATCATAAATTTATGATAAAGCAAATATCATAAGGTTTTTAGAAGGATTATCATAAAAACGTGTTCAAAAGTAGAGGTATATTATCTAGATTCAATAATTTACACAATAGTAGTTTTCACTAATAGATCTACTTCCATGTTTATATGTGGTTTTTTAATAAATCTACTATACATATGTGATATGATATAATACATAGAACAAGAAGAAAATAGTTCATTCCTTATCCATGAATGAATAATATCACCACCATGTTGTTAATATTGACATTTCAAGTTGTGATTTCAAAATCCCTCCCATGATAATTTGTCATTGGAGGTTATTTTCATTGGTTTCATCGATAACCTTTTGTAGAGTTCATTAGTTTGAATAGTTTACTTATTACTTTATGATGAACCATTGGCCATCAAGATGAGGTGTTATGGGATGGTTCAATTATTTCATATCATTATAGGGTTTCTCGTAATAAAAATCATTAGATATGTCTCTTTCCTTCCCTCACAAAAACTATTTCCTAATCCCCTTCACCCAATTTCCATGATACTACATCCTAAGCTTTTTACTAGTGGGGTGTCTTACTTTCATTCCTATAGAAGATTTATCCATCATACCTCCAGAATTAAAATACATTCTATAGATCCTATATCCAGGTCTATGAGACCCTAGGGATACAATATTTTCAATTTGTCCATTATTTATCTCCTATATAAAACTAAAATATAAAAACCATTTTGTTGACATGGATTTATCTAAATAGGGATGTAGTTAAAACTACATTTATGAGAAATAGAAAAGATAAAATAATATAGTCAATGTATACTGAAATAATACTCATAGGCCTGATGGGTTTTTCATCTTTTTTTCTTATGGCCTAGGAAATAATTATCAATTTTTAGTTAATTTCAATGTTCAAAATATTTTAATTTTAAATTTAAATTATTTATAAACCATCGATTCATTTTCTTCATTAGGGTTAATTTATTTTATCAATGTCCACCATTGATTTACTTCTCACTCTATATAATAAAACAAAAACATGAACATACCATTCTCATAGAATTTAAGGATAGGGAAGATCAATTAAATGGAAATGATTAATTGTTCCATTATTAAGGGATCATAAGATCCACTAATATTTTGTTGACTTTAGTATATATAGCGTAAAATTTCTACACGGAATTTTTTAGGGGAATGTTGACTTTTCTACTGATTTATGTTTCTGTTAAGAAGCATGTAATTTAGAGAAATTGCTGTGAAGAAGTTACTAACTCCTAATCCCATCTGGTTGGGATTGTCATTATTTAGACATTATATTTATCATGAAATTAGTTTTTGACTTAGTTCCAAATATTCTCATAAATTTTTCTAGAATAATAATGGATCATAAGGGTCCTGTGTAACGACACAGAACTAAGTAATATACTTCCATTTTATATTTTATTACATTGTTACTAGATATTGGGTATCATATATTGATGGACCAGATGGTTTATCAATCCAGAAAAACTATATACATACCTGAATTCTACATAACTTTTTGTACATCAAAAACACCAATGGTCATCTTTGATAATTCCATTATTCCTTATAAAATATACCTTTATATCAATCTGAAATGATTTGATAGGATCCTACAGAAAAAAAATGTGAGAATGGTTTGATCTTAAATGATTTGTAATGGTTGGTGTATAATGGAATCTGTTAGGAATAAATAGGAATAATCATTAATGGAATGTAAAAAAATAAAACTCATTATGTTTAATAAATGACTTTAGAATAATTTTTAACCAAAAATAATGATCAAATAATTACATATAAATAATCACATAAAATTGAAAACCTAATAATGGAAATTAAAACTAATTCAATAATCACATGGAATATCAATATCTAAATACAATAATATGTAATGCATAGTTGAAGACATATTAAACATACCATAAAGGACTTATACCATTACATATAAATAAATGGGAATGCCTCACCCCAAACCCAAACTATTTCTTCTCATGAGACCCATTTCTTAATAGTGGGGCTACAAGAAGACTATCCCATCACATACTAAGTTTAATTAATTTCTAACAAGAAAGGGGTAACATATTATGAACATAAACATTCATATTGATAACAATTATATGAAATGTTAATACGTACCAGAATCAATAATCATAATCATAAATAATTTATATTATAAAGGTGAATTCTAATAAATGTGTATATCCTCAGTCAAACTCATTATACAAAATCTAGAGAAATAATTAAGATGGTATCAATAAAAAAATCGTTAGTGCATCATAGTTAATAATGTGTGTTTATATCAATTATGAATATAAATTCCATGAAAATATCCTTAATTTTATTTAGAAAAAAACCATTTCATTTTGAAAATAACATCTTAAAAAATGTTAAAAAGACATTATAAAAATAAATCACATTGAAAGTATCTTTTTAAATACAATTAAAATAGGAATTAAAAAATTCATTTGTCATGAATATGGAAAATTAAATTGATTCTATACAAATTTATATAAATTATCCTTTCACAGTTTTAGTAAAAGCTTAATGGTAATTATTTTGAAAAGGATTTGATGATCCTGTCATAAAAATATGAAAAAATTGAAATGTCTAAAAATATCTCTAAAAAATCAGTTTTAATTGGATAAAACGATTTTGGAATACATTTTTTTTTGAAAATATAGGTTTTTTGGAAAAAGGTTTTCTGAATGAAGAGAGAAATAATGTCTGATTTTAATAAAAATATTTTCCTAGAATCATTAATAAAATTGAATATAGAAATAGTATTATTAAATGAAACATTTAATGAAAAATTATATTAAAATATAATATATTTATTTTAATATATATATATATATAACAAATATATCCTCCAATTAATAGTTAAAAAATATTCCCATATAATTATGAGTTTTTGAATCAAACCTTTACCACTTTCGTAACTTTTGAATTATAATCCTCTTAAAAGAAATTAGTCAAATAGATCATTAAATACAAAATATATAAATACATCCATTATATAAAATATCAATGGGGTTGTACATACACCACAAAAATTAAATAAGTTCTCAAAATAGAATATGTCTCAAGTAAGTAAAAGTGAGACAAAAAGACCATACCTCAGTTCCAATTTCACCTGTATGTGTCCATAAATACAGTATAATGGAGTTATAAACGTTTTTAATTTATACCAAAATGATAATAATATTTATAATATCATATATGATCTTATTATAAAATTTTACCATCCATTTGTTATTAATTTTTCATTGTTTCTTATTATTGGTGGTTAATTCCCTTGTTTTTTAATGCATGATTTTTTATGAATGTTCCCATTATTGTTCATAATATATATTTATATATATCATATCCAAAATGGAAATAATTCTTAAAATTTCATTTTTTCTAAGAACACACATTTCAAGAACCATTTATGAATTTCATAAATGGAAAATTAATGACATCACTTCAGGTAGACGATAAACCATACGTTTTGGTGAGAAATGATTTCCTTCCCTTAATAAGATAAAATGTTAGAAGTGGGTGATATATTAATTTTATAGAATCAATATCATCTCATATATACACCATATATTAACTATTTATATCCTTATTCCATTCCATTTAGTGTATATGTGAAAAAAACAATCACATTGCTTCATAAGGCGGTTGTCATCCGTACACACGAGTGATGATATAATATTTGAACACAAATGGATTTTAAAAACATATTTGTGATATTAATATTAAGTAACCGTAATAATATAATAAATTATATATATATATATATATTCTAAATCTATAAATATATCTACAATTGAATGGAGGTGATAAAAACAAACTATATTGGTTAGCATAGTGGTACTCCGCTATACACACGATCGATAATTTCCTTTCCCATTTGATAGAGGATGATATTGATAAAAAAATTTACTACACCAATGTAAAATATATGTATATGTGATTTTTTTGGTTTAATTATATTGAATGATTTTGTATATTATTAATGATGTAAAAGTAATAATTAAAATGTATGAGGTTTGATAAGATAATTTCAATATCAAAGAGAAACCTCTATTAGAACTTGTGATAGGTACCACATGTTTGGTCTTTGCTGGTATAAAATCAATAAATTATATCTAAGGATTTTAGGGATATATTTTTTGGGGGTTCATCAATCCATTGGGATTGAGGTTTGTGAATAAGTGAGGGGAGGGAATGCAATTTTGTAATTTGGGGAACAGAACCCTCTTTGAAATTACATGGAAATATCCCAATAGAATTAAAATTGATAAACTCATTCACATGACAAAAACATAAAAAATGAAATGTTTTATTTTGGGCTAGGATAAGAATGAAATGTGTGATCCAAAATTCATTTTAGTAGTTATGTCATTTTAACAATTGTCTTCTTAATTTAATCCAAAGGTAAACCCATTTTACCTTAACCACTGTAATTAAGGTTTTAATGTTTCTATATTCATTTTTGTGAAAATTATGGTAATAAAAATAGATCACAAAAATTATTCTGATTATAATTATGGAATTTAATTCTATAAATTCAATTCTCTTAATTGAAAAAATTATAGTTAAAAATATACCAACAAACATGATGAAAAGGAGTGTTTTCAATAAGAAAAAAATATCTTATATTTAAAAGAATTTAATATAAAAATTCAATATTAAATTGGTGCAAATGTAATAACTTAATTAATATTTAATATTAATTAACTAAATATATTATAAATAACTAAATTATAATTTAAATTTATAAATAGTTTAAGTAAAAGGAATTTTTCACTTAAAATTTCATATTTTTCACTCCTTAAAAAAAATATTTTTATAAAAATTACAATAAATCCCCCAATGATAATATTGATGTTAGTATTTGAAAATTGATGTTTATTTTCAATTAAATTTTCTAAAAAGTGACATGTTAATTATAAATTAGTTTATCAGATTATGACTAAACAACATCATATAATAATACTTCTTTTTCAGAATTTTTTTATACATTCAAAAGAATACTATTTTATCTAATCAATAGATAACTGTTGAATTTATTTTATACATTTTGAAGAACTGAAATTTTATAAATTTTTTAAATACTATTCATACCCTCTATATCAATTTCTTTGAAATAAGGGTCATATTTATATAATAATAATTTAATTTAGTATCACAAATTCATCAAACCTAGTGTTGCATGCATCATAAGATATCAATGAGATTGAATTTATTTAAAAATAAATTAATTATAATTTCCTGGTATTTATATTCTATTTTAATGTTATTTCAGTATGTAAAATGATATATCAAAGATGTTTTTTTATATTTTAAAAATATTTATGAGTTAAATTTCCATCCAATTAAATAAATTGTGTCACCAAAATTCAATCATTAATTAAATAAGAAAGAGTTTGACATTTGAAAATACCCTCATTAAAATACAACATCATAACATTCTTAATAAAAAATACACTAAATAATAGTGAAAGGAATGTAGAAATGTCATATTTAATAAAACATTACAAGGTTTCTATGTAGTAGAAATTTTTTGGAATGTGAATATATAGACATTGAAGAACATTATATTTAATTATAAAGAGTGATTTATGCCTATGATCATAAAAATTTGAGTAATTAATGTAATTGTAATTAAGTCAAAACTATTAATATTTTAGGAATTATAAGACCATCAGTTCAATATAAATAAAGGTATGGGGATTATTTTTTTTAAAATATTTTTTCAAATGGTAACTAATTCCTTTAAAATATTTACTGATAATATATAAAAATATACTTATATATCATATTTTTATATTATAAGCACTATTTCATTTTCTGGGTTTACATTGATAATTTTACACATCATTTCTTACTACATTAAATTAATATTTAATGTGAATTTTTTATTCCTAAATCACTAACATAAATTAAAATGGATTATAAGATCCATAATGTGTAACAAGACAATCCTTTTATCTTTACATAATCAAAATTGAAAAACGATGTTATTTTGGCAATTATATATCGAATAAATATAATATTTTTGATATTTCCATTATTTTCCAGAAACAAGAAATTGAGTTTGGATTTTTTTTATAGTACATAATTTTATGATTGTTTTACATGTAACACTATGATTTTCATGTGGTACATGCAACACCTAGTTAGATTTCGGTAAACACAATACCGATTTTTACCACATTTTAATTGAAATTTATTTATTAGAATAAATTTAGAAACTTTTTAATTTTATTTGTAAATATATCGATATTTTTTAATTCATTTTGGAAGAATTATCTTAGGTGGAATCTTTTCTATTTTTCTGAGAAACAACATTATTTGATTGACATTAAAGAATATTGTATTTTAGTTAAAAATTGCATCTTTGTTTAAATAATAATAAATAATAAATTATATTTTAAATTGGATTATATATTCAAGTTAGGTAAATTATACATATATTAATCCAATTTAGTTTATTTGAATAATTTTTATTTAGAAATTAGTGATAAACACTTATTTAACTATTGAACCTTTTTACTTTAAAAATTCAATTTCTTACTACATCTGTGAGATTATGGTTGAACATAATTTTCCAACTACTATTATTTGAATTTTTAATGATAGATATGCTCCATTTTAATTTGTATTGTTTTTTCAGTCTAATAAGGTCAACTTAATATTTGACCAAAAAAACATTCATGAATGTGATTAAAATTAATTATGGCAATTAAGATAAAATTAAGTTTAATTAGGGACTAAAAAATAATATTAAGGACCAAAATGACATGGAAACATGTCCAGAGGACATTTGATTCAAATATTCAACAATATCACATCTAATTTATAAATTTATGGGTTATTATGGAAAAATTAAAATGGTGGTACTATATATAAAATATTATTTAATAAAAGAGACCAAAATGGAACTTTACTTACCTTTAAAATTTATACAAAATTTAGATATATATGAATCATCATATTTTAGGTTATAAATATCATATTTAAAATATAATTGATTTATTTTTTTCATTATAATTTATCATTAGTTTTGAGGTGATTTAGTTACATAAAATTCTTAAAAACACAAACATAGTGACTATTTAATTAATAATTAACTAAAATAAATGATCCTATAAATATTAAATATGAAGTAAAGTGATTGAATATTTTAATGTAATTCTTTTATAGATGAATATATTATGTTACACATCTTTAAACATAGTATATTTTAATTCAAATATTTTTTTGTATATTTTAAAATTTAACTTTGATATGTAATGTTAGAATTTCCATTAATGAAATTTTAGAATAAATGATATTTTATTAAATGATTTAAAATTAATAAAAATCTTATATTATTATATGTAATATTAAGTTTTAATAAATATTAAATATTATATATTCATGGACGAATTAAAATTATATAATTAACATATTGAACTGTAGATTGTAGATACATTTTTAGCATGGTCTGGGTTTAAGCAGGGTTCTTGTGCAACACATGCATTTTTATTGAAAATTTATTTCCAAAACCTATTTTATTTATATTTTTTATATTAGGAATAATATTTATAATTCAGTTTCTCTATATTTTCAAAATATTATAGAATTAATTTATTCTCAATGGTCAAAATACATTGGATATAAAAGTAGTGTCTTTAATAAAAACCTAAATTGATAAAATTGGAGAAACATAGATATTAAGGAACCAAATTAGTAAAATGCATATTTATTTTTTCTGTGGATGTTTTAATAGACCATGAATTCCCATTAATACAATATTTTTCTATTTGGGAAGAACATTAAGTAAGGTATAACTCCAATTAATGAATACATTTTGGAATTTACAAGAGTTCCCCTCCCCTTCAACTATAAAAAGGAATAGCAATCTCCCAATTCCTCACACCTCTAAAACCACTTTAGTTCAAAAAAGATCATCCAATTCCACTTCACAAAAACAATTACATGATCCATGAATCATCCCATTGGAATGAAATTAATACATGTAATCCCTTTATTGAAAACCAAAATGAGTTACACAAATAAGATGAATTTTCTACGACTATGAAGAGAGTTATGGAAAAAGGTAAGTGGATTTCACCTCAGTTATTATTTCTATGACTTACATGCTTTATTTACCACCAATTATTTTTTAGTGTTGTTTATACATCCCATGGATGAATTATATTATTATTATAAAGAAAATTATTGGTATTTACATATCCTTTTGATGATATTACTTTTATAGGGTTTATTTCAAAAGGTTCCAAATAGGTAATGTAATTTTGTATCAATTTTCCTTCTTTGAGACACATGTCATTTTTTCAAATATATTTTTATATGATGTGTATGTTCTAAATTTGAAATGTTATATCATGAATATGAATTTTATTAGGATGTTTTAGGCATCATTTAAATTCATTTTAAAAAAGTTGTAGTGTGGTGTTAAAGTTACTATGTAATAGGAGTTTATGGAAATAATATCATTGTATTTTGAGATTGTTTATGATTATTCTTATTTTAGTAAAATATTTTGTTACATATATCAATAACACTCATGAGTTTTTATGATCCTCTAGGAATTAATTATATATTAATGTATTGGTACCATTTCCACTCTTTGGTACATAAGATAGCTTAGAAAGTGTTTTTAAGAAATATTAACATTTTTCTTTCTTGAGTTGGAAAAATGGGTTCCTTCAAACCATGTTTTCCAAAATAAAAAGTTTCTAAATATATTCTAATATTCTACTTTTTATTAAAATAATCTTCTACACATGTTTTACATTTAAAAAATTTATTATTATTAAAGGAATATTTTTGTGGTTTTCCAGTTGAGGAACTTCTCTATCCTTTTTTATGGTGGAAATGGATTGTTCAGAATGTATGGATTTATCCACTATCATGATAAAAAATACCATAAAGACTCCTTCATAAGACTAGAAATTAACATTTTTAAATGTATAAATTTTTCTAATATTTTTTATATTTATTATTTTTAATGTTGTTCTTTATAAAAGAGGTTTCCAATCATGTTTTATAGTTATCAATGTTTAATTTAAATGTTTTCAAAGCTATTTTCAAAGGAAAATGTTTTAAAATTTTTTTATGATTAATAATGTATTATAAATGTTTTAATAATTTAATTATAAATTTTCAAATTATTTTAATGGAAAATTTATCTCATAAAATTTCCAAGATTTTTTTATCATATTTCAAGGAAAATGGTTTTTAAAAAAATTTCAAGCTTGTTTTATGTGTTTTAAAAGTTATATTTATAGAAAAAGGATCTCAAAAGGATTTAAATTTTAAAAATAAATTTTCAAATAAGAAACGATATTTTCCTCAAGAAATGTTTTTAAAAGATATTTCGAAATTATTTCCCATATATCAAAACAAATTTTTATGTTACTCATTCCATTCTAAGAAATGATTCTAGGGTATAATTAATATTCATTCTATAAATGTTTTATGTTTTTATGGAATGCTGATTTTGAAAACACATTTCCCTTTCATGGGATAAATGTTTATGAAACTATTTAATCTTACATAGTTTATATACATATAAAAACCATATCTCCTCAAAGGGTTATACAAAAATAACTAGTTATGAAACCTGTATCATTTAACGGGTTATTCATGGATTATAAAGTTATGGAACCTATATAATTTCCATATTTTATGATATGATTAAATATTAATGATACCCATTTATTTTAATGGGTTATGATATGATGTTTATGGAACTCATCATTATTATGGGTCAGGATATGATACATGTTTAATTATCTTATGGTACAAGTATATATGATTTTTTAGGAGAAGAGTTGGACCTATATATCCCTAAAATGAATTGTGTAATGATATATATTTTTGGAGCTAAAAGGGTACATAGGAGGGTATCTGAATCCAAAAAAAGTTGGTAAATTTGAGTTAATTTAAAACCCAAAATAAAAGTGTACACAAGAGGGAATCCCATTCCCGAAACAAAAGGGTATATGATTGGGAATCACAAGGTAGAAACAAGAGGGTACACATGAGGACATACGAATCAAGAAACAAGAGGGTAAATGTGAGGGAATATTAGCACCAACATAGGTAAAAAGGTGATTATTTCATGCCTAACATGTTATGAATGTCCTAGTAGGTATCCATGACATTGGTTTTTTATATTCTTATGTGTCTTCCATGACTATATGTGTTATCATATTCCTATCTTATGATTTCAGGGATTATGTTTTTTATTTCCTTATGATTTGTGTCCTACGAAGTATAAAGCTATATTGCATGATTCATGTTTATGATCTTTTATATGTAGGGAGTGATCTTCTAATGTTGTGATAATGTTTTCATAACCCTATTTTTAGGATCAAAAGGGACCTAGATAACCTGAGTGGTGGGGGTGAATCGGGCAATGAATATTCTTTTCTAAATTATTCCTGGACCATAAGATCAGGGAATATATCGTATAAGGGTCACATTAATTTTACTTAAGTGATGATATAAATATTATTCATTCCATCATTATCGAATTGCAGTTCATTTAATGTAATACATGAATGAAAGTATATGGACACATAGATTGTTATATTGTTCACAATCATTTTTCTACATCCATGGAGCATATAAAACCAATGTGCTAATATACCAAATCCACTGAGGCTCACATCCTAAATGTTGTTGGCATATATCACTTATATTCCCATGATGATTACCTTTACAATTTTTATGGTAATATCACTACTTTACCAGTGGTCACTCCCTATTCATCTTTCCCTATCATACCACTAGAGGAAAGGAACACCTTATTTCACTTCATTTACTCACTACTATTCGAAAGGATTTTCCCATAGTTTACAATATTATATTCACCTTAATTATCACTAATTAATATATCATCGGTTATATAAATGGTATATTGATGTTCAACATTCATTCAATTTATGAATACCTCTTTAATAGAGATTAAATAGGAAATACCTTTAAAAATATTTCACGATTCTTAACTACCATAGTGAAGATCCCTTTTACATGAATCTAAAACTGACATTGTGAAGCTCCCTTTTCCACAATGCTCAAACATCCGTCATGAATATCATTCTTTTATGAAGTTCAGATAGCCTCTATGAATCCTTCTTTTGAAAAGCTCAAGCATCCTTTGTGAAAATATTTCTTTTACAAATGTCAAACATCCTCCGTGAAGCTCCCTATTTTGTGATTTTTATGTATCCTTGGAAAATTCTTTATGTTTTGGGACACTCAAAATATTTTGTTTTATTTCAAACCCTTCACAATTTTTTTTAATGAACAACATTTATGATGGTAAAATCATTATGTTTTCTTTCATAGCCTTCAAGATTCTTTTCTCATAAACCACCTTCACAAATACAAATCCTTATGATTTTCATGAAGTATCTAAACATTCTATTTGAAAGGGTTAGAGGACTATTATTTTTAATTTCCACCGATTCTAGAACCTTCCATCCACATCATCACTATTTCGATATGCTCAATATTTTCTACAATGAAGAACTATTTTTTCACATCTCCAGGAAAATTCTATATTTTTTATGCCAATCATTATCACAAAGATCATTTTCATACCCTTCGTGATGTCATTATGCTCCAATCATGATGATCCTTTCATTTATTGTTCATAATGCACGTCATTGTCAGATAGATAACCATCATGTTTCTTTAATCCATCACAAAACACCCTTTGTGAAGACCATATTTGTGAAACTCAAGAGTTCATGATATTTTCCTAAGGAAATCAAGGAAATACATTTTCCATCATGTTATTAATCCTCTAAATAATGAACCCCCCTAATGTAATAAATCAAAAGGAAATTAAGTTACATTTGGTCGAAAATTTGCTTACCATTTACATGGAATCCATTCAATAGTCTTGGATCTTTGTTAACATTCCTAGTCAAAAAACTCATTGGTCGCCACAAATATCATTCGAAAACAGAACTTTCAACAAAAAAATCAACCTAAAATTATTTCAATGTTACCATGAAGGAATTTTACCAACAATCTCTCCCTTTGGGTTTATTAACAAACCATCAAATTTTCTTACTTCATTAAATATTATTCCATAATCTATAAATATTCACTTTATTAAATTCAAATAGTAATCAATTTTGTACTAAACAGAAAATATAATCCCACATGGTTCATCCTCAGTTTGAGAAACAAGAGTAGATAGAAAGGTTCGTCAAGGAATCACTTCATTCCAAAATATTATCAACTAAATTCCTCACTAACTCCATATATCATGATATATAAACATTTATTTATCACCAATAACATCATAAGATTAACACTCATACTATCTCAGTGCTCCACCTATTAGCATTAAATCATCTATATTGATACTCCACAAAAAAGAATAAAATATGACATGATGTTTTGTGGCATACACAAAAGAATAGATAATTCTTAATTTTAGTTATGGCTCATTGCCGAGACCATCATAGTGGGAAATTTTTATTACTAAACTGAGTTTACTCCATGTTCCAGCTCTGTATTACAAAATAGAGATCAATTCCAATTCCATCCATTTCTATCTCATTAGATATAAATTTTTACCAAAATCATTAGAGATAGATATATGTCCCACCCATATAATAAATAAATGATTATTACGTGTGACACAAAAACATAAATCATTCATTATAGTATCTAATGGAACCAAAAATGGGTTTATAAAACATCATTCCATTATAATCAATATAAAATAAATGAATTTCATAAAAATCATTCAGTAATAAACATAGTAAATCATAGTAATAATAGGGATAGAAACATAACATTATTTAAAAAAATCATCTTATATGGAAAATATTTTTGATAAAACACTTGAAATTAATTTTTTAGGAAAATATCCTATCTTCTTAAAAAACCTATTCTTTTGTCAAAATGTCATGTAATTTTTAAATAAAAGTATTTGAATGAAAATAAATATGAAACATTGTAGGTGATGAATCCTGGATATAATTTTCTATGAAGATGTAAAAATCTATTTCTGATGTATAAGATAAAAAACAATCTCCTCGTACTTTTACCAAAAAAGTCAAAAAGAATATTTTATTGAGTAATGAAAGAAGATTCAGTTCATACCTTTTAATAATAAGCTAAAAACAGGTAAAATTGACATTAAAAAACTTTTAACAAATAACAATAATACTAAAAATTTTGGAAACATTGATATGTGTGATAAATATACCCCAGTAAATACTTACCTATAAATAATCTCAGATAATAAGGAGATTCTGAAATTATCCCTTACCATATACCTAATTTCCATTGTATGTATCAAAACCTCATGTATAATGTTTTAAATAAATTCATGGACCTATTTTTTGAGTAATATTAATTTTTATGTTACCATATATGATCATATTATAAATAGTTTGACAATAACATTTCATTATTACTCAGTATTTGGATATTGACTACTTTTTGATCTTATGCATGTTTTGTTGAATATATTCTAGTAATATTTATTAGGTCCTAGTTATATAATTTTAAAATGATATTAAAATATGATATATAATATTTATTCATTATTTACATTTATATAATTATTATTTAATGAATATGATGTTTAATTAATCACATCGCATTGTGGAGATGGTAGTTCATACGTATGCACGAGCGATGATATCATTCTAAATTTTTTTAAATGGTTTAGAAATGGATGGTATAAAATATTTATGAATTAATATCATGTTTTAATAATCATATATAGTTATCAAATGTATTATTATACCAATTTAGAAAAGGTGCTGGTGAATAAAAATAACACCACAACGTGGAGACAGTAAGTCGTACGTATGCACGTGTGGTGATTTCATTTTTTGCAGGAGGGATTGATGGTGAATTATAGTCATTTAAAAATTATAATAACATCCAGTATATAAGTTATACTAAAATTATTAAATTATTATAAAACATATTACGAATATGATTTAGAAGAAGATAGATGTTTGCAAGAATCAGTAGATGAGATTACCTCTTCATCAACATTATTCTTCTAATTCTCCTCATAAGGAACTATAGTTGTTCTTTGAAGATGACCAGAACCTCTATAATGGGTCTAGGGATGTTAATTTGTAAAAAGTACTTTGGATGGGTATCCATAAATTCTCAATGTGAAGTGATGAGATGAGGGAGGGGTTCCCTTTTATAATTGAGGGGAGGGAATTTTGGGAAACTCTATAATTAATAATTTATAATAAAATTTAAACTTACACAAAAAACTCCAAATTGTTCCATTATCGTAGTTAATATGATTTAGGGTTTTAATATAATCAAAAAATAATTTTTTACAAGTATTTCTATCAATTTAAACCCTATCAAATTAATTAACACATAGTTATTCTATTTAATTTTTATCTATGGTAAAAAATAATTTAATATTTAAAAGGAAAAATGGTTATATATTTGATGTAAAATATATAAAAAATAATTAAATTATATCATTTTATATGATATAAAAATAATGATGAATTTTTTGAAATTTTTTCTGATTTTTAAATTTTTTAATAGAACATTATTTTGAAAAATAATCAATAGTGACAATTTTAACATTATTAAATTAATTGATTTTTATCAATATTAAGATAACAAGTTATATTAAAAAAAGATATTCTATTATGTTCATATGTAGAAAAGTTATTATAGAAAATTCATAAAAATATTAATTATCCCAAATTATATTTAAATTAACAGTTTTTAAAACATTTATTTATTATCTATATTAATAAAATAATCACTACATTAATTTTGTGTAATTATTTAATATACTTATTTTTTGAATAAAAATTAAAAATTGAATAATTATATGAAGATAAATATGTTATATTTCCGAAGACACTTTTTAGTCTAAATTTACTTCAATGAAATACAAAATTTAAAATGTTCAACTTATCAAATAATAAAGGTAACAACTTTAACATCACATTAAATAAAATAATATAAGTGTCATAATCCCTTATATAAGGTTCCAAATGGTAAAAAACTTAACCTTTGGATGATTATGGTCAACATATAGATGAAAAATAATATTTTTCATGTGTTTAAGTCTTTTATTGTGTATTATTATTTTAATAAAAACTATATTATTTATTTTTCATTAATTAAATAATATACACATCATTAATGTATAAGTTATTAAGGTAAATATTAATTTTCTGAAAATTAAAAATAAATTAACATGATATAGGAAAACATTTTATATTTAAAACGAGTATTTATAATAGATTTTTTCCTCTATATTTCCTTATATAAAAATGAATTATTTATTATAATTTGAGCGAGACATATTTATGTTTTTTAAATAAAAAAAATTAATATCCTAATCTCATCCAGGGGGATTCAAATGGATACCATTTTTCCAAAAAGTTGATTTATTTCTAATCAAACTCATCCAATGATATTTATACAAGTTTCATGGAAATTTTATAACAGTATTTTTACCCTTAATTAGCTGATTAAACCTTCTATCATATTAATAAAAAACACTAAAGTTACTATTCATAATGCCAAAATAAAATAAAAATATATATAGAATTTGGACTTGATGATTCTAATTAAGGAATTGGGTTTTCAAAATTAAAAACACAAAATTTTTTGTAATTAATTTAAAATCAATCATGTCATCGGAATGATTGAATTAGTTTTTAAAAGTTAAAACATTGCAAAATATTGAAATGTTTTATAGATGAATTAAATGTAAAATTAATGTTAATGAAATAAATTATATCGAGTGATAAAGAATATTCTATTTATACATTAAACCCATTCAATATTATAATTTAACTATATAAATTATTCTCATGAAAAACTTTTTTTCAGTTAAAATTAAGTGTATTTGTTTTGTTCATGAAAATATGTATTTTATCTAAAAAATATCAACAATTAATCGAACATAAATTTTTATATATCACTTCAATGTATCATGTATTTCTTGTAATTTCAAAACTATTAATGTGTCAAAATCTTAAATTAAAAAGGTTTGACCATTAAAACGAGGAAAATTACCCTTTGGATAAATATAGGTTTTTATACATCAAATAGAGTTTATTTGTACTTTATGACTATAATATATATTAGATGAATATAAAAAATAATTTATTAAGTATATAAAATATATATATTGTTAATATCATTCACTCAATTTACTCATACAAAAAATGTATAATAATTGGTAGATAATGACCTCACCACAATTTTTGTAATTTAGTAATATTTATTCTATCTAACATTACGATTAGGTTATAATTGTAATTTTTCAGGAAGGGGGTCATATGGATTGTTTCCCGATTTCTTCCAATAAAAGATATTAAATATAAATTATTTAGGAAATTGTTTCCTTAAAATATCAGTGTTACAATATACCCCCCTTAAACTGAATTTCTCCCCCAAAATTCTTCATTTAGATACAAACATATGAGGATATATCTCCCTAATTATATCCTAATGTTCCGCTGTAGCTTCCTCAATTTGGGGGTTCTACCAAAAAAAATTCATAATGAGAGTGGTCTTGTTTCATAAAACATTTTTTCTAGGATCCAGAATCCCTATATTTTTTTCTTTATAAGAAAGATCTTTCTCCATCGGTACAACTTATGGGTTTAGAACATGAGAAGGATCAACCATGTATTTTCTCATATGGGATACATGGAACACATCATGAACATGTGATAGATTCTATAGAATCTCCAATATGTTAGCTAACTTCCCAATACTATTTAAAATTTTAAAATGTCCGATATATATATGGATCAACTTTCCCCTATTTCCAAATATCAATACACACATCTAGGTTGATATTTGTAGAAACACATTATCAACCACTTCAAACTCTTGGTGTTTTTAACAGTTTTCAGTAAAGATTTTTTTAAATCTATGATTATATTAGGTTTTGTAGAATAGATATGGAATTTTATCCCATTTAATTAATAAGATAAGGTCCTAATATATTTCATTCCATAACATAATCCAAGTAACTTGGAGTTCTTAACTTCATTCCATAGAGGTATTCATAAGAATCCATATGAATACTAGTGTGAAAAATATTCTTGTATATAAATTCCACTAAAGGAGGGTGTTTCTCCCAAACACCATTGAAAGTCACAGGGAAATCTCCCAACAAGTTGTCTAGAGTTTTAATTGTCCTCTTAGACAGACCATTTGTCTACGGATTATATGCAGTGCTGAAACATAACATTATATCTAGATACTTCTGAAGAATTCATGATAAAATTAAGTTAAACCTCGGACCCCTATCAAATATAATGGAAATATCTACTCCATGAAATATTAACAATTTATTATCATATAATATGGAAAGGTACTTAAGAGATAAATCCTTTATAATTGCAATGAAATGTACTGACATTGTATGAAGATCAACTATTACACATATAGCATTATGGCCTTTAGATGTTTTGGGAAGTCCCACGAAAACGTACATAGTGATGTTTTTTCCTTTCTATTCTGGTATGTGTAATGGTTGTAACACCACATAAGAATAATATCTCTAAACCATAACATTTTGGAACATAAATTACAAAGATAAATATTCAGAAAAATATTTTGTCATGCCATCCCACCTAAAATTCTCTTTCAGGTCTGTGTACATCTTTATGCTTCTAGGGTGAATAGAGAATGATGATATATGAGCCTCATCTAAAATGTTCTGTTTTAATTATTAAATTAGAGGAACAGAAACTCTATTCGAAAACCATATAATGTCATCATTATCATTGATGAATCTACGAAAATTTATTACATTCTTTTTTATCCTTATATATTCTTTCAGTTCCCCCTTAATCATCACTTTTATAGATTGTTGAATATTCATTTGATAAATATATGATTTAACTCATTTCATAAAAATTTCAAGATCCATCCTACTTCAAATACATAAATACTGGATCTTTTGTGATCCTCATCATTGATAGGCTTTCATGGTCCTTTTAACTCAATGTATCTTCCACGTTGTTCACTTTCCCTCGGCGGTATTGAATTGAGAAGTTGTAATCTTTAATCATCCCCAACAACATTCATTGTTGGATATTCAGACTCATTTGTGAGAATATATACTTTAAAATCTTATTATCTGTATAATTATCACACCTTTCACTAGAATGACATTTCTTACATATCATTAATGTAATGATTACTGCACCTAACACCGAATCATTTGTTATGTAATTTTTCTAATGAATTTTCAGATTTTCCAATGCATAAGATATCACAATATCATTTTTCATGAGAAGATATATTAGACCCTTATTGTATGAAACACTATAGATCACAATCATTTCTCTACTACAAAGCATTGTGAGCATAGGTGCACTGCCTATCCTTATTTTTAACTATTTGAAATTATCTTCCCATTCCACCATCCTAATGAACTCAACTCCATTCTAAGTCAATATATTGATTGGATTAGATAATCGTGACATGTATTTGGAAAAACATTAATAATATCCAGCCAAAATATGAAAACATCAGATCTTAATTAATATTTTTTGTCTCAGGATACTTTCAATAACTTATGTTTTCTCTAGATCCATAGATATTCCCACTCATGAGATTATGTGACCCAAAAATAAAACATTCCTCATACAAAAATCCAATCTTGGTAAATGTTTCTTAACGATTATCCTTTATCAGGGTATTCAGTACAATTCTAAAGTGATCTTAATGTTTTTCCAATATTTCTAAATAGAAAATAATATCATCTATAAATACTAACATAAACTGATCAAGATAGTCTCTAAAGACACTATTCATTTGATCCATGAAGAGAGTTGCGGAATTAGTGAAACCAAAAGGAATCCCTATAAATTCATAGTGTATTTACCTTGTATAGAATACATTCATTGGTATATCCTCCTTTTGGACGCTTAATTGATAATATAATGAAAGAAGATAAATCTATGAAAATTCATGAGATCTATGAAGTTGGTTAAAAAATTCATCATTGTGGGGAAGAGGATATTTTTTCTTGATAGTGATCTTGTTAAGTACTCAATAATCATTGCATAATCTCATTTATCCATCATTCTTCCTAACAAGAACAACATGTACTACCCAAGGTGACATACTAGGGTGTATGAATCCATTTTCAAGATTCCCTTAGAGTTACTTCTTCAATTCCATCAACTAAATTTGTGACATTATACAAGGTGTATTTGAAATAGGAATGTCACCAAGTATGATTTCTATTGAAAACTCAACTGCACGATTTAGTGGAAGACCTGGTAATTATTTTGGAAAAAACATCATCAAAATCCCATAAAATGGGTTTATTATTAATGGAATGTTTCTCCCCAAACCTTTACGTTAGATAACCATTATTAATAGAGATCAAGTTATATAAGATAGATGAAATTCTCATCATAAGGTCATTCTCATCCTTGCATTGATTGATGATTATAGAATGATCTAGAATAATAATTTTGAATTCCCTTCCCTGGATGTTGATAAGATATCCATAGAGAGAAAGAAAATCCATCCCAGGAATCAAATAAAATTCCATTATTGGAAGGATCACAACATTTGAAATAAGCAATTTCCAAAAAAACTTCAACTAGAAAAGAATTATAAACTTTTTATGCCCCTGTTGTGCCATTGGAGGTTTTCCCAACAAACTCAACATCTAATTTTTGAGGTAATATGATGATACCCTAAGAAAATTTTCAGAAATAAAATAGTGGGTTGATCTATAATCAAATAAACCATTTTGTACTATAGAGTGGATGGTAAGTGTACCATTAACCACTTCATTATCGTACTCCACATCACCAATAATGATCACATATTACATGCATTTGCATTTGGACTTAAGAGTTTGCTAACATCGATCAACATCATTAACCGTTGGATTAGGGAATTTATTGGCATAATTACTTATTTAATTTCACAAGTAGAATTGAAGTGTAAAAGTTTCATTTTGTGTAGGATTTTCTCTATTCTCATCATTAGACATCTTTTTACCATCACTTTGGTGTTAAAAAGACTTATGGCCTTATTTTCCACTCATAAATCATTTACCAGTCCCTTTAATACAATTTCCACCACGTTTAATTTCAAAATTTGACCATAAGGGAAACTCTTTTTTTTTCAGGGTGATCTTTATATTTTCAGTTGAATTTCAATTTTCTTTTATTATCAATATCATAGTACTAATGGGTTGCTACAATATCCATATCATCCTTTATAGAACATCAAACAATTTCACCATAGTTATTAATGTCCCTTAAGGATAATTCCCTTCTGAGACTTGGTTTTAAGCCACTATAGAATATATCAACTTTACTCTCTAGTTGTATAATAATTCCAAAATAAGACCTCAATATTATTGTAAAATATTCTTCTTAGGAACCAATAGATTCATCAAATATTTTTATAAAGTTCAAGGAACTCCTTCTCCATCTTTTTTCGAAGATTATATGGTACATTGTTATTGAAAATTATTTTACTATTCTCATCCCATTTTATGTATTCAATTTCATATATTTTAGTCATATTCTTAATAATGTATCACAATTGCCCAGATTCACCTTCCAAATAATAGACTAATAAGATTAATATATCATGTTTTGACCATTAGATAACTGAAAATATCTTTCCACTGGAACTGATCCATCATTCAGCCACTCATGGATAAGAAGAATCGCAAAAAGAAGGTGAACACTAACTCATAAAAGACTCAAAAGAATATTGTTTCATCCTTTGCTTCTTTTGATGTCCAATATGAGTCATAGAGTGAAAATGTTGTTTGATAATAGCTACATGAATTTTTATTCCAACCCATATAACATTTGGTTTCTCAAGAGGACAATCATTGCATTGACCACCACATTTAGGATAAACATGATTCTTTAAAGTTACACCAATTGAATAAAACTATGATGTATAGTGTGAGAAACAATAATCAGAATATGAAAACCACACAATAAAAATAAAATTTTCAATTTAGGACACATTAGGTTTTATCCTAGGATGTTCATGATCATTTTTAAAACACTAGGATTATAACCTATACATCAACATATCCTTTGAGTTATTACTTTGGTTATCTCATAATAATTTCCAAAGGTTAGTTATACATTTCATCTTGGACCAAATATAATTAAATATACATTACATACATTAATATAAAATAAAATTTGATTAATATTCATTACAAATTATAATAAAGACAAGATAGGACCATATATGTATAGTGTCTTTAGATACTAGGGAACCAAAAAGCTGGTTCATAAAACAACCACTTTGTCTCCCACCTAAAACATCATAATTAGAATACTTTTTTACATATCTTACATAATAAACTTCTTCATTGAATGGGAAAAAGAAACATATGAAAGGGTGATCTCATATTGTTAGTTAGGATAAACCAGGGAAATATCAATGATATTATAATCAGATAACATTGGAACATGACATTTACATGTTTTATCTTTTATATGGATGATCCTGGTATAAATTCATAGAAGAGAATATAATAAGAAGAAATGGAAATAATACCAAAATTCATAACAAAAGACATTATGTTTTGTAGAATACACATAAACATAGTAAATCATTCATATTAGTCAAGGCTCTTTACAAATGCTATCATAGCAAAAAATGTCTATTTCTGAACCGAGTTCACTCCTTGTTCGAACATTATTTTACTGAACTGAGATCACTTCCCATTCAATATATGTCTGTATCAGAGGATATAAAAATTTACACAAGGTATTTATGGGATATATAGTTCCCTCCCTTCTTATAACGAAATCATTCTTAAGTGTTGGAAAAAACATAAATCATTCATCATAGCATAACCCAAGGAACAAAAAGGGGTTTCTTAAAAAACATTCTAGAATAATCCATATAAACTAAATGGATTATATTAAAATAATTCCACCTTTAAAAAATAATATCATTATAATAAAAGGGATTGAATCAAAAACCTATTTAAATAATTTCATCTTATATGGAAAATAATTTTGATAAAACACTTGAAAATAATTTTGAGTAAAATTTCCATTCTTCTTCAAAAATGATATCTTTTCAAAAAAAGAAACTCCGTTTGAAATAAAAAGAATTTATTTTAAAATAATGTTGAAATGTATATAAGAATATTCATGGAAATAAGGAACTGTGATGAAAAAAAATCCATTCATTTAGTATAAGATAAAAAAACGTTCAACTCATACTTTTTATGGAAATTTAGAAAAGTACCACATATCGAATAATGAATTTTTTTTCTCTCATACCATTTAACAAAAATTTACCAATTGTTAAAACTGAATTTAAAATATTTTAGAATAATATATATATACTACTAAATTTTTTTCAAACAAGGATGTGGATGATAAATATGCCTTAGTAAATACTTACATATAAACAATATTGAATAACAATGAGTTTGTGAAATTATCCTTTAGATAAGGTCTGATTTCCTTTGTATATATTTGAACCTTCTATATAATTACATAAACAATTTCATTGAATTATTTAAGAAACATATTAATTTTTATGGTATAATATATGATCTTATTATCATCCGTTTGGTAATAACATTTTGTTGTTACTCGTTATTCAGATATTAACTACTTTATGTTCATATGCTTGTTTTGTCGAATAAGTTCTCATTATCCTTATTAGGTAATATTATATCTTTAAAATATAATATGAACATAATATATACCAATTTTAATTATTAATTACATTTATATAATCAATCTTTGATGAAGATCATGTTGAAGGGATCACATTGCGACATGGAGATGATAAGTCATACATACGCATGCGCGATGATATCATACATTAATTTAATGAATGGTATTGAATTGGGTTGTGTACAATATTTAATAATTAATATCATATTGTAAAAATAATATATTGTTTTTAATTCTATAATTATACCACTCTATGTGAGGTGGTGGTGAAAAAAATAGATTACACCACAAGGAGAAGACGATAAGTTATACAAACGTGTGCAATGTGATTTTATTTTGTATACGATGGATTGAAGGTGGAATATGGTTGTTTCGTAAACCTAATAAAAAATATGTATATAAGTGAAAATATAGTTATTTATTTATAATGAAACAACTTGTTAATAGGAATTATAATAAGACAGACGTTTGAATGAATTGGTAGAGTATATTACCTCTTCATCAACATGCTTCCTCTAAATCTCCTCTTAGAGGACTAGAGTTGGTTTTTGAAGAAGAAAATATCATCTAGAATGTTACTAGGGAAGATTATAAGGGAAAATTTCCTAGGGTATCCAAGATTAAAATATCAATTTGAATTGATGTGTTAAGGGAGTAGGTTCCCTTTTATAATTGAGGTGAGGGAACTTTTAGAAACTACATAATTAATAATTGAAAATAAAATCAAAACCTACCCAAAAACCACAAAAATGTCCTAATTTAAAAAATTAAAAGAGATAGGGTTGCAATCTCTTAATATAATTAATTTTTGACAAGTATTTATATCAATTTATTCATTATCTATTTAATTAACACTTAGTTATTCTCTTTAATTATTAACTATGGTAACATATAATTTTATTTTAAGAGGATGAAATATTTACATATTTGATGTAAAATGGACCGAAAATAATTAAATTATATATATTTTAACCATATCATAATTATTATAAATTTTTATAAATATTTTGTGTTTTTTAATTAATTTAATAGAGAATTATTTTGATAAATAATCAATTGTTCCCATTTTGACACTATTCAATTCATTGATTTTTTAAAATGTTGTGACAACAATTTAACAATAGAAAAAAATAATTTCTTGTATTTATATGTGTTAAAGGTAATCTTTGAAATAAATTATAAATACTAATTATCCAAAATTATTTTTATTTTAACATTTTTTATAACATTTATTTGTTATCTCTATTTATAAAATAATCACCATATCAATGTTGTGTAACTATTTAATATACTTATTTGATTAATAAAATTTTAAAATAAAATATTATGATGAAGGTAAGTCTATTATATTTTATAATAATATTTTTTGTCAAATTTACAATCTAAAAACCCAATATTAAAAATTTTATACTTATTAAAATATTACGGTGACGACTTTACCTTCACATTAAATAAAATAATATATGTGTCATAATCCTGTATAAAACATGACCCATAGATGAGTATGGTCGAGAAATACATGAAAAATATTATTTTGTTATGTTTTTTGTGTTTTAATGGGTATTAATTTTTTTAATAAAAAATATCTTATTGATTTTTCATCAATTAAATAATTTAGGCAACATTAATTAATTTGATACTAACGTAATTATTTATATCATAAAAATTAAATAATAATTAACCTGATAATGAATGATGTTCTTTATTTATTATGAGTATTTATAATTGAATTTATCTTCTTGTATAACATTATATAAAAAACTTATTTATATATTAAAATTTGAGTGAGACATATTTAACTTTTCAGAAAATACAATAAGAAAAAATTCCTAATATCATACATGTGTATTAAAATGGATATCATTTAACCCAAAGGATGATTTAGGTATAAAAAAACTAATCCAAAGATATTAAGAAAATATTTAGGGTAATTTATTATGTTATTCTTACCCATAATTATCTAATTTTCCCTTGTACCATATTTATAAAAATTAACGAAGTTATTATTCACAATTCCCAAAAATAAAATAAATCTATTTAGATTATTTGGAACTACTGATTCCAATTATAAAATTCATTTTTTGAAATTAAAAACACTAAATTTTTAGAAATTAATTAATATTTAATCCATCTTCTAGAATGAGAGAATGAGTTTTTAAAAGTTAAATCATTGCAAAGGACTGATATGTTTTTACATATTTGTTCAATGTAAAATTAATTATAATGAAATAAAATATATTAAATGATAAAAATATATTCTATTTATACATTAAAACAATTAAATATTATAATTTAACCATATAAATTATTTTGATGAAAATAGTTTTTTCACTTAAAATAGTGTGTTTTTACTATTAATCATAGCATAAAAGCTATCTTAAAATTTTCATAACTTTATCCAAAGTAAATTTTTATATCCTGAATAAAAAGATCCTTTATAATTTTTTATAAAAAAAATTATTTGTAAAAATCTTAATTTAAATGGTGTTCCCCATTAAAAGGCGGAAAATTATCCTTTTGGAAAATATAGGTTTTTATACATAAAATAGGGCCTATTCATACTCTATGACGAAAATATCTATTTGATGAATATTAAAATTATTTTTTTGAGTGTATTAAATATATATTTTATTAGTTTCATTAACTCAATTTATCAATAGAAAAATAAAAATATATAATAATTTGTAGAAAATGACTTCACCAAGCATTTTTTATGTTAGTTATATATATTCTTTCTAACCTAAAAAATATGTCGTATTGGCCATTTTATATTAAAGGTGTATAGAGGTTAATTTTATCCCACTATTGTATGTAATTCATTATATTGAATAAAAATTATTTAGAGAAAATATTTCATTAAAACATCTAGTTGTTACACTCTTACTGAGATTTTTCAATGTACATCAAACAAAAATCCACCATTCCCTTGATATACCAAAATATTATTTTCAAAACAATAATGTCTCTTGAAATGGAATTTATTTGATACCTTGATGGATGTGGTATGGAAAAAACAATATCTGGTCTTCTCATTGTCAATGACATTAGACTAATATTGATTTTCCTATATTCTGCAATATTAATTCATTATATTTATCATCCCATGAAAGTTTCATCTAGGTAGCTACCAGAGTAATCATATCCTTGGAATTACTGATTCCAAATTTTCTAAAAAAACATGGCATATTTATATTGCGAAATTAATGTTCCATTAATTCATTTTGGTATATTTATTATATTTATTTTTCACATATACATTATAATCAACTCCACCACACTGGAAACCATGATACTTCAAAAAGAGATCTTTTCTTCAATGCAATGCTCTTGGTACCTAATTCATATAACACCTTATTCAAACCAAAAACTTTTTTTTGTTTTCATGAATGAGAGAACCATCTAGATTCTTAGTGTAAAATTCTTATTCTATAATCCCATTAATAAATTCTAACTTGGCATCCATCTAGAAAACATTAAACTATCTTTTCACTGCTATGGAAAAAAATAATTATATTCTTCTTAACTTGGTCATGTTATTCATTCTTATCACGTATCATTTTTCTCTCCCCAGATTATTCCTCCTAACATTTTACACTCTTCCGATAATAGAAATGATTCATGCTATAGATTTTTCATTCTACTTGTTTGTAATAGAACTGCCTGATCCACAATGACGTTATATCAATCTATTTCACCTTATATCTTTATCTTTTTGTGCGGATATAGATTTTAACTCTGACTATCAATATATTATTATCTTCTTTTGATTATCACCTCAAATGAGTTAGGATACCAATGGTTATGGATTTAATTATACTTTGTACCACTGGATCATCAAAATATAAAGTTTAATGCTATTTAGATTCAAAGAAGACTCTAAATCACATCATCTCTTTTTTTACAACACACTACCTTCAGATTCATATTTGAAAAATACATTTTTTTGTAATACCAATTATTGAGTCTAATATCTTATTTGGATTTCAAATGTCTAAATTATTCTCTGTGTATATATATCCATTAAACTTATGCAATAATTCTCTTTCAGTATACACCTGATGGATTGTATCTCCCCTTATTATTAAACAAAATCCATATATTAGAAAAACGTAATTCAGTTGGAGATGGGTACCTCTATAATCCTCAAGAAAAGGATTTTTTTTGATCTTGATTGATAAACTCTTTAATAGTTTTGTACAAAGAATTGTATTGTTCGTGTGCCTCTTCCAACTACTTGAACAACATCATGTGCTCTGACCATTTGACTAAGCATTAGTTACCTAAAACTTGTGTCTTCTTCTAATATGTGGGTTATATTGGTTTGGTATTTTTCACAATTTTGGGTTTGAGAATATTGGTACAAGTTTCCTTCTTTAATGCTCCGCCAAATTTTAATTTTCATGATTCATTATATTAGCATGAATCTCTCCACTGGTCTTCAAATCGTGCTTCTTCTCTAATTATAGGGATCTTTTCCTTCCATCAATTTTTTCCGATTATAATGAAATGTGAAATATTCAGTATATTATTTATTTAATTTTATTTTATCAATTACACAATTCAAATTACTCCGATGTAATGGGAGCGAGTCTTTCATTGAATGTACATTCCTCTATCTCACAACTAGAGTAACTCCTCCCATTTTCTACCATGTTTGTTCACATTAATTTCAACAATTCTATTTTGAATGAAACCTAGGATTAGATTGATAAACATTTCTTTGAGCTTATTGAGCATCACCCAAGACTTTGAACCTATTTATTCATATCAATATAGTCTTTGTAATTATACACCATATGTGTTGGGGATCTCCTTTTGAGTTCCATATCCTTACCCTTATTTTTTCATTCTACAATATCATTCTAAATGACCATGAATAGAACAAATAAAACATATTCCATTAAAATCATACCTTGTTTCATAAAATCATAGTTGAGATGTTGATGCTACTTGAGTTTTTCTTATGACATAGATCTCATAGGATTCATGCCAAAAACTCATAGGGTGTTCCAATCTTCTACACTAGTACCATTTCATTGATACATTTTTCTAAGAGTCTCTTATTTCAGATTACACCCAAAGATTTTCCTTAATCTCATATTTAGAAATATTTTTTTACATCATGAAATATATTCCAATGCAACTGAACAAAAACACGTTTTATGACTATGAATCCCATAAAAATAAAACATGATATCATTACATCCTGTAAAATCCCTTTTAGTCCTGTTATAGGTATCTATAGAAAATTTCCTATTTTTTAAACTATTCAAAACTCTCATCCAATAATTCATGGGATATGATTAATCATATCTAATGCTATATTTTTCAAAACTATATGGCCTTTAAATGAGAAAATATATTCTTTTTTCTCTTTAGAAGATGAATATGTTATTTTCATTTCATCATCACCTGCTGAAGAATAATAGAATTCTATATTAAAAAACATTCTTACATATTGGATTTCATTCATATTTATGTTTCACCAATTCTTTAAATTGATGAAACTTTTTATCCTCAGATTCAAGTTGAGCATTATATTCCCTATTGAGATTCTCCCAACTAGTTATCTAAACTTCCAATCCTCGAGATATCAATTCTATCATATCATACTTCTCCTTTATTTTATAATCATTCTGAGCGATAGATTTATTTCAGCGTTAATTCCCTTTATGTAGCCTTTTGTTCTTCTGAAAGAGTTTATATTGTTGTAATGTAAGATCAATATTTTTGGCTTCTGGATTCTGAATTAACTATTAGTTCAAAATAATTCCCCTGTAATCAGCTTGGTGGATTTCTATCATTGTAGACATATTTTAAAATTCTCCATCATGGGAATAATTTTTCTCCCTTAGATATATGGCGACTTCTAGATGTATTTTATTTAAAACATTAAACTTGTTGACTTCAATTTCATACACATAGATCTGAATAAATTTAAATTTATTTTCTTAAACCTGGATCTCATCAATTTTTTTGTGTGTAAAACATCAACTTTTGGTCTTCCTTTGTGATGAACCAAGCCTATCATGTCCATTCCATTGATAAAATCCATTGATAGAGGTTTTTTGGGGAGTCATGGTTACTCATTCCAGGAGTATTCTAGTTTTCAGTTTTCCAATAGTGACTCACTGAATGGTAACTCATTAAAGGATGAGTCACTGAATAGTGGATCACCAAACGGTGACTCACTGAATGGTTTCTTATTAAATGGTAGCTCACCAAACTATGACTCACCAAAATGTGACTCATCGAATGGTGACTCATGAAATAGATTCTCCTGAATAGTGACTCAATGAATAGTGGCTCACTGAATGGTGCCTCACCTAATAGTAAATCATCTAATGGTGATTCACTGAATGGTGAATCCCTGAACAGTGACTCACTGAATGGTGACTCACTGATTGGTAGCTCATCAACTAGTGCATCCCTAAATGGTGTCTCCCTAAATAGCGCATCAAGGAATGGTATCTCCCGAATGGTGACTCACCCAACAGTGAGTAATTTCTAGTTTTTCTAGTTTTCTCTTACATACATTTTATTTTATGTAGACTGAGTCTAAATCCATATTTGAGTTTCTATAATGGAATCTCGAAGGATATCAATTATAACATTAATATTCTAATTCCCCAAAAACCGTGAAATGCACAAACAACATGGTTAAACCACGATATGAAATTCTTATAATTTGAAATCATCTCCCAAATTTTACAATCATTCCATTTTTAAAACGACATCTTCTCTTCTAGGAAACCTTCCATTCCCTGTTGGTGCACTTAAAACTTTCTTCCCTAAGGACGTGTGCTCATGTGCTTTAGTATCCTATTTATTTTTCACTTGGATTCTTACATGTAGCTCACACAACCCACGATTTTGGTGCATGGAAGAATCATTGGTCGCCTATTGTTCCAGGTAGAGATTTCCTTCGTATCTCCTTTTTTTATATATCATTCGAGGTCATTATTCATTTTCATCTATTTATTATAGTTGAAACCAATGGTTTAGGGTGTCTCAATATAATCTTTCTATTACCATTTTCATAAATGGGGATGAGGAAGATGATGATGATCACATGTTTTTAACTCCAATATTTTATCTGTAATATGAATTGTATTTTTGTATCCCTTTAAAAAACATGTGCATTAGTGGTATTTTATAGCACACCTGTGACTCTGTATACTTTTAATTGATCCTCTATGGAAATTATTATAAACAAGAAATATTATTCAATGCATACATCTTGTTAAATAAAATGGACACCATAGGATTGAACATGTTGTGCGACCCCCCCCCCCCCGATATTATGAAAGCAGAATTAAAGAGCAACATTGATCAAATCTAAATACACTTGGTGTATTGGTGTGTTTGTGTGCTCTATGGGGTTTTTGGTCTTGTTCCTTGTGTGGGTTGTATAGTTCTACAATTGGTATCATGGTTGTGGGCACAACATTGAAAATAGGGGTTGGTTCCATTAGTATGGTGTCGTAAGTGTGTGTAGTAGGGCTATAGTTTTTGTGGTGGTTGTTGTGGTCTTGTGTATGAGGTGGTGCATGAGGTGTGGTGAAATCTATAGTTGATAAATTGGTTTATTATGGAATGGATGGACCTGTAGAGTAGCGGGAAATCTTATGGCTTGTGTTATGGTTGTGGAACAGTGATGTGAAGTGGGACTGGAATTTGGTGGTGCTATTGAATGTGTTGGGTATGGATGTTGTTGGTTGTTTTTTTAGGCAGTTCAAGAATTGAATAAGTGAACTCAATAATAAAAATGATATGTTTTTAAATTAATGGAGTGGTTTTACGTTTTGTTTGTGGTTATTTTTGTTGATGTGCATGTAGGGATAGAAGAATGTGCGTTTTTTTGTGCACTGGTTGTTTGTTTGGAAACGCATTGGGTGGATTGAGTGTTTGTTATACTATTTGTAAAAACTATTAGTTACTTGTGATTTTGGTACATTTCCCACCTATGTTTAGCACTATATTTCAAACACACCCATTATTATGGGGGGGGGGGGTGTTTTCCCAACATCCCATTGGGGGGATGGATGGATGGTTATTGGCACCCCTTATCCTTATTCTAGGTATTTATCACCCAAGACTCTTTGGGAAGGATGTAATATATTGGGGTTTATTACCATATTTAGGGTACTTAATTGTGATAGGTGTTTTATTTCCCATGTGTGTTTGGGATGATACCAAGGTGTTTTCGGGCGGCACGTGTAGGGGGTTTGTCCCATGTTTAAATAAGATAGAAGTGATGTGGATGTGGCCTAGGTGTGTGCGAGATGTATCTGATGTTGTTTGGGAACCATGTTTGTGTGGGAAGGATGTGATAGTGGGGTTTTCTTTGGAAGAGTGGTAGTTTCTTGACATTCAACATTGGGGATGAGCAGTTAATTTATTGGAAGTGGTGCGAGGTACCGTATAATCAATGTAATTATATAATAACTATAATTGGTTTGCAATATTTTTTGTGTGTGCCTTGGTGAAGCTGGGGTGGTTTGTATTCCTTGTTAGTTGCTTTTGAGGTTCTGTTGTTTTCCTATAGGTACATTAGTATGTTTCCCTAACTTTTCCACGAGTGGCTAGGATTTTCCTACTGAGTATGCTCACTATATGTATAAAAAACTATTTTTAGGTTTATAGGAGGACATTGAGGACTTTGTTGGACCTTACTCTCTAGAGCTTCAGGATAATTGATGTGTTGCTGCTTAGTCTTATTTTTGGTACAATATATTGGTTTCATTGTACTTTATTGGAGTTTCATTTTAAAAGGCATGGGTTATTTTTTTAGTTTCTATTCATATAATGGTTTCTTGGAGTTGTTAGAGATTTGAAAAAATTTCTCTAGATCTTGTTTTCCTTAAAAAGGGTATGGACTCCCATCTTTTCTGGATGTTTATCCACCCTATGTGCCGGTTTCCAACTCGAGGCCTATTGGAGGAAGGAATCGGGGGGTGATTATATCTCCTTAATCATAAATAAAGATCGTATTGGCGTATTTCTCTCTGTTCCCTCATCTTGATGAAGGAGGGTCATGAATGAATGGTATTAAAGGATGGTGGTTGAGAGATATGATTATGTTTTTAGTCAAGAATAGTGAGGATTGAATATGATGGTAGGGAAACAATGTGGGGTGATCTTATTTCATGACATAGTTCAAGGAAGACCCGCTAGGAAAAAGAATTTTAGGGACCCCATTATCCAAATCAAGTACTTTGAGCTTACCAAATGACCAAGTGAGGCTACACCATTTGTGGTTAGAGACCCTTGGAAAGGTTTATCCATCCCAATGACTTGTTTTATTGTTTTTCTTAGTCCTCCTCAAGAATTTAAAATGAACAATGAGTTAAAATAAATAATAAAAAATTCCATACTACTCAGGCATATGAGGTCATGTTTACATTTCAGCTATTACACCCGGTCATCGTTTGTGTGATGTATGAGTAGTGGAAGCTCACCAGGATGACCCAATCAACAAACGAAGGGCTAACAATGTGGGAGTTAATGATCAGTGGAAGAATAACCTTTGTTATTTCCATCGATATAGTCTAGGGATTTACACATGAAATGTGTCAAATATAGAGATAGAGAGTTGTGTTGGGGAGCTGGAGATCACGGTCACCTTGATCTGGACACTGGAAGAGTACTGGGTTCCTATAAAAGTGAGCCATATGAGTGGAGTATTGTGTTAGTGGTGGGATATTTACTTCGGATAGAGGAAGAATATCATTGTTTTGTTGGAAGATATTGAGAAGGAGTTCCGGGAGGAATTACTTTTTTCGAATATTAAGTCAGAGAAGAGGCACGTACTACTCTCCCTCCAACTGGGGAGTAAGTTAGTGAGGGTATTGGGGATCAATATGAATGATATAATTCTCTTTTTTCCTTACCTTTTTCAAAATGAGGAGTTATATAGAAACTCTTAAAGTAAATACTACATCCCTCTCTCCAGTATGGGTTACTCCCTTTACCCTACCGACATAAATAGAAGATCCAAAGTAGGATGTGGTTGTGGAAAGGATGAACTCGTAATGTGGAAAAATATGATAGGGGATCTAACTGAGTCCTTCAAAAGGAATTGTTTTTAGCAGATGGTCTTCAATGTGAGGGCATTCTAGGTTTCGACCAACAAGTAGTCAACCATCCCAATTTAAATTTCGACATCCTAGTCCTTACCCTTTTTCCATGGGATTGAGGTTGAGGTTTTTTGAGATTGTAGACCCCTATAACTATCAATACTAATGACTAGTTAGATATCATTACAATGTTTTTGGGATGTTACAGTGCCCAACTCATCAGCATCCTATAGTTGTACCATAGCAGTAGCAAGGACAACAAACTCCTGCTCCTCTGAGAGAAGACGGGGAAGGTCAGAGCTGACCTCCTGGTACTCCATAGGGACCTCAACCAATAAGTGGTCCAAGATAAGGAAAAATATGAGGGATAGAGGACCAGAGATTGGGAAGTTAAACAGCACAATAGTATTGGTTACAGTAGGTCTAGAGATCATCCAACGTATGTTATGTTTGTTAAGTACTCTTACTTGAGCTCTATTCATTCAGGAGATTTTCACTAGTTTTTTCATCTAGATTGTTCCATTCCTTAGTACTAGAAATAGAGAGAATTTACATTTCCCAAGTGTCTATTATTCGATTCCAAGGTTTGAGAAACTTGCATTATTATTGCTGAGGATGTTGACTGATGAATGGGCCCCATCAGTCTAGTGGGGATCACTTTCTACTACATATTCTCCCATATAATTTCATCCCTATAATCGAATGGTTGTTTTACATGCATGAATTTATCTATTACTACTATACGATATTCATATTTTCTAACAAAGGTTACTAGTATGTAGATTTGATTGAAAAATAGAGTTGTTGGTGGACAGTCGATATGTGTAGCCTCTTCTTTATTTTTTAGTCGAGCTGTTAGTGGGTTTATTGGATACTGATAGGGTGGAAGTTCAATGAGTTTTCCAAAAGTTGTTGGATGTTTTCATTAATATGTTTATGATTCTACCCCATATAAGAGATGTTGTTTATGGATAAACTTACAACCCGATGATCATTCGATTTCGATGGCTGCTTATCATGTGACACCTTTTGAGTTGTAAGAGATGAAAATTCAAATTGAGGATCTGATAAAGAAGGGATTTACCCAACTGAGTGTTTCATTATGGGGTTCATTGGTTTGGTTTTAAAAAAAGTATGATGGTGGTATGAGGTTTTCAACACACTACGAAAGACTGAATTATGTGATTTTCGATACCCTTTACTCACTCCTGAGGATAGATGATATTTTCGACTAGCTAAGGGGAGAAGGATGGTTCATAAAGATTGAACTATGATTTGTGTATCAGCAGTTAATGTTCTAGGAGGTTGAAGTCCCAAAAAACTCCTTCATGTGAAGCTATGGGTACCTCGAGGTCGTGGTCATGTCATTCAGTGTTACTAACATGACAACCGTGTTTATGGGGTTCATTAACTCAGTATTCTATGAGTTCTTGGACCAATTAATCATCGTTTTCATTAACGACATCCTTATCTACCTAAAGTAATACAAGTATAATGCCTAGAATCTTTGGACTATCATGGAGATTCTTCTATGAAACCATCTCTATGGGAAGTTGACCAATTGTATGTTATGTACATGAGTGGTGCACTTCCTTGAACATGTGGTGTTGCGAAAAGGGATAGAGGTGGTTATGTCAAAGTTTGCGGTGGTGGTTTCTTGGGAAGAACCCAAGAATGTAGTAGAGGTTCATGGATTTCTAATTTTGGATGGATATTACAAGTGATTCCTACCGACATGTAATGAATTGGATCTGAATTTTAAAATTTAACAAGGAATGGACATGACTTTTGTGGAGTGAGTTGTGTCAGCCAACATTCAGCTAACTCTCTAGGAAGTTTGTTAGTGATCTACTTCTCAGGTTTTTAGGAAGAAGGGGTGTTCTTTGATGTGTTCTATGATGCTTCCTATATATGATTGGGATGTGTAATGACGCAATTGCAAGTATTGATATCATATGGGTCTAGGCAGTTGCATCACCAAAAATGAAAATGTGCCACATACGACCTAGATATTGCATCAATCATGTTTTCAAAAAATATGTGGTGAAACTATCTCATTAGAGATTGATTTTGTGTCTTTACAGACCATAATTTATTGTGTTATATCTTCTCCTAGAAATATGTAAATGTGCGGTAATAGAGGTGGATGTTGGTTTTTCAGGATTAGGACTTTGTGATATCCAACACCTCAAGAAAGGTGAACATCGTGACTGATTCCCTGAGCACGAAGTCGCAAAAGGAGGATATTTAGGAATCTGAAGATACATGGAAGGTGATGGAGGAGTTGGCTTCCTTTTACATAGATTCAGAAATGGATTGTGTAAGAGGCTGTCAATATCAAATTATGGTACAATCTTATCTGATGTGGAAGGTGGAAGATTCTCAGTGGGGAGACTCACAGGCTATGGGGATGTGCAATTGCATTGACCAGGGTGGTGCTCTAGGCGGTTGGTTAGAGGATGATTAAAATAAGATATTGTTAAATCGGAAGATATTTTTCTCAGTAGTGATGCGTGATGGTGTTCTATGTGAGTTATATATCTCACCCCTGATTGACGATCTAAGAGTTTCCAAGTTGTACTGGGACATGATGGAACAGTTTTTGTGTCCCTTGGTAAAGCGGAAAATAGAGGTGTTTTTGGAAATGTGCATTGTATGCCACGAAGTCAAAGATAATAACTATGTTCCCAATGGGTTGTTCCATCCCATAGATATCCCCAACTGGATGTCGGATGAAATCTCAATGTATTTCTTCACTGGGATTCCCAAGAATTAGGGAGGCTATGATTCTATCTGGGTAGTGGTTGATCAGCTAAAAAAATTTATCTCACATCATATTGATCAACGAGTCGTGGGTAGTGGATACCTTGGTAATGAACAATGTTGATGATGTGGTGCAACTATAGGGGGTTATGAGATCCATCATCTCATATTGGGATGCACAGTTTACATCATGGGTTTAGAGGGGATTACAACATAATTTTTTATCTTAGTTATTCTGTAGAACCACTTTCCACAATTAGACGGATGGGAAGACAGAGGAGACAATCTAGATGTTAGAGGATATGCTCTGGGCACATGTTCTGGACTTCATAGGGTTATGGGTATGCCATTTTTTTATGTTATATTTTTCATTCAATAATTGATATCACACTAATATTTGAAGGCCACAGTTAGAATACTTGTATGGGAGGCTGTGCCATTTAGCCTTGTGCTAGATAGGGGATGGGGGGACTGATGTTTTGGTCCAGAGGTAGTCCAGACCATGATAGAGAAGGTTATGCTAATGCGTAAGAGGATAAAGGCATCAAATGACCGGAAAATGTTTTATTTCAATCATAGGAGGAGGACCTTGGACTTCAAGGTTGGTGCCCTCATGTTCTTGATGGTTTCCCCTCGACATAGGATATGATGGTTCAATATCGGGAGAAAGCTCTCAACCATGTTCACTGGACCTTTTAAGGTATTGGGACGAGTTGGTGAGGTGGAATACCAGCAATCTTTTCCACCATAGTTTGAAATAATCCATGACGTCTTCCACATCTTCTAGCTTCATTGGTATCTATGCAATGACTCCCACAACATTGAATTTGGAGTGATGGATATTGGGGATGATGCAACATTTGGGGAATGACCATTCGAGATCCTGGATTATCATGATAAGGTTCTATACAGAAAGACCATTCTCATGGTCAATGTGTTTTAGAGGCATGGTGTCCTTGTGGTGTGTACTTTGGAGGTAGAGGGGCATATGCGTGCCCAATTCCTAGATCTGTTCTGAGTGTTATTTTTTAAAATTTCTTTTTGATGTAATGATTGATCCTTTTTTCTATAGGGATATTGTTTTTCCTTGTTATCTAATGTGTGAAATAGAGTCCTGATATTTGTGAAGTGGAGGACCAGATCGCTAATCTAGATGCATTAGTGTGGATGCGACTAAACCATTGTGGGTGAGTCAGTGCCGCCCAAAGTGGATAGATTCATGACATGAAGAAAGAAATTACCAAATCCATGTGACTATATACTGTGACCTTTTCGGTTTATGTAGTTTTCTGGGGTAATAAATATCATGATAAATGTTCTTTGATCTCAAGGTTTCGCTTCAGCTTTCAAACAAAATGGGTGGTTTATCATTGAGAGGTACCTTACAGGTGGTTGTTCGGACACCTCTTTCTTATATGATTGATTTTAAATTCTCAAGGGAGATAATAGTTTTAGAGGTATCTGATCTGATGGAAGAAAACTATTAGGTCTTTTAAATTGTGATAAAATAGAGTTGGGGTGGTCTAGAGAGTCATAGTGACTAATTCCAAGAGTATGCTTGTTTTCTGTTTTCTAATGGCGTTTCACTAAATAGTGACTCACCAAATGGTGAATCACTGAATTGTGGCACATCAAATGGTGGAAAACTGAACTGTGGCCACTAGATGGGGATTCACCAAACGGTCACTAACTGAACGGTGACTTTCCAAATGGCATCTCATTAAACCATGAATCACCGAATAGTGTCTCACTGAACTATAGCTCGCAAAAGGTAACTCACTGAATAGCATCTCACTAAATTTTCACTCACCTAATGGTGACTCACCAAGTGGTGTACCACCATATGGTAGCTCACTGAATAATGATTCACTAAATAGTTACTCACAGAATACTGCCTCAATGAATGGTTTCTCTTGAACTGTTACTCACTGAATGTTGAATCACCAAAGGGAGACTCAATGAAAGGTTAATAATTTCTAGTTTTTCTAGTTTAACCCGTATTATGTTTTATTTGACATATATCAAGTTTAAATCCATGTTATAGAATTTATAAAGGCATTTTAAAGGATATTATTATATAATTAATAACCTAATTCCCTAAAATCCTTGAAATAGACAAGCTGCATGGTGAAATCATGATCCAAATTTTAAGTACAGTGAAATTTTCTCCCTAATTAGAGGATCCTTCATTTTCCTAAGATGACAAATTATATTCCTTAAAATATTATATTTCCTCTTAGTGCACCAACATCCATTCTCCCCTAATGTGTCAATCTCTTGTGCTATAACAGTCTGTTTTGTTATCCCTTGGAGTCCTTCCAGCTACTCGCATGACACTCTATTTTGGTGCAAGGAAGAATCATTGGTTTCTTTTTATTCCAGGAAGGTATTTTCAATGCCTCTCTCTTTTGTGTGTGTGTGTTTTTTAGGGTGGGTATACTCATGTCACTTCTTGATAATTGTTGAAACCAATTATTGATGGTGTTATGATACAATCTGCTTGTTACTATAGTCATAAATTGGGATGGGATGATGATGATGATCACATGTTTTTAACTATTATCCTTGATGTGTAATTAGAATTTAATGTGTTTCATCCCTCTGAAAATATAGGACATTTGTGGTCTTTGATTTCACACCTGTGATGATTTATACTTATTGTTGATCCTTTGTTGAAATGACAGTAATCATGAAATATGATTAACCACATACATCTGGTTAAATAAAATTTACACACCATGAAGAAACCGATTTTTTGGTCACCCATGAATATAGGAAAGATGAATTAATGAATAGTGTTGATAAAATATGGAAAAACTTGTCTTCTTGATGTGGTTGTGTTTTGTGTGGGGTTTTCTTAGGAAACCATTTTTTGTGGGTTGTATGGTTCTGCTATTAATAGCATGGTTGTTGGTACATGGGTGGACATAGGGGTTGGCTCCATGAGTAGGGTGTGGTATGTGTGTGCAGCATGGTTGTGGTATTTGTGATAGTAGTTGTGGGATTGTGTAAGAGGTGGTGCATGATTTGTAGTGGAATCTCATTTTGAGTGATTAACTGATTGTGGAATAGATGGACATATAGAGTTGTGGAACTACTTCTAGGCTATGTTATGGTTGAAGAATTGTGTTTTGTAGTTGGACTACAATATGGTTGTGCTATTTAATGTCTTGGGTATATATGTGGTATGTATTTGGATAGGTAGTTCTCAAATTAAAGAAGTGTACTTCTTAATAAATAATTAATAGTTGTTAAATGAAGGGGTTATGTTTATGTTTTGGATGTGTATGTTTGTGCTATTCTGCATGTAGGGGTAGAAAAAAGGGATTCTTTTTGTGTGACAGATTTTTTTGTAAATCCATAGGTTGGGCTTAGTGTTTGTCAACCTGTATGTATAAACTTGTTGTTCATTGTGATTTTAATACACACCCAACTCGTGTTGATCACTACATGATGAACACCCCCAATGGTGGGCGTTTTCTCAACATCCGAGGGGAGGATGGGTGGAGAGATTTTTTATACCCTACTTTCTCATCTAAGAATTTATCACCCAAGACCCTATAGGAATGATTTAGTGGATTGGGGATTATTTATACAATTATGGTACTCACAGTGGGAGAGATGGTTTGCTTCCCAGATGTCTTTAGGATGTGGCCTAGGTGCTTTCGGGCAAGTCAAGTGTTTATTGTGGACCATGTGTCTCTGGGTAGGATGTGATGAGATTGTTGACAAAGCTTGTGTGGGCTGGATAGGATGTGGATTATGGCCTATGTTTGTGTGGGAAATCTTTGATAGTGGGGATATTTGAATAGTGGTAGCACTGGTATGTTCACCGTTAGGTATGAGTAGTCAACCATTGGGAAGTGTTGCAGGGCACCCTAACATCGATGTTTTTATATTATTACATTACTTGACTTGAGATATTTAGTGAGTGTGCCTTGGTGAGGGTGGGGTGGTTAGTATTCATTGATATGTGTTTTTGAGGTTTTTCTATTTTCCCACATGAACATTTGTATGTTTCCCCCACTCTTACACAAGTGACTTGTGATTTTCTACTAAATATAATTTTATGCTCACCCTACATATATCAAACTATTTTTAGGTTTCCCAGATATCTTTGATGACCATGCTAGACCTTACTATCTTAGGCTTCAGTATAGTTTTTTTACTTGGGATTCATTGTACTTTATAGAAGTTTCCTTTAAAACATGAATGGGATGTTTTTCAAAATTATTTTACTATAAAAATGGTTTGTACTTTTTTAGGATTTAATATCTTGTATACTGGACTTGTTTTCCTTAATAAGGGTATTTTCTACCATATTGTGTGAATGTATATCTACCCTTGCTTCTAGATGCCACCCCAGGGCCTATTGGAGGTGGGACTCAGGGGGTCATTATATCTTCATCATGTCGAGGAAGGAATTTCTTGGAATCTAAATATCCCTTCCAACATGTTGATAAAGGTTGATCATGACATCAATCTATTTAATTGTCATCATTAGTACCAACATCACTTGGAATATAATGTTTTTTATTATTCCATCAGCATCATTTAATGAGTTAATAGTTTCACTATCTGATTCATTTAGGCCTTTCTATAGTACGTTGTTGGTTTCCTTCTACCAAATCACACTCTATCCGCAGACACTTACACAATAAGGAATTCCACAAGAGTTTTTTATTCATTAATGTTATTCCCTTTTCCACACAACACCATGATAAGATAAGACTGAATAATTAACATCAATAATTTATAGAACTAGCAATAGAAAAAAAATCTAATAAAAGAATCCGCTTCTTTGATATAAACTGTTATGTCCAAAAGAGGTCTACACACCCTAAGATGGGGTAAATCATGGTATGGATATTCTTTTTAACAATATTACTAACCTAATGGATCTTGACCACCTTATAATAAGTGTCTATTTGTTTTCACTTATTTTTTAATGCTTATCTTATTCATTCTTTATTTAATTGATGATGATGCATTTAATGTAATGCTATAATGAAAGCTCACAAACTCCCAGATTTTTTCTTAGTTCATGATCACATGGTGACATCCAAGGAGAATACTTTGATAATGTTATGATGTTCTAAATATACTAATGATCACTTCCAAAACATTGTTCAGTCTAGATCACTTCTATGCCTAGGCTCACTACCATTACAAGGTTTAGAGATACCTCACTACTTTCCTAAGGGTTTCTCCCTATGTCTCCTTCTCCGGTACATGACTGGTGGAAAGTATAACCTTATTCCTCTTCCTTCGCTCACAACTCTAGGAAGGGATTCTACTACAGATTATGTACATGTTGGTATGTTCATAATCACTAAATAATAAAACCTCAGTTTTAAATGGATGATATATTTAAGTTCCACTTCCATCGAATTTATGAATACGACTTAATCAAATACTTACTAAGAAATCCATTTATTACAATTTTCACAATGCTTAACTACCCTCATGAAGCTTCATATTTCTTGAATCTCAAACTGCCTTCACAATGCTCCCACTTTCGTGAAGACCAAATAGCCTTCACGAAGATCCTTCTTTCATGATTCTCAAATAGCCTCCACAAATATTCTTTTTACATGAATCTCAAATAGCTTCCACGAATCTCCTTATTTCATGATGATCAAACAACCTCCAAAAATCTCCATATTTTGAAAATATTTTGTAGCCTTCATGAATTTCTTCACTTTCATGATTCCCAAAACACTCATTTTTCTTTCATATCCTTCCCAATACATTTCCCATGAACCACCTTTGAGATGCTCAAAACATTTGGTTGGATATCATATGCATCATGAGGTATTCCTCATGATCCAACTCCAGAAACATCCTTTGAAAATATAGAGCCTCAAAATATTCATTAAGTCTCACTGCCTTTTCGGAAGGGGGTAGATGCTTATTTTTATGTATTTTTACTAATACCAGAACCATCCATCCAGGTCTTCACCATTTCACGATACACCCTTTTTTCCACCACAATGATACTTTATTCATTACTATCTAGATCAAATATCTCTTCATGATATATTTCATTTTCATAGATATCACCCTCAATGTCATCACACCACCGCGATGTTCTAGTCATGATGTTCCTCACATTCCCCATACATGATTCACATCATTGTTATGTAGCTCACCGTCAACTTTCATTGATTCTTCAAGAAACACCCTTCATGATTCCCATCATCGTTAAACCCATGATTTTTCTAAAATTTCATAAGGACATTAAGTATATTCACTTTTCTCAACTCTATCTATCCTCCAAATGATGGACACAAAAAATTTGGAAAAAACTGGCTAATAATTTCATCTTGTGTTGCAATTTTCTGTACCTCTTCTGGGCATCCATTCAATTTTCATGGATATTTTTCAACATTTGTAGTTAAAAAAATCTATAGACACAACAAATATCCTAGGAAACCTTCTTTTTTAATAAAAAAATCAACCAAAAACTAATTTAATGAAAACATGATGTATTTTTTCCCAACAACTATGGCCTTGTTTATTCTTAAATGTTTCCCATGTTTACCTTTCCTGTTCATATTATATATATCCTATTTTAATATTTCCTTACCTTGGTCATGATGATATATTTCATGTATGATAATAATATGTGGAGTTTATTAATGGAGAATATAGTTGAAAATAATTTATCTCTCTCATGTACCGGTGTTTATGTTTCTATGTTTCCAAAGTCATTTAACCAATACTATATTTCATATTTTTTTGTAATGTTTTAAGTGTTGTGAAAAAGTGATGTATTTTAAATTTATGTTAGCAATGTTTTGTTAAAAAATTAAATAGATAACTAATAAAATATAATTTTCAACAATATACATTCCAGAAATTTCAATCCTTAAAACTCTCCAAAAGTACATCTCACAAAATTTTGAAGGGAGGTCACACAATTGACATAATATTCATTAGTCAATATAATGTGGCTCGTTATGTAAAATTGAAATATGTGAATACCTATATCATCATTAATCCATAATTAATACACTTATTCCTCCAAATATAAAAAATCACATTTCATAATTTATTCCATAAATCAATACTGAAAGTAAACTCAAGAAACTATAACATAAACCATCAACACAGTACATATTTTCTTGGTCACAAATAATATCCCATAATAATATATTTATCATTTTCATCTCAACATAGAGAATATATTAGTAGTTATCTTCCCTCAATCATGTTCTTTACAAGGAGTTGAAATTTCACCTGAATCATTTTTCCTGTTTTTTGTTACCAATCAACATATGCTCACAAATCCTTATAGAAATAAAACTAAGTAATATTTTTATAAATCCCATATTTCTTATATTTATAATATCATTGAATAAAATTATACAGTAAAAAAATTATATAATTTAAGAACAATCACATTAATAATTTCACCATGTTTGTAGTAATAAATTATATTAACCATGAACCATTTGAATATTTTGATGTATATTACCTTGATTTTTTATTCATTCATTTTCATAGTTCCATATTTAATTGCAATTTATGTGTTGAAAATTTAATATTTATTTCTTTTCCCAGAAATAATTAGACTGATGCCCTCCCGCCACAGATGATTGAAAATCCTTTTCCTTTTATGAATGCACAATGGAGACTCCTTCGAAAAGTATCACATGTTGGAACATCCTTTGTTCACTTCATCCCCGTGTAATTTTTTTCTCTTTCTTCCTATTCTTCTTCAAATTGAATTTAAAATAAAATACATAGAGGCTTCTTTCTCCTTATTTATTTCATAGGAAACTATATTTCATATAATGTGATAGATAAAGATACTTGTTCTCTATGAAATATAGTCTTAATCACATAAAATAAAATATCATTATTACCATTTGGATTATTTTCATTGATATAATATCCATTAATTTTACTGGGGTCGTTATATAAACTATAATATAAAATAGTTTAAGTAATCATATTATTCAATATAAGGTATAATCTAAAAATGGTAAACACATTAAATAAACTGAAACTTTTATTCATATTTAATATCATAATCAGAAATGTGGGTTATTTGAGGATATATATTTTGTAATCCATCAAAATGTTTTTGATGAAAATTTGAATTATCCTCAGAATATTCACTATTAATTTCAATATAATAGTGTAGTAAAGACCATTTTCAGAAACTAGGTGATGATTATATAAACTCCAATAAAACCTTTTAATAGTTTTCCTCATACTAGTACTATGCTACAACCTTGTGTAATTGTATTATAATTAAAATGATATGTTTTCTAGGAAAAAACACATAATGTCTTCACTATATAAATATTAATATTTTCATTTATATATACCCTAATATACTATCATGGGTTTATCATCCCTAAAATATATTATCATAAATCTAGTTTTTATGGTTTATAATAGATTTACTTTGATACCAACCATTGTGACCTCAACCCTAGTATCCCAGAGCCAGTTTCTATATTGTTAAATTTATAATATATATATATGGGTTTTCATCCTGAATGACTAAATAGTATATTCTTTATATTTGGATTATATAGATACATCAATTCCCCATACATATAAAAACTATTGGAGTTGGTGTCCTAGGCCCAACAAGTTTGTACTTTATTCATTAATAAATTCCTTATCACATCTTGATTGTTCTTCTGTATGACAATGCATGTGATAACGTCCTAAGGATAGTTTTCGCATTAATGGGTCATAGTAGATCCCTGCTATGATGAGAACCCAGAAGTGACATAACACTGTTCTTGAATATATGTTCTATGGCCAGATGATATTATTTGAGAGACACAAATAATATGGGTCATTATATGTGAGGACTCATAAAATTTTGAGGCAACATCTCATGGTGTGTGCCCTTGGTAATATCCAGGAGGATATTATGAGAACAAGACCCGCTAGTAGGAAATCCACATTTCATAGTGTCATTTGATGTTCTTATCTGTAGACGTGTGTATTGGTCCATAGACTTTAATATTATTAGTAATGGGTATTACAACTCACACACTTAGATGTATTGACAAAAACTGTGATGACACACTGTTTATAGCGAGGTAGGATACATTGGGTGCATCACGAGTAATACTGCATTAATAGATAATGAGAGAAAGGATTTGTCCCTTCTGTTCCATAACGTATGTAGATATCTCAGGCCCTTTGATGGAATTGATATATCCAAAATAAATTCATGGCCATGGAAAGGTATGGTCGAGTTTAATTCCATGAATTCAAAGAAAGAATAATCGAGCACATGGGTTGATGGCACTAGCATGAAACCCATTTTATTGGAGTTATCAAGACAAAGGGATTATATTACATGGTAAGCGTTCGTAGGAGGTGACACATCATTGCGGCGTTAACTTCTTTCTCTATGGGTCCCTTAGCGTGTTTCTAGATGCTAACCTTACACTTTAGTCAGGCTCCGCCTAATGCCACTGAGAAAGAGGCCTAGAGGGTCACACACTAAGTGTGTCCATGTATATCAGTTAAATATTAATTTAACAAGTTAAATAAATATTATTCCTGACTGTGGTTTAATAATTATTTAAGGATGCCTAATCACATTTATTTCGACAATAGTTATTCAAGAGAATATATTTTGGGTTAAATAATATATATATTTATTAGCGAGTAATGTAGTTACATTTTTTTAAGAAATAAATATCCATTACTCACGGTCTAATAAATATGGTGGAAGAAATAAATAAAATGGAAAAATAAAAGTACACGCCGTGTATATTTATATACATGCCGTGTAGTTTTCTTTTTCAGGATTTGTGAGAAAATATTGTTTATTTAATGAAATGATATTTAATGTAATATGTTGGGAACATGTCTTATAATAATGATGGTGAACTGTCATTATTAAGACATGGGGTATTACTAAGAATTAAATGAAATGATTAAATTCTTTCAGGCAATTATTATATTTTATTATTTTAAGTATTATAATCCCAAATTAAATTATTCTCATTGAAGGAGAGAAATTGTTGTGCACAACAGATTGGGAAATACTCTCAAACCTAGAGAGAATTATTTTTTCCACCAAGAACACTTTCAAGTTATGAAAGCAAGATCCTCCACCAGATCAAGGAAGTTGATGGCGGACATCACAAGCGAAGGCTCTTCTACGCTAGCACCCAGAGATACCTTCAGCGATGTCCAGAGATACGTGGAGCACATGTGGATCACCGCTAGAGGAATCCTGTACTTGGATTCTACAACACAATGACAGATCACAGGATCATGACCAGAGAATCCAACAAACAAATAATTACATCGAGGTAATTATTATGAATTAATTAAATTAATTATAACCAACATATGATGATCTTATCTCAAGGCTTTCGGGACTCTTCATTCCTTTTTCATTCTTCGTTCTATTCTGATGATTCAGATTTTTAAATCGTGATGAATATCAGATTGAACGTTGATTAATGTTAAAATTAAAGTTGGGAAAACCAACCAACACGCTTCCACTGCGCTCGGAACCTACAAGTGGTATCAGAGGGGTCATATCATTGATTATAATTATTTATTTTTTCGTTTGTAATTTACGCATTTAATAAATTAGTTATTTCAATTCAAGTTTAATTGTTCTGGAAATCTGAATATCGAGATCTGTTCCCCCTCCCTCATTTCTCGTTCACCTCACAGAAATGAATTTTTCTTTTAATTTTGATTAAAATAAAATAGAGGAACTCATTAAGAGGAGCCAAAATTTTCTGTCCATACAACATCAAAATACACATTGTGTATTCGGAAGTACACGTCGTGTAGTCTAGGTTCAATTTGTTGACTGATCCGCCAAATCAGGTCGTGTATTGGATTCTTTCTATGAATTTAAGACACCATGTGTTGACCAGAAACAGGTGGCACACAGTTTCCGAAATACACATTGTGTGGTCCAATGAACACGGTGAGTACTCCCTTTGGGTTAGGGTTGGGCCGTGTACTCCGTACACGGCCTACCCGGCTGGAAACCGTGTAACACGGAAACTACACGGCGTGTGTCCCACTGTACAGGCCGTGTACTCTGAAAATTTCCAAAGTACATTAACACACACTGTCCCCCCGGGCGTGTACTTCGGATGGACGGTGAAGAAAAGTACTCGCCGTGTAGTTGGAACTACACGCCGTGTACTCACCAAAATTACACAGATTTATTAAAATTTATTATTATATTTTACAAACACTTGAGACGTGTACCATGGTGCAGGCGTAAAGATGAGGCACAACACATGATAGGTGTTTTATATATGTGTGTTTAATTTAACATCTGTGTAATGAACAGGAATTCACAGGGTTCCCTCCAAGGTATAAGTTATGTACAAGAATAATTTTAAATAAATTTATTTGTTTAAAATTATGATGGATGAGAATATCAGGGAAATTCAGAAAAAGGGTTTAATATAAAAGGATTGATTAATTAAAGATAATTAATTGATTCGAGCGTGATTTATCTTAAACAATAATGATTAAAGAATTGAATGCTAGTTTTATTTATGCGTAAATATTGTTGCATGTATGGATGATCATGAGCTAGACCGAGACCTTTCTATGTGAGTGGTTTTTTTTAATTTATTTATTTAAATTAAATTTGATGGTCTGCGAGTAATCTCCTCATTAATATGTAGGGCATGTGCACCCAAGGATTATTTTATGTAAAAACCCCTTTTACCCCTCACCTGCGTGTGAGATAAATGCATATGTAATGGATAGAGCTCCCATGCTAGTGGATGCAGCTCAAGTCGGGAGCCAAGGTGAAACCAATCCAAGGAGCTACAAAGGTGGACAGGTGGAAAGCTATAAACACGAACCCGAAATGTTCATGGTGTTTCTCCCCTAGGTCTTGGGTTAGTATATCTACCGTTAGTTAAACTAACCAATAGATAAGCTCATGATCATACCATTTATTTTATTTCGGTTAGTTGTATGGTTTATTTATTGTGGGTGTGTTGTTGTGATCACATATTTAATAAATTAAATGAACATGCAATATGGAAAAAAATAAAACTGTCTTATACATAAATATTATCATAGACATGGTTAATCACTTAAGTACATCCCACATAATATTAACAAGCATGTAATCAAAGATTATAAAATGGAAATTTACGTATAAGGATAAAATCCCTCAAAAGAAATATTAAGCCAGTATAGCCTTCCATAATCTTGGTTAGAATCAAACCATAGTTCAAAGTTCTTGACAAACCCTAGTTGGGGTGCTTTCAATTAACGGGGAATTACAATTCAAGTTTTTGGGTTGAATTGACTTGGTTCGCATCAAGGGTTGACTTCCACAACAGGACTTGGTGTGACCAAGAGGAAAATGTTGAGGAAATCCAAGATAAAAGGATTTCAAGATTGTGGAGTCCACTCAGCGGGTCAAGGAACTTCGAGTTAATGTAGTTGGCATTTGGAATGCCTACCAAAAACCCTTAAAGTTTCTTGACCAACCCTATTTGGGGTAATGCGAAGGGAAATATGGATCCTTGCCACTAGAATATTCACGCAACAGAATATTCCTAAGTCCATGGTGAGGCCTATTGGATTTCGATAAAATAGTGGGATACTAATAAGTATTAATTTATATTTTTGTCTCAATTTGTAATAAAGTACTAAAACTTTTCTCATCTTAATATGTAGAAACAGAAAGAAAATGACGTCAAACATATCATTGTGCACCATACTCGAAAATGAAAACCTTCTCACCAGCACTAATTTCAATGAATGGCAGATGCTTTTATGTGTCGTCCTTCGCCATGAAAGGAAATTGTATGTGCTGGAAGAGCCTATTTCAGTTGCGCCTGGGAAAGAGGCTAGTGATGAGGAATTATCTCTCTACATGAAACACATGGATGATGCCACAGATGTCCAGTGTTTCATGCTATCAGCCATGTCTAATGATCTCTTGAAGCAACATGGAAACATGGACGCGTATAGCATGATGTCTCACCTTAAGGATCTCTACCAAGAGAAGGCAAGACATGAGAGGTATGAGATCTCCAATTCTTTGTTTAACACGATTCTTGGAGAGTCTGCGCCAGCTGGGCCTCATGTAGTCAAGAATATTGGCTACATTGAATGCCTAGACATCTTAGGGATTAAATTCCCGGATGAGTTGCCTATAGATCTCATCCTATCATCACTGCCCAAGACCTTCACCAGCTTCATTGTCAACTATAACATGATCGGAAATGAGAAGAGTATGTCAGAGCTTCTGACCTTGATTCGCCATGTTTACAAGTAAATGGGGCGTGACAAACCCACGATCCTTATGTCGAACAAGAAAAGGAAGGACAAGGCAAAGGGGACAAAGACTAATAAATGGTCTGAAGCCCCCGAGCACTGTCCCTCCAAGAAGGGTAAGATCCAGAGGCGGGGAAAGTAATGAGAGGCAGTGTATTTGCATGTGGAAAGAAGGGCCACTAGAAGAGGAACTGCACCCAAAAGCGTGGGGATGCTAAAGGTGAGTTTGTTATCGAATTCAATCTTTCTATTTCTACACATTGGGTATTAGATATAGCTTGTGGGGCTCACATATGTATTCAAATGATGGAACCAAGTATATTTAGAAAGATTGCTAGAGGAGAGGTGGATCTATGAGCTGCCAATGGTGCAAGGCTGGCTGCATTGGCTATTGGTGACTACAACCTCTCATTGCTGACTGGGATGATTTTGGTTTTAAATAACTGTTATTATGTGCCTAGTGTTACCAAGAACATAATTTTTGTATCTTGTTTGGATATGGATGGATTTGTTTTCAAATTTGGAAATAAGGGTTGTCTCTTTTATAAGAACAATGAATGTTATGATATGTCACATTTAAATAATGGTTTGTATGTATTGAATTACAAAAACCAAGTGTTGGCAATCGATAATGTAACAAACTCACATGACTCATACATCACCCAGTTATGGCATTACTACCTTGGTCATGTGAATGAGAAGTGCTTGAAAAAGCTCTGCAAAGATGGCTATTTAGTCTCTACTTAGCTAAAACCACTTGATAGATGTCACGCTTGTTTACAAGGAAAAATGACCAAGCCTCCTTTTGGTGGACAAGGTGAAAGGGCCACAGAGCTTCTAAGATTGGTACACACAGATGTGTTTGGACCATTTCAAGCAGAATCTAGAGGTGGATATTCTTACTTAATTACTTTTACTGATGATTTGAGTAGATATGGCTATGTCTACTTAATGAAGTATAAGTCAGAGTCCTTAGAGAAATTTAAGGAATTCCAGAATGAAGTAGAGAATCTGCTTGGTAATAATATAAATAAACTTCAATCAGATCGAGGTGGATATTATCTAAACCAAGAGTTCATCGATCTTCTACGGGAGTCTGGGATTCTATCTCAGCTCACACCTCCTTATACACCATAGTGGAATGGTGTTAGTGAAAGGAGGAACCATACCTTTTTGGACATGGTGAGGTTGATGATGGGTCATGCGGATCTTCCATTATAATTTTCAGGATATGCATTACAAACTACAACATACACATTAAACCGAGTACCAACTAAGGCTGCAAATGGAATTCCATACAAGTTATGGAATGGATGGAAAACCACTTTGTCGTACACACGTTTATGGGGATGTGAGGCGTTTTTATGGCCTTCTCAGGCAACAAACTAGCACCCCAGGGCACGAAGTGTATCTTTATAGTATATCCCAAGGAAATGAAAGGATATTACCTATATAACCCTCAAGAAAAGAAAGTTATTGTCGCCAGACAATCCATCTTTCTTGAGAGGGAGTACATCCTCAAGAAAGATAGTGGGAGCAAGATTGACTTTAACGAAGTTGATGCTCAAGATACATAGAAGTTGGTACAGGAAAAAGTTCCACAGGTCCCCGTGGAAGAGGTTCCAGAAACAAAAGTACTACGTAGGAGCACAAGAGAGGTAAGGGAACTAGAGAGATTTGGTTTCCGAGTCACTGAGGATGGTGAATCATTGTTTTTGGAAAATGATGAACCTCTCTCCTACAAGGAAGCAGTAGAAAGATAAGAAGCTGCAAGATGGATAGAAGTTATGAATTCTGAGATGGATTACATGTATCAGAACCATGTCTTGGTTCTGGTCGATGAGCCAGTTGATGTAAAGCCTATTGTATGCAAATGGGTATTCAAGAGAAAGATGGACATGGAAGGTAAAGTTAGCACCTATAAAGCAAGGCTAATGGCTAAAGGATTCAGACAACGTCATGGAGTTGACTATGATGAAACCCTTTCGCCAGTTGACATGTTCAAATCCATAATAATCATACATTCCATAGCAGCTTACCATGACTACGATATTTGGAAAATGGATGTCAAAACAGCATTACTTAACGAGAACCTTCAGAATGATGTCTATATGACACAACCAGAAGGGTTTGTGACACCAGGTGAATCCAAACAGTTTTGAAAGTTGTAGAAATCCATTTATGGATTGAATCAAGCATCCAGGTCATGGAACATTTGATTTGATGAAGCCATAAACGAATTTGGTTTCATTAAGAACAAAGGTGAGCCAAGTGTTTATAAGCGGTTTAATGGGAATGTGGTTGCCATCCTTGTGGTATATGTTGATGACATATTACTTATTGGAAATGACATACCAGCCTTACAGTCAGTTAAGGACTGGTTGAACAAGTGCTTCTCAATGAAAGACTTAGGTGAAGCAGCCTACATTATAGGGATCAAGATCATTCATGATAGATCCAAGAGGCTGCATGGACTAAGTCAGGGTACATACATTGACCAGATACTAAATATATTTAGTATGGAACAATCCAAGAGGGGATTGGTTCCAGTGTCACATGACTTACATCTTTCTAGGAAAATGTTTTCTCAGACACAAAAAGAGAACGATAGAATGTGTAAGATCCCATATGCTTCGGCTATAGGATCCATCATGTATGCTATGTTATGTACCAGGCTTGATGTTGCCTATGCACTGAGCATGGTAGGTAGATATCAAGAAGATCCAGGAGAACATTATTGGACTGGTGTTAAGACTATCCTTAAGTATCTGAGAAGAAATAAGGATATGTTCTTGTTGTATGGAGGAGACGAGGAGCTTGTCATCAGAGGGTATGCTGATGCTGGTTTTCAAACAAATCATAATGATCTAAAGTCACAATCTGGATATGTTTTCTGTCTCAACGGAGGTGCTGTGAGCTAGAAGAGTTCAAAGCAGCCAGTTGACGCCAATTCTACTGCGGAGTCCGAGTATATAGCGGCTTCTGATGCAGCCAAGGAAGCTCTCTAGATTTGGAACTTTTCCAGGATCTTGATGTGGTGCCTAGAAGTAATGATCCCATTACCTTGTATTGTGATAACACTGTAGTGGTGGATATTGCAAAAGAACCAAGGTCACATCAACGGAAGAAGCACATACTCTCGAAGTATCACCTCTTGAGGGATTCATATCAAAGGGGTGAAGTTGTAGGGAGCAGAGTGTCCATGAAAGAGAACGTGGTAGACCCCATGACTAAAAGCCTATCTCAGTAGAAGCATGAATATCATGTGAGAGCAAGTGGGTTAAAGGTTGTTAGCAGTTGGCTCTAATCCAGGTGGGAGTCTGTTGGAGTTGGTGGCCTAGAACCAACTAGTTTGTACATTATTCATTAATAAATTCCTTATCACATCTTGATTGTTCTTCTGCGTGACAATGCATGTGATAATTTCCAGAGGACAGCTGTTGCATTAATGGGTCAGAGCGGATCCCTGCTATGATGAGAACTCGGAAGTGCCATAACACTGTTCATGAATATATGTTCTATGGCTGGATGATATTATTTGAGGGACAAAAATAATACATGTCATTTGGGGTGAAGACTCAAAAAACTTTGACGCACCTTCTCATGGTGTGTGCCCTTGGTAATATCTAGGAGGATATTATGAGAACGAGACCCGCCAGTAGGAAATCGACATTTCATAGTGTCATTGGATGTTCCTATCTGTGGACATGTGTATAGGTCCTTAGACTTTAAGATTATTATTAATGGGTATTACAACTCGCGTACATAGATGTATTGATGGAAACTGTGACGACACACTGTTCGTAGTGAGGTAGGATACGTTGGGTGCATCACGAGTAATACTGCATTAATAGATAATGAAAGAAAGAATTTGTCCCTTCTGTTCCATAATGGAAGTAGATATCTCAGGCCCTTTGATTGAATTGATATAGCCTAAATAAATCCATGTCCATGGTAAGGTATGGGCGAGTTCAATTCTGGGATGTCAAAGAATGAATAATCGAGAACATGGGTTGATGGCCCTAGCATGCAACCCGTTTGATTGGAGATATCAATATAAAGAGAATATATTACACGGTAAGTGTTCGTAGGAGGTGAAACATCATTGCGGTGTCAACTTCTTTCTCTATGGGTGCCTTGGTGTGTTGCTAGACGCTAACTTTGGACTTTAGGCAGGCTCTGCCTAATTCCACAGAGAAAGAGTCCTAGAGGGTCACACACTAATTGTGTCCATGTATCTCAGTTAAATATTAATTCAACAAGTTAAATAAATATTATTCCCGACTGTGGTTTAATAATTATTTAAGGATGCATGATCACATTTATTTCGACACTAATTATTCGAGTGAATATATTTTGGGAGAAATAGTATATATATATATATATTAGTGATTAATGTAGTTACATTTATTTAAGAAATAAATAGCCATTACTCAAGGTCTAATAAATATGGTGGAGGAAATAAATAAAATGGAAAAATAAAAGTACTCGCCGTGTATATTTATATACACGCCGTGTAGTTTTTTTGGGATTCATGAAAAAATATTGTTTATCTAATTAAATGATATTAAATGTAATATTTTGGGCGCATGTCAAGTAATAATTATGGTCAACTTTCATTATTAAGACAAGGGGTATTACAAAGAATTAAATGAAATGATTAAATGCTTTTGGGTAATTAATTCATTTTATTATTCTAAGTATTATAATCCCAAATTACATTTTTCTCATTGAAGGAGATCCATTGTTGTGCACAATAGATTGGGAAATACTCTCAAGACAAGAGATAATTTTTTTCCCACCAAGAATGCATTCAAGTTATGAAAGCGAGATCCTCCACCAGATCAAGGCGGTTGAAGGCGGACATCGCAAGCGAAGGATCTTCCATGCTAGCACCTGGAGATCCCTTCGGCGACGTCCAGAGATACGTGGAGTACGTGTGGATCACCGTTAGAGGAATCCTGTACTTGGATTCTACAGCGAAACGACAGATCACAGGATCGTGACCGGAGACTCCAACGAAGAAAGAATTACATCGAGGGAATTCTTAGGAATTAATTAAATTAATTATAACCAACCTATGATGATCCTATCTCAAGGGTTCTAGGACTATTATTTTCTTTTTCGTTCTTTGTTCTATTCCAAAGATTCTACGTTTTAAATCATGACGGGTCTTGGATTGAACGTTGTTTAACGTTAAAATTAAAGTTGGGAAAACCCACCAACGCGCTTCCGCTGTTCCCAGAACCTACAAAAACATCAAATACCAAAAATATTTTTTGTAAATATTCCATTTGTCCTCATAGATTATCCCAACATATAATTTAGAAAATACTTCCTATTATTATGTGGGAAATAAAACATAATAAATATGTGAGCTACGATAATTAGTAAGGTTTTGTGTAAAATCAAATCTATCAAGAATAAATAACATTAATCAGTTTGAAAAGGTAAATAACTGAAACACATTCCATTTAATCAATAATATTGGTGTAATAAAAATGAAATAAATGATGATCAAACAATCCAATATAAATAAAAACATGAGAATTAAAATAAAACATCATATATTCTAAGTAATTGAATAATCAAAAGGAATATATATAATTTAATTTATAATAATGGAATGAATAATTTTGGACCTCTAAAAAATATCAAGGATTTGTTTTTATACATATAAATAGAAGAGTAAGGCCTCATCCAAATCCCAATTTTTTCTCATGAGACATTCCAAAGAATCAAGGGGATATAGATGGACCCACCACCACATACTAAGTCCAATTCATTTCTTATACGATCAGAATGAAACATAACCAACATAAAATTGAATATTGAAAAACTAACATATGAAAATTTTATACTTACCTTAATAAGAAAAAATAATTATAAACCATCTAGAAAAAAATGTATAATGGTAAAATAATTACACCCCGTTAATAATAATCATTAACCATAGAGGTATATAATAATGATGGAATCAATAAAACGTACCCATAGTGGATCATAAGTAAAATATGTACATGATGCGGTTGATAAATAGAAATACCATGAAAATATACATAAAAACATTACCATGAAAAATATAACTTTCAATTTAAAAATTTCCCATTAGATAATTTTTTTTAAAAAAAATTTGGTTGTATTTTTAATTGAAAATAAAATTTTTTAAAACATAAAATAAGCATTGAATCATTGATTGGTCATGAAGGTGGATTTTTCTAATGTTATACATGTTAAAATAATGATTCCTTTTTCATTTTCAGGAAAAGAAAATTGGAACCTATTTTCTACTGAAATGAATATGCCTTTCAAAAAATTATATAAATAGTAATGAGAGCTACAAATACAATTAATTAATAATATTTAAAAGGAAAAAAACATTATTGATTTTTTTATAAAATATTTGTTTTTATGAAAGATGATTTCTAACTAAGGAGAGATATACTATAAGTTTTTCTTAAAAAGATTTTATTTATCACTTTATGTAACAAAGAGTTTAAAAATGATATTAAAACATGAAAACATATTGAAATAACTAGATTAGAATAAATTATATTGATTTAAATATAGTTATATCATTGAATTCCACTAGGGAACACTTAAATAAAATATCTAATAATGATGAGACTTTGAAATAAACTATTACCTATTTGGTAGATTTTAAATCATAAGCCACAGAAAATAAATTATATAAAATTATACATTAAATACTTGTCATACAAATTTATTCCTGATATAACATATAAAAGGAAATTTATATGCACCAAACAAAGGTAATAAGTTGTGAATAATGATTATGACTCATTAAAAGTAAAATTTAGATTAGAAACCCTAACATATGGTCAGATTTCCTTCACACATGTTCAAAACTAATGTATAATGGGTTAATTCATGATATTAATTGATAAAACAAAATTAATATTTACAGTATTATTTATATTCCTTTTATAATATTTTACCACAAATTTATTAATAATATGTCATTATTTTCATTGTTTTGGGTGTAAATTGTCTTTTTTCTCATGCTTGTTTTGTTATGAATGTAGTAGTTATGGTTTATAGGATAAAAATATATATTATCTCCATAATTATAATATTTTTATTTGTATAATATTTACCCATTATATATTTTTTTGAACCTTTTATTAATGTTTTATAAGTAAAATGAATCACAACTCTTTGTGGAGATGAAGGTCGTACGTACACATGAGAAATGAATTCATTACCCTATAAAGATAAAGGGTATGGAATTTGGGGAATTATTAATTAAAAAAACATTAATATCTAATATATCTCATATATTAATATTTTTTTTATTACATTTAATTTGATGTATAATTGAAAAACCAATCCCTTTTTCATTATGATATAGTGGAATTTAGTACACACAAGTGATGTTAGAATTTTTTAAATCGAATGGAAAATAAAAATTACATGTGATAAAAAATTTTATATTTATAATAATATCAAAAATATCATTTACATTTTCTAAATCCATAATTATATCAAACCATGAATGGCGGTGAAGGAAAATTCACTACATCAGTTCGTGAGGCTGTAGATCGCCTTACAGATAGTCATTGACATTATTTCCCATTTGATGGATGAAGATATGGATAAATATAATTATATAAAAATAATAACATATAAATATATTTTAGATATAGGTGTTATTATATTAGATGTTTTATGAAATAATTAATTGAAGAAATGTGGAATTAAAATGAATTAAATTTACTATGATAATTACCTTCAATAAGAGAAGCCTCTTCTTCAAAACCAATTACTGATCCTTGGGTTGGTGTTTTGGGAGGACCAGAAGCTCTTGAATATTAATAAGAATATTGGGGAGAGATTTTTGAAGTGGTTTTATGAGAATAATTAAATTAGGGATTTTATTATGTGAGGGGAGGGAGTGACCTTATATAAGTGGGGAAATGGAACCCTCATGGAAATTATTTTAATTGTTCCCAATGAATCCAAAATGATAAGTAAATCCACATTCAAAATACTTTAAGATATCCTTAGTATATAAATATGTATAGTATGAGTTAAAAAGTTTCAAATAAAATACTATTTTGACAATTTTTTTATCATTTTGACAATTATATTTATAGATTAACACAATGTAAAACCCATTTTACCTAAACATTAATTATTTATATTTACAGTTTTCCAAAATATTTTTGTTAAAAAAGAAATTCAACATCATTAGATAATATAAATTATGATGATATAAAAAATATAATGCATTTTTTAAAATTCTATTAACATAATTGGAATAATTCAATTTAAAATTATACATACATATGTGATGAAAAAGTGGCTTCTGTAAGCAAACATTCTCGACCATATATATGGGTTTAATATCGAAATTCAACTTAAAATTCATAAACATTATCTAAATTTGATAAAATGTAATATATTTGGACTCATAAAATATTACATCCAATTGATAAAATTATTTATCATTAAAAGTAATTTAAATGAAAATAATATTTTCATTTTAAATCTATTATTTTTCACTATAAATTAAAAAATTGGAATGATTCAGAAAAAAATTCACCCAAATATAAGTTTTATATGATTATTTAAGAAATTATATTTATTTTTTCAAACTAACATTCTCAAATTAAATGAATTAATTATAATTTTTTGTGAAAATCACAATGATATCACCATTTAGAAAAAATATAGTTTTCTAGAAGGCATTTATTTTACATTTAAATGATTTTTATATAATTTAAAATCAATTTATAATCATCGAATTTAATTTATAAATGTGTGAACCTTAAAATTTTCATATATTTGTTATTATTATCCATATCTTCCAACTTAAATGCTATGTTATAATGATCGTAGAAAAATTATAATATTTCTATAGAGTATCATGTTTCGTTAAACTTGGTGTTTCTTGTATCACATGTTCTCAAAGATATTGAATTTTTATTAAGTAAAATGTATCATAATGTTTCTGGGATTTTATATTCTATAATAATATTGGTGTTGTGATGCATATAATATCAAACATTATGTTACTTTTTCTAAAATTTTGAGGTGTTACAATATTTGAAATATAGAAGCATATTTATGTAGAGTGTCAAACTAGTTTAATATAAATTAAATTCTTTTATCCACTGAGTGATGATTGAGTCAAGATCAATGCCCCAAGCCCATGGGTACTAACCCTAGGAAAAACTGGAATAGAGTCACATACCATTGTATTATATATGAATGGATTTATTTTCATATAAAAATATTTATATTTTAAAAAATAAAATTTATTTGTTTTACTATGATTAGTATATTACTTATGTAATTCACTAGGGTTGGAAAATCCCAATCCCAAAAAATTTAATATACGTAACTCTGATATAAACAATGAAGATCCATATCATCATATTATATTTATTACACTCCATATTACATAAGGAAATACAAAATAAAAACCCATATGATTATGATTCAATCTTAATTCATGTAATTATTTAAATAGCATAACAAAATTTAATTGAAATAAAAATACATAATCTAAAACTCCATAATATGACATGAAATTTAACTTTTCATCTAATACTATATGAGATAAAATGGAAATGTATATAATAATGGGAATAGCAATAAAGACCAGTAAGGGAATAGTCAAAGCATAACATAATGTAAAGTAGTACATGTTAGTCATTAAGAATATAAAATTATCATAAGTGGTGTGAGAACCATAAAATTTAATACTGAATCATGATATTATAGGAAACAATCATGGAAACATGACCATGTTAACAAAAAAACATGTTATAAAAACTATAATTCATGGTTAGTCAAGATGAAATAATAACATAGTGTGATTAGGATAACCAGTCACACATAATAAATGGTATTTGGTGAGAAAAAAATACCAAATTAATTAGAGGGATATATTATTCTGAGACCTGTAATCATATACATATCATGTACATGTATAAGTGTTCCATATAGGTCAAACACAAATATAATGTATTTCATAAATAATAATCCCATGACAAATGATTGTGGGAAACATATATAGAAATATACACCAAATGAAGGATTAAAATATCTATGCGAATACCATTTAGTTTAAATGAGGATTGTAATTCATTAAAAAATTTATGGTGTGGATACTTTTAGGATAATTTTTTCATCATTACATAGGTACGAAAAATATTCATAATAGGATTTAATGATTATACAAGGGTTATATTATAAATTTTATATTAGAATTATAGTAATATTAATTCTTAAAACATTTTACAACCTCATGGGTTTTAAGTCATCATGAAGAATATAAATAATGTTCATGAATAAGGAGGAGGAGGTGGAGAGAATCCCTTACTATGAGAGGGAAGTTATAAATGCTTGAGAGGAGAAACATTAGAGATTGGAAGAACCATGAGAGGGATATATATAGAAGAATGTAGTGTAGATTCATGATCTATTTTTTTTCAGAGGAATTAAAGGATTGGTGAGCGTTATTAAAAAATAAAGGGAATTCATTATTAATTTCAAAACATAGATTTTGTACTATATATGAGAAATTAATTTAAACCATAAACCATCCCTTGGGGTTTCCCATGGTTACTGTAAAACAATACTATGTATAATTATTTTATATTTATAAGATACGAAATAACTAAAATAATACCCATGGTGATGTTGAAGTTTATCGTGGTTATAGAGAATTGTTTTTAAAACCATAAAATATAATATATGTTTGTGTGGATTCAATAATGGTATTAAAAATTATTCAAATAAATTACAAATGTATTTTAAAGGGGAACATAAAATTGGTGATGGATACATATTATAGTATTTATTATATCACTTTTTTTGTATTATGGTGTCATAATACATAATTTATGTTTATAAAATATTTAATATTTACCCTAAAATTCAACAGGCTTGTAAAAGTATGAAACATTCCCCATTGGATAATTTATACATGCCGGTTTCAAAAATAATTTTTTTTAGAAAAAAAATTCTTTTAATATGTAAATCTACTCTTCTTTAAAAAAAATTCCATTTACTATAAAATACTTGTTTTTACAATTATAATAATTTCTCATCCTTATAGAAATTAAATTTTTCATCATAAAATTATATTTTCATTTAGATTTACATAAATAATATTTAATAAGAATATTTTAATAAAATAATATTTATTTCAAATTTGAAGGAATTAATCAAATGTCTGTCTTGATGGAAACTATATATTTCCCAAAAGACCAATTTGTGATTCATTGATGTAAAGAACTAGAAATTTCATGGAATTTTTTTTCCTTAAAATCTTTGAAATTTTATGAGTACCTAGTTTCTGAAGGCACCTGATTCCGAGGCCCAGTTTGCCCGGAATAATTTTCTGAAATTAAGCTCGGGTAAGTTCAGTAAATTAACGAGCGGGTTTTTAAAACGTTTGAACTGGTGCTCGGAATTGAAATATGAGTGCACCGATGAACTCGTAGTGCTGGTATTTCCTTAAGGGGACCTTTACTGCAGTTGTGTTTTATGTGGGTTGAAAGTTAAAATTGGGGTTAAATAAAGAAGTTAAAATAAAATTGTTAGAACAATTTTAAATTTTTCTGTTGAAGTTAATTCCTCCCATTGGATTTAACTGTGGGGCCCACACCCACCCAAATTCCCTTGTGTGGATATTTGATAGGTGGGGCCTACACAAGCCCCGACTCTTATCTCCCCAAAACCTCCCTTAAACCCGATTTAAACTCCGTTGTTTAATGTAAAAACTCCCATTATTTATGAGGACTCTTCCTCTCCCTCTCTCCCTATTTAATGTTTTCCAACAATCCTTAATTAATGAAATGAATCTCTTCAATTAATTAATTATGTGTTTTGAATTTTAAATTTTTACATAGCATGTGTTAATAAAATAATAGCTTAGGATTAATATTTTATTTTTGGGGCATCCATTGTGTTAAGGATAGTGGGGGAGAGAGATTTTGAGAAGGGAGAAAGGTATTCCTCTCCTCAATGAAGAACAGTGCTCTTCTCCGATGTGGAACACTCACCTTCAATATAGAATGACTTGGCCAAGAATGCTCCATGTTTCTTCAATCCATTTCATCCTCCGCATCATGGGAGGACAAACTGACGCGGAGAACACACCAACGATGATGGTTCTTTCTCAGACATTGATGAAGCAACATCAGTTTCCACGTCTACAACGAACAAACCATATTCGAGGTAGGTGGATTGCATCAATTTTATTTCAAGTAAATTGTTATTTCATTCTACGTGAAACCATGTTTATCTTTGGCCAATTGATAATGCCTAACACGGAGGGTGTGGGATGGAAAAACATGGCCCGACGACCCTCCGCGCATTTTTCTCCTATGCACAGATTGATGGGCAATAATGAAACGGGACCACCATGGTGATTTGAAGTTGTCTTAGTGAAGAATAGGTCCCGGAAGAGCCGCAGGCGCAGAGGGTGGGCGAATCGGACCACCGGAGCGCGTCTGGTGGTCCGTGAAAGGGGGACTCGCACGCCGCTGAATCATACCACCATGACTATAGAAGAAACCTAGAACGACATAGCTGTTCCAGTGGTGAAGCGGCCAGACATTAAGTCATACCAGCTGGCGGAGGCCGCGTCCCCCACGCTCGGCCATCTGACCGAGCCAGTGCACCCCCTGGTCGGGTCGGGGCAGGCCACGTGGGACGAGCCAAACCATCCGGGCTGGACCACTCCCAACTGGGCCATACCTGGACCTGGGACGGGTCAACACGGTTTAGGTTGGGCTGGGTTGGATCGAGCCCAAACCCCCCTTTTTGGACCATATTTGTTTAAACGCTCATAACCTGAGCTACAGACCTCCGATCGAAGCACCGTTAGTTGCGTAGGAATCCTTGGATCGAGAAAATAGTTTCTTTATATTACACTCAAGGTTTTGGAAATGTTTTTGTATGGAAGTGTTGGTTCGAACCCGAAAAAAACCGGGCCCTCAAAGCAGAAACGCTTATAACATAAGGACCGGACATCCGATTGATGTGTTGTCAAATACGTTGGATTTATCTTGATGGGAAGGTTATTTTGGAATACTCCACATGAGGTTTAGACACATTTAGAGTATGGTCGTGTTGGGTTTAGCTTGAAAACCAACTGGGCCCATGCAATGGAAAATCCAATAATTCTCAGACCGGACGTCCATTTGACGAACCGTCAGTGGCGTTGGTAATCTCATTGAGAAATGGTTCTTTTGAGTATACCCCAGGGAGTTCGGGGTATAGTTGAGATACGGTTAGGGTGGTTTGTACACGAATCCAACCAGACACCCAGGATAAAAAGAATAATAACTCAAAGACTGGGCATCTGATTGACGCACCCTATGATATGTTGAGATCCCTATGACATTACAGATCTTTGTGATACTTCTTCATGAGAATTTGTGACACGTGGAGTGTCGACCTATAGCTCGTGGATCATATCCTCCTAGAGACGAACATACGGAGTACGGAGACCTTGTAGTAGGATGAGACTTGATGACAGTTTGTCCGATTCGATTCGGAGTGACTTGACTAGCCGAGGATGGATCGCTACTGAGTTGGGGTGACAACCCCATGGAAGAGGAGCGCTATTGTGTTGGGGCAGCAAACCCACTGTAGTCAGCAGGAGGAGTACCTCTGTATTCTCTTAGGGGGATCTCTACTGTGTTGGGGTGGCAGACCCATGGCAGGGAGCACTACTGTGTTGGGGTGGCATACCCATGGTACTCGACAGAGGAGGAGTACCTCAGCAGTCTAAGGATTGTTAGTAGAACCTCAGGGTTGTGACAAGACTACTGTGCTCGAGAGAGGGGGAGTTCTATAGCAGTAGTGGTTTCGAGATCATGAATAAAATCCTGGTTTGAGCTGAGTCAATGAACTTTGTGTTTTCCTTATGATTGAGATGGGTTACTAGATAGCATAGGTATATGTATGGGCATATACATAAGTAAAGGTTATCTATTGATATCATTATTTTTAGTTTTTCATTTTTGGATTTAGTGATACCTTGAGGGACTCGGGGTCCCTATTGAGTATTGTTATACTCACCCCTACACGGGCTATTCCTGCACCTCATTTTGTTCTATGCAGACGCTGGACAACGCTGACCGAGGCACAATGTTTGATAACAAGAAGGTACCCAGAGGTGGACATACGGCGCGACAGCACATAGAGCGGACCGATAGATGCGTAGTGTTGAGGTGGACATATGTACCTACCCTTTAGGTAGGAACCCGAAGGACGATCCAAGAGTTGCTTCGCCATTCAGTTGTTTGTATTTTTAGTTGTACTTTCATTCATTTGTAGTTGTACCTTTCTTTTGGGACTGTATTCCGGCCCCTTTGTACTTTCAGTACACATGTTATTTTGCTTTACTTAGTGTTTTCTTCCTCTTGTACTCTGGTTGTGTGTGTTTACATTTCATAAAGGAATCCCTTCCCTTTTTATCAAGATTTATGCCTTTGATGCTAGTCGCCAGCCCCTTGCCTATGGAAGGTGGGCTTGGGGTAGTCACAGCACGGGCCCCGAGGACGGGTCATGAAAAATTGGTATCAGCAGAATCAGTTCTACCACATAACATAGAGCTCTGATATTTCTTCTCTGTGAAGCAATGGTGTTAAGCGTACGATGTTTGTTTTTTAGTTCAGGAATCTGGTGTTGGGGTGGGTGGCCGATGTATCCATACACAAGGACCCTATTTTCTGATTTGCAACTCAGTGCACGAAAACACTGACTGCGTGTGTGTTTTCAAAAGTTTCTTTTATGTTAGGTCAACCCGGGTCAGCTCACCAGGTACAGTATTTTGATTGTGGAACCCATGAATCTTTTTCAAAATGTCTTCACCCAGTCAGTCAATGCGGGTTCTGATTGGGGATTGTGATGGTAGACTACTGAGTAGCTAGGCCTCAGTATATGTGCCTCTTCTAGCTGAGACACCCGCAGAGAGTCCACACTACATGAGCGCATTGCATGAGTTCCAGCGACAGATGCCTCTAAGGTTTCGAGGGGAGTCGCATTTTCAGATGGTTGGGTACTAGCTGGAGTTTGTAGAAAGCGCTTTCCACATAGCTGGGACACCCACTGACTTGATGGTGTACCTAGATTTTAGCCTCTTTTCGGGAGAAACTGAGAGGTGGTGGAGCCAGATTCTCCAGTTTTTCGATGATATGACCTTCACCTGGAGAATCATCGAGAGTTTTTTAAGGGTGGAGTTTATACCAACGACTCTACACTATGAGCATGCTCACGATCTATTGCCCTTGCTACAAGGTTTTCCGACCATAGCGGAGTCTTCTACAGCTGGAAGTAGAATGATGACACAGAAGTCCAAGAAGAATAGGCCAACAGGAGGGTGACCTCGGGATACAGGTTCAGTTGTGCGACGCACATGATACAAAGTCATCCATATGGGGAGCAAGAAGTGCTATGCATGTGGCAGGTAGGGTAACATGGCTCGATACTGCCCGACCTGTCCAGCAGATGAGCAACAAGAAGCAGAGGAACCTACCAAACTACGGTAGAGGAGCAGTCCGTATAGCCGGTGGGGTGTGACTCTTCAAGGTATTTCAACCACCACCACTAGGAGGTCCACCTCGACCATAGGGAACTGGTGGACATGGGAGAGCACAGCTCCAGGAAGCTAAAGCATATGACTATGGAGCTACAGAAGTAGGTGGACATAAGCGAGACTAGTTCCAGGCATGGAGGCCTTTGTTCTTGGTGTTTCTAGATTCTGTGTTGTTGTTGTTTGTGGTTGTTATGTGTCTTTGTGCTTTGAGCTGCAGTAATAAAATACACTTATCATTGTGACTTTTACTTTCCTGTATTTTTTGTATGATTGATACTAAGATGTTCCAGTTAAAACTGCTGACTTGACCCTTACTTGCAATATTAGTACTGGAGGAGACCCAGTAACCATTCACTGATACCGATAATGTGACTCAAACCTTGGAGGTGAGAGTAATGGTTGGATCACTTGGCAGTAGCGTCGAGGCCTTATGACGTATTCTATGGAATGAAATATCACCATACAAGTCAGGATTGACTGTATTAGGAAAAGAACGTGGTTCATTATGGAGATGAGAACAAATTTCTCTTTTTGGTAGAGGAGAAATCTCAGAACCTCTTGTAAAGCGTAGAAGAAGATGGGTAGAGATGAATTCTTACAATTTACAAGTCTCACCATAGTTTGTTGAGCGAACAGTTTACAGTTTACTCTAAACTCAATAGTCTCAGGTGTGTCTTCTCAGAGAAAGACCTAAACCTGAGATAGAAGCGATGGCTTGAGTTCCTCCAGGACTATGACTTCAAAATAGTCCATACTCTTAGTATAAGATCAGGTGTTAAGCTCTTATGAGAGGCGAGATAGCAGCTGGCTGCGTTACAGATATCGTTTGTGGATAGTGATGGAGTCAGCATGTGAAGAACCAGAGATGCTTCAAGCTACGAAAGAGAAGGTGTAGATCATCTAGGAGCAGATGAAGACTGCATAGAGCAGATATAAGTTCAATGCTAATAGGAGAAGAAGATAACTAGAGTTCGAGGATGGAGACCACGTCTTCCTACGGGACTAACCTCGACAAGGTCAACAAAGATTTAGCCAGGGTGGAAAGTTATCTCCACATTTTATTAGACCTTTGCTGGTCCTCAACAGAGTAGGTGAGGTAGCTTACCACCTGGCCCTTCCAACTTAGTTATACTGGGTGCATGATGTCTTTCACGTATCTCTGCTGAGGAGATACGTTCACAACCCATTCCACAACATCGACCACGAAAAGATAGATATCGATCACGGGGCGAATTTCACGATGGTTCCCATAGAGATTGAGGATCAATAGGAGTGGGTCCTATGAGGATGGTAGATTCTTCTAGTGCACTTTTTCTGGCAGCACGGGAACCTCCAGGAGAGCATATAGGAGTGGGAGGCTTAGATGCATGCTCAGTACACCCTTTTGTTTACCTAGAATTTGTTATAGCTTTACGAGGATGTAAATCCCTGAGGTGGTATTAATTTAATGACATTGAAATTTCATGTAAATTTTTTTCTTAAATTCTATGGAATTTTACGAGTATGCAGATTCTTACAACACCTGATTCCGAGGCACGGTGTGCCTGGAATAATTTTATGAAATTTAGCTCAGGTACATTCAGTAAACGAACGAGCGGATTTTTCTAACTTTTGAACCGGTGATCGGAATTGAAATATGAGGGCACTGATAAACTCGCAATGCCGATATTTTCTTAAGGGTGCCTTTAACGCAGTTGCATTTTATGAGTGTTGTAAGTTAAAATTGGGGTTAAATTAGGATGTTAAAATAAAATTGTTGGAAAAATTTTATACTTTTATATGGAAGTTAAATCCTCCCATGTGATGTTACTGGCGGGGCCCACACCCACCCAACTTACCATGTGTGTATATTTGATAGGTGGGGCCCAAACGATCCCCAACCCTTCATCTCCCCATAACCTCCTTTAAACCCCATTTATACTACCTTGTTTAATGTTACAACTCCCCTTATTTATGTGGACTCCTCCTCTCCATTTCTCCCTATTTAATATTTGCCAACAAATCGTAATTAATAAAATGAACCTCTTCAATTAATTAATTAATTAAGTGTTTTGAATTTTGAAATTTTAAATTGCATGTGTTAATAAAATAATATCTTAGGCTTATTATTTTATTTTTTGGGAAATCGTTGTTTTAAGGAGAGTGGGGGAGAGAGCTTTTGAGATGGGAGAAAGGTATTCCTCTACACAATGATGAATGATGCTCTTCTCTGATGAAGAACACTCACCTTCAAAGGAGAACGACTCTGCAAAGAACGCTCCATGTTTCCTCAATCCTTTTCTTCCACCGCATCAAGGGAGGAGACACCGACGCGGAGAACTCGCCAACAACGATGGTTCTTTCTCCGATGTTGATGAAGAAACATTGCTTTCTATGTCTACAAAGAACAAACCATATTCTAGGAAGGGTGGTTTTCTTAAATTTTATTTCAATAAATTTCTATTTCATTCTATGTGAAACCGTGTTTATATTTCTCCAAATGATAATGCCTAACGCCGAGGGCGCGGGCCGGAAAAACACAACCCAACAACCCTTAGCCGGTGGTAATTCTATGCGCGGATTGACGGGCGATGATGAAATGGGACTGAAACATTGATTTGAAGTCGTTTCAGTAAAGTGCAGGTCTCGGGAGAGCCGCTGGCGTAGACGGTGGGTGAATCGGACCACCGAAGCGTGTCCGGTGGTCCGCAAAAGGCGGCACCGGTGCGCCATGCCGGCGCGACGACGGTGGCGTCCGACTGTAGCGGTGCGCCGCCGGAGCAGACCGCCGCGACTGTGCCATGACCGCAGAAGAAAACTTGAACGGTAGAGCCATTTCGGTGGTGAAGCAAAGTAGCATTAAGTCGCGCCAGCTGGGGGAGGCCGCGTCCCCCCACGCTCGGCCAGCTGGCTGAGCTAGCGCCCCCACCCCCGGCCGGGCTGGGGCGGGCCATGTTGGCCGAGCCACGCGGGCCGGGTCGGGCCACGCCAGCTGGTCCAGGCTGCGCCCAACTGGGACTAACCCAGACCCGGGTCGGGTCGACCAGGTTCGGGCCAACCCAGGGCGGGTTGGGACGGGTCGAACCGGGCCCAGACCCCCCTTTTTCGGACCAGATACATTTAAATGCTCATAACATGAGCTAAATACCTCTGATCAATGCACCGTTTGTTGTGCAGGAATCCTTGGATTGTTATGGGTGTTTCAGTATATTACAATCAAGGTTTCGACAATGTTTGGGTATCGCCGGGTTGGTTCGAACCCAAAACCAACCGGGCCCTCAGAGAAAAAACACTTATAACTTAAGGACCGAACGTCTGATTGACATGCTGTCAACTACGTTGGATTCCTTTTGATGGGACGGTTCTTTTGGCATACTCCACCTGAGGTTTGTACATAGTTGGAGTATGGTCATATCAGTTTTCTCTTGAAAACCAACTGGGCCCCTGGAACGGAAAAGAGAATAACTCTCAGACCTGACGTTCATTTGACGAACCGTCAGCGGAATTGGTAATCTTGTTGAGAAATAGTTCCTTTGAGTATACCTCATTAGAGTTCAGGGTATAGTTGAGATATGGTCATGTTTGTTCACACATGAAACCAATCGGGCCCCCGAGACAAAAAAGACTAATAACTCAAAGACTAAGAGTCTGATTGACACACTGTCTATTGCAATGAGATCCCTATGACGTGACATATCTTTGTGATAATTCTTCATGGGACTTCATGACACGTGGAGTGTAGACCAATAGATCATTGAGAAGATCATCTTAGAGATGATCATATGAAGTATGGTGACCTTGTAGTTGGATGAGACCTGATGACTGCTTATTCGATTCGATTCGGAGTGACTTGACTAGCCCAGTAGGGATCATTACTGTGTTGGGGAGACAGACCCATGGTGGAGGAGAGCTACTATGTTGGGGTGGAAGACCTGCAGTACTCGGCAGGAGGAGTACCTCTATAGTCTATTAGGGGGAGCACTAATATGATGGGGAGGCAGACCCATGGCGGGGAGCACTACTGTGTTGTGGTGGCAGACCCTCGGTACTCAATAGAGGATGAGTAACTCAGCAGTCTAAGGTTAGTGAGTAGAACCTCGGAGTCGTGACCGGACTACTGTACTCGATAGAGGGGGAGTTCTCCAGTAGGCTTGGTTTCATCATCATGAATAAAATCTCGGTTTGAGCTGAGTCAATGGCCATTGTGTTTACCTTATGATTGATATGGGTTACTTGACAACTTAGGTATATGAATGGGAATATATCTAAGTAAAGGTTATCTGTTGAGATCTTTCATTGTGGTTTTTCCTTGTTGGATTTAGTGAGACCTTTAGGGTATTGAGGTACTTAATGAGTATCCTTATACTCAACCCTACATGGGCTATTCCTGCACCTCGTTGTGTTGGATGCAGATGACAGACAATGCTAACCGAGGAAGAATGTACGAGGACTAGATGGTACCCGGAGGTGGAAACTCGGCGTGACGATACACAGAGAAGACCGATAGATGTGGAGTGATGAGTAAGACATTTGTACTTACCCTTATGGTTGGAACCCAGAGGATGATCCAGAAGTTTCTTCACCATTTAGTTGTTTTTCTTTTACGTTGTACTCTCTTTCAGTTGTAGCTGTACCTTTCTTTTGGGCTTGTATTCCGGCCCCTTTGTACTTTCGTTACACTTGTTATTCTTATTTACTTTGTGTTTTCTTCCACGTGTACTCTGGTTGTGTGTGTTTATTTTTCATAATGGCAATTCCTTCTCTTTTTATCAGGATTTACACCTCTGGTGCTAGTCGCCAGCCCCTGGCCTATGGAAGGCGGGCTTAGGGTAGTCACTGCACGGGCCCCGAGGACGGGTCATGACAATCGACCCAAATTTTCTTTACAAACATGTTACTTAATATTTATATTGTAATAATTAAAGAAAAATATAGTCATTGGTTTATTAAAAATAAATTTAGATAAATTCATACTGTTAACATCCATATACATACCCCCATATTGCACCGGTTTATTCTCAAAGGGAAATATATGTGATGTTGATACATTATTGTGTTGTTTTGGTGAACATGATATGGGTTGTTGTCTTGATAACATTGAACATATCCCAAAAAACAATACTCTTGATGTAGTTTTTGAATATCATTTTGGGTTTGGTCGAGGTAAACACTTTCTGATAGCATCACCTTTAGATACTCAAATAAATGATCATCATATGGTATGATCCCACTGTTCTAGGACATCACTTCATATTTTTCGGTCAATTAAGATTTATAACAACTCGTATTATATATTAATCATAAAATTCATTTTACAATGCCCATAATGTTTTATAATCATTAAAATAGTTCCGGATATAACATATAATGATCCAAAACAAACAATATTGTGATTGAGATTTTTATAAAATCATTATAGATAATGGAATTTATTCATTTGAAAAAAGTAATTCCATTTAAAAACATATGGTTATTACAATGAATTACTCTCCAATGGAATTCTTTGGGATTGATAATTATGTATGGAGTATGATTTATCAACAATTAAAATTAATTACATGAGAGGCAATTCACATAAAAATGGGTTTTTACATATATTATTATATACTACCTGAGGATATCTAACACCAATGCGACGTTTAACCATACATAGTGCGAGAGGAATACGGAAAAAATATATTACCCACAAATGGGGTTTAACATCAATCTATTATGGTTTTATAATATTTTAGATCATTGATTTATGATTATAAAATGACAATTTCTTAGTATGGTGTTGGACACAACCACTTTACTCTACTATATTCATTCATTATTTATTTTTTCTCTTTAATTTAATCTATTAAATAATTTAATTATATGATAGGTATATCATCATCATGAATATTTCCACTATTGTACCAAATAAATATATTGTAAAAAAACTCATATGGGATATATTTGATCGTTTTAAAATGAATTCATAATTTATATAAATTGAGGAAGACTGTTCACTCAATTATGTTACTATGACATATATCAAATAAGTGGTTATGTTTCTTGGCACACCACATACTATTATATCAGATCAAGATCCAAGGTTTTCCAGAATGTTCTATATAATCATTTATATTTTATTGAACAAGTACTTAACCATAATTATGCCATAAAATCATAAAAAATTGTCAATCAAAATATACTATAAATTATTGAGAATAAATTCTTAGATCATTCTTTATAAACATTAATGGTTATAGGGGTTAGTAATTTATTACAACCATATAAATATATTAAAAATTAATCCATTAAATAATTTATATTATCCATATAAAAATATGTTTAGTTTAAATATACAATTACAACATGATAGGATGAATATATAAAAAATGACTATTGGGATAACAAATAGTTTAAGAGGTAATAAAAACATTTAAATCCATTCAATAATAAAGTAGTCTAGATCAAAGTGGGTAGATGGCCTATGTCCCAATCATAAAAGTGACTTGATGTTTTTTAGATTAAAATAATCCATTCCTTAGAATATATCCATGTAATAGAGTTATAATAATTGATAATAAAGGAAAACTATGTCTTAGGTATGTTTTCCCATTTGGGGTTCTTGATCATGTTCAACTTGTAAAAAATCTACTTTCCATCCCAGAAACATGTCTAAAGTACATGATGTGATCTACATGTACCTATTAATAGAAAAAATACTGGATCACTCATATGTATAAATCATTAGTTTTTATAGTATGAACATTCAATCTATTTTTAAAATAATATTTGTAAATAATTGATTAAAGAGATAAGTTTCATTGATGAAATACAACTAATATTGTAAATGTAATATGGATAAATCATTTGAGCAAAGAGTCAACATGGGAACATATGGATTAAATAAAACTAAAGTATCATCATTAATTTTTAAATAAAACAATTACTATTCATACCATAAGAAAATAAATATTTTGTATAAATATACTCTTTAAGGGTTTAGATATATGTAGTCCGACCTTAATCATGTTTCCGTAGCCTATAGTTAAAAGAGGATGAATATAGTTGGTCTGAAGATGTTTGGGTACAGAAATATGGAATGCGGGAGAATTTGTTGTGTGTAATGGGTTCATTCCATGAATCTAAAGTTCATGGATAGGGTGAGTGATCGATTCACTGTATGAAATCCATTCATAGCTAGTGATAGTTTAGTACTTGGGGTACCTCATGAAGTGATATAAATTGGGGATAAATGGTTCAAGGCGACACTTTTTTTAGAAAAAACAAAAATGTGATATAAACATGACGTGAAAGGGTTTGAAAAAATCAAAATATGGCATGAATATTGTCTTTATATGTTGTATCACCATGGAATTTATCAATGCCTATGATTATTGGAATCAATTTTCCGAAGATGAGCAATTCTCAAATCTAGTGTTTTGAAATCACATTGATAGAGATTAATCCCAATCATTCTTCTTTTATCTCCTCTATTGAGAGGTATATTGACCCTTTTATCTCATTTATATTAAATCTAGATCCACTCTATTCTCATATTAATGAAATGGAGGTTTATCTCGTTTAATAAAATATAGTTTCTTGATTTTTCATTTCTGTGGTAATGGTTATGTTTCCTCGGAGGGATGTTTATCTTGTGGGATGGGTGTTTGGTTTTTACAACATGGGTCAATTATCAAATTAATAATAATTATTCCTTTAAGGTATGAGAATTTTTACTCCTCCAATTCATTTACATGAAATTTTAAGGCAATCATGGTTAATCCAATTATATGGAAATGAAATTTACCTAATAAATATTACACCAGATTTATAAACAATTGGTTGTAGTGATTCCATGTTACCTGTTTCTACAATTATAATAAATTTCCTCGTCATTTTCATGATAGTGTGCAGTATAAGTTATTATTTTTATCATTTCTTAATTTTCAGTTTTTAGCTTGTTTCTCGTGATTAAAAATAGTCATCAATGTAATTCAGTTTACTATTAATTTGTTAGATAATGAATTTAAGAAGAGTCATGTTTAAATATGATGCTTCAAATAATTTAACAATAATAAAATTGATTCAATTTTCATGTAAATATAATGTTTACATTTTATTTAATTATTATAATTGATAAATAATGTGAATCATATTAATTCATGTTGATTATAATAATTTAAAATTCAAGTTAATTGATAATAATACTAATCTGTAGTATTGAAACTGGTATAAACACTATGATAATTTTCATCTTCTGATATCATGTAATATATTGATGGTGTCAAATGAATATAGTGTGAAACAATGAATAATTAATTATTTAATTCCATATGAAATAAATATTTTTTTTTTGATAATTTACTTTCTAGGGTATGATTTTATGATATTCAAAAGAAGGCATTGATTTTGGAGTTGTGAGAGTTCGTTTTTTAAAGGAAAGATTCCATGATTTAGGGTCAATATTTCAATATTGGATATACTTTTTTCAACACAATTATTTTGGGATGTGATCTAGATTCAATATTTTCTATGTGATGCGATATTATCTTGGTGTGAATATGCCTCGGTTGGATGAGGTGATATGTGGGAATGGGGGCCCGAATTATGTGGTAGTAATTGATAAATGTGATTGATATATACATCAGGATATTAATTTTTGTGTTTAGGATGGTACCAGAGATGATTTAATGGGTTGAAACTATAATGACGCATTGATGTGATAAATTTCTATTCATGATTGAAGTGGATATTTATAATGGATGATGTTCAGGATTCTAGTTTTATATGCATTCATTTCCCTAAAGCTTTAGGAAGATGGATTTTCTTAGTTTCATGTTTACTATATTTTGATGATTAGGATGGTTTTCCTAGAGTAAATGGATTAATGGACGATAATAATAAATAATAATAAATTCTAAACCCATTGGGTTGGGGTGTGTGGAATGAAATCAATGAAAATATGTGAATCATGTGACACCATAGACTCAGTTTGGATTATACAGGGAGGGTATGGACTTGACATTGTTGGTTGATGAATATATCTTGAAAAAATGGGAATAATTGATATAATAGATAATATATTAATTAATTAAAGGAAGTGAAAAAATAAAATTAGTAATTAATTTAACTCATAAAATATGTATGTGCCAATAAGATATATTTACCCATGTAGTAGAAGACAAGTGTCTTGGAGATGATTCTTAGAGTTGTCACTATGAGTATTTTTATCACATAGTGTTTTTTGATCTATGTAATTTCTTATATATCATATTATTTATAATAATACATCAGCAATGTTAGTTCTGGTGACTAACAACTAGTGGATTATAGGAGGTGTTTTCTAGAACATCCCAGGGGGAGGATGGATGATGTACTACCCCCTATAATCCATTCCTCCTGCCTTAGAAGTTACTTGTGCGGGTATGTGTACTGGTTTGTTTTCCATATATGTGTTTAGATGAATATATGGCTTGATGTTATTTAAAACACATGTATCTCTAGATAATGTATCCAAACTATTATAATTGGTAAAACTTGTAGGAGTTGTGATGACTTTAGGTAGATACTTTGTGTATGTGTTGGGATGGATTGGGGTAAAATACATTTTGTTTGATACAAATTATATGGAATATTGTTTCTGCCAATTACTACTCAGTTACTATATGTGGATATATGGATGAGATGACGTGATGCATGAGGTGCATGTTTTTCTGCCTTTCCCTATTGTCTTTATGCTGCCTTATTTTGTGGAGAGAAAGATATAGACATGTTATTTTAGGGTAGAGTGAAAAACTATTGCAGGAAAGTGATCAAGGTACCCATCATGATTCATTATTATATTAAATTCTCTCTTTTAGGTGGTATATTTTAATAGATATCCATGGTGAGGCTTGAAACATAGTATGTATGTTTATGGGATGAGTTAATTTCATAATTTTTAATGTTATTTTGCATGATTTAGAATTCTATTTCAGGAGAGGGTCCATGGGGGATGCAACTAGGAATAATATTATCCTCACTGTTCATATATAAAATTAATTTTTAGACCACTAGAAGAATGATAGATATTAAAAGTGATGTCACTTACTCATGGTTTTTGACTACCTCTTTTGGAATTCTATTCACTTCCACCTTTACCTTCTTAAAATTGTTGATTTCCATTCAGTTGTAATTTTAATATATAAAATAATGTGTTTTCACTTGGGATTTATTTATATATATTCATCTCAAGGAATTTATTGTATTATCTGTCTGATCTACGCCTTCATTAGGTTTTAATAGTGGTTGATTTCTTCTATAGTATGATTTGTATCCATTGGTGATTGTAACCATCACAAGGCCTATTGGAGGTATGAATTAGATAGTCACCATATTCATTCTCTCATTATTAGCCGAAGAGTGGTACACATTATGGGAGGTGGACATGGCAGTGTTGTATCAAATGTTCATGATGGTGAACATGATGATGTATAGATTTTGGAACATTTTATATTTCATGGGTTGGAAGGGAAACCATGTCATAAAATTTTAGTGAATTATGTAAACATGGATGAATTTATAATAAATGGGTATTTATGTCCCCATATGATCTGATTCATAGAAACATTATGTTAACTTATCCCACAAAATGAATTTATATTGACTGTAGGGTAGATACCAAGTAAAGGATAATGCATCATTCTTTTTTTTCATATATGATTGTAATGGGTAGAATATGGTATAAGCTAAACCTAAAAAAAATATTATTAATTAATTAATTAATTAATGGCAATTAATTCATATTTGAGGCATGGGATCTCTAACAATATGTTTATTGATAATATATCTATGTCCATTCCCTCATCAGGTTCATGGTAATTATGATCACCGGGATGGGACAACAGATCACTATAGAGTGGAGGTCTATGATGAAAATACTTAGAGGAGGACAATCCAAAATTTTTATAGAAAAAATATATATATTTTAAATGGATGTGTTATAGATAAAGATATAGAATACTAGTTGGAGGAGTTTGAGATAGTTATTTTTTATAATCCAGGATCATAATTTGCACTGGGTTTCATTGGTACTGATGATATTATGTGGAAAAGTGATGCATTGGGGGTACATATTCCTTGGTTTTCATAAGGAGTTGACAATATCATGGGAGACATTACAAGAGGAGTTTCGAGTAGAGATCCTTTAATTTACAATTAAGGTGTCTAATTCCCGAGTCATTCATACCCTTTAATAGGTAATTTCATTCTTGTGAGACTATATGATCTATTTCAGGACCTTATATAATATTATTTGGAAATTATTCTAGATGAGGAGACCATGGTAAGAAAATTTAAAGAGGAATTACGTCTAGATTTCCATCTCTAGGTCACCCTGTTTATACTGAAGACAAATAGTGATGTTCTGGTGAGGGAAGAGTTTATTAATAGGATTCTAGAAAAACTATAATCATCATGAGAGGTGAGAAATGTGAATTTTTCACATAGTAGAGATATGGTATGTTGTTCCCAAATACACAGTTAGACGACCTTTCAGTTAGCCTTTGGTATGTCCCAATACTTACCATGTCATTTCTCTATTGGTAGATGCTCTTAGAAATTTTCTATGGGATAAAATGATTGTTGTTTGGGAATTGTGTGGTCGTACATGGAGAGAATTCTTGGATATTCTTAGAAATCAGTATGCAACATCAGGTTTGCTTCCAGTTACTCTATTATGGCTGTTTGAGATGAATATACATGGACAAGTTGTTCTAGTACGGGATTTGTAGACTAGAGATGGTTTATACTAAGTTAATTCCTTAGACTCTCCCTATCCTCATATATAAGGGTTTATAAACTGAGGTGGTTTTCATCGGGGGTTGAGAGGTCATGGAGTAGTACATGTTCAACTGCATTCATTAGCATTCATAGCACCGAGTGATCTAGACGTCATTTAAGGTACTATTTTCTTATTTTATATAGGATACATTGTTTGATTTAGTAGTGATACAATCATCTATATAACCTACCCTCATCCATGCATTCATGCATTTGCTAGGGATTTTTCCAGTTCACATTATATTTACTATGCTATATTGAGACTGAGATGACCTGTATAATGTTTGTAGAGATTGTGATCTCATTTTGGGGAATAACCAATCATCATCAGATTTACGAGGTATACTGATACAACCACATGAGATAGTCTTTGGAATGGATTGGTTTTGTTTTGTGTAGTCTATTATGGAATCCTTCGGAGGTAGGGTGTGTAATATGACGTTGATAGAGATCCAATGATGTTTTTTAGGTGAGAGAGCCTCATATGGATCTGAGATTCTTTTTTATGTCTACCATGATGGATGAGCTAATACTGAGTTCATTGGAATTTCCATAGTCTGTGTTTCATATTTTGGATTCTGAAATTTTATTATAAAAGTATTTTATTTACATGGTACAAATGTAAAATCATTTATAGTTTAGTTTCATGAAAAATGTACTTAATACAGGAGATGTAAAATTTTATTATAAATCATAAAAAGGATTTTTCAGAGGGTCATCTTGTGTAAATATACTGCATCTCATAGCATGGGAATATATAATAAAGGAAATGGTTCAAAAAAGTCCCAGTAATGGAAATAAAGGTAAACAGATTACATGTGACCATGCGATATATCAATAAGAACGTGAAAAATATAATAAAAGAACGTGAAAAGGAAAAAAGTGGAATAAAATAATAATAAAATGAATCATTGAATGGAAATGTGGAAAATAAATTTAAATGAGTCATTCACAACAAAACCATGAAGTGTTTTTGTGACATTTCCTTAAAACATTACCTAGTATATTCAAACATGTGTAATAAAACATGGCATCTCTAGAAATTAAATTAATTAAAAAATTAATTAGAGCTCTCTCAGGGACCACCATTAATATTTCCAAATTTTCTTATGATCCACATATATCGTAATAAATCATTTCACAAATAAACCATGAATAATAAAATAAAATGGGATTTATATAAAAATAATTGCTTTTAAAAAGTTCTTTAAAACATGATCATTATGTCATTTATAACCTAAAAAATGGAAATCTTGGTTTTATGTATGTCAATAATAGAATAAAAAAATCTATTTTAAATATTGGTGATTTCAACTTGAAAATAATTTGGTATTGTTATTAACAAAAACATAATATAAAGGAATTTCTTGAGGAGAATAGAGAAATTTTGAGAAGTAAAATCGACAGAATAACGGGTATAAAACCTAGAATTATAAAATAGTAAAAAATTCTAGTATAAGGGTATCACATTGAAAAAATTATAATTTTTAAATAATAAAATGAATAAAAACGAAACAGTAGATAGTGACCAGAAAATTTTTAATACATATATAATAATAATCTCTTCTAATGAAGAGAAAAGAAGGATATTTCACTCGCCTTAAAGAGTTACTCCTAAAACACGAGGATTGGGACCCTTGGGATACTGTATACCTTGGGAGGTAAAAATAACATAGAATTATGGAGTATGGATTATGAGTGAACAAAATTATGGAACTAAGTGAGTAATTAAGGAAAAAGTAGAGAAATAGTTTATTAATTTCTAAATATATGCCGTGGAGACATGTTTTGTGGAAAATGAAAATACACAGGATTTCCCTATATGTTTTCCATGTTTTTCATCTATTGGGACATTTTTTATTTAATTTTAATTCATAATAGTAAACAAAATTTTTATATTACATATCTTAGCAAAGAAATATATGGTTGCCTCGAAATAACATTTTTAGTGTTAGTGATTCCATTTATGAATTTTGATTGAAAATAATATATTGGAAATTGATTTAAATCTATTACAGTATATAATATTAAATGAATAAAATAAACTAGTTTTTTTATTCTGTTTAGTTTTTTATTACATCATAATGAAGTAATTTGGAAGTCAGTAAACATACTGAAAAAATCTAACTGTGCTTTTAACATTCACAAATAAAATAATGTATTTTCGAAAATTTTCATAAATTCATCATTAAATCATTTATAAATGTTGATTTAAAAAATGATATTTATTTTGTCATAATAATTCTCTAAATATTATAATCTAATATATATAAATATATATATATATTAATAATAATAGCAAAATGAAAATTCATAGAAAAATTTATGACACTTGAAGAAAATTAAAATTTATTTTATCATTTATATTTATATTAGAGTGTTTTAATTATACTATTAAAATAATTATTATTCATAATATCATAGTTTATAGTAAATATCTATTTATTTTATAGAATGTAAAATTTATATATGAAATATCAATTTTTCAAATTCCAACTAAATTCTATTAAGGAAAACTAATCTTAAAATGTAAATAATGGACTAAAAATTAAATTTATACAGTGGAATTATACTTTTACTTACCAGGTACTTGAAACATGACCCATTATATCACTCTCATGTGACATGAGGTTATGGTTTGTGGTTGCGATAGATTAATGGGGAAGCTCGACTAACATGCCCGAGTGGTAATTTCAACTAACTTGAACATCTCCATAAGGAGATTTCATTCAAGAATCACTTATTGAAGCCTATCTTGAGCCTTTTCAAGGGTGAACCTTTATGATCTACTTCCCTTACAAGATATGAAAAATGGGATTCATATGGAATGAACCTACTAGTTGAAGCCAATTTTTATACTTTCAAAATTAATTATACATTTTCATTTCTACTTATAAAAAAATAAAATATTAAAATTATTGAAAAGATTATAGTGTCCAATTGTAATATTGTCCAATGGTCATGTTTTACCAATGTTCATATAATAGTCATGTTCCGATACAAACATTTCAATTTACACTCACCTCATTATTAAAGGGATATTGTTCTATAGATTACAAAATAATATAACCCACATTATATTGGGGAAAATTGTTATTAAAAATGTTTGGGTTGTTACATCCTTCCCATTAATGAATTTCATCACCAGTTTTTCTAATCATAATCAAAGTTTAGAAATGGTGTGGGTAATTCAATCCCATTGTTACCTCTGGTTCCCACACCACTTATTCTAATTTATGGTTCCCACACAACACTTTTATGGGGGGGGGTAGTGTTGTTACATAGAACCGTATTTCTATGGTCCAATATCTCAACTAGATTCTTCATATAATAGTGGTCATGTTCTATTTGTACAACATTATGATTTATTACATGTGAAGGGTGACATATGCATTTTGTTAAGGGGAGGAGTGGAATATATCATGAACATGAGATATATTTGGAGGAACATCAGTCTAGTAGTCCAATTCACCTATGTGATCATTTATTTTATAGGGGCCAATATTTTGGGGGCTAATCTTTCCATTATTTTCAATCAACATGACTCTCCTTCATGGTGAAATTTGATCGAATACATTATTTCCAACAAGAAAATCCAACTCTTTTTCCCAGTTGTAAACATAGCTCTTCAACCAACACTGAGAAAACATTAAGTGTTTTTTGGATGGAATTAACCTTTTCAGACATCTCTTGGACAAGATCATTACCAAGAAGATTTATCTCACAATATTTACCACAAAAAGTATGATGTCTACTTCACTTACCATATATATCTTCAAAGGGTGTAATTTTAATATTCCAAAGGATGTTATTGTTTTATGAGATACACAAATAATGGGATATATTGAACCTTTTCACCTTTAAATTATATGAATAATGTTCTCAGCATGTCATTGAGTAAATATATATTCTTTTCAGAATAGCCATTTTTTGTATGTTATATGTAGTACTGAAATTCCATTTATTATTCAGATAATATTAACGACATCTATAGAATGTTGACATGAACTATCGATCATGATAAGAAATGATATAGATTAGAACTCCATACCACCTCTACACTTCCACTAAAAATATTTTAGAATGTTTTTTAGTATTGAAATCTTCTAGAATAGAGATAAAATGGGTAGTCATTGTGGGACAATAATCCATAACCCATATCACATTTTTTCCATTGGATATTCTTGGGAGACTAGTGAAAATATCTATATTGATATTGTCCCACTTATATATTGGTATGGGTAGTGGTTTAAATTCCCATTAAATAATTTATCACCATTACATAACCTTTTCACACACTAGGAAACATTTTGTGTTGTCCAAAATATTCCTATTCATCTTATCCAAACAATAATGATCACGATGGCCCATATACATGTTAATACTTCTAGGATATATAGATAATGTTGATCTAAGAGCATTATCCATATGATCATTCTTTATTTTCATTATTTATTGATCATGTTTACCTATATGAAATGTTAGTACACCTTATTGATAAATTTTTAATTTAGGAAACACCCCCTTCTTTATAGCCTCTATCTTCTTTTTTAACAAATTATTTTCCCTTGGTTCTTTCTTGATATTTTATAGTAATGTTTGTAGAGAAATTGTTTGGAATAGATTTTATGATATCTATTCCCTCATGATTCCCATGTAAAATCTTAATAGGTCCTTGATCAATGGATCTCATTAAATACTCATAATTTACAAAATAATATGGTCTTTCCAACATATTGCATCAACAACTTGGTTTTCTCTTCTTGGGTGACAATGAATTGAACAATCATAGTATGTAAGAAGTTCTAACTACAAATTTTGTCTATTGTTATATTTTATTATCATGAACATATTTCCAAATATTCTTGGTCTATGTATATATCACATTTAAACCCATAAATATAGCTCATCGATATATTTTTAGAAATAATAAATATAGAAATAAGCATTTCATGTGTAGGATAATTCTGTTCATGAGGGTTCAACTAATGAGATGCATAAAAAATTACCTTTTAATTTTTCATGAGGACACACCTAAGACCATTTAGAGATGTGTAACTAAAAATAAACAATCATTCATTTATAGAGGGTATAGTTAACATATTGGCAATAAAAAACCAATTCTTCATCTCTGGGAAACATTCTTGACACTCCATGGTCCATAAAAACTTTTTCCATTTTTGAGTTAACATGGTTAATGGATTAGAATGTCATGAAATGTTTATCACAAACCTCTTATAATAAGTTTTTATTTGAAGAAACAATTATGAATCTTAGTTACTATTGTAGGATGGGGCCACTCCTTCATAACATTTCTATAGGTTGTTTCAACTGAGATTCCTTCATTTGTTACATTGTGCAGTAAAAAATAAACTTGTTGTAAAACAAATCTCATTTAATGAACTTTTAAAATAACATATCATTTTTCTATTATTTTAATATAATCACTAGATTATACTCATGCTCCTAAAAACATTTGGAATATATCATAATATAATTAATAATAAATTCAAAAACATATCATTGTAATCCATAAATACTATATTCATAAAATATAAAAATAGTAGGATCATCAGTCATGTTGAAGGGAATAATAAAAAACCAATAATTTCTATATATATTTATCAAAAGGAAGTCATTGGAATATCTTCATTCTTCACCATAAATAAAATATAAAAATATCGAAGATAAATCATGGAGAATAATTGAGTCCCATAACACTGGTTAAAAAAATCCATTCATCGATGGAAGGGGTACTTATTATTCACTATAATCTGATTATTTTTTCTAATAAATGCATATATGCATTGATACATCCTTCTTATTCAAATATAGAATATGTGATCCTAATAGAGAAAAACATGGTCGGATAAAACCCCTTCTCCAAAATATCTTGGGTTTATTTCATTAATTACTATGGAACCAAATTTTACAATCTATATGGGGTCCTTGATATTATCCTAGATTAATGTATGAGTTCAATAAAAAACAATACCTCTCTTTCTAGGGTAGGTCCATGTAACTCCTACAAAAATATGTCAATGCATTCCTAAACAATATTGAAAATTTCTATTCATATACATTCATTTCCTCAGTCATCCTCAAAAATCATTTCAACAAATAAGGTCATTGGAGGTACTTCTATACAATTATTTGGTCATGCACTACGGAAAAAATGAGCAATTGCGACGGGCTATTTGCGACGGGAATAAATCCCGTCGCAAATAGTCATGTTAAAAACTTATTTGCGACGGGGGAATATTACCGTCGCAAATAACCGGCGGCGGTAAAAGGTATTTGCGACGGGAATATTCCCCCGTCGCAAATACTATGTCGGCAGGGGTTATTTGCGACGGGTCCCGTCGCAAATAACTATTTACCGGTTGACCGTAATAAATGTTGGCTAAGGTATTTGCGACGGGTACCGTCGCAAACAATACTATTTGCGACGGGATTCCCGTCGCAAATGATCCCGTCGCAAATAATCTGACCTATAAATACCCCCATCCGTTTTTTTCATTTCATTCTCATTCCTTATCTTCTCATTCTCTCAAAATTATATTTCTAAAGTTGAGTTTTTCTCCAGTTTAATTTTTTTCTCCGGAGCTGATATTAAAGTTTTGAAGAACGATCAGAACAGGTCAATTTTCAAGGAATTTATCTTCATTTTAATTTTTTATTTATTTTTAATTTTTTATTAGTTTCAATTATTATTAATTAGTTGTAATTTAATTATGTTTACATTGTTTTATTACTTAATAAATTTAAATTATTTGTATTGTTTATAGTTAATGGTAATTAGGAATAATTAGTAATAATTTTTAATAATTAAGAATAAATATTAATAATTAGTAATAAATACCAATAATTAGGAATAAGAACATTATTACATTATTAGTTTATTTTATTATTAATATTAAAATAATATAGTTTTTTATATATATACAATTCTTTTTTGATCTGTGTGTTTGCTGTCTTCACATGTATTATTTGTATGTGGAGATAGAAAACGCACAGATCAAAGAAGAATTGTATATAAATTAGAAAATTATATTATTTTAATATTAATAATAAAATATATTAATAATGTTATTATTTGTAATTATTGGTAATTATTTCTAATTATTGATAATTATTCATTTAATTACTAATAATTAGGAACAATTATCAATAATTATCAATAATTAAGAATAATTAGTAATAATTAGTAATAATTACCAATAATTAGTATTAATTACCTATAATTAGTATTAATTACCAATAATTAGTATTAATTACCAATAATTAGTATTAATTACCAATAATTAGTATTAATTACCAATAATTAGTATTAATTAGGAATAATTAGTATTAATTAGGAATAATTAACAATAATTACCAATAATTAGTATTAATTACCAATAATTAGTATTAATTACCAATAATTAGTATTAATTACCAATAATTAGTATTAATTACCAATAATTAGTATTAATTACCAATAATTAGTATTAATTACCAATAATTAGTATTAATTACCAATAATTAGTATTAATTACCAATAATTATTATTAATTACCAATAATTAGTATTAATTACCAATAATTAGTATTAATTACCAATAATTAGTATTAATTACCAATAATTACCAATAATTACCAATAATTACCAATAATTACCAATAATTACCAATAATTACCAATAATTAGTAATAATTAGTAATAATTAGTAATAATTAGAAATAATTAGTAATAATTAGAAATAATTAGTACTAATTAGAAATAATTAGTAATAATTAACAATAATTAGTAAAAATTAGGAATAATTAGGAATAAATAGGAATAATTAGGATTAATTAAGAATAATTAGTAATAATTACCAATAATTAGTAATAATGATTATTAATTACCAATAATTAGTATTAATTACCAATAATTAGTATTAATTACCAATAATTAGTATTAATTACCAATAATTAGTATTAATTACCAATAATTAGTATTAATTACCAATAATTAGTATTAATTACCAATAATTGCCAATAATTAACAATAATTGCCAATAATTAACAATAATTATCAATAATTACCAATAATTATCAATAATTACCAATAATTATCAATAATTACCAATAATTATCAATAATTATCAATAATTACCAATAATTATCAATAATTACTAATAATTATCAATAATTAGTAATAATTAGAAATAATTAGTAATAATTAGAAATAATTAGTAATAATTAGAAATAATTAACAATAATTAGTAATAATTAACAATAATTAGTAATAATTAACAATAATTAGTAATAATTAGGAATAATTAGGAATAATTAAGATTAATTAGTATTAATTAGGAATAATTAGTATTAATTAGGAATAATTAGTAATAATGATTATTAATTACCAATAATTAGTATTAATTACCAATAATTAGTATTAATTACCAATAATTAGTATTAATTACCAATAATTAGTATTAATTACCAATAATTACCAATAATTACCAATAATTAGGAATAATTACCAATAATTACCAATAATTACCAATAATTACCAATAATTACCAATAATTACCAATAATTAGTAATAATTAGAAATAATTAGTAATAATTAGAAATAATTAGTAATAATTAGAAATAATTAGTAATAATTAGAAATAATTAGTAATAATTAGGAATAATTAGGAATAATTAGGAATAATTAGGAATAATTAGGAATAATTAGGAATAACTAGGGTTAATTACCAATAATTAGTATTAATTACCAATAATTAGTATTAATTACCAATAATTAGTATTAAATACCAATAATTAGTATTAATTAGGAATAATTAACAATAATTAGTAATAATTAGTAATAATTAGGAATAATTAGTATTAATTAGGAATAATTAACAATAATTACCAATAATTAGTATTAATTACCAATAATTAGTATTAATTACCAATAATTAGTATTAATTACCAATAATTAGTATTAATTACCAATAATTAGTATTAATTACCAATAATTAGTATTAACTACCAATAATTAGTATTAATTACCAATAATTAGTATTAATTACCAATAATTAGTATTAATTAACAATAATTAGTATTAATTAACAATAATTAGTATTAATTAACAATAATTGCCAATAATTAACAATAATTGCCAATAATTACCAATAATTATCAATAATTACCAATAATTATCAATAATTAATAATAATTAGCAATAATTAATAATAATTAGCAATAATTACTAATAATTAGCAATAATTACTAATAATTAGCAATAATTACTAATAATTAGCAATAATTAGTAATAATTAGAAATAATTAGTAATAATTAGAAATAATTAGTAATAATTAGAAATAATTAGTAATAATTAGAAATAATTAATAATAATTAGAAATAATTAACAATAATTAGTAATAATTGACAATAATTAGTAATAATTAGGAATAATTAGGAATAATTAGGATTAATTAGGAATAATTAGTATTAATTAGGAATAATTAGTAATAATGATTATTAATTACCAATAATTAGTAATAATTAGGATTAATTAGTAATAATTAGCAATATTTAGTAATAATTACCAATAATTGCCAATAATTAACAATAATTGCCAATAATTACCAATAATTATCAATAATTACCAATAATTATCAATAATTACCAATAATTATCAATAATTAATAATAATTAGCAATAATTAGTAATAATTAGAAATAATTAGTAATAATTAGAAATAATTAGTAATAATTAGAAATAATTAGTAATAATTAGTAATAATTAGTAATAATTAGTAATAATTAACAATAATTAGTAATAATTAGGAATAATTAGTAATAATTACCAATAATTAGTAATAATGATTATTAATTACCAATAATTATTATTAATTACCAATAATCACCAATAATTATCAATAATCACCAATAATTACCAATAATCACCAATAATTACCAATAATCACCAATAATTACCAATAATCACCAATAATTACCAATAATCCCCAATATTTTCAAATATTTTCCAATAATTACCAATATTTTCCAATAATTACCAATATTTTACCAATATTTACCAATATTTACCAATAATTAGGAAGAACTACCAAAAATTAAGAATAACTACCAATAATTTGGAATAACTACCAATAATTTGGAATAATTACCAATAATTTGGAATAATTACCAATAATTTGGAATAATTACCAATAATTTGAAATACTTATCAATAATTTGGAATAATTGCCTTATTACATTATTTTTATATTTTAATATTAATATTAAAATAATATAATTTTCTATATTATATACAATTCTCTTTTCATCTGTGTGTTTTCTGTCTCCACATGTAATATTCGCATTCTTTTTCAAAATTATCAACCTACTCGCCAATGGAGAGGTGAAAGTGAATGTGAATATTACATGTGGAGACAGAATGTTAAACACACAGATGAAAAGAGAATTGTATATAATATAAAAAATTATGTTATTTTAATATTAATAATCAAATATACTAATAATGTAATAATGTTATTATTATATAATTAATGTTTATGAAAAAATTATATCAGTATTATTAAAATAATAAAAAATCAATATAATATTAAAATTATAAATATTTGTAACATGTTTTGCTTTATTCTCAATATATTCAATCTTTACTTGAGTGTTTTTTCTAACAAATTATTCAAAACCAGTAATGCTTTTATATTTTATAGAGAAATATGGAACAACGAGGTCGTCAACAATCATTATTAGGTGACACATTATGGATAAATCAACGTAGAAATCCAAACGGTTCTGGTTTAAATCCAGTATATGTTGAGGGTGTGGAGACTTTTTTATCATTTGCGGAATCAAATTCAGAATTTGTTTCAGAAGGAAAAATAAAATGCCCTTGCAGAAAATGTGCATTGAGAACGTTTGACACGTTTGACAAAGTGGGAGAACATCTTTTGCGTTTTGGTTTTCAACCAGATTATGTTTTTTGGTATCAACACGGTGAACGCAGTTCCAGAGCAGGTGATACCAACTTGATTCCGGATCCATCCCGGTTTCAAGATTTAGTACATGATGTTGCAGGTTCATCTGTTCAACATACAGAAACTCCGGCTGATATAGCTTCAAATCCTGAGTTGGCACCGTCTGAATTTTATGAGTTGTTGAAATCTGATGAGGATGCATTATATCCTGGCTGCAAGATGAGAAAATAATAAGCAGTTGCAAAATTTATGGCTATAAAATCAGATAACGGAATATCAAACACCTGTTTTGACCATATATTTTCTTTGCTGAAAACACTGTTACCTGAAGGAAATGTTTTACCTGCAAATTACTATGAGAGTAAGAGGATGGTTCGAAATTTGGGACTTACTTGTCAGAAGATTCATGCATGTTCAAATGACTGCATTTTATATTCTGGGGAAAATGAGTCGTTGGATAGTTGTCCTACATGTGGGCAACTGAGATATAAAGAAGGACAACACGGGAAGTCTGGTTTGATTCCTGTAAAACAGTTGAGATATTTTCCTCTTACATCCAGACTTCAGCGTTTATTCATGTCTAAGAATACAGCGACAATGATGTCATGGCATAAAGAGAATAGTTCAACCGATAAAAGCTTGAATCATCTAGCCGATGGTGATTCATGGAAACATTTTGATAGAGTGCATCCATCATTTGCTTTAAAAGCTAGAAATGTTCGACTGGGCCTTTCCACTGATGGTTTCTTTCCGTTTGGATCTTATGGTAGTCAATATTCATGTTGGCCTGTTTTTTTAACTCCGTATAATTTACCTCCATGGATGTTGATGAAGGAGCCATATATCTTTTTGAATTTACTAATTCCAGGACATCCGAAGAAAAATATTGATGTCTATTTGAAGCCATTGATTGATGAATTAAATTTATTATGGAGTACTGGTGTCAGTACATATGATGTTGCAACGAAACAGAATTTCATACTGAGAGCATCATTGATGTGGACAATAAGTGACTTCCCGGCTTATGGGATGTTATCTGGTTGGAGTACACATGGTCAAAAATCATGTCCTTACTGTATGGGAGAGAACAAAGCATTTATGCTCATTCATGGAAAGAAACCTTGTTATTTTGACTGTCATCGCAGATTTCTTCCAGCTGATCATCCTTTTTGCAGAAACAGATCTTATTTCAGAAAAGGAACAGCTGAAAGGGATGGACCTCCAAAAATGCTATCAGGTTCGGAGTTAAAATCGGTTGTATTTTCATTACCTCCCATCACTTTTGGTCCCACAATAAACCAACAAAAAATTTCTGGATTTGGGAAAGAACACAATTGGATTAAACGTAGCATATTTTGGGATTTTCCATATTGGTCTGATTTGTTGGTCCGACACATGTTAGATGTCATGCATATTGAGAAGAACTGTTTTGATAATTTGTTTCATACAGTTTTGGATACGCCAGGAAAGAGAAAAGACAATGTAAATGCGCGTTTAGATCTTGTCCAAATTTGCAGGCGTCCAGAATTGGAACTATTTGAGAATGTCAGAACAGAAAGGTTACTGAAACCAAAAGCAGCTTATACACTGTCTAAAGAAAACCGTTTATTATTTTGTCAGTGGATTGCAGATTTGAGACTTCCAGATGGCTGTGCTTCCAATTTGGGTAGATGTGTAAAGAATGGTTATATTACTGGATTAAAAAGTCATGATTGTCATGTTATAATGGAGAGACTTCTACCCATTGGATTAAGAGGTCTGTTGAATTCTGTGATTTGGGATTCCATAACAGACATGTCTCATTTTTTTCAGGAAATATGTGCGGCTACGGCAGATTATGATGCTCTAGGGAAACTTGAAAAAGATGTTGTTGTAATTATATGTAAACTGGAAAAAATATTTCCGCCGTCTTTCTTCGACTCAATGGAACATTTGATGTTACATTTGCCATATGAAGCCAAATGTGGAGGTCCGGTACAGTTTCGATGGATGTACCCATTTGAAAGATGCATGCAAAAATTGAAAAGAAAAGTACGCAACAAAGCATCTGTTGAAGGATCTATTGCAGAAGCTTATTTGCAAGAGGAAATATCTTTTTTCTGCTCCCATTATTTTGAATCTGAGTATCCTTCAAAACACAACCGAATGGGACGGAATGAGAGGAATATTGATGAAATCGACAATCAATTATCTGTTTTCAACCAGTCAGAGCTTGGTTTTGGTGGTGTTTCTGAACGCTGGCTTTCAGATGATGAACATCATAGAGCTCATACGTATGTTCTCCTCAACTGTGAAGAGATGACATCAGTTGTACTATAAGTGTTTATATCACTTATTCTATCATTTATGTTACAGTAAATAACTTTGGTTTTTATAGGTTGTATGATAATCATATCAAGAAACAAATTCCACAAATTACAGCAGCTGCTCTCGAAGAACGTCGACTGAAAAATTTCTCTCAGTGGTTTCAAAAACTGGTAACATAAATTCTTTATCATTTAGCAACTCATTCAATGTATAGTTTACTATATTGATAATTATTTCACAAATCTTCAGGTGTCTCGACATGCTGATAAAATTGACAAACGGTTGTGTGTATTGAGTAACCCACCTTCCAAACTTGTTAAAACTTATAATGCATATGTGGTGAATGGATTTCGATTCCACACACATGCATATGGGGAATCAAAAAAAACAATGAACAGTGGAGTTAGCTTGAGAGGATCTCATCATCGAGAAAATGAAGTTGACTTTTATGGCATACTTGATGAAATCATTGAACTCTGTTATCTTGTACAACATTAAATAACCATGTTCAAATGTCGGTGGTTGGATATAGAGAGAGGCGTGTGTGTTCATCCGACTCAAGGAATCATCGATATTAAATGTAAAAGTGTTCTCGCAGTAAATGAACCATTCTTATTGGCTCAATAGGCATATCAAGTTTATTATGCAAAGTACTGTGCAACATCAAGAGACTTGACTGATTGGTGGAGTGTAATAAAAATCAAAATTCGAGACAATCAGTTTAGTCAAAGTGAATGTGCTTTCACTTATGTGCAAAGAATTGAAGTTTTTCAAGAGAGTACTCAAAATCAATCTTTTTTACAAAGAGATATGAGTATCGATGACGACACCCCACATTTAAGAGTCGGTGATGACAATGATGTTAATGATGTCACACATGAATTTGAAATGGTAAGAGATGAAGCAACTGCAACTCGAATGGATATCGATGATGTTGAGGAGGAATATGAAGATGACATTGACATATATGAAGATGATGATGAAGATGAACACTTATAGAATTCCATGGTATTTATATACAATCATAATATGTATATATGTATATATAATAGTAATTATCAATTATTTGCTAACATTAACATTTTCTGTTTCAGATGGACGAGGCCACATTTCGTGCGTTGGCGGATGCTGACCTGCCTTTCGATGCGGATGAGTTGCTGGCAGATGGCCCTCAGCCTGCAGGCGCTCCAGGGAGTACGCGGAGGGGGTGCGGTCTTGCACGATTGATGATTCCGGACCCCGTCCCTGAGCGACGTCCACGTCTTGGGTTTGATCCGCGCACCCGGAGGTGTGATAACCTGTGTAATAACCTGTGGATTTGACTAAGATTTCCTTAATCCATTCACATAATAAATGTTTATTATTTTTTCAGTTTTTCGCATATAGCAGTCGGACAGGGCAGCGCTATTTTGCGCAACTATTTCTCTCAGCCGTGGACCACATGAGAGCAGATTCCCATTGATGTGCAGCAGGCCATGTTCGGCCATTGGTTGGTACGTACGTAAATAAATAATTATTATTTTGAAAATTATCTCATTTCTAACTTGATATTTTGATTTATTTGTAGAGTTTATGGTATCCGATCGAGGATACCATGCGTGATGCCATCCACGAGGCATGGGAGGTGGCCATGCGTGATCGCCTTCGTCAGTTTTTGCACAATTTAAGAAAAGCTGCGATGAAGAAAACAGGAGTGTCAGAGTTTGATGAGTCATGTAGAGCACACCGACCAGAGTATATTTCATCCCATGTATGGGATGGATTATGTGCGCACTGGTTGAGTGGTGCCTTTCAGAGGAGATCATCGGTGGGGAGGTAGAATCGGGGGAGGCAGGAGGTGACTCATCGAGCTGGGAGTCGTTCTTTCAGTACTCATAGACAGCATCTGGTACGTACATTATTTATAAATATTTTATATAATTATAAATATTAACAGTTTATTTTTTATTCGTATAGGCTGTCGAGCACCCCGATATTATAGAGTACGACGTATATCGGAGGATGTGTAGTGATCCTGCTACTGGGGAGCTCAGAGGTGATCGTCAGCATCACATCGTGGTCAGTATTATTTGTTTTCAAGTTTAAAAATTAACTGCATATAATATATTCACAATTTTAATTTTAAATTGCAACTATAGGAGTCATATGAGGCCGCAGCGGCACAGGCCCGGCCTAAGAGTCAGGCCGAGTCATCAGATCAGACCACTCCCCGTCAGTTTGATGAGGCGACATGGATGCAGGCCACCCAGTATGCCTTCGAGAAAGGTCGGGTAGTTGGTATCGGCTCTCGACTGACTCCCGGAGATTATTATGACAGTGCTGCGATGTCGACGTCCAGCTCGAGAGGAGCTCGTGCATCTTCTTCTACACAGTATGAGGATCAGTTTCGATCTCAGACTGCACAGATAGAGAGTCTCTGACAGGAGCAGGAGCAGATGCGTCAGCAGCATGAGGAGGAGCGTCGACGCCAGCAGCAGCTGTACGAGGAGCAGACGAGTCGGTGGCAGCAGCAGCATCAGCAGCAGATGGAGTACATGCGTCGACTCACTCATGCTTTAGGGATGGAGTTTCCTCCACCACCATCTGCAGATCCCCCACCTCCCCCTCCCCCCCCTACAGATTAGAGTTTGTATTTCTGTTATAAAATTTGTGAAATCAAAATATTTTTTTTTCTATTCGTAGTTTCTGTCTCATTATAAAATATTAATAATATTATATTTTTAAATAACAATATTAATATGAATAATAATATTATTTATATTTTATAATATTAAATTTTATATATATATTAAAATTTTATATATATATTAAAATTTTATTTATATATTAAAATTTTATATATATATTAAAATTTTATAATATTATAATTTAATTATATTTTTGTAATACTTGAATTATTTTAATATTTGAATGTAAAATAATTCTATTATTTTTATATTAATTAAAATAACTTATTAATATTTTTTTTATTTATGAATTATAATTGTAATATTATTATATTAATTAAATTATTTATTAATATTCTATTATTTTTATTTTTGAATTATAATTCTACTATTATTATAGTAATTAAAATAATTTATTATTTTCATTTGTAAATTATAATTCTATTATTATATTAATTAAAATAATTTATTAATAATTTTTTTTATTTTTTTTATAGTATTTGCGACGGGATACTATGCCCGTCGCAAATACTAGTATTATTAATAGTTTTTTATTTTTTAAAAAAGTATTTGCGACGGGTCCCGACTCTCGTCGCAAATACTAGTATTATTAATTTTTTTTTATTTTTTTAAAAAAGAGGTTTTGCGACGGAACCGTCGCAAAAGATATTTGTGACAGGTCCCGTCGCAAAAGGTATTTGCGACGGGTCCCGTCGCAAAAACTGTTTCAAAAGTTTTTTACAAAAATACGGAATACTATTTGCGACGGGGAGAATGCCCGTCGCAAACAAAGGCTTTAGCGATGGGCCCGTCGCAAATAAGTGTAGTTGCGACGGCGTTTTCAGCAACGGGCTATTTGCGACGGGATCCCGTCGCAAATAGCCCGTCGCAAATACCTGCTTTTCTAGTAGTGATGATATAACTCCTTTGAAAATAGTTATTAGTTTTCCATTCAAGAATACTGAAATTTTATTTCTTCTGTAGTTGATCATTTCATTAAAAATTTATATCTAGTATATCCCTAGTTTAATGTGGAATTCCATCATGGAAATTATTATTTGATTGGTGAAGAGGTTATGCTTTCCAAAGTAAACACTAATGTTTCTATACCGAGTTGATAATTACATAATCCCTTAAGGTGTTTGGACTAATAACTATAATAATAAAATATCAGGGATTCATTCTATATTCATTTTTAATATAGAGGACATAATGGAAGGTGTAAAACCAAAATCCAACAATGTTCATAATATATTTGATAAAAACAAGAATACCTACCACTAAATCATTTTGAGGTTCAACTTTAGACATCATGATAGAGAAATCATGATCTTTCTCTATTGAACAATTATGACATTGATGGTGGTTTCCCTACACCATCATTGGATTTGGACAATGATCGGAAATGTGCCCTTGTTGTCCACATTAATATCATTGAACTTCATAACAGGCATGAACCAACTACCCTTTATTATTGTCGTTGATAATTATATTCTTCACCTCACTATGACCATTTTGAGAAATATGGAAATCTATTCAATAATTTTAACATTTACTAATCCATAGAAATCATTTCCTATAATAATTTTTTTACATTATTTACATGTGGTATGATTGAATATCTTTTATCCACTTCCTGGGTAAAATTTCATACCTATTATTTGTTCTATTTATATCTTTTTTTCATTTGACATATGGGACCATTGCATCTTTCAAAACAGTAGATAAACAGTCATAAAACATCTCAATATTTATACAAAGCTGTCATAGTCTTGATTGGATAGATTTTTCAATAGATGGGGTATTATTCTATAGAATAATTTATCAACCATTCCCTTAGGATCCATGATAAAGATAGAGGTGTAATGAGAAATCATTGTAAATTTCATGTCATTTATTCCCCCAGATTTAATTTCCTTATTCATTATCTCTAGGAATTACGTCTAGATTTTAATTTACAACAAATGAGGGAAATAGTTTTTGAAAAAGGATTCTCTGAAATCTTCTCACATCAATGCTTTGATATACCTTCTTGGAATCATTTTTTTAATCAGTGCACACTACCAATCATCTTCTACCTCTAAAATGTACAAAAGAAGAGCGATTTTTTTGAAAAACAAAATAATTAAAAGATCTTTTTATGTGATATTATGAATTTTTATCACTCAATGGGTTGGTAGATTTGCTAAATGAAGGTTGTATTTGAAACATAAAGGACTCCTTGATAGTTTTCTCCCTTCGGGGTGAATCTGGTCTCTCAGCTTGATTGATGTTATTGTTTAGAACTTGGGTCTGTTAGTTTGTTATTTCTATGATGTTTCCATTCTTACATTTATTAGAGGGATGTCAATTTGTGGTTTATTATTGTGAACATTTACATTGTTCATAATATTTCCTTCAAAATTCAAAAATAAGAAATAAAATATTGAGATATGTGTTTCTTTTAGAAATAATATAATTATAAAATAATTTTATATCTTGAAATATCATTCTTAAATATGTTATTCATTAACAATATTAACATTTTCTATCAATCCCTCAAAATAGTTCACAAAAATCATGTAATTATCCAAGAATCACCGCCAAGAGTGTCAAAATTGGAGCGCATCAAGTCCCATTTTAGTGAACTAATTCATATATGAATATATTTGAAAGTGGAGTTTTGAGTTTTACCACTAGATATATATCTTCAAGAGTTAAATCCCCTTCTACATTTCCTAGAAGGAATTTCATTTCTTTGAATCCACTTTCATAATAGTTTTATTAAATACTAGGATGATATTATTCATTTTAACCTATCCTTAATCTTCATCATAATTTTTTCAAATAATAATTTCAGAAAATTACTATTCTATCCTTTGATACCAACTATTAAATCTCACTTTTATTACATAATATTTTAATTTAGATTGTAGAAACATAGGACCATTTAATGTTTATTTTCATGAAAAAAACATATATATAATACCTGAAAACATAAAATATTCATCTCATCCATAGAAAATACTTATTTAATGATTAATAAAATTTAAATTTATTATATATCATAATTTAGGAACATAGATTAATGGAAACAGGAGAAAAAGGACTAGTAAAAGAAACCAAGTTGTATAGTACACATGTGACCATGAGAAATATCAACGAGGACATGAAGAATATCATGAAGAATGAGAAAAAATAAAGGTACACAAAAAAATAAAAATAACATGAATCATAAAATGTAAATGATTCAACAAATTTAAATTTTACATTTATAAGCATAAAAATAAGGTTTTTAATGGAGGTGTTATAAAAAATTACAAAGCTTATTCACCAATGCATCCAAAAACATGTCATCTCTATAGATTAAATTATTTACTAAATCCATTAGAGTTAAATATGGGAAAAAAATTAATATATATTAATTTTTATGTGATCCACATAGATAATAATAAATGATTTCATAAATAAAATATGAAGAGTAAATAAAACTAGGCTCATATCAAAAGTTTGGCCATTCAAGAGTGCTTTAAAAACATGACTGTTATGTCATTTATAACCCACATGGAGAGAATGAGAGTTTTATTTATGTCAATAATATAATAAAATAAATCATTTATATATCTTGGTTAATACCCCTATAAATTAATGTGGTTTGTTTATTAAAAAATGTTAATTTCAGGAGGAGTAGAGAAAAATTTTGGGAAGTAAAATCGGCAGCAAAACGGGTATAAAGAATGGTTTTAGAAAAGTGTTAAAACATATGGGATATGGGTAAATCATTTAATAAATATAATTTTAAATAATTTGAATGAGTAAAATGAAATAATAGATATTTTCCATATCATTTGAAATACATAATCAAAATGTGGATCTTAATATGAAGAGAAAAGAAGAATACTTCCCTTACATTAAGGAGTAACTCCTAAAACAAGTGGATTGGGAACATGGAGGGTTTAGAACACCATGGTAAGACTTCATTGGTAGTAAAACCCCAATTTATTCTTGGATTATGTTTTTTTAGTAAATGTAAATGGAGAAATAGGTGGGTAGTTATAGAAAAAGCGAATGATTTGTTTATTAATATCTAACTATAGGGTTAGGAAAATAAGGTTATAGAAAATAAAAAAACAAGATATTTCCAAGGGTATTGGTCACATGGTGAATTTTTTATAATTTTTTAGTCAACATGAGTAGAAAATAATTTTATAATACTTATTTTTGAAAGGAAAAATAATTTTTACTTAAAATAACATTTCTAAAGATAATGTTTTGATTTTTGAATTTGAATGGTAAATTATATTTTTTGAAATTGATTTTAATCTATTAAGAATATTCACATATATAATATGACATATCATAGATCATGGAATGTGTAAATTAGTTAATTTATCATTTTTACATAATTATTAAGTCATTATACATCCAGAAATAGAGAAAATATAGTTTTATTATTCATGAAAAAAATATGTGTTTTTGATAATTATAATAAATTCCCCAGAATTTAATTTTGACTCAAATAATTAAAAAATATATTCATTTTATCTCAAAAATTATCTAAATATGAAAATTATGTCATTTTAAATTAAAAAAAATTATTTATTAAAAATAATAGTTGATTAAAAATGCATTTTAAAATCGGTAACACTTGAAAAAATTTAAAATTATTTTATCATTTATATTTAATTAAGAGTATTTTTATCATACTATTAAAAATCTATTATTGGTCATATATTATTTTATTATAAATATTTATATCATTACTAGAAAGTAACATTTCTATCCAGAAATTCATTTTATCAATTTCATCTTAAATTTTATTGTGAATAACTAATCATAAAATGGAATTAATAGAATAAATTTTTATTTATACAATGGAATTACTCTTTATTTGACTAGGGACTTGAAACCTAACACCTTATAACAACCACATATAATTTGAGGGTAAGGTGGGTGATAGTGATAGATTCGTGGGGTGGCTCAACAAACATCACTCGAGTTGTAATTTCTATTAACATGAACTTCTTTCTTTGATTATTACTTTCAAGATTTAGTTGACGATTATTGGATTGAGCTTGGTGAATGGAAAACACCAATGATTATACATACCTCTTATACTAAGAAATATTGGCTTTATATGGGATGACTCTACTAGCTGAGGCTACCATTTCTCCATTATTTATTAATTATAATTTATCATTTCTACATATAAACCCAAATTATAATGCAATAATTATATCTAAGAGTGTAGTTTTTGTTGGTCATATTGAACAATGGTCACATTAACTAATGGTCATATTTGAACAATGGTTATATAATGATTAAATCTCTACAGTCACATTTCCATCTAGACTCACTTTATTATTAATGAGATATAGTTTTTTGACTAGAATATAAAATAGAAGACATTATCTTAGAAAAATATTATTCGAACTATTTGGGTCGTTACACCTAGGGTTCTGGATGAGTACCGAGACATTTTTCTAAAGAAGTTTGTAGAATTTCCCCTTGATAAATGATCATGTATTTAATTGAGCTATTTATAGGTGTTTCTTTTATAGTTGTGTTCATTTTTTGGATAGAGACTTCCATGTTGAGAGAAATATAGGAATATATCAATCCCGTATTTTGTTGTGTTTCTTTTCATGAGTGTGTCTCCTTGGGGAGCCCAAATGTTTTTATGTGAAAAAGTTCAATGGTGGTTTGTGGATCAGTTTCTATTATCATCTCATAAACTATATGGAATTAAAGAACCAATATCCACTTCCATGGTTTGATGATTCATTCTATTAGTTCATTAGATATTGTAGTTTCTCAAATATTGATCTTATATAATGATATCTTCTGAAAAATAAGAAGGATTAGGATATTCATAAGGCATTCTTCCATTTATGTCATGTGATCTAATAGTTTACTTCGATGTTTTTTGATGTGATGAATTCTTCAACTTTGTTCATGGGTTTTTTTAACATAGTGTTTAAATATTTACTGGATAGGTTTATGGTGGCATTATTCGATGAATTCCATGGGAAATATGCATCTGAGGAGGATCATGAAGAGAATATGCACTCTATTTTGTGAGTTCTTCATCATGAGTTTTCATTTGGAAAATTTCCTAAGTGTGAGTTTTGGGATTCTAAAATCTCTTTCGTGGTGCATATCATGTCTCAAGAGTGAGTAGTTTTCAATGTATTGAACATATAATTAGTTCTTAGTTAGGAATCACCCAAGATAATGGAAGATGATCACAATTTCTCTTACCTCAAGGCCAATTATGAATGATTCATATACTATAAATCTTGTGTTTAGATTTCTATGATATCCTTGACTTGAAAATATTGGGAATTATTATTAGACGACCACTTCTAAGATTCATTTTAGTACATGAAGGAGAATTTGGTTAGTGCAATAGACATTTTTTTCTATTAGTAGGTGTTTAGTGTGGGTCTTTTTATTAAACAGTGCATATTTCCTTAGGATATGTATTGATGAAATAGAGGTTAGTTTTTTCTTATTAGTATCAATTATTACATCGTGATGACTGTAATTTTGACACCCCTGATCATGATTGGGCGGAAGTTGTGTTTTCATTGAATTTGTGGGACATTACCTCATCGATGAGCATTTTCCTGGTTTATCTGATCATAAGAGACATCAGTATATCCTATCACAATGTGAAATGAAATTGCATCAGAATTGATAGATTGAATTCATATTGGATGATGAATTGTAGAATTTTTATGCACTAGGAAATGTAAATTTTGTTTGTAGTTAACTGAATCATAAGACACATAGTGATTTCATGTGTGAATCAAGAGACTCATGGAGGAAAATTAAAAAACTCATAATGATGCATATATATATAGTAGAGGTGCAAGGAAATGGTTTTCATTTATTTATTGAAGTTAAATAATATTTGTTATGGTTAGTGGATGAGTATCTGTTAGGTGATTATCATGTGGAGTTCTGTATAGACCATGTTGTTTTTGGTGATATCCATGATAGTTTGTTTGAGAATAGAAGATATTGTGTGTTCTTATAGGGCCGTATATTCATTCCATATTTGATGAATTATATTTTTATCTATGATATCCATACCATTCCTTGGGTGCTACATCTCAACATGAACAAGATACACCGAGATTTTAGAAGTCAATTTTGGTGGCCTGGATTGAAGCATCATATTGGAAAATCTGTTTTGTGATGTCTGGTCCACCAGAAGGTCATGGATGGGATCTATTTTTTTCATAGTTTTTTCTAGCCATTAGATGATCCCCAATGGAAGTAGGATGATATCTTTTAAGAATTAATTAATAATTTACCTCAAGCATAGAGAGGATATTATTACATATTGGTGATACACAATCATTTTTATGAAATAATCCTGGTTTTTGGTGATCATGGAGTTGAGATCAGTTGATGTTTTGTAAAGGTAGTATTTGTCAGTTATGTTGTGACTCAACAGAGTCTTATGGATGATCATATCTGATCAGGAACCTCATTTAACCTCTAGGTTTTGGAGAGGTCTCCACGATGTTTTTTTATCATAGTTATTCCCTTGAATTCATTTACATCCATAGAAGTATGATTAGAGAGAGATCCCAATCCAGAATCTTGAAGACACATTTCAATATCGTGTCTTGGATTTTGGAGGTTTATGGATTAGGCAACTAACCTTGTAAATGTATTGTAAAACTAATATTTTCACTCCACATTTGGCATGGAAACAATTGATTATTCGAATGGATGACCATAAAATTCATCATTGTGTTTTACTTGGGTTGGAGTGGAAACAATCTTCTAGGAATATGTAATACAGAATATTATTAAGAATGTTTAGTAATTATTTATATGAAGAAGGTATCACATGATTTGTAGAAATCCTTTTATAATCATAGGAAGAGACATCATGTGTTTAAAATTGGATATCAAGTGTTCTTGAAGGTGTCTCCTCATCATGGGAAATTAATATTTTGTTATGTGAATAATATTTTTACATGGTTTGTCATTCTACTTAAGGTATTGGATCTTCATAGAGATGTGGCTCAACAGATAACATTTTCCCCATAGTAGACTTGAAAACACAATGCTTTAACATGTCAACGATCTATCATTATCACCATGAGGACTGCAATTTCATCAATTGGGTGAAGAACAATTTTTATTAGTATGAAAACTTTGAGGAGGTCCTATTGAGATCCATGTATTCCAAAGGAAGTGTTATATATACATTGTATTCCCCTATTTCATGTCATGTGGGGGAATTAACGTGTGGAGGAAATTACTTAGGAACATGATTCGTATAAGATCAAGCATACCACATGTTTTAGATATTTGGATATTAATGATTGTTTGGATATTAATTTTTTTTGGATATTTAATATTTAGTAAATGATAAAATTATGTTTTTTAATTATTGATAAAATTTCTCTCGTTTGATAGGTATTTCCACTAAGAGAGTGTTTAGGAGTTAGTTTTGGTGGATGCATGGTGTAACACAATTCGTATGATGAGGTGGTATTTCTCCTATGATGGTGTTATATATGATAGGTACCTTCTGGTGTTGTGGTTCATTCAAATACATTTTGTTTTCTCAATGTGTTTGGTTTTGGAATCTGAAGGATGAAAATGTTTTTAGAGGTATCTAATGTTGCGTCCTAGATCTATATAGTCTTAACCATATCGTGTTTCTAAATCCCATGGTTTATAGAGGAGTCCTAGAGTAGACACGGTGGTGTTTGGATGTTATAATATGGAATGAAAGAAAACTCACCATGTGTAAGGGTTTTACATCATGAATTTGTTTTTCACAACTGGGTTGAGTCCCCAATTCATGGCTTCAAATCCATTAAAAAATTGTGAGGTGTTGGAACATGGGGTACCCCTTTACATGATAAACTCCATAGAATTTTTTTTGAGGAAATGAATTTTATCGAAGAATATAATTCATGGTACGTACATGATGTGAAATTATTTCACATGATAAAACATTAATGTTCATCACACCTTTATATTATGTAACACCTTGTGATTTTCCATAACATTTACCTTTGCCTCTTAATTTCTAAGTGATCTATATCACTCAATTATAGAATGTTGGAATCTCAATTTTAGGTAATAATCATATCATTCCTTATTCGATTAGTTATTACCTGAGAATGTTTTACCTTTTTCTCTTAGGGTTTTTCTAGTTGGACACTCCCTCTTCTTATTACCTCACAGCAGGAGGTTCCCTCCACTGTTTGAATAATGTTTTCATGATTGATTATTGTTGTGATTATGGCTTGATATACTTGAAGGTATTAATATCTTGTGGTTATTGTGATCATGATCTAGAATGTGGGTATGTTCATTAATAAATTACATTGATTCCTTTTAGGTAGGGGATTCAGTACTTCTCATATTTAGTTACGTGTAATTGTAATATTTTCATTTTTACCCCTTTAGGGTGAAATGTAATTGAACTAGTAATTATTAAAATATATTAATAAATAATTAATTTTGGAAATTACATTTTGTTTCTTTTATCCATGATAACAACTTTCATATTGATTCACAAAATAATATTTTATCTTTATTATTCTTGTTAGGATGTATTTTAATGCTATGGATTAGAATGTTGTTCTTGATATTAAATATTAATGATAATAAATCCAATAATTGTTAGTTTTTTGGATAGGTAATAAATTAATACGAATATTTGAATCATGTGTATCATTAAATTTCATGATAAGAAAATTGATGAAATGCACATATATAGTAGAAAATGATTTCCATTTGATTAATGGGATTGTTAAATAACTAGAACCATATAAATAATTGGGGCTGATAATAAATAAAAATTAATCTTAATTGAGAATAATACATATGTATGTTTTTGAAACTAGTTTTCATGCTAATATCATTTTTCACTTTTGATAGCATTTTATATCTTGATGCCTAAGGGTTCACATGGTTAGAATAATTGAAAAATGAATCATTTAATTCAGTATTGAATAAAATTTATTTTTTTAAAAGAAAACATCCAGGGTTTGAGTTTCTCATATACTTGATAGGGTTGTGTACCTTGAGTTTATATCCTTTAAATATTTGTTTTCAATAATGGATAGATGCAATATTTAGGATTGCATTATCCCATTAGCTAAGCATATATAGTTCATTACTCTTTTGTGATGTTCTATGGATCCAAGCTTCACTACAAATTGTGATGTGAAATGGTGATGGTAGATGTAATATGTGGGTGAGGAGGACCCGATGATATGGTAGCAGTAAAAAGCATTGATGGAGAGATATATTGGGATATGCAGGTCCATTTTTGGGATGGAACCATATTCGATGGAATGGGTGGTAGTTGGGATTACCCGTTGATGTTATAATGATGGATGATTTCTTGAAATTAATCTTATTAATGGTTCATGGTTAGGTTTTTTTATTTATCTATATTCTTTTTCCCACAACATGAAGCAGATGTATGTCATTGGTATCATTTTTCCTCTTTTTGTAGCTTAGGATGATTTTCCTAGACTATCAGTATTGGGGAATGTTGTTAATAAATAATATGAAATTTTAAACCCATTGGGCTTGTATTAATGGAATGAAAATTCCGAAAAGACGATAATCATGAGAAAAATTGTACTTCATATGGATTATTCTAGGATATCATGAACATCATGCTTGTTGTTAATAAATATAGATTAAAAAAAATTAATCTTCAATTTAATGGAAAATAATTTATTTCGTAAAAGTAAATGATAAAAAATAAGAAACTAATGTACCTAGTAAAATGCTTGGGTTCAAATAGGATATTTAGTCCCTTATAGTGGTGTCCTAGTGGTTGAGATATTATTGATATAGTTGATCATATAAATAGGTTATTCACATAGTGTTTTTGTGAGAATTGTTATATCATTTATATTTTATGATCAAATGCTACCACGCGCATGGTTGTTAGAGAGATTGACACCCAGTGGAAACTGAGAGGACGTTTTCACCAACAACCTAGTTGGAGGATGGATGGATGACTATACCCTCTCTATATACTCTCAATATTTCTATATTAATGTGATGGTATTCCCATTGGTTAGTTTCCCATATATGTTTATAGAGGGACACAATAGTTTTTTGTTAATTACACATATATATATATATATATCTATATATACTATTCAAATAATTATTATAGGTATGATGTTTATGGGTTGGGATGAATTGAGGTAGTTACTTAATGATTAGGACGTGATGGCAAAAGGTATAATACATGATGTATGATACACATTATACTATAAATGGTGGCTCTTTATAACAACTCTGTTACTATATAGGGATATGTGAATGGGATGGAGTGATGATGTAATGCATGAGGTTAATGATGTGATGCATCACTTAAGCATCTTCAGGATATCTTTTTTTGCAGAGATATGGATCGATATGTGAGATGGTGGGCCAGAGTGAGAACCTAGTGGGGATGCCGGAGAGGTGTACCTTTTATGCTTCATTATTATATTATATTAACTCTTGTATGCAATACATGGTAACAATTATCCAAAATGTGGTTGGGAACACTCTATACATGTTTAGGTGATGAGTTAGTTTTACAATTGTTCAATGTGATTTATTATTAATTATTTATATTTTAACTGAGAGGAAATAGATTGGAACCTACTGAGTAGACAATTTTTTTCCACCATACATATATATATATATATAATATTTTTATGATTATCCACACTAGGTTATAGATCAAAAGGGATATTACTAGATTGTTATTTTACTAATGTTGTTTGGGATTCATGGTTGTTTTAATATTTATCATTTAATAATTGTAGTTTTACATACAGTGGTTATAGTATTTCTTGAAAATGTATTTTTTTGACATTAGATTTATTTATATATTTGATTGAGAAGCTTTTTATTTGTATATCCATCTTATCTCACCCATTCATAGTGTTTCATAGAGTTTAATTCCTTATATTTTATGATTATTATATCCTAGTGATACTCACCTACTCAAGCCTACTAGACGGGGGACTTGGTAATTCTTCACATCCCTTCTCTCATCACCATCCTGGAAGGGGTACACATTGGGGTAAGGGGTTGGGGCATTTTAAATAAAAATTAAAATAGTAAAATATTTCTCAAAATAAATAAAAAACATAACACGAAGTTGAAAAAAATCATCATAGTATCCTAAAATTATAATAGTTTAAAATCCACATATATAAATAATAATCGATAATAAATTATATTTAAGATTAAAAAACTATGTTGAAATTGAGTGAATGAATAATGATATAATTAATAGGTATTTTTATGAGGTATAATTATTTTCTGATTGGAATAGAATATAATTACCGAGAAATATAACATATTTTTGAAATAATATCTTGTCCAATTTGAATAGTAATATGAATAAAATATTATTATTAACATTCAATAAAAATAAGTAAATATTTATTATATAACTCTGTAGATGAATATTTCAAATCATATAACATAAAATAAATTAAATATAAATTTTAATAATAAAACATTTAACATATTTCTTATGATATTATTTTCTTCAATATAAAATTTTTATCAATTTTTCTGACATATTTTCAAGAATATAATTTTCGATCATATAATATTTTATAATAATAAAAAATTGAAATATAATAAATTATGGAAAAATATTTAGCATTTATTCTATATAAGTTATTTTGGATGAATTAAATTATTTTATTTTAAAATTAAATTTCATATGATTAGAAATTTAATTTGGAAAATGGTTTTCATTTTCAAAATAATTGTATTGAAATTATCATATATAATTACTTTAGTGTTTTGAATAAATTGTTTATTTGGGTTGAACAAAAAGGAATATAGTTGGAATATATATAGTAAATTTTATGATTTCATTATAAAATATAAATGACAAGAAAATATTAATAATTATGATTTTTTATTGTAATTTTAGTAATTAAAAAAATTAATTTCAAAATAATAATTTTTATTTAAAATCCTTTATTGGATTTTGTTAAAAAAGATATAATTACTATAATAAAAAATATTTTTTTTATTTATATGAAATATTTATATAATGAATTTCAATTTTTGTGAAGTATAAATATAAAATAAAATTATATTTTTACATTATAAACTAATAAAATACATAATAAACCATAATATTCATACTAATTAGCCTAAATTAAAAAAATCAATACCTTAATTCAAAATACCCCTATTCCATGAATATATAAACACCCATTAACTATCACTTTCCACATTTTATAAAACTAATCCCCTTAGCAATTATCTACCAAAATTCTAATCTATAATCTCCTAAAAATTTCATTATTCCATGCTTATGGAAATGAGTCCCACATTTTAAGGCTTCAGACTAAATTCCGAGAAGGTGGCCTATGGTACAAGATATCGGTTGTGAAACCTCGTTCTCTATTTGAAATATCCTCTTAACCATTGTAATATACAATCTTTGAGTAAAATGTAAATTTAATATATAATTTTTAATATATATTTATATTTTAATAAAATACTAATATTTAATACATTAATTATTCATTTTCAATACACTCTAAAAAATATTTCTTCACTCATGGTATTTTTATTCTAAATAATTGAATAATGATGAATTTTTTCTCAATAATACCTAACATGTATATGCATTAAAAAATTATTTTATAATTTAATATAATTAAATAATTAAATAAAATCATCTCTATTAGGTTTTAGTAAAAAATATGCTTGATAGTTTTGATATTTAATCTAAATAATCCTAATTGTTCATAACAATAAAAAATTTCTTATTGAGGATGATTCATTGAATTTATAAGTATCTACAAATATATTGAACTCCAACTAATTTTTCATTATACTAACCATATATATTCACACATAGAATGCTTTTAAATCTATTAGAAAATGTATTTTAACCATTTCCACGGTATTGATGTAGTTTTCGAATTACGAACAGAACAACATCGAAATTGGAGATGTGAGAAATTTTTATCTAATAAATAACTAAATGATGAAAAAATGGATATTAAGTAGTAGAATAAGAATTAATATGTATCTTATGAATGTATGTAATGAATTTATAATGACTATTTAGTTGATAATTTAAGTATAAAAATGATGTTGAGACTCATTGTCTGGGTGGATTCCCAATATTTTTTATTATTACGATGATGTTATTTATCACCCTATTTCTATAAAAAACTATCCAAATATCTGCCTCATTTTAAATATCTCTTATAATTTATTTATGTATTTTATAATTCCCAATCCTTCCTTTTGGTAGATATATTAATTTCAATCCATAACCCTTAATAATTTTTTTATTTAAATTAAACACTTTTATATGGAATATTCCATTTTCTCATTCATTCTTAAGTTTCAACATTATAAATACTATTTTCAATATATGATTTCCTAATAAAATAGTATTTTTCATAAACAGATGTGATAAAACACTATGTTCTTGTACCTTTTAGAGATAGTTTCTAGGTTCTCCAATAGGATTGATATATATGTTATATTTCATAAAAATTTATTGAGCTTTTCTTAGGATTAATCCTTCACATTGAGATACATTCTAATGATATTTTATTCTTTTTTTTGGATAGTTAATAACCAATATTCCATAATCAACATTATTCTTGGAATTTTACATTATAAAATTCAAAATAATATGTTGTCATGAAGTGGTATACTTTTTCTATAAGGTTACGAGTGGGTGTTATGTGGTTATCTTTGTCGAGAATGTTATATGGGAATGATGTGGTCCTATTTTTCTGTAATCATATAAAATGTTATGATGTTATTTTTCCCCATAATTTTATGATGCCTTAGTATTGATCCATGAATTATGTTTATGTTGACATTCTTAATGTTTTTTCACAAGTTTTGATTCTTAAGTTTACAATTATCATTTAGTATTTTGGACCCTATGAATTATTTTTATAAACAGGATATCTATCCATATATTATCGATTCCATCAATATATTTTTTAATCTCAAAATATCTCAGCAAATGTTATCATAGTTTACATTTATAATGGCCTTTTGAAATCACCACTTTTTTATGTATATCGCAAGGATATTCCATGCATTGATAATAGTAATGTGTTTTCAAAGAGAAAATCATTAAGATAAAATCAAATGATATAGATACATTTTGTAATTTTATTTTAGGTAATAATTAACCCAAAAAAACGATAATTGAATATTTCTATACAAATTTTATATGTATTTAATGATAGAAATGATGTAATTTAATATACAGGGGATATAATTCATTATATAGTCATTATTCTCTGATGACTACTTTCCAAATTTATAAAAACAAATTTCATGTGCCTATAGAACTTATTTTAATTTATTGGAATCCTCTAAACCATCTATTTTTTGGACTCATATTGTAAATTTCATTTGTTATGGTATTGATTCTTAGAATCATTGTATAACTACCCTAGTATTTATGAAATAATTTTTCTTAATTTGTTTAATCAATTTAATTTTTTCCATTTCACAAAAAACATAATATATATTCTCTTATATTAATAAACCACTCTATTCTATCATTGTATGCTATATAATGTTAATATTTTTTATGATATCCCAAGATATGTATTCACTATATTCACCACTAACATGGATTGTGTTATAAGAAACACTATGTTTTAACAAAACATATTTTTATTATAATTAATGAAATTATATAATTATACCATATCCATTAACCATAATAATATGAATAGTAATAACAAATTTTAAAATACTATTTATAATGATTTAATATAAATAATATGTAATGATGATAAAACATTTAATTTGAGGGAATGTCTTTATATGTTTGGAAATACTATTTTCTCTAAAGAACTGATTTTTAAGACTTTTTGTCAACAATAATATAGTTCCTTTTATAGAATTTTAGATATTTAATTGATAAAATAAATAAAATTGAATTTAAAATGTTGAAATTATCATAGGGATGTTTTTTGGGATATATATGAGAAACAATATTTTCTGGGTGAATAGTGAATAATACTAAATTTTAATTCAAAATTGATTTTTTGTCTAATAATATTTATAGTTAGATAATATTTTAAGTTAGTGTCAAAGTCAGAACAGATCAATTATAAATATATTTTTCCAATTTTTTTCATTGGAATCATTTTTAATTTAGATATTAAAATATAATGAACCTACGAAAATTATCATTTTAAAAACATGATTTCTCACCTTGTCTATAAAATTAAAATTGATCACAATTTTTACACATCTATGATTTGAATTTATAAAATTTAATTAAGTGGATGGAATCAGTATAATATATATTATATAATAATAAAAACTTAATATTCTACTGAAAATATGTGTGACAATGATTTAAATTAAATTAAATGATCAAGATAAAATTAATATTAAAAAAGGAATAAACCATAAAATTATGGGCCTAAATATCCTATAATCGTTAAAAAACCCAATTTCTTGACATATTCCTACCATAAAACTTTCATTTGTGATTTTGGTTTTTTATGACACTTTTTTCTGTGAAAATGATGGTACAACTAACTTATTTTTAAAAAGGCCCTGTGTGTCCCCTCCATTCTTTATAAAAGGCCAACACCTCACCCCCTTATGCAGACCTATAAAACCAAATAGGTTCTGAAAATATCATTCTAATTCAATTAAAAACATCCCATCCTTCCCTTTTGAATCCTACCTATGGGCATAAATCCAACCAGATAACCCCTTTATGGAAAATTATAATGAATTACCTAAAGTAGAGGTAACATCATTCCTCAAGATCTATTCCATTATTTTATTTTTACGCTTATTCAATTATTATTATTTCATGAATAAATAATATCCTCAGTATCCTTAGTATGTTGGGATATTTTTATGAAATTTTTTCCTCCTACAATTACACACACATCCATAAAATGGTTAATGAACATACCATTCTTGTGTACGGAAAAGTCTAGCCTCGTGAAATAATGTTGTTCGTTTTTTCTTTACCACCTATCATGGTTTGGAATCATAGTGGGAAATATATATTTTACATAATATATATGATATGACTGAGTTATTTATTCTTCTTTAATTATTACAAGACACATAACTTCATGATTTCCATTTTGTGAAAATATGATAATTTTGTTTGGGGATGTGTGGACTGTCACCTCCTTAAAGTGATGTGATTCATTCAAACACTAAATGGAATGTAATAAGGATGGGTTTAGTGATAGTTTAAGATATAAATGAAATAATATTTATAATTTAATGACAACATATATATATATACAAATATGTCAGTTACTTTCTTTCTTTCAATATTATAAAGAAGAATAGTAACAACATTCCTGCGTACGTATGACCTACCATTTCAAGGAACGGTGTATTCCATTTAATATTTATATATTATATAGATTAATATAAATACATATAAACTTAATATAATTTATATTTATATCATTTTATGCATTATGAAAATCATGATATAAGTTTGAAGACCAAATATATACCAATTTAAGACACATGTGAAAAAAATAGATATTACCTGAAGTAAAATCATAACATTTAATGGTTAATAAGCGGGTAATGTAAAGTCATATTAAAACTATATAAAGTATTATAAATAATAATACTGTTATAAAAAATATTTAATATAAATTTTTATATATTAGAAATGAGTTCTATATGAGAAATAACAGATTCAATATATAAGGTAAAGTGAATTTCATATAACATTTTATTTCCATGAGATATAAGCCATATTCACTACTCATTGCTTTGGTTGGGTGTATATACATCCATACGACATGTTATATCATTATTATATTTATTTAATGATATTAAATGAATTATGGAATTTTATTCACTCATAAGGATCATGATTCTAATGTTGGTCAAGAAGTATGGGAATTCCATCTAATGTTTTTATTTCCGAGAGATACAATACACATTCCCCACTAACTTCTTTAATGTGGTGTATATACTAACCTATGACATGATTTATCATTAATTTACTCAATGTAATGATATTAAAATAATTAAATTATGTTATTGTCTCATAATGATTATGATTCTGATGTTTCTCAAGTGGTATGGAAATTTATGGTCGCACTTTTATTTCTATGATATTTATTCATTATTCACCACTCATTTATTTTATATGGTTTAAATAAAGAACACAAATATAATATATTATTATCATCCTTCAATTTATGGGAATTTAAAAATCTATTTTACTATATCAATTTTATGTAGTTTTTGTTTTAAAAGATACTAAATCTGTAATGTTATTTTGTTTCTATTTTTGTTCTTTGAGACAAAGGCCATGTTATGAACCTATATTTTTCATTAATTTGTATATAATTCCCTTAATATCTCATATCATGAATATAATTATTTTCACTATATTTTTACCTTTATTTAATTTTATTATATCTATTGTATTATGGTTCAATGTTACCAAATTGGCAATGGTTTATAGCTAAAATATCACCATTTATCAGGATTGTATATGATTAGCTCCCACTGATAAAATAATATGATATATCTATTAAGAAGTTTCATGATTTTTATTACCCTATAGTTATTCATGTTATGTCCAGGTAGTGGTACACTTGTTTCACTCTTTATTACATAATATGATCATGAAAGTGTTTTTATAAATGTACGAATTTTCCTCTATCTTCAGTCCTAAATACTTGTTCATTCAAAAACATATTTTCTAAAAAGTGTTTGAAAAATCATTTATAATTAAATTTATTTTAAAACATTTTCAGGATTAAATTACATTATTACAAGGAAAATTGTTTTCAAAATGTTTTCATGATTACATTATAATTTCTTTAAAGTAAAGGGTTACCAAATTTATTACAAGCCTTGTTTATAGGTTTTAAAATTATTTTCAAAGAAAATTGTTTTCAAATGGTTTTATATTATAAAAAACCCTTTTCAAATAATAATGGATATTTTCATCATGAAATGTTTTTTAAAATATATTTTAAAATTATTTTCCATCTAATATGGAATTGATTGTTGTTACTCATGAATTTATAGGAAATGGTCCGAAGATGCCTATAATATTATTTCAAGTTAATATTTTATGTTTTGAAATAATTATGAATACAAAAATAGTTTTTCATTTATGGTATAAATGTTTATGAAGGAATTTATACTTCCATGTGATTTATGATTATCAAAAAATCTTCCTTTTCAGGGTTATGACTTCATTAAATGTTTATTAAACCTTTATTTTTCATAGGTTAAGATATGATTACATGTTTATGACACCCATTTCACATTAGGGGTTACAATTTTATGTTTATGAAACCCATCTATTTTAATGCATCATGGTAAGATTAAATTATTATTATCTTGTGTAAAATGTATGAATGGTTTTATTATGTGATGGGTGGGACCTATATCTCCCTCCAATGCATTGGGTATGAATTTATAACTAATGACATAGTTATGTGATTCATCTCGATGGTCTTAATCCTCTATGTGAAGATGGGGAAACCCAATCCGTTATAACGAAAGGACTATGATCATGGATGGTAGTGTGTTCTTCCTAGTATGTGTAGTCACCAAGGGGATGGAAGATATGTAAACACAATACACTATGGGAATATGGTGAAACCTAAACCACCATGTGAATATTGGGGAAACCCGATCACTTATAAGAAAAAGACATTGATTACAGATGGTGGTGTGTCCAAACCAGTAATTTTTTATCCCCTTGAAGTTCCCTAATAAGTTCAAGCAATATTTATTTTGTTACAAGTTTTGATATTACATAATTATGTGTGTGAGAAAATCCCATATATTACTCATATGTTACGACATCATGGATTATGATCATGTTTCCCTAATGTGTTATGTCATCTGAACTTCAAATATTTATGCCATGATTCATGTTTAAGATATTTGATATGCATGGTGTGATCTTTTAATGTTATGATCACATATCTACCTTTTTAATCTTTAATAATAATATAATCTTACCCATTTAATTATGTCCTAACTAGGTTATGAATATTTATTTCATGTGTGATATATCTATGAGGATTCGTATTCTTGGAGAACCTATTGGGACATAATGTATCACACTAATGTTTCATCATTTACAATTCCATGTTTCCAAATTAAATAAACTAATATAATACTTTTTAGTCTATTTGTTTCATTTTTTATGTATTCATAAAAAATGATGTAATTTTTATGTATTTTAAGACCATGTTATTATAGTTTGTTTCAAAGTGATGGTTTAGTTATGATTTGGAAACTACGATTAGGAAACAACAGTGATAACTCTAGAGGCATGTATTAAGGTATGTCTAATGAAGAAGAAGATATATAAATGTGTCCTATAATTTTGTTATAGTATATAGATATTAGTTTCCTAGGATTACATCCATATTTTTATAACACAAGTGGATGTCGTTATCGAACATATGTACATAGAAATTACAACTTTGACAATGTGTTTTGGGACAGACATGAGGGTATCATGGTACACAAAAATTATCCTTACTGTGAACCAGGGTTGAAACTCTTGGGGGATTCACATTGGGAATTAAAAAACACATTAGAAACCATCATGGAGGATTCAAAATTATGTTTTATCATAGGGTAAACATAACGTGTCATAGATTGAGGAAGGTATCATAATATAGAAATCTCATAAGTGGGTTTTCATGATTATGTGGTTCCTTAGTATGATAATTTTTTATTACTCAAACCTTTTTGGAATTAAAAAACTGGTGGGAACAAGATGGAACTAGGTTAATGTCGAATGTGATTCATAATTTTCTAATGAGTAGTCAAATGGTATGATCACTAGAGTAAAGTATGTTGTGAACATTCCTAGTCAGTTTTCATGGAACATGATAAACAATATATACCTTAACCAACTCTTAGAATAATCGAGGAAGAAAATTAAGATGTTTGTTAAGATTTTAGGAAATAGAGACCCAATTGGAATTAATATTCAATTTCCTTTTTTTCATGAATGTGGGAGGAAGCACTCAAGTGAATGTCCAAGAGGAACATGAATATGTTTGGACTATCGAATAGATGGACACAATTTAAGCAACTATAAAGGGAAACTGAAAATTTCAGTCAATGGAATGGTTGTGAATGTTTTTCTCTATAAGGTATTGTATATTTATGAATGATCTTAATTTTTAATGTATGAAAATTATGAAAATATTTGTAATATGAAGAATATATATAAAAATAATCATCAAGGTGGAATATGTAATGGTTTTTCTGATGATGATGAAGAGACCATGAATGAAATATAAAATGTTTGAGATGTTCTAATAGTATTTATGATATGCATGAAAATGTTGAGTTTGGTAAATGTTAAAAAATTATTCATATTTCTTATTTTAGGGAAAAACTATTAAGTAATTTGCCAATGAAACCATAGTAATGGTTTAAGAATAATGTTGGATCATTGAAGTGTACATGTTATTGAAATCAAATATTATATTATATGAATTATAATGTATATAAGTATTTTTAGTATAAATTTTTCATTTAGTATTTGAAAGGATATGATGAATGTTGATGGTGTCGTAGAAAGTTGTATCATGGAAAGGTGATATTTTGATTATGGGGAGTTAACCATTAATTTATTATTTATGTTGAGATAATTATGATTGGATAAAGATATGTTGGATATGAATAAGTCATTTTAGTGGTACTGACTACCTCATAACATATAAATTATTTTTTGAAAATGTATTCGATGTTATCATGAATGAACTTTATAACTCTATGGATATAAAGATTATATATAGTATTTTTTGAATAAGGAAGCTACAATGTTTTCAAAGGGGATTTTTAATAATTCATGTTATTACTATATTTCATGAGAATATATAACGAGGTATTTAACTTGTTTGAAAAGTGATAACCAAGAGAGCATTAATGGTATGGTGGATTAATGTAATGATGATTTCATAAAATTCATTCCAATATTTTGGATTTTTATCTTCTAGTATGGTTATAAGGTTAACCTTTTATGGAATGTTAATGTTAAAAATCAGATTATCTTTATGAAATTATTAAATTATCTCACCTTAGGAGGAATTATTCATATCATATACCCTATGTAACACCCCAAGATTTCATAGTACGTTATATATTCAAATTAATTCAATAACTTGCGCAACCCACCACACCGAGTTTGAGCGCTCCACAACTTACCAAACTAGACAATAAAAATGTGTTTATAAATAATGTTAACTGATTTTTGAATTTTAAATACAATATAAAATTTTATAATACCTATAATTCTTTTTTTAGGCATTATATAAGAAAAAATTCTTTTTTTAAATAAAAGAATTATTTTAAATAATTAAAATTTTATCGCCTTTTAATAGAAAACCCTTGTTAAATACAATATTTGAATTTTTTTTATATTAAATTAGACAAAATAAACATCTTAATTAGAATCTTCACATAAAAATATAGTTTCGATAATTATTTAGTGATTCTATGATGACTTTCATATTTGGTGAATAGTTAAAATTACTAAATTTTAACTAAAAAAAATTTTTTTAATAAATTTTTTTTATAGTGTTAAATTATACATTCGAATGGTTTGGGAGTATAATTAGATTATATTTTTACCATTTAATTCAATTTATGTCATTTAATGTAATTTCACAAATAAATTTGACTTAAACATGTGTTAATCTTTAGATAGTTTTTACTTTTTTTTAAAACCCACTTTTTTGTTTTGAAAGACGAATTAATTTATATTAATAAATGAAACATAAATTTTTTTAATTTGGTAAAATAGACATTATTTTTTAATTCGGAATATCAAAATTAACTTAGGGTGATGTTTTGGTATTTTTCTGAAAAAATTCAATTTTTGATGAATAGTGAAAAACACTACATTATTGTTTAAAACCGAATTTTTATTTAAGTAATAAGTTAGATTATTTTAATTTATTTTAGGTAAAAATTGATACATAATACCTATATATGTTCAATGTTTTTCATTGGAGTCATTTTATAATAATTTTAGGTATATAATATTTTATTTAACTTTTTACACTCTTTTACCTACCTTCTAGGAGCCTTTTAAAATTTGCATAAAACATAATTTTACCCATTATGTGAGTTTAATTTCAAAAATCCAAGGGACATAGTTAACCTCAGTAAGTAAAATTTGGTTCAATAAGATGAAAATTATTTTTTGGTAAATAGTAACTTTTGACATTTATTTACCAAAGTTAAAAGTAAATAGGATAATTAAGGTTAAAAATGATATTATAATTACCCTAACACAAGTCCTGATTCTGTTGGATAAGTTTAGTTCGACCAAAAAGAACCATAGGAATAAAATATGATCCCTTATGTCCACTTGTATTAGATTAGGATATTTATTATTTTTTAATTTAAAAAAGAGTTAAAAGTGTTAAATTCATGTTTTCATAACTATAAATTTATTCATATCATATTATACAAAAGAAAAATTCGATTATAAATATTAATTAGAAAGATAAAAATATTTCATATATAAAAATATTTTATTTATAATTTTTAGTCAAATAATAATTATATTTATTTATGACACAACAATGAAGTAGTAATTATCTTATTAATAAAAGATTAAAATAATTGATATTATAAATACCCAAATTAATGTAATTTGAGACATTGATAAATTAAACTAATTTTATTGGTTAATATGTCATGTTACGGTAAATTAAATCAATTTTTTTCGAATTAATCATGATGTTATAATTTAAACAAAAAAAATACAGAATAGTTTCTAAATTGACATAAAATAGTTTTCAAAAAAAAACTATATTATTGGTTGATATAATATTCCAAAAAATATTAGGTCTTGCCCAAGGGTTTAAATAATATTATATATTACATTACTGAACCACTTATAGTTCTTTAAAATGATTAGAGTAATTTTATTAACCAAATTGTGTAAAAATACAAGAAGACATGGTAAAAGTTAAACTCTTTAACTAAGAGTTAAATAAAAAAATATAAGGTTAAAATGGTGACCTAAACCTATCTAGAACCTTTTGGTAGAGAGTATTTCGACCCATAACCACATAAGGCTCGAACTAAATTCATTTAGAGCCATTATAAATCTAATATGATCCTATTATAAATAAATAATTAATCTTTTCCTAAATTTACCCTCATCATTCTTATAAAAATTAACTTCCTATTTTCTCAAAATCACACTCCAAAACCATTTGGATCGGCAATAACCTACCCAAATATACTCCCAATTTCTTCCACTTCAACCTAGATTCCTTACATTGATCATAAATCCTACTTAAGGAGCCCTTTTGATCAACTCAAAAGGAAACACTCGAAGAAGAGGTAACAATTTCACCACCCTCTTTCTAGTTCTATTCTTCTTCCACTTCCTATATCATTTTTATTACCATACCAAAATAATAAATCCAGTATCTTATACATACTGTGATGCTATTATAAATTTGCCACAACCATATTCATTATTCTACCCATCCTATGAATGATAATGTCACCATGCGTGCGTACGTACGGCTTACCGTCTCCAATCCGTGGTGTAATTTTTCATCCAACACTATGTTATTTGGATAGATATAATAATGAGTAATATGAAAGTAAATAATTAAAATAACATGATAATGTTTCTTTAAAATTATTACACCATCAAATTCCACACCTTTTAATCATTAATGCAATGATATTCTTGCTCGTGTGTACGTATGGATTAATGTCTCCATGACACGATAAGATTCATTTGTAGGTTCACCATTCAATGATGATTATTAAAATATATATTTTTAATAAATATGTAATATATATCATTATAATGGTACAATATATATATATATATATATATATATTTATGTAATTACATATATCTTATTCACTTACTTCTGTTCAATATGAATTGAAAACAAAAACAGTATTTATGCATACATATGGCCTACCATCTCAAAAAATGATGTTTTCCATTTCATATATCTATATTTTATAAATATTTATATTATAAATATATATGATATATAAATCATGTTTATATTTCGGATGTATTTATATAATTATATAAATGATATGATCAAGAATAACAAGTTAAAACACGCAAGATAAAGAAAGTGATTATTATACGAAATGTTAATTTAACATGGAAATCTTTATTAAATTGGTAGTATAAAGTCATAAATGAATAATTTATAATATAATAAATATGAATATGGTTCTGGTATATTTTAATAACATACAATGGTCACTATATAAGAGGTTAATCACACCCTCGACTAATGTAAAGTGCAAGGTAAGGGTTATTTCCTCAATATCATTATTATCAGAGATTGTTCATGTGTAAGTATTTTCTGGGACATACTTATCATCCATATAGATAATTCATAAAAAAAATTCTAAATGAATATTTTAAGGCTTTATGGGATGGTCTATTTAACTAGATCATCATTTTAAATGTTTTAAATATTTATCTTTCTAAACCATTTTAATTTATTTTCATGTTTTCAAAATGATTTTATGGATTTATATATATGGACATGAACTTTTTGAAATGATATTTCACTAAAAAAGTTTCAAAGTGGAATGGGAGAAATTGATTCAAAAATATCTTTCAAATAACTTCCTTTATAAATTGTGAGACTTTAAACAATTTCTTAAAAAGGGGTATTTCTCTCAATGATTTTTGCTGATCATTTTCATCTATGTCTACATCCTTTGATGAATTTTAAACATGCTTGAAGTTGGTTTATTATAGATATAGTATTATATATTTTATTGAAGATTTTGTGATATGTTTGACTGTGGATGAGCTATTTTTATACCATTCATCGTTTATGGATAAAGTATTGACATTTCGTATACTAGTTTTAATATGAATGTTTATGTTATGTTTAAACCGCTTCATATGAGGAATGCATTTGACAAAGTAACTGATAGGTGGAGCCCGTTATTGCACCTTGATGCATCGGTAGGTCTCATGAGAAAAACTAGTGTACTAGCAGAAGGCATTGGAAAAAATATTTTATTTGTATTCTTGGCATGAGGCCTTGACTATTTGGTTATGATGTTCTCCATTATGCATTACCTCATTACGAAATTAGTTATTACATGTGATTATTAGAGTAGTAGAATAACCATATGCATTTCAATATGATAATTTTTTATTTATTTTTCTATTTTATGTTCAATTTTACATTTAAAAGGTGTTGATTTTATTACACATCTTTCTTTAAATGTTTATAGTTTCTGCTAAATTATTTACCCTTACTGGGCATCTGAGCTCACCCCTTTCATATGTTTTATTTTTCCAGGATTCCATGAAGTGTTTTATGATTGAGATGCTGGGTTAATCTAAGGGAACAATGTCATTCTTAATGGATTATTTATGACGTGTCATATGTTAGGAAGTGTAATGTATCATTCATTTTTGTAACCTATTTTCCAAGACTACTAAACAGATGAGTACTTCGAGACTTGATTCCATGTAATCATGTCAATATATTAAAGTAATGCACCGACTCAGGTTAACTGTGATCAGGGTGTTACATCCTACTATAACAACATTGTGTTGATAGTAACTGAAAAGATATGGGATAACTTATCATGGATCTCATGATCTTCTAGTGATTCATGAATGAAAAATTCACATTCCTTTTTGGAGAAAGTAGAGAAGTGGAAATTTCTCAAGGCATGAAAATAGGAGATGCAATTTTTTTATGAAGGGGAATGAAATCAAGTATATATAACTTCTCATGAATATTATTCAACTGTAATGGATGAATTTCTAAAATAGAAAGGATATCCTAGTAAATACTTTTCTTATTAATCAAATGGCCACATATTTCAAAGTAGATTTATAGTTTTTGATTTTTAACTTTATCCAGACCTTGTGGTCTATCTCTATACTCCACAACATGATAGTTATATTTCTCATCCATATGCTTCTTAACATATTCTACCTATGTTCCCCGATATGGAAACCCAACTATGAGTTACTTTGGGTAACAATTAAGGTTCGAAGATTCTTTTTTAAATGATAGTTTTAGTGTTCATTTTTATGAACTTGGTTTCTATAAGTGTATCTAAAAAATAACTAAACCAATGACAATAGAAATAAATTTAGAGGGTGAAATTTAGGTTATGTGGGTTATAAGGTAACACCATGAGGTTTTTTGAAATGTTTTTTTCGAGTTAATTTAATCTTTTTGATATTTTCCATTTCATGCAATACTGTATATGGATTGTTTTATATGATAAAACCAAGTTAATATTACTATTTATGTAACACCATGTCAAATTTTAATTATACAATACCCCAAGATGCATTTTCACTATTCAAAACAATGACATGGCTTCTGTTACAAGTGATAATGTGTTTCTAGGAGACATCATTTTTTATAACTAATTAAATTGGATAGTTAAGACATATCAATTAATCATAATAATATGAATACTAAAAAAAATATCTAAATATAATTTATATTTTTTATATACATATAAATATTATTAATTATAAAACATATAATTTCTGGTAAAGTCATTATTTGTTTGGAAACACAAATTTCCCAAAAAGTACGTATCTTTAAGTCATTTGTAAATAGAAATAATGTTAATATTTTTAAACTTTTAGAAATATAATTATGATAATATAAACATAATTTTGAATTTATAATTTTAAAATTACATATGGGTGAATTTTTTGGATATTTTTGATAAATATCATTTTTTGTGAATAAAAAAACTAAATTTTAATTCAAAATATCTTTTTTCCAATTTATTTATATAGTTAAATTGTGAAATCCCAATACTAATTGGAATGGAATGAATCAAACACTAACATGGTTTTTCCATCCAAGAGAATGGTTAGTTTCAGAATTAGTAGGGATGATACCTATAATTGTGATGCAAGAAATTTTTTGGACTCTCATATTTTTCCATCTTTTTTTGTAGACCAAAGGAGGGTTACATACCATGTAACTAGCTTATATTACATTTAAGGATTTATAGATACATGTCAAGAAATGATTCAGGCTATAAATGTTACACAATGGGACTATCCTTTACACATCATTAGTTATTTAATGGCTGATTTTTAATTAGAGGTGACACAATTTTTTACGGTTTTAGATATTAACTATTTCGTGGCGTAAAATTGTATTACACATAATGAAATACCCTAATTTTATTTTTTAAAATAGATAGTATAGTAGAGATCATTTCATTCCCCTACCCACGTTTCAACTACCTCAACACAAAGCCTTCCCTGGGCGAACATGAAGTTCTACAACCTTTCTGGAGACTTTATTTTGAGGTTCGATCATAGTTTTGCATATGGTGTGATTCTCAAGTAATTATTATCCTTAATTCTTCATCATTATATCTTTATTCTCATTTTTATTCCAATAAAATATCTAGATGATGATGGATCTATTCAACGTTATATTGGATCTCATTTCATGGATGATTTTCGATATCTTCTACAACAACATTCTCATTGACGGGTGCATTGTGAGAGTGTAATTTTTATAAAATTATAGGTCGTTCTGTAATGATTAAAAAAATAGATTAACATTGAATCAATTGGATTACATAAAAAACTATTAAACTCAATGTCTTAAACATTCATTCAATTGACTTGATAAAACAAAATTTCATTGAATTGGTGTATTTGAAATTGTATTAGCATGGAAATTGGGAAACCCCCAATTCCATTGAATTGGGGAATGATTATGGAAATTAGTTGATTTAAATAGTTGTATTTATATTGTGGATTTAGTGGAAATTATTTAAATTAAATGGATTAATTTAATTTTAAAAATTAAACGTGAAATTGATGGAATTGGTTTTGAATGGATTTAAAAATTTTGAAAATTGAATAAGATGTTTTGATAGAAACTCAGTGGTTTTATACTACGAAAGATGCAATATTTTGATTAAAATAAATATTAGATTTAAATTAAAAATTTTAATTTTGAAATGGGATAAATATTTTAAAATAACTTTTATATATTCTTAAAATAAATTTTCTATCCTTGATTGTGTATGGAACATGCTAGACTTAGGTAGTGGGTAGGTTATATAGATACACTCTATGATATTACAACTTTCTAAAACATATATGACGTAGGTAAAATCCCTGACGTGTTGGTGATGAGTTACCTTTGGACAATGTTAAAGGGATGTTTGTATACCCATATTGATGAGATCACTTAGAGATTGTGGAGTCCTGTAGTTGGAAATACAATCATACCAATTAGGTAGATGACCACGTTTCTCACATGTTATATGTATTTGAGATATAAATGTATGTCAAAATTGTAAAAATGATTTCATTCCTTATGGATTTATATAACCTATTTTATATAAATTTTTTATTTAATTTTTTTTTAGAAATATTCCATCAATTTAAAACGTTTTTTAATAGTAATTTCGATCATTTGAACTATATAGAATGATTTGTTTAAATATTATTTAAAATGATTTTTTAATTTTTATAATTGATAGCATTCATTTTGTTAAATTATTACTAGAATCTATTATATAATCCTTGGTGAGACCCTTCTGAGCTACTTATCTCACACCCAAAATTTTCCTTCAGGTGTTTTTATATTATCTTCTTCGATGATTGAGCAAAGGGAAAGGATATCTTGGAGTTTTATATATTTGTTTAACCTTGGGTGTGGTGAGTTTGTTCCGTTGGGATATGGGGTTTTCCCCTTTATTTTGGTACTTCAGATGGCGTACATGGAGATTTAATACATTTTTTACTTTTTTTTCATTACACCTAGTAGAGTTTCTTTAGTTATGCATACCGCCATGATTTTTTTCTTCATCATAATTTTTTAGAAAATTAATTCCCACTTACATGTTGTATGATTCCAGGAGATATTCATGGTCCCATGGTAATCAGGAACTCCCTTTAGACTATGTTAGTGTCGGCTTGGTTGTTAGGTTACCAGCATACCTAGGCTGGTTCATCACAATGTGGTATTAGATGAGGCTGTTGAGATTTTGTCGTAAAGGTAGTAAGTAGTTTAATAATGTGGTGAGGACATAAGGGTTATTTTTAATTAAGTTCCTAGAAATCCCTCATTGAAATGAACATTATGTCACAAGGGGTGGTTAGGTAAATGAATCTTTTGGATTAATTCTAGTATTTTTCCTATTCTGATGTGGATATAGTGAATTGAAAATATTGTATGTTCCATCTGTTGGGAATAATTTCCCTTTTTTCTTAGTTTTAGTGTGAATGTGATGTATTTATCATATTATACTGATGTTTTGTAGCATCATGACTCTGAGAATATGTGAATATCATATATAGGAGGAAGTTACTGCTGAATTATTGTTAGAAAATCCACACATGGGAACAAAACATGTTGAGGTTATTTAAAACACTATCTATGTTGTGGGAAATTCACCAAGTTTAGTTCCCATTTAGTCAATAATTGTGGAACCTCAACGGGATGTTCTGTATAATCATTTTAATGACTTCATTTACCAAAATCCTTCAATTTTCAAAGGCTCCACTAATCTTCAATCAGGGATGTAGATTTTTCAATCTTGAGCGAGATGATAGAATTGAGACTGAGTATTCAAATATCTTTTTTCTAAGCTGGTGCAGTTTTTGCTTCAGATTGTATCTAATAAGAAGATGAATGATTATCAGTTCAATTTCGGAATTCGATAAAATGTCTATTATCACATTTTTTTTTGTTGTTTTTACATTTTATGATGATGTATTGGATAGGGAGATTATAGTGGTGATGTATATGGATGACAAGTTTGGGTTATCGAGAGTTCTGTTATCTCCCTTTCTTAGCATATATTCCATTAAGGGAAAGTGGAAGCGTGGTGATTCTCATGGTTGTTCGTGATGTCAGGGTCATTCCATACCACTTACCTTTTTTGGAGTAAGCCCTATTTCTAGTAGTGTGGAATGCTAGGTCATTCAATGAATTTTTTCACCACGGAACCCATGAATTGTAGCTTATGTTGACATTCATTAAAATTAAATAGATTCTTCCATAACATTTATAGTTTTTATATTGAAAAAATGTCATCTTCTCTACCTAAAACAGTGGGGAAATTAGGGGCTTCACAAATAAAAGAGTTATACCCATAAGCATCCAGAGAAAACTATTTCATGTAGTGAAAGACTTTCTTGAGTAACCAAACATGGTTCCAGTAACCCTGAGTGGTACCATTACTGTATCTTCATCAATAGTTACTACTATATTTCATACCACTACATCTCACTCATTTATTTCAACTTGTATTCTTAATCTTCTAAATATTCCAATAGAGCTTTTATATTGATCAATGGATATTACTACACTACTTAGTATGAATTTAGAGAAGGGTCTCCACCATCTTGCATGTGTCTTCTCTCTAACAGATGTCATGCTAGCTTGTTGTTTTCTGGTCCTCGACCTAAATTCTCTTGATGTCATATTCAAGATGGATTGGATCATTTCCAATAAATCTCTTATTTATTTTTATCTTCAGCAGGTCTACATTAATAAACATTGTGGTGTGTCTCTTGTCTTTCATGTAGATAGGGACCTAAGGTCAAGAAGACCCAAAAAAATATTTATCCATAGTGGGAGAATACAATATTAGTGTTTTATTTTGATTTGGAGTGGGAATATTTGAGCAGTGATATCCCTCTAGTTGTTGTAGTGTTTCTAGATGTTTTTCATTACGATTTAACTTATTTTCCACCAAGAAGGGAAGTTTTATTTTCCATTGACATAATGCCTGGAACTCAATAATTCTCCATTCCCTTTTTCCACATGTCTCTTGCTGAACTGAAAGAGATCAAGTCCCAGTTGGATTATCTTCATGAAAACGGATTTATATGCATGATCATGTCGCATTTGTTGGAACATGTTCTCTTCACCTAGATTTAAAAGGTTCGATTAACGTATGTGTTTATTATCTAAAGATCAATTGAGTTATGGTACATTAAATTTATCTACTGTAATGCATTTATGATCTGTTTGATCAGTTGGAAGGGAGGAATTGCTTTTTAAAGATCGACCTTCTATCCAGTTACTATTATTTGAGGATGAAAGAATTTTACATTCCAAAAGTTTCATTTTAGAGTAGGTATGACAATGATGAGTACCTTATTATGCCCTTTTTTTCAAATTATCATGAGGTGTTCATGTATCCAATGAATATGATTTTCCATGAGTATCTATATACCTTTGTTGTAGTCTTTTTGGGTGATATGCTCATTTAATCCACATCCGAGGAGGACCATATCAACCATCTGAGAATAGTTCTGAGTTTGCTGAGAAATCATTGACTCTATGTCAAGATTTCAAAGTGTTAATTCTAGATATGGGAAAAGAAATACTTGGGACATGTGGTGTATGATCCTTATCATTTCTGGAGTTTTCACGTGTGCAGTTTTAGGTACTTATTATTTTTACATAATTTCTGTTGGTGGGAGTTGTGTTTTTGGTTGAGTTTGGAGTGATCTAAAATAAAATATAGGATAAAAGAGGTTGTGCCTAGTTCGTGCAAAATTTATACAACAGATGGAATTTACTAGCCAAAATTATGAGATCAATGGTCTTTGAGGCAGTTTCTTCAGCTTGGTTAAAGAATGTCTTGATAAGCTGTGTGCGGTGGTCGTGCGAAGTTTACCCTTAATGATTCATTTTTTAAATAGGTGATCAATTGAGGAATTAATCATAAGACTGAGGGTATGTTTTATTAGATGATTATTTTGGGAAATTGAATATAAGAAGAAGGGGTTGAAATCTAGATAAATAATCAAGGGATTAATTATGATATTTTGAAATGGCTAATTTGAGATAATTAATTATATATTAATTATGTTACTTTTCAAATATGATCTAGAAAATTAATGGAGGGATTAATTTTTGAATGTGGATATTAGAATGTGATAATTAATTCTGGAAATTTAATTCTATAATTTGAATCGTGATATTAATTAATTAATTGATGAATTAATTAATGGTTTGAAGCACATAGTAAATTGTTGAGTTGAATATTGGAATTGATGTGTTTAAATAATTTTTTAATTACTAAAAAGACGGTTGTGGATAATTAATTGGTAAATTAATTACACAATAAATAATTGGAACATGGTCATTTAAATTGGGAAGGGAAAATGGTATCATGGTCGTCTTACTTATGTGTAAAGAGAATTAGAACACAGTCATTCTAAAATGAGAAGTATATATGGGAACATGGTCATTATACTTATGAGTAAAGAGATTGGCAACTTGATAATTCTATTGAGGGGTAAGCATGGTACCATGGTCATGATACTGATGTTTGTGATATTAGTATCTTTGTAAATGTATCTTATTAATATAAAATAAACAAATTTAAATAATGGAATTAAATGTTATGGAATCATAGTAGAATATATGATCTATGGCATGATTCGAATTAGGTATTGAGATATCATACCACGTTGAATAATTTGAGCATTGACAAGAAGTATGTATTAAGATATGATATTACCTAGATAAAATTTTGGATTTTGGTATGAGATGATGTTAGTAATGATGTATGGGCATCCATAGGAACCTTAGAGTTAATGTAGTTAGATAACAGTAAATGAAAATGTGATAAACTCTTTACTATTTCTTTGTACGTATTTCTTTATAGATATGCATACACTATCTTTTGACATGAATTTTTTTAGACACAATTTTTTGTGGCATACTGAGTTGACTCACATCCTATTCATGCATCCAGATTGGTACCCGAATAGAATATATTGATACAGGATAGGATATACAAAATAGAAGTAGAAGAGGTGGATGATTGGGGTTGATCTTGAATGAAAAAATTAGACATGATTTAGGAACCATTTGGGGATTCATTGTTTCTTTATTTTTAGTTTCATTGTAGAATATTGATACATATATTGGCATAGTATGTTTTCCCTTGCAGTTGTTTATTGAATTTCTTGGTTGGTTATCTAGTGACTTGAGTATTGTTTTGTTATATATGCTCTTGATTTTGTTTATTTACATTATCAAGGGTTTTAATTTGATAAAAGTGGGTATTTTTTCTCCATGACTGACCTATCAGACCCTCATTTCTAGTTGGTAGCCTCTAGCTTATGAGGAGTGATGCTTGAGGTCTTGTGGTGAACTATCTCAGGAAACCATTTCATGGAACCCATGTCGAGAGCTTAAAAACTGCTATCAGAGCTCTAGTTTTCTTTCTTCTTCTTTTGACTTACTATTTTTGTGAATGGTATTCATTATACTAGGAAGTGTCGGGCTATTGTAATGAGCTTATGCATGGGTGTTTCAGACCCAATTATGAGGTAATACCAATGTACATGGTGGGGGGATTGATGTTATTATTGCTTTCAATTATAGTTGAATGTTATTTCACCTTGGGCGATGCTCATGAAGTGTGATGTAATTATTGTTGCTCAAAATTTTTGAGTATTGATTCATGTCCTAGAATGACTCAAGAGTTGAGTCTTCATGAATCATTCTAGGAATTTAGAGTTATTTTCACATACCTTATTTTAGGCATACAGAGGCTAACATGCCATTAGTTATTTATTGAACATAATGTTTTTCCATTTTTGAGGATAAAATGAAAACAAATGGTGCCTAAAATGAATTGAGAAAGATTGTAAAATGATGAAAAATTACAGTAATTGAGAGTCTAAATAAGAACCATGATTATGATGGTGGGTATAACATTGTTAACCAAAATCAAGGAGTATGATTGATAAGGGTAGTAATAGAGACTTTGTTTTGAAAATGTGGTTAGGTGGTAGAAAAGGGATTGTTTTGATTATTTATTTTTATGAAAATGTTATAAGGTTGTGTTCTGAGACCTGAGAGGTGTGTTTTTCTTTATACAGATTATTCCTCCAGGGTGTTTGTTGAGGGGACGAACAAGGGGCATGACTAGGATTTATTTTTCTTGTCAGGGATCTTGAGTCACTGATCATGACGACTGAAGATAAAGGGGAGCAGTTTTGGGAGAACATCTCTCGCATCTTGTTATTAATGGAATGAGACTCTGGGAAATTAGTGAAAAGTATGTCAGAGTTGATAAGGGAGTTTCATTTTTCGTACCCTCTGAAATTTACTAGAGAGGGTGGAATGGATGGAGAAGAATTCTATGTTGAGTCAATATATAAAATTCATCACCATTTGGAGACTCATTCTGGGAGTATGGAAATGTTGGCTACATATATGCTATAGGGATTAGGGAAGCGCTGTTGGGAAATTTAGGCTTGAAATGGACATACTAACAGTATGTTATGGAAGGAATTCATGGAGATGATATTGGAACACTTTTATCCAGAGATGATGAGACAAGAGAAAGTTGTTGAGTTGATGAATCATTAAAGTGGACCATTCGTGTAATGTACTATCTTGGATTCTACATAGATCTGCGATGCTTCGCACCAATGTTAGGAGGATATACGATAGCTACGAAAAAATATTTTTAGTATGGACATAATGGTGGGATTATGTCACAAGTGAATTGTTGGTCGGAGTGGACACTCAAGAGGGGGGTGTATTGAGTTTCAATTAAAATTTCTGCTAAAAACAATTTCTATTAAAATCCCCCAATTTCAAAAACAAATTAAACTGTAGTGAATTTATACAGATTATAAAGGTTCAATTAGTTTCTCAAAGATTGATTAATTCTCAGTTAACTTAATCTTATGAGTAAATTAACTTTTGAAACTAACTTACTGGTTTATAATAAATATAAACACTTGCGAGTTTAACTATCAAATTATCTTTGAAAATAAATTATATTTCAATGAAATAGCAGCGGAATATGAAATAAATGTATATATTATGGATATAGGTTGTAACTAAAAAACACAGGATTTAATCAAGAGGTTCAGTCTCAAGCCGAGACTTATTCCTCTCAGAATTTATATAATGTGATCCACACCATGGATTTGGGTTAACAACAGTGATCACACTGTTCAGGTCAAGAGACCTCTACCACAGTTATACGTGGGATAACAAACAACAGCTCAAAGCTGTCCAGGTCACACTCGACCTCTACCACTATCCATAGTGGAAAATAAAGGATGTAAAGATTGTGAGTTAGGATTTACAAATCCTCCAGTTAAGGTTCACGAGACAGTGTGTGTGTAATAGTTAACAGGCTACACACACTGTTTTTAATGCAAATACTAAATCACTTAGAGCAAGATATAGAGTTTAGAATGGCTCTAGTGATTGCAGTGCAGGTCTGGACTCCTTTGGATTTGATCATAAACGGTTCTGAGTCCATCTCTTATACTTGATTGAAAAACAGAGTATAGTTTCTTCTTTCAGTGATTCCAGGTTCATCTTGGTTATCGTCTCAGAAAATGAAGTGTTTTGTGTAGTTCTTCATTTGCATAGATTGCTCGATTTATGCTCTATGTTCTGGAGTCTGGTAGTTGTAGTCTTGTGAGTGCAAGTTCTCCAGTTGTTCTTGTGCAAGTTCTCCAGTTGTTCTTGTGCAAGTTCTCCAGTTGTTCTTCTGAAAGTTCTCCAGTTGTTCTTGGAACGTTTTGAGCTTGATCGCATGTGTGTTCTGTGTGCTCGATCTCTTCATGTCTCTGGTCTCACTTACTTTCACTGATACATACACGATGTCTTTTATGCCCCTTTTTTTCTTTAATTAGAATAAGGAATTATTATATGCTTTTTAATCGTACTTGGTACGGTTTCCTGAAATGGAAACATAAATCATTTAATAACATTAAATGAATCAAAAGTAACAAATTTAGACGTTAGTGTAATAAACAAATAGTGTCGAAGATATAGGATTTGACTCCGCAGTTCATTATAGGTAGCCATTTGTTAGTAGACGTGTACGGCTGACTCTGTCTAGGATCTTCCATCGGTAGCTCTTCAAACTCTTATCAGTGGCTCTTATTGGTAGCTTTTATCGGTAGCTCTTATCGGTAGCTCGATGAACTTAGTTCGATCGGTTGCTCTTGGAAGTCAGTAGCTCTATGCATCGGTAGCTCTGTGCATCGGTAGCTCTGGCTATCGGTAGCTCTGTGCATCGGTAGCTCTGTGCATCGGTAGCTCTGTGCATCGGTAGCTCTGTGCATCAGTAGCTCTGTGCATCGGTAGCTCTGGCTATCGGTAGCTCTGTGCATCGGTAGCTCTCCGTCTATCGGTAGGTCTGTTCAGGTCAGTGATACACTTGACTGTCTTATGCAAAACACATATAATTCACATAGAATCATTTCAAAACTTATATAAACATGGATAATCGAGATTAACATAAATCAGAAATTATTTTAACATTATTATTAACTTGATCATCGATTTGAAAGAATTAAAGTGTAGATCAACAGTAATTGAGAATATCATAATATATGAACACATAATTGGGATTGTCAAAACATATGAATACAAGATTGAGATTATCAAAACAGGTGAGGTCAACATGAATATCTTCACTCTGAAAAACATTACAGAAGTGATGGATTAGGCTCACATATTTGAACGGAACCTGAGGGAGGCTTCCAGGGATAGACATTTAGTTATTATTGGACTATTAGAAGGTGCGACTTTCGATGGAAGAAAGTGCCATTATGAAAACATTATCTAAGGAAGTGGGAACCAGAGTACACAGACGTGAGGGTAAGATCGACATGAACTTATTGGGGTGATATTTCATCAATCCGGTAAGCCGGGAAACTATTTCCGATATTGTTCCCAACCACCTATAGAGTGTGGATCTCGCTACATGTTTGTAAATCTATAGAAATTATAACGGTGACAAAATAGATTTATACTGAAAGAGCAGCTAGGCAGAGTCATAATATTAGAAAAGGATCTTCTACACCAAATGAAGATGGAATTTGGAGTTCTACTGGCTGATGTGTTGTAGGATGTGAATGTGGTTCTCTAGGGAAGGACCGCCCTCATCAGCATAGTGGTCAAACTCAAGGGAGATGACAACATCACAAGGATGAGGGGAAGCACATTACATGCTAAAAATCCTAGACTTATGGATAGAGTGGTTGGGCCATCGACAGTTAGAGGTACTATTTTAGTAGCTTCATCATTTGCTAGTTACTTATTTGAAATTGGTGCCTCACATTCCTTTATATTGAAAAAATATGTTAATGGTTATTGCCAGACAGTGGATTATTTTAGAGTGGTAGTGACTCTAGATTCACTATTGGGATTACAGTCTGGAGATATATTTCTATTCAAGGGATGTTTTCTAGAGATTAGGGAATATCATTTCCTATGATATCACTATATTATTGATATGGTGGGCCTCAAAGTAATTATGGGTATGGATTGGCTTGTCGTATACTAAGACCACATTGACTGTTACTATAGGATATTGACCTTCGCATATCCTAATGGTCACTAGTATATTCGTCATGGAGAGTGGGATATCCAGGTAATGAGAGAAGGGACAATTAAAGAGAAACTTGGATAGCTCACAACCCAAGTTGGTAGCCTTTTTTTGGATGAAAGGGGGTTGGGAATTATTTTATTCAACATGTATTGAAAATGTTCCATGATGCCATTCATGAAGATTTCCTTGGGCCACCAAATGAGAGAGATGTAAAATTAACTGTTGAGATCATCCCAAGGGACGAAAAATTATCATTTTCACCATACTAAATGGCACCGATTGAGTTTTAAGAGTTTAAGACTCAGTTGGGGGAGTTTGATGATAAGGGATTTATCCATCCAAGAATGTGTCCTTGGGGATCACCTATTTAGTTTCAATGAAGGTTAAAGAGATTATAATCTTATGTTTCATTTAAAATAAGTCGAAAAATATATGCGAATAACTAATATCCTCTTCCATGCATCAATGATATGTTTGAAAAATTTAAGGGAGCTTCTTTTTTCTCCAAGATAGATATGATATTATGGTATCATTAGTAGAGAGTAGTGATTTTTGATATACCGAGGATGGATTTAGAATCCGGTATGGCCTCTTTGAATTTTTAGTAATGTCATTATGGTTGAACAGTGAACTAACAATGTTTATGGATTTGATGAAAAAATTCATTCATCCGTATTTGTATTTGATTTTGTTAGTGTTTTTGGATGACAAATTGGATTACTCCAAGACTCATGATGATCATTCCAAACATATTTAAATTTTCTTGTGTACACTGATAGAGAATTATTTATATTCAATTCTATATATGTGTCATTTTTGGATTGATCAGTTACAATTCATGGGGAAAATCATTTCAAAGGAGATGTGTATGTGGTCACAGATAAGGTTTAGGTAGTGGTTTCTTGACATCATCCATTGAATTTTTTTGATATATGATGATTCTAGGGATTAACTAGATATTATAGGAGATTCATCCAAAACATTACCCACTTGGAAGCACAAATTTTGGGCTAGAACAAAAAGGGAAAAATGTTTTAATGGATAGAGGATTATGAGAGAGATTTTTAGGAGTTGAATAAGTGATTGAAATATGCACCGATATTGATCATGCCTGATTCAGGTGAGGAGTATAAGATTTATTATGATGCTTCTATGAAAAAAATGGACCTATAATAATTTAGTGAGATTATGTTGTGGTGTATATATATTTCAAGTTCACGCCTCATGAATGGAATTTCCCTACACATGACCAATAGTGGGTAGTAGTGAAAAATTCTCTTACGTGTGGCTACCACTATCTTTGGGGTGAAAAGTTTACAGTATATATAGATCGTAATATCTTGATGTATATATTTTCTTAGAATTATTTGAATCTTCAGTAGTATATATCGGTTGTGTATATGAGGTCATTTGATTTTGAACTAGGATATATACCCAGGAAGGGGAATAGTGTGGCCGATTCCTTGAGGAAGAAACTCAAACATATATGGTTTACGAGTCGAGTAAAGATTGGGAGATTATGACCAATCTAGCAGAAATGCATGTGGAGGTTCAAGAAATCCTGGAGCAGATGAAATTGACATTAGTTTTAGTGGATTTTATACATTTGAGACCAATCATGGATTAAATGTATGAAGCTCTAGAATACATATCATTTAGGGATTGTTTTGAAGGTTGGGAGACATCTTTAAAATGGTTGACAAAAGAATACGAGATCAGATATATGAAGAATCATGTTGTGGTGCCTACAAACATATAAGTTGAACTCATACAATAATTTCTTGTTGTGAAGTGGGTGGTGCATCTGGGTGTTACCAAAATTTACTATTAACTTTGATGATAGTTTTGGTGGCCATGCACGAAAAAGGATAGAGCAAGATTTTTGACATGATTTTTCACCTATCAGAAAGTGAAGGCAGGGAATCAACGAACAAGAGGTTTATTACAACTATTGATTATTCCGGAATGGATGTGGGAGGATGTGAACATGGATTTTTTGTGGGGAATCTAGAAAATTATTAACAAGAATAAGACTTTTTGTTTCATTATCAATCTAATGAAAAAGGTACCATATTTCTTAACTATAATGGAAACATTTATAGTAGAGCAGTTGGGAGAAATGTTTTTTTGTGTGATAATCCAATTGCATTGAGTGCCATAGACTATATTTTCCGATCCAGTTTTATGTTTTACCTCATTCATCCAGAAGGTATTGTAAAAAGAACATGGAATATATGTATTATTAAGTATGTATATCTACCCACATATAGATGGGAATTTGAAACATACTATACAAGTGCTTGAGGATATGCTACAAGCATTTTTTTGTGACATCAGAGGATATTGGGAATAGAACTTGGCTTTAGTGATGTTATTCTATAACAATAGTTATAAAACAAATATAAAAATGGAACCGTAAAAGGATATTTATGGTAGGCGATATGGATAAGTACTATGTGGTATAGAGGCTAGTTAGTCATAGTTGTTGGGATCATGTCTCGTGAAGAAGACATCTGAGCAGGTGCAGATAATTCGAAAAAATATTTCTATGGATCAGAGTAGATTGAAGTCTAATTCTGATAGACGAAGATGGCCCCTAGAGTTTGCAGTGGGTGACTATGTGTTCCTTTGAATGTCACCTTGGTTGGGTCACTGTAGGATATAGAGTAAGGGAACATTGGTTCCTAAGTATGTTGGAAACATTGAGAAGGTGGAGGAAATTGGGCTAGTGGTGTACTGATTAGAACATCAATAGAGATAAAGTGTTAGGCAAGATGATTTTCATGTATCACAACATGGGTAGTATCACCCCGACCATTCCCTTATTATCCATGTGGATGAGGATGACCTTGAGATAGATGCTTCCTTTGATGTGCATCTGATACATTCCATGGATCGTAGTAAGAAAGTGTTTTAGGGAAAGACAATGCTGATAGTTCATGTGTTGTGGAATAATGGATACGCACGAGAGGAAACAAAGGAAAGGGAAGAATATATGAGGGCTCAATGGCCAGATCTTTTTTTCTTGGAATCTTAGAAATGCTTGGAGGTGCATCTTGAGGATGAGCTATTATATAGTGGGGAGATTGTATGACCCTGACCTTTTATAGAGTTATCTCAAGAATAAATTCAGGTTCTTGTTGTTTTTTACATAATAAAATTTAATGGGAGTTGTGGTTTGGGTGTGTTTTGGGTGATGTCTGAGAATATATAAGATAAAAGATGTTGTGCGTGGTTAGCTCACGATTCGTACAAACCGTGCAATAGCCTCATATAAATAGTGTGATCTATGGTATTTGAGTTAGTAGCATTGGCATCGTTAAATCATGGTTTGATAGGCTATGCGAGGTGGTAATGTGATGTGCCCCCTTGAAGTAGTTACTAACACATGGTTAGGGCACATTTTTTTTAACCATGTGACTGAACTGTGTGAGGGCCGATATTGAGATCCTAAAATCATGGATCTCACTCTTTTTCAGACGTTAATGAACTATTTCACCACTTATGTGGCTCTAACATGGGATTTTACTTCCCCATGGGTAAAGTATGGTTCTCCCATCAACCTGAAGGGATTCCATGGCCTTATGAGCACCGTTCTTTGACATCAAAATCCTGAATTGAATATTCTCTATTAACTCAGAAAGTGGATTTTATCCATATGCTTCTCCTATTATTTCTTCTATATATCCATGATCTTTTAATGGAATATATCCAATTATTCATTGTATTTAATCCTTTGAACTTAAATATAGATCTATTTTTGTGGAAATAGATCTAGATTTATGAGATCATTATTTCATTGATCTAGATTTCTGTTTAGGTTTTTAGAACCAGAAATTTTATCAACATTGTTTTTTTGTTCGAATATTGGGGATTTCCATTGGTAAAACATCCAACAATGAATCTAGGTGGGTATGATAAATATAATTTCTATATTTTTGGATTTTATATTTATAAAAAAAATAGTGGAATTACTAGAATCCATTAGCAATTTATTTTCATGAATTAGTTTTATTATATTTTCCAATTCATTTATCAAAGCTATTTTAAAATAAGTGATCAATTGGAGAATTAATCTTGAGACTAATGGGATTCCCTATTAGATAATTAATTTGGGTAGTTGATTATATGAGACAGGGGTTGTATTGTAGATAATTAATAAGGGGATCATGAATGATATGTTGAAATGGAAAAGTTGAGATAATTAATTATGGATTAAATATGTGCCTTTGAAAACCTTATCTAGACAATTACATTTGTGATTAATTATGGAAATTTGAGATTATAATGATATAATTAATTCGGAAAAATTAATTATGGAATATGAATTGTGTTACTTATTAATATATTGATGAATTAATTAATGGTTTGAAGTACTTAATTAATATTTGAGTTAATTAATGGAATTGAGATGTTTAACTAATTATTTAATTTGTAATGGGAATAGAGTGGATAATTAATTGGAAAATTAAATATATGATAAATAATGGGAACATGGTCATTTTAAACTGAGAAGTACAAATAGTAAAATGGTCATCATACTTATGAGTAAATATAAAGGGAACATGGTCATTCAAAATTTAGAAATATACATGGTAACATGGTCACTATACTAATGAGTAAAGAGAACAGAATCATAGTTATTCTATTGTGGTGTATTAATGGAAACATGGTAATCATACTGACATTTGTGATATTGGAATCTTTGGAATGGTGGATTAGAAATGTGATATTAATTAAAGGAAATAATTTCACTCTGAGTTATGGCATTAGAAATGAATATTAGAACTCCGACATGAGTCAAATCAGTTAAAAAGATATCATAGAACCATGAATACTATGATCTTCAACAAGAGGTATGTATTAAGATATGATACTACATAGGGAACAGTTTGGGATCCAGTACGAGATGATGATAATATTGAGTTATTTGTATCACAAAGAACCTTGGAGTTAATGTAGTTAGATAAAAATAAATGAAAATGTGATAAAAATTTTATTATTACATTGTAATTACTTTCTTATATAACTACATGCACTATCTATTGATTGGAATTGTTTTAGAAAATATTGGAGGTTCCCGATTAAGTAATTAGTAGACCCTATTAAGGATGCTGGATCAGTACCTGAGTAGATTGTATTGTAGTTGGGCTAGATAAGGGAAAAATCCCTGGGATAGGTGGCTGATTAGGGTTGATTTTGGAGGAGGATATGAGACATGGTTTGGGACCTATTTGGGGTGTTGTAGAGTCTTTATTTTTAGTTGAATTATAGGCTTTTGACACTATATTGGCATGGAATGTTTTCCCATTTCGTTGAGTATAATATTTCTTATTTTGTCATCTTGTGACATGTGTATGGTTCTGGTTATATATAATTTCTATTTTATTTATTTACTTCTGCTGGTGTTTAAATATGATAATTGAGGGTACAGTCTCCTCATCAATGACTCACCAAACCCTCGTTATTAGTTGTAAGCCTCTAGAGTATAAGGAGGCGCACTTGATGTCATGTGGAAAACTAGATCAGGGAATCTTTGCGTGGAACCCATCCTGATACAATACACATGGTTCCTAAACATGGTATATATTTTGATCCTCGGAAGATGATTTCTGTTATGAATTGAGAGAAGCCATGTAATTACTTCGAGATTCAAATATTCTTGGGCATAGCTGGATATTATAGTCAGTTCAGGAAGGACTAATCGAAGTTGGCTTCTCTGATGACTGTTCTAACTCATAATGGGTGATATTATCATGTAACAATAATTGTGAGTGTTCATTTTTTGAGGTGAAACATATTTTGAATACTGCATTAGAGTTAAAAATTATATAGTCCATAAATTGGTATGTGGTATTTTGGGATGCATCAGGTTCAGGTTTGTGATAGGTTCTTAAACAGGGGGATCACATAGTTGCTTATGGATCTCATCAGCCTACGATAATGAAGAATAGTTATCCTACCCATGAACATGAACGTGTGGTTGTGATGCACATGAATAAGTGTTCGTAATAATAATTTTTTAGGGAAAGGAATGCTGTGTATTCAAACCACAAAATCATGGGATTTATATTCTCCAAAAAATATTTGATTCTCTCCTAGATTTGTTGGGTAGAATACCTATAGTATTTTCATTTTGACATTTCATATACCCCGGAGTAAGAGACTATTGTTTTATATTCATTGAGAGGGAAAATTCAAACCTAGGAAGTCAAGGAATTTTCAGAAGATTTGAATTTTATGCTCTCTTTTTAATGTTTCATATTGTAGTTTAGGGGAAAGGGGACGAGTTTTTTTATCCATCATTCAGTTGAAATGCAGTCTTCTCAAGATTATTATTTAGGAACTAGAGATTTATGATGAATTCTATATAATTAGATACTGTCTTTATGGTAGGGAGATTGTTGACCTATGATTGTTCTCAAAATAGGATTTTCTATGATATCAAAATCTATTTTTTGTGCTAGTAGTTTCAAGAGCGCCTATTATGGGGTATTATCATAATTACCAATACTCTATGCACCCAGGAACCACTAATATGTTGTATGAAATTTATTCATAATTATGGGGGATGGGCATGATACATGACATTGATGATTTTGTCTCTCATTGTTATACATGCTAGCAGGTTAAGGAGGATCACCCTAAACCTTCTGGTTTACATCAACAACTTCTTATCACATGATGGAAGTGGTATAAAATATCTATGGAAATTTTATTTGGGTTGCCTCATACCCAAGGAATGTAGAATGGAATACTGGATATGATCAATAGGTTGACCATGTAGGATCACTTCATATCCATTCATTATACAAAAAATAATGTCATGTTGGGTAATATCTACATGAAAGTAATAGTTAATTTCTATAGAGTTCCATCTACTATAGTCTTTGATAGGGATCCTCATGTTACTTATCACATCTAGATATGCCTTTAAGTGGTAGGGGGATCAATGGTCTGTTTGAGCATAGCCTACCATCCAAATTTAGATGGCCAAATAGAGAGTCATATATAGATTCTTGATGTTTTGCATTGCGCTTGTGTTATCAAATTCAATGGGGCTTGGGATGATCATTTGGGGATGTTTGAGTTTTTATATACAAATATTCTCTAGACCAGGATTAGAATGAATCCTTTTGAGGTCACACATGGCTGGACTTGTAAATATACATTGTATTGGTCAAGAAATGGTGAATTCTTAATGGTTGGACAATGTTTGGTGAAGGAGATGACAATAATGATTCAATTAATTCGTCAGAGAATGTTGACTGTAGAAAAATCATATAAGTATTTTTTGGGATGTCACCATAAACCTTTGAAATTTTTAGTTGGAGTCTAGGTTTTCTTGAATGTTTCACCTTGGATGGTTCATTTATAGCTCTATAGGGAAGGAAATATTGCTCCTCATTTTGTGTAACCATTTCAGATTGTTGAATAGGTGGGAAGATTTTTATACTCTTTATCACATACACCACAACTAATGTCAATTCATAAAATATTCCATGTTTCACAGCTAGTAATGTATCTCTTGGATCCATATCATTTTTGGATCCAGGGTGATCATGATTTTAAACTAAATTAATCTCTAATTGAACGACCATTCAAGACAATTGATTTAGAGAACAAGGTACATTGTGGGAGGAAGATACCTTTGGATCGTGTTCTATTGTAGCATGGTTCTGATAATCATGATATATGGGAACATGAGGCACTGATGAGAGAGAAGTGGAATTATCTTTTCGGCATTGAAGGTCCTTCATAGGCTTTCTGGGGATAGAAAATTTCTATTGTGGGGAGGTTGTAACATCTAGCTACCGATCTGACAGGTATGCCTCAAATATTGTCGTGGATTTTCCTTTTCATTTACTAGGTGGGGTTGATAATTTGTTATTAGGATACCGATAATGGTGAAGTTAGATATTTTGTAGACCCTCAGTTTTAATAAACTATTTCTGCATGCTATAGGAGGGTTACATGCTATGCAACTAGGTTTTACAAAATGTAATGATTTCTAGATTAAACTCACAAAAGTATTCATTCTGTGAAGGATAAATGTCCTGAAAAGAGTTTACATGTTTTGAATTATTTAATGGATGTTTTTTAATTCTAAGAAATGTGATTTTTAGCATTTTGAGATATAAACTTATTTTCTAATGTGAAATTGTATTAAATTTTATGAAATTCCCAGAATGCATTTTTTATATAGGCAGAACAGTGATATGTTTTCATTATTCCACACCAATTTCAACTCCCTCAATCAAAACCCTTCCTTGTGATATTTTGAAGCTCTCCAACCCTTCCAAATCCTTTTTTATGATTGATCGTTATTGTTCTTGTAGTGTGATTCTTCTGTAATAATTCTACATAACTATTCATCTTTATCTATTTATCCACATTTGGGATTTCAATTTATTATCATAAAGTTGATGTATATACACATTGTGATGTTAGATCTATTTTTTTTGTGGAGTATTGTGGTCTTTTACACCATTGTTCTTTTTAATGGGTCTTACTACCAAAATTGCATTACAAGAAAATGTAGGTGGTTCCATCCCAGTTAGCCAAATTGTTTAACTATACATTGCTTGATTTAATTTAACTATTGATTTAAACTCCATTTTCACATATTTTTTCAAGTGAATTCAGAAAACATATTTATAGTGAAGATATAAATTTGAAATTGGTTTGGAATATAATTTTGTAAAAAAACCAATTACATTGAATTGGGGGGTGTTTGTTTAATTTTGTTGATTTAAATTGTTGAATTTATATTTTGGTTTTGATTAAAATGAATTCAATTAAATTGTGGTATTTAGTGGATTCAATGATTTTTAAAATTGATTGAATTGGTTTTGAATAGATTTAAAACTAGAGAAAATGGATTAAGATGTTTTGATAGAAAACTAGTGGTTTTAACTTGTGGAAGAGGCATGTTTTTTATTGAAACTCATTTTGGTTTTAAATGAAAAATAATAAATTTGAAATGGGATGATGGGACAATGGAATTTAATTGTATTTTAACCAGTATAAAAATAAATTTCCCACCATTGATTTTCTAAGAGTACATTCAAGCCTTATTGAGTTGGTGAATTATTTGGACACACATAATGCTCTTAAAACATTCTAAAACATACATGTAGTGGGTCATATCCCCGATGGGAGGGTGAGGAGTCTCCTATGGCCAGTGTGGGAGGGATATGTCTGTAACCATATTTTTGAAATCACATAGAGAGTGAAGATTCATATAGATGGAAATACCATCGTACCTAATTTGATGATAACCATGATGATATGTTTTTAATAATATTTGAGATATAATTGAATGCCACTAATTTAAAACAACTTTACATGACTTTTAGATTTATAAAAACTATTTTATATAATTTTGTGAAGACATTTTTATAAATATTCCCTCATTTGTAAAAACATTTTTAATGTAATTTCCATCATTTGAACTGCATATCATGATTTTTTTAAATTTTATTGAAAATTTCAAGCCAGTTTATTTTCAAAAATGAAGTCATTCTAGGGGTTAATATATTGTTTGCATCTTTTATAGAATACTTGGTGAGACCCGAAATTAATTTTTTTCTCACAACCTACTGGTTCTTATAGATGTTTGAAGATTATCTTATTCTAGGTTCGAGTAATGAGAAATGATCTCTTCGAGGTGGATATATCTGTTGAACCTTTTTCATGGTGAGTTATGTCCTTAGGGACATGGGGTGTTTTCAAAATGTTTTGGTACTTGGGATGTAATAATTTGGGATTTAATTCCCTATTGACATCCAGCACATTACTTCTAGTGGAGTTTCTTTTTTTTTATGAATATTTCCTTATTTCATTTTCTTCCACATTTTTTGTGAAAAATTCATTCACAAATTAAAATTTTATAGTGCTAGGTGATTATTCCGGACTCGTGGGGTTGGGAATAGCCTTCGGGGTATGTCAGGGCTGGCTCCTTTATCAAGTTACCATGGTACCTGTGATAGTTCATGACTTAAATAATATTTTCTGTTGGTTTCATAATCACAATATATCAATTATACACATATTAATGTAATTTAGTTTATTGGAATAATTTTTAGTTAATATATAAATTCTTAATGATCTTTGGATCATTCTTAGTATGAAAACCTGCTTTCTAACTACATCTACGAGATTAGCATTAAAAATAAATTTTATCATTCTGTGAACTAAATTTAAAAAAATAAATATAAATATTTATAATCAATATAATATTTAAATACTAAAAAGATCAAATTATTATAAGAAAAAATATTAGTGAAATTGATTAAAACTAATTAAAGTGAATAAGGTAATTTTAGCATACCAAGGGACCAAACATTAAACATAATGGCCCAAATAACATATACCCTTGTAAAAACATTATTTAATAGATATATTTATACCATAAACCATTAATTATTGATTTTTTCTTTTTTGTGACTTTTTGGTAAAACCATGGGTACACCTGACTTGTTTTCAAAAATGTCATGTCTGTCCTATCCTTTCCTGATAAAAGGCCCAAAAATATACATCTTCTTCACAACTCTCACACAAAACATTATTGTAACGTTTCTACCTAATTAAATACCAATAATCCCTCCACCCTCCTTGAACACTATATTTTGAAAGAAATCCATGCAATGAATCCCTTTGTTACAAACAAAAACGTGTTATCCAAATGAGATATAACATCCTTCATCATACTCCTTTATAATATTTTCATTCTCCACTATATCAATTATTATTATTTCATGAAAAAATAATATTCAATGTTTACTCAATATAATGAAATTTTTTTTATAATTTTTTTCCTACAAACCAATCAATATCCATCTAATGAGAAATGATCTCACTATTCTCATGTATGGAGAACTATCGCCGCACAAAATGATGTTTTTCATTTTTCTATTACCACTGATCATGGTCGAGAATTATGAAGTAAAATATATTTTTACATGATTTATATGACTAATTTATTATTATTTAATTTTTATATAACAAAAAATTTCATTCTTTCCATATTCTTTTAATATGATAATTTTGTTTGGGGAAGTGACTACTGTCATCTCCTTAAATGAATGCGATTCATTCACAAACTACATGTAATTTATTAAGGATGAGTAAAGAAAAAATATAAGATATGTGATACAAAAAAACTATAAATTCATGATTCTATATATGTACATATATTTCATATAAGTTCATTCCTTAAATATTATAAAAAACGGTAATAATTTTCATGTGTATTTATGGCCTATCATCTCCATGAATGGTGTATTTCGCTTCATATTTCTATATCATATTGATTATTATAAATACATTTATATAGAATATAAATTATATTTATATAACATTATATTTTTTGAATTAATCATAGTATTTGCAAGGACCCGTAATTTAACAATTTAATACACATGCAAAAAACAGATATTACCCAAAGTGAAACCTTAACAAGGAATCATTAATAAGCGGGAAATATAAAGTCATAATAAAAAAAACACGGCATTAGATATAATATTATGGTTCTATAAGATATTAATAATAAACTTATATTTTTTATATAGGAGGTTTTTATGAATACAATGAGATTCAAGACATAATGTATCAGAATTTCACCTCAATTTTTATTTCTATTAGATACATTCAATATTCACCTCTCACTTTTTTGGTGTGGTGTATATCCTGACCTATGGCATGTTATATCATTAATTTATTTTATGAAAAAGATATTTAAAGAATAAAACGATGTTATTATATCATGGGTGTGATTCTTATAATGTTACACATGTATTAGGGAAATATCATCTCACTTTTTTCCCATCAGATACATGCCATATTCACCACATCCTTATTTGGTGTTGTGTATATACTATCCGATGAAATGTTAAATCAATAAATTTATTAATTTAATGATATTAAAATAATTATATGATTTTATTTTATCATTTGGATCTTGATTCTAATATTACTCATGTATTAAGGTAATTTCCTCTCACTTTTTATTTCCATGAGATATATGTCATATTCACAGCTCACTTCTTTGTAGTGGTGTATATACTACCCTATGATATTCAATATCATTGATTTAATTTTTCTAATGATATATAATGAATTAAAATATTCTATTATCTCACTAGGATAATGATTATAATTTTACTCAAGTACTAATAGAATTTAATCACACAGATTATTTTTGTGAGTCACTTACCATATTCACCACACGATTCTTAGTGTCATGTTTATACTACCCTATGATATGTTTTATCATTAATATAAATTATTTAATGATATTAAATAAATTAAATTGTTTTATTTTTTCATAGGGGTTGTGATTATAAAATTAATCATGTAGTTTTATGATTTCTTGTATCACTTTTATTTCTAGTAGATTTATGTATTATTCACCACTCATTTATTTTTTGTTGTGTGGATAATTACCATGAATATGTTATGTGATTCTTATATATAAATTTATGTGTATTTACATATCCATTTATTATAACTCTTTCAGGGGGGTTATCGTTCAAAATATAGAAAATTATTAAAGTAATTGTGTGACAATGTTCCATCTATTGGACACATTACAACTTTTGAACCAATATTTTCACATGGGGTGTATATACTGAATTTTACATGTTATGTCATGAATCAACTTATTTTAATGATATTTTATTATTCATGTAATTTAATTATTTCCATTTTATTTTGTTTCAATGATACCAAATTGGTAATTTTTAATAGCTTCAATCACACCATTAATTTTGTTTTTTATGATTATGCTACAATTAATGAAATATTATGATCCATGACTCAAGAACTCACTTGATATTTATTTAAATCTATGCATTTACATCATATTAATTGATTGGTTCTAAATTTTCAATATTTGGAATAAAAGATGATCAATAACATGTTTTTATGATAGTACATATTTACCTCACTATTCAGGAAGATATCATTGATCTGTTAAAACCATGTTTTTTAAAAAAGTTTATCAAAAATATTATAATTAATAAAAATTGTTTATTTTTTTAATGAATATTTTATAATTTTCAAGGAAAATGATTTTCTAATTCTTTTAGACTTAATTTATATGTTTTTAATGAACTAGGGTATAAAAATTATTTCACTCATTATTTCTATGTTTTCAATGTATTTTAAAATAAAATGGTTTTTGAAGGATTCATGTTTTAAAAAACACTTTTCAAAGATGAAATGATATTTTTCTCAGGAAATATATTTTAAAGGATATATCAAAATTAAATTCTAGCTAATATGAGTTAGATTAATGTTACAAATTCTTGAAAAGTAAATGATCCAATGGTTTAATTAATATTCTTTCTTTCTGTGGATTATGTTTTGATAACATGTTTTACATTTAACCTATTTTTCATTCATGGGTTATATTTCTATGAAACATATACCTCTTCTAAGTGTTTTATTATTATTAAAACTTCTTATTTTGGTGGGTAGTTAATTTATAAAATTATTATGAAACTAGAATTTTTATACATATGAAGATATTAATACATGTTTATGAAACCAAATTCATTTCATGGGTTATGATACGATTTTTATGAAACTCATCTATTTTTATGGGTAATGTTATGATGAATGTTTTATTATCCTCTAGAGCATGTATGAATGTTTTTATTTTGGGGTTGGTGGTACATATATCCCTCACCAATGCATTGGGTAATGATTTACATCTCATGATATAATGATGAGATTTAATTTTATGGGATTAATTCACAAAGGTAATATAGGGAAACATGATCCCTTATTATGAAAGGATTGTGATAGGGTACTGTGTTTTGTACCACATTAAAGGTTTGGTACCCATGATGATGTATGATAGGGAACCCGAATACACTATGGAAGATGGGGAAACCTGATCTCTTATAAGAAAAGGACTACATGTAATTCCCTGACCCCAGTTACCCAGAGTGGATTCATTATTACAAAACATTGGCATGATCACAAGAAAGATCAAGTCTCGAAAGGCCGATTAGTTTCGTAGCCTTGGAATAACTAGATACATTCATAAAGATTACATTACATCATAAAATGAAAACTAAAACAATATACTCTCCATAGTCCACACTCATATCCCCTCATACTATCCCTACAGGTCATTCATAAAATACTTCTTCACATCCTGGGAAAAATAAAACATAGAAAGGGGTGAGCTCAAATGCCCAGTAAGGATAACAATATAGTGGAAACTTTCATAAATAAGCGTAAACATTTAAGGTAATGCGTAACTAAATCAAAATCCTTTTAAAACATTAACTTTAGAATAATATGGCAGAAATAAAATTAAATAATGCCATATACTTATTCACATGTATATTCTACTAGTCGAATAATCACATGCAATATCAATAACCATTCTCATAATGATGGAATGCATAATGCCAGACTATCATAACCACATATTCAAGGCCTCATGCCAAGAATACAAATAACATTTTGTCAAGTCCTTGTGCCAAGACACTCGTTTTCCTTATGAGACCTACCGATGCATCGAGTAGCTATAGCGGGCTTCACCCGTCACTTATTATGTCCAATGCATTCCCATATGAAACTTTTTAAACATAACATAAAAATTCATATTAAAAATATCATACGGAATGTAAATAATTAATCCATAAACCATGAATGGTATAAAAATAACACATCCATTGTCAAACATATGACAAAACCTTCAATACAATATAGAAGTTTTGTATCATAATAAATCAACTTCAAATAAGCTTAAACTTCATCAAAGGACATTGACATAGTTGAAATCAAAACTATTTAAGAGAAATAAATCATTTTTTTAATTCATTTAAAAGTTACATAATAATAAAATAAAACATTTACTTTGAAAATTTTCTTATAATAATGTAAGGGAAGTTTCAAAGAGTTTATAACTGAAGAAAATTGCCGCACCCGCCATATAAGTAAAAAAACATTCTTACATTAATTTTGTTGAAAAGGTTAAAAAAGACCTTGTTTAGAAAACGACAGAAATATTCCCTTATAAACCTTTTATAAAAAGGCAAAAAAGGGTATAAATGACCTTAACTCATATTCTAGAAAATAGAAATAATGTTTTGAAATACATTTTTAAGAAACATGGATGTGGATGATAAAGAAGTCCCAGTAGATTATTACATATAAACAACCTCGGATAATGAAGAGATTGCGAAATAAAACCTTACCTTGTACTTTTACTTGGTTGGGGGTAGGTTAACCACATTTATAATGGTGAAATAATTGTTATTAAATTATAAAAGAATCATATACACTAATATTATATCATATATGATTTTTAACATTTCATTGTTAATAATATCTTAGTATTATCGTCATTTCCGGTGTTAACTTAATCATATATGTTTTGTTACATAAGACGTGTTTGTTATCGATAGGTTGTATCTTATTCATATCCAGAATTATATCAAGTGCTTTAATCTTATTTTTAATCATCAAATGATAATTATACTTGAATGGATACAATAGAGAATGAATCTCATCGCGTTCGTGGAGACGGTAGTTCGTACGTACGCACGAGCGACAATATCATTCTTTTGATATTAAAATAATATATAATTGGATGGTATATAATATATACATAATTATTATGATTTATATTTATTATTTACATGAATTAAAAATCATTATTATACCCATCCAAATAATAATTTATTGAATAACAATTACACCACGACGTGGAGATGGTAATCCGTACTTACGCACGTATGGTGACATGTCATTCAAAGGATAGATATAATACTGAATATGGTTGTAACATATTTATAATAACATGATAGTATATATAAGATAATATAGTTATTATTTTAGAATGAGAATAACAAATAATGAAGAAGTTGAAGAAGAAAGGAACTTGAAAGAGGGTGGTGAAAACATAACCTCTTCTTCGGGTTCTTCCTTTTGATTTGACCAAAAGGGCTCCTTAGGTTGGATTTCTGATCAAAATAAGAACTATAGGGTTAATTGAGGGAAGTTGAGAGAGTATTTGGGCAGGTTTTGGCAGAAACAAAATGCTTTGAAAGTGTGATGAATTGTTTTTAAGTGGTGTCCTTTTACAAGGGGGAGGAGGGGCACCATAGGAAAATCTAGAAATATTATTTTATAATAAATTCATATTCAATTTATAATGGATCCAACGTGGATTATTTAAAGGTTAAGGTGGGTATAGGTCGAATTACACTCAACAAATAGGTTTTAGACACGTTTGAGTCACTATATTAACCTTATCATTTAATTTTAACTCTTAGTTAATTAGTTTAACATTTACCATGTCACTTTGTATTTTTATATTATACAGTTAATAAACATACTATATACATCCAAGGGACCCCCAAGTGTTCAATTAATGATAAACATATCATGATATAAGTATCTTGGCTGAACCATATATTTTTATAAATTTAATATCAATTAATAATATAATATTTATTTTAAAAATTCATTTATGTGAATTTTGACACAATTCAATAATTGATTTTTGTTAAAATCCTAAAAACATTATTAATTAAATATAAAATCATTTTAGCAATACTATAACGTCATATTATGCAATACAATTCACGGATGTCATCAAAACATTAAAATAATATTAATTTTAACATTTATAACTCCAATTATTTGATTCTTTCATTAATAAAGAAAATAATGCATCATTATTTTGTCATAAATAATATTAATTATTAAATTTCTAAAAATTATAAGTAAAATAAAATTATATAGGAAATAATTTTAGATTTATAATTAATTTTATATTCAAAAATCCAACATATAATACTCTATGTAAAATTTTTTTTTCTAAAAGATATATTCTTATGTCATTTTTGTATTAATTTTAACTTAATTAATATAAAGTGTCATTATCACTTACAAGTGGCTCCATGGGGTCCCAAAATCCACCCAAAGATTACCATGGTAAGACATGTATCAACCAATATGTTTAGGACATGTTTTAGGGTAATTTATTATTATTATTGTAATATTATTTTTTACCCTTATTTACCGGATTTACCCTTTAACCATGGTAAATAAAATATTTACCGAAGTAATTATTCAAAATGTCTGAAAATAAAAGTTACCTATTTACACAATTTGGACATCCTGATTCCAAATATGGAATCCATTTTTCCAAATTCAAAACACAGAAGTGGCAGAAAGTATTTTAAAATTAATTCCCGTTGTTAAAACAAAAAGTGTGTTTTAAAGAGATAATAACTATCAACAGATTGACACATGTTCACGTCCGGTTTAATTTTGAAATTATGTCCAATGACCAAAATTGAATTAAATGGTAAAAATATATTATAAATATACTTTAAAACAACTCAAATTCCTAATTTATCAATATTAATTATTTCAATTAAAAAAGTTTTTTTTAATTGATATTTTGTAATTTTCACTATTCATCAAAATATAAATGTTATCTGAAATGTTCCAAAATTTTACCCTAGAATAATTTCGATATTCCGAATCCAAAAATGAAGTTAATTTTGAGAGATAAAATTTATAAAATTTCAAAAATTGGGCATTACTATTCATATTGGCTAGTTTGATTGGTTGTGGTGTGTGTTAGAACTCGAAGTTGCGTACAACACAAACTACTGTATTATTCAAAGAGAAGCTTACCATGAAAGCTTGGGGTGTTACATTATCCCCTCCTTCAAATAATTTCATCCTCAAAATTTATAGAATATTACTGCATTAAAAGACTCAGGTGGTTCTTCATCATAAGTTTCTCAGGTTCCCACATTGCCTCTTCCATCTTTTGGTTTCTCTATAGAACTTTTACCAGATGAGTCATCTGTTTTCTCAGCACTTGTTCCCTTGTATCAAGAATCCTGATGGGATCTTTTCAATAAGACAGATCTGGTTCAAGTTCTAATTCCTCATAGTAGAGTATGTGCGTTGGGTCAGGCATGTATTTTCTCAATAGTGATACGTAGAACACATCGTGAACATTAGAGATATTTGGCAGCATTTCCAAATGGTATGCTACATCCCCAATTCGTTCTAGAATTTCGAAAGGACTGATGTACCTGGGACTCAATTTACCTTTCATGCCACAACGTATAACTCCCTTCCATGAAGATACCATCAAGAAAACATGATCTCCCACATGAAATTCCAAATCCATTCTTCGGTTGTCAGCATAGCTCTTCTACCTACTTTGAGCTGATTTGATGTGGTTTTGGATTACCTTTACCTTTTCCATTATTTCCTCCACCAGTTCTGGGCCTACAACTATTTTTTCGCCAACGTCATCCCAACAATTTGGTGTGCGCCATATCTTTCTGTATAATGCATCATATTGTGCCATCTGAATACTTGAATGGAAGCTATTGTTCTAGGAAAAATTCACCAGACGTAAATATTGATCCAACATACCATGAAAGTCAAGTGAGCATGATCTCAAAATTTCTTATAATGTTTGAATAGTCCATTCTGATTGACCATCTATTTGAGGGTTGTAGGCATTTCTCAAATGAAGTTCAGTATCCAGGGATTTCTGAAGACTTTTCCAGAATCTTGAAGTAAAAATGGGATCTCAATCCAAAACAATTGATAGGGGTACTCCATGAAGTCTCACAACTTCATTAATATATAGTCTTGCTAGACGTTCAAGAGGTAAATCGTTCCTTATAGCAAGAAAATGTGTGACTTTGTAAGACGATCAACAACGACCCATATTTCATCATTCCTTCTAGGTGTCCTTGGTAGTCCCATGGCAAAGTCCATAGTGAAATTATCCCATTTGCACTCTGGTATGGGAAGAGGTTGCATGACTCCTCTAGGGTATTGCCTTTCAGCTTTCACTCGTTGAAAAACCATACATTTTGACACCAAATTAGCAATCTCCCTTTTCATGTTGTCCCAAAAAAATGTTCCATTAAATCTATATACATTTTGGTGCTCCCAAGGTGTATAGAGAAATTGGAACTATGATCATCATCTAACAATTCCCTTTTTAAATCAGGTACATCGAGAACACAAAGTCTCTTCCTGAATTTCAAAATTCCTTCCTCATACACAATGTCTCTCAATCTCCCATCATTCACAGCTTTTATATTCTTTTGAAATTGTTCATCATCGGTCTAAGAACTCTTAATCCATTCAAGTAAAGATGGTTTGGCAACCATTTGAAAAAGAACTGATGTTTCACCTTCCATGGTTATTCCCATGTCCATCTTCACTAGATCCATTAAAATTGGATCCCTTTCAATTCTCGTATTGTTCAAAACTCCATGATCTTTTCTACTCAAAGCTTCTACCACCTTATTTGCCTTCCTCAGGTGGTAGTGTATCGTATAATCATAATCCTAGAGTAATTCACACAATCTCTTTTTCCTAATGTTGAGTTCTTTTTGTTACAAAATATACTTCAAACTCTTATGATCAGTATAAATCTCACATTTTTCACCATAGAGGTAGTGTCTCCATATCTTCTAGGAAAAGATCATAGCTACTAACTCGAGATCATGAGTAGGATTGTTTTTCTCTTGAATTTTCAACTATCGTGATGCATAGGCAACAACCCTATCATTCAGCATAAGGAAACAACCAAGTTCTTTCATTGATGAATCACTATAAATAACGAACCCATCATTCCCCGATGGTAGAGTCAATATAGAATCATTGACTAATCTTTTCTTCAGTGCTTAAAAAAAGTCTTCACGCTCTTTTTTACAAACAAATGTAACCCCCTTACATGTGAGATTTTTTAATGGGTTAGCCAATCGGGCCAAATTCTGGCGAAACATCAATAATAACCTGATAAACTTATAAAACTGTGTACCTCAGTTATACTCGTAGGTGCTGGCCATTCTTGGAATGCCTTGGTCTTAGAAGGACCAACAGAGATTGAATTATTAGAGATAATATGGCCACGAAATGAAATCTCTTGAATCCAGAATTTACACTTGCTAAACTTCCCATACAATTCATGTCTTCTCAGAGTCTTGAGGACAATGCTCAAGTGATTTTCATGATCTTCATATCTTTTAGAGTATATAAAGATATCATCAATAAATACCACCCCAAAATCATTGATATATTCCTTGAGAAATCAATTTATTAGATCAATGAATACAAAGGGTGCTTTAGTCAGCCCAAAAGGAATTACAGTATACTCGTAATGCCCATACCTTGTTCGAAATGTTGTCTTCAGAATGTCTTCCTTTTTCACACACAACTAATGGTATCCAAATCGAAGGTCAATATTTGAAAAGTATTGAGCTCCATGCAGTTTGTCAAATAAATCATCAATGCGAGGTAGGGGATACTTTTTCTTTATTTTTGTAGCATTGATCTCTCTATAGTCGATACATAACCTCATAGATCCATCTTTCTTTTAACAAAAAGAACAGGGGATCCCCATGGAGAAACACTAGGGAGAATAGATCCTTTATTACTCAATTCCTCTTGTTTTTTCTATAGTTCAACTAATTCTATAGTGGCCATTCTATAAGGGGTCTTCGATATAGGCCTTGTTCTAGGAATTAAATCAATGGAAAACTCAACTTCTCATTCTGGAGGATGTCCCGGTAAATCTTCCGGAAATACATCTACATATTCTTTCACTATAGGTACATCCTCTATTTGAACATTCCTTTCCTCACCCATAGTAATTTCATTCACTTCCTCCCCAATAATTGAATTTAGTTGATCTACTGGGGGTGGATCTAGATTGGAATTTGGTGGTGATGATTCTGCTCTAAAGATAAGGTGTTCCTTATCATCATCATAAAAAATTGTAACCTCCTTCTTCATACAATAAATCATTGAATCATGGTCCAAAATCCAATCCATACCAAGGATTATAAAAAAACTAAATCATAGGTATGACGATGAGATCAGCGGATAAATAACATTTATGTGCTCTAATTGGGACTGATTCAAAAAACATTATTGCAATGATACTTCCCTTAAGAGTTTTAACTAGAAACTCCCTTATTAAATCAAATTGGAAATATCTAATTTTCTTAGAAAATTGGGAAGATATGAAACAATGTGATGATCCTAAATCAAATAATGCATTTTCTAAACTTGATGAAACCATTAAATTACCTGCCACCATGTCTTTCGTAGCTTCTACCTCAGTAGTAGTGATAGAGTAAGCTTGGCCTTGATCCCTTGGCCTTTTTTGCAGTATGTTCCCCAGAAGCTAAGGACATTCATTTGAATAATGTACCAGATCCCTGCAATTGTAGTATTAGACATCGGTAACTTCCTTCTTCCCCATGCAATCAAGAGCTTGGTGGCCTTTTTCACCACACTTGTAACAGACTCCCATTCCTTTTAAGCAAGCACTGGGGTGTTTCTTCCCACATTTATTGTAGGATGGATATTCAATTTTTCCCTTATTCCACTTATTTCTATTCCTAGAATGATCAGTAGATCTATTCTTCTCTTGCTTTTTTCTAAAGTCATAAGACATTGAGAATTCCTTTTCTATCTTGATAGCACATGAGACAATGTCTTCGTATGATGAGAAGGATTATGAGACTAATGCTTGAAGGAGAAATGGTTTTAACCCATATAAGAAATGATCAATCCTACTTCTTGTGTTACGTATATATTCTCTAGCATACCTTACTAACCTTGTAAATTTAGCCACATACTTTGCGACATTCCCATCCTCATTTTGTCTCAGACTCAGAAATTGCATTTCCATATCTGCTCGATGGTCACAAGGAAAGAATTTTTCTAAAAATAGATCATTGAACTCCCTCCATTCCATATTTGATACTTCATCATCTTCCTTCATGTTTTGAATCAATGACCACAATTGGTCAGCATCTTCAGTGAGGCGTTAAACTGCCATGATAATGTTTTCCGTTTCACTACTCCCGAAAGCCTGAATTATTTTCTCTAGGGAATTTATCCATTGCTCATCTACTAAGGGATTTGTAATCCCATTGAAAATTGGTGTTTGCTGCCTCATGAATTGATCTAACATTGATCCTCCACGCTGTGGATCCATACAGGTAAGGGTATTATTCATAACTTGAGTGAGTTGTCCTAGTATGGTGATTAGCTGATCATCACCAGTTACATCACTAGTTCCGCTATAATTATCTTGAGTAGGAGGGAGATCCCTACATGGAGTGAGTGCATTGATACAGTTTCCATTTCATGCACTTGGCGCCATTTCTATACAATGGCATAAACTAGATCCGTTTATGAATCAAAATACACAATTCCATTCATATAAAACACTTAACATAAATTTAACTATTTATGGATATAATCCAAAATAATAAAAAAGTTTTCTTTGAGGATGTATATACTAATAAACACTTAATTGTGATTTTTTAAGGAAAATGAGAGTTATCCTAAACATATCCCATGGGAGTGTCATAACCAAGAGTGCAGCAAGGCCGGTTGTCATGCACCAGTTCCTGTTCGAGTCTAGCTCCAAATGGTGTTTTTGGGTTTTGCCCCTAGGTACATCTGTGCTAGAGCTGCCTCTACCTGCTCGTATCTAGACAGAGATGTATTTCTCAAAAAACTCACAAAATCTCTACAATACCAAAATTCTTGGATGTTCTTCTATACTAATCCTAAATGTCCATCTTAGGTCTATGTGCTCTAATCAAATTTTGTCTAAATCTAACTTCCAAGGTTTGTACTAAAATTCCTCCGATATTAACTGTAACACGCCAACCATAGTTATCCAGAGTCAGTGCATTATTACATAACATTGTCATGACCACAAGAAAGATCACGTCCTAAATGACCGATTAGTTTAGTATCCTTGGAATAACTAGATACATTCATAAATTTTAAGTTACATCATAAAATGAAAACTACAAAAATATAGTCTCCATAGTCCACACTCTAATCCCCTCATACTATCCCTGCAGGTCATTCATAAAATACTTCTTCACATCCTAGAAAAAATAAAACATAGAAAGGGGTGAGATCAAATGCCCTGTAAGCATAACAATATAGAGGAAAATTTTATAAATAAGCATAAAAATTTAAGGAAATGTACAACTAAAACAAAAGATTTTTAAAACATGAACTTCAGCATAATATGGGAGAAATAAAATGAAATAATTCCATATAATTATTCACAGGGATATTCTAATAGTAGAATAATATCATGCTATATCAATAACCACTTTCATAATGATGGAATGCATAATGACAGACTATTATAACCACACAGTCAAGGCCTCGTGCCAAGACTACAAAAAAGATTTTGTCAAGGCCTTGTTCCAAGACACTAGTTTTTTTAATGAGACCTACCGATGAATCAAGGAGCTATAGTGGGATCCACCCATCACTTATTCAGTCCAATGCATTCCCATATGAAAAGGTTTAAACATAACATAAACATTCATAATAAAACTTGCATACAAAATGTAAATAATTCATCCATAAACCATGAATGGTATAAAAATAAAACATCCATTGTAAAACATATCACAAAACCTTCAATACAACATAGAAGTTTTGTATCATAATAAATAAACTTTAAATAAGCTTAAAATCCATCAAATGATGTTGACATAGATGAAATCAAAACAATTTGAGAGAAATATCTCTTTTTTTTAATTCATTTAAAAGTCACATAATTATAAAATAAATCATTTAGTTTGAGAATTTTATAATAATATTTTAAGGGAATATTTGAAGATTTTATAATAGCAGAAAATAGCTACACCCGCTGTATAAGTTAATTTTTTTTTTTACCTTAATTCTGTCGAAAAGGTTAAAAAGGACCTTGTTTGGAAAACGATGGACTGATTCCTTTATAAACCTTTTAAAAAAAGTCAAATAAGGGTATAAATAACTTTAAACCATATTATATTAAATAGTAAAAATGTTTTGAAATACATTTTTAAGAAACATGGATGTGTATGATAAATAAGTGCCAGTAGATTATTACGTATAAACAATCTACGATAATGAAGAGATTTCGAAATAAACTCTTACCTTATACTTTTCCTTGTTTGGGGGTTGGTTAACCTCTTTTATAATGGTGAAATAATTTTTATTCAATTATACAAGAATAATATATATTAATATGATATCATATATGATTTTTTAACATTTCTTTGTTAATAATATCTTAATATTATCGTCGTTTCGGGTGTTAACTTACTCGTATATGTTTTGTTACATAAGCCATGTTTGTTATGGATAGGTTGTATATTATTCATATCCAAAATGATATCAAGTCCTTAAAAATTATTTTTAATCATCAAATGATAATTATACTTGAATGGATATGATGGAGAATGAATCTCATCACGTTCATGGAGATAGTAGTCCGTACGTACGCACGAGCGACAATATCATTCTTTTTATATGAAAATAATATATAATTGGGTGGTATATTTTATATAAGGAATCATTATCATGTTATATTTATTATTTACCGTAATTACACATCATTATTATACCCATCCAAAAAATAATTTATTGAATAACAATTACACCACGAAGTGGAGACGGTAATTTATACGTACGCACGTGTAGTGACATATCATTTAAAGGATTAATAGAATATTGATTATGGTTGTAAAAAATTTATAATAACATCATAGTATATATAAGATACTAGATTTATTATTTTAGAATGGTAATAACAAAGAAAGAAGAAGTTGAAGAAGAAGGGAACTTGAAAGAGGGTGGTGAAAACATTACCTCTTCTTAAGGTTCTTCCTTTTGATTTGATCAAAAGGGCTCCTTAGGTTGGATTTCTGATCAAAATAAGGCCTCTAGGTTGAAGTTAGGAAATTTTAGTGAGTATTTGGGTAGGGTATTCCAAACGGAAAGGCTTTTAAAGTGTGAATAAGTGGTTAGAAATGGTGTCCTTTTATATGGGGGAGGTGGGGCATCTTAGAAAAATATAGAAATATTATTTTATAATAAATTCATATTCAGTTTATAATGGTTAAAAAGTGGATTATTTAAAGTTTAATGTGGTTATATGTCCTAAACCACTCAAACAATATGTTTTAGATAGGTTTGGGCCACTATATTAACCTTAAATTTTAGCTTTAAATCTTAGTTAATTATATTAACATTTACCATGTAACTTTGTATTTTTATATTATATAGTTAATAGACTTACTATATACATAAAAGTGACCCACAAGTGGTCCATTAATGATACACCTATCATTATATAATACTCTTGGCTGAGCATTATATTTTTAGAAATTTAATATCAATTATTAATATAATATTTTTTTAAAAAACACTTTTATGTGAATTTTTACACTATTCAATAATTGATTTTTTTAGTCTTAAAAACATTATTAAATCGAAAAAAATTCATTTAAGAAATCCTAAAATGTCATGTTAAGCAATAAAATTCGTGGATGTCATCAAAAATTTCAAATTATATTAATTTTAACATTTATAACACCAATTATTTTATTCTTTCATTAATAAGGAAAATACTACATCATTATTGTGACATAAATAATATTAATTATTTAATATCTAAAAGTTATATGTAAAATACTATTATGTAGGAAATTGTTTTTTATCATTCTAATAAATATTTATAGTCAAAAATCCAACATATATAACCCTATGTAAAAATTGCTTTCATAAAAGATATATTCTAAAGTCATTTTTGTATTTATTTTATCTTAATTAATAAAAAGTGTCATTATCACTTAAAAGTGGTTCCATGGGGTCCCGAAATCGACCCAAAGATGCCCATGGTCGTACATGTATCAACCAATATGGTTATGACACATTTAAGGGTAATTTATTATTATTATAACATTATTTTTTTACCCTTATTCACTGGATTTACCCTTTAACAGTGGTAAATAAAATATTTACCAAAGTAATATTCAAAATGTCTAAAAATAAAAGTTACCTATTGTTGGGAAAAAATCCCTCGAGGTAACATTTGCATATTTTTGGGTTGATTGTGTTTGTTGAAAAAGCAGGTTTCCATGAAGAAATTGTCGAGTTCCAAAGAAGTTGTTGACAATCAATGTTGAAAAAAGAACGATTATAAAGGATAGGACAATCTTGAGGCGGTACAAAAGAGCAGTACAAGGTGGCACTGTTTTCCAGTGTTTGCCAAATTTTTGGAGTCCAAAATTTGGAGGTTTGTGAGCATTGCGAAAAGTGGATTTCCATGAAGATCATATTTTAATATGGCAAGGGCATGAATTTCGCGAAGAGAGGCTTCATGGTTTGGAATTCGTGAAGAGCAGAAGAATGATGGCGGTGATTTTTCGCAATTACGACAAGCTTCGTGAATGGAAGAGGTTGAAGTGCATCGCGACGATGAAGGGCTTTGAGAGGGAGCTTCACGGCGAAGACGCAAAGGAAATGATGGAATTCTACATGATTATGACGAGCTCCGCGATCCGAAAATTGCCGAGGTGCTTTGCAATTTTGATAGAATTATGGCAGAAACTTCGGAGCTTCGCGATTTGTGATTATGTGGTACATAATTCACATGGAAGGGTCCAAGGTCGGTGGAATTGCCTATAAATAGAGGTCGAACCCCTCGAGAGGATCATAGAATTTTCGAAGAAAAATATTTCCCTCCCAGTTTGCGAAGGTAGTTCGCGTAGCCCGTGTGCATCGCGAAAGAAGAGGTTCACGACGGCTATTGTACCTCCGCGGTAGTTTTGAGATCTGCGTTGGCCCAGTGAACTTCGCAAGGGAAGTTTCTCTACAAAGACCTGAGCTTCGCGGGAGTGCTTCGTGAGAGTGCTTCACGAAAAGGAAGGAGCTTCATGAAGGCATGTTTTAGCTTCACGAAATTGTGATCCTCGCGGAGTAGGGTGCTTTGCGAAGGTGTTTCCAGAGGTTTTTTCCTAGTGTTCAGAGGCAAAGGGGTATTCATCAGTGGGTGAAATTTGAACTTCAATAGAGCATCTATCAATAGATAAGGATGCATTATTTCCTTCCAATGAAGAGACCTACAAGTCTATAAACTGTGAGGGGATCTTCTGAAGAAGCAGTTAGCCCACTTCAGTTGAGAGAGCAGTGAGTTCTCAAATTGTGGGTGGTTGTAAACTAGGAGGGACAGCGAGTCTACTTAGAACTTGTAAACAATAGTGCTCTTATAGTGGAATTGGTACATCGGCACACTACCAGTGTATGCTCCTTGGACGTATCCCTGTGAGGGTGAACCAATTAAAATTCGATGTGTCCAGTGCATGCTTTAAAGTTTTCTCATACTATGAATCGAGAAGGAGAGAGAAGAGGGTTTTGTCTACAGCAAAATAAGATCAAAAGGGGCAGTTGTTTGAATCTTTCATACCCTGATTCACCAAGCCTCTCATGGTATCCAGCCTAGTAGAACTAACAACTATTTACACAATTTGGACATCCTAATTCTAAATATGGAATCCATTTTTCCAAATTCAAAACACAGAAGTGGAAGAAATTAATTTAAAAATAATTCCCATTGTTAAAACAAAAAACATGTTTTTATGAGATAATAACTATCAAAAGATTGACCCTTGTTCATGTCCGGTTTAATTGTGAAATTATGTATAATGACCAAAATTGTATTAAATGGTAAAAATATATTCTAATTATACATTAAAACCACTAAAATTCATAATTTATCACTATTAATTATTTGTATTAAAAAAATTTTATTTAAATTAAAATTTAGTAATTTTCACTATTCATCAAAATATAAATGTAATCCAAAAAGTCCCAAAATTTTACCCTAGGATAATTTCGATATTCTAAATCCAAAAATGATGTAAATTTTGAGAGATAAAATTTATAAAATTTCAAACAGTGGGTATTACTATTCATAACAGCTAGTTTGATTGGTTGTGGTGTGTGTTAGAACTCAAAGTTGTGTACAACACACACTACTGTATTATTCAAAGAAAAGCGTATTATAGATGATTGAGGTGTTACACTACAATTGTGATGTTGGTGTGTCATGAACTGTATGTTGTGTCCCCCGAATTTTCCTTGGTATGTTCTAACAATACATCTTGACTTACAGAGTATGATATTATATAATTATTTGTATTATACTATTCCATGTATTACTCTTATATTATTATTTCATAGATTATTATTCTATTTTCCATATGATTCATGTCTTCTGAATTCCTAATATTTATTCCATGATTCATGTTTATGATATTTGATACATAGGGATAGATCTTATAATGTTATGATCATGTTCTAATACCCTTATTCTCATGTTTCTGATTACATATCTCCCTTATTTACACATATTGAGCATCTAAGATCCAACAATTTATTATTCCCTACAAATGTTTTGATGACATATTTTATGTATGATATATCTAATAGGGGTGCTAGGCCTGGAGAACCTAGTAGTAGATAATGTAGCTCACTCATGTGTCATCATTTACATCTCCATCTTTCCAAAGGATCAAAACTAATACAATCATTGGGCTTCTTTTTGTGTAAGGTTTTATGTATTTTAAAAGTTTTATGTAATTTAAATTTACATTATGGCCCAATTCCCATAATTTTTTAAGATGGGGATTCTGTTTTTATCTATTGTGATTTATCTTCTTCTACTCTTATTTTATTTTTTCTATTCTAAAATAGATATACAAATATTTTTTTTCTCTTTTTTTCAAGGGTTTTCATTAAAATAATATTATATGGATTATGTCTATTGGTTATTGAGAGATTATTTGAAGTCTTAGTGGTATTAAAACATTTCCCTCCTGTCCTATTTTTTTTTCAATCACCAATCCTTCATTTTGGGGTAGAGTATAAAACAATTATCGACAAACATTAGGTATCAATGTAAACTTATGAAGCTTTCATTCTCATTGGGTAAGTAGATTAAAGAAATATATGATGACCATAATATTAATTGGAGGTATTTGGGAAAGTCAAGTGATTCCATGTGTTTATCTGGATTTTTTTATATTGATATATAATATTGTATACACGTTATTTATTATATGTTAATAATTTCATTTTTTTGTAGAATATTTCTTTGATACAATAATAGTTTTGATTATTCAACACAAACATAATTAGATTATAACCGAATGAATGTAATGAAAATATAATGGTAAATTATAAAATTATTTTATATTCATATTAGGAATAACAATGTTGATATGATTACCGTATATGGATATATGAAACATTACTTATTTGTTACAATTATCTTCTTTTTTTTATATATTGTGTAATTAATTTTTAGAGTGATATTTATTTCAATATATTTAGATAAATATTATAGTTTTTTTAGCGATGTTAAATTTATCTTTAGAATTATGGTTTAAATTTTTATCATTATGAATATAAATAATATTATAGAGGATGTCATTTTTTGAATAATTATCCACCAAATGAAGAGACTACAGAATCCCATGCACGGTTGGGTATATAGGGAATGAGATAGCTATTTGGGGATAGAACCTAACATGGGATTATTAGAAGTGTTTCTCCACATTGGAATGACAAGTACTAACATGTGTAAAAAGTGTAGACTAATACATTTTATAAGTATTGGGATATGGATGAAATGTTCATATTTTTGAGATGTTATAAATAAAGTTAAAATTTACCCAATTATGGAATTTAAATACCCAATGCCCTTAAGAAACTATCATAGTTTTTGTATTATTTTTAGTGTCAAATTTTTGTGAATAATTCTGTTAGATGTAGGGATTTGAAGTCATTTAAAGGAATAAAAAATTTAGAGAAATTAATTTTCATGAAAATACTCCATAAATAATATTAATTTACTAAATGTGTTATTGGTAATTTAGATAAAATGTTTGAGGATGTTTTATTAATTACCTATGTGTATTAAGGATATTAATGTATTTTTTAGTCCATTTTCAGAATGGGAAAAACACTGATTTTAAATAAAGAAATATTTATTTTGGTTATTAAGTAGAATATTTCATATGTACAATATCATTGAGTTTATTATATTTAGAGAAATGTGTATGATATTTATGCATATGTATATGATATTTTTATCAAAAAATATTATAATTACATTAATGTAAGATTTTTTCAAAACAATTCATGATATTTGACATTTTCAAATTTAGGTAAATTCTAATAGTAAAAGAAATATAATGAAGATATGATTTTTTGAATAATATACGATATTATAAATCCTCTTTTGGAATCGTCTATCTTTTTTTATCACATTTGATTTAGTTAAAATCTAAAAAATTATAGAATGTAAAAGGATATTTCAAATTTAATATCTAATGAATGAAATTAATTGGGATGATTAATTGGATGTATTTTATTGATCAAATCATCCAAAAATTAATGTTGGGAAATTACTGAATGATAATAACCTAGTCATTGATATAGGAAAAGAGAAAAAAAATCAATATAATTTTAATAAACTATAAGAAGTGTAATAATATGTGTTTTTAAAATATTAATTACATATAAGAGTTAATACTGCTATTATGGAAATGATATTTCAATATTATTAAAGCATCAAAAAATTCTTGTGAATACATGAATGATTTTATGATAACATTATCATAGGTTATAAAGAAATAGATCTAAATAAGAGTATAATAATAAGAATTTATGAGGAATAAATACTTGTTTTCTACAATTTTATATTCATAAAAATCATTTTTTATTATGTCGGGAATGGTTTTATTTTTTTTAAATTTGGAATAAAAATTAGCATTATTCTATTATTTGATAAAATAAAGCCAATAAGTTCATTTTTATTTGAAATATAAGATGTTTATGAAGCTGTAATTAGTAATTGATTCAATGTTAAAGACGAATTAACTATGATTTATGACTGAGTATCTGTATGATTTTAATATATACATTAAATAATGATTTTATGCTAATTTTAGTGGAGAAATATTGAGAAATAAAATAAACATCTTGGGGAATTCAAGTAAAATATTATTGATATTTTGATTTTGAAAATGAGATAGAGAGGTAAAAGGAAGGGCACTCCTGCAATTGTTCAATTGAAAACCATAGAGGGAACAAAATAATAACATGATCATAGAAGAATCATCCATATAAAAAACTGATCAAAAATATTGTATAAGATCATTTCACTAAAAAAATAAATGAGATTTTATATATAAAAAATATAAAAAATATTATTTATGTAAACCTGCTTAAAAAATTAAAATTTTACAGAGGCAATTATGTTGGATTGATCTTTTCTGTAAACCAAAATATTTTTTCATTTGAATAAATAGTGAGAATATCTTGATGAAAATTAAAATGATAATAATATTTCAAGGAAGGTACAATTATATAGGTATTAAAACTAATGGAATGAACTTATATTGCAAAATTCCTTTGGTACAAAACCTTAATAGAAAGAAATTTTAAAGGTAAAAAATATTATTATTAATTTCAAATAATTTTTTTATTTAATATTTTTAGAAAAACATAGATTTATAATGATCATTAACATTTAATTTTACGTTGAGAAGGCTAGGTGGTCATCTTCTGTAGAATAGTTGTGAAGATGAACTAAAAAAGGGATTGAGTTTCACGTTAAGCATTTCAAGGTATTCTATCATTCGAATACATTACTTATATAGAAATGAGATATATTCTTAGGATTGAAAAATATCCTTATACTGAGTGGGGACATATATAAAATGGAGTTATAAGGGAAAACATTATTCGTAAGTTATGGGAATGTGTTGAATCAGTGAGACTTAATGTATCAAATAGGATTGCATTATGAATTTGTGATAATAGTGTAAATTAGTATATACTGTATCGATAGTGGAGACTAGTTATAATGTGTATAATAAATTGTGTAGTAGAGAAACATTTTATTCACTTGTGTTTATATTGGTTATGAAAATCTGTTATTGTTGAAAGTAACCAATCACAAAAAATAGAAGGTTTCCCACATCCTGGTCAAACCATATAAAAATAGGAATTTCATTTATTACATCCATCATATTTTTCATTTGGTGTTAGTAATATGTAAACCATGTGTAGACTCCAATTTTCATAAAAAATAATACATGTAAAAATTCACTGATGGTATTTTATTGAAAACAAATTGGGATTTGGTAAAGATGATGAAATTTCATATTTACCACCACTCTTAGAAGTCTATATGTGATCATTAGGGGAATTACAATTCTTATCAAATAAAAGGTTAGCTCGAGGTAGATCTATATTTTAATTAATAGTAATTTTCATTTAATTATTTGAACTAAAAAATTTATATATTTGAATAAGATACTGATATGGAAAATTTTAATTATAATCATATCTATATAGACATGGTGATCTTAGTCAATTCCTTGAAAAAATATTAATTATTAGGGAATGGTAGAGAAAATGATAAAAGATGAATGTGGGCCATCCATTTTTTTTGGGAAATCAAACATTTATCCATCTGAATATCATGTTTTTTATTCCTTTAAAGAATAATGTTTGTGTTTTGGGTAATATGACTTCAAAAATAATTCATTTCATTTTTTTATTCAAATTTCATTGAATTTATTAATACTGTTCTTGATAAATTTTTTATATATTTTTATATTAACATATATTATATGAATATTGTATTAAAAAATGTTGGAAATGGAAGTTAATGTTATAGATTTTGAATTAACTAATAAGGATATCGTATAAAACACCCTTATTTAAATAGTGTGGGAGAAATGACAAATAAATCTCATTTTTCATTGAAATATATTCTTATGAAAATGATTATGTAAAATGATATTTTTTTCATGAAGTATGTGTTCATGTTTTTATTTATTGAATTAATAAATGAATGATATAATGTTAATAAATACATAGTTAATGTCAATGACTCATAAATAGATAAAAATTTAAGAAAGAGTAGAAGATATTGAAAATTTTATATAGGATATATGATGAATGCCAAAATTTCAATTTCAATATATGATGTAGGAAAAGGAAGATATATTGAATGTAGTTTCATTTTATAAGAATAAACTAAATATTATGTGACCAGAATTGGATTTAAAAATAAAAATTTTTGAATCAACCCAAATAATGAATCCCACACTGCAAGGAATCATTTGGATGATTTCTTAAATATCTATAAAACATTTTCTCGAAAATTATTACGTTTTTGTTGAAGAGATATTTAGAAAATATGAAGAATCCTACCATTCATTCTCATTTAAAAAGTAGTCCCACATCTCTATGTAAGTAGGAAGTATAAAACCATTTTTATCTATAAATATGGGTGAAAAATCGGAATCTGAAAAATTGTGGGTGAAGATAAACTCTAATAAATACTCCCATTGTATTAAAGGTGGATTTGATTATCTGAAAAGATCATGTTCCCTAATTTATTACAATGAATTTGGGAAACTAATAAAAAATAATGAAGGTACATATTTGGGAATAATAAACATATTCTGAAAAATAAATACATTTGTTTCTCATTGATGTTGTTTCTAGATGATTGAACATAGGGAAACATATTTACATAAAAATATTTTTACTTATGAATACTATTTTTTTATTGAATTTTTATGGAGTAGTTTTGAAACATGATTAAGACTAAAAATTATTAAAAATATTTCATATAAAAATGCAATATATGAAAACTATTTCCTTGATGGAGTAATATATTTATATGATCATGGAAACTAGTGTAGTGATACGTATGATGATAGTTAGTATGTTCCGACAATCTATATATCATAAATTGATGTAAAGGGGAGGAAAAAATATAATATGAAATGGAAAAAATGTAAGGCCTCCTTTTGGAATGAATAATTGATGAATGATACTAAAAATATTACTCCCCTTATGATAATGATGAAGGTGTATAATGATGTAACATTATATGGGAGAAAATAACTCAGTTTTTAATGGAAAGGAAACATTTAGGGCCATTAAAAAATATCCCGGATTTCTAATTTTCCTCGGAGAAAGGTGAATCAAAAAAGGGAATTAATGGACAATATCGATATGATAATAGTTTGGTGAAGACATAAAAAATTATGTGTTTAAGAGGTTTCTTTAGAAATATAACTCCAAGGCTATTAAAGATGTGCATGTAAGGTGTTAGAATCTACGTCACATAAAAAATAATTTAATGACATGGATGCACGGTCAAAAAATGGAAGAAATTGGAAGGTGGAATGAACCATTGGATTTGAGTTATCAAATTGTTATTGCAATAAATAATTCTGCACAGTAGAGTATGGATGTACATGTAATTAATGAATTTTTATTATTTTTCCTCTTCAGTTAGAAATTGATAAAAAGAATTAGTATTTATAGGAGAAATAAATTTTAGTAGTCCTTATAGTGGAGAACCTCTTTCCATCTGACAAGAAATATGAAATATCAGAGGATCCCATATTACCCCAAGGACTACATATCATGAAATTTAATGAAACATGATGATTGAAAAAATAAACAAAATTAATAATAAAAACTAAAAAAGATTATTATTTGACTTAAATTTCTCATCAATAGTGATACAATAAAAAACCCAAGGAGACCCATATTTTTCTAAATATTATTTTTTATACCACATGTAAAAAGGGTTTAAAGGTAATAAGTTAAAAGTGTTGATGAATTTCATGATTTTATTATCGCATGGATGATTATTCATCATGAAGAATATTTTATATAATGGAATGATATATCTGTATATAGAAACAGTAAACTTATTTTAGTCGGTATCATACATCATTTGGAATATTGATTTCCTAGAACATATTCCTTGTAGAAATATTCCATGATGAATAATTATGTAGAGAATCCCATTAGGAGAAGCAATCAAATTTAGTAAACTAAAAGATATTTATTGTCTTCAAATATATTAACAAACACAAAAACACTAGTAAAAGATGATTCACATGGGATGATGTTCAATATCTATTACCTATTCTTCTTTATAATAATTTTGTGCACAACGGGGGATAAATATTATTCTTATGTGGCATAACATACTTTCACATCAATATTCATCATCTATTAATTCACCCGGAGTGTAATTTTTTTATAATTTATATAAAAACTACTAGGAAACAACAATGAAATAAATTTTAGATTTCATACTATAGTGTATAGTTTATATAGACTTCGATGATTCTTTCATAAAATAACAATTGGAATCTAAACCAGGTTACCCACATATAAATAGATTATAATTACCTTAAAATAATTTCTATGTAACCTAAGGATCCACCGCTCACTAATTTAAGTAAATAAGTATAATAAAAGTGTCATAAAAATGGGGAGAAGAAAATTATTATATTATAAAGTATTATTGGAATAAAATAAATTATTTGAAAGATATTATAGGTATTTATTGAAAGATAATGTGTAAAATTAATCTTTTACACATTTATAATTATTTTTATTATTGGGATTCGAAATTTGTTATTATTTTGCAATATATCATGTATGTCAGGCGTATTGAATTTAGAATTATTAACAAAAATCAAAATGGGATGATTTTTTACCCATGAATTTTTCTCGTATTTATTATAAATGAGGATGGAATTTAATGTGCTGGAAAACAAGCATGTTTGAATATGTATCCACAAAAATAAGATATTAATGTATTCCTTTACCTATTATGAAATTCTACAACAAGATATCTTATAGATTGTATCATGTAACATAAATGATTGATGTAGATGATACTAATTAGAAACACTACTGCTAACCAGTGTTAAAATTGATATATACTAATGTTTAGAAAGGTAAAGAGTTGGTTGATGTATAAAACATTGCGAGATGGTATTAATGAAGATAAATTACAATGGATTATGGATTTTAAATACCTAGTGTTTTAGGGAAACTATCATTGTGATTATAATAATCTAATCATATAATTTTCTTAAATAAGTCTCATGGATAATGGATTTAAAGAGGCTAATGGAAATATAAAATTCTAGGGTAGTAAATATCAGGAAAATACACTAAATTCAGTGCTAATATGAATCATGTGTTATTGGAAATAAAATTGATGAGTTGGATAATTGTTTTTAAATACAACATATGCTTTTAGTTTACATGATGTCTTTTGGGTTCCCTCAGTTGAATGGTGACTGTTATGTCACAGAACACTATACCATTGAATGGTGCCCCGATCATGGTTTGCCACAAGTCCTCAAGCGCATATCCCCAAATTCCGGGGTCTTCTAACAAGTAGAGTGAGTCTAGGGTTTGTGTGTGGGGAGAATATTCCCTCTTACTATAGTGTAAAAAATAACAGATAAGTAGAAGAAGTTTTAAATCATACAAAAGACATTTACACAACAAGAATAGATAATGATACCAAAAGAAATCTGATATACATTGATGATGATACATGTTTTCTGTCTATTAAAGAATCTAAAACATGTATACAAGGGTGTTGTATAATACATGAAAAAATAGTACATAAAGGCCAGAAACTGTCCACTAGAATCATATACCTCATCTTGGTCCCTTGATCCTCTTCTCCTAAACAAAAATCAAGATCTCGTATCAGGGCGGTTTCCCATATCCCTACATATAATCATGGATTTATTGGGGTATCCAGAGGTGACCCAAATACAGTTTGCTACAAAATCATGGTATGAAACAACCATGTTAGTGTTCCATCTATTCAGTGAATATATTTGAAAGACTGCAGGATGTTATAGAATACACAAGGACATACTAAAAGTAAACAATATATACAGTCCACATTCTCTTTTTATTTCAATTTAATTTAATTAATCAATGTCATTTAATTATTAATTCTGGAGACCTGACACATTTTCTAGCGTACCCTATGATAAAATGTTCAATGATTCCAAAATAGGCCATCAAAAACTTATAATTAAATACCGAATTAAAGAATGTGTTTTGGATTGAGAGGTTTGTATTTTAAACCAGTTAATCACAATTATATTTTTTCCTCTTCTATTAACTATGATTCTTAAATTGGAATCAAGGTATCACTCTAGATATAATACAAACCAACACTCTACAAGACTGTCCATGGTGAACCCCTCAAAATCCTTGGTATCGCTCTAGCTGTAGATTAACATCACAGCCAATGGAGTCCATCCATGGAGGTCCACAAAGGGAGACCAAGTATTACCCATTTAATAATTAAAAAATTCCCTAGATTCTATCCTTGGAATTCAAAATATGGAATCCAATTATCAGTCAACATATATCAGTTAACCCCTATGAGTCCATCATTGAACGTCCATATCAAGAGTCCATGTGTCACACTAGAATAGGCACCAAAGTATATAAATGATTTTTTCTATGGAATTCTTCATTTGAATCCATTTTTACATGTAATATTCATAATAATTCATCAACATCATTTAATCGTGTCATAGTCAATTACAAGAACATTTATTCCAATCTCACCTCATAAGGTGTGTCAAGGCATTGGCAATGCATATAATGATTTCTCACTCTATTAATCACATGGTAATTTTTTCTAAACTAGAATCTCATGCATTAATAATCCATTACAAGATAAATTCCATGGTACATGGTCATTTAAAATATCCATTCTCAATAAATTGAAATTATAACTAATATTTTAATTCAATCCATATATCAATTCTTATTTCTATCCATCCATTCTGTTTAAAAAACACATCCCAATGGAATGGGTAAATATTCACCCCTCAACAGTATCCAAATCTGCATGCCATAATAATGGACCATTTAAATAAACAAAACATAAAAAGTGGTTATTTTAGTTTCAAGGTCATCAACCTATTGTCCATCCTTAACATGCCTTTTTAATTAGATAGTCTATACCTATGAATTCAAGGACGAAACTCATTTCATTTAACCTAATAATAAATTTAAAAGGTTTATAATGTAATATAGAAATACTTTGAATATTTATGAAAGGTATGAGACCACATAAAATATGTTTCTATTTGATAGATCATCTAGTATCATCTCAAGATTTGACTCAGATTGAGATAACATTGAAGAACATGTGAAGATCCTAATAATAGGGATAATTAACTTGCACCTAAATAGGGTAGATGATACAAAAATAAAATGAAGAATTACTAAAATGGAATTTATTACTCAATTATATAGATCCAATGTGATGAGAAGTTCTTGAAACGTAACTTAGAATGATGAGTTATCCAAAATTATACTTTTTTGTCAATATGAGATCTAAGAGCTCAAAGCTACTTTGAAAGAGAATAATATGAAAATAGTGATAAAAAAATGTTTATGTGGGGTTAAAATATCAATTTCACCTAATATTTTGAATTTAATACTTTCAAAAACTTTTTCCAACTATGCATTGTCTACTGGAAGAAAGGAAACTCCACACATTTTGTTCATAGGGGTTGACTAACTGCACCCAAACTGTTCCAAATACCACTGTCAAAATTTAAGACTTTTATAAATGCTCATGCACCCCAATAGAATGGTTTTATCAAACCATGGGTCATGTAGCTTCCCAATATCCATTTTCACGTCTTCTAACCATGTGGACTATTGTGAAATTTTTTAATTAACTGTACACTAAGCCTATTTCACCTCCAAACATGGATTCTAGGCTCCAAACCATCAAATACACCCCTAATACCTTTATAACCCCTATGTGAATTCATATTAGTCTATATTCACATATTTAAACTAACAATTTATAGAAATAAAAATATCCATACCTCTAGAAAGAATCGACCTCTTATAATCTCCCCTCCCCCACTTAAGAAGATTTATCCCTGGAATTGCCTTCTCAGGGGTGGTCAGGAATGTCAAAGAATAGCTCCGACCACTATTATTGTACATCAGACTACTGCTCCCAGGTCTAGTCCTATATTCATTCATGATATCATAACACCATTATGAAAGGAACTAACTAACCACATAGAACATTCATCCCATGATCCAAAATATTTATAGGATTCTCTTCAAAGAATTCATCTACTAATAACTCAACCGCCTCAGGGTTAATAGAATGTGATATGTATGGAATATAAAATTGTAACTAATATACCTGGAGGAAATCAAGCATATGCTCGTACCTAGGAGAAACTAGAACCAATAGGATACTGACTAGACTTCATCCATAATCACTAACAACACGACAAAACATAGTGAAATATTATGATGTCTCTTGATCCCCATGTATCACAACCATCATGAAACATGTAAGAAAAACAAATCCTTTAAAATTAAACTATAGAGGTCATCATTAATGATAGGAGTTTGATTTCAGACAAGACTATACAATATCAATCTACTTTTTTAATATACTAAACCTTCTATGTGGTCTCCAAAAAAATTATGAGTTCCAATCGTAACTGCCCTTCCTACTTCTAACCAATACAAGGGTGATCATCATGGCGTACAATGTGATGCCTCATAAGAAACTGTTGAAATTGTATCCTGAATGCTATTTTAATAGATTAATTCAACCAAAGATATATTAATATCCCAAGATCCCTCGAAATCCGAGACACATTTTCACATCGTGTCCTCAAGAACCTGAATTGTGTGCTCTGATCGGCCATCTATCTAGGGGATGAATGATGTTCATAGAATAACCTGTGTACCAAATACCCTCTCTAGCCCTTTATATAACTAGGACATAAACTAGTAATCCCCAACTGACACTATAGTGTGTGGGACCCCATAACGTCATACTCTCTCACATATATACAACCTTCCAAACTCTTTGAGAGTAAAAGTTTCCCTGATCGGTAGGAAATGTGAATCCTTCATAATACTATCAACAACAACCCATACAACATCATAACCTCACTAAAAACTCGGTAAACCTATGACAAAATACATTTCCACATCATCCCATTTACACTCAGGGATGTATAACTGCTGTAAAAGTCCATATAGTCACTGGTGTTCCACCTTCACCTACTGGAAAGTGGAAATATCATGGAAAAACTAGAAACATCTCTTTTCATACCCCACCACCAGTATTGGCGATTTAAATTTCGATACATATTGGTGATGGTAGGTTTCACTACCTATGACGAAGCATTAAAGTATCACATCTATTCCTGTCCCTTGTATACTAAATCCCCTACGTGGCCATGTACTATTAGAACATCATCCTCACATACAATCCAACCTGGAAGTGGGACCTCCCATTCCATACTCTCTTGTAGGACTAGTCCTTCATAATAAAATAGCAACCTCATCCTCACTCTATTTAAAAGAGTATAGGTAAAATAAAAGAGGATATAAATATAGGACCCTAACTATAGTTCCCCTCCAAGTGAATCTCAATGACAAAAATCTATAAGCTCCCACTCACTAATGGATGAAAAAACATCATGTATCTAAGTCCTTCAACATTATGAATTAGCTACTGCATTGGCTTTAACAGTAGTGTAGGAATGCTCAATTTCAAAGGACTATAGGTATTTGACCCACGTATGATGCCTCATATTCATATCACACTGTGTAAATATTAAATTTAGTATTTTGTTTTTTCTGTAAAAAAACATCTCTAAGAATGTAATGTCTCTAATATTACAATGTGTGAATAACAGAAGCTAAATGAAGATCCTATGTCAGGTAATTCTTTCCATGTGGCCTCAATTTCTGTGACCCGTACATAATGAGTCTATCCCCATGCATATGAACTACTCCAAGACTAATTCTAGATGCATTATAGTACATATTATAACTCTTTTATGGATCAATCAAAATCAGTATCGGTGTGGAAGTCCATCTACCTTAAAATTTTGACAATTTGGCTCCAAAGAATCTGACCATAATACATTACACACCCTTTATTCAAGACTATATGCAGTGATTCTAAGGATGATATGTCCTGTATGAAACATCAATTAAATTCTGCAAGCCCAAAGAAACATTCTTCCTCAATTATGTTCTTGGTATTCTCTGAAGACACTATAACACTCATCTTATATGGGTCAACTGACACACATATATCTTTTATAATGTGACCTATTATGTTAATCTGATCCATCTAGAAGTGGAACTTTGTGAGAATAACATATAATTGTTGCTCTTTATATGTATTATCTATGATCTCATGATATTTACCTTATTGATGATTATTGTGAGAAAAAAAAAGATATTGTCCATGAAAAATAGAACAAATGAATCCAAAAAATGATAGAAAACATGGTTCATCAGGGCTGCGAATACTTCTTGTATATTCATGAGACTGAACATCATAATAAAATACTCATATGGACCATTACTACGATAAAAATATGTTTGAGGTATGTTTAATAGTCTCACAAACACCCTATGACATCCAGATCTAAAATCAATCATTATAAAATATGAGATCCTTAGAGCATGTTGAAGATATCATCTATTTGTGGTAGAGGATACCTGTTCTTAACTGTCAAATTGTTTAATTTCTGTTAATTCACACATCACATGGGGGGTCATATTCATATTTTTTTTGCAAAAAGGGACCGTAGAACACCACATTTAAGTATTCGGTATAACAAAAATATTTTCCTATAAATCCTCTAGATTCCCTTTAAGATATTTCATCTGAGTAGTAGAATCATGTTAAAAGGAATGGATCCAGGTGCAGTTCTTAGAACAAACCCAATGATGAACTCTACAACTCTCACTAAATGAGATCAAAGAAATTCATCCAAGAAAATGTCCTTAAATTGATCACCCCCTAGAGGGAAGTATATCTGACAAGTTCACTAATCATATGGGAATATACTCGCAATCTAGACTATCATACTACATAGACCATGATGATCAAGTATGGATAAACTACCTTGTACATCCCATCAACACTTGTGAATGAACTCTCCACCCTCTAGTGATATAAAGGCCTCCCTTCAGTGATAGAAATAAAAAGAAGTCTACATGGAAACATGCCAGTCTATCATGTGAATGACATGAAAACCTTTAATATTGGGGAAAAAAGAGTTCCCATATGAATTGATACCAACCATTCTGAAGGGGACACTACCTGTGAAAATTTACACCCTTTGTTCTAATTCCCAACGGAGTGTCATGGTCCATTTATGCATCATAACAACAAATATATATCCCAAGGCTCTACCAAATGGGAACATATATAATTCTATGAGAATCACATGTATCAAAATGTATATAGGAAAAAATAGTGGCTTCTAGAATAATTTCTATGAAATTAGAAGGTCTGAGATCCTACTCATAAAGGCATTCTTGCACTACATGTATCAATCCGGATCCACAACCCTATGGTATTTCATGGATACCCTTGTAGACTTGTATTACTATAACTGTAAAACAAGGGTCATATTACAATAACCATGGCCATGAGAATGGATTGGTGGTCCATCTATACTCAACCTCCCAACTTGATGAGAATCTATTGAACCATCTCCAAAACATGGAGTTGGGGTAAACCCTATATCACTTGTTTATTAGAGGAAATGTTCTTCAATAGAGTTATAGATATCCCATCATTCCAAAAGATCGACACACGACAAGGTTCCTCATACACATTGGTTTCATAAGTCCTAGCCTACCACATTGGTAACACCTCACATGGGTACCTGAGTATGTGCTCTGACCACTAACATCACTCTGTGAAAGCTCTATATGACACTTCATACTACTGGTCGATGAAGTACCAAATCTAGATGTTGAATCACCAAGGATCACATCCTTATCTTCTCTCAGAATACACTCTATTATAAAAACATAATTAAATATTCTAGAAATTATAGTTATCCAAAATACATTCACCTGTGATCATATGTCATACATGATACCTTCCTCAAATCGCCTGACTATAGATAGTTATTTACACACGAGAATAGTTGTGAAGCACCAGAACTCATTATAATAGGATGAATATTCCATAACCGATAACTTGGATATCTCCAGGTGCATAAAATCTCTGGCTCTAGAAGCCATCAATATCTTTGGGATATATGTAATCATATATGTCCATATAAAACTTCCCCAAAGACATCTACAGATTATGTTCCATCTGAGTAATGGTCTCCCACCATCTCTTGGAGAATCACGCAACATGCATGTGGTGAGATTTACCTTCTCCTCAAGAGAAATCATTATATTTACTTTGATAGATAGTGTGGCCTATATCCATGAAGACAAAGACTTTAGTCCTCCATAAAATTAAAACATGGGGGGTTGTTGCTGTTGAAGATCACACATAAACATTCCCACAATCGGGGTAGTTTGCAGTGCTCCCTGAATAGTCTTCATGAATAACCATAATTCATCTCGAAACATTTCCTCATCATCGGTGTTTAATAGTAAAATATATTTCTCATATGAATGTAATGGAGGATCCACAAGTTTTTCATGTCCCACCACAAATGATGTATAGTCATCGAAACCATCGTGAAGTACAACTAGAGGATGTTGTGGAGGCATAACAATACAAATTCCAAGAAAATTACTCAAGTGAAAAAATTATTATCAATTATTATAGCTAAAAACCACAAAAATTTAAATAGTATTGGTATAATACCTCCCATATAAAAACACACCATTCTTCCTACTCCATGAGTCTACTCTAGGAAATGTACATATCATATATAAGCAAGATATGCTACCTACTATCAACTATAATGGTAGGTACAAGGTAAATTAATCTTTTATATAGGATATTGGCATTCAATTCATTTTCACTTGAATTCATAATCATTTTAATTTTAAATCAAACTAATTTTAATTTGATACATTAAATAAAAAAGGTTGAACCACTAGTTTTTAAAATTATAATCCACGAGGGCCCATGATTTTCATGAACCAAAGTATAATTTCTAACCGATTTATTGAAAATCATAATCCAGAATAACTATCACAACATCCTGAATATATATCATGACATATATCATAACAACACGCAATAAGTACTGCATGCTAAATGGCATGAAATAATTCAAAATATTTGAGTCATATATAGTTCCCAAAAGGATGCTTGATATGGAATACATTCATCTCATCTGGTTGCAAGACAATAAAAACCACAACCATATCAATAATAACCTCACAATTCATTTCCATCACCCATCTATGGAACAAAATCAACTAAAATAGTCAAAATCCAGAATGTAATAATTTATTTGGAGGAAATTTGGATATTTCTTGTACTTGGGTCAGCTACTCTTGATAAAAAACATTTCCAAATTTTAATTCCTATCTTCTCCTTTCTATGTTACAAAATAATAATGAATAACAGGAACATAAACCCTTTGATACCACTTTGTAACATCCCAAACATTTGTTCCACTGAAAGGTTCCCCAATCCTGGTTGGCCACATGGCCTCAAGTGCATCTCTCTAAATGCAAGAGGCTTCAGACTAGTTTTAAGGGCCTAGGGTGTGTCTGTGGGGAGACTAGGCCTTCTTACAAGACTGGAACAAAACAGAATATCAATAAAAAATATGAAGGGGATGTTGTAAATATTATAAAATATAGATACACAACAGTAATATATAATAATAATAATAGAGAGATTCTATAAAATGATGGTGATACATTTCATGTGTATTGTATGGAATCCAAAACATGTTTACTTGCAAGGTGTAATATACATGGACCAAAATTAGAAAAAGGTGAACAATTTTCCACTAGCATCACAAGCCTATGATCGGTCCCATGTTCACTAGCTCCTAGGAAGCAAGCAAATAACCTATATAAGGGTGATTTCCCTTATCCAAACCAACAATAATATAATCTATTTGGGTAAGTAATTTTGTCCCAAATAGGGTGTCACACATAATCACAATAGGTAACCACCCATGGTCATTTTCCATATAGTCACTAAATATATATAACATATTTAAGGAATTAAAAGAATATGTAAGGATGTACTAAATAGAAATATCATATATAGACCATGTTCTAAATTTATATCATGACATTTAATTAATAAATATCATTTATTTATTATGTCTCGAGACCTAGTGTGTATCCTAAAAACAACCGTGATAATAGGATCTATGATTCCTAAATAGGCCATCCATAAAGTATAAACTATTACCAAATACAATATTATTATTTGGATTGGAAGATGCATCATTTAACCCATTTCCCAATTAATCTATTAAGGACCGGATCCCATCCATGGCATTCATAAATTGGTATCTAGGTATCATTCCATGTATAATGTAAACCAACATTATACAATCCCATTCATGGAAAACCTCTAAATAATTATAGTATTTCTTGTGGATCTGGTATAACATCACAAAAATTTGATTTCTCTCTTTGCATTCCACTAAGGGATCCCAGGTATCACCCATGAAATAATTATAAAATTATATTTAGTCCAACATTTTCATTCGTAAAATGGAATCCAATTATTACTCAGTATAAAATAGTCATCCCCTATGATTCTAACCTTGGCTGTCCATATCAGGGGTCCATGTGTCAGTCGTTCATAATCAAGGTAAATGGAAAATGATTCTATCTATTAAATTCATCATTTGAATCCTTATTTCACCTAATTAATATCAATAATCAATAAAAAATATAATTAATTCAAATTCAATTTACCATTTCAAGACCATCCCCATGAATATTCAATCCAAAATCACTCTAGATGGTGACTCAAATAGTTGGCCAAGCATAAAACGATTTTCCATTAATTTGATCACTAGGTAATTTCATTTAAACTAGAAGTTATTGTTTTTAAAATTAATTAATGGGAGTGGAAAATGGACATTATGATTTTACACCCTCCATTATCAAGAAATCCAAATTAAAATATATATTACAATTCAATTCATAATTCAATTCATCAATTTGATTTACAATTCACATACCAATGCAAGGGGTATATAGGCACACCTCAAAGGTATCAAAATCCATATTCCATCATAATGGATCATTTAAATAAACAACATACCCAAAGGGGTGGCTCGAGTTTCAATGTCCTCTACCTATAATCATTAACTAATAAGCCTCTTTAATTAAAACTGTTATACTGGTCAATTCAAGGGTTAAATTCATTTAAAGGTGTCTACTAAGAATTGGTCACGTGGTTTGAGGATATATATAATCACTTTGGAAATTTGATAAAAGGCATGAGACAACCAATTGTACATCCATAGTTGGTTACTCATCCCGTATAAGATTCTTGATTTGACTCATATCAGGACAATATCAAAATTAGATGAAGAAAATACTAATAGGGATAATTATCCCGCACCTAAATAGCATAGCTAATACCTAATAAAATGAATAACTACAAAAAATTAATTTACAACTAAACTAAGTGAGTCATTTGAGATGAGCATCGCTTGGTTTAGAGATCGGATGGAGGAGATACCTCAGAACGTAATTTAGGAATCGAGAGGCAATGCAAAAACACAAGGATATTTTGCTGGAAAATAAAAGGAATATAAGGTTAGAAATAAGGTTTAAATAGGGGAAAATAGAAGTTTCACATTAAACTAAGCATCTCGCAGTTTGGGTGTATGGTTTTCAAACCATTCACCAACAATGAATAGTCTTCTAGAAGAAGGGGAACATCACACGGTTTGTTCACATGGATTGACTAACCATGTCAAATCCCACAAAACAAATTGACGACCTGGACACATGAACATGTTTACCAAATCACAGGGTTTTTTCTAATCATTTGGCCTATAGATTCCCCCTATACAACCTTGTACGATTGAATATTTCCATGCTTCTTTCCCCCACACAGTTTGATGTAACCATGTTGCATGCTTATGGAACCCCAAAAATTGTGTTTCTGAATCTGAACAAGCCCCAAAAACCCCAAAAACATTATTACCTCTATATTCATTCATACTAGGCCATATTCAAACATAAAAATAGATTATTTATGAGGAGAAAAATATCTTCATCTTGAGAAATAATTAGGTTCTTACAGTAATATACCCAATTGAATTTGAATATTTTTTTATTTTGTAATTAAGAAAAAAATTATTGAAGTAAACTATCATAAAACAAATGATATATTTAGGCTCCTGTATAATATATATCTCTATTATTGTCATGTTATAGATATATTATATGATATTTATATATTTTATAGAGTTTTTAGAGCTACTGTAAAATATTTAATAATGATGTATTTTAGAAATAAATGAGAACATAAGGCTTATGAGTTCTCAAAAGATGTTATGTATAATTATGCTGTTATAAAGATCAGTATTAATTTTTATATTTTATGAAAATATTTATATAATTAAAAAATAAGAATCTATCAACTAAATAATGACCTTTATTGATTTAGTATCTAAAAAAATAAACAGTTTGGGATAATTATTTGAATGATTTTCATTGATCAAAATATCTCAAAATAAATGTGATAATTGAATTTAAGGATGTTATGATGATCTTGGAATTTAGAAAAGATAATATCAATGAAATAGATATCTGGTTGAATATTTCATATCTAAAAATATTAGTTTTTTGGATATTAATTATTCTGATGAACTATAATTGGACTGAAGAAAAGGATATTCCTCATTGTTGGAAATATTTGGTAGTTGTTATTATTCAAGAACTAAATATACGATAATGTGATTTGAATTTGAGAAGAAAAAGATCAATGAAACATAAAACCAAAATAAATTTATGAGGAAAAAATATGTTTTTTTAATCCATTTTCTGATGAAATTAATTTGATGATTCTAGGGATGATCAAAAAAAATTTAAACATAACCAAAATATTTTTGATTCATGATGTGATTTTAGGAGTGAAATATGAGATGTTGAATATATTTTGAAATTTAAGAAGGACATTTTTCAATAATTGTCAAAGAATTCAGCATTGCAAGGGAGAGCTCCACGTCATAAGACATATTATTTTTATGCTTTTACTATATCCATGAAATAATTATTTTATGTACATTTTATTGTAAATAATTGTAAAATAAAAGGCACAAGGATTTATTGAAGAATGTGTATGAGTTTCTAATAAGAAAAATTAGAAATAAGGGTTAATATAATTACACTTATGTTAACTAATAAATGGAATACAATGATAAGGAAAAAAAGATTAATCATATCACAAGTGACACAATCATAAAGATCAACATTGAAAAATAGAAGAAGAGGTAATATGACAAAAAAAATGAAAATATCTATATATAAAATATAAATTATTTAATTTCATGTGACCTAAAAATAGTTGAATATGTATATAAATCATTAAATAGAAATAAAATAATATATTTATATAACAAAATCATGGAATATGTTTTCTCACCCGTACAATAATAATTTTAGTGTTTTTAAAATCATATACTTGATTGTTTCCTACTTCAACAATCATTATGTCTATGTTGTATAAGCTTTTACAGTATATATATTATCAATAAAACATATAAATAAACTACCATGATAAAAAAAATTCACTGTGATAAAATTAAATATTAATAATATTTCAAAACAAATTTCCCTTTGTGACCACATAATAGGACTTTAAAATCAATATATTCACCTTTTGAATTTTTCATTACCTAAAATAGTAAAATTTTCAACCTCATGAATACAAGAAAAAAGGGTCATATTTTAAATTTTAGTATGATTATGGATAAAATGTACACATATAGTGAAATAATTAAATGTGTTTTAATTAATTTTAATCCTTATCACATTATTTTTAAGATTATCCTACTAATTTTAACTATAATATTGAAATAAAAGATTACAACAATTACAATTCATTAAGAATAAAAATATAAGGGAAACGATAAACATATTATAAAATCCTTCTTCTAAATTTGAAATATATTTTTAATTATTTAATTTAAAGAAGTGGGGGTAATTATTTGAAAATTCAAAATTGATATAGGTGATGAAAATTGGTTTTTTTAGGAAAATTACCATTTTGGGTATAATTTTTTATATAAAATTAAAGTATAAAAGTAATTAAAAATATAGTATTTTAATTTTATAATTAAAATATACTAATGAAATTCTAAAAATAAATCAAAATATAATTTTATACTAAAAATACATATAGATAATACATGTTATAGAAAAAAGTTGTATTTGACACTATTCAATGGAAAATCAAAATTTTCAAAAAATTATAAATGATCAACCCAATAAAATTGTGAAAAAAAAATTGAAGTACATTTTTAAGAATTCAACTTATATATATTTGAAATAATTCATTTAAATAAAACCTTATATTTCAAAATCACTAACTTGTCGAGAAAAAATATTAATTCATTTAAACTGAATAATTACATAATATTCTTAAAAATAATATATGTCTTCAAAATATAAATAATTAACATTTATAATAAAGTAAAATTATATAATTTAACATTACCTATGTTGTTAAATTTATCCCCCAATTTGAAAACATTATTCCATCCAATTTAATTCCTATTTAAATTAATGGGGATCTATTCCCCTAATAAAATATTAATACTCCTATTCTACTTCATTCAATAAATTATTTTTTTTTAAAATCCATAAACATGTGAACCCCTTTATTCCATAATGCATACTCTCAATAATCAAAAATATGTATAAGCTTTTGCTCAAATGAATGGTTTCCTTCCAAATGAATGGCATCAGGGGTCAAATGATTAGATACATTTGGAACATAATTTCATTATAAAGATACTTTAAATATATCATTTACTAAAATAAAATCAGATACAAGGACACAATCTGAGAAACTAATAAAAAATTCCCTTGGATTTAATATTGTCTAATGAACCACATATTTATCTTCTAGTTTTTTCAAAACACATAACTCTTCCGCAATGATATAATTTATGAAAAACACGACCACCAATATTGAATGAATGACCATTCAAAATGATTTTGAAAATTTTTCGTGTTACTTTCTTGCATCATCATATATTTTTTAATTAACTCCACCAAAAAAACATTTATTCTGCTAATTATCCTCCCAATTATATTCTTTCACACACTACATCGAATAAAGAAACTTTACAATATAATTTAATATTTATTTATTCAAAAGAAATTATCTCTATATTACAATAGAAAATAGTTTTTAATATAACTAAAATAATCACATATATTTATCCCAACATCACCATATATCCACTGAACAATTTTGAAACATGTATTCTAGTTAAAAATTTCTCTAAGGATATCTTTTAGATTGATTATTAAAATTTGTTTATTCATTGATAAAATCATTCCCTATACTCTTCTACATTACCCATTATGTAATTATCACATATAAAACACATATTTATTTATAGAATAAATGTGACTTCATATCGTAAGACGAATAGGACTTGATTTCCAAGTACAAAGGCATATCATACACTGATGATGGCTATTCCTTAGAAACATTTCCATGTCATGAGGTGATGAGGAGAGAAACACTATTTGAGAAGAGGCCGAAGATTTCAAAAATTGATGATAAAAATGAGGTGACCCATTTAAACATTAATTATGTGCCATCTATGGTATTTTTGGAATTATTAAACATCATTCTAGGGTATGTATTCCTTAGTAGATTGTATAGTTTGCTTCAAATTTTCAATTTCACTGGTTTCATGTACCAATTTTTTTGGATATATGTTAAGGATGTGAAATTTTGGTTATCTTTTATAAAGGATACTAATTTTTTTGTGAAATTTTCTAACCCGACACCATAATCCATCTCAAAAAACTGATCTCACATTTCATTCAACCAACTCTTATTCTCAAAATATAAATCAAATTCACCTTCCTCTAGTTTTTAAGAGGATGATTAAACAACTCGAGGATGAACAATGTAAGAGATATTATATTCAATGTTATACACTAATGTAGCATGTCATTACATGGGTTAACATCCATGGACCACCCATTCATGGATAATACTATCATTTCCCCCCACATGTGTTACAAATCACCCCCCCAAATTTTGGTGAAATACTAGGGATTACAATATTTTTCTTGATTGATTCGTCTCTAACCCTTACTATCTGAGGGTATTGAGTGAATTAATTAAAATAAACACTAATTGGGTGGACCACGTAGCTATCCCACATGGGAAACCATCTACATGGGTGATTGGCCACTAGGGTTACCCACTACATTGGATTCCCACATATGAAACCCACTACATTAGAGACCCACTACATGAGAAGAAGAAATGGTTAACCCAACAACTGGAAAACCCAAAAACATGGGTGAACATATACATGGGAGAATCATTAGGGAACTCCACCACCTAAGAGACCTAGTACTTGGGAAATACAGCACAAGGGAACATCTATAAGGCACCCTAAATTATAGAAAAGTCAACATTCACCAATTACATTATTGGGGATATAACCCTTATATAGCTCTCACGAGGTATAATAATTGTTTCTATCCATATCTCAGGATAAAAACCATTTCACCTAGGTCTCAAACATGGGAACTAAATCCTTCCATATTCACCTAGAGTTTAGATAAACCTTGGATTCCCGTATGGGAATCCTACTAGGTGTATGCCTCAATAATGATAATATCTCTTAATTATATTTTTAATAGTACTTAGAGGGATAGAATCCATCTTGGGAATCATCCTAAATGTAATTACAATATAAATCATCAATTACCATTAATCCAAGGAACTTATTTTTTTGACATCAATCTCCTTGAGTTATGATAATTCCCTTGGTTTCACATTAATTAGATTCATCATAGGTTTATTCCCTAAATAAGAAATAAATGTCCACTTATTAAAGATACTCCATATGGTTATCAATATTCACAATCGGTTTAGATACACATATTTTTTTCAAATACACAAGATTCATCACTGGTGTATGTCCCAAAATAACTTTAAATTACAACTAATTTGAGATACTTCACATTGTTAACAGTATACATATCTAATCAATACAATTTTTTATTCGACTATTTGAGTATCCTCCTATGTATAAAATCCAAATAAACCATAAATTGATATTTATTTGAGATATTATTCATGTTTTTTTCATCGAGTCTAGATACACAATTTGGATTCAGAGACATGGAATTCTTCTTTGGTGAAATCCCTAAAAATTAAACAATATACCCTGAGTTTATGTATTAATGTTTATTTATATATATGATAATATCATATTTCATAAGACATAGTAAAAACTATAATTACCATTTTGTTGACATACTCCTCAGGTTAATCTATAATCACCTTGAGTTGAGATACCTATCCATGATTCAAATACATGGGCATTATACTTGGATCAATCCCCAAAATGAACATCAATTACCATTCAGTTTAGATACTACTCATGGTTATCAATATTATCTATAGGATAGGATACTCCTCATATAATAAATTATATTATCATTCTGATAGTTATAAACACTTAATAAACCAACAATTACCATTGAATTGATATACTCTTCATGGTTATCATAATTCCTAATGAGTTGAGATAATCTACATGGTTTCCAATAAGTGGGAATAATCAAAAATGTAATCCCAAATTATTATCTAAATTTAAAATGAATTGAGACACTCTTAAAGGCTATTATTATTCACCACATGTAAATATACTCCTCATAGATTCAAACACATGGGCATCATCCATAGTTTAACCCTCTAGAAAACTTTTAATTACCACTAAATTGTGATTGTCTATATTCTTATAATCATTCACCTTGATTGGAGATACTAATATTGAATTATCATAAATTGGAGGAATAACATGAGTTAATCACCAACTATCCCTTAAATTACATTTAAGTTAATATACTTTTCATTTTTTAATTATTAACCTCAAGTTAAGATTACCCTCATGGATTCCATTACCTAGGAATACTCCTTTGTACAATCCCCAAGAAATCTATAAACTAACATTGTGTTATGATAAACTTCATTGTTATCATTATTCAACTCAAGTTGAGATAGTCATATGGGATTCATATACATGGGTATACATTTATGTGTAATCCCTAATCATTAATTAATATATCACGAGTTGGTGTACTACTCATGGTTCCCAAATAGAATAATTTTCTGTAGGTAAATCCCTAAAAACCATTAATTGACATTTAGGTGAGATAATTTTGATAGTTCTCTTTATAAACATCATGTAAAGATAATCATCACTGTTTCAATTACAAGTTCGTCTTACAATATATAAAACAAAAACCAATTTTCAATTACTATTGAGTATAGAAACTCCCCATGGTTATCTATATTCCATTCGGGTGGAGATACTACTATTTTGTTTAACTACATTTACATGAACTTATGTATAAACCCCATATAAAACATTGATTTGTATTTTGATTATATAATCCTCATGGGTTTCGTAATTCATCTCGATTTGAGAAAATCCTATTGGTTTTAGATTCATGGGAATCCTAATATTTATATGCCTCAACCATTTCTCAATTTATATTTTGACAATTTATCCGTCTTGGTTCCAAGTTAGGATCCACCACAATGGAGAATTACCTAGAAAATGTCTTCATCTGAACAACCTACTATATTGGGTATCTTCATGAATCTCATGTATTTCCCCATTATATATTCATAGTGCATCCCCTTTCAAATCACATGAATCGTACAATTGTATCCTTAATATCTAATCCCTTCTTTCTAATCTAATGGAATTATCTAAAAAAATTACTGATATTCCACCCTCTCATTTAATGCACAATGATCATTAATAATGTTGGATAAGATATCGGTGATGGTCATCCCATGAACATAATAAACGTAAATACATTTCAGACCACTATTTGTGATGTATTCCATAAACATATCAGACAATAAACCTGGTATCAGATTATAATTAATACTAGGATATATAGGATCCCTATTTCAGGTTTACTAAAAATTTCACTTCTCTAATACCCACTCAATTGAACTATGTGTTTTTTGTATCTATTATCAAAAGATAAATAATATATGACATCAAGGTCCAATACCAACTCCATAATACCATCCACCTCCATAGAGAGAAATATACTGCAAAGAGCTCCTCTGGTTGGATTTTTACCAAGTAATAATGAATTAATAAGAGAAAGATGTAGAACATAATATATATATAGATTTTCATAAAATACATGTTTTTAATCATAATGTTGTATCATGGGTAAAGCATCCTTCCTTGTATTTGGGAATGATATAAGAATACAACAAAAATGTATATAATAATTTGGAGTAGGAAATAACCACCCTCTAAATGGACTGTTTATACCAACATTCCATTCTCTTTACCAATGTGTTGTCCAATATAGTGATAGAAATGTACCAATTAATTCCTTCCTTTAGAAATAAATTTCAAATTAATAAAAATATGCATTTTTGTGAAATTCTGTAAAGTTTTCGATGGAATGTAAATATTGAATCGAACAGGAATCTTGGAACTAAGTAATCCATTCACTATTAGATGATGGAACATTCCCATGAAAAACAAATTTGAAAAACTTTAATTAATTAACATTGAAAGTTATTATTCAACCATGTAGAATTATATACGATGTTACAATGAAATGTTTCTTTTAATTGTTTCATCTGAAGGAAAATCATGATTTATTATGATTTAAATATCCTCTCATATTGAGAAACAAAAATTCCAAAAAAATAAAAAAATTTGAAATATATTCCAGAAATCATGAGATGTGGCGCACAATTGGAGGTCATTAAAAACATATTCCTAGTCTCCCTTAGATTCCATAGTCTCAGATCCTATATATAATATTTTTTCAACCATACACTTCTACTGTTATATAGTAAATTACTTCGTGTAGTCATAAAATCACAATGGAATCATCCGAAAATTTGAAGTAGTTCACAAATTTTTCAATAGAATAAATCCTTATAGGCACTTGATTAATAATGGGTTGTAAGAAAATAATTGTAACACATTTAAAAATATAATATATTCTAGATCCTATATATAAAGGTTTCAAACCCATTGGTTACCTATATATTTTGGTGGAGGATAATGTCCACCAAATCAAGGAAACACCCCTAGAGTTTCCTAGGAGGACTATAATCTATTGTTATAATAGTCAAAGTCATGTGAACCCATTCTTAAAAAACATAAAGGGAATTTTTTACTTTTATATACAGATTGGGTTATGTAGAAGGAGAGACTATTGGTGGAATCCATCCACAACAGACATTGATTGATTCTACGTCCCACCTACCACCAATACACCTGTGTACCATTCGTCAATCCAGACATAGGTTTTTGAGTCAATTATAAGTTTTATCTAGATAGAAGCATTAATCATTTACACTAATATCCTTTGTTAGAGTAGAATTAGTGGAAAATCCACAAAACATAGGGATGGGGTATTTTTTCCACATTAACCCCATAATCACCGCCAATTTCATCATGTGATATGGAAGAAAATTTGACTCTGTAATCTCTTATAAAGAATCCTATAATTACTGTCATGTTTTTCACTTCATTAGATGTTATCAACATTGAATAATTTTATTTATTAACCCATGGAACTATTGAAAATGTGATAGGTCTATCCACAATCACTTTCCACTCATCACCTGAACATGGTCATTCCATATTATAGAGGATAATATTACTTTTTTGAAACCCATAATATTGTAATGTTAGTTTGTTAGTAATGAGATTTTTAGGGAATGAAAATCATTTAGACAAAGCAATCAGTTTGAAGATTCTATTCCTACTTCATTTGAAACATTACAATGATATATGTTTTATCAATCTATAATTAATGTAATATGTAACCATTAAAAGAATATATTACTTGAATAAAAACATTTTAATATATTGGTGATGGATTAACAAGTGTTCCCCCACAAGGAATAGAAATGATACCAGGTCCAGAAAAAATAATGTTAACATTGATGGGGATATATTATGACCTAATAGATTTCTTCACCAATAAAAAGTATTATCTTCGAGTTTGAGGTGCATTTGTAACACTAGAGAAGTATCCATAACCTGAGTGGGTTGATTCAACTCCTTCCCCTCCAAATATTGGGCACTAAAATTTCATAAGATTTGATGGAATGGGACATCCTGAGTAGTACCTCATACATTTTATTTCAATTGTGGCCCATTTTTTGAGATCCCAAGGACATAAATAGGCTTCCATGATTAGATTTTTTTATGTTTTTTGTAGGACATTCCTTTTCAATATATAATATCCTTATAATAGGTTATATCTCAAGCTACATAGATCATTGTTAGTAATTACTTTAACAATTCATATCTATACTAAAAAAATGACTATCTTTGACATGTCCAATGACATGTTATTGAAAAATGATAGAGTGATGGATTTATCAATAATATATATGTTTTTAAAATATTAAAACAAAATAGAGCTTCCCAAGTAACAATTAATAGATAATATTATATGAAAACATAATGATGTTTTTTCCACTATTTCATTTTCCATTGAAGTACTACAACGATTTCACAATGTGTTTGATAATAAAACAATATACATGTGAATTTTTTCATAGAAAATTGGAGTTATATAATAATGAAACACCTAAATTAATATCGAATACATGGAATTATAAAGCATATATTTTTTCTATCTTACCAAAAAAGATATAGTGACAAGACATTTTATATGGGAAGGATAAAATTATTTCATTCTGAAAATATTATTTTAATAGGTCAATAACATTTTCTATGGAAGGAAACCTAATCAAATTTATATAAATCAAGAATACAGATGATGCAGGGTTGTTCGACTATCCAAATAACTACCCAATCCCTCGTTGTTTTAGCACACACAATTCAATAAATATTGTATTTCAAATATCTACCACAAATAATAATATATGAGGTTCCAAATAAATTGGATAAATCTATAGATAGTATTTAACATTTTTCCCTAGCCCCCTAAAATAATGATGATTAATGGTAATAGGAACAATCCAAACTGCATTCTAGAAGTCACCATCTCACCAAACAGTCCAATGGGAATTGCCCCACCATACGGTCAAATAGGAACCAACCTACCAAATGGGATATTAAACTAAAAAGGATCACATGTTAAATTTTGGATAGAAATAATGAATGAAGATACTAATTGTAGTATCATATAATGCTCAATATAAATAAGGGGGTGTACTGTATACTTTAAAAAATTCCTTTGGAATTTTAAATGATAGTAATGCTTAACAATGCTAGACAAGGAAAAATTAAAAAAACCTCTAGTTCTATAATCTTTCTTGAGTCCAGAAAAGTGATTCCAAGAAATCAATTCCAGAAAGATGGTTCTGGAAAGGAAACATAACAAAAGATTACAAAGATAAGGATTCTACCTTAATGCGTACAGAATCTTACTAAATCGGAGAACAAGTATAAGGATGTTCAAGAAAGTTATACTTTCCTCAACAACCAAAATTCAGCAGAAAACTTGTAACAAAATGAGTAATAATAAGTATATCATTTAACCCAAAGAGAAGGGTATCCAACAACCTTAGATAAAGGGCCCTTGATTTATACATTCAAGAAAGTCTCTCTTATCTACACCAGGGTAAACCCTCAATATGAAGATCAAAGTCTATCTTACTTTCCCCAAAAGCCCTCAACTTCAAGGTTTTCGGAACATCTGTCTTCCTCAGCAAGGAATCCCTTAAATTCAAGGTAGTCGGCTCCTCAGTCTTCTTATCCCCTGAAGCTCTCGATTGTACACAGCAACACTTAGAGTCGCACAACGAAAATCTGAACAGGAAGTTCAGTACGCACTAAGAATTAGAGTATCTCTCTAGTAATCTCATCAACAACATGTAATATCTAGAGTCATATAACATTATTGATCTCTTTCAAATGAGCTCCTATTTATTGGCACATCACCAACGGTCGACTCCCTCCTCCAACAGTCATATTTTTCCTTGAAATTCGGAGGGACCTGTACACGTGTCACTCAAACAACGGTTAGTTAGTAACTAAATGAACGACATCATTTTATAACAATAACAAGTTTAAGCAAAAAAATATGGTTAAATAAAAAAATTAATTTTTCCGAGTGTAAGAAAAACTGAATGTTATGAATATACAGAAAAATACATTCAGTGTCTACAATACAAGGATATTCAGATATTTTTTTCTAAGGAATTAGGAACCTGAACTCTATAAAATTCCAGATTCTAAATTTCAAGGAAATTCAGAATCTGGATTCACAAGAATCTAGAACATTAACTTACAGAGTTTGGAGTTAGAATTCTTGAGAATTCGGAGACATAACTTCCAAATTTCGGAGTCTGAATTCAAAAGAATTTGGAGTTGGAACATACAATGTTCAGAGTCTGAATTCCATAGAATTCGGAGTCTGAATTTACAATATTCAGAGTCTGAATTCAATATTTTTAAAAGTCATAATTCATAGGAGTTCAGAGTCTAAATTCACAGAACTTGGAGTCAGAAATCATAAGAGTTTTGAGTCTGAATTCAAAGAACTCGAATTCATAACTCAGAAGAGTTTGGAGTCTAAATTCAGCGAACTCGAAAATTGAATTCAAATCCTAAAAACAGAATGTTTTATATCTAAGTATTATATGATTTCAAGTTTTGAGTTATGAATTGGAATTTTACAATTATACAAGATAATGAACAATGAAAAACATGGTAAGGATAAATTTCCTTCGGGAAGGAAAATTTTCCTTATAAAAGTAGAACGTAGGGTAAAATGAAATTTTCTTTAAGATAAGGTGTTTGTGATTTTCAAAACACAATGAATGGTAAAGTCATATGGAATATTTATTTCCTCAACAATCTCCCCAAATATGAAAGAATAGAAAATTAATAAGGAAAACCTTATTGACTCAACAGTAACCAATGTCTCCATGAACATGGTATCCAAAATGTATGAACTCATTCAATCTTGTATGTATGAAAACTCTATCAATGATTTATATTTTGAATTCCTATTTTATTCTAATACCCATTAGGTTATCCTTCCACATTCTCTACTAATTGGTGAAGACGGGCATAGAGTTACACTATATTCCATTACATAATTTATTCTTTACCATGGTTATGTATCTGATTGTATATTTTGTGGATAATATTCTCAATATGAATTAAACATTCCATATTTGATTTACATAAGGATAATAACTTTATCGTCCATTCTCCCTGTCTATAAACAATGAAACTATTTCAATGATTCATTATACTATCTTCCCCTTGATAGTGGAATGTAAATATTTATTTAGGAACATATATCTATTTTTAATAAAGAATGTAATGACCTCCAAAAATTATTTATTAATATTCTTCATGAATATATTAACAATTATATGATACTCATAACCTCTCACAATTTGAGGCCTCCAAAACATCTTCTTATACCCCCAAAATTATTTAGATTAGGTAACAACCAAGTAGAACATGAATTCATCCATGCTCTAATAATAGTGGTATATGTAATAGATGGAGGAAGTATTATCATCAAAAATATCTTGATGGAAACTAGAGGAAACTGTATTTCCTTCACCCAAAGTATATCTCAAATTATTTTTCCTTTTCCATTGATTTTTATATTAATTAATCATGGAAAAAGATTACTGGAGAGGGATTTTGGAGAGAAAATACAAAATTATACCCCTTCTTTGGACTGTTTGGTTAAAAAATCATGTAGTTATTCTTTCATCATGGATAGAAATCCAATATTGATATATGGGATGATATTTTTATAATGAAACCCATATTTCCACATTATAAAAGTGGAAATATAGATTTTAAGAAGGAATTTTGTATGAAAGCATCTAGAATATTGATCCCACAGTCATAGGCAGAACAATGTATATTCCATGATGTAGTGGCATCTTTCCACATACTTGAAATATTCCTTCATGTATGAAATTATCATTATTTTGATGATAAGGAGACCTAAAGAGGTGTTTATGATATATTATCCCAATTATTATTCCTACTGTCAATTTATGGGATGTATAATTCATGATTGATTCATTTAAAGTTTTATCTCCATAAGAAAGTACATGAAATCTATGTAAAGTTAATGAATCCTAAGACCCATGGAACATGTAGGAATGTTTTGATAATACCATCGGAAGATCACATTTCATTACAGACTATGTCACATAATGTATTAGTTATATGATCCTAAATTTCAGACACCATTTTCCTAGAAACATAAATATTATCTAGAGAACATTATACATAGTGATAGACATTAAACATCAAGAAAAAATCCTTATCATGAGCTGGAAAATTGTATATTTCCATATCCTCACCAAAAGATGTTAATCGCTTTTTTTTCAACATCATTTCTATAAGATGTTAATCTACATAGTTCACATCTTTATCTTATGATGAAATACAACATGATGTATTGGAATTCAGTTTAGAGGACCTCTATTTGGCACTAGTTCCATCCAAAACCATTATTTCACTTTTTACTACATAGTTCTCATTTCTTTTCAGATATATTGATTCTTATACCCTACATCGTACCATGATATGCGTAATATTTTATTTTATAGAATTATTTCCCAAAGGAAACTATTTTTATCCTTTTCATTATAACAAAAAGATGATTCCTTCCCACACTCACAACTAGTTTGATTCATATGAACCAATTGTATGAGGAACTAATGTCTGGACTAAATGACAAAAAAAAACAAAGGCTAAAAACAACATTACATGTTCTTAAACTTTTTAGCAACCCAATATGTCCTTAATATATTATATAAAATTGTATAGTGAGGTCCTCTATTGTAATACCATAAACTAAATTTTCTATAGGTCAGTGTCTCATGATATTAAACAACATGAAATTTTGTCCATGGTACATGAAATTTAACTAAATTGATTTCATCTCCGAGTATGACATGTAAAACAACGTAAACTTATTATCATCCCCACCAAAGTAGATAGTCCTCCAATTTCATTATAGTTCTACTACCATGCATCTTTGTAAAACTAGGATTGAATAGATTTCCATTTCATGGGTTTTATAGTGACACTGAGTCCTCAGGTATTTTGACCAACTATATTTTAGAATTTGATATTTATCATTTTGTGATGGAGGCCTATATTCATGTCAAGTTCATTATAATATGTTGGTGAAACTATCTTCCCCTCAACATTGGTTATGGCTAATAGACCTCAAATGGGGCACCATTGGTCGAACCTATGAAATGATAAACTATTGAAACCATTCATTCTCATCATATTTTGTTAAATAACATATCCAATGTCGTCATTAAAATATGTTAAAATAATGGGTGATCCACTATTCCTTATCCCATGTATTGAAAATACTCAAATTAGGTCCAATCTATGTCATTTATTGTTTACTATGCATATAAAAGCCTACATATCAATAAACTATTCAAAATTGTATATATAAAACTAACTTATTCAATATAAAAAATACCACAATTTTAATTTTATTTCCCACTCAATTCATCATGTTTCTTAAATGAACCATCCTTTCTATCATGTACAATTTTTCCTAACTAAATAGCCAATATATCATGTGATTGTATATCCATGACATTTTCTAAAACCTTTTTTCAAAACCATTCATATACCCAATATACATCATAAATTTGTTATATTAAGCATCCATTTACATTTAGTATATATACTCTTATTAGAATCCCTTATCCTTGAGTCGACCAGTCATCTTGGTTCTCTTTCTCTCCCTTCGAGAAATTGGTGGCAAGGACAAATTGATCTGAAGGGAACCAACATGTATTTCATGATGAAATAAATTTTTTGCTGTTATCCTATTATGTCAATCCTATGTAAATTTTTTTGATTATGTAAACTTAAACATGCACACCATGCATTATAATTAGACCGAATTTAGTGAATTCCAACATAACACCACCAGTATTTATTAGCTGAGCATGTATTTAGTTTTTTCTATACAAATGGTCATTATACTCTCACCAGTCTTCAGCCTCCAAATAAGAAATGTGAATGAATTATTTACTTGATACACATTCATATATTAAAATACATCATTAATTATTCTCTATTTAATTCCACTATAATTTTCATCTACTATTATAAGTCCTTCATGCAGTGCGAGCCTAAATACTATGTTATGTCGGTCCACATTTTATGAGTATAAATGACGTATAATATCCTCGTCAATGGGACCTAATTACATTGAATACAATCATTATCTATGTAAGATCACTAAAAATATGTTAATTTTTTTATAATTATATGTAATTATGGGAATTTACTCTACATTAAAACACCTCAACACAATATAAAGTTCTCTAAATATTGCATTTTCTAATATTCAAATTTATTCACAATTATCTAGTAACATAATGATAAATGATATGAAATTATTTGAACATACATGATTTTATATGTGTAGCAAGTTTCTCATCTCATTAACCAAAAATATAGAACGTCTGAGTTATTATAACATGAAATTAAACTACTTAAAGGATAGTCTATTCTATATGACCCATTTAAAACATGGGATCCAGATCCATGTAAATATACAAGTAATATGACCCATATCCATCTATAGTGTAGTTGAATAAATAATTCCATATGAAACACAAGTCCCAAATATTTTCTAAAAGCTATAAAGAATCACTTTATTCCAATCCCATAATTGCATTAACTAGGGAATTTCCCCTCCTCTATGCAAACATTAATCTATATAGGTGTCTAATTTACTTTTATAGCAAGTAAATGGATATGGATATATTATAAAATAATAATTTCATGTTTTAAAAAATCTATGACCATTTTTTCACCATGTCATTTCTTATGATTTAGATACTTCCATGGCCCATTTTTGTAATAACTATATGTACCTTTTCTAGAATACTTTGGGATATACAATGATACATGTATATTATATTTTTGTAATATCTATGAATTTTCATCAGGTTTGATAATGTATCCCCATTAGAGCCAAATTGATGTATAATTCAGTATTTTTATTAAAATAAATATAACCAATTATGTTCTGGATTATGAACCCTATTATATAAATATTATTTTTCAAGTTGTATTTGGTTTTTCTCAACAAGAATGACTCATGTGGGGCTAGATTAACCATTGAGTGTATAAAAAAATTGTGATTTATATTCATTTTATTCATATATTGGGATCCAAGTAAAAGGATTTGGAACAATAAAAGACTTTTCATGAGTCCTATCTTTAATAGATTAAACTATATAGCACCATTTTCCTAGTCAAATGATGTAAAACAATTAGAAACATTCCACACCATAAGAAAAAAATCACACAATGAATTTCAAAAAACAATCCTTACATGGAATCATAATATATTTTGTGAAAACATATAATTCATTATTGTTTCTCACACCGATAATGACCCATGTAATCTTATTGGTTAGAGATAATAATTCTAATTTACATGATTATGTTTAACCATGGAAAAAGTCAAGGAACATTTGGTGTATCCTCAATGAAATTAGATTTTTTAGAGTGGTCCACTCCTAATAGAATATTTATCCAGTATATGAGATCTTGATAAATTTAGAAGTATTTATGAAATGGTTTTCTTTCTCCTTATAATGTAAAACCAATATTCCTGGAATATCAGATAGATTTATGATAGTAATCAACCGTCAAACGTAATATATAAAAGATTTATTACCATCACCATGTGATGGATAATAATGTACATGTACTTGATAATATAATAATATATCATAGGTTATTCAAAAATTGATCATGCCTCTACTTTAATATATGAGCTAGATCATCATAAGAGATTTGAAAGTAGTTTAACTCATTTATTGACCAATAATAGAAATAAAATTTTCATTACTAATCATAAGAGTTAGATCTATGCATGGTATCATTTGATTCAATGATCTATGTATGGATCTGTTATCTTCATAATAAGATACACAATGAAACTAATATTTCCAATCCATGAGCCATCCAAAAAACATCTTGTCCTATTTTTCTGACCATAAAAATATAAAATATTCTGTCTAAGCAGTGTGACCTTAATCCTCATTAAAATTTGTTCAATAATTATTGACCTAAAATTATAGAACTACATGGTCCTAATTGAAATACGATAAACTAAAATCAAAAGATCCGCATAATATTTTCATGATAAAAATTAATAAATGGAATTATGAGTAAAATTCATGTTTTCCCTCTACCAAGCCCTTATTATTTATGGGTTAGGAATATATAGACCATATAAATGGTACAAAACTCATGGGGTCCACAAAAGTATGTATACAAATCTTGAATATGATCACTAGAACCATTATATATGAAGAAGTTATAGAAGATTCTACTTTCCTTTCACAAGGGAACATAATATATTCCATAGGTACCTCATAATTCTCAGAATTATTTGATATTCATAATTAGTATAACACCTATTTAATTGATTATATACACATGAATATGAAGTTGTATACATTATCCACAAGAATATGGTCATTATTTGGTTGAATAACGTTTGGGGTGATCGAAATCATATTGACTATTCATGTTTCTTATAAACCCATATCATATATAAGACATCTAATTCAACTCAAAAAAATTATTTTTGTTGATGTACTCCGATTAGAATCCCTCAAACGAAATTTTACCAATCATCTTGTATCTCTAATTAACTACCAAATTGATGATATGAATTGATTATTTAGATGGGATTCTGCTAGAATTTGTTGGCGAATGACACAGTTTTTCCCTATGTCTATAAAGTAACTCCTCATGGATGCATTAGTCCGAGTAAAAATGTAAATATAATATCCATCTTATATTCGAAGACTGAGTCTGTGAAAGTCTATCATACTCCTAAAATTCTCAATTAATTGTGTGAGGACATATTTTCCACCCCTTATTATAGGTCTTTATACACCCAAAAGTCTCCATTTATATTTTAGTCATAATATCCATGGTTACAATTTACAAAATCCATAACCCAAATATCCAAGAAGATTAAAATTTATTCAATGTTATAGTTATATTAATTTTTCAAACATTAAAATAATTATTATAAAATTATATTATTATTTCCTTTCTTATTTAGGGGTACATCTCATATAGATACCCCAAATCAATATATTGAAATAATAATTTTTGAAACCCATATTCACCAAAGGGTCCATTTCAAATGTCCTTATACCTCTTGAAATAATTTTCCAAGCATTATGACGACAAAGTTGAAGCCTCAATTTTTTTCATGGTATTTTATGATATAGTTAGGCTCTCATTCACATTAGTATTTTCATTATCTTCCATATATAGACTACCCCAATCATTGGTTAATATCTGTTAACCTAAAATTTCAATAACCAACTGTTTGAGAACTATGTCTTTATTATATGAGAACAGAACCTTGAGGTCATCTATAATAGCATTAAAATTCATATTTATTTTTTCATTCTCATTACCCCTTCTATATAGAAAGAGTCCCCCACATTTTTTGAATGTAATGTTACACTTAACTACATTAGTATGAGTCCATATTTTAATGATTTTTTTTTGAAAACATAAAGTCCAAGAATTATTGTTTTAAACTTATTTCACCAATACTTTATATTTTTTATAATCATGATGTTGGGTAGTCAATTCATGTCAGGTTTTTCCATTCCATTTCACTTTACAGACCACATCACTCTTTTTTAAAGATGATGCTCGTTATACATAAAATACATTTGTCCAACTTACAAGAAATTATACCACCAAAAGAAAGTAACACTACGATTTTGAGGAATAAAAACCAGAAAAGGATCCTTTCATATAGTTATAATCCTTCATTATAGTCAACTCTATTAAAGGATAAGCATTATTAGGGTGAAAATATAATGATATAAATAATCTATGTATTTTCACTCATCCCTAGAAAAAAAAACATGTTATACTTCCCAAGTCAAATGTCCAAATAAATAAATTAGAGAATATCTATATTCCCCATGATCTATATGAGTGCACCTTGCCCTAAATGGATTAATAAAATATGAAACATGTTCAATCCTACATGAAACTAAACTATTTAGAGTGGCCTACCTAATGTGTTCTTTAATATATAGTATGAGAGATAGATCCTTGAAACATCCCCATAAAAACATGTCCCCTACTAAAAAATACATTGTAATGTGGTAATACCACCTCTCATACAAATGAGGTAGATCTATGTAAGATATTTTATTATATGGTTCCTCCCTAATGATCATATGAAGATATTTCCAATCCATAAATGTTCTTGATCTATAACAGAGTTCCCTTGTATGTACAATATGCCAACTGATTCCTATTTCCATGAGATTCATAGTCACATCTTAATCTCCTATGATGTATATAGATGAAAATAAAAATTCATTCCAATATATTCTTACAATATTTAATATGGACCTTTACCTAGTTTGAATTTTAATTGCATTCATTGAGATTACATGTTAATAAAAATAAACCACCTATTGTAAATTATTCTTATTATTAACCAATAAACACTGATTTGATATTCTTGTCATTATAAAATCCAAAATCCTTGTGTTTACATAGATGTTTTAAAAAGATTCATTATAGTGGTGAGATAGATAGAAATTGTACACGATTATTGGGGAATACATAAATTTTTCTTACGTTTACCTGAGAATAATAATCTATTTTCTCATAATGAATCTACTTCTCTGGGAGGGATTTTTTGACTTCTAAAAATTCTTTGCATGAAAAATTACACAAGACCCATGATATTATTCTCATATTGTCTATAGATGTAGTATTCAAGGTGATATTTGTATCCTTACAAGAAGAAGAGTCATATTTTTAATTTATTTTATACAAAACTTCTCAATAAATGAATGATCTAGATTCATCAAAACTGTTTTCTAATTTGGTATCATAATGGTTAGAACATCCCTCAAGGAGTTGGCCCCTGTTTTCATAAATATCGAATATGATTTTTTTTATTTCTTAAAAAATATTTTAGGGACTTCAATGAAATATTATGAATCATAAATCATCCTACTAGGGTGTATACTACAAATAGAAAGGATTCTATAACATTATAGGATTTTGTTTACATGGTTTCATAGGCCAAATGGATACACATATTAAAATTTAAGGTTGATGATTGTAGGTTTTTCTATAAAATAAACCTATTTTCATGAAGAAAATTACAAAAAATAATCACCTATGTCATTAATTTCACTCGCGCAAATAATGTTCGAAGTTCCATAAGTCGGTCTAAAAATATACCACCCTCCTCAAATTTTTGTGATTATGGAAAAAAACTCGGAGGATGAACAAAGTAAGAGATCTTATTTCCAATCATGTTCACCCATTTATTACTTCATCACATGGGAGAACCTTCATTTTCTAACCATCCTATGGTGAAGAAATATTGTTAACCCATACATGGATTGACCTTCCCATAGCTATACATTAAGGAAAAAGAATTGGGCACTTAGGATTCTTTAGATTATAGAAGTTCCCAACCATTACAATGTAGAGAGACATATGAAAACCACATGGGTGACCCAAAACATCGGTGTACCACTCAAGTGACCCACTTGGGTGACCTAATTTGATGAAATAGTTGTGAAGGACAATACATGGGGGATCCACTTTCCAACAGACACACCATATTTGAGACCAACAACTTTGGTGACCCGCTACTTGGGATACCTACAATATAGTAAAAATACATAGATGAACAACAACATAAGTCACTCACTACATGGGAGATCCACTTGGGAAACCCACAAATTGGGTGACCCCATACATGGGTGACCCACCACAAGGGTGACCCCAATCGAGAAATAAATTCTTGGGCTACCCACTTAACCTAGGGCCCTCATTAGGGGATACACTATAGTTATCCCTAAATAGGTTGATGAATATTCACTTGTTATCTCTCTTGATAAACATGATTTCATACATGTATCATTCATGGTAACAAATTCCTTCCATGTATTCCTATATTAGAGTTTCTCCAGTTGGATTCCCCCATGTCCCACCTACAATGTTAAAGCCACAACCAAAAAAATCCACCTTCCTCATAATTTGGCAAGTATATAGTGTTGGGGATGAAATACCACATAAGAATACTCCTATGTTTAACCCCCATCTTATCATTCAATGATACATGAGATGATATATTAATATTTGGTTTAAATAAATTATAATAATCCTTGGTTTTAGACTAATCAAAACTCTCCATTTCCATTGATTTGAGATACTCCTTATTGGTAACAATATTAAACTCTAGTCAAGATTGTCTTCAATGATTCAGATGAATTAGAAACCTCATATGTTTAATCCCCAACAAAACATTCAATTACCATTGATTTAATATAATATTCATGATTATCATTATTAACCTATATTTGGGATACACCTCTTTGGTTCAAATTCATGGGTATTCTCATTTTCCTTATCCCAATTCATTACATAATATACATTGAGTTGATGTATTCCTCTTGGATCAAATAAATTTGAATCCTCCTAGGTGTAAGACCCAAAATAACCCTTAGTTACTATTATGTTTAGATACCCATAATTGTCATTATTATTCACCATGAGTTAAGATGCTACAGAAAAATTTAAATACAGTAACAACATTTTAGGGCTATGTCCCATGAAAACCTCCAATTATCAATGATATGAGATTATCAACATTTTTATTATAATTTTTCTCATGAATAAATAAAACCCAATAAATTGTAATCCACTTATGTATTCACCACAACTAATACATCAGTTACCACTTTGTTGAGATATTCTTCCTGGCCAACTTCATTCAGTTTTTGTTGAGATAATTCTCTAGGTTACAAATACATGGTAATCTGCCTAGTGTAAGCCCTGAACAAACCCTGAATATAAATGTGGATGATTTAATACTCATGGTTTTTATTATAAACATATATTTATGATACTCTCCTCGGACTCAAATACATGAACATATTCCAATGTTTATGTCCCATCTTAACCATAAATTACAACTGACTCAAGGAACTCCTCATGTTTATCATCATTCATAATTATTCAAGATCATCCACCTAGTATCTATTACATGAGAATCCTCCAATATGTATTCACTAACTAAACCTTATATTATTGTTGATTCAATTTAATCTTCATGGTTATGATTATTTAGCACAAGTTATAATTACTCTTTAGATTAAAATATATAAGAATCCTATAATGAATAAGACCCAAATAAAAGACAAAATTCCATTGAGTTGAACACTCATATGGTTATAAATAGTCACATATAATAGATATACACCTCATGGATTTAGATACATGGTCATCCTATAATGTGTAATAATTGATCATTATATTATATACCATTACTCTATGTTTTCATCTTCATTATAATATAAAATAATGTTCACATGTTTAATCCCCAAAAAAATCAAACAATTATCATTGAGTTTAGATACCTTAAGTCTATCATTATTCACCTTGATTTGATATAATAAACATGGTTTAAAATACATGGGAATCCTATAAGATATAATCCCAAAAAATCCAATTCCATTACGTGGAGATAATCTTCAAGGGTATCGGTATTAAATTTGAGTCAAGATACACCACTTAGATTGACATACATGGCAATAATCCTTGGAATTATCCCTAATTAATCATTTAATAACCATTGAATTGAGATACTCCTCATTGTTATAACTATTAACCGTGATTAGAGTCACTCCTATTGGTTTCAAATTAATGTGAATCATTTTAGGTGTAATGCATGACATTTATATAATATTTCATGAATCATTTTATTTATCATAGTATTTGGATATATTCCATGATCTATGTGTATGTCCAAAAACACAACCTCACCATCCCCACCTAATAAGTCATGTATCTTCAGAATGATTAGGCATAATCACCACGATATTTACTGTTGTATCCTATTTCACGGCATATAAATATTAATAATATAGACTTAGTGTGTAACCACACTATTAAAATATAACTATATTCTCTTATTCAATCCAATTGATGTAAACTTGTCACTTTTTTCTGACACTAATCCTATCTCAAGTGAGCTTAGTGATATATGATAATCATCCCATTATTATGATGATGTTCCTCCACTATGGGCCTATTTTGGGATATAAGCCATGAATATTTTACCAAACTACGTGGAAATGAGTTCTTGTTCTTATTAGGATATATAGGGTGCCTATTTGAGGTTCGATCCCAATTTCATATATCTATTATCCATTCTATGATATTAATTGGCTCTCGATTCTAGTTTTCCCATGATAATAAGAAATCCACTTGGATGTTCAATCCCAACTCCAAAACACCAACTGCCTCCCTTAGTGAATATAATATATCGATAGCCTTTCTTATGGGTTTGAAAAAGAAATATTATGAATTAATAAGAGGGTGATGGGGATTATCTAATACATATAGAGTGGTTCTCATTAAAAACATTGTCTCAATAATATCATTAGATCTAAGATAACCATACTGTCATAGGTATTTCTAAATGTTTAAAAAATACATATTACAAATATAATATCCATGATATAGGAAATAATCCCACATAAAAGGGTGGGATGAGCATTACCTACCATCCCCAAAACCAATGTGTTTTCTAAGATGTAACTGGAGAAGACAGTGTGACCACCTATATTTGCAATGCTTATCCTCATTATCTCGAAAGAAGAGTGGGGTTAAATAAAATATGAGTATCCCATAGAAATAATTGTACTAAGAAATAATTCATTTCCCAACTACTTATGGAGGCCTTACAAAAAATTTAAAAGTATATATGATATCATATTCTGATATAATGGAGAGGGGAACTCGATGTAGATTGACTATCCCCATGAGGAACAATTAATAAATATATCATATTTAAATATTACATGGAATGATAAATATATTTTTTAAATTTATATAGTTTTTAAATAATAATTCATATCACATTATTATATCAAGATATATTTTAAAATCAATTAACATAACCCAATGATATATTCATTCATTTCCAATATACCACTTGAAAATGTTGAAGAATCCCCTTCAGTGGTAATCATTCATCTTTAACCTATTGATACGTTTAACATTCCATGGAAATGTAAATAATATCTATTTTTATATCTTCCCAACAATAATACTGTAGAATTTCATTGAATGACTAAATGTTTAGAGGGTGAACATTAAATAGGGAACTATGAGCTTCACTCAATAATTCTCTCTTCAATTAGGATTAACAAGGTGTCCAATTTGTTTTCAAAATTATTTAAAACATTATTCATTAATATTAAACTATGGAATCTTGAAATTTTGAGTAGATTCTATGTTTTCACGTAAAAAATCATCCATTTTTTGAGTTATTGTAATTCTGTCTCAGATAGATGACTGTACTAATGCCTAAAATAATATATAAGAAGCACCTACATACACAAGTTCAATAATAAAATTCATCAAATTACTATCAAAAGTGTTATTCATTAAATGAAACAACATTAATGTCGCATCTTCAATTAGACTAAATTCATAAGAAATATTTTTATCTTTTTGAAGACGGTAATGAGACATGTATTTATAAATCTTAATTTGTTACAAAAATAATTTTTTACACATATTCAACCCTTTATGGGTGAATATATATATATATATATATAATTTTTGTGATACTCTATAAAAATGATGCCTCCAATTTTTTTAAAGAAAAACGACTATATATAATTCCAGGTCATGTTAGGATAATGTTACTAAAGGGTCTTAGTTGAATTGAAAAATAATATGTTATCTAATAATTAAATACTTTTCTTACAACCATGTCACATTAAATGATAGATCATTATAGTTGAAAAATCCTGCATTTATAGAGGTTTATACCTATACTGTGAATTCAAAAATAATTATTTCACTTCATAGAAACAATCATCAAACTCATTTTATCAGTTGAATTTAACTCCTTTCCAGGTTAGGTTATTCAGTGTTCTAGATATCCATGAAATTTTTGAAGCAAAATAACTGTTGAAACCCACTATAACAACAAATCTAGTAATCATTATGATATTTTTAGGTCTTCTCAATTCATCAAAAACATTAGTTTTAGGTATGTTAATATTTATTCAATATTTACAAACAATATTATTGAGGAAATTGATCTGTCGAAATAAAAATCCACACATACTGAATTTTCAATATAACATATTTTCATACATGGGTTTCAAGACAATATGTCCAATTTCTTCTTAAACCTAATGTTTATTAGAATATAATAATTTATCATTAAGAATAAAAAAACATATCAAAATTTAGAGGGAAAACATTATCCATAAAATCTATGAATAATGTAGGTAAATTAAACAAAACGAAGAAAACAATTATAGGATCACAATGATCATATATAGAAAAAAACATTCATCATAATATCATCTTAATGAATATTTATTTTAAGGTATCCTTAAATAATATCAAATGTAAAAACCTAACCCCACTCCATAGAGAATTTCAAATAACACATTTATATGAGGCAAGTAATACTTTTTATTAATAGTGCTTCTATTTAAGGACTTATAATGAATGTAATTTCTTATTCATCCATTTTTCATTTAAAAAATAGAACATCCAAAGGTAAAACTCTAGGAGTTTTAAAACCAAAATATAAAAACTCATGATTTTTTTTAATTCCTCATGTTACACATGATCCATTCGATAAGGGGGATTATAACATGTTTCTTTATCAGGAACTATGTCAATAGTAAACATAACATCATATTGAAGTATAATTCAAGTAATATTTTTGGTAAATACATAAATATATTAATTAAATATATGGAAATCAGTTATATGAACTATGTCGCACTTTCCAGAAATACGTGCAATATGACATTCATTTAAATATTTTAATATTATCTTAACTTATTGACTTGTTATAATAGTTATGAATTTAATAGTGTTGTAAAATATAATATAATTTTTAAAAAGAGATTATTTACATCTATAATCTATTTTATATTGGTAAATAAAATCCATTTTATACCCTATATGACAAAAAAATATACAAAGTGAATGATACTAAAGATTATAGGTAAATCAATTACAAATAAAATAATATAATTATTCATATTATTTCTATTTCACGTAATAAATCACACATGCTATTTATACTAGTGTTTAATCTTTATTGCTTGAGGTGAAAATTATATTTTATTATATAATTTCTCAAAAATGAATTTATGCCATCCCCAGAATCCATAATATAGTGGAATAATCACAATTCACACATTATTTATTAAAAAATATATCAATGGATGGCCCAAAATCTTGTAGAGTATTCTTAATGGATTTATCCAGACTATTTTATTTTTTATACTGATGATTTTCATCGATTATTCATATCATTGGTAAAGTACCAAGAATATTACATGCCTCATTATAATTAATGAATATTACCATTAAATTTTAATATTTTTTAGTGTTTTATTTTTATTCAAGTGCCATATTTCGAAAATAAGAACATTATAAATATTTTACAGAATATATAACAAATCATCATGGATTATCTTAACAATGAATATTAGAATATATAAACATGATTTTACGAACTTTTTATTTCTTTAATGGATGCTTACCCATTACATACCATCCAGAACTTTTCGTCTAATTGTTATCATGGAATACATGACCATCAAGAAACTCCATTTACAATTTCTCAACACCTGAAAAATCATTTTTATCAATTCTGAATTCATTCAATGCCAAATCCCTTTGATATCTTTCATTTAACCCTATGTAAAATAGATTAATATTATTATAAATATCATCTATATAACATTTTGTTTGTTTATTTTAAATTAGGAGATTATTTTTTAATACATGGATAATTTATACTAATCATTCTCCCCCAATACTAAGAATATTTCCCATCCTATGTTAAAGACCCTTAAGAAAATAATATCCAAAAAAATACATTTAATTGACTTTCATTCCATGGTTCCAATCACATCACATTATCTGGTATTCTTAACCATTAACAAATATTTTTTAGATTCAATTTCATAATGGTTAATAAAAAAGATTTGCCTTTTAATGATATTAACATCATATGACTTCAAATATCATTTTCCTTTATCTAACTCAACCCTCGATTATCACATGATCAAATGATCCACTAAATGATGTAGGCTTTTGTTTCATGAAATTATCCACTAATGTCATGTTCGTCTATGATGGACATGGTTTATCTCATTAATAGATACCAATAATATATATAGCCTATATAAATATATGAATTATTGAATATTACTTATCTATTATAATTACATCAATTATAGGTTGTTTATTTTTTAGTATATAATAATATTTTTTTTCTTTCCACCTTCGGTTTCCCGATTACCTCCATAAAAAACAATTTCAAACAAACATTGTTTAGGAAGATCAACATTTTAATCATAAAATCTAATTAATGATAAACATAATATATAATAACATAATATATTTTACTTCCTTTATTTTTAAAATTAAAATTTTGTAAACCATTTCATTGAAAAATTCTATAGGGCCCCATAAATTATACAATCCATAATTTCAATTGTAAACAACAATTAATTTTCATAAATTCAGAAAAAAATTTATCAGTTTTCTCATTTTAGTTATTTAATACATAATAGTCTTATAACATACCCATAGATCACACATTGGCTACATCCTCTTAGTATTCATTTACCCTACAATACAACACTTTTACAAAACATGTTTTATTTATTTGACAAACATTAAGTCATTTATCTTCACATATTCATTGTTTTTAATAATCCTTAATAATAATAAAATGTATTTGAAAATATGAGAAAAGAAAAAATTAATTAACCTAGTTAACATAAAAATAGACAAAGAAATATGTTTATAAATTATAAACCTTCAGATAATTTAAGATATTTTTCAATTAACAAAATATACTTGGATCTCAAATGATAATTCGCAAACACATGAAATCAACCTTACTAACCAAAGTTTTGATAAAACAGAATATTTAAAAATTAATTGAAAAATCAATATAATGAGTTTCTCAGAAAACATGAGAACCAATGATTAAAATTTTCTTAAAAAATTATTTTTTACTATAAAGGGAATATTATTTCTTTAAAAAATACCATTTTCATACCTTTTGAAATCACTTGATTTTAATGAAATATCTTTTGAAATAATAGAATATTCTTTAATATGACTTGGAAAATCATCATTATATAACCATTAAATGAAGAAAAACCAACATGGTCATTTCCAATATAATTTTACTGAGAAAATAATAATCACCTAATGAATTGGAAATATATATCTAGATAATCAATTATCATGAGGTATATTGGAATTAATTATCATCTGGATATTTATCTGGATTACCCATAATAAAAAAATTACAAGATTAATTAAATTCATATATATGCAACGTAACATAGTTACATCACCAAACCCCAATAAATATAAATAAAAAACTCTAAGGAGAATGATTTAAAATATTGATATATCCCATTGCATTAAAACATAATTTTCAATAATAACATTCCCAAAACTATTTGAAGAAGGAATTTTCCTAGAAATATCAATAAATCAGTCAATGAATTCAAATTATAAAATATTTTTTATGTCCACATAAAAATCCATTGACGTCATAGATGTAAAAATATAACATTTCTTTATAATTCTATCAAAATGATTCATTGAGATATTACATTTAAAAAAATTTAATTAATGTTAAAATTCTCCATTATAATACATTCATGATCATATAAATACATCATGAAAATAATTTTAGCAATATTTACAAGGATGAAAACTATTTAGAGAAAAATCATTAAAATAATTAATATATGGTTTTTAAGGTAAGGATCCCCATACGACATGCCATGCCAATCAATTACATTTTTAATATTAAATTATATTAATATAATTCTAATTATTTAACAGATTTATTATGTATTAATATTTATTACTTATTTCTTTTTATTATTTCTTTTTTATATTAAAGAACATAATCAAATAATTTCACTTTTTTACATTATGATGATATTAGGTTCATATGCCGAAAGTGAAATTTGTACGATGAATATGGTCAATGATAGTCATTATTCTATCATGTGTAGAATTATAATGTTAAAATACATTTATGAATACATTTTTAATAAAATACATTATAGATGGTTATATGATGTGAAAAAAATTATACTCAAAGAGAGAGTTGGTCACATGTACAAATCAGTAACATTTCAATTTATCAATGATTATGATGGTAATAATAGAAGAATTTTTATATCATACTAGAATTTTTATAATATAAAAAATGTCAGAAATTTTTAATTACACATTTTTATATCATCCATGTGATGTGGTTTGAGAAAACGAATCTTATTACTTCATGGAGGTGCTAATCCACATGGATGCCCAAATGACGTTATAATTCAACAATTAAAGAAAATATATGAATTTAGTTGATACATCATCATTATATAGTGATTAATATTTTTGTAATACCATATTTATACTTTAAATCAATAAATATATTTATATCCATTGGTGGTTTTTATGGAAAATTAATTTCATCTAATCATCAGGAGATAGTGCGGTGTAAACATGAATGATTGAATAATTTCAAATTTGATGGAGGAACGAGAGGTATATTGGCTATTCTATTATTAGATAAATATCTCATGACATATAAGATAATTGTTTTTTATTTCATCATAATATAGAAATATCTGAATTATTACAATGAAGAAATAAAACTGAAACATTCTGTTAAAAGGTATACAACAACTTTTGAAAACATCATTTTATTGATACATAATTCCTCTATGTTTTTTATTCTAAAACATATCAGTCCAATGGAACTTGATTTTGGATGTTAGGTTTGAATTTTGTTATGTACTTACTGATCATGATTTTTAATATAGTGAATGTAATAGCGGATAAGATGAACCCTTTTACAAGTCTAGTGAGGCGTATTTTAGGAAATTCTGAATTTATTTAATTAATGTAAAATAGTTTTCATATTTAATTATATTAAGATAGATATAATAGCAATAAAAAATATTCATGACACTAAAAAGTATCCTGAAATAATATTGGGTAATTTTGAGAACATTTTTATCCATATCTGTTTGATTTAACCCAAGTCACCCCTTCTGAAAATTAAAACAATATCAATGTTTTCTATATAATAGGGTTCAAAAAAGCTACTAAAAATATAGAAATTACAAATTAATGGACCATGGATGATATTTCAAAAAATATTCCCTTTAGTTTCCAAATTATATATTTTTTATGAATTCTTAATCCTTTAATAGAAATATTTAAATAAAATATAATTATTGTCAATTTTTCACCTATACATTTTCTTTGACAATAATGTAATCAATGTAAATGTGGAATTAATCTATAAACATATCATAGAAATATAATTTGTTATGTGTATCTAAATAACTATTGGGAAACTTTATACAACCCATACAATAATACTATTAGTGTTTTTAAAATCCATTAATTTAATTTTATACTCCATGAATTATCATTGTATCCGGTTTCATGTAAGAATTTAATGGAATTATATAATCACTAGAATCTATAAATAAAATACATAAAAAAGTAATTATTATCAAAAAAAATATTTACAATTAGTCATGTCTTATTTTTATCACCGTGTGAACATATAAGAAGAATTTAAAATCAAGAAAATTACATTTTGTATTTTTCATTACATAAGATGATATAATGTTCAAAATCAAATATAAATATAAAAATGTCATATTTTCCCAATATAGATCATTATAGAAGAAATAGAAACATAGAATAAAATACATTCACATTTTTGAATGACTTATAATCCATATAACATAATTTTTATCCAAAATTAACTCATTTTACATTTTCCTTGGTTTTTTTCAACATTTTCTATTCATAATTTACAAAATTAAAAATTTTACGTTTCAAAAATCATGAAATCATAATTAAAAATATAGAATCAATTTTGAAGATTTTTTTCTATATGTTTCAAAATATAATTAAATTTTAAATCAATAAAATGTGAATAAAAATGGGTTTTCAAATATATGATGTATTAAAATATTTTTTTACCAAGTATAAAATTATTTCCAAACTATATAACATGATTACATTTAATAAATAGGAAGAAATAAAATTTTAAAACTAATCCAACATATAATTTTAAATTATATATATATAAAATGGAAATACATTTTTCAATAAATATCAATAATTTTTACAGATGATTAGAAAAAAACAAATCACAATTTTTTTTAAAAAATTCATCATATGTTTATATTTATATTATTAATTCAAAAAGTATGATTAATTTTTAAAATAAAAATATATAATTATGAATTTGAACTTTTAAATAGACTTATATATTTCATGAAACCCAATTTTTATTAGAAATAAATCATTTTGCATTTTAGTGAGAAATTCAATGACATTCATATAACGGAAACAACCATATAATTTTATATAATCACTGTTAAAAATATATTAAAACTATTCATCCAAACATTACCTTGGATATCAAAATAAATTATAAAAAAGAAATATCATTTTCCATTATGAATTCTAAGAATAATTTGAATGATTTTAAATGGGAGAATGGAATTTCGATGATAAAAAAATGATGATATAATGTTTGAAATGTTTTTGTTGTTCAAATAAAAAGATGATAAGAATGAAAAATTTAACCTATGAGTAAATTTTCTATTTAAGTTCTCAATAATTAATGTTCGTATATATATTTGTAAAAAAAATTTCAAATTTATTTGATAAATAATGTGACCGTTTCATCACTCCTTCTCATGGTCTTGAGAAGGTTGGAGGATAATAACAGGCCTTAAGAGACATCCACAAGATTCCAAAGGATGGAAATAAATTCTTAAGTTTTTCCAATCATGTGGAGTATGATATACCCTCTACGTATAAAATAACTCAAAAAATAAAACAAAATCAAACGAACCACTATATGAAGCATGATAAATAGACTGAAAACTCAACCAATTCATTTATATTAAAACCAGCCAATGTGTACAACAATGGAAGCCAGTATAAAAAAAGTAAATATCATAATATGACTAATAAAATGACAATATTACCACAATACTCCATTCTCAACATGCTCTATTCCTCAAAATCACCCAACATCCTAATTATCTTGTATTAGTACTAAAAAACAAGTGATACTTTACCTTTTCCCATGTCCTGGTAGATCACATCTGCAAACGCACCAATGTGACAAAGGAGGGGTGAGTACTAAAACTCAGAATGTTTTTCCCAATGACTTCACCACTCACAACAGTTGGATAATATATTTAGTGACATTTATATAAAATTATCTATATAAAAGGATTTTTAAAATAGTTTAAACGAAATATAAACAACATCTAAAATAGTTCCTAACCAAATATAAAAAAGTGTTATATCAAAATATTTTATAGAAATAAATATTTCAAAGAAAAAAACAAAAACATACTATTAAAACCATTCAACAGTATCCATTTGGCATAACCATGTTATTCCTCAAAACCACCACACCAACAATGCATGCTTCATTATAAGATTTCCATACTCATGAGCAGACACTCTTCAATTTACCATGTCATCATAAGGTAACTATTTCCCATGTCCCCTTACATATTCTGCACATAGCACCAAGTCATATTTCAACCTATACATATGAATTCAATATGAACACCCATACAAAATATGTCTAAAAATATTCCATTACATTCATGCCAAAACCATTTCTATAAATCACCATTTCTAGAGAAAAAACATTCACAAACATACAACATCAAAAAATAAAAAATGAAATATTTTGAAAAATCATTTTTAAATCATGAAAATAATATCACATTTCACATTAAATCACCACAATTCCACAATTTCATCAAAAAGAATAAATCATCTCAAAAGAGAACAAGAGGAATGGAGATGTAGATATAAGGAAAAAAATAAGTACGATGAAGATTGATGAATTACCAAGAAAAATATACTTCAATTCCCCAAGGGAAGCATTCAGATCAACTTTGGACCGATGGTAGAACCTTCTTTGACATTTGGAGATTGAAAATCCTAAGTTCAAGTCACATAAAATTAGTAATGTGTAATTACACATTATGGCTGACCTAGATCTACTATTTAATGAGGGTTTTTGACTCACACATGGTTTAGTCATACAGTTTGAAAAATAGTGCGTCAGCCACTGCCTTAACGATGACCCTTGAATGGTTACATCACATGATTACCAATCCATGAACCAATCATGTCAAAGCACACTATCCTAAGAATCAGAACATGACACGGTTTATCCTATGACTTCATATGATTTTTATATACTGTGTGCAACCTGTGTTCCATCCATTTTACCACAATTTCATTGTTCATGGTTTCATTGATGCATTTCATAGTTTTCCCAAATCATGCACCAATCATGAAACTGAATAATGTCTCCAAAAAACACATTATATGTTCTAAAATATCTCCTATCATTCACCATTATAATTTGTAAACATCCAAAGAATAATTAATGTGTTACATACTAGAAAATAGGGGTGCTAAATTCTCCACCCTATTGGTCTTTCCATACCATGATAGTCGAAAAACATCAGTGTATTGAACGATATCTAGCCATTGATCATTCATAACCTTCTCGTGTTCCCAATTATCTTAGTGAATATGACCATGTAGCGATAAAACTCACATTAAGAAGATGATTTTCCCAGACAAGAATTTATCTTTCCCATCTAGAATACACACTGAAATTTGTACCAATGAAGTATTTGGCTCCAGGTCAACATGATCTTATCTAATCAAATTGCCAGTATCAGGTTTATACTTTTTTCCATTGAGATACATGGAACATATTATGATACCCATTAAACCGTGGTTGAAATTCTAACAAATATTCCACCTCTCCAACCCATTACAATATCTCAAGAGGAACCATTTATTAAGGAGATTAAATTCCCCTTTTCCAAAAATGGTGATGTTCATGCCCTGGATAAATCAATAAGAACACATGATCCCCTACCCCGAATGACAACAGCAATCGAAGAGGGTCCGCATATTATTATTGGAGATTCTGAGCCGTCTCCATTCTCTTTCTAATCAACGAAATCATCTCCATTGTTTCTTGGATAAGGATTAGACCAACTAGTGATGTTTCACCTGGATCCACCCAAAAAAGTGGAGAACAAGATGAATTCCCACTCAATTATTCAAAAGTAACCATATTTATTTACATCAAATAGCTATTATTATATGAGAGCTCCACTAATGGAACTTTCTCTACCTATAAGCAACCAAAGTCTTTTATAAAGGACCCCAATAAGTCTTCCAACGTTTGTATCATCCTTTCAGATTTCTCATTAGTATTGGGTGATACACTATACTAATAGTCAAATGAGTCCCAAGTTCTATCTATAATGATTTTTGGAAGTTAGATGTGAACCTCACATCTCTGTCTGAGACTATCAAAATTGGTATATCATATAACTTATCCAGTTCATGGATATATATTTGGGATAAATCCTCCACCGTATGATTTTCTTGAATAGGAATGAAATGATCTGACTTGGTAATATTATCCATAATCAATCATATGACATTGTGTTTTGGAATTGTTATTAGGAGACCTATGAAAAAATCCATAGCTATCATCTCCCATTTACATACTGGTAAGGTTAAGGAGTGCAACATATATGTAGGTTTATGATGTTATACCTTAAATCGCTTACATGTTACACACTTTTAAATAATCTCAACCACATTCTATTTCATACTATTCCACCAATACTATGCATTCAACACGTTATACATATTTTGTATTCCTAGATGAATATCACATCTATAATGGTGCTATGAATGAATAAGATTATCCTTACAATCCATAGGCACAACCATCCAATTCCTAAAGCAGAATACTAAACTTCAATCTAGCCTTAAACACTCAATGGTCTTCCCACCATTGAGTATTTATATCACTTAGACACATTACACATCAGATCAATGTGCTTCTTTAACTATCCTTAATAAACCAAGAACTACCACAACTAATAACAAAACTTCCCCATCAACTAAGTATTCACATTCCATATGAATACTTCCTAGGACCAACATCAACTTCCACTCATATAAATATTCTTTCACCAACTAAGCATACAAATTACTTATTAATGCATCTACCACTGTATTTAATTTACTCAATGTAAATATCCTTTCAAAGTCAAATATTTGGAGATACTCTTGTCATATTCTTTTCTTTATATTCAAATCGCACTATGAGAAAATATTTTTCAAAATATTTTTATCCATGAAAATAGTAAATTTATCACCAAAGAGATAATGGTTCCAAGTCTTTATGGCATGGAAAACTATTGCTAACCTCATATCATGTGTTGGGTAATTCATCTCAGGCACCATTATGTCCTTGAACTCTAATCCACAACATGATATCCTCTCACGAGAATTCACCAAAACCTAGATCATGAAGTGTTACAAAATACCATATACCATTTTCTAGATTCTTTTAAATAAATATAGGTGTTAATGTTTGATTAACTTTCAAATAATTGGATGACTTTGAAATTACACCATCCATCGAAATCAGATATTTTTCCTTTTCAAATATGTCATATGTGAATCTATACATGAAAATTCATGCACAATGTGTCGTTATTATAAAACTAAACTAAGAAAACATTGTATATAAAAGGCAATATTTTATGGTTTCCAGGAGATAACATCTTTTATCATCTTTGAATCCACTACATAAACTCCTTCATATATTAGATGGCCAAGAAATCTTACTAGTTGTATCCAAAAATCCGACGTTGATACTTTTCAATAAAATCAATTGTATCTCAATATTTCCAATACTATGGCTAAGTGTTACTCATGCTCATTACTTTTCCTTAAATACACCAATATGTCATCCTAAAACACCACAACAGAAGAATCTATATATCTTTGAAATATCTAATTAATTAATTCCATAATTATTTTTGGAGAATTTCTATGATCAAATTTAATTACCACATATTTATAATAAACATATATTCTTTTGAAATATTTTTTTAGAATATCTTATTTCTAAACTATCAATTGGTGATATCATGATCGCATGTCAATTTTAGAGAACCACTAATCTCACCTCAATTGATAAAATATATCATCAAAACATTGAAGTTGATTTCTATTCATTATCATAATTTGATTATGCTTACGATAATCAATTGAAATCCTAAGAGTTGCATCTTCTTTCTATAAAAAGAAGATTGGTATTCCCATAGAGATGTTCTTGGCCAAATAAAACCCTTTATTTCTAGATCTTCCAACTTCACTTATAGCTCCCTTATTTCTATGGTTTTCATCCTTTAAAATGAAAAAAAAAATCAGATAGGTCCTTGGAAGAAGATAAATCAGAAACTCCACTTCCTTTATTATTGTTAACTCTAATATTTTCTTCCAAAAAACATCCAGGAATTGATCCATTACCATTGGAAAAATATTATCATTCATTTATTCTATTGATAAAAACGTCAATGATGCCAATTTTTAAGAGACCATTTCCATTTTTGGTGCAAACATGCCAATATCACCGGTCCATAAAACCCTTTATCCTCTGAAGAGATGTTGGATTCCATCCTCAGTCATGAAATAATTTTCTACAATAACATTTGATGTGATCATTGATGTTTTAAACAAATCCATAACTAGGATTAAATCATAGATCACCATCTATATCATCGAGAAATAGAAATTCAGTTTATACCCTTCAATAGTTATAGAACATGCTCTACACATAAAGGCGCAACATTCTGTTTAATAAAGAGAAGGTATATGTTTTATCTGAAAAGGAATAATTTCATCTTTTAAGGATAGAAAATTAACAACATGAGAATAAATGAAGGAATTATATGAACCGGTATTAGATATCAAATTACAAAAATTATAAATATAAATAAATGTACTTCTCACTATAGATGGCATAGCATGATCATCCCTAATCACCTTCTCAGCTCCAAATAATTGCTTCTTCGCTACACTCTTCTCATTATATCCCTACTGATATTTCCATTAATAAGGATTCATGGAATTCTTATAATCACCATGGATTTATCTACTCTACAAATGATAATAATTCTACTGTCCTCACCACATCAAATCATATGAAGCTTTTGACACATGAGATGGGTCCCATTCACCTGAATTAAAATCAATCAAACAATAGTATTGAATATTCCCCATCTGGTTTCATTTTTGGCATGATATTGGGTGTTTAATACTCTCTCACTACATGTGGTCAAACAAACCACATTGAAAACAACATGTGTTTCTCTTTGGTCATTGAGGAAGATTCCCTCATCTAACCTTTTGATTCTTATTCATGGTCCCTCCTTGGAAGTAGGTGTCCCTCTTCTTCATTACTCAGGATTAGAATTCACAGTACTTCCCTTATGTAACATTATAATTCTTCATCATATAACTCCTGAAATGTCTCGCTCATCCAACATCTCTCAATTCATCGTCTATGTGTAGTCTATAATAAAGAAAACATCTATCATCATGTGAATCTCCTACCTTAACCTGAATTAAAATATGTCTTCCTTCAAGGCCGCACTAGCGGCAATATTAGGGGAATAGGACAAGAAATTCATGAATTTATATGAATACTCCATGACAGATATATTTATATTTTTTAGGATGAAAAACTCTATCATCTTTTGATTCTTGAATGTGTGGGGCTAAAATTATTTTTTGAACCATTCCTCAAAATACTCCCAACCACGGACATGATCCACATTATCATATACCACTATACCCCACCACTATTGTGTAACATCCATTAGAATATACAATGCTATTGTGAATTTTAGATCAAACAGTGTGCCAATGACATTGAATATACGATTCATCATTTTCAGGTACACCTCTACCATTTCTAGTTCTAATCACTATAGATGATGGGTGGATTCTCTTTATGGAAGTATATGTAATGATACACTTGTCTTCGATCATCCCTTCAGGTCCATGTTTCAACAACCTCAATTTCATAGACAATACTTTGAAATAGCTGTTGGTTCACCTATGGCTCAGGTGAAAACACGTTCTCCAAAACTTCTTCTTGTTCGATTTGATAATGCCTACAATGTTCTATTTTATAAAGAAACCAAAACCTTGTAATTCTCTCTCTCTATAAATTGTAGGAATATAATTTTAAATTATAAAATATCGATAATTGCAATACTGGTTTCCAAAATCCACTATATTCATGTTAGACCTTTAATTTATAAAATATCCCTTTTGATTTTTTTAAAATCAAACCATTTTCAATATTCCATAAAAATTCAATTTTTAATTTCATTCAATTGAAAAAAGTAACACAATATTTTCCAAAAATACACAAATTACATCAAATAAAGCTGGGCACTGGGCCATCCTGGTCCCTTTTTCTTTTCATATTCATTTACATTTATTATTATTCATTATTTCAAATTTCATTTCATTATTTGCTTACTTCGTTCACAAGGTCGCCTCTTGGGAAGATCCTCACTCACTGTGACCTTAGATAGATGAGGGAGAGTGAGATAAGGAGGGAGATAGAATAGAAGAGGTACTACCGTGAAGCCCTTGACTTAGTGGATAACAGTTCAGCATCTATGGAGGATGAAATTGATTGAATCTTCAATAGTGTCTATTGAAAGGTAGTCCATTTTTATGATTTACATAATCCCCCCTTGACATTCTATTTTTAGTTTTAAAATGACTATTATGCTTGATAACATCTCTTAGATGCATGATCTATTGTTTTGGGAATTTAAATGTTGGTTTTAGGCGATCCTAAGGGTTTTCTATTCAGGAAAACACAATAACACAAAATCTTGTCTAGGAAAAATTTCTTGTGTTTATATCATTAGTGGAATATTATGTTTTTATAGTAAATTACGTGTGTGCGGTCATACATTCCATTTACTGGTACTCGGCCATGTAGTCGAGTACTCTATTAGGAGAACCTGTGTAGGGGTACACAACCGTTTAGAGATCATAGCCAGACCCTGTGTGGGTGGAACATGATGTAGAGGTAAATGGTATGTACATGTATCCCACCATGATAGTGGAGGGACATGATCATATACCCTTTGAAGTTTACGAGACATGTACCCTCCATACACGCCATGTGCCATGGTTGTTTACACACCCAGGTTGGACGGAGTGCAAGACCATGTGGATATCTGAGTGTCCTCATCATGTATTGTATCTACTCTCTATGTACTCCTCCCTTATTACCCATTGAATACATTTGTATATTTTATTTCCAAAACATGATATAGGAACCAATAATTGTATAATCTAAGCTCTTTTACTTGTAGATAATGATTGCTAAACCCTTGAGGCATGCTTAATAATCCTAATGGTTATTTTGAGGCTTCTATTTAAATGTACAGGTTCTTCCTCAAGAAATAGAATTATGTCATATCATGAGAGAGGGACATAACATTAATTGATGGTTGGGTGTTCATAAAAACCTCATTTGAGTCCTTGATCAGAGATGAGCTATGGAATATCTCCCCAGACTCATACTATTGAGGACGTACCCCTTGTGATACATGACCTTCTAGCCAATGAGACCACAAGAAATGTTGCTTTCAAGGATTTGATGAGTGATTCCTTTGTTTACGAGATATTCTAGGTAGTTATTTGTAAGTTAACATACTTGTAAATTTTTTTCAGGATCCCATATAAGATTCAACAATATTTCTTTTGGTTAGATGATCTCATATAGGAATCCATTTCATATGTGTTGACCTAGAGGATCCTGTGTAGGATGCCTAAATCCAATGGTTGTTTCCTAGGATCCCCTAAGAGATGCATTTTATTACATGTAGACTCAGGGAGTCCCTTGTAGGATCCCTTTGCATGTAAACTATACTATAATACTAAATAGGATTCCTCTTTAGTGGGCGACATGAGGGACCAAGTGGGTGCCATATTGTTTGACCGACATTGAGGTAGTACATTGGGTTTGGGAAGAGATTATTGCTGGGGTCACCATAGAACCCTTGTTGAATTTATAAGATTTAGGACTATCAAGCTAGTGTTGGTATGGGTGTTCAAGACACCAATAATCCTTTGTGTATATCATTCATAAGTTTATTATTGATGCAAGGATGATTACCAGAGGTTATTTCTAGTTTGTGGATGTTGAGTCTGACCTGAGGCATCTTTATTTTTTTTGGGATTCCCAGATGTTCTTCAGTGGATCCGTTTTTCTTATTGGGATGCCCCAAATTTATTGCACGTGATTAGTATTTTGAGACATGATATTTCTGATATTTACTATTGTACATAGAGGTACTACATACGATCGGTCTATTGATCTTGGTTATGTATTTGATTATTATATTATTGGGATATCTAGAGGTGTTTCCTAGACTATGGCTATTGAGCCTTACATGATGCTGATGCGGATGCCTTGGATGAGTTCATTGAATCTGGCCATTGGCCTATGACATGTGATTACTCACCATATGCCAATTTTCATTCCTTGTATTTGTTCCTTGGTTCCAACTATTGTGGACTAACACATGAATACACAAAATATTCATATGTTGATTCCTTGGAAGAGTTCCTTAGTATCGACCATTAGGGTATGTCATGTTATTAACCAGTGTATGAAGACGTTGATGCCATGGATTCCTTGGATATTAATATTGGTGTCTGGCATCAGATTATGCAAAATGGGCCGATGTGGATTCCTTGGATGAGTCCCTTGTATTAATCCATTATGGCTTGACATGTGATTACACAGTGTAAACTATTGTGGATTCCTCGGATAAATTCCTTGGATCTATCCATTAAGGTCTGTCATGTGATTACCTAGAGAAGGCCAATTTGGATGCATTTTATGAGTTCCTTCGATCTATACAATGGGGTATGATATGTTATTTCATAGTATATGTTGTTGTGGATGCCTTGGATTTGTTCCTTAGATCCAGCCATTGCAGTCTGACATGTAATTACTTGGTGTAGACAGATTTGGATTCCTTGTATGAGTTCCATAGATATTACAATAGGATTCTAACACATGATTACCCAATTTAGGATGATGTTTTATCCAGTGATCTTTTAATATATTGACTGTCAGCATATGATATCCTTGTGGTGACTGGAAGTGAGTTTGGTTGAACCCTGGTGTAGGATGAGTATCCCCCTATATTTAGATATCTTTCTATGTTTTATAATTTTGAAGTTTGATGAATCATGAATATGTTTATTATGATTACAGACTTGGATATCATCCTAATGAGACAAAACATGAGTATATTGATTCTATGATCAATTCCATTCTAATGGATGTTCAAGCAATCAGGATTCCAGAACTATGATTCAACAACTACTAGTTATATTTTATTTACATTACATACTAGTGAATAATCATATTTATGTATATATGTAAAATTATGGTACAATAAATGTATAAATATATAGATATGGACACTCATGGTGGCACTTTCCAAGTTGATTGAGATTAAGGACCCATGGTTTGACTGTAGTTTCACATTTTGTTTTACAATTATTTTAGTTGACTCTAATTTAGGAAGATATTTTTATTTTCTTTACACATATAGCAAAACATTTTTTTGGATTATTATCATGGTGGACTGTTGAGATTATTCATCACCAATGGGCATGCACCTAGGTGTATTTCTTTTCATCATTTATGCTTTTTTATGTTGATCACAGTAGCATGGTGGATATGGCTATGGCTTAGAGTTTCTTGTTCATATAAAGCTACTTGTGTGAGTTCCTTTGATCGTGCTGGTGTAGTTTGACCATGTTTGGAGACTAGGTACCTTCACAGGCTCTAAGATAGTATAAGAGAAATATTAAATAGCATTTACTTTAGTTTTTACTTCTCTATCAATATGGTTGAACAAGTGGGTAAACAATGATGTGTTGTATGAAATAGTTGTTTGGGATTTTATATAATTTTCATGTATTATTATAGAATGTTCTATTTAAGTTTATTTACTACTTCCAGACTATTTTTATTTCATACTATGTATGATATATAGGTATATATACTTTTTCATGCAATCTTTTATTGAATATTATCCCCACTATCACACCTGTGTCTCTTTCTACTAGTAGGTGGCCTCTTACATACGTGGAGGAACACATGGGGACTTATAACCAATAGAATCATAGCTCTAGTTTAATGGAATTTGGGTCAGGTCATTATGAAGTGTTATTAGAGTTTTCCTTTTCCATGTATTTATTATTTGTTATATGGTAGAAATTAGTATTAGGAATGCTTCCCAACATGGGATGCAGATCTAACTAGTGCGTCAAGAACACTTGATCTGGTAAGAAGTCCAGGTTGCCAATGTATGTGATTGTTGTTCTGAACTATGATATTACAGTTGTATATGATCTTCAAGATGAGTGACATAATGCATAAATGGAATTTATGGTTTACTCTGGATATCTAGATCATGGACATTGGAAAAAGTTCAGAGATGAATTTTTAATCTTTGATGAAAAAGGAAATAGGCATCTCATGAATCATATATTGAAAGTATGATTCACATCATATTGACCTCCTAGTGTGAAATTTTACTAAAAACTATGTCCTAATCAGTTATGAATAACCATATATATATACATTACTCTATTGGAAGGATATGTGGAACCATGTTGAGGTGTTTTTTGTGATGATGGTGACTTAGTTCTCATTCATGAATGTTATAGTGACCCTAGTAGGTCGATATGTCATGTGATGCCTTCTATTATAACCCCCTATAGGGTTTTTTGTCTTAAGTCTGTGTTTATCTAGTGGGATCACTGAGTACAATGCCAAGGGATAGTGGAACATTTCCTTAAAACTAGATATCCAAGGGTACTTCTTTATAGGGATAACCGGTGAGTATTAGTTCTATTTCTCTTTTGTGTTGGTATTATGACCTCCATTGAGAATTTCCTTCTAAAAATGCGATAAGTGGATCAGGTCCTTGTAATCCATGTTTTTAGTTTGAAACTCAAGGGTATCCTTGTTAATCTATGCTAGGTGGGAGACCTAGAGGAACATTGTTTAACTTAGACTCATATATATTGACGTATATATTGTCCGATTGTATCTGGTATGAGAGTTTGGTTTTTAATTTCATATTTCTTTTTAGAAAATCAACTTTTTTAGGCTCGTTTTAAGATCAAGGTACGCTAGGTTCCTGATCATTGTGTTATTGGTATTTTTTTCCTTTTATCTTTTGCATGGATAACATTGGTTGCTAGTTTGTTGAGACTCAATTTGATAAGAATTACTGTTTAGGGGACTTCCCCTATCGACTAGTGTCTTTGTGATTGCTATTGTAGTCAATATTTGGGTTGATGGTCATGATTTTAATGACAAGGGTTATGAGTGGTCATAAAATAGATCATGGAACAGGTGAGGTGCATGATTTTTAAGGGGATTTCCATATGATCATTTGGATTGTGAAACTGATGTTCTATTTAGAATTGTCAGTTTATACTCATAACGGATGACTCTCTAGAGCATGAGTTAGGTGATAAAGGTACACACTGGTTGGATGTGTTTCTATTTGTGTCATAAATATGTTTAGGTCCATGTTCATGCCAATGAACAGTGGTTTTAATAAATTAAATTGTATGGATTGATAGGGAGTTGTGGTGAAATATCAAATGTCCCTCTACGGTATAGGAGACATCATGTTTGAACCTGGACATGATTTTTCAGGATAAATGCTGCGAGGTGTTTGTTTAAGGTAGGTATAGCCTTGTTTGGGGTGATTGTGGCTCAGAGATATCTATACACACTATTTTTTAAATAATAGTGTAATAATGTTAGATACGACCATTCTCTATCCAGACATTATCTTGAGTATGCTGAGGGAACACCGGCCCAATTCTCAGATCCTTCTTTGTTTACATAGATTTGGCTGAGGTGGAAAATTATCTCTGAGGATTTTCAGAAATTTTCATGTCCTCCTCAGAGTTGGCGAGGTGGCATACCGCTTTGTTCTTCTACCTCAGTTGCACCGGGTGCATGATGACTTCCATGTATCCCATCTTAGGATATATGTGAATGACCCTTCTCATATCATCGACAATGGTGAGATAGACGTCAGTGATGGGGTGACTTTTACGGAGGTTCCAGTAGAGATTGAGGATTGACAAGAGTGGGTCCATCATGGATGGTCGATACCGCTTGTGAAAGTTCGCTGGCAGCATGGGATCCTATTGAAGAGCACATGGGAGCAGGATGCTCATATGCATGTTCTGTACCCCCATTAGTTCCCTCAGTTATGGGTTTTGGCTTACGGGGACGTAAATCCCTGAGGTGGGGAGAATGTAATGACCAGGAATTCCATGTAATTTTTTCTGTAAAATTCATAACATCTAAACAGTAACTCGGATTGAAAATTAGAGAGTGCGGTTGGGTTCTTTGGGGTATGTTATACCTAGGTAGAGCCTAACCTCGACTGGCGCGGGTCGAGGGTGAGAGATAATATTTTTCCGAACATTTTTTTCGGGTACGTTTAGCAAACTCGCGAGTGGTATTTTGTAACTTTTTAAATGTTGCTCAGAATTGAAATCTGAGGGCACCGTTGAACTCGCAGTGCCGATATTCACTTAACGAGACTTTCACCTCGACGATGGATGGACGCGGGTGAAATTTAATTTTTGGGATTTTTTTTGAAATAGAAAAAATAAACTTCATTTTTTTTATTTTGAGCATCCATGTGGATATTTCAAGTGGGGTCGACTGGAACTAAACCTCCCTGTGGAAGTGGGATGTGGGCACCACCAGACCTTAACCATCCATGAGAGGTTATGGTGGTGGGTACCAACCAAACCATAACCTCCCATGAAGGGTTACAGTGGTGGGGACCACCAGGGATGAAACCCCCCTTTAATTGGGAGAAACCCACAACTCCCACAACTAATGAGGGAGAGCCTCTTGACCTCCTCCACCTTAATTGTGCAAATGCACATACAATTAATTTTGGCAATTCACCACATCATTCCACCAGAGTAACTTAATTGGATTGACACTTTTTAAATTAAGTAACAATATCATTGGAATTTTAGAAGGTTCATAATAAATGAACCATCATAAATTCCAATGATCGTTACCTACCTCCCCCTCTCTTATATATATGGATCTTGGGAGGACGATTTGGGATGGAATCACCATGTGACGAAGCACTGGTAAAGTGATGTGATGTGCAACACTTGGATTATTATTCTCTCCAATGAAGAACATGTTCTTCCACAAATAATGTTCCACCAATGAAGAATGCCGAAGAGGAATGCCTTCGACTATGAAGAATGACCACAACTTCGACGTCCTTTCTCAGAACTTCCTTCGACGTAGGACGTGTTCGTCTACAAATAATCGATGTCGGCTTTCTCACTCCGATGTCAATGAAAAACTAGCAAGGTAGGGGTTTAAATTTATTTAAGTATGATAATATTCCCTTGTCACTTTTCTTCCAAAAAAAGAACGTGGACCAACAAATTATCAAGTTGATACGCAGATGTTTTTACATGTGGGTTTGGAATATTTTTGTTAATGAGGGATTATGGGAATTTATGTTTTTAAGATATCTTCCTTGCTCGTTCATTGCTTCATTCTTGTGAGCCAATTGCTATCACCATAAACGCGGAAGGGTGTGGACCCAACCAACGTGGTCCAACCCCTCCGACGATCTTTATTATGATTTTCTTCGGTAATGCGATGAGGCGACGAAGGAGACGATGGAATCTGGCACCGCCCCCGCGATGCTCCGGCACCCCGGCCTGAACCACGTCACACTCCGGCTTCCAAGCCGCCCTAGCCACGCAGTCAGCCGGGGACCGCCGAACTGGTCGAGCTGTGCCGCACCCTGGATGTGCCACGCTCTAACCTCTCTGCAACACAACTCCCGGCCGCCACACCTCCTCCGCCATCCGCGTACCCCGCGTGCCTCACACATCCTCCGCTACCTCCGGCCGAACCATCCCGCCAGCCTCCATGCGCCACGCACACCCTGTGGCTCTGCCATTCGCACGTGCTGAGGCACCAAGGCCGCGCTGGCCTCCTGGACCTGTCCGCGCCACCCCGGGCCCCGTGCCGAGCCACCCCGACCCGGCCCGTCATAGCACCCTCTAAGATGAGCCACACCCTCACGGTGCCCTCCGAGCCGAGATGCCCACTCGGTGCCTTCCGGGCCGAACCGCCCTCACACCAACCCGATACGGGTTTGCGCCCTCGCAACCGGTCCATTCCCTCTCAGCTCTCTACAGCCCCTCTCAGTCGACTGGGCTTGGCCCAGTGGGATGGGCCAAACCCCACGGGCTGGCCCGCCCAACGGGTTAGGTTGGATCGACTCGAACCGGGTCAGCCTAAGCGAGGTTGGGCCAGGTCTGTCCGACCATGTAGGACCGGACCTGAGCCCACTAATATTCTTTAATTTCTTTTGGCCATATCTTCTGCACCAGACGCCCGTTTGACGAACTATGTGTGGAACAAGTAATATTAAAGTATGACAGTCCCTTTGAGTATACCCCACTAGAGTTTTGGGTATAGTTGAGATACGTTCAGGTTGGATCGTGCACGAATCCAACCGGACCCCCGGGACTAAAAAGATAATAACTCACAGACCGGGCATCCGATTGACACACCGTATTTTGTGTTGAGACCTCTATGACATGCTAGACAGTTTAGATACATCTTCGCGGGACTTCGTGAATGTTGGAGTTTTGACCAGTAAATCATGGAGCGGATCCTTTCAGTGACAAGCAAGAAGAGTGCAGAGACCTAGTAGCTGGCTGAGACCTAATGATTTCTGACAGATTGACTCGGAGTGACTCAAATAGCCCAGCGTGGAGCACTTGGTTGTGGTGGCATACCCATGGAAGAGGAGCGCCTGGTTGTGGCGGCAGACCCATGGCAGAGGAACACCTAGTTTTGGCGGCAGACCTGCGGTACTCGATAGGAGGAGTACCTCTGCAGGCTATTAGGGGGATCACTTGGTTGTGGCAGTAGACCCACGGTGGGGACCACCTTTCTGATGCAGTATACCTACATTGCTTTACAGGAGGAGTACCTCAGCAGTAGAAGGTTAGTGGGAAGCACCTTGGTGTCGCAGCAGGCCCATTGTACTAGACAGAGGAGGAGTTCTCCAATAACTGTGGTTTTGATAATTTGAATAATAATCCTAGTTGAGCTGAGTCTATAACTTTTGTGTTTTCCTCATGATTGAGATTGATTACATAATAACATAGGTATATGTAATGGAATATACCTATGTGGGGTTATCTATTGATTTCAATCATTGTGTTTTATCCTTGCTAGATTTTGTGAGACCTTGAGGGTCTGGGGTCCCTACTGTGTATCGTTATACTTACCCATGCACGGGCTATGCCCGCACCTCATTGTGTTAGACGGAGACGATGAACAGTGCTGACTAAGGCTGAGAATACCATGACTGGATGGTACTCAGAGGTGGAACTTATGGCATGTCGGTACACGGAGGATACAGATGGACGTGGAGTGCTAGGGAGGCGATCTATACCTACCCTTCAGGTAGGAACCTCAGAGGATGACCCAATGGTTGTTTTTCCGGTATTCCTCAGTTGTACTCGTACTCTATAGTTAGGCTTGTATTTTGGCCCCTTTTTACTTACTGTACTTACTTTTTTGCTTATTCAGTTTACTCGTGATCATATATGCTATGTGTGTTTACTGGTTATAAAGGAAATGTCATCCCAATTTTAGGGAATTACGCCTTTGGTGCTAGTCTCCATCCCTTGTCCTATGGAAGGACGGCTTGGGGTAGTCACGAAACAGGCCCTGGGGGATGGATCATGACATTATTAATGAAATATTATTATTATTAATGTTGTTAATATATATAAGAAAAAAAGGAAATTAAATGAACAAGATTTTATTTTTTATTCTTCTTACTTGTATTATTATTGTAATTATATTATTAATATTAATATTATTAAGATTATTATTATTATTATTACTATTATTATGACATTAAATGAAAAAAAAGATATCCAAATCTAATTCCCATCACCCCTACCAAGTTTGCGAGCTAGACTTCCCCATTTCTCCTTCGTTGTTCCGCGTCGTGAGCCCCCTGCCTAGGCCCTTACCTAGTCCTGATACCCCTCTTCTGGCACGAGCATTGTCCGGAGCAGCCTTCATCCAGTGCACCCTTCGTTTGGTGAGGCCTCCCCCATCTGGCACGACCACCCCCATCTGGTCAGCTTCTAACTACCGCCTTCCCCTCGATGTCCTTGCTCCATCCAGTTGGCGGCATCCCCTGACACCATGCCCCACCTAGCACCCACATTTAGACCAACCTCACCTCATCGGCGCACCCCTACCCTTTGCAGTAGTCTCCTTCGATGCCTTCCACCCTTTCTGGCACACACCCTCCAGAACCACAACCATTGCTACTCCAGGCAGCCCTGCCAGTGCGATGTGTCTGCCTTCCTAGCTACCCACTTTTTCTATCCATTACCAGCATTGTTCACAACCTCCCTCGACGACGCACTCTCTAGCATGTGGAACCCTGATGATTCCCTCATCAACATGCAACTACCTTTGGTATTGCATTTGGCTCGCGAAGTGATGTTTTCCATTACGTTGGGGTTCCATCACTTTTTCATTTGGTGAGGTAGTTGTTTTCACGTATTCTTCCTTCTGAAAAATTCCATTTATATTTTCACTTACTTTTTTAATTTTTCAATATGATTCACACCTTTAATTTTCTGACATAATTATGTTTTGAAGTCCTAGTTTTTTTAAATGTAGTGTGGATAATTATTTGGATGGAATCACAACTTTCCACGGATTTTCTAGGTTTCCACCACCGTCTGAGGTGATGTTCTTCATTCATCGTCTTGTTAGGAACATTATTTTTTTGGGTCACATTTCTTTCTGTGATTACCTTGCATTTTTATGGATGTGTGAGGGTCTTCTCTACACAAATTTTTGTGTTTGAAGTTGTTGCAGGGAGTAAAGATTGTTTCCATGTTTGCACACTCATTTTCCCAGGTATGGATATATAAATATATACACATGAATTCTGAGTGTGTGTTCCCTCTTTATGTGGGGAACACGTGCATCCATTTAAATGTGCATGTATATATATACCTAGATGTGTGTGTGTGCGTGTGAGCAGGATGATGCTTGACTTAGAAAGATTTTGCGTGACATTCCTAAGGCAGGCAAATAACTGCATTTCCTTCCCATTTCTAGTCCATAATTCTTGATGTTTTAGTTAATTTATTATCTTGTTACACATCTCCATGGTACCTTATTAACACTCACTGGGGTATTCTAAAGATGTTTGGTATTGTTAAAGATAGTGATTTTCATGAATCTTGGTTTATGCGTTGTGTATGATGCCTTAGTTGTTTATAAATTACCAACTTTTCTTTTTGGATGAAATTATATGATTGGGTGGGTTATTCCCTATAAAAATGTTTTTTTAAATTGGTTTGAAACATTTTTTGGATTTTCTGTGTGAAAATTGGTGATTTCCCATGTAATGGTTTGGTGTTTGTCTAAAAACGGGATTTTAGTTTATGAAAATTGGTGGAATTTTATAAATGAGTTATATGGTTGTTTTGGTTTTAAAACAAATGTTAAATTTAAAAAATATGGATTCAATTGTTTTGGATGATTTTAGGGTGTTCTTATTCTTTTTTCCTGGATGGCCATGGAAACATGCTAGGGCGAGTTGTTGGAAAATGAAAGGGGATTGTGTTTTTTGGGGTGTGTTTGTGTGAAAGTGGAAGCTGAAGGTCGTTTTGAACCTTCTTTGGTTTTGTTGTGTTAAGTTTACTTAAAGTGAACATGGTCATGTTTTGGTTAATGTTTGATTTAAGGGGTGGTTTGGCCACTTCGGCATAAAGATTGAATTTGTGGTTTTTTTTAATTGGATAATAAATGTTTTGATAAATTTATGAGCGTAGTGAAGCTAATGGCCTGTTTGACATTTTAGATTGGTTTTTTACAAAAGGTTTGATATTTGTGAATTTTATTAGGCCCCTTTCCTAATTTTTCGATCATTTGATAGGAGGGTCCTAGTTATGGGCCTCCTTTTGAGAATATTTATTTAAAGGCATAATACTAATCTTGAGGTGGTTGGGGTCATGCCAGATTGTGTCATGTGCTTGATTATATATATAGGGCTTGTTATTTTAATGTGTGTCACACCTCTTTGTGAACAAAGAACAGACTCTTAGAATAACAAGGGGGTTTACAAAGAATGATTGTTTCACTTGTTTATATTATGCACTGGCTAGTGGACCATAATAGAGAGATGTTTTGTTATTATTATTGCTATGGGATTGGGCCCCCTAACCCTGACAGGTTGGGAGATGGTTGGGCATTGGGGAGTTATGACATCATCTCGAGTAGGTATTCCTTGAGGATGATTCACTTACATAGTATGATCTGGTCATCCTTCAAGTTCCTCGATTTTCCATGATCCTTTGGTAAGAGCACTATTAGTACTATTTCCCTTGTTGTGTGTGGAATTATACCCTTGAACTTGGTTTTGGTATTTTCTTGGAAAAGTTATGTATGTATGGTTGGTTTTGAAGTGGACTTCAAAGTAGCAGTTTTAGAAATGTTTGTTTAGTCCCTTATTTTGTTTTCTTTCCCTTTATTTCTAATTATAAGGGGAATATAATTGAGATTGTTAGTTTTCAAAATGCATTGTAAATATGAAAACCATGTATTTATAACAATATTTCAAACTAGAATTATTGTGCGGTTTTTGAATAGGAAAATTCATGGATTCTGTGTTTCATTTGAGGCATTCCTACCTAGAATTATAATTCTTAGTGTAACTCCCCGACCCTAGTTACCCAGAGTCGGTGCATTATTACATAACATTGGCTTGATCACAAGAAAGATCAAATCTCGAAAGACCGATTGGTTTAGTAGCCTTGGAAACACTAGATATATTCATAAGTCTTACATTACATCATAAAATAAAAAACTACTACAACAACATATTGTCTCCATAATCCACACTCATATCCCCACATAATATCCCTTCAGGTCATTCATAATTTACTTCTTCACTTCCTGGGAAAAATAAAACATAGAAAAGGGGTGAGCTCAAATGCCCAGTAAGGATAACAATATAGCGGAAACTTTCATAAATAAGAATAAACATTTAAGGAAATGTAACACTAAAACAAAAGCCTTTTAAACTTGAACTTTCAACATGGTATGTAATAAATAAAATGAAATAATGCCATTTACTTATTCACATGGATATTCTACTAATCGAATAATCACATGAAAAATCAATAACCACTTTCATAATGATGGAATGCAAAATGCCAGACTATCATAACCACATAGCCAAGGCCTCGTGCCAAGACTACAAATAAGATTTTGTCAAGGCCTTGTGCCAAGACACTAGTTTGTCCAATGAGACCTACCGATGCATCGAGGAGCTATAGCGGGCTCCACCCGTCACATATTATGTCTATTGCATTCCCATATGAAAAGGTTTAAACATAACATAAACATTCGTATTAAAACTAGCATACGAAATGTCAATAATTTCACCATAAACTATGAATGGTATAAAAATAGCACATCCATAGGCAAACATATCACAAAACCTTCAATACAATATAGAAGTTTTGTATCATAATAAATCAACTTCAAATAAGCGTAAAATCCATCAAAGGATGTTGACATAGATGAAATCAAAACTCTTTTTAGAGAAACATCTCTTTCTATTTTTGAAATCATTTAAGATCCATATAAAATAAAACATTTTATTTGAAAATATTCTTATAAGCTTGTAAGTAAAGCTTTGAAGATTTTATAACGGCGGAAAATAACCGCACCCTCCGTATAAGTTAAAAAAAACATTTTTACCTTAATTCTGTCGAAATGGTTAAAAAGGACCTTGTTTTGAAAATGACGGAAAGATTCCTCTTATAAAAAGTCAAACAAGGGTATAAATGACTTTAACCCATATTCGTGTAAATAATTAAATTTTTTTGAAATACATTTTTAAGAAAACGTGGATGTGGATGATAAAGAGATCCCAGTAGATTATTACATATAAACAACCTCGGATAATGAAGAGATTGTGAAATAACCCTTACCAATTTGGTAACTTATGAAACATACAACCCATGAAAGAGGTATCATACAATGAATATGTAAATACACATAAATTAGAGTGTATTACACAAAGAATATAATAATCGGTAGTACATACACCACACAAAATGTGATGGTGGCAATATGGCATGAATCTCACGGAAATAAGAAGTGAGATGAAAACCCCATACCTTGTACTTTTCCTTGGTTGGGGTAGGTTAATTTCTTGTATAATGGTGAAATAATTTTTATTAAATTATAAAAGAATCATACACATTAATATGATATCATATATGATCTTTTAAAATTGATTTGATAATAATATCTTAGTATTATCGTTGTTTCGGGTGTTAACTTACTTGTTTTCTTGTATATATTTTGTTACGTAAGACATGTTTGTAAAGGATAGGTTGTATATTATTCATATCCATAATGATATAAAGTCCTTAAACATAATTTTTTAAATCATCAAATGATAATTATACTTGAATGGATACGAAGGAGAATGAATCTCATCGCGTTCGTGGAGACGGTAGTCCGTATGTACGCACGAGCGACAATATCATTCTTTTGATATTAAAATAATATATAAATGGATGGTATATCATATATAAAGAATCATTAACATGTTATATTTACTATTTACATGAGTTACACATCATTATTATACCCATCAAAATAATTTTATATTGAATAACAATTACACCACGACGTGGAGACGGTAAGCCGTACGTACGCACGTATGGTGACATGTTATTCAAAGGGTGGGTAGAATACTGAATATGGTTGTACCATATTTATAATAACATCACAGTATATATATGATTCTGTAGTTATTATTTTATAATGGTAACAACAAAGGAAGAAGAAGTGGAAGAAGAAAGGAACTTGGAAAAGGGTGGTGAAATCATTACCTCTTCTTCGGTTTCTTCCTTTTGATTTGATCGAAAGGGCTCCATAGGTTGGCTTTCTGATCAAACTAATTCCTGTAGGTTGTAGTGAGGGAAGTTGGGAGAGTATTTGGGCAGAGTTTGGCCGAACCAAAAGGCTTTGAAGGTGTGAAGAAATGAGGAGGAGATCCCTTTTATAAGAGGGGTGAGGGCACCTTTGGAAAAGCTAGAGATATTAGTTTATAATAAATTCATATTCGGTTTCCAATGGATCCAAAGTTCTTTATTCAAAGGTTAAGGTAGGGATGGGTCGAAAACAACTCAACCAAGAGAATTTAGACAGGTTTGGGTACTTATATTAACCTTATCTTTAAGTATTAACTCTATGTTAATTAGTTTCACTTTTACAATGTCTCTTTGTATTTTTATATAATATGGTTAATAAACTTACTATATACATCCACAAGACCCCCAAGTGGTCCATTATTGATGAATCTATCATGATATAAGTATCTTGGCCGAACGTTAGATTTTAAGGAATTTAATATCAATAAATAATATAATATTTGTTTTAAGAACTCTTTTATGTCAATTTTGACACTATTCAATAGTTGATTTTTTTGAAACTAATAACAGATTTATTAATTCGAAAAAAGTCTATTAAATCAATCCTAATATATCATATTATCCTATAAAAATAGTTTAATTCATTAAAAGTTTCATATTATATTTATTTGGATATTTATAATATCAATTATTTTAATTTTTCACTATTATAGTAATTAATTCATCATCATTGTGTCATAAATAAATTAAATTATTTAATGCTTAAAAATTATAAATAAAATATCATTATGTATGAAATCGTTTTATCTTTCTAATGAATATTTATAATATAAAATCCAACATATATAACCCTATGTAAAAATTGTTTTTCTAAAAGATATATGCTTGTGTCATTTTTGTATTCATTTTAACATAATTAAAAAAACTGTCCCTATCACCTACAAGTGGCACCATGGGGTCCCAAAATCGACCCAAAGATGCCTATGGTCGAACCTGTATTAACCAATAAGTCTAGGACACGTTTTAGGGTAATTTAGTATTATTATAATATTATTTCTTAACCCTTATTTACCGGATTTACCCTTAACCATTGTAAATAAAATATTTACCGCAGTAATTATTCAAAATTTCTAAAAATAAAAGTTACCTATTTACACAATTTGGACATCCTGATTACAAATATGGAATCCATTTTTCTAAATTCAAAACACAGAAGTGGTAGATATTAATTTAAAATTAATTCCTGATGTCAAAACAAAAAGCGTGTTTTTAAGAGATAATAACTATCAAAAGATTGACACTTGTTTATGTTCGGTTTAATTGTAAAATTATGTCCAATGACCAAAATTATATTAAATGGTAAAAATATATTCTAAATATACTTTAAATCCACTCAAATTCATAATTTATCACTATTAATTATTTTGATTAAAAAAGATGTTTTTAATTAAAATTTAGTAATTTTCACTATTCATCAAAATATTAAAGTTATCCGAAAAGTACCAAAATTTCATCTTAGGCTAAATTCGATATTACGAATCCAAAAATGAAGTCCATTTTGAAATATAAAATATATATAATTTCAAAAAGTAGGTATTACTATTCATAACGGCTAGTTTGATTGTTTATGGTGTGTTAGAACTCGGTGTTGCGTACAACACACACTATCACATTATTCAAAGAGAAGCATACCGTAGAAGCTTGGGGTGTTACATTCTCCCCTCCTTCAAATAATTTCATCCTAGAAATTTCTAGAATACTTATCACATGAAAATACTCAGGTGGTTATTCATCATAAGTTCCTCAGGTTCCCACGTTGCCTCTTCCATCTTATGGTTTCTCCACAAAACCTTTACCAGACGCGTCGTCCTGTTTCTTAGTACTTGTTCTCTTGTATCAAGAATCCTGATGGGCTCTTCGCAATAAGACAGATCGGGTTCCAGTTCTAATTCTTCATAGGTGAGTACATGCGTTGGGTCAGGCATGTATTTCCTCAACAGAGATACGTGGAACACATCGTGAACTTTAGAGAGACTTGGCGGCGTTGCCAATCGGTAAGCCACAAACCCAATTCGTTCTAGAATTTCGAAAGGTCCGATGTACCTGGGACTCAATTTACCTTTCTTACCAAAACGTATGACTCCCTTCCATGGAGATACGTTCAGGAAAACATGGTCACCGACTTGAAATTCCAAATTCTTCCTTCGATTATCAGCATAGCTCTTCTGCCTACTTTGAGCTTCTTTGATGTGATTTTGGATTACCTTCACCTTTTCCACCGTTTCCACCACCAGTTCTGGGCCTACAAGTTTTCTTTCACCAACGTCATCCCAACAGGTTGGTGTACGACATCTCTTTCCGTATAACGCTTCATATGGTGCCATCTGAATACTTTAATGGAAGCTATTGTTATAGGAAAATTCTACCAGTGGTAAATATTTATCCCACATACCCTGAAAGTCAAGTGAGAAAGATCTCAACATGTCTTCTAAGGTCTGAATGGTCTGTTCTGATTGTCCGTCTGTCTGAGGGTGGTAAGCAGTGCTCAAATGAAGTTCAGTATCCAGGGATTTCTGAAGACTTTTCCAAAATCTTGAAGTCAAATGGGGATCACGATCAGAAACAATTGACAGGGGTACTCCATGAAGTCTCACAACATCATTAATATATAGTTTTGCTAGAAGTTCCAGGGGTAGATCTTCTCTTATAGCAAGAAAATGTGCTGACTTGGTAAGACGATCAACAATAACCCATATAGCATCGTTCCTTCTAGGAGTCTTTGGTAGCCCCATGACAAAGTCCATCGTAATATTGTCCCATTTCCACTCCAGTATGGGAAGAGGTTTCATTACTCCTCCAGGCTGTTGCCTTCCAGCTTTCACTTGTTGACAAACCATACATCTTGACACAAAATCAGCAATCTCCCTCTTCATGTTGTCCCACCAAAAATGTTCCTTCAAATATCTATACATTTTGGTGCTCCCAGGGTGTATAGAGAAATTGGAACTATGAGCATCATCCAACAATTCCCTTTTTAGATCAGGTATATCGGGAATACAAAGTCTCTTCCCGAATTTTAAAATTCCATCTTCATACATAAAGTCTCTCAATCACCCATCATTCACAGCTTTAATCTTCTTTTGAAATTCTTCATCATCGGTCTGAGAACTCTTAATCCTTTCTAGTAAAGATGGTTTGGAATCCATTTGAAAAAGCATTGATGTTTCACCTTCCCTGGTTATTCCCATGTCCATCTTCACTAGATCCATGAAAATTGGATCCCTTTCAATTCTCATATTGCTCAAAACTCCATCGTCTTTTCTACTCAAAGCATATGCCACCTTGTTTGCTTTCCCCGGGTGGTAGTGTATCGTGCAATCATAATCCTTGAGTAATTCAAGCCATCTCCTTTTCCTCATGTTGAGTTATTTTTGTGAGAAAATATACTTCAAACTCTTGTGATCAGTATAAATCTCACATTTTTCACCATAGAGGTAGTGCCTCCATATCTTCAAAGCAAACATCATAGCTGTTAACTCGAGATCATGAGTAGGATAGTTTTGTTCATGAATTTTCAACTGTTGTGATGCATAGGCAATAACTCTATCATTCTGCATAAGGACACAACCAAGTCCTTTCTTTGATGCATCACTATAAATAACGAACCCATCATTCCCCGATGGTAGAGTCAATATAGGAGCATTGACTAATCTTCTCTTCAGTTCTTCGAAACATTCTTCACACTATTTTATCCAAAAAAATTTAACCCCTTTACGTGTGAGCTTCATTAATGGGTTAGACAATCGGGCAAAATTCTGGACGAAACATCGATAATAACCTGCCAAACCAATAAAACTACGTACCTCAGTTATACTCATAGGTTCTGGCCATTCTTGGATTTCCTTGGTCTTAGAAGGATCAACAGAGATTCCATCTTTAGAGACAATATGGCCAAGAAAAGAAATCTCCTGAAGCCAGAATTCACACTTGCTAAACTCCCCATATAATTCATGCCTCCTCAGAGTCTTCAAGATAATGCGCAAGTGATTTTCATGATCTTCGTAGGTTTTGGAGTATACCAAGATATCATCAATAAATACCACCACAAATTCATCGAGATACTCCTTGAAAACTCTATTCATCAGATCCATGAATACAGAGGGTGCATTAGTCAATCCAAACGGCATTACAGTAAACTCGTAATGCCCGTACCTGGTTCGAAATACTGTCTTCGGAATGTCTTCCTTCTTCACACAAAACTGATGGTATCCAGATCGAAGGTCAATCTTTGAAAAGTATTGAGCTCCATTCAGTTGGCCAAATAAATCATCAATGCGTGGTAGGGGATACTTGTTCTTTATTGTTATAGCATTGATCTCCCTGTAGTCGATACATAACCTCATAGATCCATAATTCTTTTTAACAAAAAGAACAGGGGCTCCCCATGGAGAAACACTAGGGCGAATAAATCCCTTATTACTCAATTCCTCTAGTTGTTTCTTTAGTTCAGCTAATTCTACAGTGGCCATTCTATAAGGGGTCTTCGATATAGGCCTTGATCTAGGAATTTAATCAATGGAAAACTCAACTTCTCGTTCTGGAGGATGTCCAGGTAAATATTCCGGAAATACATCTACAAATTCTTTCACAACAGGTACATCCTCTATTTGAACATTCCTTTCCTCACCCACAGTTATTTCATTCTCTTCCTCCCTAATAATTGAATTTAGTTGAGCTATTTAGGGTGGATCTAAATAAGAATTAAGTGGTGACGATTCTGCTCTAAAGATAAGGTGTTCCTTATCATTATCATCAAGAATTGTAACCTCTTTCTTCTTACAAAAAATCTTCGCATCATAGTCCAAAATCCAGTCCATACCGAGGATTATATCAAACTCAATCATAGGTATGACGATGAGATCAGCAGATAAAGAACATTTATGTGCTCTAATGGGGACTGATTCACAAAACATTGTTGCAATGATACTTCCCTTAGGAGTTTTAACTGACAACTCCCTTATTAAATCAAATTGGAAATATCTAATTTTCTAAGCAAACTGGGAAGATATGAAACAATGCGATGATCCAGAATCAAAAAATGCATTTGATAAACTTGAGGAAACCATTAAATTACCTGCCACCACGTCTTTCGAAGCTTCTACCTCAGCAGTAGTGATAGCATAAGCCTGGCCTTGATCCCTTGGCCTTTTCTAAGGTAAGTTCTCCTGACGCTTAGGACATGAATTTGCATAATGCCCCATCTCCCAGCAATTATAGCACTGAACGTTGGTAGTTTCCTTCTTCCCCTTGCAATCACGAGCTTGGTGGCCTTTTTCACCACACTTGTAACAGACTCACCTTCCCTTCAAGAAAGTACCAGGATGTTTCTTCCCACATTTACCACAGGATGGATATTCAACATTTCCATTCTTCCCCTTATTTCCATTCCCAGATTGATCATCAGGTCTCTTCTTCTCTTACTTTTCTTTAAAGTCATAAGACTTAGAGAATTCCTTTTCGGTCTTGATAGCACATGAGACAGTGTCTTCGTACGACGAAAAGGATTGTGAGACTAATGCTCGACGAAGAAATGGTTTTAACCCATCAAAGAAATGATCAATATTACTTATTGTGTTACGTATATAATCTCTAGCATACCTTGCTAACCTTGTAAAGTTATCCTCATACTTTGTGACATTCTCATCCTCCTTTTGTCTCAGACTCAGAAATTGCCTTTCGATATTTGCTCGATGGTCGTGAGGAAAGTATTTTTCTAAAAACAGATCTTTGAAATCCCTCCATTCCATATTTGATACTTCATTATCTTCCTTTATGTTTTGAATCAATGACCACCATTGATCAGCATCTCCAGTGAGGCGGTAAACTGCCATGATAACTTTTTCCCTTTCACTGCTCCCCAAAGCCTGAAATATTTTCTCTAGGGAATTTATCCATATCTCAGATACTAAGGGATTTGTACTCAAATTGAACGTTGGTGGTTTTTGCCTCATGAATCGATCTAACATTGATCCTCCACGCTGTGGACCAGGGTGCTCCATATGGGTACGGTTATTATTCATAACCTGAGTAAGTTGTCCCAGTATGGTGATTAGCTAATCGGCACCAGTTGCATCACCAGCCCCACTATAATTACCTTGAGCAAGAGGGAAATCCCTACATGAAGTGAGTGCATTGATACAGTTTCCATTTCTTCCACTAGGCGCCATTTCTAAACAATGGCATAAACTAGATCAGTTTATGAATCAAAATACATAATCCCATACTTATAAAACACTTAACCTAAATTGAACTATTTATGGATATAATATATAATCATAAAAATGTTTTCTTTTAGGAAGTATATACTCATAAACCCTTCATAATGATTTGTAATGAAAATGAGAGTTATCCTAAGCATATCCCCCGGGAGTGTCGTAACCAAGAGTGCAGCAAGGACCGTTGTCGTGCACCAGTTCCCGTTCGAGTCTAGCTCAAAGCGGTGTTTTCAGGTTTTATCCCTAGGTACATCTGTGCCAGAGCCGCCTCTACCTGCTCGTATCTAGACAGGGATGTATTGTTCGGAATACTCACAAAATATCCACAATACCAAAATTCTAGGAAGTTCTTCTATACTAATCCTCAAAGTTCATCTTAGGTCTACGTGCTCTAATCAGAGTTTATCTAAATCTAGCTTCCAAGGTTTGTACTAAACTTCCTCTGATACCAACTATAACACCCCGAACCTTGTTACCCAGAGTCGGTGCATTATTACATAACATTGGCATGATCACAAGAAAGATCAAATCCTGAAAGACCGATTGGTTTAGTAGCCTTGGAAACAGTAGATATATTCATAAGTCTTACATTACATCATAAAATGAAAAACTACTACAACAACATATTGTCTCCATAATCCACACTCATATCCCCACATAATATCCCTGCAGGTCATTCATAATTTACTTCTTCACTTCCTGGGAAAAATAAAACATAGAAAAGGGGTGAGCTCAAATGCACAGTAAGGATAACAATATAGCGGAAACTTTCATATATAAGAATAAACAGTTAAGGCAATGTATAAATAAAACAAAAATCCTTTCAAACTTGAACTTTCAACATGGTATGGAATAAATAAAATGAAATAATGCCATTTACTTCACATGGATATTCTACTAATCGAATAATCACATGCAAAATCAATAACCACTTTCATAATGATGGAATTCATAATGCCAGACTATCATAACCACATAGCCAAGGCCTCGTGCCAAGACTACAAATAAGATTTTGTCAAGGCCTTGTGCCAAGACACTAGTTTGTCCCATGAGACCAACTGTTTCATCAAGGAGCTATAGCGGGCTCCACTCGTCACATATTAAGTCCAATGCATTCCCATATGAAAAGGTTTAAACATAACATAAACATTCGTATTAAAACTAGCATACGAAATGTCAACAATTTCACCATAAACTATGAATGGTATAAAAATAGAACATCCACAGTCAAACATATCACAAAACCATCAATACAATATAGAAGTTTTGTATCATAATAAATCAACTTCAAACAAGCGTAAAATCCATCAAAGGATGTTGACATAGATGAAATCAAAACTCTTTTTAGAGAAATATCTCTTTCTATTTCTGAAATCATTTAACAGCCATATAAAATAAAACATTTTCTTCGAAAATATTCTTATAAGCTTATAAGGAAAGCTTTGAAGATTTTATAATGTCAGAAAATAACCGCACCCACCGTACAAGTTAAAATAACATTCTTACCTTAATTTTGTCGAAAAGGTTAAAAAGGACCTTGTTTTGAAAATGACGGAAAGATTCCTCTTATAAAAAGTCAAAAAAGGGTATAAATTACTTTAACCCATATTCTTGTAAATAATAAAAATGTTTTGAAATACATTTTTAAGAAAACATGGATGTGGATGATAAATAGATCCCAGTAGATTATTACATATAAACAACCTCGGATAATGAAGCGATTGTGAAATAACCCTTACCAATTTGGTAACTTATGAAACATACAACCCATGAAAGAGGTATCATACAATGAATATGTAAATACACATAAATTAGAGTGTATTAGACAAATAATATAATTATGGGCAGTACATACACCACACAAAATGTGATGGTGGCAATATGGCATGAATCTCACGGAAATAAGCAGTGAGATGAAAACCCCTTACCTTGTAATTTTCCTTGGTTGGGGTAATTTAACCTCCTATATAATGGTGAAATAATTTTTATTAAATTATACAAGAATCATATACATTAATATGATATCATATATGATCTTTTAATATTGATTTGATAATAATATCTTAGTATTATCTTTTTTTCTGGTGTTAACTTACTTGTTTTCTTTTATATGTTTTGTTATGTAAGACATGTTTGTAAAGGATAGGTTGTATATTATTCATATCCAGAATGATATCAAGTCCTTAAACATCATTTTTTAAATCATCAAATGATAATTATACTTGAATGGATACGATGGAGATTGAATCTCATCACGTTCGTGGAGACGGTAGTCCGTACGTACGCACGAGCGACAATATCATTCTTTTGATATTAAAATAATATATAAATGGATGTTATATCATATATACAGAATCATTAACATGTTATATTTATTATTTACTTGAGTTACACATCATTATTATACCCATCCAAATAATATTATATTGAATAACAATTACACCACGACGTGGAGACGGTAAGCCGTACGTACGCACGTATGGTGACATGTTATTCAAAGGGTGGATAGAATAATGAATATGGTTGTACCATATTTATAATAAAATCCCAGTATATATATGATACTGGAGTTATTATTTTATAATGGTAACAACAAAGGAAGAAGAAGTGGAAGAAGAAAGGAACTTGGAAAAGGGTGGTGAAATCATTACCTCTTCTTCGGTTTCTTCCTTTTGATTTGATCAAAATGGCTCCATAGGTTGGCTTTATGATCACACTAAGGCCTGTAGGTTGTAGTGAGGGAAGTTGGGAGAGTATTGGGGCATAGTTTGGCCGAACCAAAAGGCTTTTAAGGTGTGAAGAAATGAGAAGGAGGAGTGCCCTTTTATAAGAGGGGTGAGGGGAACCTTTGGAAAAGCTAGAGATATTAGTTTATAATAAATTCATATTCGGTTTCCAATGGCTCAAAAGTTGATTATTCAAAGTTTAAGGTGGGTATGGGTCGAAAACAACTCAACCAATAGAATTTAGATAGTTTTGGGTACATATATTAACCTTATCGTCAAGCATTAACTCTAAGTTAATTAGTTTCACTTTTACAATGTCTCTTTGTATTTTTATATAATATGGTTAATAAACTTACTATATACATCTAAGAGACCCCCCAAGTGGTCCATTAATGATGAACCTATCATTATATAAGTCTCTTGGCCGAACCTTAGATATTTAGGAATTTAATATCAATTAATAATATAATATTTGTTTTAAGAACTCTTTTATGTCAATTTTGACACTATTGAATAGTTGATTTTTGTGAAACTCATAACAGATTGATTACTTCGAAAAAAGTCAATTAAATAAATCCTAATATATCATATTATCCAATTAAATTAATTTAATTCATTAAAAGTTTCATATTATATTTATTTGGGTATTTATAATATAAATTATTTTAATTTTTCACTATTATAGTAATTAATTCATCACAATTGTTCCATATATAAATTACATTATTTAATGTCTAAAAATTATAAATAAAATATCATTATGTAGGAAATCGTTTTATCTTTCTAATGAATGTTTATAATATAAAATCCAACATATATAACCCTATGTAAAAATTGTTTTTCGAAAAGATATATGCTTGTGTCATGTTTGTATTCATTTTAACTTAATTAAAAAAAGGGTCCCTATCACCTACAAGTGGCACCATGGGGTCCCAAAATCGACCCAAAGATTCCTATGGTCGAACCTGTATCAAAAAATAAGGATAGGACACGTTTTAGGGTAATTTATTATTATTATAATATTATTTTTTAACCCTTATTTACCGGATTTACCCTTAACCATGGTAAATAAAATATTTACCACAGTAATTATTCAAAATGTCTAAAAATAAAAGTTACTTATTTAAACAATTTGGACATCCTGATTCCAAATATTGAATCCATTTTTCCAAATTCAAAACACATAAGTGGAAGAAATTAATTTAAAATTAATTCCCGCTGTCAAAACAAAAAGCGTGTTTTTAAGAGATAATAACTATCAAAAGATTGACACTTGTTTATGTTGAAATTAATTGTAAAATTATGTCCAATGACCAACATTATATTAAATGGTAAAAATATATTCTAAATATAATTTAAAACCACTCAAATTCATAATTTATCACTATTAATTATTTTCATTGAAAAAGTTGTTTTTAATTAAAATTTAGTAATTTTCACTATTCATCAAAATATTAATGTTATCCGAAAAGTACCAAAAATTCATCTTAGGCTAAATTCGATATTCTGAATCCAAAAATGAAGTCCATTTTGAAATATAAAATATATATAATTTCAAAAATTAGGTATTAGTATTCATAACGGCTAGTTTGATTGGTTATGGTGTGTTAGAACTCGGTGTTGCGTACAACACACGATATCACATTATTCAAAGAGAAGCGTACCGTAGAAGCTTGGGGTGTTACACTTAGGACTATCCTATATTTTCATATGAAGTTTTAGCTATTTGGTTCTGTTTCTTGTTATATCTACACGTATGAGGCAGGTTGTTAGTTGATGGAGGTGACCAAGACGACTCATGGAGGTATGTGCAGTCTTGTTTTCTTGCCACTGCTAGTTTTCATTTTCATTGTTTTGGTGTTATTAAATTATTTGTCTTCTTTTTATTGGAAAAATAATTCCCACCTATTTATTTTTGATGCCTAGCATTAGTTTCCAACCCACAGGGATCTGGAATGCCCCTCAGGTTGTGCCGCGGGCTGGCTTGGGTGACCGGTTCAGTGTCGACCCGGATAGGTTCGTTAAAAAATGGTATTAGAGGAGTCCCTTATTATTTGGGGTGTCTAGTGGAATGAGAATATGACTGTTGGGGATAAAGAGGTAGGTTATGGGTCAGTGCCTAATCATCAACGCTCGCGACAAGACTTGAGTTACTAGGGGTAGTCCTAGATTTGAATATTTTGTATTTGGTTATTTTGGGTTGAGGGATGAAAATGGGGTAAAACTGGTTCACGTTGCATACTAACATGGAGTGGTGACCCATGTGGTGTCCAAGTGCCTAGTTTAAGGTCCTCTAAGTGTTATTCCCTAACAGGGGCATGACTCACCACCATGTTGTCGGGTTAGGCACAGACACTAGTTCATCATTCCGATAGTTTGTAGTTGGTTGTGTTTCAATTTGAACTCAGTTGATGTGAGTATTCGTTTTAAAAAATGAATGTTATTTTAAAAAAATGGTTTCTTCCAAATTGTTTTAGAAATTAGTAAATTTTGTTTTTAAAGAGACAGTGTATCTCTTTGAAAAAACATGGTATGTTTTTGGATTTGGTAAACAAAAGAATTGTTTGAATCTTGGAACTCCTAATGGGGGGTGACACGTGAGTGGGTATGTATGTAGAGTACATGGGGGCACCTTTGTGCTGATGATTTGAGCTTGATTGATTGAATGCACATGTGATGGTTCATATGCTTCTATGGGTGAGTTTTAAAATTTTAAAGAAATAAAGGTTTTGGAAAAGTGATTTTCTTGTGTTTGTATATGTTTGGTATATGGGTCTGTTTCTCTTGGCTTTTGTTGTTTCCTTGACTAATTTTTGGCATGATGACCAGTTTTGATGGTGTTTTTGAGTTCTTACGAGTATACTACCCAGAAAGCCTCCAAAAGTTGTTGATGAGTTTTTCTCTGTTCACCGTTCTTTATGGGTGTTTCCTGCATATCGAGAAAATCAAAGTCTATTAAAGATAGTACTATAGTTCAGAAAGATAGCATATCTTCAGGTTTTTGGGATCTCCTAGGGTAGTTATGGTTCATAGAATCCCAGAGTTGTTTGAGGGTTCAGTTCTGGACTAGTAAAGGTGGGATTTATCTTCATCATTAGTGTCTCAGATGTAGTTTGTGGGGGTAGACTATTGTGAAGGTTCCCCATCTGGAATAGATATTCATCTATACAGACTCACAATTTGTAGGACCATTCCCTTTAATGCTACTAGTTTGGCTGGTTCATGCATTCTAAGCCTCCTTGTCGCATCCCTCTAATGTCTTGCTACCGTGCGACTATTCTGGCCCCTGGGGATAAGTTTAAAAGAAGAATCATTTGGGAGGATGGAGTATAGGATTGGAGGATGCAAAGTCTTAACTGTGATAAAGGAGATGCTTCAGCCATCAGGGCCCCAGCTACAGGTCTCGAGGTGAAGCTTGTGCACAGTCAGGAGTTGTCAAGGTTGTGTGGATCCTTAGTACATATAATGTTTTCTGCTTTAGGATGGTAATATCCAAAATTTCCTTGTTCTTTTATCAAATCTGATGTAATATCATCTTTATTGTGGTGTCATGATGACTCCATTCCACAACAATCCTAGTTGTCTTATCTACTCTTAGCATGGTTTCCAAAACGTTTTTTGTCCTTAAAGGGTGTTAGGCCTGTGAATAAATTGACCAGTTCTGATTTTGAGTTGGTCTTAGCTGTGTTAATTAGGGGGATGTTTCATTTTGATATATTTATGGGAGGTTTTGAGTAAATATTTCATCCTTACGTTTCTAGTTTGTTTCATAGCATGCTTTCCAACAAAGGATCAGGTGTGTTGTTTGGTCCATGTGGGGAAAATGAGCGAGTTTGGTTTGGGAGTTCCCACACTGAACCCCCTAGGGGTGGTGTGTTTTGTTTTCGAGGTTTTTTGTATTAGTGAATTCTTATGGTGGGGATAACCCTACTATGTTCTCCCCTCAACTTCAGGTATTGAATGTTCTTGAGTTGGTCGGGTGTGATGTGTGTTGGAAATGGTTACCCAGAGCCTCTCATTTTCTTCTGGTTTTCTATGGTCATGGACTGTAGCTATTTCAACTATTGGCTTGGTGGCTTTCTGGGGGATGAATGTGTCTTTGGTGGGGGGAATTGTCACACCCCACCCCCCTTTTTATTTATTTTATTTTAATTTGTTTTTGGTTTTGGTTTTGGTAAGCCTCTCCAAGGTGTAGGGAGAGCGCGAGTCCAATATTTTTAATGTTTAATGTTTTGTTGGTTTTTAGGGTAGTGTACGGGCACTGCATGATCAGCAGTAGCCATGTAGTTGGTTCACATACTTGTGAAGATAATTAATGTTTAAAATAAATAATTTTTTTAAACGAAATGGGTTAAATTTTCGCGCCATAGTAATAAAAATAAAATTATTGTGTGTGTTGTCTAGGGTGGGTCCAAGCGTTTGGGGGTCCAGAGGGTTAGGGGTTTTTCATAGGGTGGGGGCTATCCCGAGGGTTGAGAGTGTTGTCCTTGGGGGTAGGGGTGTTCGGGGTGAGGGGGTGTCCATGTAACATTAATAATTAATAAGAGCAATTTCATGACCTTATTAACCTATAATTACCACTGGAGATGGGTTCATGACAAACCTATCCAACACAAACCTATAACCATATGACTATCCACAAATAATAAGAAAAATAAAACACTCTAATATTGATTCTTAATTTCTAGAATAAAAGAAAAACAATGTAATCCAAGCAAGTGCACAACAACAACTTAGGTGCACCTCCACCGATTACCAATACTATCAACTAGCAGAGAAAAATTACATGTACATGACCACGCTATTTTGTATCATGAGATATATATTAGAGATTAAATAATGTGTAGGCATGAACAACATTGGTGAGTTCGATGATGGTTATACTCCTTTTTAATGGGTGACTTCTTATGTTAGAAAATGATATAAATACCATAATAAAGCTTTATAAATACCTAAAAAACGGTGACATGAATTCATAAAACTCATTTTGAATTTCAAAAAATATTTCAGGTGTTTGACCAAACTACCTGTTAGAGTGGGAATAAATGATTATGTAATAGAGTAAATTTTGGTTCTATAACCATTCAAACATGAAAATGACCCCAAACCCACTCTAGTTGTTCATGATGAAGCATCAATTCATTAAATGGAAGATAGTGTGGGTATCATCATCTTAAGGTTAAAGTGTGATATTTCAAAGACAACACTTAGGGGTACATTCATATTGCATGAGTATCTTATCATTCATCTTTAGATAAAAAATTCTATAACTGAATTTTTTTCTAACCAAGGAAATCATGTCAATAGACCTTAAATATAATATAAACCACGTACAAAATAACTCAAGATCATATTAATCTCTTCAATATCAATCAAAATTATTCTATACAGATAAATCACATAAAAAATACTACCTAAAATGATATATTTCTTATGTTCATAAGGGGATAATAATAAATAGTACATTTCAGCAAAATTGAATGAAAAAATCTAAAATAGATGAAGGCTCACATACCGATTAAAAATGGAAGAACAAAAATTACCTGAATCAAAGATAGATGGCCAGTTCGAAATTATTGTTGCACCGTCTAGAGAGGGTAGGGAAGTAAGGTTCAAACCACAACCTAAAATGGTATATTTCTTCTATTCATATGTAGATCATAATAAACACTACATTTCAGCAAAATGGAATGAAAAAATATAAAAGAAATGAACATACACGTACTGATTTAAAGTGAAAGAAAAAATCGTTGGGAAACCAGACCTTTTGTGCTAGGAAGTAGGGTTCGTGTCCACATTTTGGGACATGTCTTTGAGATTGTCGTTTTTTAGGGAAACTTATTTCTGATGGTGTGTCGAGCTCTCATTTAGAGAAAAACATTCTAGACCTCTAGAGTTGTAGATCCCCGGAGGTGATGATATTTTGGGATTTTCATTCCCAATGATTTTAAAAAACCATTGGGAAAAAACACTTCCAAAAAATACCCAACGGTTTGTTTAAAACATTGGGAAAAACCTCTTAATCAGATCTATTTCCAATGGTTTACTTAAAACATTAGGAAAACAAAAAATAAACCATAAGAATGTACCAAAAGTTCTACATAACTATTGGTATAATATCCTTTTCCCAATAGTTTTTTTAACTGTATGGAATATTGAGTTTGTATAGGTGGGATTTCCACTAGTGATTGTGGTTGTAAATTAGCCTCCATATCCAAGGTCTCTTCCTACACTCATAAATGATTCCATTGAACCTTTAAAAAAAGAACATAACAACCACGATGATCTTGTGGGTGCCTATACACTACACGTATGAGATGATATTCAAAGGATGCATAAACCTAATGCTCAACCTCCTTGGGCTGAATAACATGAGATGGTCTGAGTGATAGCGTTGCAGCTGAGATACGTGGAAAACATCATGCATGGCTTGGTTCCTCTGTTTGTAACTGCAATAGATAGGCGACATACATGACTCCCTCTATAATCTCAAATGACCCGACATATCTTCATGAAAGAATACCATGTCTCTTGATTATCATGTGTCCCAACCTCAGTGAAACACACAAGAAAACTTGATCCCCAACCTCAAACTATAGAGGTCGTCTGTGGTGATTGCCATTAGATTTTTGACAAGACTATGAAGTGTCCATTCACATTTGATTCAAATAAACCTACTCAGATGTCTCTGGCATGAGATGTAGTTAAGTAAATATTCATCACCTACCTCCAACTAGCATAGGGGAGAATGAAATGGCCTACCATACAAACCCTCAAAATCATCCATCTATAACACCACAAGATAACTATTATTGTAGGTGAATTCCGCTAGGGAAATATGATTCTCCAAAGAGTCCCCAGAATCCAGGACACATGCATTAATCATGTCCTCTAGAAACAATAAAATATTCTCTTACTATATATCAATTTGAGTGTGGTATTTTGTTCTCAAAAGAACCTGGGTACCCAGCACCCTCTAGAAATGATTCTATAAACATGGTAGGAAATGACCATCCCTATCTGAAACAATAGATCATGGGACCCCATATAGTATTAACCCCTCATTGAGGTACAACCTTCCATGATCCTCAAAAGTGAAGGATTACTTGGTCTACATACAAAAGAGAGACCTTAAAAATACCATAAACGACAACTCACACATCATCCTTAGCTCTAGGAGTCCTTGGAAAACAAATCACAAAATCCATCATGACATCATCCCATTTCTAATCCAGAATAGATAACTATTGTAAAATCTCATCTAGTTGATAATTTCATTCCTTCACCTTTTGAAATGTTTAACTTATAATGACAAAACCAGCTACATGTCTTTTAATTCCGGATGCCCAATACAGATAATGTAAATCCCAATATATCATGGGGAAACCAGGATGCACTTCCTATACAAATGTATGATAATCATGCATCATCTCCTCGTGTATGTTTTCTGAAACCCATACACAAACATGTAAATACATAACTATATCCTATGATACAGTTCATCTAGTTGGAGGGTCCTCACCTTCCAAACTCTCTTATAGAACAAGGCCTTCAGAATCTTATAGCATCTTATTGATCAGTTTTTTAGTAGGGTGGAGGTTAAAACTATTGAAGAAACCATTTTTTGTCACTTACTATCATGCACCTCAAAATAAATCTCAGAGAACAAATTCCTAAGGTCCCACTCTCTACTATCATACTTCAATGCCTGTATCTAATTCATCTTGCTTAGTTAATCAACCCCAACATTTCCATTACTAGGTATGTATGAAATCTCAGAAACAAACTGAAGGTATTCCTCAAAACTTATCTACCTTAGATTATGATCACATTGTGTGAAAATGTATATGAGTATTTTGTAGTCTGGGTACTCTACAAAATGATCTCCCAAAAACTAATGTCTTGAATAATGTAAGGAATGAAAAAATGAATCTAACTAGAGATCCTAAATCAGGTAATTCCACCCTTATGGCCGTTACTAGAAAGACCAATATACCAAAACTCATTCCCCTTGTATAATAACTCCTCCTAGACAGATATCTGATGTGTTGTAATACATAGTGTAACTCCTTCCTGGCTCTGTAAAAATCAGTATATGTGCTGATGGAAATCTCTATTTAAGATCATGAATGGCCATATTTTGGGGTTCTGTCCTAACATACTTCACACTCATTTTTTCATGCCATCAATTGCACTATTCATCATGAGAATTACTCTATAAAACATCATTAGTGCCATATATCCCTATGAAACATATTTTTTCCTAGATGTTCTTGGGATGTTCCTAGGAAGCTTCTGATCATTCCTTCTCTAGGACCATTGATACTCCTATCTCTGAGATGATTTAACCCAGGAAGTGAATCTTATCCATCTAGAAGTGTCACTTCATGATAATAACATATATATAAGGCTCTTTTAGTGCAATGAATATGATCTCAGGATGTCTGGAATTTTCATTTTTGTTGTTAGAATACATCATGATATCATCCACAAAAATCACAAAATATGAATCAAGATATGAATGGATCACTCAGTTAATCAGTGGTATAAAAACTGGTGGTGCTTCCATGAGACCGAATGGAATTACCACATACTCATACAGACCATATGTATTGTGAATGGTTGTGGGAGGTATTCCTGATGGTCTTACATGAACATGATGATAACATGATCATAAATAAATCATTGAGAAACCCCAAGCTCCTCAAACCTGAACAGAGAGATATTCTATTCGATGTAGATGATACTAGTTATTAACTACAAACTAGTTCAATTTATGGCAATCCATTACTATATTTTGTGGGTATCATCCACATTTTTTACAAAAAGGATAGGAGTACCCCCTGGAGAAGTATTGGGTCCGATGAAACCCTCAGCCTATAAATCCTCTAGCTGCCTATTGATCTCTTATAACTCCATCATAGTCATCCTATATGGAGGAACGAATACAGGTGCAACTCCTAGAACTATCTTGATAGAGAAGTATACCTTTGCCTCTATAGGTATACAAGAAAACTATAGCAGGAATACATCCCTAAAATTTTCAACTACTAGAGGGGAATCTATATAACTTGATCTTTGGTCATCCAAATATAAACTCTCAATATGTTATGTCATCCCTCCCAACCCCAAATGCTCAGGTCCTGTTCAATTTTCTTGGACATCCCATTCACTTTTCTTTAGAAACAATCTTCCCTCTAGTGATGTGAAACACACCTAGAAGTGATGGTAATTAATAAAGGTAAGAAATAAAAACCACCAATCCATTCTTACAATGTCATGAAACACTATAATATCTAATACATAGAGGTACCAAATTAAGTAACACCCTCCAACCTCATGGGGGGACTCCTTGAACTGACATACACCAATCATTCAAATCCCTAATAAAGTTCCTAGAATAAGAAAATTATCAGATGTAACAACACAGAGCCCAAGGCTCTCCACAAAGGGAACTTAAATGGAACCATGAGAAGCCTTAGTATCAAATAATTCATAAGAGAAAATAGAGACACCATGAAATGAACCACATAAAGTAGTGTGTTTGGGATCCTACCCATGTTGGGTCTGTTGTACAACATATGTTTGAACTATGCCACAGCCTTATTAAAATGACTCACTTTCCTGAGCAGATCCCCCATGTTGTTACTAAGAACCTAGAGTTCAGATAAGATGTCCACAACCACATCCTTAGTCTAAGTGGCATGATGTATTCCAATTCCCTATAAGGTGAGAATCTATTAACCCTTATCTTGAATATGGAGTCAGTGTAGACCCACATCACAAGTTACTGGATGAAACATTCTATTAAAATGTTATAGATGGTCGATCATGCTGCAAAATCGGCACTCGACTGGGACCTATCGACCGTGAGACCTAAAATTCCCTTGACTACCAAACTGGTAGAACCTCACATTGCTACCTGATTATACTTTATAACTAATATTTTCACCGAAAAAAATCTATTGGTGATGCTTCTTACTACCGGTCGAGACATTACCAGATATTGGTGGTGAACCTCCCTTAAACTCACATCCAAATTCCCTCATATTATGATCGGTTATAAGTGCTTCATTTATAATAGTAGATACAGAAGGAAACCAAATGACATGCACTTATTATCGCATTTTGATCCAAATACCAACCTCAAATCTCCTAATCTTTGAGACATTTTCATCCATCAAATTAGGTTGAAAACACTAGAGCTCAATAAAATGGGCAATGTAGTCCATAACTTAGAAGGATATTTTCTCTAGATGCATGAACTCCCATGATATTTTATCCTTCATCCACCCAGGATAGTAATAATTATAGAATAATATTTGAAAATATCCCCATTATATATTGCAATGACTGTCTACCTATGTGATAACATCCCACAATATCTTAGTGGAATCATGTAGCATATATATCATGAGATATACCCTTCACTCAGGAGCAATCACTAGTTGATCAAAGATCATAAGCATGGACTCTAGCCATGATTTCTTAGCCTTTGTCCCACCATCCATTGAAAACATGGTCATATGTTGCTACTAGAACAGTCATGTCGATTCTACCAAAGATGTGGTAGGATACGATGCTCCCGATAAGGTTTTCATGAAATGCATAAAATGTTCACTGATCTGTGTGTCACCACCTACGTATGGTACAATAGTTGGTTCCTAAAACAGAACGACATGAGGATACACTTGTAGGACATAGCTTACCACCTCTAGGGGATGATCATATCCACTCTCCTGGTGTAATTCTGGTTGTCATCATGGAGGAATTATTCTAAAAGGTCCAACCCACACCTCAATTCAAGAGTAATTTCAAAGATCACAGTTCAAGAGTTTTGGAACTAAACAGGGTAATAAAACCTTCAATGGTTATAAAAAGATGATAACACGGCATGCAGAAACCATACAAGACATGTACCCTCACGATCCGACTTGGAAATGTACATTTTCCAGCCTGGGCATGTAAACACCCTAGATACACAATGTGCTTGAATTATACACAGCATGTACGTGAGTATCCCTTTCTAGACATGTACGTTTACATGATAGAACCATACAGTTTCATCATGAGTAACACTACAAAACGTGTGCCTATTGTACATAGTGTTTATTGGAAGAAAACCATCATTCAGTGTTCTCTTTCACATGGTTGGACACACAATTACATACCTAATTATGTGTACTTATGAAAACTTTTCCTCTCAAATAGAGGAACACATGGAATGTGATCCTAGTATCACACCCCATTTTTTAGGTTTACAGAGAGTAATCATATTAAACTACACTAAAACCCCCGTTTCTTTGAAAATTAAGATAATGGTATACTAAATTATGATCTATGAGGGCCCATAGTCAATGAAAATCAATGTTTTGAATCCACATGTAGCACATCATATCAAAATTCATTTTAATGTTGGTACATGATCCACCAAATTCTGATCCAAGAGGGCCCATACACCTCAGGAACCAATGTTTGGTGTCCATCCATTTCGAACCATAACAAAAACCAATACACCTATCACAACATTATGAATATCAATCATGATACCTATCACAAAAATATGTATATCTAGAATGGAATTTATCACAACAGAATGAAATCATTAATGATCTCTAAATCAAATGGTATGATTTCATGGAATGTGATTTCTAGTATGTTCCTACATGATGCATGAGATTGCATACCCTCATATCAATGGGTTGAAACAAAATATAACCACAATAACGTCAATAATAAAAGCACAATTCTAGTGCATCACTCGATGGTGAAATAGAATCAATTTTAATATCCCTAAATTCAAAAATCTTTAATCAATCAAGGAAACTTCGATTTCCCTATATGTGTGGTAGCTAGTCCCGAGCATTATTTATTAGCAAACCCCATTTTTTCATATCCATGTATAATGGCCCCAAACATTAAGAAAAACCTGAAAAGAATAACCTATGATACCAGAATGCAAAGTCCCAGATCCCGATGGAACTTAAAAGAGACCCATAACCAATATCCCATATACCATTAATCACATATCCCCAAATACCATAGGCTTTTAACTATTAGTGTAGGATGAGGTGTGATAGTTGGGAAACTATGCCCTCATAGGAAGAATGTATCAATGAAGAAATAATAACAATATAATATCAAAATTAGTAATATCATGCAATATAAGTAAACAACAGAATATATATAATATAAATAACCATATATCATAGTATTCGAAGGATGATGTTTCATGTAACATGTTCTAGGAAAAATTCCAAAAAAGTAAACGTTATTGTAATATGTGATACAACCACCAAAATTACAAAAAAGACCGAAAGATACTGAAAACTTTGTCAAGCCTCAGCTTGTTCCCATGATCTCAAACTCCTATTATAAAATCAAGTACCTCTAGAAGGATTCTAACCCTTACCGACACATGAAAATATATATTTTCATTGGTCCAAAAAACATGAACCAAATAGTGTGTTATACTGAATTCTATAAGGAAACCACCCATGATCTATGAAATTCAGTTAGTTAATATATTTTACAAGTAGTGTGCATTAATGAAATAAGTAGGCTTGGAAGTACTCAAAAGTGAAAAAATCCAATATGAACTAGATTTCATTTACCTTCATTTCATTTACATTAATTAATTCAATTACCTTCAATTATATAAGTCTCGAGATCTTACCTATGACTGACAACCCTTGTGTAAAATATAGAACAACATGTACCTCAGAAATCCATCTGAACAAGTAAGTGAAGAACAAATCTAGGCATCTTCTTTGTCTTAGAAGACACGTCATAAATCATTTCATTTAAATATTCAATTTATTAACTGATATTCTCCATGGAATTCTTATGATGGAATTAAATTATAACTCTAGATGAAATTCTATATACAAACTAAAAAACTTGTCCTAGAAATCCTCTATTGAAACCCAGTATCACTCTAGTTTAAAACCTTCGAACATCCTACAATCTTGTCTCAAAAAACCTCTCTGGAGTCTCATTATCGCTATAGGTGTGGTATGAGTCCATTTAAAATAAGGTCATTACTGGAGGTATTACAAGGAAGCCCCATGTATCACTCCATACATGTAAAAATATATGATAAACATTGTACATGGATTCCTTCAACGATCTAAGTTTCACTCCGTAAAATATATAAATCCTCAGTGAGCCAAATAGAAACACTCGTGTCTCACTCAAGGTATGATCATAATAGCCATCACAACCTCATAAGTCTCAGGCATTCAATTACTCACTTGGTTAAAACACAAAACAATAATCACATCTAATTTAATTTATTACAAGGATTTAATAATAATAAAATCACAAGTGAAATTCATATAACATTAAATACTTGTGAATTACACAGTAACATGATTTAAGGAAGTGAAACTCACATGGGTACATTTTATATAACATGAATATCATGAAATTTAAAATACAAAAATCTTAATCATCTTATATTACCTGTTTGAAAAAAAATTATATAACCAATTTAAAATCAAACCACCTATGGTAGAGAAAACAAAGGCATGCCCAAATGCATCCTATGGAAAACTACCATAAATAGTCATATGTGGGAAAACACCACCTTGTGGTGGCACTAATTCAAGGGAAAACACTAACATGCATAAAATCACACAATAAATTATGTAAAAATTTATGGGAAATAGATATTGAAAAAATTCATTCAAGGTGACACCCCAAAAATGGACTTGTGGCACTCTAGCACATATAATCAACATGACAATTTGTGAATGGAATAAGCCCACATAACTCATAGTTGAAAAATTATACTCATCTAGTTTTGGCCAATAATTCAAGATAAAATAATGTACATATGGAAAATGATCATAGAATCTCCTCATTTGATTACATGGTAAATAGAATATATCATGAATAATGTATCAGGAGGAATAAGGAGCTTACCGATGGGGTTCCAATACATCTGATGGAATTTGAATCGGAGTCCAGACAGACAAAGGGGGGGGGGGGGGAATCATCCCTTAGAACTACTGTTCAAGAACCAGTGGGTGAGCCTCTATCCAAAAGTGATAAAACAAGGATAATTCCCATTTTTACAAAAAATATTACATGGCATGTACATTAGAATACATTCCATGTATATGCCTTTTTTTCCTTCTACAGATATGCCTTTCATGTCATGAAAAGGCCTACCGACATCAATACATGGCATTTATTGGTATTACAAAGAGTGTAACCCTCAATCACCTTTTTTAATTGTCTTGTAATCATCCCATAACCTTTTCTCCTCTAGTTTTTTTAAATACAAACTTGAAATTAAAGAACTATACCTCAAAGGAAGCACCAGGTTCTTATAACATCTATCTTCTTTTAATAATTTTCTGAGTTAGGTTCTTGGAATTTTTTAACCAATACCTCTATGAAATCCTCATGCCATACACTAGAAGAGTGGCAATGACCATGTTCCAGATGGGGTGGGCCTTGAGCTGCCAGTCATACCTCCAGTAGTGCCACTCAAATTATCACCTACTAAACCTTATTTGGTAACTACTGCTAATGTTTGAGATTGTTTCTGATGAATGATTTAGTCCATGCATGGTGATTATTGAGCTGCACCTATAATGATTGTGAAGGTATGTGATTAGCTGTTGTGGTATCCTAATATATTATGAGCGGATAATATTCTACAAGAAACTAGGTCATGGATTGAAGCCACAATATCTATTGTTGATAATAGGTTTACACCTCAAGATAAGTGGGTCAATATCTCTACTAACATGCTGCATGATTCATTCACACCCTAGTAGGATGTAGTTACCCAGTCCAGTCACCTCCTGGGCATGGTTTGGGATGATTTCCAGATTGGCTTCTATGATTAGTTCATTTCTCAAACACTGAGAGTTGATAGAGCTATGTAGTTCATGCATCTCAAACAGGGTTCTATGTTAGTTATGGAATATTTGGTGAGTTTCAATATGTTCTATCACTTTCAACTGCTTCTATCCTCTGATGAACATTCACATACTAGACACATTAGGGATGGGATCATGAATTCAATATATACTCAGGTAAATTTTCTTTCACTTCCGACCTTCTGTAAAATACTCAATCATTATCTTATCACTGAGTGAAACCTAAGGGACAATGATAGTAACAAATTTAGAGGAACAATTCCGCAACATGATGATAGTTATTTTAGTTGTATAAAGTGATATCACAAAGTTTATCATTAGGTTAGTGGAAGTCATATTACATATATTGGTAGCTAAGTGGTGGATCCCCAGTGTTGAAGGTAGTTAAACTTGAATCAAATGTGTGATAGAGACCCTATTTTACGTTGACCATGTGACCATATAGGGAACTTATGGATATTCATTCAGGCATTTCTATCATCATGTTGTGGAAGAGTATATACTCCAAATACACCATCAGAAGTGGGTTATTTTACATCGCATCAAGTAGGGAGTTGAACTAACACTGGAATGATTAGTCAACGTGGAGGTCATGGGTGTGGTATCCAGACTATGGATCCCCAGTAATACTAGAAGGTAAGTTTTTATCATGGTAGTCTACCTACAGCACATGTATTTGGTCCGGTCCACCTTTATAATTTTTATCCAATACTCATTGATCGGTATACAAGACCTTCAATAGTATGAGTTACAATTCTAGTAGCATTTAGTATAGAATTGGATTTATTTGACATAGGTTCATCAAACATTTTTGTAACCTTGTCTATTTTGGAAACCATTAGGCTGGAAATATTGTATTAGGGTATTATAATGAACATAGATACAATGAAGGTAGTATGGCTTGAGGGCATAATCCATTGAAGGGACTATCCACTTATTGTGGGCAGTTTTGATTTCATGTGGGACATCTTTATTCTCGTGTTGATGGTCTATGGTTTCATTCTTGGGATTGATGGGTAGTATTTGTATCATTACATTGAAGAACTATATCATTGTAGGGAATTATTCACATCACCCATAGGCAATATTTTTCATTATAAGGCTGAGTAGGGTGTCCAGGGTAGTAGAGGTGGAATAGAGCATCATTGGTTAGGTTGAGTGACCACTCATATTTCCAATATCTTCATAGAGTATCAAGGTCTGAACCATGATGAATTCCCACTAGTAGTAGATCCTTTCAGGGATGTATTTCTTGAAGAATTTTATAGCTTAACTCTGAAGAGAGGATTATAATTTTTGAATGATCTAATTCTAGGAGTAGCACCAGTGTCCATTTCTCTATAAAGGATAACACGTAATAAACATTAGGAGATCAAGATGTAGTAATAATATTTAGAGAACAAAGGTTTTATAGGCCCTATAACTTCATCTTGCAGTTCTTCCATCACTTTTTCTATTAATTTGTATTGGAAATTTTGCCTATGTATGGATTACTTACATTTGAACAAGAATATAGTTAAAAACGGATATCCACTACCCATAATAGATGATATATTTAACAATATTTGAAGATATACGGTGTTGTCTAAGATCATCCATTAATAAACCAACCACTAGTATTGAGTTTTGATATCATACATGCCTCATAAAACATTGAGTTATAGGTATGGTCAATATCAGAACTTTGTTGTGTTTTTTCCCCACAATAGCACCCACATTTTTTTCTCTACAGAATAGGGTGTACCACCCATATCTAGATTCATTTTTTGTAGTCTTTGTGGACAGAATTATGGGGTATTCTCACACTCATAGTGACCATTCTAAACACATTGAGATCATTCTTGGTTCATTGATATAGATTCATCATAATACCAAGTGTGAATAATTCCCCTTGTGGATCAGAAAATTTCAGATTTATGTCATATTATCAAGGAATCTGGAGTCTCTATTGACTTTTAGGCAGATAGTATAGTGGTTTAATAGTAAAATTCCAAAATCATGTTTGATATACAGAGTTTCTTTGGGTGGCTAGATATTTCATGTATTTTATAAAATATTTATCATGACGTTCTTGAAATCTTAATTGTCTTATTGAGAAGGGTTTCTTGTTATAGAGGTTATACGTGTGAGAGAATGCCTTTCAGGATTTGAAAGGGAGTCTTGTTTGGGCATTTATATTGAATATTTTAGTTCAAGGAATAGGTTATACCATCTTATTTTATAAATTTGGAGTCATCCATTATTTATAATTGTTTCCAGACGATATGATCATTTTATACAGATCTCTGTAGTTGAGGCATCATGAGAGAAACTACCTGATAAACAAACTTGAGCTAGCATTAGTTGTCCATGCCTTATGTTTCAAGATACCATATATGTTTGATACATGATTTATATTGTTATAGAACAAAATAGATTCAAATATATTTTTAATCCACATGACATGAATCATAGATAGCTAATATGGAAATTATATATTCAGTACATTGATTTCAAACTCTCTTATATGACATGATAGGGAAATATAGTTGTCATTATGGGGTGTCAGATTACTCAGGAAAAATCCATACGGGATTCAAGTGATGAATAGAAATTAATGTCTATCTTATTTAAGATGCATAAAGAGTTTAAAAATATTCAAGATCATTCATTCCTCTCAACCATGACAGTTACATATTCCCTCCTTTAGAAGATAAAGAGTATGAAATTTTCTTATCACGAGGGCTTGGTTCTCTATGAGTGAATTTCTGGAGCTGACTCTCCTCTAGTTTGGTCCATGGATAGAGGTGACATTATGAGTATATTTTGACATGAATGGGATCCTACAGATATAATAGATGATATTATGTGCATATGCTATGCTTCATAGTGGGATCTTTTTCTAGGATTCTCCAAAATATACCGAGGCATGTTATTCCTCTATTGGTGTATTGGGATGAAACGACAGATAGCATGCTATATAACTAGGTATTCAACCTTTCAATTGGTAAATATGGAGCAGTAGAGTCATACATGATTTTAATAGCTTCATACAATACTAAAATTCAAAGGGTAATATATTGGCATTGAATTTTTATTCGAAAAACCTATATATCCTAGAGGTAGAGACATTGTATGGGTAGTAATTGACTACTTGATGAAGGTAGACCAGTTCATTGCTATTACGGATACATTCTCAGTTGATGATATGGGATGTTTTTATGTCTTTGAGATCACTATTCTACATGGGGTTTAATGCACCGACCCTCATTACCCAGATTCGGTGTATTATTACATAACATTGGCATGATCACAAGGGATCAAATCCCGAATGACGGATCTATTTAGTAGTCGTGGAAGTAATAGATACATACATAAGTTTTACATTACATTATAAAATGAAAAATAAAAACAAAATTGTTTCTATTTAACACATTGATATCCCTTAGACTATCCCTCTTGTTCAATCATAATATACTTCTTTGCATCCTAGGAAAAATAAACTATAGAAATGGGTGAGCTCAGGTGCTCAGTAAGGATAACAATATTGTGGAAACATTCATAAATATTCTTAAATATTTAAGGCAATTTATAAGACTAAAACAAAAGAATTTGAAACTTAAACTACAACATAATATTTCAATGATAAATCAAATAATTTCATTTATTTTTCACATAGACGCTCTACTAGTCGAACAATCATATATAATATCAATATCCAATTTCATAATGACATAATGCATAATGTCGAATATCATAACCACATAGTGATGGCCTTGTGCTAAGACTAAAGATAATATTTTGTCAAGGCCTTGTGCCAAGACACTAGTTTTCCTCATGATACCTACCGATGTATCGAGGATCTATAGCGGGCTCCACCCATCACTTAATAAGTCCAATGCATTTTTATATGAAAATGTTGAAACATAACGTAAACATTCGAATTAAAAGTAGCGTAGAAAATATTAATAATTTATTCATAAACAATGAATGGAATAAAAATAACACATCCATAGTAAAAAATATCAAAAAACCATCAATACAATACAGAAGATTTTATCATAACAAATCAACTTCAAACAAATGTAAAATCCATCAATGGATGTTGACATAGATGAAATCAAATCTATTTTAGAGATGTATCTCTTTCTATTTTTGAAATTCTTTAAAAGAAACATATTTATAAAAGAAAATATATATTTTGAAAATATTCTTGTAAGCTTGTAAGACATGTTTTGAAGATGTAATAAAAGTGGATAATAGTCGCACTTGCCGTATAAGTTAAAAAAATTCTTCCTTTAATTTTTCCAAAAAGGTCTTAAATGACCTTGTTTGGAAAACAACGAAATGATACATTCAAAATAATCCATTAAAAAATCACATAATGGTATATATGAATTTAACCAATATTCTAAGAAATATTAAGAATATTTTGAAATACATTTTTAAGAAAAACAGTTTTGGATGATAATGAGGTCCAAGTAGATAATCATGTATAAACAACCTTAGATAATGAAGATACTGTAGAATTAACCCTTAAATTTTACTTTTCCTTGATCGAGGGTATGTTAAAATCATATATAATAGTTAAATAATTGTTATTAAATCATAAAATAACCACATACATAAATATGATATCATATATGATCTTCTAATATTACTTTGTTAATAATATTTCAGTTGTATCATCCTTTCAAGTGTTAACAGATTCATTTTCCATTATACGGTTAGTTTTCTAAGCCATTTTTATTATGGATAGGATATATTTTAATAATATTCAGAATGATATTAAGTTCTCAAAAATAATTTTTAATCATAAAATTGAAATAATTCATTAATGGTTATTATGGGGAATGAATTTCATCACGTTCATTGAGATGGTAATCCATACGTATGTACGAGCGACAATATCACTCTATTGATGTTGAAATCATATATAATTGGATGGTATATCATACATAAAGAATCCTTAAAATATTTTTTTTATTATTTACATAATTAATACTCATTATTAAACCCATCAAAATAAGGAATTGTTTGAATAACAAACTACACAGCAAAGTGGAGATGGTAAGTCGTACGTACGCACATATGGTGACATTCCATTCATAGGATGGATAAAATAAGGAATATGGTTGTAACATAATTATAATAACATTACAGTATGTATAATTTATTTGATTTATTATTTTGGTATGGAAACAACAAAGAAAGAATAAGTTGAAGAAGAAAAGAACACTGAAAGAGGTGGTGAAATTATTACCTCTTCTTCAGGTGATTCTTTTTTAGTTGATCAAAAGGGATATTTAGGTTTATCGTCTGATCAATGTAAGTAATATAATTCAAATTTAAGGTAGTTGGGAGGCTATTTGGGCAGGGTTTGGATGAGCCATATGGCTTTGGAGGTGTGATTTTGAGAGAATGGGATGTACCCTTTTATATGAGAGGTGATGGTCACTTTAGGAAAAGATAGAAATATTATTTTGTTAATCAATCATAAATGTTTCATAAAGGATCCAAAATGATTTATTTCAATTATAGGGTGTGGATTCATCAAAAAAATCTCCAAAATAGGTTTTAGATAGGTTTAGGTCACCATATAACCTTATCATTTAGATTTAAGTCTCAGTTAAATTGTTTACCTTTCCCCATGCAATATAGTATTATTATAATAAATGGTAAATAAACATTCTATAAAAACCCATGAGAACCCCATGTGGTTCATTATAGTTGTATATAACCTTATATAAGTCCTTTGGCCAAACCTTATATTTTTAGGAATGTTATATCAATTCATAATATAGAATTTGTTTTACAAACTCCTTTATGACAATTTTGACACTATTTTGTATTTTGTTTTTGTGAAAGTCATAAAAACTTCATCACGTCAAATTTTTTTTAATTAACCCTATAATGTAATATAAACCTATAAAATTAGTGTAATTAATCATATGTCTCAATTTATATTTATTTGTATATTTATAATATAAATTATTTTAATCATTCATTAATAAGGTAATCACTGCATCATCATTGTATCATAAATATATTTTATTATTTAATGTCTAATAATTATAAATAAAATACAATTTTTTGGAAATATTTTTATATTTATAATGAACATTTCTAGTCAATTTAACATATGTATAACCCTATATTAAAAATGGTTTAGTTATGAAACTTTGAATTCAACAGTTTTAACTCTTCTTTAAAAATTATTATAATAAATGTACTAACCTAATCCAAGTGAATGAAATAGATCATATTTTATTCCTAATGTTGGTTTTGGTCAAAATATAGTTATCCAATTGAATTTTTACATGTGTTAGGGTAATTATAATATCATTTTTTACCTTTAATTACTTTATTTACTTTTAACCGTGGTAAAAAAAGTCAAAATTTTCTATTCACCAAAAACTATTTTCATCCTATTGAACCAAATATAACTTCATGATGTCAACCATGTCTCTTAGATTTTTGAAATTCTATTCACAGATGCGGCAAAATTACATTTCCTACAAATTTGCAAAATGCGCCTAGAAGGTGGGTAAAAGACATCTAAAAGGTTGATAAATATATATATATATATATATATATATATATTATAAACTGAATCCAATGAAATTAATTAAATATATATAGGTATTATGTACCTATTTTTACGTAATATAAATATAAATAAAATAACTAATTATTTTTAAAAAAGACAGTTTTAAACAATAACACAGTGTTTTTCACTATTCCTCAAAAATTGAATGTTTTCCGAAAAATACCAAAAATTCACCATAAGAAAATTTTGATATTCAGAATCCAAAAATGAAATCAATTTTGAAAAATAAAATTTATAAAATTTCAAAAAGATGGTATTACAATTCATATAGGCTAGTTTGATTGGTCACGGTGTGATAGAACTCGAAGTTGCATACAACACAAGCTATTGTATTATTCAAAGAGAATCATATCGTGGAATATTGGGGTGTTACATTACCCTCTACCTCAAATAATTTCATCCTCAAAATTTCTATAATATTACTGCAAAAAATGATTTGGGTGGTTCTTCATTATATTTTCCTCAGGTTCCCACTTTACATCTCCATCTTATGATTTCTCTATAGAAGTTTCACCCGATGAGTCATCCGGTTTGGATACACTTGTTCTCTGGTATCAATAATTTTGATAGGATCTTCACAATAAGACAGGTTAGGTTCTAGATCAATTTCTTCAGAGGTGAGTACATTCGTTGGGTCAGGCATGTATTTTTTAAATAGTGATATGTGGAACACATCATGAACTTTGGAGAGACTTGGAAGAATTGCCAAACAATAAGCTAAAAATCCAATTAGTTTAAGAATTTAGAAAGGTCCAATTTACCTAGGACATAATTTAACCTTCTTTCTGAAATGTATAACACCCTTCCATGGAGATACCTTTAGGAAAACATGATCTTCTACATTAAATTATAAATCCTTTCTTTTGTTATCAGCATAGATCTTTTTCATACATTGAGCTACTTTGACGAGGGTTTGGATAACCTACACCTTGTCTATTATTTCATCAACAAGTTCTACTCTTATGAGCTTTCTTTCACCACCATAATCATAACAAGATGCCGTGCGACATCTCTTTCTTTATAACGCTTCATATTGTGCCATCAAAATACTAGAATGAAAGCTACTATTATAGGAAAATTATACCAAAGTTAATTTTGATCCCACATACCTTAAAAGTAATGTGACCAAGATATAAACAAGTATTCTCGGGTTTAAATATTCCATTCTAAAAGTCCATTAGTTTGAGGGTGGTAGGAAATTATCAAATGAAGATCAATATCAAAGGCCATCTAAATAATTTTCCATAATCTTGATGTAAAATGGTTATCATGATTAGAAAAATTAGATATGTGTACTCTATTATGTCTTTGAACTTCATTAATATATAGTATTTTTAGATGTTAAAGTGGTAAATCTTCTCTTATAGCAAAAAAATTCACTGACTTGGTAAAAAGATCAACAATGACCCATATTGCATCATTCCTTCTTGGAGTCTTGTGCAGTCCAATGATAAAGTCCATTGTAATATCCTCCCACTTATACTCATGTATGGGAAGAGGTTTCATGAATCTTCTAGGATGTTGTCTTACAACTTTCCCTTGTTGAAAAACCATATATCTTGACACAAAATTTGAAATATCTCTCTTCATGTTGTCCCACAAAAAATGTTCCTTCAGATATCTTTTCATTTGAGTGCTAGTAGGGTGTATAGAGAAATTGGATATATGATCATCATCCAATACATCCCTTTTTAGATCAGGTATATCTGGAACAATAAATTATTTTTCCAAATTTCATAATTTTATCTTCACATATGATGTCAATCAATCTACCAACAATCAAAGCTTTTGATTTTTTTGAATGTCCTTATCATCAGTCTGAGAACATTTAATATTTTCTAGTAAAGTTGGATTGGAAACCATTTAATAAAGTAATGATATTTCACCTTCCATGTTTATTCCCACATACATATTTACTAGATCAATGAACACAGTACCCCTTTTAACTCTCATCTTGTTCAAAACTCCATGATCCAGTCCTCTCAAAAAATATTCCACCATAATTTCCTTTCCTGGGTGTTAGTTTAAAGTGAAATCATAATCCTTGAGTAGTTCAAGCCAAGTTATTTGCCTCATGTTGTGTACTTTCTATGAGAAAATATACTCCAAACTCTTGTTATTAGTACATATCTCACATTTTTCACCATAGAGATCGTGTCTCTGTATCTTTAAAGAAACTATTACTGTTGCAAACAGAGGATCATGAGTCAGATAGTTTTGTTCATGACTTTTTAGATTTCATAATGCATAGGAAATAACTCACCCATTCTACATAAGGACACATCGTAGTCTTTTCATTGAAGCATCACTATAAATAACAAAACCATCATTCCCTGGAGAAAGATTCATGATAAGATAATTGACCAATATTTTCTTTAATTCTTCAAAAAATTCTTCACACTCTTTTTTCCAAACAAATTTTACCCCTTTATGCGTGAGCCTGATTAATGGGTTTTCCAAACTAGAAAATTTCTGCAAGAAACACTGATAATAACCTGCTAAACCAATAAAACAACATTCCTTAGTTATACTAATCAGTGCTGGACATTCTTATATTGGTCTTGTCTTAGAAGGATAAAAAAAGATTATATTTTTTGTGACAATTTGTCCATGAAAAGAAATTTCATGAATCCATAATTCACACTTGTAAAACTTCCCATATAATTCATTTCTTCTGAGGGTTTTCTGAATATTGCACAAGTGATTTTCATGATCTTGGTATCATTTTGAGTATACCAAGATACCATCAATAAATAATACTACAATTACATAAATATATTCCTTGAAAACTCTATTAATTATATCCATGAAAACAGAAAATGCATTATTCAGTCCAAAAGGTATTACTCAAAAATCGTAATGCCCGTACCTGGATCAAAATTATTTTTTTCAGAATGTCTTCCTTCTTCACACCCAACTGATTATATCGATATCGAAGTTCAATAATTGAAAAATATTGATCTCTATGAAGATTTTCAAATTAATCATCAATGAGAGGTTGGGGAAACTTGTTCATTATTGTTATAGCATTGATCTCCCTGTAGTCAATGCACAACCTTATAGATCCATCTTTCTCATTAAGAAAAACTATAGGAGTTACCCGTGGAGAAAAAATAGAGAGAATAAATCCTTTATTACTCAAATACACTAGTGTTTTTTTAGTTCCACTAATTCCATAGTGTCCATTCTATGAGGGATCTTCGATATGGGCCTTGAACTAGGAATTAAATCAATTAAAAACTCAATTTCTCATTCTAGAGGATGTGCAAGTAAATCGTATGGAAACACATCAACATATTCCTGTACAGTAGGTATGTCCTATATTAAAACATTTTTTCCCCAACCATAGTTATTTCATTATCTTACTACCAAATAATTGAATTTCGTAGAGATACTATAGGTGGATCTCGATAAAAATCAGATGGTGACGTTTCTACTATAAGGATAAGGTACTCCTAATCATCATCGAAAATTGTAACCTCTATCTTCTAAAAATAAATTTTCGCATCATGGTCTGAAATCCAATCCATACCAAGGATTATATCATATTCAATCATGGCTATGAAAATGCGATTAGCTGATAAAGCCATTTATATTCCCTAATGGGGACTGTTTCACAAAACATTATGGTATTGATACTTCCCTTATAAGTTTTGACTGAAAACTCCCTTGTCAAATCAGATTGGAAATATCTAGTTTTCTTAGAAAACTAAGATGATATTAAACAATGTGATTATCCATAATCAAATAAAGCAATGTATAAACATGATAAAACAATAAAATTACCTACCACCATGTCTTTCATAGCATCAACCTCAGTAGTAGTGATCGCATAAGCTTGACCTTTGTCCCTCGGCATATCTAAGGTAATTTTACTCGTCTCTTAGGACATTCATTTGCATAATGAACTGTTTATATACAATTGTAGCATTCACCATTTATTGCCTCCTTCATTCCCTTATAATCATGAGCTTGGGGGCGTTTTTCACCACACATGTAGCAGACTCTCATTCCCTTCAGGAAAGTACCACGGTTTTTCCCACCATTACCACAGGATCGAAATTTAACATTTCCATTCATCCCCTTATATTCATTTCTAGAGTGTCTATAAGATCTCTTCTTCCCTTTCTTAGATTTAAATTCATAAGACTTAGAGAATTTTATTTCTATTGTGATAAGACAAGATACAATATCATCGTATGATAAGAACTATAGTGAGACTAATGCTTGATGGAGAAATGGTTTTATCCTATCAAATAATCGATTAATCCTACTCATTGAGTAAAATATATAATCTATAGCATACCTTTCTAGCCTTGTAATGTTAGACTCATACTTTGCGACATTCTCATCATCCTTTTGTATCACACTCAGAAATTGTGTTTCCATATCCGATTGATGGTCACAAGGAATGAATTTTTCTATTAAAATATCTTTAAACTCCCTCTATTCTATATTTTACACATCTTCATCCTCCTTTTTGTTTTTAATTAATGACCACCATTGATCAGCATCTCTAGTGAGGTGATAAACTGCCATGAACACTTTTTCCCTTTCACTACTCCCCAAAGCATAAAATATTTTTTCTAAAGAACTTATCTATTGCTCAGCTACAAATTGATTTGTAGTCCCCTTGAATGTTGGTTTTTGTTTTCTTATGAAGCGTCCTAACATTGATCCTCCATGTTTTATGTCCAGATACCCCATATGAGTAAAGTTATTATTCATAATCAGAGTGAGTTGTCCATGTATGGTGATAAGTGGATTTGCACCAGTTTCACCACCAACTCCACTATAATTATCTTGAGTATGAGATAAATCCCTACATGGATTACGTGCATTGACATAGTTCCCATTCCTTCCACTAGGTAACATTTCTAAATAATAGAATACACTATATTAGTTTATGAATCACAACACATAACTCCAAACTTGAAAAACACTTAACATAAATTAAATATTTTAAAGACATAATCCATAATCCTTATAATGTTTTCCTTGAGGATATAAATACTCATAAAACGTTATAATGGGTTTTAAATAAAATGTGAATTATCCCAAGCATATCATCTGGGAGTGTCGTTACCAAGAGTGCAGTAAGGCCCATTTTCGTGTACTGGGATACCATAGGTCAAGCCCGGAACTCCATTTCCGAGTTTTCTCTTTTAGGTACATCTGTTCTAGGGCCAAATCTACCTACTAATATCTAGACAGAGATGTATTGCTTGGAAAACTCACAAAATCTATAATTTACCAAATTTTTTGGAATTTCATCTATACAAATCCTCAATGTATATCATAGGGTAATGTTCTCTAATCAATGTTTTTTTAAATCTAGTTTTCAACAGTTGTACCAAACTTCCTCTGATACCAACTATAATGCCCCGAACCTAGTCATCTAGTGTCGTTTCATTATTAAATAACATTGGCATGATCGCAAGGGATCAAATCCCAAATGACCGATGAGTTTAGTATCCAAGGAAGTACTAGATAAATACATAAGTTTTATGTAAAATTATAAAATAAAAAACAATTAAAACATTGTATCCTTTTAACACATTCATATCCCATAGACTATCCCTAAAATATAGTCATAATATACTTCTTCGCATCCTGGGGAAAATAAAACAGAAATGGGTGAGCTCAGTTCCTCAGTAAGGATAACAATATAACAAAAACTTCAATAAATAATGATAAACATTTACAGAAATGTATAAAACTAAAAAAACCCCTCTTAAACAAAAACAACAGCACAATATGGAAATGATGAATCATATAATTTCATTTACATATTCACATGAATATTCTACTAGTCGAATAATCACATGTAATATCTATATCCAATTTCATAATAATAGAATGCATAATGCTGGACATCATAACAACATAGTCAAGGCCTCATGACAAAACTACAAATAATATTTTGTCAAAGCATTGTGACAAGAAACTAGTTTGTCTCAATATACCTACCAATGAATCGGGGAACTATAGTGAGCTCCACTAGTAACATACTAAGTCTAATTCATTCCTCATATGAAAAGGATGAAACATAACATAATCATTAATATTAAAACTAGCATAAAAATGGAAATAATTTATCCACAATTCATGAATGGTATAAAAAAACAAATCCACGGTCAAACATATCACAAAACATTCAATACAATATGGAAGATTGTATCATTATAAATCAACTTCAAACAAGGGTAAAATCCATTAAAGGATGTTGACATAGATGAAATCAAATTATTTGATAGAAATATCTTTTTCTATTTTGAAATCATTTATAAGTAACGTATTTACAAAAGAAAGAATTTCTTGTTAAAATATTCATATAATAATGTAAGGGAAGCTTTGAAACTAGTTATAATGTTGGAAAATTTCTGCACTCACTGTATAAGTTAAAAAAACATTATTTCCTTAAAATTGTAAAAACGGTCGTAAAGGATCTTTTTTGGAAAATGATGGAATGATTCATCAATAAAAATTCAAAAAAAAATTAAAAAAATGGTTTAAATTATTTTAACCCATGGTCTAGGAAATAGTAAAAATGATTTGATATACATATTTAAGAAACACAAATGTGGATGATAAAGAGGTCCCAGTGGATACTCTTGTATAAACAACCTCAGATAATGATGAGATTGTATAATTAACCCTTACCTTGTATTTTTAATTGATAGAGGGTACAATAACATCTTATATAATAGTTAAATAATTTTTATTAAATTTTATAATAACCACATACTTAAATAAGATATCATATATGATGTTCTAATATTGCTTTGTTAATAATAATTCAGTATTATCATTATTTCAAGTGTTAACTGATTCATTTTTCTTTATATGCTTGGTTAAATAAGACAAGATTTTTTTTGAAAAGAGGTATTTGATTCAAATCTATAATGTAATTAAGTTATAAAAATTTATTTTTATTCATATATTGAAATTTATTGTTCAATAGTTATGATGGGGAATGAATTTCATCGTGTTTGTGGTGACGGTAATCCATACATACACACAAGCGACAATATCATTCAATTGATGGTGAAAGAATATGTAATGGAATTTTATATCATATATACATAATCATAAAAAGGATATATTAATTAATTACATAAGTTATACTCATTATTATACCCATCCAAATAATAGATTGTTTTAATAACAAACTACACCACGATGTGGAGACGGTAAGTTGTATGTACGCACCTATGGTGACTTGTCATTCATAGGATGGATAGAATAATGAAATGGATGTATTATATTTATAATAACATCACACCATGTATATGGTAATTTATTTATTATTTTGGTATGGAAACAACAATGAATTAGTATGTGGAAGAAGAAATGAACTTTGAAAGAGGTGGTGAAATTATTACATCTTCTTCCGGTGTTTCCTTTTGAGTTGATCAAAAATGATACTTAGGTTGTCATTCTGATCAAAGTAAATACTATTGAAATAAGTGAGGGTAGTTTGGATGATATTTGCGCAGGAGATGGCTGTGGAAAATTGATTTGGTGGTTTGATTTTGAGAGAAGGGGATGTACCCTTTTATAAGAGAGGTGCATGTCACTTTAGGAAAAGCTTGAAATATTATTTTATAATAAAAACATATTCGGTTTATAATGGATCCAAAATGATTTATTTCTAGGATAAGGTAGGTATGGGTCTAAAAAATCTCAAACAATAGGTTTTAGACTGGTTTAAGTCACCATATTAACCTTATCATTTCGATTTAACTCTTAGTTAAAAAGTTTATCTTTTACCAAGCATTCTTGTATTATTATAATAAATGGTTAATAAACATACTATAAAAATACAAGGTAACCTCAAGTGGATAATTATTGATATATCTAACCTTATCTATGTAATATGGCTTAACATTATATTTTTAGGAATATTATGCCAATTAATAATATAATATTTTTTTTAAAAACATATTTATGTCAATTTTAACACTATTTGGTATTCTGTTTTCGTGAAAGTATTAACAATAATATAACATAAATAATTATTTAATAAACCCTAACATGTCATATTATCCTATAAAATTAGTTTAATTCATTCTAAGTCTCAAATTAATTTTATTTGGATATTTATAATATAAATTATTTTAATCATTAATTAATAAGGTAATTATTTCATCATCATTGTATCATTAATAAATTTAATTATTTAATGTCTAAAAATTATAAATAAAAATAAATTATGGAAAAATATTTTTATATATATAAACATTTTTTATAGTTGAATTTATCTCATGTATAACCCTATATTAAAATGTTGTATTCATGAATCATTGAATTTAACACTTCTAAATCTTCTTTAAATAAAATAATAATAAATGTCCTAATCTAATCCAAGTGGACCAAAAGGATCATATTTTATTCCTAAGGATTGTTGTGGTCTATATATACTTATACAAAAGAATTATCACATGATTTAGGGTTAATATAATATCATTTTGTACTTTTAATTACCATATTTACTTTTAACAGTGGTAAATAAAAGTCAAAAGCTACTATTCACCATATATTATTTTCATCTTATTGAACAACATTTTAAGGACTAATGTCAACCATGTCTCTTGGATTTGTAAAAGTCAATTCACATATTGGATAAAATTATGTATTATGGAAATTTTCAAATGTTCTTAGAATGTGGGTAAAAGATGGTAAATATTCCAATAAATTTTTAAATATCCTAAATTATTATAAAATGACACTAATGAAGTACATTGAACATATATAGGAATTTGATGCACCCGATTTGTGTATAATTTTTCATAAATATTATCGAATAGAAAATAATGTTTTCAGAAAATATCTGTTGTTTCATGAACATATTCTTTGATTTTGAAGATTCTGTTTACTTTCACAAGCTTTCTGGCTAAAACAGATTAATAAAGGGATTTCTATGACAATTTTTAAACTACACGGTGTGAACTTTTTATACACGCAGTGTACATCTATACAGGGACACAGACCGAAGGAGGGTGTACAAGCCCATTTCATCAGACAGAATCTGCACGCCGTGTACTACATTCTCGAAGCGGTTGTTGCCGAGAAGGTTCTACACGCCCATGTGGCCGTTGAAGGAGAAACGACGTGTTCCATTTCTACACGTTGTATCTGATATTCTAGAAGGATTTGGTTTCCATATTTTGAAACTACATGCCGTGTATGGCGGTACTACGCGCCATGTACACTCAAAAACCATGTAGGGCCATGTGCAAAAGTCAATGTTGGTGTGTTAGGCCGCCTACTCATGGAGAAATTGGCGCCAAAGCCTGTTGACGAAAAAGTACATAGTGCGTACTCTCTATACACGCCGTGTACTTTATTTTCCTTTAAAAAGAGGCCTTGGACTATGGATTTTGGACTTAGAAACCATTGGACAGGAGAGAAGCTCTGCTACTACCATTCCCAAAGCCACCGAAGTGTCGTCGTTCTATCATTCTGCCTTCCGACACCTTACCTCAATGTTTACACGATGAATCTGTTAGGTATCACGTGTGTCATTTCTCTCCTGCTTTCTATGTGTAACTAAACCCCTCGGGATGGGGTTGTGGATGATAGGATCGTAATTTGATTGATGTTTTATATAGTTGTGTTTGCTAATTGTAAATATTTTTACTCTTCTTAATTCACTGTCAAATATAACTGAGAATTCTGAGCCAGACCAAGGGAAGAATTCTCAGTGATACAAAAGAGAAGTAACGGGGAAAACATCCATGACCATTATAATTTATTTCACCGATTCAAATAATGGACTGAACTTAATAAAGAATTAAGAACACTGACTACTAGACCAAGGAGTCAACTTCTCTAATTCCAAACAAGAGGAACCAGACCAAGGAAATCTTGTAATAAAAATGATATCCAAAATGACCGAATTATCATGAACAACACTTCCATTTAAACAATCTGCATTAGAACTACTTAATCACCACAGCCCCGACACGTCTTTTCTTCCTGTTTTTAAACTCTTTAAATTCACTCGTTCTTTTCTTTAAAGCTGTTAATCATTTCTTTAATGTAAAACAATATAGTTTTAATCCAAAACCAAAATAAAACCAATCAACTCTAAATTCTGCATACTTCACCTAATTAATTATTAACTCAATTGAATTAAAGCACGCCATAGTTCCCTGTGTATCGACCCCAAACTTATTCTACACTAAAGTTTTAATAACCGGAAATTAATTTGGGAGACATATAACTTCAGCCATAATGACAAGTGAGACCAAATTTTGGTGCTGTTTCCCAGGAAGTCTTTGGATTTAGTCCTAAGATTTAAATTGTGTTTATAGTTGATTTTAGTGAAAATAAAAATAAAAAATTATCAAAAATCACTTTTCTAACCCAATTTCAAATTTTCTCTTTTACTTTTCCCTTGTTACGTCTGGTATTTCTGTTGTGATTGTGCAGAAGCTTAAAGTGCATGAATAGATGCCCTACATGGTCCAGGAGGTACGAGTCATCGGAACTACATCCGCTCGGCCTGGAGATTGAACAAACTTTCCTTCGCCGTCGATGTGCACAAAAAGAAATTCATAACCAACAACCCTCTACCATGGAGAACATGGAAGAGGGAGCACCAGCCGTGGATGTTATGGCTGAGCAGCAGTAATAGGATCAACAACCTCCCACTCCTGGTCTACCGGAGAAGGCTCCTGAAGCTTCGTGGAATTCAATCTGAGGGATTACCAACGGCCGCCTTAGCAACCTCCTCCGGCGTACGAACAACGGAAAAAACCGCATAAACTCTTCCAAGGTCCCTATTTCACCCCTCAGGAGCATCAGTATCTGCAACCTGCACCCCCTCAGCAGCCACCTACAAGACGTGCGCTTATGGAGTACGATCTTCCTTCAATCCATGGAGCTGATACGGGCATCATCCGTCCTCCAGTCCAGGCCCAGAACTTCGAGATCAAGCCTACAATCATGCAGCTAATCTAGAACAATGTCCAATTAGAAGGCCTACCCAGTGAAGACCCGAATGCCCATCTCTCCAACTTTCTAGAGATTTGTGACACATTTCGCTACCATGGAGTGTCCGAGGACGCCATCCGTCTTCGCCTATTTCCCTTTTCCACAAGGGACAAGGTGAAAGTCTGGATCAAGGGGCTTCCACAATGATCTATCCTCCCCTGGGAGGAGCTAGCCCAGGCATTCCTGTCCAAAAACTTTCCACCATCAAAGATGGTGATGCTAAGGAATGAGATCCACAACTTCTAGCTTCACGACTCTGAGTCGTTATACAAATTTTGGGAATGTTTCAAAGTGATTCTAAGAAAATTACCACACCACGGACTCCCATATTGGATGCATGTTCAGACCTTCTACAGATGATTCACAAAAAATACCATGTCCGTGGTAGATGCTGCTGCTAAAGGTACGGTGATGAGGAAGTCTCCCAAAGAAAATTTTGAACTACTAGAAGATATGTCTCCCAAAAGCTTCCAGTGGCACTCTGAGAGGTGGACTCAAAAGTGATGTATGCACAATATTGACACTACCACAATGTTAGCTTCTCATTTGGACACTGTGTCCAAGAAAAGCGATGCATTGAATCTCAAAGGTGTATCTCAAGTTCATGCAGTGAACCATCCAGCATGTGGCGACTATGGTGATAACCACATCATGGGAGAATGCCCGGGTTCGACTAGAGGCCCTTCGATGAGCGAGGAGAGTTATGTTTACCAAAATCAAGGACCCAACCAGTACCAGTAGTACCCGGACCCGGTATGGAGAGATCAACAGAACACAGGCCGGGGCCAACAACAACAGAATCATCCACCCTAGCGACTTCCCAGCAACAACCAAACTCCATACCAGAACCAATACCAAAGGCTGCAATAACCCCATAATGGGCCTTATCAACAACAAGGGTATAATAACCCTCAACCACAGCAGCCACGACAGCCACCTCCTCCATCGGCTCAACAACAACCTCAGCAGGAGAACACCTCAAGGTTAGAGGATCTGATGAATAAAATCATATCTACTGTTGAGTCTCGATTCCAAAATCAGGAAGCTTTTATTTGAGTCCTAGAGAATCAGATTGGCCAGCTGGAAAATCAACTCTCAGGGAGGCATCCTCGTACACTACTGGGAAACACAGAGAAGAACCCGATGGAGGAGGCCCATGCCATCATGCTTCGGAGTGGAAAAGAGTTCCAACAGAACCAATCATCACAGCCACAAGCATCCACACCCACTATTGATGAAAAAGGTACCAATACCAACCCCTCCTCATCCAAAAGCCCACAGAAGGAGGTTCCACAGAATAAAGGGAAGGAGATTGTAAAACCTTTTGAACCTTCCTTACCCTTTCTAGAGATATTGAAGCAGAGGAAGCTGGACCAACAGTTCATCAAATTCATGGACATATTCAAGAAGCTGTATATAAATATTCCATTTGTAGAGGTGTTGACACATATGCCCACCTATGCCAAATATATAAAGGAAATACTCTCCAATAGACGAAAAATGGAGGATCTGGGCACCATTTCCCTAAAAAAAGGAGTGTTCTGTGGTCTTCCAGCATTCAATACCTCTCAAATTCCAAGATCTAGGTAGTTTCACCATTCCTTGTACTATTGGATCCTGTGAGTTTGGGAAGGCCCTCTATGACTTAGGGTCCAGTGTGAACCTCATGCCCCTTAGATTTTTCAAGAAGCTGGGACTCATCGAGCTCAATCCTACCCATGTAGCCCTTCAATTTGTTGATCGATCCATCAAACATTGGAAGGGACTACTGGAGGATGTACTAGTCAAGGTGGGTAGGCTGATCCTCTGTGATGATTTCATCATCCTCGACATGGGGGATGACCCAGAAGCACCTATTATACTTGGAAGACCTTTCTTGGCAACTGGGAAGGTATTGATCGATGTGCACCAATGAGAGATTATTTTCTGGGTAGGAGATGAAAGAGTTTCCTACAAAGTCTTCAAGGACGTCAAACATGCTTCTGTGTCAGAACATGAGAACTGTTATGCAGTTTCAACCATGTTTAACTATTTTAGTGAAAAAGGGGATGATCTGGTATGTTCTTTTACTTCAAATAATATTACTATTCTAGATATTTTATTAGAAGAAGCGCCAGAAGAATTGAAATTCATAGAATGATAGGGCGGCCACTATTGACAGCATGTAGTTGTTCCTAATAGTTTGGAATGGGACAAGGTGCAACCACTTGTGCCTTCGATTTTAAAGGCTCCTGAAATCGAACAGAATCCTCTTACATCTTCTCTCAAGTATGGGTATTTTGGACCCAATCAAACTTTCCCTTTTATACTTAATGAAGAACGTTCACAGGAGCAGGAAGATGCACTTCTGCAGGTTCTCAAACAGCGGAAGCACTCTATTGGGTGGATAGTCGCTAATCTGAAGGGCATCAGCACTACCATTTGCACTCAAAAGGTGCTACTTGAAGAAGGTGCCATGAAATCTCGGAAACCACAATGGAGCTTGAATACTTCCAAGAAAGATGTTATAAAAAAAGAGGTGATCAAATTATTAGATGCATGCATCATCTTTCCCATCTCAGATTGTTTGTGGGTGAGTCCACTCCAAGTGGTATCCAAAAAGGGGGGTATCACTGTAATTTAAAATGAATAGAATGAGCTCATCCCTACACGCATTATCACGGGATGACGAGTCTGTGTGGATTACCGGAAACTAAACGATGTCACAAGAAAGGATCATTTCCCCTTGGCATTCATGGATCAAATGCTAGAGAGACTATCATGGTACAACTTATATTGCTTCCTCAACAGTTTTTCTGGCTACAACCAAATCTTCATTGCTCCAGAGGATTAGGAAAAGGGAACATTCAGTTGCCCCTATAACACATATTCTTACTGAAGGATGTCTTTAAAATTAGAAATGCCCCAACCACCTTACAGTGATGTATGCTGGCCATCTTCCACGACATGGAGGAACCAATCCTGGAGGTATTCATGGATGATTATTCCCTTTACGGGAAATCATTCACCATTTGTTTACCGCACCTAGAGCTAGTTTTGGAACGATGTGAACACACTAACCTAGTCTTGAACGGGGAAAAGTGTCATTTCTTGGGGCAAATTGGTATAGTACTTGGCCACAGAATTTCAGCAATGGTAATAGAGGTGGACCCGGTGAAGATCGATGTCATTTCACGACTACCTATACCGACTTCCGTCCGCGCCATCTGCAGCTTCCTGGGGCATGTAGGTTTTTACAAGAGGTTTGTCTATGACTTATCAAAAATATCCAAGCCCCTCACAAATCTTCTAACCAAGAATTCCGTATTTCAGTTCGATGAGAAATGTGTCAGATCTTTTGAGCATGTAAAGCATCACCTGGTGGATGCTCCAGTTCTGATTTCTCCCAACTGGGAGGAACAATTTGAGGTGATGTGTGATGCAAGAGACTACGCAGTGGGAGCAGTCTTGGGCCAGCAACTTGACCTGATTTTCTGACCTATCTATTTTGCATGTAGGACACTCAATGAGGCATAGATCATCCACACCACCACAGAAAAGGAAATGCTTGCAGTGGTTTTCGAATTTGACAGGTTTTGTTATTACTTAGTGCTGTCTAAGGTTATTGTTTATACTTATCATGCCGCACTAAAGTATTTACTAAAGAAGAAATATGTGAAGCCCTGATTGATCCACTGGGTACTCCTCCCACAGGAATTCGATCTTGAGATTCGAGATAAGAAAGGGAGTGATAACTTCATTACTGACCATATCTCCTGCCTCGAGCTACCTCATTTGGAGAAGGAGGAAGATCAGAAGATCTGGGAGGATTTTCCTAATGAGCACCTCTTTTAGAACAATGAAACACCTAGACCATGGTATGCTGATATCGCTAATTTTCAGGTTACAGGTGTCGTTTAACCAAACCTCTCCTTCCAGCAAAGGAAAATATTTTTCTCTGATGTGAAAAAGTACTTATGGGAGGATCCTCTGCTATTCCAATCCTGTGCAGATGGAGTGATCCACCGTTTCATCCCAGAGAATGATGTTCATGGTGTTCTAGATTTTTTTCACGCCTCACCAGTAGGAAGACATCATGGGCGATACCATACCATAGCTAAGATCATGCAGTCTAGATTTTTTTTGGCCCACCATGCATATAGATTCTCGAGCCTTTGTTTCCTGTTGCGATCGGTGCCAAAGGACTAGTAATGTGGGACGCATATCTGAGATGCCCCAGCAACCCATCTTGGAGGTTGAGATTTTCGACGTCTGGGGCATAGATTTCATGGGTCCATTTCCCCCATCTTTTTGGAACACTTACATCCTGGTCTGTGTCGACTATGTCTCCATGTCAGTGGAAGCCATTGCTACAGCACACGACACAACCAAGGTAGTAATGAATTTCTTAAAGAAAAATATTTTTAGCAGGTTTGGGATTCCAAGAGTACTGATCAATGATAGAGGGACCCACTTAGACAATACACTAATGAGAGGAATACTATCGAAGTATAGACTAAAGCATCAGATGAGGAAACCATATCATCCCCAGTCCAGTGGACAGGTAGAGCTCTCCAACCGTGAGCTCAAGAAGATCATGTAGAAAATAGTGAGAACTTCGCGGAAGGACTGGTCCAAGAAGTTAGATGATGCCTTCAGGGCATATCGGAATGCTTTCAAAACACCACTGGGAATGTCCCCATTCCGCCTCATCTATGGAAAGACCTACCATCTGCCAACGAAATTGGAAAACAAAGCCTACTAGTCCGTCAAAGCCCAAAATTTTGATCTGAAGGTAGCTGAATAGAAACGGACGTTCCAACTGTCGGAACTAGAATATATCAGATTAGAAGCGTACGACAACGCCAATCTGTACAAGTAGAAGACAAGAGCCATTCACGAACAAATGATTTCATGAAAATCTTTCCAACCCGGTGATCGGGTAAATATTTATAATTCTCGTCTTCGATTATTCTCAGGGAAGTTAAAGTCACGATGGTCGGGACCATTCCACGTTGTACGCGTATTCCATCATGGAGTGGTTGAAATTTCTGGAGAAGATGGTCAACCATTCAAGTTAAATGGGCTGCTGTTGAATGCTTACCATCCTACAGACAACACTATGGGAACGTTGTCCACCATACAACTCAGGTAATCAAGTTAAGAAGGTCGAGCCAACGACCTAAAACAAAGGCGCTTCCTGGGAGGCAACCCATAGGTTTCACGCCGTGTCCAATTTATATACACGACATATATTTATATTTTTAATTAATAATATTAATATTATAAATCTATAGAATAACAAATAAATAGCAAGGGATGATGCTAGTGTCGATGGAAAAGTCACTAGAGTTTATTCAATCCGTCCCCAGTTCGAATCCTCCTGACCTACCTTCGGCACGAGGTTTCTCCTTTTATTTACACGGTGTGTGTGGTATTTTCTATATATATATATATAAATGTGTTTAAATTTAATAAAACCTAATATGGGGATGGACAGGTTGGCTAGAATCATAATCCGGTTCCAGAGGACCCGGGTTCGAACCCAGAAAACCGTCCCATTTCCATCATTTGTTCTTTTAATGAAACCACACGACGAGCATTTAGATATATGCCGTGTGCACCATAATTTTTAAATATTATGTAAAAACGTTTTTATAATAAGAAATAACATGCGGGAGAAGTTGGTGGATTGGAAACATCTCGGCACCAGGTTCAAAGGGCCCGGCTTCGAATCACGCTAATCTCCCCACTTCATCCCCATCCTTTCCTTAATAAAAACCACACATTGTGAATTTATATCTACTTGTGTGCATAGGATGAATAGAATACATAAATATATATATAATAAATATGAACAGCAGAACAACCTTTGCTCCAGTGGTTGAGGGCTTCCAATCGAAATGGCCGATTGCCAGTTCAAATTTCGCCCCAATCAATGGACCAAAGGTCATACTACTCTATTTCTAATTTTAAATTATACTGTGTGTATTTCCCAATATACGTCGTGTATAGGTTTATTTGTAATAGAATTTATTGATATATCTATTTTATTTTAATTATTAATAATAATTATTATATAGTTTACTATAATAATTATATATTTATATATATAGCATGTTTTATAAAAAAATTGGAATACATGACTTGTAGCCCAAACATACATGCCATGTACCACGCCTATATAGGTCGCGGGCCAGCCGGCTTGAGCCCGTGTCACATGGCCTCACCATTTCCTCCTCTCTTCCCGTTTTCTTCTCCCAAACGCCACCTGCACCCCCTTTTCTCAGATCTGTCGATTCTGGGCATTTTGGGTTCGGATTCTTCTTGCATTGTGCTCCTCGATCAAGGTACGCCATTCTACACCCTCTCTTTTAAATTTTTAGACTCGTTTAGGTTGTTTTTTGGATTGGCTGACCGTTCTTCTTCTACCCGTACACGACCACAAAATGAAAACCACATGCTGTGTACTTCTGTACACACCCACCCACAAAATATTTCAAAATCTGAATATACACAGTGTGTATGTTCGGTACAAATCGTGTCCTTTTCCTCTTCGTGCTCAAGTACACCTTTGCACACAGCCTCACACACCATTTTCACATACACAGCGTGTGTGTTTGGTACACACCATGAATATCATTTCCTTTGGCTCCTCCGTGTGCAGCACATAACACGGCCTCTCACACCATGTTCCCAAACACGGCGTGTATGTTCGGTACATGCCGTGTCTTTTATTTCTTCCATCCGGCCCATGTCTCACCCACTACACGACCACATACATCGAGTAATAGAAACTCCGTGTTGTTATACTACTGGGTGTGTAGTTGTTTTTCATTGAACAGATAAAAACATGGCTGTGTCATTTGTAACACACGACCACCAACACAATGAGTGAGCATGACATGTATGTTTGGTACACTCCGTGTACTTATACATGGTATATTATTCACCCTTGGCGTTTCTATCCAGAGAACACGAGATACTCTACATTTTTAACTACACTACGTGTACTCTGGAGTACACACAGTGTACTTTTATTTTCTAGTTTTCTCAAATTTTCTTGGTTTTGTTTTATTTTATTTTTATTTTTTTTTGTTTTCTTTTTCTTTATATTTCAGGATATGGAAGATCACGTTCCTTACAAAGGGAAGTGGTCGGCCTCCACCACCGAGGGGGAGAGGCCTAGCTATCGTCGGATCCGACTCCGACCTCTTACACAGCCGAACCCAGATTCTCTGGTCTTCAAGTTCACTCCTTTGGCTATTATTCTTCTACTCACACCCTCAGCAGAGGCCATGTATACTTATGTTGCACCTCCACCTTGCGGCATCGAGTTTCCGAGCACCACCATTTCTCCTCTACTAGCTTCCGCTGTACCTGTGCCATCTTTTTCAGTAGCCGGTCCCTCCTCAAGCACCCCATCCACCGAGTCACATTCTACTCGAGCGGATCAACCCATAGAGCCATCCGCTGATGATGTACCTGCTCCTGGGACGGTACCTACAGGTGCTCCCTATCCCTGCACAGTATTTCCTGCCACCGACCTCGCATATGACAAGGTCCTATGCTTATCTTATCAACCAATACCTTTGAGTGGCTGATACCTCGATAGCAACTATGAAAACCCTGCTTTTTATTACAACTTATGCATGATTTATTATATAAAACTTCAATTGATACAACAAAGAAGATAGAGATGTTTAGTGTCTTTGGGGTTTAGGATCATTACATAAAAACATAATACATGAAATATAACAACTTTATTGAAAACATCCTATACATGACACTACATTCCCTCGTACTTATCATTGCATGGGATAACCTAAGGACATGCATAAGAAAAGGGTGGGCTATAAAGCCCAGTAAGGGAATACACATGGAATAACATGAAGAGTAAAATACATGTTAGACATTAGGAATATCAATAGAGCATAAGAGAAACATTAACATAAAGGCATGATAAAGCATGATAATCACAACATGGAAATGTGGCAACAACACTTAACATGGAATTAGCATGAGCCAAGGCCCATTGCACATGGAGCATTAGTAATTCCTCATTGCACATAAAGCACTTGAAAACCTGCATTTCAATTGAATTAGCATGATTCAAAACTCATTTCACATGACATATCATGATACTATATATTACCCAATGAATTGGAGCACTATAAGGGCGCACCCTTCTTAAACATTTCATTTCATGCATAAGTGTGCCACATGGATCATAAAACATGAACTCATAAAACATAATAATTTATTCCACAATAAAGGAATATGGAATAAATAGATGAAACTTGACAATCAATAAGTAAATGTGCATAAAGGTGAATACCCTTGATGGAGAAATGAGCATGGTATTCACTACACAATGACATTGGCTTAGAAAATCGGTGCGATTTCGGCAGCGTAACGACGTGACATAAGAATTAATAAAAATGGTTGATGGGAGAGAAATTGATTTATCATAATATATAAATGTAATGGACAGTAATCAGGTCATATATATACATTTCCCAAAAAATTTAATGGAATTTAGATTCTTGATACAAAAGTATTGCTTCAATGTAAAAGAGGAGAGATAAGTTCCTTTTGAAATTTCGGCATAGTAACGGGTGTACATGTGAGGCATTTAATGAGAGAGAAAGGGTATACCATCATTAAAACATAAAGAGGTAAGTATGAGGGATGTGATAAACCATACCCCAAAATTCACAATTGAAATTAAAAGGGCAAAAAAACTTCAAGAAAATTGGACAAAAATGAGAAAGGAAGAAAAAACCCTTACTTGGAGGTGTGCTTACAAAGGATAGAGAGAGGCTTGTGAGAGGAATCTTGGGAGCATGGGGAACCTTGGGACAATTCTAGAGAGAGTATGGTAGAGGTTGGACGAACTCTAAAGGCTTTGAGTGAGGATTAAGTGGGAGCTTGGGTGGGATTATATAGGAAAGGTGAGCGAGTTCTTTATTATTTAGGTTTGGGACCCCTTATATTAAATTAATCCAAAACTCAAACCAACCCATGGTTTTTGCACATGGATTGTGGAAAATGGAAGAGGAAAAAAATATTTTATAAGGCAAAATTCCGAACTTATTAAAATAATAGGGTTGCTTATGTGGAGGTGAGTCATACTCCCTTGAAAATTAATTTTAAAAGACAAGCTGTTTAATAAGTCTTGAGGGGTCCATTAATGCTTTGAAAAGTTATCCAAATAAACACAAAATGAAATTATTTTAATGGTAAGACATATATTGGCTGTACATAAAGATTATAGTATTTTATTACTTTATTATTGGGTCATTATGATGTCATAAAACACATTATTTATTTAAATGGTATTTAAATTTTACTCAAAAATTTGATTATCTCAAAAAATTATGAAAAATTCACCATTGGATAATTTTGACATCCTGATTCCAAAAATAACATTTATTTTATCTAAATAATTTTCTAAATATGTTAATTTTCACTTTTAAAATAAAAACCGACATTTATCGAAAATTCACAGGTTTTCACAAAAATGACTTTCAAACCCTAATAAAAATTATAATTGCATTCATACAATTATATGATAATTTATATATAATAAAATAAACATAATAATAATAATATTATTATTTTTTTAAAATATTATTTAATTCAAAAATCCCTTAATTTATTAAAATAGATTTCTTAATTAAATAATAACTAAAAACACCATTTTTACTTTAAAAACTATTTGCAATGTATCAATAATGGCAATAAATTATCTTCATTATTATATACAAAAATAATGTACATGAACATCGTACTATCGATTAGTTACATAAACCCTCAAAATAGCCGCATAAGACCTAAGGGTAAGGTGTGCGATGGTGACAAACTCTTGGGGTGACTCCGATAACATCGCTCGAGTGGTAATTTCTATAAACTTCCAATGCTCCCGTAGATAGTTCCATTCGAGCATGACATGGTGAAGCTCAGCTTGGGCTTGGTCAAGAGCGAAGCCCAAGTATGCCACCTCTTTTTTGAGCTCCAATAAATGTGCTTCGTATGGGGAAATTCTACTAGATGAGGCCATCACTTCCTTTGTCTAAGTAAAATTGGATGTGTTTAAGCCCTATATTTATACTAATCATGTGATCACTGTTCAATGATATAAAAATAACAGTCAGAATTATTATCATAAAACCAATTAAATTGAAATTTTATAAATACATTTTATATGAAGAGACATTTAATAAGATCATGAAGGATTTTCCATTAATGAAACTTTGGGTCGTTACAATATTCCCCCCTTAAGAAATTTCTACCTCGAAATTTTCCTTTTCCCACACTAAAAAAGTTGTGGGTAAGTCAGCTTCATCATTTCCTCCAATTCCCAAGTCACTTCTTCAAACCTTTGGTTTCTCCACAACACCTTGACGAGAGGTATTGTCTTATTTCGTAGAAATTTTTCTCTACACTGTAAGATCTTCACTGGTTGCTCCTCATAAGAAAGATCATCTTCCAATTGTACCACCTCAGAAGTGAGTACATGTGAAGGGTCCGATATGTACTTCTATAAGATGGATACATGAAAGACATCATTTACTTTGGGCATAGTAGGCGGAAGTGCAAGTCGGTAGGCCACATCCCCGACACGATCAAGAATCTCGAAGGGGCCGATGTACCTTGGACTTAACTTCCCTTTCTTTCCAAACCTCATAACCTTCTTCCACAGAGATATGTGTAGAAAAACCAGGTATCTAATTTTAAACTCAAGGTCTCATTGATGATTATCTGCATAACTCTTTTGTCGACTCTGGGCTGCCTTGATATGCTGCTGAATGGTTTTCACCTTCTCCACCATTTCCTCAACCATTTCTGGTCCAAGAAGCTTATGTTCACCGACATCATCCCAACATGCCTGTGTTCTGCACCTTTTCCCATAAATGGATTTATATGGTGCCATTTGGATGCTTGAGTGGAAATTGTTATTATAAGAGAACTCAACCAGAGGAAGATGATTATCCCATCCTCCTTTACAGTCCATTGAACACACTCTCAACATATCCTCAAGTGTTTGGATAGTCTGCGAGGATTGGCCATCAGTTTGAGAAGGATAGGCTGTACTGAAGTTCAGTTCAGTATTCAGAGCATGTTAAAGACTCTTCCGAAACATAGAGCTGAATCTTGGATCTCGGTCAGACACAACAGATATTGGTACTCCATGCAGCCTTACCACTTCCCTGATATATATCCGTGCCAGTTTACCCAATGAGAAATCCTCCCAAATAGCAATGAAGTGTGCAGTCTTTGTAAGACGATCCAAAACAACCCAGATTGCATTGTTGCCTTTGGATGTCCTTGGATGTTCGGTGACAAAGTCCATGGTGATGTTATCCCATTTCCATTCTGGTATGGGAAATGGTTGCATCATCCCCTTAGACTTCTGCCTCTCTGCCTTCACTTGCTGACACACCAGTCACTTTGATGTATATTCAACGATCTCCTTCTTCATTGTATCCCACCAAAAGTTTTCTCAGAGATCTCGATAAATCTTTGTGCTCCCTGGGTGAATAGAGAAATTTGAACAATGTGCATCATCCAAAAGTTCCTTCTTCAGCTCCGGACATGATGGAACACATATTCTTTTCCCAATCCACACAATTCCTTCTTCATTAACATTATACTCCGGGGATTTCCCTTTTTCTTGAATTCCTACATCATCTTTTTGAGCATCCTTTAACCTTTCCAAAAGAGATGGTTGAGCAATCATTTGTGAAAGTATTGATGATGTTCCATTCACTATGATTCCCATGTCTATTTTCATCAAGACTAAGATGATTGGATCCCTCTCAATTCTCATCATTGATAGAATCGCTAGATTCTTTCTACATAGGGCATCTGCCACCTTATTCACTTTCCCTGGGTGGTAATGGATTGAACAGTCATAATCCTTGATGATCTCTATCCATATTCTCTGGCGCATATTAAGATATTTCTATTTTAATATATATTTAAGACTCTTGGGGTCAGTATATATCTCACATTTCTCCCCATAGAGATAATGCCACCATATTTTCAAGGCAAATATCACCACTTCCAACTCCAGATCATGCGTTGGATAGTTTCTCTCATGGATTTTCAACTGCCTTGAACCATAGGATATCACATTATCATTCTTAATCAGCACACAACCTAATCCCTTCTTTGAAACATCACTGAATACCACAAAAAGTTCCCCACTTGTGGGTAGAGTGTGCACGGGAGCAGTGATAAGCCTCCTTTTCCACTCCTTGAAGCTTTCTTCGCATTCATCACTCCAAGAAAAATTTACTCTCTTTCGAGTTAGCTTGGTAAGTGGGTTGAACAATCATGAGAAATTTCTCACAAATCGTCGATAATATCTAGCTAACCCCAAGAAGCTATGGATATCTGTTACCGATGTTGGCCTCAACCATCCCTCAATTGCATCTATTTTGGATGGATCCACAGATATCTCATTGCTTATGATGATAAGGCCCAACAACGAGTCCTCCTTCAACCAGAACTCACACTTTCTGTACATTTCATAGAGATTATCCTTGCGCAATGTCTCTAGTATAGTTCTTAAATGCTCCTCATGATCTTCCTTGGTTTTGGAGTATATTAGAATATCATCTATAAAGACTACAAAAAATTTGTCTACGTAATTTCTAAAGACTCTATTCATCAAGTCCATGAAGATTTTTGGAGCATTGGTGAGTCCGAAAGGAATTACTATGAATTCATAGTGCCTGTATCTTATACGAAAAGCAGTCTTGGGGACATCTTCCTTCTTCACCCTTACTTGATAATATCCCGACCGCAAATCTACCTTGGAGAAGTATTGTGCTCCACAAAGATGATCGAACAAGTCTTCAATTCTTGGGAGAGAATACTTGTTATTTATCGTGATTTTTTTAAGTTCACGATAATAAATGCAAAGCTGCATTGACGCATCCTTCTTCTTAACGAAGAGGACTGGTGCACCCCATGGTGAAGCACTTGGGCGTATAAACCCTTTATCCAGATTCTCCTGTAGTTGTTTCTTCAGCTCTTAAAGCTCTAAATCATCCATTCTATATGGTGTCTTGGATATTTGTAAAGCCCCGAATATATGTTCAATTGAGAATTCAACATCTCTTCTAGGAGGAAGACCATGCAGTTCCATGGGAAACACTTCAGTGAATTCCCTCACAATAGGCATTTCTGCAAGGATGGTTTCTTCCTTGGACACAATCATCTGAGCCAGATACACATGCTCATAAGGCAGTAATATCCATTCTTTAGATGATGGAGCTAAAGGAGATTCATCTTCCTCCTTACACTTATAATGAATCGGGGGTCGATTCTCCATATGGATTGTGATTTCCCTCCCCTGAAAATTTATGTTGGCTCTATATACGGAAAGACAATCCATGCCAAGAATTGCATCAAATTCCACCAGAGGGAGTAAGGCGAGGTTTGCCGGGAAATTCAATCCACATATTATAATAGGGGAGGACTTATATTCATGGGATTAAATGATTGCCCCATTTGCCGTACTCACCGATATCTTCACTTCCATTATTTGTGGTGGTTCTTGGATTGTTCTAATAAACTTTAGAGATATAAAAGAAACGTAGAACCTGAATCAAAAAGTATGTTCGCTATTATTGAATGAATAACTAGTGTACCTATCACCACTTCATTTATGGGGTTCACTTCGGCAGAAGTGATGGAAAAAGCTCTTCCTATCAGCCTTGGAGGTTGTTGGTTGCCTCTAAAAACCCTTAGATTAGGGAACTGATTTGAAAAGTGACCCAGTTCTTTGCATTTGTAGCATTGAAAAAAATGTTGTGGTTCGAACGGAGTGTTCCTCTCCTCTGTCGCAGCTGCGGGTCTTTCTTGCCGACTGTTAAAAGCTAGGTGCCCTTCCCTCCCACACCTGAAGCATTTACTCTTCCCCTTAAGGCAACTTTTAGGGTGCTTCTTTCCACACTTTTGGCATGTGGGGTGCTGGATCTTCTTTGCACCATTGTATTTATCCATTGGCCCACCAGCATTAAAGTCCACCTTATTCTTCTTATCCCCATGACACCCATGTGATTCTCCGATCTCTATTTCGACCTAGAGGGAATATCTGACAATTTACTCATAGCTGTCGATGTCATGGAGCACCAATGATTTCCGCAAGCTAGGATTCATCCCACCAAAGAAGCGGTCAACTTTGCATTCTGGGGTAACGACAAAGCCGGAAGCGTATCGTGCAAGCCTTGTAATGTTATCCTCATATGCTCCAATAGATTCTTCATCTTTTTTCTTGAGGGAAAGGAAGTACCTTTCCATCTTAAGCCGGAGGGTGTGTGGGAAATATTTATCGAAAAACATCTTCTAGAAATCCTTCCATTCCAACACCTTGATATCCTCCTAAGGCTTCATATTTTTGATCAACGTCCACCATTGATCAACTTCACTCTCTATACGATATGCCGCCAGGAGAACCTTCTCTTGTTCAGAACATTGAAGGATGGAGAAGATATTTTCATTAGAGTTGATCCATTGTTCAGCGATCGTGGGATCAAATGATCCACTAAAAGTAGGAGTCATTTGTCTCATGAAGCTCTTGATAGCAACTTGTTCTTTCTTATGGGGGGTTGAACGTTTCTATTGACCCGTGTTTCTATTCAAAACATGAGTTAGCTGAGAGAGTAGTGTGACAATGTTCGCGATTCCCGCTCCCATTGGATTGGGCATCTCATTAGTACAGTCATCACACTGATATTCACATCGGTTGTTAGCCCGAGTCCTCCTATTACCGACCATTGGCTGGAATAAAAGGAAATTTAGGGGTAACACGTAAAGGTTAATCCAAAGACAAAAGTTTATGACTTATAAATAAACTTTCATTTCCTTAACTCATTAATCTATAGGCTTCAATCTAGGCTTTTCATGATCTACTTTCTAACATATATTCTTAAGGGCATTTTTTAATTCTCTTAACAAGGGTTCATACTATGTTTGTGAATTTATCAAAGCATATCCCCCAGGAGTGTCATAACCATGAGTGTAGCAAGGCCCGTTTTTGTGCACCAGTTCCCGTTTGAGTCTAGCTCAAAGCTTTGTTTTTGGGTTTTACCCCTAGGATACATCTGTGTCAGAGCTGCCTCTACCTGCTCGTATCCAGACAGGGATGTATTTCCTTGATAACCCACTTACTCCATACCCACCAAAACACATGGATGTTTTTATTGTACTTAGTCTTGTATCTAAAGCTATACTAGGGTTTTCTAATCATAATCCTAAAAATAGCCAAACCTATCCTTTCATACCAACTATGACAACTCTGCATTTTATTACAACTTAAACATGATTTATTACATAAAACATTACTTGATACAACAAATACGATCTAGAGGTTCAGTTTCATTGGGGATTATGATTATTACCTAAAAACATAAAACATGAAATACAACATATTTATTGAAAACTTCCTTTACATGACCACTAAATTCCCTCGTACTTAGCATTGCATTGGATAACCTGAGGACATGCATAAGAAAAGGGTGAGCTATAAAGCCCAGTAATGGAATACACATGGAATAACATGAGGAGTACAATACATGTTATACATTAGGAATATCAATAGATCACAAGAGAAACATGAACATAAAGGCATGATAAATCATGATAATTATAACATGGAAATGTGGAAACAACACTTAACATGGAATTAGCATGAGCCAAGGCCCATTGCACATGGAGCAAGAGTAAATCCTCATTGCACATAAGGCACAAGTAAACCCTCATTGAAATTGAATTATCATGAGTCAACACTCATTTCAAATGACGTATCATGATACTATACTTTACCCAATGCATTGAAGCGCTATAAGGGTGCACCCTTCTTAAACAGTTCATTTCATGCATAAGTGAGCCACATGGATCATAAAACATGGATTCATAAAAAATAATCATTAATTTCACGATAAAGGAATGTGGAATTCATACATTAAACTTTAAAATCAATATTTAAATGTGCATAAAGGTTAATACCCTTGATGGAGAAATGGGCATGGTATTCACTACACAGTGACATTGGCTTAGAAAATCAGTGCGATTTCGGCAGCGTAACAGTGTGACATAAGAATTCATAAAAATGGTTGATGAGAGAGAAATGTGTTCCTCATAATATTTAAATCTAATGTATATTAAGGAGGTCATATAGATACATTTCCCAAAAATTGTAATGGAATTTAGATTCATGATACAAAAGTATTGCTTGAATATAAAAAAGAAGAGAGAAGTTCCTTTCAGAATTTCGACATAGTAATGGGTGTACATGGGAGGAGTTTAATGATAGAGAAAGGGTCTACCATCATTCAAACATAAATTGGGAAGTATGAGGGATGTGTGAAACCATATCCCGACATTCATAATTTAAATTAAAAGGTAAAAACAACTTAAAGAAAATTGGACAAAAATGAGAAAGGAAGAACAAACCGTTACTTGGAATTGTGCTTCCAAAGGCTAGAGAGAGGCTTGTAAGAGGATTCGTGGGAGCTTGGGGAACCTTGGGAGTATTCTAGAGAGATAATGGAAGAGGTTGGACGAACTAAAAAGGCTTTTAGTGAGGAGTAAGTGGGAACATTGGTGGGTTTATATAGGAAAGGTGAGGGAATTCTTTATTATTTAGGTTTGGGAACCCTTATATTAAATTAATCCAAACCACAAACCATCCCATGGTTTTTGCCCATGGTTTTTGGAAAAGGGAAGAGTAAAACAATATTTTATATGGCCAAAGTCCGAACTTCTTAATATAATAGGGTTGCTTATGTGGAGGTGAGTCATACTCCCATGGAAATGAATTTAAAAAGGAAAAGTGTTTAATAAGTCTTGTGGGGTCCATTAATGCTTTGAAAAGTAAGCCAAATAAACCCAAAATCGCATTATTTTAATGGTAAAACATATATTGGCCGAAAATAAAGATTATAGTATTTTATTACATCACTATTGGGTCATTATGATGTCATAAAACACATAATATATTTAAACGGTATTTAATTTTTACTCCAAACTTTGACTGTCTCAGAAAATTATGAAAAATTCACCGTTGGATAATTTCGACATCCTGATTACAAATATAACATATATTTTATATAAATAATTTCTAAATATGTTAATTTTCAATTTGAAAATAAAAACATACATTTATAAAAAATTCACAGGTTTTGACAAAAATGGCTTTCAAACCTTAATAAAAATTATAATTGCATTCATAAAATTATATGTTTATTTATATATAATAAAATTAATAAAATAATAATAATAATAATAATCTTTTATTAAATTATTATTTAATTAAAAAAATACATTAATTTAATAAAATAGATTTCTTAATTAAATAATAACTAAAAACACCATTTGTACTATAAAAACTATTTACAATGTATCAATAATGAAAAGAAATTATATTCATTATTATATACAAAAATAATGTACAATAACACAATAATATATATTAGTTATATAACTGCTTCAAACAACCACATAAGACCTAAGGGTAAGGTGTGCGATGGTAACAGACTCTTGGGGTGGCTCGGATAACATCGCTCGAGTTATAATTTCTATCAACTGCCACTTCTCCTGTAGACGGTCACGTTCAAGCTTGACATGGTGAAGCTCATCTTGGGAATGGTCAAGAGTGAAGCCCAAGGACACCACCACTTTTCTAAGCTCTGATAAATGGGCTTCGTATGGGGAAATTCTACTGAATGAGGCCATCACTTCCTTTGTCTAAGTAAAATTGGATGTGTTAAAGCACTATATTTATAGTAATCATGTGATCACTGTTCAACGACTATAAAAGTAACAGTCACAATTCTTATCATAAAACCAATGAATTTGACATTTTGTAGAAACATTTTATATAAAAAGACATTTAATAAGATCAAGAGGTATTTTCCATTAAAGAAACTTTGGGTCATTATAGCAGCATTCCGCAGCAGCTCAGTATTTGGGAGGGCTTGGAGGAGCTTAATGGGCACACCTCACTCCTAGATATTTTCCAGGTCTGCACTCCTGTTTTTCAAGATTTATTTTTGGAGTTCGCGGCCTCATTTGAGTTTGATAGAGCAAAGTACTAGGAGACACCTTATGATGCAGTGCCCGTGGTACGCTTTTGTGTAGGTGGCCGACGTTTATCCCTCACCATGACCAAGTTTGTCCAATGGTGCGGCTTCAACCCCCATCCCATCACCCCACCTCATGTTTCGTCCCTATCCAGGACCGAGCGCTCTGAGCTCGTTACCATGTGGAGGGAGATCACTGGGCCTGACCACCGGTACTCCCCCACTTCCCAGAAGGGAACTCTTATAGATGACCCCATCATCCGCTTCACCCACTGGTGCATGAGCGCCATCCTTTTCCCCCTCCATGAGGATATGGGGGTCATGACCAGCATGACATGTAGATACTTACCTGTGACATCCGGTATGACTACCCAGACCTCCCCTATCTCACCGCCTCCTATTTCCACTCATTTCTTATCAGCCGTTAGGGAAACCTGAACAGAGGGTTTTACACTACCCGTCTATCCCACCATCTTGGGGGTATTCGAGCCCACATTGCCTCACCACCTGTTAGGTTGATCCCAGCAGATGCACTTTCTCATGCTCATTCTCATGGGATTGGTCCAGAAGCAGGGGGTGCCTACATCCTTGCTCAGGATCGTGCCCCGCCACCCACTGACCATCCTTCCCCAGCCGTTGACCCTGCTCCTCCTTCCCCACCCCCTCCAGCTTCTCCACCTCCCCCACCTCCTACTGACCCCACTTCTTCTAACCTACCTTCTTCTATCCCATCACCCATCCCACATACCCTTGCACCCTCAGCCAATCATTCCCTTTCCGACTACCTAGCCGCGATGGAGCAGGTCTGGGGTCACTTCGACAGCCGACAGGATCAGATAGCGCAGCAGTTGGATCGTATCATCGGCCGCTAGGACACCATTGTGCAGAATTTGATCCATCTCGATAGCCACCAGGACCACATGGAGTTGCTGTTGGCACATATTGATTAGCATCTTGGTCTTCCGCCACCTCCGCCACCTGCCTCTGCCTCATCTCCTGGACCTTCTGTTGCTGCTCCACCGCCCTCTCCTGCGCAGGCCACAGATTCTGTTCTGCTGTCAACGGTAAGTCCTGCTGCTACTCTTGCTGCCGCCACCACTATTGGTGGTCTAGGGCCTGCTTCTGAGCTTCCTTCTCCGAGTCTCGCACCTGCGGCTCCTACTTCTCTAGCCACCCTTCCCGGTGCCGCATCCCATCCTCCCGCTTCCATGGCTCTTGCGCCATCTCTACTAAATGGTTTTCTACAGGATGATGCATCCCCTGAGGAGACCCCTTGATAGTGACATTATTCTTTATCTTGTATATCTCTTTTGTCATTTTTTGTTTTGTGATGTTATTCTTGTTTGCAGTTTCCTCTTTTCTCGATATTCACAGGTATCATGGAGTTCCTTGGGAATCACTTTTCAGGAGGGGAGTATTTTTCCATTACTATTTTCTTTCTTTATTGGATTTACTTCTTCCACTACTTTCCCTCATTTTGTCCCCCAATTCTCACCCTTTCCTACCAATTACCTAAGTATTTCACTTGGTGGACCATGTGCAGTATTAAGTATGGGGGAGAATCTATCTCTTTCACCTTAGTCTTTGACCTTGATATAATCTAGGAGTCATCATTATTAGATTATATATTTTCAAATGTAAATCAATTTTGGTTAATCATTCTTATAAATGATAAAGTTATTAGTCAGGACTTTTGGAGTGGTGCATGATTATTCTAATTCCTAAGTATTTTAAAATAATTGGTGATAAAGATTCAATTGCAACTTTTAATCCTTGATTAATTACATTAATTAGGCTAATCACTTATATGCATGTCATGACCTGATTATCCCTTTATTATTTTTCCACTCCTGAGAGGTAATCTAAACTCTTTTTCGTATTTCTTTTCTAATACCCTCTTTCTTGAGAGATTCTTAGGATATGCATCACTACTATAATTTGCAAGTTTTCTTTACAAAACATGAAGAATTTTTTAATTTCTCAAAAATCATTGAGGCATTAGATTGTTTCAACCCCTTTATCATGAGACCTACCAAAAATTTAATCTTTGTTAAGCCCATAAAAGCCATGAACAACCTTTATAGGAAGCCACGTTACAAGACTATTTCCCTTCCTACCCTATTGCTTTTTGAACTTTTCATGATTATTCATTTTTTATCTTTTTAAGAAGGAGTTGGGAATACATGGCATATTTTTGTGCACAACCATGAAATAAAGTGTGAGGGAGTACCTCTTGAATATTTAGGGAAGAAAGGGTTCCAAACAATTATTCATTGTTTTCATAAGTGTTTCGCTTGAGTTCTTCATAAAAAAAAAGAAAAAAAATCCAAAGAGAAGAGAACCTTGTGCTCATTTCGTAACCCTACTTGTAAGGGAAAAGGTGGTTATTACAACAGCATTCGACCGAGCTTGAGAATGAAACATTTTCATTGAACTTTACTTTGAATATCATTCATTGTTGATTAAAGGATTTATCCTTCCTTTTTCAAGCCTCTGAATTTAGTTTTCATCCGAACCTACAAACCCTTAGCCACATAGACATCTGAACCTTATTGATAAAGCCCTCATGATTATTGTTATTCAATTTTTCCTGCAGTACAGAACAAGGAATCTTAAAAACCTATGAATAGAGTGTATATAACTTAGATTGAGCATAACTCTGAATAAAAAAATCTTGAGTGTGGATTGTGGTATTGACTGGTAAGGTATATCATCAAGTGGCATGCTTATTTTTGAATGGTTGAAAAATGTGTTGAAAGAGAATGAGAGTAGTTAATTAAATTATATATGAGGCATGATTTTAATATATTATGAATTGAATTTGTTTGTACCTTTTAGAATTTTCCTCAGCAACTTTTTCATTTATACATTTGATTAATTATAATTCCTTCCTTTTAAAAGTATAGGCCCTTTTAATTAGATTTTGAGATTTTGCTTGAGGACAAGAAAATGACTAAGTGTTGGGGAATTTGAAGCACCCGATTTGTGTATAAATTTTTATATATATTATCGAAAATAAAAACATGTTTTCAGTAAATATATATTGTTTCATGAAAATATTCTTATATTTTTATGATTCTGCTTACTTTCAAGAGCTTTCTGGCTAAAACACATAAATCAAGGGAAGTTTGTGAAAATTTTGAAACTACACGGCGTGTACTTTTTATACATGCTGTGTACATCCAAACAGGGACACTGACCAAAGGAGGGTGTACACCCCCATATTACCAGACATAAGCTACATGCCGTGTGAGGCGGCATTACATGCCGTGTACTACATTCTAGAAGCGGTTTTTTTCGAGAAGGTTCTACACGCCCATCTGGCCGTTGAAGGAGACAGGACGTGTTCCATTTCTACACGCCGTGTTTGATATTCTATAAGGAGTTGGTTTCCAAATTTTGACACTACATGCCATGTATGGCGGTGCTACACACCATGTACACTCAACAACTTTGCGGTGTCGTGTTCAAAAGTCAATGTCAGCATGTTAGGCCGCCTACCTGTGGAGAAATTGTCTCCAAAGCGCGTTGAAGAAAAATTACACGGCGTGTACTCTCTATACACGCCGTGTACATTAATTTTCAATAAATATAGGCCTTGACCAATGGATTTTGGAGTTGGAAACCTTTTTAATGGAGATAAGTTATGCTACTACTATTCCCAAAGCCACCGAGGTGTCGTCGTTCCGCCTTCCGACACCCTACCTCAACACTTACATGATGAATCCATCAGGTATCACATGTGTCATTTCTCTCCTACTTTCTATGTGTAAATAAACCCCTCATGTTGGGGCTGTGGATGAAAGGATCGTAATTTGTGTGTTGTTTTATATAGTTGTGTTTGCTCATTGTAAATCTTCTTACTCTTCTTAACTCACTGTCAAATATAACTGTGAATTATGAGTCGGACCAAGGGAAGAATTCTCATTGATACAAAAGAGAAGTAATGGTTAAAACATCCATGAACATTGGAATGATTTCACAGATTCAAATAATGGACTGAACTTAATATAGAATTAAGAACTCTGACTACAGGACCAAGGAGTCAACTTCACTAATTCCAAACAAGAGGAACCAGACCAAGGAAATCTTGTAACAAAAATGAAATCCAGAATGATTGAATTATCATGAACAACATAACCATTTAAACAATTTTCATAAGAACTCCTTAATACCCATAGCCCCAACACATCTTTTATTCATGTTTTTAAACTCTTTAAATTCAGTCGTTGTTTTCTTTAAAACTATTACTCATTTCTACAAAGTAAAACAATACAGTTTTAATCCAAAAGCAAAATAAAACCAATAAACTCTAAATTCTGTATACTTTGCCTAATTATGTTTTAACTCAATTGAATTCACACACGCCATAGTTCCCTATTGATAAACCCCGAATGTATGCTATACTAAAGTTATAAGAACGGGTAATTAATGTGGGACGCATATAACTTCAGCCATAATGACTAGCAAGAACAGAATTATGTATTTATTTTTACCTATTATAAATTTAATTAAAATAACTATTTATTTAATTAAAAAAGTATGTTCTAAACAACAACACAATGTTATTCACTATTCATCAAAAATTGAATGTTTTCAGAAAAATTAAAAAATATTTACTCTTAGATAATTTTGATATTATGAATCCAAAAATGTAATATATTTTTAAAAATAAAATTTATAAAATTTCCAAAAGTTGGTATTTCAATTCATAATGGCTAGTTTGATTTGTCGTGGTGTGTTATAACTTGATGTTTCGAACAACACAAGATACTGTATTATTCAAACAGAAGTGTACAATGGAATATTTGGGTGTTACATGGGGTCACTCGTACTATTTTTCCAGAATTGGATGATTATATTACATCATGGTTTTGGTAGGTATTTTAGATGGTTATGTGTACATCGGGGCTTCTAAGCACAATCTTTTACACTCGGACCGATGGATAGTCAGAACAGATGATTCAAGTTCTAGAGGATGTGCTCCAAGACCGTGTCCTTGATTTTTGATGTTCTAAGGTGATGTATAACTTTCTTATATAGTCTTAAAATAATAATATCATTCAGATGACGATTTAGATGGATTTTTTTGAAGCCTTGTATGGTTGGAAATTCCGTTCACCCTAGTAATGGCTAGACGAAGGTTAGACAGCCCTCTAAGGTGCTTGTCTCATCCAGGATACATCAGATAATGTTAAAAAGGCCATGTATCGTATCAATACTAGTCAGTATAAATGGAAATCATGTTTTGATCACCACCTATTACCTATAATGTTTGAGACTATGAATCGTCCTTTTATGTGGGAATAGGCTCGGCTAGGGTATGGATGGATATGGATGTAATGAAATATATCATCATAAAATCTCTAGATGATTGTGAACTAGTAGAGAATCATGCCAGTAGACTATCAGTTTGTACTATATAGGAGGTATCTTGCAATGCATGATAAATTACATTCTTTAGAAAATCATTGGTATCATGCTGACCAACTTCATACTTTTGATCCTAAGAAACATAAGCTTGGTTCTGATTCTACCTTTTGAGGTGTATCATAAACTTAACATTGATAGGATCACGAAGGATCTATGTGGATGGTATGACCTTATATTATTGGTGGAATTTTAGAATAGACATGTACAAGAAAAGACTTGGGAGTTGGAGGCTGATGTACATTCCTAATGACTAATGTTTTTCTCACCTAGTGTTTTGTAGCCCATTGAAGGTGACATAAAGGACATGTTTTTTTAATAAGAGAAGACGATAAGAACCTAGTTTTCCTTAAATGTGGTTTATCTCACATCTTTTTTGGGTAACCAATTGGTACATGATCTGTCTATATATATGAAACCATTTAGAAAGGGAAGAAAGTGAATTTGGACCCTTGATTTCTTAGTATTAATGGATGGAGTCGGTAGCAGATGACAAAGTTGGTGCATGGGATGCATAGGATATAATTTATATTCCTTATTTAAACTATATTATATAATTATTATATGATGTTTGGTATCCATGTATCCATCTTATTAGATACAAGACATATCATCATTATTTTTCTATGTGATTTTTAGTAAGTCCAGTTGTTTTAGTTTATATTGTTCTTCTATCCTCCTATTATTACATATATTTATTTATCTTAATGTCATTATTTACCATCAGTTATTATTTCAATATGTTTGGATACACTTTGGTAATGTGGTCATGGTCTCCCTATGGACACACCCAAGGACCTCACTACTATTTTGTAACCTCAAGCATTCAATGAGATGTGATTGATGCCACGTGTCAAACCGATTTCTAGGGTCCTTTAGTGGGATCATGGTCTGAGACATCACATGTCACTTTTATAAACACAATATTATTATTATTTTAGAAGTAATTATTTTAACATATTAAAAACTATATTTACATGTTATATAGGTATCACAATATAATTGATTTTTTCCACTTTAATAAACTAAATCAAGCCAAATGGATTCCATATTGTGAATTAGGAAGGCTAAATTATGTTATATGTTTATTCTTATTTCAAGGAATTATAATTATAAATTGGTAAAAAAAATATTTACCATAGGTATGTTAAAATAAAGTTACAGGATAAAGCCTAAAATAACTAATAACAAAAACATTAAATGGGTGGTTGTAATTTTTTAACCCCTTAATCTAAATTTACAACATTAATAATCAGACAAAATAATTGGAATTAATTATATAAAAATGATTTTGTCCTTAAATTTAAAATAATATATAATTAATCACATAAACCCACCCCTCCTAAAGTATAAATACCACCATGTAAAACCCCTATTCTGTTGGAAAACATTGAAAATAATTCAATATATACCAAATTATCTCCTCCACATTATCATCAATGTACATGTTCATATATTCTAAACATGGTACCCATTCCATGTTCATCATGTGGTCCTTCATGGTGGTGATTTAAAGGGGTAACTCTCTCAAACATCATCTCTTAATTTATTTTCATCTTGTACATTCTCCTTACCCCAATTTACCATAAATGAATAATAAATCAAACATAATCAATACACGATAATTTTATGTTTATAATTGAATATAATGTATCCATCCATTTTATTACCCCTCATATTAAATGAAATGAATCCATACTGAAAATTATGGTGGTTAACCATCTCCATGAAAAATGATTTGTTGCTTTCTATAACCGCCTCCAAGAAAGTTACAAATAAATTATGTAGGTGAAATCATATTTTAAAAGGTATGTTATAACCTATTTCATAATCAAGAAGTAATATATAATAATTAAATCCAATAAAAATAAACTTATGCATTATTGTTGAAACACTATCAAAATAAAATAGACATTTATCATTAACATCTTTTCAATTGAATAATCCTCATGTCTGGAATAAAAGTCATATATGGGACTAATTAAAATTCTATACTTGTATGAATACAATTTTATTTCCATTATGGTGTTTTATTTCCTTTTGAAATAACATAGATAATTATACATAAGTGAACTTACCATTAAACCATGAAATTAATGGACTTGAAAAGATGATATTAATGAAATATTATAAATGAACATGAATTAAGTGGTTATAATGTGATCATATAAGGTATTATAAATATTAATAAATTTCTTAAATGAATTTATAAAATTCAATAAACCATTTTACATGAGGGTAAAATATGTAAAACTAAAGGGAATCATGACGTATGGGATTCTCATATTACATTTACATATGAGAGATATACCCCTTATTCAACACATATTTTTCGTGGTTTGTATAAAAAATAGATACTATATCATATCTTGAATATACTTATATTATTCATATTTTATACTTCATTGGATAACTATTAAATTATTGGGGAATAATATTTCACTAATTACAAGTGATAAAGAATTCCACATCCCAATCTGTATTCATTGGCTTAAACATATAATTTTGTGATTATTTAATTATATAATTTTGTCTGAAATGAATTTGGAATTCGTTATTTTGTATATCAAGTAGATTATTTTGGACTTTATATACATACACATCATATATTCATTTTTATAGTTTTCAATCAAATGATATTATTATTTTTATGATGATTTCTTTTAAAAATAATATTAATTTAAAGTGCTGCTTAAAAATACCGTTTTATTCCATGTCCATGTTTTCTTTAATTATTTCTAGAAATATTTTCACAATTCACTTATTAATATTATAATATTCTTTAATCATTTTTAATTTTGAAAATCAGTTGAAAGGTATACCTATTCATTTTATAAATAATTTTATTTGATAATTTTTTTAAATAAATAGGGTTTGAAGGTTTTTTATCTTATATAGCATGAGGAGATTTTTATTCTTTCGTAATGAACTAATGCATTGAGTATTATAGTAAATATTAACAGTGTTATCTTCAATTAATCTTATTTATTGAATAATTTATTAAAATTTTTACTAGTTTTGTTTTGAAAGAAAAATGGGAATTGACATAATTTTTTTCAATGATCTCTTTAATTTTATATTCAACTATTTCAACAAGCTCTATTAAATATTATATAGCATTGAGGTTGATATATATTTACACTACCATCCATATTTTCTAATTGGTTTAATATTATTTTGACTGGGGTCGTTCTATTAGGATACCATTCACAATATTATTTTGGACAGTTTGTGATTATGTTTACTGATTGGGGAAAGTAATTTACATTTTAGTTGCTAGATTCAATAAAAATGTATATGTTGATTTTTTTTCACACCATTCATATGAGAAATAAATTAGAAGTAGTACATGATGGGTGTGACTCATTATAGCTTCTAAATTTATCGATAGGTCTCATAAGACAATCATGTTTGGGTATTGGATTATGTCTTACCAATTTATATATGGTATCATGGCCAAAGCCATATAATTAATGTAATATTAATTAAAAGAATATTGATAGAATACAATGACTAATAAAAAATAATTTCCATTGTGATGTGATTCTTTTTGAATTATGTCAATTTAATAAACAATCCACCCACTCTGGGAAACATGGGTAGGGATCTTTTCAGTGTGGCAGTGGCTCATGCATTGTTATCACATAGTTTGACCAGCCCTATGACCTAAGTATTAACTAATAGATAGATCTAAAAAATGTGATCTGCACATTGTTTATATCCTTAATCATCAATTATCCACTAAATAGTTATAATCATGAATTACACTTCCTATGTATGATTGGGAGATAATAATATTCGATCAGGGAATGATTCATTGGAAAATATATGTTCCTCGGTGGATGAATATATTTTTAAGTGATAGTTCATTGTTGTTTTACATGTATTTATTCATATTCCCTCTGTTAGAATCATGAATTATTCATTTAGGGACAAATTCACATGATTTTATTTCAATCAAGATGAGATATTTTTTTTTGTTTAATGATACATGATATAAGGTGGAATCATGGTTATCAAAGACAATTTTTTCATTATTATTATATTTATTTATTTTCATCTCATGTTTGAGAGGTTGTTTCTATCACTCCTGAATCCTAAAGATTCGAATATAAATGATTTATTTCAAATTGATTCAATTAATTTTATATAATTGATAAATTGATCTATGATTCTTAATATAAATCTTTATTGGGTTGGTTATTGTGAAATTTTGGAAATTTTTTGTTATTTGGAAAGTTCATTTGGTTTATGATTTTAAATTGTTGTTATAAAATTATGTGTGGGTTTTGATGCATGAAGAAATTTTTAGTGAATTGTTTGAAATAAAATTACTACTTTTCATGAAATTCATCAGCATGATTTTTACAATACATGGTTAGTGTGTGTTTATTTTCATTGGTGTGGCCAACATGAAGGGGTTTGTTTGATTGGGGTACTTCAAATTTGTTTCCTTATGAAAATGTGGTATATCAAAAAAAAATACCACTAATTAGAATGAATCAATGACATTGGTATCAATTTTTGGAAGTTATTATGTCTGAATTCATATATGTGTTTAATGGGTATGTTAAATGGAAAACAGTGTGATTTTAAAAAAGATCTATTTCATTCTTTAGAAATCAGTATGGTGTGGAAAAATATAAGGGATATGATGTAAACTATGGTTAAATGTTTTAAAAAATATTATACGATTATGATAACATGTAATGTACTAGTATAATGAGTCGGAATTTTGTTAGGGAAAACTAACTGAGTTTTATTCTGACCCCTTTCAGGGTAACATTAGTGAAATTGTAGATGAGATATGTCGAGAAACATGTAATGTTGAAATTTCCATTTTCATTAATATTCTTCATAATACGTCCTATAGGGAATTTTTAGTTAGATATTATAATTGGTTTAGATTCATTGTATTGTGTATCTAGTATCTTTGAGCTTTGTAAGATTTTTACTATTTTGGTTATTCAATTCGATTTTAGCTATTTTACTCTGATATTATTGCTGGTTTGTTTATGATTTGAGTGGTATTTTTTACTCATTCATCATAAAGGTATTTTTTCATGTGATTTGGTGGTTTTATTATAATATTGAAAATCATCCCCCATTTTTTTAATCCCCTAAAATTTATTTTCAACCATTGGGTACTTGGTGATGTCACCTAAGGTCTGTAACAGACTTAGCCTCTTCCGAAGACAATGGGTAAGGGAGAGAAATTACAAATTGTAGAAGTTTTTATAGTCATGGAGTTTGAAAATAATTTATTTTGAGTCATTGATATTAGATCGTTGAATTGAATTAGAACATTGGAAGAAAAAATGTACAATATTGAATGGATAGGCTTAACTATTTATTCTTAACATCAACTTACCGATGAGATTGGATACTTGAGTGTTTTGAGACTCTTTTAGGAGTTCTAGTCTCAACATCATGGTAGTAGACAATGAGAGGATTATGAGATGAATTGATATAAATTACTTCCCACTATGAGTGCATACTTAATTTTGAGTAGTGTTTTATGATTTGATGATATTTTTTAATTTTATTTAATATTTGTAAATGGAATGATTTTTAAAGGCGTGGTGGAATCGTAAAAAATAATTGGAATGATATAATTGTTTCTTTTTTATAAATAATGGTTTGTATGTGTCTGATGATATAAATTTTAAATTGTCAAACCTTCAGTTCATATAGAGTGAGGCTAAATGTTTTTTTATTATAGTTATAGCTAATGGAAGTTAGTACATGCCATAAGAACCATCCTAATGATGCTATTTAGAGTGTCATTTCAGTTAATCTATAGGTTAACCAATAGTTGATTAAATATATTTTACATGATTTTTAGGTCGTAGATAGAGGGAACTAAATAGTTGAACCTAGGGAAGTGGATAATTTGGTACAGTTCCCAAAGAAAAACCACACATATTTTATGTTATTTACTACATAAAAAAAGTAGTGTGCCTGAATATGATGAATTGAATATTTAATTTCCTAGGCACACCAATTGAATGAAAAGTGATGTTTTTACATACATGCATGAAGATCCTACAATCCAATGGTGGTATTTTTCATTTTTTGCTAAATTGGACCAAGGCATGACATGTGAGGGTTTTTATGAATTGTTTAATAAAATATTCATTCTTCAAAATTTCTATATTTCCAAACCAACTTACTTCGTTAGTTTTAATTAGGAGACACACATCATGATATAGTATGAAGTCAAATATATGAACTATGTGTTCTTTTTATCTTGATGTTGTGGTAGTGCATCCATGAAGACATAGATTTTTTTAATCATGGATGATTCCCTAGATTTGCTCACCAAATTTCCTTCATCGTAGGTCAGATTATATAAAGATGGTCAATTGAGAAATGGTTATAGAAAATGACATATCTATAAATCTAGGGGATGAAGAAAATTTATACATATAGTAAATGGTTGGAACTCAAAATAATAGAATATATAAAAGTGAGGAACCAATTTCAAAGTTACTAGTTTGAATCAGAACCATAATTTGGGATTAGTGAATATTCCTCCATGACCAAAGAGTAAGACAATATTTTTTCAATGGGGATCTTTTGATCACATGAATCTAGATTGTATAGCAGCACATATACCATGATGAAATTTTATCTAAACGGGGTACCTTTAGAACAATTATCTCAATTATCCATGGTTGGGTGCTAGGGATACATAACATGCTTCTCAATCATCATATGAATTTAATGGGATGTGGGAAGAAGAATAATTATCATCCAGAAAACATTGCATGTCATTGTGATTATAGTAATACCATTACTGCTATACTATTGCAATATCAATATGGAAATAAAGTCCAATGTGCATCTGGTAAGATATTGTATGGAACTAAGGAAGTGGTCATGGATGATAAGTCATGAACATCAATAGTGATAGGTATTTTTTTTATATTTTACCCATATCCATGATTTTTTGGGATATTGTTGCATCCCTATAATTTATTTCTTCTTGTGGTATTGTTCATCTATGTTATCATGTTGATATGATGCCTTCTTTTTTGAAGAATCAATCTCCTATTTTAAAAAGTGAATTCTGATCCTTTTAGTGTAAAGCGTGTTATATAAATATCAATATAGGAAAATTGATTTGGTAATTCTCTATGTTGGAGATGGATTTCTATGACTTAATATTATTTAATGATCAGTTGACATTGTTCAACCCTCATATTTACTATTATACCCAAATTTTTATTTTTATGTATGGTGAGGATTTCAACCACATATATAATGGTTATCGAAATGTGAGGTCATGTGGTAAAATATTTTGGGAAATATTAGTTGGAACTATTTCTTACACGTTTTCGTCCCTAACCTTGTATTATGTGGATGTGATGAGAATTTTTTTCAAACAAAATAGTGATCAAATTTAAAATTAATTTCCTTAAAATTTCCAAGGGTTTCCACCCTTTAGAAAAGTGAATTTTATAGTTGGTCTCTTAACATGGACTAGTCTGATATCAATTCTTTCTTATTTGATGGAACCATCATAATTAATGGAATTTAAATTCCTTTTAGAATAGATAGATGGAAAAGGTATCAATCAGCCTTGTATTTCTCTATTGGAAACACCGTTATTGTTTGTGAAAAAATAGGATAGAACTCTTAAATTTTTTGTTCATTATCAATAGCTTAATAAAGTTATGATAAGGAATTGAAATCCTCTTACATGAGTTAGTGATAGCTTTGAAAAAATTTAGGGCCCCAAATGGTTCTCTATAACATACATGATTTTAATATATCACTGACTATAGGTTTTGAGGGAGGATAATATGAAGATATATTTTAGAAGTACATATGGTCATTATGAGTATGTTATTAATACTTTCAGTCATATGAATCCATCATTTTTGGTTATGTCATTAATGATTCATATATTTCAAATGTATCTAGATTTTTTTGTGGTGGTGTTTTTTCATGATGTAATGGTGTATTATAGGACAATTTTATGCCTGACTAGAACATGGAAATTACATTGTTTATATTATAGGATCATCACCGTTACGCCAATAATTTCAAGGTATGATTTTGGGATAAAATAGTTATGATTTTTTATGCTTGTTATTTCATAAAATTGTTATTCTTTTTATATTGAGAAGAAATTGGTTTTTATATCTTAGAAAACTCTAATTTCTTTTATATACAATGTTTTGTTATTTTGACATGTAGTTACTGGGTTTTGTTAGGATTTTTCATGACTAGAATCACAAATGATAGATTTGAGAAGGGAAAATTATCCATTCCACTAGAAAGATGAATATCTGAAGTGTTTTCAAGATCTTAAATTTCACATTATATCATCACCAATCATTATATTTCCAATATTAGTAAATGGGTATGTTTTTTATTGTGATTCTTAAGAATTTGTCTTTTGGGTGTGTTCTCAAGCAGGGATAATGTTTTGTAGCTTATAGATAATGGATGTTATGGTTTCATGAGAAGAACAACCCCATATAAGATTTGGAATTAGCTATAGTAGTGTGTTCTTTGATAACATTGTGTAACTGCATATTTAGTGAATATTCCACTAATTTTATGATTCATAGTTACATGAAACACATTTTATCAATGATTTTTTTGAAATAAAGATGAAAAAATGGATGGAGTATCATAAAATATTATTATTTGATAGGATATATAAAACTACGAAATGAATATTTGTGTTTGATTCATTACAAATGATGTTGTAAATTTATTTGTTTGAACAAGATACAGATATGGGGTAGTGGATGTCAGTGATATAAGTCATGCACATTAATTATAACGATCGAGGTAGTGTATCATTTTTTCATAGGATTTCTTTTGTTCCTAATACAGATGGGATAGTTTAAGTGGAACACACATCAAATCATGATTGTGATTCTTTGAGGTCAATACTCAATTGTGGCGAGATCATTGAGGGATGTATGAAAAAGAGAAGATATGTTTTTGGGATTCGATATTAAATGTTTATGTCATTTATTTTTAGGAAAATAACCCTTTGGTTTACCTCCATTCGATATGGTATGTTCTTCATAGAATATGAAAGATTTACATAGAACTAAAATTGAACATTTTGTGGATGGGAATGAATAGAAATGTGCTTGAATTTTTATGATATTCATCACCAATAAGCATGTTGTGGAAGAGCAGTAATTAATAATGAGCATGATAGAATTTTTTCTAATTCCCATGTGGAAATGAGAGTATCTATCTATGGAATTTTGAAAGATATACCAAGTAATATTTGAAAAAATGATTCCATATGAGTGCTATGTTATTATCTCACAAATTCAGGACATTTTATACCTATTAGCCTATCCAATATAGTGGGTTAATTCTCATATATATATATATATATACAGATGTTAGAGGGAAATATTTTACTCGTTTTGATAGTATCATACAAATATACATTGTATAAGTCTCATTTTAAGAGATTCTAATAACAAAACATTGGGCCTCAGTGGACTATGATCATATTGTATCATCCTAAAATTGATTGAAAATATGAATGGATGGTTCAAATGTTGCATGATATTCAACAAGATTTTTTAATTTATCTTGGTGGCTAATTGTAAGAGCACATACTCTAAATGGGGTATTCATATAATAAGATTTATCAAAAGTCAATACATATGGCTCAATTTGATGAACTATATGAGAATAAATTCCTATATAAACATTATTTGGTGGAAAAAAGTTACACTACACTAATTGGATAAAGATTAATATAGGATACAATTGAGAAGATTCTATTTTTTAAAGATGTCGGATATGGCCAATAGTTTTTAGAAATTGTATTTATATCTTTATCGATGTTCATTTTTATTCACGGTGACTTATAAAGTGTTATTCAGGATCACTCCAAGGCTTCAAAATCATAATTTTTGGATGTAGTGAAAGATATATATTCTATATATAATCCCATTTGAGATACATGAATGGACTGGTGGGGTGGAATATCCATTTTCTGTCCAACAACATCTTTGTTTCGTGCATATTTTTTTCATGTCTCTCAATTAGATAAGTATCAATATGATCTTGGCTATTTTATTTGATGGGATCATGTACGCCTAAATATGGATTCTATATTTGTTAATATGAAATAATGGATTGGGGATAGGAAACTAAAGCTCTAACATAGGAAAATTATTCTTCAACTATGGTTTTATGGAAGCATTTTTAGATTTTAGATGAAATGTGGGATCAAGAGAGGGAAATGGCGGTTTAATGGCAGTAAATGCAAATAGAAAACACTGGTTTTCATTATTTTGGATATATAAAGTCTATTGGTGAGGAGAATATAACATCCCTAATGACATTTTATTTACCTTTTTAATGTATTATATATATATATAATGTTTAGGTTATGTTTTTGTAGGCTAGGAGCAGTCTTGGAATGTCCCTATTGATTTTATGGATGAACATTTTTTGAGTATAGATAGTAGAAACTACGAATCACCTCCCATTAAATCATGCAATTAAAACGGTGGGAACTGGGATTCCATATTGTTAGATGTGTGGTTTTTCCAACCAATACGTATACCAAGGATATGAAATTCATGGTTGGATACTGGGTTTTATCATGGTTGGGGCATGGTTTCACAATCAATGTGGTTCATCCCTATGTGGTGGTTTTGGAGGATGTGGCTCATGCATAGTTAGCGCATGGTTTTCATAGACATGCACCCTAACTGTGCACAGTGAAATATTAAATCCAAATAATGTTATCTCTTTTAAGGTATCTCCATAATCTCACTATACCCCCAATAATAATATATTATGATTACTTCTTCAAGTCTTGGATTTTGAGACCATTATTTTTTATCTGGGAGCGATTCAAAGAAAATTGAAGTTAGTTGGAGTCCAGATATAATGGTGAATAATATTTCGTCATCATTTTCCAAAGATTTAATATACTTCCCAGTCATGGAATCATGGATTTAGTATATCGGGGATAAATCCTTAATCTTATTTTCCATCATAATAACATGATATTGTTTTTATAGAAGTGAACAAGATCTACAGATGAGTCATGAATATCATAGAATGGTTTTTTATTTTTTGTGTCATTATTCATTTTAGAATATGTTTAAAAGGTGGGTGGATTCATTCATGACACCTCGTGATTATAAAATTAATGAATGATATCAAATTTATTTAATTTCTCGAATTGAAATATGAAATAGATGTTTTTTCTAATAGAAAACATATTTACTCTCAGTTTTTGGGAGTTTTGTAAATTTTTTGTTTTCTAGAAAGTGAATTATGTACTTCATTAAAAAATAGTTGTTTAATTTTTGTTGGATTTTATATATTTTTAAATGATTATTGATTTTTTTAAATAAAATAAATTTTTTTATTCAAATTTCATTGAATGATTTTTAATATAAATGGATGGAATCTATTCATGTTCATTGCTGTGAACCTATAGAAGGTATGTAATACATTTTGGTACTTGGTACTGGTAACATTTTGATGACTTGGTCTATTGATGTGATTCCACTCTTGGGTACAAAAGTTTTAACTAGGCATGCATGTGTTAGTGCGTTCAATTTTAGAAAGGGTAAGTAATTTTGATGTGAATTTTTAAAGACATGATTTATGTTTTTAATTGGAAAAATTATTTTTTTGGATTTTTTTTATAAGAAACATTAAACTATTTTAATATATTATATATAATGGTTCTAATTAGCTCTATGACAGTGGCAGGAGTAACATATTCATTGGGAAAATACAATTGGGTTTTATAATCATCCTCTTCATGGGACATTGGTTCATTTGTGACTGTGCTATACTGAGACAAAGATAGAGGCAATGTATTCTAGTGTCTTTAGTTATTCTTATTGATACCTTTGTCTAGGCTTGTGGTGTTGGAAGATGGAGTAGGTTGGGATTGTTTAGATATTTTCATTGGTGTCTTTTATATATTTCATCTTTTGAAACTTTGGGTTATGTAATTTTTTTGTATCTCTGAAATGATTACTGGTTTATTTATGGTTTGAGTTTTATTTTTTAAACATCTATCATTTATTTATTTAATTATATTATTGTTATTGTTTTGTTAATATATTTTAAATATGAAAATCATCCCATAATTTTTTTGGAAGTCCATGGAATTCATTACTAGACTTCAGTGGTTTGGCGATGTAACCTAATTACAAAAATGCCCTCCTCCTCTTAAATACCAATCGGATAAGGGAAGGATGTTATATGGGATTCCTTTTATTTGTGGTGCGAGGGACTCTCCAAAAAAATTTCAAAATGTCAAATTATTAAAATATTATTATGTTATTTTCATGGAATATTTTCAAATAAATTATTCAATATCTATCCTATGGTTATAGGGTTCAAATTTATTTTATCCAAAAATAATTATTATGATAAAATATTTCCTTATTAATTAATTTTTACCTAGATTAATCATAATTATCCATATATAGTTGTGAACAAATATCACACTTTTTTATATTGATTAATAAAGAATATTAAGTTGAACATATTACATATTATAAATAATGTTGATTCCAAATATGATATCAATTTAACATGATTGAATTTATATAATATGATGAAAATAAAAATTAATTTTTTAGCCAAAATGTTAATAACAATGATTTTATGAAGAAATAATTTTAATGTCTAAATGAATTTTAATACTATTATTATATGTAATGTTGAAAAAAATAATTTTATTTATATTTAACAAAAATGAAATATTTAAAATTTTAAACTAACCACAATATAAATTCTGCAATGATATTACTAGAATAGAAAAGAAATAATACATAAAAAATAGTCATTTTTTTAATTCACACAAATAATATCACATTCTATAAATTACGAAAATTCACCATATAAATTTTTTATATAGTTATTTCATAAATGATATTTCTTTATAACTTTACATTTTAACAATTTCATAAATAATTATAATATTTATATAAAAAATTTAATAAAACAAATTTATCACGAATACATATTTTTAACCATATAGAATTATTTTTTAAAAAATTAGTATATATTACATTATAATTTAACCATACATTAATATTAAATTAACATCAATTTTTATTATTTATTATGTCATTAGTCCAAATTATATCCACTAATCCAGTGACCAAATGATAACTATAAGAGAATAACATGTCAATAGTATTACACACATCCTTTGATCTCAATGTTTAATGTGACCTACTAATGAATTTATCTTTATTCAAATATATATATCATAAAATCCAAGGGTGTTTTATAAACCCTTGATAGGGTATATGAAATAATTTTCTAGGTCTATTTTTCCTTGATTTGGAAATATATCTTTGTGATTTTTTATGATGGATGGTTTTAGAGGGTAGTATTTTTTGGTTCATATACATATTTATTTTGATAGTTTATCTTGTTGAATTTTTTGTTCCAATATCCCATAAGGTAATGTGTATGATAGGAAATAAATGTAAATATGACATTATTTTTTGGGTAATGATGCACATATAGGGAGTGATCTTGTCGTTTTCCTTTGAATGAGTGAGATGCATTTGGATTATCGAAAAAAATAAACCATCACAATTTTGGAACGATGAAATTAACATTAAAGTTATTCATTATCTGCTGTTTACATGTGATACTAGATCTAATATTTTTGGTTCATCAAAGTGAGAATTAGGTTTTCTGTTTTGGTATTATAGTAATGAACACTCGATGGGTTCCAAATATATAAAGTGGAATGTGGGTGATACCATGTGAGATAATAATTTAATAGATTAAATATACCTTAGATAAAGAGAGAGTGAGTATTTGCATGTAATTTTATTGAATATTCATTATTCATGGGGAAAAATATTCATCGTTTAAGCGTGCAACCAATTTGGTTTAAAGACTAGTGAGTGGTGGAATTTATGTCATGAACTAAGGGAGTTTAGGGAGTTATTTATGTTTTGGATATCTAATATTTTAATGGAAATTAAAGGTGTATATTTTTTGAATGTGGTGACAAAAAAATGTTTCACAATATCATGGTATAGTAAATCCATGCTTCTATCTTGAAATATATTATTACTATGGGTTTGTGTGGCTTGGTAAGAGTGACACACATATATCATTGGAACCTATCAACCATTATAGTAAAATATTCATGTATCAGAATTCATATTGTAGGAATAATATCATTGTTTTTATAAGTGTGTGACCCCTATTTTGGGTTACATTTATTTAGAATTGTGCATGAAATTCATGGCTATATGTGAACTAGTATTTATTAATATTTTATGTCAGTTAATGAATATGTGAAGGATGTAAATTATAGCTCTGTGAATTTAGTAATAGAATGGACATAATCCCTTGAGAGAAGTTTTTTTGGTTTAGTTGTGTAATGATAAGGATACTACAAAAATAGGGAGCATTTAATTAGTTATGTATGTACAAACCATATTTTGGTAGGGTAGTGGAAGCAATGAGACTAGTTGGTGGATTTTCGACATGAAATAATAATATTTTTGTACCCTTGGATAATATTTTATCATATTTTATTTCAATACATGATTCATGGTATTGATGTTTTCAATAGTTATTTTTGTGTGTTAGATATATTGAGTGAATGAAAAGTGGAATCTGACAGTGAATCATGTTAATGATGTTTCACTACCCCTGGGTGGATTAATATTCTATATATTGTTTCTTGAGGATTAAATATTGTAATTACACTAAGAGCAGGGTTTAAAAAATGGATTGCAGTTTTCCATAATCTTATGATGTCTTTGAGAACTGTGAAATTATGATTGGTTGATATGATGATGTGTAGGAGAGTGAAGGTATGAATTTTGAAGATACATTAACCAATGGATAAATAACAATTGTCCTTTGAATAATCGGATGTAGTAATTTGAGAACAGAATCTAGTGCATCAAATCTGGTACTATGGGTAAATTTTAATGATAGAAGCTTGGATTTGTTTTGGAGAATTTGGTCTATAGATTCATCATGTGTGGATAGAGGAAACAAGATTTTGTTATTTATAAATCTATTAATTGATAATTATTATATTTGGATCAAGGTATTGGAAGTAAGGGGGAATTATTTGGTGATATTCAAGGACATTAGTTATTATTGTAGGGTTTTTTTTGAAGAAGACACAAAATATTGGGTCAGTATTTTAATAGATTTATTAAATTCTTTATACTTTATCATAGTAAATTTGTATAATTTTAACTTTTTTTAGATTAAAAGGGATATAAAATCTTAATAATACATTTTTGGATTTTTCTGGAGGCCCATATAGGGTGATGGGTGGTAATTTGAATGTGAGAATATGGATGTGGTTTCAATAAATCTAAATATTCAATACAGGTGGCTCCAAACAGTGAATAGTTTCAAAGATATCTTATTTTAACTGTTTTTCAAATGATCATATAGTTCATAGTGTGTAACTGTAGTGTGGTTTCCATTGGGAAATTCATGACATTTTATTGTCACTATATTTTAGGTTTTGTGGTGACATTCACTATGGAATCCACCCATATATATGTGGTTATAAAATTATTAGGTAATAAAATATTTTTTAATACAAATATTTGTTGGATATGATATCCTTTATGTATTAGGTGCAATTCTTGAGTTGTGGCTAATTGAATCACATTGTTGTGTCACTTATGCGTTGAATTTTTTTAGAAGTAAAAGTGATATAACCAAAGATAAACTAACATACATTTAACAATATTTTCTTAAAATAAACACTCATTACCAAAATGAACTCATAACCAATGTAATTAATGAATACTTTCTTTAAAAATAGACACATATTAAATTAATTAAAAACACACTCCCAAATCAATATCACATAATTTTTAATATTTTAAAAACTATTTACATTGACATATCACTCACTTACCAAGAACTACTTCAATGATGCATACAGATTCTATGTATTAATACCACTACGATATATTAAAAATACATAAAAATCATAAATAAATTTTATTAGTCATCATGTTTTTAATTTGGATTCCCTCTTAATTTTCTTTATTATATCTACAAGTGAGACAGTGGAATTTTACATTTAAATTTAATAAAAAATAAAATAAAAGTAATTTACAAGGTTTAATAACATCATAATTTTTTATTTTTAACATAATTTGTCATAGGTTCAAATAAAAAGAAAATAGAAAAATAAAATATGGTATTTTATTAGGATTGTTGGATTATCTTTATAATTTATTCCTTTTTTAATCATTCTACACTTATCGTGGTAAAAAAATTTAACGTGGTAACATATTTCTATGGAAAATTTTTAAAACATACATATTTCAAAAAATTATGACTATAACTCCAAATATGAGACACATTTAAATTAATAAAATATATTATTGAGTTAAAAGTTAATTAAGAAAATAAGTAAGCATTAGACAATAAATCCAATAGATTTATAAGTTTCTAATTAAGAAAATTTTCTAAAAAAACGAATTATTATCCTTTTTATAAAATTTATAAATTTTTTTTATAAATTAATTCCAGTTATTAAAACTAATATTATAAATTTTACTAAAATATATTTCATGATATGGGTTCCTAATTTAAAAAAAAATATTTCCAAATGAATATTTTTCAATGAATAGTGATAATATTATTTATTATGAATCTAATAGTTTCTCTTGAATATAATCAAATATTCTAATAATACTAAATAAAAAATATAAAACCTTTATATGTAAATATATTTTCTAAGGTGCGACATACTGGTTCTGGGTGCTGTCCAATGGTGCCCCGAACCCGGTTGGTCAGAAGTCCTCAAGCGCATATACCCAAACACCAGAGGATATCGACTAGCACCGACAGCCACTATGTGATAACGGGGAAACCGTGCCCTCATTGTCATAATATACACATTTGAAAAAGATGGTAAATAATTGCATAAGAAATAGTACCATACAAAAAAACTAAATAGTGGAAAACTAATTGTGATATAATAATTGGAGAATATATAAAATATTTCAGGAATATGTATCTATGAATACAGCCAAACAAGAAACAATGATTGAAAAAAATACAAAAAACCAATGTATATAAAAGCAGTAAATGCCAATAGCCTCGTAAGTCTCTTCTTGGTTCCATGCACATCAGCTCCAATAACAATCAAGTACCTCATGTAGAAGGAAGACTACTCATATTTATACCTACAGCCATATAATTGGTTTCGGTCCAAAACACTACGAGATAAATCCTAGTAGGAAACCACAAAAATATCATTGCCTAACATTCAGTGAATGTATACATAGCATATAACAATCAAAATGAAGCAGCAAAGTAGTAAGTACTCAAAATTAAACAATCTTACGGTTTACAATTACATTCATTTCATTTGTTATTTAAATTCATTGAATCATGTAATCAATGGGATATATCCTAAGCTCTATATCCCAATATGTAATAATAACAAAAAAAATATCTCAGAAGAGAATATTAACAATTAAGAAATACTAACTCCATGCTTGTGATTTTTCATGGAAGACTCGTCATGATCATTCAATCATTCCTGCGAAACCCTCTGAAAAAGTTCTCACAGTCTATCCCCCTAGTGAAGAACATCACTAATTCAATATATAATGTCACTATGGGAATGTTCTCATAGTCTAACCCATTTGGTCCAACATACCATTAAACATTTAAAAACTACCACCAGGACAGCTCACATGGTTAATACCCCTTGGTCATCATGGCATCAATTCATTTAATAATGACCCTATATGTAGCTCTCACAGTCTATCACTTTTAGTTTATGACCATATGGATTCTCTCATAGTAATTACCTTTGGGACAAAATAACAAAAATTCATACAAAAATGACCTACATCATGAAGCTCTCACAGTTAAATTCTCCATTTTCAAACATTCACAATGTGTATCACATGCATCTCATATAATCAGTAACTCAATCAAAATAGCAGATGTCATGGAAATGAAGGCAATCCTAAAAGTCATTCTAGACAAAATGGTCATAATCAATCAAAAAAGGGAGCACACCCACAATCAAGTTATAAAACCTTATTCATAAGCAATTACCCATTATTAGTCTATCAAAACATTCTAGGTAATAAAAACGGTATAATTCCAAACACGCAAAACCAAAAACATATGTACATGACACATTTAGAATATATAATCCGAAGACAATCAGGGAAAGGATGTAACCACCTCCCTTGATGTTGTCTGATCAGCACTCTTGAACATCAACCCTTGAATTGGTCTTGAATGGCGTAGATCTACAAAAAGGTGAAAACATTATTCATTGAAATAGTCACAAGAGTGGCAGAATCATGAAGGGATGCTATAGTGGAATTGAGAAATCACCTATGGCATCCCAACACAACCGAAATCATCTCAATCAGAGGTCGGATGGAGAATCGTGATGGGTTTGATGTTCGTGGTTGTTTTTTCACTCTCATGTATGAACCGAGGGGAGACGAAATAAGTTTTGGACCTAATATGTGACCCTACTCGGATTCATAAAATAAAAATAAAATTACATTGTGTTTTCATTAAATGTACACACCATAAATTGGCCTCTACTAGGACCTACTATATGCAGTCTTCCTGGTCACCACACAACCATGTACTCATCCATTACACAACCAGTATGCTCCTACATGCGGTACATAGGTACATAGCATGTTCATTGAAAATTAATATTTATTCCTTTTTCCCCAATACATCCAAAAATAATGATCCATACCTAAAATGAAGATCTGATTTCTTAAAAACACCCCCCCTTAATGAAATCAATCCTTGAATTTCCCTTCAAAGGATGTTCAAGAAGAAAGTTCCAACAACTCAGCCGACTACTATTGTTTGTCGGCCTCCCTCTCCCAAGTCTCATCATGTACTCACTCATGGTGTTATATCACCTTTACCATAGGAACATAATATCCATGGAGAAATGTAATGTTGTGATCCAAAAAATGAACAGGGTTCTCCTCAAAGGATGCATCCACCTCAAACTCAACATCCATAGGTTAAAAAACATGAGACAAATCTTAATACTCACATCATAGTTGTGAAATATGAAAGAAGTTGTGCATAACCTGACACCTCTCAGGTAGTTGAAACTAATAGGAAATCGTCCCAACTCTCTCCAAAACCTCTAAAGCCCTGATGTATCTCAGTGAATTCTTCCCTTGTCTCCTAATCCTGTTGTGTCCCATCTTCGGTGTGACATTTATGAAAACATGATCTCCAACCATGATCACTATAGTTCATCTACATTGATCAAGATAATATTTCTGCTGAGATAGTGTAGTAGTCATCCTCTTCCATATTAACTCCACCTACATAGAGGTCTCCTCGATAAGACGAGGCCCCAATATAGTTTCCTCTCCTTACACCATAAAAAATTGGGGTGATCATAATGTCTAACCATACAAAGCTTTATAATTTTCTATCTGAATCGTTTCCTGATAACTATTATTGAAGTAAAACTTCACTAGGGGCGTGTTTCTATCCGAAATTCCCCTAAAATTTAGATCTGATGCTTTAAAAATTTCCTCCAAAACATGAATTTTGTGCTCAGATTTCCCATCTTTTGGGGGGTGGTAATCTTCACTTAGATGAACCTGTATACCCATATCCATCAGTAGTACCTCCCAGTTAGGGTAAGTAAATCATTCAACCCTATATTAAATGATAGAGTATTGAACCCCTATAAAATTTAAAATATCTTAGATGTACAACATTTCAATCTCATCAACACTGAATGTTTCCTTAATCAACAGGAAGTGTGCATCCTTTTCAATCATATCGATAACAATGGAAATTGCATCATTCCCTAAATGAGACCTTAGTTAACCTATAAAAAATCCATTTCAACATCATTCCACTTCCACTCTATAATAGGTAACTGTTGTCAATGCCATGTTAGTCATTGATGCTCCAACTTCACTTACTAACATGTGGAAAATATCGAAACAAATCCACCATCATCCTTCTTCATACCTAGCCAATATAACTGATGATATAGATCTCAATACATCTTGGTGACACTAAGATGATCTACCCAAACTGAGGATTTAAAATCCTGCAAACATTCATCGCATATGTCTGCAAACACCCATACGTACCCATGAAAATTCATAACCTCATCCTTGCCTACAATCCATAAAAGAGTAGTGTCCTTACCTAACACCGTCTCCCTTAGGAATAAGCCTTTGGAATCTGATTGTTACCTCATTCAAAATCGCTCCAATATATTAGAGGTAATAGATATAGATGAAAGAAATGTCTTCTGTTTCTATTGTGCACCCCCAAATGCATCTCAAAGAACATATCCATGTGATTCCACTCACTACTGGCCTCCTAAACTACCTGTATATGATTCCTTAAACTCAACACATCAGCCACTTCATTACCATTCCAAAGCATGTAGGAAAGATCAAATTCAAAAGACTAATTGCACTCATCCAACCTTCACTATCTCAAATTCAAATCACGGTTAGTAATGATATACTTGAGACATTTTTGGTCAATATAAACCAAAAAATGATCTCCAAAATATAATTTCTTCAACAAAATAATGCTTGAACAACAAACACTAACTTGAGATCATTTTTTGTGTAATTTATCTCAAGTGGCCTCAACCACCAAGACATATACCCAAAAACTCTTTCTCCTTGCATAAGAACTGCTCCCAGCCTGATACCTGGTGCATTATATTAAACCTTATAACTCTTTCCAAGCTCTGGAGAAATAAATATCGGTGTTAAAGTCAATATTATTTCAAATTATGAAAGGGTGAATCATAGGAATTTGTCCACATGTACTTTTCACCCTTCTCATTCTAGCCCATCAGTTGCACTACTAAAAATGAAATGTCCAATATAAAGAGCATGTAGAAACCAGACAGCCCTAGAAAACTCTGTACCTCAGAGAAGTACTTCGGGTGCTCCCAGGAAACAAATATTCTCAGTTTCACTGGGTTCACTGATACACTTATCAATGAGATAACATTTCCCAGTAATTGAATCTAATCCATCCTAACTTAGAATTTTGAGAGCATATCATATAACTGATGATACCTCAATGTGCTCAGTATGACTGTTAGATGGATGGAATGGTGAGGTCGAGTGTGATATTGCACCAAGATATCATGAACAAAGTGTACCATAAAAGAATCCATGTAATTATGGAAAACATAGTTCATCAGTTCAATAAAAATAGTCAGCCCATTTGTGAGAGAAAACAAAGTATCCAAATACTCGTATAGATCATACCTACTATGAATGGCTGTAAGAGGCATATCTCGTGTACTATTGTAAAATTAATGATAAACAGCCCTCAATTCAGTATTTAAGAACACCTAGGATCCATGGAGATCATCAAATAGATAATAAATCCTCATTAAGGGATATCGTTTCGTGACCATCAACTGGTTCAACTTCCAATAATCCATGAAATGTCTAAGGGAATTTTCCACCTTATTCGCAAAAAATAACAGGCAAACCCCAAGGTGAAGTACTAGGTAAGGTTAAACACTTTGGAAACATCTTCTCTAACTACTTATTGAGCTCATGTAACTATTGGGTAGTTATGCTGTAAAGAGGAATGGACACCAGTGCCACTCTTGGAGTTAAATCAATAGAGAAATCTACCTCTCTCTTCAGAGGTAAACCAGAATATGCATCTTGAAAGATGTATCTTAAGCGATCCACCACTAGAGGAAAGATCATCTATAAAATCCCCTGGACATCTAGATATAAACTAGAAATCTAGGATGTAATTCCTACCAACACATGATTCTTGGGTCTAGTTATACATGCATGGACATCCCATTATCCCTTCTGTATAAAAGAATCAGCCTCTAGTGATGTGAAACACACCCTATAGAGATAGTAGTCAAAAAAGGCCTAGAAAGAGACCAACCAGTCCATTCTATGAATGACCTTGAAACTTGACATCTATATTACATAGTTCTCCTATTAAAAGTGCCACCCACAAACCTCATTATGTCACTCATTACACTAACCTACACTAGTTTTCCTAATCCCCAACGGATTGTTTAGAATCATAACATCATTAGATGAAAATATAAAACGCCCAAGGTTCTCCACAATGGGAATATATTTAATATTATTTGAATCCTATATATAAAAAAGAGAAGAAGATAAAACTGAGGAAACTAGAATCTTACCTCAAACTATAGTGGGTTCGAGATGCTTCTCTTTTCGGGTCTACACCACTACCAATGTATGACCTGTATCGTGGCCTTGCAAACCTACCTGACCACCCAGAGCTGATCCACCCAGTTGTAGATGAAATCCTATATCCTAGCTATCATGGCCACAACCACCTCCTCAGCTAGAATGGCCTGTCTCACTGCAATTCCCTGACTGGTGAGAGAATAGCGGTCCTTCCCATGAACATAGAGTCAAAACAGAACCCCTACCTCTCGATGATGGTGATAACATCTAGAAAAAATGATAAAGATGGCCCATCGTGAAACATTACCGGCAATAGACTTGGTCCTTTAAGAAATGTGGTCTTATATGCCCAAGATTACCACATTAGTAGCATTCTACTTGACTACCTGATGAAGTATCTCATGGAAGATCCATATAGTTCTTGATGCTATCTGTTGATGGAGTACCCACCATGGATGTTGAACCTCCATAGATCACAGCTCCCAACACCCTTAGATTGCACTCAGTAATAAATGCATGGTATTCTAGATCCATCACCAAAGTTAGTTTGAAATCATTCACATTTGATCATATGTATTACATGAGACAATACTCAAATCACCTATCCAAATATAAATCATCTACTCCAAGAATAGGAGTGAAGTTTTAAAGCTCTCAAAATTGACAAGATTAATCCATCACTGAAAGAGTGTCCTACTCTCATGAACTCTTTGGCTCAATGGGACCATAACATCTCAGGGTAGAAGTAATCATTAAAGCTCCTCTGAAACTCTTAACAAGAAATATCCTGATGACATCTTGCATATGAGATAACATCCCACCATCTCTTGGAGAAATCATGTATCATGTACATCTCAAGATTCTCCCTCCCCCCTGGGGGTGTCTCCACATGCTCAACTATTGAAATCAAGCCCTCTATCCATTTCACTACAACCTATGGTCCTCCATCTCCGGTAAAAGATGAAGGATGATGATACAATAACACCCTCATCAACTATGACATAGTTGGGGAAATATTTCATTATCCCTAAATTTTTTTAATATCCTAAAAAATTCCTTCACATTACTGTGAATTTGAACCTATGTTTGGTATAAAAATTGATACATAGATGGGAATGTTGGTAGGATCTATTGGTTGTCCCAAGTCTACCGTTTCCAGTGTTTGGTCATCACGATTTACTTAGAGTACTACTAGTGTATGTCATGGAGGAGTGACTCTAAAATGTCAAGTGCCCACATCAGTTAATGATTATCAAGGACAATAACATAAAAGGTCAATAAAGGAACATTAGAAGAAATAATTCAAGTTTTACGAAAGAGGTTTACAGATAATGTTGAACCACTAACTAGAATGTTACCATAATATTTAACATGGGTGTGTACATATTCAAACCTGGTCATGTAACACCCTATACACATGACATGTTTTCTCTAAGACACATCGTGTACTTAAATTTTCCCTCCTTCCAATGTTATTCTACACTTCTATAGCTACATAGATCCCTCCCTATGAAACACTACATGGCATGTTATCCCATGAAATTGTGTGCACTACTTATGTACTATCCACCCGTCTTGTTAGTCTCATGACAGGATACACGGTTGATCACCACATGGCATGTATAATCTAGACAGGGCGTGTACCACTAGAATTTCATCCACCCATGTCATTAGCCACATGGAAGGATACATGGTCTATATAGTACGACATTTAAATCTAGAAAAAAATGTTTTATACCAAACATTTATCAACCCAATGTCTCTGCATACACATTCAATTTCATGGTTTAAGACTACATGGTGTGTACATACGGTATACAATGTGTACTTAAGAAAAATTGTTTCCTTAGAACATAAGAACACATGGAGTGTGTTCAAAACATAACATGCCACATTGACTATATTTTCAGACATTAAACCTCTAATACCTCCCTAGAACCCATAAAAAAACCTTTTGTTCATGGAATGTAAAATTCTGACCCATGAGAGCCCATACACCACATGAATCAAATTTTTGCATTAATTTTTGGATACTAACATGAAAAAAAATTCATCTAATGTTAAAACATGATCCACCAAATTCCCATCCATGAGGGCCCATAACACCTAAAGGACCAAAACATAGAATCCATCCAAATGATACATTACATATACCAATACCCTATAAAAAATAGCATTTATTTTTATCATGGTATCTATCACAACAACATGAATATGTTGAAAAGCATCAATCAAAACTACATGAAATCTGTAATTTATCCAAAATTTAATGACAAGAATGGATGACATGTAATCTCTAGGAATTTACTATATGATGCATGAGATGGAATAATCTCATCTAATCTAGTTGTAACATAAATAGAACCGCAATGATATAAATCATAAAATCACAAAACAAGTGAATCACCCATTTGGGAAATCAAATCAACTATAAAAATTGTGAAATAAGAAAAATTGAAATATTCTAGTTAACATTGATTTTCCCTGTACATTGGGTAGCTACTCCTCAGAATTTCATATTATAAATTACTCATTTCTTCCCATTCTAGACTATAGGCAACAAATAGTAAGGCAATGTTGAAATTAAGACCGTATCTGATATCAATTTGTAACCTCCCAGATCTGGGTGCCTTTCAAAGGTTCCCTGAACCAGGTTGGTCACATGACCTCAAGTGAATTTCCCCAAATGCCAGAGGATTCCGACTAGCAATGAGGGCCACGGTGTGATAATGGGGAAACTATTCCAACATTGTAAGGTTATACACATTAGAAAGAAAATGGTAAAACACAATAGAAGTAGTAATACCATACGAAAAAGTAAATAGTGGTAGACTGAGAGAGATATAGCAAATAGTGAAAACATTAAGTATATAGGGAATGTATATCTATGATAAAATACAATCAAGTCACAATGATGGAAAGAAATAAAATAACCAAAGTATAGAAAATAGGTAAACTCCAATAGAATCCATGCATCTTCTTGGTCCCATTCCCCCCTTCTCCCACAACAATCAATTACCTGATGAAGAATGGTGATAACACATATCTATACCTACAACCATATAACTTTTTTGGGTCCAAAACATGACCCAAATACTGTGTGAGGTAAATAATAGTATAAAACACAAAAAGATAAGTTCTTAACCGTTTTTGAATATTTACATAGTAGAAAATAAGCATAATGATGTAATAAACATGGATGTACTCACTAGTAAACAATCCTACATTTAAAATTACATTCATTTCATTTATTATTCAATTCATTTAATCATGTATCCCTTGGGATCTAGCCTAATATCTATATACCCTATGTAATAGTAACAAAACAAATGTATCATAAGACCATCTAAACAAAAAAGAAAGACTATGTCCAATATTTTGATTTGTCTTGGATAATGAATCACAGTCATTCAATTATTCATAAGAAACACTACGAGAAAGATGTCATAGTCAAACCACCCTTGGTCTAACATATCCTAAATTAATAAAATAATTACCCTCAACTAAAGATCTCATAGTATAAACCCTTGGGTCCCACATAAATATAAACATTTACAAATGACCACCTAGGAAAATCACACGGTCAATTCCCCTTGGTCAAAATAGCATTAATTAATTTAATTATGACCTGATGATTTATGACCACATGGATGCTCTCATAGTCAATACCTCTGGGTCAACATAACAGTTATTCATATATAAATGACAATACATATAGAAGCTCTCACAATCAAATACCTCTTGGTAAAATATTCACAATGTATACAACATTCATCTCATATAATCACTAACTACATCCTAACAACACAAGGCATTGAAAACAAGGAAAGCATAAAATTATTTCCAGACCCATTGGCTATAATAAATAAAACAAGGGAACAACTCCATAATCAAGTTTTAAAACCATATACATAAGCAATTTCCCATTATTAATCTACAAGTCCATAAAAGTTAATAAACATGGTGTTATTCAAAACATGTAAAACCCCAAATGTGGGTATACGACATGTTAAGAATCAATAATCAAAAGACAATCAACAAAAAGCCCAATCCACTTACTATGATGTTCTATGATCAACACGCTTGAATTTAGACCCTTGAATCAATCTATAATGGAATAAATGTAAAAAAGGTGAAAACATTCAACTGTGAAATACTCATGAGAGAGAAAGAATCGAGGTGAAAGGTTCTAGGGAATTGAGAACTCACCTATGGAATTCTAACAGACCTGATGACATCATAATTAGAGATCGGATGGAGATTTGGGATGGTTTTAAAATTTGCCTTCATTATGTCGATCTCCTGTACAAAACGAAGGGAGAAGAAATATGTTCTGATCATGGGATGCAACCCTGCTCAAATTCATCAAATAAGATGAAAAGTACATGGTGTGCCCATTAAATTTGCACATAATATATTAGCATAAATCGAACCAAGCTTTAAGCAGTTTCCCCAGTCACGACACGACCATGTACATAGTCGTTACAAGGCCAGTATGTGTATCCAGGCGGTACCCTGGTACCCAGCGTGTACTTTTATATACATGATGTGTACAAGGAAGATTACTATTTCTACCCATTTCGTAAAAAACAAAACGAAATTAATATGCATACCTGAAATGAATATTAGGCTTCTTACAAAAGGTAAGGGTATGTGGTGGTAGTAGTGGTTGGTGGTAGATCAACTACAATGATCTCATAGTTAGTTCCATGAGAATCAATTTCATTCGTAGACAATTTCTCTAATCCATATATGTTGATCTATAGATTTTTCATGGAATAGGGAAAATGAAAATAATAATTACTCTATTATATGATTTTAAAATAGGTTTCATAATTTATACACTTATTTCTCGATTCCTTTTCTTTTAAAAAATTTTAATCATTTAGATACCATTATTTATAACTAAAATTACAACCCGACAATAGTAACTAGAGTTGGTGGTCACATTATTACGTTTGAATATAATTAAACCGATATTATAAAAAATAATGCATTAGTATAGTATTCGTGAAGAATAATATTTGTAAATTATTTAAAATATTTGTTTGAATAAAATATAAAAAATTGGAGGGGACTTTATTTGGTACACTTGAACTAATTAAAATATTCCTTCTTCATATCCTTTATAATGGAATATAAATTAATGGTTATCTCCAATGGCCATTAAGGGATCCATACATAGGAAGCTACAATAAATTAATATAGAATGTTAAATAACTATAAATACAATTGATTTAATCAATGAATTGAGTTCAAAATGAATCCGAAAAATGGTAATATAGTAATATCATGGATAATAATAACTAAATTCCCAATGAAGTAACTGATTAATATTGGGTTTCATGACTGAAGTCATAATTATATCTATATATTAATATATATTTTTAAATACTATTATATTTGATATGTTTGTATACAATATAAATAAATTTATTTCAACCCATTAGATTTTCCTAAAGATACATATCAACACCTTGGGGGTGTATATAAATTCAATCCCCACCCATTATTACTGGTCGATTACATTCATTATATATTCAATGATCGATTCAATTAATAAACAATATGATCCAAAAAATATATCTATATTCTGTAAGGATTAAAAAATATAAATATTTCTTTTATCGATAAAAATATAGTCAGTGTAAAACAATATATGAAGAAATAAAATATTATTTATAAAATAATCAAAACCATGATATAATTAAAATGTATATTTTAGTGAAATTTAATTTTTATTAAGTTTGAGAATGTTTTGAATTATGTGGGATTTAGTAAAAAATTAATTACAGATAAAATATGACCTAAAATTCATCAGAAATACATGCCATTAAATAAATTCCTATTTCATTAAAATAAGCTAAAATTGATGAGAAAAATATTACAAATAGAGTTTTATTTGTAATACCATTGAAATAGATTTGTGGAATATAATGGCCAAAAAATAGTTATGGTGTCAGAAATGTCAACTAATTTCATATATAATACAAATTATTATTTTTAATTTTTTAAAAGATTGATTAAAATTTATCTTTTAGTAAAACAATAAAAATACTCATTTAAAACCATTTAAAAATTAAAATATATTGTAAAATATCCTCTATAATTCATTTTTTTTGTAAATTAAATGGAATTTTTTACAATTATTGTTGAAAATAATGATATATATGGAAAATATAATTGATAGACAAGAGAAATAATGTTATATTTTAATTAGAACATTATTTTTTAATTGGTAAATTATGTTAAATCTTTATTCATCATCAATAAAACTATATTTATTTTAAATAAATAAAATGGAAAATATTTCAATGACATAAAATTAATTTCAAAATATGTTTCAATGGTGTGTAAACTCATAAAAATCCCTTTCCGTGGGGCTGACATGTCATATAAATTCATATTTATCCATAATAGTAAATAATTGTTTGTTATCTACCAGAATAAGAACCTTTTTAATTTTTTATATTCTGTTAAATATATTTATTATAGTTTGATATTTATTTACATAATGAATTATATTCATGTTAGATGTTTTGATGATATCTGGTTTATATGTCCAAATTGAATTCCATAGTTTTAATATGTTTAATTAATTTATTGATCAATAATAACTAATATCATCCGGAAAAAGAAATTATAATTAATAATAAATTATAAACTCATAACAAATTAATAACGATAGTTATAAAAATTAAGTTATGTTACAATCATGCACTTGGTATTCCATATATTTTCAAGAGTAAAGTTCTAAATTTTTCCAATAATATCAAAAGGAATAATGTATGAGTTATATTATCATTCCATACAGATAATTATATCATATGTATCACATTATTTATCTAAATTATTTTTTATATATTAGCCATGTGATGTAGTGGGGAAAATGAATCAAATCGCTTCATGGACATGGTTGTCCACATGTTTGCAAGAATGATGTTTTCATTTTTAAAGGAATAGAACTATAAAACATTTATGATATATTAAATTGTAAAAAAAGATAAATATGTCATTAATATTTCTTTGATATATTCATGAAATCCATAATTATATTATTCAATTGGAGGTGATAATTTAATACTAATTACATAGGTTTATGTTGTAGCAGTCCAACAAAGACCTAAAGGATGTTATCATTTCACATATAATTTAAGTGTAGATATATGTAGTTTATTATATTAGAAGAATAATATCTTACAATATGGGATATGATTATTTTTTTAAAATCACATTATTTAACAAGATGCTAACTCAGTATAGGGAGAAATAAAAAACGCAGTTAGAAACTATACCACTTCGTCGGACAACCACTTTGTGATTCTACAATTTTCCATCAGACATTGGATTAATGCTCCTAATTATCAATCAAGGATGTAGAAAATAATTCATTGAAGTGATTGGGATAAGTATTTTCTCAAATAGGTTTTTTGGATTTTTGATGAAAAGTGGAATGTATAAGGCCTCCTATAAGTGAAGCTAGGGCACATTTCAAGTTTTTTAAAATTTTATATTAATATAATAAATATTAACAATAAAATTATTTCAAACAAATATAATTAAATGATAAGATGATTATGCGTCAATATACAATCATAAAATAATATTTGGACATGTTTTGAATATATTTTTACAATTACTCTTTAGTTTTATACCCCATTAAACTTTTTAAAAAATACCACTGTATTAAAGTTTAATAACTATTAAGGGTCAATAATGATGCTATAAAATTAAAAAAAATCCATAAAAGGACTATGTTAGAAGTTATAAACCATATCCCATTCATTAAAATATATGAAATTTTTTATTTTTAAATCATTTAATAAAAAAAATTATTATAAAAAATTATTAATTTTATTTTTGTCATTAATAATTTATCTTGACTTTAAATTCCTGAATAAAAATATGTAATTAGAATATAATTCATTAAAACAAAATAATAATATTATATTTAAATAAATTATTATATAAATTAATAATTCTTTCATATTATCTCAATTTTTGTATTTTAAAAATTATTTATTTAATTTATCTATTAATTTAATTTTTTATGTGATGTTGTTGCAGACTCATATAAGATAATAAAAATAAAAATTTAAATTTTGGAAAGTTTAATTTAATAAAAAATAATTTATCATTAAAATGAATATTTATAACCATACATATGTTTTCATTACTTATATCATAAAATAATATTGATATTATTCTATCAAAAGAAAAGAAAATCTTTATCACTCACATAAATATTATAATGGATAAAATCATAGCTACATCAAATGAAAAGGTAAGATTGTTTATGTGTTTTTGATTATTTACTAAATAAAATATTAAAATTTATTTAAGTAATGTTTTGGGATGATTTTTAATTCTTTTTTCACATTATATTTTAAATTAATTAACCAATATTCCCAAATTAAGGTGATAATAATTTATGACTATTACTATTCGTAACTACTAGAAATAAAAGATAGCCATTTACAATGATTGACATCCTTTTTCCAATTATACATTCTATTTTTCTACATTAATTTTTAATATATGGAAGATATTAATTTAAGAATAAAACATATGTAACACCCCCAGCTTCCACGATACACTTCTCTTTTAATAATGCAATAGCTTGCATTGTACGCATGTTTGAGATTCTAACACACCGCGACCAATCAAAATAGCCATTATGAATAGTAATAACCACTTTTTGAAATTATATATATTTTATATTTCAAAATGGATTCATTTTTGAATTCAGAATATCGAAATTAGCCTATGTTGAATTTTTTGTTTTTTCTGAGAACTTCCAATTTTTTATGAATAGTGAAAAATACATAAAAACAACTTTTTTAATCAAAATTATTTATAGTGATAAATTAAAATATTGAGTGGGTTTATATTATAATTATAATATTTTTTACCATTTTATCCAATGGTGGTCATTAGAAATAATTTCACTTTGAAATTGGACATAAACAATTGTCAATCCCTTGATATATATTGTTTCTTAAAAACACGCTATTTGTTGTGACAACAGGAATTAATTATAAAATTAATTAATTCAACTTATATGTTTGGAATTTTTTAAAATAGGAATCCTTTTTGAATTCATATTATCAATTATATCTTAGTGTGAAATTTTGGCATTGTTCTGAAAAACATCAAATTTTGATGAATAGTGAAACCACTAAGTGGTAGTTAAAAACTGATTTTTCGTTTAAATAAAACATTACCACTTCTGTGATTTGATTTTCAATAATCCATCATACATGGTTGTCATTAGGAAGTAAAATGTGGTTCAATGGGATTATAATAATATTTGGTGAATAGTAACTTTTATGTTTAATTAATCGCAATTAAAGTTAATTAGTGTAATTTAAGGTAAATATAATGTTATAATAATATGAAATGACCTTGACACATGTCCTAACCCTATTGTATGAGTAATTTCTGACCAATACAATCCATGGGTCAACTTGGGGACCCCATGGAGCCACTTTGGTAGGAAAATGACATTAAAAACTTTTTATTTAATGTTAAAATAAAAATGACACAAACATGAGTTGTTTTACTAAAACAATTTTTAAATGGGGTTATAGAAGTCATATTTATGACTATAAATATTTATTAGAAATATAAAAATATTTCATACATCATGATATATTTTATGTAATTTTTAGACATTAAATAAATTAAATTATTTATGACACCATGATGATGCAGCGATTACCTCATTATTAAACGATTTAAATAAAGTGAAAAGATAATGTAAAATATAAGGCCTACACATGTAAAAAACCTATTGTATGTGTGGATTTCGAACACTTATCCTCTTATCCTAGAAATATATAATTTTGGGGCCATTTAAATCTGAAAAGCATTTTATAATAAAGTAACCATTTATAACTTTCCAAGAGTGCCCCTACTCTCCTCTTATAAAAATCCCCCACCTCTACCACCTTACCCACACCTTTCAAGCCTTTGGCTCGTCCAAAACCTGCCCATTTTGTCTCTCCACATCCTAATCTTACTCCTAGAAGCCTCACTTTGGGTAGAAGTCGTCTCAAGGAAGCCTTTGAGCTCAAATCAAAAAGAATTACCCGTTTTAAATGTAGTGTTTTCTCTTGTGTTCTTATAATTTATTTTGCTTCTCCAACCCCCTAAACATTTTTATTCATTTTTTTGTAACTAAACCAGTATCCGAAATATACTAGGATGTTGTTATAAGAAGGATTTGAGCTACAATTACACACACCTACATCTAATGGTAAACGAACATACTGTTTATGTGGACGGAGAATTTCTACCTCATGAAACCATGATTGTTCAACACTCATATATCACCTTCAAAGGTGGACATTAAGATGTCAATATATTTATATATGATATATAATATGTTTATGTTTTACTTAAGCTTCTGTATTTTTCATTTATGTCATACCGTTATGTTTTCCATTATGGGTAAACGCAATATCTTTATTTTAGGAAGTGCGGACTACCGCCCCCTCAAAGTGATTTGAATCGATAATGCCATATGTAGGATGTATAAAGGATGGAGTAAATGATATTATATATGATATTATACTGGAATTATAATATACCTTTATATCATTATGAATTCATTCCATTAAATACGAAATAGAAATGAAGGTAGCGTTCATGCGTACGTACAGCTTACCGTCTCCATGAATGGTGCATTTCATTTCTTACGGCTAAATGTTATGTAATATTATGAATGATTGTATATACTGGATATGTATGATATATATGATATCTAAATCATGAATATAATGCTGGATATAATGGATATTTCACCACATGAACAACTTGTAATTATAAGATGATTATTTTTGACTCAAGTACCAAAGATCGACAAAATGACCGTTATTAACTTAAATAATTAGATAATGTTCATAACATGGTAATAAGTGATATAAAAGGAATAATGAACATGAAAATGGTTCTTAAGAAAATAAAAATTAACTCTAGTTTATTATTCAGGATATTAAAGAACTGTCGAGTGAAGTCGGACACGAGGTAAGGGAACTTCTTAACCCAATTTCTGTTCTTCAGGTTAATCTCCTACATTAAAATTATGTCATGATATTATTATATCATATCTTGTATTTATAATTTATTTATATGTACATATAGTGAATACACATAATAGATCTATTTTATTTTAAAAAATGATCTTTGTAAGGGAACTTCTTAACCCAATTTCTGTTCTTTGGGTCAATGTCCTACTTGAAAATTATGTCATGATATTATTATGTCCTATCTTGTATTTGTACTTTTTTAAGTGTACTTATAGTGAATACATATAATATAATCTATTTTATTTAAAAAAAATATCTTTGTAAGGACATCGTCTCAATCTCCATTCATTGAGGCATATTTTGGTTTATACACAAATTTCTTATATAAGGTGTATAAACCCCTTTGAATTTTATGTTTATTCAAAAGGAATATTTTTATACGAATCATTTTACTAAACAACAAAAAGGAATGTTTTTTTGTCGTACGTATGTGGCGACAATTACTTCTTTGCCACCATGACCATTATTTGAGTTTCGGCTTCCTGTGAAAGCCATATCTTTTTTCAAATGATTTAAAAAAAAGAGAGAGATATTTCTCTCAAATGTTTGAAAATCCAGTGAAAATGTATACGTATTTAACGAAAGCTTAAAAATATTTTTAGAAATCCCGACTCTCAAGTGTTGTAAACAAGAAGGTATTGGGAGTCGACCCATCATGGCCTGTAATTAGTCGAGCAGTCTCAGAATTTGTTATTTTGTTTTCAAAAGCATGCATAATGTTTTCAAAAAAACACTAGAGTATATTTGAGAAATTTTAAACGTAATTATATTCTAAAATAATTGCATTGGCAGGTCTCATGAGACAAACTAGTGTCTTGGCATGAGGCCTTGACCAAATATTATTTGTAGTCTTGGCACGAGGCCTTGGCTACGTGGTTATGATAGTCTGAAATTATGCATTCCATCATTATGAAAGTGGTTATTTATATTGGATGTGATTATTAGACTAGTAGAATATCCATGTGAATAAGTAAATGGAATTATTTCATTTTATTTTTTCCATATTATGCTTAAGTTCAAGTTTAAAAGGATTTTTTTTAGTTATACATTGCCTTGAATTTTATTGTTTATTTATGAAAGCTTTTGCTATATTGTTATACTTTCTAAGAATATGAGCTCACCCCTTTAAATGTTTTAATTTTTACAGGATGTGAAGAAGTATTTTAGGAATGACCTGTAGGGATACTTTGAAGGGGATATGAGTGTGGAAAATGGAGACTATGTTATTGTAGTTTTTCACTTAATGTTGTAATGTAACATTTATGAATGTATCTAGTGTTTCCAAGGCTACTAAAATTATCGGTCTTTTGAGACTTGATCTTTTGTGATCATGCCAATGTTACCCAATAAGGCACCGACTCTGGGTAACTGGGGTCGGGGCGTTATAGTTGGTATCAGAGGAAGTTTAGTACTAACCTTGGAAGTTAGATTTAGATAATATCTGATTAGAGCACATAGCCCAAAGATAGACATTGAGGATTAGTATAGAAGAACATCCTAGAATTTTGGTATTATAGAGATTTTGTGAGTTTTCCGAGCAATACATCCCTGTCTGGATATGAGCAGGTAGAGGTGGCTCTGGCACAAATGTACCTAGGGGTAAAACCCAAAAACACCGCTTTGAGCTAGACTCGAATGGGAACTGGTGCATGACAACGGGCCTTGCTGCACTCTTGGTTACGACGCTCTCGGGGGATATGCTTAGGATAATTCTAATTTTTTACAAACCATTATGAAGGGTTTATGAGTATATACATCCTCAAAGAAAACATTTTTTATGATTATGGATTATATCCATAAACTCTTAAATTTACATTAATTATTTTTCAAGTTTGTAATTATTCATTGCAATTCATAAACTACCCTAGTTTATGCTATTTTATAGAAATGGCGCCTAGTAGAAGGAATGTGAACTCCACCAAAACGTATGATCCAAAAAGTAAGAGGGATCATATCTTTAACTTTATTAAGCCAAAATTTGGAAGGGAAATAGTCACCAATGTGTTCTCAACATATGAATAAATAGTATCATGTGTTAATAAGATAATTAAATAATTCTATTAGTCTTATGGCATTTAAGGGAAGAAAGAGAAGAAAATGATGGAAGAGAGAATGATGGATAAAGGGACGAGGGAAAAGAAGAAGTTTCCAATATGTGATAATTATGGGAAGAAACAACTTGGAACTTGGCTGAAGGGAATGGGAGTTTGTTATAAGTGTGGAGAAAAAGGACACCAAGTGCGTGACTGCAAGGGTATGAAAAAGGTTTCAAATGTACAATGATTCATCTACAAAGAGTGGGGACACTAGGCAAACCAATGTCCAAATCATCAGAGTATGCCCCAAATGATGTTATTGGATAATAATCAAGTTATGATACTACCACAGATGAGGAGGAATGATTAGAGTTCTTATGTTGTTATTCAGGATTTTTGTCATTTGAGTGTTGTATCAATGATGTACTGGTTATAATAATTATGGAGTATATAAGGATTGTCCAGTGGTACTATTTTAATCAAGGGCTTGAGATTTTGTGGAACCAAGAAAAGTGACTCCACTGTAGGTTAGATTTTTGTAAAATATATGGTTGAGAGAAAGATAAACCATAATATGGTTCTGATATTGAGATAGTGATTTTGGAATAATACATGATTGATTTGGATAAATTATATTGGATATTCTTAACTTCCTTGAAACTGATTAATGATTTGTATACATTTTTGGAGAGAAGGAGTATATCTAGTATTCTATAATGAATAAGGGATCATGAATGTAATCAATAAGGATTTATGGTAATTCAGGATGTTTCAATCTTTTAAAATAATACATGATGAAGGTGTTCACATGTTGTTACGCGGGAAAAAGAATCTTCATTATGTTTACCTTCCTTACAAAATTTGGACTGTGAGTTGGACAGAAGTATTTTGGATAACTATAAAGGTTGGAATGGATTACGTTGAACCTTGGATAGTATTGTTTAAGGTTAAAACATTTCTGAATATTATTTTTAGAATATTATAATACTATTGTTTTAGGAAAAAGGACATCCTGTAGGTCGGGGGATAACCCATCATGTCGAACAAAGCTATAAGAATAGAACCCACAACCATAGTGCGACAGGCCTTTATTACCTACCACTAGCTTACAGGAAGTCCCTGGTTATTAAAAAATAGTTTTCTTAATCTAAATGGTATGTATAAATATTTTGAACCTTATACAATTAGGATAGATAGAATATTTTTGAGTTCTTTTAGCATTTGGAGTGAAAGATGTGTTTGTGGTAAAAAATTATTAAATAATGAAAGTCTAAATGAAAAGTAAGTATAATTCCTTACATTCTTAGTAAATCTCCTAAATAAATTCCTCAACTTTATGAATGGTAACTTAAAACAAAAATGTTGTCGGTTAAATTTTCCAACTGGGGAATTAATGATCGTTTTACTAATCATAAGTTTGTGATTTTCTTATAGTTAACTTTCTTCTGACCCCATTTTCTACAACTCTCCATCAGACCCTGATGGTTTGTTTTTCCTCCATATCCATATTTTCATATAATCCTAGAATGGGCTATCTCGGGTGACCATGGTACTTCTCTTTCTTTCTTTTAGTGTTATATTTTTATTAATCTTATTTCCGATGTGGGTTTCCACAAAGGTATTTTCTATTTTCAACCTTTTATTTTCAAAGAAAAATTTCAAATTGTGAGGATGCAATTTATTTAAGGATGGGAGAATAAAACACCCCGAGCTTCCACGATACACTTCTCTTTCAATAATGCAATAGCATGCATTGTACTCAAGTTCGAGATTCTAACACACCGGGACCAATCAAAATAGACATTATGAATAGTAATATCCACTTTTTGAAATTATAAAAAAATTTTATTTCAAAATGGACTTCATTTTTTGATACAGAATATTGAATTTAGCCTTCGTTGAATTTTTTGTATTTTTTCTAAGAACTTCAAACATTTTATTAATAGTGAAAAATACATAAAAACAACTTTTTAAATCAAAATAATTTATAGTGATAAATTATACTATTGATTGGTTTTAAAGTATAATTAGAATATATTTTTACCATTTTATCCAATGGTGGTCATTAGAATTAATTTCACTTTAAAATCGGACATAAACAATTGTCAATCTTTTGATATATATTGTTTCTTAAGAACACACTATTTTGTTGTGACAGCGGGAATTAATTATAAAATTAATTAATGAAACTTATATGTTTGGAATTTTTTAAAATAGATATCATTTTTGAATTCGGAATATCAATTATAGCTTAGGGTGAAATTTTGGCAGTGTTCTGAAAAAACTTCAATTTTTGATGAATAGTGAAACCACTAAGTGGTTGTTAAAAAACTGATTTTTCATTTAAATGAAACAATACCACTTTTGTGATTTGATTTTAAAAAATCCATCATAAATGGTTTCCATTAGGAAGTAAAATGTGGTTTAATGGGATTAAAATAATTTTTGGTGAATAGTAACTTTTAAGTTTAATTAATCGCGATTAAAGGTAATTAGTGTAATTTAAGGTAAAGATAATGTTATAAAAATATGAAATGTCATTGACACATGTACTACCCCTATTGGATGATTCATGGCCGACCAATAAAATCCATGGGTCAACTTGGGGACCCCATGGAGCCACTTTGGTAGGAAAATGACATTAAAAACTTTTTATTTAATGTTAAAATAAAAATGTCACAAACATGAGTTGTTTTAATAAAACAATTTTCAAATGGGGTTATAAAAGTCATATTTCTGACAATAAATATTCATTAGAAAGATAAAACTATTTCCTACATCATGATATTTTTTTTGTAATTTTTAGACATTAAATAAATTAAATTATTTATGACACCATGATGATGCAACGATTACCTCATTATTTAACGATTTAAATAAAATGAAAAGATAATGTAAAGCCTAAGACCTAAACATGTCAAAAAACTATTGGATGGGTGGATTTAGAACTCTTATCACCTTATCCTAGAAATATATAATTTTGGGACCTTTTAAATCCGAGAATCATTTTATAATAAAGTATCCTTTTATAACTTTCCAAGAGTGCCCCTCCTCTCCTCTTATAAAAGGCCCCCACCTCTACCACCTTACCCACACCTCTCATGCCTTTGGCTCAGCCAAACCCTGCCCATTTTGTCTCTACAAATCCCAATATTACTCCTAGAAGCCTCACTTTGGGCAGAAGTCTTCCCAAGGAAGCCTTTGAGCTCAAATCAAAAAGAGTTACCCAATTAAAAGGTAGTGTTTTCTCTTGTGTTCTTATGTATTATTTTGCTTCTCCAACCCCCTAAACTGTTTTTATTCATTTATTTTGTAACTACACCAGTAGCCTCAATATAATATGATGTTTTTATAAGAAGTATTCTATATACACTTACACACACCTACATCTAATGGTAAAAGACATAGTGTTTCTATGGTTGGAGAATTTCTGCCTCACGAAACGATGATTGTTCAACACTCATATAATACCTTCAAAGGTGGCCATTTAGATGTCAATATATTTATATATGATGTATAATATTTTTATTTTTTACTTATTCTTATGTATTTTTCATTTATGGCGTACCTTTATGGTTTCCATTATGGGTAAACGCGATATCTTCATTTTAGCAAGTGCGGACTACCGCCCCCTCAAAGTGATTTGAATCGTTAATGCCATATGTGGGATGTATAAAGGATGGATTAAATGATATTATATATGATATTATATTGGAATTATAATATACCTTTATATCATTATGATTTCATTTCATTAAATATGAAATAGAAATGAAAGTAGCGTTCATGCGTACGTACGACTTACTGTCTCCATGAACGGTGCATTTCATTTCGTACCTCTAAATGTTACGTAATATTATTAATGAATGTATATAATGGATATATATGATATATAGGATTTCTAAATCATGAATATAATTCTGGATATAATCGATATTTCACCACATGAACAACTTGTAATTATAAGATGTTTATTTTTGACTCAAGTACCAAAGATCGACAAAATAACCGTTATTAACTTAAATAATTACATAATGTTCATAACATGGTAGTAAGTGATATAAAAGGTATAATGAACATGAAAAAGGTTCTTATACAAATAAAAATTAACTCTAGTTTATTATTCAGGTGATTAACGAACGGTCGAGTGAAGTCGGACACGAGGTAAGGGAACTTCGTAACCCAATTTCCGTTCTTCGGGTTAATCTCCTACTTTAAAATTGTGTCATGATATTATTATGTCCTATCTTGTATTTATACTTTCCTTATATGTACATATAGTGAATACACATAATAGATCTATTTTATATAGAAAAATGATCTTTTTAAGGGAACTTCTTAACCCAATTTCCATTCATTGGGTCAATCTCCTACTTTCAAATTATGTCCTGATATTATTATGTCTTATCTTGTATTTGAACTTTTTTTTTGTGTACTTATAGTGAATACACATAATAGATCTATTTTATTTAAAAACTTATCTTTGTAAGGACTTCGTCTCAATCTCCATTCATTGAGGCATATTTTGTTTTATACACAAATTTCTTCTATAAGGTGTATAAACCCCTTTGACTTTTATGTTTATTCAAAAGGAATCTTTTTATACGAAGCATTTTACTAAAAAAAAAGGAATGTCTTTTTGTCGTACGTATGCGACGACAATGACTTCTTCGCCACCATGACCATTATTTGAGTTTCGGCTTCCTCTGAAAGCCATAACATTTTTTAAATGATTTAAAAAAAGAGAGAGATATTTCTCTCAAATGTATGAATATCCAGTAAAAATGTATACGTATTTAACGCAAGCATAAAAATGTTTTCAGAATACCTGACTCTTGAGTGTTGTAGACATGAAGTGATTGGGCATGGACCCATCATTTCCTGTAATTAGTCAAGCTGTCTCAGAATTAGTTATTTTGTTTTCAGAAGCTTGTATAATGTTTTCAGAAAAACACTAGAGTATATTTGAATAATATTAAACGTAATTATATTCTAAAAAAAATTGCATCAGCAGGTCTCATGAGACAAACTAGTGTCTTGGCACGAGGCCTTGACAAAATCTTATTTGTAGTCTTGGCACGAGACCTTGGCTACGTGGTTATGATAGTCTGTCATTATGCATTCCATAATTATGAATGTGGTTATTGATATTGCATGTGATTATTCGAATAGTAGAATATCCATGTGAATAAGTAAATGGCATTATTTCATTTTATTTTTTCCATATTATACTGAAGTTCAAGTTTAAAAGGCTTTTGTTTTAGTTATTCATTGCCTTAAATGTTAATGATTATTTATGAAAGCTTCCGCTATATTGTTATCCTTACTGATCATCTGAGCTCACCCCTTTCAATGTTTTAATTTTTCCAGGATGTGAAGAAGTATTTTAGGAATGAACTGCAGGGATAGTCTGAAGGGGATATGAGTGTGGAAAATGGAGACTATGTTACTGTAGTTTTTCAATTTATGTTGTAATGTAACATTTATAAATGTATATAGTGTTTCCAAGGCTACTAAACATATCGGTCTTTCGAGACTTGATCTTTTGTGATCATTCAAACGTTACGTAATAATGCACCGACTCTGGGTAGCTGGGGTCGGGGCGTAACAATATAAAACACAATATGAATATATTTTATAAAAAAATTTCTTTCAAGTATAAATATGTTTTCATACCAAATTCAGGTATAAAATTCTTTCCAATCAAAGTAAAAACAACATTGATAATATTGTTGAAATAAATTTTATTTTATATTTTTTTATTAAATGAAACCTTCTAAATTCATGAAACAAATATATAACTTTCAAAAAAATGTATTTTCACTATTCATTATAAATCGATGTTTTTTGGAAAAATTAAATAAATTCAGTATAATCTATTTATCATTTAATGATTTGGAAAATTATTTTCATTTAATGTAAAATACCCTATAAAAGTGATAGTAACTAATTATAATATTTTTTCATAAAAATCATTAAAATTAATTTTCATGAAGACATGTATTTATAAATAAAATGGATTTATGAAAAAATTTATTGTCTATTTCTATTAATTTAATCAACAAAAATTTATTTATTATGATATATATATATATATATATTCTATTATTTTTAATCATGTTTAGACATGGAAATTCCATTGTCAAATTATAAATTTCATTATTAAATAATAATATTTCATGGTTCATTTAAGCACAACATTTCCAATTATATCCAATATAAAACATATCGTTCTTCCAATTTTTTTTGTTACATTCTATTAATTTAATAAATTATATCCTCATAATTTTAACTTTGAATTGGTTTAAAATTAAAATAATTTCATTGTTGATAAATCATAACATAAAAACATTTAGTAAAACAACCTCCTAAAAATGGTGAAACTGAAATACAAATGTCCTCATAAATTAATAACACGTTAGAATCAAAATATGAGAACATAAATGATAAGTTAAAATATGGATATGGAGGGGAAAAATAAATCCCAAGCATAATATAGAGTGATATAAACATGGCCTTTAAAATTTTATTTAAAACAAAACCATTAATCAATGATGGGTGAAAAGGGCAACAAATCATCATAAATTATTGTAATAGGGTAATTTTTTTCAAGACCCTTTTCCAATATATATGTAATTAATTAAATATATATTATCATAATATCATGATATATTATTTATTGAAATATATAATTTGATCCTTTATTAAATATGCTCCCCAAACACATCCTTTCTTCCAATGATGTGTGTTCTAGATGAATTTTTTATACCACAAGAATAAATACTAAATTTTGATGTATAAAAATATCCATGAAATAATGAATATTAATTCCTCTTATATCATCATTATTTCTAAAAAATAGATATCACAAGTTATCCAATAACACATTAATCTCTAAAACCTCAATAATAAATTAAAATTAAAATTAATCCATTTCATAAATAGATGAACATAAGACACATCAAAAATATTTTTGACCACATTCAAAAATTGAATTTAGTTAATCATTTATTTTTCCACAAATATTCTAATTTATCTCATAGTCTCACATAAAAATATTTATAATATATTGATAATATATTCCCTTAAAATATTGTAATAACCATAATTTTCATGAATAGTCAACTTTAAAATATTTAATTCTTAAATATTTACACCATCAAAATTCCTTATATTCATTCAATCCAAAAATGTAGTAAACTCCATCATATTTTACATTTTAAATATTTTCATGGGAACCAATACTATTAAATTTAATTAATTATCTTTAACCATGTCATTATACTAGCTAATCATTAATACTTTAACATCATGAACATATTAATGTTTATCTCTCCACCAATCAGAAAATTTACATAAAATATAACCATAAATTTGAATAACTTTTCAATGAAATTAATAATATTCAACACATTCCTTAAAATCATCAGAGAAAAACTAATATTCAAAAATAATTATATATTTAATGATTTTTGGAGCTAAAATATAATTAACAAACAAAAATCATGGATCAAGACACATGAGAACATTAATCATACCATTTTGGATATTATGATAGATTAATCTTTTCCTTCTACCCCTGGATTCCTCTTAGGTAGATTTTTTTGACATTGGGGACATTATTTTGAATAATTCATTTTATCCATATAGTTGAATCACTATATAAATATAGTACCCTTATTTCATTTACCATCATTATGATGATGATTCTTTTCTACACATGTTTAAAAAATACCCACTCCGTTTAAGAGTTTTATTAGGTTTTCCCCAAAATTATCAAATGTTGGGCTTGTTTTTTTATCTTCTACTTTTTCAAATAGTTCACATTTTTAGAGTGTTTATACAACCACTTATTTTCTAGATTTCACTTGAATATATAGGATTAATAAATATTCGTCTATATCAAAAAATACTTAGATACCATATCCTAATATTATGATAACATTTCACAAATTTCTATTCATTGAAAAATAATCTTAAGCCCATTAAATAAGTTCTAAATCTTGCTTTCCAAATTATGTATGTGGTCTTGATATTTCTTGTAAAATCTTGTGTATTTATACTAATATTCTATCAAACACTCTTCCTCCTTCTAATATAATGATTGGATGGTTATCTCAATTTTAACTCAATGTTATTGATTACATTATTTTTGAAAAAAATCACATTATTTTCTTTTGATTATATTATTTCTATTTATGCATCCTAATTAAAAATATAGATTAATAACAAACATATATACACATATATATATATTAAATATTTATACTTATAAAATAAATTTTTAATATTCGTCGCATCCCAAGGCCTATAATACCATTTTGAGATAATTAATAAATTTATTTTTTACCAATGGATTATTATTTCAAGTAAAATATGGGTGGTTATTTCACATGAATTGATCCAACATAGGTGAATCAAATAGTGGAAAAATATGTTGTTACATTTTGGAAATTTTATTTTGAATAACTTCATTCAACTACACTATTATATCCACAATCGAGTCAATTTTAATATAACTTCTATTCATTTTCCCAGAATGGAAGTAACTACATTTTTTATAGATTTTGATTTGATTTCATCTATTAGACAACACCATTTAATAATGGAATACATGGAGTTTTCTCAGAATCATCATGATTGTTAATCAATAAAATAAAATTCCTATAATGATAAAAATTCAAAAATACTTTATGGTATTATCCTAATTATCATGTCATCTATGTTTATTTGTAATATAGTTTCCAATGATTCTACTAAAAAATCTTTGATATCAACTATAATAACCTGACTCCACTATCCAAGAACAAGTTGTCGCATTATTACATTGATAAATGATACAAGATATGAATTCCCAATCTAATGTATAGTTTAATTTTTTTGATGATCCTAATATATTTATTATTCCTATTTTATTGGAATAATATGAAATAAGTAGTGAGATAAATTAGTCATTATCCTTGAACTCATTCACATATATTTTTATTAATATCATGGATAAATGGAAAAAATGAATGGTGGTCTCAAACACCTACTTTGGGTTTTGAATAGAAGAATCTATCATGAGTAACTAATTCACAATCAATACGGGAAGAAAAATAACTAAAAAAATTTATATAATCAATTAATGTAGTATGAAATCCATCCATGAATAATATTAAGTGAGTAAAATCAAGGATAATTGTAAATGAACTATCAATTAGAAAGTTATTTATATTGGACATCATGATTTCTAACATCATGATTTTTATTACGTCAACTACTTATAAAAATTCCCTTTAATAACTATGCATATATAAACTACAAACCCATATAATGATAACTTATTTATTTGTCTCCTAAGACTTATTGAAGCGCTGAGTTTATATAGAGCTACAGGACCCACACATCACTCCATGAATAATGAATTCATCAAAAATAAATGTTTCACCTAATTAAAGAACAATATTCCTTATCTAAATATATTTTTATTGAGTAAACAATACCAAATTTCAATATTTACATAGTTTGTAAAATAAAATTCATTAGAAAATTACAAATGTAGAAATTATATATAGTTTAGGAAATTTCAAAATCATGATACACGGAATATTTATATTTATAGAATCTATAATGTGGTATGATCAAAATAATGTTAACGTTTAATGGGAATGTTAATAACTAAAATATATATATTATATAAAATAAGACCTTCCATTGATCTAAAATTTAGGTAATGAAATAAATTCAAGTCATTTGGAGAGTATAAGAATTTTGTTTAGAAATTTTTTTTTAATTTTTTTTCTTTGTAACACAAGTGAAACCATATTGGAGAAACTAAATGGAGTATATCATTTTTGGTGACCAGAAAGCATGTTAATGTCTACTATGTTAAAATAAAACAATATTTTCTGGCTTTTGTAAAGAAATCTAAAAGTGACCCTTTTAGGAAAACAATAGAAACATTCAATTTGTAAATTGTAAAAAATTAATGTATATCATAAAATGACATTTCTTAAAAAAAATATAATAAAAAATATTTTATTTAAATAATTTTAATAATTATAGACATTTAATAAAAATATAACTAATAATGAAGGGGGATAATATCAATTTTTTATTATATCTTGAAAGTATAGCATTAATTCAATCATGAATCACTATAAATAAATTTATATTTATTTAAAATAGATCAAAATGAAAATATAAAAACCCAAAAGTTAATAGGTTCAAATAACTAAATATATATCAATTGAGTGGATATTTAGTTAAAATCCATTACCTCATGTATATATAATCACGTAAATTAGTTATCATCATAAATAATAATCATTTGTTAATTATTTAATTTATTATTATACTTTTTCATTTTATCATTCATTTTCATATATTTATTTTAATTTTATATCTATATACTAAATAAATTAAGTTAATGTATGATGTTTTGATGATATTCAGTTCATATGTCCCAAATGGATTCGTTGGATCAACTATGATAAAAGAGGTAATTGTTACATCATATTCAAACGTATCATAATTCTCATTTCTATAAATAAATTATTCTTTTAAAACACATCAACAACATCTATTATATAAAATATATTTTTTTACTATCATGGAGGTGGTAGGTTGTACTTCGGCTTGAGAAACGTTTTCCAGTTTTTCAATGATCAATATAGAAAGAATATATGTATTATTTAATATTTATAGGGTGATAATTATATCATTAAAAAAGTTAACAATTTAAATAAACCAATTTATATCATCATTGGGATTTTATGGTGAATAATGAATCACATCACTTTATGGAAGTGGGAGTCCACACGTACGCCTTAATAGTGTTTTCATTTCTCTGTGAATGCTATGTTTTGAAACTATATGATATATTAATTATTAATAATAAAAAATACATCACAAATTATATATATATATATATATATATATTTAATGAATCATTAAAAATATTAACGATTGGAGGTTATGGAAAAATAAATATATAGTTTCACAAGGACGTTCTCTGCCATACACATAAAGGATTTTTTGTTCACATTTTATATAAGTGTATAAGGTTATAGGGTATTCTATTAACATAATAAGATCTCAATATATTGGAGATACATATTTTTTTTATTTTCATGGATGAATTCATTTGTATCGAGGTCGATAAAAAATCTAAAAAAATTCTTGATTAAGAACAATATATCTTTTTCAAAAAACATCTTTAGGATGATATATATAAAGGTCCTAGATAGTTTTTCAAATATAAAAAAGGTTTCTAGTATGTGTTTAGGATGTAATTATTGTATTATATATAATATTATCAAAACCAATAGTATTAAAATGTTAAATAAAAGTGGACAGTTGGTTCCATTTTAAATATGAGGGGATGAGAATTATTGGAATTTGATAAATTATTAAATTTATATAAAATATTTCTCATACTAAAATAGAACCAATGTGATGTTTATATTGTATAAAATGATTATGGATCTAAATACTATCATCCGATATATTTGTATAAACTTTTTTTATTTTTTTTGTTATCTTTTAGTTTTAACTGTCATAAAACTTTTGATAATTAATATAGTTTTAATACTTTCTACACGATAGGGGACATTTTTTATATGATCTAAAAGGGAAATTAAATAGACCATAGATAATTATTTCTACCATATTCCACTAGATTTTCCTAATATATTACTTTTATGAAATTTATATCATTTAATAAAATATTATTTTCAATAAAATGTCAATAAGGTCATTTTTAAAACTATTCATTTAACTTGAATTTAAATACATAAATAAAAGAGGGAATTAGAATATAATACATCAAAAAAAAAAACAATTAGGTAATATTTATGAAAAAAATTAATTAAAAACAATATTTAATTCAATTTATAGTAGTTTATGTATATTTAAAATCATTTTTTATATATTTCTATTAATTAAATAAATGACATGTCGATGTGGGGAATCAGTTTAATGTAATTATATCATAAATAAGCATTAGAAATAAATTAATATGATAAAAATAGTATAACATTAAAATTACATTTTACAACTGAACATGTGTTTTATTTATACCTTTTATAAAATATTATAAAATTTAAAAGAATAAAAGATAAAAAATTCTTATCTCTCACTTTAATATTATAAAGGAAAATGTCATCGATAAATTTAAAAAGGTTCATAGTTTATAATTTTTAATTATTATGGAATAAATCTCTTCATAAAATTAAAATATTGAAAGGGTTGGTTAATTTTTAATTCCTTATGACTTTATTTTTATCCTTAAGTACCCAATTTACCCTTATTGTCGGGACGAATATTTACTAAGATTAATCTTCAATGTAACCATAAATAAATCTTTCAAATTTTTCTAATTTTCACCCCCTTATTCTACATATTGAAAAAAATAATAATTATTCAATTTTATCAATTGTTAAGAAATAATTATTTGTTTAAAACATATAATACAAGGGAAAATGTTTTTCAAAAAAATACATTACAATTATAAATATTTTTATATACAAAATTTTTGTATGAAATTAATTATAAAGACCAAAATAAGATCACTAATAATATTATTGAAATGAAATTTTATTTAAAACAACAAATAAATTCATTTTTTTAAATTTCAGAAATCAAAAATATTGTTTTCAACATTACAACACTATTACACCATAACCATTGAAAAAAACATTTGTATAGAAAAATATCGAAAGTAAATCCTAATAAAATTTTCATATTCTAGTTTCTAAAATGATGTTAATTTACAAAAAATTATAAATGTTGATATAATAATTTATATTTGTTTCTCACATGAATACATATTAAATATTTTAATGGAAATATCTTTAAAAAAAATTGAATGACTACCAAAAAATGTGTTCTTATTTCCTTCGAATTAATAAATATTATTTTATTTTGCATAACCTTAATATATATTTCTTAATTTGGTTTTCCCTATTTATACCCACCAATTCATTGTCGAGGTAATAACAATAATATTTTTAAAATAATATTTCAATGATTTTTTTGACCTTGATGTTGTGTGTTAGTTACGCTATTCAACATTTTTTTCATTTAAAATCATCTTGTGTAACACATACCAATTCGATAGAAATCATATATTAATGTTATTTAATAATTTTGTTAATATATTTTGGTGTTTTTAGTTCAGTTTTACTTATGATTGAATTTATTCAACATGATATTTATCTGATGGAAATAATTTATATAATAATGGATTATTAAATTATACATCCATTAAAAAACATTTCTCACTCAAAACAATATTTCACAAATGAAAATAGATGAGTTTAATTTTTTCTTATTTTTTCCCCATGTTTCAATATAGATTCCCAAAACATTTGAATCCATAAATAAACTTTGACCCCATGAATGGTCTTGTTTTTCAAAATATTATCTCTCAAATAAAGGATATCCTCGGATTTCACCTGATAAGAGAAATAACATTCAATTTATATTTCTTGTATTTAAATAAATTTGATTGATATAAAATATAATTCTTATTCAGATATAAAATTAACATCATCATTTACATTGGATATGTCTAGATGATGTATTTTGAGATAATTAAAATGGCAACAAGATAAATAATTTTGATAGAAAATATGTATCTAGTGATCATCTTCCCATTATTCAAAAATCCCAAATCATGTTTCAATGGAGTTATCTACAGGAAAACATTATCAACTACCTAATATATAAAATCACAAATATTTTTATTATTTTAAAATTCCTAATGTCCTTTCATGTCACATACAAGACATATTTTAAAGGTATTTTTTCATTTAATTTACATCCTTTCTTTTTTGGGGGGTTTCCCTAGGTTTTAGGGAGGAATAGATGAGTATTCATGAATTGAGCCAAACCGTGAGCCCAATTCCAGATTAAAAAATAAATTTTGTATCTTTTATAACTTCTTCATATTTCAACATTTTTCATCCATTCAAATTCCTAATTGACCTACCCTAACCTATTAACACCACCAATGTAATTTGGAGCTTTTATAAATCCATAACCAGGGGTTATTTGGGTTTTTGTCTAAGGGGTTGGGCCTGCTCGAAAGCCCAATTCCTGTTTTACAAATAAACTTTGATTTTGTTATAACTAATTCAATATTTGGGATTTTTCGGTGATTACAAGTCTCACACAAGCCCATGTAACCCAGCCACGCGTCTGAACTCTCTCCCACCCATTTGGAGCTCTGTAGAATCGCGATGTTGTGCCGATCTTCATAGGGTTCCTCAAATCGCCCAGATTTGAAGAGGTAAAGTGTTTCATTCATAACTCTCTCAATTCTCAATATTTTTCATCCATTCCAGTTCCTAAATGAGATAATACATCCTGTTCCAACGTACCCTAAATTTGGGTTCTTTTAAATTTCAGATACTGGAGTTTTGGAGTGATTACTTCAAGATACTTCAAGTAAATGAGCCCTTTTCTTTCCTCTTTCAAATTACTTTGGGTTTAACTCATTGTTCTTAGGGTTTATTCGGTTATAATTGAGTTTACTAATGTCCAGAAACAAGGATTTCGATCCTAGAGTTTAACTTTGGGCTTTCTTGGCCAATTTGTGTGGTTTTAGGTTTGATCTAGTTCTCTCTTGGTGCGGCGGGGGTGCAATTTGATTTTCGCACGGAGATTCAAGGGGTTTTGTTAATTTGGTAGGTGATTCCATTTTGTGTGTAATTTTTGTGAATTAGCTTGCTGTTTTCATGGTACTCTAATGTTTATTTCACTTTAATGTTTCTGTAAAAATTGGTTTTAGTTGCATTTATAATGCAAATGAATTTTATGTTCCAATTTTTGTTGAAATTGAGGGGTTTCCATTCAAATCTTTTATTGGTTCATTTTGGGATGCCCCATAACTGAATTTTTGGTTTAATTAAAGGGTTTTGAACTGAAATTTTGTTTTAATAACTTACAAGTGTTATCATAGTGTGAAAGGTTGATATCTTAAAGAGCTTTGGGTGAAAAACAATGTGATGTTTTGAGAGGTTGTTTTATTGGAAATAAAATTATTTTATTATGTGTTTTAAATGGTATAAAATGTGTGTAGCTACTGTACAATTTGTTTGTGACCAGTAGTGATATTTTATATGAAAAAGTATGTGTGTTGTTTGCTGAAATTGTTTGTGCACAAAAGGGGAAGCCCGGGTACTTAGGTGGGGCGGATTCGTACTAGTACGGCTAGTGGATCGGATGGGTTTTGTCCCTGTTCCACTAACCATATGGATAACGACAACTCTAACTAAACTATTTGGATGATTATTGGGGACCAATAGGTTATGGGTATGTTCCCTACTAGTGGATCGTGCACGAGAACGTATTTTTCTATGGTTACTCTACACCGAGGTACGAGGTACATAGGGCCCGAGACAACCTAGTGCTTAGGGGTGTTCCTGATTTTGATGCTCATAGGATTTGTGGTATATACCCTTGTTGTGGGTTGTTTTTGGCAGTACATTACAATAGCTCACATGTCTATTTAATGTTCTAACATTCTGAAATTGTCGGATTGAAAACTGTTTTCATTTGAAAGTTGCATTTCTTTGAATTTTAACACTGTTTCACCTTGTGTATTAAAATTGCTTGTTTTGTTCACATTGTATTGAAAACTCTTTGGAATTAACTGGTGGTATTCTATTGGGCTTAGTCTCACACCCTACTTACACCCCTTGGGTGTAAGGAGACCAGCTTATGCTTGACTTAGGTAATGGGAAGGCTAAGGGTGATGGCTGTTCGGGATGTTAGTCCCCATCGTTGGGGCGGAGTTGCAGGGACGACTTGCGGGTGATGATCCCCTTGTCATGTGGAGTCCATGGGGATGTATTTATGTTGTCATTATTTGTTTTTAGACCACTTGTAGTGTCTTTAAACTTATGTATTCAGATCTTGTTTTGTTAAGAATTGTTTAGCATGAAAATTTCATATATTAATAATTGATTGTTTTTTTATGATTTATGCTTTCATACTCGGGTAAATCGTTCCCAAACAAGATTTGTTTGATACCCGGGCACTTGTGCCAGCCCGTGGGGATAGGGAACGCCCTTCGGGCCTTTCCACGGGCCGGGTTTGGTGCCGTTAATGGTGGCGACCAGATCTGGTTCATGACAAAATGGTATCAGAGGGAGGTTAATGTTTTGGGTTATATTGTTATTTTGAGATGAGTCGGGATAGACAGGAGCTAGGAATGTCGGGTCTTGGGGTATTGGTTGTGAGTAGGGTGCCTGGCCCGCACCTCTCATGGCAGACCTTGAGTCACCAGAGGATGTTGGAATTTACTGTTTGACATCACTTCCAGGTGAGACGTGTGGGCTGCATACCACATGTGGACATCAGGAAGATGTGGAGTAGTTGTTTCTTTTATTACAAGAATGTGTTTAGTTTTTTTATATTTGATGTATTTGATTACAATTTTCAGAATTGTGGTATTGAATATTGTTTTGTGACTGTTGCATTTTGTAGCAACATGCCTCCCTGGAAAGCTCCCACGCACCCACAGGAGGAAGCTGGAGAGAGTTCTCCCACGCCGATTGATCAGAGGCTTGTAGAGGCTGTTGTTCGGGCTATCCAAGCTTTGGGACAGGGACCAGCTCATGCTCCTATTCCTGTTAGGGCAGAGGAGACAGGTCCTAGAAAAGACAAAGCACAATAGTTTTTGAAAAACAAGCCTCCTGCCTTCTGAGGTAGCGTAGAACCCCAAGAAGCAGAAGAATGGCTCGAGAAGATCGAGCGTATGTTTGAGTTCCTAGAAACACCCGAGGAGCTCACTGTGAAGTGTGCCTCCTTTCTGTTGGAGGGTCCCAGTCGTAAATGGTGGGAGTCAGTGCTTCAGTCTGGGAAGAATGAGCAGATGCGCTGGGGATATTTCAAGGCTGTCTTCAATGAACAGTATTGCCCTGAGGTGTTGGCTTATGCCAGGTCTAGAGAGTTCATGGAACTTGTTCAGGGGAATCTATCTGTGATGGAGTATGCCAACCGTTTCGGTGAATTGGTTCGGTATGCTCCAAAAATTGTATCTAATGAGCAAGCGAAGGCCCAAAGGTTTGAGAAAGGCTTGCGACCAGAGATATACTCCCAGGTGTTCTTATTTAAGCTGAGGACCTATGCTGAGGTTGTTGATCGGTCATGCATGGTGGAGATTGATAGGAAAGGTAGGGCTGGTTTCTATGGTTCAGTATCAGCAGTGGGTAGTGGCAGCTCCTCAGAGATGAAAAGGAAGCGGGAGGATCATGTGAAGAAAGGAGGGGGCAAATCAGGCCACTCTTCCAGGCAGTTTTCTTCTGCGGCTTCTGATGCGAGATCGGTCGTGTGCCACGAATGTGGGAGGCCTGGGCATATCCAACCAGCATGTCCTCTTCCTCCAAAGCCTTGTTACCAGTGTGGAGGTATAGTGCATTTGCAGCGCTTCTGTAGTGTGGCACGTCCACTCCCAAGTGGGGCAGGGTCAGTTACTTCAAGAGGAGTGCCAACACAGTCCGAGCTGTCGAGGACTGGGGGATCTTGATTTGGTGGTCGTGGTGGTAGGGCTAGATCATCTTCTGGGAAAAGCCAGTTCAGGGCACAACCACAGACTAGCGGTCATGCTCAGGCAGATACTGGACATCTCCATGCAGTGGATCAGTCACCAACAGGATCAAAGGCGGGACCGTCGACAGTTCGAGGTACCGTTCTGATCGCATCTTCTATATCTACTGCTATTTTTGATACCGGTGCCTCTATTTCATTCATTTCTGGACATTTTGTGGACATTCTGAATTTTCCAACTGAGTTGATGTCTTTTGCGATGGAGTTGGTGACACCATTGGGAAAGAAGAAGGAGCAGGGCCTCAGGTGCCCCTCATGTGCACATTCTGTGTCAGGGGTCGAGATGGAGTGGGACCTCTTGGTCTTAGATATGGACCTTTTTGATGTCATAGTTGGGATGGATTGGCTAGTACACTTCCAGGCACACATCGATTGCTACAGACGGCGTGTGAGTTTCACAGCACCTGATGGGAGTCGTCAGGTTTTTCATGGAGAATGGGATCCATGATCAAGTCGCGCAGGGCCTCCACTCCCAGAGTTGGGGAGTGTTATCTTCCAGTTATCTTAGATTGTGCTAGAGGATGGTATTTCCCCTGAAGGTGCACTACCTCGTGTAGTGAATGAGTTTCCTGAGGTATTCCCTGATGATTTTTCTGGTTTGCCCCCGGAGCGGGATGTGGAGTTTTCGATTGATCTGGCACTGGGAACACAGCCGATATCTCTTCCCTCTTATTGCATGGCCCCCACCGAGTTGAGGGAATTAAAGATACAGCTGGACGACTTAGAATCCAAAGGATTCATTCGCCTGAGCGTCTCTCCTTGGGCCGCTCCTGTGTTGTTTGCAAAAAAGGCTGAAGGATCCCTCCGGTTGTGCATTGACTAGAGGAAGCTGAATAAGGTAACAATTAAAAACAAATACCCTTTGCCCAGAATAGATTATTTGTTTGATCAGTTGAAGGGGGAAAAGTGGTTCTCAAAGATAGACTTGCGTTCAGGGTATCATCAACTCAGGGTGAAGGAGTCAGATATCCCTAAGACAACCTTCCGAAGCAGGTATGGCCACTTTGAGTATTTGGTCATTCCCTTCGGATTGACCAATGCTCCAGCAGTATTTATGGCACTTATGAATAGGGTGTTCCATCAGTATCTCGATTCCTTTGTTGTGGTGTTCGTGGATGACATTCTGGTATACTCTTGCTCTGAGGAGGAACATGAACATCACTTGAGGATCATTTTGGGTACATTACAAGATCACTGCCTCTATGCAATGTTGTCAATGTGCTCTTTCTGGGGAATGTGATCTCAAATCATGGAGTTTAAGTGGACCCTGAGAAAATTAGTGTAGTCATGTCATGGGAGAAACTGAAGAATGTGTTTGAGATCTGGAGTTTTCTTGGCTTGGCCGGTTATTACAGGCAATTCGTTCGGGATTTCTCTCAGCTTGCTTCACCGATGACATCCCTCACCTGTAAAGGGGTGAAGTTTGTATGGGGTCCAGAATGTCAGGCATCGTTCGAGGAGCTGAAGAGGCGGCTGACTACTACCCCCGTGCTGATTTTTCTAGAGGCTGGAAAGGGATATGTGGTCTATTGTGATGCTTCAGGTATGGGTCTTGGGTGCGTGCTTATGCAAGATGATCATATGGTCGCGTATGGCTCTCTCCAACTTCGACCACATGAAACGAACTACCCAACCCATGACTTGGAGTTGGCAGCGGTGATGCATGCTTTGAAGACTTGGCGTCACTACCTCTTTGGGGAGAAGTTTGTGGTATACTCTGATCAAAAAATCTTGGCTTATATCTTCTCGCAGAAGGACCTCAACTTGAGGCAACGTCACTGGATCGAGTACTTGCAGGGGTTTGACTTTGACATTGTCTATACCCCAGGCAAGGGTAATGTAGTGGCCGACGCTTTGAGCCGAAGAGTTCCAGTGCAGGCTTTGAGGAAGTCTAGTGATGAGTGGGCATTGATTGGTCTCTTTTCTCAGATGCATGTGGAGACCAGGGAATACAGTGGAGGGGAATTCTTGGAAAGTGTCCAGTTGACTCCTTCTCTATTGGAGTTGATTCAGCAGGAACAGCCCAGTGATGATCTTTGTCAGCGGTCTAAGCAGTTCCTTCATGGTGGGGAGACATCCTCTGATTGGTCATCGTCTCCCGAGGGCATCTTGTGCTTCAAGGGCCGTTCAGTAGTGCCATTATCTCTGCGGAAGGTGGTGATGCAAGATAGCCACCAGTCTCAGTGGACTGTCCATCCGGGTGCCACTAAGATGTATTATGATGTTCGTCGGCAGTTTTGGTGGCCTGATATGAGACGGGACATAGAATACTTTGTTTCGAGATGCTACACATGTCAGCAGGTGAAAGCAGAGCACCAAAGGCCATCCGGTTTTCTCCAACCACTACCCATTCCTACCTGGAAGTGGGAAGAGGTTGCCATGGACTTCATTGTTGGCTTACCTCGTACACCTCGGGGTAAGAATGCTATTTGGGTGGTGATTGATCGTCTGACCAAATCATCCCACTTCATTCTGATTAAAGATACAACTAAAGTAGATGAGTTGGTCCATTTGTATCTTCAAGAAGTGGTGAGACTCCATGGTGTACCATCAGCTGTTGTCTCGGATAGAGACCCCCGCTTCACTTCTTGATTTTGGGAAGGCCTTCAGAAGTCCTTGGGGTCTCAGATTAAGATGAGCACGACATACCACCCACAGACAGATGGTCATAAAGAGCGGGCGAATCAGATATTGGAGGACATGCTTCGTGCATGTGTCTTGGACATTGGAGGTTCTTGGGATATCCATTTGGGATTGGTAGAGTTTGCTTATAATAATAGTTACCAATCCACGATTCGAATGGCCCCTTTTGAGGCGCTCTATGGTCGGCCTTGTCGGTCCCCCCTATGTTGGGCTGAGGTAGGAGAGACTTCACTGTTGGGGCCGAGCCTTGTGCAGGAGACTTTTGAGAAGGTTAAGTTGATCAAGAAGCGCTTATTGACAGCTCAGAGTCTTCATAAATCTTATGCTGACTGGAGGCGTCGAGACCTAGAGTTTTCTGTGGGTGACAGGGTATTCTTAAAAGTGGCCCCTCGTCTGGGCCATCGTCGATTGGGTAAGCAAGGTAAGCTGATGCCACGGTATGTCGGACCCTTTGAGATCACCGAGCGTATTGGTAAGGAGGCATACAGGTTGGCCTTACCTTCTCAGTTGACGTCTATCCATGATGTCTTCCACGTCTCTCAGTTGAAGAAATACAATCCGGATCCATCCCATGTGTTGAGTTGGGAAGAACTAGAGATAGAGCCTGACTTGTCTATCATTGAGAGACCGATGAAAATAGTGGACTCCCAAGAGAAGATACTTCGAGGAAATTCTATTCCTTTAGTCCGGGTTTTATGGTAGCATGGGAATGATACACATGAGACATGGGAGTGAAAGTCATGGGTCGAGGAAGAGTACCCATTCTTGTTTTCCAACCGAGATTCATGTTGAATTTTCGGGGCGGAAAGTCCTTAATGGTGGGGAGAATTGTCACATAAAAGACATATTTTAAAGGTATTTTTTTTCATATAATTTACATCCTTTATTTTTTGGGGGGCTTCCCTAGGTTTTAGGGAGGAATAGATGAGTATTCATGAATTGGGCCAAACCGTGGGCCCAATTCCAGATTAAAAAATAAATTTTGTATCTTTTATAACTTTTTCATTTTTCAACATTTTTCATCCATTCAAATTCATAATTGACTTCCCCTAACCTATTAACATCACCAATGTAATTTGAAGCTTTTAGAAATCCATAACCAGGGGTTATTTGGGTTTTTGTCTAAGGGGTTGGGCCTGCCCGAAAGCCCAATTCCTGTTTTAAAAATAAAATTTGATTTTGTTATAACTTATTAAATATTTGGGCTTTTTCGGTGATTCCAAGTCTCACTCAAGGCCAAGTAACCCAGCCACGGTCTGAACTCTCTCCCACCAATTTGAAGCTCTGTAGAATCGTGAATTGGTGCCGATCTTCATAGTGTTCCTCAAATCGCCCAGATTTGAAGAGGTAAAGTGTTTCATAAAACTCTCAATTCTCATTATTTTTCCTCCATTCTAGTTCCTAAATGAGATAATACATCTTGTTCGAACGTACCCTAAATTTGGGATATTTTAAATTTCAGATACTGGTGTTTTGGAGTGATTACTTCAAGATACTTCAAGTAAATGAGCCCTTTTCTTTCCTCTTTCAAATTACTCTGGGTTTAACTCATTGTTCTTAGGGTTTATTCGGTTATAATTGATTTTACTAATGTCCAGAAACTATGATTTCGAACCTAGGGTTTAACTTTGGGCTTTATTGGCCAATTTGTGTGGTTTTAGGTTTGATCTAGTTCTCTCTTGGTGCGGCGGTGGTGCGATTTGATTTTCGCACGGAGATTCAAGGGGTTTTGTTAATTTGGTAGGTGATTCCATTGTGTGTGCAATTTTTGTGAATTAGCTTGCTGTTTTCATGGTACTATAATGTTTATTTCACTTGAATGTTTCTGTAAAAATTGGTTTTAGTTGCATTTATAATGCAAATGAATTTTATGTTCCAATTTTTGGTGAAATTGAGGGGTTTCCATTCAAATCATTTATTGGTTCATTTTGGGATGCCCCATAACTGAATTTTTGGTTTCATTAAAGGGGATTGAACTGAAATTTTGTTTTAATAACTTACTAGTGTTATCATAGTGTGAAAGGTTGATATCTTAAAGAGATTTGGGTGAAAAACAATGTGATGTTTTGAGAGGTTGTTTTATTGGAAATAAAATTATTTTATTGTGTGTTTTAAATGGTATAAAATGTGTGTAGCTACTGTACAATTTTTTTTGTGACCAGTAGTGATATTTTATATGAAAAAGTATGTTTTTTGTTTGCTTAAATTGTTTGAGCACAAAAAGGGGAAGCCCGGGTACTTAGGTTGGGCAGATTTGTACTAGTACGGCTAGTGGATCAGATGGGTTTTGTCCCTGTTCCACTTAGCATATGGATAACGACAACTCTAACTAAACTATTTGGATGATTATTGGGGACCAATAGGTTATGGGTATGTTCCCTACTAGTGTCTCGTACACGAGAACGTATTTTTCTATGGTTACTCTACACCGAGGTACGAGGTACATAGGGCCCGAGACAACCTAGTGCTTATGGGTGTTCCTGATTTTGATGCTAATAGGATTTGTGGTATATACCCTTGTTGTGGGTTGTTTTTGGCAGTACATTACAGTAGCTCAAATGTCTATTTAATGTGCTAACATTCTGAAATTCTCGGATTGAAAACTGTTTTCATTTGAAAGTTGCATTTCGTTGAATTTTAACATTGTTTCACCTTGTGTATTAAAATTGCTTGTTTTGATCACATTGTTTTACAAACTCTTTGGAATTAACTGGTGGTATTCTATTGGGCTTAGGCTCACACCCTACTTACACCCCTTGGGTGTAAGTAGACCTGCTTATGCTTGACTCAGGTAAAGGGAAGGCTAAGGGTGATGTCGGTTCGGGATGTTAGTCCCCATCGTTGAGGCGGAGTTGCGGGGACGACTTGCGGGTGATGATCCCCTTGTCATGTGGAGTCCATGGGGATGTATTTATGTTGTCATTATTTGTTTTTAGACTACTTGTAGTGTCTTTAAACTTATGTATTAAGATCTGGTTTTGTTAAGAATTGTTTAGCATGAAAATTTCAGATTTTAATAATTGATTGTTTTTTTATGATTTATGCTTTCATACTCGGGTAAATCGTTCCCAAACCAGATTTTTTGATACCCGGGCACTTGTACCAGCCCGTGGGGATAGGGAACGCCCTTCGGGCCTTGCCACGGGCCGGGTTTGGTGCCGTTAATGGTGGCGACCAGATCCGGTTCGTGACATTTCTCCTCTTTCACATGTCGCTGAATAGATTTATCATTCTCTCTTATTTCATGGAAACTATATTCTCTTCTCAGATTTTTATCTCCAAATTCTCAAAAATAGATTGGATTGATTACCATTTTCCCCTAAAATTCCACATATTTATCCATTTTTTTAAAAGTATTTAAACTATTATTATGTGAAAAATATAAAAGGGGATTTATTGATTAAATCATCATTGTAAATATATTAAAATATATCAGTATATCCTAGAGAGTTGTAATACTTCATTTAGACTGACCATCTATATGTGGGTGAAAAGAATTTATAAAACTCCTCAATATCATCAATATATTTTGAATACCTATATATAACCTCTAGGTGGGACTGAGATCATGGTAAGATATAATAGAGAGTGTTACTTTATGAATCCATCCCACTTAACTTATATAAATATATGTTGGTTAATTAGTGAAGAGATAAATAATCTATTCTTGAAATTAATTGTGTTGACAGTTAAAGTTATTGTCTATAACTTAAATGAATTTAAGAACACTAGATGTTATGGGGAGGCCTTTAATGAAATAAATATTTATTTTTCAAAAGTTTATACTAGTATGTATAGTGGTTTCACGATTCAATTAGACATTTTTTATTTATCCATAAAATTATAACATAACATGAATCATGATATATACTTTATAATTTACCTCAGAATATTAATCCTGTAGAAGATTTAATATTGATATATATAAATCATTTCTCTTCTTGGTTGTATAGGTATGAATCTTTTATGAACATATTTAATAATATCTCAGTAAATTTCTTATTTTCTTTGTAGACATTTTTGGTTTCCAAACCATAGAACTCTATCTTTATAGAATCTAAACTCTAAAATATTAACTTTATTTTACTATATCTCTTTAATCATTCTAGGATAGTTATAACATCATGTGGATGGATGGATGTATAGTTATTTTTGAAATATATGTTTTCTTCACGTCAATTATGGTTTCTAGATTTATGATTTACAAATCCATTAGTGTTTAATCTTTTTCAATCGTCATTATGGTTAAGGTAACATGACCTTTTCTAGTACTGTATCAGCCACCTTATTTTGCCTCCCCAAATATAAAGGTATTGAGGAATCATTGAATTTGAATAAATATAACCATATATACATTCAGAACTATAATTTATTTTTTAAATAATATATTATATGCACCTATTATCTGTATATGTATCAAACATTTCACTAAATTGAATATGTTTTCAAATCTTTAATACCAGGATCACTAAGTCCATCTCCAAATCACGAATCATGTAATTTTACTGTTTAGTTTTTAATTTCCATAGGGAATCTGATATTACTTTTTTAATATATATGGGGATACATCCCAATACCATTTTTGATGAATTTTTGTATATTACAAACAATTCACCAATATAACATAATATAAGTACATGTTAGGTGACCGAGCATAACATTTGTTTTTTCAAACACCATTATCAAAATTCTATAAATAAAAATAATATGAAATTACATGTTAATGTAGTTAGTGGATATGATAATCATGATAATTTTCTCACAAAAAGATGATAAAATCTTAATATACTGTGAAATCGAAGGATTTTAGTTACAGTCGATGTTGAAATACATTATTTAATAACATATATCATTGATGGATCAATATATTTACCCAAACTTGTGATAAAATGACCTAGTAATGATATTTTTTTTTCATTCTAGAAATCACATTACCCAAATATGTATTAGAGATTATCATTTCACATAGTATTTAAAACTATCACGAACTGATATTTATGCACTAATTTTCTCTAATGATATTTGATTATTGTATCTTTAGTGAAAAAAATTCAACATGGCAATCTTTATGAAATCTATTTAATAAAATCAAAAAATATTTTTTAGAGAATATTTAATTAAAAATGGATTCATTAGAATTTAATAGTCCCCATATAGAATATTTATGTTTTTATTGGAATATAATACATTTTAAAAGTTAATTTATGATATCCATATAATGGGTCAATCATTGAGAATTAATGAGTTCTTATAAGTTGATCAAATAGTTTATTGATATGAGGATAAAAATATGGGTTCATGATTTTCATTCTATAAAGTCTTTAATAATCCATCCAAATATTTTATAATATTTCATTATTTGTGAAAAATATATTGTTTTACCCCAATGTGATGCACATGTCATATAAACCCCTTAAAAGAAATTCCAAAATATTAGTACAAATTTTTTCCAACTCAGTAGTTTATATTATATAAAAAATTATTGAGATCGGTATAAATTGGAGAATTATTTCAATTAGAAACTCAACCCCACACTCTAGGGGAAGACTATTTAGTTTATTCAATTAAAAAACTATATATTCTAATATAATAGAAATTTCATTAATTGTTTCTTCCTCTTCAACCATTTGAGATAGAAGTCCCATTTTGAATGTTATCATGACCCATATTATAGAATTAAAAAATATAAGGAGTTAATAATAATACTTTTATAGTTTTTTATAGTAAGATAGCTCGAAATATGAGATTATTTTTTTATACCAAAAATGGATATGAGCACTATGTAAGGAAATATAATATATTCCCAATATTTCATTGAATTCGACTTAAAGATGTAGATCTATGTCTTTCAAAAGTTTAACCCCAAAATTATATATTAGATATTTGTTGTATATCATGGATGAAATCATAGTTCTAGTATATTTTTTCATGTATTTGTTAATATACATCATTTGATGTCAGGAATCAATATTCGTAGTTAACATGCATGATATAAGATAATGAAAATATCTATATTCAAATAATGATTTGTTAAATATAGAATTTTATATACCTTTCACCACATCATGATTTACATAATCGATAGTGTTTGAATTATCTCACCCTTATTCTTAAATTCCGTGATATTTATGATTCATATTCAGTTCATTATCTCATGTAGTAGAGAAGTTATTTTCCTAATTCCAAAAATATTAATATTTAAATTATATAATTCGGTGAGGTTTAATTCTAGGTCAATTATTGTCATCTATTTTAATGACTAGAATTATTACCGTACTTAGGAAATTATGATGTTTTTTCCAGTACAACAACTCAATAAACACATCCCTAATTTTAGGAGACAATTACATAGGTTCTTCCTCTAACATTTCTATCATGTTGGAATTTAAATTTTCCTTCCTTAGGGTTTATCATTATTAATTGTGTGATCCTACAATTTCCATTTTTTATCATGATTAAGGATGTGACATCCTATGTTTTTAAAATGGGAATCTAAATTTTAGAGCACCAAGCTTAAAAGAAATACTATAAATTAATATTAAAATTTTATCGTTATAACTTAGCCATTAGAATCGATGATATGAATAGGATTAATTGAATTATAAACATATTATTTTCAAATTTATATTTATATTACTGAAGTATATATATATATATACAATATTTAATATACCTTTGAACATTCATCCTATGTGTTCTCTAGATGTGATATGAATACAAATCCACATTTACACACAAAAAGAAACATTTTTCTAAAGGCTGATTTATCACATTCAAAGGGAAATAATATTTGAAAACAAAAATTTGGAACATTATTAAATTTAATCTAAAAAATAACCTATTTCTTTAATATGCAATTTTATAAAGTTAATGTTTGGTATTTATATGATAAGATCCATTATTTTTAATAAATAGGGAAAAATAGAGCATTTTAACTAAAAGAAGGATATTTAATTGAATTAGTCATAATTAAATTATATATTAATTATTTTATTGAAAATATTAATTTTAATAATATTAATTATTTGACCATGGTTAAGAGTATATTGGTTTACTAAGGGTAAAAATAAAATTATAAATATTATTAAATGACTCTATCCTACCCCACTTATGTTGGATGATTATTTTTCATCAATAAAGATTAAAATATATGTTATGTTACCATTTCTGACCATTTTGGATGAGTATATAACCTTTATAATATTCCATTCAAAGGAAACTCAAACTTCTCATTATTTTTCATTTAACAAGTTATATATTATAATATGTGTTTAACATGGGGAAATATTCAACCATAAGTAGTATTTCGAAATATTAAATATCCATAATTATCATTGTAATTTATTTTTTATTTTATGGAAGGAAATACTAGTCATAAAAGCCTTCAAAATGATGATGAATCAATTGTTTAATAAATTAAAATATAAATTAAAATATTATCTAAATTCAAAAATAAATATAATATGACATTATTAATGTTGTAAAATAATTCATTAGATGAAATTGAATTTAAAAAGATTTATTAAATGAATTTCTCTTAAGATGCATTTTTTATCAATATTTTATGATTTAAATGTAAAGAATAGTTTCAATGTATACATTAATGGTATTTTGAAATAAATAAAATTTTATTAAATGGTATAAAACTAATAAAAATAATTAATTTGCTTAAATTATTTGAATAATTTTTAATATTTCATAAACAATCCATTTGTGGGTCGTTTTCCATTTTATAGTAACTATAAGAACCCTATAATTGTAAAAAAATCCATATTATCCAGGTAAGAGTGGAAGGGGATAAAATGGTTAAATCCAAAAAAGATATGTTTAAACATGACCTAAACATAACCAAAAAAATTATTGTATGAATAATATTATACCCAGATAACATTACGCTATAATGTTAATTTTTTAAAAGATACAAATTTATGAAAAAAACTTATATATTATTTAAATCGATGAATGTTTCAAAATGTCACTTTTTTTGTATTTAATATCTTTTATGTTTCCATATGGAAAAAATAATAATATTAAATAATAGAATTATATTTTTATATGAATGAAATTATATTAATTATATTAATTTATTTTTAATTCTTATAAATTATATAATTTCCTCAAATGATTTTGCAGTGGTAATACAATCTTTATTAAATTAACATGAAAATAAAATTATTTATTTTGAAAGTATTAATTCAGAGATATTTGGGTTTTTTAATGTGTATAATAAATTTTACATATCTTTTTGTAAAATTAAATATTTGTTAAATCATTATGTTCAAATTATCACTTTTCTTGATGTATTTAAATTAAAACTATATTTATATTATCAAATTTATAATTAATGTTATTTTATTGAAACGATGTGTTATTAAATTATTTAAAAATTAAAAAATTGTAAATAATTATAAAGTGGATATTATTTGTTTTAAAATATCTTCCATTATTCATCAATAAGCTGTTTGATTGTTTTTTTCTCTAGAATATTCTTATTGAATTTTAATATATTATGAATTTTCAAAAGTTCCCCTCACCTAAATTATAAAAGGGATCCTCCTATCTCACTTATTTACACCTCAATAAACCATCTAGATGTACAAATATATTCAAATTTTACTTATAAAAATGCTTCACTATTTTCTAGATGTCATTTTCCATCAAAAATATCAAACTTAGATCCCTTAAGAAGAGATTAAGGAAGGCATCTCATGAAAATATAGTCTCCCTTATCGACACATTAATGTTTATTTCCACTTTAAAAAAATCTTAATTTTTTCAATTATAATGTAATAAATCAATTATAATAAATATTATTATTTTTTTATCTCTATGTTTCAACTATCTTCCACCTCCTACCCATCCTAAAAACATGAAAGCATCACACGTGCATACGTACGACATACCATCTCCACACCATAGTGTAATTGTATTTCATAAAATAATACATGGGTTGTTATAATGATGTAAATTATTGATATATATATTAACCATGACATGATATTTTGTTTTTAAAAATTCATACAGCCTAAAATTCTTTTCTATTTCACAATTAAGGGAGTAATATTGTCGCTCGTGCATACGTATGGCCTACCATCTCCATGACATGATGTGTTAAATTTTAATTTTTCACCATTAAAAGAATTATTATAATATTGTATATAGTCACAATCTGTGATATATATAACCTTTATAAAATTTTATATATGATGTCACTATATCCTATTAACATGAAACGAGGAAGACATGATAAAACATCCATATGAAAAGGGATCCATTAACACCCAAAAAATTGTAATAACAAATTATTATTAACAAATAGATTATTAGATGATATGATATGATTATATGAGATAGTATAAATATAGATATAGTTATTTTAAAAATTAATAACATGATTTAAAACATTATAAATAATGTAAAAGTTCATTCAACCGAAGGAAACTGAAAGGTAATGGATTTACATATTGGATTTATTTTTATGGAATATATGTGTTATTAACCGTGGGTATTTTATGGGGTGTATATACATCTCTTTTAAAATAATATCTGTAATCTGTATATTTTTATGATATTTAGAGTTTCATTTTAATTTATAGGTAATATCATTCAACTGATTACTAGGTCATAATATATTGTTTCACAATCTCACTATTTTTGGGGATTGATTTTGTCTATGTCTCCATAGGAGAATATTTGTCCTCCATGTCTATGTTTCATAATACTGTATTTTATAAATCCAATTATTTTTTGATTTCATATTTAACAATTTTTACATTTTACAAAATTCATTAAGATTTATATTTTTCTTTTTATAATTGTGGTTATTTGTGACATTTCCAACAAAATTATTGGAGGATTTTTTTTAAAATTTTTATGGAATTAAAATATTTACCCACTTTAATTGTTGATCAATTAAATATATATTTTTATTTATTTTATAAATTATTTTTTATGAAAAAAGTTTCTTTCAAAATTTTCAGGGATTTTGTAATTAGTGATTTACAATGTGTTAAGGTGAATTTTCTTAAAAAACCTAGGATTTTATTAAACTATTTTCATATATGTAAACACCCTGAGTTAATTATTTTCTTAATTCAGGTTAATATATTATAATATCATGTACCATTTTATATTGAAAGATTTATGGTCAGTTTAGTTGTGTATATTCTTTTTTGATACCATTCATGGTTTGTTATTAATATATTCCGATTTAATACGGTAGTTTTTAATACAAATGTTTATGTTGTTTATGATTTACCTCTATCATATGAAAATATAATTGGGATTACTAAGATTTTTTGGGGACATTTAGAGCACCCTGATGATTCCATATGTCTCTAGAGAAAAAATAGATTGGGTTTGGCTGGGGGCATACCCATTTGTGTAGACATCTTGGCCGAGGCATTGACAGTATGTTTTAGACTTTTGAAATTATGAATTCCATAGTTCAGAGATAATTTAGTGATATTTTGTGAGCTTATATTACTATTAAAACATACATTGTAATCTTTAATTCTCATGTGATTATTTAGAAGGAATTATTTGATCATTTTTAGTCCTGCCATATTATGCTGATGTTATTGATAAAATAAAATGTGTTTTAGTTAACTAAATTTTCATAATAATTTATGATTATTTATGGTAGATTTTATAAAATTTGTGTCCTTATTAACCTCACTGATCTCTCCCCTTTTTATGATTTTTATATGGTTTATACGAAGTTTAATGTGACTGGTATGTAGGGTTATTCTTGAAGAATAATAATGCTCTCAAAGAAGATAATTTTTTTATTTAATGTTTGAAATTTAATATAAATCTCATGTATATATATCCATTGGTATGACTAATAACATATTCATTCCTTTGGGTTGTGATTCCTTATATCTTATTCCAATTTAAATAAAATGTTAGCTCTATGATACTGGGGTTTGGGTAATTAGATTTGGTGTTACAAAATTTTATTAGAAACCTTAGGAGATATATTTAAAAAATCATGGTTTAGAAAACACAATATAATTACTGAATTTGAGGATATGTCTATGTATATGATATCATCCTATATATTTTGTAATGCACATAGATTATCAAGGCTAAAACTATGAACTCGTATATTGAGAAAAATATTTTAGGATTTATATATCCTATAAGTTATTCTTTACGTCTGTATAACTTGTATTAGTGATTATGACATTTTGATTTGGGATTTGGTTAAAAATTAGAATCAGAAAGGTTATACATGTAATGGTTATAATGAAGATGATGATGAGATTACAATTGTGAAATGAAATGAATGAGGTATTGATGAATGAGATGATGAAACATAGTTAATGGTATAAGAATGAAGTATAATGATTAATTTTATTGTGTATTTGGATTAATGAATTATTTAATGAATAGTTCCCTAGTTATAAGAATCAAAATATATATAGAATTTTTATACAGTACTTATTTAAGGATTTGCAAGCATAGACATTTTCATTATGTTTTTCAGGTGATAAATTTTTTTATTTGGGATAATAAGTGCTAAGTTATGTTTCATGTGGAATCTAATGTTATAATTTTACTGGAAATTTAATGAAATAACTTCAAAATATTTAGTCATCGAATTTGAAATGATCTATTTTGGATGGGTCTTATGATTAACTAATTGTCGAATGGATTATGTTAATCATTGGATATTATTTTTTTGATAACATGTGCTAATGATTTTAATTTAACTAAAAACATAAAGGATGAACGAATGTATTGTGGATAGTATGATACATTAAAGTGAACCATGAATTAATAATTCATCATGAACATTGATTTCCTAGAATAAGAGATTATGTGAAAATAGAGTGAAGCACAAAAAAAGGAAAGGAATATTCTTATGAACTGGATGAAATAAACATTGTTTATTTTCTCATTTTATTATCTAGATAGTGATAGAATACCAACTCTGAAGGAAAATTATTTAGAAGAAAAAATATATTCATTTATCTTTATATAGGCAAATCAATGGTATTTTATCCAATCACAAATTTATAGTTTACTGGTGGTTAAATATATAATGACTATAGTCATTAACACCCTCCATTAGAATAGGGTAGCTATATTTTCATTCCAAATTTTCACTTTTTCCTAATTTTATCAAATTTTGAAGACTATTTTTAGTCACCTTCACATTTCCCTTTCCTCCTTTTTATTACAATATCCTATTAACCCTATTTGATTTGTGGGTTTACCATAATGGAATTTTCAAATAAAAATAATTGATCTTATAATTCAATTTGAAATTATTATGAAAATTTTTTTAAGGGAGAATGTAACATCCCCTATATCTAAAACTGAAGTATTTTGTTTCTTATCAATGAGAATAAATGATCTACTAAATATTATTATGTAAATGTTATCTTTATAAAATTTCCATTTTAATGGGATGTGTGAATTTGGAAAACCAAATTTCAAAAATATAGTATACACATGAATATTTATATTAATTATATATATATATAATATATTTAATATAATGTTCAACATTAATAATATGTGGCTACTATATATGATATAAAAATAAATTCACTTTTACGTATAAAAAGATGTATTTTTTCTAAAGGTATAATTGCCGCTTTTTGATAGAACATTTATTCTAAAGATAAATATTGAAAATTTCATTAATTTTATATGTCACAATATTATTATTTTTTGAATATGTATTGTAAAAATTTTCATAAGGAGAAATTTTTCAATTTTTCTGATAATTTTCATTTTCAATGAATAATAATAAATATTAAATTTTATTCCAAACTGTACATTTCATCAGAATACATTATAATGGTAAATTATATTTCAAATATGTTATAAAGTAACATTAGATTAATCCTAAATATATTAATATAATTATGTTCATTTGAGTATTTTTCATAATGAATTTGGATGTAATATCATTTTAAATAGTTGATCGTTTCACATTAAGAATCTGTTTTTTTCTATGTCTATAGGATTATTGTTAAAATTATTTTATCCAAAACAATGTTTTGAATTTTAAAAAATGGATTCCATATATTTAATTAGAAGTTAATAATTTCTTAAATAGTTCTTTTTATTTTAGAATAATGTTAGTTGTAAACATAATAATTTTTGTTACAATGGTTAAGGGTAAATCATGTAATTAAGGGTAAAAATAATATAATATATATCTGAAATTGTCCTAAATTTACCCCAATTTTTTGGAAGGGAATTTATTGTCCATAAAAACTAATTTATTGCTTATGTGCTAATTATGGATATTGTTATGAGAATATTTACTTTATAATATTTTATTAAATTAAAAGTTAAACATGTCAGAAATTTGTTTTTAAAAAGGTAAATATTTTAATATTGTACTATGTAGAGGATAATATCTACTATAAATAGTATAATAAAGGATAGAATAGTTTTTTTAATACTTGTAATATTTTATAATTTTGAGGAAATTCATTATTACGTTGATGGATTTGATAATATTAATTGACTAATTTTTTAGTTATTTTAAATATGATATTAATGATATTAAAAATCTTACAATAATCATTATTTTGTATAATTAATATCATCATATAATTTTATCGATTACCATAAAATGTTAGGGATGTATTGAATGGTTTTTTAGAAGATATCATGATTTATTGATATTGTTAAAAGTCGATGCGTAGAATGGTGTCGACATGATATTTTAAATTAAAAAATGTTATTATAAATGATATAAAATTAATAAAAATATTTAATTTAACCAACTAATTTGGTTAAATTATCCACTTTCATACATAATCCATTTATGTGTATTTTTTTTATTTTTATAGTGACTATATTAACTATCAAAAAAAGATATCCTTATTGTTATGGTAAGAGTTAAAGGGGATAAATAAGGTTAATACCAAATGATAAGGGTATATCCATGACCTATTCTTGACCAAAAAAATTATTTTATAAATTAAATTTGACCCTAATAACCATAGTCTGTAATTTTAATTTTTTTTACACTTTCGCATGAAAATAACCATATATTATTTATGTCAAATATAGTTACAGAATTCCTCTCTCTTTGTATTTTTAATCTTTTATGTTTCCACAAATGGAAAAATCAAGATATGAACATATATAAATTTATATTTTTATCAAAATAAAATTATACTAATTATTGTAACTTATTTTGAATTATCATAAATCTTATAATTTCCTTAAATTATTCTAAAATGCGAATAGAATATTTATTTTATTAATGAAGAATAAAATAATAGATTATAAAAGTAATAATTTTGACATATTTGGGATAATTTCATGTTTATAATGATATTTATAGATATATAAGATATATTAGAGATTTTTTAAATCATAATATTATAATTTCTATTTTTATTCATGTATTTTAATACAAATTAAATGAATAATATTAAAATTGACAATAATTATTTTTTCTAAATTACTTGTTTATTAAATTATATACAGATCCAAAAATGATAAATTAAAAAGTGGATAATATATGGTAAAACATTCATCCCTTAAAAATTTATGTACCATTTTAAGTCTTTTTATTTAGAAAATCATTACTATATTTTAATAATATTGGAATTTCAAAACGTTTCCCCCACCTTAATTATAAACAAGAACCTCCCCATCACATATTTACAGAAAATTGTGCCCTATATCTCAACCAAAATCATTCCATTTATCTTATAAAAATATTTATTTATGTACTAGAGGTTTTTTTCCTTCCAAAAGAGCATATTTGGATATCTTATTAAGAGATTATGGATGTCCACTAAGGAAGAGGTAACAGTCTTTATCAGATCTTTCCATATTATTGGTTCTTATACTTCTCTTCATGTGTTTTTTCCATTATAAATAATTAAATTATGTATAATATATTTTATTAGATGTTAATAATATTATTTTAAAGTTATATTCATCCTTTTATTCATAAAATTAAAAAAGATAGCACCGCACATGCGTACATACAACATATCATCTCCATGTTGTCGAGTAATCTGTTTCTCATCCCCATGTTACATAAAAGGGTATAATTTTGGAAATAATGGATATATATAATAAATATGAAAAGATATTTACACTATAAAATTTAATATAACATTCATTTCTTTACTCTTTATCCCTTAACTTAATGATACAATTTCCCATGTGTACATATGAACTACCATCTCTACACCATTATGTGATAGATTTTCTATGCTCACTATTCAATTATGATTATAAAAATATTTATAATGAATAAATATTATAATTGTGACCTTAATATCGTTTATTATATGAAGAAACTATATACTTTGAATAATTAATTAGACTTACATGACAAAACATGATTAAGAAAATATAGCAGTTAACAAAAGAAACATGGGTAATAATGATAAATTATTAACAAGTGGGTGATAATATAACATAATAGGATTATATATGATATAAAAAATGTAGATTTTATTATATTATAAATTAATAGCATTAATTAAACCATTATAAATGTGTTTAAATCTTGTTAAAAAAATGTAATGTTCAAGGCAATAGATTTTGATCCCTCTTTTATTTCTGTGGGATATTATCATTATACAGTAGTAATTAATTTTGTGTGGTGTATATACTTGACCTCTATTATAATATCATGTACCTATATATTTTAATGATATTAATTATTCATTTTAATTTATCTTTCATATGATTCAAATGATTACAATGTTTTATGTGTTTTTTTCACAATCTCATCATTATTCGGGACTCTCTATGATTATGTTTCTATTGCAGAATATATCACATCTATGTGATTTTCTAAAAATTATTTAAAAAATATTCTTAATATTATATAATTTTTTTGAAAATTATTTCTGATTTTTTTTAAATTTTAATAATTTCATTATTTGGTATATTTTTTATTTTATAAACAAGGTTCGTTGAAATGTTTTCTGAAAAAAATTATATATGAAATGTTTTTTAATTTATATAGTGTTTGAAGAATTTCTCAAAATTTTAATTCATTAATTAAATAAAAAGATATTAATATTATTTTTAATTACTTTCAATGATTTTTTCTCTTTTATTATTTCATGATGTTTTAAAAATAAGTGATTCATAATTTGAGAAGGGTTATTTTTTCCAATAAATTTTCAATGATTTTATTAGAGTATTTTCATCTATGTCAACACCTTCTAATGAATCTTATTGTTAATTAGGGTAGAACTCTTAGGATTTCATAAAAGATATTTTATTTAATGTTTTATGATAATTTTGATTATGGATATTCTATTTTGATACAATTCATTGTTGTAGGTTTATGTATTCAAATTTTGTATGCCAGTTTTTAATTTGAATTTTTATTTTGTTTATGTTTCACCCCTTACATATGAGGAATGCATTTTACTTAGTGAATGATGTATTGGTCCTAAAATATCCCTTATACGTATCAGTATTTCTCATGAGACTAACTAGATCCAGTTTTAGATGAGGCCTTACAGATTTTTGTAGAATTCTTACCTAATGCCTTGATAGTTTATTTATATGTATGGTATTATTCATTACATAATTAAGATATTTGTAATTAGTATCTCTTGAGACTATGTGGATATTAGAACATCAATGGTTATGTCTCGTTATCATGTTATTATTTATATAGTATTATTTTATCATAATTTATTAAATCCTTATTATGCCCATGTTATTAATTAAATTGAATGTGTTTCATCTATCTAACATTCCATAAACATTTATGATTTTTGATGATTGATTCCTCTATATGTACACCCTTACTGGTTATCTATGATGATCCCTTTCATGTTTTTTATTATTCCCAATGGTTCTAAAATGTTTATTATGACTAAAATGAAGGGTTAATCTAGGAGAATAATTGTGTTTGTAACATCCCAGGTAAATAAAGAATAATACATTTTCATATTTATTAATATTTGAGAATTGAATATTAATTTTACTTTAAAGGGGTTTCCATGTTCGATAGCGTACCCGATACCCAACAAAGAGTTTCTTTGAAATCTTACGTTGCACACTAGTAATAAAATAATATTATTTTAAATGGTAGTTAACATGTAGCCGTTGTATTGGCGGGAATGAATATAAATAACTAAAATATGATTATATATGTTAAATGTTTTTACATTTATCCAATAATGGATAAAGGATTAAAATAATAATAGAATTAAATTTTAGGCATAGATACTCAAATATTCACTAAAGGTCCACTTATCACCTTTTTGATGGAAAACCCTCATTAAATATATTTTTGGTCACTCTTATACAGTCTATTGGACCAAATAATATTCTTCTTTTGAATCGGGACCTCAAAATTTACTTTGTGTAATTTGTTTGGTATTTTTCCGATAAAGTTCAATTTTTAATGAATAGTGAAAAATGATGTATTTTAATTCAAAACCACTTTTTAATCTAATTTATTTATATGATTAGATTATCATTTTAATTGGTTTAAAAGTGAAATTAGAATATATTTTTACCATTTAATCCAATAGTGGTCGTTGGAATTAATTTCACTTTGAAATCAGGCTTAAACTAGTGTCAATCTTCTGATACTTATTGTTTCATAAAAACACGCTATTTGCTCTGACAGTGGGAATTAATTATTAAATTAATTAATGCAACTTATATGTTTTTAATTATTTAAAATAGACTTCAGTTTTTAATTTGTAATATCAAATAAAGCTTAGGGTGATGTTTTGATATTTTTCTGAAAAACATCAATTTTTGATAAATAGTGAAACCACTAAGTGGTACTTAAAAAACTGATTTTTCGTTTAAATAAAATTTTACAACCTTTGAATTTTGAATTTAAAAAATCCAACATACATGATTGTCATTAAGAAGTAAAATGTGGTTGAAAGGGATTAAAATAATTTTTTGGTGAATAGTAACTTTTATGTTTATTAATCGCAATTAGAGGTAATTAGTGTAGTATAAGGTAAAAATAATGTTTTAATAATATGAAATGACATAGACACATGTCCTACCATTATTTGATGTGTCATGGCCGACCAAGAAAATACATGGGACAACTTGGGGACCCCATGGAGCCACTTTGGTAGGAAAATGTCATTAATAACTTTTTATTTAAAGTTAAAAAAATTCACAAACATGAGTAGTTTTACCAAAACAAGTATTAAATGGAGTTATACAAGTCAGATTTTTGACTATAAATATTAATTATAAATATAAAATGATTTCCTACATCATGATATTTTTTTATAATTTTTATTCATTAAATAAATTAAATTATTTATGACACCATGATGATGCAGCGATTACCTCATTAATGAACGATTTAAATAAAAAGAAAAGATAATGTAAAATATATGACTTACACTTGTCAAAGACCTATTGTATGAGTATATTTAAAACCCTTATCACCTTATCCTCAAATTATATCAATGTGGGACCTTTAAAATCCTAAAATAATTTTATAATAAAGTATCTTTTCTTAACATTTCAAGAGTGCCCCTCCTCTCCTCTTATAAAAGGCCCCCACCTCTACCACCTTACCCACACCTCTCAAGCCTTATGTTCGGCCACGCTCTGCAAGTTTTGTCTCTAAAAATCCCTCTCTTACTCCTATAAGCCTCACTTTGGGTAGAAGTCTTTCCAAGGAAGAATTTGAGCTCAAATCAAAGAGAGTTACCCGATTTTAAGGTAATGTCTTCACTTGTGTTATTTTGTTTTTTTTACTTCCCCAACCCCATAAACTCTTTTTATACCTTTATTTTCTAACAACACCAGTATCTTCAATATACAAGGATGTTGTTATAAGATGGATTCGAGCTACACATACACACACCTACATCTAATGGTTAAAGAACATATTGTTTCTGTGGATGGCGAATTTCTGCCTCACGAAACGATGATTGTTCAACACTCATATAACACCTTCAAATGTGGCCATTAAGATGTAACTATATTTATATATGATATATAATATGTTTATGTTTTACTTAAGCTTCTGTATTTTTCATTTATGAAATACCTTTATGGTTTACATTATGGGTAAACGCGATATCTTCATTTTAGGATGTGCGGACTACCGCCCCCTCAAAGTGATTTGATTCGTTAATACAATATGTGGTACATATAAAAGATAGATTTAATGATATTATATATGATACCATACTGGAATTATAATACTATTATGTATCATTTTATTTTAATTCCATTAATATGACATAGAAATGAAAGTAGTGTTCATGCGTATGTACGGCTTACAGTCTCCATGAACGGTTCATTTCATTTCTTATCCCCAAATGTAATGTACTATTATAAGTAAATATGTATAATTGATATATATGATGTATGTTACATCTAAATGATGAATATAATTCTGGAATTAAAATGTAAATATCTCTCATTTAGTTTTAATTCCATTAATTTCACATAGAAATGAAAGTAGCGTTCATGCGTACGTACCGCTTACCGTCTCCATGAACGGTGCATTTCATTTCTTACCTCTAAATGATTATTTAATATTATAAATTCATATATATATTGGATATATATGATATATATGGCATCTACAACATGAATATCATTCTTGATATAATGGATATTTGACTATGTGAACAACTTGTAAATATAAGAAGTTCACTTTTGACTCAAGTACCAAATATCGACAAAACGACTATTATTAACTAAAATGATTACATAATGTTTATTACATGGCAATAAGTGACATAAAAGGAATAATAATCTTGAAAAGGTTATTAAGCAAGTAAAAATTAACTTTAGTGTATTATTTAGGAGATTAAAGAGCAATCAAGTCACGTCGGACCCGAGGTAAGGGACCTCGTCTCAATCTCCTTTCATTGAGGCATATTTCGTTTTATACACAAATTTCTTTTATAAGGTGTATAAACCCCTTTGAATTTTACTTTTATACAAAAGGAATATTTTTCTACAAAGCATTTTACTAAACGATAAAAAGGAATGTTTCTTTTAACGTACGCGGTGACAACGACATTTTCCACCACCGCGAGTATTATTTGGTCTTTGGATTCCTTAAAAAGAAGTAATGTTTTTAAAATGAAATAAATACCAAATACCCTTTTATGTATTTTTGGTATTCAAAATGTTTTTTATAATGGATTTGTTATGTCAATATATTTATGTGATATATTGTGATCAAAGTGTGGAAATGATTTATTTCCATTATATTTGTTTTATGTCTTATGATTTTAAAATGGTACTTGGACATTTGACAGGTGGTTACGTGATAAACCATATGACGGGTGGTTCTGTGAATACAAGGACGGGTGGTTACGTTATTACCTCCAATTAATTTTTTAGGGAAGACGGCCGTATGGCTATTCCATTAAGTGATATGTGTGGAAGTCGACCGTATGGTTATTCCATTTATGTATTATTATGTCCCAAGTTACCTTTATATGTTATGTGATCTTTATATGGGTTTTATGGAAATTTTTTTGTTACAAGAGGGTATGTAATGATCTTTTATTCAGTGAAGAAGTTTTACTTCTTCAAAAGGTGAAAAGTATTACTTTGATAATGTATACATGGTTTAGTTGTTGTTTTGATAAACTAACAGTTTTCATTCTTTGTGTATCCCTTACTGGGCTTTTTATGCTCACCCCAAGTTTTTTTGAAATGTTTTTCACAGGAGTTGATGTTAAATTGGGTCATGGATGGGATCAAGGGAAAGTCATGCTGTCACGAACCAGGCCGGGTCGCCATCTAACCCGGTGTCCGACCTGGTCTCTGGCAAGGCCCGAAGGGCGTTCCCGATCCCCACGGGCTGGCACAAGTGCCCGGGTATCATGTTTAACAAGTAGGAACGGTTTTACCTGAAATAAAAGACTGAAAAACAACCAACCAGATAAATAACTGAACTCGAAACAGACTACAAAGCACACTTCTAAACTATAAACAGATTTAGGTCTATAATTCAGCTAAAACCCAAAATGAACAACAACAGGAATAGAGAACTAAGCTCCAAAACCAACCTCATGCGACACGAGAAGTTGCATCCCCATGTTACCAACACCAACCTACACACGAAGACCAATAGCAACCAAGAACACCATCGCTGAGCACGACGCACAACCTGGAATACACAAGAAACAAGAAGCTACATACACCCAAGGGTGTATGTAGGGTGTGAGATAAAGGCCCAGTAGGATGTCACCCAATAAAAAGGTTCCTTTCCATAACATCAAAAGACAATTTAAAGTGCTATTTAAAATTATACCTTCAAAATGCTTTTAAATAAAACATTCATAGGCTAACAGGTAAAGAAAACACTAAAAAGAAACTCATTTCACAAACACAATTTTAAAGAGGAAGAGGAAGGTTCATTGTGGGCACACACACACACATAATCACACACACACACACACACAAAAACACACACACAGGCACACACACAGGTGGTCCTCCATATGCCGACGGAAGGCACCACGCCATCGATGATAGAGCACTATAGGTAAATCCCCTAAGGATCATCTAGCTCGAGTGGGACCCTAGAACCTCGGGTCTCGGTGAAACGTGGCTTAGAAGGCCACGAACCTCAGAAAACGTGGCTTAGAAGGCCACGACCCTTAGAACACGTGGCTTAGAAGGCGATGACCCTCAGATATCATATGTTTAGTTAGTGTTGCAATCATAAATCCAGCTATGTGAAACAGGGACGATACCCATCCGGTTCACTTGTGCACTAGTTCTAGTCCACCCACCAAGATACCTAGGGTTTTATCATGTGCTCAAACAAGTTTCATACTCACATAGTATATTTCTTTCTCATTTCGCAGACCAAACAAGATATTGCACAAAAAAGTCACCATTTTCATACCAAAGCACTATTTCAAAAACACACGCACACCAAAACTATTTTATCACATAGTTCAGACCACTTGCGTGACTTGATAAACTATTTAAACAATTTGAAGAACATTTCAAAATAGAACAATAAGAGTTTGCACGTGAGACATGTCCAATGTCACGTGTAAGAATACCAAAAAAAACTTAATGCACACATAATTCTGTCAAACACAACTCTTATGCTCCACATATAATTTAATAAGTGCAATTAACAATTTTTAACCCTTAAAATTAGAAATCCAAGGTTTGCACCAGAATGATGAACTCGATTTTATATACGAACGTCACTTTAAGACCAAAATTGCAACTTATACAAACTAAAACACGTTTCCCATTGTTCAAACAATTTTCAATTTAATTCCAAAAGTACGCAACACGACAAACACACCCAAAGTGACTCATTTTCATTGAAAATATACATTTTATTACATAGACACCCCAACGAACTTGAAAACACATTCCACCCTACCGAACCACCCTGAAAACCTAACCAACCATATTCCTCATCTCAAACGACACTTAATAAAACAATTGCTCAGTTAGTAAAACATCACATATGCATACCACAAGACCTCACTTTAAAACACACAAATTTTAGATGCCAAAACCATTTGAAAATCAATTTCACATCCCAACCCTTCTAAAACATCATTCACACCCCTAAAACATACTCAAGGTTCATAATAAAAATTAACATGTCAAAATAGTTTACATTCTTTTAAAAAACTCAATTTAATAAAATTCGTACCTCAAGTGTTCTTGAAAACACAATTTTCCCACCTTAAGCAACTAACTAAAACACGTCTGAAAATTTCAACAACACATCACACGTGAAAAACTTTGGAATTTACTTAAAAACAACTTAAATTCATCAATATGCATATCACATCATGTCCAAAATGAAATTCGCATCTCACAATTTATAATTAGAACACATTATAATTTAATTAAGAGAAATTTAAATCATCTAAAGATGCTATAGTATGGAACCACCTACCTGCATGTAGCGACTTCTGAAAATTCAGTGTGAGACTCCAATTTCTCGTCAATCGCACCCAAACAAAACCAAAATGAACCTTAACAAAAATAAGATAATGACAATTACATCAAAATTGAACTGCAAAAAACACAATTGAAGCCCCACACAACACGAATTGAAACCAAATAAAATTGGAATCGAAGCTTAAAACTAACACCCTAGGAGAGAAAAGCAAACTCACCTAAAGGGGTGTCATGTCGGTAGTGGGGTCGCCAAGGTTTGCGTCGGCTAGGGGGTATTGGGGATCGTTGGACGGCTAGGGGGCTGGGTACTTCTAACAGAAAAAGGGGTTCAGCCGGTAGGCATGGGAGGTGGCCGAACTAGGGGGGTGCACTGGGGTTTGTAAAGGCGGTGCGAGCTGGGGAAGGCAGGGGATGGCCGGGGGGTGCGGCCGATGCCAATCGGCTGGTCGGGTGGCGTAGCATAGGGGAAAGGGAGGGGAGCTGCGACTGGAGATGGGGTGTTGCGGTACGGGATGGTGTCGCCAGACAGAGGTCGGCCAAGGGGAACCAGGACCGGCAGTGAGGTAGGGAGGTGCCAGCGTGGCATGAAGTGAGGGGAAGAAAAAAACGGCTGGCCATTAAAGAGTGGGTCGCGGCGGGATGGGGAAAAAAGGGGGGAGGCGTGACCTACGTGGGGAGAGGGAAGAGGGGTTAGATGAACCCTAATAAAAAAGGAAGATAAATAGATCAAAGTAATGAAATAAATAAAATAAAATAAGTAAAATATAAATACATAAAAAAAGTTACTAACACTACATAATATTAACTATAATAAATATTATTACAAAGATAATAAAAACTTGATAAATTTTTATATCTTTAAAACTATTAATAATTGTTTTATTCTTACTCCCAAAAAACACTCATACTATTCACATTAAAACAAATACTGAAAGTTTGTTAAACATCTATTTTTTTTCTTATTTGATTATTCATTATTATTTCATCATCCCATTATTATTCATTTTTAAAGCCGGGCAGACCGCGCGGTCACAAAATCGCGCCCTACCCGTGCATCTGGTGACGCAAAGCCTAAAACACTCATATAAATTTAAAATAATAATAATAATAATAGTAACAAAAAAATAATAACATACTTAATAATCTAAATAATAAACTATAAAATGATAAACTTAATTAAATGCTATTAATAAAAATAATTCTCTCAATTAAATTATTATCCAAGATAATAATAATGATACTCCAAAGTGACATTGATATTTTTTTTATTGAAAACATTCCTAAATCATTTTTTTCAACAATTTAACAACGGCAAGGCACGGGGTGACCCGGGCGAGGTCGCGCGGTGGGCCATGCGAGGCCGCACGACTTTGACTGCATTGCGCTAGACACAAACAAGGCCATAACATAAACAACTCGAAAAATTACATCGGGCTTGGACCTGAACTACATGACGCAAGGAAAATTAATAACATAAATAAATTATAAATGACGGGCGTGACAATTCTCCCCACCACAAAGCTTTTTGTCCCCAGAAAGCCACAACCTAAATCCAAACCCCAAAGTAGAAAACCACACTCTCTTAAGGATCAAAGGGGATTCCCACAAACACCAAGAAAAAAGAGGCAAAAGTATCATGCTCAGAGAAAGTTACTCAAAGACAACTTTGAGAAACTCATATAAAGACTTTCTGATATGTGTCGCCTACCCCAAAGAGCTAGAACGCCTCCAGTTCACTGACCGAGGAAGGGAACCCTCTCACCCACGGAAACCAACTTCACAAGCCGAAACATCTCAAACATTACTAAACGAAAACCACACCATTTGGCTAGAAAAACAACAAGGTCAAACAACGTCCACAGAACACTCTTATCACTTATCACCAATCCATATTTAAAAACAGAAGCAATAGATCAACATGGGGATGCCCGAGGGGCTCCCCACCATTAAGGAGAGGCCAACACTGATTTATTTCATAGACCTTTGTGCGAGACTCATCGTGGGTATCACCGCCACTAGAACTAACAGAGGATATAGAACATTGAAAAATCCTCGATGGTGACCAAACACCTCACCACAAGGGGCTGGGAGGGAGGGGTCCGACCACTGGGGAGTCAACAACATGATCCAAGATAAACCAGCATCTCCCCATCCCTAGATGAGCCCCATTCTACTTTGATACTGACTTTAACAACATATCCCATAAAGACCCCTAAAGCGATTACATCCAGTGGGGCACAACCCCCAATACTTTAAGGCGACGCGACAAACACGCCTCCACCTAGTCATAGAAACCTTACGCAACTGGATGGTTCATTTAGAATGGAACAACCATAGAAACAATATAAACTGCCTCTACTTTGCACAACGATGACAGAAATAAGGTTGGGTCCCGTACACTCTCGGGGTTCTTGACCACGCGCCAGCTTCACTTCGAGGCCTATGGCTAGAGCCCTGAAGTTTGAAGCCTCTTCTACCTCGCAGTCAGGCATGGAAGACATCCGAACGGAGCTTCTCATTTTGGTGTCACGCGCAACCACATTGCATCCGAGGAAACACTATAAAACACAACACATTACAGCATCCGACTGATCATACGCGGAACATTCACCAATGCCAGAGTTGAAATTGTGCATGCGCATCACCCTTTATCATACTGAACGAGAACACGACACCACCAATCATCACCTGAACATGGCCATTGCTATTGAGATGAACTTTACTTTGAAAAAGACTTTAAACCGCGTCTTAAACAACATGTGTTTCCTGCGAATGACCATAGCAGCCTCATACGACTTAGTCTGCCAAACTAGTAGCCCAACACGAACATTTCCTCAAACAAAACAAATCAATGACCAGAGGTCATTTAGAACGATAGACCGCACCAACATCCTAGGGATGAATCCAAACCACCGTTGACTATCAAAGGGACCTCACGCTTCAAGACGTCACCGAACATGACCCTTGCGGCTGATGTAAACACTACAACCATTCAAGACATCGATAAGCACTGATAGATCTCAATCGCATTCACCCTTCCCCACTAGAATTTCTTTCACCGCTTCTAGGGGAACCTTTAGACACAACTATGACAACTTTATACCCGATGAGTCAGACAACTAAAAGAGACCAAACACTATTCTAATCCCCTCGAATCTTTCATCCCGTTGTGAGAGGTCTTAGTTGTAAAAAGAAGAGGTGGGTTCAATTATAGAATTCAAGAAGAGAGTACTCTGATCAACTTGAGGGCCGACCAATGATGAATTTCTCATGGCCATATTTCAATTGCATTTTAACACTTTATGGGGGGCATACACTAGTCAAGAAAGAAAACCATGGACCCAAATCAAACTGGTCCAACGGTCAAGACATACCACACAAGAAAACACCGAACATGCAGGGGAAACCACTGTAAGGTCTCCCCGATGTACTCTTCAAAATAATTTACTAACCACACACTTGCATACCAACATACAAATAAGAACTGAAACTTGGGACACAAACCATTTAGAAGGAATAATCAGCTCAAAATGCCACACATCCAACATCTCAAAAACACAAGGACACGCCAGACAAACACCATTTACTAAAACACCAAACTTTTCCTTTAACAAAACATTTTAAAAAATATGCAAAGCCAGTGGGTTTCACAAACACCAATGGTGTCCCATGGGCCTCGCACATTCATGTTCTCGTGCCACACTGGCACCAACCTCATATCCATCCAAGCACTCATCCGCTCGTCCCATTAACCATTTCCCTTTTTGTATACACTCATGCATGTGGTTTCCCATGAGAGCGCCACGGATCAAAACCAAAACTTTCCATTTTTTTCAAAACCAAGAAATCCAACCCACACTTTCTAAACCTTTCATGTCATTTTCTTTTTAAAGCATTTCATTTGAAAACATTTTCCAAGACCAAAACATTTTTACCAAAAAAAACAAATTTCCACGAATCCAAATCAAAGAGACGAGAAATGACGCAAGAGAAAACTTGTGTCAGCGGGTGACTGGAATGTATGGTTGGTGGCCATACACCAGTCATGCCACTACCACGAAGGGTATTCTAGGACAACATCCCTGGCTCCACATGGCTTGCCAGACCCTGCGAGCTCACTAGGACCACTGACCTTACCCCTTTTTCATTTCCAATAGGCAAGATTAACCGCAATGACCAAAAACATAGACAAACCTCAACACACTTTGGTAACCTGAGTCCCGCCACGAGGTGTGTTGGACAGGAACATTGCTCCTAGCTAGAACACCGAGTTCTGACAACCTTAATTTTGGTCCACTCTGACTCTATCTCAAAAGAAAACGACCCAAGAGAGCAAACCTTACCCTCTGATACCATTTTGTCACGTACCAGGCCGGGTCGCCATCCGACCCGGTGCCCGACCCGGTCCGCGGCAAGGCCCGAAGGGCGTTCCCGATCCCCACGGGCTGGAACAAGTGCCCAGGTATCATGTTTAACTAGTGGGAATGGTTTTACCCAAAATACAAGATAGAAAAACAACCAACCAATTAAATAACTGAAACTGGAAACAGACTACAAAACATACTTCTAAACTATAAACAGATTTTGGTCTACAATTCAGCTAAAATACAAAATGAACAACAACAGGAATAGAGAACTAAGCTCCAAAACCAACCTCATGCGACACGAGAAGTTGCATCCCCATGTTACCAACACCAACCTGCACACGAAGACCAACAGAAAGCCAGAACACCATCGCTGAGCATGACGCACAACCTGGAATACACAAGAAACAAGAAGCTACAAACACCCAAGGGTGTATGTAGGGTGTGAGCTAAAGGCCTAGTAAGATGTCACCCAATAAAAAGGTTCCTTGCCATAACATCAAAAGACAATTTAAAGTACTATTCAAAATTATAACTTCGAAATTCTTTTAAAGAAAACATTCATAGGCTAACTGCTAAAGAAAACACTAAAAAGGAACTCATTTCACAAACACAATTTTAAAGAGGAAGAGGAAGGTTCATTGTGGGCACACACACACACATAATCACACACACACACACACAAACACACACACAAGAACACACACAGGTGGTCCTCCATCTGCCGACGGAAGTCACCACGCCATCGATGATAGAGCACTATAGGTAAATCCCCTAAGGATCATCTAGCTCGAGTGGGACCTTAGAACCTCGTGTCTCTGTGAAACGTGGCTTAGAAGGCCACAACCCTCAGAAAACGTGGCTTAGAAGGCCACGAACCTCAGAACACGTGGCTTAGAAGGCCACGACCCTCAGATATAATATGTTTAGTTAGTGTTGAAATCATCAATCCAGCTAAGTGAAACAGGGACGATACCCATCCGGTTCACTAGCGCACTAGTTCTGGTCCACCCACCAAGATACCTAGGTTTTTCCCATGTGCTCAAGCAAGTTTCATACTCACATAGTATATTTCTTTCTCATTTCGCAGACCAAACAAGATATTTCACACAAAAGTCACCATTTTCATACCAAAGCACTATTTCAAAAACTCACGCACACCAAAACTATTTTATCACATAGTTCAGACCACTTGTGTGACTTGATACACTATTTATAAAATTTTAAGAACATTTGAAAATATAACAATAAGAGTTTGCACATGAGGCATGTCCAATGTCACCTGTAATAATACCAAAAAATACTTAATGCACACATAATTCTGTCAAACACAACACCTGCGCTCCACATATAATTTAATAAGTGCAATTAACAATTTATAACCCTTAAAATTAAAAAGCCAAGGTTTTCACCAGAACGACAAACTCGATTTTATATACGAACGTCACTTTAAAACCAAAAGTGAAACTTATACAAACTAAAACATGTTTTCCCATTGTTCAAACAATTTTCAATTTAGTTCCAAAAGTACGCAACACGGAAAACACACCCAAAGTGACTCATTTTCATTGAAAATCTACATTTTATTACATAGACACCCCAACGAACATGAAAACACATTTCGCACCTACCAAACCACCCTGAAAACCTTACCAACCATATTCCGCATCTCAAACGACACTTAATAAAACAATTTCTCAATTAGTAAAACATCACATATGCATACCACACGACCTCACTTTAAAACACACAAATTTTAGATGCCAGAACCATTTGAAAATCAATTGCACATCCCAACCCTTCTAAAACATCATTCACACCCCTAAAACATACTCAAGGTTCATAATAAAAATTAACATTTCAAAATAGTTTACATTATTTTTTAAAACTCAATTTAATAAAATTCGTACCTCAAGTGTTCTTGAAAACACAATTTTCACACCTTAAGCAACTAACTAAAACACGTTTGAAAATTTCAACAACACATCGCACATGAAAAACATTGGCATTTACTTAAAAACAACTTAAATTAATCAATATGCATATCACAGCACGTCCAAAATGAAATTCGCATCACACAATTTATAATTTGAACACATTATAATTTAATTAATAGCAATTTAAATCATCTAAAGATTCTATGGCATGGAACCACCTACCTGCATGTAGCGACTTCTGAAAATTCAGTGCGAGACTCCAATTTCTCGTCAATCGCACCCAAACAAAACCAAAATGAACCTTAACAAAAACAAGATAATGACAATTACATCAAAATAGAACTGCAAAAAAACACAATGTAAGCCCCACACAACATGAATTGAAACCAAATAAAATTGGAATTGAAGTCTAAAACTAACACCCTAGGAGAGAAAAGAAAACTCACCTAAAGGGGTGTCGTGCCGGCAGGGGGGTCGCCAAGGTTCGCATTGGCAAGGGGGTATTGGGGATTGTTGGACAGCTAGGGGGCTGGGTGCTTCTAACAGAAAAAGGGGTTCTACCGGTAGGCATGGGAGGTGGCCGAACTAGGGGGTGTGCTGGGGTTTGCAGAGGCGGTGCGAGCTGGGGAAGGCAGGGGATGGCCGGGGGGTGTGGCCCATGCCAATCGGCTGGTCAGGTAGTGTAGCACAGGGGAAAGGGAGGGGAGCTGCGACTGACGATGGGGTGTTGCGGTGCGGGCTGGTGTCGCCGGACAGAGGTTGTCCAAGGGGAGCCAGGACCGGCGGTGAGGTAGGGAGGCGCCGGCGCAGCATGAAGTGAGGGGAAGAAAAAAAATGGCTGGCCATTGAAGAGTGGGTCGCGGCGGGAAGGGGAAAAAGGGGGGAGGCGTGACCTACGTGGGGAGAGGGAAGAGGGGTTGGATGAACCCTAATAAAAAAGGAAGATAAATAAAACAAAGTAATGCAATAAATAAAATAAAATAAGTAAAATATAAATACATAAAAAAAGTTACTAACACTACATAATATTAACTATAATAAATATTATTACAAAGATAATAAAAACATGATAAATTTTTATATATTTAACACGATTAATAATTATATTATTCTTACTCCCAAACAACAATCATACTATTCACATTGAAACAAATACTGAAAGTTTATTAAACATCTATTTTTTTTCTTGTTTGATTTTTCATTATTAATTCATCATCCCATTATTAATCATTTTTAAAGCCGGGCAGACCGCGCGTACCCAAAATCGTGCCCTACTTGTGCATCCGGTGACTCAAAGCCTAAAACACTCATAAAAATTTAAAATAATAATAATAATAATAATAGTAACAACAACATAATAACATACTTAATAATCTAAATAATAAACTATAAAATGATAAACTTAATGAAATTCTATTTATAAAAATAATGATCTCAATTAAATTGTTATCCAAGATAATAATAATGATACTCTAAAGTGACATTGATATAATTTTTTTTATTGAACCATTCCTAAATCATTTTTTTATCAATTTAACATCGGCAAGGAATGGGGTGACCCAAGCGGGGTCGCGCGGTGGCCCATGCGAGGCCGCACGACTTTGACTGTGTTGTGCTGGATGCAAACAAGGCCAAAACATAAAGAACTCGAAAACTTACATCAGGAATGGACCTTAACTACCTGATGCAAGGAAAATTAATAACATAAATAAATTAGAAATGACGGGCGTGAAACTTACTATATAAAACATGGAACTAGACATGTTTATTTTTAAGAGTTTTTATTCTATGGAAACTTAGTAGAAGTGCCTACTCTATAATATTTTGAGATGTAATAGTTATGTACTAATTCATTAAAACTATAAACCTGAAAAGATCCTCAATGTGAATTATTAATTTAATGTAAGGTTTAAGGTCGGGGCCTTATAGTTTGTATCAGAGGTCGGTTTAGACAACTTTAGGAGTTAGAAAATTGTTAAATTATAAATTAATTTATTGTATAATTGAAATGATATATCATTTAAAGATTACCATGTTGCTTCTCCTAAGATATTTCTATTTTAAGAATAGTTTTTCATAGAGGAAACAGAACAACTTTTTTGGGAAGGCATACAGAAGGAAATGACCTTTCAAATCAGTATCCTGAGATGGTCAGAATCAGAACTAAACAGTTTGTGATAGTGATGGATCAGTTGACTCAGGTGAAAAATGTTGGTTGTTTTTATTGCTAATATTTTGGTGTTTTCTAAAAGTATATAGAAGCATGAATGTTATTTAAAGGTTATCTTTCAAACCATAATAGAAAAGAAACTGTATAGAAAATTTTTCAAGTGTGAGTTTTGGTTACAACAATTTTCTTTCCTTGGTCACATTGTTCCAGAAAATGTAACTATTGATCCTACTAAAACAAAATTTGTTGAAGAGTGTCCAAGACCCAAAAATCTAACCGATATCCGTAGTTTTCTTGGTTTGGAAGGATACTACTGATGGTTTTTTGAAAATATTTCACGGTTATATAGTCCAATGACTAAGATAACTCTGAAGGGTTTTAAGTTTATCTGGAAAAAAGAATGCGATGATTGTTTTCAGGAGTTGAAAAGAAGATTGGTGAATGCTCCAGTTTTGGAACTTCCTTCCAGGAATGGTGAGTTTGTTATCTACAGTGATTCTTCATTGAAAGGACTTGGTTGTGTCTTTATGTAGAATGATCAGTTAATTGCTTAAGCTTCACGTTCATTGAAAACTCATGAGGTAAATTACCATACACATGACTTGGAATTAGCTGTTGTTGTTTTTTCATTAAATATTTAGAGGCATCATTTGTATGGTGTAAAGTGTGAAATATATACCGATCACAAAAGATTAAAGTATATAGTCACTCAGAAGGAATTGAACATGAGACAGAGGATATGGTTAGATATAATAAAGTATTATGATTGTACAATTCATTACCATCCAGGAAAAGCAAATAAAGTGGCTGATGCTTTGAGTCGAAAAAGTAATGCTTCATTAACAATGTTTTGTTTGGAACGTGATCCTTTGGTTAAGGATTTGATGAAATTTGGCATATAATTTTTTTTGTGCAAGATGTACTTATGTTTTGTTTAAGGTATCAGTGAAATCTTCTCTATCAGACAGAATTAAGCAAGCACAGAAGCAAGACAGCGAGTTACAGAATAAGGTAGAGCTGGTTCAGAAGGGTAAGTTTCCTAAAGTTAACCTTGATAATGATTGTGTTTTGAGGTTTGGGAAGAGATTATGTGTGCCTTGTGATTCATAGTTGAAGGGTGAGTTGTTATGTGAGGATTATAGTTCCCCATTTTCAGTTCATCCTAGCAGTACTAAGATGTACAGAGATCTGCTGGAGTATTGCTGGTGGGATAGAATGAAAAGAGATATTGCTGATTTTCCTGTGATGTGTTTGACTTGTCAGCAGGTTAAAGCAGAGAGGCAGTTACCGAAAGGGATGCTTCAGCCTCTACCAGTGCCAGAGTGGAAATGAGAAAATATATCCATGGACTTTGTTGTGGGATTACCGAAGCCATCTAGAGGTAATAATGCAATCTGGGTTATTGTTGATCGATTGACGAAATCTGCTCATTTACTTCCTATTCAAGATAATTTGTCTCTAGATAAACTTTCTCAGTTGTATCTTAAAGATTTAGTTAGGTTGCATGGAGTTCCCCTCTCTATTGTATCTGATCGTGATCCCAGGTTTACTTCTAACTTTTGGAACGGCCTTTAGAAGTCATTAGGTACTGAATTAAAATTTAGTACATCTTTTCATCAGCAATCAGATGGGCAGTCAGAATGAACAATTTAGACATTGGAGGATATGCTACGAGCATTCTCTATGGATTATCTGGGAAGTTGGGACCAACATCTTTCTTTGGTTGAGTTTTCTTATAATAACAGTTTTCATTCCAGTATACAGATGGCTCCGTTTGAAGCATTATATGGGAAGCGGTGTCGAACTCCAGCTTTTCCAGATGATGTGGGTAAAAGGAAGCTGATGGGACAAGAATTGGTAGAAGAGATGGCAGAAAAAGTTCAATTGATTCAGAAACACATAAGAACAGCTCAGAGTAGGTAGAAGAGTTAAGCGGATAACCAAAGGAAGGATCTATCTTTCGAGGTAGGTGATCATGTTTTTCTCAAGGTTTCTCCATGGAAACGTTTGATGCGATTTGGTAAGAAAGGAAAGCAGAGTCCAGGGTTTATTGGACCATATGAAATTCTGGGGGAAATTTGGATCAGTTTCATACAGAGTGGCATTACCTCCGAGTTTATCTCAGGTACACAATGTTTTTCATGTTTCGATGTTGAGAAAGTATATGCTAGATCCATCTCATGTTTTGAGCCCATAGGTAGTTTAGTTGGGATAAAATGTCTTTTTTGAAGAACAACCAGCCCAGATTCTTGACCGAAGAGACAAAGTGTTGCGAAATAAGGTAATTCATCAGGTAAAGGTTTTGTGGAAAAAACATATGGTTGAAGAGGCAATTTGGGAATCTGAAAATTCTATGAGGGTTAAATACCCCCACTTATTTTGATAAGTGAATAAAATTGAGAGGACACAATTCCCAAAAGGGGGGAAGGATGTAACATCCCAGGTAAATAAAGAATAATACATTTTCATATTTATTAATATTTGAGAATTGAATATTAATTTTACTTTAAAGGGGTTTCCATGTTCGATAGCGTACCCGATACGCAACAAAGAGTTTCTTTGAAATCTTACGTTGCACACTAGTAATAAAATAATATTATTTTAAATGGTAGTTAACATGTAGCCGTTGTATTGGCGGGAATGAATGGAAATAACTAAAATATTATTTTAAATTTTAAATGTTTTTACATTTATCCAATAATGGATAAAGGCTTATAATAAGAAAAGAATTCAATTTTAGGCATAAATACTCTAATATTCACTGAAGGACCACTTCTCAACTTTTGATGGAGAACCTTCATTAAATATAGTTTTGGTCACTCTTATACATTCTATAGGACCAAATAAAATTCTTCTTTAGAATCGGGACATCAAAATTTACTTTGTGTAAATTTTTTGTATTTTTTCGATAAAGTTCAATTTTTAATGAATAGTTAAAAATGTTGTATTTTAATTCAAAACATATTTTTTAATCTAATTTTTTTATATGATTATATTATATTTTTAATTGGTTTTAAAGTGAAATTATAATACATTTTTACCATTTAATCCAATAGTGTTCATTGGAACTAATTTCACTTTGAAATCAGACATAAACTAGTGACAATATTTTGATACTTATTGTTTCATGAAAACACCCTATTTTCTCTGACAGCGAGAATTAATTATTAAATTAATTAATCAAACATATATGTTTGGAATTTTGTAAAATAGACTTCATTTTTGAATTCAGAATATCAAATATAGCTTGGGGTGACGTTTTGGTATTTTTCTGAAAAACGTCAATTTTTGATGAATAGTGAAACCACTAAGTGGTACTTAAGAAACTGATTTTTCATTTAAATGAAACCACCTTTTTGTTTTGAATTTACAAAATCCGACATACATGTTTGTCATTAGGAAGTAAAATGTGGTTCAATGAGATTAAATTTTTTTTGGTGAATAGCAACTTTTATGTTTATTAATCGCAATTAGAGGTAATCAGTGTAGTTTAAGGTAAAAATAATGTTTTAATAATATGAAATGTCCTAGACACATGTCCTACCCTTATTGTATGTGTCATTCCAACAAATACAATCCATGGGTCATCTTGGGGACCCCATGGAGCCACTTTGGTAGCAAAATGACATTAATAACTTTTTATTTAAAGTTAAAAAAATGTCACGAACATGAATTGTTTTACTAAAACAAATCTTAAATGGGGTTATACAAGTCATATTTTTTACTATAAATATTAATTAGAGAGATCAAAAGATTTCCTACATCATGATATCTTTTTATAATTTTTAGACAATAAATAAACTAAATTATTTATGACACCATGATGATGCAACGATTACCTCATTAATGAACGATTTAAAAAAATGAAAAGATAATGTAAAATATAATACTTACACTTGTCAAAGACCTGTTGGATGGGTAAATTTGGAACCCTTATCACCTTATCCTAGAATTATATCTATGGGGGACCTTTAAAATCAGAAAATAATTTTATAATAAAGTATCTTTTCTTAACATTCCAAGAGTGCCCATCCTCTCCTCTTATAAAAGGCCCCCACCTCTACCACCCTACCCACACCTCTCAAGCCTTTGGTTCGGACAAGTTATGCACTTTTTGTCTCTCCGCATCCCTCTTTTACTCCTAGAATCCTCACTTGGGGCATAATTCTTCCCAAGGAAGCCTTTGAGCTCAAATCAAAGAGAGTTACCCGATTTTAAGGTAATGTCTTCACTTGTGTTCTTTTGTTTTATTTTGCTTCTACAACCCCATAAAAACATTTTATTCCTCTGTTTCGTAACAACACCAGTATATTCAATATACTAGGTTGTTGTTATAAGAAGTAATCGAGCTAAACATACACACAACTACATCTAATGGTTAAAGAACATATTAATTCTATGGATGGAGAATTTCTGCCTCAGGAAACGATGATTGTTCACCACTCATATAACACCTTCAAAGGTGGCCATTAAGATGTCACTATATTTATATATGATATATAATATGTTTATGTTTTACTTAAGCTTCTTTATTTTTCATTTATGGAATACCTTTAGGGTTTCTATTATGGGTAAACACGATATCTTCATTTTAGGAAGTGCGGACTACCGCCCCTTCAAAGTGATTTGATTCGTTAATACCATATGTGGTACGTATAAAGGATTGATTTAATGATATTATATATGATAACATACTGGAATTATAATACTATTATGTATAATTACGTTTTAATTCCATTAATATGACATAGAAATGAAAGTACCGTTCATGCGTACGTACGGCTTACCGTCTCCATGAACGGTGCATTTCATTTCTTATCCCCAAATGTAATGTACTATTATAAGTACATATGTATAATGGATATATATGATGTATGTTACATCTAAATGATGAATAAAATTCTGGAATTAAAATATACATATCTCTCATTTAGTTTTAATTCCATTAATATGACATAGAAATGAAAGTAGCGTTCATGCGTACGTACTGCTTACCGTCTCCATGAACGGTGCATTTAATTTCTTACCACTAAATGATTATGTAATATTATAAATTCATATATATACTGGATATATATGATATATATGGCATCTATATCATGAATATAATTCATGAGAAAATGGATATTTGACTATGTGAACAACTTGTAAATATAAGAAGTTCACTTTTGACTCAAGTACCGAATATCGACTAAACGACTGTTATTAATTGAAATGATTACATAATGTTTATAACATGACAATAAGTGACATAAAGGGAATAATAATTTTGAAAAAGGTTATTAAGCTAGTAGAAATTAACTTTAGTTTATTATTCATGATATTAAAGAGTAATCGAGTCACGTCGGACCTGAGGTAAGGGACTTCATCTCAATCTACTTTCATTGAGGCATATTTCGTTTTATACACAACTTTATTTTATATGTTGTATAAACCCCTGTGACTTTTACTTTTATACAAAAGGAAATTTTTTCTACAAAGCGTTTTACTAAACGACAAAAATGAATGTTTGTTTTAATGTACGCGGTGACAACGACCATTTCCGCTGCCGCGAGTATTATTTGGTCTTTAGCTTCTTCAACAAGCCGTAATGTTTTTAAAATGAAATAAATAAACTATACTCTTTTCTGTATTTTGGTATTGAAAATGGTTTTTATAATGGATTTGTTATGTCAATATATTTAAGTGATATATTATGATCAAAGTGTCGAAATGTTTTCTTTCCATTATATTTGTTTTATGCCTTATGGTTTTATAATGTTACTTGGACATTTGATGGGTAGTTACATGATAAACCATATGACCGTTGGTTCCGTGAATACCAGGATGGGTGGTTATGTTATAACCTCCGATGCATTGGGTTTGGATGTCGGCCGTATGGCTATTCCATTAAGTGATATGTGTGGAAGTCGACCGTATGGTTATTCCATTTAAGTATGATTATGTCCAAAGTTACCTTTATATGTTATGTGATCTTTATATGGGTTTTAAGGTAATCTTTGGTTACAAAAGGTTAAGTAATGATATTTTATTCAGTGAAGAGTTTTTACTTCTTCATAAAGGTGAAAAGTATTACTTTGATAAAGTATACATGGTTTACTTGTTGTTTTGGTAAACTAATAGTATTCATTCTTTGTGTATACCTTACTAAGATTTTTATGCTCACCCCACGTTTTTTCGAAATGTTTTTCACAGGACTTAATGTGGAATAGGGTCATGTATGGGATCAAGGGAAAGTCATGCTATATAAAACATGGAACTAGACATGTTTCTTTTTAAGAGTTTTTATTCTATGGAAACTTAGTAGAAGTGCCTAATTTGTAATATTTTGAGATGCAATAATTATGTCCTAATTCTCTAAAACTCTAAACCTGAAAAGATCCTCAATGTGAATTATTCATTTAATGTAAGGTTTAAGTCTGGGGCCTTATAGTGTTCTTATTGAAAATAAATTTGATTTTTTTGTTTAAAATGTAATATGAATTTCAGTTAATATTTTTTTTACCAAGACTTCTAAAACATTTTAACTATTGGTATGTAATTCCTTTTACAATATACAGGTGTCATAAATTATGGTATTAGCCCCATGGTAGTGGGTTTGGGGTCTTAACCATTGGTATTAGAGCGTTTTTAGATGAAATCTTGGAATTGAGATTTAGGGAATCCTAGATAAGAAAACATTAACCTATGAATAACATTAATGATATGTCTAAGTCCATGATATAATCTTATGGATATGTTAATGACCGTGTATTACCTACATTAAATCTATGGACTCAATGGTCTAGAATAAGATGTCATTATTTATAAATCATATAAATGATACATCATGACTTTATAAGCATGAATACTATTCTTATCATTTTGATTTGTTTTTTCATCAATTGTTAGAGTCATCAAGGTTACAAAATTAATTTTTAAACTAATTATGATGAGGAGACTACAAAATTTAAATGAAATAAAAGATTTATTAAAGTATTAGATTATGAATTACTGTTAGTGGATTAAGAGTGATGTAGAATGATAAAACATTATTGTGTATTTGGATTTGATAATTATTCAATAAATTTTTCTTTGGTTATATGAATAATGTGATATATATGGATTATTCTATGGTACTTCTTATTTTTTGATTTCTACCATGAACATTTTAATTAATGCTTTTAAGGTGATAAATTTTTTGATATGTGACAATAAGAACTATATTAATATATTGTGGAATCCAATGCTATTTAAAATTTTGAAATTTAGTGACCTTAATTCTAAATATTTTTCAATTGAATATCAACAGTCATATTATGGATGATTCATATGCTTATATAATTTTGGAATTGAATAACTTGAAGTTAGTATATTATTTTTATTAACAATATATGCAACCCGTTTTGGATTTAGTAAAAATTTAAAAGTTGAAGGAATTTTTTTGATCTTATGATTCATTAATGTGCATGAAGCATGAAGAAATCATCACGAGATTTCATTTACTTTCATAAGTGATGATGTGAAAATAGGTCAAATCAGATCCATTTGATGGAATCATCGTTGTGAAATTGTAATAAATCAAATTATTTTTTATCGTGTTCTTATATCGATAATAAAATAATATCCAAACTCTAAGAAAATTATTTTGGAAGAAAAGGTTTATGTATTTTCTCTTCATATAAATAATCCAATGGTCTCCTAACCCATAAAAAATTATTTTTTTAATGGTTAACTTTCTAATTAATTTTTATTCTATCCATCTCTATCAGAACCCGATAGTTATATTTTTTCTCTATATTTTCTCTTTCAACAAATGTTATCCTATTTGAAATCCTAGGTTTTTGGTGAACATATAATTTTCCTTTCCCTCTTCCTTAGAGGATGTTTAATTAACCCTATTAAAAATGTGGGTGTCCAAAAAAATGTATTTTCAAATATCAACATTTTATTTTAATAGTGAAATTATAAATTATAAGGAAAAAAATTGTTGAATGAGGGGAGAATGTAACATCTGATTTATTTAAAATGATAGTATATTTTTAATAGAACAGAGATTAAATGAATAACTAAATATTATTATTTAAATGTTATCATTATAACCTAGCTATTAGAATAAAATTTATGTACATGATTAACTAAAATAAAAAAATGTGGTATACACATGTACATGTATATTAATGATATATATATATATATAATATTCAACTTAATATTTAATATTCCTTATATTTTTTATATACATAATATAAAAATTATCACACTTTTACACAAAAAAGGTGTATTTTTCTAAAGGTTTCTTTTCTGCCTTTTAATTATGAACTTATAATAAAAAAAATTCAGAAACTTTTATATATTATATCTATAAAATTAATATTCATTTTTGATAAATTAATTTCAAAATATTAACAAGATAATTTTTTCATACTTTTCAAATTATTTTTATTTTTTTGATGATTAATAAAAAAATAATTCATTTTAATTAAAAGAAGAATTTTCATCTAAATAATTTATAATGTATAATTATATTTTAAATTACTTTGAAAGTAAAATTAGATAAATTATACATATATTGACCCAATTAATGTCATTTTAATCATTTTTTATTTTTAATTTTCATATTAAAACATTTTTACATTTTTACATTTTTACTTTGAAAACCAACTTTCATACACTATGTAACAAACTAACAATGATCATCCCAAAAAAGTCACCTGTGCAAGCCCACCACAAGGCCCAAGAGACGTTCCTAATTATCCTAGGATGGAAAACAGTGTCAGGAATAAAATATACACATTTGAGTATGATTTAGATCATAATAGAAATATAAATAAACATGAATAAAATAATATAAAACCCCGTAGAGGAAAAAGAAATAAAACTAAACAGTTACAAATACCTCCCGGTGACTTTGGGGCTCACCACGAATCAGATAACTAGGATATCTTTTAGAGAGATCCAAATATTAATTAACATGGAACTAGAATGATAGAGTAGGCATGTTCACCAGAATGCTCAGTAGGGATGCAAAGGATAAACAACAGCATATCAACCACCTTTAATGTAATGCCTATTCATGATAGTTTGAAAATAACTAATATATATATATATTGGATTCTCTATTCTTTTCAATACAAAGAATGGATCTTATATTTTTAAAGATATATTATTCCTTCCATTTCACATCAATAATCATTTTCCGAAGCATGATGAAAAAAATTTAAAATAATCATTTAATGGACAAGGAATGTTAAAAAATATATATTTTAATTAGAAATACATGTAATGGTGTCAATTTTATAACTATAGTACAACATTGGGAAGGGAAAATGAAAATTTTACTAGAGATATATAATATGAAATCATGGGTGTTTCTTAAACACCAATAGAGTGATACATGGTTGAAATCAGTTTATACTCCCCTTCTATGTCTCGTGTAGAACCGTAGTCTATAACCAACTGGAATATCTAAACTATCCAATCCAATGTAATGTCCCACATAGCCTCTTTTCTAATCCTTGTTTTACTAACCAACATAATTGGGGTTGATAGGTAACTGCCATTCAACCCTCTAGATGATGCCCATGAACCCATGATTTGGAAAATAATAATAATAATAATAATAATAATAATAATAATAATAATAATAATACCTATGGAAATGTGGTATAGACACCACCCAAAAAAATTCCCATACGTGATCCACTGTAGATGATCTCATCCAAAATTTTCATTCGTCTTAGATAAAATTATTATGCACTATATAAGACAATAATAACAACTTACAAGACAAACCATTTCTTTTACAAGTTCCAATCAGGCTATCACATCATTTGAGTTTTAAAAACATTTATAAAAAAACAAAGATTCTAATCTGTCATTTAAATTTCCACAACCATATTAATTTTCAAAATATTACCTAGTTCCAATTGTGATTTCATGCCATGTTTCCTTGAAATAAATTTACAAAACATTTCCAACACATTTTCAAAACCACAGAGACAATAAAAATCATGTATAAAAGGTTCCAATTTGGTTAAAAAATTAGATAAAACATATAATAATATCATTTATATGAATTATTAAATATTTTTAACCACTCCACCTTTCCAACAAGTTCAAAACAAGCATAAACTAAGAATATCAATACTGATATCCTATGCAATACATGTATTGTTGATGAAAATATAATTTTTATGTTCCATAAATACGTTTCATAACATAGATAAAAATCCAAAAAATAATAATACAGCTTTATAACATTCAATAATTTTATAAAATCAAATTAAGTACTCAAGCAATGGGAACCTACCTTAGACACGATGTTTTTTGGTGATCATGACTCAAACCGAACATTCACGCTTACACGCACAAGAATTTAATCACACACACAAAGAGAAACACACACACACACACACACACACACACATATATATATATATTCTGCAATCTTTATTTCATATATTCCCATTTCCCTGAGGAAATATATTAAAAGAGGGAATATATATATATGCCTTACATATGCATGTGCATGTATGAAACCTCAACTTCGATAGCTCTAAATTCCATTATCAATGTCCACACACTCTAGAAAATTTCTTGAAACTCAAAATCCATAGAACCCACAATTTAAAATTGAACAAAAATGAATGAATTAAATACACATATAGTGACTAATCAATGGTAGATGAAGATGGTTTGAAATGACTCACCTTTGATAGTAGACACGTAAACACAATGGAAGGAGGCTCTAATGACCCAAAAAACACTCTATTAAGATGATTATGGTTAAAAAAATGAATCTACCAGATCCCTAGGGTTTTACCATTGTGTTCGTGGTCAATGAGGATGGAAAACAAGAAATATAAGGAGAGGAAATGGGGGAATTATTAGAAGAGTCCAATGAACATGGAAATGAGAGATAAAAGGATGTCAGAATGAGGAGAGATGGTGCTTTGGTGGTCTCCTGGTCAGTAGGGTCATCTGAGTTGGAGTGGAAAGGGTGGTCGCACTATGTAGAAGAGGGGAGAAATGTTGGAGGAAACCCTTTTTAGAGATTTAATAATAAATAATAATAAATATAATATTATAAATTATTATAAAAACATAATCATAATAATTATAAAAATTTAATAACATAAATAATAAAATTATTTTAACAAATATTATTATTATTATTAAATGATTTTTTTATTTTTTTCTTCTTATTTTTCATTTAATTGAATTTTATTTATTTTTAACAGAGTGAAACTTCCAGGTTTGCACCGAGTTTACCATATTGTGTGCTAAATTTGCTCCCACTACTACCAAGGCTCAGAACCCCTTAGAAGGTTACCTGTGAGTAGAATTATAGTTGATAAAACTATGATCAATCAATTACACATGGAACTTCCCAAAAGGGTTCAAAAATATACGATTTTTACATAGTTAAATAACCTATGTGCATTCCATGTTCCACATCTCAGACCAAACTATGAACCCACATGGGCACTCCATGGTTTCTCATAGCAGTATAGGCTAGTCACACAACAGAAAAAAAGCTTCCATAAATTAAAAATACATCTCAAAGACCCACTGAAACTGAAATGAGGTACTAATGAAAAATAAAATAATCAATATAATAAATATTCATTGCTGGGGTGTGAAAATTCACCCCACCAAAAAAAAATTCGTCCCCTTGAAATTAACGACAACAAATTAGAAATGAAAATCAAGTTTGAAATGGGTGCTAGGAAATGAAACCCAAAACTCGGTGTGACTATTCACTCCACTAGTCACACCAAACCAACTATAAAAAAATAATAATAATAAGAACGGTGAAGAAAATTAGATTGTTATACCGACCAAATAAAACCAACTAGCATCAATACAACCTCTATGAAATAGTAATAATATCCATCAGGGGAATCCCCACAATTTAGGTACCAACCAACATAGACCACCCAGTGTAAATTAACCCAAACTTGAAAACCACAACACATGGTGAAACCCACAGAATGATCACAAATAATACAAAAAATTGAACCGTGATTTATCAAATCTAGAAGAAATGAGCATCTCTAAAATGAGAAAAATCTCGAACAAAAACCATCCAAAAAAGTTCTAACAACACAAGAGGGATAACCATTTAGATACTCACACTCAAGAAGGAACAACCACTAGAATTACAAGAAAATGTGACTCACACTCCTTCCTAAAATCAAAGAAGAAATTTCAAAAATAAAAACCATAATGAGGAGGTGATTCCTCTACTCTCCATTTCATTGATCTTTGCTTTAGGTGTTAATATTCTCTATGGATATATATTTCTGTTATTGGAAAGGGTTTTGGATTATTCAAAATCATGTAGGGTGTGTCATTATGGGACCCATTTTCCCCCATTATATCGAAAACATCATTAGAGCATGGGTGAAAGAAAGATTATTTCATATCATAATCAAATTGGGGATGTTTTTATTTCCAGTCACATGTTTACTGATGATATTCTGATCATCATTAACGGGAGGAAAAATTCACTCCATATATTCTTGAAGGTAATGTCTTTTAATGGTGATTTAAGCGGTCAACGAATTAATGTAACGAAGATAAGTGATTATATTTACAATAAGTTTTATTTTAGATTATACAGGTCTATTCAAGAAATTCTTCGAAAACATAGGAAACAGTTTGCAATGATTTATCTTGGGGAGCTGATATCCAACGGATGTATAAAAATGGGATTCTTTGATGATATCTTAAATAGAATAATGTGGAGGAGTGTTAATTTTAAGAGCATAATTTTTTCCTTTGGCGGTCGGATTATGATAATCAACTATAATATTTCTTTCATTCCAATAAACATTCTCTGAACCATTATTCCTCCAAAATGGACTATTGATATGATGGAAAAGATCATGAATAGTTTCTTTTGGGATGCCAACTCCTTGGGCCATTATTACTGGGATTTGTGGAATTTCATGGATATGCAAGTAGGGGGGAGGTATTTGTTTAAGGGACGTGAAAGAAGCCATGTATGCCATTGAGGTGCATCTTTCAAGGGACATTATAGTGGGGAAAACATTTTGGGTTAGATTACTCAAAAGTTGTTTTGGAAGGCATTGAGATGCTGGGGAAACTCATTATGGAATGATTTTGAAGATGGAATAATGTTTTCTAAATCATCTGGAAAATCATCCTGATGATACCCAATGGGTGGTAGGGAGAGGAGCCATCAATTTATAGAGGGATAACATGGTAGTCGAGAATATGTTTTTTCTAGGTTGGACGTGGCCAAACATTCCCATTAAGGAATAATGTTATTACCCTTCCCTATTAGAGTCTCTTATGATAAATGATAATATGGACATTTTCAAACGTATTTCCTTCAATAAAGAGGCTGATTGATACTATTTTACTGGGTCATATTCAGGGAACTTCAATGGTCATGACTATAGAGTTCTTCTTATTGATGTTATTGTTTTTGATGAGTGGTATTCTTAGTTATAGTTCAAGGACATCCCCATGATTATATTTTTTTTGGTCTTGATGCTATGTAATCGGTCAATCCCATGGGAGGAAATTATTCTATCAAAGGGTATTTTTTTGGCCTCTCATTGTTTTTGTTGTCCCAAAACACAACCTGAATCAGTGTTTCATTTCTTTTTATTAAGTGATTGGGATGATAGTTTATCGTCTTCTATGATACATATGGTGTCTTCTTGGTGTTACTATTCTACCTTTCAAGACTTCATTGCAAAATGGATTCTGGGCTCTGATCCATGTGACATGTTGAGTAAAATCTAGAGCATCATTTTCTGCACAACATGATGGATCCTATGGGAATTGGAGAACCAGATAAGATTAGATAAGTTTCACTCAATATCTTATCTAAAGGTGATATAAAATTTTCTCATGTGTGAGCAGGGATTGATTTCAAAAGGTGGATAAAGGTCACAGGTGCTTGGCAGATTATTTAATAGGTCAATTTTAGTTTCCTGTTCTCCATGATTATGGGTTATACGTCTTCCAAAATCTAATGGTAATAAATATAATGTGGATTTTTCATCAATTATTGGGAATAGGATAGGGTTTGGTCTGCTCAGTGACCCAAATAGATCCATCACTTTTTCCTTCAGTGCATTTTTTAGTCTAGTGAATGTCTTGAGTGTGGTTGTGAGCACATTGCACTGGAGATTCACTCTATGAAAAAGGATTAGATTACATATTTATGAGGATGAGTTAGATTACCAGGTATAGGTGCAGATTATTCACAGAAAATCTAATCTTCTATGGAATCTGGATTATCTTATCTTATTTTGTTCAAGGGAAGTCAACGAGGGGATAAATTTTCATCATGTTTGGAGTGAACATAATTTTTTTATGGATGATCTTTCTCATGAAGGAAGGGAATTGTAGATACGTATTTTTTATTCCAAATTAGGTTCTCTTATGCATGAATGTAATGTTTTCATCCTAGGGTATTCCATTGGATTTCATTATTTCAGATTTCCTTGTGTTTTTTCATTGTTTCTTTTGACGAGTTTCATTTTATCATCAATTAATTAAAAATAAATTTTTAATTAAGGAGATAATGATCTTCAACTAAAACATCTTTTTTAGTAGTGTGAGCAACAGAACCCCTTTGAATTTCCTAAGAGACCATGCCAAATAAAACAATATTTCCCAAACCAATACTAATGATACATCCTTATGTTATTTAAATAATAAAGGTTGATGGCTTCCAAAAGGAGTTGGGTGTGGTCCAATGTTTTGATAGACACCAGCTTCTCCACTCAATATAGAGTATAGTAAGAGTCATCAATAAGAATACATAGAGAAATAATTTGTCAAAATTCCCTCAAAAATATAATATACCTCAGTTTTTTCATGTTCCAACCACTAATGTTGACCATCACCAATTAAAAAAATTGTCACTTGCCTAAACACGAATTAGGGGATCCAAGAGTTCTACTAACCTCATTCCATGAAAATTAAAACCAAATCCCATGAAAACAAGATTCCACAAATTAATGGAAAAAATAGAAAATTTATCACTCACTTTTCAAAACATTGAAACCTTTTCTTTTCGAAAAATAATTTTTTAGTAATCAAAAAAATATAAATACCCACCATTGGTATACCTTTATGTCACACAAATATATATATATATATATATATCCTTGTAGTATCTCAATCACCCATCCACATGTAACAATAAATATCCACTCACAATATACCCACACATAAAAGTGATCATCCATAGGAATTCCAAGGGAAAAATGAAAAAATCACTTTCCTAACTGCTCTTTAATTTTCTTCAATCAATTATTAGATTAACCATTTTACCAATTTCAATTATATTATTTCCAAATTCCCGAGAATCTTTCATCCTGATATTTATAAATCCATTCAAAATTTCAGAATTACATTCTGAAATGACTTTCCTTATTATGAAAACCAATTTCACTTTCAAAAAGATTCAAGGATTTTGATTTGAAAATCATGTTTTTAATAAACCAAACACTAATTTCAAATCCAATGTAAACACTTAAATACCATCTCAATCCACAACTAAGAGCAAAGATGACAAACCTAATTACACAATGAATCAAAATATCAAAACCTCAAATGAAAAACCACTACACAAAACATGGATTCACAGTTTGACAGACCTTGCACCAACTATTTGAGCACTTTTGAGGTCGTTTTAAGTAGGATAATGTTATATTCATAGTTTTCTAGACTGTTAAAATAACCATTCATCCCTAGACATTCCTCTAAATCTACCAATCCAAGACATGTACATTCTTAAAACTATCCACTAATTAAAAAAACCAACCTATAAATTCCAACAAAAATCTCAAACAATATATTGAATCGAGGACCTATATCAAATTTGGTGTCACAATGATCATCGAACACCCTGTAAATTCCACTTTCCTTCCAAATAGGTGGTTATAAATAACCTACCCATGAATAAACACTTGAATTCGAAAATATTATCTCAGATCTACCAGAAAATCCAAAATAACAAGGTATAACCTCCATTGATACCATTTTTAATGAACCAACCAAGGTCAACCCATAAAGGTCACCTGAGCCAGCCTACAACAAGGTGTAATAGGAATTTCCGATCATATCAATATATCAACTAGTGTTGGGAAAAAAACATACACATATTGGAATTATTTAACCATAAACGACAAATAAATAATCAAGAATAAAAAATAATAAAAACTCGTAGTGGGAAAAGAAACAAAACTAAGAGGATACACAGACCTCCATGTTACCTTTTTGGTCACCCTCAATCAATGATCCATTATCTCTGTTAGTGTGATCCAATTATGAAAGAACATTTAACTCAAAAGTTGGAGTATGCGTCAGCACCAAAATAATCACTAGGAGTTCAATGGATAAACAACTCCATATGACGAACCATTAATGTGAAGTCCATTCTTTTCTAGTATGAAAATAGGATATATATATATATATATATATCATAATTTCTATTTTTTAAAACTAGGAATAGAGCAACCATTTTTTAAGAGAAACCATTCCTTCCATTTCATAGCAACAATGAATTTCCAAATAATGAATAAAAACATTTTAAAAGATTCATTTAAAGGTTATTAAATGTTCGACCATATATTTTAATATGAAATAAAATCAAGTGTGTAACATAATAAGTATAATGGAAAATAGTGAAATACTACAAGAAAATGAAACCCATGAAATATATTATATAATCATGGGAATTTTCTTAAAATCCCTATAGATATACATGGACATACTCAGTTCAGACTCACATTTCAGGATATGGTGTACCTCCATAGTCTATAACTAATTGGAATCTCTAACTGGCCAATCAAGTGGCACATCCCACCTGTCCTCTCATCAAATGCATGGGGTACCAACCAATCTATTTAGGGCAGATAGGTAACCATCACTTGACCCTCTATATGATACCAAAAAAAATCCCCTAATGATGATGATAATAAAAATAATAATACATGGAGAAATGTTGTATAGTAACTATCCAAAAACATTCCAATACAAAATATACTTAATACGATCTCATCAAAAATATTCTGGTCTGAAAATAAATCTCTCATGTAATGTATTATCCAAGCACTACAACCCACATGCGAAACTATTTCAATTACATGTACCAATCTAGTCGTCAAATGATTTGAGTTTCAAACCCATATCTCAAAAATATTATGAATCCATAGAGGTATTAATATTCAATAAACCATAATCATTTCCCATACATTACAAAAGTTAAAATTGGACTTTCACTTTATGTCTATTAAAAATAGATTTAAAAAATCATTCAAAACTCTTTCTGAAAACATAGAAACAATAAAAACCATGTATGAAAGGTTTTGAACGTGTCAAAACATTGATAACTCATTTAGTAATTTCATTAACAAAATTAATTAAAAATTTCTAATTACACCATATTTATAACAAGCAAAAAGTATATTGATCAAAGAAATTATATATTAATTTTTTTTTGGAAAACATGTAATGAAGATGAAAATATGACTTCAATGTGACAAATTGAAATTTTATAACATATAAAAATATCACATAACAATAAAAATACAATTTCATAACATTCATGAAAATAAATAATTTAAATTAAATTCTCGAGCAGAGGGGAACTTCCTCAAAAGTGCATCTTTTCGATGAAGACCAATCAAACTGACCTTTCATTCTTGTACACAGATGAATTTATATATATATATATATAAATACCCTTATGCTCACTGAATATACTCTCCTCTCCATGTGGAATTAAGTATAATGTGTTCATATGTATATATATTTATATATATTTATGTTGTACATATTGATGTATATATAGGCACTCTAGACATTAGAAGCACGAAATTCCAATACCATGTTCTGCAAACTCCAGATAATTTAATGGAAAATCAAAAATCTTGAAGCACCTAATTTTATATTTCACTAAAATCAATGAATTGAAAATCATAACTAATATTAATTGAAGGAGGACCAAAATGGTCTATAATGACCACCTTTGGAAGTGGACACTAAAACACGCATGAAAGAGTTTTTGAGGACCCATCACACAACCTGTTGATAATAGAATGGTCAAAATTGAATCACATAAAACCCTAGTGTTCAACAATGGCGTGTGTGGTTTTCTAAGGAGGGAAAACAAGATAAGGAGAATGAAAGGAGGAGAAACATAATAGATACTACCACTATAGGAAACGAGGGGAGAGACTACCATGGGAAGGAATCATTTTGGTGCTCTGCATGTCTCTTGGTTGGATGGTTCACATGAGAAAGAGGGGGAAATGTGGGTTCACATGATGCAGGAGAGGGGAGAAATGTTGAAGGAATCACATTTATAGTTTTAATAAAATTTAAAAAATAATTGAAATAATAATAATTATTTCTAACAAACATAATTATAATAATAATATTCTTAATAATAATTATTCTTGTAATAATATTATTATTTTAATTATTTATATTTTAAAAAAGTAATTTCAATTCTATTCTATTTTTATCATTTTTATTTTTATTTATATTTATTTATTTTCAATACTGGTAAACTACATGGTTTCTGCACTATTTTCCATGTTGTGCGCTAACCATGTGTGGGTCAATACCAAGGCCAGGGACCCCACAAACTATTATCTGTAGTAATACACAGGGTTGAGAAAACTGTGCCTAAACTCTGCAACTCATCACTTCCTACAACAGATACAAACATCATGTTTGTGTCATAATTTAATAAATTGTGCACAAGTCATGTGACACAACTCACACCCACCATTGAAACCACACTGGCACCGTATAGTTACTCCTCACCATTCATGCAAAACACATATAAAAAAGGATTACCAGTGTCAAAAACACATCCCTCCAACACCTACAACTCAAAAGTGAGTCTAAATAAAATTTAAATAATTGAAATAATCAATATTCATGTTCGATAGGTGTCACCGTGTCTGTAAGATTAATTTTAAAATAATTTTAGAAATTCGATGTTTATAATTTTAAAAAGTGTATTCCACATTTGGAATTAAAAGGTTGAAATCTAGTAAATAGGTATAATTTATATTTGGACAATATGAATAGTAAGCATAGTAATATTTATTATAAAATTTAATAATAAATTTAAAAAATAAGTGGAATTATAATATTATTAATATTATCAAATGATTGTAAAACATTCCCCAATTTTATAAAATTATTATTTTTCATCTGTAAGGAATAAATTGTATTTTTTATGGCCTTTTATGTCCATTGTGATGAAAATATATCCATATAATATTTTATTCAAATAAAATTCAATCTTGTAATACAATTTTTTTAACATGTTAATTATTTTACTATGGGTTTACCATGGGTATGAATTCTATTATAAATTTTATTTATAAATATAAAATATATATCATTATCATAGTATTTTTATTTTAAATGTTTAGGAAATAAATAATTATCTAAAAGGCTTTCATAATGATTTTGGGGTAATTGTTTTATAAATGGAAGTATCAAATAAATTATATTAAAAATATTAATATAAATATTATTTTATATAGTTAATGTCATAAATTTTTTATTGATTCCCTAGACATGTTAGGTATGTATTCAGAGAGTTTCATGAATTTTTTTAATATTTTTAAAATTAAATGGAATGAATAATGTCAGAAAAAAACTAATGATGTTTTAAAAGAAATAATATTTCACTAAATGATATAAATTTCTTAAAAATCATATATTCATCAAAATGATTCTTATAAGGTATCAAATTTAAAAAATTATTCATTTATGGGTAATTTGAAATTTTATAAGTAACTATAGTGACCCTCAAAGAGTAAATTACAATGTCGTCATAGTAAGAGTTAATTGGCTTGGATGAGGATTAATAACAAAATATAATGGTATAACCATGAAAATTAATTATCCAAAAAAATTCCTAATGATTAATATTTTACTCATAAAACCTTATACTAAAATTGGAGTTTTAAAATTGATAATTTTCCAAGAAAAGAACAAATATATTATTTAAATAAATTATAGTCACAAAACATCACTCTCTTTGTTTTTAATGTCATTTTTATGTCCACATTGTGAAAAAAAATATTTGAACAAATATAAATGTATATTTTTATATTATTGATATCATATTCATAATATATTTTTTTCTATTAATTTTTTGAAATTGTGTAATTACCTTAAATGATATTGTAATGTTAATACAATTTGTTTAGTTAAGAGAAAATTAAAATAATTGATATTAAAAATAATAATTTTTAAATATTTAGATAGTTAATTTGTATAATGAATTGTATAGATCTATATTTTATATTTTAGATTTATTAAATAAATATATTTGACTCCACACTTTGTTTTAATTTTTTTTTCAAATAAAATAAATTGTAAAAATATGAAAATAGTGATTTTTTGGTGAATTAATATTTTATTAAATTATTGATAAGGGGGAAAATGTTAAAACATTACAAATATGATAAGATATGGTAGAAAATGTAATCACCAATTCTTTTATATTCTACTTAGATGTCATGCTATATACAATTTCTTTATTATATTTTAATATTTTTATTATTTCTAAATGAGACCCACACCTCAACTACAAAAGGCTACATACTACCTAAATTATATTCACCACATTGAGTCATCTATATTGAAAAAATTATGACTATTTATCTTTTAATCATAAATTTTTATGTTCTATAGGTTTTGGTTCATTCCAAAGATAAAACATAGATCACCTAAGTAGAGATTATGGTTGTTCACCGAAGAATAGATAATCATCTTTATCACCTATTTCATGTTCATTTCTTCTTATAAAAACTATTATATCATTATTTCTAATATAAAATAATTTTTATATAATTGAACATATATAAAACCATATTCTTCCTTTTAACAATCGTATGAAAAAAGAAAGCACCACAGGTCTGTACGTATGAATTACAGTCAGTACAACATTGTGTAATCTATTTTTCATCACCACATTAAGTCGATGGGTATAATGATGGAAATAATGGATATATAAATATATATAAAATTTACATGATATTTATTATTTAAAAATTACCATACCACCGACTTCCTTACCCTTTTACCATTAAGGGATGATACCATCACTCATGCATACATACAAGATACCATATTTGTGACAAAATGTTATGTATTTCTCATGTTCACTATTCATGAATGAATATAATAATATATATAATGAATAAATATGATATTTACAGAAAAAAAATATTCTTTATAATAGGAAACTATATCATATTCAGTAAAACTAAGACTAAAACAATAAAACATGTATAGGAAATGAAGATGTTAACACCCAAAACAATGGTAATAATGAAATATTATTAACAAATAGGTGATAAGATAAGATAATATTATTTATATTACATCATAAATATGGATATCAATCTTGAATAAATTAATTACATTCTTTAGAACAATATAGAAGAGGTTAAATCTGGTTCAACAAAATGTATGTGTAGGGTATGGGATTTTCATATCACATTTACTTATATGTGATAAATGCCTTATTTTCCATTTATATATTTTGTGTGGTTTGAATAATTACACTTTAATAAAATACCTTTAATCTGAATATATCAATGGTATATAAGTTTTCATTTTAGCAAGGAAGGTGCAGGACTAGGCTGAATGCCCAGTCCTGTAGAAATTTATTAATAAAAAGAAAATGCAAAGAGCAGAGGAGAGAAAAAATAAAAAGACAACGTACCAAAAAACCTTACAGCCTCATACCTTAGAAAGAATCAAACACATCATCACCACCACCTTCTAGGAACTCATCTGGATCTACCGACTCCCATTCAGATTTTGGAGCGTATTGATTTAACATGTGGATATACTGCTCCCGCATACGTAACTTTGTTGGGGACATTGGCTCTTTGTTCTGTCGTCCCTTCTTCTGATCCAAATATTTCAGCTTTCCATTTTTGGTAGATGATCTGGTGGATATGGTCCTCAGCGTGTTGGAGTAGACTTTCCTGGGTTTCCTCTTTGGTGGAGCAGTGGACGCCTCAATACTCTCATACCTATTCTCCCCTTTCCTAAGAATTCCACTATATGTTTCCTTCATAGAACTCGTTAATCTGCCTCCTTGATTTTATTTCCCCTCATCCATCCCTAGAGTGCCTTCATGCACCAAGGAGGGTGCAAACTTGGAATTTTTCTTGTTAACGTCTACAGATGTCAGACACGGATAATGGTCCCTGCTATTCTGATTTTTGCAGCTTCCCTTTACAAATTCCTGTATGTTCAAAGATCTCTCCCTGACATTCTGCTTCTCTGAATTATTATTTTCATTCAACACCCCTCTGAGATTTTTTCAGCATCCTCCTCAGGACTTTTCTGCACCATGTTCAACAAATCATTTCCTTGTGACTCACCACATCCCTCATCCAGTTCCACCTGAAGCATGATGACAGGAGCTCCAACAGCCCCTCCTATTTCCCCATTCCCAATATTATCAAATATAACAGCACCAGCAGTAGCCATATCCTGATGTGGGTAGGGTGCTTCCTGGCCATTGGAGTCCAGCTCATTCAAGCCTGCAAATCTGTTATCCAGGGGTACATCACTGCCTTGCTTCAAAAAATTCTCACAGCCTCCCTTAACCAGCATCCAGTTGCCACAATCAGCATCCGAACAACCCTTTGTACTTCCTGAATCAACACCATCACCATAATTGAGGACATGTTTCAGCCTTTTAAAAACATCCCCAAACGATGGATTGACACCCTCATCGTTTTCCTCCTTCTGAACAGAATCCGTAGCATTGGCACTCGGGGCCCTGTGCTTGCATCCTTCACAGTTGTAGTAACAGAAAGCTCCGCTGACCCACCTATCTCCAGTGGCATACGTCGACCAGGAACCTTCTCCATTATCACAACAACATCCTTTATATAGAAGGCATTCTGGCGACAATGAAGGTCGGAGAGTCCAAGGCGACGAAAATTCACACAATAAGGAGTCCCCGACTCAAAGAAGACAGACTGATGCCATCTGATCTCACCCTCCACTTCAACACAGACCGATTCAACTGGTTCCTTCGAGACATCCACTTCGACACAGTTGCACGGAGCAACAAGATGGCAGGAAACACCAGTTCTCATGTCCATACACAGGAAACACCCGATCAGATTGCCAATGACACTGAGGATAGCAGGATTCGGAAGTTGTAAAGCATGACCGGGGAGCGTGACCCATAACGCAATGGTAGGAGGATCACGGTGGAGATGGAAATCAAAGGACCAGCGAAAAAGAGAGAATCTGGAACCATTAACCACCCTCGATGCAGAAGACCAGGCATAAATTAAGTCATCTTCACCGGAGAAACAGATTTGGAAATACCTTATGTATGAAATCCCTACAACCGCCTGTTCTTGAAGCAACCAGGTAGAGGAGACAAACCTGTGAAAGCTGTCCACTGAAGGTCGAGACTTGACAAACCTTGCAACAAGGATGAGGTCCAACCGCGACACCGCCTTCGCGAACTCCAAAGAGGAAATCAGAACTGATATCTCACCATTCACCCGATTCGGCACCTTAGGGCAAACATTAATCTCTGGGAAGTCAGGGAAGGAGGATGGATCCACACGCTGTGACAGAGGAGAGTCGTTTCCCCCATCTGGACAAGGAACAGAGGGGACGCGCCGCCGCGAGGTCATGCTACGCCATCAAGGGTTTCGCTGGAAATCGCCGCTGCGAGAGCTCTCATCGTGAAACGTGTTGTATGGGTAACAAGGTATAGGGCTGGCCTGCCGACCTGCGCGCCGCACGCCCCCAGCTAGGCCCAAGGTGGCCAACCCTTGGGCTTGGGCCAATTCCCACGGAGTCTATGGGACGAGAGGTTCGCTGACAAATGGTGCGCGTTGCCTTTGTGAGGACTCGCATCATTATTCAGGATGGTTTATATTAATGTATCTATTAAGAAATATTTCTCCTAGGGAAATGTATTAGAAAATTCATATTTTTGTTCTATTCTCCAATAATTTTTAATGTCCTTTAACACATGTAATGTTTTCAAAAAATGTATTAAAATTTATATTTTTGTCATTTATAAAAGTGATTTGTTGTGACCTTTCCAGAAAACGATTTCTAATGAGTATTTTATTTACTAATATGGAGTGAGATGATTTTACCACTAACATGATAACTTAATGATTTAAAAAATCAATTATATGTTTTATCAATTATTTTCCAAAGAAAGTTGTTGTTTAATATTCTACATCATTTAAAATAAAAGTTATTTCCTATGTGAAAAATGGTATTTTCCTCCTTAATTTTCAATGTTTTTATTAGGGTATATTCATCTATGTAAAAAACCCTCTATTGAATATTATGATTAATTGAGGTTGATATCTCATAAAATAATGTACTATATATTATTGAATGATTAATTATTATTTTGAATGTGGACATGCAATTTTGATATCCTTTATGATTTATGGTCTAACTATTCACATTTCCTATAATATTTTTTAATTAAAATATTTATGTCATTTATTTTTCATCATGTTAATATGAGTATTCGATTATAATTAGTGTATGATTGGAGGGGACCTATATAGCTCATTGATTCATCAATAGGTCTCGTGAGACAAACTACAAAAGGTTTTGGGTGAGGTATTACCCATTTGTGTAGACATATTTCCTGTGGTATTGACTGTATGTTTTAGACATGCATAATTATGAGTTACATCATTAAGAGATTAGTTAACAGCATTATATGTGATTATTAGGCTAGTAGAACATCCATGGTTATGTTTCATTGTCATGTGATTGATTATATTTAGTTATATTATTTTATTCCTAACATTTTATAGAAATGTTAATGATTAAATTGAACATGCTATAGTTAATTACCTTATCATAATTGTTTATGATTATTTATGATTTATTCATAAATTTTTACACCCTTTACAAGCAATTTAGCCTACCCATTTCTTATTTTATATTTTTCCACAGTAATCCTAGATGTTTATTTTGACTGATATCCAAGGTTATGCTTAGAGAGTAACGTTGTTCCCAATTTTTTTTATTTTATGACTACAAGTTAATATGAATTTCAAATATATAGTTATTTTACCAAGACTAATAAACAACTATATCCATTGGGATTCTATTCAGTGTATCTTATTCAAATGTAATAAAGTATGTAACTTACTCTATGTATTTGGTTTGGGGTCTTAAAAATTAGGATTCTCTAGTTCTTATCACCACCATTAGAACACATCATAAAATTTCCTCTTGGAATATAAAAACATTTATTGTTTAATCAATTTGAAAATGTGGTTTTATAAAACTTACTATTTCATGTTTTAAAGAATAAATTTATTGAATTTAGAAAAATTAAAAATTAAAAGAACTTGGTTGATAGAATTACTACATCCTTTAGATATTTTCCTTTCAATTTAGCTTATGAAATTTGTAAAATATTTTATAGTAACACCAAGGGATTGTGCTCCTGGAAATAGATTATTAGAGAAGAAATTTTTTTATTCTTTTAATGAAAATTGATCTCACATGTGACTTAAAAAATGCATGATTAAGTCCTTTTATATAGTGAAAAAAACAATTTCCTTTTCAAAAAGTCAAAGTTTTTAAGGGATGTGAATGTAATTATAAACATGATAGATGATCGTGATATGAAAATGGATGATATTATAGATTAGAGACCATTATGTATTCAAAATATGATATTATTTTGATTTTTAAATCAATTATTTTATAATATGTGAACATAAAATACAATTTAAAATCATTTTTAGTACTATTCGAAATATTTGGCATTAAAAACATCTGGATTACAATGGTATTTGAATTTTATTATTATAAAATTTAGTTAAATTAAATTTTAATTGATTAAAAGAATTAAATACAATAATATATACATAAGACATTAATTTTAATATTTTCCATATATTTACTTTTTCTTTCCACAATCCTGATCATAAATTTCATCTTTGATTTATAGTAATTCTACATAACAATTTCAAAACAAAAAATAAAAAATTAATATATACCATGAATATAATTTTTTTCTTCATCTATTTTATAATGATGATTTTTCCATATATTATCTATATCACTGTTCTTATCATGATGACATAATATTTGAGAGAGAGTGTGTGTTTGACATTTGGGAAAAACTCCAAAACCTAAAATAATATGACCATTATTTTCTAGGGCATGTGGCACCATATTTCCATTTTTATTGATATTATGAAATGTATTGAAACAAAAAAATCTATTATTATTGATTTAAAGGATTCAAGATATCATGGGCCTTTCTTAAGGTTATCTTCATTTTTAACACATTCAACACTTACAATTGTGACATCCTTTTAACTTTGAAAACTAATTTCTATGCCCCAAAAATATATTGGACATAGTTCCACATATGAAAATAAATAATTCCATATATTAAATCAATTTAAATTTAATAAATATTTATATATGATAAAAATTTACCCGAATATATATAATTATTATATATTTAACAAAATACATTTATTTTTTCAATGAAATTAAAATTTTAAATAAATTATCAATAATTGAAAACATAAATAATTAATACGAAAAATCTGAATATAAATTACATTTTCTCAAATTAATAATTATATTTTGATAATAATTAATTTTATTAAAATAATAGATGATGCAGATGAAAAACATTTCTAAAACAATATTTTTAACTGTAAAATTAATCAATGTTTTTTTACGAAATTTTAAATTTTTCTTGTTAATAGTTACATATCTCAATAATCCTAAATACAATTATAAGTACAACTTAATGAATATTTGTATGATTTATCGGTATTATAAATAGTGATGGTTCTCCTCTATGGTAATTTACATATCATGTATCGTATAGTGACATCTATGAGCATGAATTTCATTAGAAGATGATTCTCTCAAATCATAATTGTTAATGATTATTATGTACATAATATTAGGAAAATAAAAGTAACTACAACTAATTTAAATGATTATATAAAGGAGTTTCATAATGAAGAAACACATTGCTCTACATCATTAATTCAATATATATTTCAAAATTTTGTTATCACTATTTACACATACTAATAAATTGTTACATTATAATGGTCTTACTAACTAATTTTATTAATATATTCTACTTTAATTTACAAAGGATTTCTATATAAAATTATCTAATTAATTAAGTACAAATTTAATAAAATAAAGTAATAAAATCAAAGGTTGTAAAAAAAACCCATATGTAAATGGACAAGAGACCCTTACATATATCATTTTTGACATTTATTATGAGGATGTATGTCAAATTGTTACAATAAGTCAACTATATATTTGATATTGTAATGAGACATTTTGTGATATAGAGTATGAAGGTTTCAGATGTTGGGGGGTTGTTTATTCTATCGAGTAGGAGTCCACACATAGGATGCTAAAACCTAGGATTTTTTTATTCCTCCCAATGGAGTTCTGACACACTATTTCCAATGAGGACACACTAGGAGGAGTATGATATTGGGTAATTATATTATGGTGATTGATTTTATGAAATAAAATCGTATATTTCTATTCAATGATGTGTTATTAGAATGCTTAATCATTATATGAGGTTTAGGGAACCCCTAGGAGGTAGACCTTCTATATTTTTATTTAACATGTGGAAAATGTGTTTCTATGGTGGACCTCACAACAATTGTTGGTAGAGGAGGTTTTTGGGTTGAACTATTTCATATGTTTTTCCCATATCATTTTGATTTTTTAACCCCATATGTTAGGGGTGTTTTAAGGACTTTTTTTATTGATATAAGGTATGATCTAGTGATGAGAAATAATATTATGAATGGTATTTTCCTTATAATATTTTTATCAAATATAGTAATGTAGAATAAAGAACATGCACCACATGATGTCACCAACATTCTTTTTACATTTATTTAACATTAAATTTACAGAATAAATATATACATAAGAATTGAAATAATTTCAACATGATAACAATAGAAAATATAATAATATAATATAAAAACTTGGATCCTCTTGATCCCAAATAATAATATCCCTCACAAACAAGTGTTTAGATATTATGAAAAATATCAAAAATGTAATATGAATAATGAAAATTAAAAAATATCTCTTATATTAATAAAAAATATAATTGAATGAATAATGGATGAAATTTGAGGTAATTATAGGAATAATAAATCCAACATGAGTGTTACAAACATAACATTTGGAAGAGTAAATTGTACATTGGAATAGTAATTTGACCATTGGAATATATATTTAACTATTATAAATTGTAGTCTGATCATTAAAATAGTAAAATCCTATATAGACCTATAAAATAATATATATGTATATTATAAAATGGGAATGGGACATATTTACATATTGATTCATTTTTATAATGGTTTTTAATGAAAAAATATGTGTATATAATTTTATAACACATAAATGTTTTATTCTCAATTATTAAGAAATATAAATGATAGAAATATAATTTAATTTTCATAAAATTGATTTTGGAAATAATTTTATTTTTTCACATAATGATTACATTATTTTATGTGAAAATATGTATATTTTAAAATAGTCCAATAATATATAATAATATTTAATTTAGTATTTTTCAAATAAGTTATGATTTTATTAAAAAATGGAGCGTGAAATATTTTGAAAATAATTTTCCTAAAAAAGAATTTATTTTTTAAATATATAAAAGAATAAATAATTAGGGTATTTTTCGTATTTTTATAATATATTTTCATTTTTATGAATAATGAAATAAGATAAATATGATATTTAATATTATATGGCAAATACATGGATTTTGGAGTAATAAATGATGTATGAGCACATTATATCAAAATAACATGCATAAATTACTATATATAGTCATATGAATACACAATATTTATAGTATAGAGTCAAAATAATAAACTATTGTATAAAATATTCAAGTAAACCCATTTCCAAACATTATAAATACACCCTCTCTCCACCCATTATCCTCAAAATATCAATTCCATAGATCTTATAATTTTATATCCCATTACCTTTACAATCATCAGTCACTAATACATGTGTTTCTAGTCTCATACATATACCATTCCAAGGATCCATAAGGGGTATCGTAAAAGTAGACAACAAAAGGAAGATATAATCTCTTCAATAAATACCATTTAACATTATTCTTATTCTACAACAATAGTGTAATATGAAAATAGCTAAAAATAGTATTTTAAATATCCTAAATAAAATATTATTATAATATTTTTTTGGAATAAAAATATTATACCTTCCATTAAATCATCTCTAAAATTAATATAGTGTTCATAATATAGTTGGTTCACCACCTCCATTAACAATGAAAATCAATTTTTAACAACGATCTTGTTGGATGGATATAGAATGTATATTAAAATTATATATTATAGTAATAATTATATTATTCATTTCTTCATGTTTTATAGTATTTTATAATAATTTAATTAAAATAATTAATCTTGATCATGATAGATGGTCAGGAATCCAAAATTATATAATAACATAATGCTATTGTATTTATTTAATGAATCATTCCTATGTAAAAAAATATAATATAATAGAACATTAAATTTAGTGGATCTAAATTAATATGTTTTAATTAAACATATATATATTTATCTATATTTTAGGAGAACGTAAATAATTATCCATAGTTGATATGGCCATGTAATAATTAAATGAACACAATAATAACAATGAAATTAAACATTATAACTCACTAATGTGGTTATAAATGATGATAATATTATAATAAGAAATAAAATATAGAAGGAACATGATATGAATTATGTAATTAATGAATATCAATAGATTTTATGAGATAATAAGTTAATGTTTAGAATAATTTTTGAAACTCAGTTAATTGATCTCTCTAAACTACCCTATTTTCATTGGGTTGCGCTCTATCACTTTACCACACTTCATATTTATATATTTTTCTACTTAAATTTTAAATATTATGTTTAAATGTACCCTAAATATATATATATTTTAATTAACCCTTATATGGGGGGATAAATATTTTTTAATGCCCCTTCTCAATTTAATTATTTACGAGAAACAGAGTAAAGGGAGTGTCTTTTTCACATACCCACTTTCATATACAACTCTATATATTATTTTAAATAATAACTTGTTTAAAAAATTTCACATTTAATTATGTAAATAAAATTATTTTATTTATTATTTTAAGGAAATTAATTGTGTCTTCCCCTTTATAAATATTATTTACCCTTCTCCTAAAATTGCATCATGAGATATACATTTCAATAGATACATGTCCACTCCTTTCAACATCTTCACTTTATGAGGATATATTTTTTCCATGAATCATTTTTATTTGTTTTCTAATAATTTTCATGAATTTTTTTATGTCTCATTTCATGAAATCCAATATGATATTCCATCCAGTTATTCTATATGATATGATTTTGAAACCAATTTGTTTTCTTCTGTAATAATTTTGTTTATTCCTAATTTTTTACTTCGTTTATAGAATATATATGAATGTATTCGATATAATGTGTGAAAATATATATATATCTTATAAATTGGGTAATTATTATATCCCATGAAAAATTATATATCTAATTTGGTAGTAAACGTAATATATGATTAGACTATATCAACCATATGATGTTGTTATAGTAGTTAATATTGACTTATAATTAATTCATGTTTTATATTGTTTCCAAATTTCTATATTTCTAGGATTTTATGATTCCATGTTCTTTATATTATTAATACATATGATTATTCAGGATACATTCCCTTCATGATATCATGTTACACATTATGTCCCTTTTGTTTTTCTTCATTACCATGTATATTCTGTTACTAGGATTTATAACTCAAAACAATAACTTATATAGCCCCCAAGTTTATTTGGTGTAGTTTTTGGATATAAAAAGAATTTAGGACCTCAATATAGATAATAAAATAGGGTTGTTTTATTTTATATTCTTTTTGATGTATTATTAACCAAGTCCTCCATGAAATGTATCCCTCATAATTTTTGGGTGTGTTTATTGATTGATTGTTATAAAAATAATTTATTAATATATATAAAATAATTGGGTTTTTATTGATGGTTTTAGATAAATATATAGGTATTTTAGGTAATAGGAAACGAATACCAAATTCAGTAACCCTAGGTTTAAGTACAATTATAGTTAAATATCCTAAATTTTAAATGAGGTTTAGTGTGAGTGGTTTCTATGAAATTACATCCATGTTGGGATCCTTCATGTCGACATAGATATAGAACTATTATACCTAGTACGAATCACAAATAAAATGAAATATTATTTATTAACAAGGTCACATCTAGGTGGTTGAAAAAGGGGAAATTCCTCACACATAGTTTGGAACTCCTAAGGTATACGTTTTGAAAAATTCTAGAACTCTTTATAAACTATTATAATTGATTTGAATAAATTATTATGTCAGATATACTAATAGTAAATGTTAGCATAGATAGTGTAGGTTAATGAATAGATACTCATAAGTGAGGATGTAAATGTTTTTTATTGTGTATTCATTTCATGGTCATATTTTTGATTATATATATATATTTTTTAATATTTTCACACATTTTAATTTATATTAATTAGGTGATATAAGAGGAACATTGAAAAAAACCAACATTATATGAAATTTCCTTATTTCTCAAATGAGATTGACAATTTATAGGATAGGTTAATGAAAAAAAATATGTTAGTATTCAATTTGTTTAATAATGATTTAAAAATTAACTTCAATCATATGGAACACCCTTCTTCTCTTGAGAAATATCATGTTGTGGTCGAGCCTTTATTATAAAAAATGATTCATAACATTAGTGGATATGATGATACCCTTATCATGAAATAATTGATTATATCCATTAAAAAGATGTTATTTTTCCTCAATTTCTTAAAATAAAAAAATAATTATAAACACTATTTATTTTTTTGTAGAGGAAAATAGATTAATTTAGAAAAATACTCAAGAAAATAAATTCTAGAGTGGAAATTTATTCTATATAATGGAATCTGTTGATGAATAAATATCAAAAAGTGTTTTACCTAAACTATCCATATTAAAATGGACTGGGAATTCATCAAACAGATGAATAATTTAGATTATTAAATATGGTAATATGACAAAAACATCACAATATAAGCATAATAACCCTCAATATTTATCATCAATACTAAATATAAGAGTCACAAATTATTTAATTAATTAATTCTAGTTATATGATATATGTATGATGATTCGATAATTTATATGATATGAAGTTTTTTTTATCCCTTAAGGTTGATATGGTGATTTTTAATTCTTATTTGTCTTGTGGGGTGGGAGATTAAACTAGTAAAATAGAGTTTCTGTAAAGTGGGTTATAGGGAAAATACCTCGAAGGAATGAAACATGAAGATTCTATATATCAGAAATATTGTAAGATGATTCCTGAAAACTGTCTCCAGGGAATCAAGAGATATATCATTTTCAAAAAAGTGGAGAATTTGGAAAATTAATTACAAAGAGAGACAAGAAATATAAACAATGTATCAAACAAAAAAACCTTTACATCAACACTCAGCCGATGATACGGTGTCTCAACATCAAGGAACACTAGATTATTATATATATTTGGATAAGTAAAGGGTTTTTTAAAACACCCCCATTGATTATAACCTCCAATTCTTATATAGAAAGGAGATCATATATTATCAATATTACTATGGTGGTTTCTAAAAATAATGTGATGATATGTATTCATGTTAGTAATTGAAATAGAAAACATAATATTTGATTATGGTTATAGATATTATTTCACATCATGGATGCTTAGTATAAATATCTAAAACCATAAAAAACAAGGTTGCTGAGATATATTTTAGAATAGTAAATAGGGAAATTATTATACCCCAAGTATATAAATCCTCACTTAAAAATTTTTGTGGAATTAATATTGCATTAAATATAATCACACATCCTTTAGTAGAGATCAGTTATATATTAGTCATTGATCATTTGTTCTTTTATAAATAGAACACTGAATTTTATAAGAGGGAGATCACTCATCATATATCATGTTATCTTATAATTCTATTCAAGTATAAGGATGAGTTACATCATATTTTTAATAATCATATCATGTGTTGATATTTAGTCCTCATGATTATAATATTTATCTCAATTGATTGATACAAATGAATGATTCCTATTTGAAAACCTTCACATTTTTAGAGATTATACATATGTATTCTCTAATGTGTTACTTGGTCTTCCTTATAAATAAAATCTTGAGTTATCAATCAAAAATATTTGTGAATCTCTCTTCATATCCATACCTCCCTATATAATTACAACCATTCTATAGTTATTGTCAACAATGTATTTTCATGATAATCTGGATAATGGTTTTATATTCTTGAGTCGGCTGTGTCGTTATCATATATAAAAAAGAAGGATATGTCAAACTTTATCTTCTTTGATTATCCTGAATTTAAAAAACATTGATAAAGAACATGTATCCCCTTCCATAGATAGATTATTTATTTGATCAAATACTTGGGGACTATTATTTCTCCACAGTGTAATATCTGTGAGGATATCAAACATTTAATTTGAATAAGGAATATAACCCATATACCATAATTCAAATAATAAATGACCATTACATGTTCATAGAGATTCCCTTTAGACTCACTAATGAATAAAAAATCATTGTAGAAATAATTCTTATAATCTGTATACAATATGTTAAATTGATTGTGGTAGTATTTATAGATAATATTGGGATATAGTCCAAAACTATGATATAGTATGAGGATCATATGAATACTATGATAAAGACTATTTGATAAGAGAAGATCTATGAAAAGTATTGTAATTTAAATTTCTAGATAGAAGATAAAACCTATATTTGGAATGTTATCAATAAAAATGAAACATCTTTTAAATATTCTAAGATATAGTCAACTGTGGAGTTTCCTATTCAAATATCTATAAAGGGGAATTGGTCCTTTTTTATACTATCTTGGTATTAATGATGGTATATGATAAAAATCAGTTAATTTTAAAACCTAAAAACCAAAATAACTCTATGTTGATAAATTTTTATATAGACCAATTAATATTAAGTGAGCATTAAATAATTTGAATAAAGGTCATATCATTACAAAAGTCCTACGATATCCCTCAAGATGGGAAAATTTCATTGTATAATGTGATAATTATATAAATTTATTGGGTTGTATAATATATGGAATAATAAATTGATAGCCTATTCACCATGGAAAACTAATGTTCATGAGAAGAACTATCAAAAAACTAATCTGGAGTTTGTTGTTGTGATCTTCATAATGAAATTCTGAAAGAATTATCCTTGTAATGGGAAGTTTGAATTATATTTGGATTATAAGAGATTCTGGGATTTATACCCATAGATAGATATTAATATGTTCTTGTAATGTTGGTATGATATTGTCAAGGAATATTAATTCTCAACCAACTAGGGAGCATGGAGATGTATTTAGATCATTGAGAGATCAACTAGAGGAATATTATATAGAATGTTAATGCATAATATACATCATATTTCTTGGTATATCAATAGGTGATGTCTAAAAGAAAACAAGATAATGAGATGATGCAATCATTTCCCATATATACATGGAACTTTGGAAACATTACTATATACTTTTTCATTGTTATTTCTAATAAATGTACTTAAAATTACAATATATGGGTTATGGTGGATCATTATAAAAAGGATACACACATTAGTATAATTTTTGAATTATTATCACTTTATCGAAATGAAAATATATACATTAAAGAAGTAGTGAGACTATATTTAACACCACTATCTATTATATCTAATTAGGATCCACGGTTTAAATCAATATTATAGCGATGTATTCATCACGCTCAAAATAATGAGATGAAAACTTGTATTTCTTGTCACACGAAAAAAATACAATCTAAAAAAATGTGTAAAACTAAATACACCTAGAGGGATTGCTTGATAGAATTAAATAGAGGATGATAGCATAATCTTCCACAAATTGAGTTATCATAAAATAGTAATTTACACTAAATAATTATAATGGATCAATATGAATAACATTACATTTATATGTGATCTACACCTCTATGTTAACATGAAGTGTCTGGAAAAATCCATCTAGTAATAGATATGGTCAAAAATATTTAGAAAATTTGATGACTATTCAAAAACACATTAGAGCTTCTCAATATCAAATGATGTTCCATGCTAAAAATTGATGATGAGACCAATATTTTATTGTTAAGGATAAAATGTTCTTTTTTATATCTACATGGAATATAGTCATGATATTTGGGATGAAAGAAATTCTTTATCATGGGTATATCATCCCCAATGAGATTCTTAATAGAATCAATATTTTGGATTGTCGACTAATAACCCAACAAACATTTTCTCAAGTACACGAAATATTCCACATATCCCTCTTGAAGACATTGATACATAATACTCCACATATATTGAATTAAATTTTTTTATATCTAGATAAATATCACTAATATATGGTGTAGCCTATGATGATATTGGACAATATAGATATAGATCTATGCTACATTAAAAAATAAAAAATTCCTAATACAATGGAGAATCCAAGAGTAAGTGCAGGAAAAGAAGAACTATATGAATACTTCGAGGAGAACTACAATCATCCTATTTAACCCCATTATATATAATTTAATTTCTAAGGTGATATTTTAAAATGGAGAAGAATTTAATGACCTATAAGTTTATAAATTTAATTTACCTTCATATAATTTTTTCATATATAGTAATTTATTATAAATCACATGAACCAAATTATGAATACAATAATATGTTTTTATGTTTATTTTAAAATTAAATATATAAAAAATATTTAATAATTAAATGTATAACCACAAGAAAATAGGAAATATTATAACATCAATTTTAAAATATATATCTACTTAATCCCCGAAAATAATTTCACTCATGAAGTTTACAATTAAAATGAAAAAAATATTAGCTAAAAAACATGATTTTTGAAAAATTAAATATTTTGATAAAAATAAATAAAATTAGTTTAAATGAATAATAAATAAAATATATTTTAATTATAGAAACAATAAAACCCAAGTGTCAACAAAAAAATATTATTATTATAACAGTAATATGAAAATTAGAATTGTAATCATACTATTGGGATAGTAATATGTGAATTATTAATAGTAACCAGACTGTTAGAATTTTATCATCAACCAATGAAAATTTAAAATATCATTTTTTTGAGATTCAAAAGTAAGATATTGCATGTTTATATCAGTACTCAAGTAAATAAATGTTTTAACTGATAAAATGAGAGTTTAAATTTTTGGAATATAATAAATATTTTAATAGTATTTATTAAACATTTTAAATATAAAAAATTTATTTTCATTAAATGGGATCATAAATTAATATTATGATTTATTATAATGATAATATAATTTAATTAGAACATAAGTAAATTTTTAATGTAATTGAAAATTTAGCATAATATTAAAATTAAATCTTTTAAAAATACATATTTTTGAAGTTCAATTTCCCATATGTATAAAAAATCATAAATTATATTTTGTCATTGGAATCTAAAAAATGAAAAGGAGTTGTGGTGAAATTTTTTTATGATTCTAAAATAGATGAATTTTTAATGAATAATAAAATATAAAAAAGTTGGTAATAATAATTATACGTTAATTACATGTATCTTGGAATGCCAGATGATTTAATCAGCCATTAGATCAATATAACATTCAATATTTACTATAAATAATCCCATGAATCAATAATATTTGTATTATTGATCAATAATAATAAACAATGGTATATATTATTCAAAATCACTTATCTAATCCCCTTATAAATATCACCCCTCTGCACCCCTTATCCCCACAACATCTAAGTGGGTGTTTCCAATCTTAAATCCAATTACCTTACTAACACTCTAACCCATTTCTTTGTGGTACTTTTCTAATCCAAATAACTTTAAATGGAACATAAAGGGGTTACCTAAAAAGAGGGAAACATAGGGATAGGTAAACTCAATAGAAAAATTCTATTTTATTTTTTCTACTTCTTCCAAAAACATAAAGCCTTCATCCACCAAAAATAGAAACATAAGTATCCTTATATTAATTATATTTTATTAAGATGAAATATTTAACTCATAAACTCCCATATGTTTTTTGTAAAATGATAACTGTTTTCACAATATGGTTGGTTGGCCGCCTCCATGAGTAACATAATTTTTTTTTGGAATCCCATTCATGGATTATTATAACAAAAATATTATGGAAAAATATGATTAATATATGTATATTATTAATTATGTAATGTTGTTTAGATATTTAGTAGACATTTACTAAAATAAAATGAATCCAGTGCATATCGATCGATAAAATGACCTAAATGAACAACCCAAATAAGGTTAACATTTTCTAAAAAATGATTCATCCCTATTTCAGAACATTAAATCATATTTGAGACCATATTATATTATGGAATGAAATTTAATGTTTTTTATTTAACTTTTTATGTTTTAATCTTTTTTGAAATGAACATCTATAGTAATACATAATTGATCCAGTATTGGAACCCTGGAACAAATTCCCTGAGAGCAAAAAAATTAAACATTATATCTTATTGATATTATTATAAAAGATCATAAAACAATTAAAATAATTGAAATATATTTGAAATTTTTATATATGAATTAATTAATAAATCTAGTTTTATTATTTAAATTTTTTTTGAATGTAAAGAATGATTCTAGTACCATAGTTAAGGGATATATCCAAACTATCATCTTTTCATTGTCTTGCAAATTATCTATCATTATGTGGAATAATATGTATATCTATTATAATTATTTATATTATATATATATATATTTATAAATCTTATATTGAAATAAGTAATTTAATTATCTTTTCATTTTTATGGATATATATGTTTTCCAAATGATCCCTGCTCAAATTCATTCTTTAATAAAACAATATTTAAGTAAAATTGTCTTTCTCTTACATCATTTCATAGCTAATAACGTAAAATGTTTTAATGTTTCCAATATTTACAAAAATTACCATTTTATTTTCTAAAACCATTTCCAATTAATTTTGTTTTTAATGTAAATTAATATTCTCATTCAATTTTTTAATACTATTCACCCTTTTCCCTAATAGCCTAAAGAAGTGGTCTTTTTCTAAACCTACCTATACACACCTTTTAACATGTTCAGATCACATGAACATCATTTTTTATGAACCAAAATTATTTTTCATATATAAATATAAAATAAAATTTTAATATCTTATTTCATTGAAACGATTATGATATTACATTATTTTATATTATAATATATGATTATGAAACCCATTTATTTTATTGTGAAATCATTAAATTTATACTATATGTATGGATACATATGTTTCACATGTTTTCGTGTAATTTTCATTATTAATCCATATAGAGAGTAATCCAAAACAGTTCTCCAATTCCTTGGAAAATATTTATCTCTCCTGGGATGTTGTGTCGAGGATAAGATTGTAAACCTCATTTATGATGAGTATTTATCCAACACAAGATGACGTCTTGGAAGTTACCCTTGACATACGATAATATAATGATTTTTGTTTTTTATATATTCTTATGTCACTATGATTTATTATTCCAAGTTGTTTATGATGTTCCCCTATATGACTATTCATGAGAATTTTCATTCATGATATAATAGTAATCCTCCGAAGTCATAAGGTCAGTTTCATGAAAATTTTTATTCACTTACTATTATTTTCAACATAACCCAATATTGATTGTATTCCCCATGTTATCATATTTATAAGTAGGTAATAAAATTTATTAATGGGAGCATTATTGAGAAAGAAATAGAAATTTTTTATTTATGATTTTTTATTTATTATCAACATAGTCTTCGAAATACACTACAACATATGATCATTGGCATGCTATTTTAGTTGTTTTTATTAAAAAACATTTTATAATATTATAAAAGGACCTAGTTCACTATATATATATATCATATATATTACTTATATAAATATTTTTTAATCATTCATGAAAGTATGACATGTAAAATTAATAATATCACTTTGTGGAGAACTTAGCCCATATATACACACGAATGGCATTATCATTTTATTAATCACTTAAAGTGTAAGATGGTGAATTATAAATTATTCTTTAAAAATAATAATTATTTTATAAATAAAATGTATATTAATTTTCTTTATCTTAATTACTATCCATGTGTGGAGATGAAGGAGTAAAATTACGGTACTTAATGAGGTGGTAGTCCACTATATATGCAAGAAAATATTTTTCCCCATGTGTTGGAGATTGATGTGGGTAAATATTGTTCCAAAAAATTGATATGAAAATATATTCTATGTATTTTTTATATTATATTGTAGTGATTATGTTAAAATTGTAGGTTATAAATGAATAAGGTGAATGAAAGTGTACGGGTTCGATGCTTATTTAGTTTTTGAAATATCTCATCTTGTTAACTTATTAAGGAACCTCATAGTGATATTTAATGTAGAACAAACCCTATAATTAATTTTTATACAGGTAAATAGGATTATTAATCATTTTATGGTTGATATAGATGACACAATGAGAAGTAAATAATACAAAGGAGGGTGTCCTTTTATATATAGTGGTGGGACACATAATTAATATTATAATGGATTAAAGTGGTAGTGATTCGTTTTTTGGGAAAAAGTATCCCATAAACTATTAAATCTGATGAATTTGGTAATAATGTTTCAAATAGATTAATTTAATGTGAATTTAGTTACTAAATAGCATCCTTATCACAATATTTTAACAAGGGATAACCTGATTTACCTACATAAATTGGTTTTTCGTTACAATATGCACTTTTCATTATCACTGAATATTAAATTTAATGAATTATGTATTTTTTATTGTTATTATTCAAAATATCTAATAAATTTTCCAATATTTAATCTCTATAATTTTATGATGTTCATCATCAAATAATCACATAGAATTCATCGAAAACCAATTTTTCTAAAAATATGATTCTCAAGCTGAAAAGTGTTTTTTTATACAAAGATCATGATAAAACTAGGTCTAAAAATATAAATTGAAATAATTTTAGAAAAGTATCAAATTTATTTTAGAAACTAATAACAATAAAAAATCATTGATAGAACTACATGAAAAAAATATTTCCCTTTAAAATGGAATTTTCAATATTCACCAATTTATAATTTTTTCAAATTATACCAAAAAATACACATTCTGATAATGTTAATATATATATTAATATAATGATCGATATTTTAATGAATTAATTTTAAATATTTAAAAATAAATAAATTAAAATATCCATGGTTATTTCTAAATATATAATTTTTTTTTAAAAAATGCATTTTATTATTATTGAGTACATTTTCACTAGAAATTAATACAAATATTTTTATTAATATATTTATATAGATTTTTTATAATATTGATATCCTTATTCATAACCCCAAATCCAACAGATATTTAATAAAAATCACATAATAATATTTCAATAGCATTTCATGTCTCATTTATACTAAGTGTGAGTGTAAAGTGATACATTAAAAAACATTAGTTTATATAATTATAATTTTATAATAAAATATCATGTTTTTACATTACACCAACTTATCATAATTTCCCAATTAAAATTACATTATTTTAATACAAAAAAAATGAGATTTAATCTTCCTCATCATATCCTAAGGATCACATATAGCATCCTCAATTTTATATTTTAGGCACAGAACATAAACCAAGTGAGTGGTATTGGTTTAATAGAGAATCCTATATATGGCCTAGAATCATAAAATATTATTCCTTATAAGATAGATTATTCTTCAACTATACAACCTCTGTTTCTATACGTGTAAAAGATAATGTATATAATTCTTCAAGAGAGATACATTGGACACATTGTGAACATTGATGATATTTGATGGAAGATTCAATTGATATGATACTATCATGATAGGATAAATAATTCTAAAGGTACTGAAATCTTTAGGGATTATTTTTCACTTACATCCATCAATCATAACCTTCTTCCAATGAGTTATTCATAGGAATACAGTTCCACCTTCATTGAACCCCAAATTTTATCAATGATTATTACCATAACTTTTTTTGACTTTTTACTACCCTTATACATTATTAAAAATATTTGATTGTCCATTTAATTTCCCCAAATAGATTAATTATTAATAAATCTATTTACCCATGTCCCTGCATGAACTTTAGACTACTACAATGGTTGAAATATAATGATTCATAAGGATCTATCTAAAATAAATAGTGAAATTTATGGTTTTGATAAAATTAAAAATATGGATTGTGTCGATCGAAACCTCTATTTAAATCCATTTAGAAATATCAAAACACTCGTACTAGTGGTATTATTTCCCTACCAAACTAGGAATAATTATGAATATGATAAGTTGCACTAAAACTGAACTCCACATTCAGATGCTTCTGAAGACATCTCTAGAACATTGAGGTAATACTTTGATCCCACTCTGATAGTATTGAAATTCTTGATCCATGAAATCAAGAAATGACATTAGTTTATAAAAAGTATGTTCATCAATAGGTAAATATTCCAGAATTATAACAAAGTTAAATAATTTTCTAAATCGGTCAATTAGAACCCAAATTGTGTTATTCCCTTTAGATGTTTTTGGGTAGTCTAATAAAAAAATTAATTTTATTGTTATCTAATTGTAACCATGATATGGGTAATGGTTAAAAAATATACATAATCATAATTTAATCATATCTATCTTTGTGATAGACCCATTGTGAAGATAGATAATTTGGAATTTCCACATTCTTCTTATCCCAGCCAAAATCCATTTTTATCTTTATATTTCATAATATTTATCGGACGAATATGTAAAGACCCAAAATTCCTGTGGAATTTTTCTTTTAAAATACATGGATATTTTATGAGTTCATAGTTTCTAACAATGCTTGATTATGAGGCCAGGTGTGACTGGAATCAAGTTATGAAGTATTGTTCGGGTACGTTCAGTAAACATAATAGCGTATTTTTATGACTTTTGTACAGGTGCTCGGAAATGAAATCTGAGGGAACCGCTGAACTCACAGTGCCCGTTTTCGCTTATCAAGACATTCACCTCGATGGTGGATGATTGGGTATGAGAGTTGGTTTTTGGGTTTAATGTGGATTAATAAAATAAAATAAGTTACAACTTATTTTAATTTTGTTGAACCCATGCCATGTGGTAAAGTTGGTTAAAAGCTCCACATGGGAGTTGGTGGTGGGACCCCCACACCCTAACCTCCCATGGGAGGATAATTGGGGCAGAGACCACCTGATTAGTATAACCTCCCTCGAGTGGTTATGTCGTGGGGTCTACACGGGGTTTAACACCCCCCCCCCCAATTTAATGGGATGGGAGAAAACCTCTCAACTCTACCTCATTAATGAGAGAGAGCCTCTTGGTATCTAACTCCCCTATTAATGGAGGAGGATAAAAACTTCCCAACACCCCCAATTAATTGAAGGAAACCCCCTTGACCCTATTCATTCTTAATTTGGTGGTGACCACCCAGGCCTCTAACAGACTCGAAACTCCCCAAATTTAATAGGCCAACCTCTCGTGTAATTTATTTTGTGGAGCCTCTCCTCTATTTTTTTGAATTTTGAATAATTGTGTCAATGTCATGAACTTAATTAAGTGGGGGAAACGTAATTAATTCATGCCAATGAGCGTAATAAATTAAAATCTATTATTTTTCCATGTTTATTCTCTTTTTCGTGGAGAGCCTGGGAGAATAAAATCCTCCAACGATGAACGCGAAGTCGCCGACAACGATGCTCCTTCCTAGGAACCCTCTTCCGACATGGGATCTCTTCGACGACCCTTATTCCTACCTCTTTGTCATCAACAGATCGACGCACGAGCTCTGAAGTGGAAGCGTACAATGAACGATGAGAACATCATCTTCCCCCGTGACGAATGATCACCCGACAATTAAAAAGGTAGGGGTGTGTTCTATGTTGTTTGATGCTTTATCCTCTCACGTTGAATCAACTTTATTAGTTGATTTTTATCGTTCTAACGTGGAGGGTTCGGGTCAAACGAACATGACCTGACCCATAGTAAACCTCTGAGGGTTCAAAACATTGAGTCGATGGTGATGTAACGACGACATGGCAATGAGGCGACAATGAAGAAGATGGCGAATAAAGGTCGCGCTACCATCGACCTCCATGAACCGCACCGCCGGCCTAGAGGCACCCGACCAGCCTACCCGCGCGCTGCCTGGAAGGTGCCCCGGCCAAAAACATGGCCTGCCCGGCCCACCGGCGGCCAGCCCGAGTGCCCCGCGCACTGCCAGCATGCCTCGCGGCCTGCACAGCACCCAGGCTGCCCCCCCTCACCTGCCACCCTGACCAGCGCCCTGGCCGAATGTCTGGCGCCCTGCCCACATGCCCCGGCACACTACCCGGCGCCCCTGCGCCCTACCGCACCCTTCCCTATTTTCCCTTGGCCTTTCTATTCCCTTCACAACCTTCCGTTGGCCTCTCGAGCCAAGCCACACCCCTCTCAGCGCTAGCCGAACATGCCACTGGCCTAGGGGTAGAGTCTCCCACGTGGCGACTTTCGACCCGAATTGTCCACGCAGCCCGTTGGGCTGGGCCCAGGGGACTGGGTCGAACTAAGGAAACAAACCCATCCAACGGGTTGGGGCAGACCCAGAATATCAGCCCAGGTTATCACAAACCAGGTAGACCCAGAATGGGTTAGGCCGAGTCGGTCCAACTGGGTCAGACTAGACCCGGGCCCATACCGCTCCCTTTACTTTCTTGGGCCATATCTTTGGTACCAGACGTCCGTTTGATGAACCGTCAATGGAGTCAGTATTCCTGGAGCATATCCATCACATTGAGTATACCCCACTAGTGTTCGGGGTATTTTTGAGTCACGGTAAGGTTGGTTCGTAGACGAATCCAACAGGGCCCCCGATACTAAAATGCTGATAACTAACAGACTGGGCATCTGATTGACACGCCGTCTATTGCTTTGAGACCCTTATGACATGGAGGAAATTTGAGATACTAATTTGTGGGAATTAGTGACACTTGGATTATCATCATGTAGCTCGTGGAGCAGACCCTCTCGGAGACGAGCGAGTAGAGTATACAGACCTAGTAGCTGGATGAGACCTGACGACTGCTTGAACGATTTGTTTCGGAGTGACTCGACTTGCCCAGTGGGGAGCGCTACTGTGTGAGGCGGTAGTCCCATGGAAGAAGAGTGCCATTGTGTGAGGCGGAAGACCAGTGGTACATGACAGGAGGAGTACCTCTGTAGGCTATTAGGGGGAGCACTACAGTGTGAGGTGGCATATCCCAGGTGGGAAGAATCTATGTGTGACGTAGCTGTCCCACGGTACTCGTCATGAGGAGTACCTCCGCAATCTAAGGTTTGTGAGTAGTGCCTCATATTTTCTACAAGGACAATGTAATTGACATAGTAGGAGTTCTCCAGTAGCCATGGTTTCGTTAATGAAAATCATGGTTTGAGCTGAGTCAATGACCTTTGGGTTTACCACATGATTGAGATGGGTTACTTGATAACATAGGTGTATGTATTGGAATATACATAAGAAATGGTTATCCATTGAAATAATACTTTTTGGTTTATCCTTGATAGATTTTGTGAGACCATGAGGGTGTCGGGGTCCCTACTGAGTATCATTATACTCACACCTGCACGAGCTATGCCCGCACCTCGTTGTGTTGGAAGCAGACGACGGAAAATGCTGACCAAGGGAGAGTGTACGAGAACTAAACGGTACCCGGAGGTGGACCTCACCACGGTTCAGTACCCGGAGGAGTCGGACGGATGTGGAACAATAAGAAGGCTATTTGTACCAACCCTTCAGGTAGGATCTGTGGTGGACGATCTAGGAGCTTCTAGACAACTTTCAGCTATTTGTCTTCTTAGTTGTAAATGTTTTTCCTTTCCATGTACATTACTGTTGGGCATGTATTCTGTCCCCCTATAATTTTAAGACACTTGTTATACAACTTTTACATAGTGTTTTCTTCCGCTTGTACTCTGGTTGTCTGTGATTACGATTTATAAAGGAAATGCCTTCCCAGTTTTAGGAAATTACACCTTTGGTGCAAGTCGCCAGCCCCTCACCTATGGATGGTGGGCTTGAGGTAGTCACGATTTAGGCCCTAGGGGATCGTTCATGACAAATTGGTATCAGAAGACATTGGATCTACCACATATCTTATGACTTTGATATTTTCTTTTCTGTGAAGAAATAGTGTTAAGGGTAAAAAGTGTGGTTTTCAGATCAGGGATTCTAGTGTTGGTGCGGGCGGCTGACGTATCCATACACCAAGACCCTGATTGCTGATTTCTGACTCAGTGCATGAATACACTGATTGCGTGTGTGTTTTCAAAATTTTTCATTAATTCAGCTCAAATTAGGTCATCTTAATAGGTATAGTCTTTTGACCGTGTCACATCTGTTTCTTTCAGGATGCCTCCAGGGGATGACTAGCAAGTGCCCCGAGAGTTGTACATTATAACAGCCCGCCGAGCGACGAGGCCTCAGTACTGTGCCCTATTCCATTTGAGGCACTAGAGGAGGCCCCAACAGTAATACTCCCCATTGGTACACCGATTCCACCAGCCCCAGCAGCAGACGATGCACACCATTTGAGAGTGCTACATGAGTTCCAATGCCAGAGGCCACCCAGGTTCCGGAGAGAGATGGACCCACATGCAGTAGAGTATTGGCTGGAGGCTGTGGTGAGAGTCTTGAGGCTATTAGGGAGACCAGTAGACTTAATTGTGATCCTTGGTGCCAGCCTCTTTTTGGAAACAACAGCCATATGGGAGTTCCTGATGCCTCAGGTCTACAATGAGGAGATTCTGCTCTAGGAAGACTTCGAGAGACTATTTCTGGAGGAGTTTGTACCAGCCACCCTTTGAGGGGTGTGGATACAGGATCTAATGCATCTACATCAAGGTAGCATGATGGTGGCATAGTACTCCGTGAGGTTCACCATCCTCTCATGCTACTCCACTGATATGGTACGAGACCCGTTCCTCAGGGCCCAGACCTTTGAAAATGGACTTAGGCGATATATAAGAGCTTCATTTATCTCTCATAGCATCCCGACGCAGACATGGGTGTTGGAGCGAGCCCTCATAGTGGAGAGTTTCCTTGCTGAGAAGTCTTTAGTAGAGAGACCCACCACTAGCAAACATATATCTGAGTCATCTGTAGTTGGTAGTAGACAGATGACGTAGAGGTCAAAGAGGACCAAAACTACAGGTGGTCAACCACATGACTCCGGATCGGTAGTGTGTGGAACCCATAGTGGAGATAGAGCCAGACCTAGCAGGTAGTGTTACTCATGCGGCTGACAGTGTTACATGGCTCGTGACTCTCTGACCTGCCGCACAGACGATTAGCAGTCAGTTGAGGGACCTCACATGCAAAGGTAGAGGTTTGATTGAGGAGGTCTGCATGGTGGAGGAGGATGTGGCAGAGGAGCTGGTCGTGCAGATGGCGGTGGATGATGTTATGAGGTGTTTCCACCACCACCACCTGGAGGTCCACACCGACCACAAGGAGTGGGTGGACAGGGAAAATCACAACTTTAGGTAGTAGAGGCCTACGATCACAGTTATCTAGAGATGATTAGAGGTACGATCTATGTCTAATACAACATAGATGTAATTCCTATAGACACAGGTTCCAGTCACTCATTCATATTCACTACCCTCGTTCAGAGCACAAAGATTCCGTAGAAGCTGTTAGTTCGATCCTTATGGATAGATACTCCTACAGGAGCTGATTCGATGATCACACTGTGGTTCCAGAAGTGAAAGCATATTCTAGGAGGCAAATGATTCGGCTCGGATCTCCTAGTAGTGGCTTCGTGGCCTTATGAAGTCATTTGGGCATGGACTGGATATCAATAGTCCATTCTCAGATCAACTGTATTAGGTGAAAAGTGTGGTGTGTTTTCACGGATGGGACCAGGTTTAAATTCACCAGCAAGAAGGGAACCTTTACAGCGCAGGACAGACTTACACAGAGGATGGTTCACCAGATAACTCACATGTTGGCTTGCCTTACCATCAGATCAGTTGATGTGGAGAGTCTGACTTATCCTATAGTGGTGGAACAGTACTCAGATGTTTTCCCTGAATATGTTCCAGGACTATCTCCTCATAGAGAGGAGGACTTCTCTATTGACCTGTACCTCAGGATGACACTGATATCTACTCCATCATATCAGATATCTCTTGCTGAGATTCGCGAACTGCAAGTATAGCTGGAGGAATTGAAAAGAAAAATGATTCATCCGGCCCACTGTTTCTCCCTGGGTAGCCCTGATTCAGTTCGCCAAGAAGTAGAATGGGTGCTTGAGGCTCTGTGTGGACTACTCTCACCTGAATCACGTGTCTATGAAGAAAAAGTAACCACTCCCAAAGAATGATGACTTATTTGATCATCTCAATGGAGTATGATTTTTCTCGAAGATAGACCATAGATCAGGCTATCACCAGCTCAGAGTTCGATAAGAGGATGTGCAGAAGACGTCATTCAGGTGTCGGTACAACCTTTACGAGTTCTTGGTTATTCCCTTCGGCATAAACAATTCTCCATTAGAGTTCATGAGTCTCATGAATAGAATCTTCTAGCCATACCTCGATTGATTTGTCATAGTCTCCGTTGATGACATCCTGATCTACTCGACTACATAGGAGGATAATTCCTACCATTTGTAGGTAGTACTGGACACGCTCTGAGAGCACCAGCGTTATGTTAAGCTCTTGAAGTTCCAGTTTTGGATTTGAGAGGTTCAATTTTTGGGAAATGTCACCTCGGAGGCTAGATTTGTCATGCACCTTGAAAAGATCGAGGTGGTACTTGCATCAGAGCCACCTAGGAGTGTGATGGAGGTAAAGAGTTTTCTGGGATTGTTTGGCTACTACTGAAGATTTGTTCTGGACTTCTCCAGAGTTGGAGCACCACTTTCAGCATTGACGAAGAAGGGGAAACCCATCGTGTGGTCAGAGGGATGCTAGTAAGGATTTAAAGAGCTATGGCAGAGGCTATCTAGTGCCCCCCATCATGAGGCTTTCAGAGGAAGACATAGGGTACGTAGTTTGCTGCGACATATCAAGGACCAAACTCTTGTTTGTCCTGATGTAGGAGCGAGCAGTGGTCTCATATGGTTCTCAGCAACTGAGACAGCATGATCAGAACTACTCTACCCATGATCGGGAGTTAGAAGCATTGGTCTTAGACTTGAAGATGTGGTGGAACTATCTTATGGGAGAACATTTTACCGTATACTCTGATCACAAGAGTCTCATGGATATCATCCCTTAGAATGAACCTGAAACAGAGACATCGGTGGTGGCATGTGTCCCTCCAGGACTATGACTTTGAGATAGTCTATACTCCTGTGAAGGGAAACATAGTAGTAGATGTGCTCTGCAAGAGATCTGGCATTCAACTGCTAGGAGAGGCGACGGAGTAGCATCCAGCGTTGCAGATATCCATTGTGGATAGGGATGGAGCAGCATATCTACAGTCTCTTACATTCACTCCCCCACTTCTTCAGTGAGTCCGGGAGGTGAAACTTGGCGATGCTGACTGTGAGAGGTGACGTGCTAAGATATCAACAGGGCAGGTACCTGATGGATTTTCTGAATGTGGGGAGCATGTCCTCCTCTTTAGAAGATGTACTGTGGTACCAGTTGATCTTCATGAGAAGTTAATGAGGGAGTTCCAGACTTCCCCTCTAGCGGTACATCCAGAAGTGGAGATGATGTACCGGGACTTTCGAAGACTACATTGGTGGATAGGTATGATGAATGCGGTAGAAGTTTCTATCTTACAGTGCCTCACTTGTCACCAAGTGATGTCATATCACTAGGTACAAATAGGCTTGGTTCATCCCTTATAGGTCCTAGAGTTGAAGTGGGATGGGATATCCATGGACATTGTGATGGGTCTCCCATCTGCATCCAATAGCCACAACTCGATATGGGTGATCGTCGACCGACTCACCAAGTCGGCCCACTTCCTACCGATTATATAGCAAGGATCAGTTGGGATCATTGAACGCATATATGTGCAGGAGATAGTGTTTTTACATGGAGTACCTTCTTCTATTGTCTCCGACTGTGAAAAACACGTTACTTCCCGGCTATGGAATGGGTTGAAGGAAGCTTTCGGGACACATATTCGCGTGAGAACCACCTTCAATCCATAGACTGATGGCCAGACTGAGAGTAAAATAGAGACCCTCAATGACATGCCGTGTGCTTGTTTCCTCAACTTTGGTAGCAGTTGGGAGGACCTCTTGAATTTGGTGTAGTTTTCCTACAACAACATCTATCACTCCACCATAGGGATGGCACCTACTGAGGCCTTGTATGGCCGAAATTTTAGATCTCCATTGTGCTGGACAGACCCAGGGGAGTCAGCACTAGTGGGACCAGAGATGGTACGAGCTACAATGGAGAAGTTGAAGATCATCCAAGAGTGGATAAAGACTTCCCAAAGCAAGCAGAATTATTATGCTGACAGCAGATGAAGACCTCTATAGTTCTAATATGGCGGCCACATCTTTTTATAGGTCTCACCTCGATGAGGTCTATGGAGATTTGGCCTAGGCGGGAAGCTGTCTCCGAGATTCATCAGACCCTTTGAGGTTTATAGAAGAGTAGTTGCGGTGGATTACATCCTAGCTCTTCTACCTCTATTGTATCGGGTCTAGGACATCTTCCATTTATCCAACTAAGGAGATACATGCACGACCCATCCCACCTCCTCGACCACAGGGAGCCGGACATCGATGACAGGGTGACTTTTAATGAGAATCTAGGAGAGATTGAGGATTGACAAGAGTGGGTCCTGCATGGATGGTCAATTCCTTTGGTCCGTGTTCGCTGGTAGCACGAGAACCTCTAGGAGAGAACATGGTAGTGGGAGGTTCAGATGTGTTCTCAGTAACCCCTTTTGTTTTCTCAGTGTGAGTTGTATCTTATCGGGACGTAAATCCCTAATGTGGGGAGAATGTAAAGACCCATATATCCCATGTATTTTTTTAAAATACATGGGAATTTTACGTGTGCGCAGTTTCTGACAGCGCTTGATTCTGAGGCCCGGTGTGCCCGAAATAAATTTCTAATGTTTTGATTGGGTACGTTCAATAAATGTATGAGTGGGGTTTTATAACTTTTGAATAGGTTCTCAAGATTGAAATCTTAGGGCACCATTGAACTCTCAATGATGATTTTCTCTGAAAAAAAATTTCACCTCGACGACAGATCATCATGTATGAGAGTTGGTTTTTGGGTTTCATGTGGATTAATAAAATAAAATATGTGACAACTTGTTATATTTTTGTTTTACCCACTCCATGTGGTAATGTTGGTTAAAAGATCAACGTGGTAGCTGGTGGTGGGACCGCCACACCCTAACCTCCCATGAGAGGATAATTGTGGTGGAGAGCACTCGAGTAGTATAACCTCCAGCGAGAGGTTATGGAGTGGTTCCAACATGGGGCTTTACCACTCCATTTAATGGGAGGGGAGGAAACCTCTCAACTCTGCCTCATTAATGAGGGAGAGCCTCTTTGGTCTCTAACTCCCCACTTAATGGAAGAGGATAAAACCTCCCCAAAACCCCCAATTAATTGAAGGAAACCCCCTTGACCCTATTCATTCTTAAGAAGGTGGGGACCACTCAGGCCTCTAACCCACTCGAAACTCCCCAAATTTAATATGCCAAACTATCGTGCAATTAATTTGGTGGAGCCTCTCCTATTTTTTATTTTGAATTTAGAATAATTATCCCAATTTCATAAAGATAATTAAGTGGGGCCCACATAATTAATTCACACCAATGGGGATAATAGATTAAAATCTATTATTTTGGCACGTTTATTCTCTATTTAGTGGAAAGCTTGGGAGAATAGAATCCTCCAAATAAGAACGTGAAGACGCGGGCAACAACGCTTCTTTCTCCGAACCCCCCTTATGAAATGGGATCTCTTCGACGACCCTTATTCCTTCCTCTTTGTCGTCAACGGACCGACGAAAGAGCTCAGAAGTGGAAGTGTATGATGAACGATGACTACATCATCTTCCCCCACGACGAAGGAACGCCCTACAATTAAAAAGTTAGGGGTGTGTTCTATGTTGTTTAATGATTTCTCCTCTCACGTTGTATCAATATCATGTGCCGCTTGCTATCGTTCTACCGTGAAGGGTTCGGGCCAAACGAAAATGGCCCGACCCCTCTACAACCTTTGTGGTTTTAGAACCTTGAGTCAATGGAGATGTAATGCCAGCCTAGAAATGAGGTGAGCGCGATGAAGATAGTGAATAAATTTCACACTACCTATGACCTCCATGAACATTCCGCTGGCCGAGGGGCACTCGACCAACCTACTCGCGCGCTGCACGGTGTGTTCCCCAGCTGAAACTACGGCCTTCCCGGCCCGCCGGCAGCCTCCCTGCGTACCCCGTGCCCTGCCTGGAACCAAGGATGCCTGCTCGGTGCCCAGTCCTCCTGCCCCATGCCCCCCAGTGCCTAGGCCGCCATCCCGGCACCCTGCTTAGTGCCCCCGCGCCCTTGCCGCCTTGCCCGACACATCCCGACGAATGCCCGCGCACCCGGCGCCCTACCCATGCACCCTGCCTGGTGCCCACGCGTCGTACCGTGCCTTTCCTAGCATACCCGCGACCTTCCCGCACCCCGCACGACATGCTGTTGGCCTCTCGGGCTGAGCCACCTGATCCACGCCCCTCGCGGCGCTGACCAAACCTACCTCTAGCCATCGGGCCTAGTTTCCCATGTGGTGACTTTTGGCCAGAATTGTCCATGAAGTCCGCAAGGGCTAGGCCCAGTGGACTGGGCCATACTGAGTAGACTGACCTACCCAAAAGGCTGTGTCAGACCCAGCATGTCAGTCTGGGTCGACCCAGACCAGGTTGACCCACAATGGGTTGGGCTGAGTCGGTCAGACTAGGTCGGAACGGACCTGTGCCCATACCGCACCCTTTAATTTCTTTGGCCATATCTTTGGCACTAGACACCCATTTGATGGACTGTCAATAGAACCGATATTCTTAGAGCATATTCGTCCCTTTGATTATACCCCACAAGAGTTTGGGGTATAGTTGAGTCACGATCAGGTTGATTCAAACATGAATCCAACCAGGCCCTTGGGACTAAAATTCTAATAACTAATAGACCGAGAGTCCGATTGACCCTCCGTTTGTTTCTTTGAGAACCTTATGACATGAAAGACCTTCGATATACTACTTACTGGTAAATCGTGAAACATGGAGTTTCGGATTGTAGTTCTTGGAGAAGTCCCTCCCGAAGGTGTGCGAGCAGAGTACGAAGACCTAGTAACTGGCTCAGACCAGACGACTGCTTGATCGATTCATTTTGGAGTGACTCGACTAGCCTAGTGGGGAGCGCTATTGTGTGATGCGGTAGACCCATGGAGGAGGAGTGCCTTTGTGTGAGGAAGTAGACCCATGGTACTCTATAGGAGTAGTGCCTCTATAAGGTTTTAGGGAGAGTGCTAATGTGTGAGGCAGTAGACCCATTTGTGGCACGTATCTCTGTGTGACATAGCTCTCCCACGGTACTTGATAGGAGGAGTACCTCGGCTGTCTATAGTTAGTGAGTAGTTTCTTAGAGTCATGACATGGCCACTGTACTCTACATAGGAGGAGTTCTCCCACATACGTGGTTTCATTAATGAAAATCCTGGTGGAGCTGAGTCAATGACCTTTGTGTTTTCCTCATGATTGATATGGGTTACTTGATAACATAGGTGTATGTATGGGTATATACCTATGTAATGGTTATCATTTTAAATCATACTTTTTGGTTTATCTTTGTTGGATTTTTTGAGACCATGAGGGTCTCGGGGTCTCTATTGAGTATGGTTATACTCACCCCTTCACAGCCTATGCCCGCACCTCGTTGTGTTGGATGCAGACAATGGACAGCGCTAACAGAGGCAAGGGTACAAGGACGGGACTATACCTAGAGGTGGACCTCACGACGAGTCGGTACCTGGAGGAGTCTGATGGATGTGGAGCACTAAGGAGGCTATCTATACATACCCCTTAGATAGAATCCATGGTGGATGATCCAGGAGCTTCTAAACACCTTTCAACTGTTTGTCCTTTTAGTTTTACCTGTTTGTCCTTTACATATACTTTACTGATGGGTTTTTTCTGGCCCCCTATACTTTCTGGACTCTTATTATACCGCTCTTACTTAGTGTTTTCTTCCTCTTGTACTATGGTTGTGTGTGTTTACAATTTATAAATGAAATTCCTTCCTAGTTTTATGGAATAATGCCTTTGGTACTAGTCGCTAGCCCCTGGACTACGGATGGTGGGCTTGGGGTAGTCATGATCCAGGCCTTTATTGAAGGGTCATGACCGAATAGATAATGTTGAATTATTATATTCATAGAACAAATCATTATCAATGTCTAGTATTAAAGGAATAGATAATTTTTTTTTAATACATATCCTTACAGAATGATCATGGTTTAACTAATGCACTTTCTTCAATTTCTTATGTAATTCTGCATCTTCTATCAATTCCTACAAAACCCACTAATGAATGGATGATTTAACTTTATTCTATTAAATTTTAGATATACCCTTTTAAATCATGATTTTAATTTACATATTCTGAAAATCCATTGATATTGTATCTCTTTCAATCCTCATCATAGAGGAAATATCATGTTCTTTTTGACAAAGTACAGTAGCCTCCTTTTTCACTATCCTAGAGTGGTAATTTATTAAGTAGTAAAAATCGGTGATCAACTCCAGACATATCCTCTGGAACATATTAAATTCAGACTATGTAAATATGTACCTCATGATTTATTGATAACAATATATATCACAATCTTATTATACATATAATTCCTTTATATATTCAATGTATTATAACACCAAATCACATGATTGGTTATTTTATTCGTGAATTTTTAATTAGGAAGATGAATGATGTATCATCCAATAATTTTACATTAGGAGTCATCACAATCCCTTAATTTATTCATCATTATATATTAAAAAACCTTCTCTATTATTTGTTAGTTTACATATAGGTGTATTGACCAACAATTTCATCAGTTATTTGAAGTTATCCTCACATTAATCCATCAACCACAACCATATATCCATTACGAGTATATAAGGATAATATTTTATATATTAATGAGAAATCAATTAAAATTATTCAACAATTTACCAAAAAAAATGGAAAATATATATTTCAGTTACCATGTCTTGTCATGTACATTTCTCAAAAATAGCCTAATTTAAGGGCTCCAATAATATACACTAAATAAAATTATATATGTGATAACATATAAATTTTTTACACAAAATATACCCTTGTTTAATTTGGAATATATCATCAAATTATTCATGTTCATTAGTAGAACCCTAAAATATTTTTCAAAATCTTCATTTCAAATTGAGTAATTTTTAATATCATCTATAATGACTAATGAAAAATTTTCAAAGTTATCTACGAATAAATTTTTCATTAAATACATTCATATGAACAAATATCATTGGTATATTCAAATGGAATTAAAATAAATTCATATTTACCATACCTCATATGGAATGTTTTCTACAGTATATTGATCTTTTTTCAAATTAACAGATGATATCTAGATCTATGATCAATTACTGAAAAATAATTTTATTCTTATAATTGATATATAAGATCATTAACTTGGGGTAGATGATACTTATGAAAAATATTAATCATTGTATGTTCATGATTATCGTTGAAAGGATGCATTGAAAAATATGTTTCTTAATAAAAATAATAGGTACACCACATGGTGAAGAACTAGGATGAATAAATACCTTGTCTAGTTTTTCACAGAGTTTAATCATTAATTCCAGCAAATAAAATAGGTTTAATCTATATGAGATATTTTATATTTGGTTTTTCATGAACTATTATTTATATTGAAAATCAACATCAATATTCTTGGGGAAAAATGGATATGTATTCTGGAAAGGCATCAAAAAACTCATGTACAATAGGCATATATATAATTTTTATTTCCCCCCCAACATTATGAGATAAATATCACTTACGAATATGTAGTAATAAAATATGATGGTTGTAAATTTCATTGGGAGTTTATGTTTATTGTCACATCGATTAATGATTATTAGATGTTTTGGATTATCTATATAGAAATACCTTCCTTGAATATTGATATTGTCACTATATTGAGAAAACTAATCCATGATGAAAATCATATTGAATTAGAAAAAGAGAATAAATATAATATTTTCATGAATCAAATTCTCATTAATTTATATCAGATATGATATATTGAATTTCTGATAAATAATCATAAAAACATCTAATGTTATCCTGAGTGATAATGTAATCTAATATAATATTGATGTTTTCACTACCATCTCAATATCTAATTTATCAGGTGGTGATTTGGTATCCAAAGAAAATTATTTAGATATATAATATTAGATAAAACCTAATTAAGATATGAAATTAACAACTCTAGAGTGAATTATAAGTGTACATTTCAATAGATTTGTATAATTTCATATTCAAATATTATATTTTCATAAGAAGTTCCATCTCATATTAGATTATTTTTGGTACATTTTCATGGAAAAATTAATGTTGTTTTGAATAATTCCTTATATCATTGTAGTTCAATAATTGGATATCAGTGTTTATTTTTATATCTTCAATACTCATGATGCTTATGACCCCTTTTTCTATACATGAAAAAAACTCATATTTCCATTAATAAATTACATGGTTTTTTCTAAAATAATCTAATATATGAAATATAATCCTCATTTTTATCCTTATAAAAAATAATTATTTTTTCATTCTTCTCTACCACCATCATCATTTCATGACATACCATGGAAATACAATGCCATGAAAATTCAATCTCTATCATGATGGAACCTGAATCTATAATATAATGCGATTAAAACATTGAAAATACAATTTCCTTTAAATAACCATATTAATCCTATTAATTAAATGGTAAATAATTATATTTAGACTAGGTATATATTCGTTAGATTTCATAGAAAATCTTACAATGTATTCTTCTTACTCTTCAACACCTTATTATTTATTAACATTTAAATTGAGATATTTTTTATATGTTTCAGCTTACCAATTTTTAGGGAAGTATTTAATGAATAATATCAGATTAATATTTTATTTATTCCATCATTTCTATTTCATAATCCCCTTTATTGTTATGGATTAATTAACATAATTGATCATTATGTCCTTTTAATCCTAACACATCCATAATAACATTACCACCTTCATTACATACCAATGATATGAATTCCATTTCTATGTACATAATTCATTGTTTAGATACTAATAGATTATAATATTTTTTAGAAGAATTGGTATTATCTTACATAATGAATCCCAACATAGGTGGATGATCAAGTGGAACAACATACTGTTTATATTTACAAGGCAATTCACCATATCATAAGTCATATAATCTAACATAGGTATGATATAAAAAACGTCCAATACCATTTATAATATATTTCATGACATTAAAATCCCTACATTAACTATTATTGTTTATTCCATTTTCAGTTATTTAAAATATAAAAATTATAGAATACACAAAGTTAGCTCATAATCATCATGAATATTAGTTTATACAATAAAATACCCTATAATGGTAAAATCTCCCAAATACTATATGAGACCATCATATTTCTTATGTTGTATATATTAATAGAACTTTTATTTCCCATGAATTCCATTAAAACATGAAATTTTTCCAACTATAACTATCCTACTCCAATAACGCATAACTGGTGTTTAATTTATTACATTTCTACTTGATATAGGTTATCACAACATAAAGGATATACTAGTTTATGATTCATAGAATAAATAAGTCTTCATGGGTCATGTATTAAAAAATAAATATAAAAACAAACAATAATAGAATATATTGTAACCATGATATCATTTTTAATATATTACCTTATATTACTGTGAATGGAAAACCAAAAATTTGTGAGTTGAGATTCTTAGTAAAGGCTATATACAGTGGAATATAGCAATAGTAAATATTGTATAATCAATATAGCACGCAGACAATCAAAATATATTTGAATTTACTAAAAAATATGTTCAATGAGAGTATATTCATAATATCAACATCTAGAGAACATTGGTAATTATAACTAAATAATTAAAAAGTGAAATTAGTAATTTTTGAAAGTTATGATCATGACCTATCAACCAATAAATTAGGAATATTTCCATTATGATCTATTATCCAAGATACAATTTCTAATAAATAGGTTGGTGTAAAAAAATTCCTTCTAATATGGAATCATTTTTTGGTCTCACTGGACCTATTGATTCATCGAGGGGCTTTCAGTAACCTGGCCCCACCAGTTACTTGCACACATTATGCATAAATCATATTTTGAAGGATTAAAGTAAGTAATTCTCAAAAAAAAAATCTTATATGTCCCAAATTAACCATATTGAACCAAAAATAGTATGATGTAAAATATAAAAAACCAAAAAATTACCAAGGAATAATAAATATGTTATCATTGTACTATATTTCCAATAACATCAAAGTGTGTTTTCATTGAAAAAAATACCATTTAAAGATCATTGGAATATTTGTTGAGGAAAATACCATTTTCATTTTGAAAACACATATTTAGAATATAAAAAATAACTGAATTAAAAGGAAAAAATTACTTTAAAATATAATAATAGAATATTATAATTTAACAATAAAATCAATGAGGAGACATGACTGTAAGAGGATTTGATAATATAGTATACAAGAAAAAAAATCCCTCATTTGGTAAACATCAACTAAATTAGAAATTAGAAATAATATTTATTCTAAATTTTTTTATAGAAATTAAAAAATGGGTTTAGATTAAATTAAATAATAATATGATAATAAGAAAAATGTTAATTAAAATATTTAAATGATAATTGGGATATGGAGGAAAAATATTCATGAAAAAATATGAAATAAAATATATTTTCCTTGAAAAATATTTCTTGATTATTTTATTTTAAAAATAGTATAAATTATTTTATTAATAGAAAATTAATTTAATAAATATAAGAGAACAAAAATTAATGTTTATTATTAAGTTTGTATCATATTAGGACTCTAAATTCAAATTGATGTAAAAATAATTTTGTAAAAAATGAGATAGTAAAATTAGTCATTGAAAAATGTCATTAAATATTAGATGAAAATTAATCACTAAAGATGTTGTGTGAAAAAAAAAATTAGACAAAAAATGAAATTTTAACTAAATCATATATAAATAAATGGTAGTTTCATATATAATATAGTCATATCATAATTTATGAAGTTGTGGTATAACCCAATATATGGAAAATGTGTTAGGAAAACCACTAAGTCATATTGGACATGCCTCAAAACTATCTATAACCTATAATATCATTACTTTGTGTTTATTATATTTCAATATAATAGCCATATAAATAATTATAATTTCAAATGTGATCCACAAATAAAATTACAACATATTTATATTAATATTAACTTATTAAAATAATTGTTTTTCTGTGTTAACTATTTAATTTTTCATGACTCTTATAGTTTAATAGTTTCATTATTTTCAGATTTATCAAGGTTCATTAAAATATACAAATATAAATATCATCAAAATATAAATATATATATATAATTTTTTTAAATATTTATATTCAACCATTAATGGTACACTAGAAAATTGAATCACATCTCTTCAATAAGGTGTATTCCACATGAACACACAAGAAATGTAAACATTTTTGAATGAGTTGACTGATAATAATGTAAATTATGTATTCTAATTATATATTTACAATAATATTATCATTTTCATATTTATTTATCATTTCCATCATTATTACATTCCATGTGAGGTGGCAGCAAAAATAAATTAAACTAGTTCGAAAAGGGGTAAACCTCAACACACATGAAGGAGTGCTTTGTTTCTAATTTTATTAAAATTTAGTCTTTAAATATTATTTTTCAAAAAAAATAAAATCTAAAAATATGCGAGACACTAGTTTTATATAAATTAATGGTTATGGAAAAATAGGTGGTGTTTGAAGAAGAAAAATGAAAGGGTTTTGTTAGGCTCGATTCTACTTCTTTGAATTAGATCCATTAGATCGCTTCTTAATGACCTATTGGAATGGAATTTTTAAATAATAAAAAACATTTAATTATTTTTAGGTATTTTCATAAGAGTATTAATTAGGTTTAGGTTTTATATATGGATCAATTTGGTGTAACTAATAGAGATAACGAGTTTACTTTTATAAGTATGGGACACACCCTCATTATTATAAAGTATTAAAATATTTTTAAAGTATTTTCAGTGAAATGTTAACATAATGATAAAAATATCAATAACATGGTTTAGGTGTTTTAAATTTTCTTAATCCATTAGAAATTATGAAAACATAATATGTCATTATTACTTAATTTTAACCTTGTGTAATATGATTTTCCCTTTCACCGTAGTGACATCCTTTTTCTATTTTTACTATAAATTTGGGGAAAAATTAAATTGATCATATTAAATAAGGTTTTTATTCTTATTTCAAATATAGATTCAATTTTAAAATATTCAATTTCTATAATTGTAACAAATTCATATTATAATAAATCCAAAAAGCATTATAACACATGATTTTATGAGAAATTCTTTCTTATGTTTAAATGTTTTATACAGTATGATTTAGTTTAATATTGATACAAATGTTATAAATTGAATAATTATATTCATTATGAAAAAAATAAAATTTTAAATCTATCCATATCAAATTGTGGATTTGGAAATATAATAAAAGAGAAGATAGTTTATTGAAAATTCAATATTTTCAATATTCACATAAAAAATAAAAATTTTAGGAAAATTTCATAAACATTTACCTTATTCATGCATTCATATATTTATTATAAATATTTATTTTATTTTTCTAAATTTATTTTTAATAGTGGAATATATTAATTATAATAAATGTACTTAAAAGGAAATAAAAACCTTGGTTGAAGAAAATATATTTTTTGAGTAGAAAATGGATATTCAGAAAATTGAGTACATATTTCATTATAACTATTAAGAAAATTTATATTTAATATAAATTATATATTTTATATATATACATTTAATCTAATACATAACTAAAAACCTAATCTGTATGAAATTAATGTCCCAAAATATAAAATTTATTGTTTTTCATGGATCATTTAAAAAAAGATTTATTGTGTAATGAAAGATACTGAATAAAAAAATTAGTAAAATAGAAATTTACCATAATGTATTTAGGTATAATATATACCAATGAGAAAATTTGGGAAATGATTGTTGAATTCATTATTATTTTGATATGTAATCACTATATTATTTTGGTATAGATGTAGGGTTTACAGTAATGTTTTGGTTTGATTCTCATCACTATTTAGTTCAAGTGTGGTCCTTGATGGATCATGGGATCAATATCTATGATAGAAAGGCTTTGGATTGAAAAATCATGTATAAATACTATATGATTTTGGATTAATGGATTAATATTCATTTATAATGCAGCTTTTCTTTGATTCAGTGATATTACTTTGGCAATTTTTAATGGAAGAAATCAATGTACCTTTGGAAAGATGTTATTGACTTATAAGAGAATCATTGTCATTTGTTTAAGATTTTTTTCCTCATTATAATATTTAATAAATCATCATATTAAAATTTCTATTATTTGTTTGTATGCTACATGTTATTACACATGTTTTTTCATGAATGAGATTGGGATATAATTTGATTAAAAACACGCTTGAGGGTTTGTTAAGAGATTCACTATACATGGGAAAAGAGGAGAGGCATTGTTCACATGTATTTCTATTGAAAAGTATTTATTCATGGGTATATGTGTACATTTATTATGAATTTTTCTTATCTGGTTTGTTGATTGGTGAGTGGTTGTTTACTGGTCAAGGACTAAAAGATATAAGGGGATTATTGAGGGAATAATGAGGTCATTCTTTAATGATGAAATGATATATCATATTATGGAAAGATTAACCCCTAAAATGGGTTCGTTTTTCATTTTATAGTCTAGTAGATTATTTTCCATGGCAGGGTTAATTAGGATGGGTATGTGACGGTGAAAATATAGAAATATTTTTATTGTGTTGGAACCTATCAAACATTAAAGTTAGGTACATGTGTATGGGAAATAATGTTACAGATGTAACACCCCAGGTAAATAAAGAATATAAAATCATTATATTTATCCATATTTGTGAATAAAATATTAATATTACTTCAAATGGGATGTTATGCTCGATGGCATACCCAATACGCAACAACGAGTTTCTTGGGAATCTTACGTTGCACTCTAATAATAAAATAATATTATTTTAAATGGTAGTTAACGCCTAGCCGTTGTAATGGCAGGAATGAACAGAACTAACTAAAAAATGATTATATATGTTTGTAAAATATTTTTACTCTTTAAAATAAATATTAGAGGATTAAAAATGCAAATGAATCCAGTTTTTATCCGTAAACATTCTAATATTCTTTAAAGGTCGATTAACCGCCTTTTAATGGCGAACCCCTTTTTAAATCGCCTTTTTGAAAATTTTATAAGCTCTATTTTTCAAAATAAACATATTATTTATGATTAGGAAATTGAAATTTACCTTGGGTTAATTTTTGGTATTTTTTTGACAATGTTAATTTTTCAATGAATAGTGAAAAATACTGCATTTTACATCAAAACTGCTTTTTCATATAACTTAGTTATATGGTTATATTATCTTTTTAATTTGTTTTAAATTTTAATTAGAATATATTTTTACCATGTAATTAAATGATGGTCATTGGGATTAGTTTCACTTTGGAATTAGGCATAAATAGGTGCCAAACTTTTCATAAATATTGTTTCTTAAAAACCCGCTATTTGTTTTGACAACAGGAAGTTTTTTTAAATTAATTATTGCAATTTATGTGTTTGTAATATGGTAAAATGAATTAAATATTTTTAATTAGAAGTACCAAATTATGTAATTAAGACTCTTTTGTTTTTCGACATTATGAATAGTAATGACGGTAATTATCTTTAATTATCTTGATTAATGAGTAATCGGGTAGTTAAAGATAATAAGATAATATCATAATAATACAAAATGACCGCAAAATGTTTCCTAATGATACTGGTTGTCTCATTACCGACCATGGGATTCCTTGTGCCAAACTTGGGGGCCCCATGGAATCACTTTCGTGAGAAAGTGACTTTTTATCTATTTATTTTTAAAAAATGTTAAATGTAACAAAGAATGTATCACCTAAGTAAAATATTTTTAATTTTGTATACATAAAGATATTTTGGACTATATATAGTCATTGGAAAACTAAAACGATTTTTTACATCATAGTATTTTTTTTAATTTTTAGATAATAAATAAATTAAATTATTTATGACATAATAATGATGCAGCGATGACCTCATTATTTAACGATTTAAATAAAATAGAAAGATTATGTAAAATCTAAGACCTACACATGTTCAAAACCTATTGTATGGGTGTATTTAGAACCCTTATCACCTTATCCTCGAAAAAAATTTATGTGGGACCATTAAAATCCGAAACTCATTTGAAAATCAAGGTACATTTTATACCTTTCCAAGAGTGCCCCTCCCCTCCTTTTATAAAAGGCCCCCACCTCTACCTCCTTACACACACATCAAAAGCCTTTTTCTCGGCCAACCCCTGCCCATTTCATCTCTCCAAATACCTCTCTAACTCCTTGAAGCTTCACTTTGGTCAGAATCACTTCCAAGAAAGCCTTTGAGCTCAAATCAAAGGAAGTTACCCAATTTTAAGGTAATGTCTTCACTTGAGTCCTTTTTTTTATTTTGATTCTCCAACCCCATAAACTCTTTTTATTAATTTATTTTGTAACAAATCCAGTATCGTAAATATACTAGTATGTTGTTATAATAAGTATTTGAGATACACTTACACACACCTACAACTAATGGTTAAAGAATATACTGTTTCCGTGGATGGTAAATTTCTGCCTCCCGAATCGATGATTGTTCAACATTCTTTTAATTCTTTCAAAGGTGGCCATTAATATGTCACTATATTTATATATGATATATAATATGTTTATGTTTTCCTTAAGTTTCTGTATTTTTCATTTATGTCATACCTTTATGGTTTCCATTATGGGTAAACGCGATATCTTCATCTTACGAAGTGCGGACTACCGCCCCCTCAAAGTGATTTGATTCATTAATGCCATATGTGGGATGTATAAAGGATTGAATTAATGATATTACATATGTTATCCTACTGGAATTATAATATACCTTTATATATTTATTATTTCATTCAGTTGAATACAAAATAAAGAAATGAAAGTAGAGTTCATGCGTACGTACGACTTACCGTCTACATGAACGGTACATTTCATTTCTTATCTCAAAATGTTATATACTATTATAAGTACATATATATAATGGATATATATTTAATATATTACATCTAAATTATGGATATCAGTATGTAATTATAACATATATATATATATATATCTCATTTTGTTTTAATTCCATTAATATGACAAAAAATGAAAGTTGCGTTCATGCGTACGTACGACCTACCGTCTCCATGAACGGTGCTTTTAATTTTTATCTCCAAATTCTATGGAATAGTATAAAATGAATATATAATGGATATATATTATATTTAAAACATCAATACTATTCTGGATATTATGTACCTATAACTACATGGAAAATTATTTTCCAACAAGTTCAATTTTTGACTCATGTACCAAACATCGACAAAAACGTCTGATATGAAATCATATTATTAACCAATTATTATAACATTATAATATGTGATATGAACTGAATAATAAAAATTTTAAGAGGTACTTAAGCTATTATAAATTGATCAAAGATTATTATTCAGGAATATAAAGAAACGAACAAGACAAGTTGGACTTGAGGTAAGGGATCCTACTCCTCTCTTTCTTTTTATGTATGCTCTTTTATGTCATTTCTTTAAAAGCTCATATTTATTGTTCTTGGGATGTTCTTTTATATTAATCTTACTGTAATTTTTATTTTCATATGATGAGATACCCTATTCTCTCTCATCAATCCATTTTCGATGTTTTGAGTGGCGCCGTTAGGCTGCCGAATTTTCATAAGAGATCTAATCTCTCTCTTTCTATTTAAGTACTCTCCTTTTTGTCACTTATTTTAAGATCCCCTTTGTTATGTTGGGGGATGTTATTTTATATTCCTATTTCTGTAAACTTTATTTTAATATGATGAGAGACACTATTTTCTCTCATCAAACCATTTTGGAAGTTTTAAGTGGCGCCATTAGGCTGCTGAGTTTTCCTAAGGGATTTTTCATCTCACTCTTATTCCCATGAGATTTATGATACATTTTCCACAATTTCCTTTGAGTGGTGTATGTACTGCCCATTATTTTACTCATTGTGTATGATACTCTCATTTATGAGTATTTACATCAATTTTATATTGTCCTTCTTTCACAGGGTGCATGTCTCGAAAGATACCCATATCGGTAAGGGAACCTTTCACCCTCCTCTTTTTAAAAGACTTCTTTTGTTGGGTCTTTTAATTTACATATTGTTATGCTTGGATATGTTCTCATATATCTTTATTGATGTAAATTTTATGTCAAAGTAATGAGATCCCCTTTTTATTTCTCATCAACTCATTTTATGAATTTTTTAGTGACGGCGTTAGGCTGTCATATTTTTGCAAGGGAACTTCTTAACCCAAATTTGATTCTTTGTGATAATCTTGTACTCCTTGAATATGTCATTCTATGAATATGTGTGAATAACCTCTGATTGTTGGGTGTATTCATTTGTCACACATAATTATGTAATTGATTTATCCTTAAACCAAGGATATCGTCTTTGTAAGAGACTTCGTCTCAATCTCCATTCATTGAGGCATATTATGTTTTATACACAACCTTTTTTTATACGGTGTGTAAACCCCTTTGAAATTTAAGTTTATTCAAAAGGAATCTTTTATCTACGAAGCATTTTACTAAACGACAAAAATGAATGTTTCTTTTTATGTAGGCGGTGACAACGACCTTTTCCGCTGCCGTGAGTATTATTTGATCTTTGGCTTCCTCAACACGCCGTAATGTTTTTAAAATAAAATAAATACCATATACTTTTTTTTGTATTTTGGTTTTGAAAATGGTTTTGATAAAGTATTCTATTATGTCAATATATTTAAATGATATATTGTGATTGAAATGTGGAAATGTTATCATTCCTTTATGTTGGTTTTATGTTTTATAATTTTATAATGGTACTTGGACATTTTATGGGTGGTTACGTGATAAACCATATGAGGGGTGGTGCCGTGAATACCAGGATGGGCAGTTACGTTATAACCTCCAATGCATTGGGTATGGAAGTCTGTCATATGGTTATTCCATTATGTATGTATGGAAGTTGGCCGAATGGCTATTCCATTAAGTGATATGTGTGGAAGTTGACCTTATGGTTATTACACTTAAGTATGTTTATGTCCCAAGTTACCTTTATATGCTATGTGATCTTTATATGGGTTTTATGGTAATATTTTGGTTATAGAAGGGTAAGTAATGAACTTTTATTCAGTGAAGAGTTTTTACTACATCAAAAAGGTGAAAAGTATTACTTTGATAAAGTATACATGGTTTACTTGTTGTTTTTAATAACTAACAGTTTTCATTCATAGTGTATCCATTACTGAGCTTTTTATGCTAACCCGAAGTTTTTTTATTGAAATGTTTTTCACAGGACATAATGTGGAATAGGGTGAAGGATGGGATCAAGGGAAAGTCATGCTATCTAAAACATGGAACTAGACATGATTCTTATTAAGAGTTTTAATTTTATGGAAAAATAGTGGTAGTGTCTACTTTGTAATATTTTGAGATGTAATAATTATGTCCTAATTCTCTAAAACTCTAATCCTGAAAAGATCTTCAATGTGAATTATTCATTTAATTCAATATTAAGTATGGTTTAAGGCTGGGGCATTATAGTTGGTATCAGAGTTCGGTTTAGATAACTTTAGAGGTTAGGGTAAGCATAAGTGACATTACCATATTGGCAAGTATTTTAGAAAGTGTCATAGTTTTTAGATAAAGTGAATGAGTAAGTATATCTTAGTGTTTATCTTACTCATTAGTACATGAAGGTTATGTTGATATACTCACACTGACCTTTTTGGTTTTAGTAAATGGATGGATCTAGCAGCCCCAAATTGACAATTGGTTTGAAGGAAACTGTGGTTGTTCTCTGATTAAGAGACTGGATGAAATGGGGTATTCAATGAGGAAACTCATGGTTGTTCTAAACCAACTATCAAGGAGTCATGATCAACCACTTAAACCTTGGTATGTTCTATAATTCATCATGTACAAGATGAACAATTGATGTGGAAGTTCACGTAATAATTATAAAGGTAACCATTAGGGTTTATATGATCCTTACTTTTGAGGTAATTATGGGTTACTATATGTTATGATGGAAGTGAAAGGCATGAGATAAAATTGAGGTTAAATTATGTTATGTTTATTTTTTATGATTTTATCTCTTTTTGGGGAATTATTTGAGATTTATATAGTTTTGGAAAAAGGAAAAAATACAGACCGTGTGACAACCCGTCGCGTCGGACAAAGCTGCAGGAATCGAACCCACAACCAAAGTGCAACTGGTATTTATCACCTACCACTGGACTACATGAAGTCCCTGGTTATTTTGACTGATTCTTTTTAGTTAGATGATTTTATGAATTAAGTGTTAGTCGATTTTGGGTTATCTATGGTTATTTATTAACCTATCATAGAGGATATGTGATTAGGTTAATTACTTCTCAATACGACACATTAAGAGCAACTGATGTTGTTTGGAGATAAATGTTATGATTTAACTTGGAAGAATATGTGACTAAATCCTTCAAATATTTGGGTTTCTATATTATTTTGGTTTACATTGAAGAATTTTATGGAAACATTTATTATTGAATGTTCCTCGTTGAACTTTGGGTTTTGTTGGACAAATTTTGGAGATTAAGAATAGATTTTCTTTTTTATAAAGGGTTTTCATTTTCTGGATTATCTGATCTTGTACTAACCTTTTTGGTTTTGGTTTTGGTTAAAGTCTAAAGACATGAGATGCATATAGTTCTCTTTTATGGATTAGGTGATTCTCTAGAAGTTGATTATAGTACTCTTAATGTGAACAAGTATTCCTAAATACTCATCTTTTAGAGAAAATATGAGTTTGTGTAATAAATCTAATAAAAGTTGAAAGTCAAAATGATAAGTAATTATTTTTCCTTATGAATAAATTCCTCAATAAAAAGTATCTTAAAACAAAAAGGTTTTCTTTTAACTTTTTTTACTCGGGAATCGAATAGTGTTTAACCCATCACAAGTTTGTGATTTTCTTGTGGTTAACTTTCTCCTAAACCTGTTTTCTATCACTCTCCATCAGAACATGACCCTTTGTTTTTTTCTTCCATGTCCATATTTTCATACATGGAATCCTAGTACGGGTTAACTCGGGTGACCTTTGTACTTATCTTTCATTATTTTAAAGTGATTGTTTTACCGACTCTTTTTCCGACGTGGGACTTTCAAGGATGTTTCCAACCCCAATTTTAAAATTGCGAGGACGCAATTCCCAAAAGGGGGGAAGGATGTAACACCCCAGGTAATTAAAGAATATGACATATTTATATTTATCCATATTTTTGAATAAAATATTAAAATTACTTTAAAGGGGATTCTATTCTCGATGGCGTACCCAATACGCAACAATGAGTATCTTGGGAATCTTACGTTGAACTCTAATAATAAAATAATATTATTTTAAATGGTAGTTAACGCCTAGCCGTTGTAATGGAGGGAATGAAATGAACTAACTAAAAAAATGATTATATATGTTTTTAAAATATTTTTACTCTTTACAATAAATGATAGAGGATTAAATATGAAAATGAATCCAGTTTTTAAGCGTAATCATTCTAATATTCTTTAAAGGTCGATTAACCGCCTTTTAATGGAGATCCCCTTTTAAATCCACTTTTTGACAATTTTATAAGCTCTATTTTTCAAAATAAACATATTATTTATGATTGGTACATTGAAATTTACCATGGGTTAATTTTTGGTATTTTTCTGACAATGTTCATTTTTCAATGAATAGGGAAAAATACTGCATTTTACATCAAAACTGTGTTTTCATATAATTTAATTGTATGGTTATATTATCTTTTTAATTTGTTTTAAAGTTTAATTAGAATATATTTTTACCATTTAATTCAATGATGGTTATTGGGATTAATTTCACTTTGGAATTAGGCATAAACAGGTGCCAAACTTTTCATAAATATTGTTTCTTAAAAAACCCACTATTTGTTTTGACAACGGGAAGTTTTTTAAATTAATTATTGAAATTTATGTGTTCGTAATTTGGTAAAATGAATTAAATATTTGGAATCCGAAGGTCCAAATTATGCAATTAAGACTCTTTTGTTTTTGGACATTATGAATAGTAACGACGGTAATTATCTTTAATTATCTTGATTAATGAGTAATCGGGTAGTTAAAGATAATAAGATAATATCATAACAATAAAAAATGACCGAAAAATGTGTCCTAAGGCTACTTTTTGTCTCATGGTAGACCATGGGATTCCTTGTTCCAAACATGGGTGCCCCATGGAATCACTTTTGTGAGAAAGAGACTTTATCTATTTATTTTTAAAGAATGTTAAATGTATCAAAGAATGTATCACCTACGTAAAATATTTTTCATTTTGTCTACATAAATGATATTTTGGACTATATATAGTCATTGGAAAGCTAAAACGATTTTCTACATCATAGTATTTTTATAATTTTTATACATTAAATAAATTAAATTATTTATGACATAATAATGATGCACCGATGACATCATTATTTAACGATTTAAATAAAATGGAAAGATATTGTAAAATCGAAGACCTACACATGTAAAAAACCTATTGGATGGGTGGATTTAGAACCATTATCACCTTATCCTAGAAACACATCAATGTGGGACCATTAAAATCAGAAACTCATTTGAAAATAAAGTTACATTTTATACCTTTCTAAGAGTGCCCCTCCCCTCCTCTTATAAAAGGCCCCCACCTCTACCTCCTTACACACACATCAAAAGCCTTTTTCTCGGCCAACCCCTGCCAATTTCATCTCTCCAAATACCTATATAACTCCTTGAAGCTTCACTTTGGTCAGAATCATTTCCAATAAAGCCTTTGAGCTCAAATCAAAGGAAGTTACCCGATTTTAAGGTAATGTCTTCACTTGAGTCCTTTTTTTATTTTGCTTCTCCAACCCCCTAAACCCTTTTTATTCATTTATATTGTAACAAATACTGTATATTAAATATACTAGGATGTTTTTATAAGAATTATTCGAGCTACACTTACACACACCTACATCTAATTGTTAAAGAACATACTATTTTCGTGGATGGTGAATTTCTGCCTCCCGAAACGATGATTGTTCAACATTCTTTTAACACCTTCAAAGGTGGACATTAAGAAGTCACTATATTTATATATGATATATAATATGTTTATTTGTTCCTTAAGTTTCTTTATTTTTCATTTATGGCATACCTTTATGGTTTCCATTATGGATAAACGCAATATCTTTATTTTAGGAAGTGCGGACTACCGCCCCCTCAAAGTGATTTGATTCGTTAATGTCATATGTGGGATGTATAAAGGATGGAATTAATGATATTATATATGTTATCCTACTGGAATTATAATATACCTTTATATCTTTATTATTTCATTCAACTTATTACAAAAAAAAAATGAAAGTAGCATTCATGCGTACGTACGACTTACCGTCTCCATGAACAGTACATTTCATTTCTTATCTCAAAATGTTATGTATTATTATAAGTACATATATATAATGGATATATATTTAATATATTACATATAAATTATGGATATCATTATGTTATTATAACATATATATATATATATCACATTTTGTTTTAAATTCCAATAATATGACAAAAAATGAAAGTAGCGTTCATGCGTACGTACGACCTACCGTCTCCATGAACGGTGCTTTTAATTTTTATCTCCAAATGATATGGAATAGTATAAAATGAATATATACTGGATATATATTATATTTAAAACATAAATACTATTATGGATATGATGTACCTATAACTACATGGAAAATTATTTTCCAACAAGGTCAATTTTTGACTCATATACCAAACATCGACAAAAACGTCTGATATGAAATCATATTATTAACCAAATATTATAACATTAAAATATGTGATATGAACTGAATAATAATAATTACTGGTGGTCCTTAAGCAATTATAAATTGGCCAATGTTTATTATTAAGGAATATAAAGAAACGAACAAGACAAGTTAGACTTGAGGTAAGGGATCATACTCCTCTCTTTCTTTTTAAGTACGCTCATTTATGCCATTCCTTTTAAATCTCATATTTATTGTTCATGGGATGTTCTTTTATATTACTCTTACTGTAATTTATATGTTCATATGATGAGAGACTCTATTCTCTCTCATCAATCCATTTTTGAAGTTTTGAGTGGCGCCGTTAGGCTGCTGAATTTTCATAAGAGATCTAACCTCTCTCTTTCATTTTAAGTACTCTCCTTTTTGTCACTTCTTTTAAGATCCTCTTTGTTATGTTGGGGGATGTTATTTTATATTCCTCTTTCTTTAAACATTATGTTAATATGATGAGAGACCCTATTTTCTCTCATCAATCCATTTTGGAAGTTTTATGTGGCGCTGTTAGGCTGCCGAGTTTTCGTAAGGGACTTTTCATCTCACTCTTATTCCCGTGAGATTTATGCTACATTTTCCACAATTTACTTTTAGTGGTGTATGTACTGCCCATTATTTTACTCATTGTGTAAAATAATTTCATTTATGAGTATTTACATCAATGTTGTATTGTCCTTCTTTCCCGGGGTGCATGTCTCGAATGATACTCATGTCGGTAAGGGAACCTTTCACCCTCCTCTTTTTAAAAGACATCTTTGGTCTGGTCTTTTAATTTACATATTTTTATGTTGGGATATGCTATCTTATATCCTTATTGATTTAAATTTTATGTCCAAGTGATGAGATCCCCTTTTTATCTCTCTTCAACTCATTTTCTGAATTTTGTAGTGATGTCGTTAGGCTGTCATATTTTTGCAAGGGAACTTCTTAACCCAAATTTTATTCTCTGGGATAAACATGTACTCCTTGAATATTTCATTCTATGAATATGTGTGAATAACCTATGATTTTTGGGTTTATTCTTTTGTCACACATAATTATGTAATTTAATTATCCTTAAATCAAGGATACCGTCTTTATAAGGGACTTTGTCTCAATCTCTATTCATTGAGGCATATTTTGTTTTATACACAAACATTTTTATACGGTGTGTAAACCCCTATGACTTTTATGTTTATTCAAAAGGAATATTTTATATACGAAGCGTTTTACTAAACGACAAATAAGAAAGTTTCTTTTTACGTACGCGGTGACAACGACCTTTTCTTCCACCGCGAGTATTATTTGATCTTTGGCTTCCTCAACAAGCCGTAATGTTTTTAAAATAAAATAAATACCATATACCTTTTTTTGTATTTTTGTATTGAAAATGGTTTTGATAAAGGATTCTATTATGTAAATATATTTAAATGATATATTATGATTGAAATGTTGAAATGTTATAATTCCTTTATGTTGGTTTTCTGTGTTATAATTTTATAATGGTACTTGGACATTTTACGGGTGGTTACGTGATAAACCATATGATGGGTGGTGCCGTGAATACCAGGACGGGTGGTTACGTTATAACCTCCAATTCATTGGGTATGGAAGTCGGCCGTATGGCTATGCCATTAAGTATGTATGGAAGTTGGGCGAATGGCTATTCCATTAAGTGATATGTGTGAAGTCGACCTTATGGTTATTTCACTTAAGTATGTTTATGTCCCAAGTTACCTTTATATGTTATGTGATCTTCATATGGGTTTTATGGTAATATTTTGGTTACAGAAGGGTAAGTAATGAACTTTTATTCAGTGAAGAGTTTTTACTACATCGAAAAGGTGAAAAGTATTACTTTGATAAAGTATACATGGGTTAATTGTTGTTTTGAATAACTATCAGTTTACATTTTTTGTGTATCCCTTATTGAGCTTTCTATGCTCACCCCATGTTTTTTTCTGAAATTTTTTTCACAGGACATATTGTGGAATCAGGTCAAGGATGGGATCACGGGAAAGTCATGCTATCTAAAACATGGAACTAGACATGTTTCTTATTAATATTTTTTATTTTTTGGAAACTTAGTGGACGTGTCTACTTTGTAATCTTTTGAGATGTAATAGTTATGTCCTAATTCTCTAAAACTCTAATCCTAAAATGATCCTCAATGTGAATTATTCATTTAATTCAATATTAAGTAAGGTTTAAGGCTGAGGCCTTATAACAAGAATTTCATTGATAAATTTCTGGGGATGTTACCATCATTGTTGATGAATTTTCATGAATATGTTTCATGAAATACTAAGTAATCCTAGAACTAATAGTTTTTACTGTTTTATGTCATGAATCTTATATGATACATATGGTCACATTAATTGAATGATTTCAGTAATGGAATTGAGTTGGGAGACTGAGTCAAGCTATTTAGATCATCTAAGTACTAAAAATAATACACCTATGAAAGGGAGCCTCAAATTATTAATGGTTGTATGTACATCATTTTTTGGGTCATAGTTTTGATGAAACCAGTTGGTGTTTCGCCAATATGACACCATGATTTTTTAAGATTAATAAATTTATATCTTGTTTTTATTTAAAATTGGATTAAATGCTTGGATGTAGTGAATAGTTTATTATTAGAGTTTGATATAAATAGCTGAATCATAGTATAATATGATAATGATTCATAACAGAGATGTTTCACTTCTTAGATTTTGAGTACAATGGTATATTTAGTTTCATGAATATCCAATCACGGTATTACACGAAAATTTGGGTTTATACATTGATTTTGGCTACTGGAGGGCATAATGATTTCACTAAGAATTAAGGCATTATCGTTAAGTGAAACGATGATGATCCTATGGGTGATGGCATGAATTTTAATGAGATGTTATCTATAGGTTAATCGACTAAGGTTTTTCATAATATTTTATGAATTAATTTGATAATAACAATAGGTAAAAAATATTTTGAATGAGGGATATGGTTTGATGAATGAAACAAATATTTTTAGAGAGTTCATATTATCAAGGATTATTATAAAAATGGTGTAAAAACGGTCGATTTAGTTACAAATTATATTCTAAGACTGTTATTATATTCTTCTAATCCTAGAAACGTTATTAGCCTTATATATGTACAATCAATGATGTTTTTTGTGTTTATAATGAGATTCATGTTCATGGGTCATTTTTTATTGTAAAATAATAATCTTTAATAAGTTAGAAATGAAAATTCGATGAATTTGTTATTATATATATATTACATGGGCTGAAACATCACTGTAATATGTTTTTGGTGAGTTTGAAGGATTTTGAGGTTTATTTGGTGATCATGTGAATTTCATAGCATTATTCCATTTTCCAAATTGATATATATACACTACATCTGGCTCATCACAATTTATTTGGTGGGATAAACTTCTAGATGATGGGATGGGTTGGGTCATTTTTTCTATAGGGAGACACCATGGCATAAAGGCTTCCGGGAACATCTTGATATGTGATTGTCACTATATACAATCTTTTTTGGTGCTTTTTTAATAAGGAAAGGAACAATACATCTGTTAGACTATCCAATTAATAGGGAATAAAAAATGCATGATTTCCTTAATATATTTTGTAGTATAACCATTATGAGTTTGGGGAACACTTCACATTGTGGTTGAAGGAATCAAACTATGGTGGACCTTATGTGTTTCATTTGTCTAAATGGAATAACGAGACAACCCAAACTAAAGTCACATATATATCACATTATTTTAATAATATAAACATTTATTTAAAATATTACTTCACAAGATAATAAGTTAAATATGTTTTCTCTATTAAATAATTATTACATACCCAACTAATTCAACATAAATACTTAATCATATCTCTTATTCATATTTTCACGTGGATTTATTTTACATGTAGAATTATCATGAATAGAAATCAAAAGATGGGGTAGCTCAAATACAATTTATGGGAAACTTATTAATGATCCAAAATGGGTTAGATCATAATTTTTTAATAAAATATAAAATTTAAGGAAAAAAAATCTATTATGATTATCTTTAAATAATATGATATAATCATAAGAAACTACACAACATCATTAATAATGGCTTCAGATAAAGGAATGATCACAGAAGCATAATCATATATCCTTAAGATAAAATAAAAAATATCAAAACAAATTTTCCATAATAATGAACATTTTACTACATTATGAGAAAACTCAATCATTAACACTATTGTGATGAATCCCAATCATTTACTTGATTTAAATTATGAAAAAAACCATTCTTATGACACTATGAGATAACCCTATCAAGTACACATTTTTCATTATCTCATGTGTTGTAAAGCTATACACTTATAATTGGAGGGTGATATTGGAACACAAATATAATCATTCATACTTATCTTTATAGATTAAGACAATCATTCATCATATCATAAATAACCAACAGAAGGAAAATGGGTATCATAACATTTCCATCTATTATCACATAAAAATTTAAAAAAATATTTTATTGGATGAAAAAAATATCAAATCACACAAAAGGTATATATCATAAGAGTATACAGATAGTGAACATGATCACTATTTAATAATCATTATATATTTTATTGGTAGAGAGGACACATGAATCTATATCATGAAAATAATTTCCCTATATATTAATGAACATTATTATTAAAAATATGAAACCATTCAATAAAATAATATGAAAAGCATAATGAGGAAAATGAATATTAATTTATATAATAATTCTAAATAGGGAAACCATGTCATGAAATTAAATAAAAGGCAAGAAATTTAAACTAAATGAAAAAAATCCCAGAAAAAAAGAAATACTTTTATAAACTTAAAATAAATTATTTTAACTCCAAATCAATAGAAATGTTAACATAATAAAAATTTAATTATGTTAATAGAAAAAATTGAAATATCTAAATATTATTTTTATTTAGATTTTATAAAATGGAAATATTTAAATAAGAAAAAACTTGACATAGAAGACAAATTCTTGTTATAAATGACTTGGATTGTTCATATTCACATATCATTATTAGCTATGAGGAATGTGATCAATGTAGATATTTTTTGGGGGAAAATTAATATTCTCTAGAATATAAGAGAAAATAGCATATAATTTTTAATATATTACATTAAATGATATATATATATATATATATATCTAATGCAGAAAACCCAACTACACTAACCCAAACTAGGTGATTTCTTTTTAAAATTAACCTATGTTATATGGGATCTCATCCCAAATGACTAATCAGTTTATTATTCTTGAAAAAACTGATACATACATGATTCCCAGAATAAATTGGAAAGGTAAAACTTTATACCAAAAAAAGTCTTACATCAATGATATTATTCATAACATACTTCTTCATTTGATGGGGAAAAGAAAAATAATATTGTGTGTTCTCAAATCCATTATAAGTGTTTCTTACAATAAAATAAGTCATGAGTAAATAAGGAATAATCAATATGGAAGGGTGAATATGAGAAATTACATTAAATTTATTCAATAACCAGATAATTAAGGAATCCATATATCATATATATGAAAAAAATAAATACCGATAAGAGTAATTTAACTCTAAATAATGTAAATGATTAATATTTGAGATCATGATCTACAAATCGGGATATCTTTACCATAAAATCGTTATGATAATTTAATTTAACTGATAGGTGGGTGTTGCTGAAATACTCCTTCAATAATTTTGGCCATTTAATTTATCTTGTCATAGATGTCGATGTATCAATGAGATATATGTACTTGATCCCCATACTTTAATGGGTATATAATTAACTTCTCATATAATTAATGATCAGTTAAATTCATAAACACTAATATTTATTAAAAAATATCAGTAATTAATAATGATACAAAATATTATGATTTCTCTAGTTAGTAAAACAACATTCATAATAAAGTAATGTTTGTAAAATTTTGTATTTATTATGTAACAATCGAATACATGATCAAATGAATATGAATGTATAAGATAATTTTAATTTCCAATTAAAAATGATCATATGATGGTGAATATTTTAAGATACTGTTAACAGAACAGAAATAATAATAGATAAATTATAAAAATCAATTATTTTAAAATATATTTTTTTTGACAACGTAATGTACATTTTAGAATAACATAAATTAGAATAAAAAATATAACCAAAAAATTCATTAATGTTTTTTATTTTTAGAATAATTGAATTCTTGTAGAAGAATAAAAATCACATAAAATGGTTTTTGTGGGGTAGGATGTAATTTAACACCACACACATTAAAAAAATTAGGCTTTGACCATTTATTAAATACATATTTTAACAATTTAGTAAAATAATTAGACACATTCATTATAAAGTTTTTAAAAATTATAATATAAAAAAAGATCAATAAATAATTTTTTTATAAAATGGACTTTAGTAGAGGATTTTAAAAAAATGGGTATATGAGAAAAAGTATATACAATGAAAAAATGAAATTAGATTAGATTTTCTTTTAAATAATTCGTGATATTTTTCAAGATAAAATTGATTAAGATTTGGAATCTCACCCAAATATTTAGATAATAATAAAATAGATGGATTTTTAAAATGGTATATTATAGGTTTTCTTCAATGAAAATATACTGATTTGAAAAAATATCATTGTAATGTAATTTCTTACTTCATTGGTAACATTTAAAATATAACCCCAAAAAAGATTAAATATTAATTAAATCAATAATTTAATAAATAAAATATATTCATTTTATATAGATAAATTGGGAAATATATACACCACATTAAAATAAAAAGGTCATTAATACCAAATATGTCTCAATGAGGTTGAAATTGAGATGCAATCCCTCAAATAATTTTTAAAATACCTCATTAGTGATAAACAAAAGTATAATAAATTTATATTTATTATAATTACAAAAAACATTCATATGTATAATATTATATATTATACATTTATAACATCCTATATTCTTTTTGTTAACAACCAGTTTTTATTTTCATTGTTTCGGTAGTTAAATCCATCATTTGTTCACAATAATATTTATTTTTTTGTTCTATCCTTTTACATTTATTTTGGTATAATAAACTTTAAAATGATATTAATTATATTAATATCATTTATATTAAATTAAAAAATTTATAATGTCATCTAAAAAGGGTACATATATGAAAAGTTATTACACTGTTCAGGGAGAAAATAGCTTTTTTTGTACACCTGAACGTTATTTTCACATTCCATCATATGGAATAAAAAAGGTTAAAAATAATTTAACATTATGACATTATTTTTGATTTCATATATTTATTATATATTCTTAAAATCTATGTTTTCTACAATCCTTATAAATATGTAATGAAATAAAAATTACATCACTTTGTGGAGGAGGCCGCCCACGCATAGGAACACAGATCCTTATTTTTTCCAAATGGATTTTCCACTAAAAAATATATGATATTATAATTAAGACTAATAATTATTATATATATTATATATATTCATGATTTTTTTCTTTCTAACCATACAAGTTATATTTTTAAAAAAACCTAATATCACTGCTACGTAAACATATCAAGCCATATATATTCATGAGAATTATTTTTCCATTTCGTAAGATAGGATATTTTCTAAACATGGTTGACCCATAGTCCTTATAAAATTTTAATACATTGTTTATATTTTATATATTATTTTAGGATTTATGGAATATATTTACGTCATGTATAAGAATAATAAAATTTAAAATAGTCTATAAAGAATATTGCCTCTTATTCGATGGACTTAAATGAGATTCCTTCCAAAGGACTCTTGGAATGGTATTTAAATAAGTCCATAACATTTAGATCAATGATATTTAATTTTAAAATAGTTTTTATAGGGTTTTCTCTGAGATATATTGCTCAATGATTCATAAATAAAAGAGAGAATGTGTGCCCTTTTTATGTTTTGGGAATGGAACTTTTGGAAATTCATGAAATATTATCGTATAATTTTTTTATGTCATGTAAATTGGTTACAAAATGTACTGGATTGATATATAATGAGTTTATTCTCCTAATATAATCCTAACATTAAATTCATATAGTATTATATATCATTTTAGACCTTTTTTATTAAACCCTTTGCTAAATTTTTTACATTAACGATGGTTAAAAATATTTTAATTTTAATAGGAAATAATTTTACTAATATTTTGAAAATTGGACCATAAATATCAAGGAGATATAATTTTCCACCATATCATATCCCCCAATCCTAGTTCAAAATTCTTCTTATATTCAAATAACTTAATGTAATATTATCTTCCCAAAAAATTATTAATATCATTTTCTATAATATTGATTTGATTTGACAATACTGTCAAAATGAAAAAAAAATTAATTCAAATATAATACTATAGAACATCTCAAATGTCATATATTCTTGTATAAAAGTTTTTGAAACACAATATTACATCCAATTTTTATTAGACTGATTATTGTTTAAGTCATTAATTTTATTTTTATAATAATTGAATAAATATTTTTTTTTGATTTTTGTAGAATCATGTTAAACTATTGGATCATTAAGAATTATATGAATTAAAATGATAATAAAAACTAAAACATCTATCAAATGTAAAATTAAAACAATACATTACCACTCTTTTCCTTATAGAAATGTATTATACATTATAAATTTGATTGAGTGGATTTTTTTAATGTTTTTAATGTAAAATTATTGTAAATATCATTGAAATATGGAACCATGTGGCCATATTTTTGATTCACAGACATACACAGCTGACAAAAGTTCATATTATTAGATAATGACATATTTTGGGGAAATTCAGTATATTATCTAAATATTTTAATAATTTTTCCAGTTTTAAGCCTATTATTATGAAGAAATTTCCACAAATGTTATTGTTCCCAATGACCATAAATAAATAATTTTTTTACTAAATGGAAATCTATTTTATTAAAATTAGTTCACATAATTAGTATAAACTATTTTAATATAAAAATTTTAGGCTACAATAAAATTCAATTTTTTAGTAAAATGTGCTCTTATGTAAAAAAATGAATATGTACCAAAGTAATGTTATATATGATTAAAATATAATTAATTAAGTATAATATATCTATCTTAATGATTAATATTTCCTTTTTTATTAATATATAATTACTTTGTGGATTAATAAAATAAAATACATAGTTGAAAAACAATAATATGTTTTTTTCGTTATTCAGTAAAAATCAAACTTTTTTAAAAACTCCAAAAATATCATCCTAATATATAATTGGCATGGTGAATTGAAAAAATTATATAATTGTAACAAAATAATATTTTAATAGGTTTTTTGGTTCATTTAATATTAGGTTTTTGATTAAAATAGTAATCGATGATTTTTTTAAGGAGAATATATGAAAAAATCATCAGTTGTTACATTCCATCACCAATAGTGAAATTTCACCCAAAAAAATTATTAGTCTGATAAAAATAATAAGGATACTTATGACTCATCATAGACCTATGTTACAACGTATAATACTCTATTTTATGAATTCTTCTCAATGAATTTACTAGATGAGTGGTCATGTTTATTAATGTTTTCTCTCTAGGATGAGAAAACTTTATCCAATAGTTTTCATACAGAAGATCATGCTCTAGAGTTATATCTTATGAATTTAGTTCATTGTAATTATAATTTATGTACTTATTTAAGATTGATACATGGAACTCAAATTAAACTTGATATGGATTTATATAAATCTAAATGTCATAATCTATTATCCTAATATAATTCTGAATTTAATGGGACTAATATAACTTAGGATCAATATTCCCATATTTAAAAATAACATGAACATTACTTAAATAAGTATTCATAGAAATACCTTATCAATAACTACAAACTATAGATCTCATTATTAATATACATCATATCCTTTTTGTTGAAATTACCTCACCATAATGTATTTTTGAATTGATCTAGACTTCTCAATCATTTCTTCAACAATATTAGGCACTACTAGCATTCATTATATAACTTAATCCCAAAAAGATTAGGGTGTACACATCCATCTATAGTGTTCTACATAGGGATCCATTAAAAAGATTGAGTGAAATATATAGCGTTAAAATAAATCTATCATTGAATTTTGTTTATCCAAAAAACTATTGAAATATATAAAAAGATATCAATATGTATTTAGTTGTTATAATTGAATTATATATTACAATATGTATAAGGATAATAAATATTACTAATAATCAACTCTATTTCAAGATCATACTAAAATATTCCCCATAAAATTAATGTATTCATCAAATCCCAAAAAATATGATTGAGATTGGTACACCAAAAAATATTAAAACATCCTTAATGTATAACAGGTTATTGAAATCAAGAGAGAAATGTTACCCAATAGTGAAAAAATGAAATGATTTCAGTAGGAGATCAACAACAAACCAACTAAAATTGTTCCCATTAGTTGTATATGGCAGTCCATTGATGAATTCCATGTTAATATTTTCTCATTTTCATTTTTGTATGTGTAATGGATGTGACATCCCCTTAGAGTTATATTTCTCCGAATAAACATAACGACACAACTAGAATTAATAAATATACTCTATAATCTTACTTCCATGTTTATCAAAAATTAATAATATTATATATATATATATATATATTTATAATATATTCCATGAATAATTGATAATGAGGGAATATGATATTTATCCAACATCTCATTATTTAACTCTATTATTGATGGGATATATACTTAGTTCTTGAACACTATCATTGCAACATGAACATTATTGAATACTGGTATATTTGGTTCATTCTAATTTAATTCCATATCTTACTTTGATGCATGTTTTACTCTCTCTTGGATGGGTTGTTGAACATTAATTTGAGAAAGAAAATATTTTTTCATTTCCTCAGGAATTCAAGATCCAAAATAAAAAATTCACAATTTATTTGATATCTTGAAACCCACATCACATAGAAACTAGCATGATCTTTCAAAATGAGGTTATTAACAACCATGATCACCCTTCCTTGGTGGTTTCTTATTAGTAGTCATTTTATTTTATCAATACCAACTATATTCTATTGTTCATATACTATTATTTATATGTAAAAATGTACATCTATAATTTATGTTTATTTTATATATCACTTCATTCAATCGAAATATAACTCCTCGATATCTTCAATGAAATACATATTGTTTCCAACTCGAAATCCCGAGTCTATTATTTCTAAAAACAAATATAATTTTTTTAAGGAAAAATATATCACCCAATAATTTTACATGAGAAATAATCCTAGTACATTCGTTAATGCACCATTATACATCAGAGACAGTATTTTACTATATGTTATTATAAGAATAATATAATCTTACTAAAATTTTATTCATTAATTTGAAATTATTATAATATTCATTTATCCAAAATTAAAACAACCCTTATCCATCTATACATAGTTAGTGGATTAGATAAGCATTAGAAATATCTAAAAAATAATATTTTTTTATCATAGAAATCCAATAATACTATGAATTATTGTTTTGATGATTAGTCTATGTCATTATTAAATAACATTTTCTTCAGAGGATCCATTGATATACCCCCACATAAGAATATTTTCATAGTGAATGAAACAATTTGAACCAGAAAAAATAGACATGAAAAATTTATAAAACCACATTTTGATTCACATCATTTTTAAGAAAATTAATAAATTTCATTTATTATCATACATAACCATTGAATATATAAGGATGAAATATATAAATTCTACCAGAATTTACTCAAGATAATGTCAATATATTCTATTAATTTAATATTTACATACAAATAGAAAATGGGTGTGTCCAACTTAAATTAATCTTAATCCATAACGGGTATACTCACAAGAAAGTTTTTCTTAATATCATATTTTGTGAACATTAGTGAATAATATCAAATTTTATGATAAATATTGGAAAAATATTTTACTCTCTATAATTGATCAAAAATATCATTGATATATGGTACAGGAAACTAGTTTATTATATAGATTAATTATGATACAACTAATCAATGTATTTTCCAAGACTCTCATAGATTTGTTTCCTAAATTCCAATAACTCAAATGGAACTGTACTATATTTATTTTTTTAAATATTTGTAGTATCATGAATTAGTTATATTTAAAACTCAACTTCAATATTTTTTTTAATACTAAGAAACTCTTCTTGAAACACATAAAAATACTCAATCACAGTTGGAATATTTAAAATATTGAGTTGCCACTCAATGCTCTGAGATAAATATAACACATTAATAGGTATTAAAACTGATATGATGGAACTAATTTTTGTGTGTGTTCAGGTTCATCCTCTAAAAACATTATATCATTAATGAATTGAGAATATCAAATGAAACATATCTTCCTTTGAAAATTTAAATATTATCTATACCAAGAGAGAAAATAAATATGAAATATTAAATCACAATTATCCTAAGGAAAACAAAATTAATTTTAAATATGAAAACTCAAATAATCTTTTATCATAGGGGAGTAATTGAAATTACATGAAATCCACATATCATATAGAATTTCCCATAACATCTCAACATCTAATAATTAAGGTTTTTTATGAAGGTAGTGTTTTGGTCAATGAACAATAAACAAATTTTATTGAAAAACCCAATGGTTACACAATTATGAAATAAGTAATTTTGTTTAGATCCCTAACATAGAGTGGAATAACTCAAGAGGAAGATCATACCTCCAATGAATTTCATGAGTAACACCCATATTATCAAGCCCATCAAAGATACTATTTTCTTCATGATATGTATGAGTGACGATGAAATTTATATCAGAAAGAGTGTTCGTGCAGTCCATCTAGCAAGTAGTGAGTGCCCAAGGATGATGAATAGAACCATTCCAAATAGTGTGTAAAATAGTAGTGGAGTCACTCTCAATCCAGATGTTGTTCCAATAGTGTATCTTGGCAAACTAAATAGCATGGATAACACTCTTTATCTCGTCTTCCAATGAGGAATCAAGACTGCAAGAGCTATAGAAGAAGTCGAGCGTCTGGTCAAGGTGAATTCTGAAGATGGCTCCACAACCTGCAAGGCCAAGGTTGCCTTTAGAGGAACCATACACATTGACTTTAATCCTTCCTGGGGGAGGAGTCTTCCTAAAAACATCAAAGGTAGATTTAGGGTGAGGGTAATTTCCGTCAACCCCAATACGTCAAATAATCCCAAGGTCACAAACTGAGTTGTTGAAATGATCCTTTTGAATCAAAGTCACCTCCCGAATAATGATGAGTATTTTCATTTTACCTTCATTAATCTTGAATGAGTTGTTACTAAAAGTAAAATCATTTCTACCATAATATATCACATGTAGAAGCTTCACTACACATATGGAAAAAGGTTCTTTATTTATTGGGAGTCAAGATAGTATATACATCATTGTAGCTGTGATGTTATTGAACTACAAAACCAACATCTATACTACAAAATGTCAAAAATATAATTCAAGAGATCAGTTTCTATATCACAAGAAATAAGGAGGAGATTAATATCATCTCAATTTTTTTTGGAATATAACATTTTGAACAATGATTAATCCTAATAGATTGTATGTAGGTATCCTTGGGGATTATACTATTGGAGATACACCAAACTAAGGTGAATATAAAAGGCTTAAACTAGGATTTATTTATGTTTTTAACCAGGATAAATTGTTTTCATCCATGTTGAATTAGTGATTGTAGTAACTTTTAGATTCAAGAATCCCATTGTGATCAGCCTGCCAAAAAATAAAATCATCCGTATTAGTGAATGGATAGCTATCAACAATGTGATTTATATCCTCTAGCAAACAAGGGTTTTGCGAATGCATGACATTATTTATGGAGTCATTCTGGTGGAGAGTAGGATGGTTATAGGGAATTAATAAACATTTTCACTTATTTAGTGGATGATAATTTAGTGTTTTACCTCCCTCATTGTTGCATCCACTTTGGCTATTGTAATTCCATATACATTTTCTTATCCACTTAATATCATCAATAATATAATCCATTTACACTTGGGAAACATGATTGAATAATTCCATGTATTTTTAGAATTTTATAGTATGGTAGTAGTGGTTTCATTATATACATTATATTCACATAAAAAATGACCATTATCACCAAACTATTACAAAACTACAATACCATTCATGAATTTTACATTTAATTTTTTTACATAATTTTTACTTGATGTTCATACACATGGATATGATTCCTTTTTCCTGGTGCTCATCTAAACTCTTTTTGTCATTATTTCCCAAGAATTGTTTCCATTTCAATTATACATGAAACTATATCATCATATTATCTAATCAATTGTGAAATTAGTACCCTTTGAAGTTTTTTTATTATGCCCCTAACAGTTACCATAAATCTTTATTATGGATTTAATTTGTAGTATGATGAATAACTAGATATTATTGTAATGTTAGCCTCATATTTTGTGAAAAATTATTTTATTTTTTCTCTAAAATGAAGAACATCCTCCCTATTTTTTATTGTTACTCCAAAGGGAAATTATTATCAATGAAAATCATACTAAAAGATCAGTTTTCAATACACTGTATTTATTTGTACTCTTTAGTGTTATGGAAGTATGATCATTATTGGACATAATTTTTTATAATGTAGTACCACTCGAGAATTACATTTTCACATTAACTACATCATAAAGCTGGAAATATCTTTTTGAGGTGTATAATACATTTATTAAAATCCAATAGATTTTTTATTCCATTAAAATATTTACTCTACTTTCAGATGAAGTGATCCATTAAAATAATATATTATTTTTGAACAATTAGTTTCTCTAATTGAGAATGGTTATTCATAACGACTAGATTAGTCTACCATATTATATATATCATCAACCCAGGACCAACACTAGTTGAATTTGAATTCTCATCAGGGGAATTCCTTCATTTTATATGGGCATTTATTAACTTTACTATGATTATTTGCATCACTATGTAATGGAAAATAGTGCTTTCACTCATAATTATAAAAAATATTGAGGTAAAAAATAAAAATCCATAGCATGGTAAATGTTTTAAAATAATATTAGGTATTGACATAATTGAAATGTTCTATATGTTCATTAAAATTATATATCCCAGAGTCTCTGTTGAGCATCCTATAATACGAAAAATATAAACCCTAAATCTAGTAACCTAGATTCGATGTATTTATTATTCCACAAGAATATAATGTAAAAATTATCATCATGAATGACCTGTTATTTTAATAGTTCTGATAATGCAGTTAAATATATAATGCCCATATAACACTATCAATATTATATATATGAAACAAGAAAAAAATTTCTTACATTTTATTATTTATAATAACATTATTTATATCATATGAGATTAAAAAGGGTTATATAAGATTCTTAGTATGAGTAATGTGTAATAGAAGCTAGCATGCATAAAAAATGAATAGTAAAGATAGGAAGGTACATAACAATAAATGTATTCCATTTAATAAATTACATGAGAATAAAAAGTGAAATCATATAATGTCAATGGAATTATCTCATGTATAATTATAATTTAATTTTAAATGGAGAAAATATGTACTATTATACTTCATGATCTCATACATCATAATATTGTCCATTCAATTTGTCACACGAGGCAAATTGATGCATCAAGGAGATATCTATAACTAAAATACACCCATCACTACAAGTCAAATATATTACTGCTATATTTAATTATCAATTTAATTCAATGAAATATTCTAAATCAATAAATATTTGAATTTAGTAAAGAATATAAAATATTTATATTTCCCAAGTCAATAGAATGAACTATATATTAAAACATTAATTGTATAAAATTTATAAAATTTATGATATAATAATATCTAATAACTAAATAATATGTATATATAATTAAAATCAATATGTTATTAAAAACAATTACATTAATGTGATTATTTTAGTAAAAATTAATTTTCAAATTATATTAATATTGGATAAAATATGACTATAAATTTATTTTTATAAAACCATGACATTCTAAAAGAATAACATTTTAATAAATAACTTGAATGAAATGAATCTCTAAGAATAAAAATGAAAAACACCACCAATAACATAAAACATATTTACTATTTTTTAAAAATTCATTCAATGATATATCTTTAATTTCACACTATACTACATTATCTTGGGATACATGAAACAATGACATTCATTAATAACATACATTAAACAGAAGACCGAGTTTTACCGAATACTAAAAATATTATTATTTAAAATGAAAATTATCTACTAGTTATTAAATTTTTTTATGACTAGGATGAAAAAATTGAAGAAAAATATTTTGTAATTAAATGGTTATCAATTAATTATAAATTAATATAAAAAAAAATTGAATGTAAATGAAATGTTTTTATAAAAATATATTATAATGTTCAACAACTATTTTATCATAATAAATAAATTAATTATTATTTGTGAATTATTTTCATAAAATTTATTTATTATATATTAAATAATATTTTTAACAAAATATTATATATTTTATAGGTATTAGATTTGAAAAAATTCAATTTCACACACATAAAGTTGTATTTTTTAGGCATATATGATTAATTTAATGTAATTTTTGTCATAAATAAATTTTGGAAGGATTATATTTTTTAAATAAGTAAAAAATTAATTTTCAAATTAATTTTTCAATATAATATTAGGGTGAATTGTTTATTATTTTTTAGAAGTATAATTTTTTAATGAATTATGATATATATTCGATTTAATAGAAAAGTACTTTTTATCGAAATTAGTTATAGTGTAAAATTAAATTAGTAATTGGGTTTAGGATATAAATATTTCAATAATAGAACATAAATATAATTTTTTTGTGTTACAATAGATTATATATTTAATTTATAAAGAAAATCTATAAAAAATATTGAAACATTTTACATTAAAAACTTTTTTTCTCGACACTTCGGTTGGATTAATATTAATTTTAATTTCTATACTAATGAGGTTTGCATTTGAAAAAATTGATTTCATATTTGGATTAATATTTATTGTGGAATATATTTAATTTAATATAAGCTTAATCCAACTATATTTGTGAATGAAATAAAAATTACTTATATTGATTAAGAGAAAGTCAATCTTACCAATGAACAAAACATTATTCATGTAAGGTGAAATGAATTAGAATCATTTAAAACAACAATTTCATGACCATATATAGACATGAACCCTTATAAGAACTTTTTTAGGATCTTTTGGATCCACATGACATTAAAAAATGTTGAAATATTTCTCACATTCTAAATCATACAAATTTTCCTCTCACCCCATCTATAAAAGGCCTCACACTCTCCCATTTCTTCAAACATCCATAACCAAATCGATTCATCCATGGAAAGATAAAATATCTGTCAAAAACCCATAAAATATCCTTTAAAACTTTTATTGGGTGGAAATACAACTAGTATGTAATTAGGGATAACCAACAGATGATACCAGAAGAAGAGGTAATTTTTTTTCTAAAATTGATTGTTTTTCTTCCTTCTCCACCACCATAAATTATTTTTATATAATAATTATATAATAATATATATATATAATTATAAGTTATTATATTTTTTTTGAAAAACCTACAATATCACACACTTCTATCAAATGGGTTATGGAATAAATATTTTCATTTACGGGGGACTACTGCCTCGCGAACTGATGTTATTTGATTTTCCATTGTCACATTTAAATGATTAAAAATTTTATGGAATTTTTATTTATAGTTAATATATATGATTTTTATGATTTTAATATGCTTAATTAATATTTATATCACCCATAACATCATGATTTCATTTTTTGTGAATATGATAAAATCAGTTGTGTGTAACATGTTCTACCACCTAATGATGTGATGTGATGTGATTCCTTCACACAATTAAAGCAATGTATTAATGTAGTTTCTTATGAAATAGATGATATATAAAAAATATTAATGAAAATTTAATTTTAATATATATATATATAAAGAAATTAATATTCATTCCTTCTAAACGATAAGAAAAGGGAACCATAGTTCTTACATACATATGGTCAACCATCTTCTGGAATGGTGTATTTCACATTTTCATAGAAAATTGGGAGGATTACTCTAAATACATAAATACTAATGATATATTATAATTAAATCATATTATTCATTTTCTATATGATGATATAATAATATATATAATATTAAATATAATAAAAATATGAAAACATACATGAGACACAAGAATATTATGCCACGAACAAGTGAAAATAATGAAAGATTATTAAAAAATAGGTGATAAGGTGTAGTAAAAGAACTATATCAGATATAATAAATATCAATATGGTTATTTAATAAGTTTATTAAAATAATAAAACAAATATATATTTGGATAATGGGTGTTCAACCAAAATTGAGTGTATGGTAATAGATTTCATCTCGATTTACATTCTAGTCATAATAATTTTTTTATACACCAATTCACTTTTAGATAGTTTTTATATGACAAAAATAAATTTATCATCACGAAAAATGCATCATTCTTAGAATTTCAAATTTTACTTCTAATTAAATCATTCAAGTGGATTTTATCTGAAAATTACCATGTATTAAAACCTATTGAACAATATGACTTTCTTATGGGATTGATAACAATATATAGAAATAATAACATTCATGTGAACAATTTCATTGGAAATTTATTTTCACTTAAATAACAAAATATTAAATGATGGATATGATTATTTCCTAAACCATATTGCATTTTTACATACATAGATTACATTTATTGTTTTTTATTAATTTGGGAAATATTTATAAATATGTATCATTTACTCAATATGGATGTTTGATGAAAAGGAACATTGTTTATAATTTAAATCCATTAATATATATATCGGGAATGATTTGGACTAGTAGTGACTTGTGGGGTTGAAAATTTATATATCCCCTTGATGCAATGAAAGGACTCGTTAGGTATATCAGTTGGATAAATTAAATAGGATTCCACCTATAGTATTTTAAAAATATTGTGAAAGGTCTTTATTGTATAGGTTTTATTGTATTTCATGAAAGATTTATAATAAATAATCATTACCTTAAATTAGAATACATTTTTATTGTTTTTATCTATGATATTTTCTCTTTGATGTTATTTAATAATGAATTTCATTATCAGTTTGTTGAGTGAAGGGAAATTATTTTCAGTTAATAGCATTCCATATTTCTTCTTCATTATCTCATTATAATACACATATTATTTAAAATTATTTTTTGTTTTATTATCTAGAATTTCCATGTCGATTATGATTTTGATTCATGTTTTCTTTTAATGAAATTAAACCATGTGAGTAATTTGAGATATAACTAATCTATTTTCTTTTCACTAGGTCATGATGATAAGATATTTGAATTAGTATTCTAGGAATAGTTTTATTAGATTTTAAATATATTATATTTTATTATTAATTAATAATGTAACATGGGTATCATTTTTGTATCTAGTTGCCCAAAACTACCACATCGATCGGCCATTTCATAAATTTTTTCTTATTATTGTGAAAATATAATTAGTAAATGAATTGTCTCAAGGCTCCTTGGGTTGGGGCTGTTATATTTGTTATTAAAGGAGGTTTAGTAGAATCTTTGTAAACTGGATTTAGTAAAACATATATTAAAGAAAGAAACCCTAAGATAAACTATGTAGAAAATTTATAACAAAAAATATTAATATATTGGAATTATATATTATGATTTATAGTTCATAATCATATTAGTTAGTCCATTATATTCCATCATATAGTGATGAAAATAGGAAGGTAGAATGGTATCAATTCTCATGGCTAGTGTGGAGGCGTCCCTATCGAGTAAGCTTATATAGCCAGTATTAAAACTAAGCATGTTATTAATATATGAGGTTATTTAATTAGGTTATGAAACATAACCAATATCAGATGGAACAACCTATAACATATTGAGATTCTCCTCTGATGGATCACAATTTGTGAAAGTGTCCCCAATTAAATAGTGGTACAACTGATCCAATGGAACGTTAGTAATTTGTTAAGTCATTTTAGAATATATTTAGGGAATTTGGATGTGGTGAAAATAAAAGTTTACACATGAAGTTTATTTTCTCAATAGAGATGTTGAACCATAATGGTCATCGATATAGAATACTAGGGAGAAAGAGGAAATTGAACAAATTGAATGGAATTCATTTATAGAATCATTCTTTGAAAATTATTACCCTCATTATTAAACATATAGATGAATAGAAATATATTTATTATAATTAAAATTGATGAATAAAATATTGTGTTGTACAATGCTACATTTAGAAGGATATCATGGTATTTTATGGATTTCATTTTCAACATGGAATGTATGATTGACTTTTTTATATATGCATAAGCCAAAACTCTAATTGGCGATGGTTCTTGAAATATTTTCATTATATAAAAAATTAGTTTTCTATTTTACCAGTACAATAAAAAAATTGTAAATGTATTAGGTGTTAAACAAGAATAAATAAAATAAGTGGAAAATAGATAAAATAATAAATAATGGGATGAAGGGAAAGATAGATTTACGCACATGTGAATAATTGTGGAATGAATACCCAGTGAAATGATGGATGAGACTATGAGTTTTTATATGTTTGTTGAAATTGGTTACCATGAAAAATAATGAAAAATGAAGATATAAAAAAGTACTATTTAATTTTTAAACTATATGGATATGCGCTCACTACAAAAATGAATCTTCCAAACATCAAGATATTAAACATCATACAAATTTAATGGATCAGCTCCCAACATATGCTACTAATTTAATTGGTGGAATGAATTTAATTGGTGGAATGATCTTTGTGGACTTCTAGTTCGATGATGAGGGTCTCTGCATCTATCTTACATGGTTTTTCTTTAGATTGGGTTTTGAGTAGTTGGTTTTCATCTAGTCTTCAATTCGGAATTAGATGTTTGAGAGGGTATGGCATTGCCATCAGTTCCAGGCCCATGCACTTATGCACAGGATAGTTAGTTGGCAGCAAGGAGTAGAAGGAGGCTGATTTTATTGTTTATGTTGCTGGGTGGGGCTCTTCAATGCAATCTTGGTGTTTTTTGGCCTTAAAATTTTGTTTGAGGGTGTTTTGATTGTCCTAAGTCGTGAAGTCATCTATGGTTTTCCCTTTCCCCTCAAAAGTGTATGAATAATAAAAATTTAATTTTCAGTTATACATAAGATCAATTTTTACTGAATACTACAAATAATATTATTTAAAATGAGGGCAATTTTCGGAATATAAAATTGGATGTTGTTAATTATATTATATAAGTTATAAAAATAAGTGGTTGAATTCATTGGTTTCCAGTTAATTTGAAATGAATATAAAAATCAATTAAATATAGAGGAAATATTATTATTGATAAATTAAAATGCATCTAAAATGATTTATCATTATAAATTATTGTAATTACTATTATTTAATAATCCTAATGAATTTTATATATAATTTATTCAGTAAAATGTTTTTACATTCATTCTATATATTTTTTATGGATAAGATAAGATCAAATATATAATTTTCATAAAAATTTATAATTTAATAAAGGTAATTTTATCTCTTTTAAGGGTGCACTTATTTTAATACTGAATGATGAAAATATTATAAAACATATTTTAGAGAAATAAATTCATTGTAAAAATTTTAATGTAAAAAATATCTTATGGTGAATTTTTTGTAATATTATATCATGTTTTAATATTTGAATAATAGTGAAAATTAAAATATTTTTATTGAACAATAAATTTTCTTTAAAATAAATTAAAATTTTACATAACATATTCAATTTGTTAAGGATTCAAAAATTACATTAATAATAAATTGGTTTACCCAATTTAGTTCATTGTAATCATTTTTATATTTTATTTCAAAATAATGACTTAGTAAACATTTGAACATTTTTACATCAAAAACTCATTTTATTTTCACATCTATATGACTATATATAAATTAATTTTTTCCACATTTGTGGTTTTAATTTTTAAAAATTAATTCCATGTTTAGAATAATAATAACTTATAATGTCTAAGAAGGTAAAATTAATTTTTATAAAATGTGAATAGTGAAAGAAGAAAAAGTTATATTGATAAATAGAAAAAAAGATTAATAATAGAGAAAATATTGAGCATAATATTAAAATGACATAGACACTACTTACAAGAAATCTTATTCAGAGGCAAACCTCAGACAATTTATTTAAATAAAGGAAAAGTTTAGTAAAAAAATCCACACATGACCAAGTCAGTAATTACATACAATCAAAATCAAACCCATCACCACCTCTATGATCAAAATACTTATCCCCAGTCACTAATTCCCATTTTGATCTTTCGTAATGCTTCAGATCCATGGAATAATTCCATCAAAGATTCAATCTCTCTAAATAAAGGAATTAATTAGTACATTTCATAACTTTATTGAATGATCTAGTGGACATCAGCTTAGAAAGATTTGAGTAACCTTTCCTAGGTCTTCTTCGCGGAGTAGAAAGCATATCCTCCTAGTCCTAGACAACATCTTCTGCCCTTCCTGGAAAACATCACTATATGAGGTCCGGACCATGCCACCATCATTTTCTTTGTCACTATCAGACACATCCCCAAATTTTCTAGGGATTTTTATATAATGATAAGTCTCTATTCGGTTCTAGTGGAGCTGAAAGTTATTTTCAATCACAACAATGCATTGTGGGTTTTCCACCAATTACATAAGTACACATATCCCTTATTTTTCTATCTCATTTGTGGTAGCATCCTCCTACAACGTGATCATGGTCTGCATGTTGACGTCATCCTACATAACCTCCTCCACACCCTCCTGCTTCAGCCCTTGAAACCAATTTCATGTGGGAACAATGATGATAACAACTTTATTATTTTCTCATCCTTTGAACCCTTAAACATGGGCAGTGTATGTGACCACTATCTAAAGCATTGTGAAATGAAAAATCTATAAAGCTCTCCAAATTGTTTTGAAAATCGCTTGAGATCCGATCGGTTTAATATATCAAACTTCTGTCCATTCTGTAAAAAGAATTTATATAAGTCATTTTTTCATAAACAATTCAATGGGATTGAACATTAATAGAAAATATATTTTGAAATCCATTTTAAATAATAAAATCCCTTTGATCATTTTTAACAAATATTTGGAGTATTCTCAAGGCCCCCCCATTTGGTAAAGTCACATTAAATGCCCAATTTCCATGCCAAACCATTGATAACAATTAACCTGAGACAATCATCGACCACAAATAACTTAACTGGAAATTAACAAATAGAAACCAAATGTGATATAGAATTTAATGTTAAGTTAGGGGAAATGAGATTAAATAGAGACAACAACATCATAAATGGTTCCAACATCATAACTTTTGATTAAAACCACCAGTAATAGGAATGAGAATTCCTCATACACCTAATCCCTAAAAAAACAAACCAAATATCCAATTAAAACACTGAATTTAGGGTTTCCACCCCACTTGGATAGCCCTACCCCCACCCCACCCACTCCACTTGGACAGCCCTACCCCCACCCCACTTGGACAACCCAGCACCCCCTCACCCCACATGGACAGCCCTACCCCCACCCCACATTGAAAACAAACCCCCCCCCCCACCCACCACCATACCTGGACACCCCTAACCCCCACAACCCACTTGGATAACCCAACCACCCCCCCCCCCCACCACACCACACCTGGACAACACTACCGTCACCCCACTTGGACAACCCATCCCCCCTACCCTACCTAGACAGCCCCTCCCCCACCCCACCTGAACACCCTCCCCACCCCACATGGACAACCTTGCCTGGACACCCTCCCCCACCCCAAACAGCCCTACCCCCACCCCATTTGGACAACCCATCCCCCTCCCCCACCCTACCTAGACAACACCCTCCCCCACCCTACCTAGATAGCCCCCTCCCCAACCCTACTAGACAGCCCCTCCCCCACCCCAAACAGCCCTACCCCCACCCCATTTGGACAAACCAGCCCCATCCCCCCCCCCCCACCCTACCTAGACATCCCCTCCCCCACCACAAACAGCCCTACCACCACCCCATTTGGACAACCCACCCCCACCCTACCTAGACAGCCCCCTCCCCCACCCTACCTAGACAGCCCCTCCCCCACCCCCAACAGCCCTACCCCCACCCCATTTAGACAACCCATCCCCCTCCCCAAACCAACCTAGATAGCCCCCTCCCCCTCCCTACCTAGACAGCCCCTCTACCACCCCAAACAGCCCTACCCCCACCCCATTTTGACAACCCAGCCCCCTCCCCCACCCTACCTAGACATCCCCCTCCCCCAACATACCTAGACAGCCCCTCCCCCACCCCAATCAGCCCTACCCCCACCCCATTTGGACAACCCAGCCCCGTCCCCACCCTACCTAGATAGCCCCTCCCCCACCCCACTTGGATAGCTCTCGACATCCTCCCCCACCCCATCTGCACACCCTCCCCCACCTCAAATTGAAACATAAATTCATCCAAATAAAAATCAAATTTTCAACTAAAATAAATTCCACCAAAATTACCATATCACTCCACTAAACAAACCCTTTTCCATGTTTGATGTTTAGAACAATAAAACCTAAAAAAATCAAGGGTTATGTAGACAGCAACCCTAATTTAGCCTAAATCAAAACATCAAACACCAAAAAAATAGATAAATAACCATAAAACTAAGGTAGCACTTACTAATTTTAAGTGTGAAATAAGATTTTGTTTGATTGAAGATAGATCTTGGGTGGAATGAGTGTCATGACCAAGAAGAATTTAGGAGCTGGGTTCAGTCTTCAATTTGAAATCGGGCTGGGTGGGGGTTCGGCTAGTGTGTATTTGGGGGAAATCATTCCCAACGGTTTGTAAAAACTGTTGAGAATGATAATGTTTTTTCAATGGTTTCATTAAACCGTTGGGAAAACTAATTTTTCCCCATCTTCCCCAACAGTTTGATGAAACCATAGGGAAAAATAATTTTCTTCCAATATTTCCCAATGGCTTCATCAAACTATTGGGAAAAAACACATATACCAATGGTTCAATAGAACCGTTGGTGTACAACTGTTGGGAAAACCATGATTTCCAGTAGTGTTAGATTTTAAATATAAAATTACAATTAAAAAAATAATCACTCATTGAAAAAGTTATAGAATATGGGTTTATATCTTCTGCCCCATTAATCTTATATTGTAATATTGTTAATCATTGTTCATTAAAATATGAAATTCCTCATATAAGATCCACAAAACCATCACCAAATGGGTATCTTAATAAATTCATTAATATGAGATGCATTATAATGTCGACCACTCTACACATAGATCTTTGAATCTTACCACTATGGAGTTATCCTATGAAAGAATTATTAAATGATAATTCTATTTAAAAATTATAATTTCAATCAATAAATGAAACATTGATAAAAAATAAGGACCCCTCCTCACCAATGGTTTTGGTTCTCTTATTACTCATCCTTTGAGTATGACCCCTAGTTGGAGTGGTTCACATTTTTATCCACCGTCGAATGTGACTCCTTATCTTCCACCATTTTCTTATAATATATTATTATTATAGGTAACATTATCTATGATTATTAAATTAGATACCTTTATTACAATCCACATATTATTTATTTCCCTAAAGGAATCTATATGCGTAGAATATAAACCAAATTACTCAATTACATCATTGGTGTTTGAAGAAGTAGAATGTTATAATAATTGAACGATTAGAAGAACATTCAATTATAATCAACCTTTTATGTAGATTTTAATTTTTTTATAATTTTACATTGGGAATACTTACTCATGTTTTGTAGGGACTAACAGATCATCATTTACATAGTATCCACCTGCTCTTTGATTTTAATTTCACTATGTGATTTTCAAGTGGGCACATGTTCGATATTATCATAATTTTGTTATTTGGATATGCATAGAAATTTTTACAAGAAATTATTAAAATATTATAAAAATATTTATATAGATTTCTATTGTTTTCATTTATTTCATTAACATGAACGTTTTTAGGGTATTAGAGATTAACTAAGACAGTTTCTCTTTAGAGATAATAAAATATAATATCTAAAACGTCCAATAATTCCAATTATTATCATTATAGTGTATTAATCTAATATATTTTGATACCATAATACTATGAGATAAAACAACTATTAAATGTTTTATAAATACTGTTTTCTGATAGTATGATTAATTTATGAATTTATTGTCCCAAATAATGTGATGATATCATCACTTTATGAAGGAATTCTGGTTGATCATGGAGCATTTATAGTCATACTCATTTTACATAATATCATTGTGGATAATTGAAAACCCCTGTAAGATGATCTTCAAAATGGGATAATTTACCATAATTAATCCACATGTAAATCTAATGGATGTTGGAATGGAGATAACATCTCATGTACCCATCTAATGACATGTGGATATTAACATATCCTGAGTTATAGTTATTTTATATAAAGATAAATTTATTTTTTATAATGAAATAAAAATGAATGATCTAGATGAAAAAAATGATCTTCACATGGGATTAATATTTTTCACTACATGACTACTATAAAATTTTCATTTATGGGTTGTGAATGTATTTTATAAAAATATTTATTTATTGAATATGATTAAATTACAAAGGGAAAACTAATGAAATAAATATTTAATTACTTTGACTGAAATTTAATATGTAGACCCAAAAAAACTAAAAACATGTTTATTACTAGGAATTTAGGAAATGATCTATCTTCACCATATAACATTTATTGTTTTAAAAATTATATTATTGAGTTTTTCGAGAAATATTTCAAGATAAGATGGTAGACTCATGTGTTAGATAATTGGTGGATGAAGCTTTATCTCCAATAATTTTTTAAAAAATATCTTTCTTACTATTGAATAATATGGAGATATGAATCACTCTTATAATTGGAAACACATTGTAGTTAATAAATTTAAAATTTTAAAAAGGATAAGTAAAATAAGTTTTTATAGTGTTGGTATATGATATTATTATTAAAATAGAAGTGTATTTTATCAGATAAGGAAATCCAATTTTAGGGTATATAGTGGATGATGAAATGAAATTACTATTGAAAATAATTCTTATTAAGTATGTGAATGATTTTGAATTCATGTGAGATTATTTCGTTGGAAATTTGTTATAATATCTACTAAATGATCATTGAAAAAGTCATTATTGTATCCATTAGACAACAACAAAACTAGGATAACAAATATCATTAGAGTTTCAATAAAATTTTTATTAAAATTTTTATTTTATGTTTATACTTATCTATAATATAAATATTTTTGAAAAGGATAAATATGAGCCTAAAATTATAAGTATTACATCACAACACCTTACACTTGAGATATCATCATTAAATGATAGGTTATTCTCAATAGCGATGTCACACAAAGACACTCATTTTTAAATATTTTATTAATATTTTACTTATATTTTTATTGAGGTCCAAGTATTGTAAATAAAATAAAAAAAATGCTTTCTTTAGCGATGCAATGTATATTTCCACAGTTGGCCCCACTATGTATTGATGATGAGGGTAGGATTATTTTTAAATAGTTGGGGTTCTATGAATTGGGGTTCAATTAACTAAACTATGTTTCCAAATTTTATAGGTATTCTTAATGACAAATGTAGATCCCATGGACATCCTAGAGTTTGACCAAGTATGCAGCTAAACTACGAGACTATCATAAGATTTTAAAATTTTTTATTTTTAATTTAAAACATTAATAAATAATAATAATAAAACATAAAATAGTCCCCATACATCACATTTACCTACCCATATCCCTGGTTTTGGCAAAACCCATAGTCAACCCCCCCACTCATCTTTAACAGCATGCTCCATCATTCCTCTCTTCAATTCATGTCATTTTCCTCTTATTTTTCCTGTGTGATCTCTCCAAGTAAGATTTCATATCCTTCCCCTTCCTCATTATCATTCTTCATCATTTTTCTCATTTATCTCTTTAGTTGTGATTTAGGTCAATGCCTATGTGGGTTTGGAATTTTATTTCTTATTATTGTGGGTTTCTAGGGATTATGATCAATAGCTAAAGACTCCCACAACTAATATTCATGGATTTTAAAACCTTCATATTTCAATAAGGTAGGATTTCCACATTGATGAAATTTTTATTCTATATCCCTGGATTTCATAATAGATACCATTTTTCATTTGTATCCTTATTACAATAATGATAATTTTAATTGATTTTTTAATGAAGAAACTAGATTGTTAACATGGAATTTCCATTATCTATCTCGCTATTTAACTATTCTATGGAAATATAGGTTCTACATTATCCCAAAAAATTCTTTTAGATTGTTTATAAATTTAAATTCGTAATTTTAATATCTCATTGAATTATATTATTGTTATAATAATTAGTAAATAAATTTAATTCAGTTCACATTCATTATAAGACCTAATTCAAATTTTATTTGAAATTAAAACTATTTTATGTTACGTATTTTCAATTAAAAAATATTATTATATACACTATTTTTATTATTCACACACTGTAGTGTTCATATTATCATTGATATGAGTGTGTGTATAAATATATATATAAGTATTTCAATGTAATCTACGAATGTTTTTAAAAACTGAAATTTGAAGCTCTAGAAAATTTATTTTTCGATATCCCATGTTTATGTGTATATACATTCATATGAATATATATATATATATGATTGAATGAACCCAAATTAATTTCATAGAATATAAATATTATAATATATATATATATGATTTTCTATTCTAATAATGGAGAAACAATATAAAACCATAAATATTTTATTGGTCATTTTATATTTGAAAATATATTTTATAGGATATTATGAAACATTATAAAAGTTTAGATAAATTTAGTGCACTCCAATGGAATCCATGATATTTAGTTTATCTGTGTGACATGATTCATTCATGTTTTCATATTAGTGTGATTATAATAATGAGAACCGTATTTCAAGTATAAGGAAGTGATGTGAAGTGGATTATTTCTCATTGAAATAATTTTTTAATTAGTTTTGGTTTTTTAAAACACATCACGTATATATTATATTTATGATCATCGAACACGATAATCCTAGGTACATAGGTGGGATAATAATTACTTTTCTTATAGTTAAAGGAAGCATAGATATAGACTTCCATTGAAGGATCGCCCAAAAACACTAGACAAACTACATGATGATGATATAAATTTGATTCCATTAGATCATTGGATATTTCCCCTTGATTGGATTATTAATTTGAATTATTATGTATAATTTGATCACCGAGATTATTAGGATCCTAGGTTAATAGGTCCTAACAATTTTTTCCTAATGTATACCTATAGTTCTCAATATGGGATACATTTTACAATTTCAAAGATGATTTAAAATTATGAAAATCATCTTTCATGAAAACATATTTTATCTAGAATTTCAATGTTCATTATTATTCATATTTACTATTGGAAATATTAACTTTTTTGAAATTGGATTTACTAAATTTAGATGATGTTTCCTTTTATAATGTTAGTAAAAAAAATTTATATTAAAACTACCATGATAATGGATATTTAATTAAAGGGTATGCATGGGTCTTAGAGTGTGGTGGTCATCTAAGAAATCTTATTATCACAATAGTATATATTATTTTTATTTTAGGGTTTTTTATTCATCTCTATAAGAGTCAATTATGTTTTAGTTTGGATGGAGAGTGACATCATGTCACTCGGGAGTGTAGTTTGGGTACTCAATTAGTTTTTTTAATTTATTTAAGTTTTCTTTCCTCAGAACATCCATTTAAGATAATTAACTAAATTATATGTATACAGGGTATAAATATATATTAGTGATTATGAGGGAACTATATGTGGTGATGGATTTCTTTTCGAGTGAGGGAAAATGGGGTATAGTAGTTTAGTTTCATGTTTTCATCAAGAATGCTTGTTTTGTTTAATGTTTATAATCTGCATTTCAATAATTTTATTATAATTTTTATTGCACGGAAATCCAAATTATATATGGTTCATGTTGGATTCTCTCATAATTTACACTTCTTATTTTATTAATGTTTATTGATGAAATCATTACCAACAAATTCTTCCTTGATTACGGAGAACATGTGTGTGAACATAGGGATCATGAAAATACATTAAGAATAATAATTTTTTGGGCTAGGAATTTGATAGATGGATGGATTAGGATGGTCTATTGAAAATCATTAGTAGAGTTGTAGTTTCATAAGTGGGAACATGATCATAAAACATTATTATTATTTGGGGTTCCATTATATTAGTGGCCATATTTTTGGAGCTGGGAATGTATGTCACTGGTCGGTCTCTAATCACCACATCTCATAGTGAAACCTGAGTTTCAAGTAGATGTCAGGATTATAATTTCAAATAATATTGTATTTTAATCGATTTAAGGGTTTAAATGTTAAACAAATTTAAATATTATATATTTTAATAGTTTATTGGTTTAATTATGTTTTTAAATTTAATTATTTTGAAGAATGGAGTGGAATATAATGTATTGGTAGCTCACATGGACTAACATACAACCAGGATCCCATGGAGATAGTACCATGAAACTCTCTTCAATGTTGTTGTGAATATACCACAGTTCACCCAGTCATATAGTCCAAATAGTTATGAGTATTATCCCATTATGTGATCTCATTTCTGTGTTCCATTGGCTTTATTATATCAGATTGATATGATCAGATGTAATTCCAATTATTTTTAAAAAATGAAATTTTGATTTAAATTTTAAAATTTGGTTTTTAAATAACTAATTAGTATTTTTTAAAAATTTATAGAAAATTTATTACAGTTGAAGATATTTGGAAAATTTTAAAAAATAAGTATTATTTTTTAAAATATATCAAAACATGATATGAATTAAGAATTAATGTTTTGAATTTTAATGTGGTTTTAATGACCACCATGATGTTTAAATTATAATTTCTTGAATAAATGTACTTTTAGATAAGTATTTGATGTTTTATGAATAAAATACAGGGGTAAAATTTTTTTGAAGGGTAAATTAATTACATTAAATTGATTATAATTTATTATTTTTATGGTTGTGATTTTTTATCATGGTTTTTGTTATGAAATGGGTATTGTAATGGTTTAGGTGTTTTATTTTGGTTTTCAATTTAATAAATATTGTTGAATATTAATTTTAAAATAAAAAAAATGAATCGTATGAATATTTTATTTCAATAATTGTATTTTTTATCTATTTTGAGGGGATTTTTTCAATTTACTCGTGAATAAAAAATTATTATATTGGAATTTTTGTTTCTTGTTATTAAATACACCTCATATTGAATCCTTGGGAGTTTTCTTGCCTTGGAAATAAACTATATTGGAATATTGATAAATTCAGTTCTTATAGTCTTCCTTGAATGGTTTGTTTTCTTACCCATGATGATTGGTCCTATGGGTTGAAATATTTTTGGTAATTTCATTGATTTTACTATGGAAAATGTGCTTCATAATGATTTTATAGGATCAAGGACACTATGATGACTATTATGTTTAACTATACGTTGGATAACATTTCACTATGTTTAAGTTTGCTAAGACAATCCCAAAAACCATTGAGTATATTTTCAAGGTATTATGGTTTGATTATTATAGAGATCTCTATTTTTTATAATTTTAATTTGAGGTCCCATGTAACCCTTCTTTATTCCAAATAGGAGTGGAGCTCATGAAAATTTTCAAGAGGAATTCTTATTAATGTTTCCACATTCTGATTATACATAGATCATGGTATGATGGAGATTGTGATGGTGGTCCTTGTTTTGGAAAGTCTCCATATATATCTATTGGTTGTGTTATTCCTTCATAACGGTTAGATTAAATATTTATGTATTCCATTTCATCACTTCCTCAATCCTCTCCATTATACCTTTAGTGATACTAGTTATCAACCTATAACCAATACATTGAATGATTAGAAATTTTTAGTAGGTATTTAGAGTATCTTACATAATTTTTTTGCACGATTCATATAGGTATTTAATTTGGGTTGTGATTGTCATTGTTTTAATGTTGGGGTTTTATTAATTGACCCATCATTATAGTTAAATCCTGAAATTTCGGTTCGATGAATTGTGGTTATCTAAGGAATAACCTCTTTTATTAATATTGTAGTTTTTCGATTATAAATATAAGGATTTTTGAATCCTCTTTTTTCATCATAGGTCAACTGATTTAGATTTTGTCATTGTGTCGTTTCATTTTCTCTTCTATGTTACTTTTCTATTTCTTATTTCACGAGATTGGTGGATATTCAGGTGCATAAGGTGTCATGGATAGAAGAATTATAATAACCTATCCCTTATTCATAAATTATTATATATATTTTTTCTTTAATATTTTTGTTCTAGTAGTCATTGAATTTTAATATTGAATTTTAAATAAAATATAATCATTCGTATATTTCAAATAGTTTAGACCCCTAGTTGGCCAAAATATATAAAAACAATGAGGGTTTTCTAATTTTAGGTCGATCAGTATTTCATGGTTGGAATATTGTTTTGTAAACCATGCGACCTAGTAAAATAGATGTCTCAAAAATCTATTGTCGGTCACCTGAACTGCACAATATTTGGCCAAGCACGCATTCAAATCCTGTGACTATTTTTGTTGTAAATGATTTAAAAACATTCTTTTTCACATATCTAAAACAACCCAAATTATCACATATAAAATAAACAATGGCCTTTTTTCATCCCCGATAAATAAATTAAAATATATTAAAAAATACAGTAATATCCTTGGAATCGTAAATCATGATATCCATGAAATATTAAATGGATCATTTAATTGGGGGATTATAAGTTTAAAACATTTAAAAAATTTTCAAAATGAAAATATTATAACTCATCTCCCAAATAACAACATAGATTATTTAGCTTCTATAAATGAAATTATATTAATTTTTTTCCTATGAATGATTTTAATTTTTATTCCCATACTAAATTATTTCTTATTTCATTTATTACCATGTATTATATATTTACTAAATCTATTGAGTTATTATTTGGTGATTTGAGGACCTTTGGATTATAAACCCCAAAAGAACATTAATTTGTTTGAAAAGTTCAAATGAGACATTTTTTATAACATCCTTAATATTAATCATAAGAAAATAAATATTTTTATACAATGAATGAAATATTAGAAACATCCATGTGAGGCATACATGATAAATGAATCAGATCTCTTCATTGAGGGGGTATCCACATGCAGTAACAAAGAACATTATCATTTTTTAATGGTTGTAAGTGTAATCTTGAATGGAATATAATATATTTTCCAAATCAGTATTAATTCAGGAATAAAAAAAATATTTATTAATTATATCATAAAATCTTGACTAGAGATCCGTTGATGAATTCCAAAATAAATCTCTTTAATGAGGTGGTGGTCCATAAATACTAATGAATGATGCATTAATTCCCCATAATATGAAAATGTTTATGAATATGGGTTTTAACATAAAAGGTTTCATTTTTGAAAATATAAAATATTTTATTTATGATATAATCATTTTAAAGATGATTTTAATGATATAGATAATGAAATAAACATGATACATTCGGTAAAGAATTATATATATAACTTCAAAAACCATCCATGAATCTCACCATAATCCTTCTTGGAATGGTATTTACTGAGATAATAACCTCTACGAAGTGGGGATGGATTTTGGGGAGATATTTATGTTTTAATTGTCTAATCTAGAGTTCTTAGAATGTGAGTGTAATATAGAAGAGGATATTCAAATTTTATAAGGAGATGACACACTTGTAATTACATATTATATTTAAATCTAAATTATATATTCCCAAAAAAAAATTCCTGAAAATGGATATTTATTCTAGAAATCTTAAGAAGTTTTTCTATGTGACATCATCTAATAATATTTGAATAGGTTTTCTTGTCATTTAAAATTTATCTTTTTTGTTTAAAACCACAGTTACCTTTTATTAACCTCAACCACTTTAAAAAATGTTTTATCATTTAAGGGTAAAACATTTGCATATAATACGATAGGTGGCTCACAAATTAACCATATTTGAAATTTTAAACCATTTAATTTTTAAAATTATCAACTTTCTTGATTTTCTAGATTTCTAAATTTTTGAATAAATAATTGATTTTACAAAAACATTTCATTAATATTTTTGTTATATTAATTTATATTTATTTTAAATTCATCTAAATTAGATTTTATTATGAATATAATCTATTTTAAAATTACTAATACATTATAATTTAAGATATAAGTTAGGAAACAACAAAATTCCCCCAAAACGTATTATTTTTAAGGTTTTTAGAGATATTTTTTGAATTCACTATTATGTACACAAGGACTATTTCCGCATTGAATAATCGTTTACGGAAATAAAATAATCACAAAAAATAAATAATATATTACCATAATAAAATTAATTAATTTATATCTAAAATAATATTTTCTATTTATTCATAAACTCTGTTTATCTCTACGTAAAAATATATCCTAAATTAAAATCAAAAGAGTTATATTTTGTAATTATACATTTTATAATATAATATTACTATTTTCATAAATTTTCAATGTTACATAAAAATTTAAAATCAATAATTTTTTATATGTTTCAAAAATATATCATCAAATATCAATTAATATATTTTTTACTAACCTTGTAACTTTTTTAAAAAAATAGATGATATATTTTAGCCTTAATGTCGTCATTAAAATTTTCCTTGGTAACTCATTATAATAAATCCAAATAAAATAGTATTATTTAAAAAAATTACCCTTATAAATAAAAATAAGGAATAAAATATTAAACAATCAATTTCTATATGTTTCAAAAGTGAATTTGAAATTTTTTTAGAAATAAATTAAATTGATTTTTTAAAACTGCTTCTTTAAGCCCAAAAATTGTTGTTATAAATAATCCATGATAGTATTAATTCCCATATAATTAATTAGATTACTTATAATTGAATTATAATAATTTTTCATTTTGTTTTCTAAAAACATTCACTTTTTTATATGCCTTTTAATGAAATGAAATGGATTAAAACACGGTATATTACACTTTTCCATTAATATTTATCTTTTTAAAAAATTCCTAAAATTATCCAAGGCCTATAATGACATTATTATTTTAGAATAATTTCCATATTTATAAAAATAAAGGCTAAAAGTGAAATATATTATTTATATTATCAACGCCCTATTGAGATAGAAAATAGTATTAAATAAAATTTATTTTAATGTATAAAATTACTTTATTCGAATTTCATTCCTTATAACCACAATTGAATTATTTATTCTAAATTTATTTTAATATATAAATTATTTATTCCACTAAAATAACTTATCATTTTTGAATAATATAATATATTTTTATATCAATATAAAGAACACCTAAGATTAATTTTTCAAAATATATCTTTTTTTATCTTTAAAAAAATTATCATAATTTATAGAAAATTTATAATAAATTTATAATGGAATATTTATTTTTCTAATGAATAATATTATAAGAAATATTGCATAAAATTTTTATACATATTTATTCCCCCCAAAGAAAATTTTATTTTAGAATGGAAAAATTATAATAATACCTTTTTTAGTATATTGGTGTTCGTTTTGGCTTAGTATTTTATATAAAACATTCTATAGAATATATTATTTAAGGTAATTAAATTATAAAATATTGTGATATTATATTGTACCCCCTAAAATAAATTATTTCCTAACAAATTGATCTTCTAGCAAATAGAAAACTTTCATAACATTTCATTAAAATCAATTATATGCTGTGGAGGATAAAATATATTCTTTTCAATGGAAAAAATGTTACAATTACAATTAAATTATTGAAAAGCTATACCACAAAAATGGATAACAAATAATTGTTTTAAAAAATATGAAATATAAATATAATGGTCTTTTATCAAAACACATAATTTCATTCCTAAATAATGATATCATTTTAGGGAGTTGAAAATATTAAAATAGAATAAGAAATGATATTAATGAATACTAAGGAGTGAAAAAGAAAATAATCTGGTTCCAAATATGGGATAATTATTTTACTATTAAGATAAACAATATGTTAATATATATTTCATTAATTTCCATTATTTAAAAAATTTAGTTTCATTCATTGGTTGGTATTTAATAAATATTTATGTATATCTGATCTCATACTCCAATAATTGAATATTCAAGATAAATTTTCCATTTTTAAATCATTAATATGAACTTATAACAGATCAAATTATCTGAAAATATAATATGATATTTCTCATATCAATTGACATTAATAGAAAAAAAAATATTTCTATCATAAGGTTAGATAATATCATTTACATTTGGTTTCTATATTAAACTTACAATTATAAAAAATTACTCCCTATGTTGAACTATAAACATTCCATAAATATTTAATAATATATATAATCAATATTTTCTTAAACAAATAAAAACAAAAAAAAATTAGAAATAGTATATCACATGTTCTATTAAGATTAACAAAACATTAATCACCCTTATAAATTATAAACTCATAATCTCAAAGACCAAAAATGTATATTAACTAATAATAATATGTCCAAAATATGATAATCTTTTCCAAAAATATCTTGAATGACTATAAATACAAAATAAATTCACATATACCTCTAAATGATAATTAAACCTTTATTACTCAAATAAAAACCCATCTTAAACAAAATTATATAAATTTACATAACCAAATAACTTACCCAAAACTATAAGAAACATGTTATGAAAGTAATAATTTTCATATAGTTCCCAAATCAATTTTCAATCCTATGGAAATCAATAGGACAAAAATGTGTTCCTAAAATGTCATAACCTTTATATCAAAATTTATAAACAAAACAACATAAACATGAAAGACTCTCTTAAACCTAGAGATTATAAAAAATTCCACATTTTTTCCAAATTATATTAAATAATTATGCATCAAATAAAATATTCATTGCATTAAACACTATACTGAGATGTTTTATTTCAATAATTGACTCCCAAATCTCCACAATCAAATTAAATTCCTATATCATTAATCCCATAAACGGGAATATTTTCCTATAAATGTGTGGTCATTATTAGATTTATTAACCCTTAATTGTATAAAAAAGACATAAAATGAAATCATTAAATCATCTTAACCACTAATTTTTTTCTAAAAATTTCCATTGATACCAATGATTAAACCATTTACTATATTCAAACCATAATTACATAATTAATATCAAGGATTTAATATTCTTATATATTGATGTTTTTTAGTTTTTAGTGATATATTGTATGGTAAAACATTTTATAATGATGTTTAAAATATCCACACATTATGAACTTTCCATTTAAAATATATTCTTTTTAAAAACATGGTTTCTTCATTCATGGTAACTTGCATGTATAGAACTCTAACATTATTAATGTCGATACTCATACATAATCCCTATGAAAATTTATTCAGATACATGGGGTGAGACAAAAATGCTTTTTAAGGTATAAGAATTTTTATAATTCAGTTAGTTCATTTATAAAGGTCTAGAAAACAAGAATATTTCCAATTTTCACATTAAACAATTGACTATAAATCTCATTATTTTTATTTCAGAAAAGAAATTTACATGGTAGAACTAATATAGTATTTCATTTTTAAATCTAATTTAAAATCATAAGAAATTTTTTCATTGTAAAAATGAAAACTTATAATATTTTTTTCGTGATGAATATTTATAGGACAATTATTAAACAAAACAACACATAAATATTACTTAAAAATATAATCTTAGTTAAGGAACATTTAAAAAATAATTTCCTTTATAAACCATTTTATATTTATCATATCGATTCCTTGAGACATTATCATTAGAGTCAAGCATATAATATCCTCTATAATGGAATATTTTAGCTAGATAATTCCCATATTTATTATATGTAATCTATCACTGATAATATCTTTCACTTTCCCCCATGTATTAGAGAGCTAATAAGGATCACATATCATCAAGAATATATCATGCTCACCCATTATTATTATAATATTTCTACAGAATATATCATGAATAAAATATATATATCTCAGACATTAATCATAAAACAAATTTTTAATTGGAATTCTATATTATAAAAAATAACATTTCTAGATATCTCATATTTTTTAGAAAACGTGTTTGTTTACTTGAAAAACAATTTAAAAAACAATTATTCAATGATTAATGAGAGAAATAACTTATTTTAAAAGAATCATAGAAAACAATCTAGTATTTTTCATAATAGTAAAATGATATGATTGTTAGAAAAATAATTCACGATGTATGTGCTAAAAATATTTTAACAATTTTGTAAAAAAAGTAAACCTTATACCGCACAAGAAATATAAAAAAATTATTTTTTAATTAATTAAAATTATGAAAAATTACATGTAAAAGGAATTTAAATATCTTTTTAGGAAAAAATAAAAACAATATTTAAAATTTTTAATGAACATGCTTATAGAGTGGAAATGTTATATAAATTTTAAAAAATATTTTTAGGAACAAACCATAACATAACTACCAACCTGTTCTGTACGTTACATAATTCCAATAAAATGAAATTATAGTAATTATAAAAACTCAAAATAATATTTTTTAGATTTATTAACGTATCAAACTATATTTAATTTCATTTTTTACCTTATATTAATTTATTACTATTTTTTTATTCATGTCGGTTGTTTTGGGGATGTTCTTTTTTTAATCCCAAAAAACAAAGGTAGGCTAAACAATTTAAAAAAGTACGTTTTCCCATAATATAATGAGTAATCAGAATAAAATAATTTTCATTGTTTAACCATTAATAAAATTTTAATATCATTGATGATTGGAATACATAAAAAATGAAATTCATCACTTCATGTAGGTTGTATTCGACATGTAAAATTGAGTGACATTTACATTTATAAATGCATAGAAGGGTAACAAGTAAATTTATATATTATATTTCCATAGTCATAATTATTTAAAACATAACATATATATTTATTATACCTATCATAATAAATATCCTTGTGAGTTAGTGATGTAAAATGATCGACATCACTCATTGGAGGTGGTTTTCCACATGTACTCATGAACTATTTTTTGTTCCCAATATGATAGAAATTAAGACGAATAAGGGGTGTCTGATGAAAAATAAAAATTCAGTATATGGGAGATGCTTATTTTATTATATTTTAATTATTTAAATATATTTTATATATTTAGAAGAATAGATTTAAATGAGACACTCGATAAATAATTACTCTTATTTTTTTTAAACCTCCATTGGATTAAAACTTAATCATTTTAATGACAAAATGTTTTGGAGTCTATAGAATTTAAATCCTTGGAGGGATTTTGGGGATATATTGATCTATGAAATCACTAATATATAATGAACAAAATACATGAGCTAGAGATGATAAGTGAAGATGTTTTTTTAAGGGATGAGGCGAAACACTTGGAATTACTTAAAAAATTAAAATATAATAAATCGATTTCTACATCATAGTGATTCAAAATTCCCTATGATATGATTATATTTATTCTTACATAAATATATCATCATCCAAAAAATATTTTAATAGTTTTGGATTTATTTAAATATATATCATTTTGTTCAACCTATCTGTTAGATTGTTTTAACCATAGTCGTAGTAACAAATGTTATAGAATTTATGGGTCAAAAATTGAAATCTAAAGTTGTACTTTTACTATAAAATATCCATGTATAAAAATTTTTATCATTTAATTTTCTAAATTTCCTCTTGATATTTTTTTTACTATTATTTAAATTCATATAATATTATTTTAAATAAAATAACACTAAAATTATTTTTAGAAATATTAATTTAATTTACATTAAGGATATCAATATAATGGGGGCATTTGAATATAGAAACTTCTACCATATATAATAACTAAATATTAATGATCATACTCTATGAAGATTATAAATCAACCAAAACATATTACATTTATGTATTTAAATAACATATTATATTATTTTTCGCCTTTTTCAAAACCATTGTTTCATGGCTGCAGAGGATAATAAAGTATTTATATAATAACCATAAATTAAAAATAAATTAACCTTTAAAATAATTTACTTATATTAAAAAATTATAATATTAATTTTTCTATATCTATAGAAGCATTAATCATAAATTAAAAATAATAGAGTGTCATTTTGTATTATTTTTTTCTAAAATTAATTATATTATAATAATCAATGAAAAAATCCATGTAATGATTTCCTTTTAGAATATATTTTGACAGGGGATAAAATAACATAGTTCAATAATAATCTTTTTCTAATGTTTGGACAATATCACATTATTTTAACTATAATTAACATGATGTACACATATTATGGTGACAAATATTTACCTCGGTAGCAATTACTAGTGAATACAAATAAAATGGTAATATTTTCCAACATTTAACAATGAAAATCTAAATAGGAAATAAAATTATCAACATATAAATTCTGTATGTGGCGTAGTTAATTTTTTAACAAAAATCATTAAATGAACTGTAAAATTATTTTTTTAGAAAAATGTGTATTTATGATTTATAATTAAATTTTAAAAGTATTAATTATAATTATGATTCCTAAATAATTAAATGAATATTTATAATTAATGGAAAATTATATTAACATATGATTAAATTTAAAACAAAATGGGACTCTTGAATTTATTTATGAAGAGATAAGAAAAAATAATTTAACAAAAATACATTATTTTTTAATTTTCATATATATGTTATATTTTCTAAAAAAATCAGTATATATTAAAATTATTATATTAAAAATAATTAATAATTTTTTATATAATTTCAATAAATTTAATGAATTAATTATAATGTTCACACACAAAATTCAATAGATACTATTTGTTTAAACAAATTCTATTTTAAATAATAAATGAATTTATTCTCTTTCAATTAATGATAACCATAATAAAAGGATTAAACATTAAATAACATAAATATATAATCATATTATATCATTTAATTAATTTTCAATAGTTTTTATTTTAATTAATTGTGTAAAAATACATTATGCATGTAAAATCGGTTTTATAAAAAATATTTATTTTACCATCAATGGATTTTAGGTTCATTTACAAGTAATTTATAATAAATATTAGATTTATTATTAATTTAATTGAAGAAAAAAGTCATATATATAATTCATAATATTATTATCCCTATTCATACCTGACAAACTAATTGATAGGTAATAGTAGTAATTTTTAAATTATATCATTTCTAAAGTATATCATGGTTTAATTAAGATTTGTTTCTTGAATACCACTCTGAAATAGATAATTTTTTCAAAACATTATACATTTTAGATCTTAGGTTTTTATATTATACCCATGGAGAAATTTAGTGTCCACACAATTTTATCGTGTTTCTCATAAAAAGTGGTTTATTAATTTTTTAAAAATCAATTCTATGGAGTATAAGATAAATCATTTGATCATGAAATAATAAACCTATATAATATAAAAAATACCAATATTAGAAACCCATTATGAAATTTAAAAACGAAAAATATATATATATATATATATATAATGAATATGTGAAATGTGACGATCAGTGGGAAAAACACATAATAATTATCCTAGATGAATATTTCTTGGGTGGGAAGAGATAAATGGATATTGATGTAAAAATTCCTATTGAAAATATAAAATGATAGATAATAGTATCATGATAATGTTAATGGCCACAAAACCATAATTCTTTTTGGGATAAAGAAGAAAATCAATTAATGATCAATAATGGTACACGGGTAAGATGTTTATCTCATTATCATTTTCTTAGATTCGAGGCATTAATTTAATATCGTGTGAGAGAGAATAAAAAAATATAATAACATGATTTAAATCTATTTATTATACAAAATGTCACCATTTTTTTGTAAATTAATCAAATTATACCTCTATCATATCTCGTGCTCTATAAAATGAATAATTAAGATGAATTTTCCATACCTAAAGCACAAGAATAATCTTATAATTTTTAACAAGTTATCCATAAGAACAATAATTTATTCCTACTTTCATTATATGTTAAAAACAATATTTTAGAATAAGTATAGATAATATTCAATACAATAATTTTTTTAGTAATCTTAATAGTATCAATAATAAAATAAAATGTTAAACATTAAACATTCCTTAAATTGTAACTATAAATCAATCAAGAATATGAATGGCCAAATTTGAAACCAAAAAATAAGATTCATTTTTTCAAATATTATTCTCGGATAAACATGACATAAATCTAAAGACAACATTTTTCAATCAAAAAATCATATAAAAATAATTACTTTCCCCAATTAAAAAATTATAAAAATATGATAATCATTTACATAGGTGACAGAAATCATTATAATGATAAAATAAAGTTTGATATATTTATAAAAGATAATTCAACCTTCATTCCATAAATAAAACCCAATATTACCCAATTTATTTCTATTTACCTTAATAAAATAAGGATCACCAAAATATCATGAAATTATTTATAAATTAACATTAATTATATAGTTACCAAATCAAATTGAATCCACATGTTTATATATATAATAAAAAATGATATTCCCAAATATTAAATAATCAATTTTCTAAAATTAATGATAATTACCACCAAATCAGATTTCATATTAACCTTAAAGTCTATCAACATCATTCAACACTTGTCCATAAAATATAAAAGAAATATTTTTTAAATAAAAATATCACTAAAACACATACTATACCCATTCGATGTATTTCCATATATGAATCCATAATTACCTTTATTATATTAAACAACAATGACATATAACCTCAACTGGGGTATCTATTCCATAAATATTATGATCATCTTTATACGTATTAACACTTAATGGCATGTAAAACTATTAAAATTTCCTCAACTAAATCATACTGACCATTAGAGTTATATAATCCATTATATAAATTCCAACTATAACATTGTTTACCTTATTTTACAAATAGTATAATGATTTTTGATATTTAATTCTCTTTCGTACAACCGAAGGTGAATTTGAAATTATATTTTCGAAAAATCATGTATAATGTTAACTAACAAAGTTATTGTTCACCAATTGAATAAATTATTTTCAATTAAAAAAATTCTTTATAAATAATCACATCCTCTATTCATGGTAACTCTTATTTCATGAAAATGAAACTATTAATATTCCTTAGATTCCTTATGAATTTTGAAAAAATATTTGAAAATGTTGGATGACAAAAATAGAGTAAGACATGTAATGTATATAAACAATTTCATTGATTTGTAAACATAGAAAGTCAATAAAATGGTTTCCCATTTAAACCAAAATAATTAGACCAATTTATATACTTACCATTATCTAAAAAAATTAATTAATATAATATATTTCTTACAACATTACATATGAAATAATAAGGAAAAAATAATAATCACAAGTCCTTCCTGATGTTATTTTAAATTAGGAAAATAATTCCCTGAAAAATAATTTTATCATCATTACTTAAAAATATCAGAAACCTTCCTTATAAACATAAAAATGTTTTCATACCATTTCAATTAAAAATATTTAAGTTTTTATCCATCGCATTAATATAATGTAGGATGTTTTATACATAGTTGTTACATAAATTTTAGAAAAAACCATTTTAATTAAATCAGATTACCAAATAATTCCCTTTTCTCTGAGGGGTCTCATGTCCCATGTATACTTTATCAACTTATCAAATGAATTTTATAGAGTTATCAAGTCAACTTTTATTATAGTTATATTGGGATCACCCATTATTCATAAAAAATACAATAATAAATAAAAGATTTAGAAATATATATTTTGAACCTTATTCTTAAAATCCATTTTGAATTTGTATTCAATCATACCCGAAATAATTTTAATTACCTCATAATGATGAGAAAATATCTTGTTTCCTTGGAATATAATTTCAAATTAAAATTCACAGAATATTTATTAGACTATATTCAATGAAAATTTCAATGAAAAAATGTATAGTAATTTAAATAATAAATATATTCTTTTATTTTGGGGGAAAATGATGAATCCATAATGGTTATGAAAAGATTTTTTCATATTGATTTTTTTTTGAAATTAGCCCATAATGATAACATTGAAATGATTAATTTTTTAAAAATTGAGAATAAATTAAAATTATTCAAAAATTGATCACTAACATTATTTTTTGATTAAATCGAAATACTAATTAAATATTTAAATGTGCAAGTATATAAATGAGAAATATATTATAACACTTAAAAAGTGTTTAAAAAAAATCTATAATCTAATCTCCCAATTTTGTAGGTAATTTCATTCGCTCATGTACAATAAACATGTATTAATTATTCTAAAAAATAGGAAAGAATTACTTTTATTTTATTATCATAATAACCTTTATTTCAAATGTTAAAATTTATTATATAGTTAATAAATCGATTAAGTTTAATTTGATTTTTTGAGGAAATTATATTTATAATCTCCAAAACAACATCAGAATGTAATCTAGTGTAAAAATTGTAATTGTATCAAAATTTAAATAATTTTAATAATAAAACAATTATCATTTATATAACATAAATACTAATTTATAATAATTTGTGAGATGTGTATATGAAAAAAATTGTATTGTGTTGTTGTGTTTATATACTTCATGCACTCATAAACGACATTTTCATTTTTATTAGGTGTAAAGATATAAATGAAAGTAATATTTTTTTCTAAATAATAATTCTTTCATTATTATATAATATATTTATTAAATCGTTCTTAATTACCCTCCTTCTATTGAGGGAAAGTAAAATTAAACACTTTGCTTTGTTAATTATTGTGTCCACACATATGGAGGATTGATATTTTCATTAACTATAGAATGGTGATGGGGATAAATAAGGGTATGAATAGTATTAACTAATTTCTAAAATATATATACATATATAAAAAATTTATGCAGAGAATATAAATTATAGGAAAATTATTAATGTATAATCAATCAATTTTTTATAATGTATTTTTATTCTTCAAAAAATTGTTTTCTAGAAAATTTATTCTTATTACTAGGTTCTAAAAATTCGAATAATTTAAAAAATTATTCCATAAAATTAATATCATTAATTAGAGAAAAATCCCAAAATTAACTTATAGTGATACTTGGTAATATTTCTAAAATATTTATTTCTAATGAATCCAGAAAAATAATATTTTTTAAGAAGATATTTTGTTTTAATAAATTAAGTAATTTAAGAGACCCATTATGTTTTTAAATTGCATAGGTGTAAAAAAAATTCCGTTATTTATATTTAACCCCATTAAATAATTATTTATCAAATTTTTATTTGATTATATAATAATATTATCCTCGAGTTTAAAATTTGTCTTTTTTTAAAAATTGATTTAAACTCCATAATGTTTCACCATTTATATTAATTATGATAATACATAATGAGGAATTTAATAAAATATGGTCATCTTTTATATATCAAAAATTTTAATTTTACATTCATAAAATGATTATTATTATTCCTAAATTTTAATATAAAATCAAATTTTAATCGAACAATGCACATTTTAAAAAATTCCTTTCACATCACCTCTATGTGATTTCATTTAGTTATTGTTCTTCCACATCTATGATTTTAATATTACGAATTGTATCAAATGTTTAGAATTATAAGTATTTCTTTTATCTAGAATGATTTTCATAATTTTTAACCATTTTGAGTAATGAAAATATTATTCCCTAATTACTACAATTAAGGTAAAATTCGATTTACTGGGGGTCAAACTAAAATGAAAATGGTATAATTACCGATTAGACTTTTCAATATTCTATTCTATTTCCATATTTAAGTAATATACTATTAATGGTTTAGTATATAGTAAATTTAGTGTTTTTCATTTTTAATATTTTCTTCATTACATATTTTATTTGGATATTTCAATGTAGTTTCTAACTGGGTTCCTTTTCCTTAGTTAAAAAAACCACCACTGCCATTGAGATTATCAAAGATTCAAACCTTTTGGTTAGATAAATATATGCCAAATTACATTCCAACATCCCTCCCCTCATCGCATATGCCTTATTTAAATTATAAATATATTCTAGGAATACTTATGTACAATCCTAGAAAGGTGGACCGACCAATTGGTAACATTATTAAAACAGTATCGTTATTTTATATCTTCTTCCACCTCTATAAAATATTTTCATCGGTAGAGATGTTTGGCTGAGATTTTGGTAGATATTATCACTAGTATAGTCATAAAAATATGTGAGTAAGAAAGGGGAAGAGGTTCACTTTTATATAATGGGAGATGACCCATATTAATATAATTAAAGGATTAAAATTTAATTCATGTCATATCCAGTAAAAATTCATCATAGTATAAATTTATTTGTGTAAGATACTCTATTTTGTAGGTTTAATCCTCCAATGAAATTTAAAAGGGTTTTTACCATATTAATCATTATCAATGGATTTACTCATTTATTAACCATTATCATTTGTAAATATAAATACTCATGTTTTGCCTATAAGGTACAGATTTTTAATTATTAAATAAAAATTGTCAAAAAATGTCCATTTGAGAAATTTTCACACTATAAAATTATAAATTTTCACATTATCTATTTAAATTATTTAATAAAATATTATTTAACGTAGAATATCATGAAATAATTTTTTTGGACGAACAATTTAATTTTAATTTAGATTTATCATGATAATAATGGATTTTGAATGTCAACACTTCTACCATATTTTATAAATTAATATTAACCTTTGAATTTAGTTAAGAACATAATTCACCAAAAACATAATTATTATAAGGGAATCAATGTCAATTTCATTTTTTTCGTATACTTCATTTAGGAGAACCAAGGTAGTTTTGGGTATCAGTTTAATGTAATTATACCATCTCAAAATAATTACCATTACAAAAAAAGATTTATATTAAAATGAAACTTTGGATTCATTCCAAAATTAATTTAATCCAATTATAAAAAGATATTAAAAATCATGATTGTGTCATTTCGAATTTATGTTTTTCATAAAATAAATTATATATTATAATCAATGCAAAATGTGACATAAATTATTAAAATTAGAAAATAATGTGATAATAACTGCAATAATAACTTATAATAATCATAAAGATAATATTTGGTTACCTTTTAACATTATTTAAATCATAAATAATTTTTTATCCTTAATTAGGAGGAAAATATTTACCATTGTTCAAATGAAAAATGGAAAAAAATAAAAGGGGTCTATTTACGTAATTATATCCTCCTAATTTTTAATATTGAATGAATTTTTCCTTTTTATTGTTTCTATAAGTTCAAGTAACAATTTTTAACATAATTGTGTAAAATAAAATGAAAATTTTTATTTAGTATAAATTCTTTTGTTAAAAAAATATTATATACCAAAACTACTGAAATTTCAAATATTTTTAAAAGAGTGACTTTGTTCATTAGCATCCAAAATACAAAACAAAGACTATAATAGAACCTTGAAATATTATTTTTTAAATATGATCATTATAACATGGCTGTGATATTGGAATGTATGAATTGAATAAACAAAATTTTGAAAAATATATATAATATATCTAACCAATAAAATTTTTGTATTAATTATTAGAAAATAAGAACATGTGTTTAGAAAATTAATTTTATTCTTCAATGTTAGGATTTCATAAAACAACTATTTTATTATATTTTTGAGAGAAAGAAAAAATTTATTTTTATTAATTTTTGATATTTTATTTGATAAAATAAATAAAATTTCGGAAATCGTCAAATCGTAATTATCCAACGGTGAAATTTTGAATTTTTTTTACAATTTTTTATTTTATTGAAAGCAGTGAAAAAAATGATTTTATTGGAAACTATATTTTCCAGCTAAGTTATATATAATTTGTCCAAACACCATTTTTTCAAGTATTGGGACCCCTAACAACCCCTTGATGCTGGGGGAGGCCAATTAATGCTAGTCGAACCATTTTATTAGGGATTATCCAGTGAGGAGTTCATCTTGGAGAACAGGGAGCTTGAAACTCATTCTATGAATTGCTAATGATTTCTATTGAAATTTCATAGAGTTTTCTAATTAATTTACCAGTTTTAATGAGAATAATAGGTATCAATAGAATGCATTTTATTTATTTAATGAGTGGATAATTCCTCTTATGTGTTGGGGTTGTGGGAAATGAAGACTATTTGATAATTGTATCACATTATTTGTTTTTTTAGTTCTATCATTCATTCATAATTATAATACAATTAATATATTTATATTTTGTAAAACACTATATCAGATCATTAATGGAGGTTCAAGGGATCATTAGAGTAATTACGTAGAGTAATATTGTGACCATCTAGTTCACTAATCATCTCAAAAGTTCCCCTTTTCAAAATGTTTTTTAAAACAAATAACCCGAACAAGAAATTGATTTCGATTAAATTAATCAGAACTAACCAAACTAGGGGTGATCCATTTAATATTAATCTAAAATATGTGTGTTATTATGAATAACACATTATGGTATGATAATTGATTTTTTATTATCATCATAACCACACAAAACCCTAATGCATTTCATTAATTGATGGAAAAAAACAATTTGTATATCTTCTTGTTTTTAGTTAAATTAAAATAATTTTGAATGTGAATCAATAAACCATCCAAATAAAATCTCATAACCCTCGAATATCAATTCTAAATTAAAAAAACAGTTAATTAATCTTGATGAAATATATAAAACTAGAAACATATCTTTGTGGATCGATGACATACATAAAATATACTTGTTATGAATGTGGGTAATTGAATTTGGGTCGCCAAAAGTATCACTTTTGTCTAAATGAGACCAAATTATGGCCATATTTTTAGGGAGTAACTAAACTATTTTTCTTAATTTGTATCAATAATCATTAGGTGAAAATTAATAATAAATTATGAAAAATTTAAATCATAACCCAATTTATCTGTTTTTTATTTTTATTTTTTACTTTTATGCACGGTGTGTTGTTTGGTGTTATCTTGGACCATAGTTTCATGAGTAGCTGGATCACTCATTCTAATACTTATGATTGAGTAGAAACACTCTTGTTTCACCCAGATAATGAATGAATTTTATAAAGGTTTCATGGACCCCTTTTTAGAAAACGAAGCCAAATTTCCATGATTGATAATGTGGATGAGGAAGAACAATCCAATATCCATGGGGATGGACAATAGGACTCACTCAATGAAAAAAACCAACAATTTTTTAATGATGGTTAACCAAACCGTAATCCACCATCCTATTTTACCGAGTATGTGCCTCAAAACCATGAATGGTAAAATGTTCAATTTCATCTGGGATATGGACAAAAAAATGTAATAGGATATTCCACTAGAGTAGATATCATATATGCATCTGAATTAGAGGAATTATTTTTCATTGGAGAGGTAGTATATTCCACAGCCACCCAACTAGAAAATGTCAACATTTCATGCCCTTGTAGAGCGCATATTTCTATCATTTCATGGTACAAATATAGGTATTGTTACACTGTCAATGAATGTACAACATTTGAAAATTAAACCAACCATTATGAAACTCGTTAAGAATATGATATATTTGGGGGGTTTTCTATGACAGGACCCTAAGGACCATATTTCTAATTTTCATGAGATTTTTTAGAAATTCAATTACAATTGATTGTCAGATGATTCTATTCGGCTCCATTTATTTCACTTCACTTCAAGGTATAATGTAAAGGAATAGATTAAATGACTACCCCAGTGTTAAATACATTCATGGGAGGACTTGTGTCATGAATTTCTATCCAAATACATTCCACCCTCCAAAATCGTGATGTGAAAGAATGTGATTTATAATTTCCTATAGAACGAGTCAAAGTCATTGTATGAATCATGGGAATGTTTTAATGAGATGAAAAGAAAATATCCTCATCATGGGATGACACAATAAATGAATGTTTAAAATTTCATTTTGGGTTTTACAATGAACCCTAAATTTATGGTTTATGTATCTATTAGAGTAATAGTAATGATTTGATCTCTAGAATAAATATTTTACAATTTTAGTGATATGTTAGAAATATACTCCAATGAAATTCTGAGTGGGTAACACAAAATATACGAATGAATAATGTGGATTCCACTATGATTCTTACTAATCAAATAGATTCCATGTAGAATAATATTGATGCATAGACTTTGAAAACACCTTCACATATTGATGTAGTAAACCATCTATCTTGTAGGGTATGTGGTGAAAACCACATCATGGGTGAATGTATAATATTAATTGTCGACCCGTCAACATGTGTAGTATTTTATGTTTTTCAAAACTAATTGAAAAATATGTTCCCTTAATACCAAAAAACAACCTGGAATGATAATTCAAATACATGTTGGGGATAATAGAAACAAAATTTGTAGCCATAATCTTATAATACATCCAGTTTTGGGCAACATCATTATCAAAATCTATATTGAAGAAAAAAAATGAAAATCAATATTAACAAGAAACATATTAGTAGAAAATGTATCAAAACCCTCATCCGGGAGAGCCTCCTCAAAAACGAAAACAATAACATCTGGTTTTTCAACCACAATCTCATATGTAACAACCATCAAATGTAGAATAGATAATGTCCAAATTTATAACCAAAATTTAAAGAAGATTTAAAAATCAAGAAGAATATATTCAAATCCTTGATAATAATATCGGATAGCTAGACAATCAAATAATATCAAGGTAATGCAAAACACTACTCGGTGATGCCGAAAAAAAACCTCGATAGAAGTCTAATGAAATAACCTTATCATTTGGGATGGAGCCACACCAACAATATTTAACAATGTAAAGAGAATTCGAATCTAGAAATAAAAAAAACATGAAACCTCTTTATATAAATATACTAATATTTAAGAGCATTCTTTGCCAAAAGGGACAATAAAAGCGGCATGGCCAATTCATGATAATAAAAATGTTCTTTGAAAGCATTATTTTTCCTTCATTCCCTTTTAGGAATATATGATTAAAAGGAACTTGGATCTGTACATTTGATAATTATTGAATTTTGTTAAGAATATCGACATAAATATACCATTCGTGGAGGCATTGATTGTAATGAAAATGCATTTAATGTTCATCAAAATATTTTATTTCAAATAAAAGATAAATAGAGGATTTGGGTACCGTTCCTCTCAGTAATGTGTGATCTATATTGGCACGACATTCAATTACCCCAAATCTTCAAGATCCAAGGAGATTCTATATTCCATGTATAATCTAATCTTGTGATCACAAAAATTCCCTTTGTTATTTGGGGGATAATGTGAATTTTTTTACATTTTGTGTTTTCATGAAATTTGGACAGAAGGAATTTAATCAAACTTCTTTAGTGCTTAAAATAGTTGATCACTCGATCAAACCCCAAAAGGGATTCCAAAAGATGTTTTTATGAATGTTGGGATGCTAATTCTCCTATATGACTATTTTATCCTTGACAATTAGAAAGGTGTAGAAGTTCAACTAATTTTTGGGAGACAATTTCTGTTAATGAGTAAATTATTTATTGATATCAATCAGGGGGAATTTATCAATAGTGTGGGGGGTGAATCTGTGTCCAATAATAATTTTAAGGGAATAAAACAAGCCTCATTTGGGGAAATTTAATACTGTAGTGCCTTGACCATATTTGAAGATCATGTAAATTGTGAATTAATAAACATGGGATGTTTTTATTCTAAAAAGGATCTTCATTCATGGGAAATCAATCACTAATATAGAAATGAATATTTTTAGTATATTTCTATCTCGAGCAGTCAATATTTCAAATAGGTAGTTATTCCAAAATGTTTGGAAATAGAATAAGTTGAAAACATTTTGAATTCAGATCATAAGGGTCCACAACATGAAAATATCCCTCTTTAATCATCTCTATTGTATATGTTATTGGATGACAAGGAGACACATCATATTATTCACAAAACATATTTCATACATGAGCAAGGGGATTCACTTTTATATGCCCAAATAAAACGAAATAAATATATTTTTTAGATGGAATCTGACCTTATGAGCATTAGTTTAACCATTTTTACCAACAATGTACTTATAAAAGAAGGATCAAAACCACATAAAAAATGAAAGTCGAGGTTGCATCCTATAACAAGGAGGTGGTAATAAGGAAAGTGATCATGTTATGATATAAAATAATAATAAACTAAATTTCTGATAGTATGTTGGTGACATCCATACATGTGGAACCCAAAAAGGGGGGTATCACTATGCTTTAAAATAAAAATAATGAGTCGATCTCAACTCAAAATGTTTTGTCCTGTAGAGTATGCATCAACTATAGAAAGCTCAGTGACTCCCCAGGGAAGGACCAAATCCCACTCCCTTTCATGGATTAAATGTTAGATTGATTGGTGGGGAATAATGTTTATTTCCTCTTAAATGGTAATTTAGTATATTACAACATTTAAATTTCACATGATGATCAAGAAAAGAGAACATTTACATGCCCATATAATACATTTTCCTACTATCGTATGTCAATTGGTATGTGTAATGCTCTAGAAACCATCTAAAGATTTATGTTATCTATTTTTCATGTCATAAGGGAGAAGATTATGAATGTTTTTATGAATGACATGTCCATCCATGGGAATCCATTTGAAAAATTCTTGAAATACAAATAAATGTTATATAAAAGGTGCGAGTAGAAGAATTTGGATTTTAATTAGTAGAGATTCCATTTATGGTGAAAATTGTATTGTATTGGGTAACCAGATATAATTAAAGGAAATTAAAGTGGGTCATAAAAAAGGTATATTTGGTATAAAATCTACATATTCCAACATCTATCCATTAAAAATGGTTCTTTTTTGGGTTATATATGATTTTATCGTTTCTATGTGTGAGACATTTCAAATTTATCCCATCCATTAACAAAAATTATTTTGAATGAAGTTATCTTTGTGTTTTAAGAAGCATGTGTTTGGGAAAATCAAATTTTTAAATAGGGTTTTGTGGAAGCTCTAATAATGGTTTCTATAAACTATAATGGGCAATTAAAAGTCATGATTTATGCTAGAAATATATCATGGGGGAGTTCATGTGCATCGAATTTACCAAATCATCCAACCAATCTATTATGCCAGCTATTCCATAAATGATGTTCATATCAATTACACTACCATGGAAAAATAAATTTTCATGGTTGTTTTTTTAATTAATATATTTTAATAATATTTACTAATTTAAAATTTAAATGTGTATAAAGATAATTCATCACAAAAATACTTGTTAAATAGGTAATATAAAAAGTCACTGTTGATTCCCTAGGTGATTATTCTCCAAGAATTTCAATCATAAATTCCTAATAAGAAGGGAACTGAAAACACTATTGTTGATCAACTATCCAAAATTGATTTTCCCCACATATAAAAATTTAAGATATAGTGTTCAATGATGATTTTCTAGATTATTATATATCCTCAATAGCTGATGAAACTCATTTATGGTTCACTGATTCATACAATTATTTGGCCAGGGTAGCACTTCATCCCATTCACTATTACCAATAAAACAACCATTTTCAATCATAGGTAAATAGGTTATTTTTGGAAGATTCGCCACTCATTTGTTCATGTATAGATTTTATCATCCATTTATTCATTCTTAATTTTAAAATAATTATAATTCAATAGTTTTTTCACTCATCTCCCCTTACAAGACATCATGGTCCAGACAACACAATATCGAAAAAATTTCAATCTAGATTTTTCCCACCAATGCATAAGAAGACTGAAACTTCAAGGATGTTTGTGATAAGTTCTATAATATAGTAAGTATTTTGACAAGAGATGAGATGAATAAGCAATTCATCATTTAATTATAATTATTTTATGTGTGGGGTATTGACTTGATGGAATCGTTTCAATAATCATATGGTAACACATACACCCATCTACTTGTGGATTCAGTTTCTAATTGGCTCTAATATACTTCCATACCCAAAACATGGACAATTTCATTAAGAATTTCATGAAAAAGAACATATTTAACATGTTTGGTGTTCCCTAGGTCCTCATTAGTAATCTAGGGACCTATTATGATACTGAAATGATGAGAAATGTTATTTGGAAAAGTGGAGTGATGTATAAAATAAGGACATCATATCATCCCCAATCTAGTGGTCAAGTGGATGTTTCAAATTGTGGTGTTATAAAATATTAGAATAGATAATATAAGATCATAGAAGTATTGGTCTAAAAAGCTATATGATTCTCTACGGGCCTTCCAGATTTCTTTTAAAACTATTCTAGGTAGGTCCCCATTCTGACTGGTCTATAAAAATCCATGTCACTATCATGTGGAGATTGAGAATATGGTGTATAGAATTATCAAATCATTGAACTATTTTTTGAAAGATGAAAATGTGAAATAAAAATTCTTATTTTCCATGAATGATGATATCTAACAAGAGTTATATAAAAATAACTATCATTACAATGAAAAGAAAAAGGTTGTCAAGATCACATAATTTTTTAGAAATCCTTCGAGTCTGAAAATTATGTATTGTAATGTGACTCACAAATGTGGATGTTCATAGGTAAGATAAATACCTGATGGTCAAGTCCATTCAAAGTGGTAAAATATATTCACCATGGTGAGGTGGATGTTGATGTAATGTTGTAAAAACATTAATGGTGAACAACCAACTTCATAAACCATACATTCAGAAAGAGAACATAGTGGACATGGCTTCCACCACACAATTCGGGTTATCAAGAGTCCCAAATATATCAATATCGATACAATAAATATATCACTAACTGGGTGGTAACATGGTATTTTAAATTTTTTTATCAAAATAATTCATTCTTTTTCTATTTATATGAGAGCATGTTAGTTTGTTTATCATTTTTTGTGTGTATTTTAGTGATAAAAATCATGAAAAGTGATATATATATATATATATATATATATCTTTTCATCTTTATTTTTATCTAAATATAAGTACAATGTAGATTTGAAATCATCATTCAAAATTTTTGTAGGCCAATTTTATAGTTTTTAAATAAATATATTAAATTTAATTGGGGGAAATCAGAAAATTCTCAAAGATAAGGGAATATGTATGGTTTTTACAGTATTGAAGAAACTATGGGAATCAATAATGTTCACTAATCACTACATTATAGTTACCTTTACATGGTTACAACATTTTTTTGATAATTTGTACTATTTAACCATGAACCACATAAAAGGCTCAAAATTACAAAAACAAAAAACAAAAAATTACCCCCAATTTAACACACCAAATCATGTTCTCTCTTCCCCTCATGCATGTCTGCACCCCTTGGCAAATCCCTCTACCTTAATATTAATAAATCTATGTTCTTCAACTATAGGTTTCCTTGAAAGGTATGCCTCCTTCCATTTCTTGTATTTTTTCCTTGTTCATCCTATTTTATTTATTTATATCTATTTCCCATATCGTCATTCCCTAGAGTTAAGATATCTACAATATTTCCCCCTCCCACCTTTTGATTTTTTTAATTCAATATTAGGTTTCATCACCCTTTTTCAGACCAATTGTTTCCAAAACCTCCAAACATAGACATGAACGAACTAATTTTCCAAAAACCTAAATATTTGGAACTAATTATCTAGATTTATTCGTATATAAGGGATATTTAGGTTTTAGTATTAAAATGTAAATGTTCTATTTATCATGTTTTTATATTATGAAAATTTTATACTTTGTATTCCACTTCTTATAGTTCAACCATCCCAATATCCATTACTTTTTAAAAATGTTCTCTTGGTTCAGGATCTAACCCCCTCATCAGTCACCATTTCAAATTCAGCTAGAATGTAGTCGAAAAATGTTACAATTTTCTAGTAACTCTTGAAATAAACACTCACTAAATCTTTTTTACTTCACTATATTAAGTCTTTCGGTGCTTATGATGAAATGTAGAGTTTGACATCACATGGACACCATATTAAGGAAAATATCATGCACTAACACCCCGTTAATAAAATTGTGTCTATGATTTGTGTCTATTTTTGGTAATTCATTAAATGTACCATTAATTAATAGAGAGAGCTCAAAGATGATACATGGGCTGTTACATTCCACATTATGAAATGATGCTATAATTTGTGTCTTAGATATTTTCCACCATTTTCAGTCTATATGATGATTAATATATTCAGATTATTGTTTATAATGAGGCATCCTGAGAATGTGATCCTACAACATCCATAGAATTCTAGATTACAATTACCCAGGGTAGATATTTGTATGTCTCATAGACTACCATGTCCTATTGGATAATATTCCATATCCATCGCCTTTTAAAAGAGATCATTACCACTTTTTTTCTCCTCCTAGTAGGATGGTGAAGGAAATTTCAGCTTCTGGGATTTTCTAATTCTCCATTCAATGATTACTATCACTACCATTATCATTACCTTAAACTTCACATTGCACCATTATCATATTTTCTAAAAACTAAAGGGAGACATATTTGGGGGGCCTAAAATCACAATCCTATGTGAATGTGTTGACATTGAATTTGATTAGAGTTACTTCCTTGAGATTAAGCAAGGACTTTCTTTTAATCTCAACATTGTACATTACATATTCAGTATATAATTTGACTACCATTTATATTGGTCTTATGGTAAACATGAAGAATCCCTAGCTAAACATCACATAGCCTCATCGCATTAAGAAACCCCCCACCACTCCTCCCCACATGATAAGGAATAATGACCCCCACTCCTCTCACCTCTATGAAACAACCGCCATACTCCACCTTTTCGACATACCCACTCTTTGAGTGTACCACATATGGTGACCCCAATCTATAAATGCATATGGATCATGATGTTTATACTATGTTAGACTGGTATGTTTGTGTCACTCGTCACAAGATCATGGGATTCACCAAGATGGATTTCCCTTCCTCTATATATATCATCCCATACCCAGCTATACCCCTTCCTACTAAATAGAATGGGATACCTCCTCTCTTCAAGGTATATTGAATCCACCAGCAGCACCCCTATCGATGGAATGGAAATAGATTCGGGCCCTGCAGATCTCTCATGGGATGACAGAACCCACCCTCGGTTCGAAGATACATTTTATGTTCATTCTTTATGTGTTGGAACTACTTTTCATTTATATTATAATGATTTTAAAAATCACGTATCATTTTGACTGTTTTAATATTTCTATCTCTTGTGGATGATTTATTTCTATAATGTGATTGTTTTCATCATTATCATTCCAATTTTTATAATACTAATATTGTTGCATCACTTTTTATGACTACATTACCAAGCCAGTAGGTGGATTTCAATTATTGGGATGAATACACTCTTCTATGTGGCATTACCTCTCACGCAAAGTACATCCATTTTTCCTTCATCTATCCAAATGATTTTTTATTTTAATTTTTATTTCATTATTTCCATAGTTTCTACATCCCCTACCATGAAATTGTTTTTCCAACCCTTCCCCACATTACCGTGTTCAAGGAAGTACATGCTTGTATTTATGTGTGGGGTTGGTCACCAACTTTTGGCACCCCATTTTCTTATTTTCTTGAAATTAACAAGGATGAAATATTTTTCTTAGGGGATTATAAGGGGATATTATAGATGTCATGCTTTTATATAAACTAGATAAAAATAGATTTTATTGAATAATTTTTTTACATCATCATATTTCAAAATTTATAAGCTCATTTTTAGTTGAAAAAAATTTTATCTCTTGAGGATAATCCTTTAGATATTAATTAAGTAGATTTTTTTTAAATTATCATTTTGATTGAGTATTTTATATTATATAATCCCTTAAAAAGTAAATATAATTATGAATTAATGGAATTGAGTTGTGAAAATTATTTTTGTGACACTAGTGGTTATTTTTCTGTCTTAATTTTAGGTGATTATTACCTTATCCCTAAATTTATCATCATAATTAATGAATTAGTAAGCACCAAATTTCAATTATATTGTCTCACCCCTATGAAAAAATAGAGATATGAAAAAGAATTCTGAAATATGTTTACGACTCTTCAAAATTATTCGAAGTAGTAAGTCAATGGATTTGTGTGATCTATCAAAGTGATAACATTCCAATTGGAGTCAAAAATATATTTCACTATCCAACCGAAGTGTGTGATGAGATATAAGTGGAGGACGGTACATTATTTTAATGAAGAATGATGATTTTAGTTTTATACAATAATTATTTATGAATTAATATTTAGAGGTTTTGAATTGATTTTACATTGCAGGCTAACTTAAAATTTATGTAATACATGATTAATGAATGTAGTAAATTCAATAATTAATCCAAAAAAATTTGAATTCATTTAGTGTATATAATATGTGAAATTTATACAAGTTACATTGGTGCTTCCTTTGAGATGACTATCCGAGTATTTTTTATTGCCAAAAAATAGATGAGGTGTGGGGGTGGTGTTGATTCACTTATTTGAATATGAAATTTCCATTTTTTTAAGTATATTAAAAAGGGTTTTTTGCATCATTTTTCATTTTTTTTATAACATGAATATGTCTTAATGGGTTGGATTTTGTTGTAAAATTAAGGCACAAGAATTTTTTTCATTAACTGAGAAATTCAAATGGAAATTGTAGGATTTTGGACCCTTATCCCTTGGTGGATGGTTACTACTGATTCATCTAATCCATGAACCCAACCCAGATTACCATGAAAACTATGTATCATCGAAACAGAAATAACCGCATAGTTTTCTCATGGATAGACAAATCATAAGAATCAACTAGGAAACCACGTGGGTTTTGTTTCTAAGGCCTAAGTGGATAATCACATAGTCTTCATGTGGGTTTTAAAATTTTTCGGACCTATCTAGAATCTACGAGCCTTAAATATTCAATTCACTACATTAAACACGATTGGTGCAGTTTTAAAATTATTGTGTGCCTAAGCCATATGGAAGTCAATATACGAGAACCAATATTCAATCTACCCTAACTAAGGAACATTTTACCTCTGATTTAGACATTTATCCACCCCTTGTAATAGGGTTTTGACCAATTAATTCAAGATCGACCATTTTAGTGGTTATTCCACATTTGAGGATTAGTTCATCTTGGTGTAGAATGAGCATGAAACTCATTATATTCATTTTGGAATATTTCTCATAAGTTTTCTTTATTATTATCGAATCATAATCAGTTGTAATGAATAATATATGTACTAAGAGCTTTTTTCCATAATTTATCCAATTAGTAACTAATTACTGTTATGTGTTGGGCTTGTTTGTAGTGATGATTCATTGATAATTGAATCCCCTTATCATTTTTTTGATAGTTTGTTTTACCTTTCATAATTCTCCTATAATTCATTCCTTACTCTTGATATAAACTCAGTATCAAATCAAGAGAGGAGGATCCAATGATCTTTAAATGAGTTATGATTCGTAATTCCATGACCATCAAGTAAACATTACATCTAAAAAAGGGATCTATTTCAAAATGTTTTTAAAATACTATTTACAGAAAAAATAACTTGATTTATATTTACATAATTGAATCTCACTATACCAATGGAGTTATGTTTCATTTGAATCCCCTATATGTGATTTTTTATGAACAAGACAATAGAATATGATAATTTATTTTTTACTATCTTCATAACCACCCACATCCCTGATGAATTTCTTTTACATATTGATAAAAACCATTTCAGTGTCTTCTTTTTTATTAAATCATAAATAATTTGAAAAGGGAATCAATCGTCCATATGAATGAAATCTCATAATCCTTGAATAACAACTCTATATATAGCATAAATTCATTTAATTTATAAGGACATATGTTATAGAACTTGTCTCATCTCCCTATAGATCAATCCCATTATTAAAATATATTATTTGTGAGGTTTAGGTAATTGAACTAGGGATTCCAAAAGTGAATATTTTGTTAGAACAACACCAATAACTACCTTAAATTCTTACACAACACTGACATAGTAATAATTTAATAAATGTAGAAATAAAATAAATGATATTGAACAATTATAAAAATATTATAATTTTAACTAATTCATATAATAGATGATTTTTTAGCTAAAAATTCAATATTATAGATATTTGGACTCATATTACTGAAAATAGTTATTTTCATGATATTAATAATTTAAAATTAAATGAAAAGTTGAATAATTTACATTAATGATATTTTATAATAAATAGTAGTTTATTAAATGATTTAAAATTAATAATAATCATTTATTTGGAAAAACTAATGTTACATGCTTAATTACATCATCCATTTTACATTAAATGGTAAGTATAATTTTAATTATAACATTATTAACCCATAATGTGTACAAAACATTGATATTAAAGTAGTTGTTAAAAAAGATAATAAAGTATTATAAGATGAAGATAAGTGTTAAATTTTTATCTAATGTTGTCAAACAAATTATTGGATGAGATTATTTCTAACCATAAACATCATAAATTATAATATTAACAATTTGGATTCATTTGAACATCATTGATAATTTATATTAAATTTATATTTTTTGAAATTCAAAGAGTGCCCCTATCATCTATTATAAATGAAAACAACTTTTACACATTTATATACACATAAAGAACATTTTTTCATTAAATAAATACCAAAACACCTTAATTACATCTATAATCAAATATTATATGTTTTTGATTGATCATAAAACCATACTAATGATTATTTTGTTGTAAAATATATTATATTTTGGATGAATATCAATCATTCGTATCTAAGATGTTTTTAATGTTTTTATTTCCACCTAATTCAAATAAAGTTCAATTATAATGATATAATAAAACTAGTAATTCTAATAAACAAATAGGTTATTATTTAAAGGTAATATCCTATATAAATCTCAAAACTCCATCAAATGAGGATCAAATATATCTTTCATGTGTAGAAAGTCTTATAGCCTCACAAACCGATGTAATTTGATTTCCTTCATGTCCTTTCATGGAATATTATAGTGATAAAATTAATGCTTATAAATAAAAATATTGAAGAGTTTATTACTCTGAAAAAATAATATAACATTCATGATTTTACCTTTCCATTCACTAACAGATGATGACATTATTTGTTCTTGAATATGTGTGAACTATCATCTCCATGAAGTGATGTGATTCATTTTTCAGCACCACAACAAATGGATTATATATATTAGTTTATCTAAATTATAATATAATATTTCTACTATTCTGATAATTATGTACATGGATAATAATATGTGTATTGTTTTCTAAATGAACATTGAGAAAAGGAAGCATTACTGATTTATGTGTACATCATTCCATGTCCATGATTGTTAGATCGTTTAATTTCCATAAAAATATATCAAAAGTAGATTTAGTACACTAATTTATTTTTTGAAATTACAATAATTACATATTTATTATTCTATAAATAATTTTTTAATTACCACTTGGATCATATAATTCCCACCAATGAAATTTTGGGCATATAAAAAACATATAAAATATCTTACATTATCTTAAATTATTAATTAATTGTGTACATTATGGAAATATTGTAAATAAAGTGAATAAAAAACAAGAAAAACTCTCTTAATAAATTATTTTATTAATATATGTTTATTATCTAGAAGAGGAGGACCATGTGTTATAATTCCGGATCAATGTTATAAACATTATTTTTATAAATCTTCTTTTATTATTTCCTTTAAAACTCATTTTCAATCGTATTTGTTTCCTTAAAATATGTTTATTAATGCATTTTTATGGACATAACTAAATTATAAGGGGAACACTAAGTATCATTTGACAAGAATTCAATGGTCTTAAAATGTAATAATTTTAGGTAATAATTTAATGTTTTTTTCATATAGACAAATTAAATTTTATGCTTTAACATATACGATGATAATGGACTTTAATACAATCAAAATTGGAGTTTAAATTTTCAATTTCACATTCCATATTTTTTTTAATTTTAAAAAAGTATTTAAAATTGAATTGATATATCAAAATGAAGAAATGATTTCTTATGAGTTTAAAAAAACATTTATGATAAAAAACATCATATATTCTATTTTGATTCATTATGATTTTTTATGGGATGGGTGGTTAAATTATCAACATGTGGTTTGATATCCTACAATAGGTAAAAACCTCTTTAGGTAAAGGGATGGAGTTAACTGATTATGTTTCCTTAAGAGATTATAGGAATATACTATAATAGTTATTGTAATTTTTACCCTGAGTTTTATTTTATATGTAACTATAATGATTATTCTATGTGTTTACATGATCGTTACTCCCATTTATAGGAGTTCCATGAAAATTATTACCCTAATAAAAAAACATGATTTCCTTATGTGTTCTATGGGTTTTTATAGGGATCTTCTTATTTCTCAATGTAATACAATGATAACATGTTTATCGAAAATTATATATTACATTTTAAGGTTGAAATGTAACACTTTGTTTTAAAAAAAATTAATTTTTTTTCATACAATTATATAATCCATATGTGTTAAATCATTCATTTATTATTTTTTTATTAATTTATTAAGAAAATATATTTGGAATATAATGTGAATTATTTGCTATGAAATTTATATTTTATCCCAATATTTTATTTTGAAAATGTTAAATTTAAATTATTATTCAGGGACCTGTAATTCCCCAAACCAAGATTCCTAGAGTCATTGAATCGTTTTACTTAATTGTTATTGTGACAAGAAAATAAAATCCTGAATGACCAATTGGTTTAGTAGCCTTAGAAATACTAAGTTCAATCAAAAAATTAACATTATATCTTTAAAATGAAAAACAACATATTATCCCCATTGAAAACCCTCATATACCTTAGATTATCCCTACAGTTTATTCGTAATACACTTCTTTACATCCTAGGGGAAAATTAAGCATGATAAATGGTGAGATCATATGCTCAATAAATATAAAAAATATAGCAGAAGCTCTCATTTATATGCATAAAGTTTTAAGGAATGGTATAAAACTGAAACACATGCCTCTTAAACATAATTTCGATTATATTATAAAAAATAATAAATCAAATAATTTCATTTAAACCTTCAAATGGATATTCAACTAGTCAAATAATCACATGCAATATCAATACATTATTTCATAATGAGGAAGTCAACAATACCATACATCATATCCATACTTTCAATTCCTCATGAAAAATCCATTACCATATCATTAAGGCCATGTTCCATGACCCTATATTGTCTCATGAGACCGACCAATAAATCAAGGTGTTATACCGAGACATTCCTATCACTTACTATGTACAATTCATTCTTATTATTAAAAGGGTGAAACATAACATAAACATTCTTTTTAAAAATAGCATACTAAATGTTAATACTTTAACAATAAACCATGAATATTATAAACATAGCTCATCAATAGTCAAATATATCATAAACCCTTCAATACAACATGTAAGATTGTATCATAATAAATCCACCTCAAATAAGTATAAAATCCAACAAATTATGTGACATAGAAGAAAATAATCTAATAAATTCATTAAAATCACTGACAGAAAAATCACTTCTTTACATTGATTCCATTTTAAAACCAAAAAATTATAAAAGAAAAAATTTATGTTGAAAATAACCTTATAATCTTGTATGAAAATCTTTAAAATGTTAAGGAATCATAATGACGGAAAATAGTCACTTGCTCCGTATAAGTATAAAAAACATAGATTCCATAATTTTTTAAAATGGATATAAATTAGAACATTTGGAAATTTATATAAATATTCATCTAAAAAAGTTGGGTAAAACCTCAAACATGTGTAAAAATGGATTTGAACAAATTTTGATAATATTTATAATTACATTTTTAAAAACAAAGACATGCATGGTATGGATGTACCAATAGATACTTTTGTATAAGAAATCTCAGATAATAAAGAGATTATTAAATTAACCCTTACATTATACATTCTATTAGTCAAGGGATAGTTATACTTTTATATAATACATTGACTATAAATATATTTATGATATCATATATGATACTCTTATATAATTTTTTCAATATAATTTATTATTATAGTAGTTTTTTGTGTTAATTGATTCATTTTCCCATTCCTATTATGTCATTTAAGCTATGTTAGTAATGTTTAAGATATATTTTATTCATATCTAGATTGAAATTAAGTTCATAATTATTATTTATTTCTCATCAAATAAATTTAAAAATCCTTCTACAGTGGTTAATGTGGAGACTGAATTTCACCATGCCATGGAGAAGGTTGGTCGTACGTAACACGAGTGAAAATATAATTCTATTAATGGTTAAATGTTATGCAATTGGATAGTATATTAATTATAAATAATCACTATAATGTTATTTTTTTTATTTAAATCCACTATACTCATCATTATATCCACCCAAATAAAGTAGCGATGAATAAAAAATTACACCATGGTGTAGAGACTGTAAGTCGTACGTACACACACATAGTGATATTGTTATTTGTATGGTGGATTTAAGAAGGAATATGGTGGCACCATAAGTATAATAGAACCTAATAATTTATAAATTACTATATTTATTACTGTTTTAGGGAAATAACATAGAAAGAGAAAGTAGAAGAAGAAAAGAACATTGAAAGAGGTTACAAAACAATTACCTCCATTTCATATGTCTCCATTTTGTATGCACAAAATGTCACCATAACATGAATTTTTTACAAAATGGTGGTAACTAAGAAGACGTGAGGAATGTTTTTAGGCAAATATCTTATGTTTTCGACGATCCAAAGGCCTTTAAGGTGTTATTTAGAGAAAAGAATATGTTCCCTTATATAAGAGATTTGAGCGGCACTTTTCGAAGGTCCTAAAATATTAATTTATCACAAATTGAATTTCTATTTAAAATATCGCAGAAGTGACTTATTTCTAGGAAAATATGATGATGCATAGAAATACTCTCAACCAAGTATTGTTATAAAATCTTAGGTCACAAAATAAATGGTATCTTTTTGTGTTTATCCCTTAGTTAAAATTTTTAACTCCAATAGTGTATTCATTTATTTTTACAGTATATGGTTAATATGTTTACTATAAAATTTTAAAAGAACCCCAATTAGATAATTAATGAAATATTTAATACTATCCCCATTATTTTTTCACACATGAGATCTTTATGAATATTTTAATATTTAATTATACATTATTTATTTTTATGTTTCATTTATTTCAATTATGATACTATTAAAAATTTGAATTTTTAAAAATATCAAAACAATTTGATAAATTATAAAATATAGTTTCAATATATATAAAAATTATATATTATATTTAAAATTCTTGGTCTTCATTAATTAAGTCATATTATATTAATTTTAGTATTTTTAATAACATTTAATTTATTCTTTCTTTAATACTTCATTTAATGAATCATTATTATGTCACCATTTAATTTAATTATTTATTTCCAAAAAGTATTAATCAATTACCATTATCTTGATAGAGATATTATATTTATAAATACTATTTATATTATACCATATCATTATATATCCTCATATTAAAAAAGATATAGAAAATAAAATTTGAATATGATATTCTTAACTATTCATGAAATAAAATATAATAAATGTCTTAATATGACACAAGTGGATTAAAAAATGATCATAATTTCAACCTAATGTTGATTTGGGTTAAAACACACTTATCCAATGAAATTAAGTCAATTTTTAGGGTAATATTATATTATTATAGTATTAATTTTACCATTAATTACTCAATTTACCTTTATCTGTGATAAATAAAATACAAAGTGTTTATTCACCAAAATTATTTTTATATTATTATACAAAAATTTTCATACTGATTACAACCATTTATGTCCTTTTTTCAAAATTCAATTTAAAGAAGCGGTAAAATTATGTTTAATGCAAATCTCTTAGGTGTATCTTGATGGCAGGTAAAATAGACGTTCAAATGTTTAATAAATTTTGATATATAATTATATTATAAAATCATACCGATAAAATTTATTAGAGTAATATATATATTATTTATCTATTCTGACTTTAAAATTAATGTAATATATAATAATTATTTAACAATAATGTATTATTTTCACTACCCATAAAAATTTGAAACATTTCATAAAATTACAAAAAATTCACCCTAAGCTAATTTTGTTATTATAAATTCTAAAATTAAATATATTTTTAAGAATAAAATTTATGAATTTCATTATTAGGGTATTTATTTTCATAACCATTTTTAAAACGACCAATTTTTAATGACATTGTGTGCTGGAATTCAATATTCCATGCAGCACAAGCTATAAAATTTATTAAAATGATGAATACCATGGAAATTTAGGGTGTTAAATTCTTCCCTACTTAAAATAATTTAATTCTCTAAATTTCTATAATATCCATTCATAAAAACATTCAGGTGGTTCTTCATCATTTTTTATTTTGTTTCCCACATTGCCTCTTCCATTTTATGGTTTCTTTAAAGAACCTTTACCAAACGAGTCTTATGATTTATCAAAACATGTTTTTGGTATTATGGATCTTGATATGATCTTCACAATATGGCATATTAGGTGCTTGTTGAATTTCTTCATAGGTTATTTCTTGTGTTGGTTCCGGAATGTATTTCCTTAACAATTATACATGGAACACATCATGAACTTTGGGGAGACTAGGAGACATTTTTAAATATTAAGCTACATCCCTAATTAATTCTATAATTTCAAATTGTCTAATATACCTGGGATATAATATACACTTCTTATTGAATCATATTATAGCCTTCTATAGAGATTTCTCTGAAAAAACAAGATCTCCAAATTGAAATTCCAAATCCTTCCTTTAGTTATAAACATTGCTCTTTTTCATACTTTAAACTATTTTGATATGAGTATAAATAGATTTTACATCTTTATTCATTTCCTTAATAGGTTCTGGGTGTATGAGATTTCATTCACCAACATCATCCATAAGAATTGGTGTACGACATCTCGTTTTATATAACACTTTCTATGGTTTCATCTGTATACTCGAAGGAAATAGATTGTTACAAAAAAATATACTAGAGGTAAATATTGTTCCTAAATACTTTGAAAGTCAATAGGGAAAGATATCAACCTGTATTTTAGTTTGAATAGTCTTTCTTATTTTCTATCAGTTTGAGGTAGGTATGTAGTGCTCAAATGAAGCACATTATCTATGGAAATCTAAAAACTTCTATAAAATTGTTTTGTAAAACATGGAACTCGATTAGAAAAAATCAATATGGATAAACATGATGTCTTACAACTTCTTTAATATATAGTATTTCTCAATGTTATTGTTGTAAATATTCACTTATAGTAAGATAATGTAATGATTTGGTAAGATGCACAATAATAACCCATATCACATCATTCCATTTTAGAGTCTAAGGTAGCCCCCTGAAAATTTCCATCGTTAAATCAACCTGTTTCCAGAAAGATAAAGGAATTGGTTTCATAACACTTCTAGTATGTTATCTTCTTGACATCACCATGTGATAAACCAAACATCTCTACAAAAAATCAGAAATATCCCTCTTCATGTGGTCCTACCAAAAATGTTCCTTCAAATCTATATTTATCTTAGTGCCAATATTATGTGTAGAAAAAATTTATCTATAAGAATCATTTAGTTATTACATTTTTTTCTTAGGTATAGTAGGATCAAAAATCATCTTCCAAAATTTCAAATAACAATCATCAAATATGAAGTAAATCACTCACCAATCATTCATAGCTTTATATTTCTTTTGAAATTCCTCATCATCAGACTGATAACTTATGATCCTTTCTTGTAAAGAAATTTTGGAATCCATTTGAATGAGTAGTGATATTTCACCTTCCATGATAATTTCTATATCCATCATTAATAGACCCATATTCATATGAAAACTTTAAAATATCATTTTTTAAAACTCTATGATATTTTCTTATAAAAGCATCCAACACCTTATTTTCCAACTCTGGGTGGTAGTGTATTGTGCAATCATAATCCATGAGTAGCTCAATCCATCTCTTTCTCTAATATTATGCCTTTCTATGAGAAAATATATTTCAATGTCTTATGATCATTATATATCTCACATTTTTATCCATAGAGATAATATCTACATTTATTCAATGAAAATATTACTACTAATAAAACTATATCTTGATTTGGGTAGTTTTATTCATGAATGTTTAATTTCTATAATGCATAAAGAATAACAACATCATTCTACATATGGACACAACTGTGTCTTTTCCTTGATGTATTAGTATAAATCACAAAACCATCTTTCCAATATAGTAGAGTCAAGATATAATCATTGAAAAATATTATCTTTAATATCTTAAATTATTTATTCACACTCATTTATATAAATTAATTTAACCCCTTTACATGTGATCTTGGTTAATGGGTTTGCCAATAGGGAAACATTTTAGATGAAACACTGATAGTTACCTTATAAACCAATAAAATTGGGACCTCAGTTATACTCATAAGTTATGGGAATTCTTGGATTGATTTTGTTTTCATGATTACTAGATATTCTATATTTGGTGAAAAAATGCCCATGAAAAAAAATTTCAATCCATAATTCACACTTTTTAAACATCCCATGATGTTTATTTATTCTATGAGTCTTCAAAATAATACACAACTAGTTCTCTTGATCTTCTTAGATATTGGAGTATACTAATATATAATCAATAAATACTATGAAAATATCATCATAATATTCATTGAACCCCCTATTAAATAGATCGATGAAAATAGAGGGTTCATTATTCAATCCAAATTGCATTACAATAATTTTTTAATGGAAATACCTCATTCATAATTCTATCTTTGGAATATCTCCATTTTCAACACCCTATTTATGATATCTAGAACGAAGGTAAATTTTTTAAAAATATTAATCTGCATTAAGTTGATCAAATAAATTATCAATGTGGGTTAGGGGATACTTGTTCTTTATTGTAATAACATTAATTTCTATATAGTCAATGAATATCCTCCTAGATCCATTATTATTCTTTTTAAAAAGAACTAGGGCTCCACATGGAGAAATAGTAGGGGTAAATAAATAAATTATTACAAAAATTATATAGTTGTTTCTTCATTTATACTAATTCCACAAAGTCCATTCATCAAAGAGTCTTTGATATTGGACTCGCATCTGGGATTAAATCAATAGAAAACCCAACTCCATGCATTGAGAGTGTCTTTGTAAATATTAATGAAAAACATCAATGTATTAATTTACAATAGGTAAATCCTCAATTTTAATATTTCTTTCATCAACCCAATATGTTATTTCATTTTTCTCCCCATGTATCTCATTAAATAAAGCTACTAGTTTTGGATTTTGAAAAGAATTTGATGATGTAGTTTATGCTCTAACGATAATGGATTCTACATCATCCTCACTATTTGTTACATCCTTCTTCTTACAATAAATTTTCACATTATTTCTTGATCGGTAGTCCATACTGAGGATTATATAAAAGTTTAAAATAGGCATGATAATAAAGTTAGAAGATAAGGAACGTTTATATGACTTAATGAGAACTTCATAACACATCTTTATTGTAATGAGACTCCCCTTATAGATTTTGATTAACAAATATTTTGTTAATGTCAATTATAAATACCTAATTTTTAATGAAAACATTGAAGATATAAAAGAATGTGAGGATACAGAATAAAATAATGCTTCATGTAAATTTGAGGAGATGATAATAGTAACATCCATAACACCTTTAAGAGTTTCAACCCTAGTGGTTTTGACTAAAAAAGATTCTCCTTTATCCCTCAAACTTTTCTGAGGCAATTTTCTTTCAATCATAGGCAAATAATTTTCATATTTTCCCATTTCATTAAAATTTTAACATTGAACCTTGAAATCTTCTTTTATTCACCTTTCAATCATGATTCTAGTGGAAGTTTTATTAACACTTTTAACTAAGTACAATTCCTATTAGGCATGTAATGGGGTGTTTCTTCCTACAATTTCTATAGGGTGTAAGGTCAGAATTTCCCTTCTTCCCCTTATTTCTGTTCCCATAGTGTTCATTAGACCTCTTCTTATCTTTTTCACCATTATAGTCATTAGACAAAGAGAATTATTTTATCTATATTGATAACACATGAGTATATGTCTTCTTATGAAGGCAATGATTGTGAGGATAATTCCCGTCAAAGGAGTGATTTTAACCAATAAATGAATCTATCAATCTTACATATTGGGATACTTATGATGTCTGTTGAATTCCTTGTTGTCCTTGTTATGTTATCCCCATACATTTTCACATTCATATCCCCATTTTACCACAAACTCAGAAATTTCCTTTCCATATCATCTTTCTATTCATGAGACAAGTATTTTTCTTTAAAAAATTAATTAATCTCCATGCATTCCATATTTTATACATTGTTTCCTCCTTTATGTTCTATATTAATGATCACCACTGATATTAATCTCGTGAGGGATGGTAGAGATCCGTGATAACATTTTACCTTCCACTACTCCCTAAAAAATGAAATATTTTCTCTAAATAACTTATCCATATCTGAGCTACAAATTGATTTTTAGTACCATTGAATGTTGTAGGTTTTTTAATGAAGTGTTTTAACATTGATCCTCCACATTGTGGATCAGAGTTATATTTAGGTGTATGGTTATTATTCATAACCTATGTCATTTATCCTAGTATAGTTACATGTTTTTCAACACCAGTTCTATCATTAGCTACACTCTCAGTTTCTTGCATAGGAGGTAAATACCGACATGGATTAAGTGTGTTGATATTATTTCCATTTCTTACACTATGTTCCATTTGTAAAAATCATCAAACAATTATTAAGTCAGGAATCATAATGTCTAATTCTAAACTAGTAAAATACATAATATAAATGGAAAAATTTATACATATATAATCCCTAATCATAAACATAGTTACTTTGAGGGAATTGTTAATCATAAATCCTTCATAATGATTTGTAAATAAAATATTAATTATCCTAAACATATCCCCTATGAGTGTCAAACCAGGTGTGCAGTAAGGCTAGTTGTCTTGTACCAGGTTTCCATGAGTCAAGCCTATAACACCTTGTCAGAGTCATTACTCCTAGTTACATCTATTCTATAACCACATCGACATTTATTATCCAAACATTGATTTATTTTCTAGGAATACCCACATTTACTCTACATTACCAAAATTGTAGGATATTATTCTATACTTATACTCAATGAATATCCCAGGGTAACATTCTAGAATAAAGGTTAATATAAATATAAATTCTACATTTATACAAATATTCCTTTTATACTAACCATAATTCCCAGACCCTAGTAGCCCAATGTCTGTGCATTATTTTCTTTAAATTCAATGATAAATTGAATATAGAATCCTGAAGTACCGTTCTATTTAGTAGACCTGGAAATAATAGATATAAATATAAATCTTACATGACCTCTTGAAAATAAAAAATAACATATTATCGCCTTTGAAAAAATTCCCATACCATAAACCATCACTGCCAGTCAACTATAATATTCTTTTTTGCATCCTAGGGAAAAATAAAAAATTAGAAAGGGATGAGCTCAGATGCTCAGTAAGTATAAACCCTATAGTGGAATCTATCATAAATAAGCATAATAATTTAAGGAAAGGTATAAATATGAAACACAATCCCCTTATAAAAAATCATCAGCATAATATGAAAAAAAAAATAAAATAAATCAATTTAAACATTCACATGTATATAATACTAGATGAACAAGGACATATAATGATAATAACTAATCTCATAACTAGGAAATGAATAATTTCATACAATATAAATATAACATCAAGACCCCATGTCAGGAACATTACCATACATTCAAATCCTTATTCCAATACACAACTTTGTTTCATGAGACCTATCGATGTGTCGAGGGGATACAACTGAACTCACCCATCGCTAACTATGTCCAATTCATTACTATTAAGAAAAAGGTCAAATATATCATAAACATTCATATTAAAACTAGCCTAAAAATAATAATACATTAACTATAAACCAGGAATGGTATCGAAATATCATATAGATTTTTCAATATATCATAAAACCATCAAAACAATATGAGGTATCATAATAATTAATCCTCAAATAATCATAAAATACAACTAAGGATGTTGAAATAGATGAAATAATTTAATAAATTCATCAAAACCATTTCAGTGGAATATCCCTTTATTACATTGAAATCATTTTGAAGCTATAGAATTATAAGAGAAAACATTTCATTGGAAAATATTTTTTTACTCTTGCATGAAAATATTCAAAATTATAAGGTATCATAATGGCTAAAAAGAGACTCTTTTTCTACATCAGTTATAAAAATTATTTACTTAATTTTTCAAAAAGGTTATAAAGTACCTCATTGGGAAAATTATGGAAATACTCTTTTAATAACATTTTGTAAAATGTCAAACAAGTGTAAAAATGAAATTAAAAAATTCTTGATAATATTTTGAATTATATTTTAGGAAATGCATAATAGAATGATAAGGATTTCCAAATAGATTCATATGTAAATGCAATCACGAATAATAAAAAGATCATGATATTATCCCATACCTTATACTTTCATTTAGTGATGGGTGATTTATCCACCTATATATTGGCTAAAACATATTATTAAATTATACCAATACCATATTCATAATTATGATTTCATATACGATCCTCTTATACCATTTTAGTAATAAAATTTCGATATTACTAATGTTTTGTGTGATAACAGCTTCCTTTTCCCTATCTTGTTTTGTAATGTAAGTCATGTATGTTATCAATTGGATATATGTTATTCATATAAATAATGAAATTATATTCATAATTATTGGTTCTATTCATCATATAATATTTATAATCATTTATTAATGGTTATCATTGAGAATTGATCCCACTGCGTCATGGAGACATTATGTCGTACGTACGCACAAGCGACAATATCATTCAATTAATGGTTAAATGGTAAGTAATTGGATGGTAAATTAATTATAAATAATAATTATCAACATATTTTCATTATTTATATATATTATAATCATCATTATACACATTCAAATAAAGTCGTTTTGAATAAAATATTACATCATATAATGGATATAGTAAGCTATATGTATGCACACATGCTGATATTGTTATTCGTATGATTGATAAAATGAGTAGTATGGATTTAATATAATAATAATAACATATATGTTTGTATAATTTAAATGATTTATTAATTTATTATGTAAAAAACATATAAAGAGTAAGTATAAGAAGAAAAAAACATTGAATGGGGGGATAGAAACATAACCTCTTTTTCAGATGTCTCCTTTTGGTTTGCACAAATTGTCTAATTAGGATAGAATTTCTGAAAAAATTGTAGCCTCTAGAATTATGTGATGTATGTTGGGAGAATATTTTGGTTAGTTTTTTCCTATAAAAATGGCTTTTGATTTGTGATTTAATTAGAAGGATATGTTCCCATTTATAATAGAGGCGAGGGGCACGTTTGGATGGTCTTAAGATATTAATTTATTACAAATTGTTTTTTTGTTTCAAATAACAGAAAGTATGATTATTTAAACTATAATATGATGATGGGTCAGAATCTTATTATCCAATTATTTTTATACTAGTGTATTTTTAAAAATCAACCTCATATTTTAGGTTTTAACCCTTATTTAAATAGTTTAACTCTTACCATATCTTCTTGTATTTTGACAATATTGGGTTAATATAGTTACAATAAAATTAAAAAAGAATGCCAATAGGATAATTTATGAAATATTTTACACTATAATAGTTATATAACTTAACATAATATTTTTATAAATTTTATAACATTTATTTAATTTTTATTTATTTTAAAGTATCATTTTTGTCAATTTTTAAACAATTCCATATTTTCATTTTTAAAAATATCAAACCAACATGGTAACATTGAAACAATACTTCTAATATTTCACTAAAATTTTATGTTATCTATAAAATTCATTGATGTCATTATTAATGTCCAAATATATTCATTGTAATATTATTAATATTATTTAATTGATTCTTACATTAATAAATCAATTAGTGCATCATTATTGTGTTAACTTGTAATTTAATTATTTATTCCAAAAAAAATTATAAATAAATCACCATTGTATATATAAGAATTTTATATTTCAAAAAAATATTTATCTTTGACCATATCAGTTATATATCATCATATTTAAAATGATACAGTTAATAAAAATCGAATATGTAATTTTTAACTCTTCTTTTATTAAAATAAAATAAATATCATAATCTAACACAGTTTGCTTAAAAATATATAATAATTTCTACCTATGGAATATTTTGGTCACAAAACACTTATCTAATGAAATTAGGTAAACTTTTTTTTAATATTATATTATTATAATATTAATTTAACCTTTAATTACCTTATTTACCATTAATCGCTGTAAATAAAATCAAAATTCATTATTCACCAAAAATTATTTTGATATTATTAGACAACATTTTTCATACTGATTACAACCATCTATGTCTGTTTTCATAGAAGGAGTAAAATTATGCTCAATACAAATCCTATAGATGTGGCAAGAAGAGGGTTAAAAGATATTTAAATGTTTTAAAAAATTTATATCTAATTCAATTATAAAATGACTCCAATGAGCTATATGGGATTAATATATGAATTACTTTTCCATTTTAAATATAAAATAATTTTATTGTAAAATTATTACAGAAATGAAATATTTGGTTTTTAACTACAATGTATTATTTTTAACTATTCAAAAAAAAAATCTCTTCAGAAAATTACAAAAATATCACCCGATGAAAATTTTGATATTATGAATTCCAAAATATAGTCTATTTTGAAAAATAAAATTTAAAATTTTCTTAATTTGGTTAATAAAATTAATAACTGTTATTTAAACAACCTGTTCGAAAGGACATGCTGCATTCGAAATTGATATTGAGTGCAACGCAATCTATTGAATTATTTAAAACGAATCGTACTATGGAAACTTGGGGTGTTACATTACTAATATGTTATTTTATAATTATATTTCTCTTACATATCTTTTTTAATTTATCCGAAAATTTATAATTTTTTAAACATGGTTTAATGATGGTTAATGGAAACGAATAACTCATGTTAAAAGTCGTGAATACTATTCACGAGAAGACAACATGATTCAATTAAAAAGATTTTTATTTTGGTACAAATGGATACATAATAAAATATTGTTATATATATATATATATATTTACGAATTTTTTATGTAAGTATTATTTTAACATCCCTCCCCTCACCCAATGTCTTGGGAATAGGTGGTCGGTGTTACTAGCGTTAAGCGACATCCCTAAGACAACAAATACTAGAGTTAAATTCAAATGTCTTCATAAAAATTTGGTGTATGGTATTCCCATTGAAGATAAATCATCCAAATCATAATTAAAAAACCATGAATACCGCAAAATTATTGTTGAGAGGAAGGAAAATATCTCAACGTATAACCAAAAAAATAACCATATCGTAGTACAACTAGAAATGTGATCCATCAAAACTCAGTGAGACCAAAGACATCAAATCAAAAACTATGAAATATCTCCTAGAACCGATTCAAAAATACTTACCCTTAGTATCATCATGAATCACTAAGTATTTGGGATTTAATTCCATTACCTCGGTCTCGATAGATGGAATCTACAGACACACAATAGATCCCAAGCATCAGGTGTGTCTAAACTCAGAACGATTTCCCAAATAACATCCCAACTCAGACCACTATGACAAAACATTTTAAAACATTAATATGATATTTCTTAAAAACAATTTAATGCAATTTATATCAATGTCGAAATATCATTCTAAGAATACTGTATTCCATGAAATGAAATAAATTATTCCGTTAAAACCATTTCACAAAATCCTTTTTGCAAACGAATTAACGATTCAACACATCCACACGTACACACATTAACACCAATGTGATAGATCCATAGTCACTAGTGGTCTCTACTAGGTGTACCATATCATTGAAATTGAACCAATACCAAGTTCCCCAATGGCACACACCCATTCCATAGGGTCATGACTAATGAAAATTAACACACATAAACCTTGTAGTAAAAAACAATTCCAAACCACATCGCATCAAATCCTTTATTTATTTAACATATTTGAACAACCATTTTTCTTTTATCAAATCAAAACTATAATATTAAAATCTCAATTTTAAAATTATCATCAAATAATAATGGACCAAAACCATTAGATTTCAATTATTTCTCAAAACCATCACCCAATATGACTTTTATCATGAATATCACATTAATTTCAAAATTATTTATAGAATAAATTCATTTCAAACTAACACATCGTTTTCTAATCAAGTGGAGTTGAGAAAGAAGCCACATGCCACATAAATATTGGTGAAACCAAATATTATAACAATGATTCTCTAGTTCTAATGATAATGTACATTCCCTATTCAATATCCAAAAATAAAAATTTAAAGGCCTGAATTTTCCAAGTATTTTTTTTATTATATAGAATTATTATGAGTTTTCAAAAATTGATGGCATGTGATTTCAAAGCTCGGTGTGCCCGTAATGAATTTGTGAATATTTTTTAAGGTACGTTTATTAAATGCACGAGCGGCATTTTCTAACTTTTGAACCAATGATCAGATTAAATTTTCGAGAGCAAAGTTGAATCCACAGTGCCGAGATTCGCTTAAGGAAGGCTTCATTTCAACCGCAATAGGTTGGAAAAAAAAGATAGATTTTGGACATTTAAAAGAATAATTAAATAACAAAGCTATTTTATTCCACATTTTCTTTTCCTCTAGTGGACAAGTCACGGCGGTGGGACCAAATACATGTTAATCCATTAATTGGCTTGACTCCTAAATCTTTGTAACAACACTATTGTAATTAAGAAGGTTCATTATTAAATGAAGCTCAAAAAATCACAATAGTGTTTACCACCTCCTCCCCCTCTTATTTATATGGGACATGGGGAGTGGTATAGGCACGAATTCACCATGTGACGAAGCTCGGACAATCTACCGCGACGCCAACCACTTGGAGGATGTGACCAGTTCCAGTGATCGGTGATGAGCGTAACCGAATCATGAACCCATGAACACCGACTTTCCCTCAAACAAAAACATTTTCCAATGATCTGGATGAAGGGATTTACCATGTTTTAATTTCAAGAGTTTGTTTAATCTTATTCTTTCCTCATGTTTTCAAGATAACACAGAGGGCACGGTCCTAATGAATAAGCCCCAGACCCTCCTCTACTTTTTTGATCTATGCGTTCTACGTGGAATTTTTACTCAGGTTGGACATATCCCAGAATGGAGTGACAAGAAGCGAGATGGGCATTCTAGGTAGTTCGTTTGAACCTTCGAACAGAAAAATGGGCTACCGATGCTCACCAAATGACCCGCGGAAGACCGCCAGCATGGAACAGGCAAGGCAGCACCGACGACAAGTGCCAGCGGGTGATGGTGGTGACCGACATCGGGCTGCTTTGGGCAGAGGTGAGTGGTGTGCTGTCACGTGCTGCTGAATAAGGTCGCGTCTTAGAAGATATGATAGAGGTTTTGGACCCCCATTAGGTCCATCGGGCGACCTAGCAGTGCCAAGATGCACCACCGCTCCTCCTTCTGAATGGGGGGAACCACTCCCCTCACTACGGAAAAATCACGATTTAGCGGCAGTTTTGAGAAACCGCCGCGAAATTGTGCGTCGGGAAACAAATCTCGACGGTTTTTAAAACCGCCACAGAACGTTTTGCGGCGGTTTTTTACCGGCGATTATTTAATTTTTTTATTTTTTTTAATTTTTTTTATTTTTTAATTTTTTTAATTTTTTTAGTTATTTTATTTAGTTATTTTATTTAGTTATTTTATTTATTTATTTTATTTATTTTATTTATTTATTTATTTATTTTATTTATTTATTTATTTATTTATTTTATTTTACTTATTTATTTATTTCGTTTTTATTTTATTTATTTTTTATTTATTTATTTTGTTAATTTTATTTATTTTATTTATTTCATTTATTTCTTCTTTATTTTATTTATTTCATATTTATTTTATTTATTTCGTATTTATTTTTCTTATTTTTTTTTCTTATTTTTTTGTTATTTATTTTTCTTATTTGTTTTATTTTTCTTATTATTTTCTTTATTTCGTTTTTTATTTTGTATTCATTTTATTTATTTTGTTTATTTTATTTATTTCGTATTACTTTATTTACTTTATTTATCCATGCATGCACATCCCATGCACATGCCCAGGCAATATAAAGAAATACTGCGCTTGGTGAGATTTGAACCCCTAACCTCTTACATATTTTCGAAACATTTTACCACTCCAACAAGCTCATCATGTGGTTAATAAACAAAATTTAATATACTTATCTATATTAATTGAAAAAACAAATAATACACAAATAATAGATATAAACTCAATAATAATAAATAATAAATAATGAATAATAAATAATAAATAATATATAATTAATAAATAATAATTAAATGTAAATAATAAATAATAAATAATAAATAATAAATAATACATAATAAATAATAAGTAATAAATAAAAAAAAATAAAAAAAAAATAAAAAATAAAAATTAAATAATAAATAGTAAATAAAAAATAAAAAATATAAATAAATATAAATATTAAATATTAAATAAATAATTAATATAAATAATTAATAAATATAATAATTAATAATTAATAAATATAAATAATAAATAATAAATAAATATAAATAATAGATAAATATAAATAATAATTAATAATTAATAATTAATAATTAATAATTAATAATTAATAATTAATAATTAATCATTAATAATTAATCATTAATAATTAATCATTAATAATTAATCATTAATAATTAATAATTAATAATTAATAATTAATCATTCATAATTAAAAATTAAAAATTAATAATTAATAATTAATAATTAATAATTAATAATTAATAATTAATAAATAATATATAAATTTAAATAATAATAAATATAAATAATAAATAAATAATATTTAATAATAAATGATAAATAATAAATAACTATAAATAATAAAAAATAAAGAAATATAAATAATAAATAATAAATAAAAAAATAAAAAATAAAAAATAAATATAAATATAAAAAATAAATAGTAACAAATAATTAATAAATAATAAATAATAAATAATAAATAATAAATAATAAATAATAAATAATAAATAATAAATAAATATAAATAATAATTAAATAATAATTAATAAATATAAATAATAATTAATAAATAAGAAATAAATATAAATAATAAATAATATATAAATATATAATTAATAAATAATAAGTAAATAATAAATAATAAATAATAAATAATAAATAAATAAAATATAAATATAAATAATAAATAATACATTATAAATAAATATAAATATTAAATATTAAATAAATATAAATAAATAATAAATAATAAATAATAAATAATAAATAATAAATAATAAATAATAAATAAAAAATAAAAAATAAAAAATATAAATAATAAATATAAATAATAAATAATAAATAATAAATACATATAAATAAAAAATAAAAATATATAATAAATAATTAATACTAAATATAAATAATTAATAATTAATAAATATAAATAATAAATATAAATAATAAATAATTAATATTAAATAATAAATAACCACCAACAAATATTATTATTATTAATAATATTTTATTATTAGCACTAATAAATAATTAATAATAAATAATAAGTAATAAATTATAAGTAAATATAAATAAATAATAAATAATAAATAATAAATAATAAATAATAAAGGTAACACATGAAAAAGTATGAAAAGACGTGGTAAGGGATGAAAAATAATGAAAACGCATGAAAATTGATGGAGAAGCATATGAAGAATGAGACATTCGAAAGAATGAGAACGCATGAGAACGCATAAAAACTCATGACAACTCTAGAAAACCCCTTAATAATTCAACATAATCACCATAATAACCTACAAAAACCATTGATAAAGATAATAAGTCATGGAAACCCAAATAAATAGTAATAAATGGAGCAACCGTTAAAACCCGTCAAAACGGTCATAAAGAGACAAAAAACATTGGACGCACAATAACAGAGCTAACTTATGATCTGAGAATCCGTTTTAGATCCACGACCTGTCAAATCAAAGATCCGGAAACGATCATCGACCTGATAGGTGGAGGAGTCCTAATGGACAAGTGGATCGGATGTTATGACCATTTAAAAAAAGCTAATGGGGAACGGGTGCTAGAAACGAGGCATCGAAAAAAATAACTAACCTGATACCCACTAAAAAGGTCATAACATATGATCCAGGAGTGAATGTGGGAACCGAGACTAGTCAAACTGAAGCTCATGGAATGATCTATGATCTGGAAGGTGGAGGTGTCCGAACTGACACGCGGATCAAAAGTTAGGTCCGTTTGAAGATAAGTTCAACGGGACACCGGTGATGGAAATGGGTTTTCCGAGGCCTTCAGAGGGGGTTTTGGGGTTAAAAACATGACAGATTCTTGCTTGGGATGATTTGATGCGTATATCTCTTCGCTGGCTTCGATTTGATATGTTGTAGAGCCCAAACGGACACCCGGAGCGAAATTTATGGTCGTTTGAAGTTATAGAACTTTTTTCAACATTCTTATAACTCTAATATCTGCTGCACCTTAGACCGTCTAATTGTTTTGATTATATGTGCCTCCATATATCTTCATGAGCTTCAATTTTACTAGTCGTGGCGCTCCAACGGACGCCAGGATCAATAGTTATGGTCATTTTAGTGATTTTGGGGTTTCTCGTTTTTTTTTCCTTTCATTTCGCGGCGGTTTTACCGAAACCGCCGCCAATCCTTAAAAAAAATAAAAAAATAAAAAATTATGGCATTTTGCGGCTGTTTATAAGCCGTCGCGAAACGGCTTCCCGAAACCCGTTTAGCGGCGGCTTTTAAAATCGCCACGAAAAAACCACTGCTAAATGGCAGTTTTCTTGTAGTGCCTCGTGCTAGCTCAGGTGGGCCCCAATAAAGCAATATGCACCCCTCATGGGCCAATCCATGTGATCTCAGCAGGTCTCACCCTATACTGGCTGGGCCACGCGATCCTAGTAGCTCATGGCCTTCGCGAAAAGGTTCGCACCCCTCTGTGGGCCGGGCAGCCTGCCAGGCCAGACTGGTCTGTGTTCCAGCCCAACTGGACTAGTCTATGTTGGTTATGTCTTGGCCATTTGGGACCTGAACAGGTTTGGGTACGCATAGACCAGGTCGAGCCGGGTCAGTCCGACAAGGTCGGATAGGTCCCAGACCCTCTAAGGCCCAGTTTCTCTAAAAAAGCCATAACTTGTGAACCAGTCTTTTGTTTGACAAACCGTCTACGATGATGGGATCCTTGGATTGATAAGGTCATTTTTTTATACTCCACGTGAGTTTTGATTAATGTTGGGGTATGTCTGGATTGGATCGAACCTGATTCCAACCGGGCCCTCTGTAATAAAACCCTTATAAGTCACAAATCGGGCGTCCGATTGACACATCGTCTATCACATTGGATCCCTTACAACATGTATGTACTTTGGGATACTTCTTTATGGATCTTCTAGGAAGATGTGGTACGACTGATGGCTTGAGGAGTGGATACTTTCAGAATCAAGTGTGCATTGTGCGAAAATCTCATGGCTGGCTATAACATGAAGAATGAACATCGATCCTATGTGGGTCAGCATCTATCGAACCTATGGGGGTCAGCATATATCGATCATGTGTGGGTCAGTGCTTAGTGATCCTATGTGGGTTATTATCTATCAATATTATGTGGGTCAGTGCCTATCGATCTTGTGTTGTTCAACACCTATCGATCTCATGTGGGTCAGCTGTAGATCCTATCTGCTGAATAAGATGATATAAATTTATGAATAATCAATTTTACATATTTATTTGAGTTTTATACTTGTAATGAGATAATTATTTACATTTTTAGTAATTTTACCATTGTTGTGTTAACTTTGTGGTGTTACATATCTGGTACTTTTACCTAGGTGGTGTTACCTTCTTGGTGTTACTGTTGTGGTAATTTTACCTTCATGGTTCTACCTTCGTGGTGTTGCCTTTGTGGTAATTTTACCTTCGTGGTGTTATCTTCATTTTGATATCTTTGTGGTATTTTTACATTTGTGGTGTTTCGTTCAAGGCATTACCTTTGTAGTACTTTTACCTTCATGCTCTACCATCATGGTGTAACCTTTTTGGTATTCTTCCCTCATGTATTAGTTGTTCTAAACCCTTAAAATTAGGAGATATAAGTTTTGTCATAGGTGAGACAAGTATATCTTGATATCTTAGGTATATGTATGGGCATATAACTACGTTGAGTTGATGACTACTTCAAACATTGTGTTTGAAGTCTAGATTTGTGGTATATTTCATTGTGGAACTCTGGGAGACCTTTGGGGGTCTCATGGTCCCAACTGAGTATTTTTATACTCACCCGTACATGGGTTATTCTCACACATTGTTGTGTATTGTGCAGAGGATAGACATCATTGATCGAGGCTGAGGGAGCCAGGACTAGACGGTGCATAGAGTTAGACCATTTTTCTTGACTTGTTGTAGTGAATACTGATCATGAGTTGTACCTACCCTTCTTTTAGGATACTCGGGGGATGATCTAGTATTTTTTTTCTCTTTTTAGTTGTACTTATAATTTCTAGTTGGGATTGTATTCTATCCCCTTTACATTCAGTACATTTTTTACTAAAACAATTTACTTTTTGGTTCCTCTTGTTGTGTTCATGGATTCTATGTTTGTACAGGTTTGAATGAAATTTCATCCCGTTTTAGGGATATTCCTTTCTGGTGCTAGTTTCCAGCCCCTAACCTATGGAAGTTGGGCTTCAGGTAGTCACGGCACGTGCCCTGGGGAATCGATTGGGACAATGTGGTATCATAAGAGTCGGTTCTACCAAATAACTAGGACTCTGGTATTTTCTATTTTGCAGGAGTGGTATGTGTTATGAGTGTGGTTTTCAGTTTGGAGAATACATTGTTGGTTTGGTGGTCAATTTATCAATACACTAGGACCCAAAATTCTAATTTCTAACTCAATGCACGAAAACACTAATTGAAAGTGTATTTTAAATGATTTTCTAATTATTTACTTGACGTAGCTCACCAAGTATAAATTACTGATCATGGAAAACCTGTTTTCATTCAAGATGTCACCAAATAGATAGCTAGCTAGGAATTCCAATAGATTACATGATGAAGCCCTATCGAGTGATGAGGTTTTGGAGTAGGGACCCCTTATGGTGACAGTACCATCGGGTGGTGCCCTAGTAGCACCACCACCCATTGGGCAGCAACTGCTACAAGTCCCACTAGTTGATGGTGCACACTGACTGACTGAGTTCCAGTAGTTTCATCAGAAGTGGCCTTCATGGTTCTAAGGTGAAAAAGATCCAAATGTGTCTAGGAACTAGTTGGAGGCTGTTGCCAGAGTTTTTCACTTTGTTAGGACATCAGCAGATCAGATTGTGAACCTAGATGTCAGTCTCTTTCAGGTAGTAACTGAGAGATGGTGGAATCTAACACTTCAGATACATGACGTGGTGGCCCTCACCTTAGTAGAAAACAAGGGCCTTTTCAGGGCAAATTTTGCCCCAACAACCCTATATTTAGTGAGTATACAGGATCTACTGCACTTATAGTAGGGTAGTGTGATCATGTTCCAATACTCGCCGAGGTTCACTGATCTCTACCAATACACCATAGACATGGTACGAAACCTTTCATTTTGGGATCAGACATTTGAGTAGGGTCTCCTACGAGAGATCATAGACTCAATGATATCGATCAACATTCCGATGTTGGCTGGGGAGCTGGAGCGAGTGCTTTTGGTAGAGATCTTCCTAGTTGAGCATGCACCGACAGCGAGAGACAATACTAGATGTTAGGTAGATGAGTCATCCATAGCAGGCAGTAAACTGATGACGTCAACGCCTAACCAATCCAGACCTCTAGTGGACTACCTCATGATACATGGTCGATGGTGAGGGGATTATGGGACAGTGGAGGACAGATGTGGAGAAGGAAGTGCTACTTGTGTGGCGGGCAGGGTCACATGGATCGCGACTACCTGAACTACTGTATAGATGACCATTAGTCAGTCGAGGGACCATCGAGGAAGAGGCAGAGGTTTGAGCGAGGAGGTCCATAGGGCAGTGGATTTGGAAAAGGAGCCGACCTTACAGCTGGTAGTGGGTGATGATTCAAGGTTCTATCGCCACCACCTCTAGGTGGTCCACCCCGACCACACGGAGCAGGAGGACATGGATGAGCTCTGCTCCATGTAGCAGAGGCCTATGACCACGATGCTCCAAATATGATTAGAGTTGTGATTTTTGTTTACTTAACCATAGATGTAGTACTTATAGATACATGTTCTATTCACTCTTTTATTTCCACATCCCTTGTTCGGAGCTCAGAGATTCTGATGGAGTCGTTGGATCGGTCTTTACGGCTAGAGACTCCTATGAGAGGTGATTCGATTATTACACACTGGATATGGTATTGTGAGCATACTCTATGAGGCGATCTTCGAGGCCTTATGACATCATCATGGCTATGATCTAGTTATCCATAGTCCATGCTCAAATTGATTATATTAGGCGCAAAGTGTGGTGTGTCTGTGAGAATGGGACCAGGTTTGCCTTCACCGGTGAGAAGGTAACCATTTCAGCATAGGATGTACTTACCAATTGGAGGGTATAGCCGATCACACATTAGATGTCTAATCATAGCCTCATAAAAGTTGATGTTAAGGGTCTGAGATATCCAGTAGTGGTGGACCACTAAGCTGAAGGCTTTCCTGATGATAATTTGGGACTAACTCATCGTAGAGATGTGGACTTTTACCTCAACATGTACCATGGGATTCACCGATATGTAAACTATCATATCACATGGCTCCCACGAAGATTTTTGATTTATGGCTATAGCTAGAGTACTTGTAGAGGAAGGGGTTCATAAGGCCATGTGTTTCTCCATGGGCACCCCTAATTTTTTTCTCCATGAAGGAAAATGGGAGTTTGAGACTCTATGTGCACTATCAGTGCCTGAACGAGGTGATCATAAAGAACAATTAACCACTTACAAGGATTGATGATCACTTTGATCAGTTAAAGGGAGATCGATGGTTTTCAAAATAGAACACAGACCAGGCTATCATCCGCTCAGGTTAAGAGATGAGGATGTGCAGAATATGGACTTTATATACCATCATGGCCATTATGAGTTCATGGTAATGCTATTTGGAATGACCAATGCCCCCACAATTTTCATGGGACTCATGTCCAGGATATTCTATCCATACATTTATCATTTCATAGTTGTCTTTATCGAGGACATATTGGTGTACTCTACGTTAGAGTAGGATCATGCCTATCATTTGCAGATATTTACTAACACTCTGAGAGCACTAGATTTATGTTAATCTCTTGATGTGCCAGTTCCTGATATAGTAGGTCCATTTTTTGGGAGATGTTATCTTGAAGGCTGGATTTGTAGTGGATCTGGAGAAGATAGAGATTGTGCTTTCTTTGGAGCCACTGAAGAGTGTAACCGATGTTTTGAGCTTAATGGGGTTTCTTTTGTAGTAACAAAGATTCATACTCGACTTTTCCAGAGTAGTGGAAACCTTTTCAACTTAACTATGAAGGGACAACCCTTCATATAGATAAAAAGATTCCAACATAGTTTTCATGAGATGAGGCAGAGACAAATGAGTTCCCCCATCTTGAGGCTACCATAATAGGGCATTGGGTATGTAGTCTATTGAGACGCATCCGGTACCATACATGGATGTGTCTTGATGCAGGAGTGAGTAGTGATCACTTATGGTTCTCAATAGTTTAGACAAAATGAGAAAAACTATGCTACCCTTGACCTGGAGTTAGCAATAATTGTCATCACTTTGAAAATGTCGTGATACTACATGATGGGTAAAATATTTAATGTTTACATTGATCATAAGAGTCTCAGTAATATCTTCTCATAGAAGGACTCAAATCTATGACCGTGACATAGGCTTGTGTTCCTCCAAGACTTTGACATTTAGATATTCTAAACTCTTGGGAAGGGGAACATAGTGGCAAACACACTCAGTAGGAGGACTGGTTTACAGTTGCTGAGTGAGGAATCAAAGAAGCTAGCTACGTTGCAGATATCCTTTGTGGATATAGATAGATCAGCATACCTATAATCTAAGAATGTCACTCCCCCACTTATTTAGCGAGTTTGGGAGGCACACCATGGGTACATTGACTGCGAGGATCGATGTGAACTGATATCCTCAGGATAGGCACCTGGTAGATTTTTTGGAGGTGGGGAGCATGTTATCCTATTCATAGGATGCACCACGGTACAAGTGGCACTACGAAAGGAGTTAAGGGAGTTCTATACATCCCCTCTGGCAGTACATCATGGTGTGGTGAAGATGTACCTGGACCTTCGGTGTCAGCACTTGTGGCCAGGTATAAAGAAGACAGTGACTGAGTTTGATTCATAATGGATCTCTTATCATCAAGTGAAGGGTGAGCATTAGGTTACAACAGGATTAGCATAACCACTACAGGTACTGCAGTGGAAGTGGGATGTTATCTACATGGAATTTGTGACAGGACTTCCAGGTACATCCAGGGGATATTATTCCAAATTTGTGATCATTGACCGACTCACAAAGATGTCCCACTTTCTACCCATATGAGAGTAGGGATTAGTATAGGGATTGGGATTCCTTTATGTACATGAGATTATATGAATTCATGGGTTACCATTGACAATAATCTCTGAATGTGACATACGTTTTAAATCCCTGCTGTGGAAGGGATTACCGAAGGAATTCAAAACATAGATACATTTGAGCACCACCTTTAATCCTCACACGGATGGTCAGATGTAGCAAGCCATATAGAAATGTGAGGATATGCTTCATGTGTGCGTCCAAGATTTTGGCCACATTTGGAAGGATCAAAATCCCTTGCTGGATTCAGCATACATAGAAAACAGTCACTCAACAGTTGGTATGGCATCATTTGAGGCCTTGTACGGTTGACCTTGCAGGTCACCTCTATGCTGGACAAAACTAAAGGAGTAAACACTTATTGGACTAGAGATAGTACATGCTTCCACTAAGAAGCTACATATCATTCAAGTGTTTAAAAAGACGTCACAGTGTATACATAAGTCTTATTTTGATAGGAGACAGGAACCTTTGTAGTTTTAGGAGGGAGACTGTGTATTCCTATGGGTCTCACCTCGATGAGGTTTACCGAGATTTGGCCAGGGTGACATGTTATCTCCAAGTTTAATCAATCCTTTTCAGGTTCTTAATAGAGTTAGAGAGGTGGCATATCGTTTTTATCTTCCCCCACTGATGCACTGGGTGCATGACATTTTCCACATGTTGTAGCTTAGGGGGTATTGCATGATTCGTCACACGTCATCGACTGGGGTGAGATGAACATTGATGATGGGATGATATTTGTGGAGGTTCCAGTAGAGTTATAGGATTGACAGGAGTGGGTCCTTTATGGACAATCGATACCTCTAGTGCACCTTCTATGGCATCACATGAACCTCCAGGAGAGCACTTTGGAGTGAGAGGCATAGATTCATGCTCAGTACCCATATTTGATTCCTTAGTCTATGTTGTGGTTTTTGGAGATGAAAACCCCTAATGTGGGGAGAATGCAATCCCCCAGATTTTCCATTTAATTTTTTTATTATATAAAATTCCTACGAATCTGGGAAAATAGATAGAGTGTGATTTCAATGCTTGGAGTGCCTATAATGAATTTATAAAGAATTTTTATGGTAAGTTCAGTAAACACATGTGCTACATTTTCTATCATTTGAACCAGTGCTCAGATTAAAAATCTCAGAGCATTGTTGAATCTCCAGCACCAGGATTCGCTTAAGGAATAAATCACATCGACCGTAGTAGGTCTGGAGAAAGGATATATATTTTATATTTAATATAATAATAAAATAACAATTTTAGTTTTTTATTTTTTTATTTTACTCCAACAGACAAGTGGCAGTGGCGAGACCAACGACATGTCAATACATTAATTTTCTTGACTCCTCAATCTTTGTAATAATACTATTGCAATTCGGAAGGTTCATTATTAATTGAACCTCATATATTCCCAACATCGTTACTGACCTCTTCCCAATCCTATTTATATGGGGATTTAGGAGGGGTATTAGCATGACATCACCATGCGACGATGCTCTGGAAAACTACCGTGACACCAACCACATGGAGGACAGGATTGGTTCAAGCGAGAAGTGAATAGCCCAACCATATCACGAACCAATGAACACCGACGCTTCCCCAAAAGCAGACATTCTCAAATGATAATGAGGTAGGGATTTATTAATTTTAATTTCGAGAGTTTGTGGAATCCCATTCTTCCATCATGTTATCATGAAACAATTAATGGAGGGGGCCAAAAGAACAAGGCTCAGACACTCCGGTACTCGGTTTATCTATGCGTTCTTCATGGACTTGTTACTTAGGTTGGACAGAACTAGCAATAGAGGGTCAAGAAGGTAGGAGGGAATTCCTGGGATGCCATTGGTAAATTTGGACAGGAAAACAAGCCAACGGATCTCACCCGGTGACCCAGAGAAGACCACCGTCACGACACCAACACAACAACACCGGTGACCGGCGTAGGTGGGTGACAGTGGTGGCCTGCAATGACCGGCCATGAAAAAGAAGGCAGTGTGCCACGGGAGGAGAAGGTTGAGGCCGTAGTCGCAGCGGACAATGGAGGACAGCCAGGAGAATAGGTGAGAGGTGCGACATCGCACGCCACAGAAGATGTTCATGACTCGGAAGTCACAGCTGTGGATTGGGACCCACATTAGGTCTTGTAGGAGACATAGAAGCCCCAAGAGGCAGCACAGCTCTGCCTTCTGAATGGGGGAAATGGGTCGCTCCATGCAAGCTAGGGTGGGCCCCTCTTCATCGTGTCATGCCTCCAAAAGGATGCGCCCCTTCGCGGGCTGGGACGGGCAAGCCTAGAAGGTCTCCCCTTTCGCGGTCTAGGCTACAGGAACCAACGAGTTGCACCCTTCAGGGTCCGGGTCTCACGAGCCTCGCGTGTCTCACCCTTTCATGGGCCGAGCCACCCAAGCGTAGCGCACTGCGCCACTCCACTAGCTGGGGAAGGCTAGCTCAGACCCCGACCGGGTCGGGTCGATGAAAAGCTGGTCGGGTCCACCCAGACAGGTTTGGGTCTGGTCAGACTTGACCTGTACCCTTCTAGGCCTAGTTTCTCTAAAAGAGCCATAACATGTGAACCGAGCACCCGTTTGATGAACTATCTGCAACGTTAGGATCCTTGGAGAAATACGGTCCATTTGGTATAATCCACCGGAGTTTTTAAATTTTTTGAGTATGGTCGATTGGATCAAACCCGAATCTAACTGGGCCCTCTGTACAAAAACATTTACATGTCGTAGATGGGGCGTCCGATGGACACATTGTCTGTCACGTTGGAACCCTTACAACATATCAGTCCTTTGGGATACATATTTTTCAAACATTATAGAGGATGAGGTATGACCAATGGATTGAAGAGTGAATCCTCCAAGAATCAATTGTGCTATGTGCGGGAATCTCATGGCTGGCTATTACAGGAAGAATGAATATCGAACATATGTGGGTCTACATCTTTCGATCATATTTGTGTCTTAATCTATTGATCATGTGTGGGTTAGAACTCAGCTAACTTGTGTGGGTCAGTACTCAACGACCATATGTGGGTCAATATCTATCGATATTGTATGGGTCTATGACTAGCAATGTTGTTTGGGTCTGCATCTATCAATCATATGTGGGTTAGTAGCATAGACTCTTAGTAGAATACGATGATCCAGATTTACGACTAATCATTTTTAAATTTTTACTTGAGTTATATAACTAGCATGAGATAAGTCATTAATTTTGTGGTACTTTTACGTTTGTGGTGTTATCTTCATGTGGTTGCCTTTATGGTACTTTTACCTTCATGGTGTTGCCTTTGTGCTGATACCTAAGTGGTAATTTCACCTTCGTGGTGTTCCATTCATGGTGTTACCATTTGGGTACTTTTACCTTTGTGGTGTTTCCTTCATAGTGTCACCTTTGTGGTAGTTTGACCTTCAGGATGTTACCATCATAGTGTTATCTTTTTTGTACATTTACCTTTGTGGTGTTACCTTCATGGTGTTACCTTTGTGGTATTCTTCCCTCATGGTTCTATTGTGCTAAAGGCTAAAAATTTGGAGCCATAGGATTATTCTTGTGTGAGATAAGTATATCTTGATAACATAGGTATATCTATGGGAATACACCTAAGTAGAGTTAATGACTACTTTGTACTTGGTTTTTGATGTCTTTCATTGTGGTATTTTCCTTTATGGAACTCTGGGAGACCATTGGGGGTCTCTGGGACCCTACTGAGTATTGTCATTATCACTCTTATACGGGTTATGCACATACTTTGTTGTGTCCTGTGCAGTCAACGAACAACATTGATCGAGGCTTAGGGAGCCAGGATTGGACAGTGCTCAGAGGTGGACCATTTAATGTGACGTTCCATAGTGACTACTAATCGTGAGTTGTTCCTAACTTTCAGGTAGGATCCTCAATGGATGATCCCTGAGTTTTTTTCTCTTTTCATTTGTACTTTTACATTCCATTTGGGCTTGTATTCCGTCCCCTTTACATTCAGTAAACATTTTACCATAGCAGTTTACATCATGGTTGCCTCTTGTTCTGTTCTTGGATTGTTTGTTTGTAGTGGTTTAAAGGCAATGCCTTACCTTATTAGGGATACACCTTTCCATTTCTAGTTTGCAGCCCCTGGCCTATGAATGGTGGGATTAGGGTATTCACGACATGGGCCCTGAGGGATGGGTCATGAAAAAACTTCCAAAATACCATAATGTAATAAGTATTTATCAACTTATGATTAGATCTTAGGTTCCATGAATGATAAGTCGAAGAGATCAATGAAAATGCACAAGAATGATCCCTTACCAACAAATATAAATCTCTAAAATCATTTAACAACTTACTGATTTCTCCCATATTGAAGGGAATAGCCTCTCAAATCTTGGGAGGAATTTTAATTTGGTTTTAAGAATGACTAGGAAAATATAAGTGGTCATAATACATAAGATGAGTTTGATAAATGATTTTTGGATCTAAAATTTCATGATTCTTGGTTATGGTTCTTGCTTATGAAAATTTTCACTAATTGGGAATGAGATACTATCTTAAGAAATATCTTTCAGGGATCGCTCACATGGTTTTAATAACCTTGTTCCAATAATTATGTATTAATTATCCCAAATGGTAATAGGGTCTCATGGTTTCTCCTAAGAAGTCACATGGTTTGGGAAACTCATGGTAAAAATGAAAAACTACACACTCCCCACTGTTTTCTATTTCATAAATTAATATAGGTGTTTCAAGGTTTATAAAAATGATTATCAATCAATTCCCTTCTAGAACAGACTCCCAACAAGTGTTAAAATCCATCAAATCTTCCACAAATGCAACGAAATCATTATATAACCTTAAATAAAATAAATAAAGAATCAATCAACTTAAACCATGGGGGCTACATTATCCCCACAATTAGAATTTACATCCCTATGAAGTAGAAAATCAAAGTAATCTTTAAAGTATTCTATCCATTTCTCCAGTAATTACCATACATTCCCATACATTTCATACTGAAGATGTCCAATTGTTTTTAAAACATACACAAAATTGATGCTTTTACATAAAAAAATACATTTCCTTTCCTTTCCGCAATATTTAATTTCACATAAACCAATGTAGCATTGGTATGTAGATCAATGTTATACCATTGAATCATATGAAAAATAATTGTCTGATTCCTCTTAAAAAGAGAAACATGAAACACTGTATGCATAGAACTCAGACAAGAGGTTATGCCAGCTGATATTCCACCTCACCCAATCGTTCATGTATCATAACAGGGTCCATGATTCAGGGAGATAAATCTCCCTTTTTCATAAATATTTACAAATGAGCCTTGGATATATTTTATAAAACTCATGAACACTCACCTCAAACAACAACCATCATCGATGATGCTCCTCACATGATTTCATATTACTCTGAGCAATCATCACTGCATTTTTAATCAAATGAATATTCTATATTGTCTCCTAAAGAAGGCAAAGTCCAACAAGTGAAGTATCACCCTTTTTCAACCAAAAATTGGATAATGGAAAGGATTACCATTCAATTAATCAAATGATTCCATATGTATCAAGGTGTTATAACTATTTTTTACGAGACCTCTACTAACATTATTTTCTCCACCAATTGTCCACTAATATATGTTACAAAGTCCTTATGAATTCTCTCTACCATTTGAAACATCCCTTCAAAATAAACATGAATTTTATGAGGATTCTCCATACTCATAGTCAACAATGTTCCAAGTGATCTCTTTATGTATTTTAAAAAAAATAGATCTAAATCTACGTTCATGGTAAGATAGAATTGTGAACGATATACCATGACTCTTTTTAATATATCAAATATAGATTATTGGAAATCCATCAAAATATGCGTGATTCACAAATTGGGATAAAATGGAATAAATTTGTGAGATGATCCACAATATCCCTTCTTTAATTTTTCTCCTATCTATCATTGGTAAAATATTCAAAAAATAGATAGTTATCATTTTTTATTTCAATATTTGAATTGCTGAGGATTTCAACTTGTCTGTTAGCCATTGGATCACCAATATCACGTGTGGTCAACTAAGGAATCTGAAGAAACCTTACATATCCCTATTCATTCTGACATACCAAAACATTGATATCATCATATTATACATAGTTTAAATTCCTTGATGATCATATTTTTTCAAATGGTGGTATGCCATAATATGTTGTTTCTAACATGACAATGGTATTATTATCTAATATCTAAACCTAAAGAACAAACACCCATCATTCTTCCATACCTCAATAATCTATTTACCATTAATTATATAGATAATATAAACACATTCCAGATCAGATATATGAGCCTCTTTCATGTACTAAACCAAATTAGGAATAAATGAAAGTAGGAAGAAAACTAACACTTCCCTCTAGTTTGTAAAATCCCAATGCATGTATGATATGACTAACATTATCATCCACCGAATTGAGAAGTATTTAGTCAAATAATTATAAAAATTATTATTTAATGAATCATCCATAGAATTTCCATTACCTGGTGTATACATCATTTTTTGGTCATACATTTGAAGGTATTTCATCCATTATCGTTTTCGTAGATATAGATATAATTGAGGGAAAATTTGTTCCATGCGCTTATGGTCCAAAATCACCACAAATTGCTTCCAAAAAATATAATGATTCCTTCTTTTAAATGAAATTATTTCCCTTTCCAGTTAAAAATAATGTATTGGGTCATTTTTAAAAATGAATCTATATATTCCATGAATGATAAGTAACAACATGTTCCAACTTTAATAAAACAAAACCCTGCCCTGATCCTAATACATATTAATAGATTGCATAGAACTATCAATACTAAGGGAACATAATGAAAGGTTTTGATTTATTTCAATCCTTATGTTCATTAATTTATTTCTGGCATTCCTTATTTCATTGTAATAGAATACCATTCCTCATAAATGCTTTAATAAAGGAATTCAAACATCTAACATCTCACACATGATGTCTGTAGTATCCAACTGATCCTAGAAAACTAAAAACCTTAAAGAAATTATTTTGATATTTCAACTGATAAGTAATTATATCTTTATTAGATATATTGAAATGCTTTTATCATAATTAAATCATCCCAGGAAACATACCTCTTATATATAGAAATTAAACGTTTAAAACATTGAATAAAAATTATTATCTCACAAGCTACCCAACAATATCATGAAGTGTTACTCATAATATCACTTTTTGTAGAATAAACTAGTATATCATTAATAAAAAACATTGTAGATGAATCGTGAGAACATGGAAATATCAATTCACCAATTATATGAATATGACTTTTGCATTCATCATACCAAAATAAATAACAAGAAACTCATAATTGATATATAATATCTTGAAATATATTTTTGGAATACCCTCCATAGAAACACACATTTGGTGATATCTCGAATGAATTTCTGTTTTAGAGAACCCAAAGGTTCCCCTCAACTAATCAAAGAGATCTTCAATGTCTCAAAGAAGATATGAAATCTTTATTATAATACATAATACCGTACAATAATATATGAAAATACTAAGAGTTTTATCTTCTAGCTTTGTAAATGGAATAGGTTCTTACCACAAAGACCTTCTCTGTCAGATGATCCATTTACTCTCCAAATCATCCAACTGATCCTTCAATTCCCTCCATTCATATGGTGTCATCAGATAACATAGAATGGAAATATGAATAGTCTATAGTATAATATCAATTTTAAACTTCATCTCTCTATTTTTTGTCTTCATAGAGAAATTGTTCCCAAAAAAACCTGTAATTGGCCCCATAAAGTTATCAAATATGCATTCTCGATCCTATCTATTGATGCCAAATAATTATATGTTAATAGGTTTGAGATAGTTCCAATAGTATGTACTATCGTTTTATCCCTAATCATATCCACTATTCAATCTTCATTATGTAGATGTAAAACCCCCTCAGAATATTTGAAACTCCCCCGATGTGCATATAATCAATGTGTGTCTCAATGTTTCTTTCAGGAAATCTATTCCAAAAAATCATATATTAGACAAACATATGAATTCAAAAGAAATCTGATATAAATTTAGTCTCATTTATTTTTATTGAACACACTACATGTTTCAAATATCATTATTCTTATTTTACCAAAGGTGATTAGTATTTCAAAAATGAAGAGATCATATCATCAAGCAGACCCCTCATATTAACGACACAAGATGAAATTAAATAAAGAGAATCATCTATATATAATGAATCATTCATAAGGTTAGAATTCAAAATAATCATACCTATCATTTTCAAATGTGACAATTAATCATACATGATCCCCATCTCAGTTCCAAACCATTGATTTCTCACTAAAAATTTCAATTTATTAGCATTTTGAGATATTCATTTTTAAGGATCCATCCAATTCATTGAATATCAATGGATATATCTCTTTTGTATCATGAGAGTGATTGTGATGCACACATCCCATAGAAGGGTCTGAAACCTGAGAATCATGAGATGTGTTCTTAGAATCCGACGTCAGATCACGACATCAAAAAAACTATATATGTCCCATCTGGAATTAATTGTGACATAATATAGTTGTTTTCATATAATATGACTTCATATGATCAAAACAACCCATCTAAAAACAACCCTTCATACTCTTTGGTTTAGGATTAATGTTAAATGATTCCATAGTTAGATTTTGATATATTCCACCCCCATGCGAATATGTTTTCATCCTCTACTTTTTTTATGAATATGAGTTCCCATCTATTCGAGGGAGGAATAAACATGATTCCACCCACCATGATTTCCATGAATTACCTTTTGGATATGATTAATATATTTACCATCTCAATATAACAATTTATATAGAGAATAATAATCATTAAAAAAATTGGTTTCAACCATGCTTCAAAATTTCATGACTTCAAGTACAAACTTACTACATATACTAGTGAAAATAAGACTATATTCATGAATGTTTTTTATGAACTTTTACAGAGAGATTTACGTTCTTTAAAATGAAGAAATTTTTTCTTATATAAATCTTGAACGTTTGATGATATAATTTTTTTTATTGAAATGTTATTCCAAATCCTTTAATAACCTAATTTCTTCCAGTTTAACATAAATTTCTAAATCCCATCACTAGAATTCTAGATCCTAAAGCATATACATTTCCAACATCTATATTTAGTGTACTGGTGTCTATTGGAAAATAATGATTCAATTTATCATATTCAACCAGGAATCTTAATTTATTGATTCAGAATCCCATCAAAAGATGTGGTGCTTCTACTTCTAGAATTGAACAAAATTATCCACTTTCCCTAGTTGATACATTTTGTTCTCTGTAGAAATTTCCTATTAACCTATTAATGTACTCTAATCCATCTATTTAATTACATTAGGCTCCAATTAAACAACATTCTTTGTAACCTATTCCAGTTGGATTCTACAACACCTACCTAATTCCATTTTCAAAAATACAAAAAAAAACTATTTTTGTGTCAATGTCTATAGATTGTTAGCATATATTTTTGAATTTACCATTTCAACAACTAAAACAACCATCTTTACTAATAATAAACTATTTAATCCATTTTCAATATACCACCATCAATCACATTTCAATATCTTATTTTATGAAAAATGATTCAACATATTTCAAAAATCATACATCCTTATTAAAATTTTGTAAAAAATTAACTCAAAAATAAATAATTTAGATCATGTGAGAGTTCATTGAATCAATGCGTTTCAGGAAACAATGAAGAAAGAAATTAATGGCCATGAGGTGGGAACTCATCATGTAGTCCAAAAAAACACAGGCTGCCAAACTCTCTAGTAACATGATGTTAAATATAAATAGGTTATCTAATCCATTTTATAAAATAAATATCATGTTATGTAAATCATATTGATTTCTACCATCCAAAGGATAGACATACATACGATGAAAAATACTCAAAGATAAAACAAACTAATTTCATTTATAACATTTCACCCCTCTCCCATTGGATTGGGAAGAGGCAGTGGTTATTAAAACCCCTATTTGAAATCCCTAAATCACCCAAGGCACGGATTAAATGTCAAGGTCCTCATAAATATTTGGGTGATGATTTTACCTTTCAAGATATTTCATCCCAACAACAAGAAGATAAAAAAAGAAAACATGAAAGGATGAATGAAAATAATGAAATAAAACTCAATGTGTAACCATCCCAATAACCTTATCATACTAAAAGCAGATACCCGATAAAAAAAACTAAATGAAACCAAATACATCCTTTAAAAAGCCATCCTAATCTAATATATAACTCCAAAATCCATTACAATTGAATCATTATGGGCCCCAAAATAAATGATATACCTTCTTTTAAAAGGTGTAGGTAGATGAAATCTATAAACGCACAACATTTCCCAAGAAGGGAGTGAGTCCTAACTCAATAGGATTCCACCAAGTAAATACGAACTAATTCTTCTAGGGCAAAAAATTATAGAAAAGTTTTATAAAAAAATTAAAAAAATTATTTCAGCTTATATCAAAGAGAAATAATTTTCTATGCCTACAACATTTTTCCAAGGAAAGTAATAAAAAAATACATTGAAAAAATTTTAAATATTATATTTGGCATAACCATTCAATGATTCAACACATACACATGTCCACACATGATTTCTCATGTGATATTTCTATACTTAGTAGTTTCCTATCATCAATCTACAAATTCATTACAAGTTAACTAATATTACTGTCCCAAATGGAATGTGACTCTTCCTTAGGGTGATGATTTTTATAAATGAACACACGTCGACCATGTATTCAAATACAATAAAAAAAATAGTAAAAAAATCATTCATTCAATAAATTTCATTTTTCATTTCCATTTTCAAATTCAAAACCATAATTTCAAAATCTCCATTTTAAAAATATCATCAAAAAATATTTTTTTCACACAAAAATAAAGTTTTCATTATTTAACAAAAAATAAACTAATATGATTTCAATTTAGAATAATTCAACAGTTTGTCAGTAAATTAAACCAAAAAATTCATATAAAACAAAACCATCTTGTTTTATCTAGTGAAGTCAATATAGAGGCAACCTTCCATTAGAACATTGGAGAAATTTAAGAACAACATTACAATTATCTAGATTGCATAAAAACCCACATTTCCTTCGATGATATAAAAATAAAATTAAAAAAAAACCCATCATGGAACATTGATAAATCCACAGTCGATTAGATATAAGGTTCTGGAAAAGAGATGAAAAAGATATCCATGATGAACAATCCAAAACTACAACTAACCATTGAATAAGTATCTCCAATGTCATTGAAACACCTGAACCATTATCCAAAAAATAATGGAATCACCTATCAAACATTGAGCAGAAAATTAATTTGGTATTAAGAATGAGTATATATAAAAAAGGTATATGAGAAATAAAATGAGTTAAATCCACTATTTTTAATTTAAAAATAAATTTTTAGAGGTTAGGAACAAGTTCAAGAGAACTGTGAATTATTAATGCATGATCTACTAAAAAAAGAATCCCCTATTACATTTAATCAAACAATGTGCTAATTGTGAAAAATACACTATCCAAAATGGATGAGGGATCACATAGTTCCTCATGAGAACCAGAAAATTTTGGACAAATTATGGGTCAACCATGGATTTTCCCACTTCCAACTATTTTCCATTTCATAGATTCCTAGAGGTGTTTAACGGTTTCAGCATACATTGCTCAAACTGTGAACCTCCAGAAAGGACTCCAATAAGTGTCAAAACCCCTTAGAACATACTAAAACATAACCTAGTTAATAAATAGATTTTGAATACATAATATAAAATGTCACGCACCTAAAACCACGGTTCTTATAGATATGGACTCATTCCATAATACCATATATCTAGTAGATCTTTGGGAATATAAGAAACTAAATATTAGTTTATATTCAGTCTGAAATTTAATGTTTAGTGTTTTTTCATATAGTATGTATCATAGAATTTTTTTTATTATAGTAGAGGTCTGGATGTAATATAAAAATATGTTTGACTTCCACCCTTAACATAAAGGCTTGAATTCTAGGGATAATAATTTTCTTTTCATAAAATAAATGCAGATGAAGATACCATGGTTAAGGGTATCTTACTATATAAAATCCTCATAATTTTGTTTATTGTTGTTTTACTAATAACTTATCACTAACCATCTTGGTTTTTTATATGGTCTGACCTAGTAGGATATTAAGTAACAATGGATTTGAAGGAATCATTGGGGGTTGTATAAATGAGTAACTGAAAGAAATTGGATATGTATTATAAAATATAATTCTTATTATTAATTATATATGACGTGTTGTGATTAATAACATAATTCTATGTGAGTTTCCCAACACATAAAACATGATATAAGTAATGATATGTGGATTTTAAGGTAAAAAATATCTTAAATGTTAAAAGATTCTAGGAATTTTGATCCATGAATGTTCGAAAAAATGGAAATTACCTTGAATGATTTGGAATATATTTTTTATATGGTGGAGGTGGTAATAATGAAAAAGAATTGAAAGGAAAAGGGATGGTTTGAGAAAATATTAATAAGATATGTAAAGTTATTCCCAAGGAATATATTGAATATTTTAAATTTTGGACGAATGGAAATTATAAAAATTGATGTTCTAGGAAGAATGATCATGAATGAGATCTGTTAGATAGTACAGTTGGAAACTTGGTAATTCATATTCCACTAATTTCTATTGAAGGAACCTGAAATGTACCAGGAAAGTCTGAACCAGGCAAAGCCTGGTCCCCCAAATTTATTAAAAGAAAAGTGCAAGTAAAGACAGAAGAAAATAAAAAGGCTACATAACATCAAAACCATAAGCATCCTTCTCCCCATCATCAGATAACTCAGCACCAGGATCAGCTGACTCCCATTCAGAAGATTCGTATTTGCGCATCAGCTCAAGGTACATATTTTTCTTCCGCAACATTTCCTCAGACAACTTCTCTTTGACCGGCCGTTTCCCACTGAGTCCTTTGTCCCTCTTCGAGGACCCTCCTCTTTGTTTTCCACTGTATCCATTTGCACTGACATTATCTTGTGTCGCTCCAATCTTGTGTGCAGACCTTGTTGCCATTGGTTTGGGTAGATCCGTGTAGTCTCTCCTTGGCCTCCTCTTTGGTGGCGCAGTCATGGCACCTTCACTTTCAGACATCTTCATTCGGCCACCTTGAACAATGTCACTATAGGAGGGCTGGACCATACCACCATCGGAGGGCTGGACCGTGCCACCATCATATTCTTTCTCACTATCAGAGCAGTCCCCCCATTTATCAGAAATATGTACCACCCTATACCCGTCACCGCCACCATGCGTGCCTTTTTTCACATTATAATCTCCAGCTAAGCTGTCCAATAGTGGGACATTGTCTGTGTTTGCTTCAGAGCCCTTCTCAGCACTATAAGTTTCCTCATTTCCCAGATCTTGATCACAAGTGCCAACACTAGCAACCCTTGGCTCAACATTAGCACCTAAGGAAGCATAATTTTGATCCTCATGAGTCCTCTTGGCATCCTGCTCATGATCCAGGACCAGATCAATATCCACCAGGCATGAAAACCGATTGCCGAGCTCAATGTTGTTCGCCTGCCTCCCAGGTGATTCCTGCATCCCACCCACTGTCATCACAGCACCGATGGAATCAGCACCATCCTTGATAGGATTTTCTTTATTCCCAGCCAACTTCGCAGCCCCAAGATCCATGTGTTGATATTGCCTCTCAACCTCCACCTGAGCTGGGGAATTAGGACCTACAGCAACAACTTGCACATCATGGACAGCGACACCAGCTGCAGGTGCCCTCACAGTTTCCAGACCGAGAGATTCCACACCACCATTCTGCCCACCCAATTCCACATCTTTCTCCACAGCAGCGTTCACTTCCCTTCGTGGGCTTTCCATCTTTGATGGAACCTCAAACATATAAGTTTCAGCAGAGCCACCTGCAGCCTTAAAAGCAGAAGAAGACTCAACATTGCATGTCAGGGTATCAACATTACCCAAGTCCCGCTTCAGCCTGTTAAAAATATCACTGACCATCACTCCAGGAGGCTCCACACCTGGCTTATGCACTTCATCCCCCATTCCCAGAACCCCACTGTCCACTAAGTTCACCCCACCATCAACAAAAAGCCCATGTGTCCTCAAACTCCCCACAGAAGCAGCTTCATGAGAACCCAAATCATCCCTTACCCTCCTGCACACCCTCCTGTTCAGTGATCTATTTCTGCAGGCAGAGGCACAATGTCCCAGCCGATGGCACACACTGCAGTAATCAACCCACGATTCAAACTTAACAGCCTGCTGCCATCGGAATTCTTGCTCATCAGTAATCCACACCCAGTCCACCGGCGTCTTGGATACATCAATCTCCACACAAATGCGAGGGCAGATGGGATGACACACAGTCTCAGTTTTGATGTCTGAGCACAGATAGCGGCCGACCATGTTCCCAAGCATAGAAAGAATGGAAGGGTTCTGGAATTGAAGAGGAAGGCCCGGGAAACGTACCCAAATCGCTAAACTCGGATTATCCCGCTGCATATGAAAGTCAAAATTCCACCGAAGAAGAAAGAAAGGCATACCTCCACACCGTCGAGGAGCCTTAGACCACGCCGTGATGAGATCCTCCATAGACCCAAAACGAATCATTATGTGTCGTCGGTCGAGAAGACCAATCACCACCCGATCCCGCAGGTTCCATGCTTCAAATACAAACCGATCAAAAGCATCAACTGAGGGACGACTTTGATGAAATCGAGCCACTAGAGTCAGCTTGAAAAGATCTGTGGAAGAGTTAAGTTCTGAAGGTGCTAAACATAGTTGAGGTGCTCCACGAAACAGATCTGGAACTTTAGGGCAAAGTGAGATTCGCGGGAATGGGGGCAAGAATTCAGGATTAGAAAACGGAGTGAAAGCAGGCAGGGGAATCCGTGACGAAGAACGAGAAAGAACTCCCCCCTCCGTTGGGGAGGGGGGAGGGAGAGGCTCCGTCGCCAGATCTAGGTCATTGTCTCTTGCCTAGGAGAGAGCCTCCATCGCCGCAGGAACCTGAAATGTAATGTGAATGGAATATATGATATCTGGGCTAATGTTTTTATTTTGTAAAATCATTGGCCATGTTTTATGTTTTCATTGTATGATGGATGATTTAAAGAATGTGATGGAAGAGCAAGGTAAATGAATAATGTTGTATAGTTACGTAATATAAATATACTAATTTAATAGTTATTATGTATTATTGTATTTAAGGATGATCATATGATCAATTCCAAAGAATAACTTTCTGAGGTTTTATGAGATGAGAATATTATTGGATACATTTATTTAATTTTGGTATATTTTTTTAGGTATATGTTATCCTTAATTTTAAATTATGTCAAATTTTATTATGTAATAATTAATTTATCATTTAGATTAGTTATGTTTCATGTTATTGAAAATATTTAGGGATTATATGTTCATTTTTCATTTATGATATTTTTGCAGAAGTTAATAATACTTTTTGAAATGGTATATTAATTATATAAATACAATATTTTCCAAAGTACAACCCACAAGTTGGGTAATGAACTATCATGTTGGCACAGTCTACAGGTCATGAAACCCTAACAACATGATTATAATAGTAATATACCTACCACTGCACTATGTGATGTATTTATTTGACCATGGTATTAAATATCAATTTCGTTATTAGGTGATTAATGTTATTCTCCACAGAAGATCACAAATTTCCAAACCTTGTTTGATTAAGTTAAATAGAATCTTATGTGATTTTATTGAACAATCTTCTGGTAGAATATATTATTTTAATATAACATTATGGGGATTCAATTTATTTCGTAAAATGAATTGGATATATTGGATATTATAAGATTAGGTAATATACATTATTAGGTATATGGAATTATATATATTGGAGAAAAACAATAAATTTATTTTTGAAAAAATATGACTTCAAATACTTTTAATTTTTGGGTTTCAACCATAGTCATGATTAATGATCACTATGTTAAGGTTAGTCATTTTAAAAAAGATATTTGTTCAACTTTTGGTGTTAACATTGATTCTTTGGAGGTTAATATTGTATTTCATCACATTAAGGTTTATTATTTAGTACAATTATCTTGAATTATTGAATTCTTTTTGAATTTTGTTAATTTCTAAAGATAAGATAAATTGATTTTATCCATTTGTAGAAGAATATGATCTGATAAATGATGATTTTAGTGCTTAATGAAAATTGATCATCTTGAATAGTCATCATTTGGAGAAGAAATATGGTTATGATCGAATTTATTGAGGGATGAAATCCGAATTATCACGTAAGTATATTTTCTTAGGATTTTATTTTAGATAGTAAGAGAATGAATCAAAATTTGGGAAATTATTTTGAAACAAATAAAATATCATATTAAAATAATTTTTGTTAAATCTAAGGACTCTTCATCCATAAATTTTTTTGATTTTGTTCATATTAAATTTAAGTTGAAAATGTTATATATTACACTCTAATTGTTCATTGCTATTAGTTTTTTCTTCAATGTCTGTATTCTCACTTCCCATCAATTATTTATCCATATAGAATCTTAGTTAAGTTTTTTTCGATATGAACATCTTATATCTCTTTTTCCACTTTTAAGAGAAGGTTTTATTAACAATTTTAAACATATTTGAATTCAAAAATGTTATTCTAAAATTGAAAACATCAATTACCAAAAGATATTGTTTAATAGTTTTAGGATGATATTTATTAATGTGGGGAGGATGTAATGTCCCAATATTTTAAAAGCATTCATTCATTATATATCATATAAAATATACAACCCCAAGCATAATCAAAATGTGAAATGTTATTCTTTAAATATAATTTTTTAACCTATCCATTAAATAGGTAGATATGTATGAATTAAATAATATTTCCAATATATATAAATATTGGTTCTAATAATTGATAATTTATTGATAAATTATTTTCAAATAAATACTGGATTTTTAGTGTATCAATTTTATTAACAATGATATTCTTTCTTCAAAAATGATACTTATTTTTTGTTGTAAAAAGAAATTATTTATTTCTAGAACTATTTGAAAATTTATTTAATAAAATAAATTTCTATTTTGAAATTAAAATATTAAAATATTCCTTTAAGGAAATTTTGATATTTTTCTAAGAAGTTTTATTTTTCATTATATATATAAATGTTTTGAACTTTATTTCAATCTATATTTTAAATTTAATTATATACAATGTAAAATTCAGTTTTGTATTTGTTTAAAAATTTCAATAGTTTTAATTTATTTAAATTAAACCAAATATTTTATTTCAATTATTTATTTACATTAATTTTGAATAAAAAAATTTTCTATTCAAAAATGGTTTTTTTTTCTAAAAAAAATGTTTCTTCTCGTTTTTATTGTATAATTTATATTCAAATTTCGTCACTAATGTGTTGGGAAAATTAAAAAATACAATTTATTTTTTCTTTTTTAGATCAATTTTTTTCTAATAATTTAATTTTTTGTTTTTTTAATATGAATAGTATCATTAATTTTGTTACCATGTAAAAAGATAAACATGGTAATTAAGAGAAAAAAATAATACGATAAGGACTAAAAAATGACCCTAAAACATGAGTTAAATTTATTGGGTTTTTACAATTAATCCACACTCATCCAAGTTATTGATATATTACATTTTTTAATTATGGTGTCATTTTAAACATTATAATATATTATATAGTGAAAATTAAAAAATTTCACATTCATAATTTTAATAACAATAATAATTTTAACATCGGGATAACCAGAGGTTATGTTATATTATAAAAAGTATTATAATATAGGAAATTTATATTCATCACATAAATTTAAATTTCAATTAAATATAAAAGAAATTACCATAAATTTTTAATCAATGCTGATATAATAATTATTTAATTAATTGAAATATAAAATAAATGAATATAAAAATATAAAAATATTTATAATTTGAAATAATTACAGAAAACCAGGATTTTTATAGAATATAATTCACAATTATAGAGGATTTGAATTATTTTATTCTAATTTCATTTTTTTCTTGATGTTATTAAAGTTGATGAAAATGACTAGTTCTAGAATTCACATTAATGATGTCTTATAACAAACATTAATATATTTTATGTTTTATAATTAATAAAAATACAAGATTTAACATAATTACTAGGATATTTTTAATTTCATAAACCATTTTACATTGATTGTTCGTTTTTCATTTTATAGTCAATTATTATCCCTTAATTTCTATCATACATTAATATTATGGTAATCGTAAAAATGGTTAACATAGGTTTAAAAAATAATAATAATAAAATATTATCCTAACATTTACAAATTTTATTAGAAGATATTATTTATACTCATCCTCATATTCAATTTCAATCACAAAAACTTGAAACTATTCGTACATAAATATTAATTTATATGACATTAATATTCTATGAAATTCCTTATGTGACCCTCCCATATCTAAATAAATGTAACAGATTATTCTCATTTCAACTGTCATGACCCATCCCCCAGGGCTCGTTCTATGGCTACCCCAAGCCTACCTTCTATAGGCATGTGGCTGCTGACTAGCATTGAAATGATTATTCCCTAAAAAGGAAGGTGTTGCTTTTAAACCTGTACAAACACACTGTCCGAGAAATCAACAAGAATAGAATGTGAAGTAAACTGCTGTAGTAAAATAGTGTTGATTGTAAAAGGGGTTGGAATACAAGGCCAATAGTAATAATATAAGTACGACTAAATATACAGTACAACTAAAAGGAAAATGAAAACAGCTATTGTGTTGTCCTCCGAGTTCCTACCTAAATAGTAGGTACATTTTTCCTCCACTACATTCCATGTCGGCTCTCCTCCTCTGGGTCACGTCACGCCGAATGTACCACCTCTGAGATCCATCCAGCCTCGGCTCCCTTAGCCTTGATCAATGTTGTACGTCGTATACACATGACACAAAAAGGTGTGGGAAAAGCCCGTGCAGGGATGAGTAGAACGATACTCAGTAGGGACCCTAATACCCCAAAGTCTCATAGAGTTCCACAATGAAAAAACACAGGTTAACACCACAAAGGTATATTACAACACTGGTAAAGTACCACATAAGATATCCTCAATCATAAGAATATGGAAAAGACAATTCACTCGACAATTTATTCATGGGGTAGTAACAAGTAACATCCCCAGTCACAACATAGAGAACCTCATCTAATGGATAACTCCACCTCTATCGTGTACAGTGGGCCTACTGGGTCACTCCAAGCCACTTCCCACTAACCTTGAACTGGTGAGGTGCACCTCCCAATCGCGTACTATGGGTATGTCGGGTCAGATAGAGGTACCCACCCCCATCGTGGTCTGCTAAGGTACTCCTCCACCTCACGTATCGTGGCCGCTCCCCTTTGTGGCCCACCGGGTCACACCAGACCACCCACCCCTAACGTTCTATGCTATGGAACTTCCCCCATTGAGTACCCCTGCCGTTGAGTCACTCTGAGTCAAAAAGTTAGTAGTCGTCATGTCTCAGCCAGTTTTAGGGTTCCGTACGTAGTGCACATGGGAGAACTACCCCCAAGCCATTAGTTGTATCTCAACCTACACGGTGTCTCACAAAGAATTATCCATATAATACGCCATGTGATATGGGTTCCAAAGTTATAGAGGATGTGTCATTCGGATGCCCTGTATGTGCGTTATTGGCATTTCAGTGCTGAGGGCCCGATAGAATTCAGGTGCAATCAAACCTCGCCGAACTCTTTGTTTCTAGGAAACACTAATGGAGTAGGTAAAAAGGAATGTCTCACTCCATTTGTCCCAATTCCATTGATGGTTCATCAAATGGGCGTCGGGTAAAAAAGATAAGGTCCTTTGACACTTTTTGGGCTCGGTCGGTCTCAGGTCCGGTCCGACCTGGTCGGACCAATCTGGACCGACCCTATCTCGGCTTGGCTGAGGTGGACTTGGCCCGCTACGCCTATGTCTAGTCCAGCACACAAGAGGGGAAGCCCAAAAAGGGGCGGCTCAGCCCGTGTGGGGGCGGCAACCCAGTCTGGGGGTGACGACCTAGTCCAAGGGTGGCAGCCCTGTCTGAGGGTGGCGGCCATCTTGGGTGTTGGCACGGTCTGAGTGCGGGGCATACTGGGGTAGCGGACAGGTCCGAGAATAAATGGCCACTAGGGTGGTAGTCCGGTCCGAGGGCGGCATCCCGATCCAAGGGTGGCGACCTAGCTCGAGGGAGTCCGCCCGCTCCATGGGAGGCGGCCTGACTCATGGGTGGTGGCCCGACTTGAGGGTGGTGGCCCGACTTGAGGGAGGCGGACCGCTCCTAGGCTAGTGGCCTGTTCCGAGGGCAGTAGCCCTACGTGAAGGAGGTGTCCCAGCTAGGGGGAAACGACCTGGTCCGAGGGCGAGGGCCCAGTCCAAGGGAGGTGGCCCAGCCTGAGGGCATAGACCTAATCCAAGGGAGGTGGCCTGACATAAGGGTGGTGGCCTGGCTCGAGTGCGGTATCCTGGTCCGAGTTCAGCAGCCCAGTTCGATCAGACATGGGTATTGTAAAAATATGGGGTCACTGATTCCCGAATGTCCCAATGGTTGTTCGGTTTGAGAGGCGACAACATCTCCTGGGCACCACTTGTTCATTGTGGAACCTGCATGAGGCGAGTGGGGCCTCTACCGTGGCTTTGACCATGGCTTCCATTCTCCAGATTCGCAGAAATCACATCGCCTCCCTTCCCGCGACCATCCATCGTGTCGGCCCCCTCATCCATTCGCTGTGGCATACGATCCATGGCATTCCTCATGTGGCATGTGTCGACACGTTATCCACCACATATCTAGTCGGTTTCATCACGATGTCAGTCTTCAATGTAGAGAAAAGGATGTAGCAAAGACAGTGGAGGGTTCAGGTCAGGTTCGTTAGGTCTGCACCCTCCGTGTTAGCTCATATTATGGGGGATATAGGGTTGGATAATCCGTTGAATTAAACAACAAGATAAACATCACAAACATTCCTCACAACAATCCTCCTCAAATATGAATGAACCATGGGTTAATAGATTACTCGGTTGACCCATGATCTTCATATAATTTCTAGAACGGGGAATACATAATCAAAAACAAAAAAATAAAATAACCCCTCCCTTGAACTGTTTGAGAGCATTCACTATTAAGGGATTCTCGATGTTTTCCATCCTCGAATCAAGAATTCCTCACTGCCATTTGAATGTCAAACACTGGTTGGATTTTTGGTATTGCACGTCACCTTTTTCTGGGGTCAGCTCCATCCTCTAGGGGCTCAACATTATGGAACTTCAACAAAACATCGTTGCTTGGAGATTCTTGTCTGATAATACTCCCCCAAGATCTATATTTATATGATAGGCGGAGAGTAAGTAACGATGCAGAGAGTTAATGGGTCTCATAAAATAAGAAGGTTCCTAATCCAGAAATGACATCGTTACTTTGGATTTGGAATGTCAAACCATTCATTGGCCAGACTCACCATCGGTCCAACGATCCGTTAGTTCATTGGGGGAAGAGAAATAAAATAATAAGATTATATTATATCATTTGTTTTAAAAGTCATGAAAAAAACATTTTCTCCAGACCTACTTCGGTAAAAGTGAAGCCTCCCTTAAGAGAATTTCAGTGCTTTAAATTCAACAGTGCCCTCAGATTTTTAATCCAAGAAAAGTTTCAAAAGATAGAAAATGCTACTCATATGTTTACTGAACGCACATGAAAAAAGTATAGAAATTCATTTCGGGAACCAAGGGATTCTGAATCATGTACCATCAATTTTTGTCGACTTGTAATAATTCCATAAAATTAAATGCAATACATGGAATATATGGGTCATTACATTCTCCCCACCTTAGGGCTTTATTACCTAGAAAGCCAAAACATAGACTAAGGAAACAAATGTGGGTACTGAGCACAAATATGAGAATCTCACTCCCATGTTCTCTCCTGGAGGTTCCAATGCTGTCAATGAATGTGCACCAAAGGGATCGACTACCCATGATGGTCCCACTCCAATGGATCCTCAATATCTACTAGAACCTCTGAAAACGTCACCCCATCATCTATGTCCTCCTCTCTGTGGATGATGACATGAGATTGATCATGCACATATCTCCTCTGCTAGGAAACATGGAAGACATCGTGCACCTTCTCCAACTATGGTGGAAGTTCAAATTAGTATGCCACCATGACTATCCAATGAAAGATCTGAAATGGACCAATAAACCTCGGGGATGACATTCCATCACGGCCAAATCTCTACATTCCCCGCCAAGTATAGACTCACAAGAAAAAATGGTACCCCTCCTGGAACACCAATGGTCTCCATGTTCTATCAAAATGTGACTTCTGTCTTCTCTATGTAGTCCTCATCTACTCCTGGAGGATCTACACCTTCTAAGTGGTATCCCATTCCAACTCTGGACACAAAAGTGCTGACTCCTCGGGGTCTGTCCAGTATAGAGGTGTTTAGTAAGATTGACTATATATGGCCTCAAATGGTTTTTTCCAATGGTTGAGTGATAATTTTTGATGAATTCGAACTCCTATAAGGGAAAATGATCCTCCCAACTGTGTCTAATATCTAGGATGCATACACAAAGCATGTCCACTAGAATCTGAATAGTTTTCCCTATCTGACCATCCATTTAGAGATGAAAGGTGGTGCTCAAACACTACAGAGTCCCGAATTCCCCCTGGAATACCTTCTAAAACTAGGATATAAAACTTGCGTCATGGTCAGAGATGATCATCGATGGTACCACATGAAGTCAAAAAATCTTTTGTTTATAGAGGTGTACCACGCCCTCTATTGATCCCTACTCTCAGATTGGAAGGAAGAGGGATGAAATGGTGCTTTGGTCAATGATTAGCCATATAGAATCATGTCCCATTGACAGATATAGAAGCCCTATCACAGATTCCTTGGAGATCCCATCCCACTTCTACTCAAGCACCACTAGTAGCTGAGCTAAGCTTACTAGAACTGGATGCTCGGTTTTCAATGGATGACAAGTGAGGCATTGTGAAACAAACTCTTCCACTACTTTCTTCTTCAATGGACACTAGTTCTTTCACTGGAGGTCCTAGTACATTTTCTCCACACTAGGATGCACTTCTAGAGGGGACATATAGAAATCCCTAAAAACCTCCTCCCATAGCGCCACAATAACCATGGTACGTCCTCTAAAGAGGATGACATGCTCCCACCTTCAGAAAATCCATCACGTGCATGCCATGAGTATATCTGGGCACGTCGAACCTAGCAGTCAGTGTCCTTATGTTGTGTCTCCCTAACTCACTGAAAGATTGGTGTGTTACTGTCATAGACTAGAGGTATGTTTCCACATCTCTATCTACAAAGGATATCTGCAATGCGACTAGTTGCTCTATCGCCTCACTTAGCAACTGTAGACCAGACCACCTGCTAAGTGCATCCACTACCACGTTCCCCTTCCCAAGAGTATAGACTATCTCAAAGTCATTGTCCTGGAGTAACTCAAGACATTTCCACTATCTCTGGCTCAGTTCCTTCTAAGAGAAGATATAAGTAGGTCTCTTTTGATCATAGTAGACTGTAAAATGTTCACCCATCATGTAATGTTGCTCCATATTCAAGGAAATGACCACTACTACTTACTCCAGGTCCTCGGTAGAGTAGTTCTTCTCATGCTACCTCAGATATAGTTAACCATTACAGATTACTTCTCACTCAGGCATCAAGGCACATCCAAGCCCGGTCCCTAATGCGTTATAGGAGACTACATACCCAACGGCCTCTTCTGGATGCCTCAAGATGGGGGAACTCCTCAGTCTCAGTCTCACCTCCAGGAAACCATGTTGGCATCGATCATTACATAGGAAAGGTAACCCCTTCATTGTCAAAGCTGACAAGGGTGTTGGAAGTTTGGAAAATTCATGGTAGTATCCAGCTATCCCCATAAAACTCTGCTCCTCCATCACGCTCATGGGTGGCTACCAATCTAGCATATCCTCTATTGTTTCTAGATCCACTAAAACTCTTACCTTATTGATTATGTGTCCTAGAAAGTGGTCCTATCGTATCTAAAACTGCCACATTGACATTTTACCATAATGTTGGTGCTCTCAGAGTGTATCCAGAACTATCTTTAGATGATAGGCATGCTCATCCTCCATCGCCAAGTAAATCAAGATTTCATTGTGAAAACCACAACGATGCGACAAATATATTGCTGAAAGATCCTATTTATGAGTCCCATTAACATTTTTGGGTCCTTGGTCATTCCCAAAGGCATAACCAAGAACTCATAATGGCCATATCAAATCCTAAAGGATGTCTTATGCGCATATTCATCTCTTATCCTAAGCTAGTGATAGCCTGGTTGGAGGTCTATCTTTGAAAACCAATGAGCTCTCTTCATCTAATCAAAATGATCACCAATCCTCAGGAGTGGATACTTGTTAATTACAGTAACTTGGTTCTGGCACTAATATTCCACACAGAGTCTTAAACTCCCTTCTACCTTCTTTGGTAATCAAAATTGGGGCTTCCATGGATAAACACTGGGTTATATGAACCCCTTTCCCTGTAATTACTCTAACTATACACATAGCTCACAAAGCTCCACGAGAGCAATTCGATATGATGGTGAATATATTGGTGTCGTATTGGGGTACAGGTTGATGTAAAAGTCTACTTCTCTTCGTAGAGGTAGTCCTAGAACATCCATATGAAAGAAATCGACATACTAGTCCAACACTACAGTATAGCTCGGACAGTCAACATCAACTGATCTGATTGTAATTCATTCCAAATGATGAGTAATCTAATTCACCCTCCTCTGGGTATGTACACCCTGTGCACGAAAGGATATCCTATCACCGATGAAGGAAAAACTGGTCCCATCTGTGCGGACACACCACACTTTGCGCTAAACACAGTCAATCTTAGCATGGACTGTGGATTACCAGACCATACCCACGATGAAATTTTAAGGCCTCGACGCTGCTAATCAGAGATCTCAACTGAATCTCTCAACATCTTGATTAATCTTACACTACTAGAACCAGTGCGTAGTTGTCGATTCTACTCCTGTATGAGTCTCTAGACAAAAGGATCGAGCTAATGACTCCAATGGAACCTCTGAGCTCCGAACGAGGGTCATGGAAAAAAAGAGTGACTGGAACCTGTGTCTATAAGTACCTTAGATATGGTTTAGTAGATTCAGATCGTACAAATAATCATCTCCAGAGAATCATGGTTATAGGCCTTAGCTACCTATAGAGGTGCTCATCCATGTCCTCCTGCTCCCTGTGGTTGGGGTGGACCACCTGGTGGTGGTGGCTGTAGAATTTAAAATCATCTCCCACTACCTGCTATGTGGCCTAGTCCTCTTCCATGTCTTTCACCCTATGGAACTCCTCGATCAAACCTCTACATTTGCCTCGTTGTTCCCTCGACCATATTATTGTAATCGGAATGGCGGGTTGGGTAGTAGCGAGCCATGTGACCCTGCCCGCTGCACGTGTAACACCGTGTGCCCCTCACTCGTATCCCACTAACATGTGAACCTCTCACCTCTGAACCTTCATCCCAGGTTCACCCACCAGATGGTCTAGTCCTCTTATCCCTCTGTGTCATCTTCTAACTACCACCTGTAGATGACTCGTCTACCTATATTCTAGTAGAATCTATCGATGTTTGTTCCTTCTCAGCGAGGAAGCTCCCCACAAAAAGTTCTCTCTCAATCACCCCAGCCTACATCATAATGCTGAGGGAGACCCTCAATGCCCTGATGTCCCATTGGAGACCCTTCTCAAATTTCTGGGTCCTGAAGAAAGGATCTAATACCATGCCAGTGGAGTAGCGGGAGAGATCAGTGAACCTTGCCAACTTCTGGGCCACCGTCATGTTGCCCTGCTATAAGTGCAACAACTCTTTTATACGCATAGTGCATAAGGCCGATGGGATGAACTCGGCCTAAAAAATCGCCTCATTTTCCACCGAGATGAGGTTTACCTTATTTTGAATCTAGAGAATCTTGCTCCACCATCTCCTCGATGCTTCCTGAAAAAGGTTGGCTGTTAGGATCACCATAAAATCAGTTGTTGTCCAAACTAAGTGAAAAACTCTAGCCACATGCTCCAGCCAGTCCTAAGCACCCTATGTGTCCATCTCACCTCAGAAACTCAAAGGCCTCTGCCGCTAGAACTCGTGCAACGCGCTCAGTCGACGTGCATCCTCTGCTAGTGGGGTTGGTTTCAATGACTATCCAATGGTATGTGGTACTACTGGTACACCACCTCTAGGTGCTAACGCCGTGAGAGGGCCATGTAACAAGGACTCATCGCTATGTGGGCCATCTTCGTGTACCCTCTATGGAAACATGGGTGGCTATCTTCATGGAGACATCCTAAAAATTAACAGGTTTGACATAGTTAAAAGTTATACCTTGGGAGATGAGTCATGAAAAAGAAGAATGACTTTTCAAAACACACACAATAAGTATTTTTGTGCACTAAGTCGGAAATCATAGTTCAGGGTCCTGGTGTATGGATACGTCAACATCCGTGCCAACACATGAATCCCTAAATTAGAAACCACAATCAATATACTTGACACTATTTCCACATATAAAAATTAGAGTCCTTGTTATTTGGTAGAACCGAACTCCTCTGATGCCAATTTGTCATGACCCACCCCTCAGGCCTCATGCTCTGACTACCCAAATCCCACATTCCATAGGCCAGACAACACAACTAGAAGCAACTGTGAAGTAAAATACTATAGTAAAAGAGTGGTGAATTTAAAAGGTTCTTAAATACAAGACCAACTATAAAAGTACATGTATGACTGAATGTAATGTACAACTAAAATAAAAATGTAAATAGTAATAGGATCATCATCCGAGGTTCCTACCTTAATGGTAGGTATAGATCACCTCCACTTCACTCCACATCTGGTCGTCTCCTCTACGCCACGTCACACTGAATAATACACCTTCGAGCACTGTCCATCCTAGGATCTCTCAGCCTTGATCAATATAGTATATCTTCTGCACAAGACACAACAAGGTGTGGGAATAACCTATATAGGGGTGAGTATAACGATACTCAGTAGGGACCCCGAGACCCTAAAGGTTTCCTAGAGTTCTATAATGGAAACCCACATGGTAACACCACAAATGTAGAATACCACATAGGAAAAGTGAAACATATCATAACCTCAATCATAATCACAAGGTAAAGACAACCCACACCCGGATTTATCCTAGGGGTAGAAACAAATAACATCCCCACTCACAAAATAGAACACCTCAGCTGCTGGAGAACTCCTCCTCTATCTACTACAGTGGGCCTACCGGGTCACTCCTATCAGCATCCCACTAACCTTGAACTACTGAATTCCTCCTCCCCAACATGTATTGTGAGTCTGTCGTGTCACAGAAATCCACACAACCCCCTCGTGGTCTGCTAAGGTACTCCTCAACATCATGTACCATGACTGATCCCCACCGTGTCCCACCAGGTCACACAGAACCTTCCACCCCCATCGTGGCCTGCTATATTACTCCACCCCAATGCGTACCACATCCATCGAGTCACTTTGAGTCGAAATGTCAGCTGTCAGCAGGTCTCAGCCTGTCGTAGGGTTCCGTACATAGTGTGTTTGGGAAAACCCCTCCCCAAACCCTTAGTTATATCTAAACCAGCATTGAGTCCCTCAAATAAGTAACCCGCTGATCCTACATGTCATAAGGGTTCCTACTCAATAGACGGCGCGTCAGTTGGACATTCAGTCTATGCATTGTTTCCATTTCAGCGTTGAGGGCCTAGTTTGATTTGGGTGTGATTCACCCCGACTGAACTCCATGATTCCCCAAAAATCTAATAGAATAGGTAAAAAGGGATGTCTCTCTCCAAGTTTCTAAATGATGTAGACAGTTCATCAAACATGAATTCGGTTCTCAATATAATGTTTTTACAGTGTTTCTAGGCCCAGATTCGTTCTGACACAGTTTGGGCTAGGCCGACTGGACTTGTCCCGCAAGAGGGGTGGCCTAAAATGGTGGCCCTGCCCAAATTTGGCAGCCCCCAAAGGGGCATCCCGACCCACGTGGGGCGGCGGCCTACTAGGGCGAAGTCCCGGTCCGCAGGCGGCTTCACACTTGGCTGGTGGCTCGATCCGAGGGTGGCGACCCGACTCAAGGGAGGCGGCCCACTCCTAGGGAGTTGGCCCTCCTAGAGGGAGGCGACCCAACTAGAGGGCGGCGACCTGGCTCGGGGGTAGCAAAAGGCCTTGATGGCGGCGGCCGACACCGAGGGCAGTGGCTGAGTTTGAGGGCAGTGGCTCGGCCTAAGGGGGGTCGCTCGCTCCGAGAAGGGCATCCTGGAATGAGGGCGGTTGCTCGGCGTGAGGGCAGCAGCCCACTTCGAGGGCGGTGGCCAGACGTCAGGGCTGCGATTCAGTTCCATCCAATGGGAGGGGTGTAACCCCCCGGTGTCTCGTCCAATGCTTTAGTTCATCGGCAATGCAGCGGTCATGCCGCCTCCCTTCCTGTAGCCAGTAGTAATGTCAGTCGCGTCCTCCATTCTCCACGGCTGATGAATCACAACCTTCCTCTTGCGGCGTGTGTTGAGGTGCTATACACCACGTAGTTGATCAGTTTCTTCGTGTTGTATGTAATTCATAGAGGCACAATGATATAGAAAAGTCAGCATAGGGTGTTGGCCGGGTTCGTTAGGATTTTACCCTCCGAGATAGCCCATATAATAGAGGATATTAAGGGGTTTAATAACCAATTGAATTAAATAACAAGATAAACCACACAATGTAACACCCCAAGATTTCATAGTACGTTAATTCTTCTAAGTAATTAAATGATTGCACTACATTCAACACCGAGTTTTAGCGCACCATGACTTACCAAACTAGCCATGATAGAGAAATTAAAATTAGTATTAACTGAATTTTTAACTTTATAAAATCCTTTTAATTTTAGAATCCATATTATGAGTTTCTAATAAATAATGTATGAACAATTTTTTTTTCAGATAAGAGATATATTATTCAAAAAAATGCAAATTTACCGCCTTTTAACGGAGAACCTTTTTTAAATCCAATATTTGAAATGTTTATATATTCAATTGGACAAAATAAAATTCTTCTATAGAATCAAGACATAATAATTTAGTTTCTATATATTTTTTGTGTTTTTCTGATAACTATCATATTTGGGAGAATAGTGAAAATAATATATTTTAATTGAAAACAAAATTTTTAATCAAAATAATTTATAGTCGTAAACTATACATTTTAATGGTATAGAAGTATAAATAGATTATAATTTTACTATTTATTCCAATTCTGGTCATTTTACGTAATTTCACTTTTAAATTGGTCATAAATAATTGCAAATCATTTTCTAGGTATTATTTCCTAAAAATACGCATTTTGGTTCTGACAACTAGAATTTATTTTAAATTAATCAATGAAATTTCTATGTTTCTAATTTGGTAAAATATATATCATTATTGAATTCTAAATAGAAAAATTATCATAGAGATAATTTTGGTATATTTCTAAAAACATTCTAATTTTTTTGAATAGTGAAAAACACTATGTTATTGGTTGAAACCGACTTTTCATTTAAATATTTATTTTTTTCATTTAAATTCATTTTATGTCAGAATAGATACATAATACCTATATAAGTTAAATGTAATTCATTGGAGTAATTTTATAATAAGTTTAGAAATATTAAAATTTTATAGAAATTTTACCTTCTTTTACCCACCTCCGAGGGGAATTTACAAATTTAAATAAAACATAAATTTACAGCTTCTGGGAATTGAATTTAAAAAATCTGAGAGAGAATGTTGAGATCTATAAGTAAAATGTGGTTCAATAAAATGAGAATAATTTTTGTTCAATAGTAACTTTTAACTTTTATTTACCACAATTAAAATTAAATATGGTAATTAAGGGTAAAATTGATATTATTATTACCATAACACATGTCCTAATTCTATTGGATAAGTATAATTAGACCGAAACAGCCTTAGGAATAAAATATGAACCTCGTTGGTCCAGATGGATTAGATTAGGACATTTACTATTATTTTATTTAAAAAATAGTAAAGAGGTAAAATCAAAGTTTAATAACTAAAACATTATTAATATAGGGTTATAATAAGATAAACTAGACTATAAATATTCACTATAAAGCTACGGATTTTTCCAACATAATGGTATTTTATTTATATTTTTTAGAAATTAAATAATTAAATTTATTTATGACATAATAATAATGTAGTAATTACCTAGTTAATGAAATATTAAAATAATTGATATTATAAATATCCAAAAATTCTAATTTGAGACATTCCATGGGATGGTTTTTGGTTTTGATTAGTTTTATGTGTAGTGTCCAAAACAAAAATAATAAGGAATCCCCACTCTTTTTCTATATAAACCCACTCAATGAATTTCACTAATTATATAGGTTAATATGACATATTCTGGTTAGTTATATGAATTTTTATCAAATTAATAATGTTATTATGAATTTAGAAAAAACAAAATCTCTAATAGTGTCAAAATTGACACAAATAATATATTATTAATTGATATTCTATTCCTACAAATATTAGGATCGGCCAAAAGAATTATATAATTATAGGTGAAACATTAATGAAACACTTTGGGTTCTCTTGTAAGTATATATTATGTTTATTAACCATATACTATAAAAATACAAAGAGACACGGTATATTAAAACTATTTAACTAAGAATTGAATCTAAAAGATAAGGTTAATATAGTGGAACAAACCTATCTAAAACCTATTTATTGTGTGGGTTCGACCCATCCACACCTTATCCTTTAAATTATTCATTTTGGAGCCATTATAAATAGAAATTATTTTATTATAAATTTATATTTCAAGCATTTCCTAATGTGCCCCTCACTCCTCTTATAAAAGGGCACTCCACCTTCCCTCAAATTCACTCCATCAAAGACGTTTGGATTAGAAAACCTCTGCCCAAATTACCTCTCAATTATCCACCCCTTATCCTTGTGTCCTTCCTTTAGTTATAAATCAAACCTATGGAGCCCTTTTTATCAATTCAATGGGAAGAACCCGAAGAAGAGGTAAATATTTTATCACCTCTATCAAGTTCTTTCTTCTTCCACTTACTCTTTCTTTGATGTTTCCATTCTAAAATAATATCTCCAGTATCTTCTATATATTGTGATGTTATTATTAATATGGTGCAACCTTATTCATTATTCTATCCATCCTTTGAATGAAATGTCACCATATGTGCGTACGTACTACTTACGATCTCCACGTCGTGGTGTAATTGTTATTCAATACATTATTGTTTGGATTGATATAATAATTATGTGTAATTGATGTAAATAATAAATATAATAGGATAATGATTCTGCATATATGATATAACATCCAATTATATATTACTTTAATATTAAAAAATGATCTTGTCGCTCGTGCGTACGTACAGACGTCCATTTCCACGAACGCGATGAGATTTATTCCCCATCATATCCATTAAAAATTAATTTTTATTAGATGATTAAAAATAATATTTACAGACTTGATATCATTCTGAATATAAAGAAGATACATCCTTCCAATAACAAACCTTACTTACAAAACAAATAATATAAAGGAAAACAAATCATCTAACACCCAAAATGACGATAATACTAATATATTATTAACAATGAAATGTTTAAAGAACATATATGATATTATATTATTGTATAAGATTCTTGTATAATTTAATAACAATTATTTAACCATTATACATGAGGTTAACCTACCCTTTACCAAGGAAAAGTACAAGTTAAGGGTTAATTTCACAATCTCTTCATTATCCAAGGTTGTTTACATGTAATTATCTTTTGGGAGCTCTTTACCATCCATATCCATGTTTCTTATAAATGTAATTCAAAAAATTATTACTATTTCATATACAATGGGTTAAGGTAATTTATACCCTTGTTTGACTTTTATAATATGTTTATAAATGAATCATTCTATCGTTCTCCAAACAAGGTACATCATGAAATTTTCGACAAAATTATGGTTAGAATTTTTTTAACTTATAAGACGCGTACAACTATTTTCCGCAGTTATTACATCGTCGAAGCTTAACTTACAAGCTTACAAGAATATTTTAAAAATCAATGTTTTCTTTTAGAATTTTATTAAATTTTAAATGATTTCAAAATAGAAGTATATATTTCTCTAAAAAAGTTTTGGATTTCATCTATGTCAACATCCTTTGATGGATTTTATGATTATTTTAAGTTGATTTATTATGATACAATTCTTCCATATTGTATTGAAGGATTTGTGATATGTTTGATTGTGTATGTGTTATTTTATACCACAGTGGTTTATGGATAAATTGTTGATATTTGGTATGATTGTTTTAATAAAAAAATTTATGTTATGTTTAATCCTTTTCAATTGAATAATGAATTTGATTTAGTCAGTGACGGGCGGAGCCCGCTATAGCTCCTCATTACATCATTAGGTCTCATGAGACAAACAAGTGTCTTGGAACAAGGCCATTACAAAGTATTATTTTTTAGTTCTGGCACAAGGCCCTGACTATGTGGTTATGAACTTCTGGCATTATGCATTCCATCATTATAAAGTGGCTATTGAAATACAATGTGATTATTCGACTAGTAAAATATCCATGGGAATAAGTAAATGAAATTATTTGATTTTATCTTTTCCATATTATGATGAAGTTCAATTTTAGAAGGCATTTGTTTTCATCTTATACATTTCCTTAAATGTTAATGCTTATTTATGAATGTTTCCCCTATATTGTTATCCTTACTGAAAATCTAAGTTCACCCCTTTCTATGTTTTATTTTTTACTGGATGCAAAGAAGTATATTATGACTCAGATACAAGGATAGTCTATGGGATCTCAGTGTTTCCCATGGAAACAATGTTGTTGTAGTTTTCCATTTTATGATGTAATGTAAACCCTATTAATTTATGTAGTACTTCATGGGATATTAAACTAATCAGTCTTCCGAGACATGATATTTTGTGACATGGTCACTGATATTTAATAATGCACTACGTCTGGGCTTCTGGGTTTGGGCGTTACAGTTGGTATTAGAGGAGGTTCAGTAAAATACATGGAAACTAGATTAAAATAATCTATGATTAGAGTACATATCCCTAAGATAAAATTTAATGATTAGTATAGAAGAGCATCCTAGAATTTTGGTATTGTACAGATTTTTTTGAGTTTTATATGAAATACATCCCTTTATGGATATTAGCTTGTAGAGGCGGCTCTGGAACAGATGTACCTAGGTGTAAAACCTGAAAACAAAACTTTGAGCTAGACTCGAATGGGAACTGGTGCACGACAATGGGCCTTTCTGCACTCTAGGTTACCACACTCCCGTGGGATATGCTTAGGATAATTCTCATTTTATTTACAAACCATTAGGGAGGGTTTATGAGTATATACTTTCTCAATGAATTCTTATTTATGATTGTGTATTATATCCATAAACTATTCATTTTATGTTAACTTTTTTACAAGTTTGTAATTATGAATTGTGATTCATAAACTGAGCTAGTGTATGCCATTGTGTAGAAATGGAGCCCAGTAGAACGAATGAGAACTCCCAGAATACGTATGATCCAAAGAGTAATAAAGATCATATCTTTCATAGTATTAAGCCATCATTTCTAAGGGAAATATAATCCCACTTATTCTAAACATATTAATAAATAGTATCTTTTCTTAATAAGATACGAAAAGAATTATCTGAGTCCTGTGGCTTTGAAGGGAAGCTAGAGAAGAAAAGGATGGTAGAGAGAAATATGGATAAAGGGATGAAGGGAAAGAAGTATTTTCCCAAATTTGATACTTATGGAAAGAATAACCTTTTTAAATTCTTGATGGGAATGAGAGTTTGTTATAAGTTAGGAGAAAAAGGACACCATGTAAATGATTGCAATTATAAGAAAAAGTTTCAGGTGAACAATGCTTCATCTGCAAGGAGTGGGATCACTACACAAATCCATTTCTAAGTCATCTAATAATACCCCAAATGATGTTATTGGATAATAATAATGTTATGATACTACCACAAATGAAGAGGAATGACTAGTGTTCTTATTATGTTGTTAAAATATTATGTCAATTAGTGTTGTATTGATGATATACAAGTTGTTTGAATTATGGAAATAAATATGGATTGTACAACAGTACTATTTTATTGAGGATTTGAGATTATATGGTTTTAAGAAATGTGACACAACAAAAAGTTAAGATTTTTAGAAAAATACAAGGTTTGGGGAATGATAATCCATAATCTGGTCTGGATACTGAGGTTATAATTTTTGGTATAAGAGATGGTTGATTTAGATAAATTATATTGGATATTCTTGACTATCTTGGAACTGATTAATGGTTTGTTTATTTAAACATTGTTGGAACCTTAATAAAATTTGGATATAATGAATATATCCAATATTATAATATGGATAAAGTAACATGAATGTAATGAATAAGGTTTTATGGTAATTTAGGGTGTTTCCATCTTTTAAAATAATACATGATGAAAGTGTTCACATGTTATTACATGGAAAAAGGATCTTTATTGTTTTTAAAATCCTATTAAATTTTGGACTATGAGTTTGGATAGAAGTATTTTGGATAAGTCTAAAGGTTAAAATGTATATAGTTTGAAATTGGATATTATAGATATGGTTATTTTTGGATTGTTATAAAAAGGACAACACACACAGATCGTGTGACAATCCATCACATCAAACAAAATTGTGGGAGTCAAACCCACAACCATAGTGAAATTGGGAATTATTGCCTATCACTAGACTACATGAAGTCCCTGGATTTTATAATCTACTTTTTTAAAGGTTTTAATAAGTGAATTATAAATTCATTATTTTTGGACCCTATACGATTAGGATATGTAGAATATATTTTTTTGATATATTTTGGAGTAAAAGATGAGTTTTTGGTATGAATTAGTTGAAGGGTGAAAATCTACATGTCAAATATATATATATATATATATATATTTCTTCTCCATCTTATTCTATGGGTATTTTAATTCTTAAACATTAGGTAAGATATCTTAAAACCAAAAATGTTTTATCCTAACACCTTATGTTTTTTTGAATCGATGGTATTTTAAATCATCATAGATTGATGGATTTGTGGCCCTCAATTTTACACTTGTTTGTGATTGATGACCTCAATCACTCCCTTTAAATATTTACGTTTTCCCTCCAATTATGGGTCTCTAATTTCCACAAATGATATCCTAATCAAGATCATATTTTTGTGGTGACCCCATTCATTTCCCTTTTCCTCTTATTATGACTAAATTTAACAAACCCAATTTCTGATGTGGATTTTCCCATAAAGGTATTTTCTATTTTAAACCTTTCATTTCGGAAAAACAATTTCAAATTTCAAGGAAACAATTTATTTAAGGAAGGAATAATGTAACCCCCCTATATTTTATATTACATTATTTCTTAAAATTAATTTAATAACTTGCACTACACGCAACACCAAATTCTAGCGCACCATTACATACCAAACTAGTCGTTCATTAGCAGTTATGAGTAGTATTAACTGAATTTTGAACTTTATATAATCCATATAATTTTAGAATCCATATTATGAGTTTCTTAGATATAATATAAGAACAAATTCCTTTTTTTCAGATTAATGATGTACATTCCAAAAAATGTAATTTTACCGCCTTTTAATGGTGAACCTTTATTAAATAAAATATTTTAAAGTTTTATATATTCAACGTGACAAAATAATAATATTATTTATAATTGGGACGTAGGAATTTTGTTTCAATAAATTATTGGTTTTTTTATAACATTCATATTTATGTGAATAGTAAAAAATACTATATTTTAACTGAAAACAACTTTTTTAATCAAAATAATGTATAGTGTTAAAATATAATTTTTAATGGTTCAGAAATATAAATAGATAATATTTTTACCATTTAATCCAATTTAGGTCATTTTAGGTAATTTCACTTGGAAACTTGACATAAACAAGTGTAAATATTTTGATAGTTACTATTTCCTAAAAATACGCTTCTTTGTTTTAAATACAGAAATTAATTTTAAATTAATAAATGAAATTTCAATTTTTTCAATTTGGTAAAATATAATTATTTTTTGAATTATGAATATCATAATTAGAATTAGGTAAATTTTTGATATGTTTTTTAAAACATTCAGTTTTTTATAAATAGTAAAAATGACTGCGTTAACGGTTAAAACCAACTTTTCATTTAAATAATTATATATTTCATTTAAATTAATTTTAGGTCAAAATAGATACATAATACCTATATATGTTAAATGTAATTCATTGGAGTCATTTTATAATAATTTTAGATATATAAGATATTTATTGAAATTTCACCATCTTTTACCCACCTACTATGAGCATTTGGAAATTTGCATAAAACATAATTTTACCATGTTTGGGAAATGAATTTCAAAAATCCGAGAGACATGGTTTATATGAGTATTTAAAATTTTGTTCAATTAGATTAAAATTATTTTTGGTGAATAGAATCTTCTTACTTTTATTTCCCACGGCTAAAAGTAAATTGTGTAATTAAGGGAAAAATTGATATTATTATTACCCGAAGACATTTCCTAATTCTATTGGATAAATATAATTCGACCAGAAACAACCTTTATAATAAAATATGAACCTCTTTTGTCCACTTGGATTAGATTAGGAAATTTATTATTATTTTCATTAAAGAAGAGTTCAATGAGTTAAAAACAATGTTTAATAACTAAAACATTTTAAATATAGGGTCATACATAAGATAAATTTAACAAAAAATATTAATTATAAAGCTAAAATTATTTCATAAATAATGGTATTTTAGTTATATTTTTTATACATTAAATAATTTAATTTATTTATGACACAATGAGGTTGTAGTAATTACCTAATTAATGATATATTAATATCATTGATATTATAAGTATCCAAATAATTTTAATTTGAGACTTTTTATGGATTAAAATAATTTTATAGGATAATATGCCATATTAGGGTTGGTTATATGAATTTTTTTGATGTTATAATGCTGTTATGAATTTAGAAAAAATGGAATACAAAATAGTCTCTTAATTTACATAAATAAGTTTTTAACACAAATATTATATTATTAATTGATATTCTATTCCTAAAGATCTATGGTTCATACAAAAGACTTATATAATGATAGGATTATCATTAGGGAACCACTTGAGGTTCCTTGGACATATATAGTATTTCTATTAACCATATAATATAAAAATAAAAAGTGGCATGGTAAATGTCAAACTATTTAACTAAGAGGTAAATCTAAACAATAAGGTCAATATAGTGACCCAGACTTGACTAAAACCAATTGGTTGAGTGTTTTTAGACCCATATGCACCTTATCCTTTAAATAGTATATTTTGGATCCATTATAAACCTAAAAGGATTTTACTATAAAATAATATTTCTATATTTTCTTAAGGTTCCCCTCACCACTCTTTTAAAAGGGAACTCCCCCTTCCATAAAATTCACACATTCAAAGCCTTTTGGCTTGGACAAACGCTACCCAAAAAACCTATAAAATATCATCCCTTCATCATAGAGGCCTTATTTTAGTCAGAAATCCATCCTAAGGATCCATTTTGAAAAAATAAAAATGAAGAACCTGAAGAAGAGGTAAATATTTTATCACCTCTTTAAAGTTAATTTCTTCTTCCACTTCCCCTTTCATTGTAGATTCCATTATAAAATAATAACTACAGTATATTCTATATACTGTGATGTTATTATAAATATGGCACAATAATATTCATTATTCTCTCCATCCTTTGAATGACATATCAGCATATGTGTGTACGTACGACTTACCATCTCCACGCCATAGTCTAATTGTTATTAAATACATTATTATTTGGATGGGAATAATAATGATGTGTAATTTATGTAAATAATAAATATAGCATGATAATGATTCTTTATATATGATATAAAATCCAATTATCTATTATTTTAACATCGAAATAATTATATTGTCACTCGTGTGTACGTACGGATTACCGTCTCCACGAACATGATGAGATTCATTCCCTATTGTATCCATTCAAGATGAATTTTCATTAGATGATTAAAAATAATATTTAACTACTTAATATCATTTTGAATATGAATATGATACATCCTATCCATAATAATCATTACTTATGTAACATAGAATATAAAGGAAAACAAATTATTTAACACTCGAAACAACGATAATACTAAGATATTATTAACAAAGTAATGTTAAAATATCATACATGATATAATATAAATGTATATGATTATTGTATAATTTAATATCAAATATTAAACCATTATACATGAGGTCATCCTACCCTCGTCTAAGGAAAATTCAAGTTAAGGGTTAATTTCACAATCTTATCATTATCTGAGGTTGTTTACATGTAATTATCTACTGGGACCTCCTTATCATCCACGTCCATGTTTCATAAAAATGTATTTCAAAACATTATTACTATTTAATAGACTATGGTTTAAAGTCATTTAAACCCTTGTTTGAATTTTATATGATTTTTATAATGGAATCATTCTTTCATTGCCCAGATAAGGTACTTTTTCACCATTTTGACAAAATTATGGTAAGAATGTTTTTTAACATATATGGAGGGTGAGGCTATTTTATGCCACTATAACACTATCGAATCTTCCCTTACAATATTATAAGAATATTTTCAAAATAAATGTTTTCATTTATAATTATATGAATATTAAATGATTTCAAAATAGAAAGATATACTCCTCTAAAAAAAGGTTTTGATTTCATCTATGTCAATATCCTTTGATGGATTTTAAGATTATTTGAAGTTGATTTATTATGATACAAAACATCCATATTGTATTGAAGGTTTTGTGATATGTTTTACTGTTGATGTTTTATTTTATACCATTCATGTTTTATGGATAAATTATTGACATATCGTAGGCAAGTTTTAGTATGACTGTTTATGTTATATTTAAACCTTTTCATATGAGGAATGAATTGGACTTATTAAGTGACAGGTGGAGCCCACTATAGATCCTCGATGCATCAGTATGTCTCATGAGACAAAATAGTGTCTTGGCACAAGGCCTTGAAAAAATATTATTTATAGTCTGGGCACCTGGCCTTGATTATGTGGTTATGAAAGTATGGAATTATGAATTCCATCATTATGAAAGTGGCTATTGAGATTGCATGTGATTATTAGACGAGAAAAATATACTTGTGAATATGTAAATGGACTTTTTTGATTTTTTCATTTCCATATTATGCTGAATTTCAAGTTTAGAAGGCTTTTGGTATAGTCTTATACATTGCCTTAAATATTTATGCTTATTAATTAATGTTTCCTCTATATTTTTATCCTTAATGAGCATCTGAGATCACCGATTTCTATGTTTAATTTTTCCCATGATGTGAAGAAGTATATTATGAATGACCTACATGGATAGTCTATGGTATCTCAGTGTAATCCATGGAAACAATGTTGTTGTAGTATTCTATTTTATGATGTAATGTAAGCCTTATGAATGTATCTGGTAATTCCAAAGCTACTAAACTAATCACTCTTTCGAGACTTGATTTTTGTGATCATGCCAATGATATGTAATAGTCCACCAAATCTCGGCTTCTGGGGTTGGGGTGTTACACACAAAGATTTTTCAAAACAACCCCCCACAATGATGAATGAATCACGGGTCAACCCATTATTCGGTTGACCATCATTCTTCGTATAATTTCAAGAAAGATGACGTGGGAATAAAAAATGGACAGATGAAATAGCCCCCTACCTTGAAATTTTGTAGAGATCTTTCAGTTTATGAAGTATCGTTGTTCGTCATCCCCAAAATAAGCTATCATCGCCATCACTTGAACTTCAAACTACGTTTCAGAGTTTCGGTGACGTGCATCACCTCCTTTTGGGGTTGGCTGCGTCCTCTAAGGGCATGAAATTATACCAATCCAATATAACATTGTTTCATGGTGAATCTCATCTAATACCACTCTCCCATGATCTATATTTATATTATACGGGGAGAGTAAGTAACGATGTGGGGAGTTAATGGGGCTCATAAATTAGGAAGCTTCAAAATCCCCCAATGATGTTGTTACATAGGATTTAGAAAGACAAGCCATTCATTAGCTTGAATCACCACGGATCTCACACTCCAATTTTCCACTGCTGGAAGGGAAATAAAATTATGAGTTTAATTTATATCATTTCATTTATAATTCATAGAAAAATCTTCTTCATACCTATGGTTGCCAATGTAATGCCTCCCTTTAGTGAATCATGGCATGGTAGATTCAACGGTTCCCTCATATTTTTAATCTAAGAAATGGTTAAAATGTCCAAATGTTCTGACCATTAATTTACTTAATATACCTAAAGAAAGTTCATAAATTCATTTCGGGCACAATAAGTCTCAGAATCACACACCATCCATTTTAGAAGATTTGTAATAATTCTATATTATTAAAAAATAGATGGAAAATCTGGGTCTTTACATCAAAACACATGAAGAGCAATTTGTTACAGAGAGTATCTAAAAAAATTCCTAACATAAATACATACTCCCATAGTAATGTATTTTTATTATAATAAATCAATCCTATGAACACATTTAGCTTAATCCTTATGATCATTACAAAAAAAGTGGTTTTCATTCTAAAAAACATGTGTTTTTAATTTTTATTCTACCACCATCAAATATTTTTAGTCAATTATAAAAAAAACCATTTTCCACCATATAATAATATTTAGTATAATTATTTTATAAAAAATATCCCTTACTACTATCCATCAAATGGGAAAGGAATGCATCATTTTTGTGTGCTCAAAACTATCTCCTCGTGAACTGATGATGTTTTTTCCATCACTGCCTCTCAAGGATGGTTCTAATTATTGATTTACATCTTATAAATAATAATCATTAAATTTTTATCATTATGATAATTTAACATGTCATACATTTTCTTATTTTTCCATTCCCTAAAAAAGTTAACGTCATTTGTACGTACGTGTGTATTAACACCACCATGATGTGATTTGATCTAGTTTTCATTATCATATTCCATGAATGTCTTATATAAGTTTATTTAAAAATTAATATTATATTTAGGATATTATTATAATTCTATAAATATGAAATAATAATTTCCCCCTTTATATTATTATAATTGAAAAATGGGAACATTACTCCTGCATACCAATAGCCTATTATCTCCATGATAGTAATGTAATCCATTATTCATAACGTTATTTAATGATTTGAATAAAAGTAATATTGTTGTATATTAATTATTATTATTATTTTTGGTTATTTTTATGGAGATTATTAAATAATAAAAACATTACCTTTATTCATCCCACTAAAGTCATTCTGGACTTATTAACTAAATATCGCAAAACATATAATGTAGAAATAAATTATTATGTGATTTTACATAACATGGCAATAATGGAAATATAGGTAATAATAAAAATTTGAAAAGTATTTTAATCAATGATAATAATTATCAAATAATCATTATTATAGAATATAAGGAATTTATTGGATGAGTTGTACTAAATGTACATGATATTTTAAAAAAAATCATCTTATAATGTTTACTAAAAAACACTATTTTTCACCCATAACCATATTTTCAAAAATTATTTTATGTACCTATTTATATGGAATGTTTTAAATTATAACAAAAAAATTATTATTTTTTATTTTATTGAAAACTTTTCAGAAGGATTAATTGTATAGACTGTTTTAATGTTCTTTACAAAAAATCAAATGGAATTTTTTTAACATGTGCAATAGCATTGAAATTTCCATCCAATATTATATTTATTTGATTTCGAGATTCATTTACAAGATTTCATGTTTTTATAAATGAGTAAAACTCCCTTTCTTTTTTAAGTTTAATTTATATAATGGTTTTAATATAGAATAAATATATCAATATCCAAAAAGGTTTTCTTATTAACTTAAATGAAATTTTTTATGATGAAATCATTGAAGTATTATGTTATGGTTCATGGGAATTGTTTTGGGATGGGTTTTATAGTTAATAAATTAGGGTTAGTGAACTTATAATATATCTCCAAAGCAATGGTAATCAGGGTAGAGTTAACATATTAGGATTCTCTTCACATATTATAGGAATACACTTAAATTGTTATTCCAGTTGATAGAGTGATGATTATTTTATTTGTAACTGTGATGGTTATTATATGTGTGATAGTAATGGTTATCACAGATGTAATAGTTATATGAAAATGATTCCCCATATTAGGGAAATATTTTACCTATTATTTATATTGGTATTTAAGGGAATCCTATTACTTCTCAGGGTAATATATTGATTTAATGATTAATGTAATGGAGAATATACCTTTTCAGTGTAAAAATAATATCATTATTTTTTGAGTTTTTAATTATTGAAACTAAATATCATTAGATTAATTTTAACATTTAATATGAATTTGGAAATGTTTTATGAATATTTTTGGGTAGAGAAAGTTATTTTTAGGGTAAAAACATTGCATTTTGATCCCAATGATTATTTTTTTGAAAGGAATATTTTTATAATTATTCAAGGTAAAATGGTTTATGTTAATCATTTTATTCTACTTCATGAACATTTTTTATAACATATTTAATAATTTCTCTTATATTTTTTAATGACTGCTAATGGAAAAAAGGAATTCATGTTGAATGTAATGAATATTTCTCATGAAAATAAAAAATATTTCATTTAATTTTTTTATTATGGTGAAAATGGATGTTGATTAGATGTGTCCACATTACATATATATGGAATTGTTTATGTAAGGGTTATGACATAACAAATTAAATATCTAATGAAAAAATTTTATTTAGAAATTTGAAATTGTTTTTTCTTGTTTAATCTCACTATATTAATAAATCATTAAGGATGAGTCATTATATAGGGTATAACTTTGATTCATATGAAATTAATTACAATAATTTAAAATATTGGATAATTTTGTTAATTTAAGATCAAATAAAAAAAATTGATATTCTAATTACATTATTCAAATAATAGTAATGATATATTTAGAAAAAAATATTTCATATAAAATTCAATCATTTCAGTGAAATTCCAGAAAACACACCTAAAAATATTATGAAATTATGATATAAAAAATATTTTCTGTTTTGTATTATAAAATATGTAAAACGAGTTTAAATCATTTATAATATCTATAAATAAATTTTAATAAAAAATATTTAATGCAAAAATGTATTTTGGTGCTCCAAATGGATTAATTCTCAATCCCTTTTTACAAACCATAGAAAATTAATTTCAATTCATTCAACTGAATATATAATTAAATTATTTAATTAAGATCATTTACCAATAGTGATTAATTTAATCTATTAATATAAAAAATATTTTTCACCTAAGAACCTATTTATGTAAAATATATTATTTATCATAAAAATATATTATCATTATTTCCAAAAAGCTTATGATCATTATAACATTGAATATTCATTTTTTGGGAGAAATATATACATAAATTTTATAATATCTTTATTATTATACCTAACCACAAAAATATTATATAGGTAATAAAGATCATAATTTAAAAAAAAATTATTTATTATCTATTTTTTCATTTAGGCATTGAATTTTTTTACCACATGCTATGAAATATATTATTTCATGAAAATAAATTAAAAAAAATATTATAATGATACTATTATCCCACATATTTTGATCATGGTGAAAAATTATGAATTATCAATGAACACATTAATATATTAGTATATAAATATGAGATTCATTAAGGGTGTTTGTTATCCAAAATGAAAATAAAACATTAATCTTTTCTTATTAGAAAATAAGATTTGGGATGTAGGTTTTTTGGGCTATTTTTTTCCTAGGGTCAAGAGAAACATATACAAGGCATATGTGGACAATTATATATCATTTACAAAAAAACTTTTTAGGAGTGATTTTCATTTCCAAACTGACTATAGAGAACCTTTTATTGCATCTATCTTTTATCTCTACACATTTATAAAGTTAAAGGGAAATAACTCATCCAAAGAGGATATTTTCATTATCTTTGGTGTGAATCCCAAAATGAGTATTCTTGCAAATCATGAGGTAGTTTTGTATGAATACCTTTTTCAGCTAATAATTATGATTTTATGAATTCCAAATTTAATTAATAGAAGTCAATCCATATGACTTATTGGATATAATTTTAAATCATTTTCATTAGATTTTGACCTAGTAATGGAGATCCATGAAATAAAATTAATTTTAGATGAGAATATGAATTAAAATATTTTCTATAATATGGAAAAAATAATAACTAAATATGAAAATGGGTTTTTGAGGAGGAATCTAAAGCATGTGAAGTATTCATTATTCTTTAACATGTAGTGGGAGAATAAAATCATATTTAGATTATTATACTAAAAAATTTATAGAAAATGTGGTTTAAAACCTACAACTGAATAGTGTTTTCACCATTAGTGACCTAAATTTGTCTGATTATATAGATTCTATGTATTTAATAGAGGTTATATTAGGTTGAGGGGTATAATATTTATAATTGGAGAAGCCACATGAAATAATCAAATATTACTTTTTAATACAATTTTTTATATATCTTCAAATCAAATTCAGTATTTTAATTATTTTCCCACTAAAGAGGGGATTTATAGTAAACTAAAATGAATTATAACTAACAATTATCTATGTCATAATGTCTTCAAAAATTATTTATATTAATCATGATTTAGGGTTATTATGGGATTAATTATAGCATTTATTAATTATTTCCACATTGATTCTCATGTATCATGGTATATCTGTGTCACAACCTATGTACATTATTCAAAAGTTGAAATCATATATATATATATATATAATTCCATTTAAATATCGAATATTTTCATATATATAATTTTACAAAATCATGATTGATTACTTTTCTAATTTAAATCCTTAATTTACGTCAAGTGGCCAACATTATTTCGTTGATAAAAGAAGAATTTGTGTAGTGATTGAATGGTTGTAACAAATATCAAATTATATATATAATAAGGTCTGTAGGAGAAATATTTGTGTTAAACTGAACATGTAAATACATATGATCAGCATGAATGGGGATTTATTTTCAATTTTCATAAAAAAGTTATTTTATGTAATTGTTATCATTTTTACTTCATTAGGTTTTTTTCTTCTCCTCGATATACCATTTTTATTATGGGAAATTTTTTCTATTTATTTAAATCTATTAGAGTATTAAATAAAAGATATTTTTAATATATGTTTCCATTTTTTTTAAATACAAATTATATATATAATTAAATAAATTTATACTAGTTTGTGGTAGTATAGGATTTCTAATATGGCATGGCATATAATTAGTTGAATACCACTTTTTATGAATTATTTTTTATGTTTTATCAGTAATAAATATTTTTTAGTAACTAAATTTTAGTTTATGATGAATTTATAAATAATATTAGTGGAAATTCTAAAAATTTGGAAAAAATTGATCTATTGTTTTCTCATAACTTTTTTATAATGGTGTGGCTCATAATTGATGATGGTTTCATTTATAAAGGAAAAATTCATACTTTGTTAAAATGGGTTCTCTAATAATCTAAATACATATTTATATATTTCAAATGAATGAATTTTTAGAGAAATTATAATTATTTTTTAAAATATGATGAATAATTCTCTTATATTCATTAAAAACATAGTTTTCATATAAAAGTTTTATTCTTGAAAAAATTACATATGTTCTAGTGTGATAGGTAACATGGTAGTGTTAAAAAAATTAAAAAATTATCTTTAGATATTCATTAGGATATTTGAATGGAACAACTTCTTATATAGACAATATTGATGAAATGTCACTTACTCAATGAAAAAAAGAAATAATTCTTTTTTGAATAATAAAGAAATAAATATTTTACATGATATTATCAATTATGATGTCACAGAATGTGTTTTTATTATACTCTATTTTTTAGTAAATAAATGTGAGAAACTATGCAACATTATATTAGTTGGTATCATTAAGAAATATTCATTTATGTGAAACTAGGGGATACTTCATGGTATTTGGAGGATACAAGAATGGTCTTACTATAAGGTTTTTTATTATTCTAGAACGATAAATGAAAATTGGGGGATTTTTCATTAATGGATTTCAAATTATTTAGATAGATTTTAAATATTTAATTTATCTTGGTAATAAATATCAAATAATTATCTTCAAATATATTAGTCTATATAGTTTAAAATATAGGACTGTTGATTTGTAAATGTCATTGGGTTCTATGTCTATCTGATATATATATATATATAAATATTCAACAACTATACAGTGGATATATGTGGGAATTTATTCTATAATTTTGAGGTACCTCAAATGAATATTTTCATAGTATAGTGTTTTAGAAATGGTTTCATCTCATATAAAAAATCAACTCTATAGATGGGCATTTCATTCTCAACAAATATCCATTATTGTGTGGCATTTGACTAACTGAAAACTGTTTTTTATTATTATGCCTACACTTTTGAGGAAAAAGATAGAAACCATACATGACTTCATCTTTTCACCACTTCACCATTTCACCACTTCTCCACTTCCACACATAAATAAATTCAAGCCTTCACAAAAAATGACATTCATGAACAATCGATGGACAGTCCATTCAAGAATTTAAATGAACGAACCTTCATTGTGTGAACTGACATAGTCAAGAGAAGGTCAAGGTACCACGATCCAGGAAACATTGACAACCGAAGAACTAGAAAAACCACAAAACTGGTCTCCTCGTACGCCCATCGGGGTGATCATCGACACAAGCCCAAATCCATAAACCCACCGGCGGACACTAGTCGGAGTTCGCCCAACCCTCTAGAGAAGTGAGATGACCCAAGGGACATCCAAAAAGGGTGATGAAGAAACCAGAATGAGGAAAACCAAGACAACCGGACGTCGCACCCTACTCCGCAGACACCGCAGCTCAACCATGAGACAGTCAACACTCCACATACCAAAATAAAATCATCCATGCCAAAACCCATCGATAACCACATATCAACATCCAGAGAATGTAATTTATAAAGCCAAAACACAACTGTCGCAGTTCCAGTAACACACCAAACAAAAACTAGAACACATTCTAATGAAAGACCTCCAGATCAGCACACCTGACCGCCGATGAAAACCCACCAAAAGAGAAGCATCTTTTTTTCACACCATTATCCAAATCATTTGATGATCCTTAGAATGTAGCAAATGGCACAGAACACCATAAAAACAGTATCACCCCAACGAAAACACTCTCCACAAAATGCATCAAAAACTAGACCGAATCAAAAATAAAAAAATGGAAACACATCACCGAATGATAGCCACCCGAAGGAAAAAGGTGTTGTTGCAAGCCAGATCTGCATCCCATAGCCACCTTCCAACCCGCACTCGAAGACCAGCACAACCTCCCACCACAACCAAATTTGTCGCAGAAAAAGGCTGATACCCTCAAACAGCAGCAGATCGAACTCTCCCACTGGACCTTCATCATACCGCCATGCGAAACCCAAGCCAAATCAAAGGTTTGAGCAAGAAGATGAGCCATCAATCGGTTAAAATCACTTAATGGACGAGACGACAAAGCACAACACCGCCGCAAGATTAGGACTCGCACACCATGATAGCTCCGAGCATATGCGCCAAGGAGAGGGGCCACTACCGACCTGAGATAGAGAAGAGGAAGGTGAGGACAGGGGAAACCCTAGGTAAGAAGAGCCCCTTACGGGCACATTTGATTAATTTGGTGGATGCATTATTATGTGACATTGAATATAGAATCTAAAGACTATATCTTCATTAATGGTGAATAATTATGAAATTCATGTTTAGTATTTTTCATTAATATTAACCCTTTTTTTATTATATTATTTGAAATCCTTAATTACTCTTAGAAAATAGGGGTCGATGCAATAAATATTGATGGGTTTATTAATATACATATAGAATTGAGAATATTTTGTATAAATTCGATCAAATGTAATATTTTTCATTTAAAAAATTAATTTAATTCTTATTAGTGTTTTATATGGTCATGTTTATAGTTTCTTGTGTTTCATCTAGATAATATATGGATATATATGGTTTGGTGTTGTCTCCTGACATATATTTATTCTAAATTATCATGGTTTTCTCTTGAAATTGAGAGCTATATTTTTGATATTGTTTCTCCTAGTGGATTGTCTAAAATTTAATAGTTATTTTAAAAACATTATTATATCTAATGAAATGAAATAGTGTTGTTAATGAAAATAATTTGTTATTGTTTTTACCTTTTTATTGAATTATAGATGAGGATCATAACTATGAGTAGATTTATTGTATTTTCATTAATTAATATCATTTTACATGTCATGTAATATTTATATGTCTGATATTGAAATTCAATTAATATTGGTTATGTGATAATTATTGGTTGAGTAGATATTCATTTTTAATGTTTGATATTATACATGCATGTCACCAGATTTGTGATAAATACTTTAGTATTATACATGCTTTAAGAAAATATAATATGGAGGGAATATCTATAGATTTGAAATGATATAAATTTGTTGGTGAGTTAATGAATTTAATTTTTTGGGTTTCAATATATATCTTATAAAATCATTATGTGTTGTGATGCAGTTGAAATTTAGTTTCCAATACACCGTGATTATACAGTATCCTTTAGTAGAATGAAGTTTTATAAATTTAAAATAATACCATATAAAAATCTCATCCATATTTTAACCTTTAATTATGAAAATATAAGTATTTCAAAATTAAACTATCTATTATCGGTTCATATAAACATAGAATTATATTTATATCCGCTACATATACTATCATATTTGGTGTATATGTAATCAGGTTCAATTTTCCAAAAGGTGGTGAATAGACATATTTATAAATTTTATGTAAATAATCGACGATAGGTTAATTCATATTATAAAATGAAATATGGAATGAATTATTGTTATAATAATGATGATCAATGGGATCCAATGTCTTCTCTTTAAATACTTAATGTGATAGTTTTTAAACCACTAAATAAGTAACTTAACATTTATAGGGGGTTCATAACCTTTCCAAAAAATATTTTTCCCACATTGAGTCACAACCCATATCCTACATTATTCACACATAGGGGAATGACTATAATATTTTAAAACCATTTATACATGGACGAAAAAATATATCATCTTTTTTAAATATATATATGAGATTCCCTAGGGGTCATTTTTCACCGTGAGATGGATGGTGAATATGAAGTGATAAAACAATACCAATTGTTTTCACACTAGGTTCATCCTTCCATCAAGTTGATCATACCACTCTTATTAGTAAATCTATATGGATTTTATGTAATATACCTCATCTCTTCTCCCTTATAGTATATTGATAATTTAATTTAAATATCATGATGGTATTTTTACAAGGATCTGCCACAACGTGAGAACCAACACATTTCTATATCAACTCCATTGGATTCATATGTTCTTATACTAAATTTTTTACAAAAATAACATGTTTTATGAGATGTTCCTATACTTACACACTTTAATCACCATATTACTCAAGTGAGGCATCTTCATACTATGTTCCATAGTTTATCTATCTTCTATAAATGTCATTATAACTCCCAGTAAGAATGAAGGATCCATTTATGTTGGATCTAATAGTAATCCAACGTTTTTCATGAACATCTTCATGTATGGAACATTGGATACCAATTTATCTTCAAATTGACATCACATGCACACCATCCCGTTCTTCCTTCTAATATATTGATCATCTAGAGACCTCAAAATATTAAAAAACAATGTATAAAAACAATAACTTGTTATTTGATATTAGTTTGGGATGCCTCCTTTTTTATAAATTTGGGGAATTCACTTATCAAATGTTAGATTCATGTTCTAGTCAATTTAACTTTTTCCCTCTTGAAATTTCATTAAATATTCTTGGATCGATTGTTCCTTTCATAGAAAATCAATAGATTCCTCTTCTTCACATCTCAAAATTTTAAAATCTTGCTCCACTCATCCATTATACTGGAGAACTTCACTTGATAGATATGTCGAATGTTTGGTCTTAAATTAAAAATTATTTTTATCTCATGTAATAAATTATATTCCTTTACTACCATTTTATGATATCATGATTTTGATTTATCAAATCTCCCAAAAACCATCATGTCTACTGTCACGAACCTACCCAGGTCGACCCTGAACCGGACACCCAGGTCACCAGAGCTGGCCCGCGACATGGCCTCAAGCGCGTCTCCCCTTACGCCAGAGGTTGCCGACTAGCGGCGAGGGTGTAAGGTAAGTCAGGGGGGGGAGACTATACCCTCTTATCAAAGTGGAACAAAGGGACCAAAAATACAGCAACGGAAGTAGTGTAAATAATAATAAGAAAACAGTGGAAAACATTTTTTTATTTATAAGGCTTGAATAAATTTGGCGAACGGCAGTTTATATAAGAGATGCATGCATGAAATGCTAATGATACAATGAAAGCATTAAATCATGCGACATACTTACCCATCAACGCAGAAGTAAATGAACAAAAGTCTCAAGCCCCGAGGGCGATCTCCATGAGCATCCCGAGCCCCAACTCGGTCCTTTGCTCCTAACTCCAAGTACAAGAAACAGCAACAACAAGGTCCTGCAACCAAGTGGAATCTACTCGGGTACCCCAGTGCAATGGCGGCCCGAGTAGGGTGTGAGATATATATCTCAGTAGGCCGGAACCACCGGGGTCTAGCCCACTCTAGACCATGAAAATATAATTAAACAAAGTGTTGGTATTTTCGAACAATAATGACACAAGGAAAACAATAAACGCCCGTCCAGGTTCCAGCAAGGACACCTGGCGGCACTACCTGCTTCGGCCCATAGCCGGGATGAGAACCTGTTTAAAACAACATAAGTAAATTTGGTTCAAGCATAAAAACACTTTTCATCATTTTGTTCACCTACTCTATTTATTCACTTATCATTTCAACTCAGACTGGAAACTCACTCATTCTTACCTTTCTTTATTTGATCACAACTCACTCGGGTTTTACCCACATCTCTCATTCTTTTCATAAATCATCATTATCATTCGCTCGGTGTAGATCGTCAGGTCTAACACCCCGCATCACATTTGGTGTAGATCGCCATGTCTAACACCTCAATAATCGCTCGGTGTAGATCGTCATGTCTAACACCCCGTATCGCATTTGGTGTAGATCGCCATGTCTAACACCTTATGTCACAAGCTTGGATAAGTATTGGGAAGGAACGCCATGTCCAAACCCAGATTTTAAGTCGATCTAGAACGCCATGTCTAGGACCCAAAATCTTATTCAGTGTAGATCGTCATGTCTAACACCCTATATCACGAGCTTGGATAACCATTGGGGAGGAACGCCATGTCCAAACCCAGATTTTAAGTCGATCTAGAACACCATGTCTAGGACCCAAAATCTCATTCATTTATCACTTAATTAATCAATCAACGCAAATCTCATTTCATGATTAATCCTTCACATTTAGTTATCCAAATCTGATCTCAACTTTTTATAATAAATTCTCATAATTAACTATCCTCGTTCAACAATCTGGAACTTGCACGAGCAATAGAAGGTAAACAAAAGCACATGGCACTAACATGCCTCTATGTTAGGTGATTAATGACATTAAATGGTACAAGTACAAGTATGTCATTTATCAAGTATAATTTCAAGCATAAAGAGTCATAAGACTTTTAAGCAAGCAATCACAAAAAAAGGAAATCTAATACTACACGTTTATTTTGAAGGCAGCTCACCTCTATTGGAGGAGTTTTATTAGAAAACATGTCATTACTTTATCAAACAATTCATTTAGTGATATTTAGCATTTACCTTAAAACTCATTCAACACTTAACAAAGTTAAGAAACCAAAAAGTAGGAAAGGCAATCATAGAATTCTATTGCTACATTTTTAGATTGAAGGCAGCGCACCTCGAAAGAGGGGTTTTATTATTAAATCGTTAGTTTAGTGACCAAACAACCTATTTTATCTTATTCCTGCAATTCACACGATTTGCACAGAAGCATTTAATCGGAACTAAACTTGCATAATTAAAATACTAAGTGCAATATTAAACTTTCTATTACTTTACTTAAATTTAAAGGGCAAGGAGAGGGACCCTACCTCAAGGTGGATCCATCCGTCCACTCCGGCTCTTGGCGCTTTCTAACTAAAGTTGTCGCAGCTGCTCCCCCACGAGGCATATGTGATTTCACATACATATAAGGACACCTAGCCCCTATGCACACGCTCTGCATGGCCATGAGCGTGCGCAAGGGGATCCTTACACATATGCTTATACACATAAGCCTGTCTCCACTCACCTGCACAGGCACTTTTTATATATGTAATGGGGACAACTAGCCTCGTACGTGTGTATATTCGCTGCCATGGACAAATATACGCACGCCGAGGGAACCCACGTACATATAAATACGTACCTATGCCTGCGCAGGTGAGTCGCCTAAACTCCGGCAACCCGAAAACATACTGAAACCTCCAACGCACTACAAGGCAACCACTACGAACCTTAAGACACAAAGATAAACCAATTTAAGTGAGGCAAGACCAACCAGTGGTATTAAATCCTTACCTCGGGTGTTGGCGACAAACCAAAATGAAGGCGAACCCACACCGCCAGCTCAACGCACTGCCAAAAACAAACCAGGGACTCATCAACATCAAAAGCCCAAAATTTAACAAGTGCAAAACAAGGGAAAAGGTGAAAACCTCACCCCGAAACCATTCCAAAACTCGAACGGACTAAACCAAACCAACCAGGAACCTCTAAAACAACATGATAAATTAATTTAGAGGCTGCGAAGACCAAAAACCAGTAGAAACCTCACCTCGGAAACCAACCGGTGGACCGAAATCACCGCAAACCGCCTCGCCTTCGGCGGCGGACACCAAACGCGCACCCACGGTGTCCCGAGAGACCTTCCGCATAACCCTAGAGCAGGCGAAACAAGAAAAGGGAACGAAATCAAAAACTAACCCCAAACTAGGGTTCGGCCGAACCTCACCGGGCGCCGATTAGGTCAAAAAGAAGCCAGAAACGGGGAGGAGAAGGGGGAGAGTAGCTTACCGTGATGATTCGGAGCGAAGCCGAGGGGAAAAACCAGGAAGAACGGGGAAGGAGGCGGCGCCGTGGAGGGGGGGGTCGCGCGCGGCTCGCCGGGGGAGAAGGGAGGGGGTGCGCGGGGGGTCCTGGCCGAGAGAGGGGGGAGGGAGGTGTTTAGGATATATTTTTTTTTTCTTTTATTTTAATTTATTTTATTTTCATTTATTTTAATTTTAAACAAAAACTAAAACGCACCCACCCGAACGGTTTTACCCGCACCGCCTGAAACACCGCGTGCAGCCCGCGCGCCTGCTACCGGATGCCCGGGGTACCCCGCACGTCTGACCCGCACGGTTAAACCTACCGCGTGTGGTCCGATATCGCCGCTTAAAACGGCTCCATACCTCGGGACCTCGTTCCGAAGCTCGGTTTTAAAAACCGACCCTTGATAAAAGAAAAAAATTTAAAAACCTTCGCATTTTATCTGCTCAAAAAAAACGGTTCGTTACAAACTACCCACCAAAAAAAAACTTCTCGTCCCCGAGAAGCCTTCGGAAAACAACGAAAACATCACCCGACCTACAAGGGTCGTGAAGTTTCATTCAACCGGTCGCATTGCGTTTCCAACGCCCAATGCACCTTTAAGCACTTTCTAAGAAAACTGCACTTAAGCCTTTACAACTCGAGCCAACGCTCACGTTACAACTGAAACATCAAAGCAGAGCTTACATCCGAGGCCATTATAGAGACCTCAACCCAAGAAAACGGTTGAATCACGATCGACCAACTAAAATTGGTCACACAAGATTTCCTCGAAAGACATCGCCGACCCGAGATTCACACTCGCCCTTAAACCGACGACATACTTTTAAAACTGTTCTGTTATCAACTATGCGTACACCGAAGTCCTTACACGACCTTTGGTGACATTCGCAAGTCAAGACATCACAAGACTATTATAAAACAATCGTGCCTCAGCACGAAGCGTAACTCCAAGAAACCATGCATCCCACACACAACCAGAGGGAGATTACGAAACAAACCAACAACTTTTAAACTTTAGCACGGCGTATAACCGACACTATCTTAGTGTATCCAAGAAGACGTCAAGATGGGGGACATGCTCGTCTCGTCCAGCAGAGTACACTAAGATTAAACCAAGGTCGCTGAGAAGATCATTCGGACCAACTCTGATGCCCATACCACCCGAGGCATTCATATACGTCCAAGCATAACCACTGAAACTCTTCCCGCACTAACAGATTTTCTAAAGCATTGCACACACAGCCAACCTTATCACAGTCGTGCTGCCAAGCAAGCACCGACATGAAAACAGAAACTCATGCGACACTACCTACCTTAGGAGTGTCCATGTCGTCGTAAGAACTAGCCGCTCACCGGCGCGCTATTTTTTTTTGAAACACTTTAACGCACGGGTGGCATTCCTCGAACTACGATCACCACATCATAAGCTCACACCAAAAACAAGGCAACTCAAGCTCTAAGGGTACTACCTAGCACGGGCTAGTCCCTTACGAAGCACACACGTCGACCCTAACTGTTGGTCACACAAAACAAGGATTACTAGGCTCAAAAACCCCTCTCCATTTTATCCACTTCATTACTTCTTTTCAACCTTTAAAACATTCAAAGAATTTTAATCAACCCACAATTACTATTTCAAAACTAATTACTTGGTTTTCAGGCAATGCCCCATGGAAAAACAGACAAACTATAACCAACTTCCTAGCATAAACAGGTAATTTAGCATCTAAATTCCTCTTTAACAAAGAGGCGACCCCGAGGGTCCCATTTATTCAATTTGGGTTCTTCAAAAGCAACCACATATCAGTTCATTCCATAAGGACGTGCCCCAACTGACCTCCCCGGGTCTAGTTGAGCATGTTTAAAAGCACCCCAAACTATCTCAATCAAAACGCAATAGTTTTACATTAATAATCATTTTCAAACACACTATGGTCTAACAAGATTCAGTCCCATGGGTGGCCACCTACCAATCAATAAGGCGCCCATACACCTTACCGTTGGCATTTGGCTCCCAGTTATCAAATCAATTTTTGTTTTTCATTTAACATTTTAACTTAGCATCCCTCTTGTAAAGGTTTGAAACCACAGTTTACCCTTTTTCCAATTATAAAGCACTCAAACACCTTACAATGGAAAACTGGCTCCGTTGTAATCGCAACCAACAAATTCAGCCAAAGCAACCAAGCTTTTACTAGCAAGCTAACAAGCCACTACAAACAGCTAACACAAGGCAACAAGCTAACAAGCTGAAATCACTAAAACAAGCTATAACACAGAGCATGACACACAAGCAAGATAGAAAACATGACATGTTATCACCCAAACATGTTAATTATTACCGAAACATGCTTTCTAAAGAGACGTGATAAATAAATCCAGACATGACATATTTCCAAGGCACACAATCAAAATCAGTAGGCATCCTACTAATGCAACTACATGGCATGGCACATATGCATGACATGTAAATCTATAAGTGTCTAATATGATGCATGCAATGCAATTTTCTGGCCATATCGGGCCAAGAAAAATTTTCAAAACCTCTTCATAAACAAATAAGCAGTGGAAAGTACAACATTCACCCAAGGTGAAATCACATCAACTGTAACAGCAAACAACATGAACATCAATTCTCAGCCCTGGCCACTTGGTCATTTCCCGTACATGGGGTGATCAGTCCCAAGCACGGCTATTAACCCAAGCACCGACACATTCCTAGTCTCCTGTCTACCAATCCCAAAACAGTAAGACAATAAAAAGAAAGAAACCTGGCTCTGATACCATTTTGTCACGAACCAACCCAGGTCGACCCTGAACCGGACACCCAGGTCACCAGAGCTGGCCCGCGACATGGCCTCAAGCGCGTCTCCCCTTACGCCAGAGGTTGCCGACTAGCGGCGAGGGTGTAAGGTAAGTCAGGGGGGGGAGACTATACCCTCTTATCAAAGTGGAACAAAGGGACCAAAAATACAGCAACGGAAGTAGTGTAAATAATAATAAGAAAACAGTGGAAAACATTTTTTTATTTATAAGGCTTGAATAAATTTGGCGAACGGCAGTTTATATAAGAGATGCATGCATGAAATGCTAATGATACAATGAAAGCATTAAATCATGCGACATACTTACCCATCAACGCAGAAGTAAATGAACAAAAGTCTCAAGCCCCGAGGGCGATCTCCATGAGCATCCCGAGCCCCAACTCGGTCCTTTGCTCCTAACTCCAAGTACAAGAAACAGCAACAACAAGGTCCTGCAACCAAGTGGAATCTACTCGGGTACCCCAGTGCAATGGCGGCCCGAGTAGGGTGTGAGATATATATCTCAGTAGGCCGGAACCACCGGGGTCTAGCCCACTCTAGACCATGAAAATATAATTAAACAAAGTGTTGGTATTTTCGAACAATAATGACACAAGGAAAACAATAAACGCCCGTCCAGGTTCCAGCAAGGACACCTGGCGGCACTACCTGCTTCGGCCCATAGCCGGGATGAGAACCTGTTTAAAACAACATAAGTAAATTTGGTTCAAGCATAAAAACACTTTTCATCATTTTGTTCACCTACTCTATTTATTCACTTATCATTTCAACTCAGACTGGAAACTCACTCATTCTTACCTTTCTTTATTTGATCACAACTCACTCGGGTTTTACCCACATCTCTCATTCTTTTCATAAATCATCATTATCATTCGCTCGGTGTAGATCGTCAGGTCTAACACCCCGCATCACATTTGGTGTAGATCGCCATGTCTAACACCTCAATAATCGCTCGGTGTAGATCGTCATGTCTAACACCCCGTATCGCATTTGGTGTAGATCACCATGTCTAACACCTTATGTCACAAGCTTGGATAAGTATTGGGAAGGAACGCCATGTCCAAACCCAGATTTTAAGTCGATCTAGAACGCCATGTCTAGGACCCAAAATCTTATTCAGTGTAGATCGTCATGTCTAACACCCTATATCACGAGCTTGGATAACCATTGGGGAGGAACGCCATGTCCAAACCCAGATTTTAAGTCGATCTAGAACACCATGTCTAGGACCCAAAATCTCATTCATTTATCACTTAATTAATCAATCAACGCAAATCTCATTTCATGATTAATCCTTCACATTTAGTTATCCAAATCTGATCTCAACTTTTTATAATAAATTCTCATAATTAACTATCCTCGTTCAACAATCTGGAACTTGCACGAGCAATAGAAGGTAAACAAAAGCACATGGCACTAACATGCCTCTATGTTAGGTGATTAATGACATTAAATGGTACAAGTACAAGTATGTCATTTATCAAGTATAATTTCAAGCATAAAGAGTCATAAGACTTTTAAGCAAGCAATCACAAAAAAAGGAAATCTAATACTACACGTTTATTTTGAAGGCAGCTCACCTCTATTGGAGGAGTTTTATTAGAAAACATGTCATTACTTTATCAAACAATTCATTTAGTGATATTTAGCATTTACCTTAAAACTCATTCAACACTTAACAAAGTTAAGAAACCAAAAAGTAGGAAAGGCAATCATAGAATTCTATTGCTACATTTTTAGATTGAAGGCAGCGCACCTCGAAAGAGGGGTTTTATTATTAAATCGTTAGTTTAGTGACCAAACAACCTATTTTATCTTATTCCTGCAATTCACACGATTTGCACAGAAGCATTTAATCGGAACTAAACTTGCATAATTAAAATACTAAGTGCAATATTAAACTTTCTATTACTTTACTTAAATTTAAAGGGCAAGGAGAGGGACCCTACCTCAAGGTGGATCCATCCGTCCACTCCGGCTCTTGGCGCTTTCTAACTAAAGTTGTCGCAGCTGCTCCCCCACGAGGCATATGTGATTTCACATACATATAAGGACACCTAGCCCCTATGCACACGCTCTGCATGGCCATGAGCGTGCGCAAGGGGATCCTTACACATATGCTTATACACATAAGCCTGTCTCCACTCACCTGCACAGGCACTTTTTATATATGTAATGGGGACAACTAGCCTCGTACGTGTGTATATTCGCTGCCATGGACAAATATACGCACGCCGAGGGAACCCACGTACATATAAATACGTACCTATGCCTGCGCAGGTGAGTCGCCTAAACTCCGGCAACCCGAAAACATACTGAAACCTCCAACGCACTACAAGGCAACCACTACGAACCTTAAGACACAAAGATAAACCAATTTAAGTGAGGCAAGACCAACCAGTGGTATTAAATCCTTACCTCGGGTGTTGGCGACAAACCAAAATGAAGGCGAACCCACACCGCCAGCTCAACGCACTGCCAAAAACAAACCAGGGACTCATCAACATCAAAAGCCCCAAATTTAACAAGTGCAAAACAAGGGAAAAGGTGAAAACCTCACCCCGAAACCATTCCAAAACTCGAACGGACTAAACCAAACCAACCAGGAACCTCTAAAACAACATGATAAATTAATTTAGAGGCTGCGAAGACCAAAAACCAGTAGAAACCTCACCTCGGAAACCAACCGGTGGACCGAAATCACCGCAAACCGCCTCGCCTTCGGCGGCGGACACCAAACGCGCACCCACGGTGTCCCGAGAGACCTTCCGCATAACCCTAGAGCAGGCGAAACAAGAAAAGGGAACGAAATCAAAAACTAACCCCAAACTAGGGTTCGGCCGAACCTCACCGGGCGCCGATTAGGTCAAAAAGAAGCCAGAAACGGGGAGGAGAAGGGGGAGAGTAGCTTACCGTGATGATTCGGAGCGAAGCCGAGGGGAAAAACCAGGAAGAACGGGGAAGGAGGCGGCGCCGTGGAGGGGGGGGGTCGCGCGCGGCTCGCCGGGGGAGAAGGGAGGGGGTGCGCGGGGGGTCCTGGCCGAGAGAGGGGGGTGGGAGGTGTTTAGGATATATTTTTTTTTTCTTTTATTTTAATTTATTTTATTTTCATTTATTTTAATTTTAAACAAAAACTAAAACGCACCCACCCGAACGGTTTTACCCGCACCGCCTGAAACACCGCGTGCAGCCCGCGCGCCTGCTACCGGATGCCCGGGGTACCCCGCACGTCTGACCCGCACGGTTAAACCTACCGCGTGTGGTCCGATATCGCCGCTTAAAACGGCTCCATACCTCGGGACCTCGTTCCGAAGCTCGGTTTTAAAAACCGACCCTTGATAAAAGAAAAAAATTTAAAAACCTTCGCATTTTATCTGCTCAAAAAAAACGGTTCGTTACATCTACTACCATAAACAATTCTACATATCTCATCATGAATGAAGAATATTCCATTAGTGAAATTTTCAATTTTGATTCTACCTCAAAATCATTATAATTTATTATATTAAAACCAACATAATTTCCATTAAGAATCTTCCATAAACGGTTCTTCTATATAATTCAATCAAATCCTTCTAGAAGATCCCTTGACCCAAATCTATCTTCTATAACTGTTAGTACATCAAAAAATCCCTTTCATTATTCATGTTACTTTCATAGTCTACTTCTATTTAATTTTCCTTCATTTTAAAATAGGATTATAGGTAATTAATAAAATCTATTCTACTTAAACTTCCTTATATCAAAGTTCTAATCTTATATTTATCAAGGATCAATACAAATTATAAGAATTGTATTTTTTTATCATCTCATCCTCTAGTGTAATACACATTATCATTATGTTTAGAAAGGATTCATCATATCCTTCATTAGATCACTAACAATTAATTTCATCATATATGATACTTAAAATTTATATTGGCCAATATTTATTTGAATAATTGAATTTCTGGACAATAAATAATTTGTTTTTTATTCAACTGATGCTCCATGTATCAGTAATTAAATACAACATAATGATTCACATTAATCCTTATCATTTATTAATATAAACCTTTATGAAACCCTTCCTTTAGATTTTTAAAATGAGTTTATCAATAATCATTATTATTCTTACGTCAAACATATATTGAATTGCTAATAGATAAACATATGACACAATAACATTGTTATATTGAATAATTTTATTTCATGGGTTTCATAGGTTTCGTTTCTTGTGAAATTCAACTTATTATATTTAGTACATCCTCCTACGGTGATACACTACATTCCTATAATAAATTCTTTTCCAAAAATACTCTTCAAGATTAGTTATTTATCAATAAATCAATATTGTCCATATTCCTCCGAATCATCATTCTAATTGGATTTCCATATTCAAGACAGAAAATATCTCAAGAATATAATAATAAATTTTGTATGAGTTTTATAGATCTTATTCATACTTTATCAATATTCCTGAAAATTATGATGACCATCTCATCAATAATATGATGTAACTGGATACTTCTAGATATAACTACATCAATGAAATCATCATACATCCCCCATTTTATTAATTCCACGTATCATTATTAATTTCATCCATATATTAAATATAGATCATTCACTTACAGTGCTTATACTTATGATGGTTTCTCTCTATGGAATATGTTCTTTAGGTCAGAAATATTCCAGAAAATCCATATGTTGCTTTCCTCAGTCTACATATTCACTGACATTAGAGAAAACCATTAAAATAAAGATACAATATTTCATTATGATAATTATTTAATGGGAAATATATTATCACCCAATGGATTTATTTTCTAAACCCACATAACTCACTAAATTCAACTATAATTTTCCATATTTTTTGAAATAAATATAATATCTTTTTTTATTATTCTTTAGATAACTATATCTAAGAAAAAAATTCATCCATACTTAATGATTTGAATGCAAATCACCCATTAATTTATTTTTAGGTGAGGTTGGAAGCTCATTTATACCTAATCATCACCATTTATTTTTTTTTCTATTAAACAATATCTAAACATTTATTTTCTAAATATAAATATTCTAAGTGTTTTTATAAAGATATAAATCAAAAATCAACCAACATTATTTTAATTTGATCTATAAATTGTGTAGAAAACATTAATTAATAACTCAAAACTCAATTATATCTACAAAATTATCAAACTAATGCCAAATTTTAAAAAATATTCTATTGGTGGTAATTTTATAAAATTTTCAATCAACACATATTATGTTATCCATCTCAAAGAATAGATAAAAAATTACGAAAAAAACAGCACCTCTCCCTTTGAATTATTTATGTTTCATTATAATAAAATAAAATAATTTTCACCCATTTAATGTGATCATCCATGTTTTATATGGGGTTGAGAGATTATATAAATTATATAAAAAATTAGAAAGGTGCATTTAGTATTTGGGTATTCAGTATCTTGATCTTCATATTCAAAATCTAAAACTTGTTCCACATGGTCATTAATCATAAATACACTATAATGTTCTATATTTGGTGGCAGTGAACTTTTTTATATGGAAATTTGTTTTACATAAACATTTAATTTTTAAAATATCCATCATAAACTTCTCTTTAGGGATCCCCTAAATTACACCCCCTATAATTCCCTTTTAAATATAGGCTTTGGGAAATATATGACTGAATAAGGTGTATATTAATTTTATCATGTTAATTTTTAAAATATAAAAGAATATTTTCTCAACATTGATACTCTATTCACTTTAGATCCCATTTTTCATCATGATTCCACCAATGGTTTTTGAATAATTTTTCTGCATGAGAATCAGGGATTTATTACATTTACATTTCTTTGTGTTTATGTATATTTATTCTTAACATTAGCTAATATATGGCCTTAAATATTCATTTAATTTGATTTTATATTCATTTCTTCCTAGAATTTCACTATCCATACTATCATGATTTCATTTGTAATATGTAGAAATTTCTTCATACATATTGAAATATTTCCACAGAAAAAATTCTTTCATGGAAATCTTATTTCCTTTTATTCATCAGCCTATCTAATCCTTGTAAACTGGTCCAGAAATTTTTAATGGTTTGGACAGTATTCCTACATATTCACTATAACATTTCTATATTCTGGTAACATACGTATTATAGGAGACCTATTTTAAACAATAACTTCATCATTATAAGTTTATTCCACCATACTAATCAACTTGTAAATTTATCAAGGTAGATAACTTTGATTCCATATATTTCATCCTATAGATCTAATATTTATTGTGAGTTTTCAATCTTAATTTAATTAGATATTTCTTCTAGATATATATCATATCTTCAAAGACATGGATTCTCCTAAAAAATCCTTTATTTATTGGAACCATTCTGGTTTGTTTCAATTGTTTCACCTCATTATGGACATATAATATTTCTTCCAATTATTTAATTCTTCTTTTATGGTCTTCATTAATTAGTATTAGCTGTGGTTTTTCTGGTAATTGAAAATATTAAATAACCCTAACATCTTATTCCATGAATTATATATAATTTTTCATGGTAATACGATTTATTTGATATTAAAAAAAAATTATTTGTGAATATTTTATTCTCTTTTATTTTTTTAAATTTTTATCACCCATAACGTGAGGATTATTTATTTTCCATGAAATTTAATTTTATTCTAATAGTTTATTTTTGTATCATTAAATTTTCCAAAGAACTGACAATAGCTGATAGGTTTTTGTTTTTTGTGTTTTATTGATGTTTTGGGTGAGTTCTTATATAATTTTTTATTCTATATATTTACTTCACTTTTATAGAAATATTTATTAAACATAAATTGGAATATTTTATTACATCGATCATAATATAGTATATGTTTTTTACTCATCTCCACTAATCTTTTTATTCATCTATATCCTAAACTTTTTAAAGTAATAAAATTAGTACCTAATAATTCAACAGAATATAGGCTTTCCATTTTGACTAAATTTTCAAATGATGGCACATTCATGGATATCATATTATTTCCTATATAAGAATTAATCTTTTTCAAAAATAATAATATTCATAGAATCTTTCTAAAAAACTACTATTCAGTCATTCCTCAACAATGTAAAATTTTTCATTTTAAATTATCACTGATTTTCCCTTCGTTTCAATGAGTTCATTGAGATTCTTGAACATCAAGATATTACTGGATAATTATTCTTTTGTTTCATCGGTATCAGATTCCGAGCCTTTTGTCTTTCATTTCAATTAACTCATGGGAATGTGTTTTTCAAAAAATAGTTGAGGAACTCCCAAACAGAGTCTCAAATTGGAAGATGACCCAAGAATACGGTGTTTGAACAAGGTGTATCCTAATATTGTTTAGCATTAGTCATTACATTTAGTATGTCATTAGAGGTAACTTAATAAATATAATTAAATAAATTTATTAATATTTTTTTAATTCCTATGTAATAAATTTATCTATCAATACAATATTATAACAAAATATTAATGTTATCTTTATCCCTATGTGAGAATTTCAAAGGAGTTATAGGATTTTAATCATTAGAATATCGATTTTGGAGGATTATGGAAAATCAGACGAAGGTAGATCGAGTGGAAGCAAACAAAAGGGGACTTCTTCATCCCAAGAAATACACTCTTCTTCAATGATCAATCAAATTTGAGAAATAAATTTTCATTTTTTGTTTCAATTTTTTTATTAATATAGTGACCATTAATTTTTTTAGATAATTTTTATTTATGACCATTTGATCCATATCATAATAACGTACCATGATTTTAATTTTTTTTAATCAAATTTAGGTTTCATTTAATTTTTATCAACCTCGATTATCCCTCTTATGAAATTACTTTTCATTAATGTGTGTTCAATGAGTTTTTCTCTCCATCCTTGTTCACATATCGCCACTGTTCTCTGAGATACCCAGAGGTCAGGGTTCTATATTTCCTTGGCTAGTTCGAGTGAAATCGAACACGCAGATTCATGGTAGCTCCATGACAAAAAATCGTGATATAGAATTTACATAGATCAAGATGATCTGTGGGTGATGCTTAATGGATCTAGTATCAGAAGTGGAAATAACAATAAGATCTTCATGATTGAATTTTGAGGAGATGTGTGTGCACCTGGGTTACAAGAATATGGAATCATATGGAGGATCGAGCATTGATGACCCTTGATTCACTCTCACCATAAAATTTCAAGGAATAATATATGTATATTGTAGTGTGGTTATAATGGGTGAAGATTTCATTTAGTTTCTTTGAAAACCCATCTAAATGGTCTCTAGTATAGGAATGCACATCATATAGGCCCCATTTGTGGTGGCTATAAGTACTCAATCATGTTCATAATTACACAACAACAACTAGGAGTAGACGAGATGACACATGGTGGATAATACCCACTATATATTACCCTTATATAATTTATAGTACTATGTGTCCATCCAAGCCATAATATGGTGAGGATTTGGCCAATAGGTTAGCTGAGGTCACACATCATGTCACACAATGTACATGATGTATATGTTTTTAGGAACTTCCTCTATATGTATCACCCTAATCTAAGAGTGGATTTAGGACAATGAGTTTCATATACAATGATGTTTTCCATGTATAATTTTATGATTGACTATGTAGTGTCTTATGAGATATGATGTGTGGTAATAAGAACCTGAATAATCCCTATAGGAGACTAAAATAGTGTTAATGTTATGAAATTTTTATAAAAATGAGTCTAGGGTTTGTGACCCCCCTATCACACAAGGGTGTGGGTTCCCATACTCCAAACACTAGTTGATAGGCACCCCTGTCATAGAAGGGATGCTTCTGAAGACAAATATGCTTAGACCAAAAAGACACAACAAGCCATGTAATCTACCATTTGAAGGCACCCCCAAGAGAACTACATTTTGAGCCTTTATCTATACATTTTCAGTGGTAACCCTAATCATGATAGGGTTTTGATTCTCTATTCAATGAGTGGAACAAACAAATGTTCTAGGGAATGGGTTGCCTATCCGTCTACTTATTGGTATTCCCCTAACATTATAGGTTGTGGGACCTCTACCATTTGTGTGGAACCCTCTTATAAAACTATGATGTGGGTCCTCAATTAGAGATTGAGTCCCCGTGGGATGTGAGGGAGTCCCGAGGTGCGGGTTCCACCACATGGATTTCCTAAAAAGACACATGATATACTAGTAATCAATGAAGGACCATTGGAGATATAGGTTGAATCATCATCTTATACTCGGCAATGACAAGGAGATCTCCATTATCTATCAGCAAGGTTTCTTCATGAGAATATATTTATATATATATTATGGATTTTATTTCCATCATTTTATGGGAAGAAGTTACCTTAAATGAATAATTATATTTCTCACATTGTGATTTTCAGAGGATACTATGATATTTTAATACTCACCCTTGAATGAGCCTTTCAAACAAAATCGATGTATTATGCAGATAGAAACAGTTCAGCGGTGACATTCGGGGAGTGTATGTTATGAAGTGTTTATTAGACCATGTAACATGGTATGTAATATATATTTGATGTTTCAAACTCATGAAATTATTATCCACATTTTTCAAGTTTGGAATTCATTTATGTTTAGGAAAAAATTTTACCCTTTACTCATAAGTTTTATTCTATTGTATGCTGAATATAATGGCACTGACTCTAGTTTCTGAGAATTGGTGCATTACATTATTACATTATTATTATTGAAAGGAAATTTTTATCCATATGGATAGAATACTATTGTAGGATTGGAATAATCTATAAAAAAATATTTTACATTACAACATGAATGAAATAAACAACTGAGTAAATTCATTCGTAACGTCCATAACTCCAGGACTATCTCTAGAAGTAATTCATATTATACATTATCACATCAAGGTGAAAAATTAAATATATGAAATGGGTGATATAATATAATTAATATGTTAATTTAATATATTAGAAGAAAATATAAATAATATGGTATGGTGAATGACTAATAACATAATCCATTTCAACATAAACTTGAAAATAATATGTAGTGAATAACAGATGAACTAATAACCACATAAAAATAATCAAATATCGATGAAGCATAACCATTTATATTCTATTATCCTAATATTCAAATGGATAATAAATTACTAATAAAAATTTGGAAATGATTATATTAGACATCATAAACATGATGATAAGGCCCTATCCTTGAGACATGAAAATAAATGGTTAATAACCAGTCAAAATCCATTTTTGTATTTTCACTTGAAACCAACCAATGCATCAGGGGAATATGGCTTCCCAAAAACACTAATTATGTTGTCAAATTAATTACTAATATGAAGGGGGTAAAAACTATGTAACATATATATAAGAAATGTAATTAGCCTACCCTAATCTGTAAACATACTCACTAACTATTCTGAATAATACGGTTAATTATATCATGATAGCACATCCACAGTGAAAATGATCATATATAATTTTATAAAATATGGTTGATGGTAATTATAAGTTGAAAATCTCTATAAAGTGTAATATTCAATAGAGTTGTTGAATATTTTGGAAATACATTAATAATACCAAAAATTAATTCTTGAGAGAAATACTCTTTTACATTACTTATAAGAGTTTGTTTGGAAAAAATTCATTTGAAATTATCAAAATTGTATTTATAAAACCAGAAATGAAAAATTATTGTTATTATTGTAAAAATTTTATCTTTTAGAAAAATAATTTTTTTCTTAAAACTTATTATGGATTGTACATTAAAATGGTTATAAGATCAAAAATTTCTTTTTAATTTGGATTGCTTATCGTGAGGAATTGAAAAGGAAAACATATAAAATAAATATTTCTCATAAATAAAAGAGAAATTATATGGAAATTTGATTTTAATACATATACATATAATTTATAAAAATAAAATAAAAATAATTAAGAATTACATTACAATGACGTGGGAAAAATCGTATCCCAAATGAAAATAGAGTTTCAAGAATAAACCAATTCAATATGTCCAAAAGTGTTCTTTAGAAGACCATAATATGATGGATAAGGACATTAGATATATTAATAATTTAATTCATAAAAATTTATACTAGTATTTTATTTATTATAATCTTATTAAATTCATTTATGGTCTTTTTTATGAGTTATAAGATTTAGTTTTATTGGCCAAGTGCATTCGTTTAATTGGTTTTCATGATCAGATTACATGTATTAAAGTATGAAATTTCATGTAAAATGGAAATATATATAGATAAATAAAGTTATATTTTATTAATGAATATCCAGAATATTAAATCTACACATATGTAATTTTTATATTTGGGGTTGGTTTTAATCATTAGATAATACATTATAGATAATTTTTTAGATAATTTTGGTGGTTTTTTGACCGTCACAAACTAGTTTTGTAATATTAATTAAAATTATGTATATAAAATGGTTACATAATATTACATAGGATTTAGTAAATATATTTTAATTTTATTTAGTGGTTAAAATGGTTTTATGACCCCCCTCTTCAGTGTTAATGAAAAATTAAAATGCATCATCAATGATGTCTATAAATTTAGACATCAAAGGTGATGTTTTCATTTATATAATAAAATAAAGAGGGATAAAGGTTATTAATGATGTATATTCAATTAAAATGATGTAATTTATTTTTATAAATGACACTGGAGTTATCATATCTCTTTGAATAGTGGAGGTGAGGGAAGGCTATGAAAAGAAAATAAATTCAAATGAAAATAAATAGGATTTCAACCTCTTGAATTCTCCTCCTTGAGAACCTCATTAAAGGGATTGTTTTTTCACATTTGTGAGACCAAAGAATCCAAGATGTTTGGGAGGGTCCTGGTAAGAGTATTTTGAGGAAAATTCATAAGGCTTAATTCTTGAATGGTGTGAGTAGAAGGGGTGGTATTTATAGTGGAGGAGAGGGGAGTTTTTTGATTATTTTATTCATTTCTTTTATTATTTTCGACCAAGACAATGAATAGTTTGAACATTATCACCAAATTTATTACAATAATTATGGTATGTTTTATATTATGTGTATTACTTCATTTATGACTTGTGTAATAGTTTATTTAATATATAATGTATGTATACTGTAAATAACAGTACTTACTATTCACCCAAAATTCATGTTTTCCATAAAAATCCCAAAAATTCACCCTAACCATTTATTGATGTGTAGACATAAAAAATGGAATTCACTTTTTGACAATTATTTTCTAAATGTTTTAAATTTAATTTTTAATTAAAATAATCAATTATTAAAAAATTCCCAATTTTAATAATACAAATCATTTTATGAAACTTTAAAAAATTAACTAAGCTCTCATAAAATTATCCTATAAAAAAATTACCAAAAAATATTAATATATGACTATATTTTAGAAAAAAATTTCTTTTATGTAATTATAACATTTTAATAAAATATTTATTACTTATAAAAATACCAACACTAAATGTTTTATTTTAAAAAAATTTATTTACTTATACTATTATATCATACTTTAATATATAAGATTCAGAAAATTTATCTATAGATTCATGGGTTAGGTTAGTATTCATTTCACCAATTTATAATTCATATTATTCATATTACTATTCCTAAATAGATGTTATTATTTCATCGGTATAGGTTCATTAACATCATGAAATACCTCTAATTTCATATATTATTCAATTATAAGGTTTTTATTGTTATATTAAAGTGACTATAGGAAATATTTATAAGAATTGAAATTTCATTTATAGAATTATGTGTTGGTATATTCTCCCCTCTTATAAAAATTACATCCTCAAAATTTTAAGAAAGTCACTTAAAAATTGGTATGGTGTGTCGATCATCATAACTTTTTTTGGTTCCCACATGACCTATTCAATTTTATTATTTTTAAAATGTACCTTTACTCACTGTGTCATCCGATTCCTCAATACTTATTCTGTATTGTTCAAAAATTAGATAGAATCTACACTAGAAGATAAATTTGGTTCCCAATCTATTCCTTCATACGTTAGGACACACATTGGGTCTGGCATGTACTTATATAACAAAATAACTGAAAGACATTATGTACATTAGAAAGGCTAGGATGCGTCAAGGAATTATAAACCACATATCCATATATCTCCAAGCTTTCAAAAGGACAAATGTAGCTTGGGATTATTTTTCCTTCTGTTCCAAATCTTATACCACACTTCCATGAATATTATTTTAAGAAAACATGATCCCACACATGAAAATTTAAATCCATCCTTCGATTATCGAAATATATATTTTTTCAAATTTGAGATGATTTGATATGGGTTTCTATAGTCTTTACCTGTTGCATTGTTTCCACTATAATATTATGTCATACAAGAGTCTTTTCCCCAAATTCATCTCAAATGGTTGATGTAAGACATCTCTTTTCATACAATTCTTTATATGGTTCCATTTGAATACTTGAAAAAAATCTATTATTGTATGTAAAATATTCCAAAGGTAAATAATGATCCCACGTACGTTGAAAGTAATGAAATAATTATCTCAACATGTATACTAATTTTTTAATGGTTTTTTTAGTCTACCTGTTAGATTGAAAGTGATTAGAAATTCTCCCAGGAAGCTCAATATCCATATATTTTTGTAGACTTTTATTGAATTTCAATGTAAATCATGGTCCATTATTAGACAAAATTGAAAGATATTATCTAATAAATCTTAAAAATAATTTAATATTGAGAGGTGATAGAATATCTAGTTGAAAATCATCTTCATATAGTAAGGAAATGTGCAGATTTGGAAATGTGATAAAAAATTAACCATATTACATCATTCATTATTGGAGTGTTTGTTAACCTAGTGAAAAAATAGTTGGTGATATCATCCCATTTCCATATTGAAATATGAAAATGTTTCATGACTCCTCAAGGATGTTGTCTTTTTATCCATCACCTATTTAAAGGCAAAATATCTTGACACATAATCAGTAATTTAACACTTTATAGAATCTCACCAGAAATTTTCATTCAAATATCTATACATATTAGTGATACCATGGTGTATAGAAAAATTCTATCTATGGTAATCATACAATAACTCTCTTTTAAACTGTGTTATAGGAGTGTATATCTTCTTCCCAAATTTCATCATTCCATCTCCATATATTAATTCCCCCAACATCTCATCATTAAAAGTTGTACTTTTAATTTTAAGGTTTTCATCATGACACTAAGAATATTTAATAAATTCCAATAAATAATGTTTAGAAACCAATTGAAAAAACTATGATGTTTAAACTAACAAGACAGTTCCGATATACATATTTTCTAGATCCAGATACATATGATCCTTTTCCATCCTCATTTTGGTCAAAAATCCATTACCTTCCCACTCAATTCATCTGCAACCTTATTATCCTTCTTTGGGTGGTAGGTTATTGAACAATCATAACCCGTGAGTATCTCGATCAATCAACTTTGCCTCATGTTGAAATATTTCAGTGAGAATATATATCTAAACCTCTAGTTATCTATATATATCTCAAATCATTCACTATAGAGAAAGTGTCTCCAAATTTTCATATAAATGATTATATCTGCTAACTCAAGAGCACATGTTGGATAGTTTGGTTTACGAGTGTTTAACTTCATTTATTCATATATAAAAATCTATTATTTTTCATAAGGACATTACCATTTCCATTAATTGATGTATCACTATAAATCAAAAATTCACCCTTTACCAATGGTCAATTTATGATCAGGGCATTAACTAATCACCTAAAATATTCTTACAAACAATTATTGCATTCTTTTTCCATAAAAAGTCAACCCCTTTATGAGTATTCTAGTTTAACAAGTATGTAAATCGAGAAAACATCTGAATTGGACAAAGCTAATATTCTGCTAAACTAATATAGAAATATTTCCAAGTTATGTTCGTTGGCATAGGCTGTAACATAACTACCATTTTCATCATAGGAACAACTAGGATTGCATCCATAAAAACAATATAGTCATGAAATGAAATAGCTTAAATCCAGAAATCACCATTGATTACATTCCATATAAAAAATTTCTTCTTATAGTTCTAGGAATAAGTCTCAATTGGTTCAAATGGTCCTCATATCATTTGGAATTTATCACAATATCATAAATAAATACCACATCAAAATCAAAAATATATACCTTGAACACATTACTCATTAGATCCATAAATACCAATGGTGCATTATTCAGTCTCTATGATATGATTGTAAAATCATAATTTCCACACCATTTTCAAAATGTTTCCCATATAATATCTTCCTTTATCACACATAATTGATGATGTCCCATTTAATGGTCAATCATCAAAAAATATTGGGATCGGTGAATTTGGTCAAACAAATAATTAGTGGGAGGTATATAATACATGAAATATATTGTAATGGCATTTCTTTCTCTATAATCATTGCATAACCTCATGGATTCATCTTTGTCTTTGAAAATGGTAACACGGTCACCCCATGGAGAAACAATATCTATAATAAATCCATTATTAATAAACTCCACTAGTTGTTTCTTCGTCTATACTAATTCTATAATTTCCATTATATAATGAGTCTCTGTTATAGGTATTTCACCACGAATTAAATAAATATGGAAATCAACTTCCTCCTCTAGAGGATGTATTGGTAAAGACGTTGGAGATATCATCATTGAATTCATGAATAATATGTGAAAATTCTAATATCAGTATCCATATATTATTTTTGTTCTATTCATACAAGAGAATTTAATTTAGAAGATGTACTGAAGGTGGATCTGGATGCGAACCAGATGATGAAGTTTCTAATTTAAAGATAAGGGACTCTATGTATTTCTCACAAATTGTAACATCATTATTATAAAAATATATTTTCATATAATAATTTATATTTCATCTAATACCAAGGATTATATCAAAATCAACTATAGGTATGATGAAAGTGTTTGCAAGTAAAGAATATTTATGTTCCCAAAAGGGGAATGACCAACACATCTTTGATGCAATGATACTTCCCTTAAAATTTTTTGCTCAAAAATCTTTTATTAAATCAAAAGGGAAATGCTTCATTATATTGAAAAAGAATGAAGATATAAAAGAATTCAATGATCCTGAATAAAATATTTCATTGGATATATTTGTGAAAATGATTAATGTACATTCCACCACATTATCATAAATATCACCCTCTATTGTTTTGATCACATATGCTTTTTATTCCTCAATTTCCCTTTTCTGATGATTGTTTCCCTGATGAGTAGGACAATCATCTCTATATTTTTCATTATCCCAGTAATTGTTTCACTAATCATTGGAATCTTGTTTCATTAAATTTCAATCACTACATTGGTGGACTTTTCCTTTAAACATGTAACAAAACTGTTTTCCATTTAAGTCGTCACCAGGTTTTTTCCTTCTACAAGTGAAGCACATCAGAAAATTCCCTTTTTTATTCGTCCCAATATCCATTCATTCCTCTTCCACCCTCTTCTTCAATTTTTCCCCTTATATTGATAATACATAGAGAAATAAATCTATGTCTGGATACCATATATGATTCTATCATCATATGATAAGATTTTATTTAATACCATTGCACATTGGTTGGATATTTAACCATTAATGAAGCGATAAATCATTCTCCTCAAATTACATATATAGCCAACAACATGCTTTAATGACCATGAAAAATTAGAATCATACTTTTCAATGTTTTCATCAACATTCTGTTTTAGGATCCAGAAATTCCTCTCCATATCCACTCTCTATTTGCGAGGGAAATATTTTTCTATGAAAACATCCTTAGAATTTATCCATTCCATTTTTAAAATTCTGTTTTCCACCATTGTGTGTTTAATCTACAACCACCACTGATCATCATCTCCAAATAGATGATAAAATCCCATAATAATATAATCCCTTTCATTACATCCCAATGAGTTAAATATATTGTCTATATAACATATCAACTACTCTAATACAATTGGGTTTTTAGTCTCATTAAATGATAGATGTTGTTATCACAAAAATGGGTCTATCATTTCTCATCCACATTGTGGATTAGTAATCTCTATATGGGTAATTTTATTTTTCATAATCTGAATATCCTTACACAATATAGTTATAAGATTCTTAGCACAAGTCATAACTATTTTACTAGTATCGTTATCTTTAAAAGGAAGGAAAGACCGATATGGGATACGCGCATTAATACAATTTACATTACATCAACTAAGAACCTCTTTTAAATAATTGAAGACACTAAATTAGGTTCTAAATCACAATACATAATCTTGAACAAGAGAAAAACATGACAGAAATTGAAATTTTATGAATAGATAACCCCATTATAATAATCAAGTATTATATGGGGTCATATTAACTTCTAAATCCTTCATAATGTCTTGTAAATAAAATGTCAAAAATCCTATGAATATCCATCAGGACTTTGAAACCAGGTGTGTAGTAATACCCATTTTCATTAACCTGGTTACCCCAAGTCTGGCCTAGGACACCATGTTGGAGTGGTTACCAATAGGTAAATATGTTCTTGAACAACGTCCTCATTTAGTGTCATTATGATGATTTATTTCATGTTATACCCATATTAACTCTACCTTACAAACATTTCATGTTGTTCATTTTTGTTTATCCTAAAATTATATCATTTGTTTTGGTTCCCTAATAAATATTTTCTAAATCTTGATTCCATGTTTTGTACTAAAAGTTCACTAGTACCAACTATAAAGTCCCCAAACCAAGTTTCTTAGAAACATATCATTACATTATTATATTAGAATAATAAAAAATTATTTCAAGTCTAGATGGACCAAATAGTTTATTAGTATTGGAATACCAGATAAAAAAAAACGTTTTACATTACAAATTGAAAAGAAAAATAGTATAGAAAGTTATTTGGTAACATTAATAACTCATAGATTATATCTAAAAGTCATTAATAATATACATTTTCATAACCTAATGAATAATGCAACATTATAATGGGGTGAAATCATATTATCCGTAAGGGTAAGTATTACAGTAGATGAGAAAATAAAATTCAGGTCTGTTGAATGACTAATAACACATTCCATTAAAACTTAAACATGGGCATAATATAGAATGAAAAAAATATGAGTAAATAATTGTATAAAATTTAATCTAGTGACCCTAGAATTTTACTCATATCATAACATGATATTATGTATAATATACCATCAAATTACAAGAAGAGGATTTTAAAGTCTAGTGTCATAAAAGAATAGGTACATAAAACTAAAAACATGGGACAAAATAAAACATTTGATTATTTATTATTCAAAATTATCTCCTAACATCCATTTTTCTCATACAAATTCATAGGATAACCTGGGGGATAACATAAAAAGGGATAAACTAAAAATCCTAGTAAGGGAATAAGTATAAGAATAAATATGTAGAATATGGGTTAGAATGAATGATATAATGATCTAAAAAGACATCGAACAAATGTAATAATAACATATAAACATGGTATCATATAATTAATGAGTCATAATATGGTTTAAGAAACATAATAAATGAATTTATCATGATTCAGGTCACATTTCACAAAGCGGAGCATAATTTAAAGTTAACCACATAGACTATTGTGCATGCCAGCAGGTTTGAAGGATAACCACCAAGACCTTTGCACAAAATGTCTCAGGATAATAAACTATACTCAATTAATTAGAGTGATATCTAAGAACACCCTTCATAATAATTTCATTAATATTTTATAGTCATGTATAATCATACATCATCAATCTTACATAAACATAAGGTTTACCCAAGTTAAGATTTTGGTATCATAATCATGTCATAAACAATAAAAAATGAGATTATCATAAAAATATCCATGAAGGAAAGGAGTTAGATAATGTATGTATAATAATAAGGTGAAAATGGAATATATCATGATATGTAATGTCATCTTAAAGTAATAACATGTATAAAGAGTATTAAAAAACCGTAGAATTAAACAATTATAAAACTATTAAAGGAAAGTATAAATGATCATTTAATAAACATAAGAGAATAATATTTCATATAAAACCATAAGTGATCCAATATGGTTTTCAAAATAAAAATATTGGTATTATGAAAATACTTTTTGCTTAAAATATAAAATGGATAATAATTGGAAATCGGTAAAAATTAGTTGTGTTCCCATAAAACGGGTTTGCTTATCGAGAAGTATTGAGTATGGAATGTATATCCCAGAATGATAATGATTAATTTATATTGATAAATTTTATTTAAGAATATAAAAAGTATTTTGAATATGTACATAAAAAATAAATTATAACATCATTTGGGTAAGAAGAAAGATAGAGAAACCTAAATGAATAATGGGGGTTCGGTTGAATCCATTTCCTTAAGTCCGATGTTGTCCTTCACATGATCATAATGAAATGATTGATCAATTTAGGATCAGTAATTAATTATTACAGAACCTATTATAGATTTTTTTGATTTATAATAACCATATTAAGTTCATTCATATCCTTTTTAATGGGTTAATAGGTCCAATTTCATTGTTTAGGAGAGTTTGTTTCTGTGGGATTTATGACTGTTTTACTTATATACATGTGAGATAAACATAAAATATGAGAATGGATTTATAGAATTGAAGTGATTTGTTATTAGTTAAAATATTATTTATTACAAGGTTTTAAAATCCGTTTGTTTATTTGAAGTGTGGATGAATCATTATGTAAAACATTAATGATAACTGTTTGGGTTATTTGTTATTTTTTATAACAACGAACTCATTTTTATTTATAAATTAATATCATGTGAAGAAAAGTATTATAGAGCCTTAAATAAAGAATAAAATATATATTATATTCTTTTTGAGAAATAAAAATGGTTTCATGACCAGAATTAACGTTTGTAATACAAGTTGATACCCCATCGTCCTAGAATGTGATAAATCAACAAATCATGGATGGTGTTTTCATTTCAAGTATAAATGGAGGGGAAATGAGAGATAATGATGAATATTACATTATAATAATAAATTTTTAGTACATGTAAGGTTCTGCATTTATCATTACATTTGAATGAAAATATGCGATGAAAGAAAAATTACGAAAGGATCTTGAAAGAAAATAAATGAAAGGAAAAGAAGAATTTACCTCCTGAATTTATCTTCCATGAGAGCGTCTTTTGGATAGAGGATTTGGAATTTTAAAAATACATAGTGATGATAAATTTGGGTTGGATATTGGGAGTATATTTTAGTAATATTTAATCAATGAACATGTCTTGAGAGGAGTGAAGGGAATATGGGGTGATGGTGGTTTTTATAGTGGAGGGGAAGAGGGGTTATTCATTATTTTAATCATAATTTAACAAATTTTATCAAGACATTGAATATTATTGATTAATATGAATAAAAATAGTAAATATAACATTGAGTTAGATCCATGGGTGATTAACTCAGCATAAGATCATCCATGACTCAATAATTCATGTATTTAGCTTATTTTGTGAATTATCAGATCTCACTATTTATGAAAAATTCAACTATTTCAAAAAAAATCCAAAAATACACCGAAACCATTATTTTATAAATAAAATTGAAAAATGAACTCAATTTCTCAAAAAAAAATTTCTTATATGATAAATAAATTTTTTAATTAAAATCATAATTTAATTGTAAAAATACAAATTTTAAAATTAATACTGCTTTCCTAACACATTTAAAATTTAATTTAGGCCACATAAAATTATCTTATGATAATATGAAATGATTATAGTAACTTATAACATAATTTTAGGAAAATAAATTTTCTTGTTATTTATTAAATTAATCATAAAATTGTAATTAAATATACAAGACTTACAAAAATATCCACTCTTAATCAATAAATTTTAAAATATTTATATACTTATAACAAGATATAATTATATAATATTATTACCTATAAGATGGAAATATTTTATTTATACATTCATTGGTGAGATTACAATTACATTAGCCGGTTTACAATTCATAAGTGTCGTAATACTATTCCAAATGTTAAGTGAATTTTTTATTGGTATATGTTATTTATCATCAATAGATACCTTTTATTTCACTCATTTATCATTTATAAGGGTTGTATTATGTTCTATAAGTTGTCTTCTGTTATTATAATATAATAATTTATTATTAAAATGGAATTCCATTAATAAAACATTTTTTCATTACATTCTTCTCCCCTTATGAAATTTCTCCATAGAAATTTTATTTTACATTCAACGGTTTCAACAAGTGGGGTACATTTGCTTCATTACTTCCTTTAGTTCCCATGTTTCCTTTCCATTTTTATGGTTTGACTATAGTACTCTGACCATGTGAGTAATATTATTGCATAAAATATTATCCATATGATCTAATATCTTCATAGGATAATCCTCATAAGAAATATCATTCTCAAAACTGTACCACCTCTGAAGAAATTATATGTGAAGTATCTGGTATGTACATACTTAAGAGATATATGTTGAATACATAGTGTACTTCAGAGATGATATGTGGTGGAACTAGTCGATAGGCCCCATCTCTAACACGATCAAGGATCACAAAGATGCAGATGTACCTATTACGTAGTGTTCCTTTCATCCCAAATCTCAAGTCCTACATCCATGGATATATATAGAGGAATACCATATATCCAATTTTAAACTCAGGGTTTCATTGAAAATTATATACATGGATCTATTTTCAATTTTGGTATTGATTGATGTGATGCTTATTGAATTTCATCTTCTCCACCATTTCGTCGACCATTTTTGTTTCGATCAGTTTATTCTCACCAAATTAATCCCAACATGCTGGTATTCTTCACCTTTTCCAATAATGGGATTTATATTGTTCCATTTAGATAATGATGTGGAAACTGTTGTTGTAGATTAATTCGACTAGTGGATGATGTTTGTATCATCCTCCATTTATGTTTATAGAACACACTCTAAAAATGACTTCTAGTTTTTAAATAGTTCACTCATATTGGAAACCTGTTTGAAGATCATAGGTTGTACTAATGTTTTGTTTGATGCAATGATATTGGTGGAGAATTTTCTATATCATCAATGTGATTCTCAGTTTTCTATGTGATACAACAGATAGTGGTACTTCAAAAAGCCTTAGAACCACTTTGATATATATTCATGCAAGTGGATCGAATTATAAGTCCTCTAAAATTATGATAATGTGAGCTATCATTTTAAGATGATCCACAATGGCCCACATATCATTGTTTCCTCTAGATGTCCTTAGTAGTCCAATGAAAAATTCTGTTGTGATGTTCTCCTAGTTCCACATTCATATGGTTAGTGGTTACAACATCCCCATAGACATTTTTATTTCTTCCTTCACTTGTTGACATACCAGGAACATTGATGTATACTTAGTGATCTCTTTATTCTTATTGTCCTATAAAAGATCTCTCATAGATCTTTATACATCATTTTGTTCCAAGAGTGAATATAGAAGTTTGAGCAGTGTGCATCATTCAAAATAATCTTTTTTATATCAGGATCTAATGGTAAAACTAATTGTGACCAAAATATTACAACTTCTTCCTCATCAATCTTGAACAATATTTGAAATCTCATTTCTAATAGCTTCCATAGTTTTCAAATTTTCCACATATTTTATTTGAGAATCCTTTATTTTCTCCATGAGGGATGGTTGAGAAACCATTTGAGAAAGGATTGATAATTTTCCTCACTTCAATATTTCATTTTCCATCCGCTTAAAATCTATGATTATTATATCCTTCTAATCTCTCATAATGGATAAAGATGTTGGATCATTTCTACATAGAACATCTAGTACCTTTGTTTCCTTCACTTGATGGAAGTGAATTTAGAAATCATAATCCATAATGAGCTCAATCCACCTTCACTAATGCATAATATTATTCTTTAGAGTGAATATATATATTTAATACTCTTTGATCGTTATAAATCTCAATCCTATCCTCATAGAGATAATGCCACTAGATTTTCAATTCAAAGATCACATTCGCCAACTCAAGATCATGTGTGGGATTGTTTTGCTCATAGATTTTCCTCTACCATGTGGCATAGTCTATCACTTTATCATTTTTCATCAGTACTCAACCTATGCATTTATTTTAAGAATCGTTTTAAACCATATAGGTTTCTCTACTTATTGGTAGTGTGATCATTGGCACAATGATAAGCCTCTTTTTGTGGTCCTTGATGATTTACTTATAATTTTGAGTCCATACAAACATCACCACTCTCATGATAGCTTAGACATTGGGTTTGAAGATCATTAAATTTCCTTCACAAATTGTCAGTAATTCAATGCTATACCAAGGATGCTATGGATCTCTGTTACAGATGCTGGATTGGGCCACTATTTAGTTGCTATTGTCTTAGAAGGCTTTAAATATATCCCTTTCCTAGTGATAAAATTCCCTAGGAATGATACTTCATACAAACACAACCCACATTGACAATATTTTCATACAGTTTCTCCCTTGGAATATTCATTAGAACAGTATTCAAATTCATATCATGTTCCTCATTATTCTTGGAGATTATTAGAATATCATTGATAAAGACTACCATAATGTTTTTGAGGTAATATATAAAGACTCTATTCATTAAATCCATGAAAATTTTTGGATAATTAATGATTCTAAAGGTAATAAATATCTACTCATGGTGTACATAACTCATTTGAAATGATATATTGGTAATATCTTCATCCCTAACCATTAATTGGTGATACCCTGACTGAAGGACCACCTTTGAGAAATAACGAGCCACAAGAAGTTGATCAAACAATTCATTTATTCAAGGTAGGGGATACTTTTTCATTATCATGATTTTATTGAGCTCACAATAATCAATGAAGAGGAACATTAAACCATCCATCTTCTTCAAAAATAGGACGGGTGCTGCCCATGGTGAATGATTTGGGAATATAACACCCTTATCTAGATTCTCATATAATTTCTTCTTCTGGTCTTCCAAATCTATGATGGCCACCCTATAAAGGGTTATTGATATAGTTAGGGATCTAGGAATATATTTAGTTGATAATTAAACCTCTTGATCAGGAGTAAGACCATAGAATTTATCAATAAATAAATCAGTTTAGTCCCTTAAAAGGATTGTGTCTTCTAGTATAAATATCTCATTTTTCTCAATTATCTTAGATAAAAATTATTTCTCATAAGGTAGTAATATATAAACATGAGACAATGATTCTAAAAGTCATCCATATTACTACATGAACTTGTAAATAATTAGAGGATGCTTCACAACGTGAAGAGTGATCTTCCTTTCTCGAGAGTTGATGTTGTTTTTGTATAAATATAGGTAATCCCTGCCCAATATAAAATTGATCTCCACTAAAGGATGTATGATGTGATTTTATGGGAGGTTCTATCCAAAAATGTTAGCTAGGGATGATTTATATACTTTTGATGCAATAATTTCCAAATTCATTGTCATCATAGATAAATCAACCTCCAAACATTTAGGTGGTTTATGAATAGTTCTACTAAACATGTAATATATGCAAGAATGTGTAGCACTAGAATAAAATAGTATATTCACAATTAATTAATTAATAACTAGAGTACATGTCACAACATCATTAGCTGACTCCACCTTAGTGGTAGTGATTGCATAATCCCTTCCTTGTTTCCTTGGATGATGTTGTTCATTTCCTTTGACTTTCCTGGGCTTAAGGAAATTGTTCACATAATTCCCATATTGTTTTTAGTTGAAATGTTGAACTACTAGCTGAGAATTGATATGATCCATCCTTAATTATTCCACATTAGTGAAATTCATTACATACCTTCATAGTTCTTAGCCATATGTCCCATATTTCCACATTTGAATCAATTCATGCATCAATTTGTATAGTTTAAAGAATACTTGCTTCAACAATTTTGACACCAATAATGTTTGATCTTCTTTCCATCATGGGATTTATTTTTAGAACCACCCATATTAAACTCCATTCTACAATTTTTTTAATGGGCCCACTAGACCAGTGAGAGTCTACGATCTTCATTTCAACCATGAGGGTACAACATGTAATCTCCTCATAACTATCAATGTCACGATTCAAAAATAATTTTTATTAACCCAACATTATTCTACTAATGTAGTGATCCGAATTTATTTATGTTTTCATAACAATTATGGAGAACTATCTTGAAATCCTTTGGAGGTTTTATTCGTGCACCCTGATGGAATCATCTTCATTCTTCTTATGTTTGAGGAATTGTCTTTCTGTATTGAGATGAGGGGTTGAAGGATAATATTTATTGGAAAATATTTTCTTATATTACTCCGAATTTATAGAATCAATTTTCACCAAGGAATTAATATTAATGATCTTTTTTCACAACTGATTAGCTTCCCCATCAAAGCGATAGACTATCGGCATTACTTTGTCTTCTTATGAGAATTATAGGACATAAAATATATTTTCAGTGGAGTTAATCCACTGTTTCGTGAGGAGTGGATCAGAAGATCCACTAATCATGGGAGGCCTTTTCCTCATGAATTATTCAATTGAAACGTGCTATCTTATTAGAGGAGGAGGGTGTAGCACATGATTCATGTCATTAGTAACAACTTGATCCTTCTATGAAAGTACTATCCTATTGTTTTGAGAACCTGTTACCATTATATCAGACATATCCTTAGGGAAATCCTCACATTTCCTATGAAATTAATTTTTGGAATGTGTTCTTCTATATCCACCCATTATCTATGAAATATAATGTACAATTAGGGGTCTTTAATACATAGATATAAATCATAAAAAATGAAACTTTATACATAAAAGGATAAACTTTTAAAGGAATAGTATATACTAACATGTGATTCCATAGGATTCAATCACGGTTATCCCAGATCTATTTCCCAACATCTATTCTTATGGGATTTTTCCATTTAATAATGGTTTTTACTATTTTTATGATGTTACCCAAGCATATCCCCCGAGTTTGTCAAACTAGGAGTGCAATGAGGCCCATTTTCTTTCTCCAGTTCTTGTTTGAGTGTATTTCAAAGTGGAGCTTTCTGGTTTTACCCATAGATACATAAGTAATAGGTCCACCCCCACATTTTCATATCTAGATATGTATTTATTAACTTGATAATCCACTTACTCTTCAAATACAAAAATTTAGGGATTCTTTCATATAAACAGCCTCAACCATAAGGGTCTTAGAAAAGTTCTATATTCGTAATCTAAAAAAAAATTAAACCATCAACTTATATCTACTATACTGAACCTTTCCTTTCACAAATATAATTACTTGATTTTAAGTATAATAAATAATCATATTACCATCCTAAGATCATAGTTCCAAGTTCCATGTAATACTAGGTAAATAAGAATTAAAAATGTTGATTAAATAAAACATTTAGTTATTTAATTTTCATAAAAAGATATTAACTTCAATTTTTCTAATACATCATAAAATGATAACCTCGTGAATAACATGAACAAAGGGATGATTTAAAAATCCATGTAAATTAATATGAATAAGAATAAACCATTAAAACATGGGTTATAAGGCATGATATAATTATATAAAAAGAGATGGAACAGATGGAATCATAACATATAATCATGGGATCATATAAAAATAGGGTCATAGTAATGTGGTAGAAACATAAAACATTTCTCTTTCAATTTTAAAGTCTCATTTCACATAGAGGATCAAAAGTCAAGGTTATCCACCAACATCATTGCACATGGTAGCATGAGACCAGCATAACTGATTGGACCGTTGCAAAAAACATCTCATCAAACTCAACATTACCTAATGAATTTGATTACTATCTAGGTGAACCCATATTCACATGTTCATGAATATTAATCCCATATATATAATCATACATAATCAATCATACATAAACAAAAGTGTTACCCATTCTATGATTTGTGTATTATAATCATGTCATAAAGCATAACAAATGGGAGTATAATAAACATATCCATGAAAGAAATCAATTAGATCAATAATGGATAATAATTATTTATAATAGGAATATGTCATAATAATTGACATCAACATGAATTAATAACATGTTAAAATGGTATTAAAAAACATTAGAATTAAAACATTTTATTATTGTTTATGGAAAATGTCAATGTCCATTTAAAACAGAGAAGGGCACAATATTTTATATAAGACTATAAGTGATCCAAGAAATTATTCATAAAAAAAGTGTGGTTTTTTGAAAATAATAGTTTCTTAAAATAGATTAGGAAGCATAATGGAAAATGGTTATAAATTTGGTAAGGTCCCTTAAAATGGGATTCTTTATCGAGACTTATTGGGGAGGGAACCATATAAAATGTATATACCCTAAATATAATGAAGAATGGATCATGATATATGGTTTTGGAGAATATAAACATAATTTGGAATATGTACATAAGAATGAAAATATAGGTTCATTTGGGTAAAAATAAAGATAGAGAAACCGAAAGGAATAATGAAGGTTCATATAGAATCCCTTACATTAAGTCTGATGGTTTCCTTCACACAATCTTAATGAAATTAATAATAATATTAGGTTTATTAATTAACAATTTCAGAACCTCTTATATATTTAATTGATTTATTTTGACAATATAATATTAAATCATGGAATTTTGATGGTATAAGAAGATCAATTTCATTGTTCGGGTGTGTATGTTTCTGTGGTTTTCATGACTAGTTTACTAATATACATGTAAGGATAAATATGTAAGATGATAATGGTTGTCCAATATTGAAGTGGTATTTTATTATTGAACATCAAATAGATTACATTGGTACAAAATTCATTTGGTTATCTAGACTATGGATGAATCATTATATAAAACATTACTGATAACCATTTGGGTTAATTGGTGGTTTTTTTCACAATGAACACGTTTTTCTTCATAAATTAATTTCAGGTGAAAAAAAGTTTCCACAACCATGCATAAGGTATTACACAAATATTAGAGTAATTTTAAACCACAATAGGGTTTCATGACTAGTTTTTATTATCTTAATAGAAATTGAAAACCCAGTGTTCTTGAATGTGATAAATCAACACATCTTAGATGCTGTTTTAATTTCTAGTATAAAAAGTGGGGAAATGATATAAGATGATGAATTATTCCATGATAATAAAACAATTATGTAGATATAAGGTACTTAAGTTATCATAACATTTATATGAATGGTGGTGAGGAATGGAAAACAGATAAAGGAACATCTAAGAAAATAAAAGAAATGAAAAGATGAATTTGCCTCTTGAATTTATCATTCATGATAACCCATTTAGGGGAGAATATTTGGTCATTTTAAAATTACATGGGATTTTGAATGTGGGTAGGAGCTTGGTAGGATAATTTAGTAGAGTTTAGACAATGAAAAAGGCTGAAAAAGGAGTTAAGAGAAGAGGGTGTTAGAGTTGTATTTATAGTGGGGGAGAGGAGGGGTTTTCCACTATTTTAATCATTATTTTAATATTTTTCCTCAAGACTTTTAATATTCTTGATTTTTGTGACAAAAAATAGTAAATATGACATTTGAGTTTGAACCAAGGGTTCTCACATCAACATAACATCATCCATGACTCAATAATTCATGAATTATTTATATTTTCTAAATTATCATATTTCTCTATTCAGATAAATTCATGTAGTTCAGAAAAATAAAAAAAAAATCACCTTAACCATTTTGAAACATTTATAATTCAAAAATGAACTCCATCTTTTAAAATTTATTTTCAAAATAAAATAATTTTAATTTTTAATTAAAATCAAATTTTACTTTATTAGAATAAAAAATTTTAAAATTAAAACTGCTTTTCTAACACTTTGAAAAATTAAATAAGGCCCCATAAAATAATTATATGATAATAAGGCATAAAAAAACAAATTTTGGAATTATTTTAAAGAAAATATATTTTATTTTAGTTTTTAAAATTACGAATATATCCCAATTAAATATATATGATTTACAAAAGTACCAAAAATTAATCAAAAATTTATAAAATATTTATTTAACTATACTAATATATTACTATAACATATTATAACTTCAAAGATAAGTAAATTTTATTTATACTTTCATTGGTCATTTTAATGTTACATGTGTCAGCTTACTAATCATAAGGGTCACAATACTATTGCAATGTTTAAGTTACTATTTCATCAGTGTATGTTCATTAACTTCAATAGATACATTTTGTTTTAGTAATTCATCATTTATAAGGTCTTTATTGTGTTCTACAAGTATTATTATGTGATTATTCTGTAATACATAATTATAAGAAGGGAAATAGATTGATAAAACATTGGATCATTACTAATCACATGTGAATGAATATTTGGAATAGATATTCCCCTTACCAAATATTCACATGGATAATATATTAATAATCATAATGAGGGAATGTATACATTGAACATCATAAATAAACCATCGAGGCCTTGACTAAGACACCAAAAAATTAATTTTTTTGGCATCTGCTAAAATTCATTTTTTTTGCTTCATGAGACCTACTGATGCAACGATGGGATATAATAGTCCCCACCCAACCTATATGAGGTAAAATGCATCCATAATATGAATGAGGTGAAACATAAAAAACACAAACATACAAAATATAAGTATCCTTTTTTAATCTGAAAACATAATCAGTAACCATTATGATAGTGTGGTGAATGGTATCAACCACGCACATCCACTATCAAATTGATTGTAAACCATTTAATAAAATATGGTATATGATAATCATAAGAGGAGAATATCAGAAAATAAAAACATTAAACAGATGAGTTGAAAAATAAGAAAATACTCTAACATAATCATTGAGGAATTATTGAGAAAAATATCAATTTTTACTTTACATAGAATACTACTTTTCAACAAAATCATTTTTATTTTTCATAATAGTTTATGTAAAACCAGATGTAAAAAAATTATTTTGTAATGAAAAAATTGACGATTTGATAAAAAAATTGGTGTCTTAAAAGTAATTATTTATTGTACTTGAAAAAGGGTATTAAATCGAGAAGTTCTCATTAATCGGGCTAGGTTTGTAACACCCCGACCCAGAAGCCTAGAGACGGTGCATTACATAGATACATTACATTGGCATGATTACAAGGAATCACATCCAAAAGGACCGATCAGTTTAGCAGTCTTGGAAAATAGATTACAAACATCAATGTTACATTACACATTCAAAAATAAAACACAACATAAATAATTTGTAGGTAATGTAATTATTTCACTAGCATAACCTTGCATTTCAAACATAATACACTTCTTAGGATCCTAGGAACAAAAAAACATAAGGAAGTAGTCAGCTCAGTTTCTCCGTAAGGGTAAATAATATAGCGGAAGCTACAAACATTTAAGGTAAGAAGTGTTATAAAAACAACATCCTTTTAAACATAAAAATAAACCTAATATGGAGAAGATAAATCAATCATTACCATATAAAGATGCACCTGGATATTATACTAGTCGATTAATCACATTTAATAATTAATTTAATAATTAGGGAATCCCTAACGCCGGAAATCCTTACCCTATAGTCATGTCTCGTTCCAAGACTAAAAGTAAAATTTTTATGATGGCCTTGTTTCAAGGCACTAGTTTTTCTAATGAGACCTACCGATACATCGAGGGGCCATACCGGGCCCCACCCATCACTTACTAAGTCCACTGCATTCTTCAAAAGAAAATTTTGAAACATTACATAAACATTCTAATTAAAACTAGCAAACGAAATGTCAATAATTGAACCAAAAACCATGAATGGTATAAAAATAGCACATTCTGAGAAAAAAATATCATAACTCATTCAATACAATATTAATGACTGTATTTAAAATAAATCATCCTCAATCAAGAATAATATCCAAAAAGTATGTTGACATAATTGAAAATAATCAGTAAAACCCTTTAATAGAAATATATTTTTTTTTTCATGAAATCATATAATAGTCTCACAATTTATAAAGGAAGATGTTTAAAAGATATTTTTTAATCAAATTGTCCCATACCACTTTGAAAATTTTTAATGGAATTATCATTTTAAAACATTCATGTCCATATAAATAAATCCTTGAAAGCATTATGAAAACATGGACATTAATGAGAATGATTTAAGAGAATAAATATTTATAACATTTAAAATGATACATTAGTTAAAGAGTACATTAAAATAATCATTCTGAAATTTCATTTATGAAACTTGAACAGGAATAATAAATATGTCCCAAAACGTACATACACATAAACAATCTCGGATAATAATGAGATTGAGGAAATTATCCTTACCTTGCACTTTTGTTTGGGCAAGGGTATGTTTAACATCTTGTATAATGACCATAGTATGTTATTAACTTATACCAGAACCATATTACTATTTATTAAATCATACATGATTAGTTTATGACTTTATACTACCCATTTAATAATTATTTACATGTTATATAAACATTTCATGTAATAATTTCTTTCTATATCATACGTGTTTTAACTTGTTATTCCTGATCGCATCATTTAGAGAATAATTTAAATACTTGAAGAATATAAAACATGATTTAAATATCATGTATATTAAAAATTTAAATATGTATAATAGATAGTTCTATGAAATTGAAAACAACCTTTATGGATATGGTAGTCTGTACGTATGCATAAATGATGTTTCCTTTTTCATATCATATTGAACGGAAGTAAGTTAATAAGATATATTTAAGAATATATATATAAATATATATCCAGTAGAATTATTATGTAATATATTAAATACATATTAATAATATATATTTTTATATTCATCATTGAATGGTTAACGTGGAAATGAATCTCATCGCGTTGCGGAGACGGTAAGTCGTATGTACACATGTGAAACGAAATTATTTACTTAATGATTAAAATGTGTGGAATTGGATGTTATATTAATTTTACATAGAAATTATCATTTTATATTAATTATTTATATACATATTACCCATCATTATATCCATCAAAATAATATAGTGTTGAATATAAAATTACAGCACGACGTGGAGACAGTATGTCGTACGTACGCACACATGGTCACATTATCATTCATAGGATGGATAGAAAAATGAGTAAGGTTGTACCATATTTATAATAACATCAAAGTATGTAGAAGTTTTTGGAGTTATTATTTTTGTATGGAAATAACAAAGAAATATAAGGTGGAAGATGAAAAGAACTTCAAAAGAGGTGATAAAAAATTACATATTCTTTGGGTGTTTCCTTTCTATTTGAACAAAAATGCTCTTAGGTTGGCTTTTTTCTCAATATGAGGCCTCATGGATGAAGTGAGGGATGTTTGGGGGAGAATTTTGAAGGGTTTTCTGTAAAAAATGGCTTTGAAGTTGTGATTTTTATAGAATGGGGAGTACCCTTTTATAAGAGAGGTGAGGGTTACTTTAAGAAAAGTTTGAAATATTATTTTTTTATAAAATCATATTCGGTTTCTAATGGCTCCATATGAATTTATATGGAGAATTATGTTCTTATGGGTAGAAATAATCTCACCCAATAGGTTTTAGACAAGTATATGTTACCATTTTATTCTTCTCATCTAAATTTTACTCTTAGTTAAATAGTTTATCTTTTACAATGTGTTCTAATATTTCTATATTACATGGTTAATAAAATTACTATAAAATGACTAGAGAACCACAAGTGGTTCATTAATGACATATATATCATTATAATAGTCCTTTGGTTGAACATTCGATTTTTAGGACAATTAAATAATTTAATAATATAATATTTGTTTTCAAAACTCATTTATGTCAATTTTGGCACTATTTGGTATTTTGTTTTTATGGAAGTCATATAAACATGATTACTTCGAAAATAATTCATTGAATCAACCAAAAAATGTCATATTAACCTTAAAAATAATTGTAAAGTATCAAAATTCTCAATTTCATTAATAAGGTAATTACTACATCATCATTGTGTCATAAATAAATTATATTATTTAATGTCTAAAAATTATAAATAAAATACCATTATATTGGAAATATTTTTTTATTTCTAATGAATATTTATAGTCAAATTTATCTTATGTATAACCCTATATTAAAATTGTTTTTCCTATTAAGCATTGAATTTAACACATTTAACTCTTCTTTAAATAAAATAATAATAAATTTCACGATCTAATCCAAGTGAAAAAAAAGATCATATATTACTCCTAAGGTTGGTTGTGGTCTAAATACGCTTGTACAATAGAATTCGGATATGTGTTAAGGTAATTATAATATCATTTTTACCTTTAATTAACCTAGTTATTTTAAACTATAGAAAATAAAAGTCAAAAGTTTCTACTAACAAAAAATTATTTACATCTTATTGAACCACATTCTACATATTGATGTCAACCATTTCTCTAGTATTTTTGAATTTGAGGTCACAAAATTGGTAAAATTATGTTCTATGCAAATTTATAATTATGCCTAGAAGGTGGGTAAAACACATTTAAAAGTTCAATTAAATATTATACATCTAATTTTATTATAAAATGACTCCAATGAATTACATTTAACTTATATAGGTATTATATATATATTGACTTAAAATAAATTTAAATAAAATAAATATTTATTTAAATAAAATGTCAGTTTTAAACAATAATAGAGTGTTTTTCATTATTCATCAAATAATAATCATTTTAGGAAAATACCAAAACATCACCCTTAGATAATTTGGATTTTATGAATTCAAAAATAATTTCTATTTTACCAAATTCAAAACATTGAAGTTGCATTAATTAATTTATAATTAATTCCTATTATCAAAACCAAAAAGTGGGCTTTTATATAAGTAAAAACATTCAAAATATTGACATGTGTTTACATAAAATATAAATGTGAAATTACATATAATGACCTAAATTGTATTAAATGATAAAAATATAATATAATTTTGCTTCCAATCCATTAAAATTCAATATTTAATGCTATAAATTATTTTGATTGAAAAAATTATTATCAAATAAAATTTAGTATTTGTCACTATTCATCAAAAATATGAAAGTTATCATAAAAGTACAAAATATTTATCCAAACTAAAATTTTACATCAAAATTCTAAATAGAAATTTAATTTCATTACATTGAATATATAAAATTGTCAAATATTGGTTTTGGAAAGGGTTCGCCATTAAAATAGAGTAAAATTTAATTTTTTAAAAAATAATTCAATTTTTTTAAAAAATGAATTTGTCCATATATTATTTCTAAGAAACACATAATATGGATTCTAAATTATATGGAATATATACAATTCAAAATTCAATTTTTACTATTCCTAACCACTTTTTGAATGGCTAGTTTGGTAAGTCGTGGTGTGCTTAAACTCGATGTTGCGGGTAGTGCTAGTTATTTAATTACATTGAAGAGATAAAGTAATATGAAATATTAATATGTCACATTCTCCCCTCCTTAAAGAAATTTCATCCTCTATATTTGAAATATTTCATCAAAAATAATTGGTTAAAAATTGAAAAATACCTTTGTGGAAAACTGATATCAAAATTTGGGTTAATAAAAATTTAATCTTAATAAGAGAGAAAGGGAAATTAAAAAGTCACCACCAAATTATGATATCTGTTAGGAAAACATTTTTGGAAATTAGAGACACATAATTTGAGGAAAACCATAAATATTTATAAGGAATAATTGAGTCCATAAATCACAAACAAGTGTTAAATTGAGTGCCTCAAAGCTATAAATCTATGACGATTTAATATATAATTGGTTCTACAAAACACTAGGTATTAGGATAAAACATTTTTGGTTTTATGTTACCTTACCAAAATTTTAAGAATTAATTTATTCATATTATAAGAAGAAAAAATATACTTGACAAGTATAGTTTCATCCTTCAACTAATTCCTACCACAACCTCATTTTTCACTTCATAAGATAATAGAATTCTAAAATATTCTATTTATCCTAATAATATAGGGTTCCAAAAATAATTTATTTATAATTCATTTATCAGGCTATTTAAAAAATTACATTCTAAAAACCAGGACATACCGTAGGCCAGTGGTAGGTGATTCACCCTTGCCTCCCTTTGGTTGCAGGTTCAAGTCTCGCAACCTTGCCGGACACGACGGGTTGTCACCTCACATCCGAGTTGTCATTTTTATAATAGTCTAAAAATAATCTTAAAATATGGTTTAACCATAACAATGGTATCCACTATCAAACTTAATCCATTCCAAACTTTATTCTTATCCAAAATACTTATGTCCAAACTAATAGTCCAAAATCTATAAGGAAGGTAAACACAATGATGATGTTTTTTTCCATGTAATAACATGTGAATACCTTCATCATGTATTATATTAAGTCACGGTAATCCCATGAATTACCATAAAACCTTATTGATTACATTCATGATCCCATATTGCATATAGAATACTAGATATACTCCTTATATCCAAAAATTTGGTAAACTCCAACCATAATGGAGTAAACAAACAATTAATTATTTTCAATGTAGTCATGAATATCAAATATAATTTATCAAAATCAATAACATTTTATTCCAAAATCACTATCTCATTGACATAACCATATTAAAGATTATCTTTCATTCAATAATGTATTTTGCAAAAAGAATAACTTTCTATTAAGTAACGTTTCTTAGAACCATATAATCTCAAATCCTCAATGAAATAGTACTGTAGTTCAATCCTTATTTATTTACATTATTCATATAACAGGAAAATTGTTGATACAACACTAAAATGAAATAATTTGTTAATAACAACATCAGAAAACTCGTGATTCTCTTCATATACAGTAGTTTCATAACATGATTATTATCCTATAGCATCATTTGGGTCATACTCTAATGATTTGGACATTGATTCGTGTAGTGTCCCAACAACTTGTTATTTGCATTATATGTTTGAAACCTATTTCTTACCCTTGAAATAAATTACTTTATTTCCTTTTACTCCAAACTTCTAAAAGGTTCTCATCCCAATCAAGCATTTACCAAAGAGATTCTTCCCACAATTGTCACATATGGGAAAATCCTTCATTCCCCTATTCACTTTATCAATATTTCTATATACCATACTTTTCTTCTCTTTCTTCCCTTCAAATCCATAGAAGACAAATAATTCTTTTATTATATAATTAACATATGATACAATTTATTCATATAATGAGAATTTGTGGGAGAATATTTTTATTCTAAATGTTGGCTTAATACCATGAAATATATGATCCTTATAACTCTCTGCATCATGTATATTACTATAGTTTTCAATCATTCTACCGAGCGCCATTTCTAAACAATGGAATACACTCAGGTAGTTTTTGAATCACTATGCATAATTCCAAACATTTGAAATACATAATGTAAATTGAAATGATTATGCATAAAATCTACAATCATAAAAATGTTTTCATTCAGGATGTATTTACACCTAAATCCTTCATAATGTGTTGTAAAGGAAATATGAATTATCTTTATGATATCCTCAGGAGTGTTGAAACCAAGAGTGCAACAACGCCTGTTGTCATGTACCAAGATATCTCAGGTCAAGCCCGAAACTCTTTATCTTAGTTTTCACTCCAAGGTACATCTGTGCCAGAGTTTCCTCTACCTAATCATATCTAGAAAGAGATGTATTTTTTGGAAAATACACCAAATCTCTACATTTTCAAAATTTTAGGTTGTTATTCTATACTAATCCTCAAAGTCTATCTTATGGTAATGCTCTCTAATCATATTTTTTCAAAATCTAGTTTCCAAGGATTGTACTATACATTCTCTGATACCAACTATAATGCCACGACCCTAGAAGCCTTGAGCCAGTGCATTACATTAATACATAACACAGTCATGATTACATTGAATCCAGTCTTGATAGACCGATCAGTTTAAGAAGTCATGGAAAATAGATTACATACATGAACGTTACATTACACATTCAAACAAAAATCACAACATAAATATTCTTTTGGGTATTTTATTATTCCACTATCTTAACCCTTTATATCAAAGATAATACACTTCTTCGAATACTGGGAAAAACAAAACATAAGAAATGGGTGAGCTCAGATGCTCGGTAATGGTAAATAAATTAGAAGAAGCTATAAACATTTAAGGAAAGATGTGTAATAACAACAACCACCTTTTAAACATAAAAAAAGTCATAATATGGAGAAAAAGAATAAAAAATTACCATATAAACATGCATAGGGATATTATACTAGTCTAATAAACACATGTAATAATTAATTTCATAATGAGGGTATTCCTAATATCGGGAATCATTAACACATAGTCAAGGACTCGTGCCAAGACTAAAAATAAAACTTCTTTCAAGGTATAGTTCCAAGATGTTAGTTTTTCTAATGAGACCTTCCGATGCATCGAGGGGCTATAGCGGGTCCCACCAGTCACTTACTAAGTCCACTTCATTCCTTATATGAAAATGTTGAAAGAAAACATAAACAGTCATATTAAAACTAGCTTAATAAATGTCAATACTTTAACCATAAAAAATTAATGGTATAAAAATATCATATTCATGGTCAAACATATCATAACTCATCCAATACAATACTGTTGATTTATTTTAAAATAAATCAACCTCAATAATTCATAATACCCAAAATGGATGTCGACATAGTTGAAAATAATCAGTAAGCCCTTTGAGAGAAATATCTTTTTTTCATGAAATCATTTTAAATTCCCACAATTTATAAAGGAAGAATATTAAAATTTATTTTTTAATCAAAGTTTCATAATTAACATTGAATCTCTTTAATGGAATTAAATTTTTTAAAATTTAGTTCTATATAAATATATCCTTAAGCACATTTTGAAATTAAGGACATTATTGAGAAAGAATTAGAAGAATAAATATATAATACTTTTAAAATGATATTTAAGTTAAAGAGTAGCATAAAATAATCATTTTAAAATTTCTTTTATGAAAAATAAACATGGATAATAAATATGTCCAAGAAAATACATACACATAATCCATCTCAGATAAAAACGGGATTGGGGATTTAACCCCTACCTTGTACTTTCCTTTGGTTCAAGGTATGTTTAACCTCATATATAATGACCATAGTATGTTATTAAATTATAAAATAACCATATTAATATTTATCATATCATAAATTAGTCTATTTTGACTTTATACTACCTATTTTATTAAGAATTCTATGTTAAATTATAATTTCTTATGATAATAATTTTCATTATCATACGTGTTTCAACTTGTTATTCTTTATCATATCATTTAGATAATATTTTATATAATTCTTGAATATAACACAATATTTATATATAATATATATTTAAATTATAATTATGTATAATAGACAGATATATTAATGGAAAACACTATTTATGGAAATGGTATGTTGTACATACGCATAAATGGTGTTTCCGTTTTCATATCGTATTGAACAGAATTAATTGAATAATATATATGTATGTATGCACACAAACACACACACATATATATATATATCTCCAATAGCATTATTATTTCATATATTACATACTTATTAATAATATATCATTTTATAATCATCTTTGAATGGTGAACGTCGAAATGAATCTCATCGCGTCGTGGAGACGTTAAGCCGTACGTACACATGAGTGACGATATCATTTCAATAATGATTAAAATGAATGTAATTGGATGGTATAATTATTTTATAGATAAATTATAATTTTTTTCATTATTTATTTACATATTACTCATCATTATATCCATCCAAATAACATAGTGTTGAATAACAAATTACACCACGGTGTGGAGACGGTAAGCCGTATGTACTCACGCATTGTGACAATATCATTCATAGGATTTGTAGAATAATGAGTATGGTTGTACCATATTTATAATAACATCATGGTCTGTACAAGGTACTGGATTTATTATTTTGGTATGGAAATAACCATGAACGGGAATGAGGAAGAATAAAAGAACATTGAAAGAGGTGATAAAATAATTACCTCTTCTTTGGGTGTTTCCTTTTGATTTAAACAAAATGGATACATAGGATTGATTTATACTCAAGGGAAGTCCTAGAGGTTGAATTTAGGTAATTTTGGAGGAGATTAGGGCAGTTTTTGCCCGATGAAAATGGCGCTGGTGGTGTGATTTTGGGAGAAGGGGATGTTCCCTTTTATAAGAGAGGTGCGGGTCACTTTAGGAAAATTTTGAAATAGTAATTTATTGTAAAATAATATTCTGTTTATAAATGCACCAAATGAATTTATTTTAATAATTTTGTTGTTATGGGTCCAAATCCTCTCAATAAATAGGTTTTATACAAGTTAGTGTTACCATTTTAACATTATCTTTTAGATTTAACTCTTAATTAAATAGTTTAACCTTTACAATGTCATCTTGTATTCTTATATAACATGGTTAATAAACTTACTATAAAATGTAAAGAGAACCCTATGCGGTACATTAAATAAATATATAACATTATAATAGTCATTTTTCCAAACCTTATATTTTTATGACTATTATATAATTTAATAATATAGTATTTGTTTTAAAAACTCATTTATGTCAATTTTGACAATATATAGTATTTGGTTATTGTGAATGTCATAACCACATGATTACTTCAAATAAAATTCATTGAATCAACCCTAAAATATAATATTAACCTATAACATTAGTTTAATGCATAAAAATTCTAAATTTACATTTATTTAGATATTAATAATATCAATTGTTTTAGTCACTAATTAATAAGGTAATTACTGCATCATCATTGTGTCATAAATAAAATTTATTATTTAATGTATAAAATTTATAAATTACATATTATTATATATTAAATATGTTTATCTTTGTAATGAATATTTATAGTCGAATTTATCTTATGCATAACCCTCTATTTTAAATGGTTAAGTTATCAACCCTTGAATTTAACACATTTAAATCTTCTGCAAATAAAATAATAATAAACGATCTAATCTAATCCAACTGGATCAAAAGGATCATATTTTATTCCTATGGTGGGTTTTGGTCTAAATTCACTTTTCTAATAGAATTAGGACGTGTGTTAGGGTAATTATAATATCATTTTTACCTTTAATTACCATATTTACTTTTTTACTATGGTAAATAAAAGTCAAAAGTTACTATTCACCAGAATTATTTTCAATGTATTGGACATAATTTTACTGACTGATGCCAACTGTGTCTCTATGATTTTTTCAATTCAATTCACAAAAGCGGTAAAATAACGTTTTTGGCAAATTTGTAAATTTTCCTAGAAGGTTTGTAAAAGATATTAAAAGGTTCAATTTAATTTTATACATCTAATTTTATTATTAAATGTCTCCAATGAAATAAATTAAAATTATATAGGTATATTATATCTATTTTGAGTTAAAATAAATTAAAATAAAATAAATAATTATTTAAATAAGATTTCATTTTTAAACAATAATGCAATGTTTTTCACTATTTATCAAAAAATGAATGTTTTCAAAAAAATACCAAAAAATCACCGTTGGATAATTTTCATATTTTAAATTCAAAAATGAATTTTTTTACCAAATTATAATGAAAGGAGTTGCATTAAAAAAATAAAAATTAATTCCTATTGTTAAAACCAAAAAGAAGGTTTTCAAAAAAGAAAAAACTACCAAAAGATTGACATGTGTTTATGTGAAATTTAAATGTGAAATAACTTATAAAGACCTACATTGTATTAAATAAAAAAAATAATCTGATTATACTTCCAAACCATTCAAAATTATTATTTAACACTATATATTATTTTGATTCAAAAACTTATATTCAATTAAAATTTAGTATTTCTCACTGTTCATCAATATAAGAAAGTTATCATTAATGTTCCAAAAATTTTCCAAAATAAATTTTTATGTCCTACATTAATAGAAGAATTAAATTTCATCAAATTTAATATATATAAGTGTAAAATATGTGTTTTTGAAAATGTTACACCATTAACAGGTGGTAAAATTTCATTTTTTGAAAATTAATTATTTTCCTTGAAAAAATGAATTTGTTCTTATATTATGTCTATGAAACACATAATATGCATTATAAGATTATATGGAGTGTATAAAATTCAAAATTCAGTTATTACTATTCATAACCATGTTTTTAACGGCTAGTTAGGTACGTAGAGGTGCACTCATACTCAGTGTTGCGTGTAGCACAAGTTATTTAAATTCATTGAAGAGATAACATACTATGGATCATGGGGTGTTACATGTTTGTTGGGTGGAATAGTAAAGGAAAAATTATAATATATATATTTCCATTTATAATAAAGGAGAAATGATCAAGATAAATGAGTTTAGATAAAATCCACATAATGTAGATGTATTATATAAAAATAATTATGAATTACATTAGTGTAAATTTCAAAATGGCATAACCCGAATAAAAATGGCAGTTTGGGAAGAAATCCTTATCTTATGTCTGAAAGTGTTCTCAACATAATCTTAAATTCATGGATAATGAAATTAGATTCATTAATAATTTAAATAATAAATATTTATAGTTTTATTTTTTTTATTATAATCTTATTCTGTTCATTTATTGTCTTTTTAATGATTTATTATCTTTTTTGAGATTTAATTTCCCTTGTTTTTGTAATAATTTTACTTGTACATGATTATTGATGTTAATGTAAATTATGAATAGATGTGTAGAATTGAATATATATTTTATTAATGAATGTATATAATATTTAACACCTATATAATTCATTTGTATAACTTGGGTGAGGTTGAATCATTAGATATGATGTTACTGATATTCATTTAGATTTTTTTTTGTTTTTGATCATCAAAACCTAGTTTTGTTTTATTAATTAAAAGCATGATTATATAATTTTTATAGAACATTAAATGTTATGTAATACATATATTATAATTTTTTAACCATTAAAATGGTTTTATACCTATCCTTGAAGGTATAAATTGAACAGGAAAATGCAGTTTCCATGATCTTGGTAAAATGGCACATCTTAGATAATGTTTAAATTTATAGAATAAATCAAAGGGAGATATCTGTATGATGATGGATATTTCAATAAAAATATTAATTTTAAGTATATAAAAGATACTATAGGTATCATGTCACTATGGATAGGTGGGTTGAGGGAAGGATAAGAAAATAAAATAAATTGAAATTAGAATAAAAGAAAAGAAAGGTGATTTTTGTCTCTTGAATTTTAAACCTTGAGAACCTCTTTAAGAAGATTGGTTTTGTTATTTTGGTGAGAACAAAGGCTCGTTTACATGGATAAGGTTATTTTAATGTGGATTGGGCATAAATTCTACAAGGCTCAAAGCTTTTATGGTGTTAGGAGAAGGGGTGTTGAGGGGTGGTTTTGTAGTGGAGGATAGGGGTGTTTTTTAATTTTTTATTCGTATTTAATTATTGTTTTCACAAGACAATTAATAGATTGAGAATAATCAAAAGATATATTAAAAATTAATAAGTTATATTCGATTTTATGGTTCTTATATCATCGATTACTCATGGAATAGAGTATTTAACTTATAATTAATTTATATCTCAAATTTCTGTATTTTATTATTCACCAAAAAATCCATAATTTCATAAAAGTCCCAAAATTTCACCCATTCCACTTTTGACATATAAATACAAAAGATTAATACATTTTATAAAAAAATCTCAAAGTGGTAAAATTAATTATTAATTAAAATCATCACTTATTAAAAAATTAACAATTTTAATATTACAACTAATTTTATGAAACATTAAATAAATTTACTATGATCTCAAAATATTATCCTATAATCATAAAAAAATAATATATGAAACTATTTTGTAAAAATAATTTTTATTTTAAATAGTTATAAAATTTTATTTAAATGTTTTTTACATACAAAAATACCCATACTTAATTTAATATTTTTAAAATATTCGTTTACTTAATGTATTACATCAACATTAATTTATAATATGATAAAATTTTATTTATTATTTCATGGTTGAGGTTACTTTTTATTTGGTCAGTTTACTATTTATAATGTTCATATTTTTCTTTCTAAGGGAATGTTATTATTTCATCAGTATATATTGCTTATCTTCTAGAAATAGATCTTATTTCATTCATTCTTCATTTATAAAGTTTTTATTGTGATATATATATATATATGTGCCAATATATGAAATAATTATAATAAGGAAACATTAATTGATATAACTGTGGGTCATTGTACAGATGTATTCCTTAGTGGTAACGAAATTAACAATTTACTCCAGTTGATAATATCATCTATTTCTCATATGCACTATTAAATGGAGTTGATTGGGTTAAAGCATATAGATACACTAGGAAAAGTTCATCGATTTTCAATTTTTTGTACTTGTTGCTTATTGGAAACTACAAGACTATTGAAGGAGGGATTTGGGTTTTGATGGCTCAGCCAGCCATCAGACAGGAAATCTCTGTTGGGTCTGGTCATTAGATTTTGGTATTAGAGGTGGTTCAGTCTAAGGTAGTGCATAGATGGACCCATAGTGAGAATTGGTCTATGATTGTTACTTCGGCATGAATAAGTATGAATATATTCTCTATGGAGACATGTGTTCTCATGTGTTCCCCTTGTACATTCCCACCAACGATATATTTCTATAGTTAGTACTGGTGATAGAGGGATTCATATTAGAAGAATTATATGATGTTTTGTAATGTATAGGGTGTTACGAGCTAGATTTATGTGTAGTAGCTAGTAGGCCCTAGTCTATAGGGTTGTGGAATAGTATACATACACATGATTCGACATAGTCTCATGGGAAGGTAAAATAGTGTCTTCTAGAAGAACATTATTTCGTGATGATATTAGAATTTATGGATGTGATGGGAGATGTCTTATGTATAGTTATTTCCCAACCCATCCTGTCATTTAAAGATATATGGAATCAAATAGGGATAAATGGTAGAGGTTGAGAAATGATTAGGGTTCTCCCATGTATAGATTAGGCATCCCCTAAGAGGTGATTCTTTCGAATGAGTAAGTGAGGCTCTCGGAGGATAAGTTATTGTTGCAGGTCTATGCTATGTGAAAATTATGCCACCACTACCATGTATCCCACACTAGGATTGTAGAACTAGCTTTTAGGGTTGTAGAAGCTATAGGATTTGGTTGATTATGTCTTGGTATCCGAGGAGATAATATGATATATGATTTTTGTATTCTATGCACATTCTATTACACATGTATACGTAGTTGCAAGTAACATATTCATTTCTATATCCCTTTTGTGATAGCTAGAGCTACCCATTAAGACCTTATCCCAATAGATTTCTCCAAAAGGTCTGACTGGGTGTGATTCTTCTAGATCACCTATTTACTTGTAGTGTATGATAATACTTGGGGATATATTTTCCCATGGGACCTTCTGATCATATTTGTGAATCCATATGATTTCATATTTCGTTATAGACTAGTTTTTGATGGATCAAGCCCAGATTGACTATCATTGCAGACATATTACATTCATTCTGATTGATGGGATGATACTCTCCATTGTGTGTACAAGAGATATTTAATGACCCAATGTTTTATCAAATAAATTACCTTTTTATAATTATTTCATATATTATAATGCTATAATATTAAATACATAACCCAATACAAAACTTATAAATTAAGAATTATTTAATTAAAATGTATCTCTAATAGTTAAAAAAGATATATTGATGAATTAATAACATGAACATTGGAAGAGTAATGTGACCCTTATGAATAAAAAACTATCTAATTGTATACTAACCTCACTAATGAATGTATAAATTAAAATTGGCCAATTTTTAATTGAAAATATGATATAATTATATCATAGTATAAATAAGTAAATTTTTTTTAAAATTATTAATTACGTGTTGGTATTTTGGTATGTTATATATATTTAATTACACTTTTATGAATAATTTAATAATTTAAATGAAACATTATTTTCACAAAATTTATTTTAAAATATTTATTTGTATTACTTATGATTATTTGATAATTTTAAGAGACCTAAAAAAATTTTAAAGTGTTAGAAAAGTAGTAATAGTTTTTAAATTTGTATTTTTTGGGTAAAATTTGATTTTAATTAAAAAAAATTCCACATTTTTATAAAATTATTTTATTAAAATGGATTTCAATTTTGAATTATACATGTTGGAAAATTGTTTGGGTTATTTTTTTGTTTTTTTATAAAATACTAGAATTTTTTGTGATTATTAAAATATGATAATTTGCGATAAATGCTAAATAAATGAATTAATGCATCATTATTCATCCATGAATAATATAAATGGACAGTGGTTGTAACCCACATGCTCTATTATCAATTTTTGTGACAAAAATCATCACTATTAATAGTATTGGGGAAAAAATTAATCTGATGATTAAAATAATGGGAAACCCCTTCTATCCTCCAATGTAATTACCAACCTTCTTTATGTACTCTACTCACACCTCTCAAGCCTTGTTCCAAGTCCAAATTCTTCTTGCATCTCTCTCTAATACCCTACCCCTTGTCATTCTTCTCTTGGAATATTCATGAAAACAATAAATCTCCACTAAATTGGTTCTCAACAATGACATATTCAAGAGGTAAATTTCTCTTCTCATTTCATTTATCTTTTTCAAAGTTCAATTTTTTCTTTTTATCACCTATCTTAATTTAATACATATTTTATGATAACTAATGAATCCTAATTTAAATGTATGTTATTAATTATAATATAAATATTCATCATCATATCTTCTTTCCCCTATTTTTATACTAGAAATGCAAACACCATATGAGATGTGTTAATTTATCACATTCAAGGACGACGAGTTTCAATTTAAATTAGTATCTTAAATTATAGCCACGAAATTATATATATGGTTGAACAAAACTATTATAAATATATAGTATCACTTATTTATGGTTCGTTAATCTTTTTTTATTGATGATAATATTTTAAAACAAAAAATGTGTTCGATGTGATAAAAAACTACCAGTTATCTAAAACGGTCATCATTAATTTTTTATAAAAGGATTCATATTCACTCTATATGACCAAATGAATTTTATAACCTTGTAATAGTATAGATTTTCACTAATAACATACAAATTCAATCCTATAAAACCATTATCATCTTATATTTTTATTTTTACATGTATATAAGTAAACGAATCATGAAAACCAAGGTAACAAATGCTCCCAACCAATGAAATTGATCATCTTAACCAATAAAAATTAAATTAAAGAGATCAATAAGGTTATAATAAATAACCCAAATTAATATTTTGTTATTAAAATATTAATTAATGAATTTAATTTTTTTATCTATGACGTTAGGATCAAGTGAAGTACCCCATCATACGTAAGGTAAATAATTCTACCCGAACCTCCATAATTCCTTCAGGTAGCCATATCTTTCTTTTCCCCCAAATGAAGTTATCTTTTATTTTTTATGTACATATTATAATTTCTGTGTATATGATCTTAAATCATGTATCAATATACATTCATAATTCTATTTTAGGGATATACATGTTTTTATGTGGTTCCTTTCTCAATTTTCCCAATAAGGTAGCCTATTTTAAAGGACCTTCCTATATTCTTACCAATTTTCATGTGAAATATATAATCTATTTTGAGCCACCATATCTTTTATATAATCAATAATTCTATTATTAATACATTCTTGGTATAATTATGTTTTATTTAAAATATTATTCCAAATTCTGTTTTAATGATCTTTAAGATTTTACTTAAACCACACCCAAATATTTTAATTCTAATGATTCATAAAATCTCTTTTTTACATGTTACCACTTCATTTTGACATAAAGTATCCTGATATATGACTATTTTTTCACATTAATGTGCTTGTTTGTTCTAAATCTATTCTTTCATGGACACATTTATGATATGTTAATTTGTAATATGTCATGACATGATTATGGATCCCATTTCATTCCATTGATATCATTTATGTTATGATTTATTACATATATATAATTTATTATGTGGGATGAATATTCATTAACATGTTTTAATGGGTGATTCTTGATAACACTCTATGAATTGGGTAAATTTTAGTCTCATGAGATGTTATGTGCAATGGTCCTGTCTGTAAGCATTGACTCATGCTACCGTATGCCACTATCTTGGTGGTTAACAATTACTTATGCTCCCCTATGTGCAACGAGACTTGAATCATGATAATGATATGTTTTATGTTTCTTCCACAATACTATGACCACATGTTTATATGATCCCACGATTATATATTATGATTTCATCTGTTCCATGCCTTATGAAATCACTATGATATGACATCTAACTAACAATTTAAAGCTTTATTCTAATATTTATTCCCCTACTGGGATTTTTTACTCATCCCTTTGATCTTTATATCTCCAAGATATCCTATGAATATATATGATCACAATGGATGTTAATATATCGTTAGGAAGATTAAATAATGAAGTATTTTTTAGTCCCATGTATTCAGTTTTATGTACCTAGTCTTCCAAATAGATAATGTTTTTAATACATGGATTGTAATATGAGTATTTATTATTTCTAATATCATTTAATGATATTTGTAAAAGTTAGGTATTCTATTGTCGTAATTGGTGGAAATTTCTTTTTATTTTTTGAAATTAGGGCTATAGAACATTAATATAAACCTTAAGGAATAGACTATGTATAAGAAAACATTCCAAAATTATGTTAAGTATAGAGTATATTTTTTATCAAGAAAATGGATACATATCTAGATAAAAACAAGTGTATATTACTAATGAATAGATATATCTAGGTTTAAGTCCCAAAAACACTGCTTTAATCTAGATGCGAATGTGAATCGGGGCAGGACAAGAAGCCTTGCTGCCCTCTTGGTTTGGCACTCTTGGGGGAAATGATTTGGTAAATTCATAAGAATAGAATAAAACATTACACTAGTGTTATGAATTCTATCATATCATCAATGGTTTGGAGAAAGGTATTGTAGTTATTCATTGAAGAATAGAGAACATACTGTTTGATCTAGTGCTACGAATTCTATCACATCTTCAATGATTAGTAGAACTATTCAAACACCACCTCATAATTTGGAGGTTCAGTTATTTGTGAGAAAATAAATATGGAAATTATATACTCAAAGGGTTATAACTCATCCCCAGTAAATGTTTTTGGACTAAACCTCCCAAAAACTTTTTTCATACTTCCCCTGGTGGAGTTCAATGGTATAATGGGAATGTATTAGTTTTCCTTATACAAATCCAACCTAAATTTTCTGGAAATGGATATCACTCTTCACATCCAGATGTATCCTTTAATCTTGTACAATTGTAAGGATGAATATGGGTCCCCTTAAAAATAATTATCTCAATTCTGGTTAATCTTGTGTTTGGAGAAATCATTTATTTTCAAATGATTGGGACAATGGAGATGATATATCTCAAATATATTCCCATCATGAGGGATTACAATGATGTATTCCATGAATAATTTATAGTCCTTCCTCCTGATTGTGAGGTTTAGTTCTAAATTGATCATATTCCTGGATCCCTACCTATATCAAAAAGACATTATAGAATGTCCACCATTTTTCTACAAGGTATGAAGAAGCAATTACAGGAGAATCTAGAGAAGGGTTTTATATGACTGGGTATATAAAGTTTGGGTGAACCAATCCTTTTCATTAAGAAGAAATATAGATAAATGCACCTATACATTAATTATAGTGAGTTCAATAAAATCATTTTAAAGAAAAACTATCCCCAACTTCATATATATTACTTATTCGATCAGCTAGGTTGGGCCAATTATTTCTCTAAGGTGGACCATTGATCGAGATTTCACCAATTAATGCTGAACAGGGAAGATATTCCCAAAAATATTTTTTGAATCATGTATGGACACTATGAGTTCATAGTTATTCCCTTTGGACACAATGATACTCCAACAATATTCATGGATTTAATTTATATATTCTTTAGAGATTACCTTTACCAATTTGTTTTAGTATTTATCGATTCTAATATACTCCAAGAGAAAGGAAGAACATGAGGAGCATTTTAGTACTGTACTGATAAATTTTTGTATGGAGAAACTGTATACAAAGTATAGTACATGTGAGTTTGGGAGAGATGGTGTATCCTTCCTGGGGCTTGTTATCATCAACAAATGAATATTTGTGGACCCATCCAATATAAAGGAAATTGAAGAGTGGACCATGCCAACATATGTAACGGAGATCCATAACATTCTGGGTCTAGCAAGGTATTATTGATGATTTAAAAAAACATATGAAGATTGTCAAACCCAATAAACATGCTGACATAGAAGTTAGTGAAGTTTTTTTACTCAAGAATGTGAGGAATGCTTTAAGGATATCAAAAATAGGCTTATCACTACTCCAGTACTAACACTCCCTATATGTAGAGAACTACTTGTATTTTATATTGATAATTAAAAGTATGTATTGAAAATATGGTAATTAAAAATGATAATTTGATGTACTACGCCTCAAGTATGCTTAAAATAATTGAGAAAAACTATCGCCCACATGATCTGGAGTTGGTAGCAGTGATCATTGCATTGAAAATCCGGTAGTATTATCTCTATGGGGAGAAGTTTTGGATATATTCTAATCACAATTGTCTAAAATATATATTAAAAAATATCATAAAATGGGCCATTGAATATGGATAGAGGTCATCAAGTATTATGACATCAAAGTCCACTACCATACCGATAAGGATAATAAGGTACTTGATGCTCTAAGCCGAAGGATCGAGCATCTTTGTCAAAGAGGAGATTTGAAAAATATCCAATATTCTTAGATTTATTGAGGATATAAATGGGAATCATTAAGGTATAAAAATAATCAATCCTTTCTAAAATTATTTCTCATCCATCCCTTAAGAATATAATAAAATATTTTTAAAGAAATGATGTTGAAATTCACTAAGGGGTGGAGGCTATATGAAATAGGAAATCTTATATGTTCAATATTGACAATAATGGAGTCATATTATTTTGATCATGATTATTTATAACATATAATTCATATATAATGAATGATATTCTAAAGGACGAGTTGAGATCAACCATCTCTATTCCACTAGGGATGAAAAAGATGATTCTTGATGTCTAGGAGAATTATTGGTGGGACAATATGAAGAAGAAGATTGCTGAGTATACATCAATGTGGTTGGTATATCAAAAAGTGAATTTTGGAAGGAAAAAGTAAATGGGGATGATGAAACCACTACACATACCAACATGAATGTGGGAGAACATAACCCTGGACTATTTAAATGGACATCCAATCACATCTAGTGGAATCAATGCTCTATGGGTCATTGTGGATTATCTTACAATTACAGATCACTTTATCACAATTTGAGAGGCCTTCTCATTTGATTTATTTCACAATATATATCAAAGATCTGGTAAGGTTACAAGGATTAACCATATCTATTTTATTCAATAGAGATCCTAGATTATCCTTGATGTTCTGGAAAAGCCTCCAGCATGCTCTATGGAAAAAACAGAACATCATTACGGCCTATCATCCTCAAACTGATAGACAATCAAAGAAAACTATTCATACATTAGATGATATATTGAGAGAATTTTTTATGTACTTCAATGGAGGGTGGGAACAACAAAATCCACTGGACTAATTCTCTTGATAAAATAGCTTCCACTCCAGCATCAATGTAGCTCCATATGAATCCTTTTATGGTCAATTGTGAAGAACAACAATGTCATGGGTTGAATTCAGTGAGTGTAAGATGCTATGACCGAAAATGGCTGATGAAATGGTGGATAAGGTGATAACCTTTTAATAAAACATTAAGGAATACCAAATTAGAAGAAATATCTATGCATACATCCATCAACAAGAACTAGAATTTAACGATTGAGATATTGTATTCCTCTACATATCTCTATTGAAGAAGGGCATGAGGTTTGGGATGAATTGAATGCAAAGTCCCAGGTACATCTACCCTTTTGAGATTCTTCAACATGTCTGAGTGGTTTAAAATTGACTAACACTTTCACCTACCATGTCTAAAGTACACGATGTCTTCCACATATCCCTCTTAATGATGTACATACCAAACTCTTCACATGTACTTTCTTTAGAGGTGGTGCAGTTAGATAATGATCTTTTTTTGAGGAGCACACAGTGATGATTTAGGATTGTAGTTACAATTTTATATACAATAAGACTACTAATGTGGTCAATGTACTATGGAGGAACCATATGTATGAAGAGGTAACATGGGAACTGGAGGATTTAATAAAGTAAAAGTACCCACACCTGTTAACGACATAATATGTAAAATGATATTTCGAGGTAAAAATTTCAAAAGGGGGAAGAATGTAATGACCCAATGTTTTATCAATGAAATTAATTTATTAGAATTATTTCATACTACATAATCATATATTATTACATATACTACACAATAATACCATATAAAAAATGAATGATTGAAACAATAGGTATCTCTAGAAGATTAGGAAAGTATACTAATGAAATAGTAACTTTTACATTGGAATAGAAATGTGAACCTTATGGATAGTAAGCCGACCAATTGACCTCATTAATTAAAGTATAATTATAATATATCAATATTATATGTGACAATATGATATAATTATATCAAAGTATAACTAAATATTTAAAAAAGTATTAATTAGGTGTTGGTATTTGTTAAGTTATGTATATTTTATTACAGATTTATGATTAATTTAATAAAATAAAAGGATATTTATTTTCATAAAATGTATTAATAAATAATGATTTTTATGACTTATTATTGTAAGTTAATTTTAATATAACTTAATTCAATTTTCAATGTGTCATAAAATTAGTTCCAATTTTATTATTTGTATTTTTTATGTAAATTATAATTTAAAATAAAAATTAATCTTCCACATTTTTAGAAATTTATATTAATAAAATATAGTTCTATTTTTAATTCTATACTTCAAAAAATGGTAGGGGTTCATGTTTGGTATTTTTATAAAATACATGAATTTTCTGGTGAATAGTAAAATTTGATAATTTGCGATAAATTATAAATAAATGAATTTTTCCACCATGCTTGTGTTAGGAATGATGTAAATGGACATTGGTTCGAACACACATGACCTATTTACTATTTTGGGTCACCAGAATTAAGAATATCCATATTCTTGAGATGAAATATTGATTTGATTATTATAATAATGGGAAACCCCTCCTCTCCTCCACTATAAATACCACCCCTCTTTACCTCCCCTCCTCACACTCTCAAGCCTTGTTCCTAGTACAAATTATACTAAAATATCTTATTAATTCACTATCCCATGTCCAAAATCTATTGGTATATTAACAAGAAAAAATCATTTCCCCTGAAAAGGATCTCATGTAAGATATATTCGAGAGGTAAATTCTACATTCCATTTCATTTATTTTCATTCAAGTTCCTTTATTATTTTTCTTTCCTTCCATCCATTCATACAAATTTTATAATAACTGTAGTAAAATAAATGTACTAGAATATTTTTATTATAATTAAATAATAAATAATTATCTCTCTTTTCCACTCATTTTATATTTGGAATGAAAACACCATCCGAGATGTGTTACTTTATTATATTAATGGATGACATGTTTTCAATGTCTATTTTCATCTTCAATTTGAGTCATGAAATAATTTTATTATTGAAAAAGAATATAATATATGTATTATAACTTACGTAAGGTTATGGAATCTTTTTTTACATTATATTAATTTATAAATTAAAATGTTATCGATGTGATCAAAAACCACAAATAAACCAAAATATTAATCATTAATGTTTTATATAATGATTCATCTTCGATAAAAAAAACCCAATGACATTTCTAAAAATGTAAAATTATGTATGTTCACTAATATAATATGAAATAAATTTGGTCCACCCTTTCAAATATTACATTTTTATCAATACCTATATACATATAAACAAATCATGACAACCATGGAGACAATCACTCCCAAACAATGAAATTGAACCTCTTAATCCATAAAAAAGGAAATAAATGAACTTAATAATGTTATAATAAATCAATTTCAGGAATAATTTTTTCTGTAAATTGTAATTAATTAATTTAATTTGGTTGTAAAAGACATTTGTATCAGGTAAAGGACACCATAACACTTATGGTAAGAGATTCTACTCGAACATCAACTATTCCATTGGGTTTCTCTTTATTTATTTTTACATTAATGAGGTTACCCTTTCTAATTATTTACATCTTATAAATTCTGTTTATATTTTCCAGAATCAATTATCAAGATCCATTCATCATTGTATTTCACTTATATTCTTTTTTTATTGGTTACCTTCTCAATTCTCCCCATTACGAATACATGTTTGAAGGGAACACACCAAATTCATACCAATTTGTATGTGAACACTACAATCAGTTTTGGGAAACCATATTTTTCTAAATTCAATATTTTTATTATTAAAACCTTCTTTGTTTAAATATTATCTTATATAAAACATTATCCCATATTCTATTTTAACATCACATTAATATGTTCCTTAAACAGTAATAAAAGTTTTTTATTCTAAAGATTTTTAAAAACACTTTTTCATGTTTTCAATAAAATTTGACATCACTTATTTGATATATTCCTATTTTACTTAATGAATGTCATTGTATGTTCTAAATATATTCCTTCATGGACACTTTTATGATATTCAAATTTATAATGCCTTATGACAGGATTATGGTACCCATTTCTTTCCAAGGGTAACCTTTATGACATTTTTATTTCATATGTCTGATTATTTATGTGGAAATGATTTTAATGAAAATGATATGATATGTGAGCCCATATAGTGATTTATTTAATTGGGTAATGTTTTTTCTTGTGAGGTGTTATGTGCAACAGTCTTTCATGTTAGTAATGAATTGTGCTACCACGTGCAACAGTCTTGGTGGTTAACCTTGATTTGAGCTCCTCTATGTGAAAAGAGTCTTAACTCGTGATAAATTCTTGTTTTATATCAATGAATAATTACTATAAATACAAGTTTATATGATCATGTGTTTATAAGTTATTATTCCTTATATTCCATGCCTTTTTATATCATTGTGTCATTCCATATAACCCATTCAATAATGTTTCATTCTTATGTTCATTCCCATGCTGGGATTTTTATCTCATCCCTTTATTCATGTTATCCACATTTGATCCAATAATGTTGTATGAGAATAATGGAAGTTTATTGATTTTTATGAATATTAAATAAATAAATTTCTTCCTCAATCCCATTTTCGTAGTTTTATGTACCTAGTATTACAAGGCACTAGAATTTACGATCAATGGAAAGTAACATGATGCATTATTATGAATAAATTCATGTAATGATATGTTTATATGGATAGGTTCATTACAATTGGTATCAGAGGCATGGAATAATTAATTTTGGATATTAGTAATAGATAAAATTATTCATAACCATAAGGATTAATCATAGTATAAGAAACCATCCATATATTTTTGTAAGTAAATTGTAAGTGGTTTATCAAAAAAAATTGTCTGGTTACTAACAAGTGGATGTGTCTTGGGAACAGATGTATCTAGGGGTAAATCCTAAAAACACTACATTGAGCTAGACTCTAATAGGATCATGTGCATGACAGTGGCCTTTAATTTATTCTTCCTTTAACACTCCTGGTGGATTTGAATTGGTAAATTCATAATCTTAGTAAAAACCATTCTTAATTGAAAAATACCACAATCATAAAAGCTATAAAACTAATCAAGGATAACCTAGATCTAAACTTAAAGAATCTGGAGCTAGGATATACTTTTTCTTTACAAGTTTATCCTTTTATTTTCAATTTTTCCTTTTAATATTATTAGAAAAGTATTCATTCTCCCTAATTTCACATTCTTTTCTTAGTTAATGTTGGTAAATGGAAGAACCCATGCCAAATATCTATGTGATTTAGAATTTGATTATTTCCCTAATAATAAGATAAATATAATGGGAACTGGTGCTCAATAAATCATGAAAGTACTTGCCCATCTGGCTTGAGTTATGAATAACAACTTGAATCATGCATAATTCCATCCTCCTAGAAGGAATGAGAAAGATTACATTGAATCCTTTTTGTACAAAAAGACTCCCATGGTCAGTGGAACTGATGATCCACTCCTCATGAAATAGTAGATTAACTACATTTTATTGATATTCTCTATCCTCTAGTGCTCTGAAGTAGAGAATACAATTCTAAAAGTCGATCATTTTTAATGGGAAGATTATCAGTGGTGGAAACGGATCAAGAATATGATGTCCATTGAGGAAGTTGATTCCATGGATTGGGAGGAATTAATGAAAATGTACTTCCAATAAATAGTTTCTCTGAACACTCCATCTCAAGATAGAAAGAGAGTTCTGAATACTTATGTATAAGTAAGATGAATCTAACTGGGCATATGAAGAAATCATTAGAAGGACTGTAAGATAAGATTCTGGATTTTCAATGAAAATCGAATGCAAGGTGGATCAATTCAAAAGTGGACATAATTTGAGTCTATTAAAAGTGTTGGTGATTTGAGACTTTGATAGTTATGAGGATATTGTCCTTTATTCCCTCAAGGATGGAGCCAATATCGAATAACATCCATTGTCTCATGGTAATGGTGAACAAAATAGAAAAAAGGAGTTTAATTTTGGTGTTTTGAAAAATAAATCCCATGATGGAATAAAGAACAAACATCCCATGTGTCAAAACTGTGGGAAGAAGAATCCTGGGAACTATCTTATGGGAATAAGGTATTAATTCAAATGTGGAATAATGTGACATCCGTATAAAAACTTCAGAAGGGTTATGAAAAATTCAACTAATGTGGATGAAAAATGGATGGTTTAGTTCAATTCCATTGTGTTGTAAAATGTTTTAGTTGCAGGTAACATTGGAATTATATGAACAATTTCCCTAATCCAAGCGTTGTTAGAGGAAATCAATAACAACCTAGAAGTAACCAAGAAAGGTATTATGCTATCACAACTACTAAGTTGGATTTGGTTAAAGATATGGTAATAGGTGGACTAGTTTGTCATTCATGAATAGAGAATGTACAATTTGATTCTAGTGCTACACATTCTTTCATATCATTCATGTTTAGTAGAACTGTCCAAACACAACCTCAAAATATCGACATTGAGATATCTATGATAATAGATAATGGAGAAACTTTTGCATGCAATGTTTATAACTCCTCCATTGTAATTGATTGTGGACTACAACTCTCAAAAAATCTTGGTTTACATTCATTGGTGGATTTCAATGGTATTTTGGGCCTTGATTGACTATCTTTATACAAAGGAAAAATGAAATTTTGGAGAATGGAGATCACTCTTAACAAGCTAGGGTATCCGCAAATACTCTAAAAGTGTATGGAGGATGATGAATCTCTATCCAAATAATTATCTCAAATGTGGATAATGATTCTTTTTAAGCAATAATATAATTCTCAAATGATTAATACAAATGAGATGATACTTATCGAAAATATTCCATCGTGAGGGATTTAAATGATGTATTCCCTGATGATATGTATGGTCTTACTCTAGATAGAGAGTTTTAGTTCCCAATTGAACTTAATATAAGATCCATACATATATCAATGATAGTATATAGAATGCAAAATAGTGACCTAGATTATCTAAAGAAGCAGTTACAGGAGAATTTATATAAGGGTTTTATAAACTCGAGTGCTTCACTATGGGGTGAACTATTGCTCCTTGTTAAGAGTATTGATCGATCAATTACCCTCTAAATGTGTTATCATGAGATTAATAAATACAAGATAATTAAAAACTATCCTCTTCCTTGAATATATGACTTAATAAATCAGCTATGAGGTGCCAGAAATTTCTCTAATGTGGACCTTGGATTAGGATATCACAAATTAAAGGTGAGGTAGGAATATATACCAAAATCTACCTTTATAATGAGGTGTCGAAACTATGAGTTCATATTGATTCCCTTAGGACTCACAAATTATCTATAAATATTCTTGGATTTAATGAATATAGGGTATAGAGATTACAATGAAAATTTTGTGGAATACATTATCAATGATACTCTAATATATTTTAAGAACATGAACGAACATGAAAGAATTTGATACTGTGTTGAGGACACTGTGAAGGGTGAACTTTTTTCAATGTAAATTTAATGTGAATTCTGTAAGGAGTAATTATCATACATGGGTCATGTTATCATTGTAAAAGGAATATTTTTGGATCATTCCATGATAAAATAAATTGAAGAGTGGCCCAAGCCAACATCTGTAAAGGAGATCCACAACTTTTTGGGTCTACCTAGGTATTGTCGATGATTTGTGAAGACCGTATCATGATTTTCAAACACAATGACCAATAGCAAACATAAGGGAGTGAAGTTTATTTATAATGAATATTGTAAGGAATGCATTAAGGAGCTAAAAATAGGCTTCTCACTACACAAGTACTCGCACTCCTGATAAGTGGAATACACTTTGTGGTGTATTTTTATGATTTAATAAATGGTTTGTGATATTTGCAGAGGCAAAATGATAAAGTGATAGCCTATGCCTCAAGGCCATTAAAAATACATGAGAAAACTATCCCATGCCTAATGTGGATTTGGAGGCTATGATCATTACATTAAAAATCTGGAAAAAATTATCTCTATGGAGAGAAGAGTGACATATATACTAATTGGAAGTGTCTCAAATATATATTCACATAAAAATAGCTTAATATGATATAATTAGAATGGTTATAAATAATAAATGATTATGACTACTCAATCTATTACCATCGCGGTAATGAAAAAAAGGTTAAATATGCTATAAGTAGAAATGATATTGAATATTTATCAATGATGATAATTTAAAAGGATCCAATATTAAGAGATTTTTATATTATTGACATGAGATTCATTGAGGGAGGAACATAATCAATAAATTCTGAAATTATTTCTCAACCATCCCTCATGGAAAAAATAATGGATTCCCAAATAATTGATGTGGAAATTCAGAAAAGGGTAGAAATTATAAAAATTAGTAAATCCTCTGGGTTCATTTTTTGAAATAGATGGAGTTTTAATATTTGGGTCATGATTATGTGTACCATCCAATGTAGAGATAAAAAAATATGAATGATGCACGTAGCTTTACTTTCTATATTCTCAAAAGAATCACGAAGATGTATCATGATCTTTGGGAGAATTATTGGTGGGAAAATATGAAGAAAGAGATTGATGAGTATGCATCAAAGAGGTAGGTATGTCAAAAAGTGATGGTTGAAAGGAAAAAAGACTAATGGGATGAAGTAGCCACTACCCACACAGTCATAGATGTGGGGGAACATCATTATAGACTTTTTCACTGGAGCTCCAAGGACATCTAGGGGAAACAATGCTATATGGGTCATTTTGGATCATCAAATAAAGATAGGTCAATTTATCTCAATTCGAGAGAACATCTAATTTGATCACCATCCTGGGATATATATATATATATATATATCAAATAGATGGTAAAGATACATGTAGCACAACTGTCTATAGTATACGATTGAGATCTGCGAATCACCTTGATGTTCTGGAATTGTCTCCAGCATGCTCTAAGCACTGAAGTGAACTTTAGCATGGCGTTTCATCCTAAAAATGATGTCCAATCTGAGTGAACTATTTAGAATTTGGAAGATAAGTTTAGACCATGTTTTATGCACTTAAATAGAGGGTGGGACCAACATCTTCCTTTGGTCTAATTCTCTAACAAAAACAATTTCAACTAAATATCCAAATGAATATATATGAAGCCTTTTATAAAAAAAGGTGTCAAACACAAGAATGATACGATAACGATGGTGAGTGTTAGCTTATAGGACCTGAAATGGTCAATTAAATGGTGGATAAATTGAAAATCATTCAATATCACATTAGAGAAACCCAAATTTAGTAGAAGAGCTATACAAACAATCATCTATGAGACATTGGGTTTAATGATGGATACATGATATTCCTCCATATATCTCCCTAAAAGAAGTTCACGAGGTTTGGGAAGAAGGAAACTCTCTCTTCTGGGTACATTGGCCCATTTGAGATTCTTTATGATGTCTGAGATATGTTCTATCGAATAAGAATTACACATACCGTATCTAAAGTACACAATTTCTTCGATGTATTCCTCTTAAGTAATTATATACCAGACCCTTAAGATGTACTCTTTTCAGAGGTGGTATAGCTGGTGAATAAAATTTCTTATGATGAGAAACCAATAAAGCTCTTGGGTCATAGAGATAAATTTCCACACAACAAGACTACTCTCATAGTCAATACACCATAGAGGAACCATATGTATTAAGAGGAAATATGGGAACTATAGGAGGAAATGATGGAAAAGTACCCACCCTTGTATTCAATTAATTATGTAATCTGAAATTTCAAGGATGGAGTTTCATAAGGGTGAATGTACGTAATGACCCATTGTTTTATCCATGAAATTCTCTTATTATAATTATTTTTTATAGTATATTCATATATGATTACATGTATAACTGAATACAAATAATATAAATTAATAACTGGTGAAACAAAAGGTATATATCGAAGTTAAGAAATGTATACTAATGAAATTTTAACTCGACGATTAGAATAGTAATGCGACCATTATGAATAGAAACATAAAAAATTAAATAGTACCCTCACTAATGAAAGTGTAAAAATAATATTTATATCTTATAAGTGACGATATGATATAATTATATAATAGTATATGTAGGTAAATATTTTCAAACCTTTTATTTATGTGTTGCTATATTTTTAAGTCATGTAAATTTAATTAAAATTTTATGATTAATTTAATAATTAAAAAATATTTTCAGAAAATTTATTATAAAATAGTTTTTATAATGAATTGTGAATATACGATAATTTTAAGAGACCATATTTAATTTTTCAAAGTGTTAGAAAAGTATATCTAAAATGTAAATTTTTATATTTTTTCATATTAATTATAATTTTAATTAGTGATTAAATGTCACATATTTAAAAATTTCCTAACATAAAATGGAGTAAATTTTTGAATTCTACAGGTCAAAAAATTGTTGGGATGAATTTTTTTGATTTTTCTAAAATACATGAATTTTTTGTTAATAGTAATATATTACAATTTACAATAAATGATAAGTAAAATAATGTTTGCATCATGATTGAGTCATTAATGATGTAAATGGCCATTTTATCAAACTACAATGATCTCTTTACTATTTTTTGTCACAATAATAAATAATATCCATATTATTGAGAAAAAACATTAAACTAATGAATAAAATATTGGGAAACCCCTCCTCTCATCCACTATAAATACCACCCCTCTTTACCTCCTCTCCTCACACATATAATTCCTCGTTCATAGTCCAAATTCTACACAAATCAATCCATATTACCATATCCCATGTCTATCAGTCCATGGTCTCTTAAAAAGACAAAATCATTTTGCCTAAATAGGTTCTCAGGAATGATATATTAAAGAGGTTACAACTTCTTTTCATTTCGTTTATTTTCATTCTCGTTGCATTCTTTATTTTTCTTTCATCTCCTCTTTCCATAAAAATTTTATAATAAGTCCAATAAATTATATGTGCTATAATTTTATTTATGAGAATGTAATAATCCATCATCATCTCTTATTTACCCTCCTTTTATTATAGAAATGAAAACATTATCCAGGATTTTTTAATTTATCACATTCATGGACCATTGTTTTTCAATTTCTATTACCATCATCAATTATGGTCATTAAACATTTTTATGGTTTACACAGATAATAATATATGTAATATAACTTATTTATGGTTCTAAAATATTTTTATACACTTTATATTAGTTTGTAATGAAAAGTGTGTTCGATGTGATCAAAAACTGCCAATTGACCCAAACAGTTATCATTAATGATTTATATGATGATTAATCTTAGCACCAAATTACAAAATGAATTTTATAAACATGTAATATTATGGATGTTCACTAATAACATACAAAATCAATTATATACATCTATTCTTATCTTACTTGTTTATCATTATATGTATATAAGTAAACAAATCATGACAACCAAGGAAATAAACACTCCCAAAAAATAAATTGATCCACTTAACCAATAAAAAAGAGCATGAATAAAAGAAATAATGATATGATAAATCAATTTATCGATTAAATGGTTTAGAAAATATTAATTAATGAATATTATATGGTTTACTATGACATTTAGATCATGTGTTGGACACCATCAGACATAAAGTAAGGGATTCTACCTAATCCTACATTAATACTTTTGTTTGATCAATTATTCATTTAACCAAAATGAAGTTATCTGTTAATTTTCTAAACATCATATAAATGATATTTATATGATACAAAATCATTTATTGTTATCATTTCATAATTATATTTCTAGTATTACACGTTTTAAGTGGTTCTCATCTAAATTATTCCTGATAAGCAGGCCCATTTTAATGGAACTTCCCGAATTCAACCCCATTTTTAAGTGAACTATATAATCTATTTTGAGCCCCCATATATTTTTCTAAAATAAATTTTTATTATGAAAACCATCTTGCTTCACTTCTAGTTTAATATAAAATATTATGCCACATTCTGTTTTAAAATCTCATTAATAATATCCTTAAACCACAACAAAATTTTTTAATTCTAAAGATTATAAAAAACATTTTACATATTATCACATCAGTTTGACTAAACATATCGTCATACATGACAATTTTACCTTTTTAATTTCCATGTATGTTCTAAATATATTGTTTCATAGACACTTTTAATATATACCAATTTGTAATGCATTATTACATGATAATGGTACTCATTTCATTCCATGGGTATACATTATGTTATGTTCGGTTGCCTATGTATAATTATTTATGTTGATAAGTTATTCATGAACATGTTTTGATGGTTGTTCCCCGATAGAAATCCAATGCAATTGGTAAACATAAGACTCATGAGACATTATGTTCAACAGTCTTGGCCGTTAGGCTTGACTCATGCTAATATGTAAAATGGTCTTGGTGGTTAATGTTTACTTGTGCTACTCTATGTGAAATGAGCCATGACTCATACTAAATTAATTTTTTATGATTCTACCACATTAATATGAATACCTGATTATATGTTCCCGTGTTTATATGATATGATTCTATATGTTTCATGCCTTTTTATATCACTATGTCATTCCTTCAAACCCATGTTCAGAAGAATTATTCTTTTTTTATTCCCTTGATCTGGTATTTAGATCATACATTTATTTATGTTATCCCCTGTTTATCTTATTAATTTGTATGAGCACAATGGATTTTTGGTTCTTTTTATAAATATTAAAGAAACAGTTGTTCCATTTAACCCTCTGCTTTCAATTATATGTACTTAGTCATCCAAGAAACTAGACTTCAAAATCCATGGATTGTATTATGTTAATTTATTAGGATTAAAGTCATGTAAAAATATGTATAAAAGTATAGGGTAACTATAAGATATCATGGACTATCAGGCGGGCCTTATGATTTGGAGGCAGATAACCACCATCCATTTATTTGTGAGTTTATCCCTTAGAAGATTGGTATCATTGTACATATGGATTCCATCTATAGCGGAGGACCATATAGAAATATTCCACAATGATGATATCATTCAAACTACATAGTCAAAGAAGAACATATATGTTTAATTTCAGACTATGACTGCATTGATATTTTGTATGATTTACTAGATAATCTCTATTAAGATTTAGGAGATGGAGGTTTAGTTTTATGATCATCATGAGAAGGGTTTTATCCTTCACAATTTTTCCTTCTAGGATGCACAAATTTATTTCATGCAAAAATAATAAGGGTGAATATGGATATTTGTTTATTATTGTTGCCTGAAATAGGTATCAATAATGAAAAAGTATAGATTTTGAGTAGATAAATACAAATTAAATTGTTTTTAGGGTTTATTTAATTATCAAATAGTGGCCTGATTTATGGATTCCAGAAGTTGAGTTTTTTGAGGTTGATATTCAGAAAACAGAATATCGATGTTGTTAAAGACACTATAATTTTTTTTGATTCAACTTGGTGTGAAAAATGTACCCGCAATACTTACATATCTGATCAACTAGATACTATATACATACATAGAGAAATTATTTATTCATAGAAGAAAAATAATTTACATTGAATCAGTGGATACATTGGGATAACACTTTATGATGATCCTAAAATTACTCTTGGAACACTATCTATATGGTAAGCTATCAAATTTCATGTTTCAAATCCATGAATTTTTCATTTATGGGGAATTCCATTTAAGATCATTGATTAAATATTGACTGGTATAGGATTGATTTATTTCATTCATGGGATTCACCAAATAGCATGTCATAGGTGCAGTGTTTAATTGGATTGTTATAGTAAGACATGATATTTATGTATGAATTATATAGAGTAGAATTTACTTTGACCACCCTGAAATGGTAAGGGTATATGTATATCAAGACTTATAATTTTCGATGATCCTTCTATTTTTTGATACTATGGTCGAAGATTTATACTTTAGTGATTCTATTAGAGGATGATATGGAGTACATGGTGTATTGTGATACCTATAGTTCTAGGATTGGGTTCTCATAGATGGATATGAAGGTAGTGATCGATTATGGATCTAGGAATTTGATACCCCATGAGTGGAAATATTATACTAATGAAAAGTAATTTTCATTTGAAATATCATATCTAATTATATTTGGCCACTATATTTTGGGAGAGTGCATTGTAGTTTACTCAGACCACAATATCCTTATGTATATCATCATTAAAAAATATATGAACCAGAGATAGAGATGTTGGGTAATGTTCCTATAGAACTATGAATTTGAGAAATTTATATAAATGGTAAGGGAAATGTTTTGGTTTCTTATCTTAGGACTAATTCCAATTTTTCATAGTGGAGGTGATTCCTAGGTAGTTTCCTTCACTGTACATACCATGGTGTAGTAGAGGTGTGTAGTTTTTCTTTTGTATATTGTGGAGAGTCATCTTCTTTGTTTTCATCTGTGAGAATCTGAGTAGGGGGTGGAGGTTATCAACATTGAGATTCTATATGAATAGATACCTTAAGTAAATTTACCAAATTTATTCTATAAAGGAGTGGTGCTCGACCAAATTTTCAAGGGATGGATGATTTTTTTGATCACATTATATGAGGATTTGATGAGGGTGTTTCCCACATCCCCTATGGATGTACATCTCAGAGTGTAAAAAATCTACATGTACTTCCAATGGGTGATTTGTTGGGTATGAATGAGGTTGAGAATAGCTGAATTATTCTCGTTGGCCCTCACATGTAAGTGGGTGAATTATAAAAACTAGGTATTGATATGATTGATAAAACCTATTAACATAAATGAGTTGAAATGATAGGTAATATACATTTATTTTTCACATTGTTTCCACACACATAAAGAGGTCATGATATGATCTGGTTGATTATTAACTAACTCACTAAGTCCGCAAACTTCTTGGCCATTATGGAGTATTGTTAGTTTGGGAGTCTAGGTTTTTTTATGCATGAGAGATCATATAGATTCATGGGATACCCCTAGATTATTATATCTAATATTAATTTCAATATTACATAATTTTCGAGGAGTGTTTTGAATTAGGCCTTCAAGATGAAGTTTAGGATGAATAAAGATCTTCAAACCTAAGAAAATAGGGTAAATAGTTAGAATATCAATGTTTTGGACGATTTTATGAGGTATTATTTTTTGAAATTTGGTATGATATTAGAGGATACATTACATTAATAGTGTTTTCTAAAAATATTAGATAACACATTAATATTTTAATGGATCATTTTGTGAAACTATACGGGAGACCCTAATGGTCAAAATTATACTACACTGAGATTTTATAGGAATATCATATTCTGTTAGAGATGTTAAAGGTGATGATGTAAAAGGATCATGTGATGAATTAGTGTATTAGGACATCAAAGAAGAGAAAAAATATATTAAAAAGTTTATTTTTAGGCCCTTGTAGTTCATAAAAGAAGACCATGATTTCCTAAGGGTCTCCCCATGATGAGTATTGTGGGGGTTCAGGTGACGATAAAAGTTATCATAGGTGTTCATCAAGAATTTCAATATCCCACGTAGGGTTGTTGAGGTTTATAACTTTGTATCCTTTCCATAATAGTTGGAGTGTGTGCATGATATTTCTATGTGTTACTTCTGAGGATGTACATTCATTATCATATTCTTGATATTAAATCGGTGGAACTAAACATTGAGGAGGGATCCGCCTTATTATACTATCCAATAGTGATCAAGTATTGGTATGCTATGATCTATTAAGGACAATCCATTCCTTTGGTCCATGTGTTGTGGTAGAATGGGACCATGCAAGAGATACCTTGAGAGTGGGAGATAAATAAGTGGAATCATTATCCCTAACTTCTTCTTCGGATATTTATTTTTTATGTGTGAAAATGCATGAAGTAGTAGATGTTATGTGACTCTATTTTTTCATATAATAAATCATTGTATATTATGGAATTTTTTTAGTCCAATAAGTTGATTTGGTTTCATAATTTGAGGATTATTGGTCCTGGTATTTATATTAGAATAATATCAAACAAATTAATATCATGTGAACAAATTATTATTGAACTAGTTGAATAAATCTCAAATATTATCTCTGCACATGAATATAGGTCCATTATTGATTCCATATCACAAGGATAACCCTATGCATGATAAAAGGTTGTTCAGTGATGGATGTCCTCTTATGAAAATAATTTATTGTCAGTTTAATTAAAATAAATAAATAATTATTTTTTATTTTAAATACACATGACATAGATTAATAAATTAATCAAATTTTATAAAAAATAAACATGGTTGTATTCATTCATCATAGTGGATTTTAGAGGCGGTATTGGATGTTCTTCATTAATAATCGAGATCCAAGGATGATAGATAGTCAAATATAGTTGGATTGAGAGGAAACATATTCTGTCAAAATACATCATCTCTAGATAGTAAAACATTTAAAAATGATTGAGCCAATTTTATGTAGGACATTTCATTATAAATCTAATCCATATTTATTAAATTATTGATCATGGATTTAAATATCTTCTTTTGGTATGCACTTATTTAATCCCTTCCATGAGCCCATTTAATAATTTTAATTAATTTAATCAAGTAAATTTTTGTGTGCCTCACTATTATCCTGGGATATCAATCTTAGGAAATAATTTGATAAGAACCCAGGAAAAATAATGGTTTGGCATATTTTATACAAATTTCACCCAAATATTCTATGAATTCTTCCTTTTTGGCCCATAGAGTATTGGTTCTACATTTTTAGGGTGAGTTCTAGCAAGATTGATCCCCCAAAATTCTATATGATAAGAAAACAATGATAGATATTGAGAATTTTGGATGGAAATTGTTTATTTTTTGATGATTCATATAGATACAAGATATAGAGTAGTAATAGTTGTGGCAGTGGCTTGGTCACACTACGAGGAAATGCGTGATGGATTGGGTGGCCTTAGTCTTACCACTAGTGCTGGCTCAGACATATATGACCCTATATTTGTGAACCATAGTTCATTCTGATGTGAAACCAATGGTAATGGTGTAACGATGATGATTAGTGGTTATTTCATAGGGTTTCTATAGAAAAATATAAAAAAAAAATTAGTCTATGAATAGACACCATGTAGTCCCGTCCTACTTGAAATGGAATGGATTTTGGGGAAGATTGGGATAACATTTCATGTTGTTGGGCACAATCAATATGTGACCTGATTTGGGAAGATATTCCATGTTTCAGTAGAACACATTGTGGACCCCATATGTAAGGACACACCAAATACACTAAGAGTACACTGGCATGACTTGGGGTATATGTGAATGGCCCAGTACCCATGCACGTCCAGGTACACAGGCCCATCTAAAAGTATAAGATCATCACTAGGGGCACATTGGAAGATCCTGGGACACCAAGATGTGATGTGTATCACCCATTCCTATATTTTATCATGAAATGGATAGTTAGTACATGTATTATATAGGAAAATAAAATGAGGATTGGCGAGGACCCATTTCATGTCATTCTAAGTAGACCTCGTGTACTTTTATCAGTATCATCCTCATTAAATATCATTATTTGTACTCACATTTCAATCCATTAGTAGGATTGATCGATAATTCTTCTACATATAATTTTATGTTCAGATATGTAGTATGTTTTATAATATTACGTGTGGTGTTTAGACCTTGAATCATCTCCAACAGAACTATAACTTCAAGAAATGATTAATTATGACCATTATTGTGAGGCTTGGGTTGAAAAACCTTTTGTAGAATCAAGGTATCGACCCCACAAACTCATCACACTAGTTAGGTTTAACCCTCTTGAAGAACTGTGGTTCGCGTCCCCATTCCTCATAGTAGAATATCCCAACCCATGGTAATAAGGAATAGGACCTCTACCCATTAAGTTGAACCCCTGATGCATTATATAATGGTTCCATACTCTATATGTAGATATTGGAACACATACCATGTTATAATGTAGGTCCTCAATGCTTAGAGTGGAACCCTCTTCATTTACTAGTGTGGGGGTCTTCTTTCCATATATTTAGTAGCATCACCAAAATGTTCTAGGGTATTGGTAATGTATCTATTGAGTGGAACCCCTTATCATACAAAGATTTTAGTCCTCTATTGGATATTTGCCCCCATTTTAGGTCATATAGTGGACAGTTGTGGGTACTCTACATGGATTTTTCAAATTGACATGGGTGATTTGCGCATCGATGATGGGCCATTAGAGATGTCAGAAAACTAATCATCCTTAGATGAATAGTGAGATTGATATCTCTTTTCTATATCTTCTAGGTTTCTTTATAAGCATATATATATATATATGATTTGATTTTTTTTCTCCTATAATGGTATTATTTGAACATTATTATATCATTATATTTCACCATTTTTTGTTTTTAGAGCATCCTACAATGTTTTTTTAAACTCACCCCTACATTGAATTTTCAAACACATGTATTGTATTATGTAGCTCATGAACAGTTTCCCTTGGGTAGTGGTGGAGTGTCATGATTCTCATGTTTGTAGACTATGTATGGTGGTCATATATGGAGATCTGGAGCGAGGCTCTCTATTCATTTTTTATTCCATTAATTTTCGGGGTTAAACTTCATTTTGTGATGGGCATTTGATTTTTCATTCTAATTGATTTTCATCTTATTTTATCATAAACTAAATTATTCCATAGATGTTATTACATTTATGGTTTTCTATAGATGTAACAATATTCCCTTTTTCCACAATAATGTTGCACGAAGATGATATGGTGTAAGAATAAAGGCACACTAGTAAAAGGAATCACCTATTACATTTTACTTCTCAGTGCTTGTCTCCATCCACTAGCCTATTATAGGTGTGTTTGGGGTGGTGATGTATTGGAATTAACAATAATAGGCAGGAACCAGTGGTTCCTGTAGTTACATAGTTATAATGATGATTCTATTTATACATGAATGACTAGTCTTCATTTGTAATTCATGAAAAAATCATGGATATTAAATTTAATACTTATTGATCAATTTTTTTACTTTTCATAGACATATATAAGATACCAAATTTTCAAGTTATATCCCTTTTTTGTTTTCAGTTTGATCCATATTAGCCATGTATTATTTGAATATGGATAACATTTGTTGGGAAATTAACCTAATGTTTGACGATATATGTTTTTTGAATTAATGGGGTCTTGGAAAAAATGTGTTATATGAGTTTATGAGGTTTTTCCAAGATTGGAAGGATTTGGAGGTGTTCAGATACTTATATAGTGAAATGGGTGATAAAATTTCAATTAGGATAACTATAATCTATATAAAGGTATTTCATACCAGGAAAACTCTTCATGTGTAACACCCCAAGCTTCTATGGTATGCTTCTCTTTGAATAATGTGATAGCGTGTGTTGTACGCAACACCGAGTTCTAACACACCATAACCAATCAAACTAGCCGTTATGAATAGTAATACCTAATTTTTGAAATTATATATATTTTATATTTCAAAATGGACTTCATTTTTGGATTCGAAATATCGAATTTATCCTAAGATGAAATTTTCGTACTTTTCGTATAACTTTAATATTTTGATGAATAGTGAAAATTACTAAATTTTAATTAAAAACAACTTTTTTAATCAAAATAATTAATAATGATAAATTATAAATTTGAGTGGTTTTAAAGTATATTTAAAATATATTTTTACCATTTAATATAATGTTGGTCATTGGACATAATTTTACAATTAATACGAACATAAACAAGTGTCAATCTTTTGATAGTTATTATCTCTTAAAAACACGCTTTTTGTTTTGACAACGAGAATTAATTTTAAATTAATTTCTGCCACTTCTGTGTTTTGAATTTAGAAAAATGGATTCCATATTTGGAATCAGGATTTACAAATTTTTTAAATAGGTAACTTTTATTTTTAGACATTTTGAATAATTACTGCCGTAAATATTTTATTTACCATGGTTAATGGTAAATCCGGTAAATAAGGGTTAAAGAATAATATTATAATAATACTAAATTACCCTAAAACGTATCCTAGACTTATTTGTTGATACATTTTCGACCATAGGCATCTTTGGGTTGATTTTGGGACCCCATGGTGCCACTTGTAGGTGATAGGGATAGTTTCTTTTAATCAAGTTAAAATGAATACAAAAATGACAGAAGCATATATCTTTTAGTAAAACAATTATTACATAGGGTTATATATGTTTGATTTTAGATTATAAATATTCATTAGAATGATAAAAATATTTCCTACATAATGATATTTTATTTATAATTTTTAGACATAAAATAATTTAATTTATTTATTACACAATGATGATGAATTAATTACTTTAATATTGGAAAATTAAAATTATTGATATTATAAATACCCAAATAAATATAATATAAAACTTCTAATGAATTAAAATACTTTCCGAGGATAATATGATATATTATTATTGATTTAAATGACTTTTATCGAAGTAATCAATCATTGATGAGTTTCACAAAAATCAACTATTGAATAATGCCAAAATTGAAATAAAAGAGTTCTTAAAACAAATATTATATTATTAATTGATATTAAATTCCTAAAAATCTAAGGTTCGGCCAAGAGACTTATATCATGATAGGTTCATCATTAATGGACCACATGGGGGTCTCGTGGATGTATATAGTATGTTTATTAACCATATTATATAAAAATAGAAAGAGACATTGTAAAAGTGAAACTAATTAACTTAGAGTTAATACTTAAAGATAAGGTTAATATAAGTACCCAAACCTGTCTAAATTCTATTGGTTAAGTTTTTTTCGACCCATCCCCACCTTAACATTTTAATAATCAACTTTTGAGCCATTTGAAACCGAATAGGAATTTATTATAAACTAATATCTCTAGCTTTTCCAAAGGTGCCCCTCACCCCTCTTATAAATGGGTACTCCTCCTTCTCATTTCTTCGCACCTTCAAAGCCTTTTGGATCGGCCAAACTCTGCCCAAATACTCTCCCAACTTCCCTCACTACAGACTAGAGGCCTTATTTTGATCAGAAAGCCAACCTAAGGAGCCCTTTTGATAAAATCAAAAGGAAGAACCCGAAGAAGAGGTAATGATTTCACCACCCTTTTCCAAGTTCATTTCTTCTTCCCCTTATTCTTACTTTGTTGTTACCTTTCTAAAATAATAACTCCAGTATAATATATATTCTGTGATGTTATTATAAATATTTTACAACCATATTTAGTATTCTATCCACCCTTTGAATAACATGTCACCATACGTGCGTACGTACGGCTTACCGTCTCCACGTCGTGGTGTAATTGTTATTCAATATATTATTATTTGGATGGGTATAATAATGATATGTAACTCATGTAAATATTAAATATAACATGTTAATGATTCTGTATATATGATATAACAACCATTTATATATTATTTTAAGAATGATATTGTCGCTCGTGCGTACGTACGGACTACCGTCTCCACGAACGTGATAAGATTCATTCTCCATCGTATCCATTCAAGTATAATTATCATTTGATGATTTAAAAATGATTTTTGAGGACTTGATATCATTCTGGATATGAATAATATACAACCTATCCATTATAAACATGTCTTACGTAACAAAACATATAAAAGAAAACAAGTAAGTTAACACCCGAAACAACGATAATACTAAGATATTATTATCAAATCAATATTAAAAGATCATATATGATATCATATTAATGTATATGATTCTTTGATAATTTAATAACAATTATTTCACCATTATACAGGAGGTTAACCTACCCCAACCAAGGAAAAGTACAAGGTAAGGGGTTTTCATCTCACTCCTTATTTCCGTGAGATTCATGCCATATTGCCACCATCACATTTTGTGTGGTGTATTTACTGCCCATAATTATATTATTTGTGTAATACACTATAATTTATGTGTATTTATGTATTCATTTTATGATACCTCTTTCATGGGTTGTATGTTTCATAAGTTACCAAATTGGTAAGGGTTATTTCACAATCTCTTCATTATCCGAGGTTGTTTATATGTAATAATCTACTGGGATCTCTTTATCATCCACATCCATGTTTTCTTAAAAATGTATTTCAAAACATTTTTATTATTTACAATAATATGGGTTAAAGTCATTTATACACTTGTTTGTCTTTTTATAAGAGGAATCGTTTCGTCGTTTTCAAAACAAGGTCCTTTTTAACCTTTTCAACAGAATTAAGGTAAGAATGTTTTTTTAACTTATATGGCGGGTGTGGTTATTTTCCGCCGTTATAAGATCTTCAAATATTTCCTTACAAGCTAATAATAATATATTCAAAGAAAATGTTTTATTTTATATGGCTCTTAAATGATTTCAAAAATAGAAAGAGATATTTCTCTAAAAAGACTTTTGATTTCATCTATGTCAACATCCTTAGATGGATTTTACGCTTATTTGAAGTTGATTTATTATGATACAAAACTTCTATATTGTATTGAAGGTTTTGTGATATGTTTGACCGTGGATGTGCTATTTTTATACCATTCATAGTTTATGGTGAAATTATTGACATTTCGTATGCTAGTTTTAATACGAATGTTTATGTTATGTTTAATCCTTTTCATATGGGAATGCATTGGACATAATATGTGACGGGTGGAGCCCACTATAGCTCCTCGATGCATCGGTAGGTCTCATGGGACAAACTAGTATCTTGGAACAAGGCCTTGACAAAATCTTATTTTTAGTCTTGGCATGAGGCCTTGGCTATGTGGTTATGATATTCTGGCATTATGCATTCCATCATTATGAAAGTGGTTATTGATTTTGCATGTGATTATTCGATTAGTAGAATATCCATGTGAATAAGTAAATGGCTTTATTTCATTTTATTTATTCTATACCATGTTGAATGTTCAAGTTTGAAAGGATTTTGTTTTAGTTATACATTGCCTTAAATGTTTATTCTTATTTATGAAAGTTTCCACTATATTGTTATCATTACTCTGCATTTGAGCTCACCCCTTTTCTATGTTTTATTTTTCCCAGGAAGTGAAGAAGTAAATTATGAATGACCTGCAGAGATATTATGTGGGGATATGAGTGTGGATTATGGAAACAATATGTTGTTGTAGTGGTTTTTCATTTTATGATGTAATGTAAGACTTATGAATATATCTAGTGTTTCCAAGGCTACAAAACCAATCGGTGTTTCGAGATTTGATCTTTCTTCTGATCATGCCAATGTTATGTAATAATGCACCGACTCTGGGTAACTAGGGTCGGGGCGTTACAGTTGGTATCAGAGGATGTTTCGTACAAACCTTGGAAGCTAGATTTAGATAAACTCTTATTAGATCACGTAGACCTAAGATGAACATTGAGGATTAGTATAGAAGAACTTCCTATAATTTTGGTATTGTAGAGATTTTGTGAGTTTTCTGAGGAATACATCCCTGTCTGGATACGAGAAGGTAGAGGCGGCTCTGGCAGAGATGTACCTAGGGGTAAAACCCGAAAACACCGCTTTGAGCTAGACTCGAACGGGAACTGGTGCACGACAAAGGGCCTTGCTGCACTCTTGGTTACGACACTCCCCGGGGATATGCTTAGGATAACTCTCATTTTCATTACAAATAATTATGAAGGGTTTATGAGTATATACTTCCTCAAAGAAAACATTTTTATGATTATGGATTATATCCATAAATAGTTCAATTTATGTTAAGTGTTTTATAAGTATGGGCTATGTATTTTGATTCATAAACTGATCTAGTTTATGCCATTGTTTAGAAATGGCGCCTAGTGGAAGAAATGGAAACTGTATCAATGCACGCACTCCATATAGGGATTTCCCTCCTGCTCAAGATAATTATAGTGGGGCTGGTGATGCAACTGGTGCCGATCAGCCAATCACCATACTGGGACAACTTACTCAGGTTATGAATAATAACCTTACCCGTATGGAGCACCCTGATCCACATCATGGAGGATCAATGATAGATCTATTCATGAGGCAACAACCACCAACGTTGAATGGGAGTACAAATCCCTTAGTAGCTGAGCAATGGATAAATTCCCTAGAGAAAATATTTCAGGATTTGGGAAGCAGTGAAAGGGAAAAAGTTATCATGGCAGTTTACCGCCTCACTGGAGATGTTGATCAATGGTGGTCATTGATTCAAAAAATGAAGGAAGATAATTAAGTATCAAATAAGCAATGGAGGGAGTTCAAAGATCTGTTTTTAAAAAAAAAACTTTCCTCGCGACCATCGAGCATTTTTGGAAAGGCAATTTCTGAGTCTGAGACAAAAGGAGGATGAGAATGTCACAAAGTATGAGGCTAAGTTTTTAAGGTTAGCAAGGTATGCTGGAGATTATATACGTAACCCAAGAAGTAAGATTGATCGTTTCTTTGATGGGTTAAAACCATTTCTTCGCCGAGAATTAGTCTCACAATCCTTTTCGTCGTACGAAGACATTATCTCATGTGCTATCAAGACCAAAAAGGAATTCTATAAGTCTTATGACTTTAAAGCAAATCAAGAGAAGAAGAGACCTACTGATCAATCTGGGAATGGAAATAAGGGGAATAAGGGAAAGGTTGAATATCCATCCTGTGGTAGATGCGGGAAGAAACACCCTGGTACTTTCTTGAAGGGAATGGGAGTCTGTTACAAGTGTGGTGAAAAAGGCCACCAAGCTCGTGATTTCAAGGGGAAGAAGGAAGCTACCAATGTTCAGTGCTATAATTGCAGAGAGATGGGGCATTATGCAAATGCATTTCCTAAGCGTCAGGAGAACATACCTCAGAAAAGGCCAAGGGATCAAGGCCAGGCTTACACTATCACTACTGCTGAGGTAGAGGCTCCGAAAGACGTGGTGGCAGGTAATTTAATGGTTTCCTCAAGTTTAGCAAATGCATTATTTGATTCTCGATCATCACATTGTTTGATATCTTCCCAGTTTTCTAAGAAAATTATATATTTCCAATTTGATTTAATAAGGGAGTTGTCAGTTAAAACTCCTAAGGGAAGTATCATTGAAACAAAGTTTTGTGAATTAGTCCCCATTAGAGCACATAAGTGTTCTTTATCTGCTAATCTCATCGTCATACCTATGATTGAGTTTGATATAATCCTAGGTATGGACTGGATTTTGGACTATGATTCGAAGATTTATTGTAAGAAGAAAGAGGTTACGATTCTTGATGATAATGATAAGGAACACCTTATCTTTAGAGTGGAATCGTCACCACCTAATTCTTATTTAGATACACCCTCAATATCTCAACTAAATTCAATTATTGGGGAGGAAGAGAATTAAATAACTGTGGGTGAGGAAAGGAATGTTCAAATAGAGGATTTACCTGTTGTTAAAGAATTTGTAGATGTATTTCTGGAACATTTACATGGACATCCTCCAGAACGAGAAGTTGAGTTTTCCATTGATTTGATTCCTGGATCAAGGCCTATATCGAAGACCCCTTATAGAATGGCCACTGTAGAATTAGTTGAACTAAAGAAACAACTAGAGGAATTGAGTAATAAGGGATTTATTCACCCTAGTGTTTCTCCATGGGGAGCCCATGTTCTTTTTGTTAAATAGAAAGATGGATCTATGAGGTTATGTATCGACTACAGGGAGATCAATGCTATAGCAATAAAGAACAAGTATCCCCTACCACGCATTGATGATTTATTTGACCAACTGCATGGAGCTCAATACTTTTCAAAGATTGACCTTCGATCTGAATACCATCAGTTGTGTGTGAAGAAGGAATACATTCCGAAGACAGCATTTCGAACTAGGTACGGGCATTACGAGTTTACTATAATGCCGTTTGGATTGACTAATGCTCCCTCTGTATTCATGGATCTGATGAATAGAGTTTTCAAGGAGTATCTCAATGAATTTGTGGTGGTATTTATTGATGATATCTTGGTATACTCCAAAACGTACGAAGATCATGAAAATAACTTGCGCATTATCTTGAAGACTCTGAGGAGACTTGAATTATATGGGAAGTTTAGCATGTTTGAATTCTGGCTTCAGGAGATTTCTTTTCTTGGCCATATTGTCTCTAAAGATGGAATCTCTGTTGATCCTTCTAAGATCAAGGCAATCCAATAATGGCTAGAATCTACGAGTATAACTGAGGTACGTAGTTTTATTGGTTTGGAAGGTTATTATCGATGTTTCGTCCAGAATTTTTCCCAATTGGCTAACCCATTAACAAAGCTCACACGTAAAGGGGTTAAATTTTTTTGGACAAAAGAGTGTGAAGAATGTTTCGAAGAACTGAAGAGAAGATTAGTCAATGCTCCTATATTGACTCTACCATCGGGGAATGATGGGTTCATTATTTATAGTGATGCATCAAAGAAAGGACTTGGTTGTGTCCTTATGCAGAATGATAGAGTTATTGTCTATGCATCACGACAGTTGAAAATTCATGAATAAAACTATCCTACTCATGATCTCGAGTTAGCAGCTGTGATCTTTGCTTTGAAGATATGGAGGCACTACCTCTATGGTGAAAAATGTGAGATTTATACTGATCACAAAAGTTTGAAGTATATTTTCTCACAAAAAGAACTCAACATGAGGCAAAGGAGATGGCTTGAATTACTCAAGGATTATGATTGCACGATACACTACCACAAGGGGAAAGCAAACAAGGTGGCAGATGCTTTGAGTATAAAAGACCATGGAGTTTTGAACATTATGAGAATTGAAAGGGATCCAATTTTCATGGATCTAGTAAAGATGGACATGGGTATAACCAGGGAAGTTGAAAAATCAATGCTTTTTCAAATGGTTGCCAAACCATCTTTACTAGAAAGGATTAAGAGTTCTCAGACCGATGATGAAGAATTCCAAAGGAAGATTAATGTTGTGAATGATGGGAGATTGAGAGACTTTGTGTATGAAGATGGAATTTTGAAATTCGGGAAGAGACTTTGTGTTCCTGATATACCTGATCTAAAAAGGGAATTGCTGGATGATGCTCATAGTTCCAATTTCTCTATACACCCTGGGAGCACCAAAATGTATAGAGATTTAAGGGAACATTTTTGGTGGGACAATATGAAGAGGGAGGTTGCTGATTTTGTGTCAAGTTGTATGGTTTGTCAGCAAGTTAAAGCTGGAAGTAAACATCCTGGAGGAGTCATGCAACCTCTTCCCATACCGGAGTGGAAATGGGACAATATTACGATGGACATTGTCATGGGGCTACCAAAGACTCCTAGAAGGAACGATGCAATATGGGTTATTGTTGATCGTCTAACCAAGTCAGCACATTTTATTTCTATAAGAGAAGATCTACCCCTGGAACGTCTAGCAAGACTATATATTAATGAAGTTGTGAATCTTCATGGAGTACCCCTATCAATTTTTTCTGATCGTGATCCCCGTTTTACTTCAATATTTTGGAAAAGTCTTCAGAAATCCGTGGATACTGAACTTCCTTTGAGCACTGCTTACCACCCTCAGACAGACGGACAATCAGAACAGACCATTCAGACCTTAGAAGACATGTTGAGATCTTTCTCACTTGACTTTTAGGGTACGTGGGATCAATATTTACCACTAGTAGAATTTTTCTATAACAATAGCTTCCCTTCGAGTATTCAGATTGCACCATATGAAGAGTTATACGGAAAGAGATGTCGTAAACCAACCTGTTGGGATGACATTGGTGAAAAAAAACTTTTAGGCCCATAACTGGTGGAGGAAACAGTGGAAAAGGTGAAGGTAATCCAAAATCACATCAAAGCAGCTCAAAGTATGCAGAAGAGCTATGCCGATAATCGAAGGAAGAATTTGGAATTTCAAGTCGGTGATCATGTTTTCCTGAAGGTATCTCCATGGAAGGGAGTCATACGTTTTGGTAAAAAAGGTAAATTGACTCCCAGGTACATCGGACCTTTCAAAATTCTAGAATGAATCGGGGCTGTAGCTTACCGATTGGCAATGCCTCCAAGTCTCTCTAAAGTTCACGATGTGTTCCACGTATCTCTGTTGAGGAAATACATGCCTGACCCAACGCATGTACTCACCTATGAAGAATTAGAACTGGAACCTTATCTATCTTATTGCGAAGATCCCGTCAGGATTCTTGATACAAGAGAACAAGTATTAAGAAACCGTATGATGCTTCTGGTAAAGGTTTTGTGGAGAAACCATAAGATGGAAGAGGCAACGTGGAAACCCGAGGAACTTATGAGGAAGAACCACCCGAGTCCTTTCATGTGATAAGTATTCTAGAAATTTCATGGACGAAATTATTTGAAGGATGGGAGAATGTAACACCCCAAGCTTCTACGTACACTTCTCTTTGAATAATGTGATATCGTGCGTTGTACGCAACACCGAATTCTAACACACCATAACCAATCAAACTAGCCGTTATGAATAGTAATACCTAATTTTTGAAATTATTATATTTTATACTTCAAAATGGACTTCATTTTTGGATTCGGAATATCTAATTTAGCCTAAGATGAAATTTTGGTACTTTTCGGATAACATTAATATTTTGATGAATAGTGAAAATTACTAAATTTTAATTAAAAACAACTTTTTTAATCAAAATAATTAATAGTAATAAATTATGAATTTTAGTGGTTTTAAAGTATATTTAGAATATATATTTACCATTTAATATTATGTGGGTCATTGGACATAATTTTACAATTAAACCGAACATAAACAAGTGTGAATCTTTTGATAGTTATTATCTCTTAAAAGCACGCTTTTTGTTTTGACAGCGGGAATTAATTTTAAATTAATTTCTGCCACTTCTGTGTTTTGAATTTAGAAAAATGGATTCCATATTTGGAATCAGGATGTCCAAATTTTGTAAATAGGTAACTTTTAGTTTTAGACATTTTGAATAATTACTGCGGTAAATATTTTATTTACCATGGTTAAGCGTAAATCCAGTAAATAAGGGTTAAAAAATAATATTATAATAATAATAAATTACCCTAAAACGTGTCCTAGCCTTATTTGTTGATACATGTTCGACCATAGGCATCTTTGGGTCGATTTTGGGACCCCATGGTGCCACATGTAGGTGATAGGGACACTTTTTTTTAGTTAAGTTAAAATGAATACAAAAATGACACAAGCATATATCTTTTAGAAAAACAATTATTACATAGGGTTATATATGTTGGATTTTAGATTATAAATACTCATTATAAAGATAAAATATTTCCTACATCATGATATTTTATTTATAATTTTTAGACATTAAATAATTTAATATATTTATGACACTATGATGATGAATTAATTACTTTAATAGTGCAAAATTAAAATAATTGATATTATAAATACCCAAATAAATATAATATGAAACTTTTAAGGAATTTAAATAATTTTCTAGGATAATATGATATATTAGGATTGATTTAATTGACTTTGTTCGAAGTAATCAATCTGTTATGAGTTTCAAAAAAATCAACTATTGAATAGTGTCAAAATTGACATAAAAGAGTTCTTAAAAACAATATTATATTATTAATTGATATTAAATTCCTAAAAATCTAAGGTTCGGCCAAGAGACTTATATCATGATTGGTTCATCATTAATGGACCACTTGGGGGTCTATTGGATGTATATAGTATGTTTATTAACCATATTATATAAAAATACAAAGAGACATTCTAAAAGTGAAACTAATTAACTTAGAGTTAATACTTAAAGATAAGGTTAATATATGTACCTAAACCTTACTAAATTCTATTGATTAATTTGTTTTAGACCCATCCCTACCTTAACCTTTGAATAACAAACTTTGGAGCCATTTGAAACTGAATATGAATTTATTATAAACTAATATCTCTAGCTTTTCCAAAGGTTCCCATCACCCCTCTTATAAAAGGGCACTCCTCCTTCTCATTTCTTCACACCTTAAAAGCCTTTTGGTTCGGCCAAACTCTGCCCAAATACTCTCCCAACTTCCCTAAATACAACCTAGAGGCCTTAGTTTGATCATAAAGCCAACCTAAGGAGCCCTTTTGATCAAATCAAAAGGAAGAACCCGAGAAGAGGTAATGATTTCACCACCCTTTTCCAAGTTCATTTCTTCTTCCACTTCTTCTTCCTTTGTTGTTACCATTCTAAAATAATAACTCCAGTATCATATATATTCTGTGATGTTATTATAAATATTTTTCAACCATATTCAGTATTCTATACACCCTTTGAATAACATGTCACCATACGTGTGTACGTACGGCTTACCGTCTCCACGTCGTGGTGTAATTGTTATTCATTATATTATTATTTGGATGGGTATAATAATGATATGTAACTCATGTAAATAATAAATATAACATTTTAATGACTCTTTATATATGATATAACAACCATTAATATATTATTTTAAAAATGATATTGTCGCTCGTGCGTACGTACGGACTACCGTCTCCACGAACGTGATAAGATTCATTCTCCATCGTATCCATTCATGTATAATTATCATTTGATGATTTAAAAATGATGTTTAAGGACTTTATATCATTTTGGATATGAATAATATACAACCTATCCTTTATAAACATGTCTTACGTAACAAAACATATAAAAGAAAACAAGTAAGTTAACCCCCGAAACAACAATAATACTAAGATATTATTATCAAATCAATATTAAAAGATAATATATGATATCATATTAATGTATATGATTATTTTATAATTTAATAATAATTATTTCACCATTATACAGGAGGTTAACCTACCCAAACCAAGGAAAAGTACAAGGTAAGGGGTTTTCATCTCAATCCTTATTTCCGTGAGATTCATTCCATATTGCCACCATCACATTTTGTGTGGTGGGTGTACTGCCCATAATTATATTCTTTGTGTAATACACTCGAATTTATGTGTATTTACATATTCATTGTATGGTACATATTTCATGGGTTGTATGTTTCATAAGTTACCAAATTGGTAAGGGTTATTTCACAATCACTTCATTATCCAAGGTTGTTTATATGTAATAATCTACTGGGATCTCTTTATCATCCACATTCATGTTTTCTTAAAAATGTATTTCAAAACATTTTTATTATTTACAAGAATATGGGTTAATGTAATTTATACCCTTGTTTGACTTTTTATAAGAATAATCTTTCCGTCATTTTCAAAACAAGGTCCTTTTTAACCTTTTCGACAGAATTAAAGTAAGAATGTTTTTTTTAAATTATACGGCGGGTGCGGTTATTTTCCGCCATTATAAAATCTTCAAAGCTTTCCTTACAAGATTATAAGAATATTTTCAGAGAAAATGTTTTATTTTATATGGCTCATAAATGATTTAATAAATAGAAAGAGATATTTCTCTAAAAAGAATTTTGATTTCATCTATGTCAACATCCTTTGATGGATTTTACGCTTATTTGAAGTTGATATATTATGATACAAAACTTCTATATTGTATTGAAGATTTTGTGATATGTTTGACTATGGATGTGCTATTTTTATACCATTCATTGTTTATGGTGAAATTATTGACATTTCGTATGCTAGTTTTAATACGAATGTTTATGTTATGTTTAAACCTTTTTATATGGGAATGCATTGGACTTAATATGTGACTGGTGGAGCCCGCTATAGCTCCATGATGAATCGGTAGGTCTCATGGGACAAAATAGTTTCTTGGCACAAGGCCTTGACAAAATCTTATTTTTAGTCTTGGCATGAGGCCTTGGCTATGTGGTTATGATAGTCTGGCATTATGCATTCCATCATTATGAAAGTGGTTATTGATTTTGCATGTGATTATTCAATTAGTAGAATACCCATGTGAATAAGTAAATGGAATTATTTCATTTTATTTATTACATACCATGTTGAAAGTTCAAGTTTGAAAGGCTTTTGTTTTAGTCATACATTGCCTTAAATGTTTATTCTTATTTATGAACGTTTCTGCTATATTGTTATCCTTACTAGGCATTTGAGCTCACCCCTTTTCTATGTTTTATTTTTCCCAGGAAGTGAAGAAGTAAATTATGAATGACCTGCAGGGATATTATGTGGGGATATGAGTGTGGATTATGGACACAATATGTTGTTGTAGTAGTTTTTCATATTATGGTGTAATGTAAGACTTATGAATATATCTAGTGTTTCCAAGGCTACTAAACAAATCGGTCTTTCGAGATTTGATCTTTCTTGTGATCATGCCAATGTTATGTAATAATGCACCGACTCTGGGTAACTAGGGTTGGGGCGTTACAGTTGGTATCAGAGGAAGTTTAGTACAAACCTTGGAAGCTAGATTTAGATAAACTCTGATTAGAGCATGTAGACCTAAGATGAACTTTGAGGATTAGTATAGAAGAACTTCCTAGAATTTTGGTATTGTAGAGAATTTGTGAGTTTTCCGAGGAATACATCCCCGTCGGGATACGAGCAGGTAGAGGCAGCTCTGGCACAGATGTACCTAGGGGTAAAACCCGAAAACACCGCTTTGATCTAGACTCGAATGGGAACTGGTGCACGACAACGGGCCTTGCTGCACTCTTGGTTACGACACTCCCGGGGGATATGCTTAGGATAACTCTCATTTTCTTTACAAATCATTATGAAGGGTTTATGAGTATATACTTCCTCAAAGAAAACATTTTTATGATTCTGGATTATATCCATAAATAGTTCAATTTATGTTAAGTGTTTTATAAGTATGGGATTTTTTATTTTGATTCATAAACTGATCTAGTTTATGCCATTGTTTAGAAATGGCGCCTAGTGGAAGAAATGGAAACTATATCAATGCACGCACTCCATGTAGGGATTTCCCTCCTACTCAAGATAATTATAGTGGGGCTGGTGATGTAACTGGTTCCGATCAGCTAATCACCATACTAGGACAACTTACTCAGGTTATGAATATTAACCTTACCCGTATGGAGCACCCTGATCCACAGCGTGGAGGATCAATGTTAGATAGATTCATGAGGCAACAACCACCAACATTCAGTGGGAGTACAAATCTCTTAGTAGCTGAGCAATGGACAAATTCCCTAGAGAAAATATTTCAGGCTTTGGGGAGTAGTGAAAGGGAAAAAGTTATCATGGAATTTTACCGCCTCACTGGAGATGCTGATCAATGGTTTCCATTGATTCAAAACATGATGGAAGATAATGAAGTATCAAATATGGAATGGAGGGAGTTCAAAGATCTGTTTTTAGGAAAATACTTTCCTCGCGACCATCGAGCAGATATGGAAAGGCAATTTCTGAGTCTGAGACAAAAGGAGGATGAGAATGTCACAGAGTATGAGGCTAACTTTACAAGGTTAGCAAGGTATGCTGGAGATTATATAAGTAAACCAAGATGTAAGATTTCTCGTTTCTTTGATGGGTTAAAACCATTTCATCACCGAGAATTAGTCTCACAATCCTTTTCGTCGTACGAAGACATTGTCTGATGTGCTATCAAGACTGAAAAGGAATTCTCTAAGTCTTATGACTTTAAAGAAAAGCAAGAGAAGAAGAGACCTGCTGATCAATCTGGGAATGGAAATAAGGGGAAGAAGGGAAAGGTTGAATATCCATCATGTGGTAAATGCGGGAAGAAACACCCTGGTACTTGCTTGAAGGGAATGGGAGTCTATTACAAGTGTGGTGAAAAGGCCACTAAGCTCATGATTGCAAGGGGAAGAAGGAAGCTACCAACATTCAGTGCTATAATTGCAGGGAGATGGGGCATTAAGCAACTGCATGTCCTAAGCATCAGGAGAACTTACCTCAGAAAAGGACAAGGGATCAAGGCCAGGCATATGCTATCACTACTGCTGAGGCAGTGGCTCTGAAAGATGTGGTGGCAGGTAATTTAATGGTTTCCTCAAGTTTAGCAAATGCATTATTTGATTCTGGATCATCGCATTGTTTGATATCTTCCCAGTTTGCTAAGAAAATTTGATATTTCCAATTTTATTTAATAAGGTAGTTGTCAGTTAAAACTCCTAAGGGATGTATCATTGCAACAAAGTTTTGTGAATCAGTCCCCATTAGAGCACATAAATGATCTTTATCTGCTGATCTCATCGTCATACCTATGATTGAGTTTGATATAATCCTTGTTATGGACTGGCTTTCAGACTATGATGTGAAGATTTATTGTAAGAAGAAAGAGGTTACGATTCTTGATGATAATGATAAGTAACACCTTATCTTTAGAGTAGAATCATCACCACCTAATTCTTATTTAGATCCACCCTCAATAGCTCAACTAAATTCAATTATTGGGGAGGAAGAGAATGAAATATCTGTGGGTGAGGAAAGGAATGTTCAAATAGAGGATTTACCTATTGGGAAAGAATTTGTAGATGTATTTCTAGAAGATTTACCTGGACATCCTCCAGAACGAGAAGTTGAGTTTTCCATTGATTTAATTCCTGGATCAAGGCCTATATCGAATACCCCTTATAGAATAGACATTGTATAATTAGTTGAACTAAAGAAACTACTAGAGGAATTGAGTAATAAGGGATTTATTCTCCCTAGTGTTTCTCCATGGGGAGCCCCTGTTCTTGTTGTTAAAAAGAAAGATGGATCTATGAGGTTGTGTATCTACTACAGGGAGATCAATGCTATAGCAATAAAGAACAAGTATCCCCTACTACGCATTGATGATTTATTTGACCAACTTCATGGAGCTCAATACTTTTCAAAGATTGACCTTCGATCTGGATACCATCAGTTGTGTGTGAAGAAGGAAGAAATTCCGAAGATAGCATTTCGAACCAGGTACAGGCATTACGAGTTTACTGTAATGCCGTTTGGATAGACTAATGCACCCTCTGTATTCATGGATCTGATGAATAGAGTTTTCAAGGAGTATCTCGATGAATTTGTGGTGGTATTTATTGACGATATCTTGGTATACTCCAAAACCTACGAAGATCATGAAAATCACTTGCGCATTATCTTTAAGACACTGAGCAGGCATGAATTATATGGGAAGTTTAGCAAGTGTAAATTTTGGCTTCAGGAGATTTCTTTTCTTGGCCATATTGTCTCTAAAGATGGAATCTCTATTGATCCTTCTAAGACCAAGGCAATACAAGAATGGCCAACACCTACGAGAATAACAGAGGTACGTAGTTTTATTGGTTTGGCAGGTTATTATCGACGTTTCGACCAGAATTTTGCCCGATTGGCTAACCCATTAACGAAGCTCACACGTAAAGGGGTTAAATTTGTTTGGACAAAAGAGTGAGAAGAATGTTTCGAAGAACTGAAGAGAAAATTATTCAATGCTCCTATATTGACTCTACCATCGGGGAATGATGGGTTCGTTATTTATAGTGATGCATCAAAGAAAGGACATGGTTGTGTCCTTATGCAGAATGATAGAGTTATTGCCTATGCATCATGACAGTTGAAAATTCATGAACAAAACAATCCTACTCATGATCTTGAGTTAGCAGTTGTGATCTTTTCATTGAAGATATGGAGGCACTACCTCTATGGTGAAAATTGTGAGATTTATACTGATCACAAGAGTTTGAAGTATATTTTCTCACAAAAAGAACTCAACATGAGGCAAAGGAGATGGCTTGAATTACTCAAGGATTATGATTGCACGATACACCACCACCCGGGGAAAGAAAACAAGGTGGCAGATGCTTTGAGTAGAAAAGACCATGGAGTTTTGAACAATATGAGAATTGAAATGGATCCGATTTGCATGGATCTAGTAAAGATGGACATGGGTTTAACCAGGGAAGGTGAAAAATCAATGCTTTTTCAAATGGTTGCCAAACCATCTTTACTATAACGGATTAAGAGTTCTCAGACCAATGATGAAGAATTCCAAAAGAAGATTAAAGCTGTGAATGATGGGAGATTGAGAGACTTTGTGTATGAAGATGGAATTTTGAAATTCGGGAAGAGACTTTGTGTTCCCGATATACCTGATCTAAAAAGGGAATTGTTGGATGATGCTCATAGTTCCAATTTCTCTATACACCCTGGGAGCAGCAAAATGTATAGAGATTTGAGGGAACATTTTTGGTGGGACAATATGAAGAGGGAGATTGCTGATTTTGTGTCAAGATGTATGGTTTGTCAGCACGTTAAAGCTGGAAGGCAACATCCTGGAGGAGTCATGCAACCTCTTCCCATACCAGAGTGGAAATGGGACAATATTACGATGGAATTTGTCATGGGGCTACCAAGGACTCCTAGAAGGAATGATGCAATATGGGTTATTGTTGATCTTCTTACCAAGTCAGCACATTTTCTTGCTATAAGAGGAGATCTACCCTGGGAACGTCTAGCAAGACTATATATTAATGAAGTTGTGAGACTTCATGGAGTACCCCTATCAATTGTTTCTGATCTTGATCCCCATTTTACTTCAAGATTTTGGAAAAGTCTTCAGCAATCCCTGGATACTGAACATAATTTGAGCACTGCTTACCAACCTCAGACAGACGAAAATCAGAACGGACCATTCAGACCTTAGAAGACATGTTGAGATCTTGCTCACTTGACTTTCAGGGTATGTGGGATCAATATTTACCACTGGTATAATTTTACTATGACAATAGCTTCCATTCGAGTATTCAGATGGCACCATATGAATCGTTATACAGAAAGAGATGTCGTACACCAACCTGTTGGGATGACGTTGGTGAAAGAAAACATATAGGCCCAGAACTGGTGGAGGAAACGGTGGAAAAGGTGAAGGTAATCCAAAATCACATCAAAGCAGCTCAAAGTAGGCAGAAGACCTATGATGATAATCAAAGGAAGAATTTGGAATTTCAAGTCGGTGATCATGTTTTCCTGACGGTATCTCCATGGAAGGGAGTCATACGTTTTGGTATGAAAGGTAAATTGAGTCCCAGGTACATCGGACCTTTCGAAATTCTAGAACGAATTGGGGATGTGGCTTACCGATTGGCAATGCCACCAAGTCTCTCTAAAGTTCACGATGTGTTCCACGTATCTCCGTTGAGGAAATACATGCCTGACCCAACGCATGTACTCATCTATGAAGAATTAGAACTGGAACCCGATCTGTCTTATTGTGAAGATCCCGTTAGGATTCTTGATACAAGAGATCAAGTATTAAGAAACCGGACGACGCGTCTGGTAAAGGTTTTGTGGAGAAACCATAAGATGGAAGAGGCAACGTGGGAACCCGAGGAACTTATGATGAAGAACCACCCGAGTCTTTTCATGTGATAAGTATTCTAGAAATTTCTAGGACGAAATTATTTTAAGGAGAGGAGAATGTAACACCCCAAGCTTCTACGGTACGCTTCTCTTTGAATAATGTGATAGCGTGTGTTGTATGCAACACCGAGTTCTAACACACCATAACCAATCAAACTAGCCGTTATGAATAGTAATACCTACTTTTTGAAATTATATATATTTTATATTTCAAAATGGACTTCATTTTTGGATTTGGAATATCGAATTTAGCCTAAGATGAAATTTTGGTACTTTTCGGATAACTTTAATATTTTGATGAATAGTGAAAATAACTAAATATTAATTAAAAACAACTTTTTTAATCAAAATAATTAATAGTGATAAATTATGAATTTGAGTGGTTTTAAAGTATATTTAGAATATATTTTTACCATTTAATATAATTTTGGTCATTGGACATCATTTTACTATTAAACCGAACATAAACAAGTGTCAATCTTTTGATAGTTATTATCTCTTAAAAACACGCTTTTTGTTTTGACAGCGGGAATTAATTTTAAATTAATTTCTGCCACTTATGTGTTTTGAATTTAGAAAAATGGATTCCATATTTGGAATCAGGATTTAAAAATTGTGTAAATAGGTATCTTTTATTTTCAGACATTTTGAATAATTACTGCGGTAAATATTTTATTTACCATGGTTAAGGGTAAATCCGGTAAATAAGGGTTAAAAAATAATATTATAATAATATTAAATTACCCTAAAACGTGTCCTAGACTTATTGTTTGATATATGTTTGACCATAGGCATATTTGGGTCGATTTTGGGACCCCGTGGTGCCACTTGTAGGTGATAGGGACAATTTTTTTTTAATTAAGTGTAAATGAATACAAAAATGACACAAGAATATATCTTTTAGAAAAACAATTATTACATAGGGTTATATATGTTGGATTTTAGATTATGAATATTCATTAGGAAGATAAAACGATTTCCCACATAATGATATTTTATTTATAATTTTTATACATTAAATAATTTAATTTATTTATGACACAATGATGATGAATTAATATCATTAATTGTGAAAAATTAAAATAATTGATATTATAAATACCGAAATAAATATAATATGAAACTTTTAATGAATTAAAATACTTTTATAGGATAATATGATATATTAGGATTGATTTAATTGACTTTTTTTGAAGTAATCAATCTTTTATGAGTTTCACAAAAATCAACTATTGAATAGTGTCAAAATTGACATAAAAGAGTTCTTAAAACAAATATTATATTATTAATTGATATTAAATTCCTAAAAATCTAAGGCTCAGACAAGAGACTTATATCATGATAAGTTCATCATTAATGGACCACTTGGGGGTCGCTTGGATGTATATAGTATGTTTATTAACCATATTATATAAAAATACAAAGAGACATTGTAAAAGTGAAACTAAAGTGAAACTAATTAACTTAGAGTTAATACTTAAAGATAAGGTTAATATAAGTACCCAAACCTGTCTAAATTCTATTGGTTAAGTTTTTTTCGACCCATCCCCACCTTAAACTTCTAATAATAAACTTTGGAGCCATTTGAAACCGAATATTAATTTATTATAAACTAATATCTCTAGCTTTTCCAAAGGTGCCCCTCACCCCTCTTATAAAATGGAACTCCTCCTTCTCATTTCTTCACACCTTCAAAGCCTTTTGGTTCAGACAAACACCGCCCAAATACTCTCCCAAAATCCCTCAATACAACCTAGAGGCCTTAGTCTGATCATAAAGCCAACCTAAGGAGCCCTTTTGATCAAATCAAAAGGAAGAACACGAAGAAGAGGTAATGATTTCACCACCCTTTTCCAAGTTCATTTCTTCTTCCACTTCTTCTTCCTTTGTTGTTACCATTATAAAATAATAACTCCAGTATCATATATATTCTGTGATGTTATTATAAATATGGTACAACCATATTCAGTATTCTATCCACCCTTTGAATAACATGTCACCATACGTGCGTACGTACGGCTTACCGTCTCCACGTCGTGGTGTAATTGTTATTCAATATATTATTAGTTGGATGGGTATAATAATGATATGTAACTCATGTAAATAATAAATATAACATGTTAATGATTCTGTATATATGATATAACAACCATTTATATATTATTTTAAGAATGATATTGTCGCTCGTGCGTACGTACGGACTACCGTCTCCACGAACGTGATAAGATTCATTCTCTATCGTATCCATTCAAGTATAATTATCATTTGATGATTTAAAAATGATGTTTAAGGACTTGATATCATTATGGATATGAATAATATACAACCTATCCTTTATAAACATATCTTACGTAACAAAACATATAAAAGAAAACAAGTAAGTTAACACCCGAAACAACGATAATACTAAGATATTATTATCAAATAAATATTAAAAGATCATATATGATATCATATAAATGTATATGATTCTTTTATAATTTAATAACAATTATTTCACCATTATACAGGAGTTTAACCTACCCCAACCAAGGAAAAGTACAAGGTAATGGGTTTTCATCTCACTCCTTATTTCCATGAGATTCATGCCATATTGCCACCATCACATTTTGTGTGGTGTATGTACTTCCCATAATTATATTATTTTTGTAATACACTCTAATTTATGTGTATTTAAATATTCATTGTATGATACCTCTTTCATGGGTTGTATTTTTCAGAAGTTACCAAATTGGTAAGGGTTATTTCACAATCTCTTCATTATCCGAGGTTGTTTATATGTAATAATCTACTGGGATCTCTTTATCATCCACATCCATGTTTTCTTAAAAATGTATTTCAAAACATTTTAATTATTTACAAGAATATGGTTTATTGTTATTTGTACCCTTGTTTGACTTTTTATAAGAGGAATCTTTCCGTCGTTTTCAAAACAAGGTCCTTTTTAACCTTTTCGACAGAATTAAGGTAAGAATGTTTTTTTTAACTTATACGGCGGGTGCGGTTATTTTCCACTGTTATAAAATCTTCAAAGCTTTCCTTACAAGCTTATAAGAATATTTTCAAAAAAAATGTTTTATTTTATATGGCACTTAAATGATTTCAAAAATAGAAAGAGATATTTCTCTAAAAAGAGTTTTGATTTCTTCTATGTCAACATACTTTGATGGATTTTACTCTTATTTGAAGTTGATTAATTATGATACAAAACTTCTATATTGTATTGAAGGTTTTGTGATATGTTTGACTGTGGATGTACTATTTTTATACCATTCATATTTTATGGTGAAATTATTGACATTTCATATGCTAGTTTTAATACGAATGTTTATGTTATGTTTAAACCTTTTCATATGGGAATGCATTGGACTTAATATGTGACGGGTGGAGCCCGCTATAGCTCCTCGATGCATCGGTAGGTCTCATGGGACAAACTAGTGTCTTGGAACAAGGCCTTGAAAAAATCTTATTTGTAGTCTTGGCACGAGGCCTTGGCTATGTGGTTATGATAGTCTGGCATTATGTATTCCATCATTATGAAAGTGGTTATTGATTTTCAATGTGATTATTCGATTAGTAGAATATCCATGTGAATAAGTAAATGGAATTATTTCATTTTATTTATTCCATACCATGTTGAAAGTTCAAGTTTGAAAGGCTTTTGTTTTAGTTATACATTACCTTAAATGGTTATTCTTATTTATGAAAGTGTCTGCTATATTGTTATCCTTACTGGGCATTTGAGCTCACCCCTTTTCTATGTTTTATTTTTTCCAGGAAGTGAAGAAGTAAATTATGAATGACCTGCAGGGATATTATGTGGGGATATGAGTGTTGATTATGGAGACAATAAGTTGTTGTTGTAGTTTTTCATTTTATGATGTAATGTAATACTTATGAATATATCTAGTGTTTCTAAGGCTACTAAACCAATCGGTCTTTCGAGATTTGATCTTTCTTGTGATCATGCCAATGTTATGTAATAATGCACCGACTCTGGGTAACTAGGGTCGGGGCGTTACATCCTGGAACATGTCATGGAATAAGAACATGGTGTGAAATGTTCACACATCATATAAAAAATACAAAAAATGTAATGTTCAAGCTAATTAAATATTCAGATGATATGATGGGGTTTCCAATGTACATCAATAAAAATATATAAATAATGTTTAAAAAAGTTACACATCATTTTATTTCCCAACATATAGATTTGAATAATATATCACATCTAATCACTACTGCAAACGGGCTTTTTGTTATTTGATCCCGTTGCAAACGACCCATTGTTGAAAAGGGATTTGAAAATATTACCTTTTGTGATAGTCCATCAAAGAAGGTTATTATTTTCAATGGACAGTTGTACCATCACAAAATAGGTTCAACGATTTTTGGAAAAATCATATTTCCACAGGTCGGTCACCCGTCACAAATAGGTTTCTCAATTTTTTTAAAAACCCTTTTTGTGATGGTCTGTCAAAATACTAATTATGATGGACCATCACAAATACTATGAAAAAATTCAAAAAAAATAAAACCTTTTACGATGTCCTGTCGAATTACTATTTACGACGGGCCCGTCACAAATAGTAGAAATATACAAAATAATAGAATAACAAAATAATATTAATTGCAATATAATAATAATATAAATGAAATCACATGATTAATAGTAGTTTAATAATTTTTTTATAAATTAATAATAATATTTATAATAATATTAATATTAATAATATATTAATAATAATATTTGAAAAATAAAGATAATTATTAAATTATTAAATAATATAATAACATTATTAATATTAATATAATTCAAATAATAATATTTTTATTAATAATATAATAAAAACCTCAACATTCACAAAAATATAATGATATATTATTTAATATAAAACTTAAATAAAATTTAAAAATTTTAAAAAAAAATTAATATTTGAAACAATAAAAAACGTACTATATAGAACATTAAATAGTTAATATTAAAAAAATCACATTAAAATGTTTCATTATGAAATAATAAAATATCACTGAGGGGTGGGTCATTGGGATTATCTGGTGGATATGATGGAGGGAACTCCATACCTAAGCTTAGATTCAGACGCATCATGTACTTCATCTGCTCCTACTCCTACTAATGCAGCCATCAATGCATCTCATCCTACATCTCCTACTACTACAACTATTATTGTCATAGGAACTCTTCCTGTTATTATTGCTTCCAATAATGCATCTCCTCCGGGTCCCTACGCATAGTCTCTAAAAGCTCATTCTATGATAATAGATGCTCTTGTTATTGTACATGAAATGATGATGACTCTCTGAGAGAACCTCCTTAGATGGGCGCCGACATCACATATATTCCATAAAAACCCCAAGGATTCAATCGAGAGCCTATACCAACATCTCGGCCTTTCTCAATGGCATACTGGGTCGCCTTCAACCATGCTACCTCATCAAATCAGGGGGCACTGGTCAAACCATCGGTCTCATCTAGACTCTTACTATGTGTCTGAGATGTCACATCCTTATATGAATCCTTTAATTGAAATTTAAAATTAAAATAGGTCAAATATTATTTGTAGTTAAATTTAAAACTCAAAAATAAATTATATAGGCCAAAATCTGACACTGGCGAGCACCTATAATATCTTTAGTGGGTGGATCGATGGACATCCTCGACGCCAATGCCTTCATCTTACTCCCCAACAACATCAATTTCCTATTAGATTCAATTTCATCATCTCTTTTAATTTCAAATTTCGTTGTAACATCATTAACATCATCGTCTCCAATGGCCCTTACCTGTGGGGTGTCATCAATGATATTCATCTGTCTTCTTGAAGAATATAGCTTCAGAGGAATCTCTTGAAAAATTTCAATTTCTTGCACTTCAGTAGAACCACATTAACAATCAGTAAATTGATTCCCTCAATATTTATTTTTTAATATGCTCCAATAATCACCCAACTCACTAGAAGTAGCATATTAATTTTTATAATAAAATTTATGTGTTTGAAGAGAGAATAAAAATGGATCAATTTCTTAAAAATAACTTTTATATTGAATAACAATGATTTCTTGGATCAGAAGAATGTGTAAGACTCTTTTATTATCCAACCACAAAAATTGAAAAATCATTATATAATGTTTTTCTAGATAACAAGGTTCAATGATTTCTTCTAGTATGCTGTAAAAGTCAACATCAGTTTCTCTATGATGAGATCTTCTCCAACATACACAACTATTCCTTGTTTTTTTGATTCCCCATATGCACATGAATTAAATTGAAAACCATTCACCGCATATATATTATCAGATATAACCATTTTATATAGTGGGATACTCAATACACATAATCGATTAATAAATTTTTTCTTCATAATGAGATACCTGGAATGTTGTAAAATAATTATCACTATAATAATTTATAAATTGAATTTTTATGTGAAATAAAAAGTAATTAATGTTACAAGTTTTTGAAACTAGTAGGATACTTTTTTGGACAATGTTCTTCATGAATTGATGCTATAATTTGTGGAAACTCTTTCATGCTTTGATTATCATATAACCCAATAATTATTACCAATTATCACAAATTATAAAAAAATTATTTCTAATTATTACTATATATTACTAATTGTTTCTTATTAATAAAATTTATTACTAATTGTTACAAATTCTTAATAATTAATACATATTATTACTAATTATTATAATTTCTTATTAATTATTTATAATTATTAAAAATTATTACTAATTATTAAAAATTATTTATAATTATGACAAATTATTTCTAATTATTTATAATTAATCATAATTATTATTAATAATTACTAATTATTATAAATTATTAATAATTATTACTAGTTGTTACCAATTATTAAAAATTATTGATAATTATTACAATTTCTTACAATAATTATTACACTAATAATTATAAATTGTTACACTAATAATTATAAATTTTTACACAAATTATTAAAAAATTATTGTTAATTATTACTAATTATTACTAATTATTACAAATTATTACTAATTATTATAAATTATTACTAATAATTAGTATTTATTAAAAAAAATTACAAAAATTACAATTTATTACTAATTATATATATGTATTACTAATTATTACTAATTATTACTAATTATTATTAAATAATCCTAATTATTAATAAATAATCTGAATTATTACTAATTAATACTATTTATTTCTAATTATTCCTAATTATTGCTAAATAATCCTTATAATTACTAATTAATCATAATAATTACTAATTAATTCAATTTGTTTCTAATTATTTCAATTTATTACTTACTGTTTAAATTTATTGCTTATCATTTCAATTTTCTGCTAATTATTACTTATCTATTACTAATTATTACAATCTATTACAATTAAATAATAATTATTCAAATTATTACTAATTTACACATAGACATAATTATTCAAAAAAATAAATACTGAGAAAACCAATATCTAATTATAATTTAACTTAATATCATCTAATTGACAAAAAAAATAATATCAAATAAAATAAATTAACTAAAAAATAAACCATAGATAAATACCTTGAATCATAATCCTTCAGAGTATAATAGCCACAGATTATGCTCTGATATAAAATTTTTAATCAATGAAAAATTAAAAAAAAATCAGAAGAGAGAGAGAATGATGTTGAGAAAGGAGTAGAATGAAATGAAAAATAGATGGTGGTATATATAGGTTAGAGTATTTACGACAGACTTATTTATAAATGGTCCCATTGAAAATTCCCACAGTCCGCATTAATTATGATGAGTATGAAAATGTTATTTGCAATGGGTCCGGTCTCGAAAGGTTACCTGTCAACATATTATTTGTGACAAGACAAGTATCCCGTTGTAAATACTAAAAACCGTCATTTTTCATTTGCGAGGGGTATAGAAACCCATCACAAATACCTATTATTTGCAACAGGATGATAAGATCGTCGCAAATAACCCTTCCCGACAGGTTATCTGGGATGGGTTCATGACTCGACGCAAAAAACCCGTCGAAAATTGCCATTTTTCCTATAGTGGATATTCCATTCTAGTCCAATGAAGTTTCCTTTTATTAACCCTAGGGAAGCTGTTAGGAAATTTTTGAGTGTCTGTCTTTATTCAAAACATCCCAATAATGCATCTAGTACCTCAAAGGTGGTTTTGGATAGGTTTTACATTCTCTACCCCTATTCTTCATCTGAAGTGGTGTAATCACATAACTTTTTTCATTGTTGGTTTTGATCTTAATTAGTTATGAAATAGGACCCTTCTTAAAACCATATTCACCTTCATTCATGTTAGATAATCTAGTTGGAAGCATCCGTTGAATTTTAGTTAAAATATGGGGGTCTAAAACATAACAATATTGTTTGAAACTATAAAGTATGTGAAATATTGAAATTTTTGCAACCTAAAATGTGCATAAATTAATTAAATGATGAATTTTTATATTCCTGGAATCACATAGGACACAATTGTTATTGACCTTGTTTATGGTAGTTATTCTAGAGTTTGATCCCTTCAACAGAATGAAATGACTAATTGATTAATGTTTTGTTAACATGACATGGTTTTTGGGTGATTTTGTGATATAAATTCCACTTGTCTTGTGCTGATTATTGAAATAATAGTTATGTTATTGGTTTTTAGAATGATGATAAATGAAATGTGCAACTAAAAAATAAGTGGCAATTTTCGTAATTAATCATTGAGATTAATGATGTAATATTGTGATTTAATTGTTTTTATAAGGTTTTTGTGACTTAATATTGTTTTAGGAAATGTCCTAGTTTGATGTTGAAATGATTATGAAGTGGGAAATTCCCTGTCAGACATGTTTAAATTCTTATATACAGTGCCTGGACATGATACAAGCTAAAATTATTATATATTGGGCTTTGCCCAGTGATATTTTTGAAATTATTATATATTGTGTGTGGCCTATAGACAAGATGAAATTATTATATACTATGATCAAACCTAATTGATTGAAAACATTATTATATATTGTGGTTTGACCAAAATATTCATGACTTTTTTCAATGATTAAGTAGTTATGGTTGGAATGATTATAGGAAATGCTCAGAGAAATTATACCATGGAAGTCGAGTCAGGTTATGTTTTTCCATGGTTATATAATCTTGGTCGGTATGGTCAGAACACATTCTCAAATAATGATTCAATGATTAATTTTGAATTCTCAATCGTAACCATATAACCATAGGATTGAGTTTGGAGATGGGAAACATTACCCAATAAATACTCAAATGAATTTTCACAAATAAATACTCAATTATTAATTACTCATGCTCATCAAAAACCATAAGACTCAATGGTTATACATTTTATTTGATACATGCATAAGCATGATTGTGAGATGTGATATGGGACATTCTAGAATGGCTCCAAGGAAGGTTGTGTTTTACTATGGATAAATGGTTAGGGTGTCCATGGATAGGACCAATGTGTTTTGATTAATTATTTGAGATTTCTAGTATTTTATTTTTATTACAACTAGCTTGAATTTTTTTATATTCCATTATGAAGTTAAAATATTCCGTTATTGTTTATTTGACTATTTAGTTGGTTTTTTTGTTTGGTTTTCTATTTTATTTGATAGTTTCCATTATTTATGTTAATCAAATATTTATTTATATTTAATTTTTATTCAATGTTGAATCTCTTTAACCATTGGGTACATTTTTCCCACTAGACATATCACAACCCCAATTCTAGTTGGTAAACCTTAAAAATATTCTAGACTTGCTTGAGGTCCCATAACGAACCCATTTTTTCCACATGATTGTGTCCCTAATCATGGGACATTTAAAAGTGGTGTCCAAAAAGAAGGTATTATTTTCAATTTCATTAATATTTTGGACTCGTTTAAGGGATATATGGATGTGTCAGTACATGGAAATTAGCATCCACATGAGAGTTTTTATCTCATGTATGGGGTGAAATTTTAGTATCAAGGGATGTATTTTTTGTTTATACTATTCTCTTTACAGTTGATATTGTTTCACCTTTGGTGATTCACATGTTATGTTACAGTTTTATTTCGTGATGTTATTTTTTCTTAAGATTTACATGGATGGACTGATATTATGAGATATGAATATTCATCAATAATTATAGGACCATAGGGATATACATTTACATGAGTTATTCCTGATAGGGATATTTTAATTTTATGAGTTACATACATTATTATATAAACATTGGTATAAGATACCATTAACAACTACATAATTAAAGGAAATAAATTAATTTTTATGTCATGTTAAAACACATTTATCCCATGTTTTGAAAGGTCGAGTGTAGTGGTTCAATTTTTGTAACCTGTTGAATTTATCCTTGTTTTTATAGTTGGTGTTCTAAGTAGTTCTTTTTATTGTTGCTAAAAATCATCCACATCATATTTTATTTGATATTTAGGAGTGTGGGAATCATCACACTCTTAATGTAGATGAAAAAGAGAATCCAATAGTTCATGAGGATCGAATGAATGCTTAGATTCTCAACATATTGCTGAGGCTCATGAGTTCTAATGATGGGGACATTGTTCGCATCATTAATTCAATGTTTGAGATACAGACAAAGATTAAGCTATGACATTTTCCAACATTCACTGGGGAGGGAGTCTCCCAGGTCTTCGAGTTCTAGATCAATTTAGTCCATATCATCCATAATCTTCTTGAGAAACTGTTAGATATGACGGTGGATATTTCATCACATATGCTTCCTAGACTAACCAATCCTAGGGGGATATTTTTCCATAAGAAGGGAAGTTATAGGAGTAAATGTTGATGAAAATGAAGGTATATTTCATAATTTATTCAATCGAATTATGTTAATGGATGATAAGGCTCGTGTGTTAACACACTTGAAATAGGAGATCGTTTTATTAATGGACATCATTGAACATTTTATCAACCTACATCGGTTTCTCCAATATTTTAAGACTGGTGAGATATCCAAGGAAAAATTCTACTCGTATGGTCTTTAATATGATATTAGTTCATAGGTGTACATGTTCTGTATATGTAGTTTTTCAGACGTGATGAATCAAGAACTCCTCGTGGAGGGAATTTGAGAGCGGTCTCAAGAAATGACCATGTTATTTCAGTAGGAAAAAATGAGAACACTAATTCTATTGGAAATAAGTGTCTATATGATAGTTTTAACCATGGAAATAGATGTTATAGAATTTTATTTATTGGTTATCCATCTCAAGATCATGTTCCGTTGAAATGCTATCAGTTTTCCAATATGGGACACAAACTACCTCATAATTCATATACCTCTTTGGTATTTCATGACTGTGAAATATTGGGCACCCTATAGATGTTTTGAAGGGGAACGAAGTAGTAGATCATGGGTGGGGTCCTAGGTAAGATACCAGATTATAGGACACTCTCAACAACAACTTAAGGAACAAGTAAATGGAGTTCCATAGTATGTTTTTTTAATGATAGGTGATGAGGTACCCATGTATTGATATGGATGTACTAGGAAGAGGTAATAAAAATATGGATTTAGGATGGGGCCCAGGTTAGTGGGGTTGGTTTTCTTCATGTTATGTAGAATACTTTAGTTAGTATAGATGCATGGCTATCTACTATCAGAGGTATGATTCTTGTATCATCTATCCTTGATTTTGTTTTTTTTCTATACAAGAGAAGGGAATTCCATTTTATCTGATATTTTTTCATTAGTTTGTGCTTGGATTTTGAAATATTGAATAATGAATTTAAAATTGACATGTCATTGGATGTGTGGCTAGATAATAAAAAATGTTGCAATATATGGTCTCTAAAGATTGGTTGTTACCATTTATTTTTAGAGTTTTTTGTGCATGAAATAAAAGGCATTGATTTTATTCTTCATATAGATTTGTCTGTTCTATACCAAGTTTATATTGAATGTTACTAGAGGAGAGTCACCATTTTATCTCTAAAAGAATTAATCTATTTTCACTAAGGAGAGCTGAATCTTCAGGCTAGTAATACAAGACCAATTTAGTGTTGATAGAAATTTCTCATGGATTATATAAACAGTCATTCTGAAGATGGTGTGGAATGTAATCGGATTATTTTACACTAGTGGTAGACCATTCTCAGGATTTAATTCTTATTGAGTTCTATATATTTTCACATATGAATGATATCTATTTTATGATTATGTTGTTGTCTAGAGCATAGCTAATTTCTATCATGCCTTATAGAATATCACTAATAGAGCATTGGGAGCTTTAATATTATTATGAATATTTGGAATATAAAGGTTTCAAAACAACTCATCTCTATAGTTTTATCCATATATCTTAACTACTATGCCAAATTGGACTTTTTTGATGTGTGTGGCATATCTACGATTGAACCAGTTTACTACCATGAATCTGTATTCCATTTCTCACATGTATGATTTCATTAGTATTTTGGGAGTTGGAAACATCTTCTCAATATCATTTTGACCTTAGGATACCGTCATATGAATGTGACATCAGAATAGACACCAATGAATACTTTTAAGAGCATTTGTGTCTTGTATGAGTTCATAGTGATGCTCTTTGGTTTTACTAATTCATTGACAATATTCATGGATTTAATTAGTCAGATCATTCATCATTTCCTAGAACCATTTTTGGGGATTTTTTATGATATATAAGGGTATTCCCAGTTGTAGGACATTCATTCTAAACATCTTACCATAGTCATGATTTAATTTTGATAGAACTGTCTTTACACACAGATAACCAAATACCGACTCTAAATTTATAGATTTTACTTCATCATAAATGTTATATAAGAGACAAGACTATCTGTGGACCTAGAAAAATTAAAATCTATGGAATCCTAGTATCATCCTAATAATTTTTTCATGATTTATAAATTTATTTGTTTGATGGTTATTATTGGTGATTTATCTATGATTTCTCTTGTCTAGAAGTTCAACTTTTAAGGAAGAAAACGAAAGGGGTGAGGTTAGTTTGGTCAGATTTATGAACAAATTCTTTATATGAGATGAATAAATGGTTGAAATTAAGAGATATTCTCACATTATCTATGTAAATAAAATCATATCCAATGCGATATGATATATATGGATTCATTCTCAGAGTAGTCCTGATGTAGGTAGATCGAGTGGTTGCTTATGGATCGTGCAATATGACAACACATGAGAGGAATTTCCCAATTCCAATTTTGGATTTTGTATAACATATACATACCATGATATTCTAGAGTAATTATCTCATGGGTTATATTTTTTTGGTATACACGGACCACAATATCCTTAGGTATATCATTTAACTACGGGAGATGAACCTTTAGCAGAAGTGGTGGGTCGAGTATCTATAGTATTTCGATATCAAGTTGGCTTGTACCCAATGATCGAGAAGTGTTGTTATCAATTAATTATTCTAGAATATATAGATAGTGGTAGTGTGGGTTTCTTTTGATGATTGTATGATGATGGAACTCTTGGTAGACATGTATTTAAGTGTTATAGAGTCTAATGGATGAGTATCTCTTAATTCAACATATCTTATATATATATATATATATGTTATTTTGGATCAGATCATGAAATATCAAGTATCTACATCAGGGGGAATATATCTAACATACATCCTATTTGTGGGGAGAAACTATCAGGATGGAATCATGGATGTTCAAATTATCTTCATTTCCATGACCGGTTATGGGTTCATATAGGATTATGTGATGAGAAGATGAGAGAGTTTCATGATTCTAGAAAAGTGGTAAATAATAGTTTGAAAATGATGTATCATGATATCTATTGACAATACTAGTTTTCAATAATGAGAAATAAGGTATGAAGCTTTATGTCAATATATTTCACTTTTTAACAGGATAAATATGACCATCAGAGGAAAACTAGTATTTTTCAACATTTTCTCATTCCGGAGTAAAAATGTGATAATGTCACTATAGTTTGTAGGTGTGTGAGGTATTTCTACTAATTATTTTTTCATTGAGTATCATTTTAGATAGAGATCATTGATTAAAATTGTGTTCCAAGAATGGAACATTTATGGTTATGGGATTATATGTTATTCTGATTAGGGAATATCATCCTTAGACTGATGGTTGATCTGAGTGAAATAATAAGGGTTGGGATGATATTTTACAAGATTTCCTATTGGACGTCTTCGGATTGTGGGGGATGAATATGTAACTCGTGGAGTTTTTATATAATAATTGCTTCCACAAAACAATCATGATGGACCATTTTAATTATTTGTATTGCATAATGGTTTTTTTGCCTCTTTTTTTGTTGTAAGTTGGTGAGTTAGTAATTTTTAGCCCCAGTTTTGAGCATGAGAAATCTGAAAACTTTCATTTGATCTAGAAGTCATTATTCACCAAGTAGAGTTGGAAGAAATCCTAAATTTTTCGTTAGAGATGGCTTACGGTGTTCAAGGTTGTTCATCATGTTTTCCCTTAAGTGTCACCTAAGTTGGGGAAATTTTGTATCAGGAAACTGGGGAACATAACACCTAGGTTTATTAGGTGATTTTAGATAATGTATATGGTAGGTCTATTGGCATACTTTGTATCCCTTCCACAGTATTATAGTTCCATAAATGATGAGTTTCACTAGATTCAATTTCTGAGATATCATTGAGACCCATATCATATGATTGATATAGTAGACCTTGAGTTTATTGATGATTCACTATTTTATGATAATATGATATGGATTTTGGGATTTAGTTATAAGTATCTCAATAGTGGGATGCTTCCATTGGTTCAAATGGATTTGAAGAGTGGGGGAGTTATGGATGAGTTATGGGAGGGGGAGTCAGATATGTGAGCATTATAGTAAGGCTTATTTGTCATGACACCAAAGTGATTCATGAATCAGCTCGATGATGAACTGGATTATGGTGTAGAAGACATAAGATCCCATTTTTTTCATTTCATACCCCACTTTGTGTTTTTCATTAGATCTTTGGTGGTTGAGTCTAGTTTAGTGAAGAAGAATCCATATTTCAGAAAATGACATAATGTTCTAAGATATATGTTTATTTAATTAATAGTGTATGCATATGTAATAAACCACTTATTCGTCTTTGGAATAAAATGTATCAATACTAGTCCATAATCGAAATCCCCATGATGCCAAAGGCTGTCAATAAATTCCGAAGGGATAAAATGCACGTGGGGGACAAATTACCCTTTAAGTACAAATTCATTAACTCAACAACCCATAAACATACAACTCACTATATTATTCATGAACAACTGAAAGAAAAATAACCCATTATATTCATATTGAACAACTATAATGTTTGAAACAATAGAAGGCTGATAAACTATCATTGTAAATAGTGAAAAAACAAAATACATCAAGAATACCACAAGATTCTATGATCCACAAGCTCTAAGATCCATCATCACCAAACAGCCCATGCATAATGAGGTGGTGCTAAATACATGATACACTTTACCTTTTCCCATGTCCTAGATGATAGCTTCTACAAAATCTCAAATTTTTAAATAAGGGGTGAGTATAAAACTCATAAGGTTTTCTCTAATGACTTCTATACTCACACTACTATGATATAAACATTTGCAACATTTAAATAATATAGTTTATACAAATAAATTTTCTAAAATAGTTAACCAATAAATATAAACATGTTCCAAAACCTTTTATAACCAAATAAAAAAAGTTCTATATTAATCCATTTTCTAGAATGTCATAATATTAGAAAAAACCCAATATTGCTTTAAAACCATTTCTCATTCCTGATTTTTTATAACCATTCCCTTTGAATATAATTCACACATTCAACCATGCATGCATCACTATGATAGTTCCATATTCATGAGAGGTCTCTCATCGATCTACCATGATGTCACATGATAATTATACCCCATGTTCCATTACACTTCTATCACTGAACACTACATCATATTTCAACCAAGCCCCTGTAATTCAGTATTAAAACCCACTATTATTATTCCAAAACCATTTCAAAACATTTAAATAAAATAGTTCTTTTATTGGAAACCATTACACACACCAATTAAAAAATCACATTCAACTTCAATAAGGTCATTCCTTTTTTGGAACCCAATTTATCAAATCCATTTAAAAAAAATCTATGGAAATCAAATTTTGAAATCCACACTTTAATATCAAGAAGAAAAAAACATAATAAAAAGAACCTGTTGTCTAGAATTTTTACAACCATCACTAAAAATGGTTTATACTAATAATAAAAAATACAATTCACAATAAAATACCAAAAATGGAAATCAATTTTAACCCATTATTTTCAGTTATACAAATAGGAGTCAAGAGTGAAACCCCCTAACATAATGTTTTTCATAAAACCTAAAAACTGATGAATAATGCTCAAGAAAATTGTATTGATTCTCTACAAAAGAACCATAGATATCATTAAATACCAACCAAAAGTCCAATTTTAATCATATTTGTAATTCACTATATTATAACTATCCATAACACATGTATATATAAGAAATGGAGAGCATATGAGAAGTAGATCTATGTTGATCTAAGAAATCAATCATGAATGATGAAGAATGATAAAAAAACCTCAATAATCTAGCATCAAATTACAATGGGAATTCATCATATTACATATGGATTGATAGGAGATACTTATATAGACTTAGGAGAAAAATAATAAGAATTTAGAAATGTTTTGTGGGAAAAAATGTGGATTAAAGCAAGGCCTTCCTAGATCCACTTTATAAAGAGGTGGTTTTTAAACTGCACACAGTTAGTCTGCACATTTAAGAAAATCATGTGCTAACAAGAAATTGTCCACATTAATACACATCACCTCACATGGCCTCCTCAAATTGTATTTCTAATCATTCACATATCGTGCTGATGAAAATATCCAGAAACTACAACTTCACATGGTTTTTACTAGGATTTCCACATATTTTGGACAAATTCTATGAAACTCGTTCGTTTTCCCTTTATCCCCAAAAACACTTAACATGTTTTCAAAACTCTCCAAAAATTTACCCTTATATATTATAATCATGAATTAACAAATAAAGTGATATATACCAGAAGCTCAGATTACTATAGGGTATAATTGTGTTAAATGGTTATACAATGGCTTTTGATACATAGAAGGCATTGGATGTGTTCAGATATTTATGCTAGGAAAAGTGGGTTGAAAGTTATTTGTAAGAGTATTACATGTCTTGTAAAGGAATTACATGCCATGTAAAAATTTATAGAAACCTGTCATGAAACAAATAATGGTTGTTAACTGGTTACATTTCCTTAAAGAAATTCATGCCATGTAATGTCCAATAAAATAAAATACTTGGCTAAGATGATAGTCATTTAATCTTATACTAATAAAATTATATTAAGGACCTATAAATGATTTAAACACCATGTAATATCCCTTAATTTTTTTAAATAAAAGTTATTTTTAATGGGTTTTCTAATAAATTCACATTGAGCTCTCTCCTCTAGAACCTGGGGTAGATTCCATGTTATTTTTTCACCTCTCTTCATTTTTGATGTCTTAGTCATATATAGGACCCATAGTAAGAGTTGTTTTATTGTTTTTCCATTATTTTTCTATTTTATCCATCTTTTATAGTGAAATGAATTGACTTTGGTGGATACTGGATTTGATCTTGATCTTCTGTGATTATGGATCATTCTTGCGGTCATTTTTACATTCCTTCTTGTTGGTGAATGCCGTTGGAAGTGTTAGTTTATAATCAGTTAAAGGTATGGGTTTATAACCTTAACTATATGATTTTATAACCATCATGCATGTGAAATATCGAAATTTTGTCAATATAACATTCATTAAATTTATTAATATGATTATTATTATTATTCTGGGAATCCCGTTATATTTAATTTTTGTTAACGTGACATGTGACTACTATTTGGTTGGGATAAACATTTGTTACCAATGAATTGACTAATGGATTAAACAGTGTTTAATGTCACATGAGGTTTGGGTGATTTATTTATATCTATTACCATTATCATCGATTGATTATTAAAATTATTGGCATGTTGATGGTTTATGACAAAATAATTAATGGAATGTGTCATTAAAAGATAATTTGTAATTTTTCTAATTAACCAATGAGTTATATCATGTGATATTGTGATATACTTATTGTATAAATTGTTTTGTTATTTATTTTGAGTAATTATTATATGGGTCATTTTCCTAGTTTTATTTTTGAATTTTTATATAGAGGGATGTGCATAACAATACATGATAAATAGCTTATATAATGAGCTTGAACCTAATACTTGATGAAATGCTTATATAGTATGTTATTCCTAGTGACACGAGATAAAATTATTATATATAAATCTTAACCTTGAAAAATGCTTAAATACGTATATAAAAGTGTGGAATAAGATTGATTGCTAAAATACTCATATAGAAGGGGTTTTCCATGATTTTTATGATGTTTCAAAATGGTTATATGGTTATAGTTGGTATAGTCGCAAGATATTCATAGAGACATTCTATCATGGAACTAATGTAGGATATGTTTCAGAATGGTTATATGGAAATGGACTGAAATTTGTTATTTATATTACTTAAAAGGAGAAAAGGTACAACTAGGAGAAGTCCTTCAAGGGGGATAGATGTTATGTAGGCCAAGGGAATCCCCTTGCACCACACAAATACACTCAAGGGGAAGAGACTAAAGACTATCATAAACCATAAGAGACTCCTCCTACCAGCCCAAATGAGCAAGAGAATAAACGGAAAAGTTAGATTCCCTCCAGCTATGGTGAATTAACCTTCCATGATTTGTTTCTAAAGTACACATTTGAATAAGATAAATAAATTCCCAAGGAATCTCATAAATTCTCTCTATAGATTTAACCAAGACCTCAAAATCTGATTCCACCTCCACCACCTACAAACCTCTCCTCCTACAAACTATCAAGTCAGAAAGAAGAGACTGACCCTCCTTACACAATGAATTACTTGGCCCATAAAAACCACTAAAAGAAACATGCACAGAACCCCAATAGTCTCGAAGTAATCATCTACCCCTCATGAATCCCTCCATGAAAGACCCATCGATGTTTAGTTTCAACCCATGGTTCGAGGGCTTCCACCTCACCCAACATCCACCCATCATTTTTATCATGCATTGTCTTTTAAGAAGATTACAAACAATAAATGAAGCCATCCCACCTTTGACAAGAGAATATAGCTCCACAATGAGTGAATTATGCTTAATCTAAAGAGATAATAGATATATTTTGGAACCCATCCTTTCCTGATTTTGTGCCTCCCAGATAATCCACCAAATAGCTACAATAATGATGATCCTTACCATCCACTCCATTGTACTTTTTTCTGTTCTAGAAATCCAAGATGACAAAAACATCTGAGAGGGCCTGGTCATTCAATTAGGAAATGGAGGGTCAGTGAAGCAGGACAAAAGAAAAAAGGCCCACTAACCTTGGAAGAATAAATGTACCGCTGTCTCTGATCTCGAAGCCTCCCAACAGTAACACGATGACACCATGAAGACACATTTTTTGGGTATTATCCTCCATTGGTATTGCTCTGTTATTGATCCTCCACACCAATAAGTTCATCCTTTTCAGTATCTCATTTCACCAAGTAACTGATCCCCCTTCCTCGATAGGACGATCCCTCTAAAGAATTATCTTGTAGTCATGATTGTTAAACCTGCCAGAGCTTGCCTCTATGAAGCAACACATATCTGGATCATCGCTCATCATAATGTTTTCAAACAGGTTCATCTGAGTAGAATTTAATAAAGCCTGAATAAACTCATACATGTCACTTGCTTCCCTGAAAGTAATACAAGGGGATGGACAACCTGGGTTAACTTGCTTTACACCCACCCGATTATTGTTCTAATAGTTGATATCCCATTGGAGAACAATCCATTTGGTGTAATTTTACAATGCCTCCATATGGGAAAACATACACATAGCTAAACTTGTCGCACCATGCATGATAATATCCTCATTCCATCCATCACGCCTTCTAAAGAACCTCACCCATTGGGTATCCCTAGAAATGAATTCCCATGCTAAAAGATCTTAAAAACCAAGAACAATGTCATGAATCTCATGAAGGCCGACATCCCCTTCATCAATAGTTCATGCCAGCTACATCAATGAAGCCCAGTGGGATCACCCTTCAATCTTAGCAACCCATAGAAATGAAGTAAGGATGTGTTCCATCTTATCCACAGTATCCTTAGGAGACTTGATAACAGAAAATATCTGCTTGGGAATGGACAACAGCACACTATTAATGAACATGACCCAACCCCCAAATGATAACAACTTGTTTTTTCAATTGAAAATCCTCCCCAAAAGACGATCAAGGATCCCTCTAAAGTGATTCTTCCTAATTCGGCCGCAGGAGATCGGTACCCTAAGTTACAAAATAGGGAGTTGATTCTACATGCAACCATGTATTCTCTGAAAAAACCTACATCTTCTATTTGGACATTTATTAGAAAAAAACACGTGGCTCTTTGCGGGGTTGATAGATTGTCCACTCAGTTTTCTATATCTGGACATGATGTCTCTTAGATGATTTAAATACCTGCACCTGCCATTCATGAAAAGAAAAATATCATAAAAAACATCAACTGTGAGATGCTCCCCATATTCCTTCTTCTACAGAACAGTTTCAGTTTACCCTCTATTAAGCTTCTATTCAGATTTCTGGAATAGGCATCCTCAGCTAGGACAAAAATATTATGGGAAAGAAGATCACCCTATCTGACACCACGAATGGTTTTAATGAAACTAAAACACTTCCCCACCATAGAAACTGAAATCTAAGGCAAGGAATAACACCTGAAAAAAATATCACAAAACTGTTCCTGAAACCCGTACCCCCTCTTGACCCGAATGATAAGGCTCCATTCCAATATATTGTAAGCTTTATTCATGTGAACTTGAATGATGACATTGGACCCCACTGTGCATTTGTTAATGTTAGTAAACAACTCACTAACAATGCTAGTGTCCCACTGAATACCTCAACTCTATATAAAATCATCTTGCTATGATAAAATCCCCTTGGGAATAATTATTGAAAGTCTCCTACCAATAACTATGGCCAGTATCTTATAAGAAACATTAAAAAGACAAATGGGATGGAAGTGATAAATGAGGCTAGGGTCCTTGGATATTTGGCTCAAGAACCACCCTTGATGAAGAAACTCCCTTGTTCAAGGGTCCCCCTCCAAAAACAATCATGAATTGAATCCCCAACAAATAGGCCCAAAATAACCCAGGTAGCATTGTAAAAGGAAGAAGGAAAACTATCTAGGCTGGGTGCACTCTCCTTCAGCATGATCATCAATGATTCCCTAGTCTCATTCTCCTATGGAAAAGAAGAGAGACTATCATTATCCAAATCATTCTCTAAAAGAGGCAAACAGCTCATGAAATCAAAACTAGCTGTGGCATTCCTCTGAAAACCCGAAGTGGAATCCCCAGCCAGAAGTCCCTCGAAGTGATTAAATGCTATATTCCCAGCAATATTCACATCTGAAGTGTAGGACCCATCTTCCATTTTATGGTTTATCTTCAATATTTTATTTTCCTTAAATCAAGATTTAATGAAGATATTATTATGATCTCTTTCTCTTAGCCATCTAACCAAAGACCACTCTTTATAGACACTCTCCATCTCTAAAAATTTCATTGCAAGGGAAATCTTCTTATCCCATATAATAATAAATGAGTCCTCATGCCAGGATAGCTGAAGGGAATCCTCAAATCACTCGATCTTGCCTTTCATGCAGACTACCCCATTAGAAGTATCTGGTTGATTAATCATCCATATTTTGATATCCTTTTTCAGTCGCTGGAGGCGATTGACCAGTCCTACCCAAGACTGCTCTCTTTACTCCTTAAGGCATGATTCTTTCATCAATTGAATGAACATAAAATCATGTTGCCACAGAATAGAATAATTGAAAGAGTTTCCAATCAATGTTTCACGTCTGACCTCAATAAAAAGGGGAACATGGTCTGAAAGGATATGTTAAGATGCAAAACTGATGTTCTTGAAAAATGATCTAACCCGTTCATGTTTGTGAGTCATCTATCCAGCTAACTCCAAATGCGACTCAAACTTCAAATATTGTTGAACCATGCATATTTAGCTCCCATGAAGCCCAAATCCAATTGACCAGCATGTCCCATGCACTCCTGAAAATCCATCATACTCTCCTGATTAAACCTTGAGCCACCTCTTTTTTCATGATGGATCCACAATAGTGTTGAAGTCCCCTCCCACAAACCAAGGTAGGGGAACTATTTGGGTTTCCTTCAAATGACTCTATAGCACCCTTCTTCCACTAACCATAGTGCTCACATAAAAGAACGAAAATAAAAGAGGATGTCCCCCAACATCAATTCTAGTATCAATACACTGAGACAAAATATTCAGAACCTCCACTAAAATTTTATTTTTCGAGCCAATCCAAACAAATTTGTTGATAAGCCCTCCATGAAAAGAGTTTGGGAACACCATACTCTTAGAAATTTGTGATAGATTGCATGGGACATCCTTCGATTCCAAAATGACCACCAAAGTAACCTTAAACATCCTGCCTTATAATGCCAAAAAAGCATGCCTGGCTTGATACTTCAGGCTATGTGCATTCCATATAATAAGGGAATACAGTTGGAACCAAAATATTGGACGACAAAGGAAGAAGGAAAAGAATCATGTGCGATGCCCTGTGATGCGCAGCCGCGGAGAACACCCCAGCAGACGCGGCCACCGTGAAGATCCGGAGGTGGTAATGCTCTACGAATGGCCTGACATTCGCGAGCCCGCCGTGAAGCAAAGGAGGCGGTAACACTCTGTGAACGGCCTGATGTTTGCAAACCCACCGTGAAGCACCTGCCGCCCCTTCATGCAACGTGAGCTCTGCTTCATGGCACCCCTTGCCTGCAAATACTGGGCTCCCCCTGAGTCTAGAGGAGGAATATCCGACCTTTCGGCTTCTCAACTCCCGAATCACGAAGAACCCTTCTCCCCTAGGAATAATGAGCTATATGAGGGACTTCTACTTCACGAGATGGCTTCGCCTTGTCTTGTCTTGAGACCCTCTTCCGATAGTGATGCCCTTCGCGAAGCCTAAGGGCATTCGCGATGGAAGGGGATTCCCAAGGTAACCCGGGCATCTGCAGAGAGTTTATGCTTCGTGAAACACCCATCTTGTACTAGTGATCCACATGCCATGGTGGGGTCACTGTACATCGTGAAGCACACTGCTTCCTAGCACCTTGCTTCGTGAGGCACCTCTGCATCGCGAGGCAGTGCTCCGTGAATACTATTCCACTTCACGAAGCACATCCCATTCACACCCCTGCCCCATGCTAAAGCCGAGGCACTCCACTTCATGAAGCATACTACTTTTCATGGAAATTCCTCTTCCCGTGCATCCCTCCAGGTTTTCACGATGTGATTTTAAAATCCCATGGAAAACACCACCCGTAGCATTGATTCGCCTAATGCTTCTTCGCATAGGCACGCTAATGGCTATTGATTCTTCGCATAGCCATGCTAATGTGGACCCCTCGATAGTTCACTCCGCAACCCCCCTTTACCACGGCCTTACTGGTACTTTCCCTCCCCCAAGGAGTAGAGGGTACCTATCATGTTTGTCCTAGGGGTGCAGAGTGAACCCGCCTCATCCAAGCTGCGGGATGTTAAACTGCCAAGCACCTCATCCTCAACACATGACATTAAATTGTGATCCGACCCCGCACCTCGCACACAGGGTCTCCCTATATTAGACATTCTTTATGCTGCTCGTCTCCACATAGATGGGATCACCCCCTCCACAAGGGATGATATCCTCTTTATCAGAGCAGCGTATTTCCACGGGTGAAGGTAAACCACCCTAGTATAAGCCCCCAAGCCTCTATTGCGGAAGGTATCTCCCATGACCTCCCTACTTCCCCACTGCCATGGCTAGTGGAGGGCGAGATAGGAAACGAGGCACCTTCCATCTCTGGTCCCAAATCCCTCTCCCATCGCTCTTTGTCACACTGCGGGCCTCTATCCAAGAGTAAGTCCCATCACCGTGGGCCACCCAACGCGTTAGATCCTCTTCGTTTCCAATGGAAACATTCTTCGCGATGTGATTTCCAGGTCCCTACAACCTTTTGTTTCTCATACCGAGCACGAATCACATGGGCATAGAGTGAGCACTGACCCTGACCCCCACCTTAAGCGAACTATGAGGTCATTGATCCATGCCAACACATGGTACGTAGGAAGCCTCCACGAGGTTCAAACCAAACACTCGATCATTTCTTCACGTCGAGTTCTACCCTCGTCCAGTATGATGTTAAACTATATGCCCGCGTCCAGCATGATGTTAAACTGTATGCCCCCATCCAGTACGACGTTAAACTGTAAGCCCCCATTCAGCATGATGTTAAACTATATGCACCCGTCCATCATGATGTTAAACTTTATTACCTTGTCCAACATGATGTTAAACTGTATGTTGTCCCACATGATATTATAATGCACACCCATTTGAACTATGAGGTCTTTAATCCATGTCACGACATGGTATGTAGGAAGCCTTACGAGGTTTAAACCCACCACATGTGGACCCCCGGGTTCACCTTCACGTCGGTTCACCGATGAAGCCCTTTTATGTTGCACCCCAAGCTTCTACGGTACGCTTCTCTTTGAATAATGTGATAGCGTGTGTTGTACGAAACAACGAGTTCTAACACACCATAACCAATCAAACTAGCCGTTATGAATAGTAATATCTACTTTTTGAAATTATATATATTTTATATTTCAAAATGGACTTCAGTTTTTGATTTGGAATATCTAATTTAGCCTAATATGAAATTTTGGTACTTTTCGGATAACTTTAATATTTTGATGAATAGTGAAAATTACTAAATTTTATTTAAAAACAACTTTTTTAATCAAAATAATTAATAGTGATAAATTATGAATTTGAGTGGTTTTAAATTATATTTTAATTATATTTTTACCATTTAATATAATTTTGGTCATTGGACATAATTTTACAATTATACCGAACATAAACAAGTGTCAATCTTTTGATAGTTATTATCTCTTAAAAACACGCTTTTTGTTTTGACAGCAGGAATTAATTTTAAATTAAATTCTTCCACTTCTGTGTTTTGAATTTAGAAAAATGGATTCCATATTTGGAATCAGGATGTCCAAATTGTGTAAATAGGTAACTTTTATTTTTAGATATTTTGAATAATTATTGCGGTAAATATTTTATTTACTATGGTTAAGGGTAAATCCGGTAAATAAGGGTTAAAAAATAATATTATAATAATACTAAATTACCCTAAAACATGTCCTAGCCTTATTGGTTGATACAGGTTCGACCATAGGCATCTTTGGGTCGATTTTGGGACCCCATGGTGCCACTTGTAGGTGATAGGGACACTTTTTTTAATTAAGTTAAAATGAATACAAAAATGACACAAGCATATATATTTTAGAAAAACAATTTTTACATAGGGTTATATATGTTGAATTTTAGATTATAAATATTAATTAGAAAGATAAAAATATTTCCTACATTATGGTATTTTATTTATAATATTTAGACCTTAAATAATTTAATTTATTTATGACACAATGATGATGAATTAATTACTATAATAGTGAAAAATTAAAATAATTGATATTATAAATACTCAAATAAATATAATATGAAACTTTTAATGAATTAAACTAATTTTAGAGGATAATATTATATATTAGGATTGATTTAATTGAATTTTTTCGAAGTAATCAATCTGTTATGAGTTTCACAAAAATCAACTATTGAATACTGTCAAAATTGACATAAAAGAGTTCTTAAAACAAATATTATATTATTAATTGATATTAAATTCCTAAAAATCTAAGTTTCGGCCAAGAGACTTATATCATGATAGGTTCATAATTAATGGACCACTTGGGGGTTTCTTGGATGTATATAGTATGTTTATTAACCATATTATATAAAAATACAAAGAGACATTGTAAAAGTGAAACTAATTAACTTAGAGTTAATACTTAATGATAAGGTTAATATAAGTACCAAAACCTGTCTAAATTCTATTGGTTGAGTTGTTTTCGACCCATCCCCACCTTAACCGTTGAATAATCAACTTTTGAGCCATTGGAAACCGAATATGAATTTATTATAAACTAATATCTATAGCTTTTCCAAAGGTGCCCCTCACCCCTCTTATAAAAGGGCACTCCTCCTTCTCATTTCTTCACACCATCAAAGCCTTTTGGATCGACCAAAATCTGCCCAAATACTCTCCCAACTTCCCTCACTACAACATAGATGCCTTATTTTGATCAGAAAGCCAACCTAAGGAGCCCTTTTGATCAAATCAAAAGGAAGAACCCAAAGAAGAGGTAATGATTTCACCACCTTTTTCCAAGTTCACTTCTTCTTCCACTTCTTCTTCCATTATTGTTACCATTCTAAAATAATAAATCCAGTATCATATATATTCTGTGATGTTATTATAAATATGGTAAAACCATATTTAGTATTCTATCCACCCTTTGAATAACATGTCACCATACGTGCATACGTATGGCTTACCGTCTCCACGTCGTGGTGTAATTGTTATTCAATATAATATTATTGGGATGGGTATAATAATGATGTGTAACTCATGTAAATAATAAATATAACATGTTAATGATTCTGTATATATGATATACCATCCATTTATATATTATTTTAATATCAAAAGAATGATATTGTCGCTCGTGCGTACGTACGGACTACCGTCTCCACGAACGCGATGAGATTCATTCTCCATCGTATCCATTCAAGTATAATTATCATTTTATGATTTAAAAAATGATGTTTAAGGACTTGATATCATTCTGTATATGAATAATATACAACCTATCCTTTATAAACATGTCTTTTGTAGCAAAACATATAAAAGAAAAAAAGTAAGTTAACACCCGAAACAACGATAACACTAAGATATTATTATCAAATCAATATTAAAAGATCATATATGATATCATATTAATTTATATGATTCCTGTATAATTTAATAAAAATTATTTCACCATTATATAGGAGGTTAACCTACCCCAACCAAGTAAAATTACAAGGTAAGGGGTTTTAATCTCACTCCTTATTTCCGTGAGATTCATACCATATTGCCACCATCACATTTTGGGTGGTGTATGTACTGCCCATAATTATATTCTTTTTGTAATACACTCTAATTTATGTGTATTTACCTATTCATTGTATGATACCTCTTTCATGGGTTGTATGTTTCATAAGATACCAAATTGGTAAGGGGAATTTCACAATCTCTTCATTATCCGAGGTTGTTTATATGTAATAATCTACTGGGATCTCTTTATCATCCACATCCATGTTTTCTTAAAAATGTATTTCAAAACATTTTTATTATTTACAAGAATATGGGTTAAAGTCATTTATACCCTTTTTTGACTTTTTATAAGAGGAATCTTTTCGTCATTTTTAAAACAAGGTCCTTTTTAACCTTTTCGACAGAATTAAGGTAAAAATATTTTTTTAACTTATACGGCGGGTGCGGTTATTTTCCACCGTTATAACATCTTCAAATCCTTCCTTACAATCTTATAAGAATATTTTCAAAGAATATGTTTTATTCTATATGGATCTTAAATGATTTCAAAAATAGAAAGAGATATTTTTCTAAAAAGAGTTTTGATTTCATATATGTAAACATCCTATGATGGATTTTACGCTTATTTGAAGTTGATTTATTATGATACAAAACTTCTATATTGTATTGAGGTTTTTTTATATGTTTGATTGTGGATGTGCTATTTTTATACAATTCATATATTATGGTGAAATTATTGACATTTCGTATGCTAGTTTTAATACGAATGTTTATGTTATGTTTAAACCTTTTCATATGGGAATGCATTGGACTTAATATGTGACGGGTGGAGCCCGCTACAGCTCCTCGATGCATCGGTAGGTCTCATGGGACAAACTAGTGTCTTGGCACAAGGCCTTGACAAAATCTTATTTTTAGTCTTGGCATGAGGCCTTGGCTATGTGGTTATGATAGTCTGGCATTATGCATTCCATCATTATGAAAGTGGTTATTGATTTTGCATGTGATTATTTGATTAGTAGAATATCCATGGGAATAATTAAATGACATTATTTCATTTTATTTATTCCATACCATGTTGAAAGTTCATGTTTGAAAGGCTTTTGTTTTAGTAATAAATTTCCTTAAATATTTATTCTTATTTATGAATGTTTCCGCTATATTGTTATCCTTACTGGGCATTTGAGCTCACCCCTTTTCTATGATTTATTTTTCCCAGGAAGTGAACAAGTAAATTATGAATGACCTGCAGGGATATTATGTGGGGATATGAGTGTGGATTATAGAGGAATATGTTGTTGTAGTAGTTTTTCATTTTATGATGTAATGTAAGATTTATGAATATATCTAGTGTTTCTAATGCTACTAAACCAATTGGTCTTTCGAGATTTGATCTTTCATATGATCATGCCAATGTTATGTAATAAGGCACCGACTCTGGGTAACTAGGGTCGGGGCGTTACAGTAGGTATCAGAGGATGTTTAGTACAAACCTTGGAAGCTAGATTTAGATAAACTCGGATTAGAGCACGAAGACCTAAGATGAACTTTGAGGATTTGTATAGAAGAACTTCCTAGAATTTTGGTATTGTAGAGATTTTGTGAGTTTTCCGAGCAATACATCCCTGTCTGGATACGAGCCGGTAGAGGAGGCTCTGGCACAAATGTACCTAGGGGTAAAACCCGAAAACACCGCTTTGAGCTAGACTCAAACAGGAACTGGTGCACGACAACGGGCCTTGCTGCACTCTTGGTTACGACACTCCCGGGGGATATGCTTAGGATAACTCTCATTTTCATTACAAATCATTATGAAGGGTTTATGAGTATATACTTCCTCAAAGAATTTTTTTTATGATTATGGATTATATCCATAAATAGTTCAATTTATGTTAAGTGTTTTATAAGTATGGGATTATGTATTTTGATTCATAAACTGATCTAGTTTATGCAATTGTTTAGAAATGGCACCTAGTGGAAGAAATGGAAACCATATCAATGCACGCACTCCATGTAGGGATTTCCCTCCTGCTCAAAATAATTATAGTGGGGCTCGTGATGCAACTGGTGCCGATCAGCTAATCACCATACTAGGAAAACTTACTCAGGTTATGAATAATAACCTTACCCGTATGGAGCACCCTGATCCAAAGCGTGGAGGATCAATGTTAGATCGATTCATGAGGAAACAACCACTAAAGTTCAATGGGAGTACAAATCCCTTAGTAGCTGAGCAATGGATAAAATCCCTAGAGAAAATATTTCAGGCTTTGGGGAGCAGTGAAAGGGAAAAAGTTATCATGGTAGTTTACCTCCTCACTGGAGATGATGATAAATGGTGGTCATTGATTGAAAACATGAAGGAAGATGATGAAGTATCAAATATGGAATGGAGGGAGTTCAATGATCTGTTTTTAGAAAAATACTTTCTTCACGACCATCGAGCAGATATGGAAAGGCAATTTCTAAGTCTGAGACAAAAGGAGGATGAGAATGTCACAAAGTATGAGGCTAACTTTACAAGGTTATCAAGGTATGCTGGAGATTATATACGTAACCCAAGAAGTAATATTGATCGTTTCTTTGATGGGTTAAAACCGTTTCTTTGTCGAGCATTAGTCTCACAATCCTTTTCGTCGTACAAATACATTTTCTCATGTGCTATCAAGACCGAAAAGGAATTCTCTAAGTCTTATGACTTTAAGGAAAAGCAAGAGAAGAAGAGACCTACTGATCAATCTGGGAATGGAAATTAGGGGAAGAAGGGAAAGGTTGAATATCCATCCTGTGGTAAATGTGGTAAGAAACACCCTGGTACTTGCTTGAAGGGAATGGGAGTCTGTTACAGGTGTGGTGAAAAAGGCCACCAAGCTCGTGATTGCAAGGGGAAGAAGGAAGCTACCAACGTTCAGTGCTACAATTACAGGGAGATGGGGCATTATGCAAATGATTGTCCTAAGCGTCAAGAGAACTTAACTCAGAAAAGTCCAAGGGATCAAGGCCAGGATTATGCTATCACTACTGCTGAGGTAGAAGCTCCGAAAGATGTGGTGGCAGGTAATTTAATGGTTTCATCAAGTTTAGTAAATGCATTATTTGATTCTGGATCATTGCATTGTTTCCTATCTTCCCAGTTTGCTAAGAAAATTAGATATTTCCAATTTGATTTAATAAGGGAGTTGGCAGTTAAAACTCCTAAGGGAAGTATCATTGCAACAAAGTTTTGTGAATCAGTCCCCATTAGAGCACATAAATGTTCATTATCAACTGATATCATCGTCATACCTATGATTGAGTTTGATATAATCCTCGGTATGGACTGGCTTTCGAACTATGATGCGGAGATTTATTATAAGAATAAAGAGGTTACGATTCTTGATGATAATGATAAGTAACACCTTATCTTTAGAGCAGAATCACCACCACCTAATTCTTATTTAGATCCTCCCCCAGTAGCTCAACTTAATTCAATTATTGGGGAGGAAGAGAATGAAATAACTATCGGTGAGGAAAGTAATGTTCAAATAGAGGATGTACATGTTGTGAAAGAATTTGTAGATGTATTTCCGGAAGATTTACCTGGACATCCTCCAGAATGAGAAGTTTAGTTTTCCATTGATTTGATTCCTGGATCAAGGCCTATATCGAAGACCCTTATAGAATGGCCACTGTAGAATTAGTTGAACTAAAGAAACAACTAGAATAGTTGAGTAATAAAGGATTTATTCACCCTAGAGTTTCTCCATGGGGATCCCCTGTTCTTTTTGTTAAAAAGAAAGATGGATCTATGAGGTTATGTATCGACTACAGGGAGATCAATGCTATAACAATAAAGAACAAGTATCCCCTACCACACATTGATGATTTATTTGACCAACTGCATGGAGCTCAATACTTTTCAAAGATTGACCTTCGATCTAGATACCATCAGTTGTGTGTGAAGAAGGAAGATATTCCGAAGATAGCATTTCGAACCAGGTACGGGAATTACCAGTTTATTGTAATGCCGTTTGGATTGAATAATGCACCCTCTGTATTCATGGATCTGATGAATAGAGTTTTCAAGGAGTATCTCGATGAATTTGTGGTGGTATTTATTGATGATATCTTGGTATACTCCAAAACCTACAAAGATCATGAAAATCACATGCGCATTATCTTGAAGACTCCGAGGAGGCATGAATTATATGGGAAGTTTAGCAAGTGTGAATTCTGGCTTCAGGAGATTTCTTATCTTGGCCATATTGTCTCTAAAGATGGAATCTCTGTTGATCCTTCTAAGACCAAGGCAATCCAAGAATGGCCAGCACCTACGAGTATAACTTAGGTACGTAGTTGTATTGGTTTGGCAGGTTATTATCGACGTTTCATCTAGAATTTTCCCCGATTGGCTAACCCATTAATGAATCTCACACGTAAAGGGGTTAAATTTGTTTGGACAAAAGAGTGTGAAGAATGTTTCGAAAAACTGAAGAGAAGATTAGTCAATTCTCCTATGTTGACTCTACCATCGGGGAATGATGGGTTCGTTATTTATAGTGATGCATCAAAGAAAGGACTTGGTTGTGTCCTTATACAGAATGATAGAGTTATTGCCTATGCATCACGACAGTTGAAAATTAATGAACAAAACTAACCTACTCATGATCTCGAGTTAGCAGCTGTGATCTTTGCATTGAAGCTATGGAGGCACTACCTCTACGGTGAAAAATGTGAGATTTATACTGATCACAAGAGTTTGAAGTATATTTTATCACAAAAAGAACTCAACATGAGGGAAAGGAGATGGCTTAAATTACTCAAGGATTATGATTTCACAATACACTACCACCCGGGGAAAGCAAACAAGGTGGCAGATGCTTTGAGTAGAAAATACCATAGAGTTTTGAACATGATGATAATTGAAAGGGATCCAATTTTCATGGATCTAGTAAAGATGGACATGGGTATAACTAGGGAAGGTGAAAAATCAATGCTTTTTCAAATGGTTGCCAAACCATCTTTACTAGAAAGTATTAAGAGTTCTCAGACCGATGATGAAGAATTCCAAAAGAAGATTAAAGCTGTGAATGATGGGAGATTGAGAGAATTTGTGTATGAAGATGGAATTTTGAAATTCGGGAAGAGACTTTGTGTTCCCGATATACCTGATCTAAAAAGGGAATTTCTGGATGATTCTCATAGTTCCAATTTCTCTATACACCCTGGGAGCACCAAAATGTATAGAGATTTGAAGGAACATTTTTGGTGGGACAATATGAAGAGGGAGATTGCTGATTTTGTGTCAAGATGTATGGTTTTTCGGAAAGTTAAAGCTGGAAGGCAACAGCCTGGAGGAGTCATGCAACCTCTTCCCATACCGGAGTGGAAATGGGACAATATTACGATGGACTTTGTCATGGGGCTACCAAAGACTCCTAGAAGGAATGATGAAATATGGGTTATTGTTGATCGTCTTACCAAGTCAGCACATTTTCATGCTATAAGAGAAGATATACCCTTGGAACGTCTAGTAAGAGTATATATTAATGAAGTTGTGAGACCTAATGGAGTACACATATCTATTGTTTCTGATCGTGATCCCTGTTTTACTTCAAGATTTTAGAAAAGTCTTCAGAAATCCCGGGATACTGATCTTCATTTGAGCACTGATTACTACCCTCAGACAGACGGACAATCAGAATGGACCATTCAGACCTTATAAGACATGTTGAGATCTTGCTCACTTGACTTTCAGGGTATGTGGGATCAATATTTATCACTGGTAGAATTTTCCTATAACAATAGCTTCCATTCGAGTATTCAGATGGAACCATATGAAGCGTTATACGGAAAGAGATGTCGTACACCAACCTGTTGGGATGACGTTGGTGAAAGAAAACTTATAGGCCCAGAACTGGTGGAGGAAACGGTGGAAAAGGTGAAGGTAATCCAAAATCACATCAAAGCAGCTCAAAGTAGGCAGAAGAGATATGCCGATAATCGAAGGAAGAATTTGGAATTTCAAGTCGGTGATCATGTTTTCCTGAAGGTATCTCCATGGAAGGGAGTCATACGTTTTGGTAAGAAAGGTAAATTGAGTCCCAGGTACATCGGACCTTTCGAAATTCTAGAACGAATTGGGACTGTGGCTTACCGATTGGCAATGCCACCAAGTCTCTCTAAAGTTCACGATGTGTTCCACGTATCCCTGTTGAGGAAATATATGCCTGTCCCAATGCATGTACTCACCTATGAAGAATTAGAACTGGAACCCGATCTTTCTTATTGCGAAGAGCCCTTCAGGATTCTTGATACAAGAGAACAAGTACTAAGAAACCGGACGACGTGTCTGGTAAAGGTTTTGTGGAGAAACCATAAGATGGAAGAGGCAACGTGGGAACCCGAGGAACATATGATGAAGAACCACCCGAGTCTTTTCATGTGATAATTATTATAGAAATTTAGAGGATGAAATTATCTGAAGGTGGGGAGAATGTAACACCCCAAGCTTCTACATTACGCTTCTCTTTGAATAATGTGATAGTGTGTGTTGTACGCAACACCGAGTTCTAACACACCATAACCAATCAAACTAGCCGTTATGAACAGTAATACCTACTTTTTGAAATTATATATATTTTATATTTCAAAATGGACTTCATTTTCTGATTCGGAATATCGAATTTAGCCTAAGATGAAATTTTGGTACTTTTTGGATAACATTAATATTTTGATGAATAGTGAAAATTACTAAATTTTAATTAAAAACAATTTTTTTAATCAAAATAATTAATAGTGATAAATTATAAATTTGAGTGGTTTTAAAGTATATTTAGAATATATTTTTACCATTTAATATAATGTTGGTCATTGGACATAATTTTACAATTAAACCGAACATAAACAAGTGTCAATCTTTTGATAGTTATTATCTCTTAAAAACACGCTTTTTGTTTTGACAGCGGGAATTAATTTTAAATGGATTTCTATCACTTCTGTGTTTTGAATTTAGAAAAATGGATTCCATATTTTTAATCAGGATGTCCAAATTGTGTAAATAGTTAACTTTTATTTTTAGACATTTTGAATAATTACTGCGGTAAATATTTTATTTACCATGGTTAAGGGTAAATCCGGTAAATAAGGGTTAAACAATAATATTATAATAATACTAAATTACCCTAAAACATTTCCTAGCCTTATTGGTTGATACAGGTTCGACCATAGGAATCTTTGGGTCGATATTGGGACCCCATGGTGCCACTTGTAGGTGATAGGGACACTTTTTTTAATTAAGTTAAAATGAATACAAAAATGACACAAGCATATATCTTTTAGAAAAAAAATTACATAGGGTTATATATGTTGGATTTTATATTTTAAATATTCATTAGTAATATAAAAATATTTCCTACATAATGAAATTTTATTTATAATTTTTAGACATTAAATAATTTAATTTATTTATGACACAATGATGATGAATTAATTACTATAATAGTGAAATATTAAAATAATTGATATTATAAATAGCCAAATAAAAAAAATATGAAACTTTTAATGAATTAAACTAATTTTATAGGATAATATGATATATTAGGATTGATTTAATTGACTTAGTTTGAAGTAATCAATCTGTTATGAGTTTTACAAAAATCAACTATTGAATAGTGTCAAAATTGACATAAAAGAGTTCTTAAAACAAATATTATATTATTAATTGATATTAAATTCATAAAAATCTAAGGTTCTTCCAGGAGACCTATATCATGATAGGTTCATCATTAATGGACAACTTGGGGGTCTCTTGGATGTATATAGTATGTTTATTAATCATATTATATAAAAATACAAAGAGACATTGTAAAAGTGAAAGTAATTAACTTAGAGTTAATACTTAAAGATAAGGTTAATATAAGTACCCAAACCTGTCTAAATTATATTGGTTGAGTTGTTTTCGACCCATCACCACCTTAACCTTTGAATAATCAAATTTGGAGCCATTGGAAACCGAATATGAATTTATTATAAACTAATATCTCTAGCTTTTACAAAGGTGCCCCTCACCCCTCTTATAAAAGGGCACTCCTCCTTCTCATTTCTTCACACATTCAAAGCCATTTGGTTCGGCCAAAATCTGCCCAAATACTCTCCCAACTTCCATCACTACAACCTAGAGGCCTTAGTTTTATCCTAAAGCCATCCTATGGAGCCCTTTTGATCAAATCAAAAGGAAGAACCCGAAGAAGAGGTAATGATTTCACCACCCTTTTCGAAGTTCAATTCTTCTTCCACTTCTTCTACCATTGTTGTTACCATTCTAAAATAATAACTCCAGTATCATATATATTATGTGATTTTATTATAAATATGGTACAACCATATTTGGTATTCTATCCACCTTTTGAATAACATGTCACCATACGTGCGTACGTACGGCTTACCGTCTCCACGTCGTGGTGTAATTGTTATTCAATATAATATTATTTGGATGGGTATAATACTGATGTGTAACTCATGTAAATAATAAATATAACATGTTAATGATTCTGTATATATGATATACCATACATTTATATATTATTTTAATATCAAAAGACTGATATTGTCGCTCGTGCATACGTACGGACTACCGTCTCCACGAACGCGATGAGATTCATTCTCCATCGTATCCATTCAAGTATAATTATCATTTGATGATTTAAAAAATGATTTTTAAGTACTTGATGTCATTTTGGATATGAATAATATACAACCTATCCTTTACAAACATGTCTTACGTAACAAATCATATAAAAGAAAACAAGTAAGTTAACACCCGAAACAACGATAATACTAAGATATTATTATCAAATCAATATTAAAAGATCATATATGATATCATATTAATGCATATGATTCTTGTATAATTTAATAACAATTATTTCACCATTATACAGGAGGTTAACCTACCCCAACCAAGGAAAAGTTCAAGGTAAGGGGTTTTCATCTCACTCCTTATTTCCGTGAGATTCATGCCATATTGCCACCATCACATTTTGTGTGGTGTATGTACTGGCCATAATTATATTCTTTGTGTAATACACTCTAATTTATGTGTATTTACATATTCATTGTATGATACCTCTTTCATGGGTTGTATGTTTCATAAGTTACCAAATTGGTAAGGGTTATTTCACAATCTCTTCATTATCCGAGGTTGTTTATATGTAATAATCTACTGGGATCTCTTTATCATCCACATCCATGTTTTCTTAAAAATGTATTTCAAAAAATTTTTATTATTTACATGAAAATGGGTTAAAGTACTTTATACCCTTGTTTGACTTTTTATAAGTGGAATCTTTCTGTCGTTTTCAAAACAAGGTCCTTTTTAACCTTTTAGACAGAATTAAGGTAAGAATGTTTTTTTAACTTATACAACAGGTGCAGTTCTTTTCCGCCGTTATAAAATCTTCAAAGCTTTACTTACAAGCTTATAAGAATATTTTCAATGAAAATGTTTTATTATATATGGCTCTCAAATGATTTCAATAATAGAAAGAGATATTTCTCTAAAAAGAGTTTTGATTTCATCTATGTCAACATCCTTTGATGGATTTTACGCTTATTTGAAGTTGATTTATTATGATATAATACTTATATATCGTATTGAAGGTTTTGTGATATGTTTGACTGTGGATGTGCTATTTTTATACCATTCATAGTTTATGGTGAAATTATTGACATTTCGTATGCTAGTTTTAATACGAATGTTTATGTTATGTTTAAACCTTTTCATATGGGAATGCATTGGACATAATATGTGACGGGTGGAGCCCGATATAGCTCCTCGATGTATCGGTAGGTCTCATGGGACAAAATAGTGTCTTGGCACAAGGTCATGACAAAATCTTATTTGTAGTCTTGGCACAAGGCCTTGGCTATGTGGTTATGATAGTCTGGCATTATGCATTCCATCATTATGAAAGTGGTTATTGATTTTTCATGTGATTATTCGATTAGTAGAATATCCATGTCAATAAGTAAATGGAATTATTTCATTTTATTTATTCCATACCATGTTGAAAGTTCAAGTTTGAAAGGCTTTTTTTTTATTTATACATTTCCTTAAATTTTTATTATTATTTATGAAAGTTTCCGCTATATTGTTATCCTTACTGGGCATTTGAGATCACCCCTTTTCTATGTTTTATTTTTCCCCGGAAGTGAAGAAGTAAATTATGAATGACCTGTAGGGATATTATGTGGGGATATGAGTGTGGATTATGGAGACAATATGTTGTTGTAGTAGTTTTTCATTTTATGATGTAATGTAAGACTTATGAATATATCTAGTGTTTCCAAGGCTACTAAACCAATCGGTCTTTCGAGACATGATCTTTCTTGTGATCATGCCAATGTTATGTAATAATGCACCAACTCGGGGTAAATAGGGTCGGGGCATTACATTTGAACTAAGAGGTATTTGATCCATGTCATAGCATGGTACGTAGGAAGTCTCAAAGATGTTTGAGCCCACCACATGTTGATCACTCTGACCCTCTTCACATCAGTTCACCAACACCTGGTTAGCCTAGTGTGTACGCCCCACACCATTTGGACCAAGGTCCTCAATCGTGACGGTTCACCAACACACCCTTTGAACTATGTGTCCTTTGATCTGTTTCAAGTCTTGGTATGTAAGAAGCCTCACGAGGTTCAAGCCCACCATCCTTAGGACTAAGGTCCACCTTCACGTCGGTTCGCTGACAACACCCATCGGACCAAGTTCCACCTTCACGTCGGTTTTCTGATGATACCCATCGGACCAAGGTCCACCTACACGTCAGTTCGCTAATGACACCCATCAGACCAAGGTCCACATTCACGTCGGTTCGCTGACGATACCCATCGGACCAAGGTCCGCCTTCACGTCAGTTCACTGACGATGCCCATCGGACCAAGGTCCACCTTCACGTTGGTTCGCTGACGACACCCATTAGACCGAGGTGCACATTCACGTCAGTCCTCTGGCGCACCCATCCCGAACTACACGGACTTTGAATCCTTGCCACGGGGATACGTAGGAAGTCTCTTCAAGGCTCAATCCCAACTTCACCATCACCCTTGTGATGGTCCCATTTCATTCCCCCTCCACTTCATTCAATTATCCATCATGCATCCTGATTCTCACCCGGGCTGCCACATCCCAGTGGGATCATGCCATCCACCTCCTCGCTGCTCCGAGCAGTACATGGGCCGCGATCCACGCGTAATCCCCAACATGTCTCTGGGTCATTGTTCTCTATGTACATCTCGATTCATCACCCCTTAGAACTACATGGGTTTTGATCCCTATCCTCTACACAGGGTACGTAGGAAACCTTCATGAGGTTCAATCCCAGCCAATGGTAGACCTTGGTGTGCCCCATTCGGGGGTGTACACTCCCTGATCCGCCCTTAGTGGTGTTCAGATCAACAATTACGGTTTGACAACTCCCCTCCATGGGGCGCACCACCTCTGATCCGTCCTCATTGGGTTTTCTGATCCACCCCCTTGGTAAACCTCCCAAGTGTTCCCTCCTAGGGATATACCAATCTGATCTGTCTCTATGGGACATTCTGATCAGCCTCATTCTATCTCCGCATGACGTTAAACTCGCGGCCTACCTCGTGATAAACATGATATGACTAAGGAAAACCTTGGATGGCACGCCTTTGGCGTAACCATCTCCGTTAGACATTAATCTTATGGAATACCCTGTGTTAAACATGGGAAGATGAGGAAAACCGCAGATACATACCTATGGAATATGATTCCCTACTCTCGATGTGGGATGCCTCAGGCTTTTGTGCCCTCGAGAAGCCCTATGACAAGGGAAAAAAGATAGAAACGCCAGTTCCCCAACATTCAGACACGCTACTGATGTCTCGACATGACTACTCCCCCGACTGAAGGTTGATGCCCTGAACAGACCCTTTGGAATGTCCTGACAGAAGCGGTGTAATTAACTGGTGTCCATGAAAACATAGCACTGGGAAGAGTTTCACGAATAACGTATTAACTCTATGAGGGAGACCCAAACTGGGTGATGAGTTCCGAGGAGGAATCCACAGAAGGATGAACCGAGATCCCATCATCTCGGTTTTGATCAAGGGGCAAACATCCCCGAATGAGGAACGGATGTCGCCCTCCTTTGGAATGTGGGAACGCGGGACAATATCTACGCGTCCTCCGCAGACGGATGCGTGCGCCTCAGTGAAAGCGTCGGAAACAGAAATGGGGAACCTGAAGTGAAACTCTTCTCCTCAATGTGGAGATTAGTAGCGTTCGAGACACCAGTAGATTGATGTGTCACCAGATAGAGATATCCGGCACCGGGTCCTGCCATGAAAATTGCGGGCCTGGCGTGAAACTCACTGGAAGTTGGGGCAGTAATACGTGGGGTATTCTATTATATAACATTGTCGTCGTGGATCCCTCTTACCAAACACAAAAGACGGAATAACGCTGGGCCACTGGTTGTCAAATTGTTTTCCTCATAGTGCTAACGAGTTAACCTCCCTACATCTGGGAACCAGGTTGCTGCTATGGAGACACGAACACCGCCCACTCACCTACGCAGGGGCTGGGGAAATACCAGGACATACACTCCACATGGCTCCACTGCCTTCGCAACAGCCTCTACATTCGTGAATACAGGACACCCACATCTCGTGTCCCTGTCAGAGATCATCCAATGAAGGGTGATCAACAAACTTGTACACAGGTACGAGGTGGAAGGGGTTATCCCAACTCGGCATATGGCCCACCTAGACCTGGAGTCATCTAGGACCCTCCTTCAATGCCGCCCTTAAAGGCTGTGCAGGGAGCCCCTGCTCCCCACCCCAACGTTCAATCAATTTAGGATCCTGTCCCCAGAACGCCTCGACGACTCCTTGCCTTATGCTGATGAGGCGGGTGATGTCTAGCACAACTAGGTCAGAGTCCCAATCCAAGGGATCCAGGAAAGGGTCCCCATCTGGCTGCATCAGTGTCGCCATCCGGCTTCGCCAAAAGAGTAGGTGGGCTATGCCCCTGCACCCCCTGCGCCAGCTCGTCTGACCCGATGTCAGCGTCGGGCCCGAGCTGAGGACGCTCGTCAAGGTGCGTCGACGTCAATAGCTATTGTGGCCCGAGCCACCTCCGACGTGCATCATGGAGTCCCTACATACACTGAGTAGAGGTACTCCTTCACCTGACCAGGATCGAGGCCTCATCTGCCCCATGGGCAGGCTGGTTTGACTCTCGGGGTCGCAGGGCTGAGCGGTGATTTCCGCGAACCAATCCATGGTAACATCACTCCATACGAAGGTCCTCTTCGTACCACCATTCCATAGAGAGTGGTCCTTCCCCACTCTGAAGATCGTCATGGGGGTATGCCTCATGCCACTCCCAACCTGAATGAAGACCTGCCACATGGCAGTGATGCTCGGCGCAGAATCCTCTCCCGCACCCACCATACAGGGAATGGAGTTCCTCCTCCTCCCCCTGACCGTCGATGCGAAGGCACCGTCCATCCAGTCCCTCTCCAACATGGGGGTCCTCCCTATGTTCTCTCTGCAACTGGTGAAGGTCCTCCTCGCCCCCGAAACCCGAGGAGTTAAGGTCAGCCTCGCTCCACCCACATCAAGCATGGAGGTCATCCTCGTGCTCCTACCGATTCCAACAGAAGTTCCACACACATGGGTGTTGTCCATAGAGGTCCTCCCCATATACCCTTTGGCATTTTCCCTTGTGCCCCTCACACCCCGTCTATCTAAAGCGAGTGTCCTCCCCGCCATGGCGTCCGCGCCACTCCGAGACTACATGTCAAGGACCAACTTTGTTGTGATGAGCCACCCAGGGGAAGGAAAGTGGGTCTCCACCACCATTAGAAGAGAACTGGGGGGGGGGGGCTGGGTGGATATCAAACCGGCCTGTTTCTCAGATTCTAAATCGGAATGCGACTCAGCGATGTAACCTTCTCCCCGCTCCTCCACGTCAAGGACTAGGTCAAGAACTAGGCGCTTTAGCCTCATTCTCCCAGAATGCGAGGTCCACCGGATCCCCGCCTCCCACCGTAGGTACATCCAGGAGAAGTAAATGTGGAAATTCCGCAGGTCCTGACCGCACAATCACCACTGTCGTCACTAGAAGCGCCCTCTACCTCTACCAGAGATCACAGAGAGCTGTTTTGGGGACCAACGACGGTAGAGAAACGACGTGACACATCGCTGGTGGCTGCAATTCCTGCGCCAGAGGCTGTGGCTATCAGCCCATCGTATCATGATATTGCGGTCAGGTCACCTCACTCTTCTGAGAATGGCCCGGAATTCGGCGGCCATTCATCTCGTTCACCGTATTCTCTGCCTCAAAATTTATTGTCCCAGCGGTCTGCCTCAGTACCGCTACCAGTACCTCAGCCGCCTCCGATTGACAAGTGGGGAAATATAGGGCCGGACCCGAAGTCTGAGCCCATGATTTTCTAGAACATTCTCGCAGCAGATCACTTCCTGTAGAAGTTCTGGCCGACGGAAGCGCAGAACTTTTGTACGCCAGAATCCTTTACCCAGAGGAAGTTGGGTGCTTCCGCCGAACCCTATGGGAAACACACTTCTGCCTTCGTTATGAGCGGTTAGTGTACCCCAGGAGCCGAGATAACTTCGATGAAATCGGCGAGCAATGCCGCCTGATCGATTTGGACGCACTCCCTATGGCCCAGCGCCCTGAGTCACCAGGCCGCCAGAGCACCCTTCAACTGAAATGCATTAAGAGTCTCAAATTACTCTGCAGAATCATAAGGGAAGATACCCCCCAATGTGAAAGTCTGTGGCTGGGGACAGTTTGACGCCCTCCTCTTCAGTCCAGTCCGACGACAGTCCGATTCGTTATGCGACATTGACGACATGCCCCCAAGGAGGGTCGTGGTCCACATGGCTGACGTAGTAGACAAGGAGGACAAGCTTGAATTACTCGATGGAGACCTACCCCCTGAGGGTGTACCACCACTGCTAGACCCATCAGGGAGGGTTACCCATCAGCAGAGAAACCTTCTAGGCCTCCCTGTACCCACCGAGTCGCTGGTACTCAGTCGAAATATCGATAAGGGTAAGTAGCATGTCAGAACCGTCAAGCACTCCGACCTGCCGCCTCTGTAGAGAAGACGGACGAAGATCCCAAGAAGGCCGCGTTACGCCAATAGCATGATGATATGAAAAGGATGGTTGACGAATTACTGGCCGAGCACGCTGCAGAGTGGCGACCCGACTACGGTAATCCCATGCCGGGGCAGTAGGGGCAGGGAAAATTTCTCCCCGGCGAGATGCCTCCAGGAAACCCTGATAATGCTACTCTTGCAGACAGGACAGAAACTGGTACTCATGGAAATAGGGAATGATACGTCATGCCAAACCCTCCAGAACGATGGGGAAACCTGAGAAATCCAGCCCGGGTCCCCCCAGCCGCCACACAGGCCGTTCCGCATGTCACTCCACGAACTGCTAAAGCCATCTATTGTGTCGAAGAACATGGAAACACACTTGTGGTTAGGGATCCCCGTCAAGATAGGGACCCCCACCTAGATGATCTTATAGAGGCCCTCATCTCCCACCTCAAAGCATTGGAAACGAGGAAGGTGGCAGTCCCACCAGATGGAAAACCATATCCCGTGTGGGTGGATGATATGCTCGCACCCCCAGGTTTTGGGAACCCCACTTTTTCTCCCTTCAACGTGACAGGGGACCCACTGCAGCACTTGGCCCACTTTTCTTCTAGGTGTGGCCCCATGCAGGGGACCCCGACCCAGCAAGAAGCTGCCAAGATCCGATGTTTCGTACATACATTGGAGGGCCCCACATTATTTTGGTACACCCAGCTTCCTATCGGATCGGTGACCGGCTCGGAGGATCTCTGCCGGCAGTTCCTATACCAGTTCAACTCCACCACGTGAAATTCCAGCATCACAGACCTCTTCAAGTGAAAACAAAGGCCTGACGAGCAAGTCGAAGACTTCATCACCCGATGGAAGGGACTTACATACTCCCTCAACATGCCACTGACTCAGGAGCAATTTCTGACGATGTGTGTAGGGAACGTCAAAACGGAGCTGGTTCCATCCTTGATCACCCAGAACTACCCTGGAGGGTTCCAAGATTTCTCAGATAAAGCTCAGCGCCTCGAGGAGGATCTTCAAAAGGCTAGTCAAGCATGTTTGCTGCCCCCTGTGATCCCAGCCAGGAGGTCTGCTAGAGATGAACGTGCTGCGGTGGCCCAAATAGAAGCCCCCAGGCACCTGGAATTACTACTAGCGGAACCGGCCCAACAACCCCACATAGGTCCTCCGCCTCAAGCATAGGCTCCTGCCAAGCAGCGACCGCCTCCGAACCGACAGGTTCCCCCGCACAACGCGCCACCACCGCCTAGGCGAGACAATCGAGCACCGCCTCCTCGGTAGGCCCCTCTGGCCCCTCATCACGGCCAGGCTCTCAGGGCCCCATATGTGGAAAAAAGGAACCAGACTTACTCATTCAACAAGAATCAGGTCCCCGGTTACTTCCGAAGTGCTCTAGGGCAAGTGATTGTGCACTTACCCGAGTGCAGAAGGATGGAAGAGGAAAATCTCACCGATTGCCCCAACTAATGTCCCTATCATCGGATTTTGGGGCACACCCTCAAGCAATGCTATGAGTTTAAAGACTGGCTTCAAGACCAAGTTGACAACAACATAGTATGATTGGGCCCAAAACCCACACAAGTAGCGGGTATCTTTGTAGGGGCAGAGATCAGTAGCGACAACGAAGGTGAGTGGCAGCAGGTTCCCAGTCATGGGTCCTAGAAATATGATGACTGGATGGCTCCAAAAACCATCACCCATGACCATGGTATCATTCGAGCACGCCTGAGACATCCAGAGCCATTGGAGGATGTATCCATTCCCTCTTCATTGTCATCACAACCGACCTCTTCCCAAAAGGGTAAGCAGCGACGACGCAAGAATAAGAAACATGCTCCACCTCTTCCATCATCATCCCGCACTCTTGGAAACTTTATGCCCCCTGAAATGGGGATTCCACCAAGAGTCCGCCTGGTGATGGATGAATCGTCAAGAAACGTCTAGGGGTACACCCCAGTTAATACCATGGAGCTGGTAAATCCCTACATGACTTCCGACAAGGGGAACGGTGGGCGAGCCTCCCCAACATCCCTGGACAATGTCAACGTCAGCGGAACCACAACCTCACAGGTTGTCGAGGCATGTCAGTGGGCACTTTCATTCAAGCCGTGCATGCTACTGAAACCAGACAGCAGGCTGAATGTAGAGCTCATCATGTGAAATCTCATCTGATGCCCTCAGATCTACCTCCACCTCCATTTGTGTTACTAGATCAGGCAGAGCTGCCTCATCTGTATCGCAGTAAGTCTTTCCCGGTTGTAGGCCAATCTCTTTTGCTCGATTCTAATTTGGTGGCAACTCTCCATGCTTCAACTAGTAGGCAGCGGGATGTACCCCGTACTAGCCAGCCGCCGGTTCAACTGGTAGGGCATTCTATGCCTCCAACCATAGAGCAACCTCTTGTAGGCAAAAGATCACATCTTGCACTAAAGTACAATGTCCTGAAGCACCTATAAGACATTCTATTAAAGCTTCATATCCTTTAGTCTCTTCTCCTATCGTCTAAAAGGCGTGAAGCACTTACCGAGGCCCTAAGGATCCCACTTCAGTTCGAGACGGAGGTAGCAGCTACGGAAGCCTTCCACGATGAGACAATTGAGAACACCGAATGCCAGGTGGTTATCTCGTTCTCTGATGAAGATGAAGACCCTCCCATACAAGGGAATATTCACCCACTATACGTCACTAGCCAGTTTAATGGCATGGAAGTCCACCGCTCCCTCGTTGACATGGGTTCTAGGATCAACCAAATCCCGAATCGGACACTGCGAAAGCTGGGATTGTCGGAAGATGATTTAACTCCCTCCAACCTCATAATCCAAGGATACAACAAGACCGAGCAATCCCCAGTCGGCAAGATCCGCCTGAAGAACTAGTTCGGTGGCCTAATTTCCAGCACCAAGTTCATGGTTGTCTCTTAGGACACCGCTTACAATGCATTGATGGGTAGGTCATGGCTCTATCTACATGTAGCGGTCCCTTCTCCGTATCACCAATTCCTCAAATAATCCCTCAATGGTCGAGTAGGCGTGCTCCAAGGAGATGCGTCTCCTTTCACCTCTTGTGAAGCCCACTATTTGGACGCTGACTATTACAAGTGCAAGGATATGAAAATCCTAGCAAGTGAGGATAAACCAGCCCCGGTCACCAGTGATCCCTGGGCAATCATGGACGACGCCTACATCTTCCCGATGCACTGATTGGAGGCCACGAACCCCGACATGGGGCAATGTTTTGTTGTTTCAAGTATTAATGGATTTCATGTTTCCATGTCCAAGCGATGGCGGAAAATCACCTCGTACTCCTACACCAACCAGGCTAAGGTGTTCCCAGAACCTCCTACCCCTGTGCGATATCGGAATGTTAGGCTTATGGAAATGGCGGTACATCATACATGTCTCTTATTCCGAGCTGGAGTCAACCAACTCAGGACGACACATCACCACTGCTATGATGTCATCAAACGTGGTCCCTTAGGACGAAGGCCAAATGGTATAGGATCGACTGCCTTCATTGTTATCATCGTAGTGGCGCATGGGTCTCCTGATATGATGACCACTGCTGCCCAAGCCAGCACCAGCTGCCCGTCAGGGTTTAATAGCTCAGAAGCAGCTCCCCTTGTGGGAAATCCCTCCACAGGTGGAGAGGAAGACTTGGAAGATGCTCCCCCCACCTTTGAGGAAGGCGCCTCTACCATGATTGATGAATTGGTACAGGTGAACCATGGTAGCGAGGCAGATTCAAGACCCACATTGATCAGTGCATCAATATACCCCGAGGAGCAGCGGCGGTACATAGACTTTCTAAAAAAACACCGTGATGTGTTTTCCTGGAGTTACGGCGAGATGCCAGGACTCAATCCTCAAGTAGCCGTTCACCGCCTGGGCCTCCCGTCAAACCATCGTGGGTCTAAGCAGCCTCCCAGAATGATGAATCCTTCTCACGGTGCCATGGTTGATGCCGAGGTTGATAAGCTTATCAAATCCAACTTTGTCAAGGAAGTCCAGTACCCCCAGTGGCTTGCCAACATTGTGTCATTCAGGAATAAGAACGAGCATATCAGTGTCTGCATCGACTTCCACAATCTCAATCGCCACTGCCCAAAGGATGATTTTCCCCTTCCGGTGACTGAGTTATTGATTGATTCCATGGCCGGGTTCCAAGCCCTCTCCTTCATGGATGGGTATTCTGGGTACAACCAGATCCGGATGGCCCCCTAGGATGAGGAGTCCACGGCCTTTAGGGCTCCCCAAGATACTTTTTGTTACCAGGTTATTCCCTTCGGCCAAAAAAATGTAGGTGCCACTTATCAGTGGTCCATGGATCGCAGGTTCAAGCTGATTCTCGGGATATTAGTGGAATGCTACGTGGATGATCTAGTGGCCAAATCTCGCCAGCACCAGGACCATCTCAAAGACCTTGAGAAAGTGTTCGGCTTCCTCTATTCCCACCACCTAATGATGAACTCGTTAAAGAATGCCTTCGGGGTCACCTCCTGGAAGTTTCTTGGCATTGTTATTAGATACTGGGGCATTGAGATCAACCTAGAAAAGATCAAGTCCATCAGCCAAATGCCTTCCCTAAGCAATATTCGGTAACTTCGAGGTCTCCAAGGCCACTTAGCCTATATATGCCGATTCATCCCGAATTTGTCCGGAAAGTGTAAGCCCTTTTCCTAGCTCATGAAGAAAGGTGCCGCCTACGAACAGGATAAAGAGTGTTGGACCGCCTTCGAGGAAATCAAGAAGTATCTGCTCCAACCTCTGGTTCTGATGCCACCCATCTCCGGAAAGCCACCGGTCCTTTACATGACCTCCTTGGAATGATCCCTCAGAGCACATCTCGCCCAGAGGAATAACGAGGGTACAAAGAACAGTCTCTACAATCTCAGATACATACTTATTGATACAGAGATCAGATACTCCCCTATCGAAAAGAGTTTCATGGCGCTCGTGTTTTCCATGCAGATGTTGCGGCATTACCTGCAGCACCATGAGGTACAGTTAGTCTCTCGGGTAGAACCACTAAAGTACATCCTGAACCGTCCCATGTTGACCGGCCGACTAGCACGGTGGGCGGTGATCCTCTAGCAGTTCGACATCAGGTTCGTGCCCTAGAATGCCATCAAGAGATAGGCATTGGTAAACTTCTTTGCTACTCATCCAACCTACGCAGATCAATCCCTGGATATAGATTTTCCTAATGATATGATCCTATTAGTCGATCATGTCATCTCATGCTGGAAAATGAAATTTGATGGTGCCTCCCGGAGCCCCACCGGTAGGAGGCTTAATGATCCTAAGCTCAATAGAGTGGGTCAGGGTATCATCTTCATCACCCCGGCGCAAGCCGTCCTTCCATACGTGTTCCTTTTGTCAGAAGGTTGTACCAACAATGAGGCAGAGTACCGGACTATCATCACCGGCCTTGAGTTGGCCCTTGAGATCGATGTGCCCCATCTACATGTGAATGGAGATTCCGAGCTGGTCATCAAGCTGGTCAGTGGTGACTATTTCGTTAGAAATCCAGAGCTTGTTCCATTGCTGGAGTGCACCCTCCATCTAATGGCCCAATTCCCTTCACAACCAGAGGTTACCCATGTCCCTCGGTCACAGAATGTTCGAGAAGATGCTTTGGATAGCTTAGCTGTGTCTCTGACAGAAACCGAGCAAGATGATTTGATCATACATGTGGCACACGAGAGATTAATTTCCCCCGTCACCCCAGTGGACAATGACAGCATGAGTGTAAGTCACCTCACCGCCGGACCTTCTACTTCATGGGTTCCAGGTTCATCAGATGTAGTGGTTGAGGCCACTCCCAACTGAAGGGAACCTTTTGTCGAGTATCTCCAAAATGGTTGCCTCTCCGACGATCGGGCCCAGCACGAGCGAATCCGACGCCCTGCGCTGCAATTTACCCTCCAGAGTTGTCCCAGTCTTGAGCAGATCCACTATAAGTGGAGCTTTGATGGCGTTCTTCTCTATTTCATTCAGGGAATCGAGACTTCTTAGGTTATGCAAGAGGTTCATGCCAGTTCCTGTAGTGCCAACCAAGCTGGGCCAAACCTGTCCCATCAAATCCAGAGGTTGGGGTACTTATGGCCCTCTATGATCCATGATTGTATTGAGTTTCCCAAGAGATGCCACACGTTCCAAGTTCACGCTAAATTCTTGCATCAACCACCAGAGCCTCTTCACTCCACCAAGTATTCTTGGCCATTTGCTGTGTGGGGAATCGATGGCATAGGACCATATCCACCGGCAACAGCTCGACAGTGTAGGTTCATCCTAACTGCTACAGATTTCTTCTCCAAGTGGGTAGAAGCAGTTCAACTCAAAGAGGTCAAGACCCGTTCCATCGTCGACGTTGTGAGCTCTAATATCATCCACCGATTTGGGGTCCCTCACGATGTCCTCACCGATAACGGCACAAACTTCCGAGCGGCCGAGCTGAAGAAATTTTATGCCAAGTACAATATCCGTTTGAACCACACCTCTCGCTATCATGCATAGGAAAATGGACAGATCGAGGCATTCAAGAAAACCCTATCTAACATTCTGAAAAAGATGGTTGGTCAGAACAAGAAAAGCTGGCCGATCATGCTCCCAAACACCCTCTGGGCTCATCAGACGACGACTCACAATTCCACTCAAGTGACCCCATATTCCCTGGTGTATGGGGCTAAGGCCGTCCTACCCATTGAGATCCAGCTTCCATCGTTACGCACTGCAGACTTTGACCATCAGGCGCCAGATAAGGTGGCTGAAATCCTTCTAGATGAATTGGAAGTACTGGACGAGAACATGCTTCGTGACCTGTACAATCTGGAAAGGCATCAGAATATGATTGCCAGAGCCTTCAATAATATGGTTCGGCTTCACTCATTTCTACTGAGTGACATAGTGTTGGCCCTTTGAGCGCCAATGATCCCCGATAGGAAACTGCCCAAGCTAGAGCCCAAATGGGAAGGACCTTACGTCATCCATAAGGTTTACCCCAACAGAGCATACTCCTTGGTGACCACAAACGGTGAGCGCGTAACTCCTTCCACCAACACCATGTTCCTCAAGAGGTACTTTTCCTAAGAATCATTGGTCCGTCACGACCTTAAACTGTACTATCCCGCACGACCCTAAACAGCATGTTACGGTCCCGCATGACCCTAAACTACATGTTACAGTCCCCAATGACCCTAAACTGCATGTTACGGTCCCGCACAACCCTAAAGTGCATGTTACAGTTCTGCATGACCCTAAACTACATGATACGGTCCCGCACGACCCTAAAGTGCATGTTACGGTCCCGCACGACCCTAAGCTGCATGTTATAGTCCCACACGACCCGAAACTACATGTTATGATCCCGCACGACCCTAAAATGCATGTTATGGTCCTGCACGACCCTAAATTACACCATCATCTTGCGAGACGATAAACTACTCAATGGTGCGAGCTCTATGACCGTAAACTAAGATCTCCCCCATCCTTACAGTAGGACGTTAACTGCGAGCCAGTCATACCTCCCTAACCGAGGCATAACTGTAGGCCCCATGGCCTCTTCGGGCCCCTAGCCCCCGTCGTTATTGTAAGACGTTGAACTGCAAGCCGGTCAGGCCTCCCTGACCAGGGCTCAGCCTTAGGCCCCTTGGCCTTCTTCTACTTGGGCTCTCTTATGGGATTGTACGGTGTGGTGCAATAAATGTCCTCATTCATGTCAGGTTACCCACCATACTGTACATATCCCCAAATGAGATTCATCTCGTCTAGCACGACATTAAACTGCACTTCAAGAACTGTGTATGGATTGATTCCCATCCTAATGTGATACGTAGGAATGCTCTGACGCTTCGTCTTGAGCCCATCCCCGAGCTCTTCTCTTTCACTATCCCCATGGGTATAGTTTCCTCGAAGGATCCTTGCATGATGATGAGTAGGCATCCTTAGCCTCTCTCATACAAGGATTATAAGGGTCTCACCATGTGCCCACTCCCATTCTTCTAAACTCCCACGTCCTGACTGGATGACGTTAAACTACATGGCCTTCAAAAACTACGTATGGCTTGATTCCCATCCTAATCAGATACGTAGGAATGCCCAGACATTTCGTCTGTTGGCCCAGCCCAAAAGCCAAAATCATCCCCTCGGGTCAAGACATATGGCAGGGTGCACACGTTTTCACCAACTTACGTTGAGCAAGCCTCAACCCGGTTGCACGTCCCCCTTAGAGATGTTCGCCTCTTCTGTGGATGGGTACAACTACGCTCCACCCACTCCTTGACTGGGATTCCATCACTTTCCTCACCTTGAGGGACCCTCAAGAATGGCCTGGATACCATGCCCAAGGGCTCTCCTACCGATACATGCCAATTCCCCTAAGGGTTTCCAAGAAACACGATAAAAGTCTCGCGTTGCGAATTTGGTCAACGGTCGATGCTCATTTGTTTCTCCCATATCAGGTCACCATAAGGATGATGTGTTTCAAAAATGTTCAATAGTGTCCTGGATCTTCGGGTCCACCCCAAGATGTCCTAAAAATCGAGTGCAGGGATTCGTTCTGCCCTATCCCGAAGTGACAAACTTCCCTTTGGGTGGTGCTAGCGGTCGGGACCATGACCCCGACTCTCTTATAAGGGATATAGGGCGGGGTGAAGGATTACGTCCTCATTCACGTCGGGTTAATTTCCCTACCATCCACATCACCGGATGAGATACAATTATCTCTGTCCACATCCTCATGTAAGATGTTAAACTGCAAACTGGTCAGGCCTTCCTGACCAATTCCTAACCTTAGGCTCGTTGGCCTTCTCTGGCCCTAGCCCATGTTCTTACCCAGAGTGTATGGTGTGGAGAGGGATTATGTCCACATTCACATCTATTTGTTTGAAATACCACACACCTCCTCTGTCTAGGGGTTTCTATTCCCCAACCATCGTCCTTACTGCAAGATGTTAAACTGCGAGTATGCCATACCTTCCTGACCAGAACCCAACTATCAGGCCCCATGGCCTTTCCGGGCCCCATGGCCCAGGAGCATTCCAATGATATTTTTTGGAGTGGTGTGGGGTTATCTTCTCATTATTCTCTATGCTCCACACGCCCTCGATAGGGTATCCTGCCCATTGGGTATCTTCTAGAACTACATGTGGCTTGATTCCCATTTTTATGGGATATGTTGGATAACCTGAATTTCTAAGCTTCGGGTCCAACCACACCCATCGAAAATCTTCATTCCACCTTGGCCCCTTGGCCTACCCTTTCTCCACAAAGGGAGTATATGGTGTGGAATGGGATTATGTCCTCATTCATGATGGTATTGTGATGACCATGCCGTGTACATATTTCTCCCAAGCTGTTTCGTCGACCCTCTTCGGTGATTCACCAATGTGCCTAGAGGTACTCTGGTTTATTACCGGAATGTCGGAATCTACTCGGACATGTCCGCACCCTCTTTTCAGGCTTTGTGTATCCCTCCATCAGGGATTCCATCATCTTTCACAACCAGAGGGACCCCCAAGAATAGCCTGGATACCATGGCCAAGGGCTCTCCTACCGTTACGGGCCAACGCCACCGAGGGTTTCGGACAACAAATCTATAAAAATCCCGCATTGCGAATATGTTCAGCAGTCGATTCTTGTTTGTTGTTCCCACCTCAGGATAACGCAATATAGAGATTGTTTTATGCCACAGTTAACGGTTATCCTCTATCACTACGCCAACCCCATTAATCCTAAAATGTTGGTTACATGATTCATGTCCTTCTCCATTCTCATCACGTCCAAGTGAAGTTTCAAAATTCATGGTACTATTCCTCCGTGTACGTATGCGCGTTGGGGGTACAAAGTCGTGTCCAATGTGTCCTTTAGGGATCTTCACCAACTTTCCCTCGAATGATGATTCGGGTATTGCGATAGGGATCTTCCCCCCTTGTTTCCCACACTGAGTTTAACTCACGTGTGCTTAGGGATATGGTCGAGGTATGCCCTTACCTGGAGTGTTGTCATCCACCCTTGGTCGGAGCTCTAAGACCATAAACTAAGATCTCCTCTAAACTATATTTAGCTTGATTCCCATCCTCATGGGATAAGTAGGACTGACCGAACGTCTCGTTTTCGGGTCCAGCTCATTTGGGAGCTAGTCTCCCCCCTGTTACCTTTTACCTCTATGTGGGCCCCTCGGCCTGAGGTTCCTCTTTCAGAACTGTGTATGGTATAATGTGGGATTATGTGCCCATTCACGTCAGGTATTCCACATGACACCATGCACATTTCCTGCCTAGCATTGTCTCTGCTATGTCTGCGATGCATGTCGTTAAAATGCATGCTTGGTCCTATCACACGACCCTAAACTGTGACATTATCGTCCTGGATGCACGATGAAAAACGGAACTGCATTGTGATGACCTCGTTGTAGAGAACATCTCGTTGGGTATTGGTCGCGTGCCATGCCATTTGTCAGTGCCTATCATGACTATATTCTTGTGGCGACACCAAGGCCTGCTACCCTAGGCCTATCGCATCACAAAAAAAGCCACTCACCTTAAAGGACAAACAAGATTTATCAAATTCTGCTTCTTTTAGTGCAAGGGCCATGCCCGCACATCCCTTTTCCCTGGCACTGGCACCTTACTATGCCACCCTTTCAAAACTACGTAAGGCTTGATTCTCATCCTCATGAGATACATAAGAGCGCCTGTGCACTTCCTCATAGGCCCAGCCCAACCTTCATGTTCGGTCCCTTGACTCGAGCATTTCCCCAGAGAACACATGGTAAGTAGGTCATAGGACCTCATTCACGTCGGGTTTTATAACCGCCTTCCCATATGTCCCCTGCTCCCCATACCCATTCAGGTTCTGAGTTCTAAGACGTTAAACTAAGACTCTCTCCAGAACTACGTACATCTTGACCCCCATCCTCATGTTGTACGTAGGAACGCCTTTGAATTTTTCTTTAGGCCTAGCTCAACACTCGTTTATGGTCCCTCTACCCAAAAATGTTCGAGAAGCACATGGGGGTCGGAACCCCCAGTTCTCACTCACGTCTGGTGTCTGGTTTACCCCACCGTGTGCCTCCTGTGTTTCCTCCCGCCCGTGGTCTATATTCTATGACCCTAATCTAAGATCTCCCTATGTGAAAAGACACTGCTCCCTCTATCTAATACATCTCATTGTAGTATTCAGATGTGTTTTGACAAAGAGCCTGAAGTGTGGTATTTTCATGGGGACATTCCCCTCGTCCCATGACCAAGATTTGTGAGCTCGCAATTTGGATCCCCATCCTATTCCACATCCAAAAGGTCCCTAGGAAAACATGGATGCTATGATTAAGGTATCTCCATGGATGTTGGACCTAAGGGCCCTCCAATCGTTTTGGGCCAACATCCCTACGGATCTCTGACAACATTTGTGACATGGTTCTGTGTTTTGAACATGCTCAACAGTCGACCCTCATTTGTTTGTCCCCATTCTAGGCTAACCCGATATGGGTTCTCCGTTTCCGCCACAGTTAACGGTTATCCTCTATCATCATGTCGCCATCATTATGATCCAAATTTCATGCGTCATGATTCACACATTTCCACTTACTCAGGTTCAAGTGGAATTCCAACATGCTCGGCTCTATCTCTTCATACATCTAGGTGCGCCACATGGTCGTGTTAGTATTAAGGGACCGGTATTCACCGAGCATCCCCTCACCCTAACCTGCCCCCTTTCTGTGTCGGGAAAGTCCCACCACTACTTCTTGTTTCCCACACCGAGCATGACTCACGTGGGCTTAGTAGTTGTGGCAGGATGTGTACCAACACGACCAGGATTCTCATCGTCCCACATGAAGTTAAACTGTTCTTTCAGAACTACATATGGCTTGATTCCAATCCTCATGGTATAAGTAGAGATGTCCTGGTATTTTGCCTAGGGTCTGGCCCATAGGAACCACTAATCATATTCTTCACCTTTCCGGCCCCTTGGTCAGACCAATCGTAGAGGACCATGTAACTATGATTCTACCATGAACAAGTTCAGGATGCCCCCAAGATCCCATTGGGAGGCAACATACCCCCTTGCCAGAGAAGAATTTTCCCAAAGAAGGATTTGTAATCAAATCAATGCGCTCATCTGGAGTACTCCCACCACAGTGGTGTAGTTACATGAGTGTTGGATTCTGTTCGGACAAACCATCACTCCATATTCCACGCTTTGTGTTCCCCTTATTCGGACCCTCATCCCCTTTCATGCATGAGGGGACCCCATAATGGCCCGGTCTCATGCCGCATCGGCTCACCTACCATCCTGGGATAACGTCCTGGAAGACTGGTCCTGTTTGGAAGGACCCCATAACAGTATGGGTGCTAGACCTAGGGCCCGCCTACTGTCCTAGGCCAACATCCCGAAGGATTGATCGACCACATTTGTGACATGGTACCGTGTTTCGAACATGGTCAATGGTCGACCCTCATTTGTTGTCTCCTATCAGGCTATGGTAGTAAGGATATCGTTTCTCTGCCCCAATTAATGTTTTCCCCTTATTTTCATGCCATCCGACAGTGTTCCGAATCATGGGTATCGTGATCCACACTTCCCATTTCCATATGTTCGGACCTATTTCGGCGCCCCTGGCATTGCACCATTCATGCATAAGAGCACACTAAAGAAACGGTAATTCAACTGTTCTGAGAACCTCCTTCTCCAGCCAGGCCTTTCCCATCTTCTGGAAATCCGTACTGGTTATCAAAACCCCGGATGCCCGACGCTTGTTTTCCACTCCCACGCTGGGTGGGATGGTGAGGAAACTTTCTCTTGTTTCTCACATCGGGCATGACCCACGTGATCTTAGGGAATTGTCACCATATGTCCCGCAAACATTGTAGGGATGTAATGAACCGATGAAAACAGTGGAAATCGTGTGTGCTACGACATTCAAAAGAAGAAAAATTGAAGAGTGAAAGTACCATTAAATGTTTTGTAATTTTTTACAGTACCCGGGGGTCAACTCCCCCCATGGATGGGTTGAACCCTTCAAAAGAGTGTTGCAGCTCCACCAACCTTCGTCTTGTGGCATCCAGGAATTTCTACCGCTGAATCAGATACCGCTCCTCCTCAGAAACAGTGGGGCGCAATTCGTCAGCCTTGGCCCTGGCCCTCTCTATGCCAGCATGAATGGCAGCCCTCTTTCCAGAAGCCTTCCTCATATGCTCTTCTACCTCTTCCAGCTGGGCCTTAAGTCATGATATCATCTCAGATTGTGTATTAATAGAGGCTGAGTGCTCATCCTCCTGAGATTACAGCTATTTGACTTCACTTTCAGCCTCCTGGAGCTTCTTGGTGTTTGTCGCCTTCTTCCGCTACCAGCCCACGCTGAGCCCGCGATCATACTCCTGGATCTTATCAGCCACAAGATCGTGGATTAGCGCATGAGGACGTTGGGCATCTACTCGACCAGTGCACAGTTCGCGCATCCACTAGTGAAGTCTATCCATTTCGTCCAGCCCTAGAGCTTGGGGTGTGTCCTTGATGAAGCACGTGATTAGCTTCCCCGATCAGCGGTGGACTATGCTACTGTCTTCTTCGTCTAAGGCCATTTCATCCCATTCTGCACGATTGGCAGGCTCGTATGTAGGATATGCCCGCATGAAGTCCTCGGCAGGATCTGCATCTGGCGTTGAATCTAGTGTGACATCTGGCGTCGGAGCAGGCGTGATGGGACTTGGGTCGGCCGGTTGATCCTCTTCATCGGAGTCCACTTTAACAACCTCAAGAACGAACCTACTGGTGGTCCCGCCAATGATGGTGTGTGTTGCAGCTCGGGGAGATGGGGGAACTATCTCCACCATCATCGGCATGTCCCTAAGAGGGATTCCCCCAGACATCCCGACCATCCTTGCCGCAGCAGCCCATGCCAGTCGGAGAACTGTATGACAGAGAGGGACATAAATGTTAGTTGGAGAAATCTACATGTGACATCAATGAATCCAGTAGAGAAGACGTACAGAGATCGAAGTCATGGTGTTTCTCTTGAGTCGATGTTGACGGTACCCCAAGGCGTGGCCCTCTATATATTGTTGGAAGGACTGGAGATCCTGGAGGAGCCGCCTGGGGTGCTCTGGCCCCACCAGAAATAGAACTGGATGCAGCCATAGGCGCGGATTCTGAAGGTCCTACATAGTCACCTACCTAGGGGCAAGAGTGAGTCCTGCATACAAGTTCATCCTGTATGGTTCCAAAATCGGTGAAAAATCCATGATGGGCCAAGAACGGACCATAAGAAATGAAGACCGGAATGCTACCTCGAGAGCCTCTGCCAAATCATCAGAATCTGAGTCTTGGTCTCCGACTTCGCCCTCCTCAAACGGGCTCCCTCAGCCAGCCTCATCCTTCCGAGAGGATTCCTCTGATTCTTCTGGAAGGGGGAAGCGCTCCCTCAGATCGGCAGCTGACAGCTGTGGGGGAACCGTTCGATCCAGTAGTACCCTCACACGGTTTGTCATTGGGCGTGGGACACCACCAGAGTCAACGTAGTCCTCCATCTCGTCCAAGTATTGCTCCGCCTCCGCCGGAGACGCTGTGAAACCAGCCCGGACTGGGCCTATGCCCAGTAACTCCATCCTGAGGTGATTCAAGTGCGCCCACATCTCAGGTGGACTGAGGAATTTCCGGTTGACATCCCAAATGTCCCAGGCCTCCGGGAAGACGGCATCCTCTGCCATGTCGTTATGACGCAACCGCTTCCCTGGAGCCTGAGTGGATATCCTACGAAATCCCCTCGGCGGTCGCCCCTCCGGATGTCCCTGCTCTTCTGGAATCACCGGATCTGCCGCTGCTGCCACACCCTCGGTCGGTGCGGGCCTCGCTGCCATGGCGGCCCCGCCACCGCGAGAGGCCTTTACCGCCCTCCGGCCCCGAAATCGTGATAGGGGAGGCCCTCCATCACCAACACAAACAGTTGGATGCCTCAGCATCTCCCATGGATAAGCGGCCTACCAACTGATGGCATACTCCCTCACCAATCCGAAAGCAGGAGTGGATGGAGGCAATGCAATTCGCATCTTTCTGTCTTCCAATGTGAACATGAGCCACAGCTGCCTCATCACACACGGGTGCTCCTCGTGACGCACCTCCCAGTAGACCTGCGGGGGCTGCCGCTGGAGTCACCAAAACTTCCTCGCAAACCGATGCGGGGTGTACGGTTCAAAGAGCGGCTCACGATTCACTCGTTCCACAAAAACACTGCCTCAAAAGGATAGGAGATAAGCCCGGTGCTCTTCCGTCCCCCGCCCATCGTCCGTGAGTACCCCCTTCAGCAATGGAAACAGGTGGTAGATAAACTCATCTGCCCTCCACACCCAATTAAACACCATCGGTACGACTAGTTTGAATGGGAATCTCCCGGCCGCATTCATAATGGAAGGGAGGAAGTTTGAAACTAGCGGTGAGATATGGTTTGGATACTCATTAATCCCCCTGATGTGTGCCACAATCCATCCATACAGAAGGTCGAAGGGCTTGTGTATCCTTGTCGGCTTCTTTCCCTCACTGACGTGCCACAACATCCTATACAACATGGCGAGCATTGGAATCCCAAGATTGACCCGTTGCCCAATGGCCAGCATAGAAAACATGATGAATGAGCAGGGTCGCACCCCCATGCTGGTATCTCTCACCGGTAGGATCCAACCATAGATAAGGGCCACGATGAACACTGCCTAGCTGACTATCGACTGATGTTCAGTGATGACTCTGAAACCCCAAGTCTTCCATTGGTTGTCCTCCAAGACCCGCCAGTACGAGTGCTCCTTACCCCATTGAGCCGCCTTCGGAAAATTTCGAGGCCTCAGAGGGAACTCTCGTTTCTCCGGGAAGTTCAGGAACCGCTCGAAACACTTCCTGAAGTAGACATCCCTCGCTGCCTCCTTGTCCTCTCCAGGGACCAGTTCCATCAGTGCTGATGCCAGTCGCGAAATCTGCTCCGTATCCTCCCACGTGCTCATGACGGGGAGCAACTTATCATACATGGCCCCATGATCGGAACCCCCGAAATCTGGTGGAAATCCCATAGGCTGATCCCACCTCCCCATGGTGTAGGTGAAATGAATTGGTCCTAGACGACCATCTTCTCAGTAGCTCCGGCATGAGCTATTTCGGTTGGTAAATGTGGAATTGGGAGGCCCATAATGCCTCACACAAACCCACTCTCCCCAGCTTGACCCCAAACAAATCACATGAGGCACCTACCCTGTAGGCCCTGGCCCAGTCAATGGTGATGTTTCTTCCTTGGCGCAGGTCCCACTCATCGGACCACCCCTTCGTCAAATCCTGCAATGCCGCCTTTAGCGTAGTGCGGTACAGGGGAGGGGACGTCTCCGGTTGTAGTGGATCCCCGTCAATATAGTTCACATGGTTGTAGAGATAGTAGGCGGTGATGGGTGTGAAGTCTTCCGGCGCATGACCATCGGCCTCCCTGAACCACTAGCACTGGCATGATGTGCTCCTGAACCAGCAAGCTGGTTCGTCCCTACTCACCTCAGGGATGAAGACATCATCCCTCAGCCTGAAGCCATACAAAGGCAGCTTCTTGCACTGTTAGTAGTTCTTCTGACTCTCTGATAGCAGTGATGTTAATGAATTATGGTCTGTGTGACTTTAAACCATCTCTCTAAGGCCCAGATAGTTATCCATCTCATCCCTCCGAGCGGCGTCTGCAAGCACCCCAAACACAGCTTCTCTAGGGGCCATTTCGATTTCGGAACTCGAAAAAAATTCAGGTCGGGTTGCGAAGGTTTCTCCCAAAGAGCTCTCGCGAAGCTCGGATGCAAAAACAAGCAGTGGAGCCTGGCCTAGGCTAGCATACAAAAGTTTGCTGGGCGCGGTAACGGAGTCGGAGACTCGCGGTTCGCTGCAAAGCTCGATTCGCGGATCGCAGATGTGGGGTACATGTAGCTTCGTGAAGTCAAGAGCGCAAAAGGGAAAAAGTCACGAGAAGAAAAAAGAGAGGTCACCCCCTATTTATAGGCGGTGACCCCGGAGCTTCGCGGCGCATCCCTCCCGCGCGCCACATCGCGGCACATCCAGACAGCACGGCCGCTGGCTGTCCCGCGCGCCCTCGTCGCGGGGCCGCTTCGCGAACCACTGATAAATTTTGGCGATATTGTCTCAGACTTCGACCCTTCATCCCTCCGTGGCTCCATGTCTGAGGGGGGAATTTTTTGGCACCAAAATATTGGACGACAAAGGAATAAGGAAAAGAATCATGTGTGCAGCTCCGCGAAGTGCAGCCGCAGAGCACACCCCAGGAAACTTGGCCACCGCGAAGCTCCCATGGACGTAACACTCTGTGAACGGCTTGATGTTCACGATCCCACTTCGAAGCTCTAGAGGCTGTAACGCTCCACGAAGGTCCTAACATTCGCGAGCATTCCACGAATAAAAGGAGGCAGTAACGCTCCGCGAACGGCATGACGTTTGCGATCCCTCCGCGAAGCACCCACCGCCCCTTCGCGCAGCGTGAGCTCTGCTTCGCGGCACCCCTTACCTATAAATACTAGGCTCCCCCTGAGTCCAAAGGAGGATGACATGATCTTTCGGCTTCTCAGCTCCCGAATGACGAAGCACCCTTCTCCCCCGGGAATCATGGGCTCTGCGAGGGACTTCTACATCACGAGATGCCTTCTCCTTGTCTCGTCTTGAGCCCCTCTTCCGAGAGTCATGCCCTTCACGAAGCCTAAGGGAATTCATGAAGGAAGGGGATTACCAAGGGAACCTCAGAAGCCGCGAAGCGTTTATGCTTCGCGAAACACCCATCTTGTACTAGTGATTCACATGCCAAGGTGGGGTCACTGTACATTGTGAAGCACACTGCTTCCCACCACCTAGATTCGTGAGGTACCACTTCTTCGCGTGGAAGTGCTCCGCGAATACTATTCATCTTTGTGAAGCACCTCCCATTCAAAACCCTACCCCATGCTAAGGCCGAGGCACTCCATTTCATGAATCATACTCCTTTTCGTGGCAATTCCTCTTCTTGTTCGACCCTCCAGGTTTGCACGATGTGATTTAAAAATCCCATGGACAACACCACCCGTAGCATTGCTTCTCCTAATGCATCTTCGCATAGTCATGCTAACAGCTATTGCTTCTTCGCATAGCCACACTAACTTGGATCCCTCGATGGTTCTCTCCGCCCCCCCCCTTATCACGACATTACTGGTACCTTCTCTCCCCCATGGAGTAGAGGGTACTGGTCATGTAAGTCCTAGGGTTGCAGAGTGAACCCGCCTCATCCGAGCTATAAGACGTTAAACTACCAAACACCTCGTCCTCAACACATGATGTTAAACTGTGATCCGACCCCGCACCTCGCACGCAAGGTCCCCCCATCTCGGACATTTTTTACATTGCTCGTCTCCACAGAGATTGGATCACCCCTCCACAGGGGATGATATCCTCCTTTCGGAGCGGCGTATGTCCACAGGAGAAGGGAAACCACCCTGGTATAATCCCCCCAACCTCTCTTGCGGAAGGTAGCACCCATGAACCTCTGTACTTTCCCACTGCCAAGGCCAGTGGAGGGCGCGATAGGGAATGGGGCACCTTCCATCTTTGGTCCCAAATCCCTCTCCCGCCGCACTTTGTCACACTTCGGGCCTCCATCCTAGAGTAAGTCCCAGCACTGTGGGCTGCCCAATGCGTAAGCACCTCTTTATTTCGCACGGACACATCCTTCGCGACGTGATCGTCAGGTCCCTGCAACCTCTTGTTTCTTACACCGAGCATGACACACGTGGGCTTAGAGTGATCACCGACCCTGACCCCCACCTTAAGCGAACTATGAGGTCTTTGATCCATGCCAAGGCATGGTACGTAGGAAGCCTCTATGAGGTTTAAGCCCACCACTTGGTCATTTTTGCACCTAGAGTTATACCCTTGTCCAGAATGACGTTAAACTGTATGCCCTCGTCCAACATGAAGTTAAACTGTATGCCCGCGTCCAGCATGATGTTAAACTATATGCCCCCATCCTGAATGACGTTAAACTTTATGCCCCTGTCCAGCATGACGTTAAACTGTATGCACCCATCCAGTATGATGTTAAATTGTATGCCCTCGTCCAGCATGACGTTAAAATGTATGATGTCCTGCATGACATTAATCTGCACACCCATGTGAACTACAAGGTCTTTGATCCATGTCACGACATGGTACATAGGAAGCCTCATGAGGTTCAAGCCCACCACTAGTGAACCCCCCGGGTTCACCTTCACATCAGTTCACCGATGAAGCCCTTTGAACTACATGGTCTTTGATCCATGTCATGGCATGGAATGTAGGAAGCCTCCTAGAGGTTCAAGCCCCCCACCTGTTGGTCACTCCGACCCTCTTCACATCAGTTCACCAACACCGGGGCAGCCTAGTGTGTACTCCCCACACCATCTGGACCAAGGTCCCCACTCGCGTCGGTTCGCCGACACAAACTTTGAACTACCTGGCCTTTGATCCATGTCAAGGCATGGTACATAGGAAGGCTCATGAGGTTCAAGCCCACCATCCATCAGACCAGGGTCCACCTTCACGTCGGTTTTCTGACGACACCCATCAGGCCAAAGTCCACCTTCACATCGGTTCGCTGACGATACCCATCAGACCAAGGTCCACCTTCACATTGGTTCGCTGACACCACCCATCGGACCAAGGTCCACATTCACGTTGGTTTGCTGACGATACCCATTGGACCAAGGTCCACCTTCATGTCGGTTCGTTGACGATGCCCATGGGACCAAGGTCCACCTTCATGTCGGTTCGCTGATGACACCCATCGGACCATGGTCCACATTCATGTCGGTCCTCCGGTGCACCCATCCCGAACTACATAGACTTTGATTCCCTTCCATGACGATACGTGGGAAGTCTCTTTGAGGCTCAAGTCAAACTTTACCATCGCCCTTGTGATGGTCCCATTTCATTCCCCCTCAACTTCATTCAACTCTCCATCACCCATCCTGATTCTCACCCGGGCCACCACATCCCGGTGGGATCATTCCATCCACCTCCTCGATACTCCTAGCAGTACATGGGCCGCTATCAACATGTAATCCACAACATGTCTCTGGGTCGTTGTTATCTGTGTACACCCCGATTCATCACCCCTTCGAACTACGTGTGTTTTGATCCCTGTCCTCTACACAGGGTAAATAGGAAACCTTCATGAGGTTCAATCCTAGCAAATGGTAGAACATGGTGTCCCCATTCTGGGGTGTACTCTCCCTGATCCGCCCTCAGCGGTGTTCAGATCAACCATTACGGTGTGACATCTCCCCTCCATGGGGCGCACCACCTCAGATTAGTCCTCATTGGGAGTTCTGATCCATCCCCTTGGTAAACCATCCAGGTGTTCTCTCCTAGGGATATACCAATCTGATCTGTCTCTATGGGACGTTCTGATCAGCCTCATACCATCTCCGCAAGACGTAAAACTCACGGCCTACCTCGTGATAAACATGAGATGCCTAAGGAAAACCTTGGATGGCACGCCTTTGGCGTAACCGTCTCCGCTGGACATTAAACCTATGACATAACCTTTGTTAAACATGTGAAGCTAAGGAAAACCACAGACACATGCCTATGGCATATGATTCCCCACACTCAATGTGGGATGCCTCGGGCTTCTGCACCCTCAAGAATCCCTTTTACAAGGGACAAAATACAGACACGCTAGTTCCCTAGCGTTCAGACATCCTACTGATTCCTCGACCTGACTACTCCCCCGACTGAAGGTTGCTTCCCTGAATGGATCCTTTGGAATGTCCTATCAGAAGCAGTGTAATTAACTAGCATCCATGAAAACATGGCACTGGGAAGAGTTTCACGAAAAACGTATTGAATTAATGAGGGAGACTCGTACTAGGTGACGAGTTCCGAGGCGGAATCCACGGAAGGAAGAACCGACATCCCATCATCCTGGTATCGATGAAGGAGAAAATGTCCCTAAAAAGGAACGGATACCGCCCGCCTTTGGAAAGCGGGAATGCGGGGCAACAGCTGCGGGTCCTCCGCAGATGGATGTGCGCACCCCTGTGAAAGTGTCGGAAACAAATACCTTAGAGAGAACCCTTACGGGCCTTCTGGTATTAAGAACTAGAGAATAGAGAAGATGCAAAGAAACCATTCTCTTTAGCCTTGGAATGGGTTAGTGGACCTGAGAAACCCTCTTCACCAATGATCTGTTTAGGGGTTAAGATCACTTTCTTAAAAGAACAATCTGTATCCCCTAAGAAGGGCTTCCTTCTAGGCGGCCGATAATCAACAGTGTCTGTCCCAAACTCACCTTTCACTAAGGATACTAAAAGACCCCATTATTAATTATTGGATTATTTATTTGGAACTTACTATTTTATTTCCTGATGTATTGTATTGTATTCATTATTATTGCTTCAATGAATTTTATTAATATACTATTTTTTCTATTTTGGAACTCATTAACATGGGTGTATAATATCCCCGCTATACATATCACACCCCCATTATCAGATTACATTACAGCGTGTGGATACACACTTGAGGTCCTATAAACAACCCTTTCTAACCACATGAAAGATTTCTGGATCCAGGGATGTTGGAACGCTCATCCAATCCTCCTCTAGGATGATTAAATATATAGATATCTCATATAATTAAAAAATATATATTATAATTTAATTATGTCAATGCTTGATGTCATTCTGGATCACTTCCTTTCAATCATCCTGATCAAGGGAACTCACTCAATAAATTTCAATTTCATGTTCTAAAAACCTCAACATTGAATTTTTTGAACTTTTAGGGATGTTTTTAGTTGGATTAATTTTCTCATTGATAATAAATAAATTAATCTTCTTTTCATATCACACTTTTAATCTTAATTATTTTACCCAATAAAATAGGAGATCATCCTTATATATAATTGAGGAAATAATGGGCTTTAATTTTAAATTCCCACTATCCCAAATATTAAAATCACCACCTTTAATAAATTTTGAATATATCATTATTTGAATTCATAAATGATAACACTAAAATTATCATAAAAAATCATGCACTCTAACTCATCTATCATCTTGAATTCTGAATATTCCTTAGATGAATATTTCTCATTATATGTCTATCATGACATTATTTTAATATATTGAATTATTACTATGTAATGTGATTTTTGGAATGTTCCATAATATTTTATTCTATAGAATTCATTCCACTCCTTCTGGTTCTTCCTTTTCCACAACTCCACATACTTGATCAATTATAACATCGATTATTCTCTATCATGATAACTATGTTTCTGGTGTTCTCTATCTAATGACATTCATTCAATTAGAATTTGTGTGGAATCTTCTTCTACTTATCAACTCAAATATGTCTTCCAACATCTAATAATATGAACATCCAAATATATAAGATCAACTCTTATATCAATTTATATATATTAAAATCATCTCATCCATTTTCATATATTACATTATTATTCCATTAATCTAATATTCATTACCTCTTAAGATTAGATTATCCACATACAATGGCATCACATATGATACATCATATTTATATCAATTATCATTTATCTGCATTAATAACCACCTTGCTATATTGTGATTTTTTCTTTATTTTATTGATGTTATTTTTATAGGTAATTATATAAAACTATGATATGTTGTATGTATCCTCAACTTCTTAAGAGTATTCCCTTTTTCAATACCTTCAATTAGATTTATAATCATAGCTAAGATTGGATCACTATTGGACTTCTTCTGAGGTGATGTTATTTTGATGAAGGAAGTGCGTTATATCTTCTAATATGGAAATTATAAAACCATTAGTGGCTCAGGAATATTAGGTTTCACTTCAAGAGAGTTTCAATATATTATATTTACTTCATATTATACCAGTGCGTCACATCATGCATTTTCATAATTTGTTAGAAGAAAATATCTTCATGTTTGGGAAAATATTCAATTCTTTAGTGTAGGACAGACTCCTTTATATATTCATTTAAATTATCATTTCTGTATCCAAAATCATGAAATTTTGGAAACATAATTCTTCACAGGCATAAGATGATGATTGTGATTTTTCTCTTACTAAAATTTTCATGAAAATTACTAATATATGTTCTATAATCATCAAATTAAAATCACTATTTTTATATAAAATTATTTAATTTTTTTTCCTTATGAATCAATAAAAAGTATTTACTCCCCAACTCTTCATTAAATCAAGTCATGTTTTTTAATTAGTCCATTCATCTATGAATTTTTTACATTTGATGGTTCCATGATTAGGAATATGTTTTTCTCATGGAATTTCATCCGAAAAAACCATTTGAATAATTTACATTTTCTACATACTCAATGAATTTTCCTAAAACTATTAATAATATATGAATCTTCATAATACCCAATAGATTGAAAGTTTAGGAGGTACAAACAGAGAAAATCATTCTGTATGTTTTGTATCACATGACACTATGACTAATTTTTTTGGATAAATATTAAACCAAAATTCAAAAAAATAATAATAGATTGATAGGAGAATAGAAAATGATAATTTATATAGGTACGACATAAATTTCATGGAATCTAATATCAATATTTGAAAACTATAGTGTTGAACAATGAATTCATAGAAAAATATGCCAGAAACCATTATTGAAAAATTATCTAAAGGATCAACGTGAAAAATCCTCCCCTATATTTCATATGTATTGCTTTTATGATCTCACATTATTCAAATATTCTCAATAAATAAATTAAGTGAATCATATTCTGTAAAAATATATCTATAGATTTTTCTTCATACAAAACCTCATAAAAATTATTTTTCACACACATAACATCAATTATTATAACTATTATTGTTCATAATTTTAGAAGAACTATCATGTAGATGAATCCAATGAACTACATCAATTTTATTGAAGGCATATTTCATAGATGATTATCATTTTGTTCCATCAGATACAAGAAAAAATTAATTTATCATAGATCCTCATTAATTTTCATTGTATTTTATAAAATAAAAATGAATTTGTATTTAAAAAATATCTCAATAAAATAAATAATTATAAAAATGTTAATTTCAAAAAATTATTCCATTAATCAAGGACTAATATTGAATAATTTATTATTCCATTATAATAACACTTAATAACTTCCATCAACTTCAATAAAAAAATTGAATATAATATTTATTTATATAATTATACAATGTGAATATCTATGCATGATTTTACCCATGAGGACATCAATAAACCTTTCAGAAAAATAATTTAACATAATAAAAATAAATTATATTTTATTATTAAAAAATTAAAATATAGAAGACATAAATTATGAGTATGATGTGTATTGAAATAAAAAATATAACTACAATAAATCAAATTCTATGTTTTTGAATATTAAAATATTTATTCCTTTTAATGAAATATTTTTTTCACTTCATAAGATTCAATCCATACATCAAATGAGTCATTATTTTTATATAAGTAACAGTGTGATTAATTGAAAAATTTATGACTCATTTTACTATATGATATGTGTCATTATACATTCATTTTTTTGGGTATTATTTTGGGGTTATTTTTATTTTATTAATTTTATTATATGATCCACATAATATTCATTCAATCATTTTTCGTATACCTAACCCTTCTATCCATATGAATGTTCTCCGTATGGCCCTTTTAATATCAATATTCCAACAATTCGATGTATTAGCTCCATTATTATTGCACCATTGGAGGTGTTTTAGTCTCTTCCACAATTTCCCATTTTGGACATTTTTGTGGTTCAAATTCCTTTCAGTTAAATTACATTCTTATTATAGAATCATAATATTATATCGTGTTGTGCTACGACAACATCAAGGGAATATAATATTGAGTACAACACATCTATAGATCCTTTTGGGTAGATTACCTACACATAATATCCCTTGGTTCCACTACCTCAAAAATACCCATCTCCCCCATTAAATGGTCATCATAATAGGTGTCCAATTTTTGGTCTACCCCTTTCAAAAGAAACTATTTTCTTCTAATTTTTATAATTTTGGAGGCTTCAAAACAATGAATGACATCAAAGGGTGGTCCTATGATTATTATTTCTATTAATGGATTATATGTTTGAGTTGGATCTAAATGGTAGTCCTTGAATACCATATTTGGTATATATCAACACCCTCTATTGTTGTTTGAATACATTTTCATATCATGGATTATCATTTCTCATGTGGTCATTTCTATTCATAATAGAATGTCTTTTTCAACAATATTATGTCTAATTTTTTTTCAAAAAGTATAGGGAATGGGAAATTAGACCAATTTGGGTAGGGATTCCATTTTTTAAATTTTCAATGGAATCACATAGGGTATAGGAGTCATCTTTTGTTACATTCTGCATTAATCTCATATAACTCCACATAGCATTCTATAGTGAAACTAACCCTACAAGAATAAAAATATACATTTATATTTTTATTTATATATTTTCATCAACTTTAGGGATGTAAAATATTATGGTTTCATATATCAATGTGTAATGGAACCAATCAGTTCATTTACTATAACATGTTCTTCTTTATTATGGTTCAAATATCTCTTTGTGGAAGAAAGTGTTTTACTCTAATCCCATTGGAATTTTATTCTTATTCCATCAACAAGTATACAATGATTTGATTTAAACTAAATGATGTAATTTTATGACTAAGTTCCTGCGTTGGGACCAGTAGTGGTCAAGCTAAGAGGAAGGATGCTACTTTTGGATATATTATTAGAGGATTTGGTTCTAATAATAGAGAATATTAAATATATAATGAGGATGTTGGGAATAAAGAAGAAAATTATGAATAAGTGTAATATCTTCATTTATTCCCTTTATCAATATCTTTTGTCCCTTATGATGGTATTTCCTTCCTTGAAAATGTTTTAGAGTCATTATAATACATGAGGAAAGATCATCTTCTTGGTTTATCCCCTTCAGCTCTAGAAAAGTCTCCTTTATATCCTCTTGTTTTCTTCTACCGTCCTATCACCAATTCAAATTCATCCCATCCTAGAGACATAGATTGTTATTTGGACACTATTTTCAATCTATTGGATTCATCCTCAACAATAGATGTTGATATTAATCATCCTCCATTTAATCGATCAATTCTTGAAGAGGGGAGTCCACTAGTCAATCATAGATCTCCTGATGTTAGTTTCCTTTCATCCATAATTGGTAATGTGGTGTCTTTTATTAAGATTGCTACCACCCCTTCATGGAAACCTCTATAGAACTTGGGGAATAAAATATTGTTTCATAATAATTTTTTTTAAAATTATTGTATTCATAGTGTTGATTTATGAACTTTTATTTCTGTTATTTTTCTCTCCATGGTTGTCTATATATAATTTGGGGATAGGGGTTTAATTCATCAGTTCAATTTGGTAATATTTTAGGGAGATCTATATCCTATAATATTATTTGTGTTAAATTAATATGTACTCAATAGGACCATTAATTGTATAATTTATATAGGATTCCATCATATTTCTAAACTACCTTATATATTTAAATTATACAAGGAATATTTTTTGGATGAACAAATTTCCATTCTAAAAAATGGAAGAACAATTTTGAATAAAAAAATAAGGATTTTTTGAATGATTATATCAATTTAAGTGAAAATTGAAATAATTAATCTTATAGTATTATCTAGATTTTTTGGTAACTATTTGAGAATTCATGAAAATCCAATTAAAAATCTTCTTAGATTTTCATGAAAACATTACTAAAAACAATCAAGGTACCCTCTATCCAACATATGAGTCTGTACACATTTTTGAAAGTATTATAAATATAAAAATGGGTAATATCACAAAATTTAACTATCAACCTCATTCCTTATGTGGTAGGGTCACCCTTAATAGTGATTTTATTTTGTTAATTACATTGAATTTTCTATCTATTATCCTAACACAACTATGAACTATTTTCTAGAATGGTTATTCCAATTTATAAATGAGTTATATAATTTATAAATTTCAATGAGAACATTTAGTGGTTTCATGAAAAATTATCATGGGATATATTATTAGGGATGTACTTTGGGGAAAATCAAAATGAAAAATATAGAAACTCTTTAAAAGATATCTATTTATGATTATATTGGGTTATTAGTTATGAATTTTCCTTCAAATATCCCAAATATTAAATCATTCACCATTCCTGATATATCTATGGCATATGAGATACCATCTTCTATCATGAAAATTGGGCAGGAAATACACAAACATATCTTATATTTCTATAACCCAACAATATTTAAATATATGATTTTGAGCACCTAAATGTAATTAAATCTATATTAAGTGATGATCAATATTCTATTTATTTTATCCTCAATGTTATTTAAATTACTTTAATATGAATTTTTTACATCTTTATTAGAAAATTTTTCCTCATATGAAAATCGTAAGATCATCCACATTTGAAACATTTTTTCAAAAGGTCTAGTATAATGTGGTGTAAATTTTATTCAATATATATTATTCTTCAAGTGTTGAATGTCAAAAACCATTCTATTATTGTGGATTATTAAATAAACAAGAATGGCATTCATTGAAACACTAAATTCATATGAAATGTGGATGAAAATGTAGAATGTATCCTATAACATTTTTTCTTATTTTAACAGAAAGATAGATTTTGTTTAATTTTAGGGGATTACCAGGTAAAACTACCCAACTCAACTCTTTAGAACACATCCTTGATATATGAATATATATCAAAACAATTAGGTCTTTAGATGCATGGGCCCAAATTTCTACTATTCTTTACAGGTTATTCCATGACATGGGATATGTTCAACATGAGTAACTAAAATTTAGTGTATCTGAAGAACACTAACGTAATGGATAATATCTTGGACATGGTTTACCAATAATATATATTCTATAAAAATAATTCTATTTACCTTTTTTATTTTAAATTGGATCTGTTGTTATATCCAATCAATTTCCTCTTCTTATTAAGAGAACCTTGGTTATTGGTTGAAATGGAAATCCCAAATTCATGATATTAAACTCAATTAAGATGAATATTATGATAAATGAATAATAAATTGTGAGATTATTATTATTGAACAGATTGTATATTTCATCATGCCTTACACTGTTTTTTATTTTTAGGCTAACACTCTTATAAAAAAGCACGAGCTTTATTATTTGTATAACTATTTTTATAAAATTATTAGTATTATTCTATTGTAGATTGAATTTTATTAGGACTATGTGTTATAATATTTTTTAGGATCCTCCCATATTGTGTAAATCCTCTCTTATATCATAAGATTAAAAATGTGAATTATCCAAAGAGTCGTTAGATCATGTACACAGGTTGTGAGGGTAACAATGTTGTGGGTTATTTTCTTATTAAGGGAGGACTAAGAAGAGTTTCTAATTACATAATCATGATTTGATACAATAAGAATTGATTTTTTGTATATTTTATGGGGTTTCATTACAGTTATAGATTTTTGGACCTCCCATATGACTGATTTCTTCCCCGGAACTTATTTTTCAATATAAAAATTTCAAATTAGTAGAAAATTGGCCAGTATGAGTTATTAAACCTAGTATATGTTTATTTTTGAGCTATTTTATTATTCCATCAAAATTTATAAAATTTTTATTTTATAGAATAAAATAAAATAATATGCTAACCATTCCATAAATAAATTGAAAAATTATAGTTTAAAAAAATCATTTCTAGGGACACATAATAGATGTTAAAAAAATAATCAAAATCCACTTTTATGTAATAATTACTGAAATATCAAAATATATTCATTAATTGTAACTAGGGAAATAAAATAATATTTTTTTAATTATGAAAAAATATTAATGAAATAATTAAATTATAAACTTAATAACCAACCACTTTTTTGTAATTAAAAAATCTATTTTTATTTGAAAAATCTATCCCACATTTTTAGATTCTAAAAAAATATTAAATGAATTAACTATTCAGATTATTTTTAAAAATTATGTGGTAATCCAATTTAATTGGTTTCCAACATTTATAAATTATTTCATAAATAGTGTATTCTCCCAATAATAACAAATATGGCTTGATTCATGTTAAATAAATCTAAACTAAGATTTAGTATAAAAATTTCACTGTTTAATGAAATTAATAGTATCTTAAAAGAGATTTTCAGAATTTTTTTAATAAATTTCAAGAAAAAAAATTAAACAATATATATATATAGATAAATGTAGTCATTGTAAACTTAAATTCCATTTATTAAATAAAAAAATTGAAAATTAAGGAGATTAATTATAAATATAGTGAATCCCCTTAACATATACTTCTCTCAATTAATTAAATATATTCATATTCAAAACAATATGTGATGATTTAAAATCAACTATGTAAAAAATATAAAATAGTTACATATAAAATACTTTAAAATAGTAATGAAAATTTATTTTAAATCTATGTGGAACCATGAAATCATGTTAATATATTTATAGAATTATAAAAGTAACCATAAGTTTTTAAAAATTCCAATAAACATAAATAAATATAAAATTTACATACATAGTAGAAAAAAAGAGAATATTTAACTGATTTAGACTGCACTAGAAAAAAAAGATGACTAGGAAACTCAATAATTCAATATAGAATGACATCATAGTTATGAAGAATTAAAGACTAATAGTTGTTGCATGAAATTAGATTCTATGGGTGAAATTATTTTATCCTCACATAATGTTCTTGAACAATATATGAACAAAATTCATCAAAAAATGTATTATTTAAAATTAATCCCATTAATGTTCCAAATTATACTTCCATCATGCTAGTTTTAAACATATTTATTTCCAAAGTAGTTAAATATAATGGTTTGGTATTTATATTGGCTATTTTATCATGAGTTGAAATATATTCCAAATAAATGCCTCTATTTTAAACAAATTATCTATGAAAATGATATATAAAATCAACATTTTTTGTTCTCGGGATATGTAAAGGATTATTATATATATAAATGACAAATGATTTGATATTAAATATATGTTATTTTTTCAAGAAGATATCAAAATAATTTATTGTAATATTTGTCCATTATCATTGATAAAAAATATGTCTAAACTATATATACTCAACATCAACTATTAATAAACAAATATATTTTTATTTGATTACAATCCAAGAGATTAGGATTATTCTAAAGGTAATGCATTATGGATTTTATCTTGTGTCAACTTTATATCGACAAAATCATCATCATTGTAACCTTTTAATATAATGTATATTTAATAATATAATATAAACCATGATTTAAAGACCCTTTATAAAAATTTATGGATTAGTACATTGTATATGGGATCCAATATTAGTATCACATTAAAATATATAACAAATATAAAAGATACCATTAAATTAGGTTGAGAAGACGTTAAAAATGATAAAATTTTAATCATACCTCTTTAAATTTTATTATCTATTTATTTTTTACAGTTACCAACAAATAAATTACATGAATTACTCATGGGATTATTTTAGTTTTAATATATTATAGACAAAATCCATTAAAAAATTGTCTAGAATTCATAGATTTATTTGGAAGTTTTCCATTATTCCATTGAAAAAAATAATTTATATGGAAAAAAATTAATTCTTCCAAAAAAAAAAATTTAATGCAAGTGTAATTAAATAGGAAAAATTATTACAAAATTATCATATGGTGATCCAAAAAAATTATAGCATAATTATAAATTTACTTAATATAAGTATCTCCATAATAGTTCTTCGAAAGACTTATTTACATCATGAATCTAAATCCCAATGTATATTTTTTTGATTTCCTAACATATATTGGGTTCGCAACATCAACCGGTCATGAAGATTCTCATCATGCTTCCGACTAGGTTCACGATGGTCATGAAGAATTTTATGAAGGTATATTCTATTATCAATGAAATTTGAATTATTTGGGGGAGCGTGAAAGTTCCTGAATCTAGAAAACATAATAATTATGTTACCCCCTAGAATGAATATTGTTTAACATTATTGGATCAAATTTAATTCATTCAACATAATATACTATGATAGATTGATGAAATGATTTACCTTATCAGGGTCTATAAATGACATCACTTGTAACCTTACCACATAGATTGGTCTTACTACATCCCCTTTAAAAAACCCAAATCGTCTAGTTTGAAACAATGTCCCAATTTGCATTAGACTGATCCACTATTGCATTTTAAATCTATAAGAACTTGATGAGAGGTCATATAACATCAATATATACATTCCATTTTAAAACATGGTGGAATTAGTCACGCCTAGTGTTAGTTATATGAACACTCATCCTCCCTTTCTTCATTTCAAAACATTTCTATTGAATATACTCTTTCGCAACATAATCCACCTCACATTCTTCTTTTATTTCTTCATCACCCTCAACATCATGTATTTTTTCCTCCCCTAGATCATTATTATCACACATTTCATAATTCATCATTTCTTGATTGATATTGGAAGCTATATGATATCCAGTAACACACAAATATAGTTACCATATTTTTATATCTATTAGCGTGTTATCTATACCAAAAAATATTCATCCCAAAAGAAGGATTCTTCTCTTATACCATGTCTACTAATAGAATATCAGTTGTGAATTAGAAATTTTATACTTTTATTATAATTTATTTCATCAATCCTTTTTATAATTTCAATATCAAATATAAAATTTTTGTTAAAACTCATATGGGATTAACTCTATCTTGTCCCAAGTTCTTGAATGTGCTGAATGAAATATTATTGAAACTCATAGGTAAATCACATAAATATTTTCCAATTTTATTGTCAATAAAAAATAAATGGGTGGAAAAAAATACCATGAGCATGTTATTACATATGTATGTCTTTTGATACCACCCCTAAACACTTTTTTTTGAGTGGAATAGTGTTAATTTCCTCCAATATTCATTTATGAGTAACTGTATATTTCCTAAATTTTTAGACATCATTATTTTGGGTAAAAACTCTTCAAAAGGTTAATTGATTTGAATTTTTTTAAAATGGTTGAAAATATATATTATAATGTAATAATTTTCTATTGAACTATTTATTCTATTAATGGTTGTATCGACACTTATTGTAGTGGTTATTCCTTCATTATTTATTTATGAGTTTTCCATTCAAGAGATACATTTTCATCTGTTTTTGTTTCTATCTATTAATTCATTCAGAATAGTAACTAGTGGTTTTTATACTTCTCAGAGAAATGAAATTAAAATCCTCACATGGGTTCCCTGTTGATAATCCTAGATGTTCTTCACTTTCTCAAACACTAATCAGGTCACTGTTATAACAAACATGAATCACCAGAATTTGTAGTGTGGCCTAATTTTTCCTTGATTATTCTTTTATCAATTTGATTACCATACATGGTGTGGTCCTAATATTGATGTATTTTCATTCAATGATTTGACCTTTGATGTGAGTGAATTTCCTTGGGGTTCTTGTTGATGGCACCATTATTCCCATTATTGGTATGATTTCTCCCATTCTTGTTGTATCATGTAACTCTAAAATTTATTTTTCTATTATAATCAATGTAATTTTCATATTCATTAAACATGGATTTGAGGTTATAAAGGCCCACCATTATATACATTGTCCTAATTATGGGTCCTATTTTTCAGTCTACACAGTCATTATTGTTGACCATGTGGATTTTTTTTCATGGTTTCACATCATTTTATAATTGGATTCTATTCCATTCCTTTTCAACCAATATGAAGTACATTTCCATATGATTCTTCTTTATCAGTGTCACAATAGCTGCAGTATCATTAATTGATATGATTCCATATGAAAACCCATTATAAAATATTTAGATTAGAATCCATGTCTCTATAATGTGATGTTGGCATTTATAATTCACAACCGTTAAATATTACAATGAATTATAATGTTATTAATCCATATAATTCCAATGATAGGATTATATAACTATATTTTCATCAATAATGAATAGGGTAGAAATAGATACAAATGTGTCTTTCTACATCATCACATTTAATGATGTAATGTGATGGAATACTATATATAAATTCTCATGGATGATATCGTAATGAAAATTTATATAGTTCACCCCCTACCAAGTTACATGAGTAATTCTATAATGGGAATTCATCACAGATCTTGGGAAATATTCCAAAAATTTTGTTCATATATTCCTAATATTTTTCAATGAACTAAATATTATTTTAGAACATATGGAATATTGGATGTTCAATCTCGAAATTTCTTTCAATAATAAAAAGCATTGACATATACAGTTACATTACTATGTTAGATGATACACTCTTATCTATGTGTGTATGCATTCATGGATCTCTTATTCATACCCAGATAACCTGATGGTTCTCTCTTCAACCCTTGATCATAGTTTCATTATTCATTATTAAGCATTGTTCAACTAAGGGATTGAGCTCAAAGTCCACTTTTCCACTTTCAGGTCTGACATGGTCATGCATTAAGAATTCAAATCCTAACAAAATAAACATTAAAACCCAACATAAATAGGGAAATTAAAATAAAACCGTAGATTTAATTTTAAATTTAATAATACTAAAAACTAATTTTTAACTATTCCTAAAAAACAGTGTCTTTTCGACCACTTGTGGGGCTTCATTAGTTCTTAATTATGATAAAAACTCAAAATTTAAAAATAATCCAATGAGTGTTGAAAATTAATTGAATTTAGAGAGTATATAATTTATTTCAAAGTGAAAAAGACAAAAAATTATTTATTTCTATGTTTAATAGAAAAACAATTATTTAAAAAGGTTGATTAAAACAAATTTTGGTTTCATAGTAGTTAGGAATATATTGAAAAAGAATGTGTTGCAAGTCTTAGATTTGGAGATTAATTGAGAATAATACTAGGGATTTTAAATTTAATTTTTTTAAAGTAGTTGGATAGAAAATTTAAATTATTTATTCATGTTTTTTCATAGAGTTAAGACATGTTATTCCCAATGGTCATGGTATCCCATTCACAACATATAAATCCATTAATTCGCTTGGTCTGATAATTGTTTATGTTGTTGAATTGAGTTTGTTTGAATAATATTTTTATACATGAATATACTAAACATGATAATGGTCATGCATAATTTATGGTAACCAGTTGTGAAATTCTAAACATGAATTATTCTAGATATTTTTTCCAATGCTCATGAGAAAAAAAGATACTGGAGATTCATTTCAATTACTTATTTCATTACAACATGAATTAAATAATTATTTTTAAATTAAAAATCACCTTCCCCATTTGAAAAAGTCAACATAGAAAATCTAGGGATTTGTTTATTAATTCTATTGATGAGGAAATAATAGGGAATGAAATATAAATAATAAATAATGATAGAAAACTACATAAGTTGAATGCTCGAGGACCCTACCCAAAGCAACTTCTTTCCCAAGGGTTTGGTTGCCTGATCAGGCCTGTCAGTAATGAAACAATTATTTATTTATAGATAATCATATTGTGTTATGGTGGGTTTAATTAATAAAAATTCATTCACTTTAGGAGTCCTAGTTTAGTAAAATTTATAAAATATTGGTCTCGGTGTTATTTAGAATCTTCTATAAAATTTCTCATTGAAATGTTTGAAACTGGATCATTCATCCTGCACACATGGGGTGAAAGTGAGTTTTATACTATGAAATTATCTACCCGCCAATATTATTTCTTCACATAATTATTTGTCTTCACATAACATCTTGTGAATTTTTCACCTCCTAAACATGATTTAGGTTGTGAATATCCATTTTCTATCTATAGAACCGCAGTTACACATTAGTTTTTCATTTTGGTTCCCTGAATTATCCTAAGATCATATGTTATCATGAGATTCTCTCTTTTAGATGAAATATTGGCCTATTTGGAACCTTCTTATAATTATCCTTAAATCATTGTATTCATATAATGATAAAAAAACAGTAATCATACATATAGGAAATAACAATTAGATTATCAAAATTAAGGCATTGATCTATAAAAAAAGTGTGTATGTAATGTACATATTTATTTCCAACATCCATTATACATTGTTTATGTATCCATGGACTCAAATTCAATCTAATATATCTTTTTAGGGGTTGCTTTTCTATGAAATTAATGACCCTAATGATGTTTCTTATATTACACTATTGCGAAAAATGATACTAGAAATCAAATACATGAATGAACATTTACAAATATAAAACCATCGATTTATCCCCCAAATTATATTATTTTAAGGGATGTTACCTCCAATATAATCTCTATGATATAGAGAAATTATATGATGTGTTTCCTTGTATGGATTGAGGTATTAATGTTTTATTGAATTTAGACCCCAATTTACATCAATTAGAATTTATGAGGAATTATAGTATTTGTTATTCACATTAAATTGGTATCCTATTCTAATCAATTAATTAGTTATATAGTGGTTTCTAGAACCAAATCCCATCTATTTACAACATACATATGTAATAACAAATCTTAGTGAAATCTATGAAATCATAGGAATTCCCATCCTTGGTGAAATTTATGATGAGTTTCTCCAGGTTTTCAGCTTTAGGAATAATGTTAAGATAACTCTAGCATTATAAATAATGTTAGTAGAGTTGGTTGAGAGTACTTTTAATAGGAATTTTACAACACATTCCAATATACAATTTACTTATTATATTAATATATATTTATACTCTTGAGAATCAAGACCGTATATATAGAGGATAAGGACCTAGCTAATCCAACATACTCATGGGACCTAGAAAACTTATTGGTTTATTATAGATGAAGGTAAATATATGATTTGGATCTATTGGATAATATACAAGATAACTATAAGTCTAAAAATAGTATACCTCCTATGAAATATTCCCAATATATAGCTATTCTCAACTCATGATGATATCATATGAGTTATAGAAACAACTTTCACAATGCCTTCGTTACTAACATCAAGGTAGTATATATATTTAAATATATCACCCAAGGGGAGAATATAACAAATTTTTTTCATTTTCTATGTTGTGAGGAAGAAAAAATGAATTTTAAAACAATATAATAATTACATTACTAAAAATTATCACACCTCAATAGTTTTATGTTTTGAAATACCATTTTATTTACACAATTTAAATTTAATCCTACATTACTATATATTGTGGAAATCTAACAATTATCCATATATTCCAACTATCTAGTAGATATACATGGATTTCATTCCAAATATTCCTTTTTTCATTTGAATCTTCCATTTTATTATTAATAAAAAAAATTCTCTAATAGTTTATGGTCATTCATATATAATATCATTTCGTGATGGGCTTACCATTTTTTAATTGATATTATTTGATTTTATTTATTTTTATAAAACATATCAATTTGAATCATAGTTAATATGTGTGAAGAGATTTAAATAATTTCTTAATATTGGGGTAAGTGATGAATGTCACCCAATGATCATATATAAATTCTACTCAACATTGTCTCATAATTAGACTGGAATCCCAACAAGAACGCGTCCAATAAATTTTTTGGTTAGTTGAACAATAGAATATGTTGAGTATTAGACAAGACGTTATTAAGATATGGAATTTATAGATCCCGTAAGCCAAAAATTATGTCACCTTTCATATCTAAGAAAAAAATTAATTGTTTTTTGTATTAAGAAGTAAAGTGGGAAAAATATTTCATTGTGTAAAATTCATTAAATAATTTGGAAGATACTGTTGTTATGGTGGTTTATTCATGGCCTAGAGATCCCGTATTATGTACTAGATTATAAGCATTTATTTATATTTTGTAACATTTATTTTAGTTTTTCTCGATTAACTATATTGTTGAATGTCACAAATTTTTAGATGAAGGATTTGAAGAAAAGCTATGAGGAGCCTCAATAAACATGATCTCCCAACACCCAAACTCACCAAATTACTTTGGAAATGGTTTCACATTATATGAAGTAATATGATTTAATCCCAATTTCCTCCCAATTAGTAGATCTTAATATATTATCAATGTGTTCTCTCATTACATCATATTATTTATCATAAAATATGAAGAAGTCTCTAGATTTGAATGCATTCATCTCTAACCAATAGGACATGAAATTCAATTAATAAATATCTATTCTTTTATTTCATAGAATCCCATTGCTTAAAGTGGTAGTAATACAGAACACCTTCTATAGGTATTTTTATATTTTGGGATCATTAGAATTTAAATATCATGATTAATAAGATAAAATTTGAAATATTCCGTCTATTTCAGAACAACAAGGAAGCTCAAGTAGAATATCATTAACCTATAACATTATTCAACTATTATATAAATTTCATGGAAACAATTACCAAATGACTAAATTTGTAGGATATGGATGAAACATAACTCCATAGTTAAATAGTTTTCCAAATAATAGAAATAGAATAATTATAGTCTGATATTGAAAATGATAGAATGAAATAAGTGGGGATGGACTAAAAAAAATTGAAGGGATATCCTAAATTAGTAGCAGGGATTGAGAGGCAACATTTACTTGATGAATCAAAAGTTTATAAGTAAATTTTTTTCAACGATCCATAAATAATTCGTGGATAACATTGGGTGAAATAGAATATTATAATTATCAAATATTTCATTTCATTTCATGTTAATTATTATCACTATTCCACTACATTTTAACATAGATATTAATTTTACAGTAATTCTCCATTACATTATTCAGTTAATGGAATTATATTTTTGAAAAAATTATTTAATATGTTTTGAAATAATATATAGTTTCCTTACTAAGATGTAATTGTTCTTACATAATTTATGAAATTCACCATAAGTAATTTTAAAACATGGAAAAGCAATTAAACATTTAATGATAAAGTCCTATTAAAACTCATGACCCAAATTGATTGAGTCAACGATAGAATTTATTCAAATTATTAAATAATCCATAATATTTTTTTTCTCTTTTAGGGATATTGGTGGGAAGTATATGTAAATCTGATTCCAAAATTATATGTTAAGGTTAACTTGTTACATCAGATAATGATGAGATATGATTTCTTCATGGACCTTTTATTTTAGAGTGGTATAAATGAGTTTTTTGTGTTGCATGTAATTGGGGGCCACAGAAAAATATTATTCCATTAATATATTTGGTTAAGAGTGACTTATGAAAAATGTAATCATGAAGAGGTTATTTTTTCAATGATTTAATTTTGAAAGTAGGTTCAATTTCCATAAAATTGAATCATTATACACTTTAAATAATTAATCATATGTGATATATGTGAGTAGTGTCTTGATGCTCTAACTTTTGAATAGATTAATAAAACATGTCACTGTGTTCTAACATTTATATTTAAAAAATTTTTATTCCTAAAAGATTTGTTCTTTTCCATTTCCTATACTGTCAATCTATTACCTAAGAAATTAATATAGGGTCTTAGCAAGTAGTTAATTGAAATTTTCTTAGCTCTCCATGTTTGTGTGTTAATCCTGACATGATTTTTTGGTATTCTAATTAGAAATAACTGTATTAGAAATCATTAAGATAATAAAGTGTCTGTAGTTTCGTGTTTTATAACACGGTTCAATATAAACATTCTGTTTATGGTAATACATCCTTTTCAAATAATGTGGTACTTCTGGATATAATGGATGAATTAATGTGATTTTAATTTTAATGTGATTCCATTATGAAAAAAATGAAAATAAGTGTTGTATCTAAAACCATATAATAGGTGAAAAACAATATTTTTTGAATATTTAAATTATATATAATTGGATATAGATATTATATGTTTAGGTATTTTTATTGGAAAAATATGGGATGATATCATATAAACTTATATAATCACTAACCATGTTTTAATTAATGGTATGTTCTTATAAATTTTGGAAAAAATGATTTCTATTTTCATTGAAAATATTATTATGAAATGTTCAATCATAATATCATTATATCTATCCAGGTTAAGAGAGACCTCCCATTTAGAAAAATGTGGTATAAACCAGGTATTGGTGGGTAGTATATATTAAACATCTTCCATAACCATACATGATGGGGTTACATAAGATCAAATACACTCATTTCCAATATCCATGAATGTTTTATTATAATTCAAACAATCACGATGATGAGTATGATATATATAATGGGAAACTTTAAAGGTAATTAAAAGTATTCATATTCAAAACTTATAAAATTATATAGACATGATGTAAATAGAGGGGATGTAAATAGGTTAGGATTCAGTGTTAGGTCTTGGATAAGTTATTTTGATGTCACTACTTATCTGGTGTGATTATGAATTATGACACAAATACTACATAAAATTGTAAATATTATATATTAGATCAATGTTAATGTTAGAACCCACAATTATTATGGGTGATTCCTGTATACTAATATGGTGCAAAAAATGAAATAGATTTCAAATTTATAGTTGTGTTTGAGATAGGTGAGTTAGAAATAACTATGTATCATATATAAATATTAATAAATGATAATACAATTATTAAAATCACTATTCTATGATGTTTTAGTGATGGTTAGATTAAGAATATAAAGTTTGAATTAGTGATACTATAATGTATAATGGTATGAAAAAGAAATTGGATGATGGTTGAATTTATAGTTAGGTTTGGAAAATATTTTTTTTCATAACTTTGTATGCTTTGGGAATATTAATAAGAAACACAAAGTTATGGATTGAAATTATCACAATAGTTATGTCTCTTATAGAGAACAAAATGTTGTGGAATAAAGAGATACCAAGGGATGATGCTAAAAGAGAAAAAACTAATATGAACTAGTGGGGCCCTACATGAGGACATATTTTTCAGTTAAAAAATATGTCCATGTGTGTCTATATTTTGGATAAGAAATTTTGGTGACATTATATATCATATGGGGAAAAGAATCAGTCCACTCATAAATCATGATAATGGGAATTTATTTTATATGTTAGGTGCACCCAAATATTATAAAATTTTATTGTATTATATAAATCAACATAACTCCAAAGAAGTTGGTCTCATACATAGATCAACGTCTTATATAAAATGATTTTCCTTGTTTAATGTCATATATAATTCAGCACTTCAAAACATTTAATTCTGTATAAGGTAGACTATACAAAATATAGTTTATTATTTGAATGAAAATATATTTCATTTAATATTTTAGGGCCATATAAAAATGAATTAATTACATACAATTTTCATTCTATGGATATGAACTATGTAAACTCAAACTAGTGCTATAAAATGTACATATTTATAATCCTAGCATTTATGGGATGTGTAAAAAAATCTACACCTATTATGATAATTGAGTGTCCTCCCATAGAGTATATTATGTGTTCGATGTAAGGATATTATAATTTGGTTTCTAGTAATGAAGGTTCCATCAAGTGGATACATAGATTCTTTAATTATAACAAATAATTTTACATGAATTCATGTGTGGAGATGAAAATTCAAATTTAATTGTTGATTTAAGTGAATTTGGTGGATTTAAATATTTTTTAGTTCCTTGAACCTTTACTCATAATGTTACATGATTTTATTAGACTAGGTATATGGACATTCAACCCATAATTTCTTATCAGTTGAATTTGATTGAAATGAACGATATTGAATTTAAATAGGCAAGACCACCTAAATCATATACACTAGAGGATATTGGATATATTATTTTTTGCTATGGCTATTATTTCCATATTACCATAATGAATTGAAGATATTTTCCATAAAATATTTTTTATACCAATCCACCAATTATTTAATAATATTTGACAAAATCTAGTTGAACACCATTATTTTCCCTTTTATAACAACATGATAAAAGTTTGACTAATTTGATATGTAGTTTTCATACAAATACATCTTACTAAAATTAAAATAAAAATAATCAGATATATTTATCATATTAATTAGGTGATGGAATCCATATCCGGTAATTATATTGAACCATAATGAGTAATCTTTCCATTTTTCCAAATATCCTTCAATATTATAGCATTGACCTTTTTAATGAATAAATTTGAAATAGGGATTATTAACAATAATTTTTTTGATGATGATAAAAGGTAATAATCCTAAAACCTATAACCTAATATGGAAAATGGACAAATTGTATTTTTTTCAATTAGTAATAACTAGTAGAATTGATTAATGATGTTATCTTTCACATAACGCATGTTACACTTGAAATATTTCATTGTTATGCATCAATGATGTATAAATGTATTCAAGAATTTTGGTTTAATGATTGAACGGTTCGTATTTCATGACAAAAATATATGTCTATGTTGAATTTTAGTATCACAATGAGGTTCCCTTATCATTTAATTCATCTAAAAATGACACCATCAAAGTATCATTTATATAGAACACTCTAGGATCTTAGGAAATCATGGAGAAAAGTATTGATTTATAATTTACAAATAAGTTTCTTCCTTGATAAGTATTGTGATGGAATACAATCTTACTGTTATTATACTATTTAATATTTATACCTTGTTACTATATCCAGTGATATATATTAGGGTTCCATATTTTTTCAAATGCGTAACAACCTCATTGATTTATTTTTTTCATCATTCTAAATAAATGGACCTTTATTTGTTGTGGAATATAGATAATCATCTCCCTATGATCTGAATATGTGATAACTGAGAAAAAATTATCTAGAGAATCCACCCATTAGTTGTGTGAACATGTAAAATGAGATAGTGTTGGTAGAGAAAAAAACTTTCCAATAAACAATAATTCATAATCTAGAAGGGTTATTAGTTCATTTTTTATGGATATCATTCTCTTAGTATACCTTTTTAATTACTAATTTTGAATTTCCTTGGTTGTTTAATTAGATAACATGTATCCATAGATATTACTATAAATATATATTATTAATTATTAGTAATTTCTCTCACAGTTAGTTCCTCCTTATATAAGGAGAGAAAAGGTAAGGATGTATATCCTTTACTAGGGATATAAAAGTAATCCCTAATAAAACATGATTATACTTTAAGAAATGTTGGTGCCAAAATTTGGCACAAAGAGAAGGACTCAAGAAGACCCCACATAATTCCTCATGAAGCCACTTCGCGGAGTCCCCCAGCACCACGACTATCGTGAAGTAAAGAAGGAGGGATGCTCCATGAATTCATTTCACGTTTTTGAGCCCTCCGCGAAGCAAAGGAGGAGGGACACTCTGCGAACACATTTGACTTTCTGGACCCCGCCGCAAAGGATAGGTGGCGGGGCGCTCTGTGAACCAATTTGATGTTAGCGGCCCACCACGAAGCCACCCTGCCCCTCTGCGTGCTGCCTGAGCTCCACTCCATGGTAACTCTTGCTTATAAATACTAGGATCCCCCTAAGATATCCAGACGGGAAATCTGACCTTTCGGTTACCCAGCTCCCTAATCACGAAGTAGTCTTCTGTTCGGTGAACCATGAGTTGTGTGAGGTACTTCTGCATCTTTAAGTGCCTCCCCATTGTCTTGTTTTGATCCCCTCTTTGGGGAGGGATTCCCTTCGCGAATTCTATGGGCTTTCGCAAAGGAAGGGGATCCCCAAGGGGATGCGGGTCATCACAGAGAGTTTATGCTACGCAAAAAGCCCTTCACGTACACATGGTCCACATGATAAGGTAAAGTCATTGTACTTCGCTCAGAAAATTGCTTCCTGACACCATTCTTTTCAAGGCACCTTTGCTCTGTGAGGTTGTGCTCCCCGAATTCCCTTCCACTTCGCAAAGAACCTCCCATTTTCACCTCTTCCCCATGTTATGGCTATCGAACCCCACTTCGAGAAGCAAACCCCTTCACTAGTTCCCTCCACCACGCGGATCAATAGAGCCCCACAAGGACCATGCCTATGTACCCCTATGCTTGGAAGATCCTTTTCTCGTGCGACTCTCCTAGTTTGCACGATGTTACATCAAAGTCCACTTGATGATACTGCCCGTTGTGTTGCTTCGCCTAATGCTTCTTCACGTAGGGACACTAAGGGATATTACTTCATCACATAGCCATACTAACATTTCCCCTTGATGGTTATCCCCTATCACCCCCTCTTCATGGTGTTGCGATGCCTTCCCTCCCACAAGGGGTAAACGGTACTAGTTATGTAAGTCCTTGGGGTGCGGAGCTAACCCACCTCATTAGAGCTGCAAGACGTTAAATGACCAAGCACCTTGTCTTCAGAATATGACGTTAAACTATGTCCTGGCCCCATGCCTCACACGCAGGGACCCCCTGCCTTGTTAATTCTCCAGGACCCTAGTCTTCACATGGGATTATATCCTCCTTATTAGAGTGGCGTTTGTCCACGGGGAAGAGAAGCCATCTTGGTGTAAGCCCCTATCTTTCTTGCTGGAGGTAGCACCCCTACTCTTCATCTCTTCCTCAATTCCAAGGCTAGAGGATGGAGTGATAGGGAATAGAGATCCTCCTTTCTTCGGTCCCAAGTCCCCATCCCATTGTGCTTTGTCTCCCTTGGACGTCCATCTGAGAGTAAGTCTCATTTTCTCTCTCCGTGGGCTGCTCCACGTGTATGCCCCACTCCACATCCCATAGACACACCTTTCGCGATGTGCTCGTCAGGTCTCTGCCACCTCTTGTTTCTCACACCGAGCATAATTCATGTGGGCATAGAGTATGAATTGACCATGAAAACACCCTATTCTTCATTACGTTAAACTTTATTCTGTTTCGCATGACGTTAATCTGTATTCCATACCGCATGAAGTTAAACTATATTTCGTCCCGCATGATGTTAAACTGTATTCCCTCCCGCATTACGTTAAAGTGTATTCTATCCCACATGACATTAAACTGTATTCCATCTAGCATGATTTTAAACTGTATGCCTGAACTATGTGGTTATTGATCCATATCAAGGCATGGAATATAGGAATCCTCCAGGAGGTTCAATCCCACCACCCGGTTATTCCGTACATGGGTTCACCAGCACCCACCCAAACAACGGGGACTTTGACCCATGTCAACACATGGTACATAAGAAGCCTCCGTGATGTTCAATCCCCAAAACCCATCTCCATAATGTGAATCCTAGAGTGAAAACCCTACACCATCATGAACTATGATGACATTGATCCATGTCAAGGCATAGTACATAGGAAGCCTCCATGAGGTTCAAGACCATCATCCACCTGGACCAAGTTCCTTATTCACATTTGTTCTTTGAAACCCCAACCTGAATTATGAGGTCTTTGATCCATGTAAAGGTATGGTACGTAGGAAGCCTCCCTAAGGTTCAACCCCTCCACCACTTGGTCGCTCTGACCCCCTTCACGTTGGTTCAACAAATACCTTGGGCTGCCTCAAAGTGTAAGCCCCACACCATCATGAACTACATGGTCTTTGATCCATGTCAAGGCATGGAACATAGGAAGCCTCCTTGACGTTCAAGCCAAACAACCATTGGCCCCGGCCTCCACCATGTTGGTGTGCCCAGCCCCTCACCCGAACTACATGGACTTTGATCTGTGTCAAGATATGGTATGTAGAATGCCTCTACGAGATTCATGCCCATCCTCAATCGGGTCCCCGATCCATCTTCATGTCACTTCAATGACACACACCCATATGAAATACGTGGTTTTGAACCATGTCAAGGAATGGTACATAGGAATCCTCCCTAAAGATCTAGCCCACCACCCGATCATTCTAGCCTCCTTCACGTCGGTTCGACCCCATTCAGCGGTAATCCATTGTCAACCTCATTCGACGGTAAGTCTTCGCCATATAAACTATGCAGACTTTGATTCCCTGCCATGGAGATATGTAGGAAGTCTCTTCGAGGATCAAGCCCAAATTGTTGTTCATCCAGATTCTTACCCAGGACGCCACATCCCGGGAAGATCTTGCCACCCCCTTACCTCCCACAGCATTCGGGAAGCCACCCATGTGCTAACCCCAATATCGGTGTTCCCTCCATGGGATTCCTCCATCTGATCCACTATAATTAGTGTTCCAATCCGTCTGATCTATCTCCATTGGATGTTTATCTTACGACATACCATCTGTTAATCATTGGATGTAGAGGAAAACCCTAGATATATGGCTACAAAATATGATTCCCTGCGTTAGATGTGGGATGCCTCGGGCTTCTGCGCCCTCAAGAAGCACTATAATAAGGGACAAAAGAGAGACACACCAATCCCCAGTTTTAAGACACAACCTTGATGCCCCAGCATGACTACTCCCCTAACTGAAGGTTGCTGCCCTAACTGGACCCCTTCGAATGTCCTAACAAAAGCAACATAATTAACTGGTGTCCATGAAGATATGGTGCCGGGAAGAGTTTCACGAACAACATATTAAATCTATGAGGGAGACCAAGACTAGGTAACGAGTTCTGAGGAGGAATCCACAGAAGGAAGAACGGACATCCCATCATCCTGTTTTGATCAAGGAGTAGACGTCCCTAAACAAGGAGAGAATGTCGCCCGCCTTTGGAAAGTGGGAATGCGGGGTAACAAAACTCGCGCATGTCGCACTCAAGCAGACGGGTGCGTGCGCCCTGACAAAAGCATCGGAAACAAGAACTTCATCCTCTTCTCATTCAATAATTTGAGAAGGAAGATGAATATAAATATTCAATTCTTTATGTGTATCATTAATAATGAAATTACTTTCATTTAAATGTTCTTTATCCAAATTTTACTCTATTATGGATGGATGTGTTATAAGAAAATTTCATAATTATTTTCATTTGGTCACCTTTTATGAAATAAATTTGATGTAAAATTTTTGATGGATGACATCTCGTAGGGACCATCATCTTGTTGACATCAGATCTCTAAGGATATATTTATATCAATCTATGTTAGGGATTATGTGAATCCAATATTGTTGTAGAAAATATTAAAACATTTATAATAAAAATATCATAAAAATAGGTCTTCTCAATTTGGATTTATCAACTTTCATCTTCTAAAATTATTTGATTGAGATAATAATGGATACATTCTTTTCCTTCTTTATTCTTATTGTATATAATAGAGCAAATAAACAAAATTATAGTTTGTATGTTGAGTACAATACGTTTTACTTCCCTAGGTGGTTGTAGGCATCAATGGTGTAAATGATATTTCTCTAATCAATAAAAATAATTCTAAAAATCCATATCCAACACATTGGTTACAATAATATTCATATATTTTTTAAAGGTAAAACATGGAAATGAGGTTTGAAAGAATATTATTTATGTAGTATAGGTACCAAATAAAGAATCCCTACCCACATATATTTAGTGGTTTGTGAATTTTTAATATTACTCTACTATTACTTGGATCCACATCAGTATTTTTTTATAGAAGAAAAAAATTATTAGGAATTTCTGAGATGTCACCACAAATACTCACATTAGGGTATTAGTTTTCAAAATATATGAATTTTTTAATACATCATTTAAATTTTATCAATGATAATAATGATAAAATTAATTAAAAAATATACCATTAAGGTAATTTTCCATAGTATTATAAAACAGAATATTCAAAATTTAGTGAATCTATCATTGATAATGGGTTTTGGATTTTTTGTGTCCAAATAAAATCCAATTGTATAAATATTTCTCTATAGCTTATAAAAATTATTTTGATACTTTTTCATTTATTGTAATTAAAATTTGGTTCTATCTAGAGAAACATTCCATGAATGATAAATCCTTAGTATTATCCATTGAATCTAAAAATAAATTTGTCATTAGATCAGAGAAGTTTTTTAGGAAATGATGTTGTAATCACTAAAGACAATACTGGATTTAATTTTCTAAGTTTAATTATAATAGGAATAATTTATGAAATTTATTTGACATATTGAACATGTTGGGTGACAGCTTAATTGATAGTATTTTAATATTTAGCTTTTACTTTGGATCCATGATTTGGATACATCCCTATATGTATTTGTCTATAAAAATGATGATTAGTTTGAAAATGAAAATTATAAACTGATTTATAGAGATCAAATACAAATATCTGATCATAATCCTAGGTAAACATGTCTATGTATTGTTTTTAAAAAATGGAAATTCTCCTAATCCATGAGAGTCTTCAACTCACTAGTTATGGTGGACCCCTAGTCCACTGAATAACAAAACTCACTTGCTTAAGTACATCAAGAACAGTTGCAATGCGATCCTTGAAGGTAGGTGGTACATATATGGTATATGATACCTTATGTCCAGAAAGGGTGGAATATTAACTCACTTCTTATGATTTTGAACATTCCTTATAAGTATTATAATTCCATATAGGTCTATAATCAATGGATGTATGTGAGTTTAAATTAAGATTGGAAGACACCTTCTGAATAGAGGTATGTTTACCCAATCCCCATGCATACTTTTGGATGAACATTTTTATATTATAAAATAATCATATTTTTGTTTATTTAATGTTGATTATTACTAGATTTTGATATATTAACTAAAATATTGGATCAATGTGCATGAATCAAAAGATAAAATTTACATTTATTGATATGGATGGCTTCATAGTGGTTTCATATTTTACATCAAAATAAAAGAAGGTTGACTTAGAATCCTTTACATTAGAATTTAAAATTTATGGATGTCCTAAATGTAGAATCATAAGCTCAATAGAATGAATGTGGAGTATAAAAATGATTTTAAATAATTATATTGGTTTTAGGTTGTATATTTTAATTTTTTGGGAGGGAAAGTATTATGCTATTATTAAGTTGGGGTAATATCTCGTGTCTCGTATACTGTCCCATATTGATATACCAATAATTATATGAATCACAAGGGGTAACGTGACTATAAGGTACCATATATTTTACACCAATTTATTATTTCATATAAGGATGGTATAAAAAATCCATTTCTCTATGAAAATGGGTCAATGGTATCTAAAGAAAGTCATTAATAGTAGTGTCTTGATAAACAACAATAATCATGGATTCAAATACATGGTTCATTAACTATGTATTTAATAAAAATTTCCCATGGTATTTCATCAATCATATCTTTGGATCATTTGGTCATGTGGAGCTAGATCATTATTGTTATATATTAAACAATTGATCATAAAATCTAGAATGATATTTATTCCAAAACCATTTCCCTATAGATCTCAATTTAAATTGACATCATTGAATTTTTTAGACACATATAGAGGTCTAAAATTTAATTTCATTCTACTTTACCATATTATATATATATATAATAACTGAAAATTTCACACTCAATAAGGTTATATTAAACTATATATGTTTTAGAGTTCACTGCATTAGACTCAAACTTCTGAGGATTTTATTAATATTTAATAATTTTTTCTATTATCATTCGATAGATAAAGAAAATATAATATCGGGATACATGCTCATACAAAAGAGAGACACTTCAATACACTATATTTCAAAGAGAGTGTTTTATTCTATCTACTAGGTTGTTGTTCTCAAGCTTGTTAGTTGTAAAGTAGAGCTAGTGGTGAGGATGAACCATTTAATCACATATCAGAGTTATGGTGATTTTTTTGTTATTTTTGGTCCATGTTGAAATATTCCTATCATGTTTTAATAATATTTTCTTGAATATCCATTGGATAGTGAATACACTAATATAATAGTATTAGAATACACTATAGGGGATTAATGATCATATCAATGTTCATGTTATGTTTTCTAAACCAAATTTCCTTTTGTATCAATGGAATGTATGAATTTATAAAATATTTCACATAGATATTATGTTTTTCCCCTATTGTATATCCCTTCATCTCTATGTAATATTAAATTTTCATTAATAGGTAATTCCCTTTTATAAGAATCCTTTATATCAATAGATAAGATTATTTGTTGCATGAAATTGATGGATTTGTATTTTGAGAATTTTTTCAAGGAAATTCCATTTTTCGGGATGTTTTGAGACTTCCAAAGTGGAAAAAATGAGTTCCTTAAGTGTTTGAACTAATCTCGGTGTTCATGGGTGGTTCTCCTTTATATTCATTTAGTTATTGAAAATGAATTGGGTGGTTCAATTATTGTTGTGGGGAATAACATGTTGTGATGATATTTTAATTTTTAATTTATAGGAATACATATTTATTCATTACAACATTGAAGATATCATGTGTGTGATTTATTAACTTTTGTTTCATTCAATCATAATTTTTTTTTCTGTTTTTCTTTGGAACAACCATTAATAATTCCACATCTTCTAATTGTGTATAGGGAATATGTGTCATTTGTATTTGTTTTGTACATTGTTATCCAAGCATTGTCTTCCATCCTTTATATTAAGTCCTTAATAACAATAAAATCATGGATGTTGTATATTAATCTGAAATTATAAAAAACATAGATATGTTGACCAATCAATATTACCACATCAAAATTCATGATTTATTTTAGTATAATGAAATTATTTTCAGGACTTGAGAAGAATCACCAAGGCACATCATTATTTTATATTTATAAATCAATTTTTTAATTATCTCAAGGTACTAATAGATCACCCCTTTTTTAGATCCTACAAAATTTTATTAGTATGTGGGAATTTTTGTTTTTGATTCCTAGAATGATGAAAATTGATAAATTAAATAGCTATAGAATCTATATCATTGATAAATGTTAGCTCAAGTAGAATATTAGGACTTTCTAATTTTCCAGGAATCCTTGTCAATGATGACAACATTCTTTCACATTTGGATTTGATGATCCAAATTAAATGTTCCTATATATGTCTTTTTGTAATAATTTCCCCAAATCTGGCTAGATATTTTTTTTACAGTGACCTTTGTTTCAAACTCATCCTATTCATTATCCACATAAATATACAAAAAATTCCTAATGAAGCTATATATCTAAAGAATATATAAGATCCCTTTTCCATGTAATTAAAAACACAACTCTCTTATTATCACTCTACATTTAGTTGGAGGGTTTCCGTTTGTATGTTTTCCTTAGAGTTGAAATGGATTGGTTAAACAATTATTTGTGGAGGTCTTCTCAATTGGAAGTAAACAAACTAGCCTATTTGTTATACTAAATAAATGAATAATCCTTGAAAGTATACAGTAATGATCATTGATTGGTTTCGTCATACTATACTATAGTCTCTAGAATCAAACCACACCGTGATAAAATGTGAATGAGATAATTCTTCTGGTATAACATTTTCTTGAATGTTGGTAATTTTGGTTTCTTTGTGTTTGGTGGAGGAGTCATATCCCCCCTCTTAGTATATTATTTCATCTCTAGATTCATAGTTTCACATCAGAAATCCAATAATTTTAACAAAGAATTTATAGGTTCAAATTATTCATCTTTTTTTGTTACATATTATTTTTTTATTTTGGGTTGTATAACACTCCCCGAATTTTATCAGATAGCACTGTTAAGAATTCAATAGATGAAACTAAATAGAGAAAACATTTCATTGATAATGGGTGTTTTAATTTATCAAACAGTATGATGAGGTTCCTAATCACCTATATGGATTTATTTCACATGAATGGGGTAGGTGGTAACATGAAATATTTGAATATCATCTATAAAAATATTGAATATGTACCCTAGAAATCACACTATATGGGTATATTATCCATATAATCATAACATTAATTTAGTAAAAAAAACCTGCATTCTATCTTTACATTGGGTTCTTCAGTCTTCTAATGATATAATATCAATTCATATGGGTGGTAGGTTTATTGTGGTAATATTCACAAGATTTCATTTCCCCATTGTAGTGGTGAGGTCAGATGGGCTTGTATTCTGCACTTTTATTTTCATTTTAGACTATTTACTCTATGTAGTGATACTTGGGGGGGGGGGGTACTACTATATTTACTATGAGGTTTTCTTTGAGCGGTATGCCCTATATATGTTTGTACAGGTTTAATGGAAATAACTTCCATTTTTGGGATATGGATTTTCAGTGCAAGTCACCATCCCCTGGGCTAAGGAAGGGGGGATTGGTGTAGTCATAGCACATGCCCCAGGGGACGGGTCGTGAATATGTGGTATCAGAGGTGGTCAGTTCTACCTCAGAGATTGAGAGCCTATATTTTTGGGGAAACAATGTTAAATATTGTGAGTCCAACTTTCATATTTTGGGAGTCACGTATTGATGCGGCGACAGACGTATCCATACACCAGGACCCTAAATTCTATTTTCCAACTATGCACACAAAAACACTGAATTCATGTGTTTAGAAATGCTTTTCTCCTAATCTATTTGTGTAATCTCCATAGGTATAATTTATTTACTATGGTTCACCATAATCCTCATTCATGATTTCTCTACATAGACAGCCTTCCAAGATTCCAGTGTGTGACCATGAAGATGGTCCAGAATGTGATGTGGCTTCGGTACATGGATTGTTTCCTGAGATAGTACCTTCAGCAGGTGTCCAATCAATACCACTTTATATTGGTCAGCAGTTACTACCAGCGCTACCGATAAAGGAAACATGTAAGATCAGTTCCTTACCCATTTTTCAGAGAATGATAGTTGAGCCTAAATCACTGGTGGATAAGTACTGTCTTGAGGTGATGACCAAGTTTCTGTATATCTAGGGAACCATTAGATAAGTTGGTGATCCAAGAAGTGAGCATTCTAAGTGGACCAACAAGGGTGATGGAATGGTTTCGATTATCTATATCATCTGATGAAGAGACTATTCCATGGGCATATCTTGAGAACCATTCATAGACAAGGGTTCACTTTCATAAATAGTTAAGGGGTATGTTTTCCAAAGAGTATCTATAGATTTGGCTGGACAACATGTTGATAGCTGAGTATTCATCAAGATATACCGACCATTCCAGGTACTCGATGAATATGATACATCCAATTCCTTAGGGATCGAACCTTCAAGTGAGATGTGTTTATGGACATCCATGTTGGGAATATTCTTAAATTCATTTCTACTTCTGTTAGGGTTATAGAGAGAACATTTGTGGTTTAAAGTTCTTTGGATGATCAGATACAACCCCGGAATGTTAATAGTGGAAAAGAGATAATTCAATGCCAGTCTTAGAAAATTATACGTGTAAAATGTTTAGGGAAATGGAAGTGTTGGGGACAGATAGATCTACAGGGAAACAAAAAAGGAATAGGAGCTCAGAGAGAAGTAGGAGGTGGTAAACATTTCCACATGTTACAACAACCACCCCAATGTGGTCCTTACCAGGATCAGGGAGCTAGAGGACAGAGGAAGGGAGTATCGTCATGCTATCAAAGAGTATGATCCAATGACTTGTGGAATGATTCGTGGTACGATATGTGTCTAATACTAGCTTCCATATTAATATACACAAGTACTAATCATTCCATCTTTTCATGAATCATGTTCAAGACCTAGTGTTTTCGGATAAAACGTTGACATGATACTCATGTGTAGGCATACTGTTGGAGGAGACTCGATAATAACACTTATGTAGATTATGTTATCTGACATTTGAGGCCAGACTTTCGGATGGATCCTCTTGGTGGAAACGTTGAGTCCTTATGACATTAGTTTGGGTATGGACTGGTCATCCATAGTTTATAATCGGATTGAATATTTTCTTCAAAAGTATGTGGTATATCTGTAGCTTTGGAATGGGGTTTTCTTTAGTCGGTGAAAAATGAATCCTAGGCAGCATGATATAAACTCATTCATAGGAGGGTGAAGCCAATAATTATTTAGTCAGCCAGCCTTACCCTCATGGTAATTGATGTTTTGAATTTTCAGTTCCCAACAATAGTGGCAGAGTGCAGGAACGTCCTTTCATAAGATGTTTCCAGGATTTACCTTCCCTTAAAGAGGGGGACCTCTGCATCATTATTCACCCAGAGGTGGCACTAATATTGGCATCATGAAATCAAAGGAATTTTTTAGAGCTTCATGATAAGGGGGTGTAGGTGGGATACATATAGAGAAACTTCATTGCAAGACCCAGTGTTTGAGGTTTTGTGTGGGTTACCAGAACTTTAACCAAGTGGACATGGAAAATGAGTACTCACTACCAAAGGGTCAATGGGTACATCAATCTATTAAAAGGGGTACCCTTTCACATGAATGGAAAGGTGTCTATATACTTTTAAGTAGTTCAAATAGTGGTGATGGATAGATTTATTTTAGGACTATGATATTGAGATAGTATATACTCCTGGAAAAGCGAACATGGTGGTAGACGCACTCAGCAGGAGGACCAGTTCGTAGCTACTGAGTGAGGCAACAATGTAGTTGGTCGTGATGTAGATATGATGTGTGGATACTAAGGGAGAATCTTGCCCCTAATCTATAATTGTAAAAACCCCACTCTTACATCTATTTTGAGAGTTATAACTTGTTGATGTTCATTTCAAGGTCTGACATGCTCAGTTATCCTCATAATGGGATCCAAATGGTTTTTCAATCGGTGGGTAGAACTTCATCAATTTCATAGGGCACATCATAGTACAAGTGACGTTGCAGGAGGAGGTGTTGAGGGAGTTCCATACATCCACATTTGTTGTACATACTGGAGCGGAGAAGATGTACCTAGACCTTTGATGTTAGTACCGGTGGCTAGGCATACAGAAAGCGGTGGTCAGGTTCATTTCATGATGCCTCACTTGTCAACAAATGAACACAGAGTATCTGGTTCCAACATGATTAGCCCAACCACTATAGGTACAAAATTAGAAATGATATGGTATCTTGATGGAAATTGTGAAGTTGTTTCCATGTACATATTGGGGCCATGACTCTCTCTAAGTGATCATTGACTGACTTACCAAGTCGGATCACTTCCTACCCATCTGGGTGTAGGGACTGGTATAGGGCTTTAGAATACTCTACATCCAGTAGAGAGTGCTAGTCCAAAGGGTTCCTTTGATGATTGTCTCAGACTATGATGCATGTTTTATGTCATGTTTGTGGAAGGGGTTGAAAGAGGCATATGGGTCTCTTCTGTTCTTGAGTATATCTGTTCACCCCTAGATGGATGGTCAGATAGAGTAGACCATACAATCCTTGGAAGGCATTCTATGTTCCTGCAACCTTGATTTTGGTTGCATTTTGGAGGACCACCTTCCACTAGTGTAATTTTCATACAAAAGTATCTATCACAACACCATTGGTATGCCGCCATTTGAGGCCATGTATGGGTGGCTCTAAAGATCACCCATATGTTTGGTAGACCCAGGAGAGTCGACACTCATGGGTCCTGGGTGGGTATAGGCTACCTCCGAGAAGGTAGAGATCATCTAGGAGTGGATGATTACTATACAATGTAGGTATAAGTCTTATGATGATAGGATACAGACACCCTTGGAGTTTGAGGATGGAGAAGTGTATTCCTTCAAGTCTCACCAAGAGTGGATTATAGAGACATGGATTGGGCAGAAAGCTATCTCGGAGGATCACATTACATTTTTAAATCCGTAGTAGAGTTGTGGAGGGGGCGTATCACCAAGATCTTCCCCCACAAATTCACCTGGTTCATGATGTTTTTCATGTGTTGCAGTTGATGAGATACATGAATGTTCGATCCCACATCATCAACTGAAGAGAGATAGGTTTTGAAGATGTGGTTATATATGAAGTGTTACTGGTGGAGATAAAGGATTGATTGGAGTGGGTCCTACATTGCTGTTCGATTCCTCTAGTGAGAGTTCAGTGAAAGCACAAGAATCTTCATGAGAGCACATGGGAGTGGGAGGCTTAGATTCGTGCTAAGTATCCCCATATGTTTGATTAGTTTTTGTTTTGGATTATAGGGATGTAAATAATTATGGTGGGGATAAGTTAATATCTCATAAATACCATGCAATTTTTTATTATATGGAATTATTTATATACCAGGAGCTGAGACACAGTGCGATTCTGAGGCCTGAAGTTCCTAGAATGATCTGTTGAAAAATGTTAATCCTTAAATAACACATGTGAGAAGTTTTCATAAAAATGTGGAATAACTTTTATATGGAAACCCAGATCAGAATTTTAATGGCATAGTGGTATTCAGGATGGAGTTTTTAACCAAGGCATGACTTACGTATTGTTGATGCAGCCCCCAGTGAGAAAACCAGAAAATGGCATAACCATAAATAAAATAATTAAATCAAATTATTTTATTTTTCATTTGGTTTAACTCATTAATGATGACTTGGAATAAAAATTTGACACCACCATTGAGCTCATGAGGATATGCTTTCCTTGGGAATATCCTAACATTGCCTTGTGTGGGCCAATAGTGGAAGTTCATTTATTTCCATAAAGAACATAATTATGTAACAATTATTTTATTTTCAAATCCTTATAACTCCTAAATGTTAACTAAAATTGAAAATCCAAGAGTACCATTGAGCTAGTGAGGGTGTGTTCCCTAAATGACGATCCTAACCATGACTGGCATGGGTCGTGGGTGAAAGTTAATTTTTAAACTTTTCGTAACGTATGTTCAGTAAACGTGAGAGCATGTTTTTCTAAATTTTGAACCAGTTCTTGGATAGAAAATATGATGGCACCATTAACATGAAATGCTAGGATTCAATATAAATGACTTATAATCGGCTGGAAAAGGATGAGTGGAAATTTTATTTTTCATGATTTTCGAGAATAATAAAATATTTATTTTAAAAATTTATTTTCTTTCCTTCTCATTAGTGAGTGGAGAACGAGGATGATGTGGTGAAGTGATTAGGCGGTTGTGATATGAATTCATGGAGGGTCAATAATGGATCATTTGAAACCACAATGTTTGTTATCTTGATGGCTCATTAATTGTGGCTCATTTTATGAGAATCATTAATTAGTGCAATGTCACCATGATTTTTATTTATTTTAATAATCCAACAGGTTGGAGATTTGGAATTAACAAACATGGAAAAATATTTGAAGAACCTTCGGTGGAATCCCTCTCTAATGATGAATAGAGAATTAAGAGATGAAGGTTAGTGGATTAGATATGGAGGATGGAAAAGAGGTGAAGAACTCCAATGATTGTAGATTGACGACAACATGAATCATGTCCTTCGTCATCTTCAGATCCAACCTATCGAGGTAGGGATTTGTTCCTTCTATGTATTTGGTGATTTCATTGTTTTTCCTGAAAATTAATGACAAATGTGGATAAACAGACTAACAGTTTGATTCACGAATCACTAATTATTGTGGGTGTATTTTGGGTGGGGTATTGATTGGTGGTTTTTCAAGATTGGTGGTTATCATCATATTTGTCCCCATGATTAAACACTAACGTGAAGGGTGTGTGATGATCTAAAAAAGTCCTAGTCCCTCCAAAATTGTTGTTCTTGGTGATTTTTTTATATTGACTGCTATTTATCATGGACAATTTGAAGGCTTCGCGGTAACGGTGGTGCCCTAAAGAGATCGTAGGCTCAAACAGCTCTGAAAATAGACCATCAGAGTGACAACAGTGGCCAGTCGGAGGCACCACTAGTGGGTAGAGGATTTTTTGGGTGGAGGGTGGCTGCACACCCATCAAAATGCCATGGTGGTAGGAAGCCACAACTGGATGGCCACGAAAGTGAAGAGACGCGTCGTCAGGCAACCGCAGAGGGACCTCCCTCATCAGAGCCTTCCAGGTGGCTGGAAAACCGTGGCCTGTCAACCATGGCTGGAAGTGGCTACACGTCCATGGGGCAAGTGGGGACTGGACGCAGCGTGGTCACCACATCCCTACTGGACGATGCACCATCGGTCTCCTTGTAGCCTGGCCATGGGCTGGCGGGTCGTGCCTCCAGCCAGGGGGCTGGTCCCATGACTAGCTGGCTGGACCAATGCTAGTGGGACAGACCCACAACTAGAGAGCCGAACCCAGAATAGCAGGCTAGACCCATGCCCTTCAGGACAGACCAGATGAGACTGGGTCATAGGGTGACCAGGTAAACTGGACCCTTGACCAAATAGGGTCGGTTTTAGCAAGGACCATTAGGCTTGCCCCAACAGCCAGATTGGACAATGTTCAGACGCAATTGGCCTCTTATTACTAAACGCTAATAACTTCCAAACTGAACATCTGATTGAGGTATTGTTAATGGAGTTCAGACCCTTGCAATGAGGTGTTCCTTATGAGATACACTATATGAATTTTCATAGATGTTTTAGAACGGTCGGGTTCGATTGTTCTTGATTTCTATCATGCCCTTTTTACAAAAATGATCATATGTTACAAACCATGTGTCCGTTCAACGCAACATCTATTGCATAAAAACCCATAAGACGAGATGCTCCATTAGGTTTACTCTCAGTGGAACTTCTTTTTGGTTGAGTTATTATTGATTGATTGAGAGGCGGATCATACATGAATCAACATGAATTGTACAAGAATCCAGTAGTTGGAAATGATGTGAAGAATGAATAGTGATCTTGTGTGGGATAGTACACAGCGATCCTCAATGGTTCAACACATAGCGATCATGTGTGTGTCAGAACCTAACGATCCTATGTATTCAGCACCTAGAAATCATTAGTGGGTCAGCATCTAGTGAGTCTATGTGGGTCAACACCTAGCAACCCTGTGTGGATCAATAGAAGAGACTCTCGACCGAATAAGGTGATCTAGCTTTATGATTAATGATCTTTAAATTTTTAATTAATTTATACTTAGTGTGGGCTATGAATTTTAATTTGTGCAATGTGTTCGATGTTGTCTTATTGGTATTACCTTTGTATTATTTCCTTTGTGTTTTTCTTCTCTGGGATACTGAGAGACCCTCATGGGTCTCAGGGTCCCTACTAATTATTGTTATACTCAACACTACGTGGGCTTCGCCTGTACCTATTGGGTCTTGTGATGATGGCATAACACTTTGACTAGGACATTGGGGATCCACGACTAGACTTTTCCTAGAGGAGGATCGATAGATGCGATGTGATTCCAATAATTCTTATAGAGATCTATACTTATCCTTCACTTAGGATCTTTCATAGACGACCTCTGGATATTTTTTTCCCTTTTTCCGTACATTCCATTTAGATAGGATTGTATTATGGAACCTTTAAATTCCTTTAAACACTTTAATTTAAATAGAGATAATTTTTAGTGGTTTTAATACACTCTTTCCTTTGCTGTTTTCTTTGTGCGGTATGCCCTGTCTGTGTGTGTACATGTTTGAAGGCAATACCTTCCCTTTTTGGGATAAGCCTTTCGCGGACTATTAACTAGCCCCTGGTCTTTAGAAGGTGGGCTTGGGGTTATCACAGCATGGGCCTCAAGGGATGAGTCATGATAGAGAATGAGACTGATGGTCGATAAGAGCTAAATGTATTAACTAGATTTTGGTAAAGTCAAATCTTTGTTTGATTTTTATCTGGAGAGAGAATAATCGAGTGGTTATATCCGTATAGTTGTTATCATGTTTTCCAACATGTTTCCTTATTACTTATTAGGTTTTCCACCAGTATGGGAGGATTATTGTTTCATTTATTTGGCACCGATTACTCAACTAGTTTCTATTACATCTTAATTCATGGAACCTAATGAAATTAAAGAGATGATGATTCAGTTGGACAATATTTTATAGAGAGGATTCATATGCCTGAGTTTGTCACCTTGAGTTGAGCCTATTTTAATGGGTAAGAAAGAAGATGGTCCACTTAACCATTTTTGAATGATGAACAATAAATGAAGTTATGGTAAAGAAAAAAAATATTTCAAAGGATTGATTATTTTTTTGACCAATTGAAAGTGGTGAAGTGTTTTGAAAATATATATCTTCGATATGGATACCATTAGTTTATGGTAAATGAATCTGACATTCAAAAAACCTTCTTTCAAATCATAAATTTCTATTATGAGTACCTTGTCATTCCATTTAGTCCAAAAATGGATCATTTAGTTTTTTTGACTTTAAGGAATATGATTTTCCACAATTATATTTATACCATTTAGGTAGTATTTTTGGATTATAACATTTTTTTACTCTATGTTAGAGGAATAAAATTTGAGTTATCTAAATGTAGCTATGGAATTATTAAGAAATCATAATTATTTTTCCCATCATTTGAAATTTTATTTATTGATTTTGGAAGTGAAATTCTTCAGTCACATTCTATTGGAACATGTTATTTCTGATTATCTTGATAAGGTAAAGGCTTTTATGACATGGTAATAACCATGAATTGTTTTCGAGATTCAAAGATTCTTGGGTCTTGATGGGTATTATCGTCAGTTAATTAAGGACATCTCAATGTTTTTTTCTTTGATCACAGCTCGATATCATAAGGTAATAATTTATTTGAGGATGATAATTAACTTGATTCTTTTGTTTGGAAGAATTAAATTTTTACTACTATGTCCATATTTACTCTTACAAAGTCCACCCAAGGCTATGTGATATTCAAGTTGCATCAGGTCTGGGTTTGCATTGTGTTATTATACATGGTAATCAGTTTTTGGCCTAAGGATCTCAGTAAATTAAGCCACACTAGAAAAATTACCAGAAACATGACCTTAAACATGCCAATATGATGAACACTCATAATATTTGATGGAATCAAATTTATAGAGAAAGGTTTAAAATGTTTTCAGACCACAATATCATGATTTATATCTTGTACCAACTACACTCTATATATCTTGGAGCTACTATATTCTATCAACTATATTGGCATGATTACAAGGAATTAGTTTCTAAATGACCAAGAGTGTAATAGCCTTGGTAAACTAGATACATAATTGATTCATGTATTACAGATGACTACACTAATTACAATATAAATTTTTATAATATTATACATAAATATCTTTCAGAATAACTATAATTCATCTAGTAAATTCCCAAATATCTTTCATAGTATGCTTCTTGTATTCATGGGGAGTGAAACAAAATAAGTGTGTGTTCAATTGCTCAGTAAGGAAAAAATTTAGTGTAAGACATAATGAATCAATAAAAATATATAATATTTAAAGGTAAATAAAAAAACAAACATTCCATGTAATAAATAAATTAAGAGGATGTGGTTAAACAATATTTAAAGGTAATATGTAGATTCAAATTCTATTCAAATAACCTGATTTGGAAGAATCAATATGGCAATGTGAGAAACTAAAACACATTCAATCTAAATAGTTGAAAATGAAATGTATCCATATATAAGTTATCGCAAAATCTAATTGGTGAATAGTAACTAAAACTAAATCAGGGTAATTAATAGATATCAGTTGAATTTTTTTGAGATACATGGTACCATTACAATCCAAACCATTAACAAAATGCTTTACAACATATCGGGTAAAACCCCATCTATGGTGGCTAGCCAAATTACTCATCACATGAGACTACTGAGGCATTGAGGGGCTATCTATAAATGGGAACCACTAATGTCTTAGTAGAATAAATTCTTCCTTATATTCATAAATATTTTGACTTATCCTGATGTATCCATATTTAATAGAAGATATATATTTTTCAATAAATCCTTTGTTAATAGAATAACTATCAAAGTGAACACAATATATAAAATGATATATGATTCAAGAAATAATAATACCCATTGTGTAAAAATGTAGATATTCAAGAAACTTTTCAATGAAAATTTATTATAATAAAGTTATCATTTCCATTATAAAGTTAACAATTACAAATGTATGTGATAATTCAAATATAATCATTAAAAACATTTTTGGGTAAAATAATCATTAAATATCCTAATGTCTCCCATAAAACTTGAAACATTTAAATTATAAATACCATGAAAGAATCTTTTTTCATACCATGAAGAAATAGGATACATTAAATAATTTTTCAAAAGGTGAAATACTACACTAAAAGTATAAGTGGTTTATATGGTCTATTCCCCATAGAAAGAAAAGTAAGATAATAATCCCTTACCTTGTAGTACATTTTCATCTAAACATCCTTTAACATAATATATAATAAAATGTTGTCATCTCTTTAATTTCTTTTGAACCATTTTTTTTGTTTATCATTAATTTTATTTATCTTATTTCCATGTTTTATTCAACAACTTAATCAAATATTTTTATGTCCCTTGTTTTGACCAAATTCAGTTTATGTATCAACAATAACTTTGGTATGTCTACTATGGTTAGAGGGAAAAATATATAACATATCTAGAATAATAATATTGAAAAAATTATTATATTTATAAATCAATTATTAATTTAAAAATAAATTTTTTTTATGAAAAATGAATAAATTTTACTGTCATTGAGATGGTATATCTAAGTACGCATGAGTATTGTTTCCAATTTTAAATGATCATTTAGGAAAGAAGGTATCTAACAATATATTATTCCAGAATGACCATTATATCATAAATACCATTTAATTTATTCAAATATATTTATATATTGAACTGTTTTTATATAAAATGAATAACATCATATTGAGAGGCAGTAGTCCACATGTCCCTGAATGACATAATTACTTTTTATGTTTGTTAAAGGGTTATAAATAAATAAATAAATATATATATTATATTTATTTAATGGTATTTATGTTATGAGTATAATATATATGTTTTTTACGTAAAATATTTTTAATTAAAACTATTCTTTATATGATCTATTTATTGTTTGAATGAATCACATTGCTTTGAGGGGATAGTAATCTACACTTCCACAAATGATGTTATCGTATTTAATCAAAATGGAAAGTATAAGGGATTTTTTATAAGAATTTAAGAATTTTAAATTCATTTTAAATATAATATATAACATATATTAAGAGATTTTCCTTTATAATTTCCACCATGATAAGTGGTAATGAATAAAATGAACATTCATTGTTTCGTGAGGTAGTAGTTTGTTGTACATAGAAAAAATATGATTGATACCTATATGATAGAAGCATGAGTAATTTTAAGTAAAAACCATAAAATAACAAAAAAATTCTATATTATGGATAATTTTTCATTTATAAAATCACAGGATAAAAATATTTTAGGGGACGGAGATTGCAAATAAAATAATATATATTTATGAAAGATGTTACCTTTTAATCGGGTAACTTCTTTTGGTTTGAACTAAAGGGATTACTTGGATATATTTCAACACAAATGGAGGATTCAATGTTTAGTGTACTATTTTGAAAAGTAAATTTTGAAAATATAGGTCAGGCATTACTTGTTTTAAAGGTGTGAGGAATGGGGAGAAGTGGTGTCCATTTATATTGTTGGAGGAGTTGAACTCTTGTAATATTTTGAAAATGGAATTACTAAAAACATTTCATCATTAAATTGGATCAAATAATATAAAAAATATAAAAATATATAATATGGTACAAATATGGTTTGAAAAAATATCTCGGACTAGTTTATTGGTTGTTTTGGGAATTACAGTTATATATTAGATCCATATTAATCTAAATATAACCTTAATCCTTATAATTAATTTTGATCACATTCACTATTCAATTTGGTCAAAAAATTGATCATATTATACAATATAAATTATTGTGATTATCAATATGGAATTTATATTTCCAAATTCTACTAATAGTTGTGTCAAAAATTGATCTAATAATTAATCCCACATACAGAACGACAATGCTGGGATTTAAAGTATTCATTTATGAAACATTTGCAATTTTTTAAAAATGTAATTCCAAAATTGATTACAATCACCCAAATTGTATTAATTGACAAAAATATTATCAATTTAAAATTTAAAATCAATTTTATTTATAATTTATCATAATAAATAAATTATATAAAAACCCAGTTTTGATCTAAAATTCTGTATTTTTAACTATTCACTAAAAATGATATGTTTTAAAAAAATGAAAAATAAACATTAACCTATTTTTTATGTTTCAATTTGAAATATGATTTCTATTTGAACATATTAAATATTTTAATTTAACAAAATATATAATTAAAATATTATCTCTATCAAAAGGTGATAAAATTACATTTATAAAAATATAGGTTTTCATGTGTGAAATTAGGTTTGTTCTTATCTTATGCTTATCAAACCTAATGGATGAATATAAAAAATATTCTATTGAATATATAAAAATATATATGAAAATAATATCACTCATAAATTCTAATTAATTTAATTTATCCTTGTAAAATAGTAATGTGATCATAAATTAAATAAGTTTTACCTTTAAAATCCCTTCTTAGATTCATTTATAGTTAATTTGTAGGCTATGAATTCATTTTATAATTCTATAAATTAAAAATATTCATAATATTTTTAATAATATTCATTACTATTAATTTAGAAACTAGTTTATATCTTATTATATTAAATAATAATTTTTAATAATAATTTTTTTGTTAAACTCGATCTTTTGTGTAACAAAAGATTTCAAACAAGGCCATTGTTGCACATATGTAAAACTAACATAGTTATTGTGTGAACTGAAAGATATAAAATATATATAAATTATTTAAAATAGTTAATATTTTATAAATTCATGAGATATTATGTCCCCATATGGGCTTGTTCTTGTGTGTCATATATGCTATTAAATACAATGTAACTACTTCAGATTTTTAGGGCGTTATATTCTCCCCACCTTAATTAAATTGCATCCTCTCAGTTTAAACACGATATTTGTAATATATAGTTTGATATTTAATAAGTTGAAATTCCAAATAATGAAAATGGTTAATAAGACATCCTATGTAAATAGAGAATGTTATATTCAAATGTATCATGGATAAACATATAATTAAGTCTATAAGTATGAGAAAATTAATGGAAAGTAAAAATACATAATCAGAGGAAAAGAATAAATATTTATAGAGTAAATGAGGTTATCTATCACAATCAATTGAATGATCAATATAAATTTATGGTCCTCAAATCAATAAATAATAAATGATTTAGGAGACCATCGGTTCAATATAAATTACGTTATTTGGACAACATTTTATTTCGAATTCATTTTAAATATCATATGTAATTATTTAACTTGCCAAGAATATAAGAAAATGTATTTTCTTTAATGGATAAAATTTATTATAAAAAATATGACCTTTTTATTACGCATCAATAAAATTATAATTCATCTATTTACTCCTAGAAGTTAATTAACAATATTGAATTATTTATGTATAAATAACAAATTGAAACATTTAATGGATGAAAAGGCCTATAAATGAGTGAAAAATCTAGCTATTTGTTTCAAAAAATCTTTTAAATCCAATATGGTTAATTAATTAATATATAATCAAATAAAGTGAAATTACTGGTTCATCGTTAACATTTATTCATCAAATTGTTTTACTGAGAATAATTAAAAATTAACTAAGACATTATGTTGGTCAGTCATCAGTGTGAAACCATTATCATCCTTCAATCATGGGTTCATGGCCCATGGCCTTTCTGAACATTATTTTTTGTCACATGACATACAATTTTTTCTTTTTCTAAAATCAAATTAATGTAATTTCAAAAATAAATATGATGGAAATCCTTAAAATTAGGTTATTCGCTAAATATTCTTTTCAATAACATTTTAAATATAACTGCAATACATATATAATTCATTCATTTATTTCCACCTAGTTCCTTACTTAGTGTGGGGTTTATCCATAATATCATTAGTTGGGTTTCTAAATACTTACACCTTATCTTCAATATAAAACACCTTATCCTTAACCTATGTATTTTATTATCATTATCTATTAAAATCATTCATAATTTTTATTAATGAAAATATGAATTATCCTTATAATATCCTCAAATATTGTTAAACCAGGTGACCTGTAAGGCTTGTTGTCATGTACCAGGTTAACCCGAGCCAAGCTCCAAATACCATATAAAAGATATTAATCCTACGTACATATGTGGGAAAACCATGTCCAATTTTTTTATTAATATAGGTATGTACTGATTGGAATACCCACATATTTACTACCTTAACCAAATTATAGGATGTTCTTCTATACTTATCCTCAATTTATACCTTAGGTTTATACTCTCTAACTTTGGATTTTCATAAATCAAGTTCCCAACATTTCTACTATAATTCCTATGATACCAAATATAGTGACCCAACCCTATATAGCCTGTAGCAAGTGTCTTCAATCAATTTAATTAGAATTACTACATGGAATCAAATCTCTAAGGACCAAGAGTATACTATTCTTAGTAAATCACCTTGATACTTTTATTACAACTAAATAAACCAATTAAAACATAATTTTATATTAATTATACAAACATAACATCATGGATACCTCTAATAGATATAGTAAATCCCTAAATAAATTCCATAGTACAATTTTAGGATTTTAATGGAAGGAATATTAATAAGGGTGAGATCTAATGCTCAATTAGGGAAAGACGTACTGAACAAAATAAAGAATCAATTAGAATAGTCAATATGAAAATGTAAATAAATAAAAATATATCCCATGTTATCAATAATATAAATGGAATTATGTAAACAATATTTAAAGGAAATAACTTCAAACACATGCCAATATAATAACATGATAATGAAAAATAAATATGTCAAGTAAAGAATTAAAAACTAAATCCATCTCAATAACTGAAAATGAAAAGTATCCATAGATATGTCAATAAAACATCACATAGATGGAGAATTAACTAAAACAAAATGAGGGATGTTTTTAATATTTTTATAGAATATTTTTAATATTCCATTAACATTTATAGTTAAGACATTTCAAGAGAAGTTTTATATCATCTTGGAAATAAACCCATCTAATGCTTCTAGAATAATTAGTCATCCCATAAGACTGTTGATGAATCAAGGGGAAATATATAACTGGGCCCCACCTATGTCATACCAGTATGAATCATTCCAAATATTCATGAAAAAGTTTCCTTATCAGAATATATCTTTATTCAATAGATGAAATAGATTAAACAATAATTCCCCATTTAATCAAATTACTATCAAAGTAATAACTGAATTTAAAATGAAATATGATTAAAAAAATTAATATAAATTATGGGAGAATATAGATTTATAAGGAAATTTAAAATGAAAAATTATTTTAATTTATTTATTTTTTCTAATAGAATGATAACAATCACAAAATTATGTGAGATTTTAAAGATAATAATTAAGGACATTTTTTAGGAAAAAAATCTTTTAACATCCTAAAGTGTCCTATACAACTTGAAACTTTTAAATCAAATTTACAATGAAGGAATGTTTTAAAAACCATTTTGAAATATTATTCATAATATAATGATTCAAAATGGGAAATAATATACAAAATATGTATGTGGTGTATATGGTGTATGCCTCATGGAAAGAAAGGTATGACAAGAATACCATACGATGCACTACCTTTTAAGGTGAACATCCTCTATCTTCATATATAATAAACTTGTGTTCATTATTTAGTTTCATGAGAACCGTTGTCAAGTTTATAATTACATATATTTCGCTTATTACCCAGTTTTATAAAACTAACTAAACACTTATGTTTACATAGGTTGTTTTGACCAAATTTGGTTTATGTGACAAAAACTAATTTGATAGGTCAACAAATGGTCAAAGGTAACAATATATAAATACTATGGAATAATAATCATGACCTAATTATTATATTTATACTCCAGTTATACATTTAAAACTAATAATTTAGTTTGTTTATAAAAAATGAATCAATTTTACAATCATGGAGATAGTAGAATGTACATACGCATGAGTAACGTTTCCCATTTTTCATTGATCATTATGGAAAGTAATACCATATTATTCAACAATGAAAATTATTTCATAATAAAATGCTATTGAATCGAATATAATTATTTATAAAATTATTATTTTTAGGTAAATGGAATCACATCATGTTGAGGAGGTGGTAGTCCACATGTCTACAAATTACTTAATCGCTTTTTTAGTGTGTGAAAGGGTAATAATGAAAATGAGAGATATATATAAATATATATGTATATTTATTATTTACAGAGATTTAATTGTGTAATGAATATAATATATATGGTTGATGTCAATTAGTTTTAATTAAAACCATCAATTATATGATCTATCCATAGTTTTAATGAATCACGTCTTTTTATGGGGGTGGTATTCCATACTTTCACAAACGATGTTATCGTATTTACAGAAAAAGGAAAGTATAAGGGTATGTATTTTAAAATAATTAAAGAATTATAAAGACATGATAAATATCATATATAACATATATATGTATTTTATCCATCATAATGTCCATCATGATAGATGTTAAAGGAAAAATGAACTATCATCATTTCGTGAGGCGGTAGTTTTTCGTATACAGAAACAATTGGATAGATACCCATTATATGAAAATGTGTGTAACATTAGTTAAAAAATAGTATAAAAATTTAAAATTTATTGAGGATACTTTTTATTTTTACACAATAACATATAAAGATGATTTTTGGGGTTGGATATGGAAACGAAACTTAATTGTCTATTGAAATATGTTACATCATTATCAGGAAACATCTCTTAGTTTGTACAAAAAGGATTCCCTGGATGTATTTAATTCCAAATGAGGGAATCAAGGTATATTTTAGTGTTATTTTTAAATGAATTTATCATATATAATCTGAGCCAATGTGGTTTGTGAGGTGTGGTGAATGGGAAGAATTGGTGGCGTTTTATAGTAGAGGAGGAGAGTAACTCTTGTAGTATTTTGACAAGGGAAATCCTACCATGTTATTCATGTTGTTAGTGTATCCAATATTAGACCCAAATAGATATAATAGATTATAGGTTCAAAATATGTCCATCCAATAGCTCGTGGAAAAGGTTATAGGTCGTTATGGGCCTTAAGGTTATGGTTTAGTCCCTTACTAATCAAAAGTTAACCATAATCATTGTAATTAATTTGAATCACATTCACTAATAAATTTTTCCAAAACCAAATTTGGTCTTATTATAAATTTTATATTATACTTATTATAAATATATAAAACATTTTTCAAAACTCTAATCATATATGTTTCAAAAATTGACATAAATTTATTCCTATGTACAAGATGACAATATGAGGTTTAAAAGTAAAAACAACCAAAATTTTTGCATATTTTTATAATAAAAATTAAAGTGAAATTTATTCCAAGAACAAGAATATTTGTTAATTGATTAAAATATTATCAAATTAAACTTTAATAAAAATACATATATAATTTAAAATTATAAATTAATTAGTTTTAATAATATTTTGGAACTAGCATTTAGTATTTTTTACTATTCATTAAAAATAATATGTTTCATAAATAAATAAAAAATTTCCCCTAACCAAATTATTATGTTTAAACTTAAATATAATGTTTTACCTTGCAAATTAAGTAAATTAAATTGTCCCAATTCATATTAAAAATGGGTTCTCCAATAAAAGGTTGTAAAACTGCCAATATAGAAATATAGGTTTTCTATGTGAGATTGGGGTTGTTCTTATCTTTTAATTATAAAACCCAATCGATGAATATTAAAAATATTTGATTGAATATATAATATATAACACATTAATATCACTCACTAATTTTAATTAATTTAATTTATTTTCGAATATGATCTTTATGGGGATAACAATAATAATATTTTACTTTATATAAAATCTATTCTTATATTAATTTCTAATTAATTTGTAAGTGGTGAATATATATTTTATTTTTTAATTTATCAATTCTCAAGACGTGGTTATTGATATTCATAAAAATTAATTTATCTACTTTTTTATATCTTATTATATTAAATTATTATATTTTATAATATATTGTTCATTTGGTAAAACATGATCATGCGTGTAATGCAAGCTGCGAAACAAGGTCTTTCATGGATATATGGAATAATAACATAGTTATTTCATGAATTCAAAGATATAAAATTTATTTAATTTATTCAAAATTTAGAATAAATTATAAATTCAGCTGATATTATATTCCCTTAAAATCTTGTTGTTGTGTGTCATCAGTGTTGTTAAATAATATTCTCCTACTTTAAATTTTCATGGAATTACATTCTCTCCATTTTATTAAATTATTTCATCACAATTTAAAAATTATCTTGGAAATATATTGTTTGATATATCCTATATTGAAATCACACAACATGAGAAGGGTTCATAAGACATCCCCTAAAAATGAATAATGGGAAGTACGAATGTCTAATGAAAAAAACAAATAACCTAGTCTATCTGTAGGAGGACATTTTGGGAAAGTAAAAATACATAATTGGAGGAACATAATAAATATATATAGGTATTTATTGGGGTTATTAATAAAAAACATGTGAATGATCCATATAAATTTTGGGTCCTTAAATACAGAAATCATTAATAATTTAAGAGACAATCGGTTCAATAAAAATTAATATATTAAGAAATTTTTTTATTTGGAAGCAATTTTCCCAATAATATGTAATTTTTTTACTGAACATGAATATAATAAAATATTATAACATTATAGGATTCAATTTCATTTGAAAAATCCTAACTTTTACTTATGCTTCGATCAAATTATAATTCATCGGTTAACTCCTAGAAAATATATAACGACCCATACTTTACAAACATTATTAATACTTCAAAATTGAAGCATACTTATTACAACATATATCAAAACCACGAAAGGACCGTATATGTATAGTGTCTTTAGAAACTGGGAAATATAAACAAATGGTTCATAAAGCGTCTACACTGTCTCCCATTTATTTCATCATATCTATAGTCCCTTTTGGCATATCTTACTTAATAACCTTCTTCCTGACCTGGGGAAAGAAAACATACAAAAGGGTGAGATCAAATGCACAGTAAGGGTAAACAAAAGAAATATCAATCACATCATATTCATAAGAACATAACTTTTGGAAATCGTAAAATGAAAAAGAGAGCATAATTTAATAAAATGGGATAAATCATAGTAGTGAAATGTAATCCCAATAATCATAACATAAAACATGAAACTTTTTTTGATACACACATAATCATAGAGAATCATTTCTTATTAGTCCAGACTCATTTCCAAGACTATCTTAGTGGACAAAGTCCATTTCTGAACCGAGTTCACTCCCCATTTCAGTCCTGTTTCACTGAACCGGTATAACCTAACATTCCAGCCATCTCTATCTCATGAGATATAAAATCTTTAACCAATGAATTGGAGGGAGATATATGTCCCACCCATCTCATAATGATACCTTTCTTATGTGTGCCACAAAATCATAAATCATGCATCGTTGCATAACCCATGTAATAAAAATGGGAATCTTAAACACCGTGACATAATCAAACAATTTATATAAGATAAAGGAATTCATAAAAATAATTCCATCACAACATAATCAAATCAGTGTAATAATAGGGATATAAACATAACCCTATATTATCTTATATGGAAAATAATTTTGATAAAACACTTGAACTCCATTCTTGAGGAAAATATCCTTTCAAATTCAAAAACATTTTCCTTTTTTAACATGTCATACAATTTTAAACTAAGGAAGTTGATTAAAAATAAACTTGAAAACTCGTAAAGGAATCTTCTTGGAAATAATATTTTAAAAATACATTCATGCAGTATAAGTTAAAAAAACATTCTTCGTACTTTTGTCGGAAAAGTCAAAAAGTACCTCGTACGAAAAACGACAAAAGATTCCTTTCATATCCTTTGCTAAAAAATCACCGAAGGGAAAAATTGGATTTAAAAAATTGTAGGTGGATGGAAATAATATTAAATATTGAGGATACATGGATTTGGAAGATAAAATACACCCCAGTAAATACTAAAGTATAAGCAATCTCAGATAAAAATGAGATTGTGATATTTCTCTTACCTTAGGTCTGATTTGCTTCGTAAGTGTCCAAAACTCCTATATAATGATTTAAATAATGTTATTGACTTATTCCAGAATCATAATTATTGTTATGATATTATATATGGTCATATTCTTAGCTTCTAATTAGTAATATTTCATTACTACTTGTTATTCGGGTGTTTATTGCTTTTTGTTCTTATGCGTGTTTTGTCAAATAAATTCTTATTCTTCTATTTAGGTGATAGATAAATCATTTCCAGAATGGTATTAGTGTAATATATATCATATTCATTTATTCAATTCATTTCTATAATCATAATATAATGAAGATCATGTAGAAGGAGTCGCATCACATCGTGGAGACGGTATTCCGTACGTACGCACGAGTGATGATATCGTTCCTATGATCATGGAATTGTATTGGAGTGAATGTATACTATTTCAGAATCAATATCACTTTATAATAGTCATATATAGTCATTATTTACACCATTATACCCATCCAAGTAAGGTGGTGGTGGAAAATAGATTACACCGCGGCGTGGAGATGGTATTCCGTACGTACGCACGCACAATGGTTTCTTTTTCTGTAGGATGGATAGATGGTGAAATAGGGTTGTTTCATACTTATAATAACATATCAGTATATGAGTGATACTTATGTTATTACTTCATAATAAAACAACTAAAGAAGAAGAAGTGGAAGAAGAAATAAAGATGAAAGAATCGGTAACAGACATTACCTCTTCTTTGAAGTGCTTCTTTGAGACCTCCTTTTAGGGCACTAAAATAGGTATTTAAAGAAGACCAGAACCTCTAGGATGTTTCTAGGGAAGTGGAAAGGAGAAATTTTCAGCGTTTGGCCGAGCTTGAAGGCTCAATGTGGTGTGAGGAAGAGGGGGAGGAGGTACCTTTTATAAGGGAGGAGAGGGGCACCTTTGGAATAACCAAAAATATTATTTTATTAAAAAGTCAAATTCGGTTTTTAATAGCTACAAATTGATATATTTCAAAGCTAAGGAGGGTAGGGTTAGAAATACTCTTATCCTATATAATTTGGACAAGTTTAGGTGTCAATTTTAACCTTATCATTTAGATTTAACTTTAAGTTAGATAATTTAACTTTCACCGTGTCTTCTTGTTTTCCTACACTATATGGTTAATAAACATACTATGTCAAGACAAACGAACCCCAAGTTGTTTATTATTAATATATATAACCTTATCTAAGTCATTTTTCCGAACCATAGATTTTTAGGAATAAAAAAAGAATTAATAATATAATATTTGTTTTAAAAACTATTTTATGTCAATTTTGACACTATTTATTAATTGATTTTTGTGAAAATTATAACAGAATGATTAGTTCAAACCAAGTTAATTAAATCAATAATAACATGTCCTATTAACCTATAAAATTAGTGTAATTCATAAAAAATCTCAAATTACATTTATTTGGGTATTTATAACATCAATTATGTCAATATTTCATTCATACGATAATTACTGCATCATCATTGTGTCATAAATAAAATATATTATTTGATGTCTAAAAATTACAAATAAAATACCATTATGTAGGAAATATTTTTAGCTTTCTAATTAATATTTATAGTCGAATTTATTCTATGTATAACCCCATATTAAAAATGATTTACTTATTAAACTTTGATTTTAACTATTTTAACCCATCTTTAAATGAATTAATAATAAATGTCCTAATCTAATCCAAGTGGGCCTAAATGGTCATATGTTATTCCTAAGGTTGTTTTTGGTCGAATTACATTTTTCCAATAGAATTAGGACATGTGTTATGGTAATAATAATATCATTTTTACCCTTAATTACCCTATTTACTTTTAACCGTGGTAAAAAAAAGTAAAAAGTTACTATTCACCAAAAAATTATTTTCATCTCATTGAACCACATTTTACTTACTAACATCAACCGTGTCTCTCGTATTTTCGAAATTCCACTCACGATTGCGGTAAAATTAAGTTTTATGAAAAATTCAGTTTTTTAACTACCACTTAGTGGTTTCACTATTCATCAAAAATTGAATGTTTTCAGAAAAATACCAAAATTTCACCCTAGGCTAATTTCGATATTCCGAATCCAAAAATGAAGTCCATTTTGAAAAATAAAATTTATAAAATTTCAAAAAGTGGTTATTACTATTCATAACGGCTAGTTTTAATAATATTTTAATAGCATATCATTGTTTAGTGAAACTCGGTATTGCGTACGACGCAAGCTATCGAGGAAGGCCGCAGTTGCGTGTAAAGCAAGAAAAGCTAGTGTTGTGTGTAGTGAAAGATTCATTTGATGATTTATATAACATAAAAACAAAATATTTCACATAAAAGTCTCGGGTGTTACATTCTACCCCCCTTAAAATGAATTTTTCCCTCGAAATTCGTCACTTTGTAACAAACAGATGAGGATAACTCTCCCTCATCATATCCTCAAGCTCCCATGTAGATTCTTCTAATTGGTGGTTCCTCCATAAAACTTTCACCAATCGAGTGGTCTTGCTTCGTAGGACTTTTTCGCTACGATCCAGAATCTCTATCGGTTGTTCTTCATAAGAAAGATCTTGCTCCAGCGGTACAACTTCTGAGCTAAGTACATGTGAAGGATCAGATATGTACTTTCTCAGGAGAGATACATGGAACACATCGTGAACTTGAGAGAGATTCGGTGGAAGCACCAATCGGTAAGCTACCTTCCCAACATGATCCAATATTTCGAAAGAACTGATATATCTAGGGCTCAACTTCCCCTTCTTTCCAAATCTCATGACTCTCTTCTAGGGAGATATTTGTAAGAACACTTTATCACCCACTTCAAACTCTATGTCTTTTCTTCGGTTATCGGCATAACTTTTCTGTCAACTCTGAGCTGCTCTTATGTGTTGTTGAATAGATCTGACCTTTTCTGCCATTTCATTAACGTGATCATGTCCTAAAAGATTTCTTTCCCCAACTTCATCCCAGCAAGTTGGAGTCCTGCATTAATTTCCATAGAGAGCTTCATCATGAGCCATCTATATACTGGAGTGAAAGCTATTGTTATAAGAAAATTCCACCAAAGGTAGGTGTTGATCCCCACCACCTTTTAAATCCATAGAGCAAGCTCTCAATATATCTTCTAGAGTTTGAATTGTTCTCTCAGACTGACCATCTATCTGAGGATGATGAGCAGTGATGAAACTCAACTCTGTATCCAGAGTATGCTGAAGACTTCGCCAGAACTTCGAGGTAAATCTCAGATCCCGATCAGATATAATAGAAAGTGGTACTCCATGCAATCTTACCACTTCCTTTACATATATACTGACAATCTGATCTAGACAGAAATCCTCTCTAATAGCAATGAAGTGTGCAGAAATGGTAAGATGATCAACTATGACCCCGATAGCATTATTGCCTTTGGATGTTTTAGGAAGTCCTGTGACAAAGTCCATAGTGATGTTTTCCCATTTCCATTCGGGTATGGGTAATGGTTGTAACATCCCCTTAGACTTCTATCTCTCAGATTTAACTTGCTGAAAAACCAAGAATCGAGAGACATATTCAGCAACATCCTTTTTCATGCAATCCCACCAGAAGTACTCTTTCAGGTCCCTACACATCTTCATGCTTCTAGGATGAATAGAGAATGAAGAACTATGAGCCTCATCCAATAGCTCCTTCTCTAATTCCGGGATGGGAAGAACACAAAACCGATTCCTAAACTTTATTAACCCATCACAATCAAGGTTGAATTCAGGAACATTTCTCACCTTCTTTTGTAACGCGACATCTTCTTTCTGTGCCTCTTTAATCTTCACATGTATAGATGGTTGAACATTTATTTGAGAAAGATAAGACTTTCCCCTTCCATTATAATTCCAAGATCCATCCTTTGTAAATCCATAAATATTGGATCTTTTGTGATCCTCAACATGGATAAACTGGCATGGTCTTGTCGACTTAATGCATCTGCCACCTTGTTTTCTTTCCGAGGGTGGTAATGGATTGAGCAGTCATAATCCTTAATCAGCTCCAAACATCTTCTTTGACGCATATTCATCTCCTTTTGTGTGAAAATATACTTTAAAATTTTATGATCAGTATAAATGTCAGACCTTTCTCCATAAAGATAATGCCTCCAAATCATTAATGCAAAGATTACCACAGCTAACTCCAAATCAAGTGTTGGGTAATTTTGCTCATGAATTTTCAACTGTCGTGAGGCATAAGCTATCACCATATCATTTTGCATAAGAACACACCCCAATCCCTTCTTGGATGCATCACTGTAGATCACAAACCTTTCTCCACTACAAGGCAGTGTGAGCACAGGTGCACTGGATAACCTTCTTTTCAACTCCTTGAAATTCTCTTCACATTCTTCCGTCCAAACAAACATAACTCCTTTCCGAGTCAACTTGGTTAGTGGATTAAATAATCATGAAAAATCTTTCACAAAACATCGATAATATCCAGCCAGGCCAAGAAAACTTCGGATCTCAGTCACTGTTGTTGGTCTCGACCATCTTTTGATAACCTCTATTTTTGCTGGATCCACGGATATCCCCTCTTTTGAGATAATGTGACCAAAAAATGAAACTTTTTGAAGCCAAAATTCTCACTTGGTAAATTTGGCATAAATATTCTCCTTTCTCAGGGTCTTCAATATAATTCTCAAGTGATCTTCATGTTATTCCTTGCTCTTTAAATAGACAAGAATATCGTCTATAAAGACTACCACAAACTGATCATGATAGTCTCTAAAAACTATATTAATCAGATCCATGAAGATACCAGGGGCATTAGTAAGACCAAATGGCATCACTATAAATTCATAGTGTCCATACCTTGTATGGAATGTCGTCTTTGGTATATCCTCCCTTTTGAACCTTAATTGATGATACCCTGAAAGACGATCAATCTTGGAAAAGTATTGAGCTCCGTGTAGTTGGTTCTAATAAGTCATCAATGCATGGGAGAGGATATTTGTTCTTGATAGTGATCTTGTTATGTTCTCGATAATCAATGCAGAGTCTCATTGATCCATCTTTCTTCTTAAATAATAGAACAGGTGCTCCCCAAGGTGATGCACTAAGGCGTATGAATCCCTTATCAAGATTCTCTTGGAGTTTCTTCTTCAATTCCTGCAACTCAATTTGGTCCATTCTATATGGTGTCATTGAAATAGGCAAAGCACCCGGTATGAGTTCTTTTGAAAACTCAACTTCACGATTTGGTGAAAGACCCAGTAATTCCTCCAGAAAGACATCATCAAACTCTCGTAAAATGGGCATATTATTAATCTTGAGTTTCTCACCAACCATTTGAGATAAATAACCTTCATTTGGTGGAATCAAGACCCATAAGGTAGAAGGAATTTCCACTGGAAGGTTATGTTCATCCTTGCATTGATATACGGTAATAGATTGATCTGGAATATGAAATGTGACTTCCCTTCTTTGGCAATTGATATGAGCTATATATAAAGAAAGCCAATCCATGCCAAGAATCACATCAAATTCCACTCTAGGAAGGATCACATGATTTGCAGGAAGCACATTCCCACAAATTTTGATCGGAGAAGAATTATAAACTTTTGATGCGACTGTTGTGCCATTAGGTGATTTCACAGCTAACTCAACATCTAATTGTTGAGGTAATATGGTGATACCCTAAGAAAATTCTTCAGAAATAAAATAGTGGGTGGATCCAAAATCAAATAAAACATTTTCTAATTTAGAGTGGATGGTATGTGTACCTTTCACCAAATCGTTATCGTACTCCACATCACTGATAGAAATTGCATGTGACTTTCCTTTGTCTTTAGGCTTAAGAGTTTGTTGACGTCGACTATCATCATCAACCCTTGGATTAGGGAATTTATTAGCATAATTCTCGATCTCCTTGCACTTGAAACATTGAAGTGTAGTAGGTTCATTCTGTGTATCCCTTCCTTGGTTTGTATCATTAGACATCTTCTTCCAATCATCGCGGAATTCAAATGCCCGATGACCTTCCTTTCCACATTTGAAACATTTACTTGTCCCTTTAAGACAACTCCCTCTATGTTTCCTTCCACACTTTGAGCCTAAGGTAAAGCTCATCTACTTTTTAGTGTGCTCTTTAGATTTTCCTTTGAATTCCATTTTCCTCTTCTTATCAAACCCATATGACTGATGGGTTACTCCAATCTCCATCTCAACATTGAGAGAACATCGAACGATTTCCTCGTAGCTATTGAAGTCCCTTATGGCTAAGTCCCTTCGAAGACTTTGTTTTAAGCCACTAAAGAATCGATCGATCTTACTCTCAGGTTGGATAATAATACCAGAAGCATACCTTGCAAGTCTTGTAAAATTTTCTTCTTAGGTACCAACAGATTCATCATCCTTTTGCTTCAGTTCAAGAAAATCTTTCTCCATATTTGTTCAGAGAATACTAGGGAAGTACTTATTTAAAAATATGTTCTTGAACTCGTCCCATTCCAGGGACTCAATTTCATCCCTTTGCCTCGTATTCTTAATAAGATTCCACCATTGATTAACATCACCTTCCAAATTATACACTACTAAGATGACTTTATCATGCTCAGAACATTAAAGAACTGAAAATATCTTTTCAGTAGTACTAATCCATTGTTCAGCAACTAATGGATCAGTAGACCCACTGAATGAAGGTGGACGCTGTCTCATGAAGGATTCCACAGAATGTTTCTCCTTCCTTTGCTCGTTTGGAAGTCCTACATGATTAATAGCTTGAGAAAGTTTTGTGAGCATGGCTACAAGATTTTTCATTCCATCTCCCATAACTTCTGGTTGCTCAGGGGGACAATCATTGCATTTCCCGTCACATTCCGCATTAACATGGTTCCTTCGGGTTCCAGCCATTGACTAAAACCAAGAAGAATAGTGTGAGCCACACAAATCATAATAGGAAAACCACATAATCCAGAATAGAATTTCACACTTAAGTTCTTATCCTAGGATATTCATGGCCATTTCTAAAACACTAAGATTGTGTTCTATGCTTAGACTTATCCTTAGGGTTCTTACTAAAGCTTTCACATCCTAGTTTCCAAAGGTTGACTATACGTTTCCTCTTATACCAACTATAACGACCGATACTTTACATACATTGTTAATACATCCAAATTGAAGCATACTTATTACAAAATATAACAAAACCACGAAAGGACCATATAGGTATAGTGTTTTTAGAAACTGGGAAACATAAACAACTGGTTCATAAAGCGTCTACACTGTCTCCCATTTATTTCATCATATCTATAGTCCCTTTTGGAATATCTTACTTAATAACCTTCTTCCTGACCTGTGGAAAGAAAACATACATAAGGGTGAGCTCAAATGCTTATTAAGGGTAAACAAAAGAAATATCAATCACATCATATTCATAAGAACATAACTTTTGGAAATCGTAACCTGCAAAAGAGAGCATAATTTCATAACATGGGATAAATCATAGTAGTGAAATGTAATCCCAATAATCATAACATAAAACATGAAACTTTGTGGCATACACACATAATCATAGAGAATCATTTCTTATTAGTCAAGACTCATTTCCAAGACTATCTTAGTGGAGAAAGTCCATTTCTGATCCGAGTTCACTCCCCGTTTCAGTCCTATTTCACTGAACCGGTATAACATACCATTCCAGCCATGTCTATCTCATGAGATATAAAATCTTTACCCAATGCATTGGAGGAGATATAGTTCCCACCTATCTCATAATGATACTATTCTTATGTGTGCCGCAAAATCATAAATCATACATTATTGCTTAACCCATATAATAAAAATGGGAATCTTAAACATCGTGACATCATCAAACAATTCATATAAGATAAATGAATTCCTAAAAATAATTCCATCACAACATAATCAAATCAATTTAATAATAGGGATATAAACAGAACCCTATATTATCTTAGATGGAAAATAATTTTGATAAAACACTTGAACTCCATTCTTGAGGAAAATATCTTTTCAAATCCAAAAACATTTTCCTTTTTTAACATGTCATACAATTTTAATCTAAATAAGTTGATTAAAAATATACTTGAATATTTTAAAGTAAGCTTCTTGTAAATATTGTTTTAAAAATCCATTCATGCCGTATAAGTTAAAAATACATTCTTCGTACTTTTGTCGGAAAAGTAAAAAAGTACCTCGTACGAAAAACGACAAAAGATTCATTTCATATCCTTTACTAAAAACTCATCGAAGGGTAAAATTGGATTTAAAAAATTTTAGGTGGATGGAAATAATATTACATATTGAGTAAACATGGATTTGGATGATAAAATACACCCTAGTAAATACTAAATTATAAACAATCTCGAATAAAAATGAGATTGTGATATTTCCCTTACCTTAGGTCCGATTTGCTTCGTAAGTGTATGAAACATCTATATAATGATTAAAATAATGTTATTGACTTATTTCAGAATCATAATTATTGTTCTGATATCATATATGGTCATATTCTTAGCTTTTTATTAGTAATAGTTCATTATTACTTGTTATTCGGGTGTTTATTAATTTTTGTTCTTATGCGTGTTTTGTTGAATAAATTCTTATTCTTCCCTTTAGGTTATAGATAGCTCATTTCTAGAATGGTATTAGTGTTATATATATCATATTCATTCATTCAATCCATTTATATAAACATTATGCAATGAAGATCATGTAGAACGAGTCACATCACATCGTGGAGATGGTATTCCGTACGTACGCACGAGTGATGATATCGTTCCTATGATTGTGGAATTGTATTGGAGTGTATTTATAGTATTTAAGAATCAATATCACTTTATAATAGTCATATATAGTCACAATTTACACCATTATACCCATCCAAGTAAGGTGGTGGTGGAAAATAGATTACACCACAGCGCAGAGACGGTATTCCGTACGTACGCACGCGTGGTGATGTCTTTTTCCGTAGGATGGATAGATGGTGAAATAGGGTTGTTTCATAATTATAATAACATATCAGTATATGAGTGATACTGATGTTATTACTTCATAATGAAACAACTAAAGAAGAAGATGTGGAAGAAGAAATAAAGATGAAAGAATCGGTAACGTACATTACCTCTTCTTTGAAGTGCTTCTTTGAGACCTCCTTTTAGGGCACTAAAATAGGTCTTTTAAGAAGACCAGAACCTCTAGGATGTTTCTAGGGAAGTGAAGAGGAGAAATTGGCATGGGTTTCCCGAGCATGAAGGCTCAATGTGGTGTGAGGAAGAGGGGGAGGAGGTGCCCTTTTATAAGGGAGGAGAGGGGTACCTTTGGAATAACTAAAAATATTATTTTATTAAAAAGTAAAATTAGGTTTTTAATAGCTCAAAATTGATATATTTTGAAGATAAGGTGGGTAGGGGTCTAAATACTCTCATCCAATAGAATTTAGACAAGTTTGGGGGTCAATTTTAACCTTATCATTTAGATTTAACTTTAAGTTAGATAATTTAACTTTCACCGCGTCTTGTTGTTTTCTTACACTATAAGGTTAATAAACTTACTATATCATGCCAAACGAACCCCAAGTTGTTTATTATTAAAATATATAACCTTATCTATGTCATTTGTCCGAACCTTAGATTTTTAGGAGTAAAATAACAATTAATAATATAATATTTTTTAAAAAACTATTTTATGTCAATTTTGACACTATTTAGTAATTGATTTTTGTGAAAATTATAACAGAATGATTAGTGCGAACCAAGTTAATTAAATCAATACTAACATGTCATATTAACCTAGAAAATTAGTTTAATTTATAAAAAGTCTCAAATAACATTTATTTGGGTATTTATAACATCAATTATGTCAATATTTCATTAATAAGATAATTACTGCATCATCGTTGTGTCAAAAATAAATTAAATTATTTAATGTCTAAAAATTACAAATAAAATACCATTATGTAGTAAATCCTTTCTATCTTTCTAATTAATATTTATAGTCGAATTTATCTTATGTATAACCCCATATTAAAAATGATATTCTTATTAAACTTTGATTTTAACTATTTTAACCCATCTTTAAATAAATTAATAATAAATGTCCTAATCTAATCCAAGTGGGCCTAAATGGTCATAATTTTTTCTTAAGGTGGTTTTTGGTCCAATTAAACTTGTCAAATAGAATTAGGACATGTGTTAGGGTAATAATAATATCATTTTTACCCTTAATTACGCTATTTACTTTTTACCGTGGTAAAAAAAAGAAAAAAGTTACTATTCACCAAAAAAATTATTTTCATCTCCTTGAACCACATTTTACTTATTGACATTAACCGCGTCTCTCAGATTTTTGATATTCCACTCACAGAAGAGGTAAAATTAAGTTTTATGAAAAATTCAGTTTTTTAACTACCACTTAGTGGTTTCACTATTCATCAAAAATTGAAAGTTTTCAGAAAAATACCAAATTTTCACCCTAGGCTAATTTTGATATTACGAATCCAAAAATGAAGTCCATTTTGAAAAATATAATTTATAAAATTTCAAAAATTGGGTATTACTATTCATAACGGCTAGTTTTAATAATATTTTAATAGCATATCATTGTTTAGTGAAACTCAGTATTGCGTATGACGCAAGCTATCAACGAAGGTTGTGATTGCGTGTAAAGCAAGCCAAGCTAGTGTTGTGTGTAGTGAAAGATTCATTTGATGATTTATATAACATAAAAACAAAATATTTCACATAACAGTCTCTAGTGTTACAAATTAATAACCAAAACTGCTTTTTTATGGAGAATGAACTAAAAGAAAATTTTAATGGATCGTAAGGCCTATAAAAGAGTAAAAAATATAACTACTTGCCTCTAACTATATTTCAAAACCAATATGGTTAATATATTAATTTCCAGTACATAAATTTAATATTACATATTCATCGATAAAATTTATTCATCAAATTGATTATCTGAAAACAATGAAATATTAATCAAAACATTATATATGATAGTGGTTGGTGAGAAACCCTTATTATCCTTCGATCATTGGCTCAAGGCCTTGAGCCTTGAGGAACATTATTAGATTTCACTAAGCATACAAGTTTTCCAGTTGTAAGAAAAAATTAATATAATTTAAAAAATAAATATTATAGACATCCTTGAAATTTGGTTATTCACTAAATTTAATTTTAAATAAAAAATTTAACACATTCCCAATACATAAATAATTTATCCATTTATTTCAACATAGGTTCTTCCATGGTCTAGAGTTTATTAATAGTATCATTAGTTGGATTTCTAAATCATAAAACATTCTTATTAATCATATAAACCTAAAGAATAACCTAGGACATTCATTGTCATTTTCTATTAAGAATATACATAATTTTTTTGTAATCAAAATAGGATGTATCCAAAGAATATCCACCGAGAGTGTCAGACAAGGTGCATAGTATGGCCCATAGTCGTATACCTGGTTAACATGAGTGAGGTTCAAAAAATTGTGTCTGAGTTATTACTTTTATGTACATATATTCCAAAACCATGTTAACTTTTAGTATCACAATAGGGAAGTATTACAAGGAAGACCCACATATTCTCTTCCATAAAAAATTACTATTTTCTTATATACTTATCCTCAAATTATACATTAGGGTTATGTTCTCTAAACATTGTTTTCCTAAATTTAGTTTACATGATTCATACAAATCTTCCGCTTATAACAATTTTTTTAACCCAACATCATATATCTCGTAGTCAGTGTCTTATATCAATTAAATTGGCATGACTACATGGAAAAAAATCTCTAAGGGCCAGATGTTTAGTAGTCTTCGAAAACTAGATACATAATTGAATATTGTATACCAATTAAAAACACTAATTGCAACATAACTTTTTTCATCTTTTAAAAAATTAACTTATAAGATAACTCTAATCCACCTAGTATATCATTGAATATATTTCATAGTATTTTTATTGAATTCTTGGGGAATGAATAATAATAAGGATGAGATTAAAGGAATTGTAAGGGAAAAATGTATTAGAATAAATTATGAATCAATTAGAATTTTCAATATTGAATTGTAAATAACTGAAAATAAATTCTATTTAGTCAATTAAAATAACAGAAGTGCATAATAATATGTAGAGGTAATAACATAAAACAGATGACTTTTGAATGAAAAAATAAGTAAAAATAAATATTTCTATGTATGAAACTAAATCACAAGCGATTTAAATATCATTGAATGAAATGTATCCATAACAATGTAAACAAAAAATATCATGGATAAATAATAAGTAAAACTAAATAATTTATGTTATTAATTATTGGATTCCATGTTTTAGATGTATGTGGTACCATTAACATCCTTACCTTTCACAAGACGGTTAAAAACATATTGGGAAAAACTAAATCTAAAGTGGCTAGCCAAATGAATCGTACCATGAGACTAAAAATGAATCTAGGGGAAATCTATAACTTTTCCCCAACCATTTCATACTATTCTAGAGAATTATTCATATTCATGAATAATTTTACTTATCATAATTTGTCCATTTTGAGTAGAAGATACAAATTTATCAATAATTCCATAGTTAATCAAATAATTTTTAAAGTAAACACTATATGTAAATTAATATATGGTTTAGGAAATAATAATATACATTAAACATGAATATCGATATTCAAGGTTATTTCTTATGAAAAAATATTTATAATAAATTTATTTTTTCCAATGTAATTTTAACAATCACTAAAGTATATGATATTTCAATGATATTCCTTAAGAAAAGTCTTAAGTAAAATAATCATCAAACATACCAAAGTGTCCCATACCACATGAAAATATTAAATCATAACTCCCATGATGGATATTTATTCATACCATGAATAAAAAAGAGTCATTTAATAATTTATCAATAGGGGAAATAATACACAAAAAAAGTAAGTGGTCCATACGGTATACATGGAAAGAAAAGTAAGACACGAATCCCCTACCTTGTGTTACCTTTTTGGGTGGACGAATTTTACTTCCCATTTAATAAACCAATGATAATTTTATTAAGATATTGAGAAAAAATTTCAGGCTTATAATTACTTTTATTTCACTTATTATCATGTTATATAAATCAACTTGAACAATTATGTTTTTGTGAGTTGTTTTAACCAAATTAGGTTTTTGAGTGTAAAACAACATTGGTAGGTCAACTATGGTCAAAGGTGTCAATATATTACATATCTATAATAATAATGAAATAATTATAAAATTTATACATTAATTATGATTAATAAACCAATAGTTATATATGTTTATGAAAAAAAATCAATATTATAGTTATGGAGATGGTAGGTTGTATATACGCATGAGTAACATTCCTATTTTTCAATGATTGCTATGTAAAGTAGGTAAGTGGCACCATATATTTCCAAACATACCATTATATCATAAATTCCCTGTTATTTAGTCATATATATTTACATATTATATAATTTATATTTGAAAACAATCAAATCAAGCCGAGGAGGTAGTAACCCATACATCCATGAACGATGTTATCACTTTTTAAGTGTGTAGAAGTGTAATAAAGAAAATGAATATATATGTATATTATATTTAAAAATGGTAATTATTTCATGAATATCATATATATGTTTTTTAGATATGTTTAATTGAAACCATCTTTTTTATGATCTAGGTATAGTGTGAACAAATCACATTGCTTTAACGGGGAGGTAGTCCACACTTACACAAATGATGATATCATATTTTCAAAAAATTGTAATTTTAATGGTAGGTGTTTTAAAAGAATTAAAGAGCCATAAAGACATAATAAATAACATATACCATATATATAAACATATTTTTCATCATAATGGGCACCATGATAGGTGGTAAAGGATGAATGAACAATCATCTTTCCAAGAGGAAATAGTTTGTCAAACAAATGAACAATATGTTCATTATCCATTATAGGGAAGTGTGTGTAAATTTATTTTAATCCCTTAGAAAAATATATATACTATATTCAGTATAATATTGTTTTTACACAATCACATAATATGACATTTTTATGGGTTGGGGAATGAATATAAAACTAAATGGATTATGGAATGATGTTACCCAATAAATGGGTAACTTCTTTTGGTTTGTACAAATTAGGCTTCATTGGATTCCATTATGACCAAATTATGTCATCAAAGAGAAATTATAAGGATATTGAGAAGATAATTGGGAAATTATTTTCAATTCCAAAATGGTTTGAGAGGTGTCAGGAATGGGGAGAAGTGGTGGACTATTATAGTAAAAGAGGAGTGACACATGTAATATTTTGTAAAATTAATTCCTACCATGTTTTTTATGTTGCTAGTGGATCCAATAATGGGCCAAAATTGATCCAATGGAGGATATAGTTAAAATAAGGCAATGAAATTGCTACTGTACAACTTTATATGACATTTGGGCTTTATGATTTTGGTTTAATCCCTTCTGATGTTTTATTTAACCTTAATCATTGTAATAAATTCTAATCACTTTCATAATCATTTAGGTACAAAAATTGGTCTTCTTAGATATTTTAATTTATTTTAATTCCAAATATTTATTCAATTTTTCCTAATTATAATACGAATTTTTTTAGGAATTGACTAAATTTAATCCTATGGGTGGGACGATAATGAGTGTTTTTATAGTAAAAACATAAGAAAAATTACAATGGTTTAAAAAAAATTCAATGTGAAATTGATTGAAATGATATAAAATGGATTAATTGAGAAAAATATTATCTAATTAAACCATAAAAAAATTATAATTCTAATTTTACCATCTAAATAAATTTCATGAACATGAATTTTGAACTAAAATTCGATATTTTAATCAATTCATTAAAAATGATATTATTCTGAAAAATTAAAAAAATCACCATAATGTAATTTTTATGTCTTACATTCCAGTATGAAATTTATTTTGACATATTTAATCAATTAAAGTGTTTAATTTTGTATTTTAACTTTTCTCTCAATTATAAGGTTGTAAAATTGCCTTTATAAAAATTTTGGTTTTTAGGGGGGAAATTTGGTTTGTTCTTTTCTTATGCCTATAAAACCCAGTGAATGATATTAAAAAATTGTTTATTTAATAATATATATTACCTTAATTTTAGAATATAAATTTAATTAATATAATTTATTTGTATAAAATATATTTTTGAGCATTTAAATAATAAAATTTTCCTCTATATTCAATTTGTTCCTATATAAATTAATTATTATTTTATAACCTATGAATTCATTTTATATTTGTGTAAATCATATATTTTCATAATATAGTTATTAATATTCATAACTACTGATTTGATGGCTATTTTATATCTTATTTTATTAAGTAATAATTTTTTTAAAAAACTGGGTCTTTACTTTAATGAAAACAATCGAACACGGTCATTCTTGCATATAAGGAAAAATAAATTAGAGTTTTTTTATTTAAAATATATAACATATATATTTTTTAAATATTAAATTTATTATAAATTATATGGATATTATTTTACCTTATGTTCTTGGTGTTGTGTGTCATACATTATATTGAATAAAATATTCGTACTTAATATTTTTGGGGAATTACATATATACTCTAAAAAATAGTTAGATCTCTAGCAGAGGTGTTGGGTGGAATACCAATAATATTTTTATTTTCAAAACACCTATTTCCCAGGAAAGGGGGATTTCATTGCACATGATTTGAGAAGGAAACATCCATCCTAATATGTTAAAGAATCCATTGAAGAGTGTAACATGATGAATCATTTTTCATAGTTTCATATTAGAGTTCACAAAATAGGGGTTTGAGATTGATTTGGATAGAGTTTAGTTCACATGGACTCTTATCAAGATGTTTCTTCCAGAGCAACGTCTTGATGATGAGTTCTACTTCTCTAGAGACTCACCCTATGGAAGGGATATTGTTCCTAATTAGTAATGCTACACCAAGGGACTATTGTGCTATTGGATCATCTATGTTGTTCCATTAGTAGTATGGAAAGCTGTGACGGGGGGTTGACATTACTCCTAATGAGAAGTGCACTAGAAACCTGGATGATGTTCTATAACAAGTGGAAAAAATTATGGTGGTCAGGAATGAGGTGGAGCATTGTGGAATATTTCTCTCATTATTATACATTTTTATAGGTGAAAGACGAGCATGAGAAACCATCACGGCTTCTTCATCAACTTCTGATTGAAACATGGAAGTCATATGAGATCTCATTGGACTGTAGGGTTAGGATTCCATGTACATAGATAAAAAGTAATAGCATATGGGTTGTGATAAATCACTAAAAAATAATCTCAATTTATACCCATTTATGATACAACCAATGTTTAGGAGTTCAGAAAACTTAATAAGAAAGTGATTTTTTGATTGCATGGAATTAAAACTTTTATAGTCTCTCACAGATATCCATAGTTCACATAACATTTTTAGACGGTCCATCAAGTGGCATTGGGATGTCAGGTTTTTTTTAGTACAACAAACCATCCACTGCCTCTTCTTCATATAGAAATATATTTTCATATTCTTTAGGACATGCGTTGAGCATATGTTCTTTTCTTTTTTAGAGATTTGGATGGCCATATGGGCTAGTGTTGTTTTCTTATAACAATAGGTTACATTATGATTTTATAATGACTCCTTTTGAGTCATTTTGTTGCAGCTCATGAGGTTCTATGTTCTGTTAGTGAAATATTGGTGAATGTTCCTTGGTTGGACAAAGTGTTGTTTAAGATATGATAGAAAATATTCAGCTGATTTATCAGAGAATTATGAAATCATAGAGCGTGTATAATTCATATGTTGATCATCAGTGCAGACCATTGGAATTCTTAATCAGTGAGTAGGTGTTCTTGAATGATTCACCTCGGTTGGGACATCGATGGCTTGGGAGGCATGGGAATCATGATCCTCAATTTTTGGGACATTTTGAGATTGTTGTGCTGGGGGAGAATGTTTCTTAACATTAATCACTTCAACCATAGATGACTTCAATACATGACATCTTCCATATATATCATATATGAATTTATCTATCTAACTCCTAGAATGTTCTATGCTAGACGGATATTGAGGATAAGCTGAAATTATACTTGGATGAACGATCAATCCGGATAGTTAGATTTGAAATCAATGTACTATAAGGGTGGGTGATAAATTTAATTCATGTTCTATTGTTGAATTGTTCTGACTCCCCCAATATAGAAAAAATTTACTTTTGTAATGGGTTCTTTGAGATTGGTCTGGGGCCTATCGCAAATTACTGGTTGGAAGGGGCTATTTGCGATTAGACAATCGTCCCATCACAATTAATAGATATTTGCGAGGGGGTAAGTACCCGTCGCAAAAGGTGTCTCCTGAAATGCATGCCAAACCGTGGGTATGGGTATTTTCAAAAGGTCCATATTCCAATCGCAAATGCCCAGCGGTGGTTTTTAGTATATGGGATGGAATCTTGCATCATCGCAAATAGTATTCCGGCAGGTACACAATTGTGACAGGGCACATCGGAAATAACTTGTTATCGACCGACCATAAATAGTGGGTGCAGTGGTCATTTGTGATGGGTCTCTTCACATGTGCTACTATTTCCAATGGTAATCCCGTCATAAATAATCTTACATAAATATACCCCTTCAGTTTTTCTTTTCATTCTACACCTTTATCCACTTCTCTCTGTCGGTCACTCTCTTATGGAAAACATTATTCTAAAAGTTTCCATAGTTTAATCATTTAAATCAGAGCCAAATCTCCATATTTTATACTCAAAGATCTTCTGTTTAAATGTATTTATTAATTTTTTAATTTTTTTTAATCTATATTATTTTAAATTATTTTTAATTGTTTTTAATTAGATGTAATTAAATTAAATTAGAATTAGATATTTGTTTTTCAATATGTATTTTTATGAATAAATATGTGTAAGTGTTAATTTGAAATAATTAGTAATAAATTGTAATAATTAGTAATAATTAATAATAATTTGTAATAATTTATAAAAATAATGATTAATTATAAATAACTAGGATTAAATAGTAATAATTAGGATTAATTGGTAATAATTAGGATTAATTAGTAATAATTAGGCTAAAATAGTAATAAATTGGATTAATTAAGATCAATTGGTAAAAATTTATTATTAATTAGGATTAATTACTATTAATTTTGAATAAATTTTAATTATTAGTAATCAATTGTAATAATTAGTAACAAATTGTCATAATTAGAAATTAACTATATTAATTTGTAATAAATTGAAATAAATTATTACAAATTGAAATAATAGTTAATATTTAGGATAAATTGGGATTAATAAGGATTAATTATGACTAATTATGATGAATTAAAATTAATTACGATCGATAAGTAATAATTATATTTAATTAGTTATAATTAGGAATAAATAGTAATAAATAGTAATAAATTATAATAATTAGTAATAAATTGTAAAAATTTGTAAAAAAAATTAATAATTAATTATTGATTGTAAAAATTAGTAATGAATTGTAATAATTTGTTGTAAATTGAAATAATTAGTAATAAGTTGTAATAATTAGTAATATTTCATAATTATTAGTAATAGATTGTTATAACTTGTTATAAATTAAAATAATTACTAATAATTTGTAATAATTTGTAATAATTACAAATAATTTTTAATAATTTTTAATAATTTGTAATAATTTGTAATAATAGTAATAATTATCAATAATAAGCAATAATTAGAAATAAATTCAAATAATTAGTAATAATTATCAATGATTATCAATAATTAGGATTATTTATCAATTATTATCTATAATTAGTAATAATTATTAATAAATTGTGAGAATTAGTAATAATTAGTAATAATTAGTAATAAATTGTAATCATTATGATTAATTAGTAATAATAAAGATTAAATAGTAACAATTAAGATTAATTTATATTAATTAGGATTAATTAGTAATAATTCTGATTAAATAGTAATAATTAGGATTAATTAGAATTAATTAGGAATACTTATTAATAAATGGTATTAATTAGTAATAATTAGTAATAATTGAGATTAATTAGTAATAATTAGTAATAAATAGAAATAATTGTGTTTAAATAGTGATAATTAGATTTAATGAGTAATATTTAAGATTATTTATGATAAATTATGTAAAATTATGATAAATTAGGATAAATTAGGATTAACTAGGATTAATTAGTAATAATTAATAGTAATTAAAAATAATTAAGAATAATTATAAATCATTACAGATCATCATAAATAGTTATGAATTATTAAAAATGATTATGTTTGATTAGGAATGATTGGGAATGATTAGGAACGATTTGGAATGAATAAGAAAATTTAGGATTAATTAGGATTAATTATGATTAATTAAGATTAATTAGTAATAATTATAATTAATTGGGATTATTTTCTATTAAATTGGAATAGATTCAACAACACTGTGATAAACTTGCATAATTTACAATGGATTGGCGGCATTCATTTTCATTGATGCCTCATCTTCTTGAAATATTATCCTAATGAAATTAGTATGAAAAATATTCTTGAACGTATGTTGAAGTAGATTTCTCAATGTGATTTAAGTCAGAGAAGGTATCAAGGAGGTGATCTGTCAGACAAAAGTGGCTCTTTTACACATTGACTCATCTTCAGGGAATATCTCTGAACGAAATCACTATCTCATGTATGAATATCAATTTTTATATGCACTAGCATTGAGAGTAGCTCGGAGATGCCTCCATCCTCTATATCCTCATGCATACGAAAATGGATATTCATTCATCGGAGTAGAATATACATAATGATTTTATTTGATGGAAGTTGTAAGGGGATGAGTGATCGAGAAAAAGAGTATCTTCCAATCCACTGGAAATTGTGCTCGTGGTAATTAACAATAATTAGTAGAAAATTCCTGTATTTAAGAGTAAATATTAGTAATTAGTATAAATTTTTAAAAATGAGATTACATTACCTTAAATGATTAAAAAATAGAATAAATAATTATAAATTAATATAAATTAATATATTTTTCTACAAAATAGAATGATACTGACATTTATTTTTTGGATACTATTTATCTTATATCTAATTATAAAAAATAAATAATTATTTCACAATTTATAGAAAAATATGGAATAAGGAAGTCGACAACAGTCTTTATTATAAGACCACGCTTAGGTAAATCAGCATTGGAATCCAAATGGTTCTGGTTTAAATCTATTATATATTGAGGGTGTTCTAAATATCATATCATTTTCATCATCAAAACCAAAATTTGTTCTAGAAGGGACAATAATGTGTCCATGTATAAAAATTTCTCTAATGATGTATGAAACATTTGACAACATTGGATGTAATTTATTATGTTTTGGTTTTCAACAAGATTATGTTTTTTATCAACATGGTGAATGTATTTCCAGAGAAGATACAAATAATATAGTTCTAGATCCAGCACAGTTTGAAAATTTAGTACATGATGTGGTAGGTCTTTCATTTCAACAATTTGAAAATAAGGTGATATTGATTAAAATTTGGAGTTGGAACCTTAGAATTTATATTCGTTGTTGAGGTCTATTGGGGATTCCATATATACTGGTTGAAAGATAAGAAATTTTTTATGTAGTCGGAAAATCTATTGTTATTAAATTAGATAATATAATGTCAAATTGTTGTTTTGATTAGATATTCTCTTTGTTAAAAACACTACTACATGAAAGAAATGTGTTGCCTACAAATTTCTACGAGAACAATAGGATGGTTTGTAGTCTCACTCATGGTTATTTGAAGATTCAGGCATGTTCAAATTATTTTATCATATATTATGATGAAAATTATTCATTGGATAGTTTTCCGACATGTGGGAAATCCATGTATAATGAATCTCAGGTAGGGATGTATGGATTTATTTCCATAAAACAATTTATATTTCTCAAAATCACACTCAAAATGAATTGTTTATTTATGTCTTAGAACACATCATCATTTATTTGATGCCACAAAACCAATATTTCAACTGGAAAAATCATAAATTGTCCATCTGATGGTGATTCATGGAATCATTTTGTCAAAGTGCATCTTTCTTTTGATTTTGATGCCCAAAACATGTGATTGAGTCTTTCTACTAACAGTATCTATCCATTTGGTTCTTATAGTACTCAGTATTCATGTTTCCCTATCTTTATATCTCCCTACAATTTAACTCCATAGATGTTGATGAAGGATCCATATATCTTTTTGAATATATAAATTCTAGTTCATCCAAAAAATAATATATATTTTTATCTGAAATCATTGAATGGTGAGTCAAATCACTATATAGTAATGGTGTTAGTACATATGATGTTACTGAGAAACAAAACTCACTATTGATAGTGGCATTGATGAGGAAGATTAGTGACATCCCACCATATGGTATGTTTTCTAGATGGAGTACACATGTCCAAAATCATGTCCATGCTATATCAATAACATAAAATTCTTATTGATCATCAATGGAAAAAACATTGTTTTTTCAATTGTCATAATAGATTATTCCAAACCGATCATCCTTTTCGATGAAACTAATACCATTTTGGAAAATGGAAAATTAAAAAATATGGGCCTCCAAAAAAAATTTCAGTTACAAAGTTAAAATCAATTGCCTCTTCATTACCTTCCATCACATTTAGACCAACAATAAACCAACAAAAAATTCATTGGTTCAGAAAAGAGAACAATTAGATAAAACGTCTCAATTTTTTGGGATTTTCCATATTAGTCCAATCTGTTGATCTACCAAATTATGGATGTGATGAATATTTATAAGCAATATTTTTATAATTTATTTCATATAGTATTGGATAAACTATGTAAGATAGTAGATAATGTAAATATATGATTATAGGTTTCCCAAACATTCAGGTGACCAGAACATCAACTATTTTAAAATGTCAGTTCAAATAATTTACTGAAGCAAAAAGTATATTATACACTATCCAAAGAGTTTTGATAATTATCTTTTTAGTGGATTATAGATTAGAGGCATATATATGGTTATGCTTACAATTTGGGTTTATGTGTCAGAAATGGACATTTTAACATATTGAAAAATAACGACTTTCATGTTTTAAATGAATTAATAATGCCAATTGGACAAAGTGGATTTAAAATTCCCATGATTTGGGATGCGTTAACAACATGACATATTTTTTGATGCATTTTTGCATCGAAACGTGACTATGATGCAGTAATAAATCTACAAGAAGATGTCAGATTAATTTTATGTAAACTAGAAAAAATTATCCCTCCATATCTGTTTGACTCAATAGAACATTTTATATTACATTTTACACATGAAACAAATTGTGGAGGTCCGGTACAGTAATGATGGATGTATCCATTCAAGAGATGCATATAGAAATTGATGAAAAAATTATGTAACAAAGCATCAGTTGAAGGTTAATTAAATAAGATTATTGGAAATTGACAATTTCTTTTTTCTTATCTCATTACTTTTAATACGAATATCCCTAAAAAACCGCATGATCCGTAACAATGTAAATGTTGAAGATTACATGACAAATCAATTATCAGTTTTCAATTGTCCTTAACATGGTATCATTGGAGTTCATGAATGATGGATTTCAGATGATGAACTTAATAGAGCTCATACATATATCTTCTAAATTGTAATGAAATGAAACCATTTGTACTATGAGTTCTCCTATCACTTATTCTATAATTTTTTGAAATAGTACATTAATATTAATTTATTTGTAGGTTATATGATAATTATATCAAGAAATAGTTTACACAAATTATAGCAGCTACACTTGAAGAATGTTATAAAAAAATTCACTGCAGGTTTCAAGACCATGTAACGTCATTTATTTTTGACTTCACATAAATAATTAATTTAAAACATATTATATTGATAATTGTTTAAAAAAATTTGTATCTCATCCTGGTGATAAAGATGATAATTGATTGTATGTATTATGTAACCGAACATCAAGAAGGGTTTAACCTCATAATTCATAAGTGGTGAGTGGTTTTCTATTTCATACACATTCATATGGGGTATAAAAAACAATGATTAGGGGTGTCTTCTTGAGAAGATATCATCATAGAAAAACTGAAGTGTATTTTTATGGTATGCTGGAAGAAATCATTGAACAATGTTACATGGGACAATATTACATAATGATGTTTAAATTTCAGTGGTTGGATACTGAGAGATGCTTGAATGCTAATATGATCCATGGAATAATTGATATTAAATATAAAAGTCATCTTGAAGTAAATGAACCATTATTATTGGATCATCAAGGACATCAAATTTAATATTCTAATTATTATTCTACATCATGTGAGTTGGTTGATTGGTGGCGCATAATAAAAAATAAATATCGAGAGAATAAATTTACTGAAAGTGAATGTGGTTTTTCCAAAGTCCAAGGAATCAAAATCTTTCAAGAGGCTACTCTGAATCCATCTTTTTCACAGATAGACATGAATATAATTGATGAAAAACCACTACAAATGGCTGGTAGTGACGATGATGTTAATGATATAACAATTGAATTTAAAATGACAATAGATAATGAAACTTAAACTAATATGTAAATTGATGATACTGAGGAGGAAGATGAAGACATTGACATCGACATCTACCAACATGAGGATGAAGATGAACATTTGCGTAGATAAATGTTGGTTATAATAATATATAATATATTTATATTTATATTAGTTTTTTTAACTAATTGATAATAATGGTCATTTCATGTTTCAGAAGTAAAAGGATCTGTATCGTTTCATGATGGAGGCTAATATTCCATTGGATGAGAAAGATGTAGGATCATTTGACCCTCAAACTACTAGTGGTCTAGGGAGCACTCAGAGGGGGTGTGGTCTTGCCCGATGAATGATTCCCAAACCTATCCCTGACCGACCTCCATGTCTTCGGTTATATCCACACATGATGATGTATGTTTACATATTCATTTTAGTTATTTTTCCTTAATTTATTTATATTCTAATTGGTTTATTAATTGTTCTATTTTTCACAGCTCTTTGAATATTGCTGTGGGACAGGGGATCGCTACATTGCACAATTATTTTTCTAAAGCAAGGGTTTCATGGGATCAGAACCCATTGATGTTCAGAATCACATATTCAAGCATTGGTTGGAACGTAAATAAAAAATATTTATTTTTGAAATTATTTTAATAAATAACATGATATTATTAATTATTTGTAGGGTTTATGGTGTCCCATTGATGAGAGCATGTGTGTGGCTATCTGGATGGCATGGAAGGGAGCTATCATGTTTCTCTCATATTTTGACTAATTTGAAATGGAATGAAATGAAAAAAGCTTGAGTGATAGAGTTTGATGAAACTTGTCACGTCCAATGACCTGATTATATTTTATCTTGGGTTTGGGATAGATAATGTACACACTAGTTGAGTAGGGAGTTTCCAATAGATCGTTAGTAGGTCCGCAAAATCGAGGGAGGTAGGAGTTGACATATCAAGCTGGAAGTCATACATTTAGTATTTATAAGGATCATATGTTAAGAACTATTTTTAAATATTATATATAACATTAAATGTAATTGTTTTAATTTATATTCATATAGGCTATCATATAGCTCGATATTATGGATTACGATGTTAATAGGAGGATGTACAATGATCCAACCATTAAATATATTAGAGGTGCTTGTCGGTGTCAGATTTTGGTTAGTATAATTTATTATGGAGAATTTAATATAACTGCAGATATTATTCTACCTATTTAAATTCTAAATTGTAATTGATAAATTCAGATGAGGCCACGATTCCTCTGAAACATTGTGAGAGTTAGGCTGAAAATTATTGTCAGACCGGTGCCCCATCAATTTGATGAGGTAGCATGGATAAAGTCAACCCAGTGTGCCTTTAATAAATAAAGTGTTGTTGGTATTAGCTATCGATTGACGATTGGGGGTTTTGAGGAACCTCTATGATCTCAGTTCCCAGCTCTAAAGGACTTCCTGGGGAGTCATACCCATCTCAGCTAAAATATCTGGAGAATCTATGAGTTTAGATTGAGCTTATTGAGACTTTGCGTAGGGAGAAGGAGGAGATGCTTGAGTGGTAGCAGCAGTATGAGGAAGAGTTCCTTTGATATCAGCATAAGAAACATGAGATGTATGAGGAGATGCACCAATTGAAACATTAGGGGGAGAAAGAGCATATGGAGTGCATTCGACGTCTGACACTTAGTTTAGAGATAGAGTTCTCTCCACCATCTCATCAAACTCCTCCGAATGTCCCTCACCCTCTGTGATTTATTATTATTTTGTAATGAAACATTTGAATGTAATTTTTTTATTATAATTAAGTTTTTAATGTAATAAATTTTTTTATATTGTTGCTAATATTTAAATTTATATTATATTATTTATTTATTTAATATTTTTATTATTTTATTATAAATATATTTTTATATTTGTGAAAATATTTATATTTTTATTATATTACTAATATTAATATTACGATTTTATTTATAATAAAAATAATAATTATATTTTTATATTGTTTAATTTTTTTATAATTAATTTTATATTACTTATATTAATATTTTTTATTTCATTTATCTTAATATTATATTTATATTAATATTATTTTATTTATTTTATTTTCCATATTTTACCACACTATTTGGGATGGTCCCGTCGGAAATACTAATACCTGCAGTGAGTCATAATATATTTTAAAAACAATTAGGAAAACTATTTTCCATAGGTGGTTGGCCCGTCGTAATAGGTTTTTAAAAAAACTCGCCAAACATATTTGCGATGGTAACAATTCCCGTCAAAAATAATATCTTTTTGCAATATACTATCACAAAAGGTAATATTTGTAATGCACATTTCCACAACAGGCCATTTGGGATGGGCCCACGTCATAAAAGATCATTTGCAATGAGAACCGATCACAAATGTAACAATTCAAATAGGCCCTTTTTCAGTAGTGTTAGGAGACATGGGAGCGTGTGGAACTAAAGAGAGATTATTGACCTCATTATTACAATATGAAAGATTCATTATAGTTTATCTGAGGAAAGTATGCTTTTATGGTGTGGATGGGTTAACATCTTGTTACCCTTATAACATGTTCATTTTAAACCCCGTCATGTTTTTCATTTTTAATTATTAGTGTTGGGATGAAAAGGAATCATGATGATATCAATAATGGTGATGTCTGAGATTTTTTATATTTTTATTTTAAAATTCTCTATTACAACAGCCTATAGATGATTTACACACCGTATAATATGGTTGCAATCACTGCAAATTCTAAAATGTTTTAAAAAACAATATTTCATATAAGGGGGTGTTTTTTATCATTTTTTTATTTTCTTTTCAATTACACAACGTGTAATTGGGTTACATGTCTTATGATATACCATGTTTTGTTCTGATAAAGTAATCTTGGAAGAAATTTCTATATCATTCTATGTTAAATTTCTGTCTCCCAACTCAAGATCTATCCCTAAGGGATTTTGGAGCTCATAAACCATTCTTGTTTATTTCATTAAACAATTAAACATAGTTCTGATTGTGATGTGACTTTCTAAGTAAGTGTTCTCACAATCTCATGGACTATATATCATTAATTCCTAGGATAATGATAGATTATCATGTGATTAATTAAACTAATAATCATGTTTTTGAAGCTCTTTTCTAGTGTGAGTTCATAGATGATCTGCATGTTTGTCCATATTGGCCGGCTCTTTTCTGGGCATTGTATTTCTATGATAATGGTAGGTGGTTATGTTATGATTTCCAAATTTGATTAACCCTTAATTTCATGATTTAAATACAATTGTTAGATTTAAATTAAGTAGCTAGAAACTGATTTCAATTGGTTTATTAATAAATGAATTCAAATAAATTTTAGAATTCAGTTTTTATTTGGTATGAAATTGAGAAAACCCCTCAATTCAATTAAATTGGGGTGTGTTTTCTAAAACTGATTGAAAATTGTGGAATTTATGTTTTTGACATTAAAATATGAAACTGAGTTGTTGAAATCAATTTCAATTTTTTTATTGGGGAAAATTATGTGAATGATTTTGATAACAACCTACTGGTTTTATCTTGGGAAAAGCTATTTTTTGATTAAAAACATGATTTTGATTCTAAATGGAAAATTTGATCTGTTGAAAATGGGTTAATGGTATGAATTATAATTTAATACTTTTCCAAAATAAATTCCCATTTTTTATTTTATTAGAGCATAGTCACTTTTAGGTATTTAGTGAGTTTTAGGATATTATCCTTTTGATGTATTATAACTGAAACAAAACATAGTGCAGTAAATCACATCATTGATTGAAAAGTGATGAGTCACTTATGGATTGTTTTAGAGGGTAATCTATATCAAAATCTCGTTATGATTGCCATGATGTGTGATAGGATACCATATCCTATGAATATTATAACTTTTTGTAGATGACCATGTTTTTCTCTTGTCTGTATTTGATATAAAAAAGTGTTTCAATATTTTTAAACTATTTTACAAGCCTTATAATTTAATATAAAAATATTTACATAAACTTCCATGAATCTATTTGTTTTAAGTGTTTCCATCTTCTGAAATGTAAATAATGAATTTTTATAATTATTCTATATACTTCTAACCCATTTTTATAAAATGGAATGGATTATTTGGATAATTAAATGAAGGAATATTATTATGGAATCCTTGGTGAGTCCCTATCAGGATTCTAACTCACAACCCACATGTGTGTTAAGGCATTTGTATATTATCTTATTATAGGTAAAATAATGGTTATGGTGACATTTAAAAATTGTATTAGTTTTTGATCCTTGGTCTTGGAGATCTGTGTCTCTTCGGACATGTTTTGTTATCCTATTATTTTGTACATATTTTTAGCCCATCGGGGGGTTTTACACACTTTATTTATGGTAGACTACTCTATGTGAAGTTTTTAATTCATGAATACTAACTATCTTTAAGCTCCCACAATGTTTGTGGAAGAATTTTTTCCCATATTCTTGTTTTATGTTGCTAGAATATTGTCATCCACCCATAGTGATCAGGAATGCCCTTTAGGATTTGTTCGGATTGGATAGGTTATCATGTTACCAAGGTTCTCAGGTTAGTTCATGACTATATCCCTAGTATTATTCACTTTATATCCACATGGACATTGATAAATCTAGTGTGGTCCAACATGGATGATGGTTTTTTGGTAGTAGTCTGGAATAGAAAATTAGAGTCAGTTTTCTATCATTTCATGGGGAGTACACCCAAAATTGAAAATATGGTGGACAATTATTGTTAATTATTATTTTTGGTTATAGAGATAAACAATATGGTCATTTATTATGTTAATTACATGCGGGGTACTGAAAATGTGAAAAATGTGTAACAATTTTAGTGTGAAATACATCCACTTTGGCGTCATTCAAGTATAATAGATTAGATTTTTTCCACTCAATTGATATACTCCCAAATATATTTTCAAGATGGGATAGGGTCCCCCATCATATATATATATTTATGATTATTTTAAATATTTAGCTCTCACATATTAGAATAGGTAGTATCCTGATTTGGAATAATTTCATTTGGGAAGCACTCAAGCATCGTCATGTTCAAAAACTGACATTAAAGACACTATTTGATAGAAGACACTCGTTAGGGATTCAATATGAGTTAGTGAAGGATTAATTAATAGATATTTTTTATTCTATGTGTTGATTATTTAAGGACATGGGTTTCCAACGGATTGAACTCTATATTTGATAAAGAATTGGATTACATATGGGGTTTTTATTTGAATTTCAGTTGGATTCAATGAAAAATAATCAAATAATATAACACTATAGTTTCATGAGTTAGGATGGATGGTCCATAAAATTAATTATGGGTAATGGAGTCTCACGTAGGGTCTATCATTTTGTAAATTGTTTTCTATTAGAAGACAATTTCAGTATATTCATTGGGTTGTTCATGTGCAAATCGAAAGAATGGGTGGTCGTATAAGATAATAAATGATATTTTTTTCTAGTCTGAAGCATTATTATTAATATAAGAGTATGCATGAATTACTTAATATTAACAATACAAGTTTTCCATATGCTAATGTAATTTAATGATTCCATGGATTCATACGAACACTACCCCTAATTATCTTTTTAATCCAGCATTGATTAATTTTTCAACATATTAAATAAATATAACTACACACATAAAAAACTATCACCATTCATAATGTTGGAAAGTACTATTTAGGTGTATTTGTTCCATAAAAATGGATTTTAATATATCCCATGGCATCAAATCAAAACCCATGTTTTTACATCCTCTTTAACGACTCATGTTATAATATTTATGGTCATCAAATAAGGACCAAAATGCATCATTTTAAGTTCATTCATTCAGAACTAGTGAAAATCCATTTAATTTCACTCATCTAATACCATCATGTTTTTTAGTTTATGTTCACCTGAGTAAGACTACATCTATGTGGGTTAAAGTCATAGGGAGTAGACTACATGGTTATAGATACCTTGAAATGGGTTTGTATCATACTTCACCATGAACATAACAATCTAGTTTAACTTGATTAATGGGTATTCTAAAGTAATTTAGAATCATAAAAACTTATTCACATTTCTATGTTTTAATTTTTCTTTAACAAACCATAACCCATACTCCCTACTTATTTGATGAAATTGTAAATAGTAAAAATTTTGAATTCTTACATATAGAGGTGCCCAAATTTTTTATATCTAAAGAAAATATAAAAATGAAAAATTAAATCACATACAATATCAAATAACATTTAAGTTTATAGTTTTGTAGAATTTAGAAAAAATATGACATAAATAATACTAATTAATTTAAATGGGATATTTTCCCATATAATTGGATATTTTTTATTTCATATTAATTCATTATAAATCTTCAAACAAAACCATTATATATATATAATATTTTCATAAAAAATTATATTATAAACAATGGAAATGGAAACATAATAAGTGTGAGCTCAAATTATTCATAAGGATAAACATAAGTATTACCAATTGAATTTCATCCACATTCATAAGATGTTAATAAGGGTGTGAAGAGATAATCAGAGTGCATAAGAAAATAGTAAATAAATTATACCCATAAATACATAAATAACTAATCATGAAACATGGGGAAAGTCTTTAATAAAGGAATTGGTCATAATAATCAACAATCTTGATCCTTGCGATATAAATATTAATAAAAGGAAAAAATTTAAATCCATTGAATGAATTGATAAAGATACTTGTTTTATTAGAATATAATACTCTTAGAACACTTATGAAACACCAAAAAATGAAATTAACAAGCATTTGAATTCTAATAAATTTTTATAGGGAACAAAATCATTAAAAATGCATTATAAATCTATCTGGATGAACCTGTAATATATATTATATTGGGCTCACTTGTAAATAACATGGTTGAAACATGTTTTATAATTACCAAGAACCAAATCATGATTAAGGAACACCAAAAATTATTTTATCATAAAAATCGTAAGAGAGCGATTATTATTTCTTAAACACAATTAACCCTTTGAAAAAAACCAAATACCATGAAAATGCCTTTGAAACATTATTAGTCAATAGGAATGAAATGGAATCCATTTCTATTTCTTTGAAACGTGATTTATATAAGGAAAATAAAAGGGTTCCAAAAAAATATTTTTGAAACATGATTAGCCTATGGAAAAGAAACTGGTTCCATAAAAATCTCTTAGAAACATTATTAACCCATTAAAAGGAAACATGTTCGAAAACAATTTCTATGAAATTATCATAATATATCAATATAAAGAATTATGATGAAATCACTATAAAATATCCTCATTGGAGTATAAGAAACAACAATGGTTTTTGTAAATTACGAATCGCTATACCATTAAAATTTCATTTATTATTTTTTCAGGAAAATAAAATTTTTAATTTGAAAATTAATTTTTTTTAAAAATAAAATTTCCTATGATATTTAAATAACATATTTGAAGTCATAATTTGGATGATATAAAATATTTTTTAAATATATTTTAATACATTAACCAATGATAATATCCTTTCAATATTGAAAATATTTATTCAATTTTTTTTTTCAAAATCAGTTCATTTGAAATTACATTGTAAACCTATAGAGAAAGCTTCAATGAAATTTTTTTTCCTTATATTGGAAAATATGGTTCATGTCATACATATGAAAACAATTGTTTCGTTCAAGTTTTTTTGGTAAAATCTAGCTGGGAATTATTTGAAAAAATACCTGAATATTAATTTGTTAAAAATTAAAAATGAATAATGGGTAAAAATTTCTTTAATATATAATTTTAGGAATTTTAACTACAATTTTTGACAGATTTTTTGGAGAAACCATTTTGGAAGAAAAATGGTTGCTAACTGGAGAGATAAATGATGAATAATTATCTTCAAAAAAAATTATAAAATTATTTGATGTTCCAAATAGGGTAAAATTGGTAATTTCACTTGAAAATATAATTAATATGTATAGTTCATAATTGTTCATGAGAATTATTGTGAGGACAATCGTATTATTTCTAAACTGAATATCTAATCATAAAATATCCAGATAAATAATGAAATTTTAACATAAAACATTTACCACTTTGCTAACTTATAATCATAATCACCATGAATTGATAAAAATAAATTAAATAGGATATATCATGAGAATAAATACATACATGATAATATAAATCAACGGGTCTGTATATAAACATTATTAAAAAAGATAGGTTCTCAACATGACATTAGTTCGAAAGATAGAAAACTGAAACGAAAATCCCATTCTCTATTATTATTCAAATGAATTGTAATACTCAATATTTAATAACATAAAATTAAACATTATATATCATTAATATAATAAAAAAATTATATAAAATGTAAAATTTGGTGCCTATATACTAAATAAATGAAACAAGTGGAGAATTTTCATATGAATCGAAGAAACCAATGACAGACTATAAATCCTTTTCAATAAGTATCGACATCCTCAAGAAGGTATAAAAATATTGTATAATAAATATAATAATATTATTAATATATCAATTAATCATTCTTATATATATAACACTATATATGATTTTCATAGGACCATTTATTTCACATTTCATAAAAGTTATTTATTAAAATCATGTTTCCGGTAATTACAGCTTTATTTATTGTATATATTTCTATTTGATATTTTTTGGTACAATTAAATTTATCATTGTTAAATAAAATTCATAAGAACATAAGTATCATATTTATACATCAATTATAATTTTAATACAAATCATGAATGTTTTTTTAGAAATGTAGTAAGTTACTATCATAGGATGATTGATCGTACGTACGCTTGAGTAACATTTCCATTTTCCAACATCATTATGAAAATAATGTATAAGGCCCCAGCCTTAAACCTTACATAATCCTGAGTTATCACAAGATTACACGTTGAGGATATTTTTAGGTTTAGAGTTTTAGAGAATTAGGACATAATTATTACATCTCAAATATTACAAAGTAGACACATCTACTTAGCTTCCATTTTTTCACAAAATAAAAACTCTTGAACAAAAGAGTCATGTCTAGTTCCTTGTTTTTGGACTGCTTGACATTTCTTGATCCCATCCATGACCCTATTCAACTTTAGGTCCTGTGAAAAACATTTCAAAAACATGGGATGAGGATAAAAATCTCAGTAAGGGTTATAGAAATATGGAAGGGAAACATGAGTTCATATATACATAAGGATGAAATAATACTTTACCCATAAAACATAGGCACATTAACATAGCTCATAAAATCATGAATAAATCATAGAAATCCTAAGACATAAAGGTATTTTGAGGCCTTCATAACATTCTTACGTAGGGAGTAACCCTCTTGGTTACGTTTGGAATACCCATCACAGTATATTCCCTAAATCTCTTCGGATAAACCTTAACGTTTCACTCCTTCACGTTACCCAATGCATTGGAGAGCTATATCGGGCTCACCTGCCCTTAGTTTATCACAGAACCACCCGTTTTCATAAGAATGCCCAAGAACCATAAAATAAACGTATCACATAAAACATGCATAAAGGAAACATAACATTTCCACATTTCAATCACAATTTAACATTTTAGTATATTGAAATAATGAATCCGTTCAAAGAGAAACCATTTCCAAAACCATTTAAAACATTTAATTAAGAGATTTTGAATCAAAGTGTCCCATACCACCATGAAGATTTTAACATTTTAAACCATTAATATCCATATAAATAAATCTTAAGACCATTCTGAAAACATGGATATTAATAACAACAAATCATTAAAACATTTAAAGCGGTATTTTGGTTAAAGGGTTTTTACCAAAATTAGAGACACTTGAATACAATAATTGAGGAATAACATTTAATCAGAACATTATAATATCATGAGAATAAATGGATTCATGATATAATATTCAAAAGGACAGTATATACACCATATAAGATTGAATTGGTGCATAACAACAATGAAGTCTCAATAGGGATGTAAAATGTGATGAAATCCATTATAAAGAAGGTATCTTTAAATTAAGGATAAATCAATTTCAAAATTATGTGTGACAAATATAAATACACCCAAGATAATTTGATATTAAGTGTTAAACAATAAAAGGACATTCACACATATTCATAGGATGACATATTCAATAACTACCTGTTGAACCCCAAAGAAATCGAAATTGGGTTAAAACGTTCCCTTGGTAAAATTCGACAGCCTAAACGGCGTCACATCAAAAATTCAGAAAATGAGTTGATGAGAGATAAAAAGGAAATATCATCACTTGGACATAAAATTTACATCAATCAGGATATAGGAGAACATATCCTAACATAATAGTATGTGAATTAAAAGATATAACAAATGAAGTCTTTTAAAATGAGGAGGGTGAAAGGTTCCCTTACCGACTTGGGTAACTTTCGAAAGGTACACCCCATTGAGGAAGTGTCATACAATGAATATGTAAATACCCATAAATGGAATTATATTATAAAAGCAGTGTAATAATGGTCAGTACATAAACCACTCAAATTAAATTTTGTCAAATGTAGCATAAATCTCACGAGAATAAAAGTGAGATGAAAAATCTCTTACGAAAACTCAGCAGCCTAACGGCACCACTTAAAACTTCCAAAATGGATTGATGAGAGAGAATAGGGTCTCTCATCACATGAACATAAAAATTACAGTAATAGTAATATAAAATATCATCCCAATAACAAGAAATATGATCTTTAAAAGGAATGACATAAAAGTGTGTACTTAAAAAGAAAGAGAGGTGTAGGATCCATTACATCAGGTCCGACTTGACTCGATCGTTCTTTAACGTCCTGAATAATAAACATGAGTTAATTTATACTTTCTTATGAACCTTTATAAAGTTCATTATTCCTTTTATATCACTTATTTCAATGTTATAAACATTATGTAATCATTTAAGTTAATAATTTTTTTTTTCAATATTTGGTTCTTTAGTCGAAAATGGACTTCTTACAATTACATGTTGTTTGTGTGGTCAAAGGTTCATTATATCCAGAATTATATTCATGATTTGGATATCATATATATCATATATATCCAGAATATACATGTATTTATAATATTACATAATCATTTAGAGGTAATAAATGAAATGCATCGTTCATGGAGATGGTAAGCCGTACGTACGCATGAACGCTACTTTCATTTATATCTCATACTTTAATGGAAAGAAACAATAATGATATAGAGGTATATTATAATTCCTGTATATCATTATATATAATAACTTTAAATCCATCCTTTATATGTCCCACGTATGGCATTAACGAATCAAATCACTTTGAGGGGGCGGTAGTTCGCACTTCCTAAAATGAAATTATTGTGTTTACCCACAATGGAAACCATAAAGGTATGAAACATTTGAAAATACAGAAGCTTAAGTAAAACATAAACATATTATATATCATATATAAATATAGTGTCATCTAAATGGCCACCTTTGAAGGTGTTATATGAGTGTTGAACAATCATCGTTTCGGGAGGCAGAATTTCACCATCCACGGAAACCGTATATTTTAACAATTTGATGTATTTGTGTGAGAGTGTATCTCGAATAAATCTTATAAAAACAACCTAGTATATTTTAGATACTTTTGTTGTTACAAAATAAGTAAATAAAAAGAGTTTAGGGGGTTGGAGAAGAAAAATAATACAAATGAACATGAGAGAATGAATTACCTTTAAATGTGTAACTCCTTTTGATTTGAGCCTAAAGGCTTCTTTTTAAAGGCTTCTGCCAAAGTCGAATCCTATAGGATGAGGATAGGGATGTGGAGAGAGTAAATGGGTAGGGTATGGCCGAGGCAAAGGTTTGAGGAGTGTGTGAAATGAGGTAGAGGTGGGGGCCTTTTATAAGAGGAGAGGAGGGGCACTTTTGAAAATCATGAAACTATTATTTTATTTTCCAAAGTGTTTCGAATTTCTAAGGTCCCACATTGATATATTTCGAATATAAGATGATAAGCCTTCGAAATATTTCCATACAATAGTTTTTGGACAAGTTTAGGTCATATAGTTTATATTATCATTTCATTTTATTTAAACTGTTCATTAATGAGGTCATCGTTGCATCATCATGATGTCGTAATTAAATTAATTTATTTAATATCAAAAAATACTAAAAAACTACTATGATGTAGGAAATCCTTTTATCTTTCTAATGAATATTTATAGTCAAAATTTGGACTTGTGTAACCCCAATTAAAAACTGTTTTAGTAAAACAAATCATGTTTGTGTCAATTTAATTTTAACATTAAATAAATATATATTAATGTCATTTTCCAACCAAAGTGGCTCCATGGGGTCCCCAAGTTGACCCATGGGTTGTCTAGGTCGGCCATGACTCATCCAATAGGGTTAGAACAAGTTTCATGGTGTTTTCATATTTTTATAATATCATTTTTCCCTTAAATTACACTAATTACCTCTAATCGCAATTAATGAAAAAAAGTTACTATTCACCAAAAAAATATTTTCATCCCATTGAACCACATTTTACATAATAATGAAAACCATTTATGTCGGATTTTCAAAATTCAATACACATTAGTGGTAATCTTTCATTTAACTGAAAAATCAGTTTGCTTGATTACCACTTAGTGGTTTCACTATTCATCAAAAATTGGTGTTTTTCAGAAAATTACCAAAAATTCAACCTAAGCTATATTTTATATTACGAATTCAAAAATGATGTCAATTTTATAAAATTCGTAACATATAATTCACATTAATTAATTTAATAATTAATTCTCGCTGTCAGATCAAATAGCGTGTTTTTATGAAACAATAAGTATCAAAAGATTGACACTGGTTTAAGTCTGATTTCAATGTGAAATTAATTCCAACATCGACTATTGGATTTAACAGTAAAAATATATTCTAATTTCACTTTAAAACCAATTCAAAAGATAATCTAACCATATAAATAAATTAGATTAAAAAGAGGTATTGAATTAAAATACAACATTTAACACTATTCATTTAAAAAAATGAACTTTATCGAAAAGATACCAAAAATTTACAAAAAGTAAATTTTGATGTCCCAATTCTTAAGAAGAGTTTTATTTGGTCCAATTGAATGTATAAGAGTGAATAAAACTATATTTAATGACGGTTATCCATCAAAAGGTGATAAGTGACCCTTTAGTGAAAACCAGGGCATATACGCCTAAAATTGAATTCTTTCCATATTTATAGCCTTTATCTTTTATTAGATAAATGTAAAAACATTTAAAAACATTTATAATCATATTTTAGTTATTTCTATCCATTCTCGCCAATACAACGGCTACATGTTAACTACCATTTAAAATAATATTATTTTATTATTAGAGTGCAACGTAAGATTTCCAAGAAAATCGTTGTTGCATGTTGGGTACGCCATCGAGCATAGCGTCCCCTTTAAAGTCATATTAATATTTTATTCAAAAATATGGATAAATATAAAAATTTCATATTCTTTATTTACCTGGGTTGTTACATCCTTCCCCCCTTTTAGGAATTGCGTCCTCGCAATTTTAAAATTGGGCTCAGAAACATCATTGAAAATCCCACATCAAAACAAGAGTTAATAAAACAATCACTTTTAAAGAAATAAAGAGGAGTACAGAGGTCACCCGAGTTAACCCATACTGGGATTCCATGTAAGAAAACCTGGACATGGAAGAAAAAACAAAGGGTCATGTTCTGAGGGAGAGTGATAGTAAACATGTCTAGGAGAAAGTTAACCATAAAAAATCACAAACTTGTGATGGGTTAAACGGTATTCGATTCCCCTATAGGAAAAGTTAATAAACATCATTTTTGTTTTACTTTACTTTTTATTGAAGAATTTATTCATAAGAAAACATAATCACTTATCTTGTGGACTTTCAACTTTTATTAGATTCCTTACACAAACTCATATTTTCCCCAAACGACGAGTATTTAGGAAGACTTGTTCGCATTAAGAGTACTATAATCAAATTCTTGAGAATCACCTAATCCACAAAAGAGAACAATACATTTTCCATGTCTTTAAACCTTAACCAAAACTAAAACAAAAAATGTTATTATGAGATCAGATAATAACCAAAAAGGATAATCCTTAAAAAGAACAAATCTATTCTTAATCTCCAAAATTTATCAAACAATACCCAAAGTTCAACAAAGACCATTCAATAAACTATTTATCCATAAAATTCTTCAAAGTAAACCAATCTAAGATGGAAACCCAAATATTTGAAGGATTTAGTCACATAGTCTTCCGAGGTACAAATTAACACTTATCTCCAAATAAAATCAGTTACTCTTAATGTCTCATATTGAAAAGTAATTAACCTAATCACATATCCTCCATGATAGGTTAATAATTTCCATAGATAATCCAAAATCAACTTACTCTTAATTCATAAAATCATATAACTAAAAAGAATCGGTCAAACTAACCAGGGACTTCACATAGTATAGTGGTAGGTGATAAATACCAGTTGCACTTTTTTTGTGGGTTCGATTCCCGCAGCTTTCTCCGATGCGACAGGTTGTCACACGGTCTGCATGTTGTCCTTTTTATAAAACTCCAAAAATAACCCTAACATGTTTTAACCTCAATAGTTTCCTTATAAATTTAATTTTCATCCAAATTCATTATGATCTCAACACCTTAATTCTTGAAGTCTTATTTCACCACTATAAGATAAAATAAAATGATTCCCAAAATGAATAACATCATACCTTGATCATGGCGTCCACTCGGTTTCATCGTCATCTTGCTCACGTAGGTCGAAGTCCCATGCATTACAACAATGATTTAGAGATCCTTCAAAATCTTTTGCTTCCTCCATCCAAATACACCTCGTGCAACATGGGTCATATGGGTGTTCACATAAAAAAAGTTTTGGAAAATAATCATGTATGACATATAATTCCAAAACATCTGATAAAACATGATTTCTAAAAAATAGTCGGACCGAAATTGAGTTGAAACTTTCTATCATTGGTCCTTTTAAAATACCATAAGTATGTGATGTGAGACTATATTTTAAAATCAAATATAAATAGGTTGCGCAAGGGTCTCCTTCCTCAGCACCATTTTTAAAATCATAATATGCTTCAAATTCTTGTGATAAGGTAAAATATTTGAAAATACCTTGATAATATTTACCTCTCTTGAAAAAATGAGAATATTGTGAAAATAGTATTTTTCTAAAAACAACCCATGATCCACGATGATAACGTGGTATATCAGAGGTGTTTGATATCTCAAACAAATGCTTGCAAGTGAGTTGTTTGCTAAAAAAAGTTTTCACAATCATCCGATGATGACTTTGCAATAATTATTGCAAGCATGTCATAAGGAAGAGATAGGAATGTCATTTGAGATCCTCCTCCTTCCATTCGTAACTGACTTTACTTGACCTGAATTTTTTTTTTAAAACATGGATTTAATTGAAATAATAGTTATAGGGACTAATCATGTGCCTCACAAAAACTCCTAATCCCTAAAGTTGTCTAAACCGACTTTTGATACAAACTATAAGGCCCCAACCTTAAACCATACATAATCTTGAGTTATCACAAGATTACACGTTGAGGATATTTTCAGGTTTAGAGTTTTAGAGAATTAGGACATAATTATTACATCACAAAGATTACAATGTAGACACATCTACTCAGCTTCCATTTTTTCACAAAATAAAAACTCTTGAACAAAAGAGTCATGTCTAGTTCCTTGTTTTTGGACAGCTTGACATTTCTTGATCCCATCCTTGACCCTATTGAACTTTAGGTCCTAGGAAAAACATTTCAAAAACATGGGATGAGCATAAAAAGCTCAGTAAGGGTTATAGAAATACGGAAGGGAAACATGAGTTCATATATACATAAGGATGAAATCATACTTTACCCATAAAACATAGGAACTTTAAATACCTCATAAAATCATGAATAAATCATAGAAATCATAAGACATAAAGGTCTCTTGAGGCATTAATAACATTCTCACGTAGGGAGTAACCCTCTTGGTTACGTTTGGAATACCCATCACAGTATATTCCCAAAATCTCTTCGGCGAAACCTTAACGTTTCACTCCTTCGCGTTACCCAATGCATTGGAGAGCTATATCGGGCTCACCCGCCCTTTGTTTATCATGGAACCACCCGTTTTCATAAAAATTCCCAAGAACCATAACATAAACGTATCACATAAAACATGAATAAAGGAAACATAACATTTCCACATTTCAATCACAATGTAACATTTTAGTATATTGAAATAATGAATCCGTTCAAAAATAAACCATTTCCAAAACCATTTAAAACATTTAATAAGGAGATTTTGAATCAAAGTTTTCCATACCACCTTGAAGCTTTTATGATTTTAAACCATTAATATCCATATAAATGAATCCTTAAAACCATTTTGAAAACATGGATATTAATAAGAACAAATCATTAAAACATTTAAAGCTGTATTTTGGTTAAAGGGTTTTTACCAAAATTAGAGACACTTGAATACAATAATTGAGGAATAACATTTAATCAGAACATTATAATATCATGAGAATAAATGGATTCATGATATAATATTCCAAAGGACAGTATATACACCATATAAGAGTTAATTGGTGCATAACAACAATGATGTCTCAATAGGGATGTAAAATGTGATGAAATCCCTTATAAAGAAGGTATCCTTAAATTAAGGATAAATCAATTTCAAAATTATGTGTGACAAATATAAATACACCCAATATAATTGGATATTATGTGTAAAGCAATAAAAGTTCATTCACACATATTCAAAGGATGACATATTCAATAACTACATGTTGAACCCAAAGAAATCGAAATTGGGTTAAAACGTTCCCTTGGTAAAATTCGACAGCCTAAACGGCGTCACTTCAAAAATTCAGAAAATGAGTTGATGAGAGATAAAAAAGGAATCTCATCACTTGGAAATAAAATTTACAATAATCAGGATATATAAGAACATATCCCAACATAATAGTATTTCAATTAAATGACATAACAAACGAAGTTTTTTAAAATGAGGAGGGTGAAAGGTTCCCTTACAGACTTGGGTTACTTTCGAAAGGTACACCCCATTGAAGAAGTGTCATACAATGAATATGTAAATACCCATAAATGGAATTATATTACAAAAGTAGTGTAATAATGGGAATTACATAAACCACTCAAAGGAAATTGTGGAAAATCTAGCATAAATCTCACGGGAATAAAAGTGAGATGAAAAATCTCTTACCAAAACTCAGTAGCCTAACGACGCAACTTAAAACTTCCAAAATGGATTGATGAGAGAGAATCGGGTCCTTCATCACATGAAAATAAAAATTACAGTAATAGTAATATAAAATATCATCCCAATAACAATAAAGATGAGCTTTAAAAGGAATGACATAAAAGTGTTTACTTTAAAAGAAAGAGAGGTGTAGGATCCCTTACCTTAGGTCCGACTTGACTCGATCATTCTTTAACGTCCTGAATAATAAACTTGAGTTAATTTATACTTTCTTATGAACCTTATTAAAGTTCATTATTCCTTTTATATCACTTATTTCAATGTTATAAACATTATGTAATCATTTATGTTAATAATGTTTGTTTTTTCAATATTTGGTTCTTTAGTCGAAAATGGACTTCTTACAATTACATGTTGTTTGTGTGGTAAAAGGTTAATTATATCCAGAATTATATTCATGATTTTGATATCATATATATCATATATATCCAGCATATACATGTATTTATAATATTACATAATCATTTATAGGTAAGAAATGAAATGCACCCTTCATGGAGACGGTAAGCCGTACGTACGCATGAACACTACTTTCATTTCTATCTCATACTTTAATGGAATGAAACAATAATTATATAGAGGTATATTATAATTCCATAATAACATCATATATAATAACTTTAAATCCATCCTTTATACGTCCCACGTATGGCATTAACGAATCAAATCACTTGGAGGGGGCGGTAGTCCGCACTTCCTAAAATGAAATTATCGTATTTACCCACAATGGAAACCATAAAGGTATGAAACAAATAAAAATACAGAAGCTTAAGTAAAACATAAACATATTATATATCATATATAGGTATAGTGTCATCTAAATGGCCACCTTTGAAGGTGTTATATGAGTGTTGAACAATCATCGTTTCGGGAGGCAGAATTTTGCCATCCACGGAAACCGTATGTTCTTTAACCATTTGTTGTAGTTTTGTGAGAGTGTAGCTCGAATAAATCTTATAACAACATCCTAGTATATTTAAGATACTGGTGTTGTTACAAAAGAAGTAAATAAAAAGAGTTTAGTGGGTTGGAGAAGCAAAAAAAAACAAATGATCATGAGAGAATGAATTACCTTTAATTGTGTAACTCCTTATAATTTGAGCCTAAAGGATTCCTTTGAAAGGATTCTTCCAAAAGGGAATCCTATAGGATGAGGAGAGGGATTTGGAGAGAGTAAATGGGTAGGTTATGGCCGAGCCAAAGGCTTGAGGAGTGTGTGAAATGAGGTAGAGGTGGGGGCCTTTTATAAGAGGAGAGGAGGGGCACTTTTGGAAATCATGAAACTATTATTTTATTTTAAAAAGTGTTTCAAATTTATAAGGTCCCACATTTATATATTTAGAAGATAAGATGATAAGGCTTAGAAATATTCACATCCAATAGTTTTTGGACAAGTTTAGGTCTTAGAGTTTATATTATCGTTTCATTTTATTTAAACAGTTCATTAATGAGGTCATCGTTGCATCATCATGATGTCTTAATTAAATTAATTAATTTAATATATAAAAATAATAAAAAACTACTATGATTTAGGAAATCTGTTTAGCTTTCTAATGAATATTTATAGTCAAAATTTGGACTTTTTTAACTCCACTTAAAAACTATTTTAGTAAAACTACTCATGTTTGTGTCAATTTAATTTTAACATTAAATAAATATATATTAATGTCATTTTCCATCGAAAGTGGCTCCATGGGGTCCCCAAGTTTACCCATGGGTTTTCTTGGTCGGCCATGGCTCATACAATAGGGGTAGGACAAGTTTCATGGTGTTTTCATATTTTTATAATATCATTTTTACCTTAAATTACACTAATTACCTCTAATCGCGATTAAGGAAAAAAAGTTACTATTCACCAAAAAATATTTTCATCCCATTGAACCACATTTTACATACTAATGACAACCATGTATTTCAGATTTTCAAAATTCAATACACATTATTGGTAAACTTTAATTTAACTGAAAAATCAGTTTGCTTGATTACCACTTAGTGGTTTCACTATTCATCAAAAATTTGAGTTTTTTAGAAAATTACCAAAATATTAACCTAATCTATATTTGATATTCCAAATTAAAATAAGATATCTATTTTATAAAATTCATAACATATAAGTAAAATTAAATAATTTAATAATTAATTCCGGCTGTCAGATCAAATAGCGTGTTTTTATGAAACAATAAGTATCAAAAGATTGACACTGGTTTAAGTCTGATTTTAAAGTTAAATTAATTCCAACGTCCACTATTGGATTTAACGGTAAAAATATATATTCTAATTTAACATTAAAACCAATTCAAAAGATAATCTAATCATATAAATAAATTAGATTAAAAAGAGGTTTTGAATTAAAATACAACATTTTACACTATTCATTTAAAAAAATAAACTTTATCGGAAAGATACCAAAAATTTACACAAAGTAAATTTTGATGTACCAATTATTAAGAAGAGTTTTATTTGGTCCAATTGAATGTATAAGAGTGAAAAAAACTATATTTAATGACGGTTCACCATCAAAAGGTGATAAGTGACCCTTTAGTGAAAACCAGGGCATATACGCCTAAAATGGAATTCTTTCCTTATTTTTAGCCTTTATCTTTTATTAGATAAATGTAAAAACATTTAAAAACATTTATAATCATATTTTAGTTATTTATATCCATTCCCGCCAATATAACGGCTACATGTTAACTACCACTTAAAATAATATTATTTTATTATTAGAGTGCAACGTAAGATTCCCAAGAAACTCGTTGTTGCATGTTGGGTACGCCATCAAGCATAGCATCCCCTTTAAAGTCATATTAATATTTTATTCACAAATATGGATAAATATAAAAATTTCATATTCTTTATTTACCGGGGGTGTTACATAATGTAAGTAATATTTTATATTTATAAAAATATAATATTTAAAAAATAGTATATAATTTCATTATATATAAAAATATATACATATTATCCATGTGTTTTGGTGATGAAAAGAGAGATTCATCGGGTATCAAGAAGATGATACTCCACACATACTGGAATGTTGTTATCATCATTCAGTTAGTGAAAATATAAGAATGAAAAAAATATTTTATCTTTATATATTGATAAATATTTCATTATAATCATGATTGTTTCATTTATATCACATATATTCATTATCATCTTATATATTATTTTCCACTTAAAGCGTTGTAATAATGAAAAACATTGCTTCACAAGGAGATAGTCCATTGCACACACAAATAATGTTATCATATCCCCTACTGAATGGAATGTCAAAATTTTATATATGGGATAATTAATATAGATATATAAATATGTTATAAATATAATATAAATTCTTTATATCTATCATTATACCCAACCAAAAGATGTGGCAATAAAGGAATGAATGATATCAGTTAGTGAGGTGGTTGTCCTCGGTACACACGAAGGATGATTTACAAACCCATATTATTGAATTTTTTATATTTGTAAGTATTTTACATAATGTAAACATATCATAATTTTTAAGATAACTATTTTTTATATCATTGTAGTTTAATAATAATTGAAATATTTGGAGAAATAAAAAAATAAAACACTCATTAGAGAATGATGCATCCTTTTCAAGTGTCTTATGATGGTTGGCACTAAAAGCCTTCCAAAGATGAAATTATTGAATGAATAAGGATTATAGTTTGAATTCCGGGATGCTTGCTGATGATTTTTTTTGGCTTTGTTTATAAAAATGGTTTGATAGTTTCTAAAAATAAATTACTATGAATTCCCTTTTATAATTGAGGAGGATATGTATTTTTGTAAATATGAAAAAATATTCAATAAAAGAATGTCTCTCTCGCTTGATGTGGATAAAAAATTGATAGTTAATTTACTTTAGGGATAATATTTTTGAGTTGTAATTCCAACTCACAATAAAAATACAGCTTATAAACATCTCATTCTTTTTCCATTAAGTTTAATCGATTTATACCTTATTATATTCGTCAAGGGTTGTTATCTTTTTTAGTGGATAAATAAATACATATTTCTACAAAAATGATCTATTTCAGATAATTTGGAAAAATTATGATACATATGAAATAAAATTTAACAAATAAAAAACATATGCATGATAGAAGTTAATTTTAACACAACTGTATATAACGTACATAAATGTCGTTGTTAACCATAACGAGAGTAATTAATTTTTATTGACTTTACTAATTATTCTGAAAACAATTACGTTAACTGTACTACCTAGTATTAATTATTCTAACACCAAATATAGAATCAATTAGATTAATTTCAATTCACATAACTGGATAATTTTAATTTAATATTAAACCCACAAACAAGATGAAAATTGGCGTTTTTGAAGAAAGTTGTTTATCAAGGAAAAGATCAATTTATATAAAATCTTTGATTAATAATAATCATTTTTATGAATGTAAATTAATATTTATCGATATATTATATATAAATTTTATTTAAAATATTCCCCATTATTTATCATTTTAAATAAATAAAATGACGAAACATTGTGAATTTTAATACAATTCTTAATGAAATCCATTATTAAAAACCCGAATATAAAATATTAATAAAATAAAATATCATGATATTTAAAAATTAATTATTTCGATTAAATATAATTAAATAATACTTATTCCACTTTAAATCCAATTCATAACATATTTTTTATTTTTTATTACTTAATTTATTCCAAAGAAATGTAATTTTTACAAAAAATAGTATATTTTCTAATTCATTTAAAAATCGTCCAATTTTGCAAAGTTAAAAACATCAAAGTTATGTATTTTTTGATATTATGATTCAAAAAATTAATTTATTATAAATAAATAAATTTCATAAAATTCTAAAAAATATATTATAATAATTTTTTAAGAAAATAAATACTAATATTTTTTTTAAAAAAAGATTTTTTTTATGGATAAAATCACTATACCAAGAATTGATTGTTTATTTAATAAAATTTTATCAATATGAAAAATTTAGTAGGAAATTAATTCTTATATATATATATAACAAAAATTATTTAATAATATTCTTACCATTTAGTTTAACGGCTAGGTTATAACAGTCATTTATATTGTTCATTGTTTAAGCATGGTATTGGGTTTTGAATATGATATTGAAAAATTAGTATAAATTGTACATGTACTTGTTTATATGTAATAAAATACATTTATATAAAAATAAATATATATTATTTTCTTAGTGTTTTTCATTCACATCTAACATCAATGGTGTGCATCGTTTATGCCATCAATCATAATTTTCATCTTTTAAAATATTCGGATGTTATAGCCTCACCTCACCCCCTTTAATAAATTTAATCCTAAATATTTAAAGTTTATCTCTTATTAAAATGATTCAAAACTAAAAATAATATTTTTAAACCGATATCTTAAAAATAGTTTGTAAAACAACCTCTTGATAAAATAGAAATTTATGTAATAATTTCATCTGGAAAAATACATAATTGGTTTTTAAATATGAGAAAATACATTGGAGATGAATATTTTTACATGGACGAAAATATAATTCATATATATTGATATAGAGAGATAGATACTATTGACAAAAATATGATGAAGGATTAATAGAATATTTCAAACCAAAATACCATAAAATAAATATGTTTGAAGAATATCAATGATATCATGAGAAATGTTGGTAAAAAGATAAAATTTTGTTTCATGATCCATTTCATAGAGTTGAGGAAATATTTTTACATATATAATTTGAGTATGAGATAATATACATACATTATATGTTTAATTTCTTCCATTACTGAATTTCTACCATAATATCATTTTTCTCTCCAAAAAATGATTATTAGAGATGAATTTTTTCATTCTTAAAGCACTAAAATTATTCCATTAAAAGACCATATAAAATTAAAAGGGATAAAACTATATTCCACCTATCCTTTGTCATTCACCAAATACAAAATATTTTGTACATGGTAAGATAGTTCCAAAAAAGAGTACACTATTATATGATACATTAATATTTATAATTAATTATAAGATTCCCAATTTCAAACTAAATAAATAAAAAACTTCAAAAATAAAGAGTTTTTTATCATAAAATTTATCTCATACCATTTATATTTCATTACAAAATATATTGTGATATTTTTTTCATATAACATTAATCACTTGGTCACCATATCATTTTTAAATATAAGTAACACTTGATTTCCCATAATTTCCAAAATATTCAATATCATATAAACCATAAAGATTATAAATAACAAAAAATTTATTTATATAAATGTTATGGAATATTATAAACAAAACAGAATCTTAACATATACTTTAACCTAATAAAACATCTCCACATAATTCATAATCACTTTAAGATCACATTGCTTAAACTTTAATGGAATTTTTGAGAATTTGAACTTATGATCATTCATAATATTGTAGTCCTATGATGATATCAATGAATATTAATATAATATCACATGAATACATAATAATATATTTTTTATCTAAAACCTCACCCAATACCACTTATAATATCCCACAAACATCCCTATCAGATTCGATGTTGAAGCCTTAAACATTACATGTTAGGCTTTGATATCAATGGAGGTGACCGACTCTATTCCATCAAAAACCTACATTATCAAAAGGATAAATGGGATCTCATTAATTTTCAAGAATTATTTTGGATTAGAATTTTAGGAATTTAGTAAAATATCTTACATAATCAATAAAAAGTATGTCGAATTATAATTTCACCCACATAGCCCAGCATTATATATTTATCATTAAGTCATCATCATCATCATCCTTATAAACCACCACAAGACATAATTCATTCAAAATTTTTTCTTGATAACCATACTAAAAGGGAACAAATTAAGGGAGAGCTAAAATTATTAGTAATGGATAAAATAAACATTAAAAATTGGATTTCACCAATGAGAATATGTGGTGAATATGGGCATGGTGACATAATCAAAGTGTGTGAGATAATGATAAAAGATATATTACCCATCATTACCTGAATCATCAGTAATGAAACATTGAAAAATGCATTAATAAATGAAATAGTAATAAGAATCTATTATAATAATCCATGTGATGTAAATTATGATCAAAGGAAGCATTATAACCCCATGGAATGAATTTATAAAATGTGTCATTATCTTGGAATATCATCATTATAAAAACATATAGAATACTTACATAACATTAATAAATGGAATAACCATATGGTCACTTTAAAATATAAACCTATAGATAACATAACAATTACATAATTAATTAGACCTATATCTTGGTGCACCCATCCTATAAGATATATCAGGATCACCAGACACTATCTAGGCACACAAATCATATATAATTTTATAGAACCATAATGTTAATATGGTACATAGGGATTTATTTTTATGATAAAATTCATGAAACTATAATAATTATTTTCATATATTCATTAACTTAGGGAAAATAAAAGGTTTCCATGATAATATCATTGAAACATGATTAAGCCAAGGAAAAACATAGGTTCCAATATAATCTCTTTTAGACATGGTTAATGTATATAAAATAAATGGGTTTTATAACAATATCATTGAAACGTGATTAACCATTCGAAAAAAAATTATTTCTATAACAATTCCATTGAAACATGAGTAACCTGTGTATAGGAAATGGGTTTTATACCAATGTATATTAAATAATCATAATCCATCCATTGAAATAATGTGTATGGTATCAATAAAATATATCCCCATTAAATCGTAAGTAAAAACATGTTTTGTGGATATTGAGGAATGAAAATACCACTAAAATATCATTATGGAAATTTTGAGGAAAATATCATTTATATTAAAAAAAATTATTATTAGATAAACTAAAAACAGAAATGGTATTATGATAATCATTTTCTTCGAAAATCACCTATGAATCATTTAAAACAAGTTTTATGTATAATTTATTGATGAAAATGTACATTCAATTTTCAAAAAAGAACTAATTAAAAAGATTTCAAATAATTTTTTGTTAAAATAAAATTGATAATTTACAAAAATAATATTCAAAAAAATAATGGTTATGACTGTCAAAAATTTAATCCATTCCATACTAGTTAATTCAAAGATCTTGATCACATAATTATTAATAACCAAATTGTTATTATTTTGAAAATGATAAAAATATTCTATTAAAAAATTTTTGGAAAAAACAAATAATGTTTAAAAATTTAATTAAAAAGTAATTTTACGAATGTTATGAAAATTTGTAAATATTTTAGAAATAATGGTTCTGGAAGAAAAATAGTATTTATCAGTAGCGAGAAATGAAGATGATTTTTATTAAAATGATTTTATTAATTATATTAAGTAACAACGACTCAAAAAATTATAATATTACTGGGAAAAATCATGAATAACCTAATTATATGAAAATTCATCCTAATTATCAATATATAGGTCAAAATATTTCAATAATGAATAATTGATCCTAAAAAATCCTGATAAAGTATGTGATTTTAAGTTAAAAATCAATGAACTTTAAAAACATTGAATCATAAGTTCCATGAAAGTAAAAAATTTATTAAGACATTAAATATTATAGTAATTTATAAATTCAGTATATTAAATTTCAAATAGAGTGTATATATATCTCATAAAGTAGGATAGGTGTATAACACAACAATAGTCTTAATGAATTGAAATTGAGACATAAATCCTTTACGGATTCAGTAATATTTTTGAATCACAATCTCCAATATAAAATAAAATAAAATAAAATATTAAATAATGGTAAAATAATTTGACTCATGATATAACATGGTAGAATGGAAGTATATATATCCCACAAAACAAATGAGTGTTGAATTTGTATATGTCTCCCAAGAATAAAACAAAAACTACAAATCATTTTACATAACTCTTGACTTTCTTTGAACATGTCAAAAAATACGTTAATATAATTATAATATTTTATAAATATATTATATAAAAATAAATAAATATATATATATATATCATACCATATATTATTTATTTATGAACATTTATTACTTATTTTTTTACAACTCCATGTCAAAATCTTGTTTCCTGTAATAACCACTTTTTATTCGTATATGTTTTCAGTTTTTATTTTTATTCTAATAACATTAATCATTGTTAAATAATATAAAAAATTAAATACTTTCCATAATTACACATCATGTATACTTCTATGAAAAATCATGAATGATTATTTTGATGAGTGAAGTTTGTTATGATCATAGAGATGGTAGGTCAAATACACCCATTAGTAATGACTCCATTTTTCAACATTCATTATCGAAATATTATATGTAATATTTTACAATTAAATAATTATAATAATATATTAAATATAATATAAATTCATTAAATATACATATACATATCATCCATGTGGTTTTGGTATGAAAAATGATAGTCACATCACTTTATGAAGGTGGTAGTCCACAAGTATAAGAAAGACGTTATCATCATTTGGTGAGTGATATGGTAAGAAATAAAATTATATATTATATTCTAATAACACAAAATATTTCTAGAATGTCATAATTATTTCATTTATATCAAATATGTTCATTAAAATTACCATTATCATTTTCTATTTAATGTGTTGGAAAAAATTAATCACATCGCATCCCGAGGCGGTAGTCTTCCGTAAAAAAGAACAACATTATCATATATTTTCTAGAATGTAAATTAAATAATATATATTTATATGATATAATGAATACATAGATATAATTATGTTATAAAAATGATATATATATATATATATACTTTTTATCTATCATCATACCCATCTATGAGAGGTCTTAATATAAAACTGATTGACATCAAATCATGAGGTGGTACTCTTACAAACACATGAATGGTAATTTTGTAACCTATTTGACTGAAGTGGATGTGGTTTTTGGTAAAAACATAAAATAACAAAATCTTAGTTTATTAATGACACTAAGGTTATTTTATAATCATGTATAAAGAATAATTGAATGAGGTGGAGGAATAAATATAAAAAAGGATATTGAATAATGTCCCCTCTTTGTTGGGTTTCAAAAATAGGTTCACTCTAAAAACTGTCTTATAATGTAATTATGACCAATCTATGGTTTCTATTCTGAGTTAATTGAATTTTCGAGGTTATATGGGAGTGTTTTTTAAAAACAAATGGATTTAGATTTCTATATAAGAGAGGAGTGTCGGTTCCATTTTATAATTGATATGTGACATTTTTGTTAATACCTAAAAGAATTCAATAGTGGGAGGAAACTCTAACCTAATGTGGATCTAATGTTATGAAATAATAAAGTTAATTGATGATGTGGTTGATTCAAACCATCATCATAGAAAAACACATCTTTTAAACATTTAATTCTTTAGCATTTATATTTACACCCTCTTAACAACATTAGTTTCCACTACAGTAATTAGTTTTTCTTAACAAAGATAAATAAAAAATTAATAAAATATGGAATATTTATTTTTAAATAACTTCAAACTAATGATTATAAATATTAAATCTAATTTAATAATTAAAATTTCAATTTTTAATGAATGTTATTTTTAACCCAAATGCATATAAAGTACAAAAAGACTTCTTTAAACCCTAACATTGATAATTAATTTTTACTACCTTTAATAATTATTATTACAATAATTTTTATTTTTCTTTTTAAAAAATCTTATTAATTATTATTCCAAATATATAATCCAATTTATCAAATTCTATTCACACTAGTGGAATGTGTTTATTTTAAATTAATCCTAATGTAGCGATGAAAATCCGGATTTCATAAAGTGTACGTTTCAATTAAAAGATGATTTTATATTATCTAGATGATTAATAACAATCCTTATATGGATATAAATTAATAATTAATGATATATAATACATAAAATTTTTATCTAAATTATTCCCAATTAAATGTTGTTTTAATTAATTTATGTAAATAAATATTAAGCATTTTAAAAATAGTTTTGAGAAATGTTCCATTTAAAAAACTGAATGATAATCATACACTATTATGTAAAATTAATTTGATTAAAAATTAATTATTTGGATTAAATATAACTTAAAAACATGAGTTACTTTATATCACATTAACAACAGAATGAAACATTTAAATCAATTAATTTATGGAAAAAATGACATTCTAATATGAATAATTATTTTTCAATATTCACTGAAAAATCAATATTTTATAAAAATTCCCAGGATATTTACTACCGTAAATTTTCATATTCCAATTTAAAAAATTATTATTATTTTATTCAATAAATTTAATAGAGGTTTCAATAAATTATTATAATTATTTTATTAAAATCAATAAAACTCATTTTAGGGAATACATATTTTTTATGAAATTAATACCATTACTAAAAATTGATTAATTATTTAATAAACATTTATAAATAATTTATAAGGGGTAGGACATTTATAAATATATTTAATAAATTATTTAATAATATTCATACCAAAAAATTTAAAATCTAGTTTTTAATGGTTATATGTATCATTAATCTATTATGCTATCTGTTTATTGTTTAATATGATATTTAGCATCAAAATTTTAGGGTTTCATATACAAAAACATGTCTAATATATTAAATTTATTTGAAAATAAATATATCCAAAAGTCTCAGGGTGTTTAATTCTCATCTAAAATCAATATGTTTATAGCATCAACTGTTTAACATAACATTCTTACATTAAAATCTTAGGGTGTTACATATTCATTAGTCCAATGGAGAGTGATCTAACATCTCTTCATCATGGGACTGCATCATAATATCCATGATCGGGAACATGATCCATGGATGAATACATTGTTGTATCAAATATGTGGAACCCTTATTAATAACAAAATACAATATGAACTTTTTTTTTGGTTCTATGGTTAAGGGAAATAATCTAGGGGAATATCTTGTAAATATTGGGTGATTACTGTTTTCAACGGAATCCATGATACTGTGACCACATGAATGTGGAAGGATTTATTATCATATATAAATTAGGAGGCCATGGATTAGAATTGGTTAATTTATAGTTTTTTGTTCTAGAACATAGTGAATTGTTTTAAATGAGGGCCTAGATTCTAGGTGGGGAAAAGGATAAAACATAGACTTAGTGGATGGATTCGGAAATAATGTACCTAAGTGGGATTTTGAATGTTTTAAAGGTTATACACTAAATAGAGAAGAATATGAATCGTTGTTAGTCTCCCATATGGGTAGGTTATGAGCCAAATGAAGAGGATAATAGGTGGATGAGGCACCATATTGACCTTTATATGTTTGACTGGGAATCTAGTAAGTAGAATCCTATGCGCCCACATATTTCACTCTCTTTTTATAGGGGCTCAAAACAAAATGGTTCATTGAAACTATGAGAGGATATGGTGAGTTTATCTTTCACAATGTTCTTTGGTCTTAAAACCATTTATTTACACAGATACCCTAATTATTATCACCATTCATTAGAATTGATTTGAAAATAACTTGATTAGTTAAATAGATTAATCATATAAGAAGCAACTCAAATTCATGAAAATGGATCTCAGTCATCGTAGAATGTCATGATAGTTTATTTTTATAGAAATTGGAGGTTGGGTGATCTTTTTATAGGTAATAGAGGGCTGATACAATTACATTATTAGTAAATTACACATATTCATCACATGAACTCTGGTTTTAACTAATGTGTTAAGGGTTTTGTTGATGTGTTTGTCTATAGGATTCACTAGGGCATGAGAATAATGGCTTGAATAGGTAACATAAACCATCACTATTTATAATTTTTCCACATAATATTACTCACGATTTATGATATTTTCATGAGGAAATTTTTTCCAATAATTATATTGTTTGAATGTTAAATTATAACTCTCTAGTCGTTGAGGTGGATTGATTCTTGTGAGTAAAATATGACATAGATCTAAAAATATGATTTATCTTGTGGGAATTTAAATCCATTTTTCTAAAATATGATATATCTTGGATATTACATCAAATATTTTTTTTGTAAACATAATATCATTTTATTTTTATTTGAACAATGATGAAAAATGTTACTAGTTTTAAAAAAATTATTCTCCATAGTATACTTGAATAAAATTCATTGGAAATGTATTTTTGTTTATGTGGGGTTCAAAATACATTTTTTTTCACATGCATGGGATTCAATTATACTATTACACATAAATTAAGCTAATTGTGAGAATACTGTAAGTATAAGTACAGTTTTTTATGACAATGTATACTAATGAATTCAATTTCATATTTACTTAAAAATGGGACTATATAGAAGTTCATTGGATTTCAGAGTTAGTATCTACCAGTCAAGGTGGTATAAATTATTTAATCCTTGGTGAATTATTCTTTAAAGTGATTCAAGTATAGAAATATGGGTACAACTAATGTTCCTATAATATAATATACTATATGGCTTTTTAATAATGCATATTCAATATATTATCATGCTTAATGAATTGTAATGTTAAATATTTATCATTAAAAAATTGTAGTAAAAATAATATGAAAAAATTGACCTTTACTGAGATTTTTAAATTGAGGTAATGAATTTATAATGATAATTACTCATTATTTCTAGTTCTTAATAAATTATGGAAGTTGAATTCATCAGTTCCTAATTAGTGGAGTTAACGAAAATCTTATAGTGGGTAGTGTAACATTATTTACCAGAACGGTATCCTTCCCATGGGTGTAGTATAGTGAACATCATGGGTGTTGTATTGAGTGAAATAATAATATTATATGAATATGGTTCACATTATAGTACTAATATATTAATTAATGACATAATAATTATGTAGATTACTATTGGGTAAGAATTTTGATGGATTGTATGATTCATCAAGGATATGAAAATAAACGTATTTATCAACCATTATCAACATCAATTTCATACATTGATTAATCAACTGGTAATAAATTTTATAATTTAACTAATTTATTGTTGGGATGGTGAATGATGAAATTCTGATAAGGGGTGTAATAATATTTTTATAAATTGATAAATTATTATCTATTTTAACTCTCAAGAAAAATTTCTAAATTTGGGTGTGGATATTTTGTAGTTATTTGATTTATTTTTTAGGAATTAATAAATTATTACACTATATGATCATTTTAATGTCTTTTCCAGTGATGTAAAGAGTATATAAATTAGAAATACCAATCATAATATTTATGGGGGTATGTGTTAAGCCAATATTAATTAGAGCCTAACATATAAACTCTGATTCCAATATATTAGAAAATTTTTAAAAAATATTACTTGAAAAATTCAAGGATAAGAAATATTATTGTGATAAGTATATATTATACCATTTTCCAATATATTAATTAAAAATGATTAAACATGGATCATGTTAATCTTCAAGAATTCATGTTTTTCATTTTAGTATCAAAAAAAGATATTTAATGTTTTTAGATGAAATATTATTTATTTTTATATTGTTTTAGAATTTTTTATAATAGTATGACCACGTAGATTTACATTTACTATAAATATAATTATAACTTGTAATATATAAATAATTAAAATAAAATAAATATTGACTTATTTTTAAAAGTTTGGAAAATAAAATATAAAATTAAATGCATTAAAAGATAAAAAATTAAAAATATTTAAAATTGAAATATGTTAATGAGATAATTGATTTTTTAATTACCTATGATTATATATGTAAATGTAATATTACTATAATTTATAATTTGATTATTATTATAGGATCATTTGAACCATCATTAAACATAACAATATTGAGCTAAGTAAGTTAGAATTTTATTTGATGTAGCATTCTGTTAAAATTTGACCACTATAAAATAATTGTTGAATTATTTTGTATAAAATAAAAGTAATTTCATTATGAAATCTACCTAGAGAAGAGAATCACTAGTATAAGTATGTTTACTAATTCTGTATGTGGCTTGTTTTTTTAACCTCCTTATAGAGGTATCATATCATGGGTATTCACTAGACTATGTCTAAAATAAACATCAATAAGTATGGCTTGAGTGGATTCCTTTGCAAGAGAAATTATTGTTTGTGTAATTCACAATGAGATCCATGCTTGTTAAATCCCAACCCAAAACTACCAATATTTAGATGGGAAAAATATGTATTGGGTCTATCTAAATTTTTTTGTTAGGTGGGTTTGGGGGGAGGGTTATTAAAATCCATCATTTAATACTATTTATTTTTAAAACATGAATGGATAGTCGAACCATGTCAGTTTACCAGCACAGAAATGGGTTATCCCATGAAATATTGATATAAATATTATTTATAAAAAAAATTCTATTTGTTATCTTTGAGAGTATTTTAATTCATGTTAGAATTTCATTGGAATTGTGTCTCACATGCGCGACCTCCACTAGCCACCTTGTACTACTCGCATCCAATTAATAATATCTAATTTTATTTAATTTTGTCTACTCTTCATTTAATTTGTCATTAACTCTTACATATTTTATTATATGATAAACAAGAACCAATTTCCATGATAGATTTCATCATTGCCCATGTCTTCTAGTGATGTCACCTCATTCAATCTGAGTACGTAGCATCACCCACATCATCCTAAAACCCCTACTCTCCTTCCTTCCACTCACCACCCTCACCAACATCCTCCATGTTTTCATTCATACCATGTCTCATTCAAACCCCTCACATAACATTTATGACCAATATCAACCACAAATTAGTGATTCTAGTTCACCTTGCATGTCCCACTGAATCCCATGCTACGAATCATCACAAACACATCCTCTAACCTATTCTTTCATGTCTAGATGCACCACCATACCACCATTCTTACGCAAAAATCTAGGTACCTACTTATGGATCCACTAGGGGAACCATGCACTCATTATTACTTCACATATCACCCTCTAAAAATTCAATCATGAATCCTCATAATTTCCACCCTAGAGAAACAATACCTTTAAATAACTCATCATCCCCCACCTCATTCTTCTCTATAATTCATATCCTCATTGAATGAATCTTAGTCTTATTTGTCACCTCCCAATCATTGACGAAACCTTTTGTACATTGAATCCATTAACATTTGATGGTGTATCCAGCTGGACCATCAAATTTTTATTTTTTTCTTAATATCTATGATATCTTTTCAAATTTATCTCAATACTCATTGTCACATTTAAATTTCATTAAACTGTAATTATCATCTTGTTTTCAATTTTTATTTATTCTAACATATATATATATTATTTTATTTTTTAAGGTTATGATATCATAATATTAATTTTTATCCATATAGAAAAATAAAAAATTAATTGAAATAAATATGTATTTTGGGTTGCATATGGGCCTACCTATATCTATTTTTTGGTGGTGCGGGTTGTATAAATACACACATTTCATTTTCGGGCTTTCAAACATTTAAGACCACATAGAATCAAGCTGGTGCGGGCTAGGCCCACTGACCCCAAACCATTATTTTTTCATCACTACGACCATTACTTATTTTACTCTCAAGCCTTATGCAGTTGTCATTTGAGTTATTTTATTTGATTCTAGGATTATAAACTCATTCCACTATTAAATAATATGTACTAAAAAATATAATTATTTTCATTATTATGTAAAATTTTATTCATTTGGTAATTTTATAAGACATTCATTTAAGGAATTATTTTACCCAAATAAGAATACTTTTTAATATAACTTTTTTATAAAGTACTACTAATGGTTATTAATGAAATAAACAATAACATAAATTTGTGTAAAACCTTTTAAATCATTCTAGACAAATTTTTCAAAGAGTCATCTTTTTCAACATTGGGTTGTTCTTTTTTAATAAATTGAAATAAAAAATATTAAATATTAATTTCAAATAAAACTTAATTATTATAAGAATTACAAGACCTATAATGATTGTTACATCATATTGAATAATAATGAATGTATTATTAATCTTATGAACAGATATTTCCACCAATTGTATTTACCAGTTATCCATTATTTTATTAATATTATGTTTTTACATTTTCAAATTAAATCAATTTATATTAAAATAATTTTTTGATTTATAAAATAAATTTTAGAATATGGTGATATTTTTGATTTTTTATAATGATGTTTATTTTCTATTAAATAGTAAAAAATACTGCTTTTAGGAAAATTATAACATTCAAGGTTTTATCATATTATAATTTTGATCCCAAACATTATAAAATCATTTTTAGAAGGAAATATTATTTAAAGAGTAAAATTAACATTTAAAAATGATTGGACTATTTTTTAAAATATATTTGATATTTTGGAACATAATTTATATTTCACTCTGAATTTTTTTTTTCATTACCATTATTTATGTTTTTAAATGACTATAATTTCTAGGTTTTACTATAACAAAACCCTCCATTGTTTATTCATAAACAAATAAATGAAATGATAATAAATTTTATTCTTATTATTCATCCTAGATGATAAAATAATCAACACATTATTCTAAAATAATCATCATATTTTCTTTTATAAACTCCCCTCTTCCTCCTCTTTCGCTTTACATAAAAAATTCATTTATTTTCTAATGTTGTGAAACTGAGGTATTTTTCCTTGTAAATTAATGTCATGATTTTTATATTCAGTTTAACTATTAGGTTTGTATTTTGAAATATTATTATGAAAATATTATAAAAAATTTAATTAATTTATTCATGACAAATAGTACTTTTCAACTAAAAAAAGAAATAGTTTTTATTCTATAAAAAATTATTCCCATGTACTATATGGAATTATTAAAAATCTAAATTTAAAACAAGGTAATTTTAAAGTTATAAAATTTAATAAACCTATGGAATAATTATTTATAAATTATTTTGGGGTGAATTTTTTGGATTTTTCTATGTTTATATTTTGTAAATAATGAGATAAAATATTTTTAAAAATATATTACTTTTTATTGAAGAATTAAGATATAAATTATATATACAAATTTATGAATGCTATTGTATGCATGATCATTGATGGTATAATTTTAATATGGTATAAATATTTTTCAATTAATATAAATACAAATGTTATGTCAATACAAATATGGAAAAATAATTTCTCATATTGATAAAATCCTTATGAATTATTGGAAAAGACAAAATAAGTGCCTTTGAAATATTATTTTATATTTTATAATTATAACCAATTCATTGAATAAAAAAATGATTACAAAAAAAATTAATTAAATTTATATATTTTAATTTTTATTTATATTATAGTATATTTATTACAGTGATTACCCAGTTCAAGCATAATGTAAGAAAATAAACAAATTTTATATTAAGAAAGTAACATAGATATATATTGAAATAATTAATATTATTAAACATTTATGAGGATTATATTTATTTTTAATAAATTATATTAATTATATTAATCTATTTTCAATATAATGTAATATGATAATTATTCAAAATTCTAATGTTGTTTCGATGTAGAGCTAATTCAAATAGGAGAAAAATCCAGGGATATTAATTAAATATTATTTAAAATGATAATATTTGGATCAAATATCTTGTATCCAAATTATTATAGAAAAATATTATAGAAAATAAAAATTTTAAATTATTAAATATTGATTCCAAAGTTTTCTTGATATTTTAGTTGTGAAATTATTAGAATGGCCTTGAAAATGACATTAAATGGGCATTAAAATAAAAAAATAATTTAATAATTAATTAAACATTATGAATACTTATATATAATTATTTATATATGTAAAATTGTTAACAATATCATATATTTTCTATTTATAAAATCGTTTATATTTTAAAATTACATTTCTGACCAATAAAGATTAAATGTTTTTAAGACGCCGTCAAATTTTTCGTAAAAAATGGGATTCATTGAATCCTTTTCAAAAAATATATGATGTAAGGTAATAACTACATATTTTAATAAATACTTCTATAAATTATTCATTCCAAATTCAAAAGACTATAACCATTCAAAATTTTATTTCTTCTATGAATTTGGACTCAACCCAACGAAGGTCGTTTGAGGAGCATGCTATGTGTTTCCAAACCTCGTTCCCTATTTTAGAATATTATTTTATATATTAAAATAATTATGAAACTTTCCTTATTTTATAAACATAATTTTTACTTCTTATGTAATGTAAATTTATTTAACAAAAAATTACGAAATGTTATCGATTATCCCTAATTGAACACTTTTTCATAATCATCTACAAATCAAAACATGGGTTTTTAAAAAAATTGCTTTTAAATTCCATTATCATATAATTTTTTGTAAAATAATAAGTAATATTTAATATAAGTTTATCTTTGATATAATTGATCTCTGACAAGGGGCCTCCAGTCCTATGAAAATGGTTGGAAGGCCTCCTAAGTCAGGAAAGTAGGTAACTGTGGGGGTCAAAAAATGGGGAAATCGTCATGCTTATCGATTTAAATTTATCTTATGTATTGTAATTTTGGAGAACTATCCAATCATGATATAGTGATGTCTCTTAGGATTTTAATATAAAATCATAGGCCCCTAATCGTTGGTTTTTGCAAATGACAAATAATTTTTTTCTCTCAGTATATCAAATTTTAAAAATCTGGCTTTTGTCATTGTGGAATCTAACATATGATTATCGAATGTTAAAAGATTATGGATTTTGGCTCATTTCTCCTTAACTAATATTTCCAGGATTTCTAATAGTGATCAGAATGTCTCATACGCCTTTAATTTTCATGGGCTTACACATTTCATATCTTTTGTTTATGCCCATAACTCATATCAGGATTCTAGGAATTTATGGATGGATATTGGATCTCTCAAGTCGGTCATCTCTAGTATGTGGTCCATCCTTGGTGATTTTAACACCATCATGAATTCTGATGAGAACATTGGATCCATGACTAACTTCATCTCTTCAAGAGATTTCAATGCTTGAATATATGATAATGGGTTGATTATAGGTAACCTTGTTGGGGATAAGTACACTTGTTACATGAATGTTTTGGATAGATTTGTTGCAAGCAGAATCAATAGGTCTTTTTTCAATTAAGCATGTATTGATTTTTGGGGATCAATTTCTTGGATGAATCTTTCTAGAATTAATCAAGATAATCATCACATTTTTTTACCTTGTGAGTAAGGATCCCAAACCAAATTTTTCATTTAGATTTTATAAATCACGGTTCAATCATCCTAAGTTCAAAAAAAAATTCAAATAGACTTGGGGTTCTTCGAATGGTAGAGATAATGATTTGGATTGTTTCATCAAGCTCAAACTCTATAAAAGTTCTTTGAAATTATAGAGTAAATTTCGTTTCAACAACCTTGACTCTGAAATTTTCTCCCTTAAGGAAACTCATCAACACATGTAGTAGAAGAAAACATCAAATGACTTCCCTAATTATGTTTTGGGTGAGACTCATCTTGTTTCCAAGATTAATAATTTGTTAAATCTCAAAGATGCATTTAAAAGAGCCAATTCTATGGATAATTTGTTGAGATACGGTGATAGAAGCATTGAATATTTCAACTCCTTATAGATGATTCGAAAGGTCCTGATGCCACTTTATTTTGACAGAAATAGGAATAACATTTTCGATAATAGATAGGATGTTTCTTAGTATGTTGTGACTTATTTTATAGATCCCTTAAATGATCATGTCCCTCTAGCTGATCAAGTGGAGTGTATTATTCATAGCCTTCTAAATCAAGAGGATAATTCCACCATTACTTATCTCCCTTTAGACTTTGAAATTTAGGAAGTGTCCTTCAGTCTAAATCATGAATTCTCCCCCAGTCTAGATGGTTTTGGGAATATTTTCCTTCAAACGTGCTAGGAAGTCATTCATGTTGATGATTGTAGTTTGGTTAATCATTTTTTATGGTGTCTCACTTAATCAGTGTTTCAATGCTCAGTTCCATTGTCTCATTATAGATATGGAGATGCCAACAAGATATATTTGATCAGTCTAGTTTCCATGGACAACGCAATTTTTTAAATCATTTGAGAAATCATGGCCATGAGTTTGTCCTCTATTTCTAGTAATATTGTTTCTCGTAGTTAGTATGTCTTTATTAAGGGTAAGTCTATTCAAAATTTCAATATTACTACCTTGGGATGTGTTAACCTTGATAATAAATTCTCAAGGGGTGGTTATATTTTCCTCAAATTGGATGTCAGGAAGGATTTTGATACTATAAATTGAAAATAAATTTATAAGGTTTTGTATTGTTTTTGTTTTAATGATGTTTTCATTAATTTGGTTACATTAATTTTTGAGTTAGCTCATCTCTCGGTCCTTCTTAATGGATACCCTGAGGGTTATTTTGATTGTTCTCATGGTTTCTAGAAAGGTGACCCTCTCTTGGCCAAAATGATTTCCATTGTAGAGGATTATCTTAGTAGATTAATTTATATTATGGCTGTAAATGGGACACTGATGTCTATTTATGATGGTAGAGGAATTTTTTCTCCCAATCATTTTTTATTTGCTGATGATATCATTATATTCACTAAAGGGGATAGAATAAATATTAAAAATATTAATTGGGCTTTTAGGCATTATGAATAAGTTTTATGTCAGGAGAATAGTATGAGCAAGTCCTTCATCAACATTGGTAGGAATATTCCCATTTCTAGGAAGACTAAATTTTTCAACGATTTTTGAATTCTAGAGGGAGTTTCTCCCTTTACCTATTTTCATGTTCTAATTTTTTGGGGGAGGCCTAAAGCACGTTAATTTTTTGCTACTCATAGTAAAATCAAAAGGTATCCTGCTACATGGAATGTAAAGTCTCTCTCCTTGCGGGTCATGTATGTTTGGTCAAGGATTTGATTATTTATAAGACTGTTTATTCATTCATGGTATATAAGTGTATGGTCTCTCTCATCAAGAGAATTAATGTTTCTGTTAAAAAATATCACTTGGAGTGGTAATATTATAGAGAATCAAATTAACCACGGTCTTAGGGAATAATTTTTATAAACCATATGATCTAGGATATCTTGGTATTAAAAATAATGATCTATTTAATGATTTTGTATAGGCTTTTTAATATGGAGTCTTGTAAATATTAATTTCAAGTCTCTTGACATTTTATGAAGTAAATTTAAGGATAGGATGAGGAATGAGGTTTTTAATCATATAGATTCATCTGTTTGTCCTGATTTTAAATATATTTTTTCTTCTATTGACTCTCATGCTAGATGGCTTGTTTCAAGGAATTTATATTTATCCCCCAGGAAGGCCAACTAGACTGGATTTGTCCTTGTTGATTCCTTGATGAAGGATGATTTCAATGCAGATCTGGATTCCAGGATTGAAGACCATATTGATAATATTAGGGACTCCCAAATCACATTTTCATTATTATCAAAATCTATTGTTTCTCTAACAGAAAGGATTTTTGGGAATTGGAACCTGCTGTCAATGGATTGATTTCCTCTAAAATGGCATATATAAATTATTTATCATTCTATATAGGTTATAATTAGATGGGGAATTTACATATGTTCTTTATTAGGCCTTCTTAGATAGCATTTTCCTAGAGACTAGCTCATGAGAAGCTTCTTAATGGTTGTTTCCTTCAAAAATGAGGTATTTCACAATGTTCTTCATGTGGGATTTTCCATCAGCATAAGAAATATATTGATCATTTGTTTATCAGTTTTGTTACATCATCTTACATGGGTAAGGATATTTATGATTTCTTTGAAATCCCAATGACTAGTGTGTCTTCTATCCATGAATTCCTCCAAGTATGGAATTCAACTACGGTTTCTCCACCATTTCAGAATATTTTTTCAGTCTTTACTGCTGAACTTCTTCATTTAATTTGGTTTCCATGGAATAAGGTGATTCATGACACATTTTCCTTCTCAGTCAGTGGGGTTTTATCAACTATTCTTTATGTCGTGCGTAATGCTGAAATACCGAGGAATCATTCTTTACATACAATTGGTTCATGACTTGTCCATATTGAACCAAATAGGTGTCAAGGGAAACATTATGCATTTTTATGTAATATTTGAAGTTTTTTTGAATTAACCACATTATTTTATGGTTAAAATTTAATTTTGATTGAACTTTAACAGGTAATTTGGGGCGCTCTGGTTGTGGAACTATCTTTAAAAATAATAAAGAATGTCGTCTTGGATGTTTTCAAGTTCGTGTGGCCTTGCATAAACAGATGAGGACTAAATTAGTGGCTTTATCATTGCGGTTGAACATAAAAAGAATCGTGTATGGGATAATTAATGGATTGAGAGTGATTCAACTATTATTGTCTCTACCCACAGGATGGGTCTTCCTCACTTGTCTTGGAAACTAACTAATCATTGAATTAAATGTTTTGATGCTCTCTTTTCCATGAATTATATTATCACTCACATTTATATTAAATCCAATTCGGTTTTTGATGGTCTTAAAAATTATGTTTTCAATGGAGTTGATTTTGATTGGTATAATCATGTTCCTAAGGATCATATTGTATTTCCTTAAAAATATTTTTATAAGTCTCTCAATTTAAGACATCTATAATATGTCACTTATTTTTCATATTAATATTATTTGAAATTATTATATTATGAGTTTCGGTTCCCATTTATCGATTATTATGATTTATTCTCATCTCCGGTTGAATCTTATATGTGTGGATTTTTATATTTCTATGTTTTGAAATAACTCTTTCGGGCCTGTTTGGTTAGTTTTTCATTTTTTTTATCTTCAATGGAGTGTTCTATTTCAATTATTTTTCCACTAGATTGAATAGGCATGTTTTATACCCTTGATGATAATTTCTGCAATGGTTTTCAAGGAGTATCTACTATGAAGATGAATTTAGAATGCATGGATTATTTTCAGTCTCAAAAAGAACCTCTTGTATTTAAAATATTTCTTTTTTTCATTTCACATTATCCTTAATTTTTATTGGGCTTCAAAATTTCTTCTATTTTTTATGCCCTCAACTATTATCATTTTTTCATTTCTACTCATATTTGGTTGATTCTGACCTTAATGTTTTTTTACTTCCCTATGTTTTTTATAACTCATTAGGGCATGTTTGGAGTTAGTCTTATTTTTCAGCTTCCATGGAGTGTCCTGTTTGAAGTTTGTCTCTATGGTATTTTCATAAGAATAGAGTGGCCTGTTTTTGGGTCGTTGTTGAGAATTTGTACACATATAATTCTATGAGTTTTTACTTTGATTCTGCATTTTAATTCATGGATTAGATGGAATCTCGAAAGAAACCTCAAGTGGGGAAAACTACATCCCAGTTGCCTAATCTCTTAAGCAGGAACCCCATGCTTTTTTAAAGGTGGAGAATTACCCCTTAGATTCTTAAATTTGAGACAATAGTTGTTTCATAGATCTTGATTCTTCTTAGATGTACCTGGAGTGGCCCGCATTGATTCTTCTTTGATGCATCTGGAGTGGCATGCTATGTTGATGTTAATGGAATTAATAGAGTGTACCTAGTGTTCTTGGAATGACCTTCTCATTTGGAAAGCGAGGAACAACCTACTAATTGACATCCAGAGTTCACCGTATCTTTATTGAGAGGTTCTTGATTCTTTTAATTTTAAAATTGGCCGAATGAACACCAAAACTATAACTCTTTCATCATGGTGGTTGGGTGTTCCGTGATTTTATGTTTTTCCCATACTATTTTCTTTTACTTTTTTTAATAAACATCCATTCAATAAACCCATATCCTCCATGGTTATTTTTAAAAATAAATATAATTATTTTAAAAAAATATCATTCAAGTAATTTTTCTATGAAGATTCTATAGTTTTATGGTATCTATAATATAAATTGTATTAAATTTTAAACAGTCATTGTAATTATTAACCTTCAAAAAGAAGATATTCAATGATGGTTTTCTTAATGGTTAAATTTTTATAAAATCATGAAATATATATTATTTAATGATATATACACAATACAAAAACAAATATATAACTTACTTAACCCATAAAAATGTATTTCTGACTATTACCATTATATTATAGTAGTTTTGGTTGTTATAAACTAAATGATCAAAAATAACTGACATAAACTAGACCAATATTGTAAATGAATGAAAAATGACTATAAATAAAAATAATATTAATATTAATAACTATATTAACATTAATAGGGTTCTAAATCACATAAATATTTATTATTATATTATTATTTAGTTTTTTATAAGACATGATATGGGATTCTAAACTCAAGATAAGTGTTTTTTCTTTCAAACTGTTAATTTAAATGATTGGATATATTTCTCTCACCTATCACTCTCTATAAAATTTTCTAATAATTTTATTTCTCTTTTATTATTTCTGTTAATGAATATAAAATATTTTTAATTCATTTTATTTTTAAAAGGGAATTGAAAAAATGATTTTTAAAATTATCATATTCTATTAGGTTAATAGAAATTCCTTCTATTTATAGGATAAAATATAAGCTTCTAAGAGTTTATTTATGACATGGTGACTTGAAATATCTTCTTAATTTTATTTTTTTATGATCCTAGATAATTTTATATTATTATGGGTGATCCTAGGATAAATTTTTTAAATTCATTGAGTTTATATTTAGTCTCCAAAGATAATATATGCGAAGTTACTAAATGAGTACTTCTATTCAAAGGATATTTGGAACGGTGGTTTGAAATGGCTAAAAATATGATGTACTAAGATTAAGTTATTGGTTCATTATTCTTTATAGGAAAATATTTTTTGTAATTCTATAATAAATTAATTTTATTTTTAATTAAGGGTTTTTATGAGATTTAATTATATTATTTATCATAAATATATTTATATGGGTTTCAAATATTTTAATTGGAAAATTGGTTTATTTTTCTTTTTATACTTCATACAATGATTTATATTCATATACCACATTCTGAAATGATTTTAACTATTAAATGGTTTTTTATTATGAATAATTTATTTAGATTTCCAGTCGTGTGTTTTTTTTATTAAATGAGCCTTGTGTGTCATTTTATGAACATATTTTTTGAAAGTACTCTGTGTTGAAGTGTGGTTTTTTAATTTAATATATTTACTAATCCATTGAATCTATAAATGAAAATGGTTATGAGAATGTATATAGTATTTTTTATAAATCTTCTTATTATAGTCTGATTATGCTTGAGATGTTATAGTTTTTAATAGAGGATGTTTTTGATCAATTTATGTGTTGTGATGTTGGTAAAGAATTTAGGCCATGGAAATTTGGGGATGTTATAGTTGATTTAAATGGATGAAAAACTCATTTCTGTTTATATTATAATGATATTATTTTACCATTTTAAGGGATTCCATGTGGTGTTATCTAAAATATTACTATTTATAAGGAATCATTTATATGTGATAGGGTCAATGGTGTAGGATGGAAACAACAAATAGATATCCCTTTAAATTAAAAAACATGAAAGAATGGGATATGGAGTTATGAAAAGTATAGATGTGTTAATAAAATTAATATGGTTCATAACTGGTGGAACCACATACCACAATAAATCAATTTCACCCAAATGTAATGTTAAAATTGTGGACCATTTCATGTGACATAATCTTCTAACATTAAGGGACACATCAAACCCAGTGATATATGATAGATGAATAAATTCATTGGAGATGAAATTTTATGTTTTGAGTTATTTATAATATTATAATATAATTATTTATGTTTATTATAGTAACCCAAGATTAAAAAAATTGATATTACATCAATTTAGATGAATATTCAGCATATTACCAATGTACATTCTCAAGGACTGTAATAATTAAGTATCTTCGAGAGCATGGAATCCTAATCTTATATCATTGTGAAATATCTTCAACATATCAATTAACTATCTTACCCTTTATTTCTCCTACATTAAACCATTATTCTCAACATCAGGGTAAGGAAATAAGATATTGGGTGAGCTTAGATGATCAGCAAGGTTATTTAAGGGAGATTCATAAGTATGACATGAGTATAAGGGTATGATAACATGAGTATATCATTTTAATATCATACATTTAATATCAAATACAAAAATCTTAATTCATGGAAAAAGGATTGTTATATCATACCACATGAATAATTAAGAAATCCAAGAGAATTAGGTGTGGGGGAAAACATAGGGATAAGACACAAAATTGTGGAACACATGTCATCTTATAATAATTTGAATGTGTGTAAATTGAAATAGGTTCACTAATCAAATAAAGTACATGAAATTAGGTAATCGCATAAACATATGGAAATGAATCCATGTCTACACATAACATTAATAACAAATAAGATGGTTCATTCATCAAAATGTGAAAATGTAATCAGGTCCAAGAATAAATATATGGACATGAAACAGGGTTCATTCATAATATTATGAACATGTAATCAGGTTCATGCATAATATTATGAAAACATAATTAGGTCACTCATAACATTGCAAACATGTAATTATGACCACACATTAAAATTTGGACATGAAACCATGTCCATTCTTAATATTATGAACATGTAACTAGGTATACATAAAAAATTGTGAACATGTAAAAAGGTTCACATATAACATTGTAATCATGTAATCAGATTCATGCATAGGTTTCGATACCTCCTCAGTGGGGAACACAACTATCCCCAGTGGTATCAATTTCATTATATTGGAATATGTTACACCTTATTCACATAGTGGATGAAGCCTAAAACAGTTTCCACTCATTATTTAATTAGATATGAATCATTTCTAAATTAATTGGGGGAGATATGGGTTAAATATATAACATAATAAACTCATACATATGTGTGGGAAAAAATAATAAACCATTCAAAATATATTGACCCAAAAAAGGATATTTATTTCATAAAAATAATTTAATAACCTATTGAATGAAAATATTATAATGAAAATTTCATCTTATTATAACCTATGTAAAAGTTATTGGTATCCTAATCATTTAATCATAAAATAACTTTTTAATGGAAGCAGGTTTTATAAGCATTTGTTTATTATTAAACCGATGGACAGGAAATGGGATTCATAGAAAAAATGTTATCTTTAAAATAAACCATCCAAATAAAGAATAATAATGGAGTAATTGGATCATATAACCAAAAATCATAAAATATATCAAATAATTGCTTCTGAGATGGGGATGAATTTTTAAAAAAGTTATGGGGAACTTCATAAGGAAAATAATTAATAATTAAAAATCATTTTCATGAACAAAAACTTGTAAAAATAATTTTATATCAAGAAGTATTAAAACATATAATGACATTTTTAAAAATAAATTAAAACATTCCTAATGTAATATATACTTTCATATTTTGAAAATTCTTTTCAAAACAATTGAAAACCATTTTCTTTAAAAATATCATTGAATACGTATAAAAGATTCATTTAAACCCATCTTAAACACATATTTAAAACATTAATAAAATTTCATATAATTAACCATGATAATTATAAAAAAATATAAATTTATAAGGAATTGAAAAAAAAATTTACATACCATGATTTCTCTATAAAAAAAATTTCGACGGAAGAGAGAGGTAAGGTTAAATTTTTTTTAAAAACACATAATTTGTTATCATAAGTAAAAAATAATGTAAAATGGTAATAGTATGTGAAGATATCCTCATAAATTATAGGAATAAAAAATCATGATAATTCATGAGATATGGAACAAAATATTTCATTAATGGGAGCATAATCATTAATAATTGTGATAAACAATGAGATTGTATAAATAAAGTCATACTAACTTGGAAGCATTCAATCCCAATATCCAATTAATAATAACACTGAATGAAGCATACAATATCATTAATGGATGTATATTAATGATATAAAACTTCAAATTCAATTACCTAAACCTCATAAAAGAATATAGTTTCCTAATAAAACATGGTTCTCAAAGAAGAAAAATTGAGACAAAATTTTCCTACTAATATTATAACTTTTAAACTGCAAACCCCATGAAATATAGATAATTAAATGGATAGGTAAACACCCATAAATTTATGGTTAATAATCATAGAATAATTTCATTGGAATTATTTTCACCACATTAATGAAATGAGTGGTTAATGAGACATAACTGTCACAGAAATAATAGTGAGACTATTAATCCACTTACTAGTTGAGTAACATTCGAATCATGAAATACATGAAAGAATAAATTTAGTTTAAAATTTTAATATCATGAAATAATATAATTTAATGATTTAACATGTCTTAGGTAAGTATGAACACCACAAAATGAGAATACGTGGTTAATATAAAATATATCACACATAAATAAATGTAAGATGAGAAAACCCTTAACATATGTCTTAATATTCTTCACAAACATTCAAACCTCATGTTTAATAAATATAAGTTTATTATACCTATAAAAAATAAATATTCTAATATATAATACTAAATATGATTTTATTTTGAATATATATTATCCTTTTATTCATAATTAGATCTGAATGTTACATTTTAGGTAATATAAGGTTTGATTTTCATATACGTTTTGATTGATTTTCATTATAGTACTAATTAAAACATCATTTAAATATTTCCATAATTTAAAACACTCTATAAATATCAAATATATTTATTATATATATATTGTTAATAATCTATAAAAAATTAAATTTGAAATGCAATACACCATTCATAGAGATAGTCGGTCGTGTGTATGCATGAATGTTAATTTTATTTAGTTGTTGTATTAAATGAAATAACGTAATTAATATATATATATATATATATATATTTGTGTTTATTATTTTTATAGTTGTGTTATTATTTTATACATAAAAAATATATTTATTAACCCCATCATTAAGATATTCCATGTAATGTGTGAATGAATCACATATCTTTGAGGAGATGGTAACACACACCTAAAAAATGATGTTATCGTGTCCCTGCCAAATAAAAATCATGAAGGTATGTTTTATATAAAAATTAAAGACTCAAAATGTTTTCATTAATATAATATATTTCATATAAAAACATTATTTACATTATAATTTCCAACCATGATATGTGGTATTAGAAATATTAATGACATCATTTCACGAGGCGGTAGTCTACTGTACTTACGAACGATATGTTTGTTAAGAATTTTATTGATGCATGTTAAAATGTCGATAAAACTAATATAATTAAAACATATTAATATATTTATGTTACTTATTTTATTATATAACAATGTATTCATATTTAAATAATTTGTGCAGAAAGAAATAAATTATAAACTCTTTGTTCAAAAACATTACAACTTTTAAGTGGAACTAGTTTTGGTTTTCAACAAAGGGCTTCCTTGGTTGTCTTACTGCCTAAATTAAGGCCTATGAAAGTAGAGGATTTATTTGTTTGAGTTAATTATTAATAGTTTTGGATGATCCAAATGGTCTTGATATGTGTGATGAGAGGAGAAGGAGAGTTGGACTTTTATAAATGTGGAAAATGAAACATTTAGTAAGCCTGAAAATATTTTAGTGCTCCCCACGTTTTACTTATCCCCCAAGAGTTATAAAGGACCATTAGAGATACATATAGTTTTAATGGTCAAAATATTTCAATAATATAATTTTCTATACATATATAGTTTCATATTTACGCCATATAATTTATGTTAAATAACTAAATAACTTCGTTTTTACCTAAACCAATGTAACTAATTTTAATTATTTTCACTAATTTTTTTTAAAAAAATTATTTTAACATTCATAGAAATTGTAAATTATTTAGATTCCAAATATGGAATCTATTTTTAAAATTTTAAATCCCAAAAGTGGCTCAAATTAATTAAAAATTATTCTTATTGAAATGACAGGAAAGGGGTTTTTAAAGTCAAAATTTCGAAATGATTGAAATTGTTTAGTATAAAATTATAATGTGTAATTGATTACAATGAATTTTTTTGGATTTATAGTTGTATAAATTATACAATTTTATTTAAAAAAAATTAAATATAATTTAATTGCACAAATAAAAGAGATGAAAAATAGTTTTTCAATTAATACATAGTGGGTTTCCCTATACATCAAAAAATGATACATCTCATAAAAATACCATGAATTCAGAAAAATTAAATTTTGATATTACTCTTTCATAAATTATGTTCATTTACTCAAATAAACAATATAAAATTTTAAAAAATTATATCAAAAAATATTTTGCCATTAAAAGTATGCAAAATTACCATTTCAAAAATACAAATTTTGTTCATAAAACAAGATTTTTCATTATCTTATTCCTGTCAAATATATTGGATGAGTGTCAAAAAATTATTTAATACATAATAAATAAATTTTATTATAAACAGTGATCAATTTTTTTTCTTAATTTATTAATATAAATTGTTATATGTACATACAAAAATATATTTCTTAAAAAATGAATTTATATATTCTTGAATGGTTCTTTATTTCATTTATAACAAATTAATAAACTAATTATTATTTTATATTCATTTTAATCCATATTTTCATAATTTATTCAATATCAATCATTTTTTCCATTTTAACAGCTAGTTGGTAACTGTAATAATATTTTTAATAAAATTATAAATAGTATATTCTTGTTCGAAAAAAACATGGAAAAGCGTGTATGGAAAACAATCATATAAATTTTGAATTGTTTATTAGAAAATTCTATAAAATTATATCATGAATAAAAAGAAAATATAAATGTTTTTTGTAGTGAAATATTAACATGGTGTATTGTGTAATGCAAACAAAACATGGTTTTTTCATATAACACAATATTTATTTTTTGTTTTGTGAAATGTAAGATATCTATATATTTAAATTACTTTAAAAAATGGAATTGTAATAATTTATTTATTCAAACCCCCCCCCCCCCCCCGTAAAATTAATTTCACCCTAGAAATTCTTATATGTCATTAGTGGTTCAATACTTGAATTTTCATTTCATAGTTAACCATATAATAATAATGAATACAATATGTTCAATTAAAAAGAACATGTTTGAATCATATCAGTTACCCAAACTAACACATAAATATGTTTCCTCAAAGGAGAACATAGGTTTGAAGTGAAAAAATTCACAAGGGAAATATAACTATGTTGTTCTGATTGAAAGTGATATAGAACATGTTTATAATAATGTAACCAATCACAAAACAACAAATCTACGATGATCTATGGGTCCATTCGATTAATCAGAAATAAAATTACTATAATAAAATTTTTTATTTTAGTAACCATTATTATAAAGTTGATGATTATTCAAATGATGATATAATTACATTATTTGAGTGAAATATCACCATTTAGTAATACCATAGCCAATTTCTACATCATATTTTACTCTAGGAAATGTAGGTGAGTTATTTATTCATTATGCACTAATAGATCATGATATCCATAAATAGAATGTTAACTACTTCAATCTACCTTTAGTTTTCTTCATAGATAAATAGTTAACATAGGTTATCAAATATTTATAAACAGTCATATGGGGAGATAATACTTTAATCTTTAAAACCTCATCTAATGATTAACATGAACCATTCCATGAATTATTTACCTTATAAATCATCCAAAATAAGAAAATATAAATCCATATAATGAAGGTCAATAATATAACAACCCTGCTCTTTATTACACATTATTACATGTTTTATTACAAAAAATTACACATTATACCACACATAATATCAATATGTTTAATGTATTTTAAAAATTAGTAACATTAGAAAATAACATAATAAATAAAAATTGACATCTTAATTATTATCATCTTTATGAAGATAAAAATTTTCCTCTGTACTAAACACCGGATGGTAAAACTGGAGGAAAAACATAAGAAATGGGTGAGATATAATGCCCAATAATGGAATAAACAAGGAATAACAAGAGAATGAAAATAAATTTATACAATAGGAATCTCAATGGATCATAAAACATACATGAATAATAAGGCATGATATACCATGATAATCATAACATGGGAAATGTGGCGACATCGAAAAACAATTATTTATAAACCAAGGTCGAGGATAAACCCAGCAAGACATCATGGAGGAAAAATTGCCATAATAAAAGAAGGAAAACATCTTATACCAATATGAAATATCATGATACTAAAAACTACACAATTCATGTAAGCGCTATATAGGCACACCGTTGATAATCATTTTAGTCTCATGCTCAAGTGTGCCACATAGATAATATAATATACATTTTTAAAAAATAAAAATTTATTCCACAATCAATTAATTAGAAATAAATACATATATTTACCCAAAAAAATATGTATATGTGTATATAGATAAAAACCCTTAATAGAAAAAGGGTTTGGTATTCACTACACAATTTTGTTTCCACGGATAACCATAGTGTAATTTCGTCAACATAACAACGTAATTTAGAAATTAATAAAATGGGTTGATGTGATTAAGAAGGTTATATAATCATTTTGACATAAAATGGATAGTAATATGGAAATTTTAATACATTCCTCAAAATACGTAATTGGATATTGGGGAGAAACATAATAATAAAACTTGAAGGAAGAGTATAAATGAAAAGACCATTATAAAATTTTTTCATGGTAACAGGTATGCATAAAGGTTCATAGGAGGAATAAATAAGAGTGAAAGGGGAAACCAGAATTTATAAATAAAAAGGATAGTAATAGGGATATTTAATAACATATCCCAACATATGAAAATGTAAAATAAAAGATATAACATTAAAAGATGTTCTTGATAAAAGAAGAGAGTAGAAGATCCCTTGTGGAATATCGGCATAGTAACGACTTAGATAAAGGTATAAATGAGAGAGGATAAATAACATCTCATTAAAAAAATCAATTTTATAGTAAGGGATTAGAGTAAATAAATTAAAATATATTCAATTTAAATTATAAAGAATAATTTTAAATAAGATTATTGAATTTAAATTATGAGAGGAATGCGAGGAACACTTAATTGAATATGTGACTCTAATATATTGGTATAGGATTCTTGAGAGCTTCGGGACTCTTTGGGAGGAATCTATGGAGTGTATGGAAGCATATGGAAGGTATAAAGTAGTATTAGTGAAGATAAATGGTGGATTTGTGGGTTTATATAGGAAAAGAGGTAGATTTCGATATTATTTGGTTTGGGACACTACATAATAAAATATCATAAAATAAAAACCAAACCAAATTTTTTCAAATATTTTCATCAAAATTGGAGTGGTATAAACTATTTTTATAAGGACATGTGTCGGAATTATTGACATGTTACGAGTAGTTATGTGAGGGTGAGTCACACTCTTAAAAAATTACTTTCAAATCATAAAATATATTATAAGTCTTGGAGGATTCATAATGGATATACTATATAAATTGAATAAAAATAAAATAACATTACACCAAAAGGAAAAAATATACTTGTTCTTAGAGATTATTTATATTACATATTACAGCACTTTTGGGCCATTATGATGTCATAAAACACAGGGTATATTTATATGGTATTTAATTTTTACCCAAAAATTCGACTCTCTTGGAAAAATGTAACAAAATTAACCAATCGATAATTTAGAAATTATTATTCCAAAAATAATCTTACTTTTTTATAAATAATTTTCTTAATATGTGAATTTTTTCTTTTAAAATAGAAAAATGTCTTTTATAGAAAATGCAATGTTTTTAACAATAAAGTTTTTATTAATCCTTATAGAAATTACATTTCTATTCATAAAAATGATATGATCCATTTTATAGAATGAAAAATATTTAATAATAAAAATTTAAATATTATTAATTTCAGATATTCAAAAATTCAGTAATTGAATTTTAATATTAACAAAAAATATAATTTTTGTTTTATTTAATCGAAATAAAAATCATTTATAATTTAACAATAATATGATAAAAATATTTTCATTTTTCTATAAAAAATAGTTTACATATTTCTATTTTCTAATTCTTGTTGAATATTCCATTAATAGACAAGAATACACCCTAAAAGTATGGTGTGTAATGGTGGGGCCTTCGTGGGGTTGTTCTACGAACAAGGTTTGGTATGTTATCTCGATTAGCTTGACCTTCCCCAGTAAAATGTTCCCCTCATTATTATGTAGTTAGATATCAGATTGGGCGTGGTGTAGGGAAAACACATAAACACTATCTCCCTCAAATACTCAGATAAATGGTATTCATATTTTATGATACTACTAGTTGGGGTCATCACATCCTTTGTCTATGAAAATTGGATTTGTTACAACCTAATATTTTTACTAGTCATTTGATCATTGTTAAATGGCCATATTATAAATAGTAATCATACTTAAAATTTAATTAAATCCAACTTTATATAATAATAATAATAAAATTCTTGTTTTTTTAATAACCATAAGACATTTAATTTTATAAAATGGAATTTTATTCAGAAGAGTTTTTTCGTTACAAATTAATTTCTTAAAATCATCTTAATATTGAACCCTTTTATATCATTAAGTATCTCATGGTTGTCACATACTGAACATGTGAGTATCTTTATCATGTATTCTCTTGAACATGGAAATAAACTTAATCCCCATAAATACTTATTAAAAACATATCTTCTTCCAAATATCATTGTATATGTTCCTAAAATCCAAAAATTACATAATTTACAACCATGATATCACAATCCAATTTCACCAAATCCAATATAAGTTATGTGGTCATAAGTAATATCCTACTTAATTGGCCTATATCAATCGTCTACTTGCTAAACACAATTTTTTCTTTTTTAAAAACACATAACTGGTTACCATCCCCAAATAAATATATCACTGTTATGTTAGATCACTTTTCTAGTTCATCAGCCTCATTCAATATATTTTTTTAAAATCATTAATGTGAAATATATACTTCATTGTTCATATAACATAATTATTCAATTCTAATACATATAAACATAAATCATCTGACATTATTCTCAAACCATTACTTGTGCTTCAATGTCTTATTATTTAATAACCATTTTCTAGAATTTTGAAATATAAACCAAGACTTATGATTTCTCAAAAATCATTTAATAATTCTTCTTTAGTTTAATGTAAAAAATACTATATGAAAAACCCATACCATTCACATGTAATTTCTTTCCTCTTTATCTTCAGCATTATAACCAATACATATAAAACCATACAAATTCTTTTCATGATATTTCCACCTAAGAAAGTGGTTTTTATAATTCCAAAACATTCAAATCTATAAAATTTGATGATAACCTAGTTATTTCAAGTACTTACAATTGACTAATACCAAAAATCATTATCTGAGAAACACTTATCTTATTTTAATTCCATATAATCATTAAAAATTAGATATATAATGCCTCATTATGACACATAATTTAAAATCTATAACACCATAGGCATATCCTGAAAGACCTATGTAGACATTTCATTAGAAATATCCTAAGGGATATCACAGATTATTTCTCAAACTTGTTTCCAAATGATGACTAACCACTTACTTTACTACCAACTGTAGTGACCAAGGCATAAAATATATGGATATTACATCAGTTTAGATGAATATTCAACAAATTAAAATATTACATGTCTAAATACGATTATTTTTAAGTGTCTTCAGAAACATGAAATAATTTTATTCTCAAGTGTTGAAGTATCATCAAAATTTACCTCAAATATCTTCTCATTTATTAATCCTACTTAAAACCATTATACATGACAAGGGGGAAAGAAACCATATGAAAAGTTGAGAATAAATGATCATTAATGGGATGTAAAGTATATTCCCAACTATTAAATGATTATAATGGTATGATAACATGATAATACAATTTTATGATCATACACTACATATCAATGATAATGTTCTTATGGCATGGCATATGGATTGAACGTTCATAATATTTGAATCATAATGAAATCAATGAGAATAATCCATGAGAGACAATAATAGGAATAAAAAATGTAATTTTTGAAATACATATGATTTTATAACAATGGGAACATTTATACATATAAATAGGTTCACTAAAAACGTTAATGACATGAAATAAGGTCCCTGTATAAATTCATAGAGAGGCATCCAGGTCCACACATAAAATTTTGACCACAAAATAAAGTTCACTCATAACATTTTGAAAATATAATTTGGTACAATTATAAACATGTGTAACTGAAACCATTTCCTTTTATAACATTTTAAATAGGTAATCAAGTTCCCAAATTACATTTTCAATACATAATAAGGTTCACTCAAGAAATTTTGGACATGTAATAGAGTTCATGCATCAACATATGGACATGAAATCAGGTCCATGAATGACATTAAAAACATGTTATAATTTTCAAAAATAACATTGTGGATTCATAATAAAGTTCACTCATAATATTGTCAACATGGGGTTAGGATCAGACATAGGCCGCTATACATCCTGGGTGGCACTGACCACCATCCACAGTGGTAATAATTTCATCATAGTGTGTCATGATACACATTCTTCCAATAGTGCATCAACAACATAAACTTGTTCTTGTTATTATATATTGATATATTAAAAATTACCAAATTCATTTAAGGTAAAATTTTGTCACACCCATCACATAATTAATTTATACATACATGTTCAGAAAGATAATAAAACATTCCATATATAATGACACAAAAATAGTGATGGGTTACATCAACATAATATTATAACCCTTTGAATGAAAAGGTTATTAAAATATATTTCATCATATAATAACCTATTGAAAAGATATAGGTTATTTAACCATTTCATCATAGAATAATCCATGAAATTGAGTGGGTTTCTTAAGCATTTTCTTATTGTAATACACATGGAATATAAACGGGTTTCATAGGAAAATATTCATCTTAAACATAATCCAATCCAATAAAGAATAATAATGGTTTACATCAATTTTATACCCAATAATAGTACAATATATCATTGTTTTTCATATTATATGGGGATGTATTTTTAAATAAACCTCTGAGGATTTTTTACTGAATGGAAATTTTTTTTGAAAAATTGTTTTTAGAAATAATATTTTTTCAAAATCCATTTCATTGAAAAACAACTTTGGAATCACATAATTAATTATTTTTAAATAATTTAAATCATTTATGGAAGAATATAACCTTAGTTATTTGAAAAAAAGGAAGAAAATATATATATATATAACATTTTTCTCGGAAACCAATCTTGAAATCCTATAAAGGAAGCATTAAAACAATTTTAAACATATTTTTATTGAATAAATTTTTTATATCACTTTCATTGAAAATTATATTAAATTTTATATTAAAAAACTTTTTTAAATCATTTTTATGGGACATGGTTTTTGAATAAAACACATTTTTGAAAGAAGAGAGAGATATGGTCTCATATTATTAATAACACGTTCTAAATTATAATTAGTAAAAAAGAGTGGGAAATGGTACAGAGAAATGAATATGTCATGAAAAAATAGATTAAAATAAAAATAATTATAATTATTATTCTATGGATCATTATATTTCATTAAGTGAAGCTTAATCATAAACAATCCTGATAAACAATGAGAATGTACCAATAAACTATTACTAACATGGAATCTTGGAATCCTAATCCTCATGATAGAGTAACATTAAATTAATATTAAAAAAATCATTTAAGGAAGTGGATTAAGGATATTAAATTTCAACTAGAATTATCTACACCTCAAAAAAGAATATAGGCCCATCACAAAACATGTGTCTCAAAGAATGTAAATTAAGATGAATGTTCCTTACTGATTTGGTAACATTTTAACCATAATCATAATTAATTAGATAAATTCAATGAAAATGAAAATGAAAATAAATTTATGTATAATAAAAATTTAATACATTCATGGTCATTATATAACACACAAAAAATTAAGAATTTATTAATAAGGCATACGTCTTGTAGATATGAAAGTGAGACCAGAAATCCACCTACTATTGAGTGAATTTTTATCATGATAACTATGAAATAATAACAAAATTGAAACATTTCATATCATTAAATAAATCGTGATTATGATATGACATTGAATAATTTAGTATATACACCACACACCAATAATAAGTGCTGAATATAGGATATATCTCACATATATAATTGTGAGATGAGAAAACCCTTACCTTAAGTATTGAAATTCATCGAAGACTTTCAAAATATCTTTGTGATAAATATTATATTACTGTGAATCTACTACATAACCATATTATTATATATAATATATTATATTATTTGATCATGACTTTATATTACCCTTTTATTTACAATTCCATGTTAGTGGTACATTTCATGTAATATCTGTTATGTTTATTGTATGTGTATAAACTTGTCATTTTTTATACTTGAAATAGATCATGATATAATTATTTCAATAATTTTTAACATTATATAGATATGATATATATTTATTATATAAGTATTTATAACAAAAAATAATTTATTGAAATTTGAAATGGAATACACCATTAATGCAGATGGTAGGTCTTGCATATATATGAACGTTATTTCTGTGTTGTTGTCATATTGAATTAAATAATGTAAATTTAATATATGAGTATATATATATATATATTAGTCCTATAAATTATTATTTCAAAAATATCATATAAATTTAATAAAATTGTCCTTAATACGTTCCATGTAAAGTATGAATGGATCAACTTACTTTGAAGAAGCGGTAGTCCTCGTACCTAAAAATAGATATCATATTCTTAAAAAATATAAAGCATAAATTAATGTTTTATATAAAAATTATAGAAGAATAAATAAATAATTAATATAATATATTTAATAAAGTAATATTATGACCATAATAATTCTTAACCATGTGAGATTATAGAGGCATAATGAATGACATCATTTCGTGAGGTGAGTGTCTGTCAAAAACATAGATTAAAAGATTATTAACTATTTGATGGATGTGTTTGTACCTATATTTATAATATTTTTAATAGAAAAATATAAATATATTTTGGATGCTGATGTTATTATATAATAATTGAATAATAATAACTGAATTGCTAGAGAAATAAATTAAACCAAATTGCACATTGAATAAGGTTTCCACATTTTCATGTAACTGCTTTTGGATTGCCACAAATGGATTCTTTGGTTATATTTATTCCCAATGTGAGAGATCTAGTTTGAGGATTATGGATGTATAGATTTGATTTGAGTTGGTATTTTATGGTCCAAATTTATGATCCTATGAATTTTTAGAGATGTCTCGGGCTCATTTAGAAGTATTTTATTACCTAAATTTGAGTATGACTTATTTAACTCTAGATTTGGGTGTGTTTGGGAGAAAATTGGATAATTTTGGAAGAGTGATAACATTTTTAGGTTCGAAGTTGATTTTTGAATAGATTTAACATGTTTATACAATGTGTGAAATGGGTATCATGGTTTGATAATGTTTTTTCAAGGATTCCACATGGTAAAAACAATGTGTGCAACTTGTTGCATGATTTGTGTATAGTTTGTACATGGTTAAACAAGTAGCGAATCCTAGTCACAAGGTCTTACCATGGTTACACTATGTTTTTTCCCTAAGATTGAAATATTTCATGGTTATGGAATAAGGATAGCACAAACCTTGCGACTTTCCTTCGCAAACTGTGCATGCGAATATTAATGTTGTGAATTTTAGTAAAAAATTTCAAGAAACCCTTATATTTACCCTAAATCAACCCTATCTCGTCCCAAATAAAATTATCTCATTTTTAGAGGATCAAGCAAGGTTTCATAAAGCTCTCCACCTCTGTTATTAGTAATCCTACTATTGGTTCTCAGATCTATATCTCTCTGGTTATGTGGTTTCCTTCCAATTGACTAATTGACTCATTTCTATTATTCTCCGATTATTTTAGTGGGTAGTTAAACTATGTTTTTTGGAACATTGTCTAGATTTTTTGAATCTAGATATATGATTTTTTTTATTCATATCAATATTTAAGAGATCTTGTTTTTCTTAAAATTTGAACTTGGTTTCAGATCTAGATTTTGTTGTTCGTTGTGTTCTAGATCATTCTGTTCAAAATTGGGAATTATTCTTTGTTGATTATTCAATACCATTTATGAGGATGGTGGTCTAAAATTTAAATCCCAAATCGTTTATTTCAACTATTTGATTGTAATTATATTAATTCTACTAGATATTTAAAATTTGAATTATTTATTAAATTAATTAATTTGGATAATTAATTAAATGAGAGGAATGTGAATTGTGGATATTGAGATAATAGATTTTGGATATAATAAATTGGAAAATTAATTATTTTAATTATTTTATATTGTGATTGGATATTTTGGAGATAACTACTTCTTGAATTTATTATGTTAATTATCTGATATTGAGATTATAGATTTTGAAATAATTAATTATTCGATTTATTATATGATATTGAGATTATGAAGTGGAAATATTAATTGTTATTCTAGTTACAGAAATATTGAATTATTTGAAATAAGAGAATTAGTTGTTGAGTTAATCAGAGGGAAATTCTATTTTTTCATTAAGATATTTAATTATTGAATAAATTATAAGGATATTTTATTTTTTGATTGGGATAAAGATTTTAAGAATTTATTGGGGTATTGAATTAATTTAGTTAAAATAATTAATGGAAAAATTAATTGGGAATGTTGTTTAGTATAGTTGATATAATTAATTAATGAGTTAATTATGAGGTTTCCCCATTGTAAGATGTGATTGATTAATTAATTAATATAATTAATGTGATTAATTGATGGATGAATTAAAATAATTGATTTACTAGATTAATTAATTTATGAATTAATTAGTCAAAGTAATGTAATTAATTTATCGATAAATTAAATAATGGGTTCCACAAGATTAAATAATTGATGAATTAGTTAATGGATGTAATGTGACTATTTAATGGATGAATTAAATGATGGGATTAAGGGTTAATTATTTGATGAATTAATTAATTGATGTACTGTGATTATTTAATAGATGAATTAAATAATGTTTATTTTTTTGATTAATTTTTTATTTAATTAATTAGGTTATGTAATGTGATTATTTAAATGATGAATTAGATAATCGTTCTTTTCTGGATTAATTAATAAATTATTTAATTAATGGATGTAATTTTATTGTTTAGAAAATAAATTACATAATGGAATTTATATGATAAATTAATTGAATAATTAAGAAGTGGAATAAATAAGATTATATAATGAATGAATTAAAAAATAAGATTGGAGTGATTATTTAATTGAAGAATAAATTATTTTTAGTAATGTATTTATTCAATAATAAAATTAAATAGTACGGTTTATGGGTTTATATAATTGATGAATTAATTTATTGGTATAATGTGATTAATTAATTATGATGTAATTATTGAAATTGTTTTCAATAATTAATTGTAGTATTAAGTGAATTATTATTGTGATTAATTAATTTTGCAATTAATTAATGGCATTAGAATGAATAAATAATAGCTCGAATCATTTAATGAATTAAATGTGATTAATTAATTATGGAATTTATTAATGAATTCATATAATCAATTAATTGGTTAATTAAATGATGTAATTGAAAATGATTTATTAGTTTTTTAATTAATTAATGGAAATTATTTGGATTAATTATTTATTTAATTAATTATTTTATGTAATTTTGTGAAATTGTCCAATTGTTTAATTAATTGGTAAATTAATTAATTGATTGTAATGTTTATGAATTTGTTGAAAGAGATTAATTAATTGGTTAATTGATTAATGTAACATTGATTTTATTCAATTGTTCAATTTGATTAATTAATTATTGAACTAATTAATCGAACTTTTGGAATAATTAAATTTTATATTTTATTATTGAGATATAGTGATTTTGATACTATAATAATTAATTATTATATAAAATATTTAGATATTGTGATAATTTATTAGGAATAATTAATTACTTAATTAATTATTTTGTATTAGGATATGGTTGTATAGGAATAATTAATCATTGTATTAATTAATGGGATTGATGTGGTTAATGAATTGGGGAATTAATTTAAAGGATTGAGATTATTAACTAATTGTTGAATTAATTAATATAATTGTTTTGATTAATTAATTATTGAAAAATTAATGAAATTGACATGATTAATTAATTGTGGAATTAAGTTATGGATAATTAATGATTAAATAATTTGTTGAGTTAATAGATGAGAAATATATGAGTAATTAATTTTTAATTATTAAATGACAACGATAATATTATTTAACACTTTAGTTAATTAATGGTTATGAGATGATTAATTATTAGATGAATTAATTAACTAGATGATTAATGGTAAAAATATAATTTATATGAGAACTGGGATCTAGAATGTAATCACTGGCATTCTGATATTGAGATGGCGACTACTAATAGTGGAATTCATATGTGTTCTGAGATCTATAATGGTAATAATTTCATTTTGAAATTGAGATGATGAATAGTAACAGCAGAATATATATCAGAATCGAGATCCAAAATGGTAACAATGGAATTAAAATATTGAGATGAGATAGAATGGTAACAAAGGAATTTTATGACATGTGATCCCCTAGGGATTTTATAGACTCCTGCACATGTCGTAAGAAGGTTTTGAGTTTTGGGTATCTATTGAAACTCAAGGAGTTTAGGTGATTAAATATAGAATAATTTTATAATGTCATAATTGTTGACTTCTATGTTATATTTATTACTTTATAAAACTACATACACTGCTATTGATTTGATGTTGTATTAGAAACCCTTAGTGGGGGCCTACTGTGTTGTACTAATACCCTACTAAAGCTGCCTGATTGGTACCCTAATTGATTACATGATTATATAATAATTTAATGGAAAAGGACATATGTTGGATGAATGATTTTTTATAGAGCATGGATGAGGGAATTAGACGTTGTTTGGGAGATTCTTGGATGATGTTAGGGTCCAAAACTTTTTATTTTAATTTTGACACATGGAGCATACTTTTGAATGACATATTTATTGTTCAGTTTTTACATTGTGCATCAATAATTGGTTATCAATACATATTGTTATTCTTTGGTTATTCAGTTGATTATTGTTATTTTCTTCCACTACTATATTACTCTAATAAGTAAAAAAGATAAACGAGGGTGTAGTCTCTAAATAATTGACTGATATTATACCCACACTAGTAGACAGAAACCTTTGGCATATGGGGAGGTGTTCCTAAGGTCCTAGGACCCACTTTCTTGGGGAATCAGTATGTGGAACATGGGACCAGACATTACAAAGTGGTATCAGAGGAGATTTATTTTCTTTATCTTTTGGATTACTATTTTGGGAAGGTATAAAAGATATAATTAAGAGTTAGGTCATGGTTATAAGATTCTGTATGAGAGTAGTAAACCTATGTATGAGGGAGAACCCTAGTTCCCATGGTTGGATTGTTGTTATTATTGTTTTCTATTAAAATTTAATGTTCTTTCTCCTTAGGTGTAGTACATGTAGTCTGATGTGATTTTTGTTTCAGGGATTTCATGAGATTTGACTCATGGCCTTGTATGAAATGAGAGTTGAGTATCCAATCAACATTTTATGCACTAGAGGTTATTTTGTGAAATGCATTATTTTAGTCTCACATGGGAAAATGGGTTTTGGGTGAGTTGTTGAACAGGAATTACATTTCCCTTATTTTGAAATTGAAATGAAAATTCTTCCAAACAGAAAATTTATAATGAATATAAAATGATGTAAGATGAGAAAAATGGGTGTCTAATTACAAACCTGAATAATGATAATGATTATACCCTTATTTACTAGGACCTGTGTATAATATAGTTTAGGATTATGAGAGTTCTTCAATTTTGGACATCTGCTAGGGAAAAGGGACAAATGGTTGTCATTGTTTTTTGGAAATACGTTATATTAACTATATTACTATTGTTAAAAGAGAATCATTTATTTTTTTGGGACAATGATATGGGTGGTTTGAGAGTGGGAACACCCGAGTTTGATAATATGGTTGTTCATTGTATGGGTGACCATGTGGTTTTTGATTGGTATATTGAAATAATGGATTGAAGGAAATTTCGAGACCTTTGATAGACTAAGGTGTTTCTGTAGTGCGAGGTAACATTGGTGATGGGTTTTTTTCAGTGGTGTTAAATGATGAATTATTAGCATACATTTAATTAGTGATGACCATAACCCATACATTGACATCATCCCATATATGCTAATAATTTTTTGGCATTATGTCAAGATACCTGGATGGGTTTTGTTTTTATATGGGGCCCCACATAGGTAGATATTTAGAAGAGGTATATGTTGATATAGATGGTGGAAGGTAACACATTGATAGTTTTTAACTGAGACACCATTAAAGAGAATGATTAAATTACTCAATGAATGTCCAATTTGGCCTTAGAGGTGGTGGATGTATGTCCTTTCCATGCAGATTTTGATGGCATGGGTGAGCAAAAATGTTTAATTTGGAAACACATTGATAATTTTCATGATATTGATCTTCAGACTGTTTCTTCCTTTGAGGAGCATCATATACAGGTTTTGTATCACAATGAGAACGTGATTCCGGGAAAGGCTATGACGATAGATCATGTATTGTGGAAACATGGATGGGTTCAGAAGGAAACATTGGAGAGATAAGCGATTAAGTGGAAAAAAATGGTACAAATTTTTTTATATAGAATCTTAAATATTATATGGAGTATAAATTACATGTGATTTTTTCTAAGGTTGGTTAATTATAATATCTCATCCTTTTGTATATGTCTTCATATCGTTCATATGTATTTTTTTTCCCTGTTATAATTAAGAAATTATCGAGTTTTGATTTGTGTGTGTCTTCATGAAAATTGGAAAATTTCTTAAGTATCAGTTGTTCTTCATGATCTACCTTTTTCAGATGGTTAAAAAAATGTTTATGGGGTTTCATAGTTTACCTGTAGTTTGTGTATGGTTAAAATAAACTGTTCAACTTGTTGAAAGTTCTGTGCATGGTTTGAACATAGTAAAAATAATTTTCCACCATGTTCTACTAGTTTGAACATTATCAAACTATGTGTACAACATAAGTGTGTTATATTATATTGTTATGTTTCATGGTTATTACAAACCATGTGAATCATCCAAGAAAACTATGCACACAAAAATTAATGTTAAAATTTTAGTTTTAAAATTTCTAAAACCACAATATTAAAAGCATGTCAACCCTAACATTACCAAAACCAAATTATATCCTTTTTTGAGGATCCCTATAGGTTTCCAATGTCACCCTTCCTCTGTTATCGGTGATTTGATGCCATGTTCCCATGTCTGCCCCTCCTGGGTATCTAGTTTCTACCCGATTAATTTCCTAACTCAGTTCCATTCTTCGATTATACTTTTCATGGACATTTATCCATTTTGTTATCTATATCTAAATGTGATGAATATATATCATGTCTCGTAGAATTTAGATCTAGATTTAATAGATCTTTTTTCCTTTAATCACAGATCCATGTTTCAGATCTACATCATGTTCTGCATCGCGTTCTTGATCATTTTATGTTCAAAATTGTGGATTATTTTTTGTTGAGTGTTCATCATTTTTCGTGATGTATGAGGTCTATTATTCATATCCCAAAGACATTATTTTAAATATATGTATGTAATTTTATAATTTATATTTGTTATTTAGAAATTTTTTTCTTTATTGAATAAATTATTTTGGTGAATTAATTAATTGAATGATTTTTGAAACTTGGTATATTGAGATTATAGATTTTACAGACAATTAATTTTCAAATTAATTAAGTTAATTATATGATATTGTGATTATAGATTTTTGAGATAATTATTTATCGAATTAATTTTATTAATTATGTGATATTGAGATTTTATATTTTGAGATAATTAATCGATGCCTTAATTATATGAAATTGAGATTGTCATGTTGAATAATTAATTTTTTCGTTAATTTTACAAATATTTAATTGTTTGAATTAATATACAAATTTGTTGAATTAATTATAGTGATATTCAATTTTTTTATTAAGTTAGTTAATTTCTAAATCAATTGTATAGATATCCAATTATTTGATTGTGATAATTTATTTGAAAATTAATTGGGGGTATTTAATTAATTGATTTTAAATAATTAATTGATGAATAAATTGGGAATATTGTTTTATTAGTTGAAATAATGAATTTTTCAGTGGATTATGGGGTTTGTTCCGTATAATTTTTAATTATGTGATTGATTAATTAATTTATAGAGGTAATGTTATTATTTAATGGTCGAATTATATAATGGGGTTTACAAGATAAATTAATTGATGAATTATTAGAAGTATTATGATTATTTAATGTATGAGTTAAATAATGAGATTGAGTGGATTAATTAAATGATGAATTAGTAAATGAATGTAATTTTATTATTTAATGAATTAATTACATAATAGTATATATGGGATTAACTAATAGATTAATTAATTAATCGTAGTAGGTTGATTATTTAATTGATAAAATAAATAATAGGACTAATTAGATTAATTAATTGACATAGTGTGATTATTTAACTGATGAATTAAGAAATGGTATTTACTTGATTAATTAATTGATCAATTTATTAAGGGATGTAATTTTATTATTTAATGGATAAACTAATTAATGGGATTATGGAATTAATTAATTGCTTAATTAATAAATGGAAGTAATGTAATTATTTAAATGATGAATAAAATAATTATATTGGTGGGATTAATTTATTTTTTTAATTAATTTATGGATGTAATGTGATTATTTAGTGGTTTAATTAAATAAATGGATTACTGTGATTGATTAATTGATGAAAAAATTAATTAACATAATTTCAATAATTAATTGTATAATTAACTAATAAAATTAATGTGAATAATTAATTTTTGATTTAATTAATAGAGTATTGTGATTAATTTATTGTGGAATTAAATAAAAATATTGATGTCCACATTTAATTAATTAATTAATTGAAGAAATTTAATGTGGCTAATTAATTAATTGTACATGAAAATTTATTTTGTGAATTAATTGACATAATTTAATATGATTAATTAGGTATTGATTTAGTTAATGGAATTGATTTGGATTATGTAATTTGTGTATAAAGTAATATATGTAATGTTATAAAATTTATGAATATATTAATTAATTGGAAAATTAATTAATGGAATTATATTATTATTCATTTTTTAAAATTGAATAATTCCACAACCCATCATTTTCAAGATGATGGAAGGGACAAAAAAGTGTCACACCCTTCCTTCCTCAAGATTAATGGTAGATAATACCCCCCCTGAGTCCTACCTTCAATAGGTCATGGAGTAGAAACTACCACCGATTATATAAAATCTCCCAATAAATGGAAGGTATTAACTTTTTTAATGAAAATAGGATTTGTAGATAAGATGGTAAAAATCCCAAACAACCCAAAACATTTATATAAAGGAAACTGTAATATATACAACACATTATTTCCACATAAAATATGAAAAAAGTATTACTAAGGTACCAATGAAACTACCAAAATAAAGAGACTTAGCAGCATCACAAAAACTATCCTGATGACCATGCTGGTTAATTCTTTCATATTCCTCAATGTCCTCCTGGAAAACTGACAATAGTTTTATATCACAGGTTGAGAATATAAGTATACTCAGTAGGGAAACCAAATTCACTCATGAACAAGTGGGAGAACCATACTAATACCCCTGGGAAATAATTAGAAACCAACAACACCTTATGTGGAATGCTAACTAGCCTTACCTTACCAAGGCGCACTCCCAAAACAATACATGTAAAGTAAGAAAACAAAATAATAACATCAATGATTTGGGTACCATACACCAATTTCCAACTTGTTAATTGCTCATTCCTAATGTCTGTTATCATAATACTACCACCCTTCCCCAAATGCAGTCCCACTGCCACAACAACCCACGCACACCTAGGATACAAACCACACATATCCTGCCCTAAAAAACATAGTCACAACAACTACTCCTCTAGTGAAAAATACATAGGAGTCATCCTAATTAAACATAGGAATCAATATTGTGTTGTAGACATCTGTGCCCCACATTCACAACACAACCTGGTTGAAGGACCTTGGTATAATAGTAATCCTCAAGCCATTATAGCCTTGCCGGTTACAGTCAACCTGTAAGAACCTTGAGGGGGTGCGGGAAAGAATTTCAACAACCATCCATCCATAATCTCATTGAGATATTGGAAAATACACCCTCCCAAATTAAATGGTGGTGTTCAGCATGTCGTTCTCAACAAGTTTGGGATTCATATTGAAAATCAAATGGAAAGACAATTTAATATTTTAGGTATACAAGTACTCATCAGAACCTATGGGTTTTAAATTAATAGTTGTCCCACACAGAATCACCTATACTACTACCCTTATATGCACAACCACATAACAGACACAACAATAAAATAAACCTAACCCCTTTTCCTTTTAATTACTAGTCATTTTTTTTAAGGAGTTCACTGTAATTAATTCCCTCACTACCAAGAAACCACTATCTGCAACCATTGACAACATAATAATAAATTCATGTTGTAGTCACACTACACACACATCACATAACCACATTATAGTCTCACTTAAAAACGTCATTACATGGACACAACACATAAAAAGGTTGTCCCGCTTTTTAAAAGTTCCTTCATTCCAAAAACAAATAATCATTAGTGCCACTGCACAAACAAGTCATACCAAAACACAATACTATCCCCTTTTTCCACACATTGTACCCATAACAATGTTACCAACTACAACTTCACACAACCCCCACTAAGTAATAAATCCAACCAAACACAGCACACATCCACACCATTAAGCCCAGCATATTTAGATATATCAAGAGGGGTTCTTTAATTACACTTTAAATTAGAGGGATGATCACAGAACATGGTTGATCTTGTGGCATCCATTTATTTAACCAAGTATACATGATTAAGTAGATTTCATGTTACATACATTTATCAAGCATAACAGATGACACATAAAATTAATAGATTGCAAGAAAAGTACCCAAATGAACATGGTTTTCAAAATTCTTTACAACCCAATCAATTCAAAACAGGGTTCATGCATAACAATTAAAAAAGCATATGTAACATCATTACATCCATTTAATTATTTCATTGGCCCCTTTTATCTTTTGAAAATAATATTCCCTTACCCAAAGTTATTACTTATTAATGAAAAGGATTCATCTATTCTTCATGAAGAAACATTACTACACCCACCCCTTCATGATACCCATATATAGATATATAGATGAATACCTACATAAAACAATAGGTGTCTGAAACTCTTCTTTGCACCAAAACAGGGGGTCATGCGAGTAGAAGGAAGGACACCAATGGGACTCAACCAATGGATACATCACAACACACGACTCCACAGTGAGGGAGAGCTCTAAAGGATGCAATAGAAAGGATAAGATATGACCTTATATTTTAGAAAAATATCGATCCTATATCAACCGATTGAAATGGTTTCAAAGGCCATTAAACATAGATATGGCCATGATCACATTTTTTGAATATAAAAAATTCCCTATTGTGTTAGTATATGAAATATATACTTAATATCCTTTGAAACCCCATTAAAAACTACCAAATGAGGCTGTAAACTCAGTTTACATTCTATAAATCGTCAAAGGGGTGAAACTACAAAAAAGGGTAGAAAGTGGAAAAATGGAAATTGGGCAAGTGGGGAGCCACCATTTTGTGTTCCACCTAATTGTGCAACCATTTTAGTGTTCCATAATCATAGTGTTACACCATTTTTGTGTGCCACCATCACAGTTCCACAATTTTAGAGTTTCACCATTTCATTGTTCCACTAGTTCAGTGTTCCACCATTTCGATGTTCCACCGTTTCGGTGTTCCACCGTTTCGGTGTTCCACCATAATGGTGCAACTATTTTGGTGTGCATCAATTATGGTGTAACTATATCAGTATTCCACCATCACAATGCCACTGTGTTTTTGAAACCATTTGGTGAAACTAGAATTTTTTAAAACTCCCAAAATTAACCATTGTGATCCCCAAGATCACCACAAGCTTTGGATTTTCACAAAATAACGGGTCGGGGAAATCTGGGTCATTACATCAAATACATCCCAAACTATTAAAATCCATAATATGTTAACACCAAACACATAAAAATAGTATTTTGATCAACTACCATGTAAGATACCTCTCAAGAATAAATCACCCAATATTATTTGATAACTAGAGTGAAAACCATGACGTCCAAGAACACCACATCAACTACTACTACCCAAAACATCCACACAAACACCAAAGGACACACTATCAAGACACATGGATTCAAGAAATCCTTGCTCCATGTTAATATACTATCTGATTTGGTCGTCACTAACTCTCCATCATAGATCCAATCACAACCGCATTAATGTAGCTTGATTAAGGATTAGGTCCTCCCCTCCCCATAGTTAAGACATTGCTCAAACATTCAGAGAATAAGGAAATATCTCATCCCAGAGAATATGAGGTCAAAAATTACATCATAATGAATTAAAAATGAAAATTACAAGAGAAAAAATAAAAATATACTCAATTACTGGGCACACATATGTGCCTCTTGCTCCCAAGTACTCTACTCAAGGATACCATGGCTCCATAACACACGAACCAAATCAATGGTCCTTCCACGAAGCACCTTCTCCTAACAAACCTCAATTCTTGATGGTCACTCCAAAAATTTTGTTTCATCCTCTTTATACTACTATCTCTAGTCAATGGTGTAGGAATCTTCCTGTAAATACCAATGGAGATGAGGGAAATGGAAGATTTCATGGATCCTCTCCAACTACAGTGGAAAAGCCAGCTGATATTCCACCTTGACAACTCGTTCCCACACCTCAAAATTTCCAATGATCTGAGGTGTAATATTAATCCCTCTACCTAACCACCACTACCCACATCGATGGGAAATCATCATGAATACATGGTCTCAAACCTCAAACTTCAAAGGCCTCTTGCTATGATAATAATAGGTATTTTTCAGTCCATTAATTTTTTTCATCCCCTCACAGACAAGCAGAACCTTCACTGTCATACTCTACACAACATCTAGACCAAGAATAGATGCCTCCCTAACTTTTATCTATCATAAGGGTGAATGACATGACCTCCCATATAGATCATTGAATGGATCCATTATAATGATAAAGCGATAACTATTATTGTAAAACAACTCTACCAATGGAAAACGCCTCACCCAAGGCCGAGTATAGTATAGAACACATGCATGTGACCTCTCCTCCAATGTCTTGATTGTCCTATTTGTCTTTCCATCCATATAAGGTTGGAAAGAAAAACTAAGGTGTAATTGACTACTGAAGGAAAGCTGCAATACCATCTTGAAATATAATATAAAATTTGCATCCTAATCTAATACAATGGGTCTTTTAACTCCATACAGCAAATACACCCCCATCACAATCCTATTTTCTACGGAACCCACTATGCTCGAATCCTTTATTTCAAATAAGTGAGCCTATTTTGTCAACTGATCCACTAATACCTAAAGATCACCACATCCTCCCCAAGTAATGGGTAATCCTATAACTAAATAATCAAGAATTCATAGAACATACACTCATAAACTTTTAATGGATGTAATGAACCACTGGGAACATGTTTCTTGTACTTCACAGGCTAACACACTTAGTACCTTGCCTCAACCATGCCACTACCCTCTTCACACCAAGCAACCAAAACTATTCTCTTATGTTTCGGTGCATTTTTTAAAATCTAGGATACACCACCAAGGGTGAGCTATAGAACTCATAGAGAAATCACTTGTGAATTTTCTCTAGGAAAAATAGATTCCCATGAAACAACATCTGATCCTGACTATTCTTGAACCATCCCTCTATAGAAACACACTAGACAACACGATCAAACCTCACTTTAGTCTCTTGGTCTCCCCACTAAGATTCCTCACCTACCACACCAAGGAAGTCTACATTTCCATCTAAAATAGATGGCCTCTACCACAATCCACTGTCACATCCATACACAAAGCAACCAATACCTCTATTACCTTCCATGATTCTGTGGATTCTAGAACTGCCTCATTCTACGAATTCCTACATAAGGAACTGTCCACCACGTTTCTATTTCCTAAGGAGTAAGAGATCAACATGTTTTAGTCCTAGAGAAACTCTATCTACCTTCACTACATAAAGTTTAGGTCTTGTTGGGATACGATATACCTCATGCTCTTATGATCCATGAAGACCACATAGTGCTCCCCATTGAGGTAATGTCGCCACTACATCAATGCAAAAATAACCACTGGAAGCACCGGATCATGGGTGGTATAGTCAATTTTATGTGGGTGAAACTGCCTAGACCCATAAGAGATCACTTCATACTACTTCATCAGAACACATTCCAATGAAGATCACCTCTGGCATCCTGAACATGCACTTAGACAACATCCCATAGAGCTGGTGGTGTCAGTGGACCTCCAAGACTATCCTGAGGGGCTTTGTGTGGTCCTCCTATGAAACTGAGTCAATAAAAATATCGATGATGAAAAAGAAAACAATTTGGTTCAAGAACATGTGAATAATGGAGTTCATGAGCCCCATGAACATTGCTGGTGCAGTCGTAAAACCAAAGAGCGTGGGCACGAACACGAAGTAACCATACATTCACCTCAGAGGAGACATCAGTATGTCACCATCCTTCACACAAAACTGGTGGTATATATACTTCATATTGATCTTGGAGAACCAACATTATCCCCTTAAATGGATGAAAATATAATTTATTCTTGAGATAGAGTAATTGTTCTTGACAGTTACCTGATTCATTCTTTGATAGTCTATGGATAGCCTTAGGCCACCGTTTTCCTTCATTACGAATAAGAGTGGAGCACCTTATAGGGACACAATGGAAAAAATAAAATATTTTTTCATCAGGTCTTCAACGTAAATATTAATATAACCTAACTCATATGGTTCTATCTAATAGGGAACGATTAAAATCAAACAGTAACCGGGTTCAAATTCAATTACGAACCCAACGTCACGTTGAGGTGGTAGAGACACAACCACTTTTGAGAAGACATCCAAGAACTCTCGAACGACCCTCGGAACCTCCACCGTCTCTATGTCTGATGATCCCACTAAATGATCAATAGATAAAGATATAAGAGTATCCACACACCAATTGCCCTCCTGAAAGCTTCCCTCTCTAAAAAAACTACATGTTGGCAATCCACACCAGAAAACACAACTTTTCTCAAGAATTAGTTGATAACTGTGAGCCTAGAAATCAACCAGTTGATTCCTAGGATGAAATCATCTGGCGACATCAATAGCATATAATGATTCACACCAGACTGATATGACACCAAAATTAGTCTATATACCATGAAAACATCAAACAAACGGGTCTACCTCCAATTGGCTTGCTCAACACCATGAGCACAGAAAGTCTGTCTATGTATAGTCCCAAATTATGGTCTAGACAAGAGGATGAAAAGGTGTGTGAACCTCATGAATACCAAAAATCACAAGGAATAGTTCTAATCAAATTGATTGTACCATGAAAAATATATGGCTACATGAATTACTAACCTAAATATATGCAAGTGCACACATCCAACTCCTCTGACCCACAGTTTTCAACCACCTCTGCGACCATGCCCTAGTTGAGGTCCCTAAAGAACCCCCTATGGTCGGCCTCCTCATGTACCATCTTCCCTCATTGGAGAAGGAGCCTTCAGTCCCTAATAATGAAAGATACAAGCATGAAACAAATGATGTGGTCAGTGTTGAACCCTACCACCACCTCCATTATGAGTTTTACCAATGAAATAGCTCCGAATATGTCAAAAACTCCATATACAAAGCACCTAGGTCTAGGACCCTTGGAGAAAGGGTGATACAAGAAGATCAGAACATGAACTGATGAAGCCTACATCCCATTTTCCAAAACATGGAAGGTTTACACATTATAAAACTTCTTTTGAGTACCATCCTATTATAAAAACATGGATGGAGCCCCTTTCATAGCAAACCTCCCCGTGAGAGAATCCCCTCCACTATTTCAACCCTTTTCCAAACTTCTATGTATTTTGATATGGTGATGGGAGTGATGACACACTGAAGAGATGGTCAGAGGCCCTCTTCCAAGAATCTCACCCAGGAATCCTCATTCAAAAAGAGATCCAGAGAAAAGGGTAGGATTTCCTTGAATTTAATCTGTAGTTCCCTCACCAACATACTCTACTACTAGATGTAAATAATCTATTTCTTCTTCTCGTCCTTTATATTCAATGAATGAAACTCTGCTCGAAAATCCTTCTCAATGTCAGCCCAAGAGAAATATTTCTCCTTCCACTCACCGAGGTAAAGCAATAAACACTGACTCACCACTCCTCGTATATGGGTCACAACTAGATGAAACCATTACTCCCTTAGAGCCTGAATGAATGTAATGGTGATTATCAACTCATCCATCCATCCCTCTGTCTCTATGTCTAAATCAATTCTTTCATACTTCCCAAGGGTATTCCATTAGAATTCAAAAAGGGTATTCTTCCCCATGTCACATTCCTCCTCTCGATCAACCCTCCACAGATCAACTAGGTCATCCATATGGTAATCACCTACTTATATCACAACTGGGTGAAGACCGGGTTCTATAGCTAAAAAGGGTAAACGCTGAACTTCTAATTTGGGGTAATATGAAAAAAAATTATTTTCAAAAATTAATTTATTTTAAATTACCAAAATACCCAAGACACAATAGAGCCCAAGTCATTATGATGCATGTAACATTCCTTGGACCTCTACCATACAATCAATGTAACCTTACATGGTTTTTAGGTAGGCTCAAAGTCCTAGCATCAGATCGTAGGGGGCCCAAAAATCACGTGTTCTAGTTGGTCTTCCCTAGCCTATCTCACACAACATGAATTCTTAACACTGTTTCATAGCCATCCCAGGAAATAATCACTATTCCTAACTCCAAAATCCATCATATAGGTCAACCATCTCCTCTAATACCATTCTATAAGGAACCACATTCTTCAGGATGAGGGTAAACCAACAAACTGTCACGACCTTCCATCTTCAAGAAGAAGGTGAGATAATGACCTCCCCAAGTCCCATCTTCAAATGGCCCTAGAGTTGTGACTAGAACCAAGGGTATAGAATCTCACAAAAAATGTGATGAATTACCCTTTTTCAGGAAAACAGGATCGGGATATAAGATGGTAAAAATCCGAAACAACACCAAAAATTTATATAAAGGAAACCAAAATCCATCCCATGCATGATTTAAAAGTAAGCTATTACAAAATTTCAACAAAATATCCAAACCATGTACTAAAACAATGAGACTAAACAGGGGCACACAAACTATCATGATGCATGGGCTAGTAATATTCAGCACAGTCCTCAATGTCCTCCTAGAGACCTCAAAATAGTTTTATATCATAGGGTGACCATACAAGTATAATTATTAGGGAAACAAATGTCACTTGTGAAAAAGTGGGAGAAGCATGCTAGTTCTATCGTGAAAAAAGAGGAAACCAACAACACCTAATGAGGAAAGAAATTCAGCGCATCATCACCAAGTCACACTCCCCAAATAGCATAAGTCATGTAAGAAAATAATATAATCACATCGAAGATTTGGGTACCCCAGACCACTTTCCAATAGGATAACTTCCCATTCCTAATTGCTAATGTCTTGATGTTGCAGATCATTCCCAAACTAAGTCACACTACCACAACTGAACAAACACACTAGGACCAAAAAGCACACATATTTTTCCTGCAGATACCCGGGTCACAACAACCACACCTCTCACCCGAAATAACATGGGCCTCATCCCAAAGGCACCTAGAAAACAAATCTTCCTAGCAGACACTTGGGCCCCTCATCAACAACTCAACATGTCTGACGGATATTGGGATAATAGGAAACCTCTTTCCATTATAGCCTTCCCAGATATACTCGAGCGATATGAACCCTGATGGGGATGTGACGAATAAAGTCAGCAACCAACCATCCATCCTCTCACCAGGATGTCTGAAAATACATCATCTCCAATGAAATATGTGTTTTAATAACATATTTCTCAACATGGGTGGGGTGCATATTGAAATTCACAAGGAACTGCAATTTATACAAATTGGTAAACCCGCACTCATCCCAACCTATGGGTATCAAACAAACAAACGTCCCACACAGAACCACCTTTCCAGCTACTCCTATATGCACAACCACACAACTGCCACAAAAAAATCATAAACCCAACCCATTTTTCATTTAATCACTGGTCATTATTTACTGTGGACTTTACTGTAACTAATTCCAACACTACTCATGACACCATTATCCTCAACCATTTACTACAAAAATAGCAAGTCAAGTTATAGTCTCACTTTACAAAAACCACATAACCACATTGTAGTCCCACTGCACAATATCAATTGATGAACAAAATAAAAAATAAGGATGTCCCACTACATACATGTTCATACATTCAAAAAACAAAAAATTATCATCCCAACTGCACAAATAGGTAATACCATAACACAAAACCATCCTCATTGTCTATCCTCGTACATATAATAAGGTTACAAACATCAACTTCACACAACCCCAACAAAGTGAAAACCGTGACCAAACAGATCACAAAGCCACAAAATTAAACCAAGAATATATAGATTTACCAATAGGGGTTCCCTAATTCCATATTGAATAACAAGGGAGATCATAAAATAGGTTTTATACAATGGCGTTCATTTATATAACCATGTATATGTGATTAAGAAGAATTCGTGTTACCTCCATTTTTCTAGCATCACAAAAAAATAAAAAACACCACAAGTAATCAATAAAATACCACCAAAGGCCATGATTTTTTGAAGGACCTACATCCCATACAATTTAAAACAAGGTTCATACACAACCATTAAAACAACATTTGTATCATCATTACTTCCCCACTGTTATTTCATTGACACCTATTATCTTTTGAACATTATATTTATTTCCAATCATTTATAACATTCTAAGGAAAATAATTCAATTGTTGTTCATGAATAAATATTACTACACCCACAAATCATAATATATAAATAACTAGAGGCATAATAATCCCTACTAGAAACAACAAGACCCCAAAACTCATCTTTGTGCCAATTTAGGGGGTCGCCCGAGCAGCAATAAGGGATCCAATGGAACTTGATCGATGGATAAAAAACAACAGACAACTTTACTATAAGGTAGATGTCTAATCACATCATGAGAAAAGAGAATATATCAACTCTTATTTTAAAAAAAATCAAAGCCTATATCATTGGATGGAAATAGTTCAAAAGGAAATTAAAGTCAGATTGTTGTAAAGATCAAGTGGGTTACATATCTTAATGTCCCCATTGTGTGAAGATATAAATGATTTAATTATTATCCATTGAAACTCCATCACAAACATTGAAATAAGGCATTAATCTTAGATTACATCAAATAATATATAATAGGGTTGAAACTGGAGAAAATCTTAGAAACACTCAATGAATGGAAATTTTGAAATGGGTGAACCACCATTTGGTGTGCCACCATCATGGTGCCACAATTTTGGTGTACTACATTTATGGTGCCACTGTCTCTGTGTTCCACTTGTTTGATGTGTCTCCGTATCAAGGTTCCACTATTACAGTTCCAATGCCTTAGTGTGTCACTATCACAGTGCCATCGTTTTGGTGAAACTGTTTGTGAAAATGGATTTAGGGAAAACATTCAAAATAATCCACAATGACCCCAATGAAAACTACGAGAACACAATTTTCACAAAGGAATGTCTTGGTGAAATATATGTTGTTACAAACAATTAACTGGTGAGTTGGTTAATAGATCATTGAGTTTATTCAATATTTGAATTGCATTAATTAATTGGTGAAATAATTAATCGAACATTGGGAATAATAAATTGTTGAATTGATTATTGGGATATAGTGATTGTAAAATTAGGATATATATAGTTGATAAATTCATTATTATGATATTGATATCATTTATTGGGAACAATTATTTTCTAAAATAGTTTCTTTGAATTTTGAGATTTTGTTATAAGATTAATTTATTAATTATTTAGTTAAATATATTTTATTATTTATTAATTTGGAAATTAATTTAGGGGATTAAAATGATTAATTGATTATTTATATAATTTATAGAATTTTTGGGATTATTATATTACTGAATTAATTAGTTAAATTGATGTGATTAATTAATTTTTGGAAATAATTAATGGATTTATTGTGATTTAACAATTTTTTAGTTAATTAATGAGAATGAGATGATTAATGAATAACTGAATTAATTAACTAGAATGAAATGATTGAAATATTGAAGTGTTAATTAATGAAAATGAGATTATTAATTAATCTATGAATAAATTAATGAGATGATGAATGGTAACAATGGAATTCATATGAGAACTGAGATATAGATTGGTAACAACGACATTCTAAGATTGATACCATTGAATGGTAATAATGGAATTCATATTAGAAATGAGATCGATAATGGTAACAATGGAATTTTGAGACAGATATGAGATAGAATAGTAATAATGGCATTCTAAGTGATGAGTCCCTTTGGGATTTTCTAGACACTGGTGTGTGTCGAATCATGTATTGGGTTTCGAGTGTCCTATAAAACATTTAGAGTTTATATGATTAAATAAAAAATAATTTTATATGTCATAACTTGATAATTATGAACTATATTTATTTCATTACAAAGCTGTATACACAATTATTGACTAGATATTGTTTTAGACACTATTGGTGGTAGCCTAATGACTTATTCTTACGCCCAACTTGGTCTTCTTGATTAGTTCCAAAATAGATTATTGGATTATAGGAAATGTTTTGGGAAAATTTTCTATTTGATATGGATGATATGGGATAGATCATGAATAAGGTAACTATATTTTGTTTTTTACTCTCTCTAGAATTGTCATTATCTAAAATTTTGTTTTTACATTTTGACACATGGAACATACTTTTGGCAAGACTAATTTATTTTTCCGTTTTGACATTGTAAATCATGATTGGGTTATCATGAGATATTTGTGTTATTTGGGTACTTAATTTGATTATTTTTATTTATTTCCACTATTGCATTACTCCGATAATAAAAAATATAAAAGAGGGAATATTTTCCTATTGATTGATTGATATTAGACCCTCACTGCTAGTCAGCAGCTTCTAGTGTATGGGGAGGTATGCTTGAGGCCATATGTCTGACTTAATCAGGGTACTGGTGCAAGGAACAAAGGATGATATTTTATACCAAAAGGTATTGATATGTTTGATCAGAGGAGGAGGATATGTCACTTTTTATATGTGGGGAAAACACATTTTTTATTCTTGAAACGATTTTATTTTTAATGAAATTTTACCGCCCCCCCCCCCCCCTTGAGGGGGGGGGGGTTAGTAATGCACTATCATAGATCTATAAAGTTATAATGGTCCTAATATATACACATAATAACTTTTAGACCCCTTTATGGTCATTTTTACATGCTATATCTTATTTTTAGTCATTAATAATGCTCATTTTTACCTTATTCACTGTAATTATTTTTTATTACATTAACAACTATTTCTAGTCAAAAGCATAGTGGAACATAATTTAAATTGTAAATTATTCAAATTTAAAAAATTGAATCCATTTTGGAAGATTCCTATCATAGAATAGGAAAGAAATAATTTAAAATATATTCTCTAGATGTGACTAGATTGAGGGTTTTTAATGTAAAAAAGTAAAAAATTAAAACTATTTGAAATGTTTTTATATCCAATTTCAATTTGAAATTGATAACAACATCCTAAAATATATTTAATTATTTTATAATTTATAAAATTATACTTTTAGAACAATTTAAAATATAATTTAACTACTTAAATAAATTACATGAAAAAAAAATTTCCAATAAAATTCAGTGTTTTCACTATTCCAAAAAAAATTAAACTTTCTTGAAAAATACCAAAAAAGTAAGAAAAATAAATTTGTTTATTCTTCTTTAAAAAATTTGGGTTATTTTGTCCAATTTTAATTATAATATTTTAAAAATTATATTTAATATGGTTACTATAATGACCAGTTTATCCTTATTGGCTTGAGAGTACAAAGAGTCTTTACTATGCTTGAAGCGACATCCCCAAGGTGCGAAAGGCTAGCAATAAATGCCGAAGGGTTTAAAAACAATTGGGGGACGATTTACCCTTTTATAATATACCATAGGGCCAAAAACATTAACCGAAAAAATCAACTAAATGATTCATGATAAAAGCTAAGACAACTCGACCAATTATTTTATCATAAACCAACTTAAAGTACCACAGTGGAAACCGAAACTAAATCAGAGTAAACAGTGGAAAAACAAACTGAAATACTACAAGACGGCAACCCAAATCCATGATCCAAAAGCTCCAAGATCCAACATCATGAACCAACCCATGTATCATGAAGTATAACTATAAACATGTGACACTTTACCTTTGCCAACATCCTGGTATATGATATCTGCAAAAGCACCATCATGCCAAAGTAGGGGATGAGTAATGAAACATTATAGGTTTTCCCCAATGATGTCCCAACCCATGCCTCTAGGATAATACATGTTAGCACATTTATATAAAACAATTTATACAAAACAATTCCAAAACCATTCACAATATAACATGTTCCATGTCAAAAACAATTTCCAAAAAAACATCTTTCTTATAAAAAGCTAACAGGAAAAGATTCCAATAAAATTCTCATTTCCATTTTGGAACATTAATTCCATTTCAAAAATCCACAAAACCAACCATGCATGCAACCTGGACAACCCTATACTCATGAGGGATGAATTATCCTTCCAGTAATTTTTCACTTAGTGGACTACCTTGATCGGGGTACTTAACGCCCTTATTCATCCCTTTTGATGGGGATTGCTTCTTTCCCTTATCCACCCCAACCATATTATGGGGGTACATCTCACACTTATCCATCGTAATGCATATGAACAAACACCACAACCCATGAAAATCCATGCCTAAACCACATGTTCCCAAAACCTTTCAATAAATTATCAAACCTTTCACTGAAAACCATATCATTCAGCAGAAAAACATAACCAGTTTAAAATGGCATTCTAAATTCACTTCAAAAAACACATTACAAAAACACACAATATCTATCACTTGTTACTTAAAAGGGGTTACAACTATTCTATCATAGTAGATAACCAAACCATTTCAATCAAGGAAAAAAATTTGAAACTAATCCTTCATGTTCTAAGAATGAGGATTCAAGAGTGAAGCCACCTACCTCAAAACATTAGGAAAAACCAATCAACAGATGAAGAACGCCAAAAAAACCGAGTCAACTACTCACCAAAACCTCTTTAGATTCCTTCCCCTAATACCAAAAAAATGAAAACCCGACATAAATTTCATCCACTACCTTATATCTACCAACCTTGGGAGTAGATCTAATGATCCATCAAGAGGGAAGAAGGAGATATAATAATTATAAAGGAAACAAGACATAACTCGATCAACCGACCTCTAAATGCCAAGGAAAACCTATTGATCACTTCCAGAATGCCTGGTATGTGTTCTCCCACCTTCACCAGAGAAAACCTGAGTTAGGGCCGTATAGGTGCAAAACGAGTGGATTTAATGATAAAACAAATTAGATCGTTAAAAAGAGGATCTAATTAGACTATGTGCACAGTTAGTCCACACAGTTGGTCAAATTGTGTGCTAACCATGCAGTAGTCACTACTTGTAAGGGGAGCTCCGCACGGTTTTCCCATACCATGTGCATACCGTGTGGTCTACTCTGTCCAAAGTGACCACCAACTTCACGACTTCTGCATGATTTGGGAAACCTATGAGAAGCCTGTGTGTCAACACTTTTGGCCCATTAAACCTTTAAAAGTCTCCAAAAATTCCCCACCATTTCTTATATGTATCATGTACTTAAAAATCATAAAACAAGGGTTACTTACTAGAAACCGAGGGTAATACATTATCCACACCATTGGACTCTCCGTCCCCAGAATGTAGAAAACAATCTTTTTCTTGAAAGAGTTCTGGCCACTACTCTTTCCTTTCTTTCTCACGTTCCCATGTCTCTTCTTGAATCTGATCATGTTTCCATAAAAACTGCACTAGGCCGATGCTTTTTCCACGCAAGACTTTATCCTTCCTATCCATAATCTTTACAGGAATATGTACCAATAAAGAATCCAACTCTAGGTCAACGTAATGCCATCAGATCACATGGTCAGCATCAGACTGATACTTTTTCAACTGAGATACATTGAACACATTATACACTGAACTAAACCGTGGTGGTAATTCCAATCGATAAGCCACCTCGCCAACCCATTCCAATATCTCCAAAGGGACTATATATTGAGGAGTTAGTTTTCCCTTCTTCCCCAAACAACGATGTCCAATCCTTAGATAGATTCTAAAAAAGGCATGATCACTCGCCACAAACGACAACGATCTTCTGTGATGATCTGCATTAGATTTTTGACGACTCAGTGCCTTCTCCATCCTATTTTTTATCAACTGAATCTTCTATGTTGTTTGTTGGAAAAGGCTCGGCCCAACTAGTGAAGTCTCACTTGTTTCCACCCATCATAGTGGAGAACGAAAAGGACGCCCATACAATGCTTCAGATGGATCCATTTGTATTGAGGCATGATAACTGTATTTATATGAGAACTCCACTAAAGGCACATTCTCTTCCCATGAGCCACTAAAATCCATTACACATGCATGCAAGATATCTTCCAACTTTTTTATCATCTTTTGGGATTTTTCATCCATTTGTGGATGATACGCCGTAATCATATTCCATTGAGTTCCCATGTCTTTCTGTAAGGATCGCCAGAAATTATATGTGAACCTCAGATCTTTGTTTGACAAGTTTGAAACTACTATGCTTTATCTCTTTACCACTTCTCAGATATCGATTTTTGACAGATCCCCCAACGTATTAGATTCATGAATAGGGATGAAATGGGCTAACTTGGTAAGTTGATCCACTATCACCCATATTGAATCATGCTTTAGAACCGTTCTTAGAAGAACTGTAATGAAAACCATATCTATTTTCTCCCATTTCCAAACTAGAATTTGTAGAGACTACACCATACCAGCTGTTCTCTGATGCTCTTCTTTATCCTTCTAACAAGTTAAACACCTTGAAACCAATTCATCAACCTTCCGTTTCATGCTGATCCACAAAAATTGTTCCTTAATCGCATTATATATCTTCTATATTCCTGGATGAACAGACCATCTGGAATGGTGGTAAGCATGAAAGAGTTGTTCCTAAGAAGTTACAGATACGTACATCCGATCATGAAACTGCAAAACTAAACTCCCATCCAGCTTCCATCCCTCAATGGTCTCCCCACCATTGAGTTTTGAACTCATTACAACACAGTGTACATCATATTCCTATGCCTCCTTTACTATCTCCAAAAAATATGGAACAAGCGCAACTAGAAATAAAATTGCAACATCAGCTCAGTCTTCACATTCCATACGCATGTCGGTTAGGACCGACATCAACTGCCACTCATCTGAAGCTTCTTTTGCCAATTAAGAATACAATATTCTGCTAAATGCATCAACCACTAAATTTCCCTTACCTAGTAAATATATCATGTCAAAATTGAACATTTGAAGATACTCCATCCATCTCCTTTACCTCAGATTCAATTCTCGTTGTGAGAAGGTATGCTTCAAACTCTTATGATCTGTAAAAATAGTGAATTTTTCACCAAAGAGATAATGACGCCAAGTCATCAAGGCATGGACAACAGCAACTAACTCCTAAACATGTGTTGGGTAGTTCTTTTCATGCACTCTCAACTATCTTGATCCATAATCAACAACATGGTCTCCTTGAAAGAGAACACATCCCAACCCTAATCTAGAAGCGTCACAATACACCACGTACCCCTTTCCTGATTCTGGAAAAATCAAGATGGGTGTGGATGTAAGGCAAAAATTCAACTCTTGAAAAGATCTCTTAAATTCGACAGTATATTTAAATGCACTATTCTTCTTGGTCAATGTTGTCATAGGAGAATGTATTTATGAAAAGTCATGCACAATGTGTTGGTAATAACAAGCTAGACCAAGAAAACTACATATTTCTAAGATATTCTTCGGAAGTTTTCATGAATAAACAACTTCTATCTTTTCTGGATCCACTGAAACACCTTTCCCAGAAACAACATGGCCCAAAAAGCATACCTGTTCTATCCAAAAATCACATTTTGATAATTTGGCATACAATTGATGGTCACTCAATATTTCCCACACTATCTCTAAGTGTTTTTCATTCTTATCCCTTGTTCTTGAATACACCAATATGTGGTCCACAAACACCACAACAAAAGAATCCAGATATAGCTGAAATATCCAATTCAACAATTGAAAAAAGACTATAGGTGTTTTTGTAAGACCAAAAGGCAAGACTACATATTTTTAGTGTCCATATCTGCTTATGAAGGCTGTCTTTGGAATATCCCCCTATCAAACTCACAACTGGTTATATCCTGACTGCAAGTCAATATTAGAGAACCACTGATCTCCCATAAATTGATGAAACATGTCATCACTATGTGGAATTTGATATTTATTCTTTATCGTAACTTGTTTATGTTTACTATAATACACACATAGACTCAATGTTCCATCTAATTTCTTTACACACCAAATTGGGGATGCCCACGGAGACACTCTTGGCAGAATAAAACTATTGTTTTCTAGTTCTTACAACTACACATTCATTTCCATTAACTCCATTGGTGCCATACTATAATATGGAAGTTAAATAGGAATAGTCCCTAGAAAGAGATCAATCATAAAATCCGATACTCTTACAGGTGGTAACCCTGAGATATTTTCAGGAAAAACATCAGGAAATTGATCCGAAACTACTGGAAAACTATTATTCTTGATCTCTTCCATAGATTACAAGTTTAACGCAACCAACTGGTAATAGATTGTTTCCACTACTAGTTCCAACAAACCATTTTCACCTGCCTTCACCACTCTTTCTTCTCTAAAGAGATGCTCGACGCCATCATCAGTCACAAAACTGACTATTCTGCAATAACACTCGATGTGAGCCCTGAACACTATCAACCAATCCATACCTAGGATTATATCATAGACATCCATCTCCAACACAAAGAAATTCTATTTTAGCTAAACTCTATCCACAGTTATAGAACATCCTCTACACTCAAAGGCTCAACATTTTCATTCACTGAGATGAGTATGATGTTTTATCACAGAAGGCATCATTTCATGTTTTATGTTTATCAAATCATCAATACGAGAAGCATGAAATGAATGTGATATACCTATATCGAACAAAACTTGCAAGAGGGTAGAATTCAAAAGAATCGTACCTATCACCGTAGACAGTCCAGAATGGTCACCCACAATCACTTTTTCGGCTCCATACAATTGATTTGTTGCTACACTTTGCTCCTTATTGCCTTGTTGAGATTGCCCTGCTTGAGGAGTAATGGTGTTCCTGAAATCACCATATCTAGATCTGTTCTACTGGAAAGAATGATTTTTCTCTCCCCACCCTTTCAAAGCATAAGATTCTTATGACACTTGATAATTTCCACAAACACCCGACCGTGGAGCACTGTGATAATATCACTGAAGATGCGCTATCTTGTTGCAATTGTGGCATGATATCGGTGGTGCTGTACATTCTAGTTTCATGTGATCAATCGAGCCACATTGAAAACACTCAGCTTTCATCATGTGTCATTGGGGAAGATTCACCGATCCAGTCGTCTAATTATGATTCGCACTCCCACCTTGGAATTTGGTGTCCCTCTTCTGCTTGTTCCCTGCATTGGGGTTCCAACACATTCCTGTGGGTATCATCATCCTTCCTCCTCCGATTACTCATGAGATGTCTCTTTCATCTAGTGTTTCTATTTTTACCTTCTCCATATAATCCGTAATACAGAGCACAACAATCCTTGAGCGAATCTCCTGTCGCAACCCTGATTCAAAGATGCCTTCCTTCAACGACGCACTTGCAGCAACATCCAGTGCAAAGCGCACTAAATTCATGAATTTAGCGGCATACTCCCTGACAGAGAGATTCTCCTGCTTCAGGATGAAAAATCTTGTCGTCCTATGGATCTTAAACATGTGATGATAGAATTGTTTATTGAGCAATTCTTCAAATTCCTCTCACCCCAGTCCTTGATCGACCTTTCCATGCACCACTTGCTCCCACCACTTGCGTGCAAGATCCTCCAGCATATACTTCACCAACATTAATATCAATTCTACTGGTGTGCCGATGAAATCTATGATACGATTCATCCTACTCAGCCACACCTCTGCCATTTTTGGTTCAGAATCACCCCGAAAGATGGGTGGATTCTGCTTCTAGAACTGGACGGAATGGTCTACATTCCTTCACTCATCCTGCTGATTCCCCATGTCCACAGCCTAAAATTCATGTACAATACTTTGGACTATCTTCTGGTTCACTTGTGGCTCAGGTGCGACCACATTCTCCATAGTCTCTTCCATTTGGTATGTAGGACGCCTAATGGTTGCCACTTTCAATACAAACAACGCATGTTGTTAGTCTCTCTTCCTATCAATTGAAGGCATTTAATTTCAATTTCTATCACATCACTATCACAACATTTATTTCCAACCATCATGATTTTCCACATTTACCCATTTCTAAAAAGAAATATTTTGTTTATTTTGAAACTCAATCCATTTTCAAAATACATCAAACATTCTCTTTTCAAATTCTTTTATTTGAAAAAAAGTTTAAAATTTTCAGAAATCACGATTTTGGATGAAACCATAATCCATTTCTCAAAATGATATATGCACTCTTAGTGGTATGTCATTCCTCTAATGCATGTCATTCTCATATCAATGGATAAAATGATGATAATAAGATTTGTTCTCCTTTAAGTGTCTCAATAACACTTATGTATATAACTCCCTGTTAACTTGAAGATCAACATAAAAAGGTTAGCAACATCTTTTTATGCTCTACATTAAATGTTCTGACAATGTATGGACCCAATCATTTTGAATGGTATTTTTATTTACTCATGAATTATTTAATAGAGATGTTAATGGTTAATGCAGGAAGAAGAGTCGATGGCTTCATCTTGTAGACTCAAGCCTTATAAATCCCACTTATCAGAGATTGGGAAGGAGGTGGCATATTTGGGCTTCACTTTGGACCAAGCCCAAACCGATCTCTAGCGTGTCAAGCTTGAACAGAACCGCCTATGGGAGAAGTTCAAGTTAGTGTAGATTACTACTAGGGCGATGTTATCTGAGCCTCCCTCAGTTTCTCTCACCATAGAACACCTTACACATATGACATATGCTGGTGTTATAAGGGGCTATGTAACGAGACCATAACAAACTTGTGTATTCCTTTTATTTAAATAAATATTCTGATTTCTTCTTATGTTGAAGTTTGTGAATTTTTAAATGTTAGGATGAATATAGTATGCATATTTTAGATGAATTCTAGAAAAAGGATATTCAAAAATATTTATGAAAACCTTATATATTTAATTATGTGTAATGATTTTCAAAAAATGGTTTTCTACAAGTATGTTCAGTACGAAATTTAGAGTCTAATAAGATCAACTTAATTTTTGATGAATAGTAAATTAAGAATAGTGATTTTATGCTTAATATTAGTAATGTGACCAAATGGATTAGTAATCTCACTTAAAGAAAGTATTAATATAATATAGGCACCTTGATTAAGTAATGTGATTCCATAAAATAGGTGAATAACCGTTTCAGAAATTATTATTCAAGTATTAGTGTCTTCGGGTGAATAGTGTTTTTTAATTAAAAATTAAATTAAAAATATTTTGAAATTTATTTTTATAAAATGGATTTCATTTTTGAACTCAGTGCATCGATATTATGTTAAGGTGATTTTTGGGGATATTTCTGAAATAAATGAATTTTCTTTGAATTGTGTATTTATTTAAAAATTAAATTAAATATATTTAGAAAAATATTTTTATAAAATGGAGTTCATTTTTGAAATTAGGGCATTGATATTTGGTTAAGGTAATATTTTTGGATTTTTCTGAGATAGTTGATTTTTTGATGAATAGTGAAAATACAGTTTTTATGTTATGAGTGTTTAATGATATCATAACTGAATCATGATGATGTGATGAGATATTTTAAGGGATTTATGACTAAAGGGGATGAATTATTGTATGAGGGGTCCCATTTGGCCAAAACCATGGGCAAGCCCATAGTTTTTCCAATACCACCAATGAGGTGTCCCTTGGCCATTAATGCCTTGTCCACTCACATTCCCTATAAATACCCACCCTTTCCTCTTTTATTTTTCACTCCCAACTCTCCCCAAACGAATCTATAGTCTCTTTACAACCCAAATGGTCCTCCCAAGGTTCCCCCAAGCCCTCAAGGTCCCAAAAATTGAGTTTTAAGAGTTACGTTTTAAGGTAATGGATCATACCTCTCTCTTTCTTTCCAAGTACTCTCTTTTATGTCAGTTCTTTTATGCTCCATGTTCATATGTTGGAGGATGTTATATTATATTCATCCTACTATCCTATTCATTTTCATATGATTAGAGTACCCCTCTTTCTATTTTCAATTCATTTTAAGAATTTTTTAGTGGTGCCGTTAGGCTTCCAAATTTTTAAGGGATTCTTTCACGCATCTTGTTTTCAAGATCAATTTTCATTTAGAGTCTTTCAAGTTCCTTTTTATTATGTTGGGTTATGATATCTATATCAATAATAATTATATTTTATGTTCATATAATGAGATACCCCATTTGATCTGGTCAATTGATTTTTTTTACATTTTAAATGACGCTGTTAGGCTGCAGAATTTTCATAAGAGAAATCTTATTTTTGTCTTACTTCAATGTTTTTCATTTCATATGGTATGTATTTAAAATATCATTACCATGCTCTTATATCGATTATATTTTGTCCCTATACTTTTTTATGAATCATTTATGAGTGCGTGACCCATTTACCCTCTCTATTCAATTTTTTCTAAAACCCTATAACATAGCCGTTATTCTGCAGAATTTTCATCTCAAAATGCCTCTCCCTTTTTCTCAAATACTTTTATTTTATTATGTGAATACCCAAATATCTTTATTCTACCAGGGTATTCACATATATATCAAAATGTTCTATTTTCAATTATGGTATTTACATAAATGAAATCCACTTTCCTTTTTCCACCGGTTTAAAGTGACATAAAGATCATTTCATTAAAACAGTTTTTAAAAAACGTTATGATTATGAAATGAAACCCATTTCCTTAATGCAATATGAGTTATTTATGAAATTTTTGATGATGATATATGTGGATCACATGATAATAAAGGATAATTTAATGGTGTGCCCTGATAGCGCTCCAATTCATTGGGTAAAGACTTAATCTCTATAGATGACCATTTTTAACGACTCCTTGGTGAATAACGTTGGTAATTTTTAATGACACCTTGGGGACGGACCCTGGTGAAACAGAAATTATTGTCTATGTTAAATTTTTTAGCCACATATTCACGTTATTAAATTTTTTATTTTTATTATGACGTGCCTTATTATTTCTTTTTCATTCCTTAATGTGATTTTCATGACATTATTGATCTATCTGAAGTTCACATGTTAAATATTTCCCATTGTTTCCCTTACTTGGCCTTCTACTCACCCTTTCTTTTGATGTATGTCCCCAGGTTATGAGATGAAGTAATGAACCTAGGATTAACATAAGGATAACCCTTTCAGGTGTTTAAGAAGAATGTTTTATGTTTTCATGTTTTATGTTCCTGGTTTCCACGACATAAACTATAAAGATCCTCGGTTTTGTAAAATGTGATGAAAAGTTATGTTTTAAAGTGGCGGGATGCGATAGTTGGTGTCAAAGGTAGGTTTAGTTATTTTTGGAAATTAGGACATGAAAACTATAGGAAGAAACTTATTGAAATGTTTAAATATAGGAACTTTTCCTGGTATTTTGGTGAGTATTGAGTTAGTGGTTTATCAAACAAATACATCCCTGTCTGGATATGAGCTGGTAGAGGCGGATCTGGCACAGATGTACATAAGGGTAAAACCTGAAAACACCACTTTGAGCTAGACAGGAACTGGAACTGGTGGACGACAATAGGCCTTGATGCACTCTTGGTTACGAATCTGCTAGGGGATATGTTTGGTTAATCGCAATCTTATTATGAATCATTATGAAGGAATTATAGAGAAATATAATTTATTAAGAATGAAGTTTTAAGACGTAGAATTACCTATAGTTAAAGGATTCATAAATGATACTGGTTTCTCACTAAGATTTTATTCTTTTAGAAAATGGCGGCCAATAGGAGGAACCGTGAAAATGGTGACCACAATGGACCATGCGCTAACTGCCCTCCGATGGAAGCCGGAATGGAAACATTCATGAGAATGACGAACCAAAATATTCAAGTTTTGTTTAATTACATGAATCAAGATGAGAGGCCGATCTCACCGCGAAGGGAAAAACATTCTATCGAGTCCTTCATGTGTCAACAACCACCAATATTTAGTGGATCTACAGACCTTTTGGTTGATGAACAATGTATAAGCTCCATTGAAAGGTTCTTTTATGTACTTCATTGTTCAGAACAAGAAAAATTCACCCTTGTTGTTTACTACCTAGAGGGGGAAGCTGATCAGTGATGGTCACTGATAAAAAATAGAAAGCCAAGAGGAGAAATGGAAACCTTGGAGTGGGAAGAGTTCAGGGGAATATTCTTCAATAAGAATTTCCCTCGTTTGATGAGAACGAGAATAGAGAATAAATTTCTTGAGCTGAAACAGAAGGAGAACGAATCTGTTGGAATCTACGAGATGAAATTCACAAGGATTCCCCAATATACCTCAAGATTTGTCATGGACCCTAATGGGAAGGTTAATAGATTCTTTGGTGGACTACGACCTCATCTGCAAAAGAATCTAGCCAACAGGGACTATGATAGCTATGAATAAATAGTTCGAAGTGCTATGAAAGTCGAAATGGAGAATGGTGAGGTACATTGGTCTCACAAATCTAATGAGAAGAAGAGAACTCTAGAACCAATCTTGGGAAGAAGCTTTGATCAGGGAAGAGGTGGAAAGAAAATTCAACTTTCCACATGCAATAAATGTGGGAAGAAGCATTCGGGGCACTACTTGATCGAAAGTGGAAAGTGCTACAAGTGTAGAAAAAGAGGCTATATTTCTTGGAATTGTCGTATTGAGGTGAAGCCTCAACTCCCCAACACTAACGATAGAGGAAAGATGGTTCTAGCCCTACCCGAAGTCCAATTCTTCATGTGTGGACAGCTTGGTAACTTATCTAATCACTGTCCAAATCCAAGGGCAGTGGAGGGGAATCACCATCAACCTCGGCAAAGTCCAGGGGAGAAAGGTCGTGCTTTTGGTATCACAACAACTAAATTTGAAGCTCCGAATGACATGGTAGTAGGTACTCTTGTTGTCCTCTCAAATCTAGCAAGTACATTGTTTGATTCTGGTTCTACGCATTCCATCCTTTCCTCTGAGTTTGCAAAGAATTTAGAATCAATCACCGAACTGCTAGAGGTAGAGTTGTCAGTCAAGACTGCATGTGGGATTATCGGTGCATCAATAGTGTTTATATATCTAGTTTTTACTTTAGTTAGAACAATATTATCTCAAATCTAGTAGTCATTCCCATGTTGGAATTCGACATAATATTAGGGATGGACTGGGTCTCAAAGTATAATGCTATGATCAAATGAAGATGTAAGGAAATATCAGTAGTCTTGAGTGAATGACCTAAAATTATCTTCCTTGGAGAGATTTTCCAACCTGATCCTTGTCTAGAGGTACCTCCTATATCCTTCTTTATGGAGTTAATCAGTGAGGATGAAGAAGAAAAACAGATTATTCAAATATAATTTGTTCCGATTTTTTAGGAATACATGGACGTATTTCCTGAGGAGTTAACTGGACCTCCCCCAAAAAGAGAGGTAGAGTTCTTCATTGAACTTCTACCTTGATCTCAACTGATATCAAAGACCCCCTATAGAATATAAAATGTGAAGCTAGAGGAGTAAAAGAATCTACTCCAAGACTTGTTAGAGAAGGGGTTTATCTGACCGAGTGTGTCTCCTTGGGGAGCACGAGTTCTCTTTGTGAAGGAGAAGGATGGATCAATGCGGCTATGCATTGATTATAGAGAACTAAATGGGATCACAGTGAAGAAAAAATACCCTCTTCCATGAATTGATGATTTATTTGACCAACTTCGTGGGGCTCAATTCTTCTCCATGATTGATCTTCAATCTGGTTATCATCAACTGAGGGTGAAGAAGGAAGATATTTCAAAGACCACCTTCTGATCAAGATATGTGCATTATGCATTTAATGTTATGCCCTTCGTCTTGACTAATTCTCCTACTCTTTTCCTGGATTTGATGAATAGAGTCTTTACGGACCACCTTGATAACTTTGTGGTAGTTTTTATTGATGAAATTTTGATATATTTGAAAAGTCATGAGGAAGATGAAGATCATTTGTGGGTCATTTTGCAAACTCTGTGGAAGGAGAGGCTATTTGGAAAGTTCAACAAGTGTGAGTTTTGGTTACAACAAGTGGATTTCATGGGGAATATAGTAACCAATGAAGTAATCTCAGTTAACCCTACAAAGACAATGGTTGTGGAGGAGTGGCCTCAACCCACAACAGTAACTGAGATTTGTAGATTCCTTGGTTTAGCAGGATATTATAGGAGGTTTGTGAAAAAAAATTCACAGCTTTCTAATCCACAAACCTTGTTGGCTCGAAAAGGGGTTAAATTCATCTGGACAAAGGAACATGAGTAGTGTTTCCAGGAGCTAAATAATAGATTGGTTATTTCACCTGTGTTAACACTACCCTCTGCGGATAAGGATTCGTTATTTTTAGCGATGCATATCTAAAAGGCTTTGGTGCGTCCTCATGAAAAATGACAAGGTCATTGCTTAAGCATCTAGATAGTTGAAGATTCATGATTAGAATTTTCTTACGCATGATCTAGAACTAGTGGCTGTTTCTTTTGCTCTAGAGATATGGAGGCACTATCTTTATGGGGAGAAATGTGATATATACACCGACCACAAATGTTTAAAATATATTTTCACGTAGAAAGAATTGAACATTAGACAAAGGAGAAGGTTGGAGCTTATTAAAGTCTATGATTGTTCAATTCATAATCACCCTAGATGAGTAAACCATGTCTCAGATGCATTAAGCAGGAAATACCCTATTGTTATGGAAACAATGATGATCCTAGGAGATCCCTTGATTAAGGATATAGTAAATCTAGACATGGGAATTGTAAGGGAAGGGTCATAATCAACCCTATCCCAAATGATTTCTCAACCTTCATTACTAGAGAGGATCAAGAAGGATAAAAAAGAAGATCTTTTGTTGTAGGAAATGTTTGGGGCTATGAAGGATGGGATGTTTCCTGATTTCAATATTGATCAATAAGGTGTGCTGAAATTTTGTACAAGACTATGTGTTCCATGTATTCTGGGGATAAAGAAAGAACTGATGGATGAAGGTCATAGCTCTAACTTCTATATACATCCAAGAAGCACTAAAATGTATAGAGACCTTTATGATCATTATTGGTGGGATAACATGAAGAGGGAGATTGCTGATTACACTACAAGGTGCTTGGTGTGTCATCAAGTAAAGGCAGAACGACAACTTCCTAAGGGGGTATTACAACCACTACCCATATCAGCATGGAAGGGGGACAATATCACTATGGACTTTGTCACTGGTCTCCCAAAAACATCCAAAGGAAACAATGCGATATTGGTTATTGTGGACTGTCTCACCAAGACTACCCATTTTATCTCCATTCGGGAATATTTCTCTTGGATCAACATGACAAGATATACGTGAAAGAAGTGGTAAGGCTGCATGGGGTAGTACTATCCATCGCATCTGATCGTGATCCAAGATTCACATCAAAATTCTTGAGGAGACTTCAACATGCTCTGAATACTGAATTGAATTTTAGTACGACCTATCATCCTTAAACTAATGGAAAATCTGAAAGGACTATTCCAACACTTGAGGACATGATGAGATTATACTCAATGGAATTTAAAGGTGTATGGGAACAACACCTCCCACTACTTGATTTCTCATACAACAACAGCTTCCATTCGAGTATTCAATTGGCACCCTATGAAGATTTGTATGGAAAGCAATGTAGAACTCCTACTTGTGGGGATAAAGCCGGTGAGAGAAAGATTCTTGGGCCTAATCTTGTGTAATAGATGACAAAAAAGGTTCTTTCCATCCGACAACACTTAAAGGCTGCTCAGAGTCGGCAGAAGAGCTATGCTGACAACCGTCAAAGGGACTTGGAGTTTGGTGCGGGCGAAAAAGTCTTCCTTTGAATTTTTCCATAGAATAGAGTCATTCGGTATGGAATGAAAGGGAAGGTTATCCCTAGGTACATTGGCCCCTATGAAATCCTTGATCGTATAGGATCAATGGCCTATCTTCTAGAACCTCCACCGAACCTAACTCAAGTTCATTATGTATTCCATGTATCTCTCTTGAGGAAGTACATACCTGACCCTTCGAATGTACTGAACCCAGAGGTGGTACAACTGGAACATGACCTCTCTTATGAGGAGCAGCCAGTGGAAATCTTTTACCATAGAGACAAGGTTCTACAGAAAAAGACTACCCACCTTTTGAAAGTGTTGTGGAGGAATCATAAGTACGAAGATGAGATGGGGGAACCTAAGGAGACAATGAAGCAAAAGTAACCACACCTTTTCGACAAGGCCTTTGGTTTAAAATTTTGGGGACACAATTTCTTATGGGGGGGAGAATGTAACGAACCAAACGTTTTGAATGGTATTTTTATTACTCTTGAACGATTTAGTAGAGATGTTAATGGTTAATGTAGAAAGAAGAGTCGATGGCTTCATCCAGTAGACTCGATCATTATAAAGCCAACTTATCAGAGCATGGGAATGAGGTGGCATATTTGGGCTTCTCTTTGGACCAAGCCCAAGCCGAACTCCAGCGTGTCAAGCTTGAATGGAACCGCCTACAGGAGATGTTCAAGTTAGTGGAGATTACTACTAGGGTGATTCTATCTAAGCCTCCCTTAGATTCTCTCACCACAGCACACCCTACACAAAGGTCATATGCTGGTGTTATAAGGGGCTATGTACTGAGACCATAACAGCCTTGTGTAATCCATTGATTTAAATGAAAAATGTGATTTGTTCTTATGATGAAGTGTGTGAATTTTCAAATGTCTGGATGAATATAGTATGCATATTTTTCGATGAATTCCAGAAATAGGATATTCAAAAATATTTATGTAAACCTTAAATAATAAATTATGTGTAATGATTTTCAAAAAAATGGTGTTCTACAAGTATGTTCATTACGAAATTTAGAGTCTAATAAGATCAACATAATTTTTTGTTAATAGTAATTTATGAATAGTGATTTTATGATTATGTATAGTAATGTGACCAAATTGATTAGTAATATCACTTAAAGAAAGTATTAATATAATCTAGGCACCTTGATTATGTAATTTGATTCCATAAAATAAGTGAATAACCGCTTCAGATGATATTATTCAAATATTAGTTTTTTCATGTGTACAATGTTTTTAATTAAAAATTAAATTAAAAATATTTAGAAAATTATTTTTATAAAATGGATTTCATTTTTTAACTCAGTGCATCGATATTATGTTAAGGTGATTTTTGGGGATTTTTCTGAAAAAAATGAATTTTTAGTGATTACTGTATTTATTTAAAAATTAAATTAAAAATATTTGGAAAATTATTTTTATAAAATTGAGTTCATTTTTGTAATTACAGCATCGATATTTTGTTAAAGTGAATTTTTTGGATTTTTCTGAGAAAGTTGAATTTTCAATGAATAATGACAATACAATTTTTATATTACGGGTGTTTAATGACATCGTAATTGCATCATGATGGTGTTATGAGATATTTTAAGGGATGGAAGACTAAAGGGGATGAATTATTTTATGTGGGTTCCCATGTATCCAAAACCATGGGAAAATACAATGTGCAAGCCCATGGTTTTTTCAATACAACCAATGAGGTGTCCTTTGGCCATTAATGCCTTGTCCCCTCACTTTCCCTATAAATACCCACCCATTCCTCCTTTTGTTTTCACTCCCAAATCTTCCTAAACTAAGCTCTGGTCACATTATCTCCCAAAGGGCCCTCCCAAGGTTCCCCCAATCCCTCAAGGTCCCAACCTTTGAGTTTTAAGAGTTACGTTTTAAGGTAAGGGATCTTTCCTCTCTCTTTCTTTCCAAGTACTCTCTTTTATGTCATTTAAATTATGCTTTATGTTATTATGTGGGAGGATATTCTTTTATATTCATCCTACTGTCCTTTTCATTTTCATATGATGAGACTCCCTCTCTCTCTATCATCAATTCATTTTAACAATGTTTAAGTGGTGTCGTTGGGCTGCCGAATTTTTAAGGGATTCTTTCACCCTTCTCGTTTTCAAGATCTATTTTCATGTCACGTATTTCAAGTTCCTTTTTATTATGTTGGGGTATGATATATATATATATATATATCATACTGATATTTTATGTTCATATGATGAGAGACCCCATTTGGCCTCATCAATTCATTTTTTTGATGTTTTAAATGACGTCGTTAGGCTGCCGAATTTTCATAAGAGAAATCTTATTTTTGTCTTCCTTCAATGTTTTTCATTTCATATGGTATGTATTTAAAATTTCATTACCATGTTTTTCTATCCATTATATTCTGTCACTATACTATTTTATGGATCATTTATGAGTGGGTGACCCATGTCCCATCTCTTTTAAATATTTTCTAAAACCCTATAACATAGCTGTTATGCTGCAGAATTTTCGTCTCAAAATGCCACTCCCTTTTACTAAAATTCATTTGTTTTATTGATTGAATACCCAAATCTCTTTATTCTATAGGGGTATTCACATATATCTCACAATTTTCTATTTTATATTTGGGGATTTTCATACATGAAACCCACTTTCATTTTTCTGTGGGTTTAAAGTGACATAAAGGTCATGTCTTTAAAACAATTTTTTAAAAAATGTTAGGATTATGAAATAAAACCCATTTCATTATTGCTATATGAGTTATTTATGAAATTCTTTAGGATTATATATTTGGATCACATGATAATAATGGAAAATTTAAGGGTTCTCCCTGATATTTCTCTAATGCATTGGTTAAAGACTTAATCTCTAGAGATGACCATTTTTAATGACGCCTTGGTGAATAACCTTGGTAATTTTTTATAAAACCTTGGGGACGGAACTTGGTTAAACAAAAATGATTGTCTATGTAAAATTTTGTAGCAACATCTTCATGTTATGAAATAAGTTATTTTTATTATGATATTCTTCATGATTTCTTTCTCATGCCTTAATGTTCTTTTTCATGACTTTATTGATCTATCTCAATTTCACATGTTAAATGTTCCCCCTTGTTTCCCTTACTGGGCCTTCTGCTCACCCTTTCTTTTGATGTCTGTCCCCAGGTTATGAGATGCAGTAATGAACCTTGGATTAACATAAGGGATAGCCTTTCAAGTGTTTAAGATGAACATTTTATGTTTTCATGTTTTAATTTCATAGTTTCCACGACACTAAACTTTAATGATCCTCTATTTTGTAAAATTTGATGAAAAGTTATGTTATAAATAGCCGGGATGCAATAGACAATCATACTTCTTTCTATGATGACCACCCAAGGAATATACATGCAATAATTCAACGCCAAGACCAACAAAAACTGATGATTACTTGTTCTATAATGAAAGGAACAAGATGATTGCATTTATACCCCTAGGACCGAACAATCTGATACCATTTGTAATGACCCAATTATCCTTATTGGTATGGGAGAACAACGAGTCATTACTAGGCCTTAAGAGACATCCCAAATGCACCAATGGATGGAAACAAATGCAGAAGGGTTTCAAAACAAGTGGGGGTGATTTACCCATTTAAGACTTACCACAAAGCCAACAAACATAACCAAAAAAATCAACTAAATTATGCATGATAAAAGTTAAGACAACTCAACCAATTATTTTATCATAAACAACCAAAAGTACCACAGCAGAAACCAAAACTAAATCAGAGTAAACAGTGTAATGACAAGCTAAAGTAATTAAAGATGGCAACCCAACTCCACGCTCCACAATCTCCAAGCTCCAACATCACGAAGCACCACATGTATCACGAAGTAGTGCTATAAACATGAGACACTTTACATTTTCCAAAATCCCGTTATATGTCATCTGAAAAAGCACCATCGTGCTAAAGAAGGGGGTGAGTGATGAAACTCAATATGTTTTCCACGATGATTCCCAACCCATGCCTCTAGGATAAAACATGTTAGCACATTTATATAAAGAAATTTATATAAAAAAATCCCAAAATAGTTCACAATATAACAAGTTCCATGTCAAAACCATTTTCCAACAAAAACCATCTTTGCCAAGAAAATCATCCCAGAAAAGTTTTCAATGAAATTCTCATTTCCATTTTGGCACCTTCATTAAATTTCCAAAATCCTCACAACCAACCATGCATGCAACCTAGAACTCACTACACTTGTGAGTGGTGAGTTATCATTCCACTAAGTCATCACATAGTGGAATACATTGACAGGGGTAATTCGCACCCTTATCCATCCCTTTTGAAGGGGGTACTTCTTGCCCTATCTATCCCAATTCATACGAACACAAACTACAACACATGAAAATCAATGAAAAAACCAAGTGTGTTCAAAATCTTTCAATAAATCATCAAACCATTTATTTAAAACCATTTCTTTTAGTAGAAAACCATACCTAGTTTAAAATCACAATTGTAAATGAACATTAAAAATCACTTTCCAAAAACACACAAATTCCATCACCCATTACATAAAAGGTGTTTCAACAATTATTTCATAGTAGATAAAAAAACAATTTCAATCAAGGAAAAAAAATTGAAATTAAGCCTTTATGTTCTAAGAAATAGGAATCGAGAGTGAAGCCACCTACATCAAAAAATTAGGCGAAACCAACCAACAGACGAAGTACGCCAACAAAACCGAGTCAACAACTCCCCGAAACCTCCTTAGATTCCTTCCCCTAGTACCAAAAAAACCAATACTCGACATAAAAGTCATGAACTACATTAGATCTACCCAACATGGATGTAGATCTAAGGATCCATCAAGAGGTAAGAAGGAGATCTAAGAAAACTAAAGGAAACGAGACTTACCTCGATCAACCTGCCTCTAAATGCCAAGGAAAACCTCCGGATCACTTCCAAAATGACTGTTAAGTGTTCTTCCACCTTCACCAAATCAAAATCCCATATAAGTGCCGTATAATAGAAAAAAAGAGTTGGTTTAATGATAAAATAGATTTGATCCTTAAAAATAGGATATATGTTGACTCCATGCAGTCTCCTCTGTCCAAAGTGACCACCACCTGTACGGCATTTGCACGGTTTGGGAAACCCGTGCGAGGAACATGCATCACCCCATTTTTTCCATTAACAATTTAAATGTCTCCAAACATTACCAACCATTTATAATATGAATCATGTACTTAAAAATCATAAAACAAGTGTTACTTACTAGAAATCGGGGGTACTACAGTTACACCATTAAATGGCTATAAATTTATATTTCATTAAAATACATATTTTTATTCATAAAATTTGATTTATTATTATATATTTCCTTACATATCAATTGGATGAGAGTTGAAAAAATTATTAAAAATATAAAATATAAATATTATTTAAAGAATTAAACAAAGGTTTTTGTTTCAATTCATTAAGATAAAATGGAGTTTTACATTAAAGAATAGTTTTCTTCGGAAATGAATTTATTTATTCTCAAATTGTTCTTACATTCATTCCAAACTAATTAATAGCCTAAGGATTCATTTTATATACACGTGTAAACTATTATTTCGTAATGTATTCAATCACATTAGTATCATCCATTCTAATGGTGAGGTGGTGACTATAATAATATCTTAATGACAATATTAATAGTATATTTAAGTTTAGTAAAACATTTACCTACATCTAACCCAATCTATATAAGGAACTATGAATTTTATATAACACAAGAAAATAAAATCTTTTCATGTATCTTAAATATATGTGTTTAGTGTTGTACATGATTAAAATGGTATTTCATGTACAATGAGCCAAACATAGTTCTATCAAATAACACTGGCTATATTCATTGTATCGTTGAATGGAAAATGTCAAAAATCATAAATTGATTCCAAAATTTATTCCATAAAACAAGGTGTTTATATTTTTTATCATAAATGTGAATATAATTGGTGGTGATCTTTAATTATGAACATTATATTAAATAATTATATTTATACCACGTATTAGAAGATATTTGAAGTGATTTTTTATGAAAATTAATTACTTATTATTACACTTAATAAAATAAAAAAGAAAATTTATGGAGTTGATTCATATGGAAGTTGTTCAGTAGATGGTTTTGAAATAAAATCCATATTGGAATGTTATTCAATAAATTTTATTTCATTCCATGAAAGTAAAATTTATGGAATTTACTCATGTTTAAAACCAATAACATAATGAGATTTGGTTTTAATGGAATATATGATTTTTGAGGTAATTATTTGATGTCCTAAAAGTGTTGAGGTAAAGAGGTTAAACTATTAAATATATCATTAATTCATGTATTATATGTTCTTAAGGTGGTTTGAATTGGGAAAACATAAAGTTATCAAATATGGATGAAATCCCCTAACATTTCCAAAATGCGGTACACAAAATTATTGGTGGTTTTTTACTGGATCAGGAAAATTATACTAGAGTGGAAAATTAATAAATGTGTATCTTGATAATGATGAAATGAATATTGGCCACACCAATAATTGTAAAATAGGATTTATGTTATATTTGGAATGTTTTAATTTTAATTTAATTATACATCATGAATATATATTTATGATGTTAATGGCCTAAGAAAAAAATTAACATAATAGTAAAAAAGGCAGGGAATGTCATTTTTTTGATCCTATGGAATATGTTATAAGGCCCCAGCGTTAAAACATACTTAATATTGAATTAAATGAATAATTCACATTGAGGAACTTTTGAGGTTTAGAGTTTTAGAGAATTAGGACATAACTATTACATCTAAAGAAATTACAAAGTAGAAACTTCTACTAAGTTTCCATAAAATAAAAACTCTTAAAAAGAAACATGTCTTGTTCCATGTTTTAGGTATCATGACATTCCCTTGATCCCATCCTTGACCCTATTCCACGTTAAGTCATGTGAAAAACATTTCAAAAACATGGTATGGGCATAAAAATCTCAGTAAGGGATACACAAATAATGAAAACTATTTGTTTTTCAAAACAACAAGTAAACCATGTATACTTTTTCAATGTAATAATTTTCACCTTTATGAAGTAGTAAAAACTATTCACTGAATAAAAGTCCATTACTTACCCATCTGTAACCAAAATATTACCATAAAACCCATATAAAGATCACATAACATATAAAGCTAACTTGGGATATAAACATACTTAAATGGAATAACCATACGGTCGACTTCCACACATACTTAATAGAATAGCCATACAGCTGACTTCCATACCCAATGCATTGGAGGTTATAATGTAACCACCCGTCCTGGTATTCATGGCACCACCCGTCATATGGTTTATCATGTAACCACCCATCAAATGTCCAAGTACCATAATAAAATCATAATACATTAAACAAATATAATGCAAAGAAATCATTTCCACACTTTGATCACAATATATCACTTAAATATATTGACATAAAATATCCATTATAAAAACAATTTTCAATACCAAAATAAATAAAAGAGTATATGGTATTTATTTCATTTTAAAAAACATTACAGCTTGTTGAGGATGCCAAAGACCAAATAACACTCGTGCCGGCGGAAAAGGTCGTTTTCACCGTGTACGTTAAAAGTAACATTCCTTTTTGTCATTTAGTAAAACGATTCGTAGAAAAATATTCCATTTGTATAAAAGTAAAAGTCAAAGGGTTTTACACACTGTATAAAAGAAGGTTCTGTATAAAATGAAATATGCCTCAATGAAAGGAGATTGAGACAAAGTCCCTTACAGATTCGGTATCCATAGATTAAGGATAAATCAATTACATGATTATGTGTGAAAAATATAAATACACAAAATATAAGTGGATATTATGTGTAAAACAATCAGAGGTCATTCACACATAATCTAGGAAAAACAAAACCAATGACATATATATTTAACTCAATGAAATGAGATTGAGTTATGATTTCCGATACAAGTTCATCTAAATGAGATAAGAATTTATCAATGAGATGATTATGTGTAGAAGTAGTATATCCACACAATGGTTTGTGGAAACTTCAACATAGATATTTCACACATAATCTTGGCATAATAAAATCAAGAAGTAGAGGTTTAACCCAAATAATTGAATGTGGGTTAAGAAGTTCCCTTACAGAAATTCGACAGCCTAACAACATCACTTTAAAATTCAGAAAATGAGTTGATGAGAGATAAAAAGGGTATCTCATTACTTGTACATAAAATTTACATCAATTTGGATATAGAAGAACATATACCAACATAATAGTATTTGAATTAAAAGACATCAAAAAAGAAGTGTTTTAAAAAGAGGAGGGTCAAAGGTTCCTTTGCCAACTTGGGTAACTTTCGAAACGTACACCCTATTGAAGAAGGGTCATACAATGAATATGTAAATGTTATAAATGCAATTATATTACAAAAAGTGTATAATAATGGTAAGTACATACACCACTCAATGTAAATGGTGGAAAATGTAGCATAAATCTCACAGGACTAAAAGTGAGATGAACAATCCCTTACGAAAACTCGGCAGCCTAACGGCGCCACATAATACTTCCAAAAAAGGATCGATGAGATCAAATAGAGTCTCTATTCATATTAAAATAAAATGTAAAGAAAGAGGATTATAATTGAACATCCCCTATCATAACAAAGAGTAGCTTAAAAGAAGTGATATAAAGGAGAGTAGTTAAAAAGAAAGAGATAGGTTAGATCTCTTACGAGAATTCGGCAGCCTAACGGCGCCACTCAAAACATCCAAATTGATTGATGAGAAAAAATAGGGTCTCTCATCATATGAACATAAAAAGTACAGTATTAGTAAAAAAATAACATTGCAATCTTAATAAAGATGAGCTTAAGAGGAATGACATAAAAGAGTGTACATAAAAAGAAAGAGAGGAGTAGGATCCCTTACCTCAAGTCTGACTTGTCTTGTTCTTTTCATTATATTCCTTAATAATAAAAATTGGTAAATTGATCATTTCTTAAGTAAATATTTTAAAGATTATTATTCAGTTTATATCACATATTATAATGTTATAACAATTTGTTAATAATGTGAGTTCATATCAGACGTTTTTGTCGATGTTTGGTACAATAGTAAAAAATGAACTTGATTGAAAATGATATTCCATTAGTTATAAGTAAATCATCTCAAGAATAGTATTAATGATTTAAATATCATATATATCTAGTATATTTTCATTTTATACTACTCCATAACATTTGGAGATAAAAATAAATGAAATGCACCGTTCATGGAGATGGTAGGCCGTACGTACGCATGAACGCTATTTTCACTTCTTTGTCATATTAATGGAATTAAAAAATTATTGAGATATATATATATATATATTATAATTACAGTATAATATATATGTTATATAGGTCACATTTTTTCATTATATTCATTCTTTATACATTCCATTTATTGCATGAACGAGTCACATCACTTGAGGGGGCGGTAGTCCACACTTCCTCGTATGAAATTATCGCATTTGCACAACATGAAAAGAATAAATGCATTTTCTAAATATAAAATTCAGAAGCATATAGAAAACATAAATACCATATATATCATATATAAAATATAGTGACATCATAATGGACACCATTAAAGTTTTTAAACGCAGATTGAATGATGATCGTTTCGTGAGGCAGAAATTCGCCAACCACAGAAACAGTATGTTCTTTAACCATTAGACGAAGGTGTGTGTATGTTTAGCTTGAATACATAACATAACAACATCCTAGTATATTTAGGATAGTGGTTTTGTTACAAAATAAAGGAATAAAAATATTTTAGAGGGTTGGAGAAGCAAAATAAAACAAAAGAACACAAGTGAAGACATTACCTTAAAATCAGGTAACTCTTCTTGATTTGAGCTCAATGGATTACGTGGGAAGGATTCTGCCCAAAGTTGAGGCTTCAATTCTGAAGAGAGGGATGTGGGGAGATGAAATGGGCAGGGTTTGGCTGAGCCAAAGGCTTTAGAGGTGTGTGTAAGGTGGTAGAGGTGGGGGCCTTTTATAAGAGAAGAGGAGGGGCACTCTTGGAAAGGTATAAAATGTTACTTTATTATAAAATTATTTTCGGATTTTTAAGGTCCCAAAAGGATATATTTATAGGTTAAGGATATAAGGTTTCTAAATACACCCATCCAATAGGTTTTTGTCAAGTTTAGGTCTTATATTTTACATTATCGTTTCATTTTATTTAAATCATTAAATAATGAGGTAATCACTACATTATCATGGTGTCATAAATAATTTAATCTATTTAATTTCTAAAAAATATAAAAAAATATCATCATGTATGAAATCTTTTTATCTTTTTAATTAATATTTATAGTCAAAAATATTACTTGTATAACCCCTTCTAAAAATTGTTTTAGTAGAAAAATACATGTCTGTGACATTTTAATTTTAACTTTAAATAAAAAGGTATTAATGTCATTTTCCTACCAAAGTGGCTCCATGGGGTCCCCAAGTTGACCCATTGATTGAATTGATCAGCCATGACACATACAATGAGGGTAGGACATGTTTCTAGGTCATTAAATATTATTAAAACATTATTTTTACTTTAAATTACATTAATTACCTCTAATCGCGATTAATAAACTTAAAAGTTACTATTCAACAAAATATTATTTTAATCCCATTGAACCACATTTTAATTCTTAATGACAACCATGAATGTAGGATTTTTGAAATTCAAATAACAGAAGTGGTAAATTTTCATTTAAAAAATAAATCATTTTCTTTAACTACCACATTGTAGTTTCACTATTCATCAAAAATTGATGTTTTTCAGAAAATTACAAAAAATTCACCCTAGGCTATATTTGATATTCTGAATTCAAAAATGATGTATATTTTAAAAAATTCAAAACATATAAGTTAAATTAATTAATTTAATAATTAATTCCCGCTGTCAGAGCAAATAGCGTGTTTTTATGAAACAATAAGTATCAAAAGATTAACACTAGTTTAAGTCCAATTTCAAGATGAAATTAATTATAATGACCACTATTGGATTAAATATCAAAAATATATTCCAATTTAACTTTAAAACCAATTAAATATATAATCTAATCATATAAATAAATTATATTAAAAAGAGGTTTTGAATTAAAATACAACATTTTTTACAATTCATTAAAAAATGAACATTATCGGAAAAATACAAAAAATTTAATCAATGTTATTTTTGATGTCCCGATTCTAAAGAAGAATTTTATTTTGTCAAATATAACACATAAAATTGTCAAAAAGTGGATTTAAATGAGGTTCATCATCAAAAGGCGGTGAATCAACCTTTTAAAGAATATTAGAATATTTACGCTTAAAATTGGATTCACTCACATTTTTAATCCTCTAACATTGTTTGAAAAAATTAAAAATATTTGAAAAACATATATAATCATTTTGTAGTTAGTTCTGATCATTCCCGCCATTACAACGGCTAGGCGTTAACTACAATTTAAAATAATATTATTTTATTATTAGAGTGCAACGTAAGATTCCCAAGAAACTCGTCATTACATATTGGGTACGCCATCGAGCATATTGTTCCCTTTAATGTTATATTAATATTTTATTCAAAAATATAGATAAATGTGTAAATATCATATTCTTTATTTACCTGAGGTGTTACATCCTTCCCCCCTTTTTGGAATTGCGTCCTCGCAATTTTAAAATTGGGCTTGGAAACATCATTGAAAATCCTACATCGGAACAAGAGTCAGTAAAACAGTCACTTTAAAATAAATAAAGCGAAGTACAAAGGTCACCCGAGTTAACCCATACATGGATTCCAAGTATTAAAATATGGACATGGTGGAAAAAAGGGTCATGTTCTGAGGGAGAGTGATAGTAAACATGTCTAGGATAGAGTTAACCATAAGAAAATCACAAACTTGTGATGGGTTAAACGGTATTTGATTCCCTAGCATGAAAAGATAATATACAATATTTTTGTTTTTAGTTACTCTTAATTGAGGAATTTATTTTTGATCTTAATTAAATCATAATGAAACATACATACTTGTCATGTATACTTTCAACTATTACTAGATTCCTTAATCAAACTCATATTTTCTCCAAAAGATGAGTATTTAGGAAGACTTGTCCGCATTAATAGTTTTATAATCAACTTCCTGAGATTCACCTAATCCACAAAAGAGAACTATATATTTCCCTATGCCTTTAGACAAAATCCAAAACCAAAATTGTTAGTATGAGATCAGATAATCCACAAAAGTAATATCCTTTATAAAAAGAAAATCCATTCATAATCACCACAATTTTTCCAAAAAAACCCAAAGTTCAATGAAGACCATTAGATAAACAATTGTCCTTAAAATTCTTCAAAGTAAACCACACTAAGATTGAAACCCAAATATTGAAGGATTTAATCACATAGTCTTCCAAGGTACAAATTAACTTTTATCTCCAAATAAAATCAGTTCATCTTAAATTCTCATATTGAAAAGTAATTACCCAAATCACATATCCTCCATGATAGGTTAATCATTTCCATAGATAACCAAAAATAATCTTACTCTTGATTCCTAAAATAATCTATCTAAAAGGAATTAGTCAAACTAACCAGGGACTTCACGTAGTCCAGTGGTAGGCGATAAATACCAGTCGCACTTTGGTTGTTGGTTCGAATCCCGCAGCTTTCTCCGACACGATGGGTTGTCACACAGTCTGCGTGTTGTCCTTTTTCCAAAACTATATAATTCTTAAATCATTCCCCAAAATGAGATAAAATCTTCAAAAATATTCATAACATATTTTAACCTCGATTTTATCTCATGCCTTTCATTTTCCATCATAATATATAACAACCCATAAATGCCTCAAAATTAAGGATCATATAAACCCTAATGGTTACCTTTATAATTATTACCTGAACATCCACATCGATTAGTCATCTCATACATGATGCATTATAGAACATACCAAGGAACAAGTGGTTGATCATGACTCCTTGATAGTTGGTTTAGAACAACCATGAGTTTCCTCATTGAATCCCCCATTTCATCCAGTCCCTAAATCAGAGAACCACCACAGTTTCCTTCAAACCTATTGTCACTTTGGTGCCTGCTAGATCCATCCATTCACTAAAAAAAGAAATGTCAGTGTGATTATATCAACAATACCATCATGTACTAATGAGGAAGACAAACACTAAGATATACTTACTCATTCACTTTATCTAAAACTATTACTCTTTTTGAAATCCTAACCATTATATTAATGTCACTTATGCTTAAAGAATACCCTAACCTATAAAGTTATCTAAACCGACCTTTAATACCAACTATAAGGCCCCGACCTTAAACCTTACTTAATATTGAATTAAATGAATAATTCATATTGAGGATCTTTTCAGGTTTAGAGTTTTAGAGAATTAGGACATAACTGTTACATCTCAAAAGATTACAAAGTAGAAACTTCTACAATGTTTCCATAAAATAAAAACTCTTAAAAAGAAACATGTCAAGTTCCATGTTTTAGGTAGAATGACTTTCCCTTGATCCCATCCTTGACCCTATTCCACGTAAAGTCCTATGAAGAACATTTTAAAAACATGGGATGAGCATAAAAATCTCAGTAAGGGATACACAAAGAATGAAAACTGTTAGTTTTTCAAAACAACAAGTAAACCATGTATACTTTATAAAAGTAATACTTTTCAACTTCATGAAGTAGTAAAAACTATTCACTGAATAAAAGTTCATTACTTACCCTTCTGTAACCAAAAGATTTCCATAAAACCCATATAAAGATCACATAACATATAAAGGTAACTTGGTAAATAAACATACTTTAATGGAATAACCATGCGGTTGACTTCCACACATACTTAATGGAATAGCCATACGGCCGACTTCCATACCCAATGCATTAGAGGTTATATCATAACCACCTATCGTAGTATTCATGGCACCACTCGTCATATGGTTTATCACGTAACCACCCGTCAAATGTCCAAGTACCATTATGAAATCATAATACATAAAACAAATATAATGGAAAGAAAAAAGTTCCACATTTTGATCACAATATATCACTTAAATATATTGACATAAAAAATCCATTATAAAAACCATTTTCAATACCAAAATACATAAAATAGTATATGGTATTTATTTCATTTTAAAAAACATTACGGCTTGTTGAGGAATCCAAAAACCAAATAATACTCGTGGCGGCGGAAAAGGTCGTTGTCACCGCGTACATTAAAAGTAACATTCCTTTTTTCATTTAGTAAAACGGTTCGTAGAAGAAGATTTCTTTTGTATAAAAGTAAAATTCAAAGGGGTTTACATATCGTATAAAATATAGTTGTGTATAAAATTAAATATGCCTCAATGAAAGGACATTGAGATGAAGTCCTTACAAAGTCAGTATCCTTAGATTAAGGATAAATCAATTACATGATTATGTGTTACAAATATGAATACAAAAAATATAAGTGGATATTAAGTGTAAAACATTCAGAGGTCATTCACACATAATCTTGGAAAAAAACCAATGACATAGATATTTTACTCAATGAAATGAGATTGAGTTATGATTTCCGATACAAGTTCATCTAAATGACATAAGAATTTATCAATGAGATGATTATGTGTAGAAATAGTATCTCCACACAAAGGTTTGTAGAAACTAAAACATATAGATTCCACACATAATCTTGGCATAAAAAAATCAAGAAGTATAAGTATAACCCAATGAATTGAAAGTGGGTTAAGAAGTTCCCTTACAGAAATTCGACAGCTTAACGACGTCACTTGAAAATTTAGAAAATGAGTTGATGGGAGATAAAAAGGGTATCTCATCACTTGGAAATAAAATTTACATCAATAAGGATATAGATGAACATATCCCAACATAATAGTTTGCGAATTAAAAGACATAACAAAAGAAGTCTTTTAAAAGGAGGAGGGTGAAAGGTTCCTTTACCGACTTGGGTAACTTTCAAAACGTACCCCCCATTAAAGAAGGATCATAAAATTAATATATAAATTCCCATAAATGAAATTATATTACAAAAAGAGTATAATAATTGGAAGTACATACACCACTAAAAGGAAATGGTGGAAAATGTAGAATAAATCTCACGGGACTAAAAGTGAGATGAACAATCCTTTACGAAAACTTGGCTGCCTAACGACGCCACATAAAACTTCCAAAAAATGATTGATGAGATAAAATAGAGTCTATCATAAAATTAAAATAAAATGTACAGAATGATTAATATAAAATAACACCTCCCATCATAACCAAGAGGATCTTAAATGAAGTGACATAAATGAGAGTACTTAAAAAGAAAGAGAGAGGTTACATCTATTACGAAAATTTGGCAGCCTAATGGCGCCACTCAAAACTTCCAAATTGGATTGATGAGAGAAAATAGGGTCTCTCATAATATGAACATAAAAAAGTTCAGTAGGTGTAATATAAAATAACATCGCAATCATAAGAATGATGAGCTTAAAAGGAATGACATAAAAGAGTGTATTTAAAAATAAAGAGAGGAGTAGGATCCCTGACCTCAAGTCTGACTTGTCTTATTCGTTTCTTTATATTCCTGAATAATAAACGTTAGGAAATTTATAATTTATTAAGGATCTCTTTTAAAGATTATTATTCAGTTTATATCACACATTATAATGTTATAATAATTGGTTAATAATGTGAGTTCATATCAGACGTTTTTGTCGATGTTTGGTACATGAGTCAAAAATGAACTTGTTTGAAAATGATTGTCCATGTAGTTATAAGTAAATCATCTACAGAATAGTATTAATGATTTAAATATCATATATATCCAGTAAATTTTCATTTTATACTACTCCATAACATTTGTAGATAAAAATAAATGAAATGCACTATTCATGGAGACGGTAGGTCGTACGTACGCATGAACGCTACTTTCATTTCTTTGTCATATTAATGGAATTAAAAAATAATTTAGATATATATATATTATAATTCCAGTATAATATATATGTTATATAGGTCACATATATTCATTAATTTCATTCGCTATACATTCCATGTATTGCATGAATGAGTCACATCACTTGAGGGGGCTGTAGTCCACACTTCCTCGTATGAAATTATCGCATTTGCCCAGCATGAAAAGCATAAAGACATGTTTTAAATATAAAATTCAGAAGCATATAGAAAACATAAATACCATATATATCATATATAGAATATAGTGACATCATAGTGGACACCATTAAAGGTGTTAAAAGAAGATTGAACAATCATCATTTCGTGAGGCAGAAATTCGCCAACCACAGAAACAGTATGTTATTTAACCATTAGACGAAGTTCTGTGTAACTGTAGCAAGAATAATTCACATAACAACATCCTAGTATATTGTAGATTCTTGTTTTGTTACAAAATAAAGGAATAAAAAGAGTTTATAGGGTTGGTGATGCAAAATAAAACTAAATAACAAAAGTGAAGACATTACCTTAAAATCAGGTAACTCTTCTTGATTTGAGCTGAAAGGCATCCTTGGGATGGATTCTTCCCAAAGGTGAGGATTCAATTATTAAGATATGGATGTGTAGAGATGAAATGTGCAGGTGTTGGCCGAGCCAAAAGCTTTAGAGGTGTGTGTACGGTGGTATAGGTGGGGGCCTTTTATAAGAGAAAAGGAGGCGCACTCTTGGAAAGTTATAAAATATTACTTTATTATAAAATGATTTTTGGATTTTAAAGGTTCCAACAGAATATATTTAGAGGATAAGGTGATAATGATTCGAAATCCACCCATCCAATAGGTTTTTGAAAAGTTTAGGTCTTAGATTTTACATTATATTTTATTTTATTTAAATCGTTAAATAATGAGGTAATCGCTGCATCATCATGGTGTCATAAATAATTTAATTTATTTGATGTCTAAAAATTATAAAAAAATATCATGATGTAGAAAATATTTTTATATTTATAATGAATATTTATAGTAAAAATATGACTTGTATAACCCCATATAAAAATTGTTTTAGTAAAACAACACATGTTTGTGACATTTTAATTTTAACTTTAAATAAAAAGGTATTAATGTCATTTTCCTACCAAAGTGGCTCCATGGGGTCCCTAAGTAGACCCATGGATTTTCTTGGTCGGTCATGACACATAAAATGAGGGTAGGACATGTGTGTATGTCATTTCATATTATTAAAACGTTATTTTTACCTTAAATTACACTAATTACCTCTAATCGTGATTAATAAACTTAAAAGTTACTATTCACCAAAAATTATTTTAATCACATTGAACCACATTTTACTTCTTAATGAGAACCATGTATTTCAGATTTTTGAAATTAAAATCATAGAAGTGGTAAAGTTTCATTTAAACGAAAAATTAGTTTCTTTAACTAACACTTAGTGATTTCACTATTAATCAAAAATTGAAACTTTTCAGAAAATTAGCAAAAATTTACCCGAGGCTATATTTGATATTCCGAAATCAAAATGATTTCTATTTTAAAAAATTCAAAACATATAAGTTACATTAATTAATTTAATAATTAATTTTTGTTGTCAGAGCAAATAGCGTGTTTTTATGAAACAATAAGTATCAAAAGATTGACACTAGTTTAAGTCCAATTTCAAGATGAAATTAATTCCAACGACCACTATTTGATTAAATGGTAAAAATATATTCTAATTTAACATTAAAACCAATTAAAAAGATAATATAATCATATAAATTAAATATATTAAAAAGCAGTTTTGAATTAAAACACAACATTTTTTACTATTCATTAAAAAATGAACTTTATCAGAAAAATACCAAAAATTTACACAAAGTTAATTTTGATGACCCGATTCTAAAGAAGAATTTTATTTTGTCAAATATAACACATAAAATTTTCAAAAAGAGGATTTAAAAGAGGTTCTTCATCAAAAGGTGGTTAATCGACCTTTTAAAGAATATTAAAATGTTTACCCTTAAAATTGGATTCAATAGCATTTTTAATCCTCTAACATTTATTGTAAAAAGTAAAAATATTGGACAAACATATATAATCATTTTGTACTTAGTTCTGTTCATTCCCTCCATTATAATAGCTAGGTGTTAATTACAATTTAAAATAATATGATTTTATTGTTAGAGTGCAATGTACGATTCCCAAAAAAACTCGTTATTGCGTATTGGGTACGCCATCGAGCATAGCATCCCCTTTAAAGTTATATTAATATTTTATTCACAAATATTGATAAATGGGAAAATGTCATATTCTTTATTTCCCTGGGGTTTTACATATGTAGGTCCACAAAATAAAGTGATGACTTGTACCTTATATACTTATTCATGTTATAATTTTTTTGGATTCTGGATCTACACATTCATTTATATTTAAATTACATTATTTTAATATAGAGATACGATTTCATGAAATTGAGACAAAACATTTGGTTGAAATTATTAGTGTATATATTGAAGTAAAAAGGATTTATAAAAATATACTTATAATTATTAATGGTATTTTTTCCAAAAAAATAATTTTTCATAATTTTAGTAGAGTTTTATGTTATTTTGTGTATGGATTTTTTTCCCATTTATCATGTAATTATAGATTAAAGAAAAATGAAAGTTATATTTAATATTGAAAATGATTTTCACTTTGAATTAATGAATTAACTAATAACCGTTATTAAATATCAAAATAATGATAAATTTCTAAAATATAAAGGTTTAATTTATCTTTCTTAAAAAATAGAAGTGAAATTATTTGCATAACATATTGATTTTATACTGGTAAATTATTATTTGGATTTATTTCCAAATTTTTTTCCAAGTTATATTTTATATTAGGATGAAATTACACTTATGTATTGCTTTCTGTATATTTTAAAATTTCAAAACAAACTTATCTATTAGCCATAGAATATCTATTAAAATTGAAAACAAACATAAAATATTTTCTTCATAATGTATTTATTCATTCTATCACTTTATCATGGGGTTATTCCATTTTTATTATTAATAATGATAGTTTATGAGTCATTTAATTGACTATAATGAAAAATACAATTAACAACAAGTATCCAGTACCAAATATTGATGACTTAATTCATAATATTTAATTTACTTAGTACATTTTAAAGACTGAACATGGGTCTGTAAATAATCATTTGAATTCCATGGATGAAGATATACATACAATGTAATTTTGAATCAGGTGTGGACGAAATGAGTTTATATTTATGTATGATACATTAATCCAAAAATTCATTATATAATGATCCCAAATAATTTTTTTATTTAGTGAATGGATTATGTGATTTATTATTATAATTTTTTTTCTATTAAAATTGAAATTGTTTTCCAATTACGAATGTGCAAAATATTATATGTATCAACCACATGACTCCATAGATCAACTACATGACGGATTGTGGAAGACCCTTCAAAAGCTGAAATATTCTACAAAATTAAAGTGGTTACATGAGGAATATTATTGTGAGTGTATGATGGCAGTAAAGTTACCAAATGTTTATCAATAAAGTAATCATGTGATAAAATTTTATTCACTACATTAGGAGACTCACATTAACAAAAAAACATTATATACCACAGTATTATCTCATGGTAAAAGTTCCAAACAATGACTCTACATCAATAGTGATTAGAAAAGCTACCATCACTAATGTTCAAAATCCCAATGAGTTGTTTTTTCATTTATTGTGGAATTTAGGATAATTTCAGACCATTCAATCATAGAATTATATTTTCTCAATTGATACATTGTCAATAAGACTCTTCAAATACAACCAAACCTAACTCAAGAAATTTAGAGTGTTGATAGAACATTTTTTACAATAGAAATTTGATTCACCATCATTACCATACCATTTTCTCTGAATGAAATTAAATGAACCATGAAGTAGTCTAAACCAACCACAACCTACATTTCTGAGCACACCAAATTATTATACAATGAAGAAAACCTTAAAGATAAACCAAAATTAAATTAGATATTCCATCACATCAAACACCCCATGATTTATTTACTCTCTCAACATTCTTGTACATTTTTAGTTGTGATGGTGTATTCTAATACAGTGAAACCAAAAATATCATGTACTATATATATTAGTACTTTGATACACATTATATCTTTACATCATTGTTTTTAACCAATAAATAATCATAGAATAGTTTGGGTTTAGTTTAAAATACACTATATATAGTTCGTTTTTGTAAAACCTAATATATTTATTGGATTATGTACTAAGATACACTAAATGATCTCAGTAGATTTGTATTTTCATGTGTATTAGACGATGTTGTATCTTTCATTTAACATTTTGTTAAATTGTATTCTATTTTTTTACAATTTGTTTAAATTATTTAAAAAGTATTAATATAACTGAAATTTTTGAGAAAAACAATAAATGTGAAATATACTCTCAGATATTACATTTATAAATTATATTTATATTTTTATTGGTGTTATTATAATAATTTCATAATAATATGTAATTTTTTCTTAAAAATTACTTCCTTTTCATCAAGTATTTGAATACTAATTTTAAGGTAATAAATTATTTTTGTCATCAATTTTGGTGAAAGATAGTATAGTTATAAATGGGGGAATTAAAATTTATAATTCACATATTTAGAAAATATTTTGTTGAATATTAATTCTCCCCCTGTTGAGCATTCCATTTGGAGAAACATTTGATATCAAATCAAAAAACATTTATAGGATCTGTATTTTCACTATCATTATTATACATTTTTCCTCAATTAAATCATAAGGAAAACATATATTTTTATTTTAAATTAATCTATTTATTTATATGAAGTATAATAAAAAAGGTTATGCTTCAAATAAAAATCCAAATTTCAATGGATCTAACTATTAAAAATGGAATATTATATTGAAATTCTATTTAATAGTCATGAGAATTGTAATTTGGGAAATTATAGAAATGAATTATGAAAACTTAGTTACCGATGGAAAGAAATAGGTTTCTCTAAATATGTATTCTTATGTTTATAACTACAAATATATGAACTATTTATTTCATTAGGTCAATATGACATTAAAATAATACTTTTCTATTCAAATTCTTATAAAATTTGACACATTAGTTGATTCTCTATATTGAACATCAAATATTAACGAAATAAGATAGAATACATATACAATTAAGTATGATCAATTCTATATGAAACATAATGAGTAAATTTATGAAATATATTATTGATTTAATGAGGTGTTACAACTATGAAGGAATATTCATATCTTATTGATATTATATAACATGTTCTATGATTACTGATATATTTAACCAATAAGTGGAGAGGTATTATTTTTTCGATTAGAGAATATAAGGCTTCTAGTCAAAGACATTATTGAAAATATTGTAAATCCTCAATATGAATTAAAAGATAAAAATATAGATAGTTAACTATATAAAAATCGAATAGTATAAAAAACATCACACTCAAAATCAGGAGATGATATCAAGGATGATAACTGAAGTTAAAATGAATATAATTTAGAAATTTAAGAGGAGAAGGATCTAATATCTAAGAGGATAAAAAATAACTATAAAAATATTAAACTCTTTAGGAATCTAAATTATAATGGAGAATATGATAGGAGAAGAATATTGAAGAAATATTAGAGAAATTAATACTTGATTAGTGATATTACATGCTATGAATATAAGAGGAAATTCTATATAAATTTTTTTATATAACGATAAAATGTAATATAATTAATATAATAGCTATATGAAACCCAATATAACAATAAAGGACATATATAGTGCATATAAGGATAACTTCAGTTACACCATATCAATAAAATAAGATTCTATGAAAAAATATTGTTTTTTATTGATTTCCAATGGAAATGAGGTTAAAAATCCTAATTATATTTTAATTATTCCAACTAGTATTTTTTAGATGAAACTAAAATCACTAAAGAAAGTTGATTTCAATACACCTCTATTTTGGATTATATTATGAATAAGGGTAATGCCCCAAACCTATAAGAAATGAGTTGTTGCCTTACTTTATTATATTAGAAGTATTACATGGAATAAGAACCAAAAGGACTTAAATGTTTAATAATTTTAGAGAACCTAATTATATACATGATACTGATTTCACATTAGGAATAAAAAACATAAACCATAACAAAATATAATCCCCAGTATCAATAAAAATCCTTCCAAGAATCAATCTTCATAAACTAGAGAAAGAAAAAAATATGGATCATATCATATTCTCAGTAAGGGTAATGTAAAGTGGAATAATAAGTATAAACCACATGGAACGGTAAATAACTAAGAAACAAATCCATTTAATCTTTTGACTGAGGATAAAATTCATAAATAAATATTGTCAAAGTGACGATATCATTGCTGAATAATAATAATAATAATAATATAAAATTACAAATTTTTTCAATGATTAATTTTTTGGACATAATGTCTGAGTCATATGAAATCCTACACCATAAAGACAATTCATAAGACAATTTTAAACTAGAGTATGAAACTTGTTTACTTCTGTACAATTGATTTGTCTCATGAGAAACTGTTGTTGAATCAAGGGGTTAAATAATGCCTGGTCCACATCTGTCACTACCACCAAAATAATTCAACATATATCATGTCATAAATTAAATTAATAAACAATATTACTTGTCAAATATCTTTATTGATTAAATAATATGTATTTATCAATATTTTGGCAGATATTCAAGTAACTTTGAATGTAAACCGTATATGTAAAAATGGTATAATTTTTAGGAAATAATAGTATCCATAACAAAATAATGTGGATATTTAAATGAAATGTTATTTCCAATGAAAATAATGATAATAAATTTATTTTTTTAAGATAAATATAACAACCACAAAAGAAAGTGAGATGGAAAAGATAACTTTTACCACTTGGTAATTTTCAAGCTAAACATATTTGGTTAGATAATTAAAATTAAAACATAAAATACTTTGAATTATTATTGAATCATGATATTAAATAATTAAGGGTATGTATAAACACCACACTAATTTTTATTTATGCATAATAACATATAAGACTCAAGGGAATGTAAATTGAGATGAAATCCATTACCTTACACTTCCATTAGTTGAAATTGATTTAACCCACATTCTAATTGTATTTGGCATGTTATTACCTTATACTAGAACCATATTAATATTTATCATAACATATATTATCTTTTATAATATAAGATATCATTTTCATTAGAAAAATAATTATTTTCATCATTTCAGGTGACAATTTCCATGATTTTTGAGTATATTTCAATAGGTAATTTTTTTTCATTTTTCATAGAGTATGATTTCATGATAATCAGATTGGAAACCATGTATTAAATATTATATATATTCATTATTTATCTATTTATATTAATCCAAAAAAATTTCAGATATAAAATGAAACAAATCATCCTTGGGGATTATAGGTCGTATGTATGCATGAATACAGTTTCCATTTTATTTTCATATCAAATGTATGAAAATTTAATGATATATATATGTAAATTATAATTATAGTGTAATATTTCTGTCATATATGTCACACATTTCTATTTAACCAAATACATAGTACATTCCATTTAAATCATGATGTATCACATTTCTTTGAGGGGGTGGCAGACCACAAATCCAAAAATGATGTTATCATATTCCAAAAAATGGGATCATGAAGGTATGTGTTATAAAATAAATCTAGAAGAAAAAATAAATTATATATATCATAATTTTTTATATATACTAAAAACAAAAAATATTTACAAAAATATACACTACGAGAAAACCGCCGTTTAGCGGCGGTTTTTTCGCTGTGGTTTTAAAAACTGCCGCGAAATACGTTTCGGGCCAGCATTTCACGGCGATTTTTAAAACCGCCATGAAAAAACTGCCGCTAAATGGCCAAATTTTTTATTTTTTTTATTATTATTATTTTAATTTTATTCGATGATTAGCGGCGGATTTTTTAAAAACCGCCGCGAAATAGCGGCGGTTTCAGTAAAACCGCCGCAAAATGAAATGCAAAAATAAAAAACATGAGAAACCCCAAAATCACTAAAATGAAAATAATTTTTGATTCGGGCGTCTGATGAAGCACCATGAACAATCAAATCAAAGGTCATGAAGAGATCTAAAGGAACATATAATCAAAACTGTGAGACGTTCTAAGGTGCAGAAGATATTAGAGTTATAAGAAAGTTGAAAAAAGTTCTCCAACTTCAAACAGCCATAACTTTTTTCCGGGTGTCCGTTTGGGCTCTACCACATATCAAATCGAAGCCATCAAAGAGAGATAGGCACCAAATCGACAAAATCTTGCTTCTGTGGTGTTTTTCAACCCCAAAACCCCTCTGAAGTCCTACAAAACCGTGTTTCCGTCACCGGTGTCCCATCGAACTTGTCTTCAAACGGACCTAACTTTCGATCCGCGTGTTAGTTCGGCCTCCTCCACCTGCCAGATCATAGATCGTTCCATAAGCTTCAGTTTGACTGGTCGCGGCGCCCACATGCACTCCTAGATCACATGTTATGGCCTTTTTAGTGGGTATCGGGTTGGTTATATTTTTCAATGCCTTGTTTCTATCACCCGTTCCCAGTCAGCTTTTTTTTAAATGGTTGTAACTTCCGATCCGCCTGTGCATTCGGACTGTTTCACCTTTCAGGTTGAAGATCGTTTCAGGATCTTTGATTTGACAGGTCGCGGATCTAAAACGGACTCTCGGATCATAAGTTATCTCTGTTAATGCGAGTCCAATGTTTTTGTCTCTTTATGACCGTTTTGACGGGTTTTAACGGTAGCTCCATTTATTTCTATTTATTTGGGTTTCCATGACTTGTTATATTTATCAATGGTTTTTTGTGGGTTATTATGATGATTATGTTGAATTATTAAGGAGTTTTTCACAGTTGTCACGAGTTTTCATGCGTTCTCATTCTTTCTAATGCCTCATTTTTCATATGCTTCTCCATCATTTTTCATGCGTTTTCATGATTTTTCATCCCTTATCACGTCTTTTCATACTTTTTTCATGTGTTTCCTTTATTATTTATTATTTAGAATATACTTTAATTTATTTTTTATCTATTATTTGTAACTGGTTATTTATTATTAATTATTAATTATTAATTATTTATTCTTTAGTCTTTATATTTATTAATTATTTATGTTTATGAATTATTAGTTATTAATTATTTATTATTTATATTTATATATTAGTTGTTGGTTATTATTTATTATTTATTAATTATTAATTATTAATTATATTTATTTTTTATGTATTATTTTTTATTTTTTATTTTTTATTTATTTTTTTTATATTTATTTATCATTTATATTTATTTATTATTTATATTTATTTATTATTTATTATTTATATTTATTTATTATTTGTTATTTATATTTATTTATTATTTATTATTTATTATTTATTATTTATTATTTATTATTTATATATATATATATATTTATTATTTATTATTTATTATTTATTATTTATTATTTATTATTTATTATTTATTATTTATTATTTATTATTTATTATTTATTAATTATTATTTATTATTTAATATTTATTATTCATTATTGATTATTTATTATTTATTATTTATTGTTGATTATTGATTATTGATTATTGATTATTGATTATTTATTATTTCTTATTGATTATTTATTATATATTATATATTATATATTATATATTATTTATTATTTATTATTTATTATTCATTATTGATTATTTATTATTGATTATTAATTATTTATTAGTTATTATTTATTATTTATCTTTATTTATTATTTATTATTTATTATTGATTATTTATCTTTATTGATTATTGATTATTGATTATTTATTATTTATTATATATTATTTGTTATTTGTTATTTATTGTTTATTATTTATTATTTATTATTTAGTATTTATTATATATTATATATTATATATTATATATTATATATTATATTATATATTATTTATTATTTATCTTTATTTATTACTTATTATTTATATTTATTTATTATTTATATTTATTTATTATTTATTAGTTATTATTTCTTATTTATATTTATTTATTATTTATTATTTATATTTATTTATTATTTATTATTTATATTTATTTATTATTTATTATTTATTATTTATTATTTATTATTTATTATATATTATTTATTATATATTATATATTATTTATATTAATTATTTATTTATATTTATTTATTATTTATTATTTATTATTTATTATTTATTATTTATATTTATTTATTATTTATTATTTAGTATTTATTATTTATTATATATTATTTCTTATTTCTTATTTCTTATTTATTATTTATTATTTATTATTTATTATTTATCTTTATTTATTATTTGTTATTTATTATTATTATTTATTATTTATTATTTATTATTTATTATTTATTATTTATCTCTATTTATTACTTATTATTTATATTTATTTATTATCAATATTTATTTATTATTTATTATTTATTATTTTTATTTATTTATTATTTATTATTTATATTTATTTATTATTTATTATTTATATATATTTATTATTTATTATTTATAATTTATTATTTATAATTTATTATTTATAATTTATTATTTCTAATTTATTATTTATTATTTATTATTTATTATTTATTATTTATTATTTATTATTTATTATTTATTATTTATTTATTTACTATTTATTATTTACTATTTATTATTTACTATTTATTATTTATTATTTATTATTTATTATTTATTATTTATTATTTATTATTTATTATTAGTATTTATTTATTATTTATTAATTATTATTTATATTTATTTATTATTTAGATTATATTTATTATTTATTATTTATTATTTATTATTTATTATTTATCTTTATTTATTAATTATTAATTATTATTTATTATTTATATTTATTTATTACTTATTATTTATTATTTATTATTTATTATTATCTAGTTTATATCTATTATTTATGTATTATATGTTTTTTCAATTAATATATATAAGTATATTAAATTCTGTTTATTAACCACATGGCGAGCTTGCTGGAGTGGTAAAGTCTTTGGAAAATATGCAAGAGGTTAGGGGTTCAAATCTCACTAAATGTAGAATTTCTTTATATTGCACGGGCATGCATGGGCATGCATGTGCTTGTGCATGGGATGTGCATGCATGGATAAATAAATAAATAATTAATTAATTAATTAAATAAATAAATAAAATAAATAAATACGAAATAAAATAAATAAATAAAATAAATACGAAATAAAAAAATAAATATGAAATATGAAATTAAATAAATAAAATAAATACGAAATAAAATAAATACGAAATAAAATAAATAAAATAAATAAATATGAAAAATAAATAAATAAATATGATAAATAAATAAATAAATACGAAAAATAAATAAATAAAATAAATATGAAATAAATAAATATATATATATATATATAATTAAAAATAAAATAATAAAATAATAAAAAATAAAAAATAAAACAATAATAAAAAAATAACAAAAATAAAAAAAATAAATAAAAAAATCGCCGCTGAATCATTGAACGGCGGTTTAAAAAACTGTCGCGAAGCATTCTGCGACGGTTTTGAAAACCGCCGCGAATAGTTTCCCGACACATGATTTAGCTGTGTTTTTTGAAAACCACCGCCAATCGATTTGGCGGCGGTTTAATCCGCTGCGAAATGAAAAAACCGCCGCTAAATACCTTTTTTGCTGTAATGAAATAGTGGTAATGGAAGATTGAACGACATTGGTTTGTGAGTCGGTAGTCTTTCGTACACAATGACGATGATTGTGTATCCCATTCGATTGATGTTTGTGAATGTGTGCATCATAAACATATGATTAAAAAATATAAGTATATTTATGATCATATTTCATGTATATAATAAATATTTAATAATAATTTATGTGTAGGAGAATAAATTAAATCCAAATGTCTCATTGAGTAACGTTTCATTTTCATCAAGTATCTTTATTTGGTTTATAACAAAAGTCTTCCTTGGTTTGGTTTATTCACAAATTAATGACTATAGGATGAGGGGAAGAATATTGAAAGATTATTCTGTCAATTTTTTGGTAATCCAAATTGTTTTACGATTACGAATAAGTGGGGGGGGGGTTGTACCCTTTTATAGTATACGGGGATTGGTATTCTTGTAAATATTATTAGGTAAAAAACATTGACAGGTTTTCATTACATCATGTTCCCCCAAAATTGATAAACAATATATTAATGTTAATACATAGTAAATATTCATTCCGAAAAAACAACATTTATCATTTTATTCATTTTTTTATGTTTCGTTATTTTTTCATTTTTGGTTTTAATTAATGTAACTAGTTTTCTATAATATATAATTCATACATTAAGAATATGTTGAAGTGATAATTATTAGAAAATTTTGAACCAAATTTTCTAAAATACTACATCTAAATTATAATATAATATCTTGTTTGTATAGGATATTAATTCTATATAAGCGTATGTAACATGTAAAAATACTACATTGACCCTAACTACACTAACAAAGTTTTTAACAATTCAGGTTCAATGTGTTTATAATAATAGATTAATAAGTCCATGAATGAAAGATATTTGATACTTATTATAACATATAAATCACATTGATGAAGTTTTTTTATTAATTTTAAATCTTATACTGAATTATTTTTTATATATGAAGAACTATAATGTCAACATTTACATTATTTATGTAAGTTAAATTTAAAAAATTTAAGAGTATGATGGAATTTAAATATTTTACCATCAAAGCAGTGTTACAGGATATATGAATCGAAAACATTATTGGAAGTAAATATTAAAATCAATTTACTTCACTTTTAATTAATTTGAAGTAATTTAATTTAGTTAATTATTATCGAAATAAATACGATGTTGGAATTTCATAATCATTTTAAGTTAATATATCGTACTTAAAAATTATTGATAAAATATAGATAATTTTTATTTAAGAATAATATTTTTAATGTACACTATGTATTTTTTCCCTATCCCATATATTTGTACATATTAATGATAATGAAGGTTCATGTTTTATCTTTTTCTTTACATAACTTATTACATGGGTCAATTTTAAGGAATAACATCCCAATAACAAAATGAAAATATATCCCATTGTGTTTAGGTCAAAATATTTCCCTCTAATGGGGTTTGGACATGTTTTGAGTCATTTACACTCTTTATATTCATTATTTAATCAACAATTAAATTAGTTCCTACCATAATCACTATAATTAATTTTAAATACATTCATTAATAATTATGTTAAAAATTTATGTTTGCCTCCTTATACTATAAATATTATACTTATTCCAAATATGTACACCCTTCTTCCCTATTTCAGTTGATATATATGGCTAAAATTAATTTAAATGTAACCTTATAAATGTAATGGGAAATCATGTTTTCAATGTGAAAAATGTCCACAGATTTACTATATTTTAATATCTAAATTCAATATATTAAAAAAATAGAGTCAATTATATTAATAAATTATCAATTCAACTCATTTCACTTTAAAAAAAATTAAAAATATAATTTAACCATATAATTTTATTAGAAGAAAAGTATATTTCAATTAAAATACATTATTTTCACTATTCATAAAAAATTATACTCCATAGAAAATTACCAAAAAACATACTAAGATAATTTTTAAACAATTATTTAAAAATGAATTTTTTTAAAATAAAATTTATAATTGGATCAAGAATTAGTTTTAAAATATGATCCTTATTAAAAGGCAGCAAAACAACCACTAGAAAAATATAGTTTTCAGGCATAAAACCAGAATTGTTCTTATCATATATATGTAAAATATGTTGGATACATGAGGAATTTTTTTAATTAATATATATATATATACACTTCAGTCTATATTGGTTTCCTATTCTTATAATCTTGGAATTTTATGCATTATATACTATCCAATATAATATTTTTCTTTTAATATCTTAGGGTGTTCGATTATCCCCATATTAAACAAATTGTTTCCTAAAAATTCAATCATAATCAGGGTAATTTAGGGCTGTAAATTTCAAATTTCTATTTTTGAAAAATCCATATATTAAATATGGTTAATACCACACCATATTCATAAAAGGGAATGAGAAATGAGATGTTTATTACAAAATAAGTCTTTTTAATAGGAGAATATTAGTAAAAATAAGGAAATGGGAGAAAAATATAACTATCGTGTACTAATTTAGAGTGATAGATATCATGTTCATGGGAATTTGTTAACCATAATTACATAAATTAATGGTGTGGAAAATGGTATTTAAATCAACATAAATTATGTTAATAGTACACAATTATTGTTTTAAAACAATTTTCTTATAGGTGATGTATTTGTTCCCTTTATAGGAATATAAGTAAATATAAATTTATATTTAATAAAAAAATACTATCCTTTTTTGTTCCTTGAACAATTTAAACAATAATTAATAGCATAGGTTTCATAAAATGGTGATATAAAACATTAACTTTTAAAATATCATCTAATTGTCAACATAAATCATTTTATAAATAGTTAGGTTATCTAAAATTTTCTGATCCAACACATTATAAATAAGGTTAAAAATTTCCAAAATAAAGTTATCAAACAACATGAAGGGGATCTGAATCATCACATTACAAACAAGAAAATACATTTATCATTAATTCTATTGAAATTTGTTTATAACATGAATAACCATAAAATATTATTCAAAACATTAATGCTTCATTATTACTCATGTAAAACATGGATTATTAGATATATTCCCTAAATCCAAAAAACGGTTTAAACTCCATTAATTATTTCATAATCCACTTTTTCAACAAACCATCAATCAGTTCCATGGTAGTTGATACTATCAAATTTATAGTATCCAAACCAGTCATCGCTTGGTTCCAAAATCATTATCTCTATATCAAGAACATATTTGGGTTCATTATTTTCTGAAACATAATTTTTCCAAGAAGTTCAACTTTTTACTGAAATAATTTTCTTGCTCATCAATACTATTCATATAAATCTTTCAAATCCTTAATGAAAAGGTACTACAATACAATCCTCATATATTCCATAATTCGTATAACTAGTACATCATTGATAAAAACTGAAATGAAATAATTATTGAATAAAAATATTATAACATTAATAATTCCACTTTATATTTGGTAATAGAATAATCTTGACCATAATCCATTAGCTTCTTATAGGGTATAATATCTTTACTCTAGAGGGTTTTAATTTTATATTTCCCCATTTCAAAATATTTAAAACAATGAATAATAGTAATTTATTTATTATATTTTCATTCCTTTTCCTACTGACTTTTTTTCCACACATGTAATAAAATACGAATCTATTCAAGAATTTATTAGGTTAATTCCTTCCACAATTATAAAATGTGGGAAAAAATTCATCCCCTTCTACCAATTATCTATATTTTCCCATGTTATCCTCTTCTCCTCATGCTTCCCTCTGAATACATAATACAAAGATAACCCTTTGCTCTTCCCATTATCATAGAATATTGTGTTCTCATATGATTAAAATATGTTGGATACTCTTTCCAATCAATATATTTTCAGAAGACCAAAAATGATATTATTCTTCTTACTATTTGGATAATGTGAATTGGTGAGGTTTACATTCCTTCTACTATGTTCTATTCTCTTAATGTAGAAATACACTGAATTATATCATATCATTTTCTTAACTAATTTATAATCTCAAAAACTAGTGAAATTAATAACATAAATTGAGAAATTTATTTCTATCTATTATCATTATTGTAATCATTGTTTATTTTGGATGATCTTTGGTACATATAATCAATTTCTATCATAGTGGTATGTTCTCTAATTTATATTTTCTTTAATCTAGTTCCTAAGGTAACTAATAAACTTCCTTTTACAGCAAGAATAACGTATTAACCCCAAGAATCGCAGAGGTATTTACTTTGATTATTACATTGTAATGATTTTGTGGAATCAAATCTGGAAGAACTATATATTTTACCAATTTTGGAGATCCACACAACAGACAAGATACCTATTTTATATTTGGAATTAAGAATCAAAAAATACTACAAAAAGAAAAGTTAGTATCGTTGAAACTCATTCCATGAATTAATCTATATACCCTTGGGAAAGGAAAAATATTAAGGGTGAGATAAAATTATTACTATGGGGGTAAAGCATATGTGATAATAAATTAATAATGATAATCAATATTGGAAGGTAAATAATTGATCACATGTTCAATTTAATTAATAAACTGGGAATCAAATGCATCCATAGATAATGTAAAAGTGAACATCTCATTAATGAATAATAATAACTACAAAATAAATATAAGTGAAGTAAATAATTTATTATTGGATTTAATATATGAGTAACATGAAAACCTATAACGTTTAGACCTTTCAAAATATGGATTAAAACAATATATTTAATCTCATCTGACTTTGGCCAATTGATTTGTCTCACAAGAACCTGTCAATTTATTGAGAGGATATATAAAAATTCCATTCCTCACCTATCACTACCATTCCTAATAATTCCCCATATATCATGTTATATATATTTAATTATTAAAAAATATTCCTTATCAAATAACTATATTGTGTAAATAATTTCAAATTTTTAATATTTCCAAATATATTCAAATAAATGTCAAAGTAAAAACCGTATGTAAAAATGTTATACAGTCCTGGAAATAATAATATCCATCACCCAATAATGTGTATATTTAAATGATATTTAGTGTACAATGAAAATTATTATAATAAGTTGATTATTTTAATATAAATTTAACAATCATAAATGAACGTGATATTGGAATGATTACTTTTACCATTTGTTATGTTTCAATCCAAACACCTTATGTGATATAATTACAATTCAAATATTAAATAACATCTAGTATTATTGAATAATGATATTAAATATAAAATAGTAGCTATACACACCTTGTTAAAGTTAATTTGGGCATAAAAATAAATAAATTTCAATAGAATGTAAGTGGAGATGAAATCCCAATCCTTACGCGTCCTTTTGTTGAAGATGCATTAACATAATGTATAATGGTTTTGATTATGTTATAAAATTAGAAGTTAACAATATTAATATTTATTATATCATATATAATCGTTTTATTATATATTATAACCCATTCATTAATGATCTTTATTATTTTCATCATTTCACGAGATAATTTCCATGTTTTTTATGTTTCAAAGTGATATTTTTGTGTTCCATTAACATAGATCAAGACTTTATAATTTTTAGAATTAAAACCATTTTTAAAATATTATATATATTAATTATATATTTATTCATATTTATCCATAAAATTTGGAGATATGATATGAAATCCACTATTCATAGAGATGGTAGGTCATACAAACACATAAATACAATTTCTATTTCATTATCATATCAAAATATTTAAAATTTGATTATTTATATGTATATTACAATTCAAGTATAATATTTATGTCATATATTTCACACATTTCTATTAAACTAATCCTTAAAACATTCCATGTAAATCATGGTTGTATAACATTTCTTTGAAGAGGTGGTAGTCTTACATCTACAAATGTTGTTATTGTATTCCCTAAAAATAGATAGCATGAAAGTATTTTTAATAAAAATAATAATTATTATTTATATAATATATATATTATATATATATATAATATAAACTATAAATCCCTCATTATTTCAAATCATGAATGGTTGTAATGGAAGAATTAACAACATTAGTTCGAGAGGTGGTAGTCTTCCGTACACACAAACAATGGTTGTATGTCTCACTTGATGGATTTCTATTAGAGTGTAAGTCATATAATTAACTGAAAAATTCATATTATATTCATGATACTAAGGATATTATATAATAAATATATAAGAATAATTTTTTTGTTGGAAATATAAATAAAACAATGGAGCTCGTTGAGGAATATAACATCTTCTTCGAGTAACTGCTTTTGATTTATACAAAAAGTCCTCCTAGGATTTCATTCTTCCCAAAGTGATCCTTCTTTGATGAGGTTGGGGATTTTGGAATAATATTTTGTTATTATTTGAATGATCTAAATGGATTTTGGTTTGTGATTATGTTTTTGGGTCAGTGTCTTTTCAAAGTGGAGGGGGAGTGGCATTTTTTAGATATAAAAGCTATACACTATTGAGATTACATGCATACATCATGTGATTAAAACATTGAAAATTAATATATTAAAGGGTATTTATGTTTGAGACACTCCCACACCACACATAAATAAAAAAAATATCATTTGGAACATTTTTTATTATGTTTCCTTATTTTTTTCATTTTGGTTTTTCATTTAGCTATGTTGTTTTATTGCATATGTAATTAATTGATTAATGTTAAATTAAATATATTATTATTATAGAATTATAATACATATATTATAAAATATTAATTATCATTTATAAGATAAAAATACCATATGGGTTGTAAAGTAATTCAATAGAATTGTACGTTATGCATAAAAACAATACTTTAACTCTAACCATGCAATTTTGTTATTATTTTGGGATAAATATTTTAATTATAAAGGTTAAATTGGTCCTTTAATAGAAAATAAATAATAATTATTGACATTTATAAATCACATGCAAGATGAGATAATTTTTTTTATTTTAAATATTTAAAAAAATACATTTTATTATAAAATAACATTACTATCAATTTTGAAATTATTTATTAATTTAAATTTAAAAATATAAAAAATTACATGTAATTTGATTCTATTAAGTTCACATATGTGTAAAATTTTATATTCATATCAAAAGTTAATGCAATAAAATAATTTCTTCAATTTACATCACTTTTAATTTATTTTGTATAATTTATTTTCATTAATTATTAACTAAAAAATTTTGATTTGTTATTTCATAAGAGTATTAATTAAATTATTTATGTCTATAAATTATATATAAATATATAATATAAAAACAGATAATTTATATTTCAAAATTATATTTACCACCAAACCTGTGTAATTTTTTCCATATCCAACATCATTATATATATTAAAGGCAAGGAAGTTTCCTTTTTTGTCTTTTTCTATACATAACATATTATAATAGTAAATTTCATGAAATATTATTCAAAAAACTAATAATAGTAGATCATTGTGTTTTTAGGGTCTAAATATTTTGCAAAAATATGCGGTGGACAACTTTCTGGTCATTTACGCACTTTATATTCTATGTTTTATTATTAAGTATTCTTGTCCTTACCTTAAACACTGTAATTAATTTTAGCTGCATTAATTAATCAACAATGTCAAAACATAAGTTTAATATAATATAATGTTAATATTATAATGATTATAAACGTTTAAACAAATTTTTCAAAATTTAATTAATAGAAGAGGATAAATTTATTTATTGTGAATCCCAAAGATATGATGGGAAATCATGGTTTTAATGTGAAAAGACTTAAAAGTTTTCTATGTTTTTATTCCTAAATTTAATATAAAGATAATTCCATTAACCTAAATTATATTAATATATGTAAAAAAGAAATAATGTGACTTTAAATCCAATTAAAAATATAATTTAATCACAAAAATTAAATAAATGAGAAAGTAGTATTCAATGGAAAATGTGTATTCATGATATTAATGAAAAAAGGATAATACATAGAAAATAAAAAAATAACAATGTTATATTTTTGATACAGTAAATTCAAAATTGAAGTTTATTTTTTAAATTTTTTTTATAAAAGTATAAAAAACTTTTTTTTAAACTGTTCTCCCATTAAAATATGGAAAAACGATAATTTGAAAAATGAAACTCTTTATACATAAAATTGGATTTTTTGTATTATATTTCTATCAAATATATTCTATGAGTTAAAAAATTTGAATCAATATATAACTTAAAAATATATATATCATAACATCTCTAAATATAATATATTCTTATAATAATGGTCTTGCATGTTATATATGCTGTTAAATTATTTTTTTTCATTTATTATCATAGGTTTTTAAAATGAGCATAGTGATAAATAAAAAAAATATAAAATAGTTTCATACTTAATCCTCTCATGATATATATTATCTTACATTTAAAGGAAAACTAATTTAAACATAGTGAAGGAAACTAATGTTCTAAATTTGGAAAATGGACTACTTGAAAGGGATTTGAAATAATTTAAAAAATTGTAATAATACTCAAAGTATGATTCTGGGAAATTACTATATTTTCAGACATAATGATGGAATATGTTATAATTATTGAGAGAAAATAATGTTTTATATAACATAATTTTTTACTACCACAAAATATAAATACATATATATTAAGGCAAAATAGAAACCAATTTATTTAATTATTTAATATTCTTTTAGGGATAAGAAAAAACTATTTTAACAATCCATTAATATTATTATCAGATAATTTGTAAAATAGATTTAAATTCTAAAATATATATTTGATAACTTTTTTAGACCAAATATTTTATAGGTGCCAAAATCATTTCATTATTGATTATTTATAAACGAGTACATGAAGATGTCTTGAAAAGGTATATTGTAACTAGATAGTGGATTCTGAACACAAATAACTATATACAACTCAAGAATCAATAGTTTAGTAATTCTGTATGTTCTACATTGCACATTTATTGATAATTGAAATGGAAATAAACTTTTACATATATAAATTATTAACCGTAAAACTGTTTTTGTTTAAAAATATTTTTATGATGATGGTTTCAAATAAAACCTACTCAGTATATCTAATTTTTGTGAAGATTTTTAAAACTTTAACATTAAATATAATTCATTTAAAATATAATAAATCAAGAATTAATTAGTTTTTTCTAATTTATAAAGTGATAATGGTCATTCTATTTATTTTGATTCTTTGTTTTCTCATTATTATTCCTACATTAGATCAAACATAAAGAATCCTTACTATGTAATAAAAAATATACCACTAAAATATATACTAACAAACAAATATAATCAAGAATGGATTAGTCTGGGATATACATAAACTTGTATTCCACGTTGAAAAAGTTCATAATTATTGTTAAAATGGAGAGAAAGGGAAAAACTATTTTATCTCAAACAAAGAAGTGTCAAAATATCAATCACTATAATTGGTGCACATAGATTTTTTTGTCCATATAGAGTTTTTATTACATGTGGAAAATAATACTCATATGTGATGCTTTAAATTATTAATGATTTTCATGGGTATATTTTCATGCTAAAAAATGTGAATCTACATCTAATTTTAAAAAATATTAAAACTCTATAGAAAACTATAGTGGATAAGAAAAAAACATTTATATGTGGTCCTAGACATGAAATTGATAATTATGAGATAGAATACATATTTTCATAACATTACTATAACAATAATACTTCTTCAACATGTACACTTCAATAAAATATTGTTGTTGAAATATGATAGGGAAATATTTGATAATTTACTTAGACTATACATATTGAATAGATTTACTTATCCTCATTTGTTTTAAATATGTGAATACAAATTGTTATATAATTAATAATGTTATGAAATATCTTAAAGAATACTCACTATGAATTATGGAACTTATAAAATCCAATTCTGGATTAATTTAGAGTTTTAGAATGTAATTTAATTATTATAAATACAAAATATAACATGGAAAAAATATTCACCAAAATTATATAAAGGAACTTTTCTTGGTTATTTAACTTATAGTAAGAAATATAGATTATTTAAAAAAATATAATGTTATGGATGAGTTGTAGTTTTCATTATGGGGATAAAGATCCATATGACCCTGAAACAGTTACATACTATGTTGAGGGTGAAATGTCATACCCGAATATCAATTATAATTCTATGCCTAACAGCCGTTCTAAAAATTTTCCGAAAAAATAACTTAGTGGAGATCATATTGACTAACCTATCCTGTTGGAGAATTTGAATAACCATGGAATTCAATCCATGGAACTATTAAAACCCATATATAAAAAACTATAGTAACTGTTGCCGGTGATCTTTATAAAGGAACTCAACCCCAATACCCAAAATGAAATTATGCTAAACATCTAGACTTTAAGTCTCAACATGAAACAATGAACATCAATAATGGAATTAATTAGTATATATTAGAAATTATAGTGATTTTAATAAGTGAATTAATATAAAGAAAGTAAATTCTAATGGATAATTGAAATATCATATTAATAAATTAATATTATTAAATAAATATGTACAGGAACATGGATTTTTTATATGGAAATATAATTAAAAATAATGATATATTTAATGAAAAATAATGTAACAAAGAGAACGATATCGATTATAGAGAATATTTTACATTACATTCTAGACATGAAGACATTAGATTCTTTCTTACTTAGGTAGAATATCATAATTTCAAACTATACCAAATGGATGTTCAGAGTAAATTTTTATATGTTTATTTTATTGAGATTATTATTATATAAAAACCCCTAGAATTTTAAACCCTCATTTACCAAATCATGTTTTTTATTCATTCAAAAAATGGGGAATAAGACATTCTTCCAGATCATGGTTTTAGAGTTTTAGCTCTTTCATTATTTAAAATATATTTTTAAAAGGTATTTATGACCCTAATTTATTTATAAAAATTATTTAAAGGGAAATTTTAGTCATATAAATTTATTTTTAGGATATTATTTTCTGTTCATCTAAAAACACTTTGAATATGGATTTTTTAATCGACTACAAAATGAATATCAAATTTTTTAATGGGATAACTAAAAATTATCCACATGTATTGAGATATTTCAAAACTATGATAAATGTTTTAAAAAATAAAGTAAATACGAACATTATTTATTGTATTGTTCATGTCTATATATTACAAAAAGAAATGCTAATTCAATGAGTACTAGCCGTTATTTATTTCGGATGAAACATGGAAACTAGTTCACCTAACTGTTTATAGAGATATAATCTAGAGTATACCATATTTTATATATAGTCAGTCTAATAGTATAAAAAGATTGTGTGGGTGTGTGATTGATTTCAGTAATTCAATACAAATAACATTAAACTTGAATCAAAATAAATTCTAAATACCTCATATATAAAACCACTTTTTGACTATTTTAATTAATATCAAATACATTAGAACAAGTTAGTTACCCAAATTCTAATCCTTTTGGTTTCAATTTATATATAAAAACCATTTTTTGGAACATTTTAATTTTTTTTATGTCTATAGTTTTTTCTTGTTTTGAGAAATTTAAATTTATAGGATTTTCTACAACTAAATATATGTACATAACAGTATAAAATTATTGTTCAAAAATTCTATAGATGAAAAACACATTAAATGACTATGGAAATACATTACAATATTTCCCTTTAAATTTTTAAAAAATAAGTGAAAAATTATTTATAATAATTTGATATAACATTCCAATAATAAACATACAGATATAAGGCATGACTTTTTGAGAGTCTGTTACCAAAAATATTATATCTTACATTTATATATTAAAACTAAACATCATCTTATTGGTGTCTTTACAAAGTATCCAAATGTAACAAGATTGAATAATATTATTTATTAAATATTTATGATTAATTACTCTTCATACATTTTTTATGAGTAATTTATTGTTTTAATCATTTAAATTTGATATTAAAAAATCATCCAGATGATTTTTTTATAATCCTTAATTTATATTTTATAATTCATTAATAATTTAGAATTTTTTTAATGATAAATATTTGATATATTAGTATTACGGTCAACGTGATGAAATTATCCCATACTACCATAATATCCTAAGATCATATATAAATATTCTCATGTGTTAGGTGAAGCAACCATGTGAATTCATTATACATTTAAACATGTTCATGTTATATGAAAAGATTCATTTTCATGAAAAATGGGGGGAAAATAGTTAGTTAAAATAACATATACAATTTCTAATGTTTTTATATTATAAAATATCTTTTTTCTGTTACTACTCGGTACTAAATAGCTACACTAAATTGATTTTAAATACTCAAAATGAGATTTCAAATGACCACCTATATTTTTTATTTTAAACCCAATTCTTGTAGATCCCAAACATTTAAAACCTCTTGAATATCAGAATGGGTCATATGTTTGATGTGTTAGTATTATTTTGGTTCATCAAATGATCATATTCATTCCAATAAATAATTACCAAAAAATATTGACATATTTTAACTTTTAAATCAATATCTTTAAAATATAATTATTATTCCTAAAAATTATGTGGATGATATGTATATGTGATCTAAAAAATTACTATTTTTAAAAGTAAAATAATATTAACTATGGATTTTCTAAATTATGATTAAAAAAGAACAACATTATCCTTGGATATTAAAAGCGTTTTATGAGAATATGGAATGTGATAACAGTGAGAAAGGAGATGTTGTTATGTGATATATTAATTATATTATTTTGAATTATACATTACTGATTTTGGCCATGAGAATAGATATGTATTTTAATATATAATTTGAGGACTATCAAAGTCATTATATGATTAATCATCATTAATTAAAGATTAAAAAATCACTAAAATGCCTTATAGGAAATGTAACCTCTGAATGGATGAATTTAGTTGTGTGCTAAAAAGTGAGTACAAATTATTGGTAAACATTATTCATTATTTTGTTTCATAGAAAAAAAATATTTCAACTTCATAAGGAAATATTATATATTATTCATGTATATGGTTAAGATTAATTTTTTGTTCTATTATCCCAAATATATGATGGGACATATAGAATAGTTGAATAATCCCTCAACCATGCTTAATTCCATTCAATATCACCAAACAATTTTAGCTATATTGGAATTTATGGTATTTTTTCCTAAGGTACATTGATCCCAATTTGTTTGACTTTTATTTTTTGTTCAATGAATTATTGTAAAGGCATTTCAATATAATGAAGGATTATATGAGATTTCATGAAAAAGTTAAAAATAATAAATGTTTAAGAACACCCTGAATTAAGGTAACATTAGGATCATGTAAAATATATACATGTAGAGATATTATCTGAATATGTGAGGATTTTAATAACTCTTATTATAAGGGTTTCATAAATTTTTTCCCATATTATAGCATGAAAAAGTTTCATCTCAAGAATTCATGTGTGATAAATGATAACCCTTTAATATCCAACATGTATATCTCACACAATTTGGAAAAGAGACGGTGCCTACACATTAAATCACATAGGTGTGAGAGCATGCATAATGGGAACACCTGGGAGTGGTGGAGCACCTTTATGTAGGTGGATATAGTGTTAGAGATAGTGGAAGCTTAGAGAAATCATTGAATCATTAATATAGTCCTCTAACTCATGTTATTAATTTGTTATTCAAGAAATGGTTATGTGTTCTTCTGATGTGGGACTTCAGAATATGGTTATTATTGTCGTGCATTAAAAAATGAAAATAACATGTTTATTTGATCAATATTTTAGGTTTCATAACCTCATCCATCTTATCATTTTGATTTTTTGATGATTATCATGATGAAAATCTCTAATAATGATTCATCTATGATTGAAAACCCATTATTATTTGAATGTAAATATATTTATCATGTCAGAATCTTCCAAAAAGTATAATTCTTGCTTCTATGAGGAACACAATGATATGAAAATGAATCCTATAAGAGTAAAACTAATCTTACATTAGCTATGAGCCTATATAATTCTAAAAAATGAAGATCACGTAAAACATATAAGAGTATGAGTCTCATATGGACATTTTGGGTAGAATTTCTAAAATGGATTCTATGAATCAATCACAAATCCTTCTTCAGATGAAGACTATTAACTGTAAGCCTCATATGGAAGATGAATAGTCAGAAACCAAAACATAAAACCTAACCAGTAACTAAAAAATGAGTATAATCATGATTCATATATTTATTTGGTGACCACAGACTAAAAATGGATGACTGAGATCCCCATTGTCATTCGTGCATGAAGTGTTACATTCACATTGAAAAATCAAATTTTTATTGAAGGCAGTGATGTCCATGTTTCATCCAGTTTCATCTCATTCATATTTCATTATATTTTATATGTGAACTCATTTTATATAGAGAATTTGATAAATTAATATCCATGTTTTTATCACCTTGATAGAAACATGTTAAAATATAAAAAACACTCATTCATCCATGTGTGAACTAAAAACGAGATTCTATGTATGTATTCAATATTTCCTGAAATAATTATTTTTAATGGATGATTTGAAACATATAATAAAACATAAAATGATAAATAAAAATATTGTTTAATATTCTTGCATAGAACTTTCTTTATGAATCAAGAACCTTAAGGTTAAAAAAATTAATGTTAGTGATATTAATGAAATATTCTCATGCTATTAGTGAAGGATAAATTTATAATGGTTATTTATTATCCATGTGGAGTTGTGAAGGAATGAAGACTCTTTTGTTAAAATAAAAAAATTGTATACATCATAAAAATTATTTTAAATCTGAATCTCATAATCCACGTATAATGATCCATGTAATTCTTAATTTGGAAATGTTTGATGAAGAACTATGTTTCATGGGTTTTTAAGAAGGAATATAGCTCTCAACCATAAATTTATATAGTTATGATGTAATTATTGAGTTAGTTTTATAAGAATAAAATATTTTACAATATTTTGGATTTGGTCAAGGGATGTTACCAATGATCTATGAGTATTTGAATTACCATAAAACATAATAACTCTAATTAGGTATTTATATGGTCTTTATAACAACTGAACTAAATAAGAGGGATAGAGTACAAGATAACTGATACTGAATTTTTTTTATTTCATCTATAAATTTAAAAATTGATTAGGATTAATGTTTATTATGATCAAACACAAAAAAATATAATGAATATCATTTTGTTTTATTTAATAAGGATATAAAAGCCCAAATTTTTATCATTGATAAATGGTTTAAAAAGTAAAGGAGTTTAGAATTGATATATTGAATTCCATTTTACAATAAAGTTGAAATGAAGAAGAATATCATAAGGTAATAGGTTCTAGTGTAAAGTAAAAATGAAATTATGAATAATAGTAAGAGGTAATAATAAAAGGCATCACATAAATATGTTTCACCTAAATAATAATAAAATAAAATGAATATGTGATTACTGAATAATGTTGTGTATTAAAATTTATCATTAGTTAAATAACAATTACTACTATGTATGTAAGGTATCTTTTTTCCTTTATAATGTGACAATGTCATAGATGTGTGTGCACTATTTTTAAAATATAAGAATAAGGAAGAATGTATTTTATTCATTTTATTTTTCTTGTATAATATAAACAACCACGATACTATGTATAAAAACAATATTCATTATATGGTTTCAATGATACTACCAACATTTGTTAGATGATAATATCATTTCTAGTGGGTTATGGTATCATGGATTCTTCCATGGTTCAACATAGGACTTGAAGATCATATTAATTATTGAACCATTTAAATCATCATTACACTTTTTATGTGTATACTAGAAAATGAATGAGATGTTAGATAGATATATAATCACGATCCAAATATTCAATGATGTATAAGGGATAAAAGGATTTGTTTATTTAGAATGGAACTGATATTTATTCACCCTTCCCCCCTCTTAATAATAAGAATATACTAAATTGGAATAGAAAATTGTTATTAAATGTAGGTTCACATATATTGGATTATCTATTTGAAATTTTCCATCATTTGAGAGCTTAATATTTCTTTCATTTTTCATAGTGAATTTTTGTGTTGGGGTAAACTTATTTTATTCCAATCATATTTCAGTTTCTTCCTAGAACATGTTGAATCAGGTAAGGAAAAATAAAATAATGTTTATTAATTTATCCCTCATGAGAGAAAATGGAGTTTTTCTTTTCAATAATAATAAAGAATAATGTTCTGGATGAGAATGAGAATAAAATGTTGTTCTATATATCACAATGAATTTGGAATGTATTTCTAATTCAATGGAATCAAGGAACTCTAGTGAACAAGGTGGAATGGTGTTACATTGTATAAATCTCTACAAACAGGTCAAATAAAAGGAAGAAAAAATGTACATCGTGGAGAAATGTTTTTTATTTTGAGGATGTCTAACATAATGAAATATATGTATTAATTTAATAAAAATATATATTCTATTAAGGAAGTTCTTTCAATATATATTTTTCAAAAACATTTCAACTTTAAGAGAATAAAGGATTTTAACACAATGTTAGAATAAATACTCAAATTACATGATAATGATATTAAAATAAATAAGAGGGAAATTAAAGATATGATTAAGGCATTTGAAGATGAGAAATTCATTTTCAACATGAGATTCTAGGAGTTCAATAGTTAGTTGGGACATATAAAAAATTAAGCTATGTATTTACCAGAATTTGTTATAAGATGAGTTTCATCCAAAAAATGTTTGTTGGAGGATTCTATTAGTAACTGAACTAAAATATGTGACGATAATTTCATTTAAATAATTTATTGTAATTACCATGAAGCTATAAACGAAAACATACCATACAAACCAATGTATAATTATTTCTATTAATCTAAATTTATGGACTATATATGATTAAAATCAAAATATATAAAAGTATAAATGGAGGAAAATATAGATAATACTACCACCAGGTATATGGTGGATGGAATAAGAATTTTTTATGTTATTTTCATAATAACAACATACCCATGGTGGAGAAATATGAAAAATAGAATAATATAAAATATAAAAATTATAGATAGTAATGAATGTATAAAATAATATTGAGGTTTCTATAGATTTATTAATATTGTCATTTTTTTTGAAATTTTCATTAGAATTTTATCATAAAGCATTAATTTATAAATAAAATTTAAAACCCACATCTAGAGGATGCGATTTTTTAAATATGATATAATAAATCATTACCTAAATATTTATAATCATATAGATTATAAGCACATTGAAATATTAGGGATGTTTATAGTAAATGTGATAAAATAATTGGTTCTTTCACATTTATGAATGTATGAAAATCATATATAAATAGAATATCACAACCATTAATAAATAAGGATGATCCATCCTTTAGAGTAAATATATTAATGATTTCAAATAAAATTACTTTTATAATGTTTATATAGAAGGGTAAAATTTTATTACAAAGTAAAAATAGGAAGAATAATGCTTAAAAAGTATAAAAGAAAAACATCAAGAGGAATGATACATGTTATGGATTATATTTTTATAATGGAACTCATGAGAATCCAAGTCAAGAGTCCATGAAATATTAAAATAGAACGTAATATATTTTTAAAATTTATATAGAATGTTTTGAGTGATCAATGAAAATGAATGATTTATAAGAAATAGATTTTGAGAGGTAACAATAAATCGTCCATAAGAAGAATAACTTTGTGATAGTGTAATAAGGCTAGATAAAATGTTAAAGATTACAGTACATAATTTTCAGAATAATACAAATCCATAAAATATATGGAGATTACAGTAGATGGTTCATTTTATTTAATTGTTTTAGAGAGAAGAAGAATCCCAAAAAATAAATGGAAAATTTGATGAGATTTATAGTACTAAAAATAAAAATGTTTTAAATAAATATTGTGGAATCATGATGATTGTAGTAAACTGAAACCCATTGTATAGAAAATATAGTAAACCATGTTGTACTAATTATGTAAATTTTTTTTTCCTTAATCATATACATTTATGTGTTTTATTTTTAGGATTATGCTATTAGGAATTGAAGTTGAATTTCGGAATCAAAGTAATAACCTCATAAAATAAGGACATCCATATATTTACATTTAGAAGAAAAATAGCACATCATGGTTTAATCCCTTAAATTTGAGTTCTGGAGGAAATATTAAAAATTAATTGTTTTTGAAAAAATTGAAGAGTATGATAATATTAATAGATATAAAATTTAACACCCAAAGATCATAAATTATATTTTCCACTAAAAACTAATGTTTTGTTGGTTTTAATGGATGAAACGCCAAACCAACATGATACAATGGACATTATATAAAAATTAAAATATAGTCGTGGAATTAGAAGGTAAAAATAGATATAACTGAATTATGAAATCTATGTTTGAATAAAAAATCCACATTTTAATAATAACCAATTCATGAAATTCAATTAACAATGCAAAATAGGTAATAAGTACTTTTTAAACAGAAAATAACTTTTTTCAAAAAATTTATTCTTATAAATATTATTTCAATAAAAAAATATATTATATATATAATATTTTGTTTATATGAATAATGAATTGACACTAATATAATTTTATTATATTTTAAATAATCATAATTATTGTCAAATTTTTAAAATATTTTCTAATTAAATATTTTTCATTATATTTTTATTAATATATTATATTCCAAAAAAAATTAATTTTAATTGAAGAAAAATAATTTCATTATTTAGATACAAATAAAAATTTACATTATGGTTAATTTTTTTTATTTTTCTAATGTTGTACATTTTTTGTGAATAGATAAAAAATATTGATATTTCTAAAATTGTCATTTTTATGAAGTTATCATAACACAAGAAAGTTTTAAATGTATTTTAATACTTTTTATATTATATATGTATATTTATTAATTTATTTTTCATTAAAACAAATAATTGAAAAATATTATTTCTTCCTTAAAAAATCAATTTTATCATTTTTGATAAAAAGTTAGTATTTTACTCTAAATAAGGATTTATTATCTTATATTAAAAAATTATTTTTCATCACATATGGAAATTAAATAAAAAATTTATTTCATTTTTTAGATAAAATTGATCATATTATATTTTTTTTATTTAATTTTTTTATAAATTTATGATTACTATGATTAATGTAAACTACCATGATAATTGTAAAATTGTTATTTTAAAATAAACAAATTATTAACATTACTCGAATTATATATATTAAATATATTTAACTTATTCTAAATTTTAAATTTAATATAATTATTTATCATGTATTTAAATTAATTATCACCCATTCAATTGTTAATTGCTACTAAAAAGTTTTAATAACAACTAATAGTGAAAAAGGATTTGTAGGAAAAAATAGATTTCCAATATAAATAAATTTTTAATAAAAAGATAATTTATATAAATTATATATTGAATTATATTAACTAGAAATTATATTTATTTATAAAAAACATATCGTAATATGGGTTATTTTATATTGTTGTAAAATTTTATATTATTTTGGAAAATACTAGATACCAAGAAACAACAATAAAAAATGAAACAAAAAATATATGATCAAATGATATCCAACTGATTTAAATGATATATTGAAATACATGGTTGAGTATGTATAATTAACTAACAACTTGGAGCCATTATTTATAAACTTTGGTACCATTGACACATAAAATATATCATTTCGTTATTGAAAAAAGTTGGTTATTCTGAAAATATTCCTTTTGCTTACTTAAAACAAGTAAATCCATCTAGTTTATAAAACACCCATTACGTTTAACATATTTATAAAATGATACAGTTTCAAAACCCAATGAAAAAAATTTCTACATCATAATCATCTGGTCTAAATTAGATATCCTAATATCACCTTTTTAAGGAGAGTACCAATAGAATGTTCAAGGTACCAAAGTGGGTACAATTTAATTATTTCCATTTTATTCTTATTATTTCACTTATAATACTACCCTAATGATATTAATAAAATGATATTAGTATCCTTGTCAGAATTATTTTACATTATATTTAATTAGAAACCCTTATCAATTCATTCTCAAATAATATTAAAAACCAACATACATTAATCATATATTGTGAGGACTACCACCTCCTCCCCTCCCCCGAAGTGAAATCATATCTTTATCACCAATAAATATATTTTGTAATTATAATGGTGAAAATGGGGAGTAAATGTAAAATTTATTTAATTATTATTATTATAAATAGATAATTTATAATCAACTATTCTGCATTATCATTCATTGTGAAATGAAAGTGTCAATTGTGTGTTATACAGATAACCACCTCCATTAAGTAATGTATCTAGTGTTTCATATAAATTATTTATTCATTGATTAAATATATTTAAAATTATTCAATAAAATAATGTTTTTTATATAATATAATAATTATTATATTATAATTTTATTATGTCAAAATAATATATTTTCTTAATTATATGAATTAATTAATTATTATATTATAATGCTTCGGGCTGTCTAAATATATATGTGAACAATGATAAAAATTAATATCATGATTACTTATGACAACTAAAATTATAAAATTATATGATGATATTAAGAGAAAAATTATTTAAGTTTGGTTATGGATGCACAAAAATAATTTTGAAATCATGAACTAAGATAACAACATGTGTTCATTAAAAATCATTGAAACATATTCACCACTGAATTAATATTAAAAAATCATAAATAAAAAACCAATAAAATTAAAATTTGAGAATATAAATAATTATAAATCATAAATTACAATATGTTTTCTGATATATTAAATATGAAAATTTTGAAAATAAAAAATAACAACACTTCCATTAAAAAACCAATTCAATATGATCAAGATTCATCACACCTAATAATAAAAATAGTTTCAAAATTAATATGAATAGAGAGATAAATTATAAATTATGTTTATAAAAGGTTATATATATGACTAGTGTTATAAAATTTCTTATTAATATATTTATTTTTTTAGTAGATTCTATCAATTTAGTGGAATAAATTAGTAATGTTAAGGGTTTGTGAAAACTTAATTGCCATATATTTTGATAAAAAATAATATTATTGAAATATAGTGTTCCATGGTTCAATTATTCAATAGAATTAATAAATGTTATTACATATCAACGTTATTTTATATATACCTAAAATTCTTCCTTACAAACTTATTATCTAGTAATTCATACCTCAATTATTATGTTACATGTATTGTTTGTGATCTCTAGTTTTCACTCATTAAGACATATTTGTTATTATAATCCATGATTTCTTTTATATGGTGTATCTACAAAGGATATAATTTTTTACATATTGACTCTATCATTATTTGTGGTATTTATTATTTTTGTTTAAATTTTATCCTTTAGAGTGTTTTGATTTCAATGTTTCGATCATCAAAAGTTTCATTTGTATCAATTTCCAGTACCATGAATCATGTATGATACAGTGAACCATATTTACATAATTACCATATTTCCTAAAAATATAATGAATATATTTTATTATATTATATTTTAATTATAATTTTTTCATTTCAAGATTTTAATATTATATTAACACAATGTTAAGGGATTATACATCTCAATTTTTCATTATTGAGATATGATTTGTACTAAAAAATCCTAAAATTTTATGGTTTATATATTTTTCATTAATTGGATTCTAAATCCACTCATTTAATTTTATTTTGTGGGATCAAACTCATGGAAATAAAACATTTCCTTTTCCATGAAAAATTATCTGCTATTATAGGAATGATTTATCATTTTATTTTATTAGAATATAAATACCCTATATTTAATTTTTGATGGATTATTTACCACCTATTTTTATAAGTTGATTAGTTGGGGTAATTATTTACTTAGAATTAGCCTCTTTTCTGTTTACTATGTTCTTTTTAGTGATTATTAAATATAAATATATTACATTTAATTAATTAGAAATAATTAATATTTAGTATACTTTTTATTCTAATATAGATGTTTATTTATTTGTTTAAAATATCATTTTTTTCATTTTATATGTTATTAATTCAATAAAATGATGAATAAATTTGAAATATATTTAAATTGGTGGGATTTAGTTATTGATATCCTCTTGATTCATCGATATTCCTAATGATATAAAATATCATATGACTTTTGGTTTATTCTTTCCTAGAATATATATTTCCAACACACTGGGAAATGAATGTATGATCATGATGATTAATAACAAGTTGTCATGGTATAGGAAATGGAATTACTTATCCAACATTATGCACTTCATTACTAAGGAACTAGTTATTTTATATGTGCATTTATTTATCAATATTTCGACCATGGATATGTTATTCTCATAGTTACTTTTAAAAATTGATTTATTTTGATGATAAATCACTAAATTAATATACATTCTCATTTTAATCCCACTTATCATCTTGGAATTTTATCGCTTATGTTTAACCTTAATGAAAATTTGAGAAAACCATTTTTTATGTTTATATTTATCATGATTTTGAAGAAAAATATTATAAATGATATTTTTAATAGTATGGTTTTTATTGAGAATTTTATTGGAGATGTTAAAGACATATTATGGATTTCAGTGTTTCATATATAGTGTGCATAATTTCCATGTAATTACATATACATTGTCTTTGTGGTTTATAAATTTTTTTAACCCTCTAAAACACTAATGTAAATGACTCTTAAAATGAAATTGACTCATAATTTATTAGTAATAATGTAATTAGTGACTATTAAAATTGGGATGGTTTAGTTAATTTCATATTCAATATATAAATAAGGAGTTTATTTAATTTGGATAAAGGAGTGTGACTCTATGAAAGTAAAAAAATGTTGAAAATTAGTGTTGGTTGTCAATTTTTGATACCCACATAAAGAACTTGTATTTTATTATATTCGTGATAGGTTAGTCCAAAGGGATATCTATTTACGGTATTAATAATTAAAAATATCATTATATATGCTCTCTTGGAGGGTGAATACATATAAAAATGAAGAAGAATATTTTAGAACCTATATTTCATTCTAATATAAATTATTCTAGAATGATTTTGATGTATTTTAGATAAAAATATAGGTATTCATAACTATATATTCTTTTGAATCAAAGAAAATATAATTGTAGAAACTAAATTAAATACTGATGTTTGAAAATAAGTACCAAGGATATAAATCATTATTTAAAAATGATTTTTTGGACATTTTTTTCATGTAAATTAATTAATCTCATGATTACTTAGTTCTTAATATATTTTTATAAGAAATTGTATCATCAATATATAAATTTTTGGGACATCCCTAAATGATAGTTGTGAAAATAATTATTTAACATGGTATAATGTTTAATTTATTATGGACACATTTTTGTTAAATATAAAATCCACTTTTTTAACACTGATAATGGATCACATAGAAATATAGTGGGTTGATTTAAATATCATTTAATAAAAATGAATTGATAACCTTTTACCTTTTATCTTTTATTTCATGTCAACAAGGGTTAGTGAGAATGAAATGGAAGTTTGATAAGAAATGGGGAGAAGGAGAAAAAATCGTGAAAAACACATATCAACATATCATCTTATGAGGGTAGATAAAAAATACAATGTGGGATATATTCAAGTCCACATTGAGTGAATTTTATCTGTTACCAAAAATTAATGTTAATATATTAATTAATAAGAAGGGAATGGATGAATATGTAATAAATTTTAAATTTTAATGGGTTCCATGAAAATATATTTCATGTGGACCCCAAAAAAGTACTTTTTCATTAGGATAAATAATTTTAATGTGAAAAATATTTATTAACACTTTTTATAGTTTTATAGTAAATAATTTCATATATTCTTCCAAGAGAAGTATCAAGCTGAGCCATGCATGTGTGAGAAAATATTCCAATGAGGGAGGTAATTTGGGTGGCTAGTCCAATGTTGAAGGGGAGAATATACTTTATGAGAAGGAACATAAGAGGATTAGCACATGTATAGGGAATATAGAGGAGTGGTAGTGTCCCTCGGTGTGAGGTGGTATTGTTGCGGAAGAAGAGGATTCCCTAAGATAGATAGATTCTATAATTTGACAAACTAATATAGGGTATTATGTTATTAAGGAGTCCATGGTTTGGGTATCTACCAATGTGAGACTTTGTAATTTGATTATAGTAACATACATTTAAAAACATCATAATTATGAGATCTATTTGATCTTTACTAACTATACCATTCAATCTTGATTGGGTCATGAGCTTCATTATCAAATTTTTTATCTTAGTGAAACTCTTTCCCTAGTCTTTTTCTTTTCCTAAATAAAAATTCAATCATGAAGATGAAATAATTCTATAATTGAGGATCTTCCATGGATAAATATTAATTTTTCCTTGAATAATCGATCGATTAGAACCCGGATCCTCTATGAGTAGAATAACTCTTCTATAAGGTGTGATTATGGATCTTCCATGAAATTGAATATCAAATGGGACTTCCATTATAATGAGTCTCATATTGAAATTCAAGGATCATTGGATTTCAAAAATAATACATGAATTGTTCATGGACTTTCCATGGGATTAATTCCATTGACATTGAGCCACACATGGTATAAGAATTTTCTCATGTTTGCAAGTAGACCATTAGGGGTATCCATAAAATAAATAGGATCACCAGTCATAACATGATATGTTAATAATACCAAAGAAATTTATATGTGATAGCAAAATGATAAATCATACATCCAATTCAACATTCACATGTGAAAAGTGCATTAGAATTGAAGGTAGTGATATCCACAAGTCATACAAGTTTTTCTTTAGTTTATTTCATAGATTTGAAAACATGCACTTATTTATCATTGAAAAATTTGTTAAAGGGATTTCAAGGAATATACCACCACGAGGGAAATGTGATTCAAGGAATATTCATCTATACGGCCATACATGAACATGAAATTGATATATTTCATATAGATTTAATGTTTTATGAAATAATGATGTTTACGGTATATTTTAAAATTTTAAAACTAAATTAAAAATAAAAAATAATATTCACATGTTGTATTCATGGATGGTAATGGTAGGAAAGAATCATGAATCATGAGGTTTAATGAAAAATAATTCTCATGTGATTGATGGGGAAGCTAGATGATGATAATAAATGATAGAGATGTTTTTATTATTTACTAACTACCTCTAACGTATTTGGAATCTAGAGACTTTTTGGTATTTAAAATTACATAATAAATCCTAACAACTATTTTAATTAATAATGTCATGATAAATGTATTATTATTAATGTAGTTCTTAAATTAGCTACACAGGAATATGACCTGAGTTCCTTCGTTTGTTTAATAAAGATGAATGCTGATAACCACAACTATAAGGTTATAATGTTATTGTTGAGGGTTTTTTATAAAAATATAATGGATCTATAGAATTGTGGTTTTGTTCAATGATAGTTATTTATAATCTAGGAGGATTTGATTTATTATAAAACATGGTTATTAAAATCATTAATAAACATGCATTTTTTAAATATCATGACAATGAAAAGGGAAAAGTGAATATAACTGATTCTAAAAATATTACTATTTTAACATCTATATATTGTTTGTTTTCAAAGATATATATAACTAAGAATATAGTATAAAACATTATATTATATTATGTGTCTTTATTATATAAGAATATAGAGATCTGACCTTGATCATTCTTACACATTCTAAAAATTCAAAAAATTAAAATATATATACTCTCATTTTTCACTCGATAGAGAATAAACCAAAAATATTATTTGAACATAAAAATCCCATATATAATTCTCAATAAAAAAATAATATTAAGAATACTGTGGAAGAAGAAAATTATTTGTTCAAATATATTTTATTGAAAGTATAAAAATATTGAGAAGTTAAGAAGGTTTCCTAGTCTAATTTTTATATGATGAATAAATATTTCTATAAATAAAGAAAGGTACCATATTTTTATAATAATATTATATTGTAATGGAGGTATCAGAACTATTGTTCAATCATAAAAACGAGGAAGAACATTTTTCAATCATTCTATTATCGATGTAATAGATGATGGACCAGAGGATAAGGTGGCCCACATATAATCATCATAATGTTCATATGGTACCTGTGTGCAGGAGTCACCAATGATCTGTTAAAAAAATATTGGTAAAATATAGTATTTAATTATATACCCTACTTGTTTATAGATCAAATTTTTTTTTATAATGGGTATTATGATGGTATATTTTTTCTTAGTTTCACTAAAGACATTTATATTTTAATAAAATGTGTTACCTATAAAATTCATATCCATTTTGTGTGTGTGTGCAAGAAAATGAAGGAGTTGTAAGAGAATAATTGAATCATGAACTTAACTAGACTAGGATGTGAAGGGATAAAAGGATAAATTGATTTAAAGTTGAACAAAATATTATTAATCCCCCACATGTTATTGAGTATATCCCCAAATGGTCCTGACACAGGGTTGATATGTCTATTAATTATAGTGTATTTATTATAAACAAAACTATACATGAATCAGAAAAATTGAAATAGAAACCCATGACGAAAATATGGGTTGAAGGTGATGAAAATGTATATGTGGAATTTAATGATTTGAAATCTTATAAAAGGATAAAGGATAAAAAAATCTAGGTTTGAAACCTAATGAAATTATTAAGTATTTTTTTGAGTAATGAAAAGTCGTGGAAATATATGTCATTTTTCATGTTTCTATGAAAAAAATTGAATAATTAAATTGATGGATCAAAATGATCTTCACGATATAAATTCTACTATTTATATGAATAAGGAATATTTTTTTCCAGATTTTTTTTCTTGAGCACATAATCAGATGGAACATTGTACAACATCAACTCTCCCAAGTCCCAAAGATAATAATTAATAATATAGCCCACCAAGATCTTATTATTCTTTCCCTTACCAAGAATTAGAGTGAAACTCTATATGGGAGGATACTAAAACATGTTATGAATATCTTTTTTATGAAATTATTTTAGGATATTATGATATTGATGACTCTTCTAAATAGTTTATTACCTATGTTGGTGTAAATACAGATACATAAGAAGATGTAGACTATAGTATGAGGGGAATTAATCCAATGGAAATTATATTGGGAGAATCACCAATTTTTGATACTATATAGTCTAAGAGGAATAAGGCTTCTATATCCTTCAATGTAATTAAGTATTACTACACTAATTATGATAGTTATTATCATCAACGATATAATCAATTTGTCCATGTTGGATATTTAATAATTTCATTAAATTTATTTTCAATTTATCCTCAATGTAATGAAGTTTTTATTATTAATTAAATGAGATGGATCATTTGATAATGAAAACATAACCACGATAAATAATTGAGGATGATAATAGGTTAAACTAAATATTTGAATAAATTCATGATGGGATATTTGGGCCTAAATCTATGAATCCCACTAATGTTGAAAATAGTAGTTTAAAATTTTAATCAAAACAAATAATATATTATGACTAGAATTATTCTATAGATGTTGATGATGGTACTATTTTGGGGTCCACATATGAAAGGGAGAAAATTACTTTTGGTGGATGATGTTGAATTTTCAAGAAGCATGCATCTTCATGAAAAATAGAAACCTCCCTTACTATTCCCACATATATATTTATTAATAAATAATATTTATATTCACTCAAATCTAATTGGATAAATTTTATAAACAATTTATTTATATTTTTTGGATCATCAATTTATAATTCCATTGACTAATATATTTAAATGATTGTTTATCTTATAGTTTCTCATACAAAAATATATTGTTTTTATTATTTGCGAATATGACCCAATGAATTAAGAGTTTAATAGAATAAGTGGGAGATCTAAAAATTGACTAAATTGTAATGATTTTAAATATTTATCATATATTATTATATTTCATGTTGAAAGCTTCCACTTCTAGTGTACCTCATCCTCCTACAGTATCTTCTACTCCATTCAGTGGTTCCAGGGATGGGAATTCGGTTCCACATATTATTAAAGAATAGATGAAGGTTGTTTTGGTAGATTTATATTTGATAACAAAAATTTGGTTCTATAGATTTCAAAATAATGCAAAATAAACTCTTCATATCCTAATTAATGATGATCAGTAATCTATAAGAGATATGTATGTGATAAAAATATCCAATGAAATTTACCTTTCCAGGCTCTTTTACCGAAATGGATTTGAAAAAAAGTTTATATATCTTTCCAATGACTTATTGATGACTTCAGTGACTAAATAATTTAACTCATATGTTGAGAATTTGATAATTATATCACATCATTTGTAAATCATTAATATAAAATGAAAAATAATTCTAAATTATTGTTTAAGTTTATTTGTCCATAAAATAAGTCACTCAGTAAATAGATCATTATATATACAGTTCTAACACTCTCCCATTTTCTCTTTTAGTTTATCCATTAAATTAATGTACTTTATACTCTACTTCATCATCAAATTCCTCAATAGACATCAATTTGTATCCTTTTACATTTATTCTAGCAGATATTTTTCATCATTTCATAGAGGTTACATGAAAAGCTTTCATTTATTTAACATACTCTTCTCTGAAATCGACCTTTCCTCATACTACTTCCCAACCATCCTAGAATATATGGGGATCTAATATTAATCCTAAAAACCCAAGAATTAGGTATTTTAATTTATATTGAATTTATGTTTTGGAATATAGAGTCTATAATTTACATCACACTTATTCTAAATATATAGAGTTTTTTATATCATGACTATTTTTTCTAATCTAGATTATAATTTCTATTGTATTTTTTTTATTTTTTATCCCAAAATGAGAACAAATCAGATATAATAGAAGTATTTTAATTAAAAAAAATTCGAAAATATTTGCGTATTGTGAAATATTTTAATCCTTGAAATTTTATCATGTCATTATTTTTCATCAAAAAAAGGGTGATATTGTAGGTTTAGTTAAGAAATAAAATCTTTTAATTATCAAATTTTTTTTCTTCTATATCTAATTATGTGGGTGATTTTTGTTAGTAAAATATTCATCTGGTAATACTATGAAAATTTATTAGGTATAAAGGCTACAACATGTTATATGGATTCAATGCGTGTACTAATGGATCAACCATAAGAAATATAAATCACAAATGAATACATTTAGATATAATTCTTATTGAATACCAAAAAACAAGTATTGACCTTAAAATGACATTAATTGATGGTGTTATATTTGAAATATTTTAATATGTTGATGTGACAGCATGATGTGTTCTCAATAGACCACATGAAGGATGTATACTATCAACAAATTAAAAATTGATGTTCTTAGAAACAAATTAATCAATTACATAAAGAGACTGACATCAACTATAGTACTAGTTTGAGCATCCAAAAAACATATAAATTTTTTAAGATACTGCATATTGATTCTTCATTAATAATGACTGAAAATATACAACGGATAATGTTCAAAATGTAAATAGCTAGTCTTGAAAATTAATAATATGTGGCATGGAAACTAATAACTTGCAGTCCAATAATGATCATTTTTCAATTGATACATTATGGAGAATACTCTAAAAATATAAGGACGTATGTCTTATGAAATGATTTTTTTGGGTGATAATTTTGCACTAAAACAATCATTCCCAATCATTACAATACTGTATTTTCTAGATGACATAGAATATACATATAATAATGAAAAAAAAGATAACCTATATAGAATATCCTATCAGATAATTAGACAAGGAGGATAGCCCTGTTGATGAACAAAATTTCCATCACAAATTAATCAATATAAAGCCTCCCATGATTTCATCAATCTCTCCACTTTAACTTACTTTTTTACTTTTCCATGAGTTTCTGTGTAAATTTACATATCACTTCAATTATATTGTAAATAAGATTTCATTGGTACCTCATCTCTCTTTTCATTGTAAATGTTATCCCACATAGATTTATGTAAGAGGTGGTTTGTTACCTAGACTACTATGTTTGGAATTAGTTTTTAGAAACCCAATCCAAGTTGCGTATTGTTTATTATTATTTAACATATTTTTTGAATTTTATTAATATCTTGTGAAGAGGTCTAAGCTCTAACATGGAACAAATGTTTTGTTTAATTAAACTATGGGGTTTTCCCTTTAACTTCTGGTTTTAAATTAACTCAAAAATAATTTGATTTTTAAATAATTTTTTATAAAAATTAATATCAATCATACTTAGATATTTATCATTTATATGTGATATTTATATTTAATTTTCTCATATTGGGGTTGTTTCATATGTTAAGGTAATTTTAAATTATTTTGACCTATTTTTTTCAATCCATTGAGAATTCATTTCACGGTACAAAATTATTTAAAACTATTGTATTGGTGAAATATGTTTTGTTTGTAAATAAGTTGATTTTAGATTTAGAATTCACTAAAAATAAAATATTTTTTGAATGCTCAATTCACCAACTATTGATAATTCATTTAGGAATAAAAATTTCATTTTCATAAATGAATTCCCATGATATATTTATTGATCTTATTAATAGACAATTTATAGAATATTTGTGAAAACATGTGGTAGTATTTATTAATTATATTAGGTTATATTATAAACATTATAAGGATCTGTAGATACATCTGCTTTTGTTTATCTAGATATTATGCGATAATATTTTATTTCGAAAAAATTGTATTTATCAATTTGGGTTCTAATAAATTTCATTACATTGACTTGTTTTAAATAAATATTTAATAATAGTGGCTTCTGTTAAAATTAAAGATATAGAAGAATTTCCAAGGTGAACTACAATCAAATATATTAATATTTTTCTTATAGTAATAGGTTATTACAAATGGGTTAATTAATAATATAAATAGATATAATCCAACTAAAAACAATAACATTAAGGGGCATCAAATTCATATAAATATAGAAATATGATGTTTTTTTAAGGAATTAAAAAGATGATTGGTTAATGATGTAATATTTTTCATTCCATTCATAAATTATGAATAATATATTTATAATAGTTCTTCATCAAATGGTCTTAAAAGTTTTCTGATAAAAAATTATTTAGTAATCGTATAAGCATCATGGTAGTTAACCTGCAATTAAAAAAAATCAGTGCATGAAATTGAGATTTTAGTGGAATTAATATTGGAGACAGAATTCATAAAGGGAGTAATTAGAAATATATATATATATATATATATATATAATTTTTTAATTACAAAATTAGTCAAAAAAATTAAAACGAGTAAATGTTTGTGGTTGGAATTGATAAAATATAATTATTTCGGAATAAATAATCATATTTGTAAAAACAGTTATTGGATTACTTCAGTGGAAAGGATAGATCATCACTATCCTCGTTAAATTTAGATAAAAAATTTTCATAAATTATATAATGAAATTTTATAGAAATGTGTGTGTGTAAAAACATATTCATGGTAGGCTAGAATAAAATTACAATCATCCTTTTATGAAGGAATAATGTATTTTCAAAAATAATCTGTTGGGGTTGAACCAAAAATAATCCTGACAAATGATGGAATGTTAGAATAATTTATTATAGATGGGAAAGGTGTATAATATTATTGAAGTGGTTATGTGTACAACATGAATCTCCATTAAAATATTATTGAGTGAGGCTAATTGATGTCCATGTTCTATTCATAAATGAAGCACTGTGATGTGTATATATCTTAAAGAATATTTTTTTAAGTATTGAATAATAATATTTCTGATATTATATTTGTAAGTTTGATTCATTAAGAGGGTAATTCCAAATGAAAACAACATATAGAAATTCCTTGGTCATTTTTGTCGGATCATGATCCATAAATTACATCCAATTGTTTATAAAGACTTTAAAATTCATTATGTAATTAAATTAGTTTTAGTACATCTATTCAACTTACATTTTTTGAAAAACATGATACAAATTTTAAAATTCAAGGGAAATTATTTGATCTCGTTTATTGGATTATCATAGTGGTTAGGATAAAAACATCTTTTGGTTTAATTTTATTATCATAATAGTTTATATTTAAGTATAAAAATTGATCCTTTTTGGGAATTGTATGGAATGTCGTAGAAATGGCTTCATTATGGTAATAATTTGAAGAAAAATGTTTTTGGGATCAATATTTATAAATGAGATTGTTGAAAATGTGAGACTGATTAAATAATATTGAAATTTATATCTAATTAGTTAAAATAATAATTATAATAATAGACGTTATGGTCTCTCATTTGATATAGGATATCATGTTTTTTATAAAATATCTTCATGGCATGGTGTGATGTGTTTCAATAAGAAATAGATGATTATCCCATTATTTATTTCTCTAAATGAAATAATCAAGAATGTGGGATTGACAAAAATATTGAGAAACCATTACTCTATGGTTATAAAAGTTATATATTGATTTTTTTGTTTCATTGTTTTGGAAATATGTTCATGATTTACATCATATATTAATCCCTAACGTTATATAGCTAGTGGAGAATAATTCTATAGAAGAAAAAAATGATAAAATCATTGAACATGGATTATAGGTGTTTTAAAATAAGGTTACATATTTTGTTAAAGTGTTTTGAAAAAATTATATGATTGATGAAGGAAGAAACCTAACAAAAAGATACTAAAAATGAAAATTATACCCACCAATTGATCAATGAGTATAAATAATTATGGGTATGCAATTTCATTAACAGGGAGAATGTGACCACCCAAGTATTTTAACTAACAAATAATTTTCATTTTTTAGTAACATAGATTTTAATCGTGAGGATTCATATTAATTATTATTTTTCTATAATTTTATAAATAATTTTGTTATGGTATGGAACAATAATATAAATCTTGATTTGAATAAAAAATGGTTTTTAATATATTTTTATCTATATACTATATGATTATATTTTCAATCATAATTTATTAAGTTATGTATATTTATTTAATAAAATTGGCTTATTTTTTGGTTTCATCATTTCAAAATTAGATGAGGTAAATTTTTGATATTCATATAACCAAGCTAATTTTTTTAGGAATGTAAAATATCCATTTTTTTGAATATTATATATTTATGACATCATAAGGATATAAATTAGGTATAAAATTTTAAAAAAACTTATTTAATATGTAATATATGAGGATATATCAAAATGTCATATAAATATTATTAAATTAATCAATATTAATTGTAATTTTAAGATAAATATAGAGAAATATTTAATGATGTTGATGCAGTACTTGCGCCACATTTAAAACGTCAATGTTGGCATATTCTAGATAATATTTAAGACGTGATAAGACTTTATTCATATTTTAATGAATATAAATCTTCTAATAATATATATATATATTAATTTTGTATTAAAATAGTAATATAACCATCAAATTTTTTTTGGTGCTTCTACATTTTATGAAAATTTCAAATATTTATCATAAAAATAATATAATGATGTAGATGGAATGAAATAATATAATGAACCATTTTAGATGATTAAATTGATGAATGAAGTTATAATAATTTTTTAAATTTATTTTTAAAATTATATAATTTGATAATTATCCTAAATTATTAAGAGAAATTTATGTAGTGTTTGTGGAATATGTAGAAATATTAAAGTAAATGATTTTTAATGTATTAAAAATAATAATATTTGGATGACTTGTTGTGTTTCATGGTTTTTTGGGAAATATATGTATTTATTTATTAAATTAAATTATTATAAAATCATTAAAAAAGGTATTGTTTAGGATTTATTGGTAATATATAATTTATTATTTAATTAAAAATTATAAAAGATTCTATTAAATAATATATTGATATTAAACGGTTGATCCTACCCAATATTTCAAATTTATGAAAAGCTTATAATTTTATAATTACATTTCTTCATCATTAATGATTCAATATTTGAGAAAATTCCATAAAACATTTCTTTAAAATGGGACTCGTTATATCCTATTCAAAACACATTTAATATTCTCTTTTCATCAATATTTATCCTAAACCAAAATAAAAACATCCCTTTAGAAATTCATATGGTTTTGTAATTTCTATTAGTCCATTCGCTAATTATTTTGACTCAATCAAATTACAATTGTTTAAGGGGAAGGGAAACTATTTCCAATCCAATTTCTCCTTTCTTAATTATGATTCTTTTTCTTAAAATACTCCTAGAACATCTATTTTTTTTAAACCATGATTCTATTCCCAGGGTATTAAAATATATTTTACCCATTAACTATAAAATATCATTTATTACACCTCATCAAACTCTTTTTCATATGTTGTTAATATGTTGAAATACATGCTTTTCATTAATGACTTAGTACATTTCGATTCACCTTGTTCTCTTTCAAATGATTTAATTAATACAAAAGTAATGAAAAAATAATACCTATTTATAATATTATTTGTTAAGAAACTCAAATATTTATTGGGTTTTCCCCCATTCTAAACTTTTTATAAGAACATCATTTATCATGGTTATTTTTTGGTACCTAAGTAAATGATGATGTTTTCATAATACTACATATAACATTGCTATTATAAAAAATTTATTTCATGATCAAATATTATATAAACACTCTAGTTTCATCATTATTATGATTCTAGAATAGAAAACAATCCAAAATAATAATTAAATTAAAGTTAAATAATCATTATCATTAGTCCCCTTCAAAAAGAAGGATTTTTTATAAGACTATATGAATTATGACTATTTCATAACCTATTGAACACCATTGATTCAAAAAAACATATAGTCCAAATACATGTACACTTCTATGGCTAATTTGTCCCCTAGGTAATGAAATTTATCCATTATATTTATGGACTAATTTTTATTTTTTCAAATTATCTTTATGAAAATTTTAATAGTTTGATGGTGAAATTTTCATTAATTTATAATATTTGGAATCATGATCATTTTGAATAGAATTTTGAAATCATTATATATTTCTTGGTAAATATTTTCTTAGTTCTAATTTTATTAAATGGAGATGGTTTAAATTTCCATATTTTTTAAGAATATATGTTTTAATGATCGTGAAGAAATGTTAATTAAAATATTAGTTTTTAAATATTTTATTTTTTTATTGGAATCAATGATTTATTTTTCTGTAATATAATCATCAATATGATTTGTTGGAGAAAAATTTTTTATTCTTATTTTGAATTCTAAAAATCATTTTCATAGTTAATTTTCTTTCTAGTACAAAACGGTTATATCAAGGTTGAAGTCTATGTTAATGTCATTATTGATGTAATATGGCTATATAAATGATAAATCCATACAGCAGTGGCTATGTAATGGTCACTGGATAACTTTATAAGGGTCAATCAGTGCTTAAATAGATTTTTATCCATGTTATCTAACACGCATAAGTGATCTATAAAGGTATTAAATGGATGATGGGGCTTTGGTTAGGGTTCCTCTAGTTTACTCATGGATATTTTGGGGTAAATTTTGGATTAAAATGATTTATATTATTATCCTTTAGAATCATCTAAATACTGGCTTGTCTTGTAAGTTATTAAAACAAGGGAATCCCTAATTTCTCAAATTTCCTACAAAATCATGGTATCTCAATATATCAAATTGGAATATATGTGAGATTAAAATTGAATCTTAATAATGAATCAAATAAGGATAATCTAGAATCCACATTGGAAGAGAAAATTCTATTATAGGTGATCTATAAATTTTCAACATAATGAGATAGTGATGAGTCATGTAGGCTATTTATTGATTCCAGTGAAGATCCTGGAGCATCATTCAATTAGTGAAAATTTTGGGGTGTTATAAATGTGGTCATGGGACATAATTTTATGTTATATATAAAAACTATTGAATAGATAATAATAATGACACCATAATAAAACTAACAAACAAGTGATTATAGGTAAGGATTTTGGATGCAAGATCTGGAATTCATAGATGAAAAATGTTGTGAATAGATGGGAAGTGTAGTTAAATACTTGATAGAGAAGTGTAAATATTCTTTTTTAATTATTTCCTATTTCATTTTGACAAAAATTATTATTTTTTCCAATTTTATTTAAACATTTCTCTATAAATAAAATAACTTATGGGGATTATTTTTTTTACTCTTCCAAGTTCTGTATTAAGTCCATGTATTTTTTTCATTCTCCTTTAGAAGTTTATCCATTTTGTTCATGTTCCTCTATTTATCTGATATTTAAATCTAAGAAAATAAATATTAAGAATATTTTTAACACATTTCATCTCCTACAAAAAATCTATGCATTGTAATACATCATAATCAATAATATAATTAAGGTAATGGCCTATGAGGAATTGATATATGATAAACAGAATTTTGATCAAAGGAGGTACTTGGATGGACTCTAATGTGATTTGGTGATGTCTATTTACATGCATGTCTTGATCAATTTTTTTGGGATATCCCTTTGGGGTTCCATTATTTATTTTATACATCAATTGATATAAATGAGATTCCATACATTTCATCATATTTTATTTATCCCATTGTTCCATTTTTTATGCATGTATTCATTAATAAATAAGGGTATAGTATCCCCCATTGAATACACTCAAACTCACACAAATAGTAGACAACCTCTTATATATGGGGAGGTGAGAATGAGGCTATTTTGTAATCCTGGTCGAACCTATAGATTTAGTTCAATGTATTAAAATGTTGTACCAATATGTTTTTCCCCCAATATTTCTTCATGACTGTGTTTTAGGGTATCGTAGGAAGCTGTTTTGAAAAGTGGGACTTGGGAAGAGGGTATCAAGTTTCCCTAGAAATAAAAAGATTAACAATTATCAATGTTTCCATTTATTGGACTAATATTAAAATTATGGATTTACAGTTTTATGTTGAAACTGAGTATATTATATTATTCTAGTTTTTTGGATTTTGGTGAATTCATGATTAAAAAATAACAGTATATTATCACATGATATGTATATATTCTAATTTGTTGATGCAAAATGTTCTTAAATTTAATTCATTAATATGTGATTTTTTTGATGTTATATACATTTTACTATTTTGTGATATATCAATAATGGAATTTATTATTTGATTTTTAAAATGCATATTTAATGATATATTAATATAGATAAATTTTTTAATGGATAAATAGTCTAAATCTGTGAGTTTTTCTAGGTCATGAATTATTTCTTATTACTAATATCCTCCTAATATAAGTTTTATGTGATCCGTTTTTGTGCATATGAACATCATAGGTTGTTATATAAGTATGTTTTTATAGGTTTTCTAGGCATATAATTTCATTTTACACAATTCCACCTAAATAATATTTTATAGGATCACCTTGAGAAGTAGTCCATGACACCCCCTAAGGATGGATGTTTTAATTTTACTACCAGTTTTAGAAGAGAATGATCTAGAACCTACATCAGTGGTTTAGGATTAAATTACCATTCATCTTGATGTATTATTCATTTTACTTATTCAAGGGGATAAAATTTCTGAGAATATAGTTGAACAATTTGTAAAAATAAATCTCTAGAACTATATGTCCATTTTGGGTACTTGAGTCCACTGATATTTGGATGAGAAAATTTTATGTCCTCGTGGGGATCTTCATTCTAGAGGATACTCCATCAAATCAGTGGGTAAGTTTGGATACATTTATTCTTTATAGGAAAACTCGGAGTTGTTGGGATTTTATAATCTAGTATTTGAGACATGAAGGTCATACATGGATAACATTCACGGACCTTTTCTTTAAATAGTTCAGTAAGAGTAAACTAAATCTTGTTCATTCTCATGATTTCAGGTTTTGTAGGGAACACAAAATATGTTCTTCTAATTCAAAATATTTTTTTGAGTTTCAATATATTAAACCTATAATTACTTAGAATGAGGCAAAGAAGTCCAGGATGTTCAATATTAGAGTTTGACAAAAGCTGAGACATCAAGTTAGGATCTTATACCAGATGTCAAATACATATATTCTCTATAAGGCCATGAATATCGAGAAGTTACTCGATAGGGATAAAGTATTATGTCTTCATTAAACCTCCAGTGTGGATCCTAATGAAAATTATGTTAGTATTAAGAGGAGGAAATATGATTAAAGACAAGGATTTAGTAGATATCTAGTTATTCTCTTAAGATTTCGTGGACATCCTACTAATGCTTCTTGTATTATTAAGGGGAGGTAATGTGATTCATGCCAAAGAGTTCATAGAAATCTGCTGTAGAATATGGGTTCTTTAGCACCATCTATTGGAGAAAATTTCACTCCTATTTTAACTATGGAATGAGTGTAAATTATTGAGATTTATTCCAAAATCACCATACCATGTTTCATTGATGTGGAAATACATGACAATTATAATGTTTCTTCCTGAAGAACTCAAATTTGACATCTCATATGGGTTTAATTTACATTTAGGAATCGAGTTATGGGACATCCTTCGGGCCACAATATTTGGTTCACACCCCTCAAATTACAAAAAATAGGTGATTGATGTATATCATGGAAAATTTTGTAGAGATAAGGTAAGATAAGTGTAAATAGTGGACCGGGTTTTGACTAATTATGGAGAGAGACCACCAACCGTTTGAGAAATAGTATTGATCACCTCTGCTATTTCTACCCAACATTTTAAAAATGGTTCTACAAATTATTATTTATATTCCATACTTGTTTATGTACTTGGCATACTAGTCATGTTATATTTGGAGATACAGACTCTTGATACACTATTGGGGATGAAAGTGGACCATCTTCACATATTTTCGAGACATATCATGGCATCTTTTGGATATAAAAACTTATGTGATTTCATGATCCTTGAAAAATACCTTTTAAATGATCTTTGATATGGATGAGATGTCTACTTATTGATTTCACATCAACTATTTTATGATATTTGTAATTTATAATACTCTCAAGGAGGGAGAAGTTAGTTTTTATTGGTGAGTTGGATATTAGAGAAATCATAATTACAGCATTCATGAACCAAATTAAAAGTATTATAATTAAAGGGGATTGTTTTTTCATAATTTGGATCTAGTCATAGCCTCTTCCTTTGCTATAATGATAGAATTGTATTAGGACATATACCAAAATTGATTTTCTATCATCCCTGGTGAGATATTAATTGACTTCCAAAGTAAACTAATTATTGGAGTGTAATCTATATCAATTAATCAAAATCATATGGCATTGACTGAGTAGAAGTAAATCAGGTTACAATATAAAAATTTCAAGGAGAAGGGTTTTATCAATTCAAGCACATCCCCTTAGGGTCCTCTATTGTTTTTGGTAAATATGTATGATGATAATCATCGGTTATGTGAACACTATATGAATCTAAATAAGGTAACTATTAAAATTAATAACATGTTGTTAAGAATCAATGATATGTTTGAATGGATGTGGGGTTCTAGGTGGCCATATAATATTTTCTTATAGTCTTGAACCCATATTCTTTTTAATAGAGAAGAGGATGTTCAAAAAACAATGCTTTGGAGTAGACATGGTTTTTATTAGTATCTTGGAATGCCTTTTTTTCTAACACATGCGCTAGCTAGGTTCATAGTCCTTATGAATAGTATGTTTCATTTTTATCAAAACTCTTTAATTGTGTTGTTCATTAGAGATATACTTGTATTCTCATGGGCCCCATAATTACACACAATGGACCTTGAGATTGTATTGAGTTAACTTCCAGATAATCAGCTTTATTAAAAGATATTGAAGTGTTACTTTTGGAGTCATGAGGTGTGGTTCATTGGGAATTCGATCTCATAGGTAAAAATTTTTATGGACCTATAGAAGGGTAAGTTTTGATATCTTAGGCTCATCCAATGAATTTGTTTGAGATCAATAGTTTTCATAGTATATTTGGGTAATAAATGAGATTTGTATAGTAATTCACTCTTATGGAAGCACATATAATTGGGCTTATAGAGAAAGTTTTGATGTTTGAGTTCATATATATTTTTATAGAGGCCTTATTTGATCTGAATAATAGATTATTGATAGTCCTTATTGCAACATTTCTAGATCATAATAATGATTTCATAGTCTCTTGTGATGACTCTAGTGTTTTTATAAATGTTTTTATAAAGTAATTATATTAGTTAGTTTCATATAGTACATGGAAATTGTGACCCAATTAGAGGAACTACTTAACTCATGACTTGGAGTTTGATGTTATGGTCCTTGATCTTATGTTTTTATTAAAATATCGTTTTTGAGTTTTTTTATGAACCGCAAGAGTATAAAATATATATTATCCTTACATGATATCAACAGGAGATAGAAGAATTTTGGGTATTATCATTATAAATTCATCTTTTAAGTAATATATGCAATAGGGAATGGTAATTTCAATGTTAATGCTCCAATTTAAATTCCATTAGAGACGTAGGGGCTTCATGTGACCACATTATATAATGAACGAAACATAATTAGTTTTATGTTATAATGTATAGTGAAGTCATCATAGATTCATGGTGTGGTGATATGTGCACCATTAGTGATCACATCTTCTTTTATGGCCTTGTGAATGTGAGTCATATGTGGAACTATGAATTCATAATGATTTGGAATGCTTGTACCATCGATTTTATTCCGGTTTTGTCCCTATATTATGATTATTCAATTTAGGTCTATGGTATTTTATTTATGAAAAGTTATCTATTGGATAAGAGGATCAAAAACTCTCATTCTATGATGTAATGGGTTCATCCATGGTGTATTATGATGTACTATGAAATCTAATAGTAGTTGTGGTATTTATATATTAAGATAGATATTGTTGTTTTTTTCATTATGCATTAACTTCCATATATTAAAGGTCATGCATCAACATCCTAGGGTTTTATTCTATATTATTATGGTGCTTATGTGTATGTTATATTATTTTATGATAGACATCATTATGGGATTACCTAAGAACCTAAGCATCGATTATTTTTTTAATGATAGTCAATCGTTTTATAAAGTTTTATCATTTCTTACTAAATCAAGAAAATCACATGGTAGATGAGTAGGGTAAGTTATATGTCTAGGATATTATTTAATTAAATAGAGTGAATTTTTATTATTTTGCCAGAGTATGATGTCTATTTTATCTCATATAATTGCGACATCTTATGGAAGGACTAGGGGATTTAATTGATGATATGTACCCAGTATCAATGATAGAAAATAGACAGTCGGAAACCATGATTCACATTCATCAAAATATTCATTGGTAATGTTTCGTGGACCTCGGTGGGGTGTGGTATTAGCATATGGAATTGTTATGCTTATATAACAAAAAACAATTAGGATTCTATTTATATGAAACCATTTGAGTTTATCTTTGAATCATCTTCAAATAACAATTTTGTTGGCATGAGGTTGTCAGGTTGAATATTTTTAAAATATACTATAGAGGAGATGAAGAGGATATTTTGTTTAATTAGAAAATGATTTATTACCTGACATATTAAGAAGTGATGTGTTCCATGTTATTAGGAAATGATTTATGTGTTCCATTTTTTACATATTTTAAGGCACAATCATAGTCCTTACCATGTGATAAACTATGAGGGTGTTGAGTTTGATCTAGAAACATCTATTCTATATAATATGTCATGTATTTATGATGAGAGTGGGAAGGTGTTGAAGGGGGGATATTGAAACCTATATGATTTTTATTGAATCAAGACAATATCTAAATGGAATCTTGTGAGTATGATTCTGATGTTTGAGCTTAGTGGAATGACTTGTTCATGCAGAACTATTATAGGTTCTTCTCAATGGTGAGATGTCCATTTAGGGTAAGATTATAATTTCATAGGATTTTTCCCATGTATTAAAAATTGTTTATATATTCATTCCTATTTATTATTTTTCCTATTCTAGGATAAAGTATTGTGTTATTTTGATAGTTTTTTTGTGAGTTGTAGAGTCCTCTCTGTCAAAATAATGTTGCACCATGATCGTGGGGTAGTCCATGATAGTCCCTATAAAGCCTCTATCTAAAATAAACAACTATACATGGTTAGTAATGGGCATGAATTTGGGACGAGAATGCTAGAACATGACCATTGATATTTATATTGGATGATGTCACCATTACTATTGTGGATGTCATAGTGAGTGAAAAAAACATTGGGTAGTGGTACACATCATTAGGGCTCACCATCATTCATATATTATGTCATAAACACAATTTCTATAGTGTCAGCCATGGTGGAGTACATGCTATCTCTTGGTCCCAAATCTAGATGATTTTAACATCTAGGGATATCCAATAATGATCTAACTTTTGGACACCAAAAATTTTTCGAGCATTATAAGTGTATAATTATTTACTTCCTCATTCATATGATTAAACTTCTCAATTATTCTTCATTCATATATATTTTTATTTTTAGAAAAATCATGAAAAAATTATAGTTGGTGTTTTTATTATAACTTGATATCATTTTTTTGTTCATTGTTCAGATCATTACATCTCCTCATACGGAAAGTATAGGGGATCCTTGCATCATCCATTATTCGTGCTTCTAATTTGGAGTTATTCAATGATGAACTATAGTGAGTAATTCTTATTTAGGATTAAATATTATATCATTATTGAATGGTAATTGAATGTGGTTATTGTAGATTATACTATTGATCATTATCTCAACAAGAAAGTTAAATCCTTACATTGTTGTAATAACATCCATTATTTAGGATTACTGGTTTTCTATAATGTATCAATGGTGATTATACTACTGAATATTATTTTCTTGACTCTCCTTCACTTTAATATTGTTTCAACTATCTTAGAGTAACCATTATTTAACTCCCATGTGAAATTGGAGATGGTTATTAGGTTCTTTAGGTGTGAAATTGATTAGGGTGAATTATTTCTTTGTGAACCATTAATTTGACACATATGATGCTAAGGTGGGATATTTCATACTGTTTAATGATTATTTATGCCTGTGTATACATGATATGTCATTTTATAACTATATGATTGAGACCATTCATGATTTTTATCTCAGGAGTGTGAGTTTGTATCTCAGTAGATCTATTATTACGTTATATAACACGTGATGTGTTTGGGATATTATATATATTTTTTCAATTTATGGCACCAAATAGACAGGTGGACCTTCAGGGCATGGTGGACCTAACGGGTAGCATCTTACAACACTATATGTGACAAAATGTATTACCATTTAATATAATCTACCATAATGTCATTGTGTAGACTGACCTGAGTTTGTGATGGTCTCACGATATCTTACCCATTTAGAGATAGTGGTTCATTATATTCTTTAATGACCTAACAAGAGTCATGGGTTTTGGACACGATTTCTATACATGCTAATTTTTATTGTGTTTGAATGTTACACCCAGATGGTATAACATAATAACATTGTATTTAATTGAATGTAGGGCACACAACACCAAGTGTAGAAATGAATATAAAATCCAAAGAGTTTATGATGTAATTAATTTTCTAAAAAATCTAGTGTATATCTTGTAATTCATGAAACACTAAGTAATCATTCATTACGCACAAGAATTAATTTGTTTGATAATTTGTGATACACACTAGACTGTGTTTTACTGAACAAAAATATTTTATTAATATATTATTATTTAATATAAAAATATATAACCTAGATATTAAATTGGTGGTTATGAATATAATTAACTAATACATGGAAATAAATTTTATAATTCATTTGTAAATAATTGAATATAAATTAATATAAAAACCAATTGAAAATACATGGAACGTTTTTATAAAGAACTATTTTTATGCTTCAAAAATAGAATTACTCAAAATAATTTAATAAATTAAAATTAGTGAATTATATTAATGACATATATATATATATATTATATTCAATAAAATAGTTTTTTAATTCAACCAATTGATTTGATAGGTATAATATAAAAATAAATCTATTTTTACACATGAAATTTGTATTTTCCAAAAAATTAATATTTTCCACCTTTTATTGGTATACTTGTTGGAAAACTGAATTTGTAAAATTTCATGAATATTATGTTTCAAAATAATCATCAATTTTTGAAATTTGAAGATAAAAATTATCTTAAGGGAACTTTCTTCTAATAAGTTTCATTTTTTGATGAATAGTTAAAAATAATAAATTTTATTAGAAAATAGATTTTTCTTCAATATAATATGTAGTGTTCAATTATATTTTAAAATATATTTCATACATATTAGTCTAATTAAAACAATATTAATATAATTTAGGCCACTTTAATAATTTTTATATTTAATTTATATTTAAAAATTAGCAGACTTCTGAACGTTGTCATTTTAAGAACTTCTTTTTCCATCCAATCAGTGGGACTTATTTTAAATTAATTTTTTCTTCTAATATAATATAAATTCGAAAAGATAGATTCCACATTTTTAATTAGAATAATTTATAACATATAGTAATATCAAAATTATATTTTTCCATAATATTATTGAATGAAATTAAAAGTTATTACATCGATAAAGAGAAAAGCTAGCTTAACAAGGTAATAATCCATAAAATTAAGGGCTAAAGAGACCTATAAAAATTACCAAAATACATTGTATTGGCATTTTTAGATAATATACTATATTGGATATAATGTTTTCATTATTTGAGACACATTATGTAAGGCATTCCTCTCAATATTATTTATCTTTTTATATTTACAAGAATGCCACTCCTCCTCCACTATAAAAGGAACGCACCCCTCCTACTTATTCACACCCACCAAGACCATTGGATCATAAAAAAAATTCCCAAATACTATCCCAAAAAACCTCGCCATATCAAGTAATCCTCACTTAAATAATAATAAAACCCAAGGAAGGATTATTTCTTATACTAATTGGAGTTACAGGAATAAGATGTAACATTCTTCAACAATCACTTTTTTCATTTAATGATCCACCCATTCAATAATATATAACTATTTATTATATATTAATATAATTATAATAAATATATTAATATGTTTTTATCCCCATGATATTACCTACTCCGATATACACATCCATCAAATGAAATATTTATTCATTGTTCGTGTGTATGGAGGACTACCACCTCGTGAACCGACATCGTTCGTTCTTGCATTACCCCCCTTAAATATTGTAAAAAATAAAGTATTTATAGTTTATATATGATGTATATATATTATTTATGATTTTTTATTATTAGTTAATATTTATACAACCAATACCTTCATTAATTCTATTTTGTGGAAATACGATAACATCATTTGTTGAAGTTGGATTACAGCCTCTTCGATGTAATGTGATTCATTCACACATTACATGGAATCTATTAAGGATGGATTTAATAAAAATATGTTATTTATATAACATAAATATGATATTGGAATGGTAATATACATATACAATTCTCTTAATTTTAAATTATTGAAAGCAAATTGAAGTAGTGTTCATGAATATGTAAAACCTAAGACCTGTAAAACCTAAGGCCTCCATCCATGGTGTATTTAATAGAATATCTCATATATTATGGATTTTTATAAATACATATAAAATTAATATATATTTTATTAAAATAATTATTTACTTCTTGGAGATTATTAAATCATTATTTACATATTAATATCAAAAATAACAAGTTAAAATATATTAAAAAAACATGACAATTAACACCCAAAATGATGAAAATAATGAAATATTCATAAAAATAGTGTATAAGGTATTATAAGAAGTTAGTATATGATATTATAAATTTTATTATAATTAATTTATAAGTTAAAAATATAATTTAAATGTTTATACATGTGTTGAAATGGAGTTCAACAAAAATGGAGCATTAGGTAAGGGATTTTCATCTCACATTTTACATCTATGTGATACACGTCAAATTCACAACATTACTTATTTTTTTTAGTTTTTATACTAAAACATTGGTAGATTATGTAATTAATTATTTTATATTCATAAAATTTAAATGTTTAATTTGATTATTACTACATTAATAGTTTCTGATTCAAATTTTACCATAATTGTAAGGGATTTCATCTCAATAAACATTCCATTCAGATATATTTGTTACTATAATCAAATATAATTAATGTGGGGCATATAATTCCACTTTTCATTTAATATCATGATTCAATCATATATTATGGTATTATAAGTTTCAATTTTTATCTCATCCAATGGGGTTTGACTTGAAAATTTAAAATTAGTAAAATTTATATTTATGATATTACTTTTTTTTGTGGTTGTTAACATTATCTTAAACCAATCACTTACATATGAAAATTTTCAATATTACATAACTTTTATTTGAGATATACATACTTTTATGTGATTGGATTATTTTTTACCAAAACCATATACCATTTTTACATATGGTGTATAAATAGTTATTTGATTAACTAAGTAAATATTTTTAAATTCTAATCTTTTACTCTATAAAAATATTTGAAAAGGGAAAATCCTCATGAATCAAATAGATTATTCACAATATATTTAAATATTCAGATATTAAATACGTTGGTGGGTCTTAGTTATATATTTCCCTTCGAATCATCATTAGTCTTATGAGACAAATCATTTTCCCATTAATGTGGGTTTTCACCTTATATGTTATGAAAAAAAACTTATGAAAGATATTAAGGGTAAAGGTTTCATGTACCTAGGAAAAAAAGAATACAATAATTAATCATTACCTTCATTCATTTACATTTATTATTATTTCATTAGATTTTATATCGTACATTATCTATAAATATATTTCATTCTACTTTTATTAATTAAATGGAATGTGTTTCAGTTACTTAGCATTCCATATTGTTTTTTACTTATCCCATCATATAAATGGATTGTGTTCTATATTTTTACCTTAAAATTATGATTATTTTCATTTGTGAATTACTACTTCTGATTTACATACCATTATGGGAAATTTGTTCTTGCCATTATTTTGATTCTTATCACCTGGATAGGAAGAATAAATATTTGAATGATCATTCCAAGAATTTGTTCATTTTATTTTATTATGTATCTAGTTTTATTTTATATTATGAAATGTAATATGGGTATCATTTGTATAATATGGACTAAAACAATTCTAAACTGATCAGTACATCAGTATTTGATTCCTTGTAATCATTCCAATGTAATAATGTAATGTAACGACATCAAGCACCTATGTTTGGGACATTACAAATAATATCAATAGAATACTAGAGGAAACCATGGAAACAATATTTATAAAAACATAGATCAGAGAACATAACCTTGAAGAATGCATTGAGTATAGTTATATAAGAACATACAAAATTTTTGTTGAGGTATATACTATCTGGGACTTACATCCCTCCCTAGATACTAAATTTGGATGTGGTCTTAGTAGAGACGTACGTAGGGGTGACAACTCTACAAATTTTCATTGCGATTGAATTGAGTATAACCTGGTAGATGATAATGGGACATACTATGCACCTGTATTGACACTCCTAGAGGATATTCTTAGAATAAAAATCATTTTATTTACCAATTGTTATAAATGATTTGAAAGTATGGATATAACCAATGAAATATTGATTATGATTATGATATTAGTTATTTATAAATTTTTAAATTTATGATATGGGTTATTCAATATTTAAAATTAAACAAAGTACATAATTTGTGTGATCCATTCTAGTATATTCCATATTATAGAAAAGACACATGGATGGAAAACTATATCAATAATCATGACCAATATAGGGGATTCCCAGTTAAGGAAGTCAATAAAGGATGTTTTGAAATTAACAATGATATGAATTTATTATGGAATCTTAATCTGGTCATGAAACATGAGCTTTCTGAAATAGAGAAAACTATTCCACCGGAAATATTTTCAAATATTGGATCACATTATGTGATAGAGGCCCCCATCATTTTCCATGAATAATGATCCAATGGAGGATAAGTAATGGATTAAGACATTAGATATGATATGTATGGCATTGGTATGTAGTGAAAAGGAACATGATTTAAATGAAATGTATTATCTCAATGGAGATGTGAATAAATAGTGCTCATTTATATATAACACAAGAAATGAAGGGTAAATAGAACTCATGGAATGAAATGTTTTTAATGAGAAATTCATTGAAAAATATTTTCCTTCTGAGCAAAAAATAGAGATTAAGAGAAATATTCAAAGTTTAATGAAAAAGAATTAATAATGTTTTGTGGACTGGTAAAATACCTTTAGAAGGTAAGAAAGGTATGATATGGATTTCATACATGATAGTTAATGTAACATTAACCATTTCAATGAATTTATTAATCGATGTATCTAAAGCATTCTGGTGTCTCATAAATTTTCTTTATACGACAGAATAGTTTATGTGCTATAAATATAGATAAATAATTATCCATTTATTATGGATTCCAATGAAATCAATATAAGAATAATATATAATAGAAAATAATTGTTATGGGTAATAAGATAAGGAATTATTTTACAACATTCGATAATTGTGGTAAAAACCCTTGTGAAATGCATAAAAGGATGTGGAGTATGATATAAGTGGGGAGAAAATTCTTACCCAAAATAATATAATAGTGAAGAAGGAAAACACTTCTATACTGTGTTATAACTACAAAGATATGGATAAGAGGAAAACTAACTCCCCAAAAATTATGTTATTACACCTCAAGAGTAGCTAAGGGGTCAAGAATAAGAATATGTAATTTGAAAAAACCGTAGTGGAATTATTAATGTCCTAATTTATGTGGATAAAAAAATATATTTTCAAATTAATTTGTTAATTATATTCTCAAAATATGATTTATTAAATATATAAGGATTGTCTCATAGTTCTTTTTCATTAAATATTTCATATCATGTGTTGAATGATACCATGAAAATTGATATAGTAGAATGTTAATCTTTTTTCGAAAATACATGGCTGAGAAAAAGATATGCCTTAACCTTTTTATTATATTGAGATAATGGTTCTTGGATAAAATGATGATTGGTATTGATTGATTCAATTGTATACTTCTAACTAAATTTAAATTGATTTTAATGTTTTGGGTTATAAAATTTTTGAAGGGTCATAAGGTTAACCATTTATGAAATTGTTTATATGGAGTTTGGGAAGAGCTTTTAGAGATAATATTATTAAATCACTATATGATGAAACATGTGATAATAGTTGAAGTATAAATAGTTTAAGGTGAAATAAATTTTTAAGACTGTGTTTATTGAAATTTATATTTACTTCTACTCATATAGAGTGAAACAATTTATCAACTCCAGGAAAATGTTTGTGAAACAAAATTGTTGTCATGTTATTATCAATTTTGATGATATCAATGACCTTTATCCACAGCTCTATTTTATGGTTTTTTTGTTCAATTTATTTCTCCTGAATATGTTCTCTATAACTCTCCATTAAATATGATAACAATATTTCTCTTCCATATCTACGTTTTTACTAATTTTCATATATTTGAAACCCTTGTTGTGTGGTGACCTTCACATTTCCATTTCCTTATCATTAATAAGATGTGTTATTAGTCATATTTATGAGAAGGGGTTTTGAATGACAGTGTATTAAAATATCAATCCCTTGATTAGTGAGATACGTTTTAAATTAAGTGGATTAAATTTCATTATGGTGGGGAGAATGCAACACCTTGAAATTATATTGTATGAAGTTTGTATTTAATTCCATTTATGAACCCCAACACCAAGTGTAGAAAAAATATAAATCCCATGACTTTGTGATACATTAAATATTTAAAATAAATATAATCAATGTTTTATAATTCACACTACACAAATTTATCTTTCATTACCTGCATGAAAACAATTGTTCAATAGTTTTACTACAAATAATAATGAGTTTTACAAAACATAAATGTATTATAAAAATATTATTATTTAATACAATAAGCTATAAATATAAAGAATCAGACATTTCAAGTAATTTTTTTAAAATACTTTAGTATTTTATGAGTTTGTTGCTTCTGACAGCACTTGATTCCGAGGCCCGGTGTGCCCGGAATCAGTTTTTGAAGTTTAGATCGGTACGTTTATTGAATGAATGGGTGGGTTTTTTCAATCGTTTGAACCGGTACTCAGAATTAATCTCTGAGGGAACTGATGAACTCGCAATGTTGGTAGTTTCTTACTGTGATCCTTACTGTAGTTGCGGTCGCAATGGAGGAGAATATATTTATTGGGGGTTTATTTAAGAAGTAAATAAAAATTATCAGGAAAATTTTTATTTTATAGGGAGGTTATTCCCACCAATGGTTAGTTAAAGGTAGGGCCCACCAACACCTAACTACCCAATGTTGATGTAAGAGAGGTGGGGCCCACACGATCCCCCCCTTTTAATTTCCTCTAAACTCATTAAAACCCGCTCATTAAATTGGCAACTCTCCTTTTAAATGCCATTCTCTACACCTCACTCCATTAATTCATGTCAACCCATAATTTAATGAGGATCCTTCTTCTTTTCCTCCTTTTTTTAAATTCAAATGCATTTAATAAATGGGGACCTTCCCCATCCCTTCTTTAATTGACCATCAACATGTTTTATATAATGTGGTGATTTAATTTTGGGAGAGTTTCTTTGTGTTTGTAATAAAATAATAGGAGGATCCTATTATTTTATTAAGGGGGAGAGATTTTGTTGTGTGAGGAAGATAAAGAGAATTCATGAGGCTTTGGAAGAACACTGGCCTCCGACAAAGAATGATGAAGAATATTGGTTCCTCGATGAACAACAACGTGCCACTAATCCTTTTGTCCGCGAGAAGAGAGGAGACGTCGCCTCCTCCTCGGCGCACTCCAATGATGCATACAAACTTTTTCCCCGCAACGCCGTCTACTACGACGCCGTCTACCGCAACGCCAAACTTCGTCTTCAATTCTTGAGGTAGGGGAATTTGAATATATTTCATTATGTGATTTATACCCTCGGCATGGTGTGTAATTGTTGGGTGATGTTTGAACCACTAACGCGGTGGGTACAGCCTAACGAAAAAGTCCGGACCCACCGCTATTTTTTTCATGGTGTGCGGAATATTTGGAGACAACAAAGTGGGATCACAAACGTGGTTAGAGGCCTTCACAGTGATGCACGGGTCCCGAGACGAACACAACCACATATGACAGTAATATCAGACCACCAGAATGACTCCGGTGGCCCGCGGAAGCCCCCCGTGGCGCGGGTCGCTGGCGCGGTGGCGTCGGCGGTCGGAGGCAGCGGTTGGCTCCGGCAGTTCGCCAGGAGGCGAAGGCACCCCAGCGCGTCGCCAGAATAAGCCCGTCGCGGCTGAAGCCGCGGCGGCGAGAGTAGGATACTACGGCCGCGCGGGATACAGTGGAGCTAGCGGCGCCACCCAAGTGCCGCGTCCCAGGAAAGAGGGGGCCGCACACCCCACCCCACCTCGGCTGGGTCGGGGCAGGTCACGCAGACTAGGTCGGGCCACACCCTACCGGGCCGACCTAGGGGGGCTGGGCTGGGTCGGACCGGGCCCAGACCCCCACTTCGGTCTGTTTTCATCTTTTTCCCATAAATTGAGCTACGAACCTCCAATAAATGCATCATCAATTGTGTAGGAATAATTGGATTGAGATGGTCATTTAGGTATATTACACACGTGGTTTTGGCAACGTATGGGTACGACTGGGTTGGTTCGAACCTGAAAGCAACCGGGCCCTTGGAGCGGAAACACTTATAACTTAATGACTGGACGTCCGTTTGATGTGACGTCAACTGAGTTGAATTTCCCTTGATGAGACCGTACTTTTTTATTAATCCTCTTGAGATTTGGACGTAGCAGGAGTACGGCCGATTTGGTTTTAGCTTAAAAACCAACCGGGCCCCTGGGACGGAAAAGCCAATAACTCTCAGACAGGGAATCTGATTGACACACCGTCAGTCTTGTTGGGTTTAATTTGACAAGACGGAACATTGGGATACATCAAATCTGGAGTTCATGATAGTTGATGTATCAACTCTTTTGCTCAAGAAGCGGACCCTCCCGGAATCAAGCATATTGTGTGCAGGAACCCTAGAGTTGGCTGTGACTGTGAAGATAATGACTCTACTTGGATCCTCCATGGGTTCGACAGAGAGGACGACTGTACTTGGATCGTCTGTGGGTTTGGCAGCGAGGACGACTGTACTTGGATCTTCTATGGGTCCGACAACGATTACTACTGTTCTTGTATGCTACGTGGGTTCGGCAGTATGACCTATGTGCTTGTATCTTGAGTGGGTCTGGCAGAGTAGCTGGTTTTGTATCCTCTGTGGGCTCGAAAGCTTAGATGAACCAGTGGCTACACCTGATAAACTCTATCACTATACGAAGTTGTATACCTATGTGAGTTGAGTCTTGATTTCAAACATTTTCATCGATGTGATTGGCTTGTATTTTTGTGTGGACTAGGTTGTGTTTTCCTATGTGGAATGGGTTGTGCTTGGGATCGAGAGTTGAAGACGAACTGTAACTGATGACTTAGGTATATATATGTGAATATACCTAACTATATCTGATTGATACTTTTTATTGCATATTTCCTTTGTGGTTTATCTTTCGTGGATTCTGAGAGTCCTTTGAGGGTCTCGGGGTCCCTACTGATATCGTATACTCACCCCAGCATGGCATATGCCCGCACTACATTGTGTTGGATGCAGATGAAGAACAACGCTAATCGAAGTGGAGGCTTGTGGAGCTGGGCAGTACTCGGAGGTGGAACACTTGGCGGGATGTACACAGAGCAGGCGGCCGGACCCGAGGAGTTGAGGGGACTATCTGTACGCACCCTTTAGGTGGGATTTCTAGAGGATGACTCGGTGTTGCTATTTTACTAACTATTGTTGTACTTTCCTTTCAGTTGTACTGTACATCAGTTGGGTTTGTATACAGGCCCATTTACTTTTCAGCACTTAACTTATACCCAGTTTTACTTAGTGCTTACTTCACTTGTGTACTCTGTTGTTCTTTTGATTATTTTATAAAAGACAATGTTTTCCCCGTTATCGGGATTTACGCCTTTTCTGCTAGTTGCCAGCCCCTGGCCTATGGATGGTGGACTTGGGGTAGTCAGGGCACGGGCCCCGAGGACGGGTCATGACAAATTTGTATCAAAGGGAGGTTCTACCACAGAACTCAGGACTCTGATCTTTCCTTTCTATGAAGCAATAGTGTTAAGAGTATTGAGTGTAGTTTTCAGGCCAGGGAGTCCAGTGTTGGTGTGGTGGCTGACGTATCCATACACCAGGACCCTGACCTCTGATTTCTAACTCAGTGCACAAAAACACTGATTGCGTGTGCATTTCCTTTCAACAATTTTCATTGTGATTACTTTCTGTTATCTCACTAGGTATACTATTTAACCATGGCACACTTGTTTCTTTTCATTATGTCCCCACGAAGGGAGCCAGCCATTTCTCATAGTTACATGTGGGAGGGTAGCCCACCGAGTGATGAGGCAATGGTGCAGGGCCCCATTACAGCGGAGGCACCAGCAGTACAACTACCCACTGAGCCACCGATGCTACCAGCCCCAGCAGTGGAAAGTGCACGCCGCTTGAGTGCTTTTCCCGAGTTTCAAAGGAAGAGGCCGCCCAGGTTCAACAGAGAGACAAATCCTCAGGCAGCAGAGGTTTGGCTGGAGGCTATTGTCAGAGTCTTCATATTGGTAGGGACACCAGCAGACATTATGGTGATCCTTGTCGTGAGACTTTTGCACGCAACATCACGTAGATGGTGGAGCCTGATGCTCCATCTTCACGATGAGGCATATTTACTTTTGACGGACTTTGAGAGCCTCTTCCGCTCAGAGTATGTTCTAGCCACCCTCAGTGTGGTGCGCATCCAGGAGTTACTGCAGTTACGGCAGGGCATCATGATTTTAGCCCACTACTCGGCGAGATTTACTGACAACTCACGCTACACCATGGACATGGTTCGAGACCCATTATTTCGGGACCAGACCATTGAGCAGGGACTAAGGCATGAGATCAGAGCTTCGACAATTCCCCTCAGCCTCCCGAGGCAGGCGGGGGTGTTTGAGCGAGCCCTGTTAGTGGAGAGTTTTCTCGCCGAGCATCCATCAGCAGTGAGACCCACCTCAGGACGGAACAAAGTGGAGTCTTCTTCAGCCATCAGTCGACACATGTCGGTGGGGTCCAAGCAGGCCAGGCCGTCAGGTGGGCGACCTCAGGATACAGGTTCGGCTATGCGGGGCACATGGCGCAGAACCAGCCTTACGAAGAGGAGACAATTCTATGCATGCGTCTAGCGGGGCCACATGGCTCAGGACTGCCCGACCGGCCATGTAGATGAGCAGTAGACAGTGGAGGGACCTCCTAGGAAGAGGAATAGGTTCGACTGTGGCGGTCTGTAGGGAGAAGGAGGACAAGGAAGAAGAGCTGGACAAGCAGCGGGAGGTGGACGATGCTTCGAGGCTCTACAACCACCTCCCTCGGAAGGTCCACTCCGACCATATGGAGATGGTGGCCGGAGGCAGGCTCAGCTCTAGCCAGCATAGGCTTATGACCACGGCGCACCTAAGATGATTCTAGGTACTATCTGTGTCTAGTCTACCCTTGATGCAGTTGTTATAGACATAGGTGTGAGTCATTCTTTTATTGCTGCTACCCTTGTTGAGAGCTCAGAGATTCAGACAGAGTGGTTGGCTCAATCCTTACGGAAAGAGACTTCTACGGGAGTATACATGATGGTTACACACTAGTGACGACAGTGTGAGCTTACTCTAGGAGGCGAGAGGATCAGATGGCATCTTCTTATAGCGGCGTTGAGGCCTAACGACGTCATCTTGGGTATGGACTAGTTATCCAAAGTCCATGATTAGATTAACTATATTAGGCACAAGGTGTGGTGTATCCGCATGGATGGGACCAGGTTCACCTTCACCGATGAGAAGGTAACCTTCGTAGCACAGGATGGATTCACGTAGAGGAGAGGGCAGCCGATCACACATCAATTGGATAGTCTCATCCTTGGAGCGGTTGACGTGCATTGTCCAAGTTTTCCTATTGTGGTAGATCATTTTGCAAAAGTTTTTCCTGATGATATTTCAGGACTACCTCCTCACAAGGAGGTAGATTTATACATAGACCTATACCTCAGGGCATCACAGATATCTACTTCGGCATATCGGATGGCTTCTGCCGAGCTTCGGGAGCTGCGGGTACAGCTGGAGGGCTTACATGGGAAAGGTTTCATCTGACCCAGTGTTTCATCCTGGGCTTATCTGATTTTATTTGCCAAGAATGCAGATGGGGGCTTACGACTGTGTGTCGACTATCGTCACCAGATCTAGGTGACAGTGTGGAACAATTATCCGCTTCTGAGGATTGATGACCTATTTTATTATCTTAAGTGGGCACGATGGTAATCAAAGATAGACCTCAGTTCGGGCTATCATCCGCTCCGAGTTCAGGAGGAGGATGTGTAGAAGACGGTCTTCATGTGTTGGTATGGCCACAATGAGTTCTTGGTCATTCCCTTCGTTGTGACCAATGCTCCAGTAGTGTTCATGTGTCTCATGAATAGGATCTTCCAGCCCTACCTCGATCGGTTTGTTGTAGTCTTCATTGAAGACATACTGATTTACTCGACTACCGTGGAGGATCACACCTACCACTTACGGGTTGTAATGGATACACTCCGAGAGCACCAGCTTTATGGTAAGCGTTCAATGTTCTAGTTCTTGATTCAAGATATTCACTTGTTGGGGCACGTCATCTCAAAGGCGGGAGTTGCAGTGGATACCGCGAAGATTGAGGTTGTACTTGGTTGGGAGCCTTCCTGGATCATGATAGAGGTCCGGAGATTCCTAGGTCTATTTGGGTACTATTGGAGATTTGTGCCGGACTTCTCTAGATATGCAGCACCTCTTACAGCTTTTACGAAGAAGGGGAAACCCTTTGTGTGGTCAGAAAGATTTCAGCAGAGCTTTTAGGAGCCGAGGTGGTGTTTGACATGTGTGCCCATCTTGAGGCTACTGGAGGAGGGAGTAGGGTACGTAGTTTACTACGTCACATCAGGGACCAGACTCGGGTGTGTCCTGATGTAGGGGAGAGCAGTGATCGCTTACGGTTCCTGACAGTTGAGGCAGCATGATCAGAACTACGCTACCCATGACCTGGATTTAGAAGTAGTGGCCTTTGCCCTGAAGATGTGGTGAGACTATCTGATGGGACAACGCTTTACCATCTACTCAGACCACGATAGTCTTGGATACATTTTCTCGCAGAAGTATCTAAATCTGAGACAGCGGTGATGGCTTGAGTTCCTCCAGGATTATGACTTAGAGATTGTAAATACTCCTGGGAAGGGGAATGTTGTGGCTGATCCTCTCAACAGGAGATCAAGAATTCTGCTACTTAGAGAGGTGACAGATTAGTTAGCAACTTGGCAGATATCCTTTGTGAATAGAGATGGGGAAACCTATCTTCAGTCCCCCACCGTCACTCCTCTACTACTTAAGTGGGTAAGAGAGGCCCATCATGTGGACATTGACTGTAAGGAGCGACGTTCTCAAATATCCTTAGGGATGTCACTCAATAGATTTTCTAAAGGTGGGTAGAAAGTCATCCTCTTCAGGGGATGTACCATGGTACCAATTGCACTACAGGAGGAGGTGCTGAGTGAGTTCCACACTTCTGCTCTAACGGTACATCATGGAGTAGCGAAGATGTACCAGGACCTCAGATGATAGTACTAGTGGCTGGGTATGAAGAGGGTTGTAGCAGAGTCTGTTTCATTATGCCTCACACTCTTGTATGTGATGGCTGAGCATCAGGTACCAACAGGATTGGTACATCCCTTAGAGGTTTCGGAGTGGAAGTGGGTGAGATATCCATGGATTTCATGATGGGGATCCCACGTACTTCTAGAGGAAACAACACCATCTGGGTGATCGTAGACCGACTGGCCAAGTCGGCCCACTTCCTACCGATCAGAGAGCAGGGCTCAATAGAGATATTGGGATGCCTCTACGTTCAGGAGATCATACGGCTTCATGGTGTGCCATCGTCTATCCTCTCTGATCGAGATTATCAATTTACTTCCCAGCTTTGGACGGGGTTGCATGAGGCTTTTGGGACGTAGGTGCGCCTGAGAACTTCCATTAAACCTCAGACGGATGGCCTAGTGGAGAGGACTATTCAGACACACGGGGACATGCTTCGTTCATGTGTCCTTGACTTTATTCACAGCTGGGAGGATCACCTACCCTTGGTGGAGTTTGCGTACAACAACAGCTACCACTCCACCATCAGGATGACACCATATGAGGAACTGTACAACCGACCTTGCAGATCACCTCTGTGCAGGACTCACCCTAGGGAGTCAGCACTCGTAGGACCAGAGATGGTTTAGGATATGACAGGAAGGTGAAGATCATCCAGGAGCGAATGTGGACTGCATAGAGCCGACATAATTCTTATATTGATGGGAGTCGAAGGCCACTAGAGTTCGAGGATGGCGACCACATTTTCTTACATGTCTCACCTCGGCGTGGATAATGGAGATTTGGCCAGGGAATCAAGTTGTCTCTGTGCTTCATCAGGCCTTTTCATGTCCACAACAGGGTAGGCGAGGTGGCATACCACCTAACCCTTCCACCTCAGTTACACTGGGTGCACGACGTCTTCCACGTATCTCAGCTGAGGAGATATGTGCACTGCCCGATGCATATCATCGACCACACGGAGCTAGACATTGATGACGTGGCACCTTTTGCGGAGGTCCCGGTGGAGATCGAGGATCAACAGGAGCAGGACCTATATGGATGGTCGATTCCTCTGGTGCACATTGGTTGGAAGCACGGGATCCTCCAGGAAAGCACATGGGAGCGGGAGACTTAGATGCAATACCCTCATTTGTTTTCTAGTTTATGTTGTTGCATTATGGGAATGCAGAGCTCTAAGGTGGGAGTAATTTAAAGACCCAGAAACTTAAAAGATTTTTTTTATATAATTTGGAATTTTACGAGTCTGTGGATTCTGACGCAACTTGATTCTGAGGCCCGGTGTGCACGGAATCAATTTTCAATGTTTTTCTCTAGTATGTCCAGTGAACAAACATGCAGTTTTTTTCTATATTTTGAACTGGTGCTTGGAATTCAAGTATGTGGGCATCGATGAACTCGCAACACATGTAATTACATAACATGATCCTTACCGTAGTAGCATTCACAATAGAGGAGAAAATATTTATTCGGGGTTTATTTAAGAAGTAAATAAAAATTGTCAGAAAATTTTTTATTTTATAAGGCGATTATTCCCTTCCATGGGTAGTTAAGGGTGGGTCCCACGGCCACCTAACTACTAAAGTTTGGATGTTAGAGTGGTGGGTCCCACAAGAGACCCACCATTTAATTTCCTAAAAACTCATTAAATTGGGAACCCCCTTTTAAATGCCAATATCTCCACCTCACTCCATTAATTCATGTCAACCAATAATTTAAGGAGGATCCTTCCAGTTTTCCCCATTTTTATTTTATTTCCAACACATTTAATAAATGGGGACCTTCCCTCTCCCTTACTTAATTGATCATCAACATGTTTTATTTAAGGTGGTTATTTAATTTTGGGAGAGTTGCTTTGCGTGTGTAATAAAATAATAGGAGGAGCCTACTATTTTATTAAGGGGAGAGCTTTCGATTGTGTGAGGAAGATTGAGAGAATTCTTGAGGATTTGGAAGAACTCCGGCCTTCAAGGAAGAACGACGAAGAACACCGGTTCCATGAAGAACAATGACACCCCACCAATCCTCTTCTCTGCGACAAGAGAGGGGATGTCGCTTCCTCCTCAGCGCACTCCAACGACTCCTACGAACCCTTTCCCTGCAACACCGTCTACCGCGATGCTGTCTACCATGATGCCGACGTTAAACTTCAATTGTTGAGGTAGCAGAATTTTTATATATTTCAACATGTGATTTATACCCTCGGCATGGTGTGTAATTGCTGGGTGATGTTTGAACCCATAACGCAGTGGGTGCGGACTAACGAAAAAGTATGGACCCACCACAATTTTGTTCTTGCTGCGCAAAATATTTGGTGACAATGAAGTGGGACCGAAATGCGATTTAAGGCCTTCAAAGTGATGTTGTATCCCGAGACAACGGCATGTGCAGATTGGAGTAAAATCAGACCACCAGAATGACTCTGGTGGCCCATGGAAGCCCCGGCCGGCGGGGCAACGCTGGCAGTGGCGGCCGACTCCGGTCGGCCGCCTGGAGGCGGCGGCGCCCCGGCATGCCATTGACGGAAGCCCGCCACTGCTGAAGCCACGAAGGCGAGGGCAGGATCCTGTGGCTGCATGAGATACTGGGGAGCCGGTAGCGCCACACTGGCGCTGTATCCGTAGAAATCGAGGGTCGTGCCCCCCGTGCGGCTCGTTAGCCGAGCCCGCGCACCCCCTGACCAGGTAGGGGCAGGTCACGCAGACCAGGCCGCGCCCCGACCTGGGGGGGTTGGGCCAGGTCGGACTGGGCCCAGACCCCCACTTTAGACCATTTCCGGTTCATTCCCCATAACATGAGATACAGAACTCTGATCTATGCACCATAAGTTTCATAGGAATCATTGGATCGATACGTTCATTTCGGTATATTAAACTCATGGTTTCGGTAGAGTTTTTGTATGGTCAAGTTGGTTCGAACCTGAAACCAACAGGGCACTTGGAGCGGAAACACTTATAACTTAAGGACCGGGCGTCCAATTGACGTGCCATCAACTACGGTGAATTCCTCTTGATGAGACGTTCCCTTTTGATTACTTTACATGGTGTTTGGATGCAGCTAGAGTATGGTGGGTTTGGTTTTAGCTTAAAAACCAACTGATCCCCTATGACAGAAAAGCCAATAACTCTCTGACCGTGCGTCTGATTGACGCACCGTCTGTCGCGTTTTGTTTCTTTTGATGAGACAGAACTTTGGGATACATCAACTCTGGACATTATGAAAATTGATGTATCAACTCTATTTCTCAAGGAGAGGACTCTCCCGGAATCGAGCATGCTGTGTGCGGGAACCCTAGAGATGGATGCAACTGCGACGATGACGACTGTACTTGGATCCTCCATGGGTTTGGCAGCAAGGATGACTTTACTTGGATCCTATGTGGGTTCGGCATTGAGGACGACTGTACATGGATCCTCCGTGGGTTCGGTAGTGATGAAGACTGTACTAGGATCCTCTGTGGGTCCGACTGCGATGACTATTGTTCTTTTATCCTACGTGGGTCCAGTAGTATGACCTCTGTACTTGTATCCTGAGTGGGTCCGGCAGAGTAGCTAGTCTTGTATCCTATTTTGGTCCGACAACATAGATGAATTAGTGGCTACACCTGATCATCCCTATCGCTATACAATGTTGTATACCTGTGTGAGCCGAGTCTTAATTTCAATCATTTCATCGATGTGATTGACTTGATTTCATGTGTGGTCTAGGGTGTCTTTTCCTATTTGGACTGGGTTGTGCATTGGCTCAAGAGTCAGAGATGAAATGTAACTGATAAATTAGCTATATGTATGGGAATATACCTAAGTAGAGTCGATTGATACTTCATGATTGTATATTTCCTTTGAGGTTTATCCTTCATGGATTCTAAGAGTCCATCGGGGGTATTGGGGTCCCTACTGAGTATCGTATACTCACCCCTGCACGGGCTCTGCCCGCACTACGTTGTGTTGGACGCAGATGACGGATATCACTGATCGAGATGGAGGCTTGTAGATCTGGGAGGCACTCGGAGGTGGACCACTTGGTGGGACGTACATGGAGCGGACGGCCGGACCCGAGGAGCTGAGGGGACTAACTGTACCCACCCATTAGGTGGGATTTCTGGTAGACGACTCAGTGTTGTTATTTTACTTACTATTGTTGTACTTTCCTTTTAGTTGAACTATACTTCAGTTGGGTTTGTATACAGGCCAATTTACTTTTCAGAACTTACCTTGTACCAAGTTTTACTTAGTGCTTACTTCACTTTCATACTCTTTTGTGTTTTTGTTTACTTTATACAAGGCAATGCCTTCCATCTTATCGGGATTTACGCCTTTGGTGCTAGTCTTTAGCCACTGGCCTATGGAAGGCGGCCTTGGGGTAGTCACGGTATGGGCTTCGAGGATAGTTCATGATAATAAACTGGCCCTTAAATTGGTAGTTATGAATAAATTAAGATAAATTATGAAAATATAGTTTTGAGTTCATTAGTTTACAATTAAATATAAATGAAAATAAAAACTAATTGAAAATATAGAAAATGATTTTATAAAGAACTATTTTTATGCTTCCAAAGATTATTTATCTTAATAAATTAAATAAAATACTATTAGTGAATTATATTAATATAATATTTATTACATATTCAATAATATATTTTTTACATTCATCAAATATATTTTATAGGAATAATATTATAATAAATCCAATTTAATGATAAAATTTTTTATTTTCATCAAAATGTATTTTTTTACCTTTTAATAGAACACGTATATTGAAACTAAATTTTTAAAATTTTATAAATTTGGTTCATCATAATAGAAATAATTTTCAAAAATTTTAATGTTAAGATTAGTTTAGTGTGATATTTTGGAATTTTTATGAGATGTTTCATTTTATGATGAATAATATTAATTTATGAATTTTAATTAAGAACGTTGTTTTCTTCTATGCAATTTATGGAGTCAAATAATATTTTAAATTGAATTTAATATTAAATTAGTTCAATTTTACATCAATTAATATAATTTATGTCATTTTGATGCATTTTTAAATTTTATTTAGATATAAAACAAGGAAAAAATTAAATCATTTTCACTTTAAAAATGTGATTTCCCATCACATCTATGGGATTAATATTATAATAATTTTTATCAATTATGTGATTGGAATATGGGGAATTGGATTCCATATTTATAATCAGAATAATCTTTAATGTCAATTAATTTCATCTTTTTTGTTATCAATTTATTTTTTAAATTAATTAAAATTAATTATATATATTAATAGAGAAAATAACATAACAAGGGAATAAACCTTAATATTTAGGGGAAAATGACATATACCCTTATAAAAAAGACATTTTCTAGACATATTTCTAAAATATACCCCCTTTGGTATTTTTTTAAAATAGTTTGAACATGATATAAGGGAGACCTAACATTCGTGATTAACTTTTTATATTTATAAGATTGTCACTTCTCATCCACTATAAAAAGGCAGTCACCCCTACCAATTATTCACACCTCTTATGACTGTTGGATCACCAATACACTACACAAATAAATTCCCTATATCCAAAACCTCATCCTATAAGACTAAATTTCTTGAAAAGTATAACCAATGAAGAATTTTTTTATCCAAAAAGGAGTTACCCTAATAAGAAGTAACATTCTTCAGCAATCATTTTTTCTTCCATTCTTTCTCAAAACCATCACTTCTTCATATATATTATATATATAATAACATAATTTTCATAAATATTCTGATATTTTGTTATCATATTATTGTGACTTACACCTACAAACACATCCATTATATGGGATACACAATCATCATTCGTGTGTACAACGGATTACTGCCTCTTGAACTGATGACATTCATTCTACCATTACCACCATTCATAGTTAAAATAAATGATGGATTTATAGTTTATATATTATTTTTATACTATATATAATTTCTTAATGATTATATAATTTTTAAAAAAACATATTCGTTCATGGTTTCCATTTTGTGTGAATACTATAACATCATGTGTGGACGTATGGATTACCACCTCAACTAAGCAATGTAATTCCTTCCAAAATTACATAGAATGTATTAAGGATGGTTTTAATAATAATTTGTGATAAATAAAACATAAATATAATAATTGAATTATAATATAGATATATATAACTCAGTTTTGACATTCAAAAATGAAATGGAAGTATCTCTCGAGCCTATGTACGGCCTATAATCTCAATGAACAATGCATTTCATTTCCTATCATAAAATTTAGTGGATTTTTCTAAATAAAAATATAATTATTATATAGTATATCTACATTATTATTTAAATCCATTATATTATTAAATATTTATTAATATAATATGAATAATAAAAACAATTAAAGACATACTCGAAATATATGTTAATTATCCCCTCAAATAATGAAAATAATGGCAGATTTTTTTTAAAATGTAATAAGATGTTATAATAATATAATATATGACATTATAAAAATTATTATGGCTATTTAATAATATAATATCAATTTTAAAACAATTATGAATGATAATAATAGGTATTCAACAAAAAGGGAGTATAATGTATGGTTTTTTCATCTCACTTTTTACATATATGACATAAATTTCATAATCACTACTTATATACTTTTTTAGGTGAATCAATGAATCTTTTGATATATTATATCATTAATTGTTTCATATTAATTTTATATTAATTTTTAAATAGATTATTGTTACATTTTTGTGTTTTTGATTCAAAATTTACCACAGTTGTACGATATTCCATTTGAATTTACATTCCACTCAAAATTGATTATTATTACAATCCAATTCACATAATTGTCATAATAATATAGATTTTTATTAATAATAGATGTGCCAAAGAGGCCCCAGGGGACATGGAGACAAGGGTCAAAAATGGTGATGTCTGGGGGAATCCCCTCGGGTAATGTGTGTTCCTCCCAGAGTCAGGCTATGATGGTCATGTATAAAGAGACTCTCCATTCCATGAATGTCATAGGAGGCCAAAAAATCCATATCCTTGTTACCCTCCCATAAGGTGTGGGATATTTTGATGTTTTTGTCATGGAGATCATGGAATTTCAAGATAGTGTACTCTATAGACCTTGGGGTGTCACCCATACCCTTGAGGGCATCATGAACGATGAGAGAATCTATATCAGCCTCTGCAAGGATGATAATCTTCTACCGGAAAACCAAGAGGCCCATGGGCATGGTGTTTGACTCTGTGATAAGCGACGAGATGTTGCCCAAGCTGATGGAGAAGGCCAGAATGACTGAACCGTTGGAGTCATGTATCAGCCCTCCGCCGCGTATGATCCCCGCAGCATAGGACCAATGGTGTATATACATCCCCTTCATTATTTAATATCATGAATAAATAATATTTCATGTCATTTTATGTTACAATTTTAATTATCTCATATAAGGTTGTTTTATTTTTAAATTAACAAGTGGTAAAAGATATTTTTCCCCATAACATTATTTTGTGATTTTTTACTTTCTTTTAAACCAATCACTTCCTTATAAACATTTTCTGGTGGGAATAAATTTTATTTTAGATATCCATAAACTTTTAAGAAGGTTATAACTAATTTAAAATCCATATACCTTTTTTAGATAATGTGTAACTTCAAATTAATTTGATTAACTAGGGAAATATTGGTAAATCCATATCTATTAATGAATAAAAATATTTTAGAAGAAATATTGTTCAAAAAATTAAATCGATTATTCGATATATGTGGAGTTATATTGATGGGTATGATTTGGTTAGGGGTTTTTTATACCCTTGACACATCAATAGTCTCATTAGACAAATAATTTGTCCAATGTGTTTAGTTTTTACCTTATTGGTTACATTAAAAACAAGCTCAAGTACACTGGTAACCCAATAACAGAGGTTTTTCTTACAAAGCCTAAAGGGAATTCGTGATCCCCATGGGCTGGAGACTAGAACATGGAAATTATCAAAATGAAAGTGGGGATGAACAAAATTTGTTCCAAAATAGATATTATAAGATCAATAAATCGATATGGGGATCTACGAAACCCTAGTGAAGAGGAGAGAGATAGTGGGAGATAGATAATGGGTGTGGAAACTATAAAAGAGGATATCAAACGAAATTATTCATGATTTCATCCACTTTTGATAGGTTGTAGGGGTGCCAAAATCACCTCTTGAATGCTACAAAGGAAGAGAAAATCATATGGGACCCTGGAAGGTTCATTGGACACCGAAAGTGAGGGTTTTTAGGGTTTTAATGATAGATATTCATATTAATTAAATCTCATTCATGGTCATCTATGCATGGACACATAGTTTGGAAAACTATGTTTACTAACCATGTGCCAGATTTATATGGGCCAGACGATTTCTCCAAAAAAGGGTACATAGTATGAAAAACTATGAACCTATAGTGAAAAATAAAACTTCCTAGGTCTTTCTGTTTGATTTCGAGAGGGATCATGGTTTAGGATAAACATGCACCAATAGGGCATTACCCATAAATATCAATAAATTAAATATTTCAAATAAAAACAACCTTAAAAAACCTTGGTAAAATGATGGGTTTAAAAATACCTAAAAAAAGTAACCAGATGTTACATGTTATAACACATCTTGGTTTAGGTCATGATGGTTATGATACTACATTCATGGGAAACATGGATACAATAAATTTTAATTTCCTTCATTCCATTTCAGTTATTATTTATCAATGATATTTTTTATTTAAAATTATCTATTTATGTAGTTCATTCCCTATTTACTTATTAAATCTCTTGTGTTTCTATTATAGACATTTACATATTTATTTTTCTTTACCCAATAATATGAATGGAATGTCTTCTCATTCATTAACTTTGTCATGTTTTTTTGATCATTGTTTCATTATTTCACCTATTTAACTGTCCCTTAATGATCATTTTAGATCACCATTATTTTTTTTACATTCATGAGGTTTGGAAGAATAAATATTTTAAAGATATTTAATTGTTTTATATCATTTCAATCTATTATGTATAATTTTTTATTTTCTACATTCCAATTTAATGTGTCTATCTTGTTTAATATGGTTTACCAATACATATAAACCAATCGATTCATTGGGATTTTATTCTTTATAACCATGCCAATGTAATATAGTAAGTCACTAACTATAGGATTATGGGGTCGGGGTATTACATAGAATGTGGAAGACTATTAGAATGTCACATGAGAGTTATGGTGAATGATTCACTTTTTCTTCCTAACCTATGATTCATAGTGTTCTAAATACCATTGAATACAATTAGTGACAATGTGGTTGACTCTAATTCATGACTTATTTTATGAATTAATTTACTTAATGGAGTTAATGAATTTATGGATGATTGATTATTTGTCTTGGATAATGCACATTTATTGGGTACATTACTATATATTTATTCTTGTATGTTTATTATTTATCCCGATATTCACTCTTATTCATGTTCCCTCATGTCAATGAAACATTATTGGTTCCAATTAGGTTTATACTCACAAAATTCATGGCTTACTTGATGAGTGTTAAGACATCATAACTATAGATACTTTTAAGGACAATGAAACATAATTAGGGATAAAGGTGATGGAGCATGGTGTGTAATACCAGGCTATTATAAAAATGAATAATACATTTGATTATTTATGTGTCATTAAATACTAATCATTAACCACAAAATATTTTTATTTAAATATGAATATTATACAATGTCATTAAATTTGTTGTTTTAATAAGAATAAAAAAAATATATATTTATAAAGATACTACTCAATTAAAATTTATTGATTAATTCTTAGGAAAACATCATTTATTTTTTTGTAAAGTCATTATATTCTTAAAAAATAAACTTTTCAAAAATGCATATTTTATTCCTTTTTGTGAGAAAATATTATTTTTTATTCCAAAATACTTTTGAAAATGTATTTTATAAAACGAATTTCATTTATTAAATCATAAAGTGCAAATCATCTTAGATATAACTTTGGAAATTTTTCTAAAAATATTTATTTTCAATGAATTGGGAAAAAAATATAAGTTTTAATGAAAATAATCTTTTACTTTAATGAATTTAAAAAGAATAATTTTATTTCAAAAATTAATATAAGTATAATTAGTTGATTAATATTATTAATAATACAATTATGTATAGTATAATAAATTTTATTATTTATTTTGGTATAAAATTATTTTATAAATAAGAAGACATTATTTTTTGGACAACCACTTTTTATTCCATTTTTCTTATCTAATTTTGGTTTAAATTCTTCCCCTTCTAGTAACTAAATTTCAAAAAATTGATTTAATATTATTATTCAATTTAATTAATGGTATGAAATAATTTTCTTTTTTTCTATATAATACCAATAAACATTAGAAAATATTATAGTTTAGTATAAAACAATTTTACTAGAGGGTCAAGATAATGTCATAATGTTTAAAATAAACTATAAACTTATAAAAAAACAATTATGTTGATTTATTTATAACCACATACCACATTATTAAAATTTAATTATTATTGTGACACTTTTATATAAACATTAAAAACTAAAATTTAGATCCTTTCTAAAATTCCACGTGTGTCATCTCTATACACTACACAATGACACCAACACTGCTCTCATATTCGTAGTTCAAGTTCAATATGGGTTTTCCATAAAAAGTATAATCAATTAATTATATGTTTTATCACTTTCTTGATGTATTTTTTTGGAAGAATACTATATTTAGAGGTTTTAAGGTGTTAAAGAAAGTATGTTTTCTGAAGAAGAGTTATTGATATGAACAAAATGTTTCAGTTGTATCTATTTTAATTCCTCCTTTGAAACTCTCCCAACCAGTGTGATATTATTATTATATTAAATCCATTATTTATATATGTTATTATATTTATGTATTAACCTTAATCTATCACCTTCTATATCTACTGGAAAGCAAAACCATCATCTATGTTTACAACAAACTACAACCTCACAAATATATGTCATTTATTTTACCTTATTTAATAATATACACAAAACAAATATGGATATAAAAGATATAATATTATATATTTTATATAAATTAAAAATTAATAAATTTAAGGTATAATAAATATATTAATTTGTTATGTAAAATCCAATAAAACACCACTAATGCATATAACAGACTACCGCCCCGAGAAATGATATGTTTTACCTTCCATAGAATCATAAAATGGAAGGTTATATTTTAATATTTAAATAAATGATATTTATTATATAATCATTATTTTATAAAGGTAAAATAAAACTTATATTCTCTCCCTCATGCATTTCAGAAATGAAAATGTTACCCATGTGTACCTGTGGACTTCTACTTCTATAATAAAATGTATTTAATTTTATTTATTTAACTTTTATAGTTGGTGGAAAAAATATTAATGTATGAAAATGTTTGATATTTAATATATATGAATATATAGATGTTGTATACAGAGACCCAAACATAACATACCTAGATATTACATCATTTAAAATGAATATTTAGCACATTTCAGAAATAAATATATGAGGACCGTAATAGTTTAGTGTCCTTGAAAAAATGGAAACAAAATATTATATCCTAGTGAATTATATTTAACATCTCCCATAAATATCTACCCCAACATCACTTCATCAAAAAACCATTCATTATAACTGGGGAAGATGTAACACAAGTAAAGGGGTAATAAATATTATCTGTATGGGTAAATAATAATAATGTGTAATCATAATATAAAAAAAGGTTTAAAAAATGGGCATAACATTTTATGGTCATACCTTGAACATTAAAGATTAAAATAGTTGTTTGAAATTTATTAACAAGAATCATAATGATATAATGAATATAATACCTGAGAGGATAACATAGGAATAAAACATGAGATTGTGGAAAAAACATATAAAAACCATAAGTCAGGGTTGCCTACCAAGAACTTTGTGAAAAGTTAGGCAGGGCTTAATTACCTGTATACCTACATTGGGCTTAGGATTCCCTCACGTGCACCCTGTTGTTTTTGGATTGGGAGGTCCCCTCATGTACCCTCTTCTTACAGTATTTTGATGTCCTCCCATATACCCTCTTCTTTCGCGATTGGTAGATCCTCTTGTGTACCCTCTTCATTCATGATTGGTAATTTCTCCTTAGTTCCAACGTGTTTTGGGATTTGTATTTTCTCCCATTTTCCTCTCTTCTTTTTAGATTTGGATGTTCTCCATCGATCCCTCTTGTTTCGGGATTGGTATGTCCTCATGTTTCTTCTTTGAGATCATAAAATAATTATGATTACCCAATGGATTTTAGGGAGATACAGTTCCTACCCATCACATAATTAAATCATATAAGCATATTCCGCAATCCATTCATAATATCATAACCCATGAAGATATAGGTGTTCTATAAACATGAAATCAAAACCCATGAAATGAAATTGGTATCAATAAAATTTCATAATATCATAACCTATTGAAAATAGATGGGTTTCAAAATAATTTCATCAAATTATATACCGTGAAAAGAAAAAGATTTAAAAAGCCTATAACATGTGAAAAATAAAGGGATTAAATAAATACGATTACATTAGGCATAACCCATTCATATAAAGTATATGAATATAACCTTTAGATCATTTCCTATAATTGTATGAGTATAATCTATGGATATCATCATAGGTAGGAAATAATTTTGAAATATAATTCAAAAATAGTTCTTGAAGATAATATATTATCTTATTTGAAAATTGATTTTTGATAGATGAAATCATTTGAAAATTATTTCCTTATAAAATACCAAGAAAACATAGAAAGAATACGTGAAATCTTTTTTACAACAATTTCATTGAAATATAATAAAATAGTATTCAAAACATTGTTTAAAAAAAATTTACATGAAAACATATATATAAAGCATATAAAATTTTTAGAAAACCATTTCATTTAAAATACTTTGAATACTTATATAAATATAATGAAAACGTTTTGAAAAACATTTTCCTTTAAAATAATGTAAAAACTTATAAATAATGCATGAAAATGTATTGATAACAATTTTAAATGAAATCCTATATTATAAGACTAAAAACACTATGAAAATCATTTTTTAAAAATATTTTTAATAAAATTTATTTCAAAATTAATAATTAAACATGAAGATAAAACATAAATGGGTTGAAAGCAGTTAAATATGCCCATGTCGTATGAGGTAAAAAGAATATTTTGTCTACACGGTAAAAAGCATAGAAATTTTCAACGTTTTAGAAAGAGAAATAAGATTCTATTGAAAATATTGGTGAAATATAGAATGGGAAAAAATTAATTTAAATGATACTACGAGATTAAGAGAATATTCATTGATACCATTTTTTGGAAACCTAGATTTCTGACAGAGGAGAGTGAAAAGTCAGGCTTTCTTAAAAATACTTTATTAACAATATTATGTACCATAGAGTAAATAATGGTAAAAATACATGAATATATCATGAAATAACATAAGATGAAGAATATCATGACTGTTATAGATATATGTATCATAATATTTAATAAAAGGATGTATAAACATAAACAATCTTGAAAAGTGATAAGACTGTTTGAATAAACTCTTATAACGTGGTTACATGTGATCAAACTATACTGGTAAGAAATGGAAATTACATGAAACGTAATATATCATGAAAAGAAGGATATTCATTATATATCTTTTAAATTTGATGTATATATACCTTGAAAACCGTTTATATGCATATAAATACATGAGTGTCAATGACGAAAAATTGAGACATAACATTTTACCGATTTCATAACATATAAATCTTAATCCCCGTGAATGAAGGTTCATAATAAGGAAAATTGAATACCCATAAATTTATTAATAATTTACATATAATAAAATCATGGGCATTACATACACCACACTATAAGAGTGAGTGTCAAACATAACAAGCATCACATGGAAAATAAAAGTTATATGAAATCCCCAAACATTTATTATTGACTCTCTCCGTACTCGTTCAATCTTCCTCTATTATAAATATATTTTTATTATTAATATTTTATATAAGAATAAAATTGTACGTAATATAAAATATGGTTTTATTATGTCCTTATATTACCCTCTTGTTGACGACCCAATGTTAATGGTTCACTTCGTGTAATATTCACTTTATTATTTGCATGTATCATACATTGTTATATTGTTGGTCCATATTCATATCACATGATTAAATAATATAAAACATGATATGAATATCAGTTATATATAATTTTTTTATTATAATAATATATATATTATAGGTGTATGGAATGGAATACACCGTTCATGGCGATGGTAAGTCGTACATACGGATGAATGCAGTTTCCATTTTTTTATCGTATTGAATGAAAGTATGTAAATGACGTATGTATATATATGAATATATATATATTAATTATAGTATAATTAGAATATCATATATATCATATATTTTCATTAAACCCATCCATAATACATCCCGTGTGGTTTTTGAATGAATAACATCACTTTGAGGGGGCAGTAGTCTACACTTCCCTAAACGAGATTATCATATTAACACTAAATTGAACAGAACATTATGTGCATTGTAAAAGGATTAAATAATAATAAAAACCTAATAAATATTATATATGACCAATATAAATATTTTTTTAATCATAATGGCCATCATGATTGCTGGTAAATTAAAATCGAACAATCATTATTTCTTCAGGCAACAATTCACCATAAACAAATATAGTATCATCGATATCCATTGGATGGAGGTGTGTATAAGTGTAGGACCAAAACATAACATAATATTATGATATTATATTTGGGATACTGGTTTTTTCACACAATATGGAAAAAGATTTTGTATTTGGTGAAAAAGGAAAATAAAGGATGTGAGTTTGAGAGAAGACATTACCTCTAAATCGGGTAACTCGTTTTTATTTTTGCCAAAAGGATTCCTTGAAGGGATTTATATATAAAGGGATAATTAAAGGTTGACGGGAGGATTTTTTTAAAGGCAATTTGGGAAGGCAATGGCCAATCATAATGTGTTGAGTGTTTTGAGAAATGGATAGAGGTTGTGGCTTTTTATAGGGAAAGAAAATGAATCGCTATGAATTTTTATAAGCTAACTATGTGTATACACGTTATTAGATAAAAAGTCATACCAAACCAAATAAAATCACTAATTTATGTTTATGGTCGATATATATACATCCAATTTCTTTTGGGTATGTTTCCACGCCATTTGGAACCTTAATTTTATAGTTGGATCCCAAATTAATATTAATATGGCCTTAAATGTTGTGATTAATTTTAATCACTTTTACAAATCATTTGGGTCAAAAATATAAATGGTCTTATTAGAAAAAAAATATATTATACAGAATATAATGGATAATGCCAGATTTTTGAAATTCAATTAACAAAAGTGTAAAAATTATGATTAGATCTAATCCTGTAGATGTGACAAAATAACAGGGTTTTAAAATAGGGAAAAGTTCAAATGTCTCTTATGATTTCATATTTAGTTTCAAAGTGAAATTGATTATAATGAATTAATTTTTTTTAATATTTTTAAAATTTATCTATTTTGACCTTAAAAATATGTATAATATCAGTTAACATTAATAAATAATTAAAAATGTAGTATTTAACTAAAAGGTAGTATTTTTCACTATTCATCAAAAATTTAGTTTCTCAAAAAAATTCCAAAAAATCACTTTAGGTTAATTTTAGTGTTATAAATCGAAAAATAAATTTTTTTTATTAAATTAAATTTATAAATTAGTATATAAATAACTTATTTATTAATAAAATTGGTTCATTTACAAAAACTGTATTTTTATTTTAAAAGGACTCCACCAAAAATATTATCTTTCATTATCAATGTGTTTTCTTTAATATAAATAAATTATAAAAATAATTTAAAACTTTTTGTAAAAAGATTTATAACTATTTTTATGGTTTTTGTTATAACTATCTCATTTAAACAATTATATATATATATATATAAGAGGATTTTTCCTTAAAGCTCAATGTTGTGTGCACTATATGTGAATTCGATGTTACATGTAATGTATGCCAAGTCGTACTCCAAGACGGTGTTGGGTGTAATGTACACCAAGACAATGATGCATGTAACATACTCCACGTTACTGATGTAGGTAGTGCAAACGAGGACAGTAATTCTTGTAGTGTAAGCCAAGTCGGTATTGCAATTAGCGCAAGCCAAGTCAGTATTTCATGTAAAATGAATGTTTGACATAGTGTTTTAAAATATATATATATATATATATATATAACTATTTCTAGTTATATATAAAATGAAAAAAATATTGAAGAGATAAATTAATTCAAAAACATTAATTTACAAAATCATGGGGTGTTACATTCAACCCCACTTAAAAAGAATTTCAGCCTCAAATTTTGTCTTGGTTATCAATGATTTGATACTTGATATTTTCATTCATATAATCCCACATTGTAAAAATGCATACTAAAAAACATCTCCTAAAAATTTAAATTTGGAACCATAATTGTTACTCAAGGAAATATATAACATGTTTTTCACATATTGGAACATAGGTTGGGAAGCGACAATATGTACATGGAATAAAAATATATCTATCATGTTCTGATGGAGAGTGAAAGAGAAAAAAATCATGAGAAATTTAACAAATAGATATCCATAAATCTATGATGAAATATGGAACCGTATTATTCATCAGAAACCGAGGTACTAGGAAAATTATTTTTCTTTCAATATAAATTTTTCATAAAATCAAATAATTATCATTATAAGATATACACCCATGATATCTGGACAATGTCACCACATTATTGTTCATTAATCTACTTCACATCTTTCTCAAAAAAGGAAGGTGAATTTTTTCATTCTTGAAGTACTAACATTTTATGAGATCAATGATATGCCATCACATTTTTTATCAATTATCATAAACACAATGTATTTTGAACATTCTATACAATTTTCATAAATCCTCATATATAGGGATAACACATTAACCTTATAAAATTCATTTGTTGTTTAACTTAATATTTTCATAAGTCCATATCCTCATAACCCCTTCAAAAGATGTAAATTCAAGGATTTTGAAAAATGATCATGAAATCAGCTGAACATTGATCCACCATATATTACAATTTCCCAATTGGTTTTCACATTATAAACATTTGAGTGGCCTCATCAGATATTCTCTTTAACCATGGTAATCACTTGAATTAACATAAATCCTTTTTGAAAACATGTATTCTTACTTATTCTAAAGGATACTATATATTTTCCTTGAATCCAAGAAGTTTTATACATCATCCTCATTAACATTGACCTCTTTTTTAATAAATAGTTCTAGGGTAGTTTATATTATCTAATTTACTTATTCATGTCTAGTTTATCTTTATTTGTATATCATTATGACATTGTTAGACATTAATTAATCACTACCTTCCCTTAATCATAATATCATCATCCCATGAAATCAGTTTTATATGTCTCCATCACCATTCGACATGTCCTTTTCAATCCACAAAGAAAAATTATACTAAAAATTATTATATATTTCATGATTTATAAAACATAATTATTGTATTATAAAACATAAATACTTTATTATTCAAGAATCATTCTTGAAAAATTACTCAGGATTCATCAGATTATTCCTTAATACATCTTTCTTATAATATGAAATATAAATCATGTATGAAGGTTCCTCAACATTGATCCAATAATGCTTCTTATGATTAATATAAACAATATTGGAAGAACATAAGATACATTACACATGTCATTTTCGGTCTCTGTAGCATCAAATGTATAACCGATAGTCGTAACCCCTTCAGGTTAACATTATTATATTTTTACTTGGGAAATCAATTCTCAAAATACACATAATTTCTAAATCTAAATCATTAAGTGTTTACAATGTTCCTACTAGATATCCCCATTACTAAAACCAGATATAATTGTCTGAGAAACACATATCATATTAGAAATCCACAAAAAATGAAAATTTACTTATAGAATGTCAAAATCAGAAAACCATTCTTGTTTATTGACACCCTAGTTTCATTATAGGTTATTCATAATCAACTTATATTTAATACATTCATAATGGTTCATGGTGATTTCATAATTCCCAAAGAATATCCCCTATGAGTGTGAGACTAGGTGTGAATTAAGGCTCACTGTCTTGTACCAAATTACCCTAATTATATCCTAGAAAATCATATCTTGGTTGTTAACCATAGGTACATATGTGCCATAACCACACCCACTTTTAGTGTCCAGATAGTTATGTATTCCTAGGAAACCACTCACTCAATCCTTTACCAAAATTTTCATAATTTTTCATAAACATTAACTCGTCCTTATATATATACTTAGAGCCATCCCTAGACATATCTTTATAAATAAAACTATGAATCTCATTAATTTTTTCTCATCCTATATTCCAAAGGTTGACTAAACTTTTCCTTTGATACCAACTATAGTGACCCCAACTTAATATACTTGAATATTTCATTATTTTAGATGAATATTTAGTACATTGCAAAAATTCTTGCATGTGGACCATAATAGATTATCATCTTTGAAAATCAAGAAATAAAATGTTCTATCCAAATTAATGATCTTCAACATATCCCTAAATTATTTACACCAGTATCACTACTAACTAAAACCTCAATTCTTAACTTGGGAAGAGGAAAAATAACAAAGGGGTGAGCGTAGATGATCAGTAAGGGTAAATGAAAAAATTTCGTAAGCCTAAGATGAACAAAATGGTCTGGAACATGAGCATAAAATTTATAGGTCATACCTCCCATATCCAAGATCATAATAATAATTGGAAATGTATAAGACATGAATCACAAATAAATAATTAACATAATCTATGAGATCATAAAATAGGAATAAAATATGGGATTATGGACAAAAGTCATAAAAACCCTACATCAAGGTGGCCTACCAAGACATTTGTGCAATGTTAAGCATGACTAAATCACATGTGTACCTGCTTTGGCATGGGATTCCCTATCTTTCACCCCATTGTTTTAGGATTGGTATGTCCTCCAGTGTAACCTATTGTTTAGGGATTGGGATTTCCTCCCACGTACCCTCTTTATTCAGAATTGGGATGTCCTCCCTTTTACCCTCTCCATTCATGATTAGTATCTTCTCTATTGTTACCTCTTGTTTTATGATTTTTATGTTCTCCCATTTTCCCTATGGTTTTAGCATTGTGATTTTCTCCCATGTTCCTTATTTTTTCGGTCTTGGAATGTCTTCTCATGTACCCTTTTCTCTTATAAAACATTTATCCTTACCCAATTCATTAATTGATGATATAGGTCTCACCCATCATATAATGAAATCATACATTCATGTTCCACAAAACATTCATCATATCATGAACCATGAAAAGTGATGGGTTCTATAAACATAAAATCATAACCCATGAAATGAAATGGGAATCAATAATATTTCATATCATCATAACATATAGAAAAGGTATAGGTTTAATAATCATTTCATCAAGGAATAACCTATGTAAGGAAGTGGGTCACAAAATCCCATAAACCATGGAAAAGAAATCGGATTCATAAAGACCGTGACATTAAATATTTCCCATTCATTGAAAGTATACGGATGTAACCTTTAATCATTTCCTAGAATGTAAATAGTAAAAACAACATAATTCATAATATGATGAAAATAATTTTTAACTGTATTTCAAAAAAATACTTGTTTAATAAAATATCCTTTCTCCTTCAAAAAATAATATTTATTACATAAAACCATTTGAAAATAAATTCCTTTGAAAATACCCAGAAAAAATATAAAGATTACTTGAAATCCTTTTGATATCATTTTACTTGAGAAATTATTAAATAATCTTCAAACAATTTATTTTAAAACATATTTCATTGAAAAAAACTGAAAACTTATAAATTAATCTTAAAAAATGTTTTGGAAACCATATCATTTAAAATAATTTTACATCCATATAAATAGATCATGAAAACATTTTGAAAACTCTTTTCCTTTCAAATACATTAAAAAAATATAAATAAATCTTAAAAACATTTTTAAAAACATTTTACATGAAAACATATAAAATTTTGAATGATAAAATTTTGAAAATCATTTTATTCGACAAACCCCATTATTTTTTTTAATAAAATAGACGTTAAACATGAAGATAAAAACATTAATGTGTTGATGGTGGATAAATCCATACATGTCATATGAGCTCAATAGAACATTCTATTTTCACAATACAAAGGATATAAAATTTCCTCATTTGGTAAGAAACAAGAATATTTCTTCGAAAATTTTGGTAATATAGAAGATGGGTAAAAATTTATTTTAATAATCAAAGGATATTAATATAATTTTTGTGGAAACACTTTTTAGAAAATGTAGTTTTTTGATAGAGGAGAGGGTAATGTCAGGCTTTTTCAAAATCACATTAGTGACTTTGTTATGAATCATAGAGTAGGAAATGGTATAAATACATGAATTTAACATGAAATATTAGTGGATAAAAAACAATGAGTTTTTATGATATGTGGATCATAATATTTATTCAATGGAAGCATAAACCTTAACAATCCCCAAAAGAGATGAGGTTGTCTCAATAAGCTCTTATAAAAATGTAACCTGGGATCATAATCTCAATTTAAGAAAATGAAAATATATGATACTTAAAATATCATGAAAATAATAAGATTAATGATTTAACATGAAAAATATAAGAATACACTCCTACAAAAATATTTAGGTGAATAGAAAAACACGAGTCTCAAAGAAGAAAATTGAGGCAAGACATTTTACCGATTTGGAAAATTGTGAGTCTTAAAACCCATGAGAGAAGGATCATAACATGGAAATTTTAATGACCATGAATTTAATTATATGCCATATAAGAAATCATGGGTAGTAAAAATACAACACAAAAAGAGTGGGTGTTGAGAGTAACATGTATCTCATGGAAATTAAAAGTGAAATGAAATCCCCTTACAATGTGTCCTAATTAACTCCATGCACGAACAAGATTAATGTATAATAAATATTAGTTTTTTATAAATATTTTATAGAATAATATTCATATACATAGTAAAATATACATATTTATTATATCCTTATATTACCTGCTGGTAAACGATTCCATGTAAATGTTTCACTTGGGTTATATTCACTTTGTTCTTCACATGCATCTTTCTCTGTTATATCAGGGGTCCTTATACATATATCATGATTCTAAAATTTATCAAATAATATAAATATCATGTATATATATTTAATTTCTATTATAATAATATATATATTATATATGTGTAAAATGGAATACACTGTTCAGGGAGATGATAAATCATACGAACGCATGAATGTTATTTCAATTTTTTATTAACATATTGAAAGAAAGTAATTAAATGACATATGTATATATGTATGAATAAATATATCATCATTATAATAGCATGAATATATCATATTTATCATATATTTTCATTAAACAAATCTTTAATACAATCCATGTGTTGTGTAATTGAATCACATAGCTAGAGGGGGTGGTAGTCCACACTTCATCAAATAGGATTATTGTATTAACCCCAAATGGAAGGAATAAAGGTTTTTTTTAAAACTAATAAATAAAAAATAATAATAATTAATATAATATATTCCATATATAAATATATATATTCCATAATAAAGGACACAATGATTGGTGATAAATGAAAAATAAATATTCATCGTTTCGTGAGGAAGAACTTCACCATTGAAAGAATCAATATGTTTGATATCCATTTTATAGAGGTGTGTATAGGTGTAGTTAGAAAAAATAGAATAAAAAATTTATTATATTTGAGATACTGGTATTTTCTCCCAATAAGGGCGTAAAGATGTTTTAGGGGGCGTAGAAGGTAAATGAGGGAAAGGAGCAAGAGAGAATATGATTCCTCTAAATCAGTTAACTCATTTTGGTTTGTACTAAAAGGATTACTCGGGAGGATTTCATCACAAAGGGAGAAATAAAGATTGAATAGAGTATTATTGGGAGTTTAGTTGGGTAGATCATGGATGAACATAAAAGGGTAGAGTGGTTTGTGGAATTTATAGATGTTGTGGCATTTTATAGGGAAAGAAAATGAGTCACTTGAGATTATTTGCAACAAATTAGGTGTACACAAGTTATTACTTATAAAAAGTCATAACAAACCAACCAAACTCAATAATGGAAGGTTTATTGTATAACTATGGACATACAATGTATTTTTGACCAGTTTATAGGTCATTTTGACTCTTTATTTTACGGGTTCTTCCCTAATTATATTTAATTTATCCTTAACCGATTTCATAAATTTTAATCACTTTTACTAATCATTATGGAAAAAAACAACATATACTTATTACAAGATAAATATTATACTAAATAAAATGGTTCATGTTGGAATTTTCAAAATCATTTCACAGTTGGGGAAAAATTTAATATGACTCCTAATGTCACAAATGGGATGAAATAACGGGGTTTTAAAGTAGGAAAGCATCTAAAAGTTTTTTAAGATTTTATATTTAGTTTCAAAGTGCATATTTTTATAAAGATTTAAATTTTTTAATCACTTTAATATTTATCTAATTTGACATTAAAACTTTTTTATAATATCATTTATCTATAATAATTAATTAAACAAAAGGTAGATTTTAACTAAAAAGTAGTATTTCCCACTATTCATCAAAAAATGATATTTCTTAGATGAATCCCAAAAATTTCACCTAGGGATAATTTAATAATTATAAATTCAAAAATAATTTTTATTTTATCAAACTATATTTCTAAATGTATCTAAAATTATCTTTATTATTAAATGTTGTTTATTTAAGAAAATGAAATTTTAGCATAAAATGACCTCACCAAAAAAAATTCACTATCAAAATGTTTTTTTATATAAATTGATTAAAAAAAATATTTAAAAAATATTTATTAATATTAATATAAATAATTTTAAGGGTTAGGTTATGACTATCTCCTTTAAATAATTATATATATATATATATATGAAGATGTCTCATAAAAACTCTGTGTTGTGTGAATTGTATGCCATTTCAGAGTTCTGAGTAATGCACACCAACTCATAAAACATGAAGGGGTTGCATGTAACATATGCCAAGTTGGTGTTGCATGTAATGTATTCCATGTTGGTGTTGTTGGTGGCATAATCCATGTCGGTATTTTTAGTAGCACAAACCAAGTAGGTATGACATATAGCGAAAGCCAAGTCCGAATTTCTTGTGAAATGAATGTTTGACATGGTGATTTAATATATATATATATATATATATATATTTCCAATGACATGTTAAATTAAAAATATTGAAAAGACAATTTAATTCAAAAAATAATAATTAAAAAATTAGAGCATTACATTGTAACTGTGACTATATATAACACAGTAACCCTAAAAAATCATTTCGGATTTATGAATTAAAAATCACTTAAAATACTAAAATTTACTTAACTAAAAATTTAATTAATTTGGACATATATGTATGTAAAGTAAAATGAATAAAAAACCTAAAAAATTAATAATAATGTATATAATTAATAATATTTTATTATTAAAAACTATAAAGAATGTATGTGTCAATTCGAGGAGTGAGATATGGGATTTCTTAACTCAATATAAATTCATTGGTTTATATCAATTATTTATATATCTTATTATTCCATGATTTTGTGAAAATTGAACGTTTTTATTCATGTTTTATTTCCACAATTTTATTGTGGAAATATATTTTTTAAAGATAATCTCTCTAATGATTAATTCTATGTTCGATTAATTGAATTTCATTATGTTTATTCATCTCAAATTTTACTTCATTGGTACATATGTTTATGTTATGAACCAATATTATTTTATTATTTTTATTTACTACCCCTATGATAAATTAGTGGTTCACATCATATCCTCTTCTCCTGAATGATACCCTAAAAGTGTCGGATAGCCTCTCGACCCCTCTCCCTCTGTTGGGGGAGGGTGGTTCACTAGCTATGCCAGCTCCTCCTTCCCATAGGGTTCATGACCATTTCAACTTACATGGACAGATTCCATCATTTCCTCACATCTCCCTAATGTCAAATTTTCTCATGTTCAGTAATGGATTTTATATATTTCCTTTATCTATTATATAATTAACTAAATCATCATAACTTCATCACTTCTCTCTGGTGGCTTCCACAAATATGAAATGGTCGTCAAAATATTTATTTGATATATTCATCAACTCTAGATGGGGTTAAAATCAATCTTGGTGATAGGTTTTGTTAAATCTAATAATTTTTTATGAGTATTGAATATGATGAATATTTATACCTAACCATGTCTAGAAGTAAGATAATGTTTGATGGCTTTGGATATTTATTTTTTTATAATGGTCTTATTATTTCTATACGATGCATGACCTCATGATGGTGGTGATTAGGGTAATTCTTCCCAATTAACTACTACCTTTTCAAAATCATATAATTCTATATCTTATTTTATATTTGGTCAATCTATTCATATGGTTCAATAAACGGATGAATGTTGGATTTCCTCCCTTCAATCCACATATATGTGTGGGGCATTATGTTTCTAGACCTCTGATTTATTCTATATATATTGAATATGAGGTGGATTTCATAAGTACTCAAGTGGTAAAATTATAATCATGGTGTGATTTTTATTCTTCCAGTAAGTGGATGGCCCACCATAACCATGAATATAATCAAGGTTTCAAAAAAGGATGTATTTTCAAATTTTTCATTTTTTCATCCTAATATCAGAGGTAGTTGGAGATTCCTATATGAAGGGCATTTATCTCTGATTTCTATAAAAGTTTTAATGTAGGGTGGATCTTCTTCCTTCACGATTGGGTTAGAAAATGAATCAATTATTAAAATCATCATACATAATGAAGATAATTAAAGCCCACAACATTAGATTACCATGTTTGTGTGTCCTTTTAAAGATCTAATTAGTTGTCCTTAGGAAAATTTTACGCCTTCAAAAATTGGTTCTGGAAGATGTCTAGTATAGAAATTATTTTCCATTATAATGATGGAGATGAATTTAAGAACATAAAAGATAAGGATTTTGGTGAAATAGATCACATTAATGTCAACACCTGATGATAATTTAGAATAAGGCATGTGTAATTGAAATATATAATAAGTTCATGTTGTAGTATAATTATGTGAAACATTTAGTGGAGGTGTGGAATAAAGAAGAGGGATAAAATAAGAGGAATGAAATTATGGTGTTAACATAGATGAAAATTATTATAAGGAACATGATACACAAACATTATATTTTGGTATAATGTAACATTTTTTAGTAGAGGATTTTATTCAGGATACTTCCATGAAAGGAATAAAATTAGTGATCGTCTCAAATGAAATAACTACGATAGTGAAGATGGTGAATGGATAGAAAGACTATCCATATTTTTCTAACAAAAAAATCACAAGACATGATAATAATGTTATCAGTCATATTAAAATGGGGATAGAAGTTTTGAAATCTTTTATTAATGAAATGATTTTGAAACCAATCCACAAGATCTTTATCCTCAAAACTATTAACGAGGACCTGGTAAAGCTGTAACAAGGGGATTTCCTACTTCCCTTGAATTTCTCTTGGAAATTTAGTCTTCTTACCTACAATTCAGAATCACATCTTTTAAGGAATGAACATCATCTCATACCACCACCAAATTGACTAAGAGGTGTGTGATAGATTTTTCCAGGAGATGTGTCTTCATGGTATTGATGAATCATGTCTGTAGTGGTTTGATTTTCTACATAATTGATTTTTTTGGGAAATTGATAATGACAAGTTATATTTGGATAATTACATTAAGGTTGAGAAAATTATAAAATATGAAATTAATGACATTATATTTATTCATCCAAAAAAGGATATAAGAGACCTATTGTTGAAATATAGGAGTGACCAATCTGTCTTGAAGAGTATTGAAGAATATAGATTAATTTCATCTTCATTAAGAACATATGATTCGGAGGTATATTGTAACCTATATCTTGCATGATGCTGAATATTGTAAGTTTCACTTATTGTTTTTATCTGGTTTTATAGATTGTTATATATTTATCTATGTTTGGGAATTTTCTATTGCTTTTTTGTTAGCGTGTGCTATGGTGTTTTTTATGGGGGTTCCCACTTAACCTCAGAAAGTATTCTTTTCTCAAAATTTAAAAAGAAATAATTAGTAATATATACTACCACTTTACATTTTATATCATTTATCTCATTATATTTATGTTTTATAAATTTTCATTGTAAATCATTTCATTCATATGATTAAGATTCAAAAGATTCCAAAATAGTAATGATTTTTAAGATAAAATCTCATTTTATTTCTGGATTTTCTATGTTCGATGTTCTTTTGGGAGGAATATATGCTATTTTTTTCTTAATACACATATTTTTCCTTATACTCTAATTTTTAATGTTGTTTACATGTTGATTTTACATTTCCTCCATTATTGAATAATGAAATATCAATAGTTTTTAAAGTGATAAAAATATTTTATCTTTATTTTGATTCTATAATTTCAATTCCATATTGATGTAATCAAATATGTTATCAAGAATTATAGTATTTTATGAAAAATTATTTATTAATTTTTGATAATGTTTCTTTGACTGTATTTACAATTATTTTAAAAGGGGTCATTTGAAATTTATTTCTACAACACCTTCTCATCTACATTACTAATAAATGTAATGAATAATTCATTTTAAAATGTGTGTATTAACTACCTTTTTGTTCTATAATTAATATATTTTCTTTGATGATTATTCAAAATGTTCCATATCTATTTTCAAGGAAAATATTTTCCCACTATTCTTGAAATGTTTAGTTTCTAAAAGTTATTTTCAAAGATTAAGGGATATTTTTTCATAATGATTTATTAATAGTACCTTATATGAATTTTTTCATCAATTAAAAAAAATTAAAGATACATATCCTAAACTAGGGATATGATGTAATGATAGTATTCATATTGATGATCAAAATGGATTATCATTGTATCAAAGTGATCATTGTAGATCTCATTTCTTTTTCTTGAGTAAATATATATACTAAAAATGGTTATTGTTGAATCTAAAAGTGAAAGGTATTTATTTTTTTCTCATTACATTGTATTTGGAAAATTTCATGGAAAATTTATGGATGGTACCATTACTAACCAATTAAATATTTTCACATTATAAACCATTGATGGCTGGGTCTCGAATAACACTCCAATGTGTTGGGAAATGTGATTGACATGACTTTAGTAATATATTCCAAAGATAGTAAGAGAGAGTTATATTATGATAGATACTCATATGATGTGATAGGGTTAACTGTTTTATGTTAATTATAAGAGAGTTATGGAATTACCATGTTTAGGAGATTCTGTGATGAATATTTTATGATCTATTTTAACATCTTGTTTTATATGTTCTTGAATCATGTCTTAATGTTTCCTCTTGTCAAGGATTATAATCACATGACAATTGTTTGTTGTCACAAAATTATATCATCATGGGTTAACACTTAATGAAATGTCAAAATATTTATAATATAAGTTTTTCGGGAATGTATTTTCTTATTTTATTCATATTCAATTTGAAAATTTTCTCATACACTTATCTGCATTATGTTCACAAAAACATTGTTCAGTTTTTATTACTTATCATTATTATAACGGATCATTTAATCACACCCTTCATATGATTTGTTTCCCAATGTTATGAGTTAAAATTATTTATATGATATCTCTATAAGGGTTACATATGAGATATAAAAAAGAATAATATGGAATAGAAAAAAGATGGGAGTTCTCAAAAAACCTTACTCATTTAAGGACATGGATGATGTTATGTAATATTTTTTTCCTAATTCTCTAATACTATAAATCTAAATTATCATTGAATATGTATGTAATTAAATATTTCTATTTTATGTTATAAATTTTAGATTTTTTAAATTGGAAAAAATTTATTTATATCAAAGTAAAAATTCATGGATTCTATTTTAAACAATAGATTCTAGTAGTGGAGGTTTTGGGTTTTCATTTTGAGAATTAGATTAAGGTTTAGAAAACAATGGAGGTGATGATGTTTTAATATGGGATTCTCTCAAGTGCTATGGATACCATCACGTGGTTATATTGTGTTGTTTGATCATATGTTCAAAGTCAAATATACCCATTTTTAGGTTCTAGGTGATTAGATTCCAAGTTGATAAGTGTTATTTTTTGGGGTTTTTTACTCGGTTGATAAATATGAAACCCTTATCTATAATGTGAATGATAATTTTTAAATTGTGGTATTACATTTTTATTGATAAAAGACTAAAGGAATGATAGATAAATTGATGATAAAATATTAATCACTATTGAGGTTATTGGGGTTAATTGGGATATAGTGTTATATATTTATAGAATAATCAAAGTCTAACCATTGGAGTTATTATTTAATTTTAGTCATTGAAGTATTATTTATTTATATAAATTTATTTTCATTTTTGTATTTATCTTATATTTTTCTATCCATTTTTTTGGGTTAATTTATACAGAATTTAAGAATTTATTTTTATCATTTTATGGTTCATCCGATCCATTATAAGTTGGTTTTAGTTACTCAAAAATTAAAAATTCATTATAATTAATCATTTTATTGAATATGAAATATGATTTATGTAGATTTTAATTGAATCACAAATAAAGAATTATATTTTTCTTCTAAAATAGAAGAAAATAAGGTTATAATAATTTTTATGTTCTTGTTACAAATGGTAAAGTAATTCTTAAAATCTAGTAAAATGACATTGAAATAAAAAATTTATCCCATTTCATTTATTTTTGATTAATAGAATAACATTTTTAGGCAACATTAATACAAATAACATATTTATTCATAATAAAAGTAAAAATGACCTTATTAGGGGGACTAAAGTGGTGAAGCCCAAGTGAATCACCTAAAATAATAACCACACAACAATGAGGAAGTGGGCTAAGATTATTATAATAAATACACTATCTATCATGTTGAAATAATTAAGTAAATAATTTAGTATCCTAATTAAATTCATGAAAAGTATAGAGTAATGTAGTTCTTTGACTGAGAAATGAATTTCAATACTAGACGAGGTAACTACATGACCATCACACAATGATCCGACCTTATATAGAGTTCATAATGATTATTAAGTATATATCCACCAAAGATAATTCAATGTTTTATCTTCTACACATTTCCATCCCATCCTACATGGAAATAGTATCCACTATGATAGAGTCTGTAGGCCTATATGAGGCACTTGAGGTAATAATCACCATGCTACCATGGTCAAAAATGATACTACCTCCATGAATAAATCTCGAATAGTTAGTCCCATAAATATTTAATCTGAAGCTATAGGTAGGGGTTGTAGGAGATCTAGTGTCCCTAAGTGGATGCATAATATTTAGAATAAGGATGATGATGGGAATGAATTTTTGACATGATAAAATTACCATTCTATATATTTTTGAAAAATGGCACATGATCTACCACTAAACATCTAGTTGGGATAACCAATGAATGCGAGGTTCCAATTAATCAATCATAACAGGGCCTGATCCTTGATACTCATAAGCACCAGTACCATTCCACAAAGATAATTACCTGAGCCTTCTCCTCTGGATTTTTTAGTATCTCCCTTAAACCAGAGGTTGAAAAAATCATCACTTATAAATTCATGAATCTCAAAACTAGTCAAACCATAGGACTTGTTCCATATAAAATTATCCCATTATCCTTGAAAGAAGAGGTGGTTCATAGTCTCCCTGTGGGGGTTACTACATCACATTTACCTTGAGGATAACATGATACCCTTGGATTTGAAATTCTCCTCTGTGGGTAGTGCATGTTACTATGTCCACTATATCAAAAATAAAAAATTTAGAGGTATTTGGTTGCATCAATGGATTATTCCCCATGTATCGAGAAACACATTTTCATACATTATCCAATCATAATGCTTTACAAAAATCGTACCAGGAAAAGATCCCATAAACTCATATAAGTCATGTTCCTTATTCATGCTATATTATATTATAGTTTTCCAGTTATTATGTTTCTCATGATTACTTGCATTTATCTAATCCATGTTATTTTACACACTCCCACATTATTTAGACTTTTATTTTTCACCTTTTTTAAAATATTTTCATTTCCCTATAAATTTATCCAACAGAAAAACACAATTCTACATTATTTTATACAACCCCAATATTTTCCTTCCTATCTACGTAATAGTATGTTTATTCAACTATTTTGTGATGTATTTTATTATAAAAGGGATTTTAAAATGTCAAATCCTTTATTAATGACATTAGGATACAATTTTAAGGTCAAAATTTATTATAGGGGATAATTAAATATCATGTGATTTTAAAAAAATACTATATTTGATTTCATACATCGCAAGCATTGCTGAGATTCAAGAACCATGAAATCATTTTATTTAAATATAACCATTATGACCTATCCATTCAATTACAAGCTATTAATAGAAATAAAAGTAGTATTAAATCAACGTATAGATATCTTACTTAATAAAAATTTATTTATTAATTTTTATAAAATAATAATTCCTTTTATACTTGTGTAATTTTATGCATAAAAATATATTTTCCACAAAAATAATTATTATTTAATATTTATGAAAATATCATAATTAATTTCTAATAATTTAATAAAAAATATTTTTAAAAATTACCTTTATTTTATAAATAATCATTTCATAATTATCTTTGAGATATTTTTTTTAAAACTCCTAATAATTTTAATTTTTGAAAAATAGAAAAAAAATTCGGATTATTATTGAAAATTATTTCCCTTTTTAATAACTATTTTAAAAATGTTTTATAAAAACCATAGTTATTTTATATTATAAATAATTAATCTATTATAATTTTAATCAGTTATATACTTTACTTTTATATAAAAACTTATTATTAATAAGAAGAAATATTTATGGAATGATGATTTTTTCATATTTTGAGGGTTCAATTTAAAATTAAACTCGTACTACTCTACGAAATGAATTTAATAAAATTTATTCTGTAGTTTTAATCATATTAATTAAAAATATTTATTGTGTTTAACTTAATTTTTTTTCATAATGGATAATAAAAATAATAAAAATCAATTTCTAGGGTTATGGTTCAAAAGGTTTAATGAGGGTTAAACCAAAGTAAAGATTGTTAAAATAAACTAATAAACTTTCTTAATAAAATTTTATTTATTTATTAATCACTAATCCACTTATTCATTAATATCAATTTTTATAGGACACTTTTCCATTAAAATTTTTTAATTATATTTAAATCCCTTCAAAAATATCAAATGTTTCATTTAACATGCCTATAAAAGGACACCCATTATCTCACCTCTAAACTACTAAAAAGAAATTTTTCGGATAATATTTATTAAATAATATCCAAAAATACCTCTCCACATCCTAACTATATTTTTCTCTACGAAATACTAGTCTTATAGGCATTACGGTGTAATAGAATTGAAATTTTATGAAGAATAGGAATAATTTTATACCAAATATTTTAGTTTTATTTATTCTATTACCTCTATCAAAAATCATACAAACAATTTCATATAGTGAAATAATTATCTCTAGTTGAGTGATATTATATTTAATTTATGGACAAACCATAATCCATCCCATGATTCCTCAAATGGAAAACAAAACATTATTTTCTGTGAGTGGAAAACTATAACCTCACGAACAAAGGTAATTCATTTTCTATCACTTTATATTATTTGAAAAAATGTATAGATATAAATTTTATATTTTGATATATATTATATAAATTAAATTATTTAATGTTAAAATAAATATATTAAATATGTATTAACAATCATTTTGTAAAACAAAAACAATACTCATGTGTACTAAAAATATCAACCTCACGAGAAGATGTATTTTATTTTTCATCACTGTCTGAATTTGTTGTTTACTTAAGGGTATTTAAATAAATTATATAATAATTATAATTTAATCATCATTAATTATTGATAAAATATATCATTCTCTATTCAATAATTCTCTATGAAAAAAGATAACATCACGTATGCGTACATGCATACTTGAGACTCCATGATACAACATATTTTATTTTTCAAGTATTCCATTAATAAATGTTTATAAATTTTTTATTAATGAATAAAAATTATTATTTTTTCCATAATATGATTTTTTATATTTTGGAACCATTTCTATTTTGACCATATTCAAACTATCAACGAAATTTTAGTCTTCTGAACCAAATAATAAAAATTTACATACGGTAAATAAATAAATAAATAATAAAAAATTAATAACATAATATTAATGCTAAAAAATTATTAATAAAGTAAATAATTAATATATATTTTGTATTCAATAAGATAATAAATATATGTGTCAAGTGAGGGTGTAATGAAAAGGGTTTCATAAATCAAATTCATTTCACTAGGTTATATCACGTCTACATTGATAATATTATTCCATGATTTCATGTGAAATTTAAATGTTTTTTTATATTATTTAAAATTGTTTGTTATAAAAAAAATTATACATAATATTTTAATTGTTTAATTATTAGTTCGATAATATTAGCTTTTAAGGGTTAATTGTCTCATGTTTTCTTACTTAGGACATATTTTTTTGTTATGAACTAATATTATTATATATGGTATAAATTATGGCCCTTGAAATGTTATTTCAGGGATACCATCATATTAATGGAATTTATAGTTTCATTAGAAGTAATTTCATTCATTTTATTATAGTACAAATGATAGTAAAATGGAAAAGATTTTTAAAATATAATATTATCTAATTTTGGTTTTTTATAGGTTCAATGTTCCTTTGTGAGGGATCATATGATCTTATTTTCTTAAAAATAATCTATATTATATTAATTTTGATATATGTTTTATTTATGTGTTTACTTTCCATTTAGCCATTTTTATTGAATAAATTTCGTGAAATTTGTTAGTAAGTGATATCTATCATGTATAATATTATTGATCTTGAATCCTTCCCTTCTATATCTATGTTCTATAAATCGATTATTATAATATTTCTTTCTTTAAATATAATGATATATTATAATTATTTTTAAATTTTGTTTGAAATATTTACAATGTTGTTCATAATGAATATTTTTAACTTTTTTCTAAAGATCCTTTTAATTTTTTTTACCAAAGTGATAATGGAATTTTTTATTTTAACATATATGGATTAACATTCCATTGTTTTATATTTTAGATATTTAATCCTTATCTTATATATACGTGTTCTCTAAATTGATTTTTATAATGTTCTTTCATGAAATCCAATGATCTATTATAGTTATTTTTAAATTTTGTTGACAATATTTACAAGGTTTGTCATAATGAATATTTTTCCCCTCGTAAATAAATAAATGATAGAATAATGGTTATTGATATATTTATAAGAGATATATTCTAATTTTATTATAATTTTATTAAACATGGACATGGGTATAGATAATTTAGGGGTAACTCCTCTATAAACCATGGATGAGTGAATACATTATAATATAATGAGGATCGGTGCGTTATATCCCTCTATTTCTTTAGGTAAATCATTGGATCTGTCTATTTTATGTTAATTCAAAGAGAGTGAATGGAGTTATATTTTGATAGGTATTCTAATAAAGTTATTGAGTTAACTATTGTATGTTACGGTTAATATAATGTCTTATTTATCGTTTTTAGGTAATTCATATCGAAATTAGGTTTTTTAGAACCAACATGTTTATGTAATTTTATTAATATTACATGAATATGGCGAGGAATGTGTATGTGTGTGTGTTTATCTTACTAAAATAGTATTTATGCTTTTGCATCCACTGTATTTATGGTAATTTTTAAAGATTACATGTTTTATCAAAGGATTGTGGGAGTACCAAGTAAATAATGACTCCTATAGATACTATGAAAGTAATCATGAAGTCAAGTCGTATGGTGAAAATACATAATACTAACAGGACACCAATGATGTCTGATCATCAGATGTTGGGAATCATATGTTCCGAGACTTACTCACATGAAGATCACACATGGTTTTCTCAAGTAGATGAGATCATGAGGTTAGACCCAACAGTGAGAACACCACAAGTTTCAAGTTTCATTAATTATTCTTATCTATGGATATGTGTATTGGTCTCTTGACTTGAGATAATTAATAATGTGTTCCACTTTATCATATCATTTGATATAATGAAAAAACAATTCCATTGACTTCATTATGAGGTAGCTTGTGTTGGGTGTCTCATGGATGGTATGGCATTTTATAGATGATCACGATATATTTTTGATCTTCCAGGTTGAGGAAGTGATATCTAGGGTCCTAGTTGTTCAGTATGGTAGTACCTTTATAAATCAATTGCACAGTAGTTAGAGATAATTCCATTTAGTTAGTGAAAAAAACAATAATGGTAGAAATTATGGTGAGACAAGTGTACACCCTTCTTTATGATATATCATTTGACAAAAATGTAATATTAAAAAAATTGTGGTGGATCAATGGTTTTAATTATTATGACTATTCATTATCTCTTTTGGAGACTTGATGGATTGTTAGACAGCACTCTTGATGTTCAAAAAAAATTCACTACTATCCAGATAAGGGCCTAGAGGATCATTCATTATATCATTTTGGAGAATCTTCATGATTCTGCTGAATAAGTATATATGACTTAGTGGGTCCCACCACATGGTCTGAGATTTGCCTTAATTTTTTTGATGAAAAAATATAAATAAATTACTTATTAATTGAATATATAATAATTGTGTTGAATTTATATGTTAAAATTATTTACAAGTTTTTATATAAATAAAAGATTTAATATTATATGAATGAAGATTAGTTTTATTTTCACAGTTTGCTTAATATTATATCTTATTACGAGTTGAGTTAATGACATGGTCTTATCTCGTGATATATTTAATATATTTTAGAGGTATATTATAAAATAAATGTAATATTTATGATATAGTTAGTTCGTCAAAATTATTTATTTATTACTTATTTAGTGGATATTAAATATACAGGGGTCAAGGATAATATAGAGGGTTTCATTCTTTGATCCATAAATCCATGGTTGCTGATGATTTTCAATAGATGAACATGGTTATATTTGATTGAAGTATACATTCTATTTTAATTTCTATCCATTAAAAATTTATGTGAAATAATTTGACCATATAGAGGATTATATTACTGGAAACGATGATGTTTCATTCATCTAATAAAAAATTTTAAAATAACTCAACCCACCGACATCTGGTGCATGCCACAGTACCATCAATTTGTATCAGAGGGATCTCAAGGATTCTTTTATATAAGAAAATTTAAATAGTAATAAATTTATGTAGAGGGTGTAATTTTATTCCCTACATACAAAACATGCATTGATCAAACATGTGGTGTCCATGATATGTCCATTCAAAAAAGATAATAAGGATCATTGGTTTCCTTCAGATATTAAAAATTCATGAATGATATATATTTTCTTATATGACTCTATTCTTATTTTATGGAATTTCAACTACATTTATTTCTAGCAGAAATCCAACTTGGATTTGGGGGAAATAAATAGATCCAATCATAAGAATAAATTTGAAAAATTATGTTTAATAAAAGATTATTTAAAAATATCATCTAAAAATGCTTATTTCAATGAATAATGAAAAACTGGGGAAGGAGTGTCCATTTTTAAATTTTTTCCATACTCAAAATAGGGAAAAAATTAAAATAAAAAAAATGTCAATGTATAATGTTTAGTGTTTTGGTGTTGAAAAAATTACACAAGAAACAAATTTGGTGTCATGCCAGTCAAATGTAAAATAAATTTAGAAATGTTTTATTTATTATAAAAAAATTAAGGGGGCCTTTTTCTAGCATAGTTGGGCCACCCCCCCCCCCCCTACACACTACATATTCTTCTTGGAGTCCCCTATTAGTCGCAAACTCTGTTTGACCAACACACATCGACTAGCCTCCCCCTCCCCCGGAAATTGGCACATCCCCTCATTAGTCTCTCCCAACAATGGCTAATGTCACCATTCTACTTAACTGATGTGTCCACTGTTGTCAGAGACACAAAGTCTTAACACTCACCACTCTATATCCCATCAATGAACACTCCCATTATAGAGTCTTCCTATAGCCATTATGACATAAAATAATCAAACAAGGGCTTTATATTCCACTCTCTACAACCAATATAGCTCTCGAAAACTATCATTTTATGCCTCTTCTGTGAGGTCACATCCTTCCCTAATTCCAAGATCCACCCTTGGGTATAGTTCAACATAATCTTCCCCCAAATGGGCCTAAGTGAGTCTACCCAAACTGGAATATATTGTGGTGAGTCCTCCTTTCCATGAATAGACCTACATGGGGTTTTCCTAATCCAAAAGTGACATTCGAGGTTATTCTCGGACCCGAAATGGGTCAAGCTGGGGTTTAAGGGCCCTATAAATCATTATATTATCAAAAAAAATATTTAAATTAGTTTTTGGATTAAAAAAAGTTATTTTATTATAATGAAATAATAATTTTATTTTTATTACCAAATTAAATTAGTTCATTAGTTTTATTTAATAATTAAATTAAATTAATGAAGGAACCAAATAGATATTAATTATTTGATTTTATGAAATTAATTTAATGAAATTAAAATTTTCTCATGCTATTTGTTTATATCTATTTTATTTTATTTCATTTTTTATTTCACCCATTGAATGGTTTTGAGAAATTGATCAAACCTATACATGTGTGGTTAATTTTATTTAATTATTACATATGTGATTTTTTTATAATTAATTATATGTATGATGGTATGTAAAACATATTCATTTCTCTCAACATGTATTTGGATCTGGACATCCAATTTATCTATATGATTTTTCAATTTTCAAGAACCCCTTGCATGTGTGTCAGTATACATGTACTTTTTCCAATGAATATTCAAGATACATACCCCTCCAAGATGAGGTGATACTCTAGATGAGAAGAAAAATTAATTGACTAGGGGTGTCCTGTGATATGAGGAAGGACTCAACATAGGAATGATATCCTCAATGTGAAAATTGATTTTTGTTATGTTTAAAAATTATCAATAACAATTATATTCTCAAGACCAAGAGGGTGAAATTTTATTTCCATTATGAATTTTTTATATTTTATACATGTGTATGTTTTCTATGAATGTATGTGAAATAATAATTCGGAAAGTAAATAAATATATGAAGAATGATTTTTCATTAATTCATGATCAGTTGTAAGTGTAAAATAATATTTTTAACATATTTAGCACAAAAAATTAAATTCATTAATAAATATTACAAATACATCAAATATATATTTAGTTATAACCTTCCTTTTCTCAAATTTGATCAAAACATGGTGTATAAGGTGTTCATGAGCCATAGTTGAGGACGAATCCTACTAAAGGATAGTTTATATGGGGTTTATTAGATGAATAAAGTAATGTTGTAAGCAAAGGAGGAATAATATTTGTCCATCTATCACTATGGAGGAAAATATTTTAGGAAATCAATGTAACATTTTGGATAAGTGGGGAATTCACCCCACATTTTATGGAACCAGGAGTTAATGTGTTTCGCTGGCATAGATCCTACCTTTGAACATTCTATATAGCTGCGTATCAATAACCAGTAAACTATGAGGAGTGTATTCAAGTATCATTATCACCATATTAAATCATGTGACAGAGTATTACAAATTTAATAGTGATGTCTACTAGAGATTGATAAAATAGTGAGTGACATTTAAATATCTAGTAACTAATTAATCAAAAATGTCTAAAAGATTTTCAAGATAATTTAATAACTGCTAATTTTTATTTTCTTCATCAAAATGGAAATCGACATCACCATTATAAAATTATCAATGTGATCTATATAAAATGTGGAAAAATCATAACTGTCCATAACTACAAGAATTGGTACAATAACCTGTGCATTGTACTTCTCTAATAGAGGATCCTCTGTATAATGTATTCCTAATTTCATACTAATCCAACTAAGGGAGAATGAATTTCCTATACTGATAAACATAAATGGAATATATATGATACACTAAACAAATAGTGGATCATGTTCACATTTATCTCCAATCAAACGCACGAATCTTACTAAGGAAAAGAATACCTAAAATATGATTTCCAATATAAAATGGTTATACATAGAGAGATATAGAAATTGAAGGTATGATATATCAATTAAACTTTTTAGGTGTAGGTAGAAGAATGGAGTCAAGACAGAATTCATGTAATCAAGATGATTGGATGTATTAAGAGACTTGAATCCCTTGGGTTTAAATTGAACATATAACTACTGATTGAGCACATTTTTTCCTCATTATCATAATGCTACAAAATATTCATTTTTATTCAAATATGAATAAAATGAAAAATAAACTTCTCAATATTATGAATTTAGTTTTAAAGACTAATGATGAATTAAAATTATTCAATCATTTTTGTGGATAAAAGAATGTAAATGCTAAGGGTTCTAAGGATAAATCCAAGATGATGAAACTAATTCACCATCCTTTCAGGAAGATAAGGATGTAGAGGTAGGGTTGAAAAAGATCCTATCATAATTTCATGTCTCAAAAAATAACAATGGAATAATAATATATGACATAGGAAGAAGAATCAAGGAGAAAAATATACTTCAGGGTTTTTTTATTCAATGATATATGTCATTATCAATAAGTTGGGTATTGAATATAGCATGTGTATTGAAAATTTTTATTCATATAAAAGAACCAATTAGATTTTGTTAAATTGTAAAAGGTGATGTGTAAATATGATATGAAAATAGTGAGAGTCTACAAGCCTTGTTTGTGTGAGATGGCCACTTAACATTTCTTAGTGGTTTAGTTCTTGTATTGAATAATTATTATTATATAACTTTTTTAACAACATAATATATGTGAAAATATTGGAAACAATTAGATTTTATTTCATGTTTAGAAATATATTTTTTCTCTTTAATAAGGATAACATATATTATTCTATTTTTCATCATAATAATGGTTTATATATACATGAACTCAAAAAACCGGTGATGAAAAGCAATGACAAAACCTTCAATCATGATTCATATATCCCTCACCAATGGAAATTAAAGGTTTTCCATCTAAATAATAAATTTTTACATAAATTAGATCTAGTATAAAATTTAGACTCAACCGAGTTAAAACCTATATATGTATTCCACACATTATTATAAGAGAAAATGGAAAAAGTACGCTTCTCTAGATTAGGATAAAGGGCCACATAATTACTGGAATTAATTCATACTAACATATGTGGTTCCTTTAATGTAGATTATTTTTTTTCATAATTATTTAATTTTATTGATGAAATTAGTAGGTATGCTAATATCTAAATATTGTGGTATAAGTCATATTCCTTTCAGATAAGTTTATAATGTCAGCCTGATATAGAAATAAAACTCGTTATGAATATCATGGAACTTCTCTTTGATCGAGGTAGAGAGTATATTAACAAATATTTCATTGATCACTTAATGTAGATTGGTATATTATCCCATCTACATCCTCCTTATAATCCATAGTTGAATATTGTTAGTGAAAGGAAGTATCATACATTCGTTGATATTATTAGATAAATAAAGATTAAGGAAACACTTGAATTATCCTTTTAGGGATACACCTTGCACTATAAGGCATATACCCCCAACTGAGTACCATATAAAACTATATAATGGATTCCATATGAGTTCTGGTATGGAATGAATCCCACTTTATCACAAACATTTGTATAGGGATATGAGGATTTCTTCCAGACTATACCTAGTGATAAATTATCATCTCTAAGAATAATGTGAATCCTTATAGGTAATACAAAAGAAATTAATGGATAATAATTGAATAACCATTTTGATAAAAGAATAATTAATGAAAGAGAATCCTTATTTCTAGGAATTGAATGTATTTACAATTGAAATAGTTTGACAAACATTAACTTGGTGAAGTTGATCCTCCGGATTCCTAAGAGTTTGTATAAGAAAAATATTCATAATTGATAGTGGGTGATGAAGAAGTAATTGATAAAAAATTACTTCATATATCGTATCATGATGTTATAGAATCATATAATTATTTTTTTGTAATCCCTGATTTAGGTGAAACATTAATCTTTAAGTATGATGAGACATCAACCTTTAAGGAAATAGTATAATGAAATGATGTTGCTAAATGGAAAGATTAAATGCATCATGTATAAGTAAACTACCTTTAAATATTACATAATCTAGTGTTAGGTTATGAATTTTACTTTCTTTCACATTGAAGATATTATCAGGTTTATATTTTTAAAGAATTAGTCCATAACTCATTCATAAAAAAATACACTGTGTACAATTCAAAATCGTATCAATTTTTCCATTATCTACACCTTTTAAAATAAATCCTAGTCTCATTGATGAAAACACCTCATGACTATCAAAATTAATTCTCCAAATCCCTAAATCATTCTTATGCCATGTGAAAAACTTTAAAAATCATATATGTTGCATAAAAATATCAATAAGTGATATAAAAAAAGAAAATTATTCCTCTATTTTTAATCCTTGAATATTTATAAAAACATTAACATGAAGAAATAATTTTAACCATGATAAGTAGTAAATAACATCCATTGATAAGAACACCATTTCATAATTTTATTATATTCACAAGATTAACAAAAATACTCATTACAAGAATAAAAAAACCATATTGTTTACGTGGAACATCATTATAATTCTCACTATTACAAATGGAATACCCATACAGTCGACTTCCATACATGCCACAATTAGAAATGGAATATCCATAAAGCGGACATCCATACTCAATGCATTGTAGGGATACCACAAACTCACCCATTTTAGGATTATCATGGAACTACCCATAATTTAATTTTTATTAAACCACAAATTAACTGTTCAAGTGTAATTTATATAATAATAACATATAAAATATTTCAATTTTTAACATTTCTCTCATAAAATTTAATTCATAATCCCACGAAAAAATTTAATGATATTGGAATATTCAATACATTTAAAGAATAAAAATTTTCAATAAAAAAGAAATCATATGAAAAATAAAATTTTTAATTTGATATAACATGAAATCTTATGAAAAAATCCAAAATTTTAATAATTACCTCTCTGGTGGAAAATTCACTAACATCATGTACATTACGAATAAAATATTAATTTAGTCATCTATGAAATCATTATATATCATTTTCATAAAAAGTTTCCTATTATGAAATATTTTAATGAAATTAAAAAATAGATTTAAAATTTCTATTTTTACCATTTTATACCCTTATAAAATAAATATTAATAATAATGAAAAAATATCAAAATGATGAAAGTATTTCATCATTAAACATTAAAATCATCTCATACTACATTGACCATTTAAATCATAATCTAATGGAAATAATAGAATTTAATAAAGAAATTTATAACATTATAATTGATAAAATAGGGATATAAAATTTCAAATGGTACATATATACTTCTTATAAATGAATAAATGTGCATATAATAATTAAATCCCTCAGTAAAAGGATATTGAGAAAAAAATCCCTCAAATTGGTTCTAACTTGTATTGTATCCACTTAACTTCCTAAATAATGTACATATATTAATTAAATAATTTCTTGAGAACCATTTACATGTTTACATGTTGTTTTATTTTAGTTATTACAATTTTTTATACAACTACATTAATATTTATGATTACTTTTGTTGTTTTGACCATATTTGGTTTATGAGTTAAAAATACTTTGGTAGGTCTGCTATGGTCAATGGGGATATACTCTTAAAATATAAAAAATAGTAATCTAGAAATAATAATCATATATATATATTTGTCAAATAAATCTTTTATACCAATCATGAATCATTATTGTGAAAATGAACTAATGTTACAATCATGGAGTTGGTACGTCGTGCATACACATGAGTAACATTCTTGTTTTTCTATGATCGATATAAAAAGTAGATAAAAATTTACAATTTTATAATAATAATTATATCCGTTAAAAAATATCATATTATTATATAAATACATATATATATAATTTTGGTTATATAAAAAAGAATCACATCACCTCGAGGAGGCAGTCGTCAACATGCCCACGAACGACATTATCACATTTTAGTGGGTGGAAAGTGTTAATGAAAATGATGTACTATATTTAATGAAAGGTTATTATTTCATTTATATCATTGATAATTTATCTATGTAAAATATATTTAATTAAAAAAATCTTTAATATGTTCAATGTTGTGTATGAAAATATCACATCTATTTGAGAAGGTGGTAGTTAACATTTCCCCAAACGATGTTATTATACTTACAAAAAAAGGAATGTATAAAGTTATGGGGAATAAAAGCTGTAAATAAAATTAAATAAATATTAAATATCATATAAGTTATTTATAAATTATTGGTATTTCATAATTTCTAACCATGAAAGGTGGTAAATTGGAAAATTAACAACATCATTTTGTGAGGTGGTACTTCATTGTACATATGAATGTTAAGTTCATTACCCATTAGATGGATGTGTGTGTTAGATTAGTTGAAGATATTTTCCTAAAAACATTCTTGTAATAGTGGGTTCTAATTTTAATTTTTATTTAGGAAATAATAATATTTTTTTATTTAGAGAATGAAAATAAAATAAAACATCCTGAGAATGAGTGTTACCTTTTATTCGGGTAAATCCTTTTTATTTTTACCAAAGGGATTACTTGGATGGATTTCATCAAAAATGATATCCTTATAGGAATAGGTAGGGGATTATTAAGAGCAATTATGTTTTATATTTGTCAATCTAATGTGTCTTGAGAGGTGTGAGGATGTGGGAGGGTTGAGTTCCTTTTTATAGTAGAGGAGTTGAACTCTTGTAAATTTTTTAAAATGGAATTATACCAACTTTATCCCCTATCAAGTGAATAAAATAATTGTCGAAATTCAATCCAAGGGATTATAGGGTAAACATATGACCATTAAATGTCTTTTGGACATGTTTCATGGTGATTTGGACCATTAGGATTAAGTTGTAGTTCTTCGTTATGAAAATTATTCTATAAATTTTTATAATTAATTTTAATAACTTTTACTAATATTTTTGTTAAAAAACTATGTTCACCATATTATAAATTATAAATTTGATGATTACAAATATGGAATCCATTTTTCAAAATTCTATTCTTATAAGTGGTAATAATTAAGTTAAATTTATTCTCTCCGATGGGATGTGATTGTTGGTTTTTAAAGTAGAAATGATTCAATGTTTGCTAGGTTTTTATATTCAAATTAAAAGTGAAATAGATTAAAATGGTCAAAATCAAGTTAATTGATTAAAAAAATATAATTAACCTTTTTAATCATCAAAAAATATAATTTATACCTATAAATAAATTATATGAAATTATGTTTTGAATTAAAATTATTTATTCTTCAATATTTATTAAAAAGTAAAACATCACAGAAACATACCAAAACGTCACACTGAATTTTTTTTATATATTTCATTAGAAAATGAAGTTAATCTTGACATATATAATACATAATATTTCCAAAAGTGGACTTAAAATGGGTTCTCAATTAAAAGGTGGTAAAACCACCTTTTAATTATATACAGCTTTTTATGCTTAGTTTTGGATTTATTAATATTTTATCCCTACCAATTTATTAGATTAATTTAAAAAAATCAATATGCATGGGTAAAAGTAATATTTTTAGTGTTATTAATTCATTAAGATATAATAATTATGAAATAAATATCATTTAATATAATAATATTTACAATATATTATTTTTTATAACTCACTCTTCCTTGCAACACACTATTTTTGAGACACTCATTGTTGTGGGTCGGGTATGCTATCTGCTATAGAATTACATACAAGTTATAATTACTATAAAATTAATAAATATTAATATTACTAATCTATAATTAACTATTATGTCACATCCTTCCCCCTTTTTGGAAATTGCACCCTCACAATTTAATTCACTTACCAAATAAGTGGTGATATATATCCCTCACAGAATTTTTTCAATCCCATGTTTCCTAAACCACTATATGGTTTTTCCATATAACCTTTACATGGAAAATTACCTTATACCTGAAGAATTTATATCTATGTTCAAGAATATTAACCGGTTGATCCTCATAAGAAAGATTTTATTCTGGTGAAAGTAATTCAAGGTTCAGAACATGAGATGAGTCTGGTACATACTTAATAATGATTGAAACAAGAAATTTGTTGTGTACCTAAGAAAAACTCACAGGTAGTGCCACTTGATAGGTAACTATCCCATCTTTCTCTAGAATTTTATATGGTCCAATAAATAATTGACTTAGTTTCTCCTTCATACAAAAAACATCAAACATTTATATAGATAAAATTCTAAAAAAGGGATGATCACCTACCTAGAGAGATTGATATTTTCTATATTTAGCCACATAACTCTTATCCATTATCTAAGATATCCTCTTGTGTTGATGAATCAACTAAAATTTATATGTTTTTTCATATAATAACTCCAGAACCATTATGTTCATTTCTCCTACATCATCCAAAAAACCATGTTTTCGAAATTGTTTTCAATATAATTCTTTGAAAGCTTCCATAAATATACTGTAATGAAAATATTTTTGTATGAAAACTCTACCAATAAAATATGTTAACCCAAATATCTTGTGAAATACATTGAGAAAAAAAAAACATGTACTCTAAGGTATAAATCATCCTCTCAGAATATCCATTATATTTAGGATGAAAATATATACTGAAATTTTACTCGGAACCCCTCGAATTCTTAAGTCCTTTCCAAAAATTATATGTGAACTTGGGACCATAGTCTAATAAAATGGAGAGAGACACTCCCTGTAACATCATAATATCCTTTAGATATAGAATAGAAAGATTATCTAAAGACATAGAATCTAGAATGGGAAGGAAATTTGAATTTTTAGTAAATTGATCAGCAATAAACCAAATTGAATTATTACATTGAGAATATTTTGTAAATCCCACTATGAAATCCCTTGATATGTTCTCTCATATAAACTCTATCACTGGAAAAAGTTGAAGAAACACATTCAATAATTTCCCATTTTCATTGACTAACTTTAAAGTCAAAATCATAATGGAAGATTAACCATTATCTTGTTCCATTCAATCCCTTAAATTAAACAATCGAATGTCTATGTACAAATTAGTGTTGTAAGGAAGAATGGAAAATAGATAACTTTGAGCTCGAGCCAACAAATAATTCCTCAACCGTGAATCACATGAACACGTAATCTTTTTCCAAAATTATAAAACACCTTCACCATCAATATTAAATTTATGAAACTTACCATTTTTAATGGATTCTCTTTTATCTTGCAAATATTCATCCACCTTCTAACCTATATTAAATATTTTTGAAAAGGTTGACTACAATGAAACCTAAAACAAAATAGAGAATCTCCATATATCTAAAAGATATATCTCAAAGTACATAAAATCATTATCCAAAGGTTTATATTCCAAATGTAATTCAGTTAATGTATCCTTACATTTTTTACTCTAATTATCCACAAATATATTTTTTATGGCATGATAATGAATTGAGAAAACATAATCCTTAATTAGTTCCATCCATATCCTCTACCTCATGTTCAACTATTTCGGAGTGAATATATACATAAAACATTTAATAATAGTATATATTCCAATGTTCACTCCATAAATTTTTTTTGTCTAAATATTAAATGAAAAAACAAATCAGATAAATCCATATCTTGTGTAGGGTAATTTTAGTCATGAGTTTTAAACTCGTATAAAGGATAGGAAATTTCTTTATCACTATTCATCAAGACATAAAAAATTCATTTTAATGAATAATCACTATATATGAGTAATTCACCATTTATGGAAGGAAAATAAGAAACATGATCTTTGACTATCCATATATTCATATAAAGAAAACAAATATCTCATTCTCGTATCCAGATGAACGTAACTCTATTTCAAGTGAACATAGTCAATGTGATAGATAATAGAGAATAGTTTTTAACAATCCTTTAGTATTAAAATTCTAATATAATAAAACTATGAATATCAGTGACATTGGTTGGTTTAGGACCCACTTCAATTACATTATTTCAGAAGGGTAAAATGTTACAACATCTTTAGAAACAATATGAAAAATGGAATTACATTTTCTATACAAAAATTCACTCTTAATAAACTTTTCATATTTTTTTTTATATTTATGGTTTAAAGAATAGTCTTTATGTGACTTTCATGTTCCTCATGGATTTTATAATATAAAAATATAACATCTACAAACATAGACACAAACTGATTGAAAAATTGATGGAAGACTCTATTCATAAGATTCATAAATAAAGAAGTTGTATGAGATAACACAGAGGGTATAACTAAAAACTCAAAATGCCAATATCTCTTCTGAAATATAGTCTTAGTAATTTCCTCCTCCTTCAACATTATGTGATGGTATCCATAACTCATATTAATCATCGAAAAATATTGATCTCCATAGATATGTCACAACTTTGTTTGATTTCCCAACATAGATTGTAGTAGTAGAAAATATTTTTTTCCAAACTATTTTTAATTCTATCTTGCTAGTTTCCACCTTGGGTAATCAACATTAGACACACATTATCATAAATGGCCTAACTAATTATAAATAAAATATCATACCACTAGCCTTTCATTTATGGAATAATCATATTCCATGCAGTTATGAACCATACGACCAATATTACAACATAAGAAGCACTTCCTAAACATTGAAATACATTCCCCTATATTCTTTTTAAAAAAATTCTCATAAGAGAGGAATTTGGTTTTCTTAACTCTAAGCTTCATTGATAACTTCTTTTCCACTTCCTTCCAACTTGACCATTTCTTCTTATTATTTTCATGGTACACCTGATCCTCAAAAAACTCCATTTATACCTTTTCAATGAATTGAAAACTTCTCTCATAGATCTTAAACTCATGAGAATGAAATTAACTTCTATATCAAGTCTTAAATCATAAGTAAATATGATATATCTTACTATTAATATATCAAATAAAATTTGGGAAATACTTCACCAGTTGAGTGAAGTTTTGTTCATTTAAACCCACTAAATCATACTCATTTAGTGTTAATTAAAATAATTTATTTTCCATTCTAAGTTGAATAGTTATAGAAAAATATTTATCAATTAAAATATTCATAAATTCATTGATTCCAAGGTGTAAATATATTCCTTTCTCTTCATAATCTAAACAATTTACCACCACTAATTAGCTTCACCGTCAAAACATTAGACCAAAATAGAAACCTTTTGGTGATTTAAAAAATCCATGACAACAAATATTATTTTGAGGTCTTTAATCTAATCATCAGATATCATGTCATCAGATGATCCTATGAATGATGGGGGATGTTTTCGAATAAAATTATCCACTATCATCTTGGTCTTATGTAGTAGATCATGTTTATATCTTGAATGGACACCAACGCCATTTATATCTTGAGAATACTAATCCATCACCCCAAAAAACTACTCGGTTATAATTCCAAACATCTTAGGATTCTGATTCTGAAGGATATTTTACTCTAATTTCATTCCCACAACAGATTCATTATCTCCTCTAAAAAAATGCATTCTGAGAAAACATACATTGGATGAAGTATCATGGTATTTTCAAATTCTATATCATTTTAACTTAACCATAAACTAAAATGTTCTAAGGGAATGCTATTAATATTACAATATACTATAAACTTATCTAAACATGTCCTATGATACCCACTATAATACTAATACTTAAAATATTTCATAATCATTGGTTTTGTTAATAATTTTACATTCTTTCACATTGAGGATTTATTTAGGATTATAGAATTATATAATTAGGATATTACTCATACATAAAAATAATAAAATACAAATTTAACAGTTTCCAACAGTATCCATTTTTTTTATAATGTTATTTTTTAAAATAAAACATGATTTTATTAATGAAAAATCTTCGAGATAATCAACAATAATTCATCACATCCATTACTCATATTTAGATTTTGAGAAAAAAACTAAAAATGTGGGATGATCATAAAAAAATAAATTTGGGTTATAAAAATAAGTAAACAAATTGTCCATTTATAGACATTGAAAACATTGAAAAATATTTACATAAAGTAATAAATTTCTCCTTGATAAGTAGAAAATACTTTACTTTGATAATAATATCATTTTATATTTTTTTATAATCAATAGATTATCATAAAACACTCAAAAGGAATTGAAAATGCATAAACATAACATGGAACATCATTAGATTTGTAACAATTATAAATGGAATAATCATACTATTAACATCCATACATGTCACTATTGCAAGTAGAATAGACATACGGTCAACTTCAATACCCAATACATTGGGGGGCTATCAAGGACCCATCAATCATCAATTTAACACAGAACCACCTACCATTGGTTTATTAAAAAACCGCATTATATATGTAAATGTACCATTTATATAATTAGAACACATAAAATACTGAAATTCTAAAATTCACCCATAATATTTCACTTTCAATCACAAGAATACATTTCATGATACTGAAATAATCGATCCATTTAAAAACCCATTTTGATTAAAATGATACCCAAAATAAAAAATAATCATTTTAATTAAATAATACATGACATCATTCAAAGTAATCCTTATGTAAAATAATTCCCATGAAAGTGTAAAATACATAGGCACTATGAATGTTAATAATAAAACATTGACTTTTATATCAAAATCTTCCATAAAAAGTATGTAAAAATATTTCCTTTTTAAAATATTTGAAGAAAAATAATAATAGACATAATATTTCCTTTATAACAATTTTAATATCGATATTAAATGAATATAAAAAATAATATCCTTAATTTTCACATAAGTAAATGATTACCTCTGTTGACATTCAAAGGGTGACATATCACATTGAACATTTAAATCATAATATAATAAAAGAATAAATTTTAATAAAAAATTAAAATAATATGATAGTTGATAAAATATGAATTGATTGTGTAAAAGGGGGGTTTATATTATCCTTATAAAATAATAAATGTTTATATAATCAAGAAATTCTTTAATGACAAGAGATTGAGACAAAATCCCTTTCCTTATGTACGAATTGTCATGTGTGACTTTACCTTACTAAAAAATAAATGTATATTAATTAAATAAATAATTTATTAAAAATTTTATGTTTATTTTAAATTTTATTTCCCTTATTACAATTATTTATAGAACTACTTAAATAAATATGTTTATGTCAGGTTTTTATACCAGATTCAACTTATGTGTCAAAATGACTTTGGAATGTTAGATATAGTAAATGTGGTTATTATATGAACATATACTGAATTATTATTAAGAAAAAATTATGATATCAATACATAAATTAATCTTTAAAAATTAATCATGAAATATGGTTGTGACGAATGAACCAATATTACAATTCTGGAGCTAGTGGATTGTACAAATGCCTGAGTAGTGTTCTCATTATTCAATGATTATTATGGAAAGAAGGTATATAACAATTTAAATTTATATAATGATATTAATATCATATATAACATTTTTTATCATATACACTTTAATATATAATTATATTTATGTAAAAGTAATCACATTGCTTAGAGGAGAAAGGTAGTCCACACGTCCACGAATGACGTTATAACATTATCAGTGTGTGGAAAAGTGTTAATGAAAATGATGTGTTATATTTCTAAAAAAGGACCTATTTCATGGATATCATATAGAAGTTATATATTATATATATATTTAATTATTCCCAACATTAATATGTTCCATGTATTTTGTGAACATATCACAACGCTTGGAGGAGACGGTAGTCCACACTTCCAAAAACAATGTTATCATACGTAAAAAATGGATTGTATAAATGTATGTGTTATGAAAGACATAAATAGACATAAAGGAATAATAAAGATCATATATATGATATATAGAGAGTGTTTTTGTAATATATTCCCACCATGAATGGTGGTAATATAGAAACAAACAACATCATTTTGTGAGGCGGTAGTTCTCCATACAAGAGAATAGTTAGTTCATTACCCATTAGACGGATGTATGTATAAGTATAGGTAGAAAGTTAATCATAAAAACATTTCAATATATTTAGGATACTTAATTTATTATTTATTCATGGAATAAGAATATTTTGGGATATGGATAATGAATATAAAATAATATAGCTTGAGGAAGGGTGCTATATCTTATTTGGGTAACTCCTTTTTGTTTTCAGCAAAGGCATTCCTTGGAAGACTTTATTCACATAGTGAGGCTTGTAGTTTGGTGAAATTTATTTTTACGAGATATTTGAATATATATGTTTTGATACAATGTTTCTTGAGAGGTGTCACTATGTGGGAGGGATGAGTGACTTTTTATAGTGAAAGATGAGTGACACTATTCTAAATTTTTTTAAATGGATTTACACCCACATTTCTGAAATGTCATGTGGATCCAATACTTTTATAAATTATATACCTGGGATGATAGGGTTGATATATGTATTGCCAATGGGTTTTGGAAAAGTTTCTAGTTCATTTGTTCGTATATGTTTAATGTTTAATCTATTGATAAGCTAATTTATTCTCTTAATCATTGTAATTAATTATAATCACTTTTTGTAATATTGTTGGACATAAAATAGTTGACCTTATTTGAAATTATAAATTATTCTTATACTAAATATTGAATCAATTTATTCAAATTACTATCATTGTAGTGTCAGAAATTAATTTAAATTTAATCTCACAGAAGGGATGTGAAAATGGGTCATTATTGTAGAAAATCATCAAATGTATTGTATGTTTATATATTTAAAATCAGGGTGAAATTCATTAAAATTAACTAAATTTGGTTATTTTTTAAACAAATAATATATTTAATCTCTAAAACCATTTAAAAATATAATTTATTCTAATAAATTAATGAGAATAAAAACAGTTTTGATTTAAAATTCAATATTTTCAATATTCATTAATAATGGAAACATCAAAGAAAAATACTAAATATTCACAATAACCTAATTTTTATGTTTATATATCAAAAATTAAGTTTATTTTGTAATATAATGTCATCATAATTACCAAAAATTGTATTTAAAATGGGTTCTCCATTAAAAGGTGGTAAAACTGCCATTAAAAAATATAGAGCTTCTTTTGAAATTTTAAGCCTATTATATTTATCGGATAAATGATGAAATTAATAAACATTTTTAAACATTATATATGTATTCCTATTCATTCATACTAATACTATGTCTAAGTAATAACAACTACTTTAAATAATCATGATTATTCTATATTATTTTTTCATATAACTCAGTCTTGCCTGAAACGAAATATTTCAATGACACTCATTGTTTCATTTTCCATATGCTATAAAAAATTGTATTCCATATAAGGTAACTTTACTATCCAATTATTAAATATTAATAAATATGAAATGTTATTATTCTATAATTACCGAGGATGTTACATTCTGTAATGGTGTCTATGTACCAAAGTCATCTTTGGATTTTAGTAAAAAACTCCAGTTAAAACTAAACTATTTTTGTGAAAATGGGTATTCAAGAAAAGAAAATATGTAGATGGTAAGGTAAATAAAAATTATATAACACTGAGAGAGATGGGTGTTAGAAAACATCATGTCATCAAAAATAATGAAACATTATCACCTATTGTGATTTTTATGTCCATCATAATATTAATTTCAAAAGAACCCTTCAATAATTATAGTATTGAAAAATTAGATATTAAAACAACATTTATGAATTTGATGTTAGTTTAATATGTCAATATGAATCATCCATAAGGGTTTATAAAGTCATACAATTTCAATATGGTGTGAAAGCTGCAGAGATCCATTTTAGTGTTGATGCAATCATCATGATCATGGAATGTTCATGTTTATGTGGACATAAGAGAATTTGGTTTCATAAAGAATAATAGTGATCCATGTGTCTCTAAGAATTATAATGGGAATTAATTCATTTTCCAAGTATTATATGTTGATGACATATTAATTATTATTAATAAAGTATAATTCTTAATGTTATTTAAGAATTGGTTAAATGAATAATTATCTAAGGAATACATAGGTAAATAAGCCTAAATTATAGGAATAATAATCTATAAAGACAGATCTTTGATGATATTCAGATAAATTAAAGGTTTATATATTAACATGGTACTTTAAATGCACAATATAGAACAATCCAAGAGAGGGTTCTTACCCATGCCACATTATATAAATATCTCCAAGAAAATGTTTCCAACAACATTGGATGATATAAAATGAATGCGTAGAATCCCTTATGCCACTAAATTGGAATCTATCATGTATTCCAAGTGATGTACTGAGATTTATATTTCCCTTCATTTAAGAATAAGGAGAAAATATCAAGATTATCAAGGAGAGATTCATTTTGAATCCATAAAAATAATCCAAATATACTTAAGGCATATAAAGGATATGATTCTTGTGTATGGAGTATATTATAAACTGTTAGTTAAAGGATACAATGATTATAATTTCCATGTACGTCGTAGTGATCTGAAATCATAGTTAGTATATGTCATTTTCTAGAATAGTGGTGTAGTGATCTAGAGAAGCTCTAAGTACCCAGTTATCAATAAATCCAAAAATGAATCCAAGGATATATCATCTTCAGAAATAGCTATGGGGGCAGTCTGTATACACATCTATATCTCATACATTATTTCTTTTCTGAGTAGTGGAGACCAAATTCCAGATTATTATGATAATAAAACAGTAGTTGTCCTTTTGAAGGATCCCAGGTCACACCAAAAGACAAAATATATACTTTGGAAGTTTCATTCCTTCATGGATGTTCCTCAGAGAAGTGAATTTGTAGTTAGTAGATTAGATATATAGGATAATGTGGTAGAACCCTTAACTGAGTCCATATCTTAGTGGAAACATGATTCTTATGTCAGAGCTAGCAGATTACGACATGAAAATAGTTAGCTCTATTGTTCATGTGAGTGTTCAAAGTAGGAGCCTCAGAATCTACTTGAATGTATACATTTTTTACCAATACCTATATAATTTTTGGTATATAAATGTGATTGTCTTACGAGAATAGTGTCGATACTTCTATATCCACTAAATTTATGCCAAATTCTTTAGATTACTTATCATTTCAAATGGTTATACAAGTTCCCAGACTATTATGTGAACCATGAAATATAATTAATGTAATATTAATGTTAAGGTCTATGGTCCATATTCCTCACACATTATTCCAAATACATACTTTTAACATATAACTATACTTTTTTTAAAGATATTTGACTAAAAATGACTATTATATTATTTGAATATATTAATAAATTCATTCATATAAATTATCAATTTTTCATAAACTATATAATCATTATTAAATATATGTTCAAATTGTGATTGATATGAAATATAAATGAATTATTATTTTTTGATAATTTAATATTAATTGTATGATCAATTATCAGTAATAATATTTTCAAAGAGTAATAACTTATGAATAAATAAATTATATGTAAAATTGGATATTTTTTCTCTTAATCTGGTAACTCACCATTATTCTCAACTCTATCTAAAATTTTAGTATTACACATATGACTTTGTAAAACCAAAAAAATAAACTAGAATCAATTAATTCATTATTTAAATCATCTGATATATATTTTATAATTGGTTTGGTTAATTGAAATTTACATCTATTATTTATTTACTAATATGAATCCAATTATTAAATATCTAGTTGGATTTTTTTGTTGTAGATTAACAAAGAATGTTTTTTTAATTATATTTTAAATAATTCATTACCTTATTATATTTGGAATTCCAAATGAACACCTTACCTAAAAAATAATGTAAATATCAATTATTATGATACATTCCATTCCATGATTTGTAATAAATCTTAAATAAAAGTATATAGATAGAATAATGGTTTGTTGTATATAAATATTTATTCATAACATGTTCCTACAAATATTTTGTTTTTTTAAAGAAATAACTATATTCTGGTGATTTTTTATGGTCATTATTCATCCATTCAACCACTAGATTATATTATGAAATTATATGTGAAAAGGAAATATGTTTAATATAATTTCATTAGAAAATGTTTTAGGGTCAATATTTTCTTAATAATACTATAGATTATTCAAAATAGAAATCATTGGATTTTTTTTCAATTTTATGAAATTATAAATGTATTTTTTAAAAATTTAAGACTTTCAGGATTCAAATTGAAACAAAACCCATGGATAACTTGTTAAATAAACTTCCAAAAATACACATCCTATTTTAATCTATTAATATTAGTATGTATTGATCTGAGAAGTTCCATATAAACTAACTGTAGATGTTCCAAGTTTGGTACATCATTTATAGGTTTAATTATCACATTTTATAGTCATCTAAATTGATTAACATAATGGAATTTTGAAAAGTCCATCTTATTTTGTGGAATATTACTTAATCTATACATGTTACAATAACATACCTTATATTCTCAATCCATCAATTATATTCCACCGCACAAAGACATGGTGTAGCATCCTGGAACTATAATCCTAGATCATGTGCAAAAACAATTACTTTACATACTAGTTTTGATATTATCTATAGATTCTCAGACATTAAAATCTCATAATTACATGAAATAATGAAATTATTTCAATACAAACATTCTGAGAACTATTTAGGTTTATAACAATTGTTAATTTGGAAAAATAATAGAATGAAAAATCCAATGTATTTCTATAATAATGGACATTGTATACACTATATGTGGAATTAATTAATCTAGAATAAAACATCAATATCACTGAAAAATTAACAATAAAATATATCATATTAAACATATCGTGTGGTATACTTTTCATCATTACCTTGATGAAATTAAAATATAAGAATGGGTAAACTAAAATTCATGGTATGTGTAAATATAATTCATAACAATTAAATATTATAAGTGAGTATAAGAATATTATAAAATGTCTGGAAAGACTAGATAACCAAAAAATATTTCCATAATAGAATAAAAATGAATGAATAATATACACTTAGATAATAATTAATATGAAATATATGACATGGAAATTTATAAATGGTGCCTCGGAGAAAGAATACATAATGTTAGATAGAAAATTATATTCACAAATCAAAAACATGATCATAATAGGCAATATAATCTTACTTTCAAGGGACTATATCTAGTAAATAACTTGATCTGTGTATTAATACACCAAAATTACAGGCTACATCATCTCATGAGAGATATTAATGCATCATGAAGATATTTGTAACAGGGACCCACCCATCACTATTTATTCCCAATGAAATAAATTGATAAAATAATAAACAATAAATAATGAAATTTTATAATAATAAACCATATTGGAATAACAAATAAGTGGGATTTAAAAACATATCCCACCATCCTCAGTTGTTAGTAATCATCTATATAGTAGATATAAATAAATATAAATTTTAATCGTTCTCTAAAAGAAAAGTGGAATACCATGATCATAATCCATTCATTGTTAGGATTATGGATAAAAATTATCATATCCTTAGTGTAATAATAGAAACATTAAATAATTTTGACATAGATTGATAATATCATTTAATGAATAAATCATTGACTAGTTCCACATTAGAAAGGATAAAAAATTGTTCGACACCCTGAGATGAATCACCATAACAGATAAATAGAATAATATTAAAAAGTTGGTATATCAAAAAGCGTAGTCTTGTTATAGTAAATCCTTTTGACTACTAAAATTAGAATGTAAGTGAACATTTAATAGACTTTTTAGAAATAACTTTTAACATTATCTTGATGATGATGCTATGAGTGACTTACAAGAGTCATTTTTATAAAGTTGAATGGAATATTTTGGAAATAATAACTTTTTAAAAAAATCTAAAACAATGGTTCCATGAAAATAAATAAATGTATCCAAGGATATGTGGTTATGAAGATAAAACAATTTTACCTGAAAGGGAAAAAATAATAATATTAAATTATATATTTCTAAAACCCACAACATTATAAAATATTAAAAGATCAGTTTTCATTCGAAATTCTTGTTTTTATATAGGAAGATAACTATCTAATTAATAAAATCATAGAAGGGGTGAACCTATTCATGGAATAAAATTTTCAATATAAAACATTATAACACAAAGAATAAATATTTGATTTATCAGTACCACATACATAACAAAATACCCCATGAAGCATTAAATATTTGAAAAGGGGTTTATATAATAAAAATTTAAAAATGATATAATGAAGTATAATAAAATAAAATTAAATAATTTTCACATGATATATGAAAAAAATATGAAGATAATGATCACAAATCAATGAACAAAAATTGAGTTACTAAAAAATCTTAGTATCGAGGTAACACTTAAGCAACCATCCATTTGAATAAAATAAAATGAATTGGATTGGAATATATAATGAATTCAAAAGAAATAATGTAAAAACTAACCATGTTATAATAAATATATATAACACCATACAATGGAAACATGTTAAATAACATGTAACATGCCTCAATGAATTATAATTGTGACCAACAATACCCTTATAACAATATAATATTTTGATTAAAAACACCATGAAGTATATTATTTAAAATTTAAAACTAAATAACAATAATAAGGAGTGGATCAAGGTAAAAAAATATAACATCAAGAATTATATACACTATTCTAAAAAACATACTATATAATAAGGAATGTTGGTCAATGAGTTATATTTTGAAATTACAAACCCTTACCTTATATCTCTGATTAGTGGAATTCACATAATCCTCATGTATAAAAAATTAAATATTTCATTTAATAATTTATTAACCACATTCACATAAATTTTTTTTATAAAACACATTTTTATTTATTATTTATAAGTATATCACTTATTTTTTAAATATTTTCAATATTCGGTGTGAGTAATATAGATCATTTTTAACTAGTTTCATAATAGTGGTGTAGTTATTAATTCATCAACAAAATTTTATCATTCACTGATAATAATGGGTACATGAATATTTGTTTTATAATTAGTTATAATTTTATAAAACATTCTATATTATTTTTAGTTATGATCATTAAAGGATAAAATGGTGATAAAATATTTCAGGGATTTTTCATGAACATACATGGGTATCTTAGATAAAGAGTTCAATATTAATGAAAATATTAAATAACTAGAATAAAATAATTATTTACTTATGTATAAAATATATTACATGAAATTAAATCCCCATAGTCACCCATCATATAAATTTTTATCATTTTTAAAGTTGGTAGTTAAACCATCCCAAACTTGAACATACTATAATTAATGGATGAATGTGAATTGATTTTGATTTAATATAAGTATAGAAGTAGAATAATGACCTTATTTAGTGTTTACTAATATTATATATAATAACTAAAAATAATTAGTCTATTAATATAACCTATATGAAGATTTTACCTGGTATGGGTAAATCTATTTTTTACATTCAAAAACACTCTTTTCAACTGTAGAATTTTCCATAGTTGATTATAGATTTAATATTTCATCATATGTCTCATTTGTTATATATATAAAAATTTAATAATTAAAAAATATATATTTATCCGTTAAACTCATTCTCATGACCATCCACGTAAGGTGCTGATAGAATTAAAATTGAAATCAATCACTCTATGGAGGCGCTAGTCAATACGTACTCATGGTTGATGTTTTCATAATCAATAGAACTTGAGAAATTTATATTATGTTATATCATTATAGAATCTAAAATATTTTTTAATTTTAATAATTGATATTTATATTCTTCATGATAACCATCACATTATTATAGTTATGTAATACTCAACATGATTCATCGTGGAGGCAACAATGAACAAAAATATAAGAATTCCATTTTTGTTTTCTTTAAAGGAAATGGCGAATGGCGGTTAACATTTAATCCCAAACAAAAACATAATTTTTGAATAAATTATTATATAATTATATACTAATGATCATAATATATATGTAAATGTAACGTACACAAGAAAATATGTTAGGGAAAATTGGTGCTTGTCTTGAGAACTTATGTGCATCCTTTGATGACTCCATGGAAAAGGGAACATTATGATCATATCTTATGAAAAAAATGATAAGAGGGTGAATGGGGGTTCTAGGGGTAAGGATTGAGGAAATATGTTTAATGGGAACCCATATTTGTTTATTGGAGTTGAAGGGGAGGTGAGAGGCCCCATATATATGTGGTGAAAATAAAATTTTTGTAAATATTTCAACTTTATATAAAGAGACCACATGTTTCATTGGTCATGTGAATCCAAAAATAAAAAATAATAGACTGTTGGTGATATATGATTGATAATATCTAATGAAATAAATTATGACCAGTTTTAACTCATTTTATATTCTTTTCCAAATTATTTTTAACTTTTACAATTTTTTGTTTTACAATGATAGCTAATGTTTTACAAAATAAATTGTTTTTTATGAAAAGAACTATTAATATCATATTAAATAATTTTAAACTAATAATTTCAAATATTAAATTATTTTTATAAATTAAAATTTATATATGTAAGAAAATACAATTTTATCAATAGCACATATAATGCATAAAATCTCACATTAAGAGAATGTGTATATTTATGGATAAATATTTTTGTAGGGTAATATTATTTTTTATTTGTTCATCATAATAAAAAACAGATTTATTATAAAAAATAAATGTTATTTGGATTTTATATTAATAAAAAACATAATGTTATGAAAATAATATTTAATTAAAATAAAATATCAAAACAATTTCCTTTATTAAAAAATATTAGTTATGTTTATAAAGTGTTAAACATATGATTCATAAATTCATAATGATAAATGAAAATTTATATTATTTCCAATTCATTAAAACTTTGATTATTTATATATTTTAAAAACTTATAATTTTTTTTAAATGACGAAGACATAAAAGTTAAATTTTTGGAACTGTATTTTTCTTTATTCACCGAAAAATAAACAATTTAAATAAAATATTAAAAAATATTCATAATATAATATTATCATGATAAACCTAAAAAATATTTATATTTCACATAATTAAAATTATAAAAATTTAAATTTTATGTTTCAAATAAAAATATAAAATATATAATAAAAACATTTTCATATGAAAGTAAAATTTTATTTAAAAAATTACTATTGAGTTATTATATTTTATATAAATTAATAATAAAATTGGTGATAATATATTATTAATATAAAAAATATAATTTACCCATAATGTATTTATTTTTTTTAAAGTAAAATGAATAAAAATTGAATTTCTAGAGATGTTATATATTAAGTAATAAATCAAAAATATATGTTATTTAGATATTGTAATTTAATTTATAAATACCCTAGATATGATGATTATATTTATTTTAACTACACAAAATACTTCATAATTCAGTTATATTAATTTTTAACAGCTATTTCTACGACTACATATATAAATTTATATATTGTTTGGTGGTTCCTTTATGTTTTATATTTTTTATGAAGAAAGATATTAAAGAAATTAGATTTTAAATGAATATATAATTTCATATTTCATGGTGTTATATCCCCGCTCCCATATTAAAATATATTTCCTCCTTTCAATTTTAATTATAATATAAAAACAAAATTATTCACTTTTATATAGTGTATAAATATATCTGAAGATATATTTTCAAATAAGGTGATTACCTTAATATATTATGTATGCCACAGAAACACATTTTTCCCAGTAATCATGTTAACCGAAATTAACATTATACCTATAAAATTACTTTATCTATTTTCTCATCTTCCTTGCATAATGAATATTCCAATACATTGGAAATATTTTCCAAGGATCTTCTTTTGATATTTTTTATATGTAGAAATATGAAAATTTCTTCCTTTATTTTCATTTTCAAATGAAATTCCATGAGACTCCCCCCTTTTATGGTTTGGATATTTTTTAATTAAACTTTGTTTAAGTGTTTAATCATAAATCTTGATTTTGTTTTGGCATAATCATAAAATTTCTCACTCCTTAAATCTGGTTTTGTTGCTCAATCAGATAATCTCTTCATTGTTTATGGAATCCATTTTAAATTTGGTTTAATGGAATATTGAAAATTAGGAAATGAAAATGATTTAATCATTAGTTATGAAAAAATAATAGCATAAGTGGATTATTTTGAGATGGATATAGGAAAAAATTTACCCCAAATTATCTTATTAATCAAAATTATAATAATAGCTTTTAGATCAATCTAAACCACATTATGTTTAATCATGGTTTCAATAGATTGGGCTCATAATTTATAAATCCTTTTTAATTCCTCATAATGAGGATATGATTAACCAAATAATATTCCCAATAGTACCACGATTGGTGTGTATTTAAGCAATTCTTTCATGCACCAGGTGATGTTTGAGTTAATACCCTACATGACCTATTCAAAGTTATTACCCCTATGAACATAACATGCACTTGACTTATCCAAAGAGGGATTTAGTTTCTTGTAAAATTACACAATATCTACTTTTAAAAAATTTTAGAATGTTATCATATACTGAGGATTATCCATTTGTTGAGTCCGAGTGGTTTTAAATAATGTTCTCTAGTCTTAACCCAAAAATAAAATGTGTATTATTACCTTAATGATAAATCATATACTATCACATATTGTTATATATACCTTTAAAATTACAACCTACCTTATCTTCTCTATCCTTAAAGACATTTACATCCTCCACTAATAACATCCTTATCTCTAATTTTTTCATAACACTACAATGATAAAAATTATGGTACTTCAGACCCCAACACTAGGATCAGGTGCCTAAAACAAATATTTAATATACAAGAATTGATATGATCTATATATTCTAGAATAAAATTTTTCGATAATTACATGACTAAAATCAAATATATAATGTAGCATTAAAATTTATCATTTTACCCCATATTTTATTAATGTTTTTAATCATTTTAATTCGTTATTTAAGATTTTAATTAATTAATTTCAATTTAACAATTTCAATGTTTTATTCTATATTTAATCAAAGTCTTCAATTTTTATATATTTTTAACCATTAAAAATATAAGATTTCTTTTACCAACCTTTCTAGTAATTAATTTTTTTATTTATGTTTGTATTCTACTTATCATAAAATTTTTTGGAAGTTCGTTTATTAATTAATAAATTAAACAAAATATTTAAATTTAATTAATAGTTTCTTTAATTTAAAATTTAATCTTTTGTTTTTTGTTTTCTTAAAACAAATTCACTTTATCTGATCTCAATAATTACATTAATTATTTAAAATTTCAAATTTCAATTTAATTTATAATTATATTATTAATTTTATTAATTTTTTTCCTGTAAATTTCTGTTGTATATAATTCAAGATATGTTTTTTATTTGGATTTTATTAATTACTTAATTTTTATAATTTTCATTTATATATTTTTGAATATTAAATTTTAGTTTATTTAATTACCTAATTTAACTCGTTTAAATTTCAAATTATTTAATTATTAATTATTTTAGATCTTAGTTTTTTCGGCATAAACAACACAACACTAGCACTTTCCCAATATTGTCTTATTGAGATACTACTGGAATTTTTCTTACACGGCAAATGACATATCACAAGGAAAATTCCCTCACATTTCCTGTACAATCCAACATTGTCCCACAACACACTACCATCTTTCTGATATCGCCACACCCCTATCTGCCTTCCCCAAAATGGAATTATGTCGGACTTTCTCATCTTTTTCCACCATCATCCTTTACACCGCCATCACTCTTGCAATGAGACACTGGAAGCTTATAGATTCTTCTTCTTCAAGGATGAGGTAGTGTCACCTTCACCTCTTCTTCCATCGTATCTCATCTCTTAGACAACCCTCATTATCCATGACACACTACCAAACCATCTAGCATAATCACACATGTAACACCCCAATCATCCACGATACGCTTCTCTTTGAATAATATAGTAGTGTGTGTTGTACACAATTTCGAGTTCTAACACACACCACAACCAGTCAAACTAACCATTATCAATAGTAATAACCAATTTTTGAAATTTTGAAAATTTTATCTCTAAAAATGGACTTCATTTGAGGATTATGAATATCGAAATTAGCCTAGGGTAAAATTTTGGAACTTTTTAGATAAAATTTATATTTTGATGAACAGTGAAAATTACTAAATTTTAATTAAAAACAACATTTTTAATCAAAATAATTAATAGTGGTAAATTATGAATTTGGGTGGTTTTAAAGTATATTATGAATATATTTTTACCATTTAATACAATTTTGGACATTGGACATAATTTCACAATTAAAACGGACATGAACAAGTGTCAATCTTTGGATAGTTATTATCTCTTAAAAAACGCTTTTTGTTTTAAAAACTGGAATTAATTTTAAATTAATTTCTTCCACTTCTATGTTTTGAATTTAGAAAAATGGATTCCATATTTGGAATCATGATATCTAAATTGTGTAAATAGGTACCTTTTATTTTTAGACATTTTTTATAATTACTTCGATAAATATTTTATTTACCATGGTTAAATGGTAAATCCGGTAAATAAGGGTAACAAAATAATATTTTAATAATACTTAATTACCATAAAACACGTCCTAACAATATTTTTGGATATATTTCCAACCATGGGCATCTTTGGGTCGATTTTGGGAACCCATGGAGCCACTTGTAAGTGATAATGAGACTTTATATTAATTAAGTTAAAATAAATACAAAAATGACATAAGCATATATCTTTTAAGTAATTAATTTTTACATAAGGTTATATATGTTGGATTTTAAACTATAAGTATTAATTAGAAATCTAAAAATATTTCCTACATAATGGTATTTTATTTATAATATTTATACATTTAATTATTAATATTATTTATGAAACAATAATGATGCAATATTTTCCTTATTAAGGAACGAATCAAATAATTGGTGTTATAAATGTTAAAATTAATATAATTTGAAAGTTTTGATGTCATAAATTAATTTTACTGCTTAATATTACAGTAAAGGACTTCTTAAATTAATTTTATTTAATTAATAAATTTGTTAAGACTTTAAAAAAATCAATTATTGAACAGTGTCAAAATTCACAAAAAAGAGTTTTTAAAACAAATATTATATTATTAATTGATATTAAATTCCTAAAAATATATGGATCATCCATGAGACTTATATCATGATAGGTGTATCATTAATCGACCACTTGGGGGTCTCTTTGATTTATATAGTATGTTTATTAACTATATCATATAAAAATATAAAGTGACATGGAAAATGATAAACTAATGAACTAAGAGTTAAAACTAAATAAAAATGTTAATATAATGACCCAAACCTATCTAAAACCTATTGGTTGAGTGTTTTTCGACCTATCCCAACTTTTAACCGTTAAATAATCCACTTTGGAGCCATTTTAAACCTCATATGACTTTATTATAAAATAATATTTCTAGATTTTCCTATGGTACCCCTGCCCCCCCTTATAAAAGGAAACCACTTCTAACAAATTATTCACACTTTCAAAGCCATTTTGATTGGCCAAAACCTACCCAAATACTCTCTCAACTTCCCTCAATTCAACCTAGAGGCATTATTTTGATCAAAAATCCAACCTAAGTAGCCCTTTTGATCAAATCAAAAGGATGAACATGGAGAAGAGGTATTGTTTTCACCACACTCTTTCAAGTTCCTTTCTTCTTCAACTTATTATTTCATTGTTATTATCATTAAAAAATAAAATCTCCAGTATCTTATATATACTTTCATGTTTTTATAAATATGTTACAACCATATTCAGTATTCTATCCATCCTTTGAATGACATGTCACCATACGTGCGTACGTACGACTTACCGTCTCCACATCATGGTGTAATTGTTACTAAATAAATTATTATTTGGATGGGTTTAATAATGATGTGTAATTCATGTAAATAATAAACATAACATGATAATTATTCTGTATATATGATATACCATCCAATTATATATTATTTTAATATCAAAAAATGATATTGTCGCTCGTGCGTACGTACGGACTACCGTCTCCACGAACGCGATGACATTCATTCTCCATTGTATCCATTCAAGTATAATTATCATTTGATGATTAAAATTAATTCTTCACGACATTATATAATTCTATATATTAATAAGATTCAACCTATCCATAACAAACATGTCTTATGTAACAAAACTTATACGAGTAAGTTAACACCCGAAACGATGAAAATACTAAGAAATTATTAACAAAGAAATGTTAAAAGATAATATATGATATCATATTAATTTATATGATTCATTAATAATTTAATAACAATTATTTAACCATTATAATGGGGGTTGAACTACCCCTAACTAAGAAAATGTACAAGGTAAGGGTTTATTTCTCAATCTCTTCATTATGTGAGGTGGTTTATACGTAATAATCTACTTGAACTTCTTTATCATACACATCCATGTTTTCTAAATATTTATTTCAAAACATTTTTAATATTTAATATAATATGGGTTAATGTTATTTATAATCTTGTTTTAATTTTTATAAATTGTTTATAAGGGAATGTTTCCATCGTTTTCAAAATAATGTCCTTTTTACCATTTTTGACAGAATTAAGGTAAGAATGTTTTTTAAATTATATGGAGGGTGCGGCTATTTTCCACCATTATAAAATCATAGAAGCTTCCCTTATAAGCATATAAGAATATTTTCAAAGTAAATGTTTTCTTTTATAATTATTTGACTTTTAAATGAATTCAAAAAATGAGATATTTCTCTCAAATTATTTTGATTTCATCTATGTCAACATCCTATGATGGATTTTAATCTTATTTGAACATGATTTATTATGATACAAAACTTATATATTTTATTGAATGTTTTGTGATATGTTTGACTGTGGATGTGTTATTTTTATACCATTCATATTTTATGGATGAAGTATTTACAATTTGTATGCTATTTTTAATATGAATGTTTATGTTATGTTTCAACCATTTCATATGGGAATGCATTGGACTTAATAAGTGACAGGTGGGGCCCGATATAGCTCCTTGATGCATCAGTAGGTCTAATTAGACAAACTAGTGTCTTGTCACAAGGCCTTGATAAAATCATATTTGTAGTCTTGGCACGAGGCCTTGACTATGTGGTTATGATAGTCTGGCATTATTCATTCCATCATTATGAAAGTGATTATTGCTATTTCATGTGATTATTCGACTAGTAGATAATCCATGTGAATAAGTATATGGAATTATTTCATTCTATTTCTGCTATATTATGTTCAAGTTCATGTTTTAAAAGTATTTTGTTTTAGTTATACATTACCTTAAATGTTTAGGCTTATTTATAAAAGTTTCTGGTATATTGTTATCCTTACTGGGCATTTGAGATCACCCCTTTCTATGTTTTATTTTTTCAAGGATGTGAAGAAGTATTTTATGAATGACCTGTAGGGATAGTATGAGGGGATAAGAGTGTGGATTTTGGATACTATATTGTTGTGGTTTTCATTATATGATGTAATGTAAACTTTATGAATATATCCAATTTTTCCAAGGCTACTAAACTAATCGGTTGTTCAAAACATGATCTTTCTTTTGATTATGCCAATGTTATGTAATAATGCACCGACTCTGGGAAACTGGGTTCGGGGCATTACAGTTGGTATCATAGGAAGTTTAGTACAAACCTTGGAAGCTAGATTTAGAGAAACTCTGATTAGAGAACATGGACCTAAGATGGACTTTGAGAATTAGTACCGAAGAACTTCCTAGACTTTTGGTATTGGAAAAATTTTGTGTGTTTTCTAAGACATACATCCCTGTCTAGATACGAACTGGTAGAGGCGGTTCTTTCACAGATGTACCAATGGGTAAAACCCAAAAAACCTCTTTGAGCTAGACTCGAACGGGAACTGGTGCATGACAACAGGCCTTGCTGCACTCTTGGTTATGACACTCATGGGGGTTATTCTTAGGATAACTCTCATTTTAATTACAAATAACTATGAATGGTTTATTATTATATAATTCCTCAATGAAAACATTATTATGATTATGAATTATATCCATAAATAGTTCAATTTATGTTAACTGATTTATAAGTATGGAATTATGTAATTTGATTCATAAACTGATCTAGTTTATGCTATTGTTTAGAAATGGCTCCTAAAGGAAGAAATGGAAACTGTATCAATGCACACACTCCATGTAGGGATTTCCCTCCATCTCAAGATAATTATAGTGGAGCTAGTGATGCAACTGGTACTGATCAGCTAATCACCATACTGGGACAACTCACTCAGGTTATGAATAATAACCTTACCCGTATGGAGCACCCTGATCCACAGCGTGGAGGATCAATGTTAAATCACTTAATGAGGCAAAAACCACCAATGTTCAAAGGGAGTACAAATCCATTAGTTGTTGAGCAATGGATAAATTCCTTAGAGAAAATATTTCAGGATTTGGGGAGTAGTGAAAGGGAAAAAGTTATCATGGTAGTTTACCACCTCACTAGAGATGCTGATCAATGGTGGTCATTGATTCAAAACACGAAGGAAGATGATGAAGTATCAAATATGTAATTGAGGGAGTTCAAATATCTATTTTTAAAAAAAATACTTTCCTTGTGACCATCGAGCAGATATGGAAAGGAAATTTCTGAGTCTCATACAAAAGGAGGATGAGAATGTCGCAAAGTATAAGGCTAAATTTAAAAGGTTATCAAGGTATGCTAAAGATTATATACATAACCCAGGAAGTAAGATTGATCATTTCTTTGATGGCTTAAAACAATTTCTCCATCGAGCTTTAGTCTCACAATCCTTCTCCTCATATGAAGACATTGTCTCATGTGCTATCAAGACAAAAAAATAATTCTCTAAGTCTTATGACTTTAAAGAAAAGCATGAGAAGAAGATATCTCTTGATCAATATGGTAATATAAATAAGTGGATGAAGGAAAAAATTGAATATCCATCCTACAGTAAATGTGGGAAGAAACACCCAGGTACTTCCTTAAAAGGAATGAGAGTCTGTTAAAAGTGTGCTGAAAAAGGACACCAAGCTCGTGAATAAAAGGGGAAGAAAGAAGCTACTGATGTCCAATTCTATAATTGCAGGGAGATGGGACATTATGAAAAATAATTTCTTAAGCGTCAGGGGAACTTACCATAGAAAAGGCCAAGGAACCAAGGCCAAGATTATGCTATCACTACTACTGAGGTAGAAGCTCCGAAAGATGTGGTGGTAGGTAATTTAATGGTTTCCTAAAGTTTAGCAAATGCATTATTTGATTCTGGATCATCACATTGTTTCATATCTTCCCAGTTTACTATGAAAATCAGATATTTCCAATTTGATTTAACAATGGAGTTGTTAGTTAAAACTCTTAAGGGAAGTATCATAGAAACAATGTTTTGTGAATCAGTCCCCATTAAAGTACATAAATGTTCTTTATCCGCTGATCTCATCGTCATACCTATGATTGAGTTTGATATAATACTCGGTATGGATTGGCTTTCGTAACATGATGCGAATATTTGTTGTAAGAAGAAGGAGGTTATGAATTTTGATGTTGATGATAAGGAAAACCTAATCTTTAGAGTAGAATCATCACCACCTAATTCTTATCTATATCCACCACCAGTGGCTCAACTAAATTCAATTATTGGGGAGGAAGAGAATGAAATGATTGTGGGTTAGGAAAGGAATGTTCCAATAGATGATGTACCTATTGTGAAAGAATTTGTAGATGTGTTTCCGGATGATTTACCTGGACATCCTCGAGAACAAAAAGTTATGTTTTCCATTGATTTAATTCTTGTATCAAGGCCTATATCGAAGACCCCTTATAGAATGGCCATGGTAGAATCAGTTTAACTAAAGAAACAACTAGAGGAATTGATTAATAAGGAATTTATTCACCCTAGTGTTTCTCCATGGGGAGCCTCAGTTCTTTTTGTTAAAAAGAATGATAGATCTTTGAGGTTATGTATCGACTACAGGGACATAAATGCTATAAAAATAAAGAACAATTATCCCCTACCTCACATTGATGATTTATTTGACCAACTACATGGATCTAAATACTTTTCAAAGATTGACATTCGATTTGGATACCATCAGTTGTGTGTGAAAAGGAATACATTCAGAAGACAACATTTCGAGTAAGGTACAGGCATTACGAGTTTACGGTAATGCCTTTTGGGCTGACTAATGCACCCTATGTATTCATGGATCTAATGAATAGAGTTTTAAAAAAATATATCGATGATTTTTTGGTAGTATTTATTGATGATATCTTGGTATACATCAAAATCTACTAATATCATGAAAATCACTTGTGCATTATCCTGAAGACTCTAAGAAGAAATGAATTATATGGGAATTTCAGAAAGTGTGAATTCTGGAATCAAGAGATTTCATTTCTTGGCCATATTGTCTCTAATGATGGAATCTATGTTGATCCTTCAAAGACCAAGGAAATCTATGAATTTCCAGCACCTACAAGTATAACTAAGGTACGCATTTTTTATTGGTTTAGCAGGTTATTATCGATATTTTGTCCAGAATTTTTCCCGATTGGATAACCTATTAACAAAGCTCACATGTAAGGGGGTTAAATTTTTTTGGACAAAAGAGTGTGAAGAATGTTTTGAAGAATTGAAGAGAAGATTAGTCAATTCCCCTATATTAACTCTACCATCGGGGAATGAGGGGTTCGTTATTTATTGTGATTCATCGAAGAAAGGACTTGGTTGTGTCCTTATGCAGAATGATAGGGTTATTTCCTATGCATCACGATAGTTTAAAATTCATGAGAAAAACTATCCTACTAATGATCACAAGTTAGAAGCTGTGATCTTTTCCTTGATGATATGGAGACACTACCTCTATGGTGAAAATGTGAGATTTATAATGATCACAAGAGTTTGAAGTATATTTTCTCACAAAAATAACTCAACATGAGGAAAAGGAGATGGCTTGAATTACTCACGAATTTTGATTGTACGATACACTACCACCCAGGGAAGGCAAATAAGGTGGAAGATTCTTTGAGCAGAAATGATCATGGAGTTTTGAACAATATGATAATTTAAAGGGATCCAATTATCATGGATCTAGTAAAGATGGACATGGGAATAACCATGGAAGGTGAAACGTCAGTGCTTTTTCAAATGGTTGGCAAAGCCATATTTACTAGAAAGTATTAAGAGTTCTTAGGCCGATGATGAAGATTTTCAAAAGAAGATTAAAGCTGTGAATGATGGGAGATTGAGAGACTTTGTGTATGAAGAAGGAATTTTGAAATTCGGGAAGAGACTTTGTATTCCCGATATACCTGATTTAAAAAGGTACTTGTTAGACGATGATTATAGTTCCAATTTCTCTATACAACCTGGGAGCACTAAAATGTATAGTGATTTAAAGGAACATTTTTGGTGGGACAACATGAAGAGAGAGATTGCTGATTTTGTGTCAAGATGTATGGTTTGTCAACAAGTGAAAGTTGGAAGGAAACAACCTGGAGGAGTCATGCATCCTCTTCCCATACCTGAGTGGAAATGGGATAATATCACTATGGACTTTGTCATGGGACTACCAAAGACTCCTAGAAGAAACAATGCAATATGGGTCATTGTTGATCGTCTTACCAAGTCAGTAAGTTTCCATGGTATAAGGGATGATTTACCACTTTAACGTCTAGAAATACTATATATTAATGAAGTTGTGAGACTTCATGGAGTACCCCTATCAATTGTTTCGGATCTATTTCCCTGTTTTACTTCAAGATTCTAGAAAAGTCTTCAGAAATCCCTGGATACTGAACTTTGTTTGAGCACTGCCTACCACCCCCAAACAAATGGGCAATAAGAACAGACTATTCAAACCTAAGAAGACATGTTGAGATCATGCTAACTTGATATTCAGGGTACGTGGGGTCAATATTCACCTCTGCTAGAATTTTCCTATAAAATAGATTCCATTCAAGTATTCAGATGGCACTATATGAAGCGTTATAAAAAAAGAGATGTTGCACACCAACATTTTGGGATGATGTTGGTGAAAGAAAACTTGTAGACCCAGAACTGGTGGAGGAAACGATGGAAAAGGTAAAGGTAATCCAAAACCACATCAAAGCAGCTCAAAATAGGCAGAAGAGCTGTGCTGACAACCGAAGAAATGATTTGTAATTTTAGGTGGGACATCATGTTTTCTTGAAGGTATCTCTATAGAAGGGAGTTATACATTTTGGAAAGAAAGGTAAATTGAGTCCCAAGTACATCGGTACTTTCAAAATTCTAGAATGAAATGGGGTTGTAGCTTACTGTTTGGAAATGCCGCCAAATCTCTCCAATGTTCACGATGTGTTCCACGTAAACTATTGAGAAAAAACATGCCTGACCCAATGCATGTACTCAATGATGTGGAATTAGAACAGGATGTTGATCTGTATTATTGTGAAGAACCCATCCAGATTATTGATACAAGATAACAAAGTGTTGATAAACCGGACGACTCGTCTGGTAAAAGTTCTATGGAGAAACCATAAGATGGAAGTGGCAATGTGGGACCCCGAGAAACTTATGATGAAGAACCACCTGAGTCTTTTTATGCAGTAATATTCAAGAAATTTCGAGGACAAAATTATTTTAAGGAGGGATGAATGTAACACCCCTATCTTCAATGATACGCTTCTCTTTGAATAATATAATAGTGTGTGCTGTATGCAACTTTGAGTTCTAACACACACCACAACCAATCAAACTAGCCGTTATGAATAGTAATAACCACTTTTTATAATTTTATAAATTTTATCTCTCAAAATTGACATCATTATTGGATTCGAAATATCGACATTATCCTAGGTTAAAATTTTGGAACTTTTCGAATAACATTTATATTTTGATGAATAGTGAAAATTACAAAAATTTAATTAAAAAAACTATTTTATTTGAAATATTTAATTTTGATATATTATGAATTTTAGTGGTTTTAAAGTATATTTAGAATATATTTTTACCATTTAATAAAATTATGGTCATTGGACATAATTTCACAATTAAACCGGACATGAGCAAATGTCAATCTTTTGATAGTTATTATCTCTTAAAAACACGCTTTTTATTTTAACAATAGGAATTAATTTAAAATTAATTTCTACAACTTCTATATTTTGAATTTGGAAAAATAGATTCCATATTTGGAATCAGGATGTCCAAATTGTGTCAATATTAAACTTTTATTTTTATACATTTTGAATAATTACTTCGGTAAATATTTTATTTACCATGGTTAAAGGGTAAATCTGGTAAATAAAGGTAAAAAAATAAAATTACAATAATAATAAATTACACTAAAACGTGGCCTAACCTTATTTGTTGATAAATGTCCGACCATGGGCATATTTGGGTCGATTTTGGGACCCCCTGGAGCCACTTGTAAGTTATAATAACACTTTATATTAATTAAGTTAAAATAAATAAAAAAATGACATAAGCATATATCTTTTAGAAAAAGAATTTTTACATAAGGTTATATATGTCGGATTTTAGACTATAAATATTCATTAGAAATATAAAACTATTCCATACATAATGGTATTTTATTTATAATTTTTAGAGATTTAATAATTAATATTATTTATGACACAATAATGATGCGGTATTTTCCTTATTAATGAATGAATCAAATAATTGGTGTTATAAATGTTAAAACTAATATAATTTTGAGGTTTTGATGACATAAATGAATTTTATTGCTTCATATGACATTATAGTATTGGTTAAATGAATTTGGTTCGAATTAGTAATGTTATTAAGACTTTAAAAAAATCAATTATTGAATAGTGTCAAAATTAACATAAAAGAGTTTTTAAAACAAATATTATATTATTAATTGATATTAAATTCCTAAAAACCTACGGATAATCCAAGAGACTTATATAAAGATATTTTTATAACTAATGGACCACTTGGGGGTATTTTGGATGTATATATTATGTTTATTAACTATATAATATAAAAATACAAAGTGACATGGTAAATGTTAAACAAATTAACTAAGAGTTAAAACTAAAAGATAAGGTTAATATAGTGACCCAAACCTGTATACAACCTATTGTTTGAGTGATTTTAGACCTATCCCCACCTTATAATTTAAATAATATACTTTGGATCCGTTATACACTGAATATAAATTTATTGTAAAATAAACTTTCTAGATTTTCCTAAGGTGCCCCTCCTCCCCCTTATAAAAGGACACCAATTATTTCCAATTATTCACACTTTAAAAGTATTTTGTTTCGTCCAAACCCTACCCAAATACTCTCTCAACTTCCCTCACTTAAACATAGAGGCCTTAGTTTGATCAGAAAGCTAACCTATGGATCCCTTTTGATCAAATCAAAACGAAGAACCCGAAGAAGAGGAAATGTTTTCACCACCCTCTTTCAAGTTCCCTTCTTCTTCAACTTTTTCTTTATTTTTTATTCCAATTCAAGAATAATAACTCCAGTATATTTTATATACTATGATTTTTATATAAATATGGTACAACCATACTCAGTATTCTATCCTTCCTTTGAATGACATGTCACCATTCGTGCGTACGTACGGCCTACCATCTCTACGTCGTGGTGTAATTGTGGTTAAATAAATTATTATTTGGATGGGTATAAAAATGATGTGTAATTAATATAAATAATAAATATAACATGATACTGATTCTGTATATATGATATACCATCCAATTATATATAATTTTAATAGCAAAAGAATGATATTTTTACTCGTGCGTACGTACGGACTACCGTCTCCACGAACGCGATGAGATTCATTCTCCATCATATCCATTCAAGTATATATATCAATTAATGATTAAAAATAATGTTTAATTACTTGATATAATTCTGGATATGAATAATATACAATCTATCCATAACAAACATTAGTTATGTAACAAAATATATATGTGTATGTTAACACCCGAAATGACGATAATACTAAGATATTATTAACAAAGCAACATTAAAAGATCGTATATGATATTATATTAATTTATATGATTCTTGTATAATTTGATAACAATTATTTCACCATTATACAGGAGGTAACTAACCCCCATCCAAGGAAAAGTACAAGGTAAGGATTTATTTCACAATCTCTTCATTATCTGAGATTGTTTATACGTAATAATATACTGGGACTTCTTTATCATCCACATCTATGTTTTTTAAAAATATATTTCAAAACATTTTTAATATTTACTAGAATATGGGGAAAAGTCATTTATACCCTTTTTTGAATTTTTATAAAAGGTTTATAAAGGAATCTTTCCGTTGTTTTACAAACAGGGTCCTTTTTAACCTTTTCGACAGAATCAAGGAAAGAATGATTTTTTTATCTTATATGGCGGGTGCGGCTATTTTCCTCCATTATAAAATCTTCAAATCTTCCCTTAAAAGTTTATAAGAAAATTTTCAAAGTAAATGTTTTATTTTATAATTATGTGAATTTTAAATGAATTCAAAAAAAGAGATATTTCTCTCAAATAGTTTTGATTTCATCTATGTCAACATCCTTTGATGAATTTTAAGCTTATTTGAATTTGATTTATTATGATACAAAACATTAATATTGTATTGAAGGTTTTGTGATATGTTTGACTATGGATGTGTTATTTTTATACCATTCATGGTTTATTGATGAATTATTTACATTTTGCATGCTATTTTTAATACGAATTTTTATGTTATGTTAAACCTTTCCACATGGGAATGCATTGGACTTTATAAGTGTAGGGTGGAGACCGCTATAGCTCCTCGATGCATCGGTAGGTCTCATGAGACAAACTAGTGTCTTGGAACAAGGAATTGAAAAAATATTATTTTTAGTCTTGGAACGAGGCCTTGACTATGTGGTTATGATAGTCTGGAATTATGCATTCAATCATTATGAAAGTGGTTGTTGATATTGCATCTGATTATTCGACTAGTAGAATATCCATGTGAATAAGTATATGGAATTATTTTTTTATTTCTTCCATATTATACTGAATATCATGTTTTTAAAGGCTTTTGTTTTAGTAATACATTGCCTTAAATGTTTATGCTTATTTATGAATGTTTCCTCTATATTGTTATCCTTACATGGCGTTTGAGCTCACCCCTTACTATGTTTTATTTTTTCCAGGATGTGAAGAAGTATTTTATGAATGACCTATAGGGATATTATGAGGGGATAAGAGTGTGGACTATGGATACTATATTGTTGTAGTTTTCATATTATGTTTTAATGTAATCGTTATGAATGTATCTAGTTTTTCCAAGGATACTAAACTAATCGGACTACTGAGACTTGATCATTCTTGTGATCTTGCCAATGTTATGTAATAATGCACCGACTCTGGGAAAATGGGGTTGGGGAGTTACAACACAGATCTCTATGACACGCCACTACTGCTGCCCCTCTATGAGGGACTGCCTATAATACCAGAATCCTGACTCACCGTAACTCAACTCACCTACAACATAACGTAGATCAAGTTACTTTACAATTTCCCACCAAAGCTATCAAACTAGGATTCATCTACCACCACATGACAGATTAACCCCGAAAATATCATCCACAACACTTATCTAGATCTATGAACATATAAAATAGATGAACCTCAATTGAAAAAGATCTTAGTAGATCTGAAAACTATAGTAACCTTTATTATAGTAGATGATCCCGATACCAAGGATAATCATTTTCAATGAACCTTATCAACTCGCCAACACATCCCAAATCAATGGTCATTGTGGATAATGTTCCAACATTGGGAAAAAGGCTGCAATGGTGCGGCCGCCTTTCAAATAATGCTGAAAGGTGGAAACCCCATTGTCGGCTTTCCTCTAAAAGAAAAAAAATATACTATTTTTGTGTTTTAAAATTAAATATTTTTTTATTATTTTTTGTTTTGTTTTGTTTATATATAAATATACATATAAATAAATAAAACAAATGATTTCAACAGAATTTATCTACTATTTAATAACCAGCTGTACCTCCATTACATTTTTCTGGATTATGATATAAGCTCTCTCTCAGGGCCCCCTTTTATAAGAGGGCCTGCCCTGGAAATCCTTCTTCATATTCGATGTGGGATTCAGGTTATCCCTTTCCTACGCAGAACATGGTGTATTTTTGATGTGCGATTTGAAACTATTTCATGTATGTGGCATTGAAATACTATAAAATAAAAAGTATTAGACCTATATAAATGTATATTCAAAAGGATTAAAAAATAATAAATAGTAGAAATTAAAAATAATTTCAGAAAAACATTGATGAAAAATAATTTATATTATTTTAAAGGTACCTACCGAAAACTAAAAAATGATCCAATTATGTGAATTTGAAGCCCTACAAAATATAACTATAGGTCAAATATAAATGGAACATAAAACATGGATTAAACATATAAGAAATAGTTAAAAATAAAAAAAATTATCACAAATTTTGGTGAAAAATAATTAATAATTTCTCAAATCCACAAATTTAAAACATATAAGTTTCTCAAGTATATGACTTTGAATGACTGTAAATTATAAACTATAAGACCAATATAAATGAAAAATTAATCATGGACTAAATATATTTTAAATTTTTTAAAATAAAAATAATTTTATAAAAAAATGATGTTGAAAATTAATTTATATGCTTTTCAAACCACCTATTTGAATCATAAAAAGGTTTAAAATATGACGCTTTGAAAGACTATAAAATATAAACACTGTGAACAATATAAACTAAACATAAAATAGGGATTAAAAACATAATAAAAAAATGAAAATCAATTAGTCAACAAGTAATATTGTAACGCCCTGACCCCAACTACCCAGATCCAGTGCATTACTTTGTAACATTGGCATGATAACAAAAGATCAAGTCTGGAAAGACCGATTAGTTTAGTAGCCTTGGAAACACTAGATACATTCATAAATGTTACATTACATCACAAAGTGAAAAACTATAATAACATAGTCTCCATAGTCCACACTTCTATCCTCTTCGGACTACCCCTACAGGTCATTCATAAAATACTTCTTCACATCCTGGAAAATATTAAAACATTGAAAGGGGTGAGATCGGATGCTCAGTAAGGTTAAAAATATAGCGGAAGATTTCATAAATAAACATTAACATTTAAGGCAATGTATAACTAAAACAAAAGCCTTTTAAACTTGAACTTCAACATAATATGGCAAAAGTAAAATGAGATAATTCCATTCACTTCTTCACATGGATATTCTACTGGTCGAATAATCACATGAAATATAAATAACCACGTTCATAATGATAGAATTCATAATGCCATACTATCATAACCACGTAGCCAAGGCCTCGTGCCAAGACCACAAATAAGATTTTGTCAAGGCCTTGTGCCAAGACACTTGTTTGTCTCATGAGACCTACTGATGCGTTTTTTTAAGAAGATACTTACATTTAAAATTGCTTAAATATACTCTAGTGTTTTTCTGAAAACATTATGGAAGCTTCTGAAAACAAAATAACTAATTCTGAGACTGCTCGACTAATTACAGGCCATGATGGGTCCACACCCAATCTCTTCCTGTCTACCACACTCGAGAGTCAGGTTTTCTGAAAACATTTTTAAGTTTGCGTTAAATATGTATACATTTGCACTAAATTTTCATATATTTGAGAGAAATATCTCTTTTTTAAAATCATTTAAAAATCACATAATTATAAAATAAAACCTTTTGAATAAACGTAAAAGTCAAAGGGGTTTATACACCGTATAAATGATATTTTTGTATAAAACAACATATGCCTCAATGAAAGGGGATTGAGACAAAGTCCTTAAAAAGATCATTTTTATTAAACAAAGTACATCTATAATGTGTATTGACTATAACTACACATAAATAATGTACAAATACAAGATATGACATAATAATATCATGACATAATTTGAAAGTAGGAGAGTAACCCAAAGAATAGAAATTGGGTTAAGAAGTTCCCTTACCTTGCGTCCTGTCCTGACTCGACCGTTCTTTAACCTCCTGAATAATAAAATAGAGTTAATTCCTATTTACATAAGAACCTTTTTCATGTTCATTATTCCTTTTATATCCCTTATTACCATGTTATGAAAATTATGTAATTATTTAAGTTAATAACGGTCATTTTGTCGATCTTTGGTACTTGAGTCAAAAATAAACTTCCTATAATTTCAAGTTGTTCTTGTGGTGAAATATACATTATATCCAGAATTATATTAATGATTTATATATCATATATATGATATATATCCAGTATATACATTCATTCATAATGTCACGTAACATTTAGAGGTAAGAAATGAAATGCACCGTTAATGGAGACGGTAAGCCGTACGTACACATGAACGCTACTTTCATTTCTATTTCGTATTTAATGGAACGGAATCATAATGATATAAATTTATAATATAATTACAGTATAATATAGTGTATAATACCATTTAATCCATTCTTTATACATCCCACATATGGAATTAACGATTCAAATCACTTTGAGGGGGCGGTAGTCCACACTTCCTAAAATGAAATTATCGTGTTTTACCCATAATGGAAATCATAAAGTATGCCATAAATGAGAAATACAGAAGCATAAGTAAAAAATAAACACATTATATATCATATATAAATATAGTGACATATTAATGGCCACCTTTGAAGGTGTTCTATGAGTGTTGAACAATCATCGTTTCGTGAGGCAGAAATTCACCATCCACAGAAACCGTATGTTCTTTAACCATTAGATGTAGGTGTGTGTATGTGTAGCTAGAATCCTTCTTATAACAACATCATAGTATATTTAGGATACTGGTTTTGTTACAAAAGAAATGAATAAAAAGAGTTTAGGGTGTTGGAGAAGAAAAATAAAACAAAACATCATTAGAGAAGACATTATCTCAAAATCGGGTAACTCGTTTTGATTTGAGCCAAAGGCTTCCTTGGGAAGGGTTCTGCCCAAAGTGAGGCTTCTAGGAGTAATAGGGGAAGTTGGGAGAGTATTTGGGCAGAGGTTGGCCGAGCCAAATGGCTTGAATGTGTGAATAAGGTGGTAGAGGTGGGGGCCTTTTATAAGTGGAGAGGAGGGGCACTCTTGGAAAGTAAGGAAATTTTACATTATTATACAATGCTTTTCGAATTCTAAAGGTCCCACACTTATATAATTCGTGTATAAGGTGATAAGGGTTTGAAATATACCAATCCAATAGTCTTTTTACAAGTGTAAGACTTGTATTTTACATTATCTTTTCATTTTATTAAAATCGTTAAACAATGAGGTCATCGTTGCATCATAATGATGTCATAAATAATTTAATTTATTTAATGTCTAAAAATTATAAAAAAAATACTATGATGTAGTAAATCTTTTTAGATTTCCAATGACTATTTATAGTCAAAAATATGACTTGTATAACCCCATGTAAAAATTGTTTTAGTAAAACATTTCATGTTTGTTTCATTTTTTACTTTTACATTAAATAAAAGGTATTTATGTCATTTTCCAACAAAAGTGGCTCCATGGGGTCCCCAAGTTGACCCATGGGTTTTATTGGTCGGCCATGACTCATCCAATAGGATTAGGACAAGTGTCAAGCTCATATCATATTATTAAAACATATTTTTTAACTTAAACTACACTAATTACATCTAATCGCGATTAAGAACTTAAAAGTTACTATTCAACAAAAAATTATTTTAATCTCATAGAACCACATTTTACTTATTAATGACAACCATGTATGTCGGATTTTTGAAAATCAAATCACAAAAGTTGTAATATTTCATTTAAACGAAAAATCAGTTATTTAACTACCACTTAGTGGTTTCACTATTCATCAAAAATTGAAGTTTTTCAAAACAATGCCAAAATTTCACCCTAAGATATAATTGATATTCTGAATTAAAAAAAAGATGTCTATTTTACAAAATTACAAACATATAAGTTGCATTAATTAATTTTATAATTAATTCCCGCTGTCACAACAAATAACGTGTTTTTAAGAAACAATTTATATCAAAAGATTGTCAATTGTTTATGTCCAATTTCAATGTTAAATTAATTCTAATGACCACCATTGGATAAAATGGTAAAAATATATTCTAATTATACTTTAAAACCACTAAATAGTATAACTTATCACAATAAATTATTTTGATTAAAAAAGTTGTTTTAAGTATTTTTCACTATTCATAAAAAAATTGGAAGTTCTCAGAAAGTTACAAAAAATTCAACTTAGGATAATTTCGATATTATGAATTCAAAAATGAATTCCATTTTGAAATATAAAATTTCAATAATTTTAAAAAGTGGTTATTACTATTCATAACGGCTACTTTGATTAGTCGCGGTGTTTTAGAACTCAAAGTTGCGTACAATGCAAGCTATTGCATTATTGAATGAGAAGCGTATCGTGGAAGCTCGGGGTGTTACATTCTCCCCTCCTTCAATAAATTGCGTCCTCACAATTTGAAATTTTTCTTTGAAAATAAAAGGTTGAAAAGAGAAAATACCTTTGAGGAAAACCCACATCGGAAATAAGGTTAATAAATATATAATATTAAAAGAAAGCAAGATAAGTACAAAGGTCACCCAATATAGCCCATTCTAGGATTCTATAAAAATATGGATATCGAGGAGAAACAAACCATCAAGGTCTGATGGAGAGTTATAGAAAACAGGATTAGGAGAATATTTAACCACAATAAAATCACAAACTTGTGATTGGTTAAACGGTCATTGAATCCCCAATTGGAAAAGTTAACCGACAACATTATTGTTTTAAGTTAACTTTTATAATGTTGAGGAATTTATTTAGGAGATTTACTAAGAACGTAAGGGAATATACATACTTGTTATGTATACTTTCATTCGTTAATAATTTTTTACCACAATCCCAACTTTTACTCCAAATGGTAACGGAACTCAAAAATATTCTATTTATCCTAATTTTATAAGGTTCCAAATGTTAACACATACCATTTAGATTAGTAAAACTATTTTGTAATAACCAGGGACTTCCTGTAGGCTAGTGGTAGGAAATAAAGGCTTGTCGCACTATGGTTGTGGGTTCGATTCCTGCAGCTTTGTCCGACACGACGGGTTATTCCCCACCCTGCAGGTTGTCCTTTTCCTAAAACTATAGTATCATAATATTCCAAAAATAATCTTCATAAATTTTTTAACCTTAAACAATACTATCCAAAGATCAACTTAATCCACTCCAACCATTATAGTTATCCAAAATACCTCTGTCCAGACTTTCTCTAAAATTTCTCTTAATTCCAAAATCAATTTATCAGATTCCCCAAACAAAGTAAAGTTTCTCTTATTGTCACATACTAAAAATATAATTACCTTCATCATATTAAAACCTTACTGAAATCAACAAGTACTGCAGTACAATCCTTATATATATATATATATCACATTATTCTAATAACCAAAATATAATCCATGAGTCCAAAAGCACCAATACATTAGTTATTCTGATTCAACTGTAGTAACAGCATAAGATTGTCCTTGATCCCTTGGCCTTTTCTGAGGTAAGTTTCCCTGACGCTTAGGAAATTCATTTGCATAATGACCCATTTCTCTACAATTATATCATTCAACTTTGATAGCCTCTTTCTTTCCCTTGCAATCACGAGCCTGGTGACCCTTTTCTCCACATTTATAACAAACTCCCATTCCTTTTAGACAAGTACCAGGGTGATTCTTCCCACAATTATCACATAATGGAAAATCCTTCTTTCACTTTTTCCCTTTATCTGTATCTTTTTCCACCGTTCTCTTCTTCTCTTGCTTTACTTTGTTGTCATAAGACTCAGAGAATTCATTTTCTGTCTTGATAGCACACGAGACAATATCTTCGTATGATGAGAAGGATTGTGATACTAAAGATCGACGGAGAAATGGTTTTAACCCATAAAAGAAACGATCAATCTTACTCCTTGGGTTACGTATATAATCGGCAGCATGCCTCGCTAACCTTGTAAAGTTAGCCTCATACTTTGCGACATTCTCATTCTCCATCTGCCTCAGACTCAGAAATTGCCTTTCCATATCTGGTCGATGGTCACGATGAAAGTATTTTTCTAAGAAAAGCTCTTTGAAATCCCTCCATTCCATATTCGATACGTCATCATCTTCCTTTGTGTTTTGAATCAGCGACCACCACTGATCGACATCTCCAGTGAGGCGGTAAACGGCCATGACAACCTTTTCCCTTTCACTACTCCCCAAGGCATGGAATATTTTCTCTACGGAATTTATCCATTGCTCAGCTACTATAGGATTTGTACTCCCATTGATGGTTGGTGGTTGTTGCCTCATGAAGCGGTCTAACATTGATCCTCCACGTTGCGGATCAGGGTGCTCCATACGAGTAAGGTTATTATTCATAACCTGAGTGTGTTGTCCCAGTATGGTAATAAGTTGATCAGCACCAGTTGTATCTCCAGCTCCACAATAATTATCTTGAGCAGGAGGGAAATCCCTACACGGAGTGCGTGCATTGATATGGTTTTCTTTCCTTCCACTAGGCGTCATTTCTAAACAATGGCATAAACTATATTAGTTTATAAATCAAAATACATAATTCCATACTTGTAAAATACTTAACACTAATTGAACTATTTTTGGATATAATCCATATCTATAAAAATGATTTCTTCGAGAAAGTATATACTCATAACCCTTCATAGTGGTTTGTAAAGAAAATGAGAATTATCCTAAGCATATCCCCCGGGAGTGTCGTAACCAAGAGTGCAGCAAGGCCCGTTGTCGTGCACCAGTTCCCGTTCGAGTCTAGCTCAAAGCGGTGTTTTCGGGTTTTACCTGTATGTACATCTGTGCCAGAGCCGCCTCTACCTGCTCGTATCCAGACAGGGATGTATTGCTCGGAAAACTCACAAAATCTCTACAATAACAAAATTCTAGGAAGTTCTTCTATACTAATCCTCAAAGTCTATATTTGGGATATGTGCTCTAATCAGAGTTTATCTAAATCTAGCTTCCAAGGTTAGTACTAAACTGCCTCTGATACCTACTGTAACGCCCCGACCCCAGCTACCCAGAGCCGGTGCATTACTTCGTATCATTGGCATGATCACAAAAGATCAAGTCTCGAAAGACCGATTAGTTTAGTAGCCTTGGAAACACTAGATACATTCATAAATGTTACATTACATCACAAAGTGAAAAACTATAATAACATAGTCTCCATAGTCCACACTTCTATCCTCTTCGGACTATCCCTACAGGTCATTCATAAAATACCTCTTCACATCCTGGAAAATATTAAAACATTGAAAGGGGTGAGCTCGGATGCTCAGAAAGGTTAACAATATAGCGGAATCTTTCATAAATAAACATTAACATTTAAGGCAATGTATAACTAAAACAAAAGCCTTTTAAACTTGAACTTCAACATAATATGGCAAAAGTAAAATGAGATAATGCCATTCACATCCTCTCATGGATATTCTACTGGTCGAATAATCAAATGCAATATCAATAACCACTTTCATAATGATGGAATGCATAATGCCAGACTATCATAACCACTTATCCAAGGCCTTGTGCCAAGACCACAAATAAGATTTTGTCAAGGCCTCGTGCCAAGACACTAGTCTGTCTCATGAGACCTACCGATGCGATTTTTTTTTGAAGATACTTACGTTTAAAATTGCTTAAATATACTCCAGTGTTATTCTGAAAACATTATGCAAGCTTCTGAAAACAAAATAACTAATTCTGAGACTTCTCGACTAATTACAGGCCATGATGGGTCCACACCCAATCCCTTCCTGTCTACCACACTCGAGAGTCAGGTTTTCTGAAATCATTTTTATGCTTGAGTTAAATATGTATACATTTGCCCTGGATTTTCATATATTTGAGAGAAATATCTCTTTTTTAAAATCATTTAAAAATCACATAATTATAAAATAAAACCTTTTGAATAAACATAAAAGTCAAAGGGGTTTATACACCGTATAAAAGAAATTTGTGTATAAAACAAAATATGCCTCAATGAAAGGGGATTGAGACAAAGTCCTTAAAAAGATCATTTTTTTAAAATAAAGTACATCTATAATGTGTATTAACTATAAGTACACATAAATAATGTACAAATACAAGATAGGACATAATAATATCATGACATAATTTGAAAGTAGTAGAGTAACCCAAAGAATAGAAATTGGGTTAAGAAGTTCCCTTACCTTGCGTCCTGTCCTGACTCGACCGTTATTTAACCTCCTGAATAATAAAATAGAGTTAATTCCTATTTAAATAATATCCTTTTTCATGTTCATTATTCCTTTTATATCCCTTATTACCATGTTATGAAAATTATGTAATTATTTAAGTTAATAACGGTCATTTTGTCGATCTTTGGTACTTGAGTCAAAAATAAACATCATATAATTTCAAGTTGTTCATGTGGTGAAATATCCATTATATCCAGAATTATATTCATGATGTAGATATCATATATATGATATATATCCAGTATATACATTCATTCATAATTTCACGTAACATTTAGAGGTAAGAAATGAAATGCACCGTTCATGGAGACGGTAAGCCGTACGTACACATGAACGCTACTTTCATTTCTATTTCTTATTTAATGGAACAGATTCATAATGATATAAATTTATAATATAATTACAGTATAATATAGTGTATAATACCATTTAATCCATTCTTTATACATACCACATATGGCATTAACGATTCAAATCACTTTGAGGGGGCGGTAGTCCGCACTTCCTAAAATGAAATTATCGCGTTTTACCCATAATGGAAATCATAATGTATGCCATAAATGAGAAATACAGAAGCATAAGTAAAACATAAACACATTATATATCAAATATAAATATAGTGACATCTTAATGGCCACCTTTGAAGGTGTTAAATGAGTGTTGAACAATCATCGTTTCGTGAGGCAGAAATTCGCCATCCACAGAAACCGTATGTTCTTTAACCATTAGATGTAGGTGTGTGTAAGTGTAGCATGAATAATTCTTATAAAAACATCCTAGTATATTAAGGATAATGGTGTTTTTACAAAAGAAATGACTAAAAATAGTTTAGGGGGTTGGAGAAGAAAAATAAAACAAAACAACATTAGAGAAGACATTACCTCAAAATCGGGTAACTATTTTTGATTTGAGCCAAAGGCTTCCTTGGTAAGGGTTCTTCCCAAAGTGAGGCTTCTAGGAGTAAGAGGGAGAAGTTGGGAGAGTATTTGGTCAGAGGTTGGCCGAGCCAAATGGCTTGAATGTGTGAATAAGGTGGTAGAGGTGGGGGCCATTTATAAGTGGAGAGGAGGGGCACTCTTGGAAAGTAAGGAAATTTTACATTATTATACAATGCTTTTCGGATTCTAAAGGTCCCACACTTATATAATTCGTGGATAAGTTGATAAGAGTTCTAAATCTACCCATCCAATAGTCTTTTGACAAGTTTAAGCCTTTGATTGTACATTATCTTTTCATTTTATTAAAATCGTTAAATAATGAGGTCATCATTGCATCATAATGATGTCATAAATAATTTAATTTATTTAATGTCTAAAAGTTATAAAAAAACTACTATGATTTAGGAAATCTTTTTATCTTTCCAATGACTATTTATAGTCAAAAATATGACTTGTATAACCCCATGTAAAAATTGTTTTAGTAAAACATTTCATGTTTGTGTCATTTTTTACTTTTACATTAAATAAAAGGTATTTATGTCATTTTCCAACTAAAGTGGCTCCATGGGGTCCCCAAGTTGACCCATGGGTTCTCTTGGTCGGCCATGTCTCATACAATAGGAGTAGGACAAGTGTCAAGCTCATATCATATTATTAAAACATTGTTTTTACCTTAAACTACACTAATTACCTCTAATCGCGATTAAGAACTTAAAAGTTACTATTTACCAAAAAATTATTTTAATCTCATTGAACCACATTTTACTTCTTAATGACAACCATGTATGTCGGATTTTTGAAAATCAAATCACAGAAGTGGTAATATTTCATTTAAACGAAAAATCAGTTATTTAACTACCACTTAGTGGTTTCACTATTCATCAAAAATTGAAGTTTTTCAGAACAATGCCAAAATTTCACCCTAAGCTATAATTGATATTACAAATTCAAAAATGATGTCTATTTTACAAAATTCCAAACATATAAGTTGCATTAATTAATTTTATAATTAATTGTCGCTGTCACAACAAATAGCGTGTTTTTAAGAAACAATTTATATCAAAAGATTGGAAATTGTTTATGTCCAATTTCAATTTTAAATTAATTCTAATGACCACCATTGGATAAAATGGTAAAAATATATTCTAATTATACTTTAAAACCACTAAATAGTATAATTTATCACAATAAATTATTTTCATTAAAAAAGTTGTTTTAAGTATTTTTCACTATTCATAAAAAAATTGGATGTTCTCAGAAAGTTACAAAAAATTCAACTTAGGATAATTTCGATATTACGAATTCAAAAATGAAGTCCATTTTGAAATATAAAATCTCTATAATTTTAAAAAGTGGTTATTACTATTCATAATGGCTACTTTGATTAGTCGCAGTGTTTTAGAACTCGAAGTTGCGTACAATGCAAGCTATTGCGTTATTGAATGAGAAGCGCATCGTGGAAGCTCAGGGTGTTACAAATATACTTATTAACAATATTATTATTAATTATATAATTATTAAATATATAATAGTTAATTAGTTAATCAGTAATATAATTATTAATTATTAATTATTAATTATTAATTATTAATTATTAATTATTAATTATTAATTATTAAGTATCAAATTAATTAGTTAATTAGTAATATCATTATTAATTATATAAAAATTAATCAGTGATGTAATAATTAATTAGTAAAATAATTATTAATTATATCATAATTAATTAGATAATCAGTAATATAATTATTTTTTATTTTTTATTTTTTATAATTTAGATATTTAATTTGATTATTAGTAATATCATTATTAATCATATAAAAATTTATTATTAATAAATTTAATAAATATAATATTATTACTAATATAATAAATAATTAGTTAATTTGTAATATATTTATTAATAATATAACAATTATTTAGTTAATTAGTAATATGATTGTATATTATATAATAATTAATTTGACAATAAATAAAATAATTATTAATTATAAAATAGTTTATTAGTTAATTGGAAATATAATTATTCATTAGAATTATTCATTATAATTATTCATGAGTGATTATTAATAATTAATTTGTTAATAATTAATTTTTTAATTACTAATATAATTATTAATTGTGTAATTTTTTGTAATTTAGTAATATAATTATCAATAAGTTCATTAATAATTTAATTATTTATTATAATTATTAATAAAATTATTAATATTATAAGAATTAATTAGTTATTTAGTAATATAATTGTTTATTACATAATATTTAATTAATTAATTATTAATATTATTATTAATTATAGAATATTTTATTAGGTAATTAGTTATATAATTACTTATTATAAATATTAACTATAATTATTTATTATTAACTATTAATTATTATTTATTAATTATCTAATAATTAATTAGTTAATTCTTAATATTATTATTAATTTTATAATATTTCATTATTTACTATGTAAAGAATTTTTTATATAAAACTTAATTTTTTAATTAGTAATATAATTATTAATTATTTAATAATCACATAGTTAATTAGTAATATAATTATTAAATATATAATATTAAATTAGATAATTAGTTATATACTTAATAAATAATATTTAATAAATTTATTTGTAATATAATTATTATTTATATAGTAATTAATTAGTTCACTAGTAGTATAATTATTAATTATATAATAATTAGTTATTTTGAAATATAACTATTAAAAAAATTTAAATTTAAATTTGTAAATTTTAAATTTTGAAGTATATAATTATTAATTTGTTAATTAGTTATATAATTATATAATTATTAATAATTTATTATTGATTATATACTATTTAATTAGTTATGTAGTAATATAATTATTAATTATATAATGAATAATGAATAAGTATGAATAATAATTATATTACTAATCATCTAATTAACTATTATATAATTAATAATTTTATAATTAATAGATATATCACTAATTAACTAATGTTTTTAATTATTAAAATTTAAAAATAATAATGAATAATTATAATACATAATTATATTACTAATTAACAAATTAACAATTATATAACTAATAATTATATCACTATTTAACGAATTAATTATTATATAAATAATAATTATATTAATGATTATTTATTATATAATTAATAATGATATTAAAATTTAACAAATTATTTATAAAATTAATAATTAATAATTATGTTACTAATTAACTAATAAATTACAATATAATTAATAATTACATAATTAATAATTAATAATTATTTTATTAATTTACTTATAAGTTATTTTCAATTTTTATCTACATAATCCATGATTTATGTTTCATTTATATTTTCCATATAGTTTATATTTTATTGTCTTTCATATCCACATACTTGAAACATTTTTAAGCTTCAAATAAGTGGTTTTGAAATCTTTTAAAAAAAATTCATCAATTTTTTTGAAAAGATTCTATTTATTTTCAACTATTTATTATATGTTTAATCCATGTTTTTTGTTTCATTTATATTCGGCTTATTTTTTTGTATTTTATAGTCTTTTAATGCCACATAGTTAAAATGGTTTTAAGTTTCAAATAGGAGGTTTTAAAAGCTTATAAATTATACTTCATCAAAAAAAATTATGAAATTATTTTTATTATCAACTGTTTAATAGAGGTTTAATACATGTTTTAATTTTTGTTATATGGGTCTTATATTATATATTTTATATTATTTCGGATTCATATTCTTGAAGCATTTTTATGTTTAACGTTGGTTGGTTTGAAAATTTTTAAAAAAAATCATCCACATTTGTTTATGAAATTATTTTTACTTTAGACTATATATTATATGTTTAGTTATGGTTTAATGTTTTATTTATATTGGTCTTATAGTTTATATTTTATAGAATTTCAAATTCATATACTTGAATCATTTTTATGTTTCATGTTGGTGCCTTTGAAAGATTATTAATTATTTTTTATCAACATTTTTACCAAATTATTTTTATTTTCAAGTAGTTATTACATTTTTAATCCAAATTTTAAGATTCATTTATATTAGTCTTACAGTTTAATTTTAATAGTCTTTAGAAGCCACATACATGAAATACTTTTGAATCCCACATCATAATTGCACAAGGTTCTACGCTGAAACGGGAGAACTAGTATCCCACATCAGAATCGTAGAAGGATTTACAAGGCAAGCCCTCTTATAAATGGGATCCTCAGGTGAGAGCTTCTGTCAAAATCGAGACTATTGTAATGGTTGTACTGGTAGATATGAAATAGAAAATAAATTATGCTAATTTTTTTTGTTTTAACTATAAATATATTTAAACAAAGCAAAAAAATTAAAATATTTTAAAAAAATAAAATTCCATAATAGAAAAAAAAATGTATTTTAGAGGAACGATGGCCGCGCCGTTGTCGCCTTTCACCTGAGGCTTAAGGTAGCAGCCCATATTCAGAATTTAGCATGCATTTTTTGATAAAAAATTTAACCCAAAACATTTTAAAATAAAATTTTTCCCTGAAAAAATATATTAAAATAATCCCTATAGATGAGGCTTCTGTGGGAAACTGCCTAAAACACACCATATGGTGTTGGATAAGAAGGTTTATACAAAGGAAAAATAAAATCAAAACATAATAATTAAAAATATAATATATTAATAATTATTAAAACTAATTAATATAATCAAATAAATAAATATTTCATAACCATCTTAATATTTTAATCTTATAAATATAATAATTTATAAATTTAATTGATAAATTAATAACTTTAATAATAGTATTATTAAAAAATAAAATAAATAAATCATAATTAAATTATACTATTTAATAATAAATTAATTTCATTAAAAATAAATATAAATTTAAATTACTTTAAACTATCATTATTCAATTAAATAAATAATTATTAATATATAAATGTAACTATTTTACTCATGTTAAATATTGTATAATTTATTATCCATTTTGACTGTACAAATACACACCAAATCCTGAATATCATCCAGATTCATCCCAACCATTGTATTTACATTCTGTTATGGGTGTCTTCTCATGTCATGTGGATGGCATGGGGGTGAAGTATATTGAAAATGTAAATGAAGAAAACCAACTCGAGATAGTGGAAGAAGTTGGTGACAAAGGGCGCGAAAACATAGGACTTTTATGTTGAGCAAGACAGCTGGTTTGATATGAATTATAACATTGACATGACATGTTTATATATAATACCCATGAAAATTCTTGGAGAATGAGACATTGATACCATAAAGATTATGAGTAGAGAAACAATAACCATATAAAGGTATAATTCATCTCCATCCCTTTATAAATTCTTACCTCCATAATTGAATAGTTGCAATATTTTTCTATATGATCATAGGAAACATACATTGATTATGGGGAATTTAATTATATAATTTTCAATTTAGTTATCTTCTTCACTTCATTCATAAAAAATAATCAAATTAAACTGGAGAACACAAATCTAATTCTTGTGATTAAAATTGTTTTTAGACCTCAAGAACATAACATTAAAACTTCATGATCCTTTGGAATGAAATATTATCGATGTGTCTCTACCAATAATAAATTGACTTTGTCGTAGTAAAATTGGTGATATTTACTCTATTATCTTATTCTCATTTTCTTTTGATTTTTTGTGGCTCTAGTTGTGGAGAAATTCTAGAATCACTTAACTATATGATTAATATCTTAGTGAGGGAGATTAATTAATAATTCTTTGAGGATTTTATTTAAATATAAATTAAGGGAAGATGTTTTCTTATCAACCAGTAGTGATCGATTGCATGGGCGTGTTTCGTGATTATAATTTACTCAGTTTTAATTCCTATCTCACATACACTATTATTTATACTAGTCATCATATAATCAATTTTCAATTTGTTCTAAAAAAGAAATAAATTTCTTATTACTACTTTACATCAAAATATATTAAAAAGGTAAAAATATAAAATGAAATTTCCCCCACTGTTAATAATAGTGGGGTCTATTTTGAAATTCTGGCCACGAAAATATATTTTTACCCTTCCCTCCATGTTCTATCCATCTTACCACTTTACTGTAGTTTGACTGACTTATAATTTTTTAAACAATGTAATATATTCCAGAGCATATGTGTCATGTTGTTTGAACTATTATAGGGTAAGGATCAAGTGGCCAATTTTCAATTCATAATAAATAAAAATAAAAAAAACACATCTAAAAAATCTACAATAATTTGGAAAATTGAAAACAAGTGTTTAAAAAATTCAATCTTCTATGATATTTTTTATACTTCAGCCTTTAACTAGTTTTCTACGGTTTGTGAAAACAACTAATGTTACTAAATATTGACATTTTTTTGTTTATTTTTATGCTTCACTATCTATTTCTTGAGCACAATAACACCTATTGATAGATTAGTTCCCCTAAACCAATAAATTGAAAAGCATATAATTACTCTAAAAAAGAAAAAGAAATACGAAAAAGAAATATTTTTAGAGAGTTCTTGGTATTAATAATTATCAAAACATTCAACTATAATTTAATAATGAGATAGGGATGGTGAGGATGATGGGGTTTCAACACCCTCAAGTGTCAAGTAACTTATCATCTAGTAGAATATCTTAAATATCTAGTAACATTGAACTCAAACAGTCCCACTGTCACTATTTCCATCATTCAATGGGTTCTCTAATGAGGACACTCTAGCTTCTATTAGAGACTTCTACCACACTATATAAAAACTTCCACTACTATGAATCATAGTAAATTACATATGAATGATAGTATATTCCTTTTACATTTAATGGAATTCTAGTAATTGGTTTTTGAGTCTAGATGAAAAAATATTTGAAAAATCGGACCTTGTTTATAATTCCTTCTGAGTGAAATTTTATCCTCAATGTCTTATAGGTGAATTAAGAACAAAAATTACTAGTTTCAATCAAGATTAAGGAGAATATTTTCATGAGTATTGGGATATATATATGGAACTTTTTATTAATTTTCACCATTAGTAGCTCCTATCCCATGTTCTCATGTACACCATCTATGAAGAACTATCCTCTTATGGTCAAATTTTAGTTAACCAGTCTACTGGGGGATATAATAATGAAAAATAGATGAAGAGTTAAAACAAATTTATAACAACTTTTACATATGATCTCAACATAAAAATTCATGATGGAAGAGAGTGAAATTTATTTTTAAGAACACTAGTTCAAGATTATATAATGATTAATTGGTTGAAATAAAAAAATAAACTACATTCATTAATGTACAAGAATTTCAAATCTTCAATAAATCATGATTCCTGTCAAAACCTAAATCAATCAGTTTGGTAATAGTGTTCTCAATGATAGATTTCTAGTTCAATCTAAATGTTTTTTCCAAAATATTTATGTTCCATCACAAAAACAAGAAAATTATAATTTTGTTAACTATGTTCCTACAATTAATTATAAAGATTACCCGATTTCAAATAACATCTACCAATGTTATAGAAACCATCCCAAAATCTCCTTTAAATTGCAAGGAAATTTAATGAAACGCACTTCCCTTAGTTGAGAAAACCATCCAAGATATTAATTTCGAAATCAACAAGTGGGTGATTCTTCAAATTCACAAGAAAATAGTAAGGGTCATATATTTTCAAAATTGGATCAAATTTTAAATATAATGGCCCTCGAAGGTGAAAATTTCAAGAATCAATTGAATAGACAACAATACCAACATAATAATGAATAAATTAAAACTTATTCCAGAATAAAAATATATAAACTCAATAGGGCCAACTAACTTGAGATATGCAATCTAGGGAAAAAGGAAGGTTACCTAGCATAGTCGAAATTAACCATAAAGAGAATTTAATTTATGTTGTAACAATATGTGTGAATCTAACAAAATATGTAGTATAAAAAGTCATTGATAATTTCTAAACATGAAAATTTAATGAATCTGGAAAAAAAATTACTTGCAAAAAATCTGGAAATAATTATATAATTGTTGAAAATTATGAAAATTGTAATTTCACACTAGAATTTCAAGTATAATCTTTTCTTGAAATTATAATAAAGAGATACAAATATATATATATATATATATATATATATATTAGATGATTTACCTTCCATTCATAAGATTTATTCCCCCACCATCACTTTCCAATAAAAATGAAAATCCATAACTAATAAAAGTAATTAACCACGTTAGTTCCTTAGTCTTTTGACCAACATCAAAGGTAAAATACCCATTATATATGCCATTATCCAAATTCTATCATACCATAAATCCCTTAAAAAAATTTTCCAAAAAAGGTACTTTATTAATTTTCCACATACAGCCCCACTGAAGATTGTATAGCTATACCCAAAAAAAGAAAATACCTCCAATTCTCTATGACCCAGGTTGTTTTTTCACACCCTAAACTTTATGAAATTCAACTCCACATTAATGCATGTTTGAATTAAGTTCTATTATCTACCTTCTCCCATAATCCCTATTCCTAGAGTTGATATTGGGATAACTTCAACCCACTATATTCATCATATAGTTGGATGACCGCTCATTCACATATCTTGTTGGAAGGGTAGATGATATTTTTTGTAGGATATGGGATGACATTTTTACAAGTTGAATTCTTAGTCCTAGATATATTGTTTTACCAGGAGGTACCCATCCTTATGGCTAGGAACTTCTAGTAAACCGGGGGAGTAATCATTGATGTATTGAAGGGTCAATTGATTTTTGAAATTGGTGAGCAACAAGAAGAGTTCAATTTCGGTAAAAATGTCAGGGGGCCAATGTTCTCTAAAAAATGATACCTAATAGAGTCATTTGAAGCATATAATCAACATTAAAATTTAGAAGAATAATAAAGCAATCCCTTTTCAAAAGAATTTAATCTAAATGTATAAAATAATAGTTTACATTATTTTGATTCTTATCTTACTAAGAATCCTCTAAATTTTCAACAACTGGATAGTCGTCTAGTTTCTTCCACTACTAGAGATGTATAATAAACCACTAAACATAAAAACTTTTTGAGGGAACATGATGTCGACTATTCTATAACCAACACTTCTAAAAACATTAATAAATTAGATAGAAATCAGATAAAACAACTTGATCAATTTTCCTTGATTAATATTTTGATTTTTGATCATAAGAGTTATGAGAGTGAGTTTCCCACTTTGGATTCCTTTCAGGAAAAACATAGTTCTAGTAATTAAATTGAAAATGATTCCATATTACAAAGTATATAAAAAATACAGGTCAAATACCTTATTAATACTATGTCTTAGATTATTACTTCAGCTTAAATATCACCCACCTTGTAGTTTAATCTTCTCCCCACACATCTTAAATAATTATTTTTAAGAGAGAATTATACACTACCTACCGTTAATTACAGTGTTCTGAAATACAACCAAGAAGAAAAATGGTTTGGTGTTTTGATGAAATTTAAATCTACCATTCGTTGGACCATAGATTATATTAAATGGATTATCCTTCCTTTTTGGACGCACAAATTTCCTATAGAACCAGACCATAATCAAATAGTTGAGTGACAAAAGAGATTGAACCCTAACAGGAAAGAATTTGTTAGAGAGTATGTCACTGAATAGCTATATACAAGAGTTATATATCCAATCTCAAATTGTACTTAGGTCCGTCTAGTGTATGTAGTCCCCAAAAAGGTTATTTCTCTGTAATAGTAAATGAAAATAATTAACAACTTCAAGTGAGAAAAACCAATAAATATAGATTCTATGTCGATTATATTAATCTTAATTCACCCAACAGTAAATACCATTTTCCAATACCCATTATCAAATTATTAAGATGATTTCTAGGAATTAATTATCCTAATTTCATGATGGATATTCTAGTTACAACTAAATTATATTAGCTCTAGATGATCAGGAAAAAATTTCACAAGCCCCTTTGGGATATTGTCATACTAGTAAATTATCTTCAACTAATGTGACACTCCAACAACCATTCAAATGTGTATGATGACTATAATTTCTAACATGATCAAGAGGATCATTGAGGTTTTCAATGATGTCATTTGTATAGTTTGTAGCACATTTGATACTTGCTTTGGAAATTTGGATTTTGTCTTACAGTGTTTTTTAGAGACCCAACTTTTTCTTAACAAGGAGAAATTTCAGTTTGTGGTTATTGAAGTGACAGTTCTGGGACATAAGGTGTCCAAGAGGGGTTTATAAGTAGAAAATTTGAATGTAGAGTTTATTTAATAACTGCCAAATTCTTAGAATGTTAAAAGTGTTATATTTTTTATTAGGACATGCTAGTTTTTACCAAAAATATATGAATGAACTATCCCAAATTATATAACCCTTTTAATCACTTATTTTTAGATATTCACACATTATTTTTTATCAGAACTATCATGAAATATTCAATTTACTAAAATAAAAACTCAGTTAATCAGCTAGCATAACATCACCAGATTGGAAGAAACATTTTGAACTAATATGTGATGCAAGTGATATGGATGTTGGACTATTCTTAGGGCATATGATAAAAAAGAATGAAGATGTGGTTTATTATTCTTGATGGCTACTTGATGATACATAATTAAATCATAGAAGTATGTAGAAGTAGTTGTTAGGTGTTGTGTTTACTCATACTAAATTTAAGAAGTACCTTTTAGGTTTTAAAGTAATTATCATAACTAATCATCATACCTTAATGTAACTATTGTCTAAGAAGGAGGCCAATCCCATTCTCATTAGGTGTCTTCCAATTGTTAATTGAATTTGATTTGGAGATTAGAGTTATGAAAGGTGCTAAAAATATTGTTACAGATCAACTTTATAAGCTTCCTAAAACCCTTTCTGAAGATTCCAAGTTGATAAACTGTTATTTTCCTAATTTGAAGCTTTATGTTGTCACAATTCTGTAGTTTTTTGGTTTTTATACTTTTCTAATTTTCTTACGGCCAGTGTCATTCCAAAAGACTTGTCTAACATCCAAATATAAAAAAATCATTTTATAACTTATGTAATATCTTTGTGATAACCAATTTATTTTTAGGATATGTATAGATTGGATCATAACATGGTTTATTTCTAGAAGATTAAATGTTTGTTATACTTGAGATTTTTCACTCCATATCATTGGAAGGACGTCATGGTGGATAAAGGAGATCTCTAAATGTTCTTCAAGATGGATTTTAAGGGTCCACATTATTCAAGGATACTTGGAGTTATGTAGTCAGTTCGGATATATTTTAGAGGCTAGTTAATTTTTGGTGGAATCCTGAGTTACCATATATAGGTATTTTGGATGTTAATATTTTTGAAATTTGGGACTTAGACTTTATAAGACCATTTCCATCATTTAATGTGAATGAGTACATCTTAGTTGTGGTTGATTATGTGTCTAATTGGGTTAAGGTTGTATCACTTCCCAATAGTCATGCCAATACTGTAATACAAATTTTCAGAAATAATATATTTTCTAGATTTGGCATGCCAAGAGAATTCATAACTAATATTGGAACGCACTTTAATAATTAAAATATTATGGTTATAGTTGAAAAATATTTACACACCCATAAGATTAGAACAACATACTATCCATAGTCTAGAGGTTAGGTATAAATCACAAATATGTAGTGGAACCAAATCATAGAGAAAACTATCTCAAAATATAGGAATGCCTGATCTCTGAAATTAAATGAATATATTTGGGAATAAAAAACAACTTTCAAAACCCCTCTTGGTATATCTCCATGCAGACTATTTTTTTGAATTTTTTTTCATTTTCCTGTAGAGTTGTAGCAGAAACCATTTTAGGACGTTACACCCTAAAATTTTTTTTTTATAATTTTTGGAGAGACGATACTACTAGAATTGAGTTATCTTGATTATATGAGGAGAGAGTCTTATTACAACTCTAGGATAAACAAGGATATGTTAAAAATAAATTCATTATTCTATCATTAAAAATATATAATATAAACCCAGACTGCTGGTCCCAATCTTTAATTCCTAACTCAATCTCTATCCAAGTAAGTGGATATATAAGGGTTCTGGAACTTTTTCAAATGATAGATTCTCAAATAATATATTTTTTGATATTGTAGGAGAATAAGACAAGTCAATTATTGTTAATGTTCAAATAGTCAAATTATATTTTGGAGGCCTAACATAGGACATAACTGCCATTTATGATTCTATCATTCAGAATAGATAATTTAAAACTAGACTAAAGTTCCCCTCATTAATTTTTTACTTAATATCCTACCATGTAAGTTGATATCTAAGTGGTATTTTAATTTTTCAGTTGATATAGTCTCGAAGAATAGATATCTTAATCGTTTTTCGTGCTTCATTGGAGTCAACCCATGGTTTGCCTGTGTTTTTACTTTTGTTATTAATTTTTAAATAAAATCAAACTTTTTTCAATTCTTCCTATCTCTATTTCTATTGGATATAAGTTTTTTTATGTTTGGTATGTGTATTTATGTGTGACTCTACTGTTAGTACCAATAGTGGAGCATAATTTATCATGTTCTTCAATTTTGAGGGAATTTATTATCATTGATTCTTTGGATCATAATAAATTAAGAAATTTAGTTAATATTAATTCTCCATCTCTTTTAAGTAACATTTATGAAAAATCAGGTCATTAGTAAGTCACTTTTCCCTTTGAGTCACTATTCTACAATCGGTGGTAAGTCACCAAAACAGTGATTCACTAGTGCAGTAGTGGTGATGTGCCGTTGATTTTTTTGGTGTTGTAAGAAAATTTTTTTCATGTGTTTATCTATTGATGTATATTCTGCATTTCTTTTTTTCATTGATTTTAAATTTATTCACTATTAGAAATTTTCTGTGGGAAAAATTTCCACTGTCTTGTTGTTCTTTTAATAGGGTTTTTGGCACATATTTTTTTGCTCTATTGTGCATCTATTTGAATTGAAATATTGAAATTTCTTACACCCTATTCACTATATATTAATCCTTTTCATGTAACATTCTTAAACATAATTAAAAAATACTAGCCATTATCTCAAATTATTATGTATGTGAAACTGTTAATAATCTACTTGTTGAAATAAATATACATTTTGAACTTTAATGTGACCATTGAACATGTCATTAACAAACATCAATAAATATTGGTTTGAACTCTAAAATTCAAATTCTTATTCATCAACTTTTGTATTCAACTTTAGAGATAATAATAGATTGTATATGTTAGTGAGGGGGCCAAAAAATGATTATGCTGAGCTAATCTATGCTTTAATCCCATCAAATCCCATTCCCTTAATTATTTTGTTAAAAAATGTACTATTTTACAAATTTGTTTCATAATTTTAATTTCTTTATGACTTTATTTGTATTTCAAATAAGTATTTCCTAAGGACAATTACTTTTTTGATGTTTGGGAGTTTCTATAAATTTAAAATTGAAGATAAATTATATGAATTGTGAATATGATTACTGCTTTTAAGAATTACTCTTTAGAAACTATGTTTTAGAGTGATATTGGATATATTCTAATGAATTTATGATCATAACCATAGAAAACAAGATGATTGAACTTCATTCCAGGGAACTACATTTTCCATTACTTTAAAATAGGTAAATCTCCTCAGTGATAAAATTTAAATGGTATTCATATAAATATTTAGAAAATGGATTAAAATGGTCATTTCTGAACCCATGTTGAACCTCTAAGACATTAAGAAATAAGTTTGTGTGTGTGTGTTTAATCCCTCAGTACAACTATAATAAGAGCATATACACAGTGTTATGAACCAGATACATGGATTGGTAAAAATTAAAAGAATTATATGAAGTCCCTAGTTTTATAAAAAAAGTTCATTAAGGTGAGGGAAATTGTTAATTCTAGATCAATAAGGGGAAATTTCATTTATATGAAACCAAATAAGTTGTACAAATAAGTGACTAAAAAATTAACTTAATTTGTTTCCTTTTAGAACATAAGAGAATGTCATACTATAAGGTACCTTTTTATGTTCTTAATTGCACTTATATTTAAATATTTATCACTCGTTTATATAGAACTTCATCTTCAATTGAAATAAATCAGTTGGAAGCTTCATATATGATGTCAGACATCCTAAACAATGACGGATTCTTTGTTCCATTGATTACATGTATATATTTGAAATTGTACAGTACCACTTTTTAAAATTTCATATCAAAATCCTAATAACCAGTTTTTCCCTCTGTTTTTAATTGAATTAGCATGTTTCTATATGAGCTTGTTTTTCTAAAAAAATATTTTTACCTTATAAAAATATTATAAATCATAGAATTTATTGATAAAATCATTAATTATGTGTGTCTGAATTTGATATTCCCTTAAAATGGATGATTTTCATCATCTTTTATAAATTTTGATTATAATTTAATTAGTAATTTTAGGTATTTTTTTACTTATTTCGATATAAAAATTTTAAAGTTCAATTCTTTATTTAACTCATTTTTTATAACTAATTTTGAATTTTTTCCATTAAAATTATTATTTTTCTCTTACAACTCTAGTCCTCTATTTAATAGTTTATGTTTATATTCTCCTTATCATAATAATATCACAGAGTTTATTTTTATTAAATGATCAATTAATAAAAGTATTTAAATTTAATTATTTATATTTTTAATTTATCATTTAATATTTTAAATTTTTTATATATAATAAATTAACTTTATTCCATCTCAATATTTTCACTAAATAATTTTAATTTATTATTTTAATTAAATATAAAATTTTTCAAATTGTTATTTTAAATTTTGGTTGTTTATAATTCAACTTATGTTTTAGTTTTTAGTATTTTGTTTTGAATTTATTAATTAGTTAACCATTTTAATTTTAATTTATCCATTTTTTCTAAATTCATGTTTTATTTATTTAATTAATTTATTTAACACTTTTAAATTTTAATTTATTTAATTATAAATTATGTTAAATCAAAATTTTTATTTCATAAATAACAACTCACTATCTGGACTCGCACAATGGTGACGCATTGAGACATCGCTAGACTTTTACCTTCGCTACAAATGACATCCCTCCAGGAAACTTCTTTCACAATTACAGTAAAACCCAATGGTGGCTCAAAACACAACACCATATTTTGAAAACCCCCACACCTCCATATGCATTCCCCAGATGACAAACAACAAGTCTTTCCCCACGTTTTCAGCATCCAACAACCTTGCAATGAGATTCCATCAATTTTAAGATTTTGTATCCTCTAGGATAAGGCATCCTCATCATTACCTCTGCTTGCACTGCATATCATCACACCACCATCCATCATTCTCCATGATACACCATCAAACATTCAACCACACTTCCATTGAGCAAAGTGTTGTCACAACAAGGACTCAGATCTATGATCTTCTGTAAAGGAATTTTCCATAGCTCACCATCGAGAGTCTTTACTGCCAATAGCTGAGGAGCTATTGAGATCCATGGATGAGCCTTCTAGGGGAAGCCTCCTAAAACATCTCCCATGTGACGCAGGTTAAGCAGGGCTCAACAGAGAAAGAACAAAGTAAAATAAAATTGAAATATCGATAAAAAATAAAAAAAATAGTAATTAAAATATAATAGATAAATAAAAAATGAAATTAATAATTAAAATTATACAATAGAATTAAATAAACAATTATTTAATAAAACTATTTAAAAAACATTCTTCTTATAAAAATAATTTTTAAATTTAACAAATAAATTTGTAAATTTTATAATAGTGCTATTATAAAATATAATATTTATATAATAATTAAATTAAATTAATTAATAATGAATTAATTCCATTAAAAAAACACACATTATTCAATTAATTAACTAATTATTCATATATAAAAGATATATATTTTAATCACGTAAAATATTGTGTTATTTATTCTTTGGTTTAACGGTGTAGATACACACCATAGGAGGAATCTCGTGCATATTCATCTTAACAATTTTAGTTACATTCAATTATGTGTAATTGATCATGTCACGTGGAAGTCATGAGGGTGTAGTACGTGGATAGTGAAAAAGAAAAGGATTAACCTGAATTGATGGAAGATGTGAGAGACAAACAATATGAAAATAGAGGACTTTTAAATTAAGGTGAATGAATGATTTGAGATGACTAATGAGTTTGATTCGATACTACGGTGGAGTAGTTCATAAATAATTCATGGAGTATGAGACCTGAAGACCATGTGAAGCAGGAGAATAGAATAAAATCACCATTGAGAGGCAGATTTCATCTCCTTTTCATTTCAAATTCTTTAACCTATAATCGAATAGTTTCAATTTTTTCCATATTATTATAGTATTAATACATTGACATTTGGTAATTTAATTTTTAACTGGTCTATTTCTTTCTCTTCTTCACATGATTATTCAAACAAGTATCAGATTCAATTTGTGAAGTTAAATGTAATTCTTAAAATTGAAATTCTTTTTACACCATAATAACATCACTTCAAAAAACCATGATCTTTTGAACATAAATAACATATATGAATCTCTTTAGAAAAAAATTCATTTTTTATTGATTAAAATGGTTATATTTACTCTAGCATCTTTTCTTGATTTTTTTGGATTGGTTACTATAGTTGTGGTGATATTCTAGTATCGTTTAACTATGTGATTAATCTCTAGTAGAGGGATATTAAATAATCATTTTTCGTGTTGATGAATTAAATATCAATATTGTAATGGTGTTATAATCACATCTAGTAGAGTTATATTCCTTGGGATTGTTTCTTGATTATAATTTCATCAGTTTAAATTCATGTGTCTGATTCACTGTGATTTGTACTCATCATAATGACTTCTATTTTCTATTTTTTCAACGAAAGATATAACTTTATGATTACTTTTATACCAAAAAATATAAAAAAATTAAAAATTCTAAATGAAAATTCACTCATTGTTAACAACAATGGAGTCTATTTTGAAAAACTGGTCACTCAAAAAAAAATAGGCTTCCTTTAGTGATTGACACTACATACCACTTTACTGTAGTTTGTAGGAATTATAAATTTTTAGTGTTTGACCTGTATTCAATGACGTACATGTCAATATCTCAAAACATTCATTTCCAAAAAAACATTATGGTTTTAATATTTAGTTAATAATGGAAAATCATAAACTAAAAACATCCATTTCGTCCATAACTAATAGACATTATCTCACTATATTGGAATCCTAATAATCAATATTAATTTGTCAAAATCCCTTATAAATTCTCTATAGAAGGGATTTTTTATATATATTTAGTCTAATTTTATTTATAACCACATTGAAATGGAATCCTAAAAAGGATGAGATGAAATCAACTAAAAATGTAACCATAAGTGAAACTAATAAATGATCATAATTTAGAATAATATGATCATAGATAGTAAAATGGAAAAGATAATAATAAAATAATTTTCAAATAAAATCTACCGAAAAAATGATATACTCATTGATAATAATGGAAATAAAAAATATCACATGGATAATAATAATTGAATCCATAAATATGAAATGAAAAATGACAGATAATAAGTTGCATTCTGTAACGCCCTGACCCCAGTTACCCAGAGTCGGTGCATTATTACATAACATTGGTATGATCACAAGAAAGATCAAATCTCGAAAGACCGATTGGTTTAGTAGTCTTGGAAACACTAGATATATTCATAAGTCTTACATTACATCATAAAATGAAAAACTACTACAACAACATATTGTCTCCATAATCCACACTCATATCCCCACATAATATCCCTACAGGTCATTCATAATTTACTTCTTCACTTCCTGGGAAAAATAAAAAATAAAAAAGGGGTGAGCTCAAATGCCCAGTAAGGATAACAATATAGCGGAAACTTTCATAAATAAGAATAAACATTTAAGGCAATGTATAACTAAAACAAAAGCCTTTTAAACTTGAACTTTTAACATAGTATGGCATAAATAAAATGAGATAATTCCATTTACTTATTCACATGGTTATTCTACTAATCGAATAATCACATGCAAAATCAATAACCACTTTAATAATGATGGAATGCATAATGCCAGACTATCATAACCACATAGCCAAGGCCTCGTGCCAAGACAACAAATAAGATTTTGTCAAGGCCTTGTGCCAAGACACTAGTTTCTCTCATGAGACCTACCGATGCATCGAGGAGCTATAGCGGGCTCCACCCGTCACATATTAAGTCCAATCCATTCCCATATGAAAAGGTTTAAACATAACATAAACATTCGTATTAAAACTAGCATACGAAATGTCAATACATTCACCATAAACTATGAATGGTATAAAAATAGCACATCCACAGTCAAACATATCAAAAAACCTTCAATACAATATAGAAGTTTTGTATCATAATAAATAAACTTCAAATAATCTTAAAATCCATCAAAGGATGTTGACATAGATGAAATCAAAATTCTTTTTAAAGAAATATCTCATTTTATTTTGAAATCATTTAAGATCCATATAAAATAAAACATTTTCTTTGAAAATATTCTTATAATCTTGTAAGGTAAGCTTTGAAGATTTTATAACGGCGGAAAATAGCCGCACCTGCCGTATAAGTTAAAAAAACATTCTTACCTTAATTCTGTCGAAAAGGTTAAAAAGGACCTTATTTTGAAAACGACGGAAAGATTCTGTTATAAACCTCTTATAAAATGTCAAACAATGTTATAAAGGACTTTAACTCATATTCTTGTAAATAATAAATATGTTTTGAAATACATTTCGAAGAAATATGGAGGTGGATGATAAAGAAATCCCAGTAGATTATTACGTATAAACAACCTCGGATAATGAAGAGATTGTGAAATAACCCTTACATTGTACTTTTCCTTGGTTGGGGTAGGTTAACCTCCTGTATAATGGTGAAATAATTTTTATTAAATTATACAAGAATCATATATATTAATATGATATCATATATGATCTTTTAACATTGATTTGTTAATAATATCTTAGAATTATCGTCGTTTCGGGTGTTAACTTACTCATTTTCTTCTATATGTTTTGTTACATAAGCCTTGTTTGTTGTATCTTATTCATATCCAAAATGATATCAAGTCCTTAAACATCATTTTTAAATCATCAAATGATTATTATACTTGAATGGATACGATGGAGAATGAATCTCATCGCGTTCGTGGAGACGGCAGTCCGTACGTACGCACGAGCGACAATATCATTCTTTTGATATTAAAATAGTATATAAATGGATGGTATACCATATATAAAGAATAATTAACATGTTATATTTATTATTTACATGAGTTACACATCATTATTATACCCATCCAAATAATAATATGTTGAATAACAATTACACCACGACGTGGAGACGGTAAGCCGTACGTACGCACGTATGGTGACATGTTATTCAAAGGGTGGATAGAATACTGAATATGGTTGTACCATATTTATAATAACATCACAGTATATGTAAGATACTGGAGTTATTATTTTAGAATGGTAAGAACAAAGAAAGAAGAAGTGGAAGAAGAAAGGAACTTGAAAAGGGGTGGAGAAAACATTACCTCTTCTTCGGGTTCTTCCTTTTGATTTGATCAAAAGGGCTCCTTAGGTTGGCTTTATGATCAAACTAAGGCCTCTAGGTTGTAGTTAGGGATGTTGGGAGAGTATTGGGGAAGATTTTGGCCAAACCAAAATCCTTTGAACGTGTGAAGAAATGAGAAGGAGGAGTGCCCTTTTATAAGAGGGGTGAGGGGAACCTTTGGAAAAACTAGAAATATTAATTTATAATAAATTCATATTCGGTTTCTAATGGCTCCAAAGTTGATTATTCAAAGGTTAAGGTGGGGATAGGTCGGAAAACACTCAACCAATATAATTTAGACAGGTTTGGGTACTTATATTAACCTTATCTTTAAGTATTAACTCTAAGTTAATTAGTTTCACTTTTACAATGTCTGTTTGTATTTTTATATAATACGGTTAATAAACTTACTATATTCATCAAAGCGACCCCTAAATGGTCCATTAATGATGAACCTATCATGATATAAGTCTCTTGGCCGAACCTCAGATTTTTAGGAATTTAATATCAATTAATAATATAATAGTTGTTTTTAGAACTCTTTTATGTCAATTTTGACACTATTCAATAGTTGATTTATGTGAAACTCATAACAGATTGATTACTTCAAAAAAAGTCAATTAAATCAATCCTAATATATCATATTATCCTATAAAATTAGTTTAATTCATTAAAAGTTTCATATTATATTTATTTGGGTATTTATAATATCAATTATTTTAATTTTTCACTATTATATTAATTACTGCATCATCATTGTGTCATAAATAAAATAAAATATTTAATTCTAAAAATTATAAATAAAATATAATTATGTAGGAAATCTTTTTATCTTTCTAATTAATATTTATAACTTAAAATCCAACATATATAACCCTATGTAACAATTTTTGTTCTAAAAGATATATGCTTGTGTCATTTTTGTATTCATTTTAACTTAATTAAAATAAAGTGTCATTATCACTTACAAGTGGATCAATGAGGTCCCAAAATCGACCCAAAGATGCCCATGGTCGACCATGTATCAACCAATAGGGTTAATACACGTTTTAGGGTAATTTAGTATTATTATAATTTTATTTTTAACCCTTATTTACCGGATTTACCCTTAACCATGGTAAATAAAATATTTACCGCAGTAATTATTCAAAATGTCTAAAAATAAAAGTTACCTATTTACACAATTTGAAAATCCTGATTCCAAATATGGAATCCATTTTCCTAAATTTATAACACAGAAGTGGCAGAAATTAATTTAAAATTAATTCCCGCTGTCAAAACAAAAAGCGTGTTTTTAAGAGATAATAACTATCAAAAGATTGACACTTGTTTATGTTCGGTTTAATTGTAAAATTATGACCAATGACCAACATTATATTAAATGGTAAAAATATATTATAAATATATTTTAAAACTACTAAAATTAATAATTTATCACTATTAATTATTTTGATTAAAAAAGTTGTTTTTAATTAAAATTTAGTAATTTTCACTATTCATCAAAATATGAAAGTTATCCGAAAAGTACCAAAATTTCACCTTAGGCTAAATTAGATATTCCGAATCCAAAAATGAAGTCCATTTTGAAATATAAAATATATATAATTTTAAAAAGTAGGTATTATTATTCATAACGGCTAGTTTGATTGGTTGTTAGAACTCGGTGTTGCGTACAACACACGCTATCGCATTATTCAAAAAGAAGCGTACCATAGAAGCTTGGGGTGTTACATTCTCCCCACCTTCAAATAATTTCGTCCTCGAAATTTCTAGAATACTATCGCATGAAAAGACTCGGGTGGTTCTTCATCATACGTTCCTCGGGTTCCCACGTTGCCTCTTCCATCTTATGGTTTCTCCACAAAACATTTACCAGACGCGTCGTCCGGTTTCTCAGTACTTGTTCTCTCGTATCAAGAATACTGACGGGCTCTTAACAATAGGAAAGATCGGGTTCTTGTTCTAATTCTTCATAGGTGAGTACATGCGTTGGATCAGGCATGTATTTCCTCAACAGAGAGACGTGGAATACATCGTGAACTTTGGAGAGACTTGGAGGCATTGCCAATCAGTAAGCTACAACCCCAATTCGTTCTAGAATTTCGAAAGGTCCGATGTACTTGGACTCAATTTACCTTTCTTACCAAAATGTATGACTCCCTTCCACGGAGATACCTTCAGGAAAACATGATCACCGACTTGAAATTCCAAATCCTTCCTTCGATTATCGGCATAGCTCTTCTGCCTACTTTGAGCTACTTTGATGTGATTTTGGATTACTTTCACCTTTTCCACCGTTTCCTCCACCAGTTCTGGGCCTACAAGTTATCTTTCACCAACGTCATCCCAACAGGTTGGTGTACGACATCTCTTTCCGTATAACGCTTCATATGGTGCCATCTGAATACTCGAATGGAAGCTATTGTTATAGGAAAATTCTACCAGAGGTAAATATTGATCCCACATACCCTGAAAGTCAAGTGAGCAAGATCTCAACATGTCTTCTAAGGTTTGAATAGTCCGTTCTGATTGTCCGTCTGTCTGGGGGTGGTATGCAGTGCTCAAATGATGTTCAGTATCCAGGGGTTTCTGAAGACTTTTCCAGAATCTTGAAGTAAAACGGGGATCACGATCAGAAAAAATCGATAGGGGTACTCCATGAAGTCTCACAACTTCATTAATATATAGTCTTGCTAGACGTTCCAGGGGTAGATCTTCTCTTATAGCAAGAAAATGTGCTGACTTGGTAAGACGATCATCAATAACCCATATTGCATCGTTCCTTCTAGGAGTCTTCGGTAGCCCCATGACAAAGTCCATCGTAATATTGTCCCATTTCCACTCCGGTATGGAAAGAGGTTGCATGACTCCTCCAGGCTGTTGCCTTCCAGCTTTCACTTGTTGACAAACCATACATCTTGACACAAAATCAGCAATCCCCCTCTTCATGTTGTCCCACCAAAAATGTTCCTTCAAATCTCTATACATTTTGGTGCTCCCAGGGTGTATAGAGAAATTGGAACTATGAGCATCATCCAGCAATTCCCTTTTTAGATCAGGTATATCGGGAACACAAAGTCTCTTCCCAAATTTCAAAATTCCATCTTCATACACAAAGTCTCTCAATCTCCCATCATTCACAGCTTTAATCTTCTTTTGAAATTCTTCATCATCGGTCTGAGTACTCTTAATCCTTTCTATTAAAGATGGTTTGGAAACCATTTGAAAAAAGAAAAGATGATTCGCCTTCCCTAGTTATTCCCATGTCCATATTCACTAGATCCATGAAAATTGGATCCCTTTCAATTCTCATATTGTTCAAAACTCCATGGTCTATTCTACTCAAAGCATCTGCCACCTTGTTTTCTTTCCCCGGGTGGTAGTGTATCGTGCAATCATAATCCTTGAGTAATTCAACCCATCTCCTTTGCCTCATGTTGAGTTCTTTTTGTGAGAAAATATACATCAAACTCTTGTGATCAGTATAATTCTCACATTTTCACCATAGAGGTAGTGCCTCCATATCTTCAAAGCAAAGATCACAGCTGCTAACTCGAGATCATGAGTAGGATATTTTGTTCATGAATTTTCAACTGTCATGATGCATAGGCAATAACTCTATCATTCTGCATAAGGACACAACCAAGTCCTTTCTTCGATGCATCACTATAAATAACGAACCCATCATTCCCCGATGGTAGAGTCAATATAGGAGCATTGACTAATCTTTTCTTCAGTTCTTCAAAACATTCTTCACACTCTTTTGTCCAAACAAATTTAACCCCTTTACGTGTGAGATTCGTTAATGGGTTAGCCAATCGGGCAAAATTCTGGATGAAACGTCGATAATAACCTGCCAAACCAATAAAATTTCGTACCTCAGTTATACTCGTAGGTGTTGGCCATTCTTGGATTGCCTTGGTCTTAGAAGGATCAACAGAGATTCCATCGTTAGAGACAATATGGCCAAGAATAGAAATCTCCTGAAGCCAGAATTCACACTTGCTAAACTTCCCATATAATTCATGCCTCCTGAGAGTCTTCAAGATAATGCGCAAGTGATTTTCATGATCTTCGTAGGTTTTGGATTATACCAAGATATCATCAATAAATACCACCACAAATTCATCGAGATACTCCTTGAAAACTCTATTCATCTGATCCATGAATACAGAGGGTGCATTAGTCAATCCAAAAGGCATTACAGTAAACTCGTAATGCCCGTACCTGGTTCGAAATGCTGTCTTTGGAATGTCTTCCTTCTTTACACACAACTGATGGTATCCAGATCGAAGGTCAATCTTTGAAAAGTATTGAGCTCCATGTAGTTGGTCAAATAAATCATCAATACGAGGTAGGGGATACTTGTTCTTTATCGTTATAGAATTGATCTCCCTGTAGTCGATACATAACCTCATAGATCCATCTTTCTTTTTAACAAAAAGAACAGGGGCTAACCATGGAGAAACACTAGGGCGAATAAATGCCTTATTACTCAATTCCTCTAGTTGTTTCTTTAGTTCAACTAATTCTACAGTGGCCATTCTATAAGGGGTCTTCGATATAGGCCTTGATCCAGGAATTAAATCAATGGAAAACTCAACTTCTCATTCTGGAGGATGTCCAGGTAAATCTTCCGGAAATAAATCTACAAATTCATTCACAACAGGTACATCCTCTATTTGAACATTCCATTCCACACCCACAGTTATTTCATTCTCTTCCTCCCCAATAATTGAATTTAGTTGAGCTATTGATGGTGGATCTAAATAAGAATTAGGTGGTGACGATTCTTCTCTAAAGATAAGGTGTTCTTTATCATTATCATCAAGAATCGTAACCTCTTTCTTCTTACAATAAATCTTCGCATCATTGTCCGAAAGCCAGTCCATACTGAGGATTATGTCAAACTCAATTATAGGTATGACGATGAGATCAGCAGATAACGAACATTTATGTGCTCTAATGGGGACTGATTCACAAAACTTTGTTGCAATGATACCTACCTTAGGAGTTTTAACTGACAACTCCTTTGTTAAATCAAATTGGAAATATCTAATTTTCTTAGCAAACTGGGAAGATATGAAACAATGCGATGATCCAGAATCAAATAATGCATTTGCTAAACTTGAGGAAACCATTAAATTACCTGCCACCACGTCTTTCGGAGCTTCTACCTCAGCAGTAGTGATAGCATAAGCTTGGCCTTGATCCCTTGGCCTTTTCTGAGGTAAGTTCTCCTGACGCTTAGGATATTCATTCGCATAATGTCCCATCTCCCTGAAATTGTAGCACTGAACGTTAGTGGCTTCCTTTTTCCCTTTGCAATCACGAGCTTGGTGGCCTTTTTCACCACACTTTTAACAGACTCCCATTCCCTTCAAGAAAGCACCGGGGTGTTTATTCCCACATTTACCACAGGATGGATATTCAACCTTTCCTTTCTTCCCCTTATTTCCATTCCCAGATTGATCAGCAGGCCTCTTCTTCTCTTGCTTTGCTTTAAAGTCATAAGACTTAAAGAATTCCTTTTCGGTCTTGATAGCACATGAGACAATGTCTTCGTACGATGAAAAGTATTGTGAGACTAATGCTCGACGGAGAAATGGTTTTAACCCATCAAAGAAACGATCAATATTACTTCTTTGGTTACTTATATAATCACTAGAGTACCTTGCTAACCTTGTAAAGTTAGCCTCATACTTTGTGACATTCTCATCCTCCTTTTGTCTCAGACTTAGAAATTGCCTTTCCATATCTGCTCGATGGTCGTGAGGAAAGTATTTTTCTAAAAACAGATTTTTGAACTCCCTCCATTCCATATTTGATACTTCATCATCTTCCTTCGTATTTTGAATCAATGACCACCGTTGATCAGCATCTCCAGTGAGGCAGTAAACTGCCATGATAACTTTTTCCCTTTCACTGCTCCCCAAAGCCTGAAATATTTTTTCTAGGGAAAATATCCATTGCTCAGCTACTAAGGGATTTGTACTCCCATTGAACATTGGTGGTTTTTGCCTCATGAATCGATCTAACATTGATCCTCCACGTTGCGGATCAGGGTGCTCCATACGGGTAAGGATATTATTCATAACCTGAGTAAGTTGTCCCAGTATGGTGATTAGCTAATCGGCTCCAGTTGCATCACCAGCTCCAATATAATTATCTTGAGCAGGAGGGAAATCCCTACATGGAGTGCGTGCATTGATACTGTTTCCATTTCTTCCACTAGGCACCATTTCTAAACAATGGCATAAACTAGATCAGTTTATGAATCAAAATACATAATCCCATACTTATAAAACACTTAACAAAAATTGAACTATTTATGGATATAATCCATAATCATAAGAATGTTTTCTTTGAGGAATTATATACTCATAATCCCTTTAAAATGATTTGTAAAGAAAAATGAGAGTTATCCTAAGCATATCCCCCGGGAGTGTTGTAACCAAGAGTGCAGCAAGGCCCGTTGTCGTGCACCAGTTCCCGTTCGAGTCTAGCTCAAAGCGGTGTTTTCGGGTTTTACCCCTAGGTACATCTGTGCCAGAGCCGCCTCTACCTGCTCGTATCCAGACAGGGATGTATTGCTCGGAAAACTCAAAAAATATCTACAATACCAAAATTCTAGGATGTTCTTCTATACTAATCCTCAAAGTTCATCTTAGGTCTACGTGCTCTAATCAGAGTTTATCTAAATCTAGCTTCCAAGGTTTGTACTAAACTTCCTCTGATACCAACTGTAACGCCCCGACCCCAGTTACCCAGAGTCGGTGCATTATTACATAACATTGGTATGATCACAAGAAAGATCAAATCTCGAAAGACCGATTGGTTTAGTAGTCTTGGAAACACTAGATATATTCATAAGTCTTACATTACATCATAAAATGAAAAACTACTACAACAACATATTGTCTCCATAATCCACACTCATATCCCCACATAATATCCCTGCAGGTCATTCATAATTTACTTCTTCACGTCCGGGGAAAAATAAAACATAGAAAAGGGGTGAGCTCAAATGCCCAGTAAGGATAACAATATAGCGGAAACTTTCATAAATAAGAATAAACATTTAAGGCAATGTATAACTAAAACAAAAGCCTTTTAAACTTGAACTTTTAACATAGTATGGCATAAATAAAATGAGATAATGCCATTTACTTATTCACATGGTTATTCTACTAATCGAATAATCACATGCAAAATCAATAACCACTTTCATAATGATGGAATGCATAATGCCAGACTCTCATAACAACATAGCCAAGGCCTCGTGCCAAGACTACAAATAAGAATTTGTCAAGGCCTTGTGCCAAGACACTAGTATGTCTCATGAGACCTACCGATGCATCGAGGAGCTATAGCGGGCTACACCCGTCACATATTAAGTCCAATGCATTCCAATATGAAAAGGTTTAAACATAACATAAACATTCGTATTAAAACTAGCATACGAAATGTCAATAATTTCACCATAAACTATGAATGGTATAAAAATAGCACATCCACAGTCAAACATATCACAAAACCTTCAATACAATATAGAAGTTTTGTATCATAATAAATCAACTTCAAATAATCTTAAAATCCATCAAAGGATGTTGACATAGATGAAATCAAAATTCTTTTTAAAGAAATATCTCCTTTTATTTTGAAATCATTTAAGATCCATATATAAAATAAAACATTTTCTTTGAAAATATTCTTATAAGCTTGTAAGGGAAGCTTTTAAGATTTTCTAATGGCAGAAAATATCCGCACCCGCCGTATAAGTTAAAAAAAACATTCTTACCTTAATTCTGTCGAAAAGGTTAAAAAGGACCTTGTTTTGAAAACGACGGAAAGATTCCTTTATAAACCTATTATAAAAAGTCAAACAATGGTATAAATCACTTTAACCCATATTCTTGTAAATAATAAATATGTTTTGAAATACATTTTGAAGAAACATGGATGTGGATGATAAAGAAATCCCAGTAGATTATTACGTATAAACAATCTCGGATAATGAAGAGATTGTGAAATAACCCTTACCTTGTACTTTTCCTTGGTTGGGGTAGGTTATCCTCCTGTATAATGGTGAAATAATTGTTATTAAATTATACAAGAATCATATATATTAATATGATATCATATATGATCTTTTAACATTTATTTGTTAATAATATCTTAGAATTATCGTTGTTTCGGGTGTTAACTTACTCATTTTCTTTTATATGTTTTGTTACATAAGCCATGTTTGTTTTATCTTATTCATATCCAGAATGATATAAAGTCCTTAAACATCATTTTTAAATCATCAAATGATAATTATACTTGAATGGATATGATGTAGAATGAATCTCATCGCGTTCGTGGAGACGGTAGTCCGTACGTACGCACGAGCGACAATATCATTCTTTTGATATTAATATAATATATAAATGGATGGTATATCATATATAAAGAATCATTAACATGTTATATTTATTATTTACATGAGTTACACATCATTATTATACCCATCCAAATAATAATATATTGAATAACAATTACACTACGACGTGGAGACGGTAAGCCGTACGTACGCACGTATGGTGACATGTTATTCAAAGGGTGGATAGAATACTGAATATGGTTGTACCATATTTATAATAACATCAAATTATATGTAAGATACTGGAGTTATTATTTTAGAATGGTAAGAACAAATAAAGATGAAGTGGAAGAAGAAAGGAACTTGAAAAGGGGTGGTGAAAACATTACCTCTTCTTCGGGTTCTTCCTTTTGATTTGATCAAAAGGGCTCCTTAGGTTTGCTTTCTGATCAAACTAAGGCCTCTAGGTTGTATTGAGGGATGTTGGGAGAGTATTTGGGCAGAGTTTGGCCGAACCAAAAGGATTTGAAGGTGTGAAGAAATGAGAAGGAAGAGTTCCCTTTTATAAGAGGGGTGAGGGGCACCATTGGAAAAGCTAAAATATTAATTTATAATAAATTCATATTAGGTTTATAATGGCTCCAAAGTTGATTATTCAAAGGTTAAGGTGGGGATAGGTCGCAAACCACTCAACCAATAGAATTTAGACAGGCGTGGGTACTTATATTAACCATATCTTTAAGTATTAACTCTAAGTTAATTAGTTTCACTTTTACAATGTCTCTTTGTATTTTTATATAATATGGTTAATAAACTTACTATATACATCCAAGAGACCCCCAAGTGGTCCATTAATGATGAAACTATCATGATATAAGTCTCTTGGCCGAAACATAGATTTTTATGAATTTAATATCAATTAATAATATAATATTTGTTTTAAGAACTCTTTTATGTCAATTTTGACACTATTCAATAGTTGATTTTTGTGAAACTCATAACAGATTTATTACTTCTAAAAAAGTCAATTAAATCAATAATAATATATCATAGTATCCTAGAAAATTAGTTTAATTCATTAAAAGTTTCATATTATATTTATTTGGGTATTTATAATATCAATTAGTTTAATTTTTCACTATTAAAGTAATTACTGCATCATCATTGTGTCATAAATAAAATAAATTATTTAATGTCTAAAAATTATAAATAAAATATCAATATGTAGGAAATCTTTTTATATTTCTAATGAATATTTATAATCTAAAATCCAACATATATAACCCTATGTAACAATTGTTTTTCTAAAAGATATATGCTTGTGTCATTTTTGTATTCATTTTAACTTAATTAAAATAAAGTGTCATTATCACTTACAAGTGGATCCATGGGGTCCCAAAATCGACCCAAAGATTCCCATGGTCGACCATGTATCAAAAAATAGGGTTAATACACGTTTTAGGGTAATTTAGTATTATTATAATATTATTTTTTAACCCTTATTTACCGGATTTACCCTTAACCATGGTAAATAAAATATTTACCGCAGTAATTATTCAAAATGTCTAAAAATAAAAGTTACCTATTTACAAAATTTGAACATCCTGATTCCAAATATGGAATCCATTTTCCTAAATTCAAAACACAGAAGTGGCAGAAATTAATTTAAAATTATTTCCCGCTGTCAAAACAAAAAGCGTGTTTTTAAGAGATAATAACTATCAAAAGATTGACACTTGTTTATGTTCGGTTTAATTGTAAAATTATGTCCAATGACCAACATTATATTAAATGGTAAAAATATATTCTAAATATACTTTAAAACTACTAAAATTCATAATTTATCACTATTAATTATTTTGATTAAAAAAGTTGTTTTTAATTAAAATTTAGTAATTTTCACTATTCATCAAAATATGAAAGTTATCCGAAAAGTACCAAAATTTCACCTTAGGCTAAATTAGATATTCCGAATACAAAAATGAAGTCTATTTTGAAATATAAAATATATATAATTTTAAAAAGTAGGTATTACTATTCATAACGGCTAGTTTGATTGTTTGTTAGAACTCGGTGTTGCGTACAACACACGCTGTCGCATTATTCAAAAAGAAGTGTACCGTAGAAGCGTGGGGTGTTACACATTCCCTTATCTGAGAAATCATTATATTTGAATTCATGATATTATTATCAAGCTCAAGTGCCTTGGAAATATAATTTTCTGTGAAAACATACAGTAAAATACCCATGGAAGTATTATTTATGAGGCACATCAATGCATCAAGCGGATATCAAAAACTTCTTCCCACTAGTAACTATTTAATTCTAATGAATTCATTATATAATAAAATTAATATAAAATATCTAATAAACATTAACAATAATCACCCATATAAGAATAATATATATACCATATTTCAATATAAAATCAACCTGCCTTAGCTGTTAATAATTATTTGAATGGAGCCAACACATATAAGGATTGTCAAATTTTCACTGGTAGATAAATGGAATCACATTATCATAATCCATTTTGAGATATTAGGTTAATGGTTTAAAAATATGATATCCCCATTATAATAATATAAACATAGAAGGGTATTGACATTGATGGACAACACCATCGACAAAGAAATATTATTTTAGGGCTACCACACAAGAATTGATTAAGAATATATTTCTTTGTTACCATGAGATAACTCACAATAATATATAAACAGAATAACATAATATACGGTATATCATGAAACATTTGTCCCATTATGGTAATTTAATCGGAATATTAAAAAGAAAATGGAAGATAAATTATAATAGCCTTTTCAGATAATAATTTTTATGTTTTGGAAAACATAAAGTAACGGGCCACTTCTAAAAGTAATATTGAAAATGTTAAAGTGAAAATATTGAAACTATTTTTACAGCCTATCCTATTGGTTCTTATTCTTTGATTCCTCAAGCCCAACTCCAATAGGTCAGGGGCTGACAACTAGCACTGAGTAGGAATATCACTGACATGGGAGGCCTTAGCCTATGTGTATGTACAAACACATACATCTCCAAGGAAGTTAAATTCAGAAATGATGAAAAAAAGAACAACCATTCATTCTTATATGTAAATATCATATGCACAACATGATATGTAGTAAAATAATGTAAATATTTCCAAATAAATTCCCACCACACTGAGTCTGAAACATATGTCTAACCTGAAAAGAAAATGGTACCACTATTGGAAAGCTGTAGGAACACACCATAGATTATTTGTTCTCACTAAGAACAATCTGGTCCTGGTTCTTCTAGAACTCTGTGTAAGTGTCGATTTTCAGCATAAGACATGACATGTGTATGAAATTCCCAAGAATGATTGGGTATAAATGTAATTAATTGGACCCTGATAAATCATAAAGAATAAAAAAATTAAATACAATCAATTCCACATAGGGATACATATACAATATAGACCATAATAATATCAAGATATACTAAACAATGACACAAAATACAAAGGTATTTCATAAACATAGTATACCAACCTTAAAATTCCAACTCAAATAATCCACTAAGAACTCATCCAAGAGAACACACTCCTGAGTCTGATAGCACTAATAATGTTCGTCTAAGAGGTACTGCTCGTCAGGTCTCGTCATGAAAAAGAGAATGCTAATAGTCCGAAGAGAATATGATTAACATATAAGGATCACTATCAAGTCCATTGGGTGATACCAAAAAACACAATATTGATTAACCAGCTATGCATATGAGCAACACCCATGTAGTGTTGGTCACTTTGATATTGAGAACTCCACTGTGGTAATAAATATGATTAATGGATCTTACATCATGCCTCATAGAGTGATTCTAAAAACACTATACAAGAATTTCTGATTAAGGGGTCATAGCCCAAGTAATAGGAAATGATTCCCTACTAACCATTAGGGAAATTATAAGGGAAAAAAATAAAAAATCATTTCCATGATTAGGTAGAAAAAAGGTGAAGGACATGTATAAAAGAGTACATGATGTGTAGTAGGGGCCACAGACTATATCCCTTGACCTTGGGTCATGCTCGTGTCTCAAATCATGTCTCTATAGTACTACACGACATGTAGTATTCCCATGTAGTCTACCTGTGTGTCAGTACAAGGCTCTAGCCCATGTATGTTTGCTCATGTTCCAGTATAATGTTTATCTCATGTATGTTTTCGAAGTTATGTCGTGTTTGGGAGTACATTCCGTTTAGGAAACCCATGTACTCCAACCCATGTTCTTGAATTATTAGATGTACATTGTCAGTATCTGAGGAGGTACCACATGATATGTGGGAAATCCCACATTCCATGTTATGTTTAACTCCATCCATAAACCCAAAATAGTACTCAGAGGGAACCACACACTATTTAATCCCAGATTACAAGATGTGTGATTCTTGACGTTCTAGAATCACATGATATTCCCTTATGCACCTACTACACTACTTTAATTCTATTTGATGATAATTTTTCATGAAATCTAATATGCATGGTCTACCATGATCCATGGTCCTCAAACAATATTTTATCTATTTAAATCTTCTCAATAAATGAATCAAATAATCGTTCATCATTCTGTGACAAAGAACACCGATGAACAAGAATTCTGGTATCCTTCATCACCCAAATTTCTTCATATCCTTCAATTCATTGCCATTATGTTGTGATGATCCTAGGAATCTGATATTAGATCTTCTTGCCACAAAATGGGTGTGAAATGACTGATCGGTCAGGAAATGTCGAGTCGTGGTCCAAATGTAGAATTATTGCGATGAGAAATGAATTGGGGGAGGAAAACAAAAGAACATATTTGTGAAATGTTCATTTATCTATGTTCATGATTATATTCAACTATAACAAATATATGTAAAATAAAAAATCTAATCATAATGATAAAACTCAGATCAAAACCCCCCAAAATTAAACTGTCCTATAAGACATTCGAACCGCAGATCGATATGTACATTGATTGACTCAAGTTCATCGTAGTATCCATGCACTTGGAATAAAAAATTCAAAAGATGCACCTTTCCTTGGTTTGGATCAATTTCTCTTGAATAATGAAGTTGTGTCACATTTTTTGGCATGGTCCTTCAATATCGATGGGCATTGATCGACGATCCACAATACATCATCATTCTCTTGAGAGATAATCCTTTAAACTCTCTCAAAATTTTATCTAGTGGTTACGTGGTTCTGTAGATAACCTGGGAAATATGACATAACAATATATGTTGAGATTTTTATTTTCCATTTAATAACAAAAGTATTAAAATCATTTATTCATTTATTGTATTCATTTATGCACCCATGATGAATTTTCCATAAAAGACATGCACCAAATAATTTTTAGTCACTTATTAGTAAAACATCGTATTCTAAAATCAATGGTTCCCACATATTTATGATCTGTGGACCCATTTAAATGTTATTCAACTTTTTTATAAAACTTCATTCATGCGATATTTAATACATTTAATATACTTCAATCATTTATTCTAGGAACACCAAGCCTCATAATCACATGTCTTAGTCATGATTGTTCTCAAAAATAATCCACAAAATATAACAACATAATAGATAGAAAATCCAACACATTACATTCTCCCCACCATGTGGCTTCATGTCCATGAAAATATAAAACAATGAAAACTCAAAAAATCTTGGGTATGGAGCATGAATCTGAGCCTCTTTTCCACATGTGAGATCTTGATGATTCCCATGCTACCAATAGACACACACTAAAGGAATTGATCACCCATGAAGGATCCAATATTGCTGGTCCTTAATCTCTTCTGGGTACATAGAAGAAGTCACTCCATCATCAATGTCTAGCTCAACCCATTCGATAACCTGTGATAGGTCATGATTGTGCATCCACAGGTGCAACATATGGAAGACATCATGTACGGAGTCTAACTGCGGTGGAAGAGAAAAGTAGTAGGCCACATCTCCAACTCTACATAGTATCTGTAATGGTACAATGAAACACGTATAAATCATTCTACTTTGGACAAATCTATTCAAAGCACAATGATTTAAAACCCATAAAAACACATGGTATCCTTCCTTGAATTCCAAAGGCCTTCATCAGCTGTCAGGTTTAGACTTATGATGGCTCTGTGTGGTCATCATACACTCTTAGATGATATACACATTATTTTTTATATCTCACACCAACTCTAATCCCATAATTTATTACTCATTGGGGTTAATCCATAAAAGTGGTGACCGTAAGGGTTTCGCATACATAGACTCTAATGGTTCCATACAGCTAGCGGAATGACATCTATTATTGTATGAAAACTCCACAAATGGAAAATGACCCTCCCAACTATGGAATATTTCCCACATGCTTTATTGTAGAATATCTTCTAGAATCAAAATATTTTGCTCAGTTCAACTATCAGTTTGGGGGTGAAATTATGTGCTCAAATTTAACTGATTCTCAATTACCACCTATAAAACCCTCTACACACAGGATGTGAAGATAGTATCACGATCAAAAACAATCTTCAATATAACAACATCTATTCATATTATCTCGTGAATGTGTAGGGTTCCCAAGATCTCTACTGAACTCTACTCTCATATAGCTAAGATGTGGGATGACATAGTGAGTCGGTCTACAATCACACAAAAAGAATCATGTTCACTTTATGTACATGGTAAAATAATTTTGAAGCTTATATATATCAACTCCCACTTCCATTATGGAACTTCATGGGGTGGATCTAAAGACATATGAACAAGATGATCATCCCTTACTTTCTAATAGGTAAGGAATTAATAGGAAAAGTTATGAAACTGATGGCCACCAAAAATTACATCGTTGGTCTGGGTACATCATTTCAACACCTGGGTGTACCTATAATGGAAACATATGAAGCTATCATAGAAAATCCACCTACAACTTCACTATATCCATTCTGCATTTAATTACTATAAAAACGTGCTCCCTGCCTTTATAAAATCTATTGGGAACATGCCCTATTGATATCCAAGAATGTTGGGTCTCACAACCATTTTACCTATGATGCAAGTTCCTGACTCATTGTAAGAGTGGAGGGGTGACAACCATGGACTAGATTTAAGCTGCTCCATTTCCATCCACAAAGTATAAATGCAATGAGTAAAACTACTCTAATGCCTTATTTGTTATCTTCTAACAAGATATCCTTCTAATAGCATCTGCTACCATGTTCCCCTTACCATGAGTATACATAAATTTTATGTCATAATACTAGTGGAAACATTGTCATCACCACAATCTCTTGATGAGATCCCAATCATATAATATATATTTTGAGATAGTTATGTTCGGAGTAGACAATAAACCACTCTCTCATCAAATAATGTAACCACATCATCAAAGTGATGATTACCACTACTCAATCAATATTGTGGGTTATGTAGTTCTACTAATGTGTTATTATATATAATGAACCATATGTAATCATAGCTTTCATCTAAATCAGAACACAGCCATGCTTGGTTCATGATGCATCAAAGAACACCAAGTACTTATCATCATCCACTTGAAATCTCAATATGGGAGCACAAATCATGCACTTCCTCAACTACAAAAAATCCTTATAGATGATTTCCATCCACACAAAATCCTACCAATTTGGAGTAAAAATAGTCATGGGTTTTGTTATTCTAGGGATATATTTTATGAATCTTCGATATAGTCCGTATAACCCAAGGAATATATGTGCCTCTATCATGTTCGTAGGTAGCTCGCATGATAGCATTACCTCCACCATGTCCATGTACACTACTACACTAAAACATAAGATAACATTTCCCAGAAAGTTTCCCACCTGTTTCGATAACTAACACATCGATAGATTTTTTTAAATATGGTTACCTCAAAGTATGTCCAAAACCATCCTCAAGTATGTCAGATGCTCCTCATCATTTTTTGAGTATACAAGTATATCTTTCATTAAGACTAACATGAAATAGTTTAAAAAAGGATAGGAGATCCATTTCATGAGTCCAGTGAAAACTACTTGGGTATTCATTACACCAAAGGGAAACATCAAGTAAAAACAGTGACCATAGAAACCTATGAATGTTTTATTCAGATTATCCTCATCTCATACATGAAATTCATGATAGACTAACTTGATGTCAACCTTCAGGAATGATTATTCCCCTCTCAAATGATAAAATTGATCTTAGATCCTTTGTGAAGCATTCATTTTCTTCATGTTCAACATATTCATGAATCAGTAGTCGACACTCAACCCTAATATCCATTCTACCTTTTTGGCAAACATAATTGGGGTTGTATGTCATGAAATTATTGGTATGACAAATCCATACATTTCCAAATCCTTTCATTGTGCCCTCATCTCATGAATCATTGTGGGATCCATCTAATTAGTTTGAATTGATAACAGTACCATCTTGGGGTGTAGATCAATGTAGTAGTCTACATCACGGTGCGGAGGAAAATGAGGAACATCATTGAGGAAGACGTCCTCGTAATCTACCACCACTAAAGAATAGTGGAAACTTATTACATTAAATTAACTAAGGGTCATGCTAACCAAATGATGTGTATTTGGATTCAACCCTAACATAAATGAATCCATCTTGTACTTCTTGGGTCACCTATTCACTGATAAAGGAAAATCTAATTCTATCATTACGGAAACACCACACCCTTGTCCTAAAACATAAAATAGGGTCATGAATTGTAGGTAAAAAATACATACCAAGAATGAGGTCATGTGGCCTCAACATTGCTACCAAGAGATCCCAACCAGAAATCTCACATCTAAGAGTTAGTTTACAATGTCGACCCAAATCTGTGATCACCGAGTCTTCCCATATAGAGTCCTACATGCGTAAGGGGTGATTCAATGGTTCAACCATAATATCTAAGTCTCAAAAAAGATATTTTGTGAGAATTTAATGACTATGAACTATTTCTATCAGAAAAAATATAAATAATCAATCACATAGATCTTACATCAACTAATTCTCAAAACCTCTAGGTTGTAAGATTCGATAACCTATAAATGTCCCCTCCCTTATCCTCTAACTCCATGAGCCTATAATGGAAGACCTAGGGGTGGTGTTGGTAACAAGTCAATGCATTAACTGACTACTCTTGCTCTCTAAGATCCTCCTCCACGTCTACCACTATATGAACCTGTCTGCGCCTAGAATTACCTCCTCCCTGGTGGCCTATCTACTGTTTATCTATCAAGATCTATCGTGGATCACACAATCTCAAGCAAGATGTCTCCTACCATTACATGAGTACCCCTTATCTTAATGGGATGACTGGACCCACCCTTAAAGCCCTGAATTGTAGATCATCCATCATGGGAAATTATCCTAAAACATCTCCCTCATCAAGGACCCTAATAATGATGTCGACTTACTAAAATAGAGGTATATGATCCTAATTTCACACTACTAGAATCCGTCAGTTTTATCAGCTTATCCAAGAAACTCTCATCCACGAAATATCTCTCTATAATCCCACCACATGTTGGAATTCATAGAGGGACAACACTGACTTATATGTCTCTATGTAGGCCTCTCTTTAAATTACAATCCCTGAAGAACAGATATTGTACCATATCCATCGAGTAACTGGAGAGGTTTTAAACCTTGATGAATACTCATTCAACATCATGTTTCCCTGATGGAGATGTAGAAGCTCCAATATACATGAATCTCTCATCATATCTAGTGAGAAATCCTCCCTAAATAGTTGCAGAAACTCATTCCATGGAACAGTCATGTTAGCAAAATTCTAGGTCACTAAACCCCACCATCACCATACAAATACATGAAAAAGACTCCCTACCATGTCCTCCATCTAATATGTTTTTGTCTTGACTAGATAGAAATCTCGGGTTACCACCTCCAACCAGTCCTCAACTACCTTTGGGTGAGGCTCATCACAGAACATGAGGGGTATCTATCTCTAAAACTCATGAGGCTTTCTCAACATGTTCACCTCATATACTAGCACTATGGGTACCCCAAGATTCAGTACAGGTCTTATATTTGGTGCACCACCAGGAGGTAACATCTTGGTAACTGGTCCCTGAATCAACACCCAATCATTGAGGGGATCATCTTCATGATCATCATACTGAATCCTAGTGGGTATAAGTCATGGACACATCAGGAATGAAAACAATATATACTGTATCGAATGAGTATATCTTGAGAGATGACTTAAGAAGGACCTGAAAACTCCACCCATTCTTATAGGATGTGTGCACCATTTTTTCACTACAACAAATGTTTTAATGTATTGAGTCAAAAAGAAGGTGATTAGAGTCATTATGTATGAAAATGTTGGTTGTTACACTAACACTAGAGTCTCTAGCCTAAAATCCAAACTCAAAACACATAACAATACTTTCCCAAACAAATCTAATGGAATCCCAACCCTAATGTAGAAAAGATCACCTTTGATGCCACTCGATCACGAACCATCCCAGTGGGACCCATTCTGTGACTCCCTATGCACGCCTCAAATAGGCTAGTAGATATATAATAGCTTCGAGAAGCCATATAAATTATAAGTGAGGCCTTATCCAAAGTTCATGTACACCCCCACACATCTACAAGTCTATAAAATGCTGATATATTAAGTAACTAAACCACTGTTCATGCATAAATCTAAATCAAGTAACAAATGTGTGAAATAAATTAAATGAATGTAGAAAATTCCAAATAAAATCCCCCCATAACGGGTCTGAAACACATGTCCAACAAGAATAGAAAAAGGGACATTGGTATGAAATCCATAGGAACACTCCTGAGTCTATCTAGTATCACTAAGAACCATCTTTTCCTGGTCTGCTAAGGACTATATCTAAAGGACAATCATATGCATGAGACAGGACACCTATTGGAAAATATCGTACATGGGTGAGTTTAACAATACTCGATAGGACACCACAAAACCACAAAGCATAGAAAAAGGAAATATATTCTTCTCTATATAGGAATATGTCTAAAATAAGAATAACAGGAATATCTAGGTATACTGAACAAATACAGACTATCTAAAGGTAAGATATAAACATATTATACCAACCCTTAGATTCCATGTCAAATGATCCACATTGCACTCACCGGGGATAAGATGCTCTTGAGTCTGATATAACAGATGATGTTCATATGATATGTACTTCTCATCGGGTCATGTCCTGAGAAAGAACACACGGATGGTCTATAAAGAATATGATACCCATATGAGGATTGTTTCCATGTCCATTAGGTGATATCATCAAACTCAATCTGAGAGTAACCCACTAGGAATAGGATCAACTCCCACTTAGACTTGGTTATTATGATTCTATGAACCCTACCAAGTGTATGAAGATGATTTCGGGATCTCATTTTTGGCCTTACGGATGGATTTTAAGGACCCTATCCAAGAAGTCCTTCTAATGGGATCTTATTCATGTGAGTTGGAAATGATTCCATACCAACCTCAATGGAAACTGTAATGGGGAAGAAAACTAATGAATCATGTCCAAGAAATATAAGTAAAGAGATAAAATCCATGTATTAAAGAATTACATTCCAAGTATTAGGGGTCCCTTAACATTTCCATTGACCCCGAGTCCTACCCATATAAAAAGTTCATGTGACAATCCATGACTTTGTAGTACTACATAGTGTGTTGGTGCACCATGTAGTCTACCCATGTGTCAGTAAATGACTCCTTCACATGTATATATGCATGTGTACATTCACTAGGATTTTTCCATGTACTTGGCACATGCCATGTTGTGTGGGGGAGTGCACACTGTGTAGGAAATCCATGTACTCCACCCAGTTTCTATGTATTCTATGAGGTACATGTCAAGTATCCATGGAGGGAATACATTCCATGTGGGCTGAGACATGTGATTTTTGAAATTTAACTCCCAATGGAAACCCATGCTTCCACTCAGAGTGAAACACATGCTTTGTAATCTCTGATGACACATTCGGTTTTCCCGAATCTTCCACAATCGTAAGAGATTATCCTGCTCATGTCCACCACTGAAAACCCTCAATCCATTGATCTTTTGACTAAAAATAGAATATTCTAGATAATACAATCATTCTGGTTATCCAAAAATGTGTTATGTCACCAGATATACTTGAAAAACTGATCAAATCTCCATTCTTCATTGTGCACCGAAGAATGCGGAAGAACACAAATTAAAGTATCCTATGTCTTCTGAATTACTCCATATCCAACGTACCACAACCTTTTTACTATTCTAATCCCCTATCTAAGATATCATATTTATCCACTATTAAATGTGTGTGCAATGATCGATCTATTGGGATAAGTCAAGCTGCAAGTTAAACAACGAACACCCATGGATAATGATGAATGGGGGGAGAAAAGAATAAGAAAATATATAAGGAATGAACCATGATTGATGTTTGTGAAGATCTAAATCCATTACTATTAAAATGCTAATGATGAAATAATATTAAAATAATAAACCTCCCGTCAAAACCCCTACAAAATAATCCCATTATGAAAGATGTTTGTACCACGGATTGATCTGTTCAATGATTGACTCACATTCATCGTAGATTTCAATAATAGGGAATAGAAAAATAAAAACACACACCCTATCAATATTTGGATCAATCTCTAATGTTTAACAGGGCTGCATTATGTTTATTGGTGAGATACATCAATGTTGAGGTGTGTCAATCGATGGTCCATGATTCGTTTTCGTTCTAATGAGAGATCATCATTGAAGCTCTCTATAACATTTCTCCAAATGTTTGAGGGATATAAGTCTAGCACTATATTTATAAAATGATAATCTGTTTAAATATTTTCTATTTTTGTGCAACGTAAAATTAAAAAAAAAATATTCAATTATTTTATACATTTATACAACTGTGATTACTTTTCCACCAAATTACTCATGCGGACTAATGTTAAGTCACATATAATGTAAAACTCATGTTTTGAACTCAATGGTACTATTAGATTTATGATCTAGGAATATTTTTCAAATTTAAGTTAATTTTTTTAGGAATCTATTTGCACAATCTATTTAATATATTTAATATTTTTTAAACAATTTTTATAGGCACATCGGGTCTCCAAATCACACAATTTCATCACCCTTTGTCTTGAAAGTAATCCATACAATATCTATAAATAATTCATGAAAAATATGAGACATTTACAAAATTATATTAAAAAATAACCTCCAATAATGTTTCCTTGAACAGGAAATAAAATGTCATGACCCGTCTGAGAGGGGACTGTGTCGTGACTACCCCTATCATGCCTCCAATATGCCAGGGGGTGATGACTAGCCATGAGTTGGAATATCCCACAAATGGGAAGCATTCTCCTATGTAACTATATGCATGCACACATCATTAATCCAAAACTTTTGAATGTAAAAACAATAAGTAAATAATTCATGAAAACTATTATGTCTCACAACTAGAGTACCACAGTGAAGGTACTGGTAATTAAACAGTGCCAAAACTATCCCACTAAAAGAGAAGAGTATGTAGAAAAAATTCCATCCTATAGAGTAAGAGTTATTGGGACTGTCATCTAAAAAGCTTCTAGAACACACCTCAACATGTCTAGTCTCAGAAGGAACCACCTGGTCCTGGTCTACCTAGAACACCATCAAAGGTTCGATTGTCTGCACAAGAAACAACATGTGTGGGCAAAACCCGTTCTAGGGTGAGTAAAAAAAATACTGAATAGGATCACCTAAAATTACAATGGAATAACATAAAAGGAAATACCACAAGGTAAGGACCACAAAGGATAACCAAAAAAGAATAACATAAAGGAAATACCATGAAATAATACACAGTTAGATCCACACAAATATATGTCTGTATGAAATATATCATGAACATATAGATATACTCAATCCAATAAGCCACCCAATATCAAAAAGACACATAGTCTCCATAAGACAAATAGTATCCAGAAGACACATAGTGTCTATATAAAAAATTATATGTATAAGACACACAGTATATAGGTCACAACCAATAATAAAAATAGTTTCTCAAAGAAAGATCATTATAGGAGAACTCACTCCGCATGCCATTATTTCATATTCACACTCCCACAGAAAACCCACATAGGTTATCACTAAATAATATTATCATCATAAGTGTCCCACCTCTGTAGAAGTATTTTCAAAGAGACACATGGTTTAAATATTATGCCTATTTGAAAATTTTATAAGGGGGTTCACCAGGTTTTGGATAGTGGTGGTTGACCACCGTGGTGGATTGTGCCTAATATGTCATCCCAAATCCCACCTGAGATCATCTTAGGTCCATGGGGTTTGAACCACCTTGTCAGGCTAGAAAACTAGGCCCGGCCTGCTCCATCTGTTCCCAGCACACCTCGTCATCCTGACATGCTCACCCAATCTAATCTTTTTGTCACATCCGTCTAGCTCATGCGGTCAAACGCGGTGACTACCTCCAGTACATGCAATAACACAACTTCTTCACATGACTTCCGCATCTCTCGTGCCATGATACCTACCACTAGAACCCATTTTCCATGGTCTTTTGTTATTAATATTGTTCGCCAATCTTTTATATGAAAACTCCTCTATAATCCATGGGTATCAAGATAATGGATTCGTCCTCTATTTTATATTCCATGCAATCAGTGGGGTTCGATCTCCTTCATAGCCTCCTGAAATATTGATTTTCAATCTTTAGGATCCAATTGTGAAGAACTCTATGAATAGTGGTGATAAATGATAAGAAAACCAGAAAAATTAACCTTGGACATTATTTGTGTTGGCCTTGATTAATTCTTAATAAAAGGATAAACTGATAGAATAAACTAATGTCTAGATAATCCCATAATAATAACACATCATACAATAATGATCTATCCTCAAATCAATCTATTTTTGGATTCACCTATGTTCATCATTGAAATAATGAATGGTGAAAAGAATTCAGAAATAAAATGATGTACCAGGGTATGGATCATTCACAATCAAATATTGATTGTCATTGGTGATCTGTCAATAGTGATCTCTAATCCCAATGTTTATCATCACTACTGAGATATTTCTATAAAGATTCAATCTAGAGAATTCACAAAATTTCTAGGTTTATGAGCATGGACCTGGGTCCCTACCTAACTCTTCATTTAAAAGAAACAACATCACTGCATCGACATAATGATAAAATAGAATAAAATCACATTTTATTTTTTCATTAAATCATTCAAAAACTATTTTCATAGTCGACCCACATTAACTGATGTTAGGCATCTCCTATAAAAAACACAACATTATAAACTTAATGGTGTTCTCATATTTCTAATCTAAGTCACTATTCATGTGTTATTAGGATTTTAAAAAAAAATTAGTCACATTATTTACAGTTACATCCTTTGTGGATTTTTCTTCATATGACATGAGCCATCAATTGATAGGTCATGGCTAGGGTAAAGCTTCCATTCTGAGTTTAAGATTTCCTTTAGATTTCTAATATTGGAACCGTTTTTAATTATATTTTACTTTTTTAGGAATGTCACTTTCACGTGCTACTAAAAACATTACATTTTTAGACAAAAAGTACCAAGAACACTAGGCATCTAAATTGCATGTCATCTTAGTGCTTGGTCACAAATATTTTACAAACAGTTTCTTAAAATAAAATCCAGAAAAATATAAATTATTAATGTCTCCCCACCTTAGGGATTTATGTCCCTGAGAATCCAAATAAATGTATAGTCATCCAAATGAGGGAACTGAGCATGAACATGAGCCTCCTACTCCCATATCGTCTCTTATATATTCTCAGGCCACCACCAAATACACACTAGAGGAATCTACCATTCAAAAAGGATGATTTACATTCAATCTATGACATCCACCAGGTACTCAACAAAACAATCCCCATCATTGATGTCCGTCTCACCCCAGTAAATGACATGTGATGGGTATAGAATGTACCACCTCAGTCATGACACATGGAAGACATCGTGTACCCACTCAAAATATGGTGGTATATCTTAGAAGTATGTCACCTTGACAACTCCACATTGTATCCGAAAAATGTCTGATGAGATGTAGAAATAACATTCCTGCCATACCAAATCTTTGTAATCCCCATCACGGTGAGACTCGAAGGAACTTGTGGTATCCTTCATATAAGTCCTACATCCTCTGTCATCTATTATTTTAATAATTCTGATGGAAATGTGCTATATTCCTTTCCTTTTGGATGATCTACATATTCTCTTTAGTCGTATGCACCAACACCGAGAACATGAATTATAATTCACTTGTGACCATCCAGTAAAGTGGTGACCAACTGGGTATCCCAGGTAAGGCCTCAAATGTTGTCATGCTGATTGTGGAATGGTATCTATTATTGTGGAAAAACTTTACTTGGGGTAGATGTGCCTCCCAAATATGGCCAAATTTTTAACATTCAAGATAATGGCATGACCTCTAGAACCAATATTGTCTACTTTTTTGGTCATTCACATGATGGTGATATTCTATGCTCAAGCATAATTGGTTCCAAAATTCTTCATATATTCCCTTTAATAGCCAGAATGTAATGTGTGAATCATGAGCTAAGACTATCATCGATGTAACTTCTTGGAGTTGAACTATCTCTTACATGTAAAGGTGTATGATTCTCTTTATTAAACTCTACTCTTGAATAGATTGGATGTGTCCTAACATGGTGAGTCAATCAATGATCACGCAGATGGTATCATGCCCTTTGGACGTACATGGTAAAACATTCACGTATCCCATAAATATCCCATCTCACATCCATTCTAAAACATCTAGGGGTTGAGTCAATCCCACTAGAACCTGGGGCTCGGCCTTCACTTTCTAATAAGTATGGAATCTAGAAAAAAACTCTACAACTCCCTTCTTCATCCATGGCCACCAAAAATGTTGTCATAGGTACAGGTACGTATTCTACTCACCTAGATGTATAAAAAACAATAATATATAGATCTCTCTCAAAACCCCATCCTAAAACACCATAGGTACTATTGTGCACCCTCTTAATAGATTTACATGCTCTGCACCTTTCAAAGATGTTTCAGGTCCTTGCATTGTAGACATATGAGCACGTAAAGTCTCATAGTTGGTATTCCCAAGTTGTACCTATCTGACTCGCTATAAAAGTGGAGGGGTAAAAACCATCTACTAGAGGTAAGAATATCTATCCCAATCCACAAAGGATATCTTCATCAAATCTAATTTCATTGATTCCTCATTTAGAAACTAAAAAACATGACCACCGATAGAAAGTATCTTTCCCCACATTCCCCTTCCCATGTCTATAGACAATTTAAAAGTCATTGTCCTAAAATAACTAAATTCATAACCACTATTGAATGTTCAAATATTTTTGAGATTAGATATACTTTATACTCTTATGGTTAGAGTAGATAATAAATTGCATTCCCATCAGGTTGTTCTCTAATATCATCAATGAAAATACTACTACTAGTAACCCAAAATCATTGCTCATGAAATTATACTCATGTGGTCTCAACTAGAATAAACCATTGTAAATTACACCTTTCCCCTATATCCAGACACAACGAAGCCTGATTCCTGATGCATCATAGAACACCATGTACTTCATACCCTCCTTTAGAAATCTTAATATGGATGTGCTCCCCAATCTCTGCCTCAATAGCTAAAAACTATCCTTGCACTTCTAAATCCATGCGATAGAACTCCCCTTCATTTACAAGCTATCAATGATGATTCCACTCATGAAAATTCAGGAAGCAATCACTGATAATACCAAGCCAATTCAAGGAAGCTTCCCACCTCAGTAACACTATTGGGTGGATGCCAAGAAAAGACTACGTCAAACTTCCCTGGATTTATTGAAACTCCAGTGTCTGAAATTAAATGTCCCAATAAATAGACCTCCCAAAAACAAAACTGTCACTTTGAGAGTTTCTCGTAAAACTGGTGCCCACATAGTTTGTCTAGAACCATCTTCTAGTGTATCGCGTGGTCCTCTTCAGATGTCGAGTACACTTGGATTCTATCATTGAATACCACCATGAACCAATATAAGTAAAGTTTAAAGATCTAGTTTTTGAGTCCCATGAACACTGATGGGGTGTTATTGATTCGAAACTATAGCACAAACTTCTCATAGTGTCCATAATGACATCTGAAGGATGTCTTCAATACATCCACAACATGTACTCATAGTTGGTGATATCCATGTTTGAGGTCAATATTTGTGAACCACCATGCCCAATTCAACTAATCAAAGAGTTCATTGATCCTCGGTAGTGGATACTAAATATACACGACCACATGGTTCAGTAAGAAGAAGTCCACACATAACCTAAAGATTTTTTCGTCATTATTAGAAAACAACTCAAGGGCAACCCGTGGTGAAACACTGGGTCTCATGGAGAACATATTCTTCAATTCATCCTAATTCAGCCTCATCTCACATAACTCTACAAGATCCCTCCGATATGGTGGTGTTGACATTGGAGTCATCCCAATTTATAGATCAATACATAAGTCTAACTACATGTAGGGAGGGAATCATAAAAATACATAGGAATAATGTCCCCATACTCCTCCACCAATGCAAGAAACTATGGACCCAAAACATCAACTACACAGGGATTTAGGCTAACAAACAGATGAGTGATCAGTTGAAACCTCCTAAGTGGGAGTCCATTCTACACCAATGTTGATTGCTTTTCTCAAAAAAAGTATAACATGGTGCTATCTTTGTGGAAACACCACAATATGCAGTAAGAATACTCAATTTGTGCATGAACTCTAGATAACCAGCTCATACTGAGAATTAAGTTATAAGGGTGCGATGCTGCTACCATGATTTCCCAACCAAAACTCTTTCCTCAATGAGTAATGTCACACTTTCTACACTAGTAGGTGATTATCAAATCTCTTCTCATAATAGACACTAAGTGTAATGGTAGAGTCAATGATTCAAATTGATTCTCTGAGTCTTAAATAGGGTTTGTAAATTGAAATGAATACCTAGCACCTGTTTCTATCAAAACTATAGCTAAGGTGGAAAAGACACAGATTGTCCCTCTAATCATCCATAGATCATTGGGGTCATAAGCCTCCCTTTCCTATAAATGGCATCGTACCTACCCACTAGCTTCTTGATGCTATCGTGGTCCACCTAGGGGAGGTACTGGTTATAGTTTGACCTCCAACAACCTCTTGCATCACTACCTACTCCCCTTCCATGTTTGACACACTTCGGAAAACCATGCTCCTGCCTCAACCTCTACCTTGGTGGCCCCTTGAGAATCTCCTGTTCAGTAATATTATGATTTGGGAAATATCATGCCATATGTCCCTGACTACCCCATGAGTAACACATATTATCCCTTATCTGATTCGAGCTGCCCCGAGAATCCCACCCAACAGATCGTTTTTTCATGTATCACCTCCAATAGTACCTGACCCGATTGGGGTCCCAGCGACTATAGTCAGCTACCTACTACCAAGGTATCTTCTTAGTGTTGTCTTCTAGAAGCTGCAACTATTGATTCCTTCTCTATTAGAAATATCTCCACTAGCAGGGCCCACTGAATTTCTCCCGCATATGTAACAATGCTAAGGGATATCATGAATTGCATGATATCCTGACGTAATCCATTATATATGCTCCAAGCCTTGATGTATGGGTATCATAGCATATTCTTGGAGTAGCATGAAAGATTAGAAAATCATTCCACATACTCGGTCATTGTTTGTCTTCCCAATATTAGATGTTGAATCTCTTGAATGTGCACTAACTACAATGTGGTTGAAAAGAACTCATCTATGAAGAAACACTAAAGGTCTACCCAAGAGAGGGTCATATCATTATGTTTCTATGTCACTGAGCTCTATAATCTCACCAAAGATCCAGTAAAAAGACTCACAACATGGACGTCCATTTGGTTTGAAGACGTCCTCACAATATAGAATACATGTTTAACTGCCTCTATCCAATCCCTAGCTACCTGGGGGTCTGTCTCACCTAGAAACCATGGAGGACACTAACTCTGAAACCCATTTAATGTGTTGAATCGGCATTCATCTTCAACTAGTAGTGTTGGTAGTATCTTCTACTCGGTGAGTGGTGGTATATTTGGTAAATTAACGAAATTTTCTATCTTTAATACATTCCCCTGTACCAAATCCTTGTCGCTATGTGGATCATCCTCGTGATCACACAAAGGATTCCTAGATGGCTTCCTTCTTTGAGTAATCCAACAAGAAAATTTTTTGTACTAGGATTAATAGAGTATATATAGAGATATAACTCAAGAACTACATGTAAGAAAAAAACACATTAGTATATGATGCATGAACCATTATTTTTTCCTCCAAGAAGTGTTTTCATGTAATTTTTCAAAAAGTAGGTTGTCAGAGTCCTGATGTATGGATACATCAGCCACCACACCAACATTGGTGTCCTTGGACAGAAATCCAAACTTGATAAAAACAAAACAATGTTGCCCCAAACCAACCTCATAGAATCCCTAGCTGACCGCCTGCATGGTAGACCACCGTGGTAGGGACCATTCAGTGTCTACCCTAGGCCCATCCCCAATATTCTAGGGGCTAGTGTCTAACACCAAGTAGGAATATCCCACAAATTGGAGTCATTAGCCTATGTACCTATATTAAGATACACATCTCCAATAAAAAAAATGCTAAAATATAAAAATACTTTGTAAATAATGCATGAAAAATAAAATGTCCCTCAACTAGAGTAGCATAGTGAATGTACTAGAATGTAAACACGGCTAAAACAACCCCACAAAAGGAAAATAGTTTATAACCACAAGTAAAAACTGTAATGTATGAGGTACTAGGACTATCATCTAAAAATCTACCGAAAGACACCTAGGCAAGTATGTTGTCAAGAGTCATCACCTGGTCATCGTCTACAGGGAACTCCCTGAATGTGTTGATCATTTTTACAAGACATTACATGTGTAGGAAAACCCCATATAGGGGTGGGTAAAAAATTACTCAATAGTAATACCACAAAGGATATACGATAACTGAAATTCTATGAAGGAATTCCACAAATGAAATTCCATAAAGTAATAAATATTCTACTCTACATAGTTATATGTCCACAAAAAATATATCAATAACATCTAGATATACTGAGTCCAATAAGACTCATAGTCTCAAAAAGTTGCATAGCCTCTATAAGACACATTGACTCTATATGACCCAATGTCTCCATAATACACACAGTATCTATAAGACAAAAAGTATTTAGGTCATAGCCAGTTATTGAAATGTGTGTTTGAAGCGCAATATTACTAAGAGAATAGAATTCCCAATCCATTAGATCATATTAACACTCCCACAGAAACTAACTTGGGATATCACAAAATTAACTTCTCATTATAAGGGTCCCAACACCATAGAATGGTCATCAAATGGACATCTGATTTGAGTGTTATGGTCACTTGAAAATTTTATAATGGGGTTCAATAGGCTGTGGACCAACCGTGGTGGAAGAAAATCATGGTTAACAACCCAGCCTGATCACCCCCATGGTCGACTGCCCCATGGAAGATCGAGATGTAGTGGTGGTCGAATACCGCGGTTGACCATAGCCTGATCTGGCTATCTAGATCTGACTCGGTCTCCAGGGTTGACACAACCCACTCTTCTTATCCCTATCCCACCTCACTAGCTTATCCTGTCACACTGGACCAGCCTTATTTCCCAACAAGGTGTTCTTGATATGTCAGTCTGGCTCACTTGATCCATTGGGTTTTCATGTCCCACGCTATGCCAGAAATGTCGCGCCATCATGATCCATAGGTCTCAATCTCCCTTTCTTCTAAATTCACACATTATTCTTCCAATGATACAATATCCAAAATGAAAATACATTTGGGATCCTTTGGTCCTGATCTATACTGATCTAGCCTCTGTTTCGTCTTGTATCAAATCTAAGGGATCAATCGCATTCAAAGCCTCCTAAAAAGTCGTGCCACGATCACGAGGATTAATCAATGAATAATTCCAAAGAACAGGTAAACAAAACATAAATAAAACACCCTAACTAGGTAGGGATACATATTTGTTGTGGATTGATTTTTGTCGGTGATCTGTCATGAACGATTTGTGATCCGGATGTTTTTCATCACTACAGAGAGAATTCTCTAATGATTATCTCCAGAGACTCTTGGTAATTTCCTGGGTTATGAGCCTAACCCATGGTGATTTCCTAGAACTTTATTTAAATATTAATTCATCACTGCATCTACAGATCATTAAAATACATTAATCACCAAGGTTATTTTTTTATTAAAACATCCAAAATCTATTTTTCACAACCGACCTGCGTCGACCGACGTTAGTCCTTACCTATGGAAAGAACACATTAAGAACTCAACAGTGGTCTTAGATATCTAATCCAATTCAACATTCATGATTTATTATGATTTTACAATTATATTTTTTTATTAATTAATTTACATACAATAATTTCTTTGTGTATGTTTATTCAGATGACTTGCGTTGACCAGAATTATGTCATTCCTAGGGTAAACAATCCATTCGGATCTCAACCATTACCTCCATATTTTGATCATGGTACCTATTTAAAATATATTCCACATTTTTAATAATTTCATATGTTTGTGCTTTTATAAATGTAATATTTTTCAACGAATTGTTCAAGGCACATCGAGCCTCGGAATCACACATTTTCTTCATTTCTGGTCTCGGACTTTTCTGAAATAATTTCTCAAAATAATTTTTGGAGAAATATGAGTCATTACAATAAATGTCAAATCATAAATTAATTTTGTTAAATTAAAATTTTCATCATGAATGAAAACAAGGTTTTTTCTATTTATATAACATATTTCATGAAAACTAATATCAAAGAAAAACTCTGTGAAAAGTATAATTTTCAATTTAAAAAATAATCTACCCACATTAAATGATAATAAAACATATGATAAAATGTTAGGGTGTGTAATCCTATGCCTAGGAACGAAATTTTTTAGATAAAACATTATAACTCATTGAAATGGGATTTTAGTAATCAATATAACTTATAGAAACAATATTCTATGAAGATGAAATATTTGAAAACAGGTAATTATATTAAAATTTTTAAAAAATTGGAGAATTCCATGTAATAATACAAAAGGAAACAATTTCACCAACATATATGAAATAATCTCTATATAACGATCATAACTCAGTCATTGAAATATTATTTACTAAAAAATAATATGTCTGGGATAACACCTGATTTGAAATCCTTTTAAAGAAAGTAGGATGATATGAATTAACATATACCATGAATCGAAAAGAAATAAAGTATAAATCATTCATGGTGTATTAAATAAATATAACTCCATATAAAGTAAACATGGTTCTTAACTTCAAAAATGTCTCAAAGAATCATAATTGAGACAATGAAATTGAATACAACCATATATTGATTTGCTCCAAACCCCCTTGAATGATATGATTTCAAATGTAACATTAAAAACAATGAAAAATTTAATGATAATGAAAAAAAATATTAATCAGGGTAGTAGATAGATCATTCAAGATAAAAACATGTGTATTATAAGAAATATGCCTCATGGGGTGAAAATATGTGGTAAGACACCCATACCATGATTCCCTTCTTAGTCAAATGTTCTCTAAACTGTAGTATGAAAAATTAAATATCATAATCGCCCATTTGATAATGTATTTCATACATATAAACTTTTTAAAAACTGGTTTATAATTATTATATCTAAGATTATTATTTAGTTATTATCTATTTATGATATCGGGTATGGGAAATCCTAATTGTTTTGAACAACCTTCATAACATCACGCTTATTATTATTCCTTAGTCTCACAACTTTATTTTTTCATAGAAAAAATAAATAAATAGAGATAATATATTATATTTTTTTTGGAATTTTATAATTTCATTCTTATGAGAGATTAATTTAGGATTCATAATCATGAAATCATAAATGATCATTTTTCTGTGATTTTAAGTGAGTGGATATTGTAATCTTGAATAAATATTTTAATTTTAAAAATATAATTAAAAAACAAAAATAAAATAATCATTCACTTAAATATTTATTATATTATTGTAAATTAAATCACTATATTCATCCATGATTTAAATTTATAAAATTATTCAAGTAGGTGGTCAAATCATTGAAAACATGAATAGGTCATTATTAGTGGATAATCATGACATTATTTATATGTGAAATAATTATTCCAGAAGAATATTGAATATATTTAGTAATTATAATTTTTATTTATTATAATTTTTAATAATTATAATATGATTTTAAATTATTTGATTATCTTAATTTTTATGAATATTTTTTTTTACTCTTAGAACTCTCTTTTGGATGGTAGAATTTACCAACACTTTTTATGGAACATATTGTTAATTTTTTGTTTAATATATCATCAAAAAATATTAATAATTTTCAAACCATAATAATTTTCCATTACATCCATTCCATTACAAAACATTATTAGAAGTGATGAAAAGAAAAATAGAAATCAATCGCTCTATGGATACGGTAGACCTCACATATGATTGGACAATAATTTCATTATCCATAGAATTTGAAAATTTTAAAATAAGTTTTATCATTAAGGAATATGATATATTTTATAAATATGAAACATATTTATTTAATTTAAAATTAATATCATCCTTGTATGGTGGTTATTTAAAAAACATTATGCATCTTGGAGCTAGTAATCAGTACACATGCAAGAATGTCAATTTTTTCTTCTTAATGGAAAAGGGGAAAGGTGATTTAAATTTATTCCCTTAGAATAATAAAATAAAAAAAAAATAAATATATGATTATAAGTTAATGAAAAAAAATATTTGAAAAATTAATTTAGAAATGAAATTAAATAAGGCAAAATTAGTACTCATTTTAGGGACACCGGCTTTCCCTTAGAGGACTCACTAAAAATGGAGGTATTAGTAAAATATCGGTTAACCATATGATTAATAGAATAAAATGGGATTATATGGGAATAAATAAGTGTATATTTCATATTGTGAAAATATATTTTTTATATAAGTAGTGGTGAGATGTTCATTATAAATGTAGTTGAAATGGTATTTTTTAATATATTTCAACATAATTTTAGGAGAGCACAATTTCCACCTTCTATGTGGATCCAAAAAAGGGAAATAATATATTTTTGAATTATATATACTCTATCATCTCTCAACCACTAAATTAGAAATATTTTTTTTAATATAATTATATTTCTTTTTTCCCCTATTAATTAATTTTACCATTTTCTATTTATAATATTAATTTGTTTTCCCTAATGTAAACCATTAGTTATACTTAAAATAAAAAATACATCATTAAATAATTTAGAACTAATGATTCCAAATATTAAATCTATTTTATCACCTACAATTTCTATATATAATAAAAATAATTGTTAGCATTAGCACTTGTAATACGTAAAAGCCCAAATTTTGGGAAAATTGAATATCTAATATTAAAAAATTTCGCAAGTGTAAAATTTTCATTGTATTTTTTTAATGTTAATTATTTTTGTCATAAACGAATTAATTTTTTTTGTGTATTTCATAGAATTATAAAATTGAATTTCAATAAAATTATTTATAATTAACATAAAATACCAAAAAAAACTATTTCTTTTATTAGAATGTTTTACTTTTGTTCGTATAGTGTTAAAAATAGGTTTAATAAATTAATAATGGTATTTCATAAATTATATATTTAATATATATAAAGATAATTTATCAACTAAATGAATTTTTAAACATATAGGCTACTCATAAATAATGATAATGTATTAAAAATTTTACATATAGTAAAAACAATATTTTAAACTACTCGCCTAAAAAGCATGTATTTTTGAGAAATGAAAAAATTATATTTATATAATGTTGAAATAAACAATATAAATATGAATATTATTTTTTAAAATTAAACTTATAAAAATTCTATAAATTAACCTTTAAAACATACAAAAATAATATGAGAAATGTCTTCATAGGAAACAAATATTTTAAAAAATATATTTATACTAACTGATCAAATTATTATTTCATATCAATTACTAGAGAAAATTATTTTATTATATTATTAATATAAAAGATATATTATATACATAATATATTTTATCTTTTGAAAACAGAGAAGATGAAATTTTTTTGATAGTTAATATTATATAAAATTATTTTTCCAGAGTAATTTAATTTATCAATGCACAAAAATTGATAATTTACTTTATTTTTTATTCAACATATATTTAATAATTTATTTAAATATATTTTTACCCAAAAATTATAGTGGTACAAGTTAACGGTTAAATAATTTTCATTTCATTTTTGGTTTGTCGTTAAATGTGAAGTAAGCTATTGAAGACATTGGGAATTAATAAAAAATATAATTTTGGACCTGAGGGTGTTACATAAAGAATATTTTTTTAGGTCAATTCCCCACTGTCTATGGTTTATGTATTATCATATTTATTAATATATAATATCTTATCTTCATATAAATTTAAGATATTTTTTTATATTTCCTAATTTCAATATCGTATCTGTCATTATTATATTTTCTAATGCTAATGATATTGTAATTAAGACATAAATATTAATGAATATATGATATTAAAATCATACCTCATATAGAATCATCATTGAGTCCCACTTTGTTTTCATAGAGTTTTTTATTTAATTCTACACGTCAACCTTATATATTATTTATGTCTCAATATTTATATTTTATATCGGTTATATGTTGAGAGACACTTCTATCTATATACATTTTACACATTCTAATATTTCTCAGTATATTATTCTGTAAAACAAGAAAAATAACATTTTGTAGATCTGTAAATTATTATCAATTGAATCCTTATGTACCCATACATTATTACCTCTTAAATATTAGAGATCATTAATGTACAAATAAATAATAACATTGGAGATTATAAACTGATATGATTTATTGAGAGAAGAATTTAGTTTCTCAATGACCTAAGATATAATAATAAGATCAAAAGGTTTTTGTGAAAGGTCTCTTATTTTGTTTTTTAGAATACATGAATAATTTATTTCATTAGATGCATTTTATCCACGATTGATTATTAATTTTAAATTATTTAAATTTATATAATTTTATCAATGATATACTTTACCATTAATATATTTTTGAAAAATTTTGGTTTTGTTTTCAAACATAAGTTGAATCACTTTTTTTATCAATGAATTGTATAGACTTTAGTTTTTTAATAGATTATAAATATATTTGATATGTTTTCATTAGGATATATGACCCTTATAAAATCCAATAAAAATAATGTTATTTAAATGAATATTATTTAATAACAATCATTTTTATAATATTTATTATATTCTATGATGATGTAATTATTAATTAATCGATGATCCCCCTATTATCATTGTAATATTTCTCATTCTCATATGATAAATCATCACTATCACACCATGTATCTAAATAATTGATTGTTTTAATTTCATTAATATGATATAGTATCATAAAATTATTAGTATTTTCTAATTTCAAGGAAAATTTTGTTTGATTTGACCTGTTGTTTTAATTGGAAATAGAAAACTTTTTTTGTTTCATTATACCATCCTAATTCTAAATTATTTTATGTCGCTGTTTCCTTTCATTTAATATATAATATTATCTTATTCGTATAGGAATTATTCCCAACCATTTTGAATGTTTTAAACATCTATAAGGATACACTTTTTGTATTGTATTATTATTTTTCATTATCACATTTTATTAATATCATATATATGTCAACATTATGATACGTTCATCAACATTCATATTTTTATTTGATCAATATGTTGAATTTTTGCTTTTCATTAATCATTTTATTGGTTGGCTATATATTATCATTTTTACAATAATCTTCTTTATAATATCTGTATTACTAAGGGCATGTAATTTATTAATCTAGTTATAATATGTGAGTGGTGATTTTTAAAATTAAAAACCAAATAAAATCCATATCCCTTAATATTTAATTCATTTGGTTAACAACTCATAAGTAGGGCCTTTGTGTTACAACTCAGTGTAAATCCACTATGAACCACTTTATATGTTTTGTTTTTGTGTTACCCATCAACACTAAGGTACTCATCCCAAGACCATCATGACTAATTTAAAAAAATCTATTCACTATTATTATAAACCTTTCATTCACATTTATAACTGAATATCATAATTGTAAATTAAAACATTTATATTAAAAATGGAACATAGCTCTATTGATTTCAATGTAATTTTTTGTATAAAAAATTGCAGTTGCAATATTTTTTTATATTTTTTATTTGATTAGAAGGAATAAAATTATAAATATTTTAGAATATAGAAAAATGAAAAGTGTTTATGGTTCAAAAAAATTGTGTTGTTTATTTCATATTAAATAGATAAATGAGATTTAGAATAATTTTGAAATCCTTTCATAGAATAATGAAATGTATTATTATGTTTTTACTTATAAATTATTTTTACCAATACTTTCATTCGTTTTAGTTTTCCCCATTAAAATTAAATTATGATTCTAATTCAAAATATCAATCAACTCAACTGGTATATGAGGAGGGATAAAAAATTTCATAAAAAACATTAATTTTTTTAAAAAAATAGTGACACTATTAGATAAATAATTTCATAAAAAAATGTATCATTAAGAGGGTATGAATTAAATATAATGAAATTTAAAATATAAATAATTATAAAAAGTAAAAAAAATTATTCTACAAATAATGTTTCGAAACATAGAATGTTTGACACAATATTTTTATAAAACTAATAAATAAAAGATATATAATTGGGGGAGAAGAAAATAGTTATTTATAAAAACATTATATTATGAAATGATACAATTCAATAATTTTTAATAAATTGTGAAAATATAAATGAAAAAAATATTTTAATATAATGTTATAGGTATAATTAAAAAAAGAAACAATATAGTGTTTGTTAAAAATAATTTGGATGATTAATCCTTAGTTCCCTACAAATCAGATTGTTAGATACCGATTTTTCTGAAGATTTGAACACCTACATTATTAACACAAAGTGGCAGAGGGTCTTGTACATAAATCAAGATGACCTAACACTAAGATCATAAATTATCCATTTTAAATCAAGACCATATTAAAAAAAATATCAGTGAAAAGATTACAAATGTTATAATAAAATTCCTGACAAAAGAAATCTTATGAAATTTTGAAGTAGTGTGATAAACATAAGATAATGTGTATCTCAATTAAGGACCTTCAATTTATTTTTAAAAATACCATTCCAAGGAAATATTATAAGATATAAAGATCATTAAATGTTTTCTTATTTCCATTCAATATGGTGGGATAATGGTATACATTATCTATTTATAAAAGTTGTAAATTTAATTGCTATATTATTTCTCACTAAGAATCATATAACATGATGATCTAATATAGTATTTTCATATTTATAATTCCAATTTTTAAAATTTCCATTATTTCATCATGAAAATTAGTCATTTTTTATTTAAAAAGTTTCTATAATTTTCATTGATTACTATGTATTATGAAGTAAATATATCCCCTTTTTATCATTTATTTATAACACTATTGACTTCCGTAATTCAAATTTGAGCCCATCTAGTCTATCTATAACTCATTTCACATATTTCCTTCATTATATATTCTTCAACATAATAGAATGTGTATAATTATTTTATTTATCAAATATATTCATTTCTCAGTTAAGAAGAAGTGTAACCATGAAATCTAGTAGTTATAAACTTCATGTAACATTACGAAATTATTAAATATAAAAACAATTAATAAAATTAAAATATTATTAAAATATTAAAAATGTATGATGATTAATGAAAATTAAATATCCAAAGGTTGGTCGTAGTCCCCCAAAATTTAGTATGAATTTTTCTAATATAAAATTTATGTGTATCATAATTGATTAAGTTTTCTAAAATTATATTTGATCTAAATGATGAATTATTTTTCTAAATAATGTAGAATATTATAAAATTTAATAAAATAAATATTATTATAGTAATAAGTAATATGAAACATAAATTGAAAAATTATTAAAACTAAAAAGAATAATATGTAAAATATAAAAGCAGACACTATAGACTAGAAATTTTTTCCCTCCTGGTCTTAAATAAAATTTATACAACCAAGAATAACTATTTGATCTATGTAAAATAGTTGAAACAATATTGAAATTTAGAGAATACAATACTATTGACTTATAATTTTGAGAGATGTATTAGAGGGTATATGTTAGGTTGATCAACCAATATATATATATATATTCAATGAGTATATATTTAAAATTTTTATATTTTGTTATTGTGTATATATATAGTACTTGACTAATGATGATTAATGGAATAATTTATATTATCAAATATTTATATAAAATATAGGATTACTAAATAAGGAAATCATGATATGTGACTTGAATAATTTACTCTTTGATATAGTGAGTATAAATATGAGTAATCACAATTTGGAATGTATAAAAATAGATAAATATACAGAATCAAGTGAAACCCTATTTATATGAGAAATATTTGTTTCATTCTATAATATAGGCGTCACAATTAGGGTTTTACACATTCCCAAAACATAATTCTACATGTCTAGCTAGAATAGAAAAGATTTTGAGTGATGATCAACAAAATAAGATCCCTTGGAGATTCATTTTAGATGGATCACCACAATCAAATACCCTCCTTGATTGTTTAATGAATAGTATTTAATGATAAGTGAATGTTAATAAATATATTTATTTGAATAATAATTAATTTTGTTCTACCACATTTGGATAAATGTGGTATTTAGTGATGTTTTTTAAATAGTGATATATTTATATTGATTTTCAAAACACGATTTTTCATCCATAAAAGATAATTAATTGGATTCACTATTTTGATTAATTATTTAATGACATACTTTAGTATTTTAATGAAATTTCTTACTGGTAAATAATTATTCATGATCAATTGAATAGATCATAAACTATTGTTAGGGGAGTCTACCTTTCTAATAATCATTGTTAACAATAACATTAATGTCCCAATAATGTTATTCAGCCTGAGCATGATCAAAACCCACTTTAAGGACCTATAACCGTAGACATATAAAATTGGACTATATTTTATTCATTTTAGGTGAATTTTTGTTCATTTTAGCTATATGAGTAGTGGGTGAAGTTAATGATATGAATTTGGATAAAACGGGTTCAATGCTAAAATTATAAAATGAAAAATAGATTCTATCAAAAATTCTTTGGTCTAGTAGTGACTATCCAATGACATACCGAAGAGCTAGTAGGTCCTAGGGGACATACAGATAGTTAGTGGCTTTTTGTCTGCCACTTGGTTAACCTCTAGGAACCTAGTTGTGGTGAACTAGGTACCTCATTGTCATTAAAATATTTTTTGTTAAATTAATTAATCAGTTAGAAAATTAAATATAAATCCTCCCCTAGTTTTTCACCCACACAAACATGACTCCATATTTCCACTATTTAATCTATTCCACATGTGTATTCTCAATCATATGGGCTCAAAATATAGTATCTTTTATTCCAACGTTTTAAAATAGGAAATTCTAAAATTATCCTACCATATATTAAATATTCTTATAATTTTTAACTATTATTAATTTGAAATCTGTAATTTAGGTGGTTCATGTATGGTTTTTAGATTTTCCCTAGTTGATGTGGAATAACTCAAATATTACAGATGATGGTATTTCTACTAATATGATGTAATTGGTTCTTATACATATATTATTAATTTTATATGTGTCTATTATATTTTGTGACATTTTTGTATTAGTGAGAGGATTTTCAAAATCTTAAATATAACTACATTTGGTTTAATTACAAGTTTAATAGTGTGTTAGGATTGTTTAATCCATGATAAGTCCACTAAAATATATTATTTTATCATATAAAATTTCATGAATATTATAGTATATGTTTTCACACCAGGTAATTATAAACCGTGAGGGTTTTTCTTTACAATGTTTTAATTATAGACACCCTAATATGTCTTGTAACACCCCAAGAGTTTGTGATATTTTTTAAGATCAAATTTATACTGTTTGACATTTTTCATTTCACTCAATATTGTATATAGATTGTGTTATATAAAAGAACCAAGTTATTTTTTCATTTCATGTAACCATGATAACAATTCAATATACACAACCCCAAGATAATCTTGCGCTATAAAAAACACTTGGATTTGGTTGCAAGCAACACTGAGCTTATACAAAGCAACATTTATTTATTATTATAATTTAAATGTCATATTTATAGCGTAGACATTAAAAATGATAACAAGAATAGTAATATATAATTTTTAGTTATTATTTATAATTGTTTTATATAAATAAAACATATTGATAATGAGGAATATAAATTTTTTAGTGTCCTTATATAATTGAAAAAGCAATTTTCTCAAATGAACTACTTTTTATTTCATTATATGAACAACAACAAAAATTACTTTTAGACAATTTTATAAATTTAATTTGATAAAATAATATATATTTTTTAATTAATCATTTAAAAAATTCCTTAGGGTGATGTTTTTTTATTTTCCAATAAAACATCAATTTTTATGAATAGTGAAAAATACTTAAATTTAAATCAAAACTAATGTTTCATCTAAGTATTTTATATTGATAAATTATATTTCAATTTTATTTTAATGTTAAATTAGAAATATTTTACATCACTTTATACAATTTAGTTCAATGTGATTAATATTACATTGAAATTTATATAAAAACATTTCAATCTTTTAAACATTTTCCATTAAAAACCCCACATTGGTGAATAATCTATGAGATTAATTTTCAATTAATAAATTCCAATTATTTGTCTGGACTTTGTAAAAATGGATTCAATATTTTTATTCATCATAAGTTGTAATGAATATTATGGTTAAATTAGTTTTTTCTAAAAAATAGTATTGAAATTAACTAAAATTAATTACTGCAATTACAAACAAAATTTTTTTACATTGTGGTTGAAGTTTAATATTATTGGGAAAATGACCTAGAAACATGTTAAAAATAAATTTTATACACATATTTCTTCCATATACTCACTTTATTTAAATTTCATGAGGTATTGTAACACTATATTATGAAATTGATCTATATAATAAGTTAAGATAAAATATATGAAATGAACCTTCCATACCTTTAACAATTCTAAACCCATGATATATGAACAAATAATAATATTAGTTCGTTTTTACACATTATTTATAATTTTAAAGTTTTTATTATCAACATATTAATTTATATTTCATTTTTATAGATGAAATATTTACACTAACTACTTAAGTAATACCCAATGTTGTATAAACTTAATTAATAATTAAATAAAATTAAAGATACCATAAACATTAAAAGTATACTAGATTTATTGAATTATTATGTTTAATTTTTATATGAATATTTCATGGTATATAGGTTTGAAATTAATTTATTAAAATTCCATCTTTATCTGGATATTTTATTTTTTAATTTAATTAAATTAAACAATGTCAATGATGAGTTAATGTTATTTTATAATAAATGATATTTTATTAAAAGATTATAAATTTAAAAAAAAATCTAATATTATACTAAATTATTCTCAAATATGTATAAAATAAAAATATATTCTATTCATGGACAAATTTAAATTTTATAATAAAAATATTGACTTTTAAGTAGTAAAAACATTATTAGCACAGTTCGTGTGAAGGAATTGTTTTATGAGTTAATTGCACTTGTTTAAAAATTAATATCTAACAAACATTGAATATAATTTTGTAAATTGATTTAATATTTATAATTCATATTGTCTTTATTTTCTAATAAAACCCACTTTAGTTTATTCATAATTGTTAAATTACATAGGTTAGAAAACTAGATAACTTAATAAAAACAAAATGATAAAAGTTGGTAAATGTAGAAGTTAAGGAAAAAAATTATAAAAATTCACATAATTTTGGGTCATAGTGGGTTCTGTAGACCATTATTTACCATTATACCTATATTTTTCCATTTTTTAGTAATATTAGGGAAGGGAGACCTCCCAATAGTGTTTATTTAGTATTTACAAGAATGCCAGCCCTTCTCCTCTTTGAAAAGGAATTCACTCTTCCCCTTCCCCATACATATCCATGCACATTATTTCATTCATAACCATACCAAATATGATACAAAAATCCCTCCTCACATTCTAATTGGCTCAATTGGTTAATAAATCTAACCCCGAAATCCTTTTGGTGCTAACCAAAGGGATTTACCCAAATAAAGGGTACATCTTTCCCCATGTTCATTTATATTATTTTCATTCTCCACACACTCGATTATTTTTATTAAAGATTATATAATAACCATAGTATCATAAATATATTGATATGTTTGTATTCTAATGGTTATACCTATAGATACACACACATCCATCATATGGGTAATGAGCATATTGTTCCTGTGTACAGCGGACTACCATCTCAAGAAATGAGGTCACTCTTTTTTCATTACCAACTCTCATGGGTTGGAATTATGATGAACATAATATTTTAATATGATATATTTTGTATTTATTATGCCTTTATTCTTATTTAATTACTATATAAAATATACCTTCATTATTTCAAATATGTGTAACTGTGATAAATTCATTTATAGATGTGTGGATTACCACCTCGTCAAAGAAATGTGATTTGATCAAACTTTTAAAAGAATATGTTAAGTATGGGTATAGTAAATTTATATGATATGTATGTCATACAAATTTTACTATATTTTAAATATATATATATATATATGTCATTGTCTTTGTTTCTTTCAATACAACAAGTAAACAAAAACAGTGTTCATTCTTATGTATGGCGTATGATCTCCAAGGACTTTGTATTATATTTTGTATTTCAATAATTTATATATTACTATAATATTTATATTATTAATATATTTGATATTTATTTGAATTATTACATTTTTTATATTTTAGAATCATGAACTATGTAATAGGATCATGATAATAAGTCAAAACATATATGAAAAATTAAATGATTATTTCCTGAAACATAATAGTAACATATATTTTTTAATAAATGGTTAATATGGTAATAAAAACATAATATATTGTATTATAAATAATAATGTAGATTTTATGATGGATTATATAATAATATTTATTATACAATATTTCTTAATGTGTACGATGAAAGTCAAGACTTAAGGTAATAAGATTTCTCGTCTCAATTTTATTTCTATCATATTTATTCCTTATTCACCAAAAATTTCATCTGTGTGGTTTATATACTCAACCCATGAATATATTATTTTATTATTATTCTTAAATTTAAGGTCGTTTATATATTCATTTAATTCTTTCTTTTAGGGGGTTATGGTTGAATAATTACCAATTCCGTAAAGTAATTTGTTCCCAATTTGTTTTCTTTGAGACACATGCCGTGTTATAAACCCATATTATTATACTAGGGGTATAAAAGTTCCTCTGGAATTTTATATCATGAATATAGTTGTTTAATTTATATGTTAATCTTCATGTATTGTTTTTATTTCATGTGGATTATGATTCAAAGTTACCAATCTGGTAATAGTTTATTGATACAATCCCATCATCTATCATGATTGGTTTGTGAATATGATTCCATTGATGAAATAATATTATCCATGTCTCAATAACACCCAATAATTTTTTTATACTATTGTTATCCATGGTATCTTCATGTATTAGTATAATTTTTTCACTCTTTCTTACATAATATGATTAATAAAACGCTTTTGAGAAAACTCAAATTTATTTCACTTTTTGGTTATAAATCTATATTCCATAAACCCATTATTTATAAAAAGGATTTAAAAAATTTTATAATATTATCCTATCACTTTTAAAAAAATTCAGCCAATATTTACCCATTATAATTTTTCTTAAAAAGGAATCTTCTTGTCATTTTTTGTTCAAGGAACTTTTCTAAACATTTTACAGTATTAATGGAATGTTTGAAAAGTACATATTTCCCTAGATTCATTACCATAATTTGTTTAAATCATTATTTAAAAGTTTAAATTAATAAATTCTCTAATATAAACATTTTTACTCATACTTATAACAATCATTTATTTTATATAGGTTTCCAAAAAAAGGATTTCAATTTTTATGATTAAATTGTGTTTAAAATGTTTTTAGGATTTTAATATTTATTTTGAAGGACCTTTTTCTAATAAATGTGTCCTATATTATTTAATAAAATTTTATGTTAATTTGAAAATAATTTATCTTTAGAAAAATTTATATTTTTAAATTAATTTTTTAAATAACTAAGGATTTGTTCTTTAAGAAATTTTTTAAAAATATATTTCAAAATTATTTTCCATATAAGAAGTCATCCATTTATTTAACTGATATCTTCTGAGGATCTGATCCTAGGATTCCATTCATATTCATTCTCTAATTTCCTTATTATTTAATTGAATTTTGTTTATAAAACCCATTTCTCTTTCATGGGATATGTGTTTATGAAACCCTTTTCTCATTATTTGGCAATATTCTTATGAATCCTGATTCTTTTTAGGGGTTATTATTTTATAGATTGATTATGAAATCTCACTCTTTTCCATAGGTATGATATGAATACATTTTTATGATATCTATTTCATTTCATTGGTCACAATATGATGGATTTTTATGATCTTGAGGAAAATTTATATCCGGATTTTTATGTGATGGATGGGGCTTATAACTCTATTCAATACATTAGGTAATGACTTATATCTCAGGAGATCAATTAAGTCCAATGACACTCTAATCAGATAGAAAAGGGTTTTATGGAACCAAAATCATCTCTTGAGAGCCTCCAAAATAATAATAGTCCAATTGAGGTTGAGTGGGAGGGGATTAAAATTTAAAATGTTGTTCTCATTATTCTAATTATAATATTGAAGCAATTAAAAATGTGTTGGCAAAGTTAACCTTGTAAATTCATACAGTTAGTAATAATTGTGCACCCTCATTGTTCTTATGGAGAGAACTATGTGGTTAGATGAACTACATGCCAACTATACACTCCTCTATTGGATATTTTAATGGGTTCATATTGAGTCTGTATAGTTTGAAAATAATTTCTCCAACCATTAATATCCCAATGGTCATGTGGGACACAGTTAAGTGGGAATGTCACATAGTTTTGATTAACTGCATCACCTCTAAAACCTCCATAAAAAGAACATGGTTTGTTAAAATTAACCACACAGTTTCCCTTAATCATGTTCCAACCATGAAAAATGTAAAAACATTCATAAATTTAAGAGATACCACAAATAAACTCAAAAAAATATCCAAAAAAGGAAGATCAAAACATGGGTCTATATAGACATTAAATATGGTAATAGGGGTTTTAAAACATCCTGATAAAAATGGTTTTTAGCCTAGATATTCTATCGAGAAGTCTTCATTTCAAAGAGATGAGGCCAATTCTATCTCACTAGTGCCTCATGATTTTAATTCTCTGGTGAATCAGTACCATATTACTAGAGCATATGAACCCAATGCTTGTATCTCATAAGGAGAATCTTCATCACAAAATTGTCAATCTGGATTGGTTTATCATTCATGAATAAATCATAGGGCACATAATGTTCTCCCAAGATCATGAAAATTATGGGATGGTGAGATATAATTGTAGATATGAAACATGAAAAATGATATGAATTAACACCATCTGAGGTGGTAATACTAAATGGAACAACACCAAAAACATTTTTTAAACAAATCAAATTTAATCATGTAAATTATTGAAAAATATTCATGTCTTTCTAGTTTCTTTGACCAAACAAATATGAGTCTCTTATAAAACATTTCACCAACTAAAAAATAAAAATTTAATCGGCAATGATCAGTATAATATTTATACAAGGTCGTTTCAATCACCATTCGATGATGAACCATGTGTATCATTTTCGTTATCTCTAATCCAAAACTAGGGAAGATCAGTGAAGCATTATGAATATCTAAACAATAAAACAAGGATTTTCATGGATTTACATACAAGGCCTCAATGGGTTTGATATTTATCTAGTACTAGTAAATGTTTTTGTAATAAAACTCAAAAAATATCATTTTTCATTCCCAATCACCACCAAATTTGAGAATATAGTCACAATGCATATGTTTCACAATCTATATTGCTTATTGTATCAATAAATCCATTTACCGATGACATTTTGAGCTCAATATAACATAATATCTCATTTCCTCATAAATGGCCCCCAAAATATTTGATGTGGAACAAGGAAGTATATCTAAAACAACAACATATGAAACTCTACTAAATATGATGATATATGAAACATATTGACATCACATGTCTTCAAATTGTTTTATCATGAATAAGGATAATTTGAGAAAATTCTTCTAGTGATAAATCTATAAACATGTCGCATTATTCACTATAGGGGTATATAGAAAATCATCCCTGATTTGCCTCAAAATCTCATCCCATTTCCATGGAAGTAGAATAAGGGAATGGAGCCAACTTGAAGGATTCATGTGCTTATCTTTGACCTGCTGATAGGTTTGGAAATGAGAAAAAATAAAAAAATATCATGTCTCAAACATGGAAATTTGAATAATCCCAACATATCTTAAATCATCATCATTATTCCATGGCTCATCACCTAGTAGTAAATATGGAAAACCCCCATCACTGAATTTGAATTGGGAAAAGGTATTCCCAATTGGTTCAGAAATCATAGGATAAAATCAACAGATAAAAACCACTCATTGGTTCTCTCCCCACAATAAATAAATATCATAATTCCACAAAATTCATTAGTGAGTTTATACTACTAATTAATCATCACAAAAATAGAGGAGGTCAGGTGAACCATTACATCAAAAATATCATTATCAACCTTCTAGACTCCCCAATTCATATGAGAAATGAGATTTATTATATTCTACTCATATAATGATTTGTTCAAGGTTTGGATTTGAATCTTTCCTTGTCGAGGTATCAATAACAAAATTACTCTTACTAGGGTCATAAGATATTTCAATGTTAAAAGATCACTGGTACCCCACCCATAACCACTAATAGATATTTAAATTTTTGGAAAGGATATATAACTCAAGAAACTGTAATCAAAATTAATGATAATATTTTTTCAGAAAAGTTTGCTGCACAAACTAATAATTTCACTCTTTACATCCATAACTTCTAGTTCATGTATATGATAATTTTTCACTTGTGGCAGAAGATTTCATGAACCATATGCCACCATGTGATCCACCTGTGTGACAATATAGACCAAATCCAAACATGATGTGTCCAAAAAATAAAACATAGCTCTACGTAGCATCTATTAGTGTAAACACTAGTAAATATGTCAAAACGCACTTCAAATCTTCAAAGTAATTATAAAATTTAGATTCTGATAAAAACTTTACTTTTTTTAGAGCAATAGAGTTCATTTGAGAAACCAACATTGAAAAGTAATTAATGAACCATTTACAATACCACACTAATCCTAAGATGATATGAATGTTAAAAACATTTCATAGTTCTCCCCATGTTAGAACATTCCTCACCATATCTAGATCCACTAAGATAACATGTTCCCCGACCACATGCCCCAATAACATCATATCCAAGATCAAAACATAAATTTATTGATATCTTGGTATAAATTTGTTCATATCTTAAGAATTTTAGAATTTCACTGAAATGAAAAAGGTAATCCTCATTAGTTTTTGAGTATATCGAGTTTCCATGCAAAAAAACCTCCCTGATCAAATTAAGGAACTCGTGAAATATCCTATTCATTAGTGACATAAAATATACTAGGGAATTGTTTAAACCAAAAGGAATTAGATAGATCTTTTCATTGATATACCTACATTGTAATGTTGTCTTCAACATATAGTCTTCATTTATTTTATATAGGTGTTATAAAGAGGAATGATTAATCTTTGAGAACATAATCATCCCATTCATATAATCAAAATAATCATCAATTTGAGGGAAATGATACTTGTTTGTTACCATAAATTGAATGTTTTTTATGGAAATAAATGAAAATGGGATGTGACTTATTAGCTATATTTTTGAACCGAAGAAGTTCCTCCCAAGGATACAAATTTGGGTGAATAAATCTATTACACAAAAAATCATCTAATTGGGTCTTTAACTATTGTAATTTAGCTACATCCATATGGGAGAATGGAATAGAGATATTCTGGGTACCTGGTCCTATGTAAATGTAAAAAAATTTTACCTCACCAATGGTAAGAAAGAAAATTTTGATGGAAACACATTTGGAAACTCAAAGACTATTGGGGGAATATACTAACTCAATTAATCACTCTTAAGATTAAATTATAAAATATATATCACCTTACCCAACAATATAAGAGGATTTCTGGAACTACTTGATCTCAGGTCCCATTCTCCCCCAAAAACATGAAACTCACCATCAGGGGTAGTACAAGATACTCATTGAAGATAATAATCAATCTAGTACTTATAGGTAAATCACCAATCCTTTCTGTTATTGACATAAAAATGATCTATATCAAGAACTAGAGAATCCCAAGTGAGCATGATCACTATCTAGGAGAAAAAATTAGAGGTGCATCAGACACAATAATCCCTCTTTATTCTAAGGGTAATATAAAACACTATCAAAAAAATTCTCTATATGATGTTTTTGAAAAATTCCAATTTTATTCTGCATGAAATAATGAGATTAATGGGTATCAAAAAAAATCACTAAAGGTTATTTTATAGTGACGGTAACTCTAACAATCACTATACCCATGTCAAATTCTTGTGGAGACTCCTCCACTATGTATTGAATCTTGTTTTAGGATTCTAGTGTTTATAACCCCATAGCTTGTAAATAATATGATTCAAATGAAATAACATTAGGAGATGACGATCGTGAGAAACTACACTAGGAATAAAATACCTGATAGAACTTATCTAGTTGTTATGACTGACCACATAAATAATAAATTCATGGGGCCTTGGTAAAACCTCACTTTAAATGATTCACTATGCCATAGTGAAAGAATCTCAATGTTCGTCATCGAGAAACTATAGAATGTATGGATGATAAATACTATTGAGATCCACCACTAGACTCCTCACACTTCCACTTTCCGTTAAGAAAACTAATAGAACAACCATTGGAATTTGAGTAACTCATGTTACCCAAGACATACCATCCAGGTCAAGATCAGATATCATCCCTCGTTACAACACATCCATATATGACATTATATTCAGTATGAAAATTTGATATTAAATATAATATAGAAAACCCATATCAAATCACCGAGCCCTCATCATATCATTTTTCAATACATCAAGATAATTTTTCACAAGATCCACTTTATAGTTAATACATAAATATATCGCCCTATTAAAAATTAATAACATTAATAGATATTTATAGATCCATAAAATATGGATAGATAATGTAACACCCTAAGATTTTATGAAAAATATTCTTTTTAATTTCATTAATTTCTTGTGTTGTACGCTACACCAAAAGGAGCTTTCAAAACATGAATCCTTGACTTGTCTTCCATTACACACAATCACGACCTTCCTTGATAGCATGTGTAGAATGCAATACCGAGTTTCACTAAACGAGATATTATTATAATATTATTATGAACTAGCCGTTATGAATAATAATACCCACTTTTTGAAATTTTATAAATTTTATCTTTTAAAATGGACTTCATTTTTTTATTCGGAATATCGAAATTATCTTAGGGTGAAGTTTTGGTACTTTTTGGATAAGTTTCATATTCTGATGAATAGTGAAAATTACTAAATTTTAATTAAAAAAAACTTTTTTAATCGAAATAATTAAAAGTGATAAATTATTAATTTTAGTGGTTTTAAAGTATATTTAGAATATATTTTTACAATTTAATACAATTTTGGTCATTGCATTTAATTTTACATTTAAACCAGACATAAACAAGTGTCAATCTTTTGACAGTTATTATCTCTTAAAAACACGCTATTTGTTTTGACGACGGGAATTAATTTTTAAATAAGTTAATGTAACTGACATGTTTTGAATTTCTTAAAATAGAAATCATTTTTGAATTCATAATATCAATTATATCTTAGGCCTAATTTTTTGTATTTTTCTAGAAACATTCATTTTTTAATGAATAGTGAAACCACTAAGTGGTGGCTAAAAACTGAATTTTTTAATAAAACATATTTTTACTGCTTCTGTGAGTGGAATTTCAAAAATCTGAGAGACACGGTTGATGTCAGTAAGTAAAATGTGGTTCAATGAGAAGAAAATAATTTTTGGTGAATAGTAACTTTTTACTTTTATTTACCCTGGTTAAAAGTAAATAGGGTAGTCAATGGTAAAAATGATATTATTATTACCCTAAAACATGTCCTAATTCTATTGGATAAGTGTAATTCGACCAAAAACAACCTTAGGAATAAAATATGACCATTTTGGCCCACTTGGATTAGATTAAGACATTTATTATTAATTTATTTAAAGAAGGTTTAAAATAGTTAAAATCAATTTTTAATAAGTAAATCATTTTTAATATAGGGTTATACATAAGATAAATTCTACTATAAATATTCATTAGAAATATAAAAAAAATCCCTACATAATGATATTTAATTTGTAATTTTTAGACATTAAATAATTTAATTTATTTATGACACAATGATGATGCAGTAATTATTTTATTAATGAAATATTGACATAATTGATGTTATAAATACCCAAATAAATGTAATTTGACACTTTTAATGAATTAAAATAATTTTATATGTTAATATGACAAGTTAGTATTGATTTAATTCACTTTGTTCGAACTAATATTTCTGTTATGATTTTCACAAAAATCAATTACCAAATAGTATTAAAATTGACATAAAATAGTTTTAAAAACAAATATTATATTAACTGTTATTTTATTCCAAAAAATCTAAGGTTCAGACATATGACGTAAATAAGGTTATATATATTCATAATAAACAACATGGGGTTCTTTTGGCTTGATATAGTAAGTTTATTAACCGTATAGTGTAAGAAAACAAGAAGACGCGGTAAAAGTTAAATTATCTAACTTAAAGTTAAATCTGAATGATAATGTAAAATTGATACCTAAACTTGTCTAAATTCTATTTGATGAAAGGATTTCGACCCATCCCCACCTTATCTTCAAACTATATCAATTCGGAGCTATTAAAAACCGAATTTTACTTTATAATAAAATAGTATTTTTTGTTATTCAAAAGGTGCCACTCTGCTCCATTACAAAAGGGCACCTCCTCCCTCTCTTCCTCACACCACTTTGAGCCTTCATGCTCGGCCAACCCCTGCCAAATTCTCTTCTCCAGTTCCCTAGAAATATCCAAGAGGTCCTGGTATTCTTCAAAGACCCATTTTAGTTCCCTAAGAGGAGGTCTCAAAGAGGCGCTTCAAAGAAGAGGTAATGTCCGTTACCGATTCCTTCATCTTTATTTCTTCTTCCCCTTCTTCTTCTTTAGTTGTTTCATTATGATGTAATAACATCAGTATCAATAATATACGTATATGTTATTATAATTATGAAACAACCCTACCTCACCATCTATCCATCCTACGGAAAACGAAATCACCACGCGTGTGTGCGTAGAGAATACCGTCTTCACGCCATGGTGTAATCTATTTTCCACCACCACCTTACTCAGATGGGAATAATGGTGTAAATAATATCTATATATGATTATTGTAAAGTGATATTGATTCTGAAATTTTATAGATAAACTCCAATACAATTACAAGATCATGGGAACAATATCATCGCTCGTGCGTACGTACGGAATACCGTCTCCACGACGTGATGAGATTCATTCTCAATGATTAACCATTCATTAATGACTATAAAGTATATATAATAATTAATAATGAAATATATGACATAATAATGATACTGGATTTATGTATATATATATATATATATATATTTATGTCATCCAACTAATTCCATTCAATTCAATGAGGAAACAAAAACAACGTTCATGCGTACGTACGACCTACCAACTCCATGAACGGTGTATTTCTTTCCATTAATCGACCTATTATATATATCTATATTATGAATATATATTATATGTAAATAATTTTTTATATTCTGGAATTAAGTATTCATGATATAAGTAATCATATGAATAATTACAAGTCAAAACACGGACGAAAAATGAAACGATTTTACCCAAAACGCTATTTAACATGGAATTTACAAAAGAACGGGTAATATAAAGTCATAAGTAAACCATATATGATATCATAACAATGAATATGATTCTGTAATAAGTCAATGACATTATTTAAATCATTATACAGGAGGTTCGGACACTTACGAAGCGAATCGGACCTAAGGTAAGGGAAAATATCACAAGCCCATTTTATCCGAAATTGTTTATACTTTGGTATTTAATGGGATGTATTTTATCATCCACATAAATGTCTCCTCAATATGTAATATTGTTTCCATCCACCTTCAACTTTTTAAATCCAATTTTACCCTTCGGTGAGTTTTTAGTAAAAGATATAAAAGGAATATTTTGTATTTTTTCGCACGAGGTACTTTATGACTTTTCCAACAAAAGTACGGGAAGAATGGTTTTTTTATCTTATACGACATGAATGGATTTTAAAACATTATTTCCAAGAATCTTACTTTACAAGTTTTCAGGATTATTTTTAATCAACTTCTTTTAGTTTAAAATTGTATGACATGTTATGAAAGAAAAAAAAATTTGAAGTAGAAAGGAAATTTTCCTCAAGAATGGAGTTCAAGTGTTTTATTAAAATTATTTTCCATCTAAGATAATAGATGGTTCTGTTTCTATCCCAATTATTAAATTTTTTTGATTATGTTGTGATGGAATTATTTTTATGAATTCTTTTATCTTATATTATTTGTTTTATGATGTCATGATGTTTAAGAATCCCATTTTTGTTACATGGGTTATGCAATGATGTATGATTTATGATTTTGTGGCACACATAAGAATGGTATCATTATGAGATAGGTGGGACCTATATCTCCCTCCAATGCATTGGGTAAAGATTTTATATCTCATGAGATAGACATGGCTGGAACGGCAGGTTAAACCGGTTCAGTGAAATGGGACTGAAACGAGGAGTGAACTCGGTTCAGAAATTTACTTTGTCCACTAAGATAGTCTTGGAAATGAGTCTTGACTAATAAGAAATGATTATATATAATTATGTGTGTATGACATAAAGTTTCATGTTTTAAGTTATGATTATTGGGAATTACATTCACTACTATGATTTATACCATGTTATGAAATTATGCTCTCTTTTGAAGGTTAAGATTTCAAAAATGTTATGTTCTTATGATTATGATGTGAATTATATTTCCTTTGTTTACCCTTACTGAGAAATTGAGCTCACCCTTTTTATGTTTTCTTTTCCCCCAGGATTGAATGATAGATTTTAGGTAAGGAAACAAAAATGGGAAGATATTTATGGGAGATGTTGAAGATCTTTCACCACGATTAGAAGATTACGTTCCAAGTTTCCAAAGACACTAAACTATTATGGTCCTTGTGTGTCTGTTTTTGTTATGTACTATTTATTCTTCAAAAGTAATGTAATGTCCATGTACGTCAAGCTTAGGGTCTCTACAGTTGGTATCAGAGGAAAGGATTAGTCATCCTTTGGAAACTAGGATGCGAGAACTTTAGTGAGATCCCTATAGATATTTCTAAGGTATGTATAGGGATATACCTAAGGTTAAGTATAATTATAGGTTATAGTACTATAATTATGGTAACCTAAGATGTTATATATTGAAGGTACTCCACCTTTATTATGTTGTTTTCCCTAGCGTGATTTTTACCTCTCACATTATTGTTTTTGGGTTTTAGACGATGGATGGAACCCGAAGGAACCGTTTTGATCAATGCAATAGACCATGCAATGATTGTCCTAATGAACAAACAAATGTTATGGGAGATGGAGTGCAAAATCTAATTGCTATAATTACACAAGCTATGAATAATTCTGGACTTCCATATGAGCAGATAAGGGAACAATATTCTATTGAGTCCTTCATGAGGCAACGTCCACCTTCTTTCAGTGGGTCTTCTGATCCACTTGTTGGTGAACAATGGATCAGTACCACTGATAAGATATTTTCAGTTCTTCAATGTTCTGAACATGATAAAGCCATCTTAGTAGTATATCGTTTGTAAGGTGAAGCTGATCAATGGTGGAATCTTATCAAGAATATGAGGCCAAGAGACGAAATTGAGTCCAGGGAATGGGACAAGTTCAAGAACTTATTTTTCAAGAAGTACTTCCCTCGTATTCTTCGAACAAAGATGGAGATGGAGTTTCTTGAACTAAAAAAAGGATGATGAATTTGTTGGTATATATGAAGTGAATTTTACAAGGCTTGCAAGGTATGCATCTGGCTTTATCATCAAACCTGAAAGTAATGTTGATTGATTCTTCAGTGGCTTAAAACCAAATATTCTAAGGGAATTAGCTATAAGAGACTTCATTATCTATGAAGAAATTGTGTGTTGTGCTATTAAGGTATAAATGGAAGTTGGTGTTACATATCCATCTCATGGTTTTGACAAGAAACGAAAGATGGAGTTCAAGGAGAATTCTCAGAATAATCGTTAAAAGACAATGAATGTTTCCTTGTTCTCAAAGTGTGGAAAGAAGCATGGTGGAGATTGTATTAAAGGGACTAAAAATGTTTTAAGTGTGGAAAAGAAGGTCATCGAGCATCTAAGCATCGATGTAATGGAAAAAGGGTTGCTAGTGGTGTGAATAAAGAAAAGACTACAGAGAACGCACCAACAACAATTCAATGCTCCAAGTGCAATGAAATGGGGCATTATGTTAATCAATGCCCTAATCCAAGGTTTAATGATGATCGACTTGAGAAACCACTTAAGTTAAAGGACAAAGGGAAGTCACATGCAATCACTATTGGCGATGTTGAATATGACAATGACGTGGTGGAATGATTAAGTGTTTATGTAATGGGATTACAAAATAATGTTTTATATAGTATCGTGGAATATTGGAATATTTATGTATTTCTCAATTGTGGTTTTCAATAATTTTATGGTACCGGTAACCCTGGAAAGTGATTGAGATATTTTTGGTAAGCATATGATATGTGCATAATAAAGGGATAAGAAGATAATGAGATGTTTGATTGTATTCATGATCTCATGAAAGATATAAGGACTAAATGATATCATGGTTCGAGTATAAATAATTTTGAGGATTTTGGTATGTGGAAAGTGTTAACTTTTAACTACATTCATGTTTTCAGTAAGGTTCAATGGGAATTTATTCTTCAAGAGAATACATGATTAAGGTATTCAAATGTTTTTAATTTGATCAACAAGATATATCTTATGATATATGGGGTATAAATGATTTCATTCACGTGATTGTTATGTGACATTCCAAGTAATCATTTTCTTTATACTATGATCTTCGACCGAAGTATTTTAGATAAGCTTAAATATTGGAATGAATTATGTTGGACATAAGTTAGTATTGTTTAAGTATAGAACTTTTTTCGATATTATTGATGGGATTTTATAGTAATATAGTTTTAGAAAAAGGACAACCTGCAGGACGGGCGACATCCCATTGTGTCGGACAAGGCTGTGGGAATCGAACCCACAACTGAAGTGTGACTAGCCTTTATCGCCTACAACTGACCTACAGGAACTCCCTGGTTAGTAGAAACTAGTTTTATTTTATTATGTGGTATGATATAGGAAGTATAAGTTCATTTTTGGAATCATATATGATTAACCACACAATAGATGGACTTATGTATATTTGAAAACTATCGCTAACCATTTGTTTGAAATAGATGGAATGACCCATCATTCTATCACATGATCTGTTTACACTTCTCGAATAACAAATTCAACTTCATTTCATTAAGAGATGAAGTGGAAATTGTTCAAAGAAGGAACAACAGTGAAATTTTACCAAAATAATGTAAGTATTTATTCTAATTCAAATTCTTCAACTTTAGGGAAATGAACTTGAAAACCAAAAATGTTTTCCTAGTGCCCTTATATCCAATGAATCAGATGGTACCACAGACCATCACAAATCTATGGATTTGTGATTGTTGTCTTTTCCATAGACAAGTTCTCTTCCACTCTCTGTTAGAACATGATGGTTAGATTTCTCTTCCATATCCATATTTTCACCAATGTGGAAACCCAGTGATCAGATTATTTGGGTAACCGTTACATTTCATTCTTTTGTTTTTAAATATTGGTTTTGGTATTCCTTTTTACGATGTGGGTCTATATTAAAGAATCTTTCAAGTAGTAAACCTTTTATAACCCCGATGAATTTTGAGGGAGAAATTCATTTTAAGGGGGGTAGAATGTAACACCCCGAGATTTTATGAAAAATATTATTTTTAATTTCATTAATGTCTTGTGTTGTACGCTACACCAAAAGGAGATTGCAAAACATGAATCCTTGACTTGCCTTTCATTACATGCAATCGCGACCTTCCATGATAGCGTGTGTAGTATGCAATACCGAGTTTCACTAAACGAGATATTATTATAATATTATTATGAACTAGCCATTATGAATAATAATACCCACTTTTTAAATTTTATAAAATTTATCATTTAAAATGGACTTCATTTTTGGATTCAGAATATCGAAATTAGCTTCGGGTGAAATGTTGGTACTTTTCGGATAACTTTCATATTAATATGAATAGTGAAAATTACTAAATTTTAATTAGAAACAATTTTTTTAATTGAAATTATTAATAGTGATAAATTATTAATTTTAGTGGTTTTAAACTATATTTATAATATATTTTTACAATTTAATACAATGTTGGTCATTAGATGTAATTTCACATTTAAACCAGACATAAACAAGTGTCAATCTTTTGATAGTTAGTATCTCTTAAAAACATGCTATTTGTTTTGAAGACGGGAATTAATTTTTTAATTAGTTAATGTAACTAATATGTTTTGAATTTGGTAAAATAGAAATCATTTTTGAATTCATAAAATCAAATATATCTTAGGCCTAATTTTTTGTATTTTTTGGAAACTTTCATTTTTTGATGAATAATGAAACCACTAAGTGGTAGCTAAAAACTGAATTTTTTCATAAAACATAATTTTAACGCTTCTGTGATTGGAATTTCTAAAATCCTAGAGACACGGCTGATGTCACTAAGTAAAATGTGGTTCAATGAGATGAAAATAAATATTTGGTGAATAGTAACTTTTTACTTTTATTTAACATGGTTAAAAGTAAATAGGATATTCAAGGGTAAAAATGATACTATTATTACCCTAAAACATGTCTTCATTCAATTGGATAAGTGTAAATCGACCAAAAAGAACCTTAGAAATAAAATATGACCATTTAGACCCAATTGTATTAGATTAGGACTTTTATTATTAATTTATTTAAAGAAGGGTTAAAATAGTTAAAATCAAAGTTTAATGAGTAAATAATTTTTAATATAAGGTTATACACAAGATAGATTAGACTATAAATATTCATTGGAAAGATAAAAATATTTCCTACATAATGATATTTAATATGTAATTTTTAGACATTAGATAATTTAATTTATTTATGACACAATGATGATGCAGTTATTATTTTATTAATGAAATATTGACATAATTGATGTTATAAATACCAAAATAAATGTAATTTGAGACCTTTTATGAATTACAATAATTTTATATGTTAATATGAAATGTTAGTATTGATTTAATTCACTTTTTTAGAACTAATTTTCTGTTATGATTTTCACAAAAATCAATTACCAAATAGTATCAAAATTGACATAAAATAGTTTTTAAAACAAATATTATATTAATTGTTATTTTATTCTTAAAAATCTAAGGTTCAGCCAAATGACTTAGATAAGGTTATATATATTAGTAATAAACAACTTGGGGTTCTTTTGGCTTGATATAGTATGTTTATTAACCTTATAGTGTAAGAAAACAAAAAGACATGGTAAAAGTTAAATTATCTAACTTATAGTTAAATCTAAATTATAAGGTTAAAATTGATACCTAAACTTGTCTAAATTCTATTGGATGAAAGTATTTCGACACATCCCCACCTTAGCTTATAAATATATCAATTTGGAGCTATTAAAAACTGAATTTTACTTTATAATAAAATAATATTTTTTGTTATTCCAAAGGTGCCCCTCTCCTCCCTTATAAAAGGGCACCTACTCCCTCTCTTCTTCACACCACTTTGAGCCTTCATGCTCGGCCAACGCCTGCCAAATTCCCTTCTAAACTTCCCTAGAAACATCCTAGAAGTCCCGGTCTTCTTCAAATACCCATTTTAGGGTGCTAAGAGGAGGTCTCAAAGAGGCGCTTTAAAGAAGAGGTAATGTCCATTACCGATTCTTTCATCTTTATTTCTTCTTCCACTTATTCTTCTTTAGTTGTTTCATTATTAAGTAATAAAATAATTATCCCTCATATACATATATGTTATTATAATTATGAAACAACCCTATTTCACCATCTATCCATCCTATGGAAAACGAAATCACCACGCGTGCGTACGTACGGAATACCATCTCCACGCCGTGGTGTAAACTATTTTCCACCACCACCTTACTCAGATGGGTATAATGGTGTAAATAATAACTATATATGATTATTGTAAAGTGATATTGATTCTAAAATAGTATACATACACTCCAATACAATTCTACGATCATGGGAATGATATCATTGCTCGTGCGTACGTACGGAATACCGTCTCCACGAAGCGATGAGATTCATTCTCAATGATTAACCATTCATGAAAGATTATAAAGTATATATAATAATTAATAATTAAATATATGACATAATAATGATACTGGATTTATTTATATATATATATCTATGTTATCCAATTAATTCCATTCAATTCAATGAGGAAGCGAAAACAACGATCATGCGTACGTACGGCCTACCGTCTCCATGAACGGTGTATTTCTTTCTATTTATCGATCTATAATATTTATGTATATTCAGAATATATATTATATATAAATCATGTATTATATTCTGGAATTTATTAATCATGATCTATGTAACCATATGAATGATTACTAGTCAAAACAAGGACGACAAATGAAACGATTTTACCCAAAACGCTCTTTAACATGGAATTTACAAAAGAACAAGTAATATAAAGTCATAAGTGAACCATATATGATATCATAAAAATGAATATGATTATATAATAATTCAATGACATTATTTAAATCATTATACAGGACGTTCAGACACTTATGAAGCAAATCATACCTAAGGTAAGGGAAAATATCACAATCTCATTTTATCCGAGATTGTTTATACTTTGATATTTACTGGGGTGTATTTTATCATCAACATCCATGTTTCCTCAATATGTAATATTGTTTCCATCCACCTAAAAATTTTTAAATCCAATTTTACCATATTTTGAGTTTTTAGTAAAAGATATAAAAGGAATCCTTTGTCGTTTTTTGTACGAGGTACTTTTTGACTTTTCCGAAAAAAGTACAGGAAGAATGTTGTTTTTAACTTATACGGCATGAATGGATTTTTAAAACATTATTTCCAAGAATCTTACTTTGCAAGTCTTCAATTGTATTTTTAATCTACTTCTTTTAGTTTAAAATTGTATTACATGTTATGAAAGAAAAATGTTTTTGAAGAAGAAAGGATATTTTACTCATGAATGGAGTTCAGGTGTTTTATCAAAATTATTTTCCATCTAAGATAATAAAGGGTTATGTTTCTCTACCTATTATTAAATTGATTTGATTATGTTGTGATGGAATTATTTTTATGAATTCCTTTATCTTATATGAATTTTTTTATGATATCATGATGTTTATGAATCCCATTTTTGTTACATGGGTTATGCAATGATGTATGATTTATGATTTTTTGGAACACATAAGAATGGTATCATTATGAGATGGGTGGGACCTATATATCCTTTCAATGCATTGGGTAAAGATTTTATATCTCATGAGATAGACCTGGCTGGAACGGCAGGTTAAAACGGTTCAGTGAAACAGGACTGAAATGAGGAGTGAACTCGGTTCAGAAATGGACTCTGTCCACTAAGATAGTCTTGGAAATGAGTCTTGACTAATAAGAAATGATTCTCTATGATTATGTGTGTATGACACAATGTTTCATGTTTTAATTTATGAATATTGGGATTTTATTTCACTACTATGATTTATCCCATGTTATGAAATTATGCTCTCTTTTGCAGGTTAAGATTTCCAAAATGTTATGTTCTTATGAATATGATGTAATTGATATTTCTTTTGTTTACCCTTACTGAGAATTTGATCTCACCCTTTTTATGTTCTTTTTCCCCCCTGTGTTAAAAGAAATATTTTAGGTAAGGAAACAAAAATGGGAAGATATTTATGGGAGATGTTGAAGATCTTTCACCACGATTAGAAGATTACGTTCCAAGTTTCCAAAGGCACTAAACTATTACGGTCCTTGTGTGTCTGTTTTTGTTATGTACTAAGTATTCTGCAAAAGTAATGTAATGTGCATGTACTTAAATCTTAGGGTCTCTACAGAAAATCTATGTAAAGAGATATCTTATGTATTTCCAATCCAATACTTTCTATTTATTCATCGTATACATCAAATGCCACCACCTCATACTTGGACCATCAATCTTAATGGTAAAACATTACATCTTTATCAAATTAGGAATTTTAAAAAATTGTAAAATAACATCAATATTTTTAAAAAAAATCCTATACCTATGGGGGATCATTAAATCCTTGGGAATATGGTGGTTTCTTCTAATGAAAATAATTAGAATGATTTCAATAATAATCCCTTCATTGTTTCAATACATTTTTCCAAAATTATATGTGTACAGAAACCAATACCACATAATAGACTACATGGACTACTATCACTCTGTGTATCTAATCCACTATAGGGTTTTATAATTATGGTTCATCAACTTCTCCCTCATGAGGTTTCTTCAAACATCTACATGGGGGATTTGTACTACACATCATCAATAGAAAATGGAAAAAATAGTACGGATGCTCAAATAATCAATTCAATCACTGGTTATATGAAAATAAATTCCATCCTATTGAATTGAGTTTTCATGGAATTCAAAATACTTATATCCCATTTCGAGGAACACTGTATTCGTGAAAAATTATTCGTCAAGAAAACCATTCCAGAACACCCATGGTCAAATAAGGTTTTATAAAATGAATGGTGTTAGTGTAATCACTTTTAATATACACCTTATGTCCCAAAAATATTAACTCATGTCTACCAGTACTTATCAGAATGCACAATAACATCTAGGAAATGCCTTTAAGAACCTATTTTTATATAATATTTTCATGTATAAGCCCAAATATCTTAGTACATCTGTACTTGGTCTATCACTGATATAGCCTGAAGTAAATTCCCAATCCCCACAAGATTGGGGTTCTCTCTTAACCGTAAATCAAATTTCGATGTAATTATTTATCCCCATGATAAGAATTCAATATATAATAGGGGAGTATAAAACATTGAATAGTCAGTATTCCAAACTATTCTCATGGATAAAATTATCAAAAGTGGTAAAACAAATATCCCAAATCAATATATTATTCAAACTTTGATACCACTTCTAGTAATAGAAAATATCATATCCTTAATAAAACTAGTGTATCATATCTCCACAGGACACCACCATCACCCAAGTCCCCAAAAATCTAGCAGATCCTCTATAACTGTGGGGTGCTTTTCATTTCATAGATATGGAATAAAACAATATGTAGTTGATAGAATTTTATGATATTGTGTGATCATAAATTGATCATAATTATTCCACCAAAAGTTAAAAAATAAGTTACAAAAGAAATAAACCATTTATTCTTCTATTTAATTAAATTAAAGTCACATAAAATCATTTATAATGTTTTTAGTAAAGTGATTCATTCAAATCATAAAGAACAAAAGTATATCAAAACATTCTTAAATGAAATTCTTAATAATAAAAAAGTACATGATCCAAAAGTGTTCTATAATCATGGGAATAAAATAATAAAATAAATCAAAGTAGAACGACCACAAGCACTGATAATCATAGGTTCTTAGATCTCTGACCCTTACACCGCATAGTCAATCGGACATGTCTAAGTCTGTGTTTGTGCTCAACCCTATGGATCAATCCATCATGATAAACTCACTCAACACAACATTGTAGAAATCATGCTAATATTTATTTATATATACTTTTCATAGAAAATCCTTTACTAGTGATTCATATTCCTACTGCTCTTGTCCAAATCACCCATTAATACTCATTCTCACACATGCTTTAATCAATCATTCAGTCAATGAATTAATAAATTAATCTATAAATGAATCAATCAAAGGGAAATCATTTCAATTTAAATCACCATCCACTATTTAATTGAAAAATTCATGTTTGGGTGTGAATTTTCAATTTCCAAAATGAAATCCATGGTTTTTTTAAAAGTTTATTACTCACAAAATAATCTTTAACTTAAATCCATTTTCATCACGAATTGACATCTAATAATTTCATCAAATAAAATTTAGTTTAATAAAAAAATTTCTAAAAAAACCTCCAAAAATTTGTCAAAAACGTATCAATAAATGATTTAATTTCACAAATCCAATAATTTTTGACATAAAAGTGAAAAATTTCTAAAATCCAAGAGATCAATTGAAATTTCATTTCATATAATATAACAAAATAAGGTTTTAAACTATTGGAAATTCCATATGAAATTTTTTTTCTAATAAGAACATTACTCATTTCTGGGAGATAGATTTCATTGGAGAAACCAACATTGAAAATTATTTAATGAACCATTGCCAATACCCCACTATTCCTAAGAAGATTTGAATGTTGATAACATTTCATAGTTGTCCCCATGAATGAACATATTTCACCATCTCCAGATCAACATAGATAATCTGTTCCAAGACCACATGTCCTAATAACATCATATCCTATATATAAACATATTTTTTTGATATCTTGGCATAAATTTAGTAATATTTGAAAAATGTTAGAACTGCAATGAAATCACACACATAATCCTCCTCATTTTTAAAGTATATCTAGTTTTAATAATAAAACACCTCCATGAAAAAATTAATGAACTCATGAAATATCCTATTCATTAGTTCTATAACATATAATTTAGACTTGTTTAAACCGAAAGGAATAACATGGAACTTGTCATCGACATAACTACTCTGGAATGTTGTCTTCAAAATATAGGATTCATTGATTTTATACAAGTGATATAGAGATGGAAGATTAATCTTTTAGAAATAAATTATCCATTTCATCTAAACAAACTAATCTTCATTTTGAAGAAAATTATATTTTTTGTTATCCTAAATTGATTGATTTTTTTTGGAAATCAATGCATAGGGGGTGTGTCTTGTTAGATATATTTGTGAAAAGAACACGTGCCACCCAAGGATATAGATTTGTGTGAATAAATATCTTACAAAAAAACATCCAATGGGGTCTTTAACACTTATAATTTATCTACTTCCATATGGGAAGAAGGAATAAGGATATTCTAGGTACATCAGCATTTGTAAAAAAGAATGTTTTGATGGAACTGCATTGGGAAAATTCAAAGATTATTAGAATAATATCTTAACTAAAATAATCTATAAAAAATAAAACTAAAACATATATATCACCGTGAAAAACTTCATAAAATGATTTCTAGATCTACTTGATCTCAGGTCCCATTCTACCTCAAAACAAAAAGTACGCCATTGGGGGTAGAACATCATACTCATTAAATATAATAATCAATCTGGGACTTATAGGAAATCAACCAATTCCTAATGATATTAAAATACAAATTTTTCACATCATTCACTAGAAAATACCATGTGAGATTGATATCTATGAATGAGAAAAAATTGGAGGTGAATTGGACACACTTATCTATCTTAATTCAAAGGGTAATAAAAAACAGTATCAAAAAAGAAAAATTCCCTGTATGATGTTTTAGAAAAATCCTAATATGATTCATCATGCTATACTAAGATGCATGGGTATCCAATAAAGTAATAACTAATGGTTAAGTTATTGTGAAATTAACTCTAACTATCACTATACCTAGGTTAGATTCTTAAGGAGACTCTGCCACTATGTAGTGAATCTTCTTTCTGGATTACAGTGATTAGAACCCATTATATCAAATTAATTCTGATTGAAATTCAATAAAATTTGTTGGTGATGATCATGTGAATTAACACTAGTAATAAAATAAATTATAGAACTTATCTATTTCTTATGACTGAATATATAACACATAGATATTTAGGGCCTTGGTAAAAACATGATTCAAATTATTCACTATGCCATAGTGAATGAAAGTCAATGTTCATCATCGAGATATTGTAGAAAGTATGGATGATACCAACTATTTATATCCACCACAACACAAATCACACTTCCACTTTCCATTAAAAAAACTAAGAGAACCACCATTGGATGTTTTAAGAACTCTTGTTAGTGAAGACATACCATCCAGGTCAAGCTCATATATCATCCCTCTATCTAGCACATCCAAATATGATGTGATACTCAGAATGAAAATTTGATATAAAATATAATATTGAATATCCATATCAAATATTCAAGCCCTCGACATCTCATTTTCAATACATCAAGATAATACTGAACAATATCAAAATTTCACTAAAGCCATAGATATATTGGACTATTAAAAGTCAATAACATCAATAGGGCTTTCTAAACCCATTGAATACAGATAGAACATCGATGTAATGATATATTTGATGTATTTCCACTCTAAAAGATTATATTTATTCATTTTATACATCAAGTCCCCACACCTCATACTAGTCCCTTCAAGCATGATGGGAGCACATTTCATCATTATCAAATTAGGCATTTTAAAGAACAATAGAAATCCTAAATATTTTTAAACAGATTGTATACCTATGGGGGTCATTAAATCCTTGGGAAGATGATAGTTTCTTCCAATAAAACTCATTATAGTTATCTCAACACTCATACCTTCAATTTTTCAATACATTTTCCCTAAATTATATGTGTATGCAAGCCAATACCACATCATAAACTACATTCACTTTTATCACAATGTGTATCTAATCAAGTATATGATTTTTTTAATTATGGTTCATCAACATTTTCCTCTCGAGGGTTGTCCAAACATCTTCATGGGGTATTGGTAATATGAAACATCAATAGGAATCATGGAAAAAGTATCAGGGATACTCAAATAACCAATTTAATAAAGGGTTATATTAAAATCAGTTCTATTAAATTGAATTTGTTTTTCGTGGAATTCAAAAATACTCAGATTGCATTTGGAGAAAAACCATATTCAAAACAACATATTTGTAACACCCCATGGTTTTAAAAATAAAAATATTTATTGAAACATGGTTTTATGTATATATTTATAACTATCATTTATACATAATTTTAAAGCTTCTATGTTTTGAATTTCGAAAAACAATCATCTACAACTATGTTTTGTAAGTTATTTAAAGTCTGATGGAACCAACTTGTATTTTTTTGAATAGTAACATACCTATATGAATAGTAATATGAAACTAATGAATAGTAAATTGTATTAATAATTTATTTTCTTAAGGATTTAAGATAATATCATCTTGGGTAATTTTTCAATGTGATATAAAATCAGTTTGAGTTTTAAAATTGTTTATTTTTGAATTAAGTATGATATTATTTAAAATTAAATTAATAATATTTAGAAAATTATTTTCAAAAAATGTTTTTCATTTTATAATTCTACACATCAAAAAGTTGAGAAGTTATTTTTTTGGGGATTTTTGTGATATAGTTGATTTTTCGGGGAATTGTAAAAATACAGTTTTGAGTTTCAGTGTATTAATGACATCATTAATGATGTAATAATGATGTAATGAATCTTTCCTACTTTCATATAGTACAGTAATATGTGTGGTGTACCTTGTGGATAATACCAATGGAAAATACCATGGGCAAGGCCATGATTTTTAAAATACCACTAATGTGGTGTCCCTTGGAAATTAATAAAATATTCCCTCACTTTTCTATAAATACCAACCCATTCCTTCCTTAAATTATTCCCAATTCCTCATCAATGATGTTATGGACTCATAACCTCCCTAGTAGACCTATAGAGGTTTTACCAAGCCCCCAAGGTTAAAACCTTCATGTTTGAGGAGTTACTCTACAAGGTATGAAAATTATATATTTCTTTCTTTTTCCATTCAAGTTATCTTTTATGTTGTATAACTTTCAAGTTTCCATAAAATTTTATTATTACCCTATTATTCTTGATATATATTTTATTATGATTCATTTATGGATTTTTGACCTTTTTCCCCTATCTTTTTAATATTTTCTAAAACCATGTTGCATTGTCATTAGGTTGTTGGATTTTTGTATGGGATTTCTCAATTATTATTTTATTTTTAGTTTCTTTCTTTTGTTTTTATTTCCTCATCTCCTATTACCCAAGAGTAATTAATGATCCAAAAATTATAAATGTTTTTTTGGAGGTTCTCATGTTCATGGAAAATCAATCATCATTCATCACTCCTATCAAACTTTTTCAAGTTATAAAAAAATTGCCTATGATGTGTCGAATTACCTATATCATAGATGATGTAATTTCAATTTTCATTAATAATTTAAATTATGTTCATGAAGCTATTTTTATGGTGGAAACAAGATATAATTTATGTATTATCTGTTATCCATAGTTCTAGAATTATTTTTTTACTCATTCTTTTAATTTATATGAGAAAATGAGGTCGTTATTATCAAAGAACAACAATAATGATTTAAAAGAACATCATTAATATATTAACTAATGAATCATCCTCATATAAATCATCAAAATGATAAATGTTATAAATTATGATACCAAAAATATGTAAATTTCTTCTCATTACAATTTTGGATTTTCCCTTCCAATCAATAATAATATTCATCATGAACCAATCATGGAAAACATGTAAAGAAAACACCCCAAAATAATGCAAGGAACAAAATACTAACAAATTAAGGGTGAAATAATCAGATGCAATAATCATATACGATTTTATAAATATGGATATGTTTCTTTAAGATATTAATAACACTATTTTAACCATTATACAGAATGTTTAAAAACATTTGAAGCAAGAAGAACCCAATGTATGGGGATTATTAACCCAATTTCAGTTCATTGGGTTAACATTCCACTTTATGAATTATGTTATATTAATATTATTATTGTGAAAAAAATTATATAATTTACTTATAAGTGTATTTACATTTTATACACATGTGCATTCCATTCTATTAATTCTCACTTCAATTATATTTTTATGGGACTTTCCTTTTAAAATCTTTTTAAAAGTCTTTCTAATAATTTTCAAAGAGATTCTATTTATATATATATGCAATGACTGATTTCCCCTAATTTCACAAAAATTTATTACCATGATATTTTCCATGGACATTATTTATGCTCGTTTGAAACCATTATAGCTCATGATATGTTGGCATGAGCCAATTATAGCTCATGATATGTTGGGTTGAGCCCATTATAGCTCAAGATAAGATGGGTGATCCCCATTAATGTTCTCCAATGAATTGGGTACTCTAGAGATGAAAGATAACGAAAAGGTTATTCATATATAAAGGTGAATTGATTAGTGATATGGTAAATAAGTCCCAATGAAACAACAGGAGTATTCCATGAATTCAATTTTTTATAATATAAGTTTTATTTGTTTTTATGTTATCACTTGACTAACTCTTTATGTATTTATATCCCTTACTGATTTTTATACTCATCCCATGTTTTTAAAATATTCTTCATAGGATATAATGATGGGTAATTTAGATTAGTGATTCATGATGTTTGATGTGAAGTGTTGTCAAAGAAATTACCATAATATTAGAGGGTTATATTAGGCTCACCCATCATTTAAAAGTATTGAGATAACCTGTTGTATAATATATGACTACATAACTAACTATCATTTATATTTAAATGTTACCATAAAATTAATAAAACAAATTTAATATTGTAATTTTTTATCGTTAAACTCTTAAAAATTCATTGGACCCATATGCAAATCCCTTCGCAACATCGTATTAAAAAATAGAATATATCAATTTCTTTTAAAAAATATTTAAAATGATGAATTATAAAACTATTTTTAATTTATTATAAATTAACCATGGATTAATTTGAAGGATAATTTTATATAATTACATTACCTGATAGTGTAAAATTCAGTATATTTTATAAAATTTGAAAAATGATTCCTTTCAAACCTTTGGTAAAAGTTACATGTTTGGAAAATGATAAGAAGATTCTTATTTAATCCTTTCAAATAAAGAAAATATATTCTAAAATTCCTTTTAATACTAATTTATATACAATTATTAATATTAATTAAACATTTTATATAACATTGATATGTTTGAAAAATATAATAAAGGAATTTTGACATTTAAAATAAGACTTCAAGGAAAATTACATTGTGAATGGATAAATTTGGTAAAAATAAAAAATTGAGTCATGTAAATTGAAAGGATTTTTTATATAATAAAATTTTAGGTAAAATGAATATATTCATCTATACGGTACCATATAAACCACATGAAACAAAAAATTTGGTGATAAGCTCATAAGTCTCAAAAATGGAAATTGAGACCAAAAAATCCTTTAAAATAAATTACATATTCTATCAAATGTTATTTAAATCATAAATATTAAATTTATATTACTTAATTAAATTAATAATATATTTCAATAGTAAAATTCAACTATCCTTATAATTTTAATGTTATTTATGACAATTGTTCATTTATTTAATTAATTAGTAAATTTTACATTAGATGTTTTGGGGATGTTTTTATCAAATTTCTATAATGAATTCCGTAGGGGGATAGTGGTCAAATGTTTAATTATTTGATAATATCAAGAATATTAATAATGAAATAGCTATAATTTTACATATTTAATTAATTTTTATAACCGTCCATTAAATTGTTCCATGAAAAGTGAATCACATCGCTTAATGGATGTGGTAGAACACACATACAAACAGATACTGTTATGAATTTTTAATGGATAGAATTATAAAGGAATTGATAATAAAATAACATTAAAAAAATATAATTACATAAATAATATAACATATAATAATTAAATAAATGATTATAACTATCCTTTGGATGATTTGAGGAAAAATGAAACACAATCCTTCAGGGAGGTGGTTCTCCACTAGTAAACACGATTGATATTTTAATTTCAAATTTGATGGAAAAAGAGATTACAAAGGGTTTTACAATTATAATAATAACATTATAATATATTGTAGACAATGAAGTTATTAAATCATAATGGTTCAAAAACATTTAATGGAGGTATAAGAATAAATAATTTGAAATAGGTCAGTTATGACTGTCATGACCCATCCTTGGGGTCCGTGCCGTGACTAACCCAAGCCAACCTTCTATAGGCCAGGGGCTGGCGACTAGCACCAAAGTTGTAAATCCAGATAAAAAGGGAAGGGATTGCCTTTATGAAACGTAAACACACACAAACAGAGTACAAGCAGAAGCAAACACTAAGTAAGAAGTATAACATGTGTGCTGAAAGTACGAAAGGGCCAGAATAAAAACCCCGTAGTAAAGTACAAGGAAAAGAAAAAATAACAGGAAGGTGTCAAACTGCTCCTGGATCATCCTCTGATGCCCCTACATGATGGGTAGGAACTGATAGCCACCTCAGCTCTCCACATCTGTCAGTCACCTCCAGGAACTGTCTAGTCGTGAAGTCCACCTCCGGGTATCGTCTCGTTGTAATGTCCTCCTCCGAGTACCTTCCAGCTCTACGAGCCTCAACCACAATCAGTGTTGTCTGTTGTATGTATCCAACAAAATGATTTGCAGTCATAGCCCGTGCAGGGGTGACTATAACAATACTCAGTTGGGACCTCGATACCCTCAAGGTCTCACTAAAACCAACAAGGATAAACCACAAAGAAAGATATCAACAGATAACCTTTACATAGGTATATGCCCATATATATACCTAAGTTATCAAGTAGACTATATCAATCATAAGGTAAAAACAAAGGACATTGACTCAGCTCAAACAAGGATTTTCATTAATGATAACGAAACCACAACTGCTGAAGAGATCCTCCTTTGTCGAGTACGGTGATCCTGTCACGACTTTGAGGCGCTCCTCACTAGCCTTAGACTGCTAAAGTACTCCTCCTGTCAAGTACCGTGGGTCTTCCACCCAAACACAGTAATGCTCCCTAGCATGGGTCTGCCACCCAAAAACATTAGTGCTCTCCACAGGGCTAGTCATGTCACTCCGTATCGAATCAGAAAAGCAGTCATCCAGTCTCAACCAGCTACAAGTTCTCCATACTCCATACGCTTGTCTTCGGGAGGATCCGCTCCATGAGATATAGGTGATACTCCAAGTATCACAATGTCCCAAGAAGAAGTATCAAAAAGTATAGCATCGTTAAAGGGGCCTCAATGCAACAGACAGCGCGTTTTTCGGATGCTCGGTCTATGAGTTATTAGCCTTTTAGTCCCAGGGGCCTGGTTGGTTTCGTGTACGAACCAACCCGACAGTATATCAATTGTAACCCGAACTCCCATGTGGTATACTCAAATGAACTGTTCCTCAAAGTGATTACCAACGCCACTGATGGTTCGTCCAACAGATGTTCGGTCTGAGGGTTATTAGTATTTCCGTTCCAGGGGCTCGATTGGATTTCGAGTACAATCCTACCCGGCCTTACTCCAACCTCATCCAAACCTTAGGTGATGTATTCCAAAAGAACAATCTCATCCAGAAGAATCCAACATAGTCGACGACACATCAATAGGATGTCCGGTCCTCATGTTATAAGAATCTCCGCCCCAAGGGCCCGGTTGGTTTTGAATTCAAACCAACCCGGTCTAACCCAACGTCACCGAAAACTTGAGTGTAATATATTAAAACAACTGTTTTGATCAATGGAATCCTACACAATTGACGGTGCATCGAACGGAGGTCCGTTGCTCATGATATGACTGTTTAACCAAATACAGTCCGAAAATAGGGGGTATGGGCTCGGTCCGACTCGGCCCAACACCCCCTGGGTCTGCCCGAACCGGGTCGACCCGACCCGGGTCCAGGTCCGGCCCGAAAGAGCACGGCCCGGCCCAGCTGGTTTGGCCCAGCCCGATGATGGCGGGCCGACCCGGGGGCCGGTTGCGGCTCGACCGATTGGCCGAGCACGTTGCGCTGAGCGGTGGGGGGAGTTGATTGATACTAGTGGTGCCCGCTGGCGCCGCCCCACCTCTCAGATCCAACGCGGCTACGAGATCCATTGCACCATCGTCGTGGCTGTTTCTGCAGCTGGTTCCCTCTGGCGACACGCCGGCAGCGGCTTCTGCGGACCGCCGGACGCGCTCTGTTGGTCCGATTGGGCCGCTGCTTGTGCCTGAAGCTCTCCCGAGAACTATTCTTCATTGAAATGGCTTCCAAAAGTCATTACGGTCCCATTTAATCATCACCCGTCAATCCGAACATAGACAAACATTCTTGGGCGGGTTATCGGGCCGTGTTTTTTCGGCACGTGCCCTTCACGTTAGTCGATAGAAATAGGTCGGACAACAATGATGTTCAACGACAAACGAGGTATAATTTTAATCAATTAAAATTGATCTTTATTCCCAACAATTCTACCGCAAAAAAATATTCCCAACCCACAAATAAAATCTTTCTTGGATCATCTTTATAATGAGATGATCCGCGTTCTTTTTTTAGAAGGTAAAATTATGGGAATATAAACATACTCAAATTAATCCCCTTCCTCAATAATTGACGACGAACGTCAGGCGTCGCGAAAGACAGTGTCTCGAGTTGAGGTTTCGTAGATGACGTCGGTGTGCATTGTCGTTCTTCGTAGAAGTAGCGTTCTTCATTGAAGAGGCATCTTTCTTCATTGGTGGGAAGTTCTCTTCTTCTTCACACAAGAGTTCTCTCCAAAGAATTCAAGAGAATTACCAAAGTTTCTCCACACACCAAAAGCTCCAACTCAAAATAATATGTCATGATATTATATTTATTCACATCCCAATGATTTTAGTATTCAAAACCAAACCACATAATGAATTTAATGAAGTGTCTCATCCCATTAATTAGGTCACTAATGAAAGAATTTTAGATGGAGAGAGGAGGAGGTGAGAGGTCTCATAAATGGAAGAGTTGTCAACACAAACATGATAATTAAAAAGGGGTTTAAGGGAGATATTTGGGGAGTTTAACGATAGGTTTGAAAAGTGTTATGGACATTGGAAGGTTGGGGATCGTGTGGGCCCCGCCTCCGAAATATCCACACCAGGGTTGTTAGGTGGTTGTGGGTCCCACCCTTAACTCCCCATTGTAGGATTTAACCACCATAGATATAAATAAAATTATACACACCAAATTTATTTATTTTTAAATTAATTCCCCAAAAATTAATTCTCAACCCGCTTAAAATGCAACTACGCTAAAGGTCCCCTTAAGAAATTACCGGCGCTGTGGGTTCATCGGTGCCCTTGGATTTCAATTCCGAGAACCGGTTCAAAAGATAGAATAACCCGCTCGTTCCGTCACTGAACATACCCGAGCTAAACTTAAGAAATTGATTTCTGGCACACCAGGACTTGTAATCAAGTGCCGTTAGAAGCCACAGACTCGTAACATTTCAGAGAAATTAAGAAAAAAAATCATTGAAATTTTTGGGTTTTATATTACTCCCACCTCAGGGCTTTACAAACATTTAATTATACAAGAAAAACTAGGGAAACTAAAGGAGGTACTAAGCACGCAACTGAGCCTCCCTCTCCCATGTGCCCTTATACTGGTTCTCGTGGTGCCAGTGAAAGCGCACAAAATGAATCAACTATCCTTGTAGGACCCGCAAATATCGATCCTCAATCACTACTAGAACCTCCTTGAAAGTCACCCTGTCGTTGACATTTAGTTCCCAATGGTTGACGATGACGGTTAGGTCATGCACGAATCTCCTCATCTGAGATACGTGGATGACATCATGCACCTCGTGCATCTAAGGTGGAAAGGCCAGGTGGTAAGCCACCTCACCTGCTCTGTTGTGGACCTGGAAAGGTATGATGAAATTAGAAGATAACATGCCGCTTTGGCCAAAACTCCGTAGACCTCATCAAAGTGTGAGCCGCAGGAAAATGTGGTCATCATCCTTGATCTCCAGTGGTCTCCGTCTCCTATCAGCATAGGACTTATATTTGCTCTGTGTAGTCTTCATCCGCACCTGTATGATCTTCACCTTCTCTGGTAGCCTCAAAAAGTTTGCACTGGTCAACCTATTCCTCAGCTCCTGCAATGTTCTGTTGGCATATCTTTGACCACATGACGAGTTTCCCCTTCTTCGTCATAGAAAAAAGTGGTGCTCAACTCTGGAGAAGTTTTGCACAAATCTAGGTCTGGCTGACTCATGAGTGAACAACTGCACCAACTTATGCATGATTCCATCCAGTGCTTCCTAGGGTTTACTTTTCGTCAACCAAGGAAAAACCCATCCCAATGTTGTAGGTAAACCCCAACCTTTTTGCCTAATACAGTAAATCTGTGTATGAACTATGGTTGCCTAGTCCATACACAAACTAATGTCGTAAGGCTTCAACAATGCCACCAAGAGGTTCCAACTAAAACACTCATCTCAAGGGTCATATCCCACAGTCGGCATAAGTGTGATTTTTGAGTCTCCTCCCAAAGGTATCTCCATACGTGAGTGTCAAGTCAACGGCTTAACCGGAAACTCTATATCTGGGACAAGATTCGTGGAAGGAAGGAATGATTCGTATCAATACCTATTGTTACAGAAGCTAGTAGTAGACATAGACCGTACCTCGAATCATTCATAGAGCCCTTCGGTCACACTCCTTGACCGAATGCAGCTACTATCATTCCCTGCCCTCCTGCTCCCTGATCCTGGCGGGGACTACAAAGGCAGGTGGTTGTAACATGTCGAAAAGTACCCAACCTCATGATGCTCTCCCAGCTCTACGTCTATGTCTGCTGCTTTTCAAGTTCACATTTCCATAACACTTCCTCTTTTTAAAACATTTTACACGCCCAAGCATCCGAGATTGGCGCCAGTTTACTACTTTCCCACTACTAACCTTCACTAGCTGTATCCACTCAGCCAAAGAATTCTCAACCACAAAGGTTCTCTCTAGCCCCCTAACATAAGTAGGAATTCATAGAGTAAAGGTGTTGGCTCAGATGTCCTTAAACACACCTCGCTCGAAAGTCTGAGCCATGGAGCACTGATCATATCGTAGTCATCATGTACCAGGAACGATTGGTATGCCTCGATGATTACTCAGCTACCGACATGTCATCCTGCCGAAGCTGTATAACCTCTAGAAAACTCTCAGCCACCTCCTCAAGCTAGTCCTCATCCACCTGTGAGCCGGGCTTGCCTCGAAACCTGAGGGGTATCTGAAGCTGAACTACATGTAAGGCTCCAAACCTATATGTGTCATCTACCAGTACCGCCAGTTGAAACTGATCACCAACAGGTAGTGATATAGGTGTCACACTACCCTATGGTACTATCTCAGGCATCGGTCCACATACCAAAGTACCATCACTATGCCGACCACCCTCATGGTCACTCACTGGGAAACACCGTTAGCTAAGATCACTATATGCTCTACTAGTGTCTATACTAGGTGTAGAACTCTAGAAATCACCTCTAGTAAGTCCATTGTGTCCTGGGAATCTGCCTTGCCTCGTAACATCGGAGGCCTCTCCTACTAGAACTCGTGCAATGTGCTCTGTTAGCGTGCACCATCCACTAGTACGGCTGGTGGAATATGCGACCTAATGGGTGGTGCTACTGTTGGTACACCACGCGACAGTGCCAACATAGAAAGAGGGCCCTACACCAGAGTCTCATCACTCGGTGGGCCGTCATCGAGTACTCTCTCGGAACTCCAACTGACTGTCTGCATGGAGACATCCTGATCAGATGTGACATAGTCAAATGATTATACCTGGGGAGCTGACATAGTTTGAGCTGACTTAAAGAAATCTTTTGAAAACACACATGAAATTAGTGTTTTCAAGCACTTAGTCAAAATTCAGAATTTAGGGTCCGGGTGTATGGATACGTCGGCCGCCGCACCAACACTTGACTCCCTAAACTGAAAACCACACTCAGTACCCTTAACACTATTGCTTCACAGAAAATAAATATCAGAGTTATATGTTCTACGGTAGAATCGACGTCCTCTGATACCAATTTTTCATGACCCGTCCTCGGGGCCCGTTCCGTGACTACCCCAAGCCCGCCATCAATAGGCCAGGGGCTGGCGACAAGCACCAAAGGCGTAAATCTCGAAAAAAGGGGATGTAATTGCCTTTATGAAATGTAAACAGACACATCCTGAGTACAAGAAGAATAAAACACTAAGTATGCATTATAAAAAGTGCGATGATGGTACAAAAGGGTCGTAATACAAGCCCAATAGTAATCTACAATGAAAAGAAAAAATAGCATGAAGGTGTGGAGCTGATCCTGGATCGTCCTCCAGAGTTCTTACATGATGGGTAGGAACAGATGGCCACCTCAGCTCTCCGCATTCGTCTGTCACCTCCAGGTATCGTCTCATCATGAATTCCACCTTCGGGTACCGTCTTGTCATGAATTCCACCTCCAGGTACTATCCATCTCTACGAGCCTCAACCACGATCAGTGTTGTCCGTCATCTGCATCCTTCAAAATGAGGTGCGGTGATAGCCCGTTCAGGGGTGACTATAAAGATACTAAGTAGGGACCCCAAGACCCACATGGTCTCACTAAAACCAACCAATATAAAACACAAAGAAAGATCTCAATAGATAACCTTTACTTAGGTATATTCCCATATATATACCTAAGTTATCAAGTAGCCCATCTCAATCATGAGGTAAACACAAAGGTCATTTAATCACCTCAAACTATGATTTTCATTAATGATAAAGAAACTACAGCTTCTGAAGAGATCCTCCTCTATCGAGTATGGTGATCTTTTAATGACTCTGAGGCAATGCTCACTAACCTTAGACTGCGGAGGTACTCCTCCTGTTGAGTACCGCGTGTCTTCCACCCAAACACAGTAGTCCTCCCCGCTTTGGGTCTGCCAAACAAACACAGTAGTGCTCCGCCTAATAGCCTCCAGAGGTACTCCTTCTGTCGAGTACCATGGGTTTTCCACCCAAACACAGTAGTTCTCCCCACTAGGCTAGTCAAGTCACTTGAAATCGAATCAGACAAGAATTCATCAGGTCTCAACCCACTACAAGGTCTCCCTACTCCGTACGCTCGTCTCAGAGAGGATCCGCTCCATGAGCTACTGGTTGATACTCCAAGTATCACAATTTCCCATGAAGAATTATCACGAAGGACTAGCTCGTCAAGGAGGCATCAACGCAACAAACGACGTGTCTATCAGACGCCTGGTTTGTGAGTTATTAACCATTTAGTTCCACGGGCCCAGTTGGTTACATGTACGAACCAACCCGGCCGTATCTCAACTATACCTCTAACTCCCATGGGGTGTACTCAAAGGAACGGATCCTCAATGTTATTAACAATTTCGTTGACGGTTCATCAAACAGACGTCCGGTCTAAGAGTTATTAGTATTTCTATTCCAAGGGCCCTGTTGGATTTTGGGTACAATCCAACCCATCCATACTCCAACTACATCCAAACTTCTGGTGAAGTATGCCAAAACAACCATCTCATAAATAAGAATCCAACGTAGTTGATGGCACGTAAATCAGATGTCTGGTCCTCAGGTTATAAGAATTTTCACTTAGAGGGCTCGGTTGGTTTTGAATTCAAACCAACCAGGTCGTACTCAAACATCACCAAATCCATGAGTGTAAAATACCGAAATGACCATCTCGATCCATGGAATCCTACATAGCTGATTCTGCGTCGATCGGTGGTCCGTAGCTCGAGATATTTATATTTAACCAAATACAGTCTGAAAATAGGGGGTTTGGGCCTGGTCCGACTCGGCCCAACACCCCCTGGGTCGACCCGAAATGGTTCGACCCATCCCGAGTCCAGGTCCGGCCCGATAGGGCGCAGCCCGACCCAGCTGTTGTGGCCTGGCCGGGGGTTGGCGGCCCTGCCCGGTGGCCGGTTGCGGCTCGACCGGTTGGCCGACCGCATTGCGCCGTTCGGGGGGTGGGGTGGGGGGGTGTCGCCGCCACCCATTTATTGATTCCGGTGTCTCCCTCTGGCACCGCCCTGCCTCTCGGATCCCACGTGGCAGTGGGATCCATCGCACTTCCGCCGCGGCTATTGCGGTAGCGGGTTCCCTCCTGCGGCGTGCCGGCAGTGGCTTCCGCAGACCACCAGATGTGCTCTGGTGGTCTATTTTTCCTCCCTCTTGCACCTAAGGCTCTCCCGAGACCCGTTCTTCAATTCAACAACTTCCAAATGCCGTTGCGGTCTCGTTTCATCGTCGCTCGTTAATCTGTACATAGAAAAACAAACTGCGAAGGGTCATCGGGCCGTGTTTGTTTTGCACGCGCCCTCTACGTTAGTCGATAGCAATAGGTCGGACATCAATGATGTTCAACGAAAAACGAGGTACAAATTTAATCAATTAAAATTGAACATAATTCCCAAAAATTCCCCCGCACACAAATATTACCAACCCAAAAATAAAATCATTCACTGATCAACTTGATAATGAGTTGATCCGCGTTCTTTGTTTATGATGGGAAAAATCATGGGAATATAAACATACTCCAATTAAACACCTACCTCAATAATGGATGTCGTATGTCGGGCGTCACATAATATGTCGTCGTGAGGTGAGGTTTTGTATACGACGTCGGTGTGCATTTTCATTCTTCGTAGAATCAGTGTTCTTCATTAAAGAGGCACAATTCTTCGTCGGAGGGAAGTTCTCTTCTTCTTCACATAAGATTTCTCTCAAAATAATTCAACAACGTCCCCAAAGTTTTTCCACACACCAAAATCTCCAACTCGAAATAATATCTCATGATATTATTTTTATTCACATCCCAAATATCTTAAAATTCATAACCAAACCACTTAATTAATTAAATGAAGTGACTCATATCATTAATTAGGGCATGTTGGAAAGAATTTAAGAGGGAGAGATGAGGAGGTGAGAGGTCTCATAAATAGGAGAGTTATCAGCATTAACATGTTAATTAAAAAGGGGTTTAAGGGAGATACATGGGGAGTTTAAAGACAGGTTTGAAAATTGTTATGGAAGGTGGAAGGTTGGGGATCGTGTGGGCCCCACCTCCCAAATATCCACACAAGGGTAGTTAGGTGGTTCTGGGTCCCACCCTTAACTCCCCTTTTTTGGATTTAACCACTATAGATATAAATAAAACTGTACATGCCAATTTTATTTATTTTTAACTAATTCCTCAAAAATTAATTCTCAACCCTCTTAAAATAAAACTGCGCTAAAGGCCCCCTTACGAATGTTTTGGCACTACGAGTTCATTGGTGCCCTCAGATTTCAATTCCGAGCACTAGTTGCAAAGATTGAAAACCCCGCTCGTTTGTTCACTGAACATACCCAAGCTAAACATCAGAAATTGATTCCAGGCACACCAGACCTAGAAATAAAGTGTCGTCATAAGCCACAGACTCCTAAAATTCAAATGAAATTATGAGAGAAAAAATTTCTTTGAAATTTCCGGGTCATTACAATGACTTACAACTTCTCTATAGATAATATCTTTTGATTACACATTAGTCCATTTACAATTGGCCTTTTAGTGATACCAGTAAATCATTGAAAAGTGGTGTGATTTTGGGGAGAAACATAGAGAGGTACCTTATAAACTAGTTTTTTCAACAACTGTGATGAATATAAGAGAGTTCATACCCTTTTATAAATGTGGGATGTGGAAGTCTTAAAGTTACATAATATATTAAATTAATACCAATTAATTTTCATGTTTAGGTGGACCCAAGTTAATATATTCCAAATTTATGATGATGATGAGACTATATTCTTTCAATAAATAAAATTTTGACATTTTTAGGCAAAAATATTTACCCTTATCTCATAGTTTTAACCCCTTTTTATTATTTTTTATAATTAATATGATATTATTGTTTTTACTCTATATGAGGGATGAGTGTTTCTATAGAAGAAACTTTTCCCATAAATCTAAAATAGTGGATATTAAAAACCATATCCCTTGAATTTGGATAATGATAATATTTTTAGGAATTTTTAATCATTAAATAAATTAGTATTTTACATAATATACCATAAAATCAATTTTCAAGACTATGGACATATTTTTAAATTAATGACATCTATATATTAATGGATTTTGAAAATAAAATTTTAGTGCATCATAAATATGTTATTTTTATCTATAATAATACAAGTAAAACTTTAATTAATCCAAATTATATTACTTTTAATTATTTTAAAATCTTTTTAATGATATTTTTACCTATACAATCATTATTTCAGCATTGTCTAAGAACCTATAGTAATTATTCAAAAACTAAAAACTAAAATTAACATAAAATAATAAAAAATCATTATTATATCAAATAAACATTCAAAACTGAACATTACATATTTTACCCCTATTAAAAAAATATTATAGATATTAATACATAAATAGTGACATTTTATTCTTTATTTTTCAAAATCTTATGTCATTATCAAAGGAAATTGGAAATAAATTTTCATTTTTTTAAAAATAGATAATTATAGTAAAACATTATTTCCTAATAATGTTTACATATGTTATTTGGAGATTTTTAGGCCATATCTAATAGTTTTAACCCTTCGTTCTTGTTTTACACTTACCGAGGTGGAATTTATTTAGTACCATTACTATTTAAAATGATAAAAAATGGACATGTTTACTAAATATAAAACTACTAATTCAAAATATTGCATGATTTTTTATTATTCAATTTTAATGAGTGGAATAAGTTAATTAGTTTAACCATACAAAAAATTCATTAAAATCATTTTTAAGAAAATATTTTCTTAAGCATAAAATGGCATTACCAAAAAATGAGTACTTATTTATTATAATTAATCAATAAATTTATTTTATATAAAACTATTATACATATTTTTCATAATTATATTATTTATATCCATAAAATCAATTCAATGGATATTTTATAAAGTTCATATTTAAATATTATTTTTATAGTCTACAATAAATCATATAAAGCTCAGTATTTCATGTTAAGAAAGTTATTGAGCATAATATTTTTTCAAAATGACATTGTGTTGTTTTATATCGAGTATCATCAATATAATTTCTTATAAACCATATCTTCCCATCCTCGGGTCTTATTTGTTCCTCCACTCTAATTTATCATGCATCTTATTGTTGGGGACAACCAACTGACTTTTGGACTTCATCACTATCATTCTCTATGTGATATATTTTGGTAGACCACTCCCCTTGGACAAGGGTAAACATAGTATAAACATAAAGAATTATATTCACAGGACTCCCCCGAGGGTATGTGTATAGCCATGATATTTCATACACCTACATCAATCCAACAAATATATTCATGGAAGGAAACATAATCAAAGTCTATTAGGCCTCCTGGGTCACCATCACCCATAAAATTCTCACCACCATAAAATGATTCTCTAATTTTTTTTTCCAATTTTCAATATTATCATTGAATATTTCACGAACCTAAGCATTCCTTCAAACCAGTAAGGCACATAATCCCATAGATGATCTCTACATCTATGGATGTTGCCAAACATTATATTCCATAGGTCCATCATTTATGATCCACCTTCATACCAATTATGGTTAGATTTAACATTTTCCTAGTGGTAGTATCATCATATGGGAAGAAGTTAAATTCAGAACAAACATTCAAATACTATGAAATTTCACTATACATTAGATATAGAGGCGTGATCCCAAATAAGAAATAGATAAATTGATGAAAATAGAACATAGGGATTATAGATGGATGGTAGACTGAATAAGAATTAAAATATTCTTCCTCTCAACCACAAACAACTAAAATAGACTAAAATGATGAAATTTTTCTTTCCTTCATAAACATATAATAAGAAAATATTGATATTTGTAGTACTTGTACATCCTAAAAAATATGTCTCTGAATAATTTTTTAATAATTTACATAAAAACACTTTTTGTATTAGAATGGGAACTATCACATCATCAAAATCACACATAATTTAACAGAAACATAATTACAAATACAAAATTCATAACCAACAATAACAATTTAAATAAAAGAGGTACGCATAGAAATCACGTCAATGATGATTCTTTTTGGGACCAATTCAAGAAATTTCAATCATTAATGTGATATTCACTAAATGGGAGTATATAGGTTTGAAGAAACATTACTAAAAAATATGTTATTTTAATTGATGTAAAGATGTTGAGATTAATAGTGTAACCCCACTCTTCCAAGACCATGTTTTAATTCGATCCAATAAATGGCCAGGATCCCCAATTTTTCTATTTAAGGGAGTCACATTGGATATATAATGATCACTCATTTCATCCTTGGTATTATAAATATCTTTATTTATACATCAATTTTGGTATCATTTTTTAATCGTGGGTCCTTCCCTATGATCTCATATATAAGCTTCAAAAAATCAGGGGACGATAAATGTGTCTATTCAGTATCCCCCACCATTTCCTTTGGGGAATTTATTTTTTAGATATTGCCCCATGTATAGATTCCCATGATACATAGAATATATCCCATTAAATAATTTTGAAATCGCCATGAAATATGTTGTTGGAATTGGTATGTAGCCTCCATCTGATCGACAACAGTCGTGCTAAATTAGTGTTCTTATATATGTATGTTGGTAAAATATTGAAAAAATCATAAATGGTGTCCACCTCAAAATTATTCATATATTTTGAAATCATCTTGAGAACCGTGAATGACCAAATCCATTTAGTCCAAGAACTACCATCTTCACATATATCCCATTCCTCACATTATCCCTTCAATTGATTGGTAATTGGGTGATTGAAAACAGATATCCAATAATGAATATTGGGATTAGAAATGTGATTTCATGTGTCTATAGCTAGTAAAATATGATACGTCATACAATCTTGGATGTGTCCCCCCATGATGATATATATTTTCTTGTTTTAAATGTTGTCTCTCTCCAGATTAGAGTACACCACAAACTAAGAATGTCAAAAGAAATAAATTTTCCTCAAGTTGAGAGTGTTAACATGAATTCCATCCCATATAATAATATGAGTTCAAACATAGTTTATCGATGATAATTATTTTTATAGATCATTTTAGATGATGTCAAAAAGAATTCATTTTGATGATAGTATCATGGACTAACACTATCATGTATGTCCTCAAATTTAGAACTAATATGAGTATATGAATGGATGACTTTAGGATGAAAAATATTTGTTTTCTATAATAAATAAATATTGTTTCAAATGTTCTAAAAATGAATATTGGAGGAACTAAATAAGAGGAGGGTAATGTATCAAATCATTTGATCAAATTTTTTACTACGTAGAAATATTTTTTCCATGCCCTTCACTAATTTCCTTTTCCAATACCCATAACACAACTTCTTCACATTCCCCCATCACCAAGATGCATCATCATGTAGCCTCAACATAGTACTTTTAACAACTAAGAGTTCATGTAATATCTTACTTTTCATGCATCAGTGAGATAATGGATGTTTGAATCCATTGGATGTGCACATAACATAATGTAACATCAAGAACATTTGTGTATATAGGTGATGTGTTGTTCAATCATGTTTTGGAAAAGGTATGTATGGTGGTGGACGCCATAATTATTTATAGGTGTTACGTGATATGTCATATTTTTAACAATAATTTTAAATCAATGACCATTGGTAGTTTGTGAAATTAGTGTTCACGAATACCATATGGCAGCAGTGTATGATTTTCTATCCTTAAGAACCAAATATCCCCCATCTCTGAATAACATCTTCATTCTACGATGAATTTCACATTAGTTTTAATTAATCATCGATTAAATTAGATTCAATCCTAATTGGTTATTTTATTGTAACTCTTTTTATCAAAAGGAATGAATCATAGAAGAAAGGTAAGAATATTGGGAAGATGACAGATGAATTTTTATGGAAGGATCCATAGTTTTTCCCAAACTCTATAGAGTTTTCCAATCTTGAGGACTCAAGTAAACCTACATGGACCCTCAATGAATTCACATTACACACTGAATTCAAAAATAAATTCAATATTTATTTGATTAAAACCATCCACCTATGGTCCCATATCAATCAAAAAACAAGACACATATGATCCCCATTTGAATCATTTTGGGATGAAATGATATTTCTAAAAGATATGATTATCTAAGTCTTAGACCGAATTCGTCAAAACCATTAGTCTTTATTATTTAAACCTAAAAAATAAATAATTAACCATAAATGATGTTAATGATGTCTACAATGGGTTTTAAATACTATGATCCTATAGAATAAATAAATTTCACACTAATTCAGAAATAGAATAAAGAATGAGTAATACACACTATTTCACTTGGGTGTAATTTTTCCAAAAGAATCTATTGAGAACCACTTTTACTAGGAAAACGATAACCTTATATTCAGTCTCTTGGATCCTCACTTCACTAAAGTAATACTACGTATCTATTTTACCATGTATCACAATGATGAATTACCTTTATTTAACTCAATTAGGAAGCCCTATTTGTTTTCCCTCACTAGGGTGTGGTCTGCTTGTTAACCCTCACTAGGGTGAACCACTTTCCTTACCCTCACTCAGGAGACCTCTAATTATTTCCCTCAGTACGGTGAAGCCTCCTATAATACCCTGCAATGGGAACTATCAACATCTAATATTACACTACGGTACTATAAACAACCTAGAATCAATGGTAGAGCATCACTTTCCATTAATTCCTCTACATGGGATACTAATTATCAAGGCCACAACTAGATTTAAATGAGGAGTATAAAAATGTTGTGTCGTATTCCATAGATCCCCATCTCTAATCATATATTACATTAATAAAATGTGTCTCTCTATTTTCCTAACAAACTAATAGGGACCTCATGGATTTTTTGATCATGTATTCCATGAATAATGCGGTTTCTCATACTATAAACATCATTGAGACAATCCAAGGAACATCCATCTTAATCTGGCTAACCCCAGAAAAAATTAACTTATCTGGCGCTCTTAGTGGATACTTGATCCAATTGATAGAGGTAGGAATCCAATGTTTTTGTAAGACCTTCATCTACCATTCTAATCCATGGACTAGGATTGATCCTGCTTTTTCTCCCCTGCCAATCAAAAAGTAATAATATTGGTGGTTTGGATTCCACATTATGTATAAGACACAAACCAAGAATTTCCTCATTAACTTATTCATTATTATTGTTTTTTAATTATCCACATAATGAAATTACCATATTCATAAGACAAGATAGAACATATTTTCCTCAGTTTTCAAAAAAAATCTCCCCACAGAATAGTTTTAGATTATACAACAAAAATCCTAATTAAATGATGTAAAACTATATGAAAACATCCCATCCATTACATGATTATTTTTATAGAATGGTCTTATCACACAGACTCAAACATTCAATATCAACCCCTATGGGATTTCATTCATGTTAAGTAGGATATGTTGGATTCCTCACAAAGGTTCAAACCCAACATCATCAATGCGTAATATCTATATTTATGTGGGTATATTCCTATTGAATCCAAATACATTTTTACTCTCTAGTATTTATGAATTATTTTTAATAGGAATCCATTTTATTGGTTCCATATTCCTTAATAACTATCCTATTTAGAGCATAATCTTCATGAGATTGTTTCACACCCAAAAGGCCATATTCCCCAAAATTTTAAGCACACATCATTTATTAGACCATATTTTTTACATAATTAAACACAACCATAGGTTCTATATTCCAAACAATTGAATAAACCCCACACCTCATAGATCCAAATTAAATATTAAAATACTAACCCCATCGAACTATATTACCTTCCATGAAAACTGGAAAGGGTCACCCATGGGTAAGTCATATACCAACCAGTGACAACAACCTTTCCCCTATAATTACATAATGTATGAATTTAAACTACATGAAATTTTTCATTTTTATAAGATCATACAAGAAATTGAATACCCAATTATGTATCATAAAACAACGTATGATCTGATTCCCTTCACAAGGATACATATGAAGCCCCTCCATGGGCCCGATCACAATATTATAATAAACACCACATTTAAGAATGATGTTAAAATCCATAGCACCCAGATGTGTTTTATTTATACCATATAACCACATAATAAGTATAATTGATATGTAACTTAAATATATATAATATATTATATATAGAGATTTTGAAATAGATGCATTATTTGAATCCATTATTAGTGTGTGAGTGGTAATAAATTGTGAACATGAGATTTGTGTAGGATTAATGAAAATTTATTAAATATTTAAGAGAGTCTTGAAGTATGAAATAATTTCCACATATAGCATGTCATGAGGATGGCCTCCGTACTCTGAAAAAAATTCATTCTGAAGTGTCAATAGAAAGAAAACACAATGACATGTTTCTTTAATAAATCATCCCTACATGGATGTTCATGTCGACCTTCATAGATGAAATAGTATTCCAGTTTTTTTATCAGAAAAAATCCAATAAATAAAATAAAAAATAAGAAATATGTATTTGACTTACCTTCCATTGGAAAGTATATTCCAAATAAATTTTAAAAAAACAATATGTATATTCTATTACTCTAAGAAATATTGGAGAGACCCATATTTTCAATGTAAATTTTGATTATTATATGGAATTATTACAAGTCTGTGAAAATTGATGGCGGTTGATTCTGAGACCCGATGTGCCTGCAATGAATATCTGAACATTTTTATGGTATGTTTAGTAAACAAACAGGTGTATTTTCTATCTTTTGAACCGGTGCTCAGATTAGAAATATTAGGGCACCATTGAATCTATAGTGCCCGGACATTCATAAGGGAGGCTTCGGTTTGACCGAAATAATTCTAGAGGAAAATTTAGATATTGGGACTTTTAATAGAAAAATAAAAATAACTTTGTTATTTTATTTATTTATTTCTATTCCACCAATGGACAAGAAGTAGTGTGGGACCAACGACTTTTCATGCCATTAATGTGATTGAACCCTCCAATCCTTTGTAACAGTGACATTGGAATTAGGGTGGTTACTATTAAATGAACCGCCATTAATTACATAGGTGTTAATCAACCTCCCCCTCTTCTATTTATAGGGATATTAGGGGGAGTTATTGTCATGGCTTCACCGAGTGTCGAAGTTTGGATAAAGTGTCGTGATGCCAATCACTTTGAAGACAAAGCTTGTTTCAGTGGGTGGTGATGAGTGACACTGAATCACAATCCAAAGGATGACGTTTGAGGGGAAACGTTGGAGGCTTGTTGTGGGATGACAGGCACCGACTATACCTCATTTGTGGGTGTTCTACAATGATCATGAGGTATAGATTTATTTTGTTATAATTTTAAACAATTTTTGAAACCTATTTTTCCTCCCCCATATTATCAAGAAAAGGTGGAGGGTGCGGGCCACAGGAACATGACATGGACCCTCTACTTCCTTGTTTTACCTTCACGATCTTTGTGGAAGACCACTGGCATGAAACCATGGACCGACGCCAGCAGATGGTGGTGGTGGCTGACAGTGGCCGACCGTGATAGAGGCGGCATGTCGTTGCACGATGTAGGTGGAGAAAGGGCCGCGTGTTTCCAGCTGTGGTGGTCAAACATGGCGGACGACACTAGGTGACCTCAGGAGGATACATGGCGCTATCGTGCACCGCTGATGGTGGAAGACGCGACAATAGGGACCCGCACCATGTGGGTCAAACAGGGACACCAAGTAGTGCCACATGGCATCGCTGCTTCATAAACTGAATGAATTTTCAAAAATCTAAGAAATTATAGGGGGTGAAGTTGCACCCCCCCCCCCTACAAAAGCTAGGGTGGAGTCCCCGTGGGCTAGGCCTGTGGGTTGCGCCCCACCGCGGGTAGGTTCATGTGCGCCCATCAAGCTGTGAGTGCCCAGAGATCCATGCCCCACTGCTGGAAGAGCCACATGATCCTAGAAAGCCCCACCACGATGAGTCAGGCCATGCAAGCCCCGCGGGATGGACAACGCGAGCCTAGAGGGGCCACGCCATTGCAGTTCGCATCGTGCCCCCTGTGAGCTAGGCTGGACCACGGCCCAGTGGGCTGAGCCCACCGCAGTCAGACTCGGATGGGGTCAGTTGACCTGAACCAGGTAGGGTGGGCCCAGACCAGGTCGGGTTGTGTCTGTCCAACCGGGTTAGAATGGACATGGGCACCTTTAGGCCAGTTTCCACCTAAATGACCATAACATGAAATCCAAGAGCCCATTTAATGAACCATCTACGGTGCTAGGACTCATTGAGAGATACGGTCTATTTGGTATACAACACTTGATATATGAAAAAAATTGGTGTACATCCGGTTTGGATTGAATCCGAATCTAACCGGGCTCTCGGAACTAAAATGCATATAAGTCAAGGACCGGACATCCGATTGATGCACCGTCTATCGCGTTGGAACCCTTAAAACATTGAGGTTATTTGGAATAATTCATTGTATAGCTTCATGAAATCTGAGATATGACCCATGACATGAGGGGAGGTTCTCCTAGAATCAAGTGTACTATGATTAGAATCCATTGTTTGGTAGTGAGGCGGGGTTTGGAGGCAAATCCTATAGTTGTTGGTACCGAGCGATCCTCTGTGGGTCAACACCGATCATGTCTGGGTTAGCGCTCAGAGATTCATTTTGTGTTTGTGTATACCAATCCTATGTGGGTCAGATATTGTGTGCCTCGTTACAGGGGTCAGTACCAATCAACCCAGGGTGGGTGGGATCTTGTGTTGATCATTGTGGGGGTTAGAACCTATTGATCCTTTGTGGGTCAGACTTCGTATCGTTAGCATCAGTGCCTCTTGAAAGAATAAGATGATCTAACATCACGACTGATCATCTATACTTTTATACATCACTAATACCTGGTGTGAGCTGATTCTTTTACCTATGTGGTGATATCTTCATGGTGATACATGTGTGGTACTTTTACCTTCATGGTGATATCTTCATGGTGATACCTATGTGGAACTTTTACCTTCATGGTGTTGCATGTTGTTACATATGTGGTGCTTTTACCATCATGGTGTTATCTTCATGGTGTTATCAGTGTGGTACTTTTACCTTTGTGGTGTTACCTTCATGGTATTACCTTAGTGATATTCTTCCCTCATGTATGAGACAAGTATATATTGATAAAATAGTTATTTTTATGGGAATATACATAAGTAGAGTTTATGAAAACTTTGGGCTTTTTGATTGAGGTCTTTCTTTGAGGTTTTCCATTTGTGGAACTCTGGGAGACCTTCAAGGGTCTCGGGGTCCCAACTGAGTATTGTTAAACTCACCCCTGCATGGGATTCACCTGCACGTTGTTTTGTGTTGTGCAAACAACATACAATGTTGATCGAGGCTGAGGGAGCCATGACTGGATGTTGGTCAGTGGTGGACCATTTTTCATGACATGATGTAGGGACTTCTAATCGTGAGTTTTTCCTACCCTTATGGTAGGATCCTCATTGGATGATCCATGAGATGTATTTATTTTTTCACATGTATGTGTACTTTTTAGTTGTACTTGTACTTTCCAGTTGGTCTTTTATTCCAACCCCTTTACTTCCAGTGCACATTTTACTACAGTAGTTTACTTTGTGTTTTCTTCTTGTTGTGTTCTCGATTTTCTTGTTTGTATAGGTTTAAAGTAAATGACATCCCATTATAGGGATATGCCTTTTCCATGCTCATTTCCATCCCCTGGCCTATGGAATGTGGGCTTGAGGTAGTCACGACATGGGCCCTGGGGGATGGGTCGTGACAAGGTGGTATCAGAGGAGTTGGTTCTACCAAAGAACTAGGACTCTGATATTTTCTATGATTCAAGACAGTTAAGTGTTATGAACATTGTTTTCAGTTTGGGGAATCAAGTGTTGGTGCGGCGGCTGACATATCCAGACACCGGGACCCTGAATTCTTATTTTTGAATCAGTTCACAAAAACACTGCTTGCGGGTGTTTTTCTATTTTTTCCATATGATATCATTGAGTCAGCTCATTATGTATAAATTATTAAGAATGGTGCACATGAATTCTTTTAGGATTCTTCTACGTGGACAACCAAACAGGATTCTTGAGAGAGTACACGAGGATGTACACCAAGTGATGAGGCCACAGTGTAGGGCCCTCTTACGGTGTTAGCACCTTCGGGTGATGTACATGAAACACAAATACCCATTCGGAAGATATTTCCACTAGCCCTACCATAAAATAGTGCACGATGACTGAGAATGTTGCATGAGTTTTAGTGGAAAAGAACCCCAAGGTTCCAAGGCGAGACAGACCCGCAGGCAGATGAGGACTGGCTGGAGGCTGTGGCCAGAGTTTTTTTCTTAGTTAGTACACCAACTATATGATGGTAATTCAAGCTACCAGTCTTTTCTAGGGAGAAGTTGGAAGACGATGGAGTCTGACACACTAGTTGCACGATGAGGCGACCATCACCTGGGTAAACATCAAGGGCCTTTTTAGGGATGATTTTGTCCTAGTGACTCTACGCTTGTACTCAGTGAGGTTCTCTGATCAATCCCGCTATTCCACTAAAATGTTACGAGATACATTCATTGGGGCATGGACCATGGAGTAGGGTATTGGATAGGATATTAGAGCATCGATGATAATGCTCATCATTTTGACATAGGATGGGGTGCTAGAGCGAGGGCTTTTGATGAAGTGTATCCACACTGAGTAGGATCTTGCAGCAAGAGAAACCACTACCCATAAGTTAGCAGATCCATCCACAATAGGTAGTAGAAAGATTATGCATTGGAACAAGAAAGCTAGACCTTATGGTGGGTGACCTCAGGATAAAGGGTCGATGGTGTAGGGCCTATTGGACAGAGGGGGGTAGTTGAGGATCAGGCAGTGCTACTCGTGCGGCGGGCAGGTTGACATGGCTCATGATATCCTGACCCGTCATAAGGATGACTTGTTTGTGGTCAGGGGACCGCCAATGCAGTGGTATATGTTTGAGAGAGGAGGTCTGTAGGGCAGCATATGTGGTAGAGGAACTAGTCGTGAAGCAGGCTGTGGGTAGCGGTTCGAGGTTCTACCACCACCACCTCCAGGTGGTCCACCCCAACCACAGAGTGCAAGGGGACAGGGATGAGCACAGCTCCAATAAGATGAGTCCTACGACCAAGACACTCTGGAGATGATTAGAGGTCTGATCTATTTCTATTCCACCCTAGCTACATGAATTATTGACATAGGTTCCATTTACTCTTTTATTTCCTTATACCACAATCGGATCAAAGAGATTCTGATAGATCTGTTGGCTCTGTCCTTACGGCTTGAGAATCCTACGGGAGGGGATTTGTTGATTAAAAACTGGTGTCTGTAGTGTGAGATTACTCTAGGAGTAAATTGCTTCAGCTGGGATATTCTAGTAGCTATGTTGAGGCCTTACGACATCATATTGTGTATGGACTTGTTATCCGCAGTTTATGCTCATATTGACACTATTAGGTGTAATGTGTGGTGTGTCCACGAGGATCGGACCAGGGATTCCATCACCGGTGAGAAGGGAACCATTGCAGCACATGATAGACTTGCCCGAAGGAGGGTGTAGCTGATCACAAATAATTTTGATTGCCTTACCCTTAGAGAAGTTGATGTTGAGAGTCCGAGATATCCTGTATTGGTGGACCAGTATGTCGATGTCTTTCCTGATGATGTTTCAAGACTACATCAACATAGAGAGGCAGACCTTTACATCAACTTGTACCCTGAGATGACACTGATATCTACACCGGAATATCGAATGGCTCCTGTGGTGCTTCGTGAGTTACGAGAATAGTTGGAGGATTTGTGAAGGAGGGGATTCATAATCCCTAGTGTGTCTCCATGGGAAACTCTGATTTTTTTCACCAAGAACGTAGCTAAGAGTTTGAGACTCTGTGTTGACTATCAGCACATGAACTGGGTCATTGTGAAGAAGAAGTGTCCACATCCGGTGATTGACGGACTTCATGATTAGTTGAAGGGAGATCAATGGTTTTTTAAGATAGACCTCAGATCAAGATATAATCAACTCAGGGTACAATATGAGGATTTGTATAAAAAAACCTTTATATGTCAGTAGGTCCACTATGTGTACTTAGTTATGAATTTTGGAATGACTAACGTCGCTGCAGTGTTAATGGGACTCATGAATAGAATCTTCTAGGCATACCTTGATCGGTTTGTGGTGGTCTACATCAAAGACATCTTGGTATACTCAGATATAGAGGAGGAGCATGCCTATCATCTTCATATAGTTCTGGGTACACTTAGAGAGCAATAGCTTTATGGTAAAATATTGAAGTGCCTTTTCTTTATACAAGAGGATCAATTTCTATGACACATTATCTCGGAGGCTGGATTTTCAGTAGATCCATCAATGATAGACGTTTTTCTAGCTTGGGAGACACCCAGAAGTGTGACAAAGGTGCGGAGATTCCTAAGGTTGGCTAGATATTGCCGGTGATTCATTCATGACTTTTACAGAGTTGCATCACCCTTTACAGTGTTGATGAAGAAGGTACATCTTATCGTGTGGATGGAGAGATGCCATCAGAGTTTTTAGGAGTTGAGGCAGTTACTGATGACTGCCCCCATCTTGAGGCTACCAGAAGTGTGGGTTGGGTATGTAGTATACTATGGATCATTTGGGGCAATAATTTGATGTGTCCTCATCCTGGAGAAATCAATGATCATTTATAGATCTCAGAAGCTGATACAGTATGAGAAGAACTATGCTACCAATCACCTTGAGTTAGTAGTAGTGTTCTTCTCCTTGATGATGTGGACACATTACATTATCAGTGAATGTTTTATAGTCTACTTTGATCACAAGAGACTCAAATATATCTTCCCATAGAGGGACCTGAAACTGAGAAAATGAAGATGGCTAGAGTTCCTCCAGGACTATGAATTTGAGATAGTCTATACTCATAGGAAATGGAATGTAGTGATTGTCACACTCATCAGGAGGTCTGGTCTACAGTTTCTGATTGAGGCGACATAGCAGCTAGCCATGTGGTAGATGTCCTTTATGGATAGAGATGGTGCAACATACCTTAATTCTATGACTATCTATAAGGTCCCAGCCTTAAACCATACTTAATCATGAGTTATTACAAGATTACACATTGAGGATCTTTTTAGGTTTAGAGTTTTAGAGAATTATATCATAAAACATGCATTACATTCCACATTTAAACAAAGTGGTTACATAAAAGATAGTATTCATTTTTCCCATCAACGAAAACATATTTAAAATAAAATATGTATTCTTTCTTGACACTTCTTTGACACTATCATCATATCATGTACTTTTCCCTTGACCTGTGAGAAACATTTCAAAAACATGGGATTAGCATAAAAAGTTCAGTAAGGGATATAAAAATATGGAAAGGAAACATGAGTACATATACACGTAAGAGTGATATCATACTTTACCCATAAATCATAAGCACATTAACATACCTCATAAAATAATGAATAAATCATAGAAATCATAAGATATAAAGGTAATTTGAGACATTCATAACATTCTTACGTTGGGAGTAACCCTCTTGGTTACATTTGGAATACCCATCATAGTATATTCCCTAAATCTCTTCGGAGAAACCTCAAAATTTAACCCCTTCGCATTTCCCAATGCATTGGAGATCTATATCGGTCTCACCCACCCTTAGTTTATCACGAAACCACCCGTCTTCATAATAATGCCCATGAACCATAACATAATCATATCACATAAAACATACATAAAGGAAACATAACATTTCCACATTTCAATCACAAGATATCAATACAACACAGTGATATAAAAAAACATAATGAAAACCATTTTCAATACCAAAATATAAGAAAATTAAAACATGGTACTTCTTTTTACTTTAAAAAAAAGGTATGGCTTGTAGAGGAAGCCGAAACTCAAATAATGGTCACGGCGGCGGAGAAGACATTGTCGACGCATATGTACGACAAAAAAATTCCCTTTTATCGTTTAGTAAATCTCTTTGTATAAAAAATATTCCTTTCGGATAAACATAAAAGTCATAGGGGTTTATACACCATATAAAAGAAAGTTGTGTATAAAACCTAATATTCCTCAATGAAAGGAGATTGAGACGAAATACCATACCTCGGGTCCGACTCGACACGATTGTTCTTTAACGTCCGGAATAATAAACTTGAGTTAATTTATAATTTATTAAGATCCTTTTTTAAGTTGTTTATTCCTTTTATATCTCTTATTACCATGTCATTAACACTATTTAATTATTTAAGTTAATAACGGTCGTTTTAACGATCATTGATACTTGAGTCAAAAATATGCTCTTTATAATTACAAGTTGTTCATTATCCATTATATACATAGTTATACTCATGATGTATATATCATATATATCATATATATCTAGTATATACATGCATTTATAATATTACATAATCATTTAGAGGTAAGAAATGAAATGCACCGTTCATGGAGACGGTAAGTCGTACGTACGCATGAACGCTACTTCCATTTCTGTTTCATATTTAATGGAATTAAAACATAATGATACATAATAGTATTATAATTACAGTATTTTATCATATATAATATCATTAAATCTATCCTTTATACATACCACTTAATGTATTAATGAATCAAATCACTTTGAGGGGGTGGTAGTCCGCACTTCCTAAAATGAAGATATTGAGTTAACCCATAATGGAAACCATAAAGGTATGACATAAATGAAAAATACAGATGTTTAATTAAAACATAAAAATATTATATATCATATGTAAATATAGTTACATTTTAATGGCCACCTTTGAAGGTGTTATATGAGTGTTGAACAATCATCGTTTCATGAGGCAGAAATTCACCATCCACAGAAACAATATGTTCTTTAACCATTAGATGTAGGTGTGTGTGAGTGTAGCTCGAATCCTTCTTATAAAAACATACTAGTATATGGATGATACTGCTGTTGTTACAAAAAAATTAATAAAAAGTGTTTAGGGGGTTGTAGAAGCAAAATAAAACATAATAACACAGTAGAAGACACTGCCATTAAATCAGGTAACTCTTTTTGATTTGAGCTCAAAGGCTTCCTTGGGAAGACTTCTGCCAAATGTAAGGCTTCAAGGAGTAATATAGGTATTTGGAGAGACAAAAAGTGTAGATATTGGCCGAACCAAAGTCTTTAGAGGTGTGGGTACGGAGGTAGAGGTGGGGGACTTTTATAAGAGGAGAGGAGGGGCAGTCTTGGAAAGGTATAAAAGGTTACATTATTTCCAAATGAGTTTCGGATTTTAAAGGTCCCAAATTGATGTATTTTGAGGATAAGGTGATAATATTTCGAAATATTCTCATCAAATAGGTCATTTACATGTTTAAGGTATAGTTTTAACATTATCGTTTCATTTTATTTAAATCCTTTATTAATGAGGTAATCACTACATCATCATGATGTCATAAATAATTTAATTTATTTAATGTCTAAAAATTATAAACCAAATAATATAATGTAGGAAATGTTTTTAGCTTTCCAATGACTATTTATAGTTCAAATGATCATTTATTTAGTCAAAATTAAAAATGTTTTACTCAGGTGATTCATACTTTGTTATATTTAACATTCTTTAAAAATAAAAAGAGAAAAAGTCACTTCCACACAAAAGTGATTCCATGGGGTCACCAAGTTTGGCTCAAGTCATCCCATGGTCTGCCATGAGACATTCAGTAGCATTAGGACACATGTTGGTGTCATTGTTTATTATTATGATATTATTTTATTATCCTTAACCACCCGATTACTCATTAATCAAGATAATTAAATATAATTATCATCGTTACTATTCATAATGTCCAATAACAAAAGAGTCTTAATGAAATAATTTGGTCCTTATGATTCCAAATATGAAATCCATTTTACCAAATTCTAAACATATAAATTGCAATAATTAATTTAAAAATTATTCTCGTTGTCAAAATAAATAGCGGGTTTTTCTGAAACAATATCTATGAAAAGATTGGCACTTTTTTATGACCAATTCCAAAGTGAAATTAATCCAAATGACCTAAATTGGGTTAAATGGTAAAAATATATTCTATTTACACTTTAAACCCATTTAAAAAGTCAATCTAACCATATAATTAAATTATATGAAAAAGCAGTTTTGATGTAAAATGCAGTATTTTTCACTATTCATTAAAAATGAACATTGTCAGAAAAATACCAAAAAATTGTCCATTGTAAATTTATATGTCCCAATCATAAATAATAAGTTTATTTTGAAAAATAGAGCTTATAAAATTTTCAAAAGTTTTATTTAAAAAGGGTTTTCCATCAAAAGGCAGTAAAACAATCTTTTAAGAATATTAGTGTATTCCATGCTTAAGATTTGATTTATTCTCATTTTAAGCCTCTAAAACACTATCTAATTCATAAATAGACATAGATAAGAATATATATTATTCATTAAATACTTGGGATGTTACATCCTTCCCCACTTTAGAAAACTACGTCCCCGTAATTTATTTACTTATCGAATAAGTGGGATATTTAGCCCTCATTGCATTTTCAGATTCCCATGTTGCCTCTTCAATCATGTGGTTTTTCCACAAAACTTTTACATGATGAATCACCTTATTCCATAACACTTGCCTCCTATGGTCAAGAATATGGACCAGTTGTTCCTCATAATTTAGGTTCTCTTCCAGCTGATATACCTCTGGACTCAAAACATGAGATGGATCTGGCATGTACTTTCTCAACATCGAAACATGAAAAACATTGTGTACCTGAGATAAACTTGGAGGTAAATCCACTCGATATGCAACTGATCCGACTCTCCCCAGAATTTCATATGGTCTAATGAACCTTGGACTCAGCTTTCCTTTCTTATCAAATCGCATCACAATTTTCCATGATGAAACTTTGAGAAAAATATGATCACCTACCTCAAAAGATAGATCCTTCCTCTGGTTATCCTCATAACACTTTTGCCTACTATGAGCTGTTCTCGTGTGTTTCTGTATCAACTGAACTTCTTCTGCCAACTCTTCTACCAATTCTGGTACCATAAACTTCCTTTCACCCACTTCATCCCAAAAATCTAGAGTTCGACACCGCTCCCCATATAAAGCCTCAAACGGTGCCATCTGTATACTGGAATGAAAACTGTTATTATATGAAAATTAATCCAAAGAAATATGTTGCTCCCAACTTCCCTGATAATCAATCGAACAGGAACGAATCATATCCTCCAAATTCTGAATCGTTCATTCTGACTGCCCATCTGATTGAAGATGAAAAGCTGTACTAAAATTTAATTCAGTACCCAACGACTTCTGAAGGCCTTTCCAAAAGTTAGAAGTGAACCTGGGATCACGATCAGATAAAATGGAGATAGGAACTCCATGTAACTTGACTATCTCTTTAAGATACAAACGGGAAAGTTGATCTAGGGAAAAAGTATCCTGTATAGCAAGGAAATGATCAGATTTAGTCAAGCGATCAACAATAACCCAGATTTCATTATTCCCATGAGGTGTCTTCGGCAATCCCATAACGAAGTCCATGGATATATTTTCCCATTTCCATTCTGGTATTGGTAATGGCTGAAGCATACCTTTCGGTAGCTGCCTCTCTGCTTTAACCTATTGACAAGTTAAACACTTCACAGTAAAATCAGAAATATCCATTTTCAATCTGTCCCACCAGTAATACTCTTGAAGATCTCTATACATCTTAGTACTTCCAGGATAGATTGAAAACAGAGAACTATGAGCTTCACATAACAACTCTCTCTTCAACTGTGAATCCCAAGTCACACACAATCTCTTCCCGAATCTCAAAACAAAATCATTATCAATATTGAATTCAGGCAACCTACCCTTTTGAACCAGCTCTACCTTTTTCTGTAACACACTGTCTTGCTTCTGTGCTTGCTTATTTCTGTCTGAGAGAGAAGATTTCACTGATACCTGAATCAAAACAGAAGGACATCCTGCACCAAAAACATCTATGCCAATGTTCATCAAATCCTTAACCAAAGGATCATGTTCCAAATGCAACATTGTTAATGAAGCATTACTTTTTCGACTCAAAGCATCAGACACATTATTTTGTTTTCCCAGATGGTAATGAATTGCACAATCATAATAATTGATTAATTTTATCCATCTCCTCTATCTAATGTTCAATTATTTCTGAGTGAATATATACTTTAAACTTTTGTGATCGGTATATATTTCACACATTACTCCATACAAATGATGCCTCTACATTTTTAAATCGAAAACAACAGCAGCTAATTCCATATCATGTGTAGGGTAATTTACCTCATGATTTTTCAACTATCATGAAGAATAAGCAATTACTTGATCATTTTGCATTTAGACGCAACCAAGTCCTTTCAATGAAGCATCACTGTAGATAACAAACTCACCATTCCTAGAATGTAGTGACAAAACTGGAGCATTCACCAATCTTCTTTTCAATTCCTGAAAACAATCATCACATTCTTTTTTCCAGATAATCTTAACACCCTTCCAAGTTAGCTTAGTCATTGGACTAGATAACCGTGAAAAATTTCTAACAAACCTTCAGTAATAGACTGCCAAACCAAGGAAGCTACGAATCTCAGTTACATTTTTGGGTCTTGGCCATTTTTCAAAAACCTTGGTTTTTGCAGGATCAACAGTTATCCCATCTTTAGAAACAATGTGACCAAGGAAAGAAATTTGTTGCATCCAAAACTCACCCTTTCTGAATTTCCCATACAATTTATTTTATTTTAAGGTTTGCAAAATAACCCTTAAATGTCATTCATGCTTTTATTTACTTTTAGAAAACACCAAAATATCCTCAATGAAAACAACCACAAACTTATCCAAGAACTCATGGAAAATTATATTAATTATGTCCATGAATATAGCTGGTGCATTGGTTAGCCCAAAAGGCATTACTACAAATTCATAATGGCCATATCTTGTACAAAACGTGGTCTTCGGAATATCTGCATCCTTTACCTTCAACTGATGGTACCCCGATCTCAGGTCAATATTTGAAAAATACTGAGCTCCCTGAAGCTGGTCAAAAAAATCATTGATATGAGGAAAAGGATATTTTTTCTTAACATTGATGTTATTCAAGGCTCTATAATTAATGCAAAGTCTCATAGAACCATCTTTCTTTTTAACAAATAAAACAGGAGCACCCCATGGTGATGTGCTAGGTCGAATGAAACCTTTCTCTAATAAATCTTGCAATTGCTACTTCAACTCTAAATGTTCAATTTGAGCCATTTGATAAGGGGGTTTTGAAATTGGATTAGCATCAGGAACTAAGTCTATAGTAAACTCAACTTCTCGATCTGGTATAATTCCAGGCAACTCATCAGGAAAAAAATCAGGATACTCATTTACCACCGACACGTCATTAATCTGAACAATTCCCTTGTTTTCAAAAATATGTGCAAGGTAATATTCATTTCCATCTTTTACAAGTTTCTCGGCCTCTTGATACGTTATCAATAGTAAGGGTTCATTCTTGTACACAAACTGAAATTCTTTCGGAATAGAAACATCTTTAGCTCTACATTCAATCTTAGCATGGTAAATAGAGAGCCAATCCATACCCAGAATAACATCAAACTCTACTAGGGTAAAAAAATAATGTTTGCAAGCAGGTTCTTTCCACAGATAGGATTTGAAGATTTATATAAATTATTTTTGACTCAAAATTTCCCCTAGGTGTTTTTACCAAAAGTTCCAGAGTCATTTCTTGAAATGGTATTCCCATTTTACTAGAAAAGTTATCAGAGATGAAAGAATGTGTAGACCCCAAATCAAACAACACACTGGCATAATCTGAAAAAAAAAACAAAGTACCTGATACAACTTCATTTTATGGCCCGACATCTTCTGAAGTAGTTGCAAAGGATTTCCCCACCCCTTTCTGCTTGTAGTCTAACTACTTCCCATCACTCAAGCTCATTGTCAGACAGTCATTTTCATAGTGACCCATCTCATTTCACTTAAAACATTTCACTAACTGTAAAACAAATTTTGACATACCATCACCTTGATCTTTTTTAGTGAAATCACAAACCTTATGTCCCATATTACCACATTGATAGCACATTCCAGAATTCATAAGACATTCCGCAACATGCCTTTTACAACATTTATCACAAACTGGAAACTTAGTTTTCTTACCATCAGACTTTTTTGAAAAATCTTCCCTTTCTCATGAAACCTCGTTCTCTTCTTCTGTTGGTTGTTATAGAACACTTGATCATCAGAAAACTCCATTTCCACCTTCTCAGCACATCGAACAAGCTCTTCATAACTTTTGAACTCACAAGAAGCCAATGCCCTTCGATATTATGTCTATATTTCTTAGTAAAAACGATTGATTTTACTATCACGGTCTCGGATAAAATTTGGAGCATACCTTGCCAGTCGAGTGAACCTTTCTTCATAGGCAGCCACTGAGTCATCCTCTTTCCTCAATTCCAAGAATTGTTTTTCCATCCTAAGTTGGACAGCCTTAGGAATATACTTCTCATGAAAAATACCTTTGAATTCATCCTAGTCGAGAGCATCAATCTCATCAGCGTCCCTAAAATTTTTAACCATAGACCACCACTGATCTGCTTCACCCTACAAACGGTAAATAGAAAGACTAACCTTTTGATTGTCTGAACACCCCATGACATCGAAAATCTTCTCTAGTGATTTAATCCACCCTTCAGCTAGCACAGGTTCAGATGCTTTTTTGAATGTTGTGGGATGTTGCCTCATGAAATGTTCCACCACTGACATGTTTCTATGTGGTTGATCTGGATGATCTCATGCATGGATACCACCACCATTTATCGCTTGAGTAAACTGTTCCATTACTACAAAAAACTTTTCAGTTCCAATTACGACCATCTCAGGATGCTAATTCGAAAGGTTATTTCCATTTGTATTCCTTCCTAGCACTGCTTCCCTGTTTCCTCTGCGGAAAACCATTCTGCAAAAACACGTCTTAGATGAAGAAACATGGTAATCTTAAAATTCTATATCATTTAAAAAAAATATTTTTGGATAATCATTTAACAGAATTTTAACTCCTAAAGTTATCTAAACCAACCAATGATACCAACTATAAGGCCCCATCCTTAAACCATACTTAATCTTGAGTTATTATAAGATTAAACATTGAGGATCTTTTCAGGTTTAGAGTTTTAGAGAATTAGATCATAAAACAAGCATTACATTCCACATTTAATCAAAGAGGTGACATAAAAGATAGTATTCATTTTTCCCATAAATGGAAAAATATTTAAAATAATACATGGATTACTTCTTGACACTTCTTTGACACTGTCATCATATCATGTACCTTTCCCTTGACCTGTGAGAAACATTTCAAAATCATGCGATGGGAATAAAAAGCTCAGTAATGGATATAAAAATATGGAAAGGAAATATGAGTACAATATATATAAGAGTGGAATCATACTTTACCCATAAAACATAATCACATTAACATACCTCATAAAATCATGAATAAATCATAGAAATCATAAGACATAAAGGTAAATTGAGGCATTCATAACATTCTTATGTTGGGAGTAACCCTCTAGGTTACGTTTGGAATACCCATCACAGTATATTCCCTAAATATCTTCGGAGAAACATCAACGTTTAACCCCTTTGCATTACCCAATGCATTGGAGAGATATATCGGGCTCACCTACTCTTAGTTTATCACGGAACCACCCGTCTTCATAATAATTCCCAAGAACCATAACATAATCATATCACATAAAACATACATAAAGGAAACATAACATTTCCACATTTCAATCACAAGATATCAATACAACATATTGATATAATAAAAACATTATGAAAAATATTTTCAATACAAAAAATAAAAGAAAATTAAAAAATGGTATTTATTTTTCTTTTAAAAATAGGTATGGCTTGTAGAAGAAGCTGAAACTCAAATAATGGTCATGGCGTCGGAGAAGTCATCACCCCATATGTACGATAAAAACATTCCCTTTTGTCATTTAGTAAAACACTTTGTATAAAAAAATATTCCTTTCAGATAAAAGTAAACGTCAAAGGGGTTTATACAGTGTATAAAAGAATGTTGTGTATAAAACATAATATGCCTCAATGAAAGGAGATTGAGACAAAATCCCATACCACGGGTCCGACTTGACTCGATCGTTCTTTAACGTCCTGAATAATAAACTTGAGATAATTTATACTTGCTTAATAACCTTGTTTAAGTTCATTATTCCTTTTATATCTCTTATTACCAAGTCATTAACACTCTTTAATTATTTTAGTTAATAACGGTCGTTTTAACGATCATTGGTACTTGAGTCAAAAATATGCTCTTTATAATTACAAGTTTTTCATGTATCCATTATATCCAAAGTTATACTCATGATGTATATATCATATATATCATATATATCCAGTATATACATGCATTTATATTATTACATAATCATTTAGATGTATGAAATGAAATTCACCGTTCATGGAGACGGTTAGCCGTACGTACGCATGAACGCTACTTCCATTTCTATTTCATATTTAATGGAATTAAAACACAATGATACATAATAGTATTATAATTCCAGTATTTTATCATATATAATATCATTAAATCTATCCTTTATACGTACCACTTAAGGTATTAACAAATCAAATCACTTTGAGGGGCGGTAGTCCGCACTTCCTAGAAAGAAGATATTGCGTTTAACCATAATGGAAACCATAAAGGTATGACATAAATGAAAAATACAGAAGCAGAAGTAAAACATAAACATATTATATATCATATATAAATATAGTGACATCTTAATGGCCACCTTTGAAGGTGTTATATGAGTGTTGAACAATCATCGTTTCGTGAGGCAGAAATTCTCCATCCATAGAAACAGTATGTTCTATAACCATTTGATGTATGTGTGTGTGAGTTTAGCTCAAATCAAGCTTATAACAACATCCTATTATATGGAAGATACTTGTTCTGTTACAAAAGAAATGAATAAAAAGATTTTAGGGGGTTGGAGAAGCAAAATTAAACATAAGAACACAATAGAAGACACAACCATTAAATCAGGTAACTCTTTTTTATTTGAGCTCAATGGCTTCCTTGGGATGACTTCTGCCCAAAGTGAGGCTTCAAGAAGTAAGAGAGGGATGTGGACAAAAAAAAAGAGCAGATCTTGACCGAACAAAAGGCTTGAGAGGTGTGAATTAGGAGGCAGAGGTGGGGGCCTTTTATAAGAGGATAAGAGGGGCACTCTTGGAAAGGTATAAAAGGTTAACTTTATCTTCAAATGTGTTTCAGAGTTTAAAGGTCCCACATTGATGTATTTCGAGGATAAGGTGATAAGGGCGTGACATATACTCATCCAATAGGTCTTTGACAAGTGTAAGTTATAGTTTTAACATTATCTTTTCATTTTATTTAAATCCTTCATTAATGAGGTAATCACTGCATCATCATGATGTCATAAATAATTTAATTTATTTAATGTCTATAAATTATAAAAAAATACTATGATGTAGAAAATCTTTATATCTTTCCAATGACTATTTATATTCCAAAATATCATTTATGTAGTCAAAATTAAAAACATTTTACTCAGGTGATACATACTTTGTTATATTTAACTTTCTTTAAAAATAAAAACATAAAAAGTCACTTCCACACAAAAGTGATTCCATGGTGTCCCCAAGTTTGGCACAAGGCATACCATGGTCGGAAATGAGACAACTAGTAGCATTAAGACACATTTTGGTGTCATTGTTTATTATTATGATATTATTTTATTATCCTTAAGCACCCGATTACTCATTAATCAAGATAATTAAATATAATTATCATCGTTACTATTCATAATGTCCAAAAACAAAAGAGTCTTAATTAAATAATTTGGACCTTCTGAATCCAAATATGAAATCCATTTTACCAAATTCCAAACATATAAATTGCAATAATTAATTTAAAAATAATTCTCGTTGTCAAAAGAAATAGCGGGTTTTTCTGAAACAATATCTATGAAAAGATTGGCACTTGTTTATGACCAATTCTAAAGTTAAATTTAATCCCAATGACCTCCATTGGATTAAATGGTAAAAATATATTCTATTTACACTTTAAAACCATTTAAAAAGTCAATCTAACCATATAATTAAATTATATGAAAAAGCAGTTTTGATGTAAAATGCAGTATTTTTCACTATTCATTAAAAATGAACATTGTCAGAAAAATACCAAAAAATTTTCCATTGTAAATTTATATGTCCCAATCATAAATAATAAGTTTATTTTGAAAATTAGAGCTTATAAAATTTTCAAAAGTTTTATTTAAAAAGGGTTTTCCATCAAAAGGCAGTAAAACAATCTTTTAAGAATATTAGTGTATTCCATGCTTAAGATTTGATTTATTCTCATTTTAAGCCTCTAAAACACTATCTAATTCATAAATAGACATAGATAAGAATATATATTATTCATTAAATACTTGGGATGTTTCAATATCGCTCCCCCACTACTTCATCATGTTAGGGAGGCATAACTAGGGGATATTGACTGCGATGCTTGACGTGCTCAAATATCCTCAGGACAGGCACCTGATGGATTTTATAAATGTGGGGAGCACATCATCATATCTATAGGAAGCACCATTATACCCGTGGAACTATGGGACGAGGTGTAGAGGGAGTTCCATACATACACTCTAATGGTACATCCTTGGGTGGAAAAGTTGTACTAGGACATCCAGAGTTAGCGCTGGTGGCCAGGGATTAAGAAAGAAGCAGCACAGTTTTTTTCAGGATGCTCACTTGTCAGTAATTGAAGGCCAAGAATCAGGTTCCAGTAGGCTTCGTGAAAACACTAGAGGTTCCTGAGTGGAAGTGGGATGATATCTCCATGTACGTTGGGAGAGTAATTCCATATATGTTAAGAGCACATGATTCTATCTGGGTGATCATTGACTGAATCACAATTTCGCCCAACTTCTTACCTATCAGAGAACATGGATCAGCAGAGGGACTATGATGCCTCTATGTACAAGAGATATATGACTTCATGGGGTGAAATTGATTATCGTCTCTAACAACGACACACGTTTCACATCCCGGTTGAGGAAGGAATTATAAGAGTCATTTGGGACTTAGATATGTTTGAGAAAACCATTCATCCTCAAATGGATTCTTAGACAGAGAGGACCATACAGACGTTGGAGGACATGCTACATGCTTGCATCCTTGATTTTGGCCATAGTTTGGAGGAACACTTTCCCTTAGTGGAGTTTACATACAACAACATCTATCACTCGACCATCTGTATGGAACTATTAGAGGATTTATATGGTCGACCATACATATCACCTCTAAGATAGAAAGATCAAGGGGAGTCAACAGTTATGAGTCCAAAATTAGTATGGGCTACTACTGATAAGGTAAAGATCATCCAGTAGCGGATAAAGACTACACAGAGCTGAAATAAGTCATATGCTGATAGGATACTAAGACCTTTGGATTACATTGAGGGAGACCATGTCTTATTGTGGGTCTCACCTTGATGAGGGTAATGGAGATTTGGCCGAGGCAGCAAGTTATCACCTAGGTTTATCAGACCATTTCAAATAGTTTTAAGGATTGGCGAGGTGGAAAACCTCTTGGAACTACCACCACAGTTGGAGGGGGTGCATTACATCTTCCACATATCCTAGCTGCGGAAATACGTGTAGGACCCATCACACATCATTGACCACAATGAGTTGGACTTTGATGATGGGGAGATGTTTACAGAGGTCCCAGTTGAGATTAAGGATTGACAACAGTGGGTCCTTCATGGCTGATCGATACCTCGGGTGCGTGTTTGCTGGCAGCACTCCAGGAGAGCACATGGAAGTGGGAGGCTTAGATTCATGCTCAGTACCCCCATTTGTTTCCTTAGGATATTCATTGGATTTCGGGAAGAAAGGACCTAAGGTAGGGAGAATGTAAAGACCATGATTTTTCATGTAAATAATCTTTTAATTATATGATCTTATTAAGATTGTGGTAAAATTGATATCGTGTGATTCCGAGGCTTGGTTTTCATGGAATGAATTTATGAAATTTTTTAATGTATGTTTAGTAAATGTTCATTCGTTGTTTTTTAACTTTTGAATCAGTGCTCGAATTAAAAATATGAGAGCAATGCTGAATCTGTAGCACCAGGATTCACTTAAGGGAGGATTCACTTCGACTACAGTATGTCTAGAGAAAAAGTTTTATTTTGGTACATTTTAAAAGAATAATTAAATAACATTTTTAGTTTATTTATTTATTTATTTTCCTCCAATGAAAAAGTAGTAGTGTGGGACCAGTGACTTGTCATTCCATTAAATGGATTGACTACTCAAATCCTTTTTAATAGCACCGTTGGAATGAGGAAGGTTCCTATTAATTGAACTCCCATTAATTCAATGAGCGTTACTCACCCTCCCCATTCTACTCTTTATATGGAGCTTGGTGGAGGTATTGAAATGACTTCATCAAGCGACGAAGCTATGAAAATGTTTTGTGATGCCAAGCACATGGAGGATAGAGCCAGTTGCAATGGACAATGATGAGTGACACCGAATCATGAACCCACGGACAACATTTAAGTAGAAATGTTGGGTCTTGTTATGGGAAAGACGAGCACTGACTCTTCCTCAATCGCGGATGATATCCAACGATCTTAATGTTGGGATTTATTTTGTTATAATTTCAAGTGATTATTGAAACCTATTTTCTTCCCTCATATGTTCAAGCTAACGCTGATGGTGTGGGATAAAACGACCTGACCCGGACCCTCCACCACCTTGTTTTACAATTTCATTCTTGACGGAAGAACGTTGATGCCACACCGGTGACCAATGCTGATAGATGATTGTGGTGGCTGGCACTGGCCGACCGTGATGGAGGCGGTGCGCTGTCACGCACCGCCGATGGAGAAGGTGCCACAGATTTCAAGCCGTGGTGGTCGATCAAGGTGGCTGGCACCGGTCAGCCACAGGAGGATTCGGTGTGTCATTGCATGCTACCAGTGGAAGAAGTCATGGATCCGACGCTGCAGCTTTAGGGACCCACACCTTGCAGGTCCCACCAAGACACCAGGCAGCACCATGTGGCACTATCGCTTCACAAACTGAATAGTGGTTCGACCCTTTGGGAAAATCAAGGAAAAGATGCCCCCTACTAGCTGGGGAGGACGCAACAATGGGTCAGGCCAACGGGTCTCACCCGATACGGTTAGGGCTAGACTGCTGCCCAGCGGGTTGACCCCATCATGGCCTAGCCCATCTGGGTCGGGTCAGCCCAGAATTGGTTGGGCCCCAGTCGCCCCTATCGGGTCACACTGTACTCGAGCCCTTCCAGGCCTGTTTCCACCTAAAGGACCATTACATCATATCCGGGCACACTTTTCATGAACTATCTACGGTAATGGGGACCTTGTAGAGAGACAGTCCTTTTGGTATACTAAACTTGAGATTTGGATAAAGTTGAAGTATGGCCGGGTTGGATCGAATCTGAATCCAACCGGGCCCTCTGAACTAAAACGAATATAAGTCACTGACCGGGGGTCGGATTGGCATGCCGTCTGTCGCGTTAGAACCCTTACGACATGGTGGTCCTTTGGAATAATTCTTCATTGAGATTCATTAATACTGATATAGGACCTATGACTTGAGGTGCAGTTCTCCCGAAATCAAGCATACTATGAGTGGGAATATAGTGGATGACAATGAGGCGGAGGTTGGAGACGTATCATAAAGAGGTTAGTACCGAGCAATCCTGTGTGGGTCAACACTGGTCTTGTGTGGGTCATATCCAGTGTGGTCCATTACGGTGGATAGTACCTGTAGACTTTGGGTATGTCAGATCCTATGTGGATCATTGAAGGGGTTAGTTCCTATCGATCCTATGTGGGACCGACTCCGTATGGTAAGAAGCAATACCTCTTGATAGAATAAGATGATCTAACTTCGCGATTAATCATATGGTACTTATATAATTCACTAATATCTTGTATGAGCTGAGTCTTTTAGGTCCTTGGTGATATCTTCACGGTGATACCTGTATGGTACGTTTACCTTCATGGTGATATCATCGTGGTGATAAATGTGTGGTACTTTTACCTTCATGGTGATATCATTGTGTTGTTACCTATGTGGTGATTTTATCAGATCGGTTTTATATTCGTGTTGTTACCTGTGTGGTTCTTTTACTTTCACTGTGTTACATTATCAGTGTTACCTTTGGGATATTCTTCCCTCATGTAGGAGATGAGTATAACTTGATAACTTAGGTATTTTTATGGGAATATACCTATGTAGATTTGATTACTAGTTCATGATTTTTGATTGATGAAATGCTTTGTGGTTTTCCCTTTTTGGAACTCTGGGATACTTTAAAGGGTCTCGGGGTCCCTGCAGAGTATCTTTATACCCACCCCTATATGGGTTTCGCTTGGAAATTATTGTGCCTTGTGAAGACAACGTACAACGTTGATCGAGACTAAGGGAGCATGGATTGGACTGTGTGTGGAGGTGGACCATTTGGTGTGATGTGATGCAGGGATACTAATCGTGAGTTGTGCCTACCCTTCAGGTAGGATCCTCATTTGATGATCCAGGAGCTGTATTTCTCTTTTCAATTGGTATTTTTACTTTTCAGTTGTACTTGTACTTCTAGTTGGGATTGCATTTCAGCCTCTTTACTTTCATTACAAATTTTAATACAGTAGTTTACTTTGCAGTTTCTTCTTGTTTTTTTCTCAGTTTGTGGTTTTGTACAGGTTTAAAGGAAATGCATTTCTGTTATAGGGAAATTTCTTTTCGGTTCTAGTCACCATCCCCTGGCCTATGGAAGGTCGGATTGGGGTAGTCACGGCACAGGCCCTGGGGGACTGGTGGTGACATATATATACATAATAATTTTTTAATAGAAAATAATTCAATAAATATAAGAAATTTTAATTTAGGGGTTAAATATAATACTAATTTCATATTATTAAGAGTGGGCCTCCAATTAAAACAAAGGAAGAATTAAGACATTTGATTTGATGTAAAAAAGAATGTGTGAGGAAAAATTTAATCATCAGTTCAATATAAATCATGTATTTAACTCTAAAATACACAAAAATGCTCTTTAAACATCTATTTTATATATAATGACAATCAATGAATTTAATATTAACAAAAAAATTTCACTCAACTTGTATGGAATATTGAGAAATAAAAATCATATTTTCACCATTGCCTAAGTATTTTACGAGAATTATGCAGCTCAAATATTATTTTACTTGGGAGGTAAATGATTCCATTGAGTTATCTATATGTGATCAAGATTATATATGAATTAAGGGATTGAATTAATTTTTTTTATAAAAAGTATAAAAAATTATTAGAATGGATGAGGAATACTAATTCTTTTTTTTAAATTATTTTGATCATGTTATCATCTAAAAATAAATATCAATACCAATAGACCCTGAATAAAATTCATTATCATTTGAGTAAAATATGAATAAAAAATTATTTTACAATGAATTTAAACACTAATTTACTATGAAAAACTATTCATGGTTAGTGTAACTTCCATGACATGAAATTAAATTTATCATAATCTTTGATAAATTTTATGATTAACCAACCAAGAAAATTATCAATAACAACAAAAATTAAATCTTAAAAATAACTATTAAGGGGAAAATATAGGCATAAGAAATATATTTAGAATAAATATATCAACATATTTTTTCTAAACAAAATTAGGAAATCCTATAACTAGATAGACATATGACACTCGATCTTATGTGATATGGCCTACCTTGGGAATGTGAGAGGACAATACACTATTTCAGAGACAATTACGTAATATAAGATGATATGTAACATTCATATTCCAATTATGAGGAATCAATGAAAAATTATTTTCACATAGAAGAATACTCTGAAGATGGAGGATTTTATAATAAATCTTGGGGTGTTATAAAATACAGTTATATAAAACATGTAGGGGGATATGTTAGATACAATTTACTTTTTTTACTTCAGGGATCAATATTATAGCTTATATGTTGTAATTTATCATATATTGGGATATAAATACTTTTAAGTGATTCATTCAATATGTGAGTTCATATTCTATACTTGACAATTTATATTAATTTTTTAATTTTATTCGATATATTTTCTTACCAATTAATAGTACGTTAGTTAATCAATTTATTATTGATCATGGTCAATTATATATATATATAATATAGTTTCATATTATGTTTTAAATGAATATTACTTTTATTTCATTGATCGTATTTATGATGTAATAATGTCGATAAGGTAGGGAAATATATGATAATTGGTTATGCATTTGCACGAATATAATGAACTCACTCTAAATTTCTTCCAAACACGCACTAATAATTGGGAGTTTCATTTTAAATTTTGTGTGATTTAACAGATGAAAAATTCTATGGTTATTGAATGTTTCAAAACACAAACAATAAATAGATAAATATAATAGGATAAAAGTATTATTGGAATTCACATTTATTTCATCCTAATGTAAGAAATCAGTTATCATGGACTTAATTAGTAATCATTCGTAGGAATGATAATATAAATTTAAATATATAGTTATAATATTACTTGTGTGATCCTATAATTTAATAAATCATTGTCCCATTCCATGATATATATCAACCATTATTTTCATTACCATTGGTTACTAAAATTCAAAATTAATTCTATATCACCCACAATAAAATGTTTTTAAACTATATAAAAAATACATAAAAAGATACATTAACAAAATAAAGTGAATTTTATTCCTTTATTCAATATATTTTATGCTTTTAGTATCGTCATTATGAACATGGGTATTAATATTAATTTGAAAAAGACACAAAATAATGTTTTGGAATATATATATATATATATATATATATATATATATATATTATGATGAGTTACATTACTAGATGTTAGGATGTTTTCAATATATAGATATTAATTTCATACGTGTTTATTTAAATTTATTTTATTATAAGTAATATTACAAAATTATATTTGTTATAAAATTTATAACTATAATAATAATCATAAATTTTAAATAAGAAAATAAATATTTTAAATAAAAGGAATAATTAGGGAATGAAAAAAACTATAAAGTACTATTATAAAAAATAATTATATTATTATATTATTATCTTATGTGTTGTGTATTTGGATTTTAAATTTAAATTGTCCATTTTTATGTTTGAATACAATAAAATGAATCTTTGATTTTTTTAATTAGAATTTAGAATATATGTTGGAGTGTAAATATCATTTTTAATGGGTGAATAGAGAAATAATTTTATAGAATATGTGAATATAATATATATTGTAAAAAATATTAATAATTTTTTAAAAATCAATAAACTAACGTGACATTGTTTCATTGGATTGGGTATTATTATTTTAAAGATGTATTTTTTAGGATAATATGTTCTAAACATGAGGAGGATATAACAACCCATATTCTATATTCAAATGGATTTACTTTTTAATGTGAATATGAATTAATTTTAATTACATTAGATTTGTTGAGATTGTATTAATTAAATTATATACTATGATGATTTATTAATATTTGTATAGAAATTCATATGAGAAGTATAGTTATTATTCATTCAATATCATTTAGTACAATACTATAATTTTATAATATATTGAGTATCAAATTATGATGTATAATTTTTCATCAAGTCTATGTTGGGATATTCATAATATTTACTCGGTTCAGTGTCAATGTTGAATTTTTTTAAAATTTATAGTTTTTGGTTTCATTAAATAATGTAAAATAAAACTGAATAAAAGTAAATTTAGTTATATAAATTTTTATATTTATATGTTTTTTAAACTCCTACAACTCAAATATTTTATATTAGTGGCTGTAACAATTGATCAGTATAAATATTTATAGATCCCTGATATTTAATCAGGAGATGTATGGTTCTTTGATATGATGTCTTCCAAAGTGTATTTTATATTTTTATCTCAAATATTAGAAAAAATATTATGTTTTTAATAATGTTCACTTATTTATAGAAAAATGAAGCTATTAATTTGAGAAACATTTCAATGAAATAACACTGGGAATATATATTATGCTTTATGAGATAACTTAATGTAATGGTTTATTATTATTTTGAATAATATTATGAGAAACTAAATCCAAGATAAAATAATTTTTTCCAAAATATATAAATTTTAATATATCAAAGATTAATGTCCTCAGTCACAAAGAATGTGATGATAAATATAATTGATAAAAAATTAACTTAAAGAGAACATTTTTCATATTTCAAATTATCTTTAAATTTTGATGGAATTAATGTCTAACTAATTTGATAAAAAATATTCTTCTATATTGTGTATTTATTATAAAAAAATACAAAAAAAAATTGATGTAAATAAGAGATAATGTTTCCAGGATTTTATTTCATGGGAAGAAATAGATGGTGGATAACAGTGGTGGATAGTGGATAATGGTGACATATACGAGTAGAAAATAAAAAATTATTTCATGTAGTGTGGGTCATCTAATATTTTATTAAATAGTATAGGTAGGTCCTTATATAACATAATTATTGTAATAAGTTCTCAAGATGTGGCATATTTTGTATTATGTTTGGTTGTTTAATTATCCAATTCAAACATTCAGGTGGGAATTTGAGAAAATAGCTCGACTAATCCATGTTATGGGGACACTATCCATTCATTCTATAAATCCATATATATTGTAAAATATTTTGTGATGTGTATTTTATGGTGGTCATGTCCAATTACACTTGTGAGGAGGTAATTCAAAGAAGCCCTTGAGTGGAAAAGGGTAATTTATACTTGTAAGGGAATTAAAAGGGTCTAGTTTATCACTGAAATTTTTTTTCTACTTCAAACCCCGAACAACAAATAAAATCTTATATTGGATGATTTTTTGGAATTATATTTTTTCAGCATAAAATTTTAACTTTAAAAAAGCTTCTTATAATTATCTTAAAGCATCAACATGAAACATTTAATGGATTTTATTAAGGAAACATATAATAGTTATCTTAGTGATGGTAATGAAAAATTATAACACATAAAATTACATATGATGATATTGAGGACTACTTTTTGGGGAAATTTTAAGATTTTTATAATGATGGGAAAATTTTATGTTGATTTTATATACTTTTAAATATAATTGTATGAGATACATTTTGATAAATATTTAGACTTCATGCGATACTAATTGGGTTAATAAACAGTGAGAATATATTATTCAATTGATAATATTGTGAAAATATCATGAATAAAATTTGGATTTCATGTGAGGTGCTAAAGATTTATCATGTTGGTGAGATGAAATTTATATATATATATATATATATTATGTATTTTATAGAAATGTGAAGTTTATTTTCAATTATGATAATTATAAATTATTTATTAAAATATTAGAGTGTATAGATTATAATATTTATTGATTTTGTTTAATATAAATTCATATCATGAATCCAGAATTAAATACAGTTTCAATTGATATCGATCTTGTGAGTTATACTAACAAATCAATGATTGGTTTGATTTATTTATTGGGTTTTTCTATATGATATTTATTATTTGTTGTTCATGTTGATGGTAATATGTTCTTTTTCATGCCTTGATATTTAGTATATTTTTGTAATGGAGGATATGTTTTTCATTTGACAAGACTCTGTGATGCTTTTTCAGTCAGATATGTTGTTCTTTTTTACCCATATCATTAGGTTTAAGGTGGGATTTTAATTGATGTTTTTCTATAGCAAGATATATTATTTCATTTCAATTCCATATATAAAAGTTGTTAATGTGTAGTGAAGGATATTATATATAACAATTATATGTTATTTTAGATTTTCATGATGTACCTAATACTCTTCTTATGGGAATTTTTGAGGAAGATAAGGGGTAATATATCAACATTCAAGGCTAAAATCTCCTTAGGGGGGAGTAATATCAATATCTACTTATAGAGGTGTAATGAATATATCTCTTATTATATATATTTTTATTAATATTAATTGACTATAGGTAATTTTGTGAGTGTGTTTGGGGTGATATGAGAAGCTCAATAGTGATATAAATTTTGAATGAGGATATTGAATTTGACATACCAAAGATTTCGTCATGATGTATAGGTTGTTACATAGTTTCAAACATTCTCTATTTTTTACAGAAATAGTCCATAGCTTTACATAAAGGTATGATCAATAAGCGATATGGCAATAATGGGTAGTATTTCCTTCCCTAGTATACTCACTTTGATATTTTTACATTCTTAATTATATAAATCACCTAGTGAACTAGAAGGTATAATGTATTGAAAACATATGAATGAGAGCTGGTGGTGGGATACATTCGATCAAACAGATGATATATCTTGTGTTCGATTTAAATTTATACATGTTTTATGTTGTTAGATATTCACTCCTGCATGTTTTATACAAGTTTCACTATCATATATTCATTATAAATATATATTTATATCGTTAAAGTCTACATTATTGGAATTTAAGGAATTATTATTTTTTCATTGGGAAGGGTTTTCATTTTTAATATTATTCAAGATTCTTATATATGTTTTCAATCACATTATATATGTGGATACCTCAAGTCCATTCATTATCCCTGGCCTAGTGGAGGTTTTCTTTGGAAGTCAACCTACATGTAGACTATAATGTGACATATTTTTATATGAGTGTAAGGATAGAGTTTATAATTAGGAACATATTAGTTTTTTTTATTTAATATATATAAAAACATTTCTAGGTATTAGATTTTGGTTTTTTAGTCCATAGAACTCATCATATCATGGGGCACCAAATGCATTCCTATAAAAGGAATTTGATTTTATAATGGATGATTCAAGTACATGGATCATTTATTATATTGTATATTTATATCAAAACACTTATCATATAATGGTTAGGACATGATCCTATCAATTATTTCTTATGGTAACAAAATTTGAGAATGAATGGTCAGGAAGATTATATGATATAATAATAAATTACCTCTCTTTTGAAAATAATATGTTTTCATGTGAAAACATCTATGGGTTTTTAGGGGTTGAAATGGGTCTGAAAAAATTATATATCCACCAATTATTGAAAATTTGAAGGATATAGACTTTGTATGAACTATTTGAATATAAGAATATTGTTCTTTATAGACTAATATGACATCTATAGATGATGCATTGCATGAATTCCATAATTTTATATTACTCATGTGTTATGGAGCAATAATTTTTCTTAAAATGTATCCCTAGTGGAATTTTCTAAGATGAGTTCAAGATCTACAGAAACATTAATAAATATTATTTTGTTCATGTTCTTTTCTAATTTGGATTCAAACTAATATTTACTATTCCACTGTAAGAAATGTTTTATTTTCATAAAATTTGAAGAATGGGGTCTCTTATATTGTTTATTTTTGGAATTATTGTTTTTATGATGATTATACTAGTTGTTTTAGGTTTAGATATTAATGGTAATTTAAATAATGGATGTGATAATTTATATTTAAATATGTTTTTTGTGGTTGTGTTTTTTATGATGATCTTTCTCTAAAAATGAGGAACATGTTGTAGATAAAGGTCATTTTATAATCTGAAGAATCTTTTTGCTATTTGATGATTTTTTGATTCTATATCGCAAGTTTCTTCCATTAAATAAGACAAATTAGAGTTTACCATGGTTAGTTTTGTATGATATAGTAACCATTTATTGGGAATTTTGTCTATATATGTGAGATATATTTCAGTTTTCATAAGATATAGGGATAATTTTTTAAATATTTTAAATTATAATGAGGTATCAAAAAGAGTGGATTATATCAATATTACCTCATTTGAGTAAGGATCATTTTCTAAATCAGAAATAATGATATGTGTTAGTATTATTCATTATGATGAAATTGGATTTATATTACAAATATCAATTAGTGATACTATCTCTTTTTGTCTAAACGTACTCCAATAATGGAATAAAATGTGATAGAGGTTATATATGGATATTATTTGAATCCTTAAAGGGAATAAAAAATATTTTAATTTTGAAACAAAGAAGTATAATGTTATGAATGTAAATTCATATGATAAATTTAATTTATTTATGAAACCAATGTTTAGAGGGTGTTAATTTCAAGTTGTTAGAGTAATGTAATTATTTAGTATTACAATCATATTCACTTAACATTATAGGTTTTATCATTGGAGAAAAGGAAATATGTTGTGAGTATATATTAATGACCCACACTATTCACCTCTATTGTTGAAGTATCGTTCCATGACAGGTTCTTTACTAATTCTGTAAAATAATTAAATGAAGTCACTTAGAAAAATATTGATGATTAAATGAAGACCATTAATCATGTGGGGATATAAATGAAATTAGTTTTTACTAATATCATTATTTTTAGTGTTTTGTACATTTATAAGTTACTATTAATGTATTAAAATGTGTAATGAATGAGTTTTTTAGTTAGTTAAATGACTATGTGTGGAAAGAGAGGGTTGGTCTTTTCGGTCATGTAGAATTCATGAATGATTGATAAAATTACCTTTACTATTAATTAAATTTGACCCTAACACATCACGATTATAGTGATAAATATTATTATATGTGGATATAATAATGGACACAAATCACTTTAAAACTATGATTGGTGACACTAGTTATGTCATTTTCAGGTACTTGAGTCATTAATTATTGTTTTTTATTTTTATTTCTAATGAAATTTTCTCTTTATTTAATAATTTAGAATTGATTGGGATGCATGGTAATCATAAGCTTATCTCATGTTTAGTTTTAATCTTTCACGCAAAAACATTTATAGGGATAGGTAGCCTTCCATTTTAGTATGAATGGTTTGTGTATGGTTTTCTAAAACCTATAGAAAACCATATAAGAAACTCTTAAACATTGGTAATTTGATATCTAAAAATTAGTATAATTGTAGTTTCATGATAACGGGTAAACCATGAGGAAATCATGTAAATATTTTAGTTTACATTTACTAGTAAAATGACCGTTCATTGATATATCCTGGTAAGGGAAAACCATAAAATTATATTAGAAATCAATAGGAAACCTTCTAGAAAATATTAAAAATAGGCATTACCATTTTAATGGATACCAGAAGGATGGAACCGCAGTTAATAAATCAAGTGTCCAACCCATTTTAACATCCATACATATGAGGGGTTCCTAATTTCATTTACCACATAGTTACTCCAAAGATTCCTAAACCCTAGGGACAAACCATGTGGTCTCCCATTAAAATAAAAATTTAAACATACACTAAAAAATATGTTTTATTATACTCACATAATAATTTTATCTCCCCTCACCATTATAATATTATAGGATAAGATAATCGACTCCCATAGTTCTCCTCTATTTGAACCTCATTTCTAGTGGGTTTTAACAAAGAATAAATTGAAAATAATTAAGTGGTTTTTTGTATCCTCCTTGGGTTCATTATATTATTCACATTGTATTTATTCATTCCCCATGGAAATAGTGGCCTATGGTAAATTTTGGATCAAATTTTTATACGGGTTCTTGATTCGATGAAATTTATTCAACAAAATTATTGTATTCTCATCATTGTCAAGCAGTTTGATTAGTTTATTTTATTTGGGACCATACGAACAGTTTATTTAAATAACCATATATATATATTATTCTAAAAAATTATTATTTATATTGATATTAATTTATTTTATCATACTATTATGGATATCGTTTAAATTTGATATAGTTGTTTCAAAAAAATTATTTAATTGTGTATATCAAATCCATGATTTATGTAAAACATTGAGGGGTTTTGCCTACTTTTTTATAACATTCTTTTGTTTTTTCTTTATAATGGTTTTGAAAATAAATTCTATACTCTTTTAAAAAATCACTCATAAGAACTAACACATTCTTTGGTAGAGAATAGTTTAACTTGTTCTATTAGGTATCATTGAAACAATATCTAGTAATTTTTAAATTACATCTCTAGTTTAGTATTCGACTCTAGGTGATAATAATCACTACTAGTTTTTTATTCCCCTCTTCATAGAAGCTTGTTCATGGATAAGGTGATTAGACATGTAAATGTATTTTTATAATGATATTAGGGGACCATTAATTTAGTTAACCCTGTTCACATCCAATTATTTCTTTAAAAATATTATTTATAAGGATTTTAACAAATACATAATTTTATATTATGATTGTCGCATGGTATATGTTTTTTAAATTGGACAAGAGTGTTTTCTATATGGTTATTTGAAAACATGAATTATTAGATTATGTAATATTTTTTTTTCATGGAACACTTAGTGATATCATACTTGTATCAACATTCTCACACTATACATGCATCCTTTTTGTGTAAATAAACCTCTTTTAAATGATACAGGTAAAGGAAATGAATATTTTTTAAGTAGGAGTTTTTCGTGATTGACAATATTGGTTGAGATGGTGGCAAAATGGTGAGAGTTATCCCTTATTTCTCACATATATATTAGTTTTACCTATCTTTTTTATTTGGGTTTTTAGAAGACATATCCCTTTATATAGTCTTGTTGGATTATCATCCCATTCCCCATTCTTTTATCTAATTTCTAACCTTTCTATATATTTGATTTATTTTTTTATAATGTTATGGATGATAGTATTTTTATATTTTATTTATGGTTTCTTATGAAATATCATTTTTTTTTCATTTTGATATTATAATTGTAATATTATTCTTATTTGGGTGAATCAATATTTAATACATTTTGGGGACATGTCGAATTCAAGGTAAAGACCCACCTCATGTGGTCAGATATATATATATATATATATATATAAAGAACATATTATTCCCAAGAGTGAAACCTTAATACCTAGTAACTAATATTAAATTTGTAGGGATTGGGAATTCCGTTTTGTCCCTTTTCAAAGTTTGGATCGGGTGTTCGAGTTATGGGTAGCATAGCAAAGTTCATGAAAAAATGAAATCAAAACCTGATTTTTATTTATATTATTTTGGAATGCCGTGAATGATAAGAGATGTGATCATTCGAACATGGGGGTTGGTTATGGGAGAGTGTCTATATTACACTCGTCATTACAATAATTAATTCTCAATGAGATGTTAGGAAATGAGTATTTGGATATTTAATTTAATTTTATTTTCAAATTTAATGAATTTATGGCTGATGAATAGATTATTAAAGTTATTTTCTAGGTGGAATGGTTAATGCCTAATGGATTAAAATCATATAGTAAACTATAAAACAAAAAATATAGGATACCCAAATTATTCCTTGCATGCTTGGAGCATAGTTTATTAAATCATGAGAATAAACTAATAATATGATCAAATCCATATAGTGAGATGTGTGTGGTTGTTTTAAGGTTATATAATCATGTGACCTAAATGAGAATAGTAGTAATTTCATTAATTATGTTTTATAAAATTTTTAAAATTTTATTTATGATTCTTGTTATTATTTTATGGATTTTTCATTGATTTAATATATTTTCCACAATTTTAATGGTATGATTATCCTTATTTAATTACTCATTGTATCAATTCACCTCAAAGACCATCTATGAGTCATATGGAGGGATCCCTAGATAATTTTCAATGAGTTCTTCTTAAGATAGACTATATTTTTATTGAGATAATGGTGATAACTATTTCAGCTAATAATGGAGTGACATTTTTCCTATCATTATATGGGGAGTCTAATTTGGGTCTGATTCAAGATTAGGACCTAGCTCCAAATATTTTTAAATATCATCCTCCATACATTAATGGAAAAAAACATGAGATCTGATGAATTATTTGGGAAATATTTAAAGGATTTATTAATTACATGAGACTTTAGAGTCTATCAAGGATTTGTGAAAAGAAATTATCCTTGAGGTCCCCGGTTTGAAATGGTGGGAGTCTATTATATGGGATAAAATTTATGCAAACATACAATGGAACAATTTTAAGGACCCTTTTCCCAAAATCATTATCATGAAATAATAGACTTGGAAAAATATCAGGATTTTGTGTGGTTCCATCATGGAAATAAAATAGTCAAAGTGTATAGAAACTAGTTTTCTAAGCTGATTCATTTCTAAAATATAATAGGTTCAAATTATATTTTGAAGTCCTAATGGCTTGATAGAATTCACCAATAGAACATTTGATTATAGTTTAACTGCTTAAGGCTTCCTACCTATGTGGAAGTGAAGGAATACACCATAATGGTAGAGAAAAACAGATATAGAAAGACACTAGAATAGTTTATTTTTTGTTTTAGGGTATCCCAATTATTTTTTATTTCATTATTATATTTCCAACCAATTATTGTTTATTTTTCATAGTTTCAATCATTTTGTATATATTATTTGTTTCAAGATTATGTTATTGATGATTATCCTTCATGTTTTTTATTATTTCCTATGAGATATCATTTATATTATTTCATGTTGATATTATATTTATGATATGTCACATATTCAGGTGTATAAATATCCAATACATAGTGGGTTTATGTAGGTTTTTTTGGACCCTCATGATAGTGGTTGGATATATGGGATAAACTATCCCCAATGATGAAACCTTGATACTCATGCCTTAGTTTAACTATTAGGGTTATTCGAAATCCACTTCATCCGTTTTTATATCATAAATTAGTTATCTAGTTTATTTGTATCAGGGCTAGTTTTATGAAAAAAAATAAAATCTTGTTTTTGATTTCTATTATTTGGGGAAATTATGGTAAATAAGATATAGGATCATCCATACATGAGGGGTAGGTTATAGGTGATTTTTTTCATAACACTCATAATAACCAGAATTAATTCTCCATGGGATATTGGTAAATGAGTATTTGGAAATTAATATTAATTTCATTCTTAAATTTGATGAATTTTGGGGGGTTAAATTTATTATTATAGGTATTTTATAGGTGTTATGCTTTGGGACCATGGTCTGAAAATCATGTGGTATACTATTAAACACATATTCTATGAGACCATAACTTTTCCTCATATTCTTTTGAAATGTATTGAAAATTCATTAAAACAAAATGTAAATCTAATCACATAAATAAAGTGAGATCTATCAGGGTTTTTCATGATTGTAAATCCATGTAGTAAAACTGAGAATAGATGGAATTTCAATGATTAGGTGTTTACCACATTTAAATTTCTATTTTTAATTATTATAGTTATTTCATGGAATTTCCATTATTTTAATTGATTTTTTTATATTAATGATTTTATTATTCTTATTTTATTATATGTATGATAATACCCATCTAATACCCCTATTAATCTATTGGAGTTAGTCACGATTGATTTTCCATGAGATCATCCTCTAGTACACTAGAATCTGGTTAAAATGGTAATGATAACATTTCATGTTAATGATGCAGGAGTGGTCTCTTCCTCACTCTCTCAAGAGAGTTATGTTTGGATCCAAGTCTAAATAATTGTAGGGAATATGATTTTATTCTTGATTAGTGTCCATCCATTTTATGATGCGATAAACATTGAGAGCTTGATGATAGGTTAGAAAATATTTATGTGAGGTTTTATTTACATAAGACTCTGGAATCAATAAATTTGAAGTGTATAGAAATGCTGATTGAGGACCATAATAAGAAATTATTAGACTTAATTATATATAATAAAATTCATGATTATATGGAATATTAATACTTTTAGGTCTTTTTTCACATTACATTTATCCATACATTATGTATATAGAAAACTATCAAGAGTTTGTATCCTTTTAGAAAGGTAATCAGATAGTCATAGAGTATGAAGACTAGTTTTCCAAGATCATTCGTTTATCAACTAAGATTTTTTCAAATAATAGGTTTAAATATTGAAAACATAATATGGTCCTTAAAACTGACATCTTATCCAAGGTTTCTTATTAATGATTCTTACATATGCAGATGTAGTGGAACACACCTTAATTATAGAGGTAAACCATGTCATGATCAAAATCTAGACACCATAAAAACTGGTGAAAACCTAGCCCTTGACAAGGCCCGGAGGGTGTCACCGATCCCCACCTGTTTTCCCATGTTATTGATAATCCTATAATGAAATTTGGGAAGGATTTACCTAATTTTATAAACATAAACCCACAAACAAATCTGATTAAACAAATCATGATTTTTCAAACAAAGCCATATTTTACAAAATTTCAGAACTGAATTATATAGTTTAAAACAAATCTAAAAGACTATAAAAATGGTAAAAAACCAAATAAAGTATCCCAATAACCTCCACATGGAAAGAGGCACCGCCATCAAGCCATTTGTACAACCCCGCATCACGATGGACCACTAAAACCCAAACCATTGGCACAAAAGCTATACATAAAAATGCGAAAAAAAACAACCAAGTCTACTTACAACCAAAGGTGTAATTAGGGTGTGAGAAAAAGCCCAGTATTATTCTACCACTAAAGGATTCTATGTAATAAACATTCAAAGACTAAAGGCAAGCATGTTTTCATAACATGAAGTGACAGTAACAATTTTCTAAAAAGATAGAACATAAAATAAAAAACATTTTCAAGGGGGATATTTTAACGATTCAATACATAAAAAAATATGTCAATGATACTGAATTCTCAGGCCAACCATACCGTATTCCGATGGTAAGAACAAATTAACTAATGAGTGTAAGAAATTGTAAATAACACCTTGGCACTAGCTCGTTGTGGGTCCCAAGTACCTCAATCCTCAGTGAGAGTAACCATCACAATATCTGTTCTCATGAACTATCCACTACTAGGGAACATACCTATAACCTAGTAGTCCCAAATCATCATAATCATAGTTTATTTAGTGTTATAAGCTTGAATCATGTTATGGGAAACTGAGGCCAAACCCCAAAGAATCACCAGCATACTAGTACACGTCCACCCACCTAGATACATGGGTTTCCCTGTTATACTCAAACAAGTTCAAAAAAGACAAGATATATAATTTTCACATGAAAATATCACATACACAACACACATTGACCAAACATTGTACATGTACATCAAAGAAGTCACGAAACCCACTTTCATTCAAATGCATTTTGAAATCATACTCCAACAAAAAATATCCCACATCACTTTTCACATTTCTCAAACACTTCCACAAATCCATAAATTTTTTATAAGGCCATTATGAGATATTAACACTCATATAAAATCCCACTCACATATCACATAATAATTCTTTCATTGTCAAAATTCATTTTTACAACACACTCACACAAAATAGCCCACAACGATGTTTTTCACCTATCTTTCCGTTTGATAAAACATTTCATCCCTTTATTAAACATTCCAAAAAAAATTTCCATCTTAAATCACCACCTCACCTTTCAGAAACCCATATTACATGAACACACTCTCAAAAAAATAAATATACACCATTTTCTACACTTTGTTTAACCAAATAATACATTTACAATTTTCATAAAACAAACACAAGGGGTGTAACTATGTTTCGAACACAAAACCCCCTTCAAATTCATCATTCAAGGACAAAACCATAAAAATAACAACCCCAAACTGAATTTTCATCCATATAAATGTTTATTAATCCACTCCCATGTTTTATTATATAACCTCAAATAGTACCATAAAAGATTCACATGAAAACACACATTTTCAAAAAAACACCTTCAAATAGATAGACATGGTTTTGCACCTAAAACCCATTCAAAAATCCTTTTTAAACAAAAAGGAACAGCAATACCAAAACTAATAAAAATTGAAAGACATAAAAAGATTTAGAAAACCCATTTCATGTGTTATAAAATATAACGAAATAATACTGCAAGAGTTACACATGAAAAACACCCAATTTGAAGATAAAATGAAACTATAATATTAAACACTTAAGAAAATCCCTAAAAACCATTTTTTCACCATAAGTAGCATATTAGGAACATTAAAACTAGTAAATAAAGTAATATAACTCATCAAAAAAAATTTACAAATGCATCCACCTACCTTTTGAGTCGAAACCCTCTAATCTTGGTGAGAAACATAAACCACACCTCTGTCGCACCACAAGAGAGATAAAAGAAAAATAAAACCTAAATATTTCACCCAAAATAAAAGATGTTAAACCCTAGGTAATAAACCTAGTTTATGTACAATTTAGACCTCAAGAATGTGAGAAAGAAACCCTAACGAAATCAAAGAGAGGATTACTTGATTTCTTGATTTTGATGTTTCCCCCATCAAAACTCCCTTCAATGTTGAGGTCCGTGGGAGGGGGAGAAACCATGGAGGCTGTCCATGGAGGTAGTGCATGAAATGGAGAAGAAATGGGTGGATTTTGGTTTTTTCCAGAAGGGAAAAATTGATATTTCAAAATATTTTTAATGAGATGGACTTGGTTGGATGGTTTGGGTGCATGGTTTAACAAACCGTGCAGCCAAACTGTGCGACCTATTATTGACACCCAAAAACATACCATTCTCAACCAATTTTAGGGTGTTCTAAGGGGGAAACCTAGGGGGGAATGATAGGCCAACGATAGGGGGGGAAAATACCCAAAGCAACCATCATATTCAACGCAAAACTCATCCAACCAATGGGTACAAACTACCTCAACAACTTACGCCACGAGTGGTTCCACTAAGAGTGTCACAAAACCAAATCCAAAATACCACAATTTAATACCATCCTTTTGGATAAATACGAGACCAAGGACCACAACATACCCCCATCACAAAGGTCATAGCTCAAGAAAATAGGAGAAACCAACAATTCAAACCCGAAACACATGGAAACCAAGAGAAATCTAAGATCCAAAAGGGTAATTTAATCAAATCATTGAATTGAAAACCTGGGGGTTAAAATTCTCTCCACCATAAATCATTCTTCCCTTGGAAATTCAAAACAAGTACAAAGAAATAATCAACATAAATATATAATCCATGATGCTCTCTCTTTCCATGTATCACCACACAAAGGCCAAAACCCTTCCACTGATCAATTATAAAAGGAATACTCGCGCAAAAAAATTTACAACACTTTCCTGAAATTATCAAGAACATTTAGATTTTAACACACCAGAAAAATCATCATACACTATCCATGTAATATTAGATCAATTACCAAGAAAACAAAAATAAGGAACATGGTTACACTTACATTGCTTTAATTAAGCTGTTGGGAGTTCTCCAATCCCAATGTTTACCCATGGAAGACGGAAGTTGTTAGATAGCTCCTAATAAGACTACCTTATTCCAGGACATGACCAAGAACCAATATGAGTTACTCTTATTAGGAGACACAAATTGGCTCCCCACCATAAGTGATAACATAAATTTCCCTGATACGGAAACAAGACTCTAATAGGGGTGGCCCTAACGTACTCCTGGTACAAGGGGTAGACTCAAATTAGACATTTCCAAAAGAATATAAAAACAATTCATTGTGGGTCTCCCAACCATATGAACCAATCATCATAACAAATAGCATGGTCTGGAACAGAATGATCCCAAAACATAAATATATGGGATGAACACCCAGTTAGTCCACACAGTTTGGGTAGTCATGTGCTAACCATGCATATCATTCTTTCCACATGTATTCCTAGCACACAGTCACTACTAATCATGAAAAATGGTGTGCAAAAACATGATGAAACCATAGGTTTAAATTATTCCCATCTTTTATACTTAGGAAATGACATTGTAAAATGGTTTAAACGACCTTGGGATTTACCCTTACTACACACCAACTTCTCACAGACACCTATGGCTGGAGATCAATTGATTGAAGCATCTTTGGCCTCATAGTTAGGCTTTGGAAACAAAATGTATGAAACTTATTCTTTCAATTCTACAAAAAGCTACACTGAAACCCTTGATGGGTTCACCAATAGATCACACCTTCCAGACTCACATTACCCCGACCCAACATTTCCCTGAAACAAGGTCTTAAAATATGCACACCCACATCACACCATGTTTATTCAGGTGAGAAAAAACATAAGGAAAGGAAACATATTATCACCTTCCTATAAAATAGAGTATTATTATGTTTTCCCATGAGAGACATAATCCAAACATGTTAGAGGCACTCAGAGGATTTCACGACCATCAACTTTACAGTAATGGGAACGTGAAAACACAAGGTGTCATCGAACGTGACCATTGTGACTGATAGAAACAATACATGGAATGAGACCTTATGTCAGGTCCCCAAATGACACATAATTCTATCAAGTGGCCATAATAGCCTCCCATGACCAAAATTCCCACACATGTGGTTTAACATAAAACCCTTCTTTGAAGAGACTACGAAGGACCCATAGGCCCTCTTAGGCACCATCCAGACATCCATCCACCCTAAAAACCCTAGACCACTTCCACCTTTGATGAATTAGGTAACTTAAAGTACTAATTTTTATTTCAACCTTCCACTGGCACCCTCCCACTACAAGAGGATAAAAAAAAGAAAATGGTGGAAACTCAGCCTCTAATGCAAGTGATAATGATTCCTTATGTTGATCAAATGGAGGGTATTCCAACAGTGAAACAATCCCGGTTTCACTTTAGTAGTGCTCTAACCCTTAATGGGGGTCTACCTTATCCATAGAGAAAACCCAAGGACCCAACCAAGATGGTACATTGGTCAAAACATTCCACAAACCAAACCAAAACATATGAATTTAATATCCATAAATGTATTCTGAAACATTTCTCAGAATAGACTACTAACCGGTCCTTTTACCCAGCTTACTGACCAAACACCAACCCAAAACATAGTTCAAACAAGATGGGTTCTTGGACTCAAACATCCCACGAAATCCACATTAAAAAAATGCATAATACACACCCTCCCAATCTAGTCATCATAAAATCATCTTTTCCTTCAAAAAAATTTCTTTGAAAAACAAATTTTTCAGTGGTTAGCATATCCACCAAAGGTACCCCATGGGCCTCGCACATGCATGTTTTTCTGCCACACTTGGCACCATCCTCATATCCATCCTGGAACTCATCTATCCATCCCATAAACCATCCATCATCCCATATAACCACATTAATGTGGTCTCTCATAGAAATACAAAAGTTTATCACCAAAATTCTTTCCACTTTTTCAAACCAAAACTGCCAACCAATACATCATTCATCTCAAGACCACTAACCACGAGATCCAAATCACATTTTATAGATTAAAAAATACTTATAAAGGAATAGTCATTCAAATTAAAACTCAATTTCAATATATTAACGTTAATTTTAAAAAATTTCATCCCATTAGAACACCTTTCAATAATTTAAAGAACTCTATTGCAAACACTTTTTACAAAACAACGTTAACATAATTTCCTGCTTTCAAAAGAGGAGTAAAAACACAATTTTCCAATTCAAAAAAATTCTAAATATTCAGTTCAACCATTTCACAAATCACATAATTACCTATTTATTAGAAAACCATTTCACAAAAACATTATGAATCATAAAACGAAGTCATTTTTTCATTAAAACTAGACTTCTAAGATTTCAAAACTAATGGGAACAAGAATGTGTGAGGGGGAAACTAGTTTGCATGGGTGACATAGAAATATGGTTTGAAGCCATACCTCAATAAATTAATTTTCATATAGAGTTTAATTTAGAAATATCTTTGACTTCACATGGATTAATAGGCCCTACGAGCTCGCTAAGACCATTACCGAACTCCCTTTCCATTTCTCCTAATCATCATCAAACCAAAAAAACCAAAGGACTTAGATAAATCCGAACTTCCATGGGTGACTCAAATCCTGTCATGAGGGGTGGGGATCAGGGAAACTACCAATAAATAGAATAACAAGTCCTGACAATCCTAACTGTATTCTATCCCAACCGTTTCCTAAATAACATGACCCAAAGAGTTAACACGGACCTCCTTTGATACCATTTTGTCACGAACCAAATCTGGTCACCATCAAAACATGAGCCAAACCCAGCATGGGACAACTCCCAATGGGTGTTCGTGATCCCCAAGGGTTGTTACAGGTTCCCAGGTATAATATAAAGAAATTTGGAAATGATTAATAGGATTTCATAACCCTAAAACCACAAACAAATCCAATAAACCAAATCTGGATTTTTCAAACCTATCCATCTTTGAAAAAATATCAAATCTGAATTATAGAGGTTCAAAAATCAAAAATAATATAACAAAGGTAAAAACCCAAATATAACATCCCAAGAACCTCCACATGGAATGAGGCTCCACCCTCCAACCATCACCACAACACTGCATCATGATGAACCGCTAAAACATGAACCATTGGCACAAATATTGTACCCAAAACTTCATCAAAAATAAAAAAGTCAACTTACACACATAAGTGTATGTAGCGTTTTATCCAAAACCCATAAGGATTCCACAACTAAAATTTTCTATTCATAAACATTAAAATATGATAATCATGCATGTTTTCATAACAATAAGTGCTAGTAATAATTTTCTAAAAAGATGAATCTTAAAATAAAAATAGATATCATGTTGTTTATATTAAAGATTAAACACATAAAAAAATATTTCAATGATACTGAATTTTCCAAACAACCATACAATATGCCGATGGTAAGCACAAAGTAGCTAATGAGAACAAGAAATATGAAATAACCCCTAGGTACTAGATTGTTTTGTGTCCCAGGTACATCATATCTCATGTGAGAGTAACCATCACAATATCATTTATCTTGCAAGAGACACAAGTAGAGAACATACACATAAACTAGTGGTCCCCAATTATCATCATCATAGTATATTTAGTGTTGTAAGCGTCAATCATTCTATGTGAAACTAAGGACAAACCCACAGGATCACTAGCATACTAGTCCACATCCACAAAACTAGATACCCTGGTTTCTCTCTGGTGATCAAACAAGTTACTCATGATAATAAATATAAAGGAACATTAAAATATCACTAAAACATCAAAAATTCACCAATCATCCAACATGTACATCACAGAAGTCAAAAAACCAAATTTTTATTCGAATGAATTTGGAAATCATACTCATACCAAAAATAGCCCACAACACTTTTCACATTTCTTTAACACTTCCATTAATCCTTTAAACAATTTTATAAAACCATTCCAAGATATTACACCTCACGTAAAATACCACTAACATATAAAATGATACCTCTTTCATAAAAAATCATTTTTCACAACACACACTTAAAAAATAGCCCACAACCATGTTTCGTACATCTCTTTCCATTTGATAAAATGTTTCTGCACTTTGTAAATCATTATAAAAATGTTTTACATCTCAAATCACCACCTCACATTTAAAAAACCCATATTAGGTGAACACACTCACCAAAAAATACATATACACCCTTTTTCCCACTTTTTTTAACCAAATAAAACTTTCAAAATTTCCCTAAAACAAACCAATGGGGTGTAACTATAATTCGCACACAAATCCCATTTCAAATCCCTCATTCAAGGTTAAAACCATACCAATACCATCCAAATAGAAAATTTTCATCCCTAGAAATTTTTATAAAACCACTCCCAAGTGTTATAAAATCACCTCGAACAGTACCACAAAAGATACACTTGAAAAAACACTTTTTCCTAAAACACCTTCAAAGAGAAAGACAAGGTTGTACACCTAAAACCCATTCAAAACCCCTCTTTTAAACCCAAAGGGAGACCAAGACCATACCAAAAAATAAATGGAATCCCAAAAAATAATTATAAAGCAAATTACAAATGTTATATAATACACCAAAGTAATACACCATGAGTTACACCTGAAAAACAACCAATTTAACGTGAAAATGCAACTATAAAATTAAACTCTTAATAAAATCCATCAAACATAGTTTTCTCTTCACAAGTATAATATTACGAACATTGAAATTGGTAAATCAATCATGTGAACTCATCGAAAAAAATTACACATGGAACCACCTAACTTTTGAGTCCAAACCCTCAAATCTTGGTGTAAAACCTCAATCGAACTTCGCCGCACCACTAGGGGGATAAAAGAAACCTACAACCTCAAGATTTCACCCAGAAGACAAGAAGTAAAACCCTAGGTATAAAACCTAGTTTCGGAAAAATTTATAACTCATGAAAGGGTGAAATAAAACCTATGGAAAGGGAACAAATCAAAGATAAGAGGACTTACTTTCATGATTTTGATGTTTCCCCCATCAAAACTCCCTTCAAAGTTGTGGTCCAAGGGAGGGGGAGTGACCTTGGAGGCTATCCATGGAGGTAGGGGATGAAATGGAGAATAAATGGTTATATTCAGGTTTATTCTATATGGGATAAATGGGAATTTCAAAATATTTTTAAAGAGCTAGACATGGCTACACTGTTTGGCCGCATGGTTTAACAAACCATGCGGCCAAACCGTGAAGCCTATTCTGAACACCCAAAAACTTCCATTATTCTAAAATGTTTTGGGTTTACAAGGGGGAAACTAAGGGGAATGATAGGAAAATGGTAGGGGAGTAAAAGTCCCAAAATAAATAATCATTTTCAAACCAAAAAACATCCAACATATGGGTACAGACCACCTCAACAACTTACCCCACAAGTGATGCCACTAGGTGTGTCACAAAACCATCTAAAAAACACCACAAACAAATACTATCCTTTTGAAAAATTGAAATACCATGTTCCAAACAAGACCCATAATACGAATTTCATAGCTCAAGAAAATATTAGGCACCAAAAATTCAAACTCGGAACACCCAGAAACAAAGAGAAATCTATGATCCATAAGAGGAATTTAATCAAAGCATGGAATTGAAAATCCAAGTGTGACAGACCAAATCTGGATTTCAAGGATGGTTGATTTCATTACATTGAATGTTGGGTGAATTTACCATTATAAATAGGGATATTACGAATGAATAATCATACAGGGGTTGTAATAATTACTCAAGGAATCCTATGCAGTTGGCTTTCATCACACAAATGTGGAATAATTTTCTTAACTTCCATTAGTGTTGTAAGGTTGGGAATAAAATGCCTTATTTACTAGATGTCCCGAAGACATTTCACACTATTAAGAATATGTTACATCTACATTTATTTTCTAATACCAATCTCAATTTAATGGGTTGTTCAAGTTCATTACCATCAATGTGAAATCAATTGTTTCACATGAAACTCAATTAATTATATCCCACTCTTATGGGTATAGAGAATATAGAGGCCCATCCTATTGGTATACATTTTTGATATATGATCCTCAATATAGATTTGTGGATTGATCCCATTATACATCATTTTAATATAATTCTGTATAGAAGTACCTATTAGAATCTATAATAGGGCTACAGAATCGTGGAGGTTCCATTATTATTACATCATCGATGACTATTATTTATTTGATACATGATCCATTCAATAATTAATATATTCCTATTTTTTAAAATTCATGAATATTTTTTATAATATTGTGTCATTCATTATAGAAATACCCTCACTACTTATAAATATAAAGTCTTGTGGCCATTAATTACATTTTAATGTTGTCCTCGTATCATAGGTAGATTTATAATGGGACTTATGTATTCAAAAAATGTACCTCTTTTATAGTATTCATATAATCGACAATATGAATAAAATTTAAATCCTATATTGATTGCTACTGTTAAAAGTTGACTTTCACACCACTAATGGAGCCTCTTTTTTATTTTACAGATAATGAAACTCATTTTCTAGTATGGTGGGATGTCCTTTTTCTGTGGTTGTAAAGATGATATATCTGGTATCATCCAATTTTTAGAGTCTAGAAAATGTAACATCAGGATTGAGTTTTATCTCATGGTTATGGAGTTTCCTGAAGTTTTTTTGGATGAATTATTATTTCTTCCATCTATATTGGATTTCAAAGGTTCTATTCACCTAATTTATGGGATTTAAATTATTTTATTGCCTTAATATCAAATTAAAAATTATGATTTATGGGAATTTAATATCGAGATGAATAATTTTGGAACAAAGGTATTTATTCATTCTAGTGTGTTTCCATGGCCACATTAGTAGTAATTTATATAAAAGAGTTTGTAACACTCTACGTTATAAAAAACAATATGAATATAAATAATGTTCAAATGAGAATAAATAATAAATTCCTAATATTGATGATCTTTTTCTGTTTAATTAAGAATGGCATTTCTTAGAGATTGATCACCAATTGGACTATCACTGGCTTGGGGTGAATGAGTCTAATATCACCAATAGAGCTTTTAAAAGTATGTAAGGTCATTATAAATATCTAGTGATGTATTTTGATTTACCCAATGCTTGAACATTATTATTGGATATTATGAACTAGACATCTAATTAATACCTTGACTCTTATTTGTTTTTGTATGAAATATTAATTTATTTGAAAAATGAAGGACATAATTGCGATCATTTTGGATTATGTTGGGAACAACCTAGGATCATTTCATTTTATACAATATTATCGATGTGTAGAATCTATTACAAATAAGTCCAATTATTATGACATATTATGTTTGGATAATACATTTAAATTGATCCTAACAAGGTGAATGCTATTTTATCTTGAGATATATTACTTTATATCTTCATTATATTTATATATTTAGTTCTAGAATGTTATTAATAAATATTTATGAAGGGGTTCTCTAGAATTTCATCTCTTTCTTCAACTTTAACTCGAAATGGGGTGAAATGTATATGATTTTATGAATTTCATGCCACTTTGGATATGTAAAAATGGAATATGACATCATTACCTATGTTAATCATACCTAATATTGAACGTGGTTATATTATGTATAGTGATGCATAATGTTTGTTATTGGGTATCATGCTTATACAAGGTGATAATGTGGTGTAATATGGTTCTAATCATCTTTGGACACGTGAGAAGAATTAACTAACTCATGAACTTGAGATATACGTATTTATTGTTAATCTAAATGTTTATGAAAATATCTATTTGGTGAGAAATTCATGGTGTATACCAATTACAAAATACTGAGTTATATTTTCCATCAATATAACATAAATATTTGATATATTTTATTGGATGAATATATTTAGAAATTTTATTTTTACCTCTCCAATACATTAGGAAAGGGAATTGTGGTTCCTGATGCGCTTTCTGTTAATTTTTTATTTTGATTATTAATGTAATATTTCATTGAGTGGGACCTAATGAGACTCTTTACTATTATTAACTTAGAAATAAATGAAAATAATTAGGGAGTGTTTATTAACAATATATAGGTTAAAAATATCATATTGGAAATTCATAAGGATTAATTGGGGGATGCAGAGTTTTAGTGTATCGAGATAATTACATATCACGGGAGGCCACTAAAAATTGGGCTCTTTATCTTGATGCATATCTCCGTTTATTGATTCATTGTGTATTTACATTATCCTTGAGGAGTTAAATGATGAATGATTTAAATAAATACTAGATTATTTTCTATTAAGAAGCCACCAAGATATATAATTACAGGAAATACTAATATGGTAACATCATGAACCAATTCCACTCATATGTAAATGATCTCATTTTTCCACTAGTCCTCAACTGTGCCACCATTATGTAAGAGGTTGTTTTCTAGATTAGAGAATCCATGATGCTATGGGAGAGGGAATATACCATTACGGTCAGAGTAGCCTACATCAGTGATATAATAGATGAAATCAGAAAATATCATAAACAATATAATGTCGAATAATATAAAAACCCCAGCCGATAAAAGACAAATATAGCTGGTAACAAAAATAGTATACATAATATTTCATGTCTATACAATAATTTAGTTCTCATGGATAATATGCATGTATAAAAAAAATTATTGTGTAAATAACTATCATGGGCACGGGTTCTATCATATACTAATAAGAATGCAAGCTGGTATAGAAAATCTAGAATACATAGCCGAATTCTTCCCTTTATCCCATCTTACATCCATGAAGTATTTACATTTCTAAATTTCAATCCCGAGCAATGTGTGAGAAAAACTCAATAGGCCACAAACACAAGTGTCTGTAACAAGCCCAACCTGTAAATATAAACTATAATAGTGTGTAGGAATAATAATTGTAATGTTTTAGCATAAATATTATGTAATTCAGTTATAGATTGGAATATTTGTGGGAGTAATATAGTATTTAAAATAACTATCTATATAAAAAACTATGCAAGAACCATCAGCCTCATCAAGAATTGAAATATATATAATCAAAACAGCATTGGTAGTGACCAAAGGATAATAACCAAGGAATCCTCCTTGAGTCCCAAGAACTCATCCATAGTTAACATGAAAAAGAATTTATTAGATCACGATTTAATTATAAAATGAAGTTTTAATCCAAATACATCTATAAACTTACAAGTAATTAACCCATGGAACCCCCAAATCTAAAACATGAATGAGGGACATTGATGCCATGTCATGACTTACACACTGATTCAATATCATTATGAATTGTCAATTCTATATTGAAATACCCATAATTTATTCAATATCATTACTTTCCTCATCAACCATCCGATATCAGGATCAAAAGATCTATATAAAGATTCATCCCAATGTCAAACCCTTGAATAATTCAGAACAATCCAAAAGATTACATCTCATTTCATTATTACCATTCAAACCATCCCATATGTCCTTTATTATAAATACAAGGTTCTCACAAGGATTTCAAAATTATAGAAGACTCATTTAATTTGTATGTGGATTAAACTAACAAGTTTAAAAGACAACACACACCCAAGGTGGTGTACTCAAAGGATTTCATTCAAACCCACCTCAATAGTGGTCTTGGTTGAGGTTTAAAACTACCAAACATGCCATGAGGAAAAGTAGGGAATCATAATTATGGTGTAATACTTCATCTTGTGGTATTAAAAAAAATTGGGTAAATTCTTGGAATGTTATTCCAGAAGAAAAATTTTGATAGTCTATAAACCTAACCACATTAAAGGAAAGTGTCCAACCAGTGAACTCTTTATCCAATAGTAGTATCTACCTTGGCATAAAATGAGAGAAATTGGAAGAAATAAGAAAATTTCTCTGGGAATATGGAATATTAGAGTATAAGAATATAATTGTAAAAATTAGAGTTAAATGGGGATGAAAGAAAGAGGATTAAAGTGCATACTATTTTCTATCCAATGAGATTAACAACACCAGAAATTTGATCATAGATGAAGAAGTTCTTTCTTAGCCTAGTGAAGAATAATTTGGATCTCCGATGAATTGGTGAGAATGTTCATGTAAAAGAAGATAATATTGATGATAAATTATAAATATATTTAATTAAAATTTTAATTTCCCAATTTCGAAATGGAGTTCATCATTTTGCTGCATGGTTGGAAGAACATTTCAGTAATCATATACCATAACTATCTGAGGAGGCAACCTCTCCAACCAGCTCAAAAAAATTATTTTTAAACCATATATAGCCTATGTGGATCCTCTAAAACTTATATATAGTGTCCTAGAAATTATTGAGACACTAGGTACATCGTTTAATCAAACTATGTGCCCCACCTATTTTCCCAGTATCTAAGGATCCAGAATCCTAACACGCCCCAGAAACTCTTTTGCCCTTCTATAAACCCATGTGAAACATTATTAGAGTAAAAAAGGAATATAAATATGAAAAAAATGTATATATATATAAATATATCATAAGTATTACTAGGGAATTAAATCCTTGCCTCCTTAAAATAAAATGACCCCAACTATCCTATATGATGTTGGTGAATCATTATCTAAGATTTCTCTAACCACTGAGCATGTACGTTGTCCTATTTTTCCCATATCTCCACATGTACATGGTCATTATTCCATGGAAACCATACTACTGGAACTAACCTATCCCTGGTATTGTTTTTAATCCAATAAAAAATTCAATTAGGTTTATATTCAATAAAAGAATCTACCTCTAGAACAATCTCATCCAACTGAAAAAAATGAAAAATGTATAAATTATAAAGATGCAACATAGAAACATAGAATAATCCAGGCATATAACTATATCATTGGGGGATTCCAATCAAATAATACACTGGTCTAACAGTCTATATTATAAAAAATGATATGATGAATCTTGATAATATCTTACACTTTATTTGAATTTTTAGATTCCCCAACCTAAGTGAAACATATATGAACACCTTATCCCTGACCTTGAACTATAGAGGTCATCAATGGTGACTTTTATAAAAATATATTCCCATACAAAGACACATGTATTGACTTCATAATTTGTTTTACATTATCTAATTTCTATAGAATTATACAAGGTCCATGTATCATTGTGTCTCATACTTCTACCTAGAAAAGGGTTGAATGGTAAGTCTTTCCATATAGGGCCTCATAAGGAGCCCTCAGAATGTAATCCTTTAGCTATTATTATAAGAAAAATCCATTAGAGGTATATGATTCTCCAAAAAACTCCAAAATCAAGGATTAAAGCAAAAATAATTTTCTCAAATTCTTATATTGTAAACGTGTACTAGGCATTATTCTATGCATGATAGGTTGTACTCATCAATACCTATGATCCCAAATACCACTTCCACCCTAACCAGAAATGGTAAGTATGTCCGAAATCCCTGTATGAAATGATGGTACATGGATCCCCATAGAGATTCATAATCACACAAACATATATAATAAAAATTTCATCTAATAAGAAGGTCTCCCTGATAGGCATAAATTGTGTGGCCTTTTTCAATATATGAATGATTACCCATACAACATCACATCCTCGATGTGACCAGGGTAAACCTATTAGAAACACCCTAGTGATACTATCCCATTTCAAATCTGTAATGGTTAAAGGATGTAAAAAAACAATATTCACTTCTCATTGGTCAATAGTTCCCTATATTCACCTACAAACTAGTGGGACACCATGTAAAAGACCATATTATGTTTCTTTCCATCACCTTCTACCAGCACTAGTGGAACAAGTCAGGATAAATCATTATATATGTAATTCCCTGACCCCAGTTTCCCAGAGTCGGTGCATTATTACATAACATTGGCATGATCACTAGAAAGGTCAAGTCGCGAAAGACCGATTAGTTTAGTATCCTTGGAATAACTAGATACTTTCATAAAGTTTACATTACATCATAAAGTGAAAATAACTAAAACAACATCTTGTCTTCATATCCCCTCATATTATCCCTGCAGGTCATTCATAAATTACTTCTTCACATCCTGGGAAAAATAAAACATTGAAAGGGGTGAACTCAGTTTCTCATTAAGGATAAAAATATAGCGGAAACATTCAAAAATAAGCATAAACATTTAAGGTAATGTTTAGCTAAAACAAAAGAGTTTTACACATGAACATCAACATAATATGGCAATGATAAAATGAAATAATTCCATTTACTTATTCACATGGATATTCTATTAGTCGAATAATCACATGCAATATCAATAACCACTATCATAATGATATAATGCATAATTCCAGACTACCATAACCACAAAGCCAAGGCCTCGTGCCAAGACTAAAAATAAGAATTTTTTTCAAAGCCTCGTTCCAAGACACTACATTGTCTCCTGATACCTACCGATGAAATTTTCTTAGAAGATAATTACGTTTAAAAATTTCTCAAATATACTCCAGTGTTTTTATAAAAACATTATGCAAGCTTCTAAAAACAAAATAACTAATTCTGACACTGCTTGACTAATTACAGGACATGATGGGTCTACGCCCAATTCCTTCCTCTCTACCACACTTGAGAGTCAGGTTTTCTGAAAACATTTTTAAGCATGCGTTAAATACGTATACATTTCCACTGGATTTTCATATATTTGAGAGAAATATCTCTTTTTTGAAATCATTAAAAAATCTCATATTTATAAAATAAAACATTTACTTTGAAATTATCCTTTTAAGCATGTAAGGGATGCTTCAAAGGTGTAATAACGGTGTAGAATAGCTGCACTTGCCGTATAAGTTAAAAAAACATTCTTACCTTAATTTTGTCGAAAAGGTTTAAAAGGACCTTGTTTGGAAAACTAAGGAAAGATTACTTTATAAACATCTTATAAAAAGTCAAACAAGGGTATAAATTAATGTAACCCATATTCTGTAAAATAGCAATAATGTTTTGAAATGCATTTTTAAGAGACATGGATGTTGATGATAAAGAGGTCCGTGTAGATAATTATGTATAAACAACCTCGGATAATGAAGAGATTGTGAAATAACCCTTACCTTGTACTTTTCTTCAGTTTATGGTATGTTAACCTCCTTCATAATAGTTAAAAAATTGTTATTAAATTATACAAGAACCATATACATATTTATTATATCATATATGATCTTCTAATATTTCTTTGTTAATAATAATTTTGTATTATCGTCGTTTCGGGTGTTAACTTACTTGTTTTCTTTTATATGTTTTGTTACATAAGTCATGTTTGTTATGGATAGGTTGTACATTATTCATATCCAGAATGATATAAATTTCTTAAACATTACTTTTAATCATCAAATGAGAATTAGTCTTGAATGGATACGATGGGGAATGAATCTCATCGCATTCGGGGAGACGGTAGTCCGTACGTACGCACGAGCGACAATATCATTCTTTTGATACTAAAATAATATATAATTGGATGGTATATCTTGTATACAGAATCATTATCATGTTATATTTATTATTTACATTAATTACACATCCTTATTATACCCATCCAAATAATAACATATTGAATTACAATTACCCCACGACGTGGAGACGGTAAGTCGTACGTACGCACGTATGGTGACATGTCATTCAAAGGATGGATAGAATAATAAATATGGTTTCACCATATTTATAATAATATCACAGTATATAGGAGATACTGTAGTTATTATTTTAGAATTTTATTAACAAATAAAGGAGAAGTTGAAGAAGAAATGAACTTGAAAAAAGGTGGTCAAAACATTACCTCTTATTCGGGTTCTTCATTTTGATTTGATCAAAAGGGCTCCATTGGTGGTCTTTATGATCAAACTAATGACTCTAGGTTGAAGTGAGGGAATTTTATAGAGTATTTGGGACGGGTTTTGCGGAACCAAAAGGCTTTGAAAGTTTGAAAAATTGGTTATATGTGGTGTCCTTTTATAAGGGGGAGGAGGGGCACCTTAGGAAAATCTAGTAATATTATTTTATAATAGATTAATATTCGTTTTATAATGGTTCCAAAGTGTATTATTTAAAGTTTAAGGTGGCCATGGGTTGAAAACTAATCAACCAATAGAATTTAGGTAGGTTTGTGTCATTATATTAACCTTATTGTTTAGTTTTAACTCTTAGTTAATTAGTTTGACAATTACCATGTCACTTTGTATTTTTATATTATATTGTTAATAAACATACTATATACCTCCAAGAGATCCCCAAGTGGTCTATTAATGATACACCTATCATTATATAAGTCTCTTGTCCAAACCATAGATTTTTCGGAATGGAATATAAATTAATAATATAATATTTGTTTTAAAAACTCTTTTATGTCAATTTTGACACTATTGGATATTTTGTTTTTGATAAATTCATAACAGCATTATTACTTCAAAAAGAATTTATATAAACAATCCTCATATGTCATAGTAACCTATAAAATTATTGTAATTTATAAAAAGTATAATATTACATTTATTTGGGTATTTATAATATCAATTATCTTAATCATTCATTAGTACAACAATTTCTGAATCATCATTGTGCCATTAATAAATTATGTTATTTAATGTCTAAAAAATAAAAATAAAATACTACTATGTAGTAAATCCTTTTACCTTTATAATGAATATTTAGAGTTGAAAATATAACATATATAAGCATATGAAATTTTTTTTTTCTAAACGATATATTCTTATGTCATTTTTGTATTTACTTTAACTTAATTAATATAAAGTGTCCTTATCACTTAAAAGTGGATCCATGGAGTCCCAAAATTGACCTAAAGATGCCAATGGTCGGACATGTATCAAACAATAATGTTATTACACGTTTTAGGGTAAATTATTATTTTTATAATATTATTTTTTACCCTTATTTATAGGATTTACCCTTTAACCATTGCAAATAAAATATTTACCGAAGTAATTATTCAAAATGTCTAAAAATAAGAGTTACCTATTCACACAATTTTTACATCCTGATTACAAATATGGAATCCATTTTTCCAAATTCAAAACACAGAAGTGGCAGAAATTAATTTAAAATTAATTTCAGTTGTTAAAACAAAAAGCGTGTTTTTAAGAGATAATAACTATCAAAATATTGGCACTTGTTTATGTCCAGTTTAATTGTGAAATTATTTCCAATGACCAAAATTTTATTAAATGTTAAAAATATATTCTAAATATACTTTAAAACCACTCAAATTCCTAATTTATCACTATTAATGATTTCGATTAAAATAGTTGTTTCTAATTAAAATTTATTAATTTTCACTACTCATCAAAATATAAAAGTTATCCGAAAAGTACCCAAATTTCACCCTAGGCTAATTTAGATATTATGAATCCAAAAATGAAGTCCATTTTGAGAGGTAAAATTTATAAAATTTCAAAAAGTGGGCATTATTATTCATAACGGCTTGTTTAATTGGTTATGGCATGTGTTAGAACTCAAAGTGGCGTACAACACACGCTACTGTATTATTCAAAGGAAAGCATACCGTGGAAACATGGGGTGTTACATTCTCCCCTCATTTAAATAATTTCATCCTATAAATTTCTAGAATACTACAGCAGAAAAGAATCGGGTGGTTATTCATCATAAGTGTCTCGAGATCCCACTTTGCCTCTTCCATCTTATGGTTTCTCCACAAAACTTTTACCAGACGAGTCATCTAGTTTCTTAGTACTTATTCTCTCATATCAAGAATCCTGACGGTCTCTTCTCAATAAGATAGATTGGGTTCCAGTTCTAATTCTTCATAGGTGAGTACATGCTTTGGGTCATGCATGTATTTTCTCATCAGTGATATGTGGAACACATTGTGAACTTTGGAGAGATTTGGCGGCATTGCCAAACAGTAAGCTACTGCCCCAATTTGTTATCAAATTTCTAAAGGACCGATGTACCTTAGACACAATTTACCTTTCTTGTGAAAATGTATAACTCCCTTCCATGGATATACCTTCAAGAAAACATGATCTCCCACCTGAAATTCCAAATCATTTATTCGGTTGTCAGCATAGCTCTTCTATCTACTTTGAGATACTTGGATGTGGTTTTGGGTTACCTTCACCTTTTCCATCGTTTCTTCCACTAGTTTTGGGCCAACAAGTTTTCATTCGCCAACATCATCCCAACAGGTTGGTGTGCGACATCTCATTCTGTATAACGCTTTATATGGTGCCATCCGAATACTTGAATGGAAGATATTGTTTTAGGAAAATTCTACCAGAGGTAAATATTGATCCCACATACCCTGAAAGTCTAGTGAGAAAGATCTTAACATGTCTTCTAAGGTTTGAATAGTCTGTTTCGATTGTCCATCTATTTAAGGGTGTTAAGAAGTGATCAAATGAAGTTCAGTATCTAAGGCCTTCTGAAGACTCTTTTAGAATATCGAAGTAAAACGGGGATCTAGATATGAAATAATTGATAGGGGTACTCCATTAAGTCTCACAACTTCATTAATATATAGTATTTCTAGACGTTCAAGTGGTAAATCTTCCCTTATAGCAAGAAAATGTGTTGATGTTGTAAGAAGATCAATAATGACCCAAATTGCATCATTATTTCTAGGAGTCTTTGGTGGTCCCATGAAAAATTCCATAGTAATATTATCCCATTTCCACTCAGGTTAGGGAAGATGTTACTTGACTCCTCCAAGTTGTTGCCTTCCAGCTTTCATGTTTTGAAAACCATAAATAGTGACACTGAATCAGCAATCTCCCACTTCATGTTGTCCCACCAAAAATGTTCCTTTAAATATTTATACATTTTGGTGCTCCTAGGGTGTATAATGATTTTGGAACTATGAGAATCATGAAACAATTCCCTTTTTAAATTAGGTATATCAGGAACACAATGTCACTTCCCAAATTTCAAAATCCCTTCATCATACACACAGTCTCTCAACCTTACATCATTAACAGCTTTAATATTCTTTTGAAATTCTTCATCAACATTCTGATAACTCTTAATCCATTATAGTAAAGATGGTTTGGAAACCATTTTAAAAAGAACTGATGTTTCACCATCCATGGTTATTCCCATGTCCATATTCACTATATCCATGAAAATTAGATCCCTTTCAATTCTCATATTCTTCAAAACTCCATGATCTTTTCTGCTCAAACCATCTTCCACCTTATTTTCCTTCCCCGGGTGGTAGTGTATCATTCAATCATAATACTTGAGTAATTCAAGCCATCTCCTTTGCCTCATGTTGAGTTCTTTTTTAAGAAAATATACTTCAAACTCTTGTGATCAGTATAAATCTCACATTTTTCACCATTGAGGTAGTGCCTCCCAATATTCAAAGAAAAGATCACTACTTCTATCTAGAGATCAAGAGTAGGATAGTTTTGCTCATGAATTTTCAACTACTGTGATGCATAGGTAATAACCATATCATTCTGTATATGTTCACAACCAAGTCCTTTCTTCGATGCATCACTATAAATAACGAACCCATCATTCTCCAATGGTAGATTCAATATAAGATAATTGAATAATCATCCATTAATTTCTTCGAAACATTCTTCACACTCTTTTTTTCAAACAAATTTAACCCCATTACGTGTGAGATTTGTTAATGGGTTATCCAACCAGGAAAAATTCTGGACAAAACGTTGATAATAACCTAATAAACCAATAAAACTGCGTAACTCAGATATACTCGTCGATGCAGGCCATTCATGGATTTCCTTGTTCTTAGAAGGATCAACAGAGATTCCATCTTTAGAGAAAATATGGCCAAGAAAAGAAATATCCTGAAGCCAGAATTCACACTTGCTAAACTTCCCATATAATTCATGTCTTCTTAGAGTCTTTAGGATAATGCGCATGTGATTTTCATGATCTTCATAGCATTTGGATTATACCATGATACCATCAATAAATACCACCACAAAATCATCTAGATATTTCTTGAAAACTCTATTCATTAGATCCACGAATACAGAGGATGCATTAATCAGCCCAAAAGGCATTATTGTAAACTCGTAATTCCCATACCTGGTTCAAAATGATGTCTTTGGAATGTATTCCTTCTTCACACACAACTGATGGTATCTAGACCGAAGGTCAATCATTGAAAAGTATTGAGATCCATGCAGTTGGTCATATAAATCATCAATGCGAGGTAGGGAATACTTTTTCTTTATTATTATAGCATTGGTCTCCCTGTAGTCGATACATAACCTCATAGATATGTCTTTCTTTTTAACAAAAAGAACAGGGGCTCCCCATGGAGAAACAATAGGGTGAATAAATCCCTTATTACTCAATTCCTCTAGTTGTTTCTTTAGTTCCACTAATTACATCATCTATTTGAACATTCCTTTCCACTCCCACAATCATTTCATTCTTGTCATCACCAATAATTGAATTTAGTTGAGCTACTGGGGGTGGATATAGATAAGAATTAGATGGTGACGATTCTGCTCTAAAAATAAGGTGTTATTTATCATCATCATCAAAAATCGTAACATTCTTCTTCTTATAATAAATATTCGCGTCATGGTCCGAAATCCAATACCTACCGATGATTATATCAAAATAAACCATAGGTATGACAATGAGATCAGTGGATAAAAAACCTTTATGTGCTCTAATGGGGACAGATTAACAAAACTTTGTTGCACTGATACTTCCCTAGGGAGTTTTATCTGACAAATCCTTTGTTAAATCAAATTGGAAATATCTAATTTTCTTAGAAAACTGGGAAGATATGAATCAATGCGATGATTCAGAATAAAATAAAGCATTTTATAACATGAGGAAACCAGTAAATTACCTGCAACCACATGTTTCGGAGCTTCTACCTCAGCAGTAGTGATAGCATAAGCTTGGCCTTGATCCCTTGTCCTATTCTGAGGAATTTTCCCCAGACGCTTAGGATATTCATTTTCATAATGTCCCAACTCTCTAAAATTATAGCATTCCACGTTGACAACAACTCTCTTTCCCTTTCAATCATGAGCTTGGTGGCCTTTTTCACCACACATGTAACAGAATCCCATTCCTTTTAAGCAAGTACCGGGGTGTTTCTTCCCACATTTACTGCAGGATAGATTTTCAACTTTTCCCTTCTTCCCCTTATTTCCATTTCCAAATTGATCAGTAGATCTCTTCTTCTCTTGATTTTCTTTAAATTCATTAGACTTCGAGAATTCCTTTTCTCTTTTGATATCACATGAGGTAATGTCTTCGTACGACGTGAAGGATTGTGAGACTAAATATAGACAAAGAAATGGTTTCAACCCATCAAAGAAAGGATCAATATTTCTTCTTAGGTTACATATATAATCTCCAGCATAAATTTCTAACCTTGTAATGTTAGCCTCATACTTTGAGACATGCTCATCCGTCTTTTTCCTCAGACTCAGAAAATCACATTCCATATCCTCTCGATGGTCACGAGGAAAGTATTTTTCTAAAAATAGATCTTTGAACTCACTCCATTCCATATTTGATACTTCATCATCTTACTTCATGTATTGAATCAATGAACACCATTGATCAGCATCTCTAGTTAGGTGATAAACAGCCATGATAACTTTTTCCATTTCACTACTACCCAAAGCCTGAAATATTTTCTCTAGGGAACTTATCCATTGCTTAGCTACCAATGGATTTGTACTTCCATTGAATGCTGGTTGTTGTTTCCTCATGAAGCGATCTAACATTAATCCTCCATGATATGGATCAAGGTGCTCCATACAGGTAAGGTTATTATTCATAACCTGAGTGAGTTGTACCAGTATGGTGATTAGCTGATTAGCACCAGTTACATCCCCAGCTCCACAATAATTATCTTGAGTAGGGGGGTAATCCCTACATGGAGTGCGTGCATTGATATGGTGTCCATTTCTTCCACTAGGCGCTATTTCTAAGAAATGGCATAAACTAGATCAGTTTATGAATCAAAATACCTAATTCCATACCTGTAAAACACTTTACATAAATTGAAGAGTTTATGTATATAATCCATAATCATAAAAATGTTTTCATTGAGGAAGTATATACCCATAAACCCTTCATAATGGTTCGTAAAGAAAATGAGAATCATCCTAAGCATATCCCCCGGGAGTGTCGTAACCAAGAGTGCAGCAAGGCCTGTTTTCGTGCACCAGTTCTTGTTCAAGTCTAGCTCAAAGTGGTGTTTTTGGGTTTTACCCCTAGGTACATATGTTCTAGAGCTGCCTCTACCCGCTCGTATCCATACAGGGATGTATTTATCGGAAAACTACCAAAATCTCTACAATACCAAAATCTGAGGATGTCATTTTATACTAGTCCTCAAAGTCCATCTTAGGTCTATGTTATCTAATAAGAGTTTATCTAAATCTATCTTCCATGGTTTGTACTAAACATCCTCTGATAACAACTATAACTCTTTGACCCCAGTTGCCCAGAGTTGGTGAATTATTACATAACATTGGCATGATAACAAGAAAGATCAATTCTCGAAAGAACAATTAGTTTAGTATCCTTGGAAGAACTAGATACATTCATAAAGTTTACATTACATCATAAAGTGAAAAATACGACAACAACATCTTGTCTTAATATCCCCTCATATTATCTGAGCAGGTCATTCATAAATTACTTCTTCACATCCTAGGAAAAATAAAACATTGAAAGGGGTGAGCTCAGATGTTTAGTAAGAATAACAATATAGAAGAAACATTCATAAATAAGTATAAACATTTATGGTAATGTATAGCTAAAACAAATGCTTTTTAAACTTGATCTTCTGCATAATATGGAAATGATAAAACAAATTAATGGCATTTTCTTATTCACATGGATATTCTACTAGTCGAATAATCACATGAAATATCAATAACCACTTTCATAATGATGGAATGCATAATTCCATACTATCATAACCGCATATCCAAGCCCTCATGCCAAGACTGCAAATAAGATTTTGTCAAGTCCTCGTGCCAAGACACTATTTTGTCTCATGATACCTACCGATGCAATTGTTTTAGAAGATACATACGTTAAAAAATTTCTCAAATATACTCCATTGTTTTTTTTAAAACATTATGCAAGCTTCTAAAAACAAAATAAATAATTTTGAGACTTCTCAACAAATTACAGGCCATGACGGGTTCACGTCCAATCCCTTCCTGTCTACCACACTTGAGAGTTGGGTTTTCTGAAAACATTTTTAATCTTGCATTAAATATGTATACATTTTCACTAGATTTTCATATATTTGAGAAAAATATATCTTTTTTTAATCATTAAAAAATCACATAATTATAAAATAAAACATTTACATTCAAAATATCCTTATAAGCATGTAAGGGATGCTTCAAAGGTGTAATAACGGTGGAGAATAACTGCACCTTCCGTATATGTTAAAAAATACATTCTTACCTTAATTTTGTCGAAAAGTTTAAATAGGACATTGTTTGGAAAACGGCGAAATCATTCCTTTATAAACCACTAATAAAAAGTCAAACAAGGTTATAAATTTCTTTAACCCATATTCTGTAAAATAGATAGAATGTTTTGAAATAAATATTTAAGAAACATGGATGTGGATGATAAAGAGGTCCCAGTAGATAATTACGTATAAACAACCTCAGATAATGAAGAGATTGTGAAATGACCCTTACCTTGTACTTTTCCTTAGTCGATGGTATGTTAACCTCCTGTATAATAGTTAAAACATTATTATAAATTATACAAGAACTATATACATAATTATGCCATCATATATGATCTTATAATAATTCTTTATTAATAATACTTTTGTATTATCGTCGTTTCGAGTGTTAACATACTCGTTTTCTTTTATATGTTTTGTTACATAAGTTATGTTTGTTATGGATAGGTTGTACCTTATTCATATCTAGAATGATATAAAGTTCTCGAACATTACGTTTATTAATCAAATGAGAATTAGTCTAGAATGGATATGATGGGTAATGAATCTCATCTCATTCGTGGAGACGGTAGTCCGTATGTATGCACGAGGGACAATATCATTTTTTTGATATTAAAATAATATATAATTGGATGGTATATCAAATATAAAGAATCATTATCATGTTATATTTATTAATTAAATGGATTACACATCATTATTATACCCATCCAAATAATAATATATATTGAATAACAATTACACCACGACGTGGAGACGGTAAGTCGTACGTACGCACGTATGGTGACATGTCATTTAAAGGATGGATAGAATACTGAATATGGTTGTACCGTATTTATAATAATATCACAGTATATAGGATATACTAGAGTTAGTATTTTATAATGGGAATAACAAATAAAGAAGAATTTGAAGAAGAAAAGAACTTGAAAAAGGGTGGTGAAAACATTACCTCTTCTTCGGGTTCTTCCTTTTGATTTGATAAAAATGGCTCCTTAAGTTGGATTTATGATCCAAATAAGGCCTCTAGGTTGAATCGAGGGAAGTTTAGAGAGTATTTGGGTAGTGTTTGGCTGAACAAAAAGTCTATGAAAGTGAAGAATTGGTTAGAAGCGGTGTCCTTTTATAAGGCAGAGGAGGGCCACCTTAGGTAAATCTAGAAATATTATTTTATAATAAATTCATATTCAGTTTATAAAGGCTCAAAAGTAGATTATATAATGGTTAAGGTGGTTATGGGTCGAATACCACTCAACCAATATAATTTAGACAGGTTTGGGTCATTATATTAACCATATCTTTTAGTTTTAACTCTTAGTTAATTAGTTTGACACTTCCCATGTCACTTTGTATTTTTATATTATATAGTTAATAAACATACTATATACCTCAATGTGACTCCCAAGTGGTCCATTAATGATACAAATGTCATTATAAAAGTCTCTTAGCCAAACCTTATATTTTTAAGAATTGAATATAAATTAATAATATAATATTTGTTTTAAAAACACTTTTATGTCAATTTTGACACTATTGGGTATTTTGTTTTTGATAAATTCATAAAAGCATTATTACTTCGAAAACAATTTATATAAACAATAATAATATTTCATAGTAACCTAGAAAATTATTGGAATTTATAAAAAGTCTCAAATTACATTTATTTGGGTATTTATAATATCAATTATCTTAATCTTTCATTAATACGGTAATTACTGTATCATCATAGTTTCGTAAATAAATTAAATAATTTAATTTCTAAAAATTACAAATAAAATACCATTATGTAGGAAATATTTTTATCCTTATAAAGAATATTTATAGTCTAAAATATAACATATATAACTATATGTAAAAATTATTTTTCTAAAAGATATATGCTTATGTCATTTTTGTATTTACTTTAACTTAATTAATATAAAGTGTCCTTATCACTTACAAGTTGATCCATGGGGTCCCAAAATCAACCCAAAGATACCCATGGTCGGAAATGTATCAACCAATGATGTTAGGAAATGTTTTTGGGTAATATATTATTATTATAATATTATTTTTTACCCTTATTTACTGGATTTACACTTTAACCATTGTAAATAAAATATTTACAGAAGTAATTATTCAAAATGCCTAAAAATAAAAGTTACGTAGTAAAAAAATGTGGAAATTATGATTCAGAATATGGAATCCATTTTTCCAAATTCAAAACACATAAGTGTCAGAAATTATTTTAAAATTAATTCCCTTTATTAAAAAAACGTGTTTTTAAGAGATAATAACTATCAAAAGATAGACACTTGTTTATGTCCGGTTCAATTGTGAAATTATGTTTAATGGACAAGATTATATTAAATGTTAAAAATATATTAGAAATATACATTAAAACCACTCGAATTCATAATTTATCACAATTAATTTTTTCGATTAAAAATCTTATTTTTAATTAAAACTTAGTAATTTTCACTATTCATCAAAATTTAAAAGTTATCCAAAAAGTATCAAAATTTCACCCTAGGATAATTTCGATATTACAAATCCAAAAATTAAGTCCATTCTGAGAGAAAAAATTTATAAAATTTTAAAAAGTGGGTATTACTATTCATAACAAGTAGTTTGATTGGTTGCGGCGTGTGTTAGAACTTGAAGTTGCGTACAACACACACTACTGTATTATTCAAAGGGAAGCGTACCGTGGAAGCATGGGGTGTTAAAATAAAACAAGGATGTACTAACAAATACGGGGAATGATACCCTAATATAAATTCATTCCATGTGTCTATAGGAACCAATATATGTATATGAATGTGCAGGATATCATCTTCATCAATTGCCTAACTAGGTAGTGGATCATCTCCTGATGCACTTTCCCTCATGAATATGAACATGTGATTATAAAGTTGTCTGATATTTACTCTATCTAGATGTGAAGAGGACACATATAGAGAACTAATTTAAGCATTTCCATAACTTCTTGAAACTCAATATACATCTCAAAAAACAATCCCATTAACTTCCATTCACCACTATCCTCCAGAACAACCAATATTTGAGTATTTAAGCATAAAGAGTTAGCCATTATGTTTCCCTTATAAGGTTATAAGAAACATTGAAATTAGATTAATATATGTATTCAACCAAAAGTCCCTATATTTTGTTTAAATAATTTAGTGTGCTTTTTTTTAGTATTTTTCAGTATTTATATACCACAAATCGACCTCTGAGAAAATAATGCATCCAACATCATAAGGGGTGAATAAGCATAGTACGTTTTAGATCATTATTTGAGTAATTATACTTGTGAGGTATCAAATGAAGATACCCATGTTCTAATAATCACTCATCCTACATGAGAACTAATCCCATTATAATACCTAATGCATCACAAAAAATCATATATCCTCTTCCATGTTAAGTAAAATCTAGATTGGTGCTGAATTCAATCATCCATTCAACTCTTGAAAGGATTTATCACAAGGTTCAAACCATTTAAAATTTATTCCCTTTTTGGAAAATCTTGTAATTAGCGTTCAAAGGAATGAAAATAATAATGAAAAAAATTAATATCCATCAAACTCTAACAGACTCAATATCTAAAAGATGTTCTTAGGATACTCCTAAGAAACAGTAGCTCCCAATATCTCTAAGTCAATAGATACTCCATCCCTTGGGATAATGTGACCAAGTATAATGACCCATACTTTACATACATAGACATTACATCATAATTTAATAATATAAATTAAAAAATATTATATAGGCTAGATAGGATCATATAGGTATATTTTCTTTAGAAACCGGGATACAAAAATAACTAGTTTATCAGACATCAACATTGTCTCCCAATTATTCCTTCATAACTGGACACCTATTTGACATATCATACATAATACTCTTTTCCAGAATCTATGGAAAATAATCATAATAATGGCTGATCTCAGATGGACAGTAAGGGTAAACAGGGGAAATATAAATCATATCATAATCATAAGACATAATATCATAACATTTGAAAATATTATCCTATATATGAAATATTGAAATTTAATTCCATGGGTTGAATCATAAAAGATTATAAAATAAACGAACATAATCCCAAAATTCATATCATAAGTCATGAAATTTTGTTGCATACGCATATGAATGAAGAATCATTCAATATTTTTCAAGGCTTGTTTCCAAGACCATCAAGTTGACAAATTTCATTATTGAACTGAGTTCACTCTTCGTTGCAGCCCTGTATTAATCAACCTAATATACATGTCATTCCATCCTTATATTACTGAATGATATTTCAATCCCATTTAATTCATATCTGTCTCATGAGTAATAAATCATTACCCAGTGTATTGGAGGTAGATAAAGGTCCCACCAATCTCAAAATTTATTCATTATTACATGCGATACAAAAAATTAAACCATTCATCATAGAATAATAAAAGGAATAAACTCGGTTTCTTAAGCTTCATTACATCATAGAATAATCTATGTAATAAATTGATTTCATAATTAAAATTCTATCATAAACAAAATAAAACCATATGAACAATAGGTAAAGTATACATAAATCATAACTCAATTAAATAATTCCATATTCGATAGATTTTTTTTATTGAACACTTTAGATTAATTCTTTATGAAAATATCATTTCTTCTTAAAAATGTTTTCTTTTCTCAAAATTCCATGTAATTTAAATATATAATTTCTCTTAAAATAATCATGAAATATTGTAGAGGGATAATTGTTGAAATAATTCATTATGAAAACTTAAAAATTCGTTCATGACATATATGTTTAGAAAACATTCCCCTCGTACTTTTTCCGAAAATGTCAAAAAAGAACCTCATATCGAAAATAACAGAAGGTTCCATTCATAAAATTTAATAAACATTATCCAAAGGGTAAAATTGAATCTAAATATTTTTCGCTGAATATAAGGAATAATTTGGAATACATAATTAGGAAACATGTACATTGATGATAAATAAACCCCAGTAAATACTTATGTATAATCTCATATAATAATGAAATTGAGAAATTATCTGTTACATTAGGTTTTAGTTCCTTCACACTTGACCAAACATCCTATATAAGGGTTTAAGTAATGTTATTAACTTATAAATTAATAATATATACTTTATATTATGTCAAAAGTGATCATATTATTTCCCATTTTTTAATAACATTATTTCTCATTCATCGGGTATTAACTATATAATTTTCATACGCAAGTTTCGTTTGATAAGTTCTTGTTAATATCCATATATTATAGTTATATAATTTCCATAATGATATTAATATAATATATATCATGTTTTTATTCAATTAATTTCTATAATCATTCGTTAATGGATATCATGTAGAATTAATCTCATCGCATCGTGGAGATGATAGGTCATACATACACATGAGAGACGATATCATTCCCATAATTTTCAATTGGTATAGAATTGAATGGTGTATATTTTTTTTCCTGAATCCATATAATTTTATTGTAATCATATATAGTTATTATTTATATCTTTATACCCATCCAAGTAAGATGACGTTGAAAACATATTACACTAGGACATGAAGCCAATAAGTCATATGTACGCATGCGCGGTCATTTAAATTTTCATAGTATTTAAAAAAGATGGAATATGGTTGTTCAATAATTATAATAAATCCTCATTATATAAGTGATACTGGATTTATTACTTTACAACGGAAAAAACTCAAGAATATGAAGTAGAGGAAGAAATGATTTAGAATGAATTGGTAGGGGCGATTACCACTTCTTCGACATTCTCCCTCTAGATCTCTTCTTAAATGAACTATAGTTGGACTTTTGAGTAGCCCAAAACCTCAAGAATGTAACTAGGTATGTTGTTAAGTGAAGGGGTCGGGTATTTCTGAACTTTAGGTCTCAATGTTAAGTGAAGTTTTAATAGAGGATGTGCTCTTTTATAATTAAGGTTGAGGGAACTTTTGGAAAATCCAAAAAAATTTATTTATATGATACTGAAAACACATAAAAAAACCTCCAAAATTTCTTAATTTAAAATATGAGTTTAGATAAGGTCATAATATCATCAAATACTAATTTTTAGACACGATTTTATTTCATTTAAAACCTTATCATTTCTTTTACCATTGATTAATTTCTTTTATTTTTAACTAAGTTAACAAATATTTCTTTATTTACATAGTGTAATTTGTAGTTATTTGTTGTCTATTAGTCCATAAATTAACAATAAAGAATATTTTAGAGTAAATAATAATTATTTTTTTATTTATAATATTTTAGGATTTTAAACTAATTTAATTATACTTTATTTGGAAAGAATATAAATAGTGTAAATTTTGACAATTTTAATTTAATGGAATTTAAGAAATATCACAAAAAGATGTTATCCTAAAGAATTTTTTTATTATATAGATAATTGGTTAAGGTCATATAGGAAAGAAATTATATATTAATTATCTGATATTATATTATTTATATTATTTTCAATTATATTTATTTTATATTTTCATTAATGAAATAATTGTTACATCTGTTTTATATCATAATTTAATATACATATTTTTTGTGTAAAAAAATAAAATAAAATACTATGATGAGGTTAAATCCTCTATATTTCATTATAATACACATATTTGAATATATATCCTTGAAATGCTACATTAAAATTATTATATGTATTAAAACAATAATATGAAAAAATTAACATCAATTTAAATAAAATATTAGATGTGTCATAATCATTTCTATATGGAACAAAAAATATAGTAAACTCAACCAATAAATGATTATGGTCAATATATATTCTAAAAAAATATTTTGTTATGTTTTTTGGTCTTTTAATGGTTATTATCAAAATAAATATTAATATTTTATTGATATTCCATTAATTAAATAATTTATGCATTATCAATATATAATCCTCTAAAGTAAAAATTTATTTACTAAAAATTAAAAATAAATTACGATGATAAATAAAATAATATTATTCTTAAAAATGTTATTTATATTTGAATTTAGATTCAATATATCATTATTTTAAAAATGATTTTGATATTAATGTTTGTGTGCATCATATATAACTTTTCATTAAATAAAAATATTAAATGTTGTAATCTCATCCAAGTGTATTAAAAATGGTGTCATTTGACCAAATGATTATTTAGAACGAAAATAAATCATCTAATCATTTTAGGACTAGTTTTATGGTGATTTTATAATATTATATTTACCATTAATTAACTAATTTACCTTTTTACTATATTAATAAAAAATCATTGATGATAAAATTCAAAATGAAAAAAAGGAATGATATTTAAATAATTTGAATATAATAATTACAAATATGAAATAAATTGTTAAAAATTAAATATACATAATTTTCAAGAAGTAGCCAAAAATTAATCCTACTTTCAAAATAAAAAAAAGGTTTTTATAAGTTAAAACATTGGCAGAGATGGAAGTATTTTTACAACAAAATTCAGGGTAAAATTCATGCCCGTGACCAAAACTATAAAAAATATAATGATATATTCAATTTTTACATTAACAAAATTCAGTAATATAATTTATCCACATAAATTATTTTGATGAAAAAGTTATTTTCACTTAGAATTTAGTGTATTTTTAAAATTCATCAAAACATAAAAGTTATCAGAAAATTAGTAAAAAGTAATCCAAATTAAATTTTTATAACCAACATATAATGAAAAATATGAGTTTGAAAAATATAATATAATAATGTTTTAGAAATGATATTAAAATTGGTTCTGCCATCCAAAATAAGTAAACTGCATTTTTTTTAAAATACTTATTTTTCCTCAAAAATTGAATTTGTTATTATATCGTGTCTATAAAACATATAAAATTAATTTTAAAAATTATATATAATATATTAAATATATATTACATTAATAAAATCCATCAAGATTGATTTTATTATTTTATAAACTCAATAATTTTCGTATAATAGTTTTCAGAAAAATTTAATACTACTCACAACTTCCATTATAATGACAAGGTTATAAGATAACATAATAATATTTTGTTCTGCACGTAAACATGATATTTCATGGAATTAATTCTATCAAAATAACTTGAAATTGGGGGGAACATAATCCATGTATAGTGTTGGGTATACGACAATCTATATCAGTGTTGTGTATAGTGAAATATTTTCTTTGTATAAAGTAGCACAAAATACATCAAATAAATTTAAAAAACTAACTCTTAAAAATATTGAGGTGTTACATTCTAACCCCCTTAAAATTACTTTCCCACTTGAAAATTTTTATGATTATAAAGGGATTAATACTTGAAAAGTTATTGTATAGAAACCCATTCTGATAAAATGAATAATAAAACAAAAATTTAAAATGAAATAGTGGGAAAATAATAGTTACCCCAATTAAATCATAACTATGCCTCTACATAGGATAAAATAAGAAAATATTGGTCATAGAGGAAAAACATAAATAATTATTTAGATTGATAAAGATCACATATCATATGAATATTGTGGATCTAGTGAAAGATAACATTAAAAAATCCACAAACTAAAGAATCACTAAAGAGGTCATTGATGTCATAAAAAATGATGATAATAATACAACCTTTTACATCATGATCCATTTTTATAAATGTTGAAGAATTTTCATTTGATGAAATACTTACTTTTTCCTGTACAATATCACCATTGGTCATGCCATGAAAAATTTCCACTTCAATTTATATTCAAATAAATGAAATTTAGTTTTTCATTCCTAAATAGTTAGCAGATCATACAATCTATAAATATAATGGCATGTTATTCCATCGGTACTTATCATATCAAAAAGGTTAGAACATGTTATCACATATGGATAAGTTCTCCTATGGTAAGGTAATACTAATACTCCATTTTAGGTTTAAATTAAAATTTACTTCCATTAATAACCTTAAATGCCTTATGAAACGTAAAAATACAATACATTAGAAAAGGGATCACCTAATAGGCTTATCATTTATCCCTCATATATCATAATGTATCTCTTTTTGGTAACATTCCAATGATGTGTTCACCTTCATCATGCATTCTCTTGAGTCACTATAATAACCTGAATTACTATATATCCCTATTGAAAACAAAAATGTTTACTGATTCCAAAACATATTGGATGTATTCCTTATGTCCAAAAAAGAAGTATACTATATGAATGAAAACATAACCCTCTTGATAAAAAATCCATAATTAGTTCCCAAGAAACTTGCATCACCAAATTTACTTATTCAAATCCAACATTTCTTTTTCCAAACATCATCATCCTAACATAAGGGACATATTAGGGGTTATCGTTCCCTTGATCATGTGTTCTCCAAGAATATCACCTTACCCTTAAATCACCTTTCTAGGACTTTATAACTATTAAACATATCCTTTAAAATCCTTAATGGAAAAATAATATTGAAAACACAAATATAATTTAGGATTAATATAAAATAAACATTGAATTCCGAATCATATACAGTTCAATCATCGAATATTATTCTTAATCCATTAATCAGGATTGATGATCTTAGTCTTTACAAAAATATGGATCATGTATTAAGGTTATTCAACCATAATATGATTGAGATTATTAAGATTAGAGTAAAAAATAATTCTAAAACATCCCATACCTTTCACATGTCATTTACAAGCTATTTATCCTTAACAGTATAACCAATAATCGTACCACCTTGATGACTATCATTATGATATTTCTACTTGGGAAATCAGTTTTTATAATCTCATACTTTCTACAAATGAATCACTCATGGTAGTCTATGTGCTATCTAGTTTTAGCTAATTTCTATGACCATAAAAGAATTTGTGAGAAATACATATCAGATACTAAAAAAATACACATATGTAAGGTAAATTACTTATAATATTACTATATATATGATATATTTGGTTTAATCCAATGTTATTCATGATTATCACAAAAACTATAGGATTTTAACTTATACCTATTATTTTCCTTATGACATCTGAATACATGTCCTTAGAAATATCTCTACGGAACTCAGTAATGTTTTCACATCCTGGTTTCCAATGGATAACTATACCTTTCTTATCATAACAACTATAATGGCCCATTTTTTAAATTGATAGATATTAATTCAAAATTTATGAATGTCCATTAAAAATAAAACAAGTCCTTGATGAGACTATAGATGTAGCGCTCAGGAACCGCGGCCTAGGGTTCTGTCTCCCACCCTAGCACTGCCTTCCTCCCCATAATTTCCTCCCCTCTCACCCTCCAGGTTTATGACGACGTCTCTGAGTTGAATTTCTCAGTCCCTCCACGCTCTTCAGATCTGACGCCACATCACCCACCCAGAGCCCACATTTCATGTCGCCCTCCCAAATTCCAATGACTTTACCTCTTCTCCAATCATCACGTTTCTTCTTCCATTGGATCTATTTTCATGTGATGACTCTATGTTATTATTCATCCTTCCACAGTTCGACCCTGCTGCTCCCACCTTGGATTTTGGATTTCAAGATGTTATTTTCATGGTCATAGAGGGTGACTTGGTGAATTTATGGTGATTTTAAAATTTCATCGTGTGTTCTCCTTTATTTCAAATTTTATATATTTGTATTCTATAGTTTCATAATATCATTTTTATGATTCTCATCTTCTATTTTAGACGTTCCCTTTGCAAACACCCCCATTCTGGGCTGGTTCCATGGTTTCTTTGGAAAATTCGGATAGTGTTGGTGGTTCTGGTGATGATGTTTCAGATCATGGAGGGACGTGAGTTTATTCTAACTCAGCTAAAATTGTGTATGCAATGGAATATTCCCATGTTCATGTTGTATTTTCTTATTTTGTTTGGTTTGGTCTAGATTGTGTCTATAATGGTGGATCCCATTGGCCACATTTTCTCAGGTTGTTTCTCATATTTGGTTCTCACATAACAAACAATTATTTTTAAAAATAAAAAAAATGGATTTTCAGTCATGAGAGGACTGTATTGGTATATTGTTTTTAAAAACTGCAAAACATATATAATTGTTCATAATACAACAACATTGTCTCTCACTTATTCATTCATAACTAGACACCTTTTTGGAATAACTTACATAATAATCTTCTTCACAACCTGGGGAAAGGAAATATTATAAATGGTGAGATTAGATGCTCAATATGAGTAAAGAAGGAGATATCAATCATATTATAATCATAAGACAAAATATCATAACATTTGAAAATATTATCCTACAAAGGAAAAATACTAATGTCATTCCATGTGATTAATCATAAAAGTTTATAAAAATAAATGAACGTAATCCAAAAATTAATAACATAAGACATGAAATTATGTGGCTTTCACATAAGCCTAGAAAATAATTTCAAATTAGTTATGGATCATTTCCGAAATTGCCATAGTTGAAAAATCCCTTTACTGAACTGATTTCGCTCTTCATTCCAGCCCCGTATTACTGAACCAGATTTTCTTGTCATTCTCCCCCTATATGACTGAACCAGATTTACTTGAAATTTCAATCCTTTCTATCTCATAAGATATAAATATTTACCCAAATCAATGGAGTGAGATATATATCCCAACCATCCCATAATTATATCATTCCTACGTGTGCCACAAAACATAAATCATTCATCAAAGCATAACTCATGTAAGAAAATGGTCTTCTTAAACATAATTAAATCACAACATAATCCAAGTAAAAAAAAATGAATTTCATAAATATAATTACATCAGAAACACAATAAAACCATAATAAGAATAGGGATATTATACTTAAATCATATCCTTATTAATTACTTTCGTCTCTAATAAAACAATTATAGATTACATGAAATCAATTATTAAGGAAAATATCTTGTCATTTTAAAAATATTTTATTTAATCAACATTCCATTTAATTTTATATGAAAAAAATTTATTTGAAAATAAAACATAAATTTTGTAGAGGAATATTCATGGAAATAATTCCTTGTGAAAATGTAATAATATGTTCATGCCATGTAAGTTAAAAAACATTCTGCACGAACTTTTTCTAGAAAAGTGAAAAAGTACCTCATATCGAAAACTACAAAATATTCATTTCATACCATTTAATAAAAATTAACATATGGGTTAAATTGACTATATACAATTGTAGAGGAATAAAAATAATATTTAGTAGATAATTAGGAAACATGGACATGGATGATAAACACACCCCAATAAATAATTACAAATAAATAGTTTCGGATAATAATGAGATTGTGAAATTATCCCTTTCCTTAGGCCAGAGTTAATTTATACATTTCTAAACCTCCATTATTTGGTTTTAAATAGTGATATTTAATTATTCAAGAATCATATTCAATTTTTATAATAACATAAGTTATCATATTATTAACTGTTTATTAATAACATTATTTCTCATCCATCGGGTATTAACATATTTTTTTATTATGAATGTTTCACCAGATAGGTTCTTATTTTTATTCTTATATTATAGTTATATCATTTAAATAATTATATTAATATAATATATATCATATTTTTTCATTCAATGAATTTTTAAAATCATTCTTTAGTTGATATCAAGTAGAATTAATCGCATCACATCTTGGAGACATTAGGTTGTATGTATGCACGAGTGATGATATCATTCACATAATTGTGAAATTTTATGGATGTTGATGGTATATATTTTGTTCAAAAATCTATATTATGTTTCAGTAATCATATATAGTTATTATTTCTATCATTATACCAATCCAAGTAAGATCGTGGTGAAACCCATATTACACCACGGTGTGGAGACAACGAGTCATATGTACACACGTGTGGGGATATCATTTTTCATAGGATTAATAGAAGGTGTAATATGGTAGTTACATAATTATAATAAAATCATAGTAAATAATTTATACTATATTTATTACTTAATAATGGAATTAAATCATGAATATTAAGTATAAGGAGAAATAAGTTTGAATGAATGTGTAGAGGACATTACCACTTCTTCGACGTGGTCCCTCTATATCTCTTCTTAAAGGCCCTCAAGATGGAATTTTGTGAATATAATAACCTCTATAATTTTTCTAGGGATTTTTATAAAACAAAATTATAGGGAATTATCGATCTTAATGGCTCAAAGGGATGTGAATAGATGGGGCAGGAGGTTCCCTTTTATAATTTATGTGATGGGTACATTTGGAAACTCCAAAATGATTAATTTATAAGAAACTCAATCCACATACAAAAACTACCAAAATTTAAAATTATAGAATATTATATGATATAATGTTGTAATATCAACAACCAATAATTTTTATATATTGTTTGATCTCATTTTAAATCTTATCATTTCATTTAACCTTAATTATTCTATTTTTATTATAATTAATGTAACAAATAGTTCAGTATCAAAATAGTGTAATTTTTACTTATGTGTTGTCAATTAAACCGTAAATGAACAATATAGAATATCTTATATTAATTAAAATTTGTTTTATATTTTTAATTTTTTTTGATTTTTTAAAAATTTAATAAAACAAAATTTTGACAAAAATATAAATAGTGTCAATTTTGAAACTATTAATTTAATGGATTTTTAAAAATTTCATGATAATATATTAACCTTGAGAAAAATAATTTGTTATATCTTTATTAGGTTAATTTCATATAGAAAATTTTTCAGAAATATTAATTATTCAAATTATATTTATTTTATTATTTTTAGTAACATTAATTTGAAACATTTGTTATTAAAATAATTACAATATCAGTTGTTTGTAATTATTTATTATATATATTTATTTTATAACAAATAATAATAAACTATTATAATGAATGTAACTCCTCTATATTTCATAATAATACATACAGTACAATATATCTCCCAGAAAATACAATATTAAAAGTGCAATATGTATTAAAACATCAATGTGACATCTTTGACATCACTTTGAATAATATATTATATGTGTCATAATCCTTTCCATATGGCTCCAAATATCCAATAACTCGACCAATTAATTTTTTTTGAAGTAAACCAGAGGACTTTTATTAAAAAGGAGGGATTACAGCAGACGAAAAGATGGAGTTTTGTTTAATAACATTTGGTCTTTTAATGGTTGTTATGATTTAAATAAAAATTATTTTATTGATTCTCTATCAATTAAATAACATCATCATCATCGAAATATAAAGCTTTTAAGTAGTTATTTATTTTTAAAAAATTAAAAATAAATTACCAACATAAATTAAAAACAATTATCCTTTAAATGATTATTTATATTCTAATTTATATTATATATAACCTTATTTTAAAAAAAAATATTTTGTTATTAAAATTTGAGTATGACTTATTTAACTTTTCATTAAATAAAATATATTAGATGTTCTAATCTCAACCAAGTATCTTCCAACGGGTATCATTTCCACCCAAGGATGGTTTAGGTCGAATATCCCTCAACCAATCACATCAGTAAAAGTGTTATGTTAATTTTATTGTATTGTATTTAGCTTTTATTATCAAATTTACCTTTTTACTGTATCAATAAAAAATTACTGATGTTACTATTAATAATGATGAAAAATAAAATAATTAATTTAGATATTTTGGACCTACTAGTTCCAAAAATGGAATAAAGTTTTAAAAATTCAAAATATATAAGTTATTGTAATTAATTTAAAATTAATCACACTATCGAAATGGAAAATGTGTTTTTAAAAGTTAAAACATTTCAAAAGATTAAAATGTTTGGTACATAAAAATTCATGGTTAAATTAATGCCAATGACCAACAATTATAATAATTTATAAAAATATATTCTATTTTTCCATTGAAACCATTCAATAATAAAATTAATCAACCTAAATTATATAGATTAAAAAGTTATTTCTAATTAAAATTTATAATATTTTTACTATTAATCAAAAATTTAATGTTATTAGAAAAATATAAAAAATCCATCCAAAGTAAATGTATTAATAATTATTCAAAATAATATGTTTATGTTGTTAAATATAATTTATTAAAGGATCAAAATGTATATTTAAAACGGGTGTGTTGTTAAAGGAGGCAAAATTTCTTTTCTTTAAATCGTTTTTTTATAAAAAAACAATTTGTCCTTATATCATGTGTAGAAAACATACATGATGATATTTAAACATTATATTGAATATATAAAATATATATGACATAAATAAATTCCATAATGAGTAAATTTATTATTTTATGAACTCACTTATTTGAATTTAACTATTTTTTCATAAGAAAGTTAATACTACTCATACCTGCACTTATAATTACTAGGTAATAAGGAAATATAATATTATTTAGTTATTCACTTAAACCGAGTCTTGTGTGAAATGAATTACATGTAATGGACATGAAATTGTGTGTAACACAAGCCCAACATAGTTTTGTGTATAACTCAAGCTAAACATGTGATGTGTATATTGAAATATCAACTTGGTGTAGAATAGAACACAAGACATCAAAGAAATTAAAAACACTAATCTCTTTAAAATAATACGGTGTTACACCAAGTAGGTAAATCTTTTCAATCCAAAAGATCCATTTATTGATATTAAAATACATATATGTCTCTCTTTATGTATTCAAAATTATATCATTGTGTTTTTCATGTTCATGGCTATTATATGAGTACACCAAGATTACTTTTATATAGACCCCCACATAAGAATCCAAACATGGGTGGAAAATATAATTATTCAAGGACATCAAAATAGCACCAATTTTCTTGATATTTAATTACATTATCAAGTAAATTTATAAGAAATACTTACTATATAATATTTTGATTATCCGAGCTCTTTCATGAGGTATGGATCCTTTTATTCCTTCAATTTTCTATTTAAATATTTAAATATGTCCTAATGGGAATTCATGTTAGGGTCATTGAGGTGGCATGGGTGTCTGAGGATAGTTTGGAACCTAGATCCCAACATTAGAGTTGAAAAGGACAATATCAAAGTTAGAATAAACTGTGTAGGTTAGGATTCATAGTTACTTCTAACTATATGTTGATGGACATAGCAAGGCTATGGGAAGTACAGTTTGATAAACCATACGACCCGGGGCACACGATTGTGTGGATTGTTTTTTGGTTTGATGGTGATATTTCCATAGATTTTGCATGGTTAGTAAATCTGTGTTTAATAACCATACAATTTTACCCTTCATACAGGAAAGGGTGAATTGTTGGTGCACAGCTTGTCCAACCGTGAGACTATAAGTTTTTGGGTGAATTTTGGATTTTCCCCTATTTAAATCTATTTATAACATAATTTATCCTCTTTGTTCATTGTAAAAAACATCCCTCTTCATATCTTCTAATTAGAGACTATTCTAGTATTTTCTTTTTACTATCTTTCTTAGCTCGTAATCAAGAACCATTTGTCTAATTGCATCCTTGTCGATAAGATCTCAATTCCCTTTATGTCATTACTCTTTTGGTTTTTTAATTGGATGATCTATTTGTGTACAAGATAAATATCCCCATTTATTAGTTCGTCATATTTTATTTATTTTCCTACTTATTTGAATCAAATCTAGTGTTTATATTGGATGATCTATCCCCTATAGAAAAATTTTATGTTTTCTCACATCTTTCATTTATAATTGATGTTTTTATATTTCTCATTGTGTTTCACGCCCAATTCATAGAGTCTCTCCCTTGAAATGAAATTGAAATTAAATCCTTGAATTAAATTTTTATGAATGGAATATGTAATTAAATAGGTCCATTATCGAATGATTATAGTTTATGGACCTTGAAATTGTATCCACCCATTTGGGTGTGTAGTTAAATTAAATGGACCATTATGATAGTATATGAAATTTCATACTTTTATGGTATTCCCTTTACCATTTTCATGGGATGTTTAATATTGAATTGTTGAATTGTAATTGAGTTGAATTATAAGATAAATTGTAGTAATATTTTTGAATTAAATTGATATAGAAAATGGAATGGAATCCATGTCCTTAGAAATGCTCCATGTATCGGTTGATTAATAATGAGATGCTTATTATAATGAAATTCTCACATGAGTTAAAATAGTGAATAATCCATCTAAACATAGTCTTAATTGAACCACCTTTTAAGTGAATTTGAATTGAAATAAATAAAGGTATTACCTTCAAATGAATAAGTGATATTAGTTAAATCATAATTATTGAAGGAATGCAGATTTTACTTTTTTTGAACAGGGTTTTGTATATGAATTCCATGGATGAAGTAATTTTGATTATACCATGATTATTACCATGGGACACATTTAATCCTTATTGGTAATACCAAGTTTGAAATCATGGGGGTTGACTGTTATATGTTGATTGATACTTGGACTCGATAGTGGATTTCGAAGGAAGAATTCTGAGAGTTGTTGATTATATGTTTCATGGGTGATACATGGGCTCCCTTAGTAGACCTCCAAGGATAGAATTGAGTGGATACAATGTTACACCACACCTACAATAATACCTATGTTCTGGTGAGTATTTCAATGGTTTGTATTGAAGGGTGTTTGTTTATATTATACCAAGAGAGAAACATGGATTCTCAATGACGAATTGATAGGATGGAATGAGGTTCTTAATTGAATAATAAATGAAATATTTTATATCATGCTTCTTCAAAGACAAATGACAAGCTGAGATTTAGTATTTTTGAAACAATTAATTAATGGCTTGTTTATGAATCATTTGAGAAAATCACTTTGGAGGACACCTGGATACATGCCAAGTCCCAAAAATCTTTAATTAAATGAGATTTATTAATTAAATGAACATTATATAAATAAATTAGGCTTGATTGTTAATTTAGAGACATAAATTATAAATTATATTTACGAAATTAATTTGTTATACAATGAGAAACTTGACATTATTGGATGTTCAATTTCATTAATATTATTTCATATTCTATTACAACTTGTACATTGTTGTTACTTAATTTACTCACTAATAGGATGGATCTAGACCTTGGGGGGTTTTACTTCTGGGATTATGTCTCACACCTTGTTCGGACCGTCATTAGCTACCTGGAAAGACATTATTATTGCGGGTATGAGTATGGGAAATTGACCTTCTATTGGTTCTAGAATTTTACTTAGGATCAGGAGTGCACAAGACCAAGATGATGATTGTGATGCTTGCTGGATTGTTTTAGAGATTTGTACTTTTGAACCATGTAATGTACTAGTTCATTGTATACCTATTTTGGATATTTTATAGACATATGAAATGAATCATTATCATAATATATAATCTTTATTTTGACATAATTATATATTCCTTCTATTTATCTATTATCTAGAAATTATTTCAAATTGGACTATTTATATGTTATTTATATTCCATTATTATACTCTTTGGTGATAAGGGCATAGTATCCCAATAAAAAAAATTAGGTCCTCACAACTAATCGGAAGTCTGTGGCATTTGCGGTGATGTGCTTGAGGCCATGTGATGAACCATACTCAGGGAACTGTTGAGTGGCTTCTGGGTCTAGGATGTAATAAAATGGAATGAAAGGAACTTTTCTATTTTTTCCTTACCATTTTGAGAAAATAGAAATTTATAAAAAGGGAAATGAATTTGGTAATGAGTGTTTCCTGGGTGTAGCTAACTCGTGTAAAAGAAAAAAAACTAAATTCTCTCAAATTAAACAACTTGTTTATTGAATTTGACTATTAAAATTGATTTGTTTCTACCATTGGGTAATGTAATTGATTTTTTATGTTATTATTAAAATGATTATGTGTATCATTTTATTAAAACCTGGTGAGATAATGGTATGCCATCTCATAAATAATTTTAAGAACTTTACAGGAATCAAATGTCATGCATTATTTAATGCCATTTTTGATGAATTACTTGTTGGATAATGTTGAGAAAGGTGTCACGATATAAATAAATTTTATTATGATATGTAATTTGGAATGTGTTAGGGTGTGGGTTAGGTGGGATCCACGTTTTTATTCATGAGGTGTATAATCCCTTATGGATTAGAATTTTATGAACCATTATCTCACCCATTTAAATTAATTGTGATAAATGTGATCTAATGAAATGGTTAATTAATATGAAAAATAAATTGAAACTAATTTCTTCATAATATAGAACATGACCCAAACCCAATCCTAGTAGTGTATAGTAGGTAGTATCTATTACTTATATATGATCTATAGGTATCCTAGACCTGACTCAAGTAGAAGGAAGAGGGTGAGTTAATAAACAAGAATGCATGTACCTATCCTATTTTAGTACTTATTATTTTTAGTTTCAAACATTAATAATTCTACTGAACTGGGGAATTTCCCTAGAATTATAGAGGCATGACACCACCATGATCTCTATTCACACGTTATGAAGGTGGTGATGGACACACATTAGAGGTATTGGTAAATTGGATACCACTGGATCCTCTAGTAGTAAAAGTTGAGGCATTAGTATTTTTATCAGAAAACAGTGAAGAGGAATTGTCTTGTGATAGATTTATACAATTCATAAATCTATTTCAAGGAGACCCATGACCTGCCTTGACTATGGATTAGTTGACGTGTGAGTTTTGGTCGCAACATTCACTCATGTTTTTAGAGGATGGAGGGACATAGGTTGTCGACTCATCACTATAATCCAGGATATCTATCTTTGAGAATCTGTAGACACCTCCTGAATGGAGGGTGAATCTCATTATGTATATGCAATGGGATCCCACCCAAAGATGGTGGGATGATATTACTCAGAATATTCTTCATAGGGATATGGATTGTAAGGATTTTTATAAGTCCTTATATGATTACTTCAATCCTGCGATGATTAGGTCTAATAGAGCTTGATAGTTTATGCAACTTGAGTAGGGTGTGTAATAAATAACGGATTATTTGGCCCGTTTTACGGAGCTCTACTACTTCAAACCCATTTAGATGGGTGAAATGTTATCTAAAGCCTCATTATTTGAGGATGGTTTTAGGTATGACATCTAATCGTAGGTGAATTTATTTTGGCTGACTTCCATTTCCATAATAGTGAATTTAGTTATTATTAAATAGAGTAACCTGAGAGAGTTTGGGGTGATTTCCAGTGTATTTTGGCATCTAGATCTGGTGATAACTATATTGGTAGTTGGAATCATCTTCTGAAACTTCCACATGGTGATACTAACAGTCAGATCAAATTCTCAGGTAGCTAGTTTTACTGATAACAATTTTTTAGGCCATCACATATGGGGTTTTAGTGTATTACGGACCTCTTTGAGTATTGAACTTGTGAAAAAATGGGTCATCTATAGTTGTTATGTAGAACCCTTACTAAAGTATCTAGTTAGAGGGGTCAGAATCAACTCCACATTCAGGAGCGGGGTCAGGAAATTCTCATCTGGTTGGGATATGGAGTATAGTTGGCCGATCAAGATGATGTGGTTTTCATGGCCATGGTTGTTAGACCTTAGTTTTATAGGAAAAATCAGATAGATCTGTTAATGGTAACTAAGAAGTATCATAGGGTCACAAATCAGGATAGATATACATAGAGAGACAGACCCTTGAGGAGAAATATCATAGAATAACTATCATTAGGGATATTCATCTGGTAGCCTCTACATTTGCTTCATCGCTTTTCAATACAATCAATTATCATTGATTTATATATTTCCCCATTGTAGAGATCATTCTTCTTAGTGTTCAGACTTCTAAAGTTTTTATGATGCTTGAAATTCTATTAGGGATTAGAACATAGAATGTACATCAATGCAGGGAGTTCCCCCAAGTGATTGGTGGGTGACACATTGCATGGGAACTATTTTTCCTTAAGATGTGAGGTTTTCATACCATTCTACAGATGGACAATTTGGTTTTTCTTCATGATATCATTGATTTCTATCACTATAAGGTGAATTTCAGAACACCAGTGGTCAGAAAGATTATTCACAGTGGTTAATGAGATTTCCAGGTGATCCGTCCTGAACCTCTTCATCATGGGATGGGTATGACAACATCCCAAATTGCGAGTTCATATATGGATGATCAGGTAACACAATTGGAAGATTCTCCTCTAGTGGTTGATCATTTCATGTATTTTTTCCTATATGAATTTTCAAGATTACCTTCACTAAAAGTGGTATAGTTCCCTACTGAGCTAGTGCTAGGAGTTTCACTCGTATTCATTCCTCCTTATAGGATGGCTACTACTAAGATGCAAGAGCTCAATAAGAGTCTAGATGATATTGTGGAAAATGGGTTTATCAATCCCAATACATCTACATAGGGTTTTCTTGTAAATTTATTTGAGATCCTATTATTATCCAGTGCATGTTATACCATCAGATGCACCTCTCACATCTTTTCATAAAAGGCACGGTCTCCACATGTAATTGGCTATGTTGTTTGATCCCAATAATGTGCTAGTGATATTCATAGAAATGATGAATCATGTCTTAAATCCTTATCTAGATTCTTTTTTCCCAATTTTTAGGTTGATATCTTGGTGTATTCTCACAATCGACAGGACCAAACCAAACGTCATGATATCATATTAGATACACTGAGAGATCTTTAATTATATGCTATGATCACATCGTTCCAATTATAGATGGATCAGATTCAATTCCTAGGTCACATTATCATAGATACAATATCATAAAGTGACCTAGGGATTGTTAGAGCTATAGTTTCCTGGGAGAAGCCCAAGAATGTCTTTGAAGTTTGGATTTTCATGGGCTAGGATATATATTATTGACATTGTATATAAGACTTTTCATGCATAGTAGTGTGATAGAAATTATTTAATAATATGGATGTGATGTTTTTATTGTCAGATTCCTATTAGATGGACTTTCAGGAACTAAAAGGTATATTTCCTTTAGCATAGATGCTGATTTTTCTAGATCGTGGAAGGAGTTACACAATTTTTTATAATGCATTAGGTATCGATTTGGAGTAGTTCTTATATAGGGGATAAAGTCATAGCGTACGAGTATCAGAATTTGAGTCCATACAAGATGAATTTACCAATTCATGATCTTGATTTAGACATAATTTTCTATTCATGGCACTGCTGGATACAATACTTACATGGAAAAAATTCTGTGGTGTTCATAGACTAAAAAATCCTTGAGTACATATTTATATATCCTAATCTAAAAATGAGGTAGTGAAGTGAGGCGTAATACTTATAGGTTTTTGAATTATATTTTTCTTACATTCCTAGTAAAGTAAATGTTGTGTCCCATTCAATGACTATTTGGACTAAGATAAATGAATTTCAGTTGGCCTGTAGTGAGTGGAAGCACATGGATTTCTTCTCTTAGGTTCACTTCATGGGTAAGGATAATCAGAGGAATACTTTTCAATCATCCATTGTTATTACCAATACCCTTCTGGGTCAAGTGAAGATGAGTCATATATCATATTTTGAGGGACTATTCCTATAGGAGACTATGGAATATGAGACCCTACTCTTGGATTGACCATAGGTGAGGATGAGGTTCTGTGAGAACATGGTATCATACAGGTTTCCACAAACATGTACGAAAGATCCAATGTGAGACTTCCATGCTTTATATTGGTCAGTACACCCTGATGTCACCAATAGTTATCAATATTTACATCACCAATACTGGTGGTTAGGTATAAAATGATATGTACATTTTTTTTTCATGTGACGTTCCACCTACTAATAGATGAAGGTCAATTACTAGCAACTAGAAAGACTTTGAAAGCATCTTCCCATTCCCGGATAGAAATGGGATCACATCATGATGAATTTAGTTATAGGTTTACCAATTTCACCTCAGGGTCATCATGTAATATGGGTTGGTTTTGACAACCTCATAAAGGTCTCACGTGTCCTACATATCAGGGATACCCTTTCAGAAGATGATCATGGGAGGTTTTGTATCTGTGAGATAGTATGAACCCATGAGGTCCCATACACTATCATTTCAAATAGGGATTCCCAATTTACATATCGATTATAGAAGAGTTAAAAAGGAGAATTTGGTTCACTATTAATTCTATTAATAGACTACCTCCCTAATACTGATGGCCCGTTAGGTCATAATATTCAGGTACATTGGGAAATTATCTGGGAATGTGCCCTTGATTTAGGGGGCTCATTGTAGAGGCATATACCCCCAAATGAGTTCACTTACAATAATATCTTTTTGAATACATTTAAGTTTGTTAATTTTGAGTATTTGTATGGTAGTCCATGTTAATCACCCCCTGTGTTCATTAGAGTCGGGAGATGCATATATTTTTTCACCTCATATTGTCCAGAAAACCATATAACATGTTTTGTTTATTCAAAAGTGTATGACTATTGTGTAGTCTTTACAGAAATAATTTTTTGCTCTCCATATAATACCTCTATAGTTTTAGTTTAGGGATTGGTTCTATTTACTAGTTTCAATGAGGCTGGGACATAATTGGCTCAGGAGATTGGGTAAGCCTTCACTATGAAATGCCAGTCAGTTCAAGATTATGGAGAGAGTTGGTCTGGTATCATATTATTTATAGTTACCATAGAGGTACCAATACATGTAAAAAATGTTCCATGTATCATATCCATGACATTAATATTCATACCGATCACCTACATTTCATCCTGAGGAGGTTGAGTTATAGGTAGATACATCCTTTGAGAAGCATCTGATATGTATTTTCAATTATAGCATGAAGTTTCTTCAAGGATGATCAGTTTAATTTATACGAGTTCTATAGAAGAATGACTGAGTATAAGAATCTACATGGGAGTAAGATGTATATGTATGATCATAGTGTCCCGAGTTATTCTCATAAATTCATAACAACCCATGAGAAGGAAATTCATGGATGAATCTATTTAAGGGGGTGTTTATAAGAACCCAGATCTTTCATGTGGTATCCATACTTTTCTTCCATTAATTTTTAGTTTAAATTTTTAAATATGTCCAATTATTAATGCCCATTATGGGTATGGAGGTGACGAGGGTTATCAGGGATGCATCGAACCCCCAAACATATCTTTCGGTTGTAAACTTCCTAATTCTATGTTATAATAAACCATACCCAATGGCCTATATAGTAAATTCTAATCATGCCTTGCTGGACATATGAATGATAGTGGCTTCCCAATTTTATAAACCATGTGACTTGGGGTTAATGATATATTGAATATGTATGCAACTTTTACACTTAGTTTTTCAATATTTTGACAACGCTAGTTAAACTATGTGTACAAACATTGAGGTGTATCCATTCCTATAAAAAATGGTGAGCCATTGTGCATGGTTTTTCCAACCATGTGGCCAATCAATGTGACCCCATGTTATCATTGAATTTCAAAATATTTTCTCCTAATTAAATCTATTTCTAACCTAATTTATCCTCATTTAATTCATTAGACATAACCTCCCCCCCAGGAGATTCTCCTTAGAGATTATTCTATGATTTTTTGGGAACTCTCCTTATATGCTCAAAATCAAGAACTATTATTCTTATTGAATCCATCTCAATATGGTATAAATTCCTTTGGTTTGGTTCCTCATTTGGTTTGGTATAAGTTGTGATATTTATGTGTAATCTAATCTTATCTAGTTATAGGTTGTTTGTCTGTTCATCCATTTTCTCTCAATCTGAATAGAATTATGAGCTAATTATGGTTGAGATATCCACTACATACCTATAGTATGTCGTCTTATGCATTTTCATTGAAGTCATCATGTTTATATATTCCATTGTTCTGCATTCCCAATTCTTGAAGCATCTCTCTTGAAATGAATTTAGGTCCATGAACTAAATTGTTTTGAATGGAGTATATAATTAAAGAGGAATGTTATTGAAGTATTATTAGTTATGGAAATTAAAATTAGAGACACCCCTCTTGTTTTTTATTTTAATTAAATAGACCATTATGATTGTATATGAAATTGGATACCTTTGACATGTTTCCTTTTCCCTTGTGATAGGATGTCTAATGTTGGATTTTTGAATTGTAATTGAGTTGAATTATAATTTGAATTTAAATATAAATTATAAATATAATTAACAAATAAAGGGAATGGAATACATGCCCTGAGTCACATTCCATGAGTTGGTTTATTAATCATGATATTCTTGTTATAATGAAATTCCCACGTGATTTAAATTGAAGAATAAGACTACTAAGCTTAGCCGTGCCTTGATCCACCTTCTGTAGTGAATTTGAATTGAAATCAATAAGGTGATGTCCTTGACATGAATAAGTGATATTTTTTAAATGATAATTACACAGTGAAGGAGTATATTCCATACATGAAATATGGGTTTTTTTAAAACACCATTAATGTTTGAATTTGGATTCTACATTACTTATGACTAAGTGACACTTGGACTCCTTATATGGACATCCAAGAACAGTCTCATGGGGGAAGACTATTATATTTTGAGTGATACTTAGACTCCTTATTCAATTTCTAGGGATGTAGCTATATGGAAGATGATCATATATTCTAATAGTGATACTCAGGATCCATTAGTGGACTACCAATGATGGACTTGATTGTATCTAACGTTATACCACACCTAGATTGATACATGATTTTTTTGGAGGATCTCCATGGATGGAAAAATAGGTTGTTGGTTTATATTATAATTTTAGTGACACTTGGATTCCAAATTAGTAATTCCATGGATGAGCTCAGGTTTAGAATTTAATAATGAAGTAAATGTTTTAAATAATGCATCTTCTAAGCCAAACCACAAGCTGATATTCAGTTTTGTCTTACACTCTTTAGATGGAATGTTTTGGAATCATTTGGGGATATCAATATGGGGGATTTTTGTCTATGATCTAGGTAATAAGACTCGTTAATTAAATTATAGTGACTAAATAAATTAACATGATATAAATGATATAAAACAAACTATTAATTCAAATAAATACCTTATAATTGAAATTGAGGAAATAAATTGGTTTAAAAAATTTTAACTTAGATTTTATTGGATGTTTACTTTCAGTACATAATTTGAAAATTCAATTACTAATTTCTCATTGAATTTATTATATATACTCCCTAACTGGATTACACTAGACCTTGGGTGGTTTTATACTAGTATTATGTCTCACAACCTGTTTGGGCCATCATTGAGAACCCAAATAGACAATATGATTTCAAGTATGTGAAAGGGAAAGCATTGTGCTAGATATTATAGATTTCTACAAATGATTATGAGTGGAAAAGAATGATATGAGTATATTGGTGCTTGCAAGATAGTTTTGGCCATTTTTACTTTTGAACCATGTATTATACTGGTTGTATGTATATCTATTTTAGTTTTTTTCTGAACATATTACATATTTCATCATCATTGTATATGAGATTAATTTTTAAATCATTATCTATTCCTATTTTTTTCTATTTTATGGTAATTGTTACTGCTTCTAAAACTTATATTTTATTTTTATCCTATTGTGTTACCCTCTGGTGTTGAGGGAATAGTCTTCCCACAGACACACATAGGCCCTCACTACTAGTTGGCAGTATCTGGAGTTTAGGGATATACGCTGGAGGTTATGTTTCTAACCGTACATAGGGAATTGTTGAGTGGCATATGGGATTGGTATGTTAAATGTGGTAAATTTATATCTAAAATCATGATTTATACCTGATGATACCCAATCCTGAAATCATTTTTTGATATAAAAATATATGCATGGATCTAAAAAAAATTCATCAGTACGAGGCATTGGATATCATTTATTAACTATAATAAGATTCAACTCGTAGTGATCTATGAAAATATTGAAGGTATCATCCACCTTCTTGGAAAATATCATGAGAAAACCCCTTGAAAAAGTATGAGGTATTATAAATACTTCACTTATAATTTCTTTAAATTTCATTTAATATCATAAAGCTTGGTGGTAACCACACAATAAGTGGGAATGGATACTAGTTATTATCCTATAATTATATCATTATAAAACTCCACCTATTTCTTATGAGGTAACATAGAAAATCATCAATGAAAAACATCCAAAAAATAATCCACTATTGGTAGGAAATATGTATGTTTCATTCCTTATTCATCAAGATAAAGACTAAGAATTCGGGCACTCAACCCACCCAACCCATGATGCTTGAGTCCGTATTAACTACACTGGGCATCCCATTCGTCATAATTCATATTACTAATAACCAGTATTGATACAAAATACACACTCTAATAATAACAATCTACCCGGCGTTGACATGGCTCTAACAAGCCCTTCCCAAGAATGATGATAGATAATGTCGTGTAAAGGAAGAAAAATTTTCCATAAGAATTTAAAACTACATTTCTAAAAATAACACTCTATTCCAAGTTGAACACTGTCCCATAAAACATTTAATAGAGTATCAAGACTCATCACCCAACAGAATTAGTAAATTTTAAGACATGTACTCTCCCCAACATTAAAATATATAAAGTGGTCTCCATGCACACATTCTAAACCTCATTTAATGTTTTCTCTCTCCCTCTCTTTATCTCTCCAAATTAAAACTAATTTCCTACCCCAATAGTAATTCCTCATTTTTTGGAGTCATAATTCAAAATAAAGAGTCTAAAATCCTTCATTGAAAATATGTTCACTAAAAAATATTTGATTTACTCATTGTTGGTGGTGATTTTTTTCTATAATTGTATTATTTATTATAAGTATAAATCTTCATAAATATAATTGTACAATAAAATAAAGATATCATTATTAAATTTATTTTCATTACATTATTATGATAATGTGATAATATTTAATTTATATCAATTCATTCATTTTATCATTTCAATATTCAGTAGATTTAACCACCTATATAAAGAATAATCATAAATTTCTACAGTAATCATCAAGAAATTTTAAAAATGGAAATATTATTTTTATATGGAACTATTTATATATTTAATTTATTTTTATGGTTATATAATTGTAATAATGAAATTAATATTCATTAATGAATAACTTTTTTGATTGATAAAACTACATTGAATAAATTATTCGTCCAGAACATCTTAACAACTATACTTGTATATACCATGGATTGAAAAAGTATAATTATAACTTATTATGACTTATTGTATCAATTATTTTGACTATTATAAAGATGGAAAATATAAAAACGAAAAATGATGATCAAGATTTCCATATTGAAGAAAACAATAGAGAAAATTAGACCATTAACACTTGACCACATATATAAAAGTTTAATTAAAAAACTCGTAATATATTGAAATCAATTATCAAATTCAATATAACAAAAATAGGAAAAGGTATCATATAATTGATCTAAAATAAATTATATATAATGATAAATCATATTGAATAATGACGGAAGTTAATGTAAGGGAAACTAAACTTAACTACTTTTTCAATTAATGGTTATGAGGTTGTAGTAGATGCATTGGTTGGGATTCCAATTTAATTTTTCATTAAACTAAAAAGATAGAATATAAACCTCCTAAAAAAATCCCATAAATCTCATGCAATGATCTTTCACATATAATTTTTTATTCAATTAAATTTAATTACATCAAAAATACTATTATTCTTGAGTAGTTGATGTCTTCAATATTCAATTATAATAGAATTGTATTAACCAATCTGATATATGATATATGTATACATATCCAGATATCTTCCACAAAACTCAAAAAGTCATTCTCTTTCTCTTTGGGGCTAGCACTATATAAGCATGTTCATTTCATAATTAATCATTGATTTCAACAAGACTAACTTATTCTTTATCAAGTTTCTTGACCATTGATGAATGTTATAATTATCTCTTCTCCTTAGTGAAATATTAAAAAACATCTAATAATGACTCTAACATCTATTGTGAATAAGAAAAGGAATTATAATATAAACTTATTTTATAATATGATATTCTTCCGAATAACATTATATTATTATTTAATCTAAGTCATACCCCATAACCCCATTAATAATATATCTACCATAAAATCATTACTAGTTTTGCAGTATGTGATTTTTCTAATATCATTTCCAAAATAAATAATCAATTATTTTAAATATATTTAATAAATTAAATCATTTTTATATGATCATTAGACTTGATCAATATTTTCCTACAAAATTTATTCAACATTGAATAAAAAAATATATTTGTTCGTTGAGAAAAATATATATCACATTAAATTTACATGAATATAAATATATATATATATATTGAAATAATATATATATAATTTTTAATTTAATATACTCACCAAAATTTTGAAATAATAACTACTCTATTTATAAAATAATTAAATTGATAAATGGGTTATTAAATTCAACTAATTTATTCTAAACATAAATATATCATGAATAAATGTTATGATTGAAAAATATTGAATAAATTTTAATCTATAAGAAATATTTTAGTATATTCTTATACTTAAATTCAAAATTGTATAATGTTCTTCAGGATCCACATAGTGTAGGTCCCCCTAGAACCCTTTCTCAATGGAAATAAATAATGTTACTAAAAGTCCAGGATTCGCATTTAGAAACATGTCAAGGAACACATAGTGAATAAAGATATTTTCTAAACTATAACAACCTTCCTAAAAAATATATTATGAATGATAATTTCTTTTTCAACTAATATCTTATAAAGTATGAGGTATACATGTGTCATTTCCCTATATTCGTGATTTACTTTTATTTGATTCTTCCAAATTGAACTTTTTTAAAAACTTTTATGGCAATGTATTTTTTCATTGACTTCGATATCATTTAGTGGGATATATATTTTTTATTACACAAACTTGGAGGGAGAAATCCTTTATTGGCCATTCAATTAATGTCATGCCACATATGGAAAATCCAACATATGTTACCTCTTCATTGAAATATGTAATCTATGTTTTCATCCATACATCAATCTATGTGATCCATGGTGTATATTAATATTGATATCATGTCTGAGGACCAAAAAACGCATCCATAGATATAAATATACTATGACACATAAACATGTGTAATTCTTATTCGTAGGTATATACACATAACCATCCTTCTTGGAGATAACTATGTGAAAACAAAATTGGAATAGTATTCAATGATTATGAACCTCTAGAACCTGATAGTCATACATCATATGTTTCTCATTAGCTTGTTAAATCTATACTATAATAAAAGTTTATTTAAAAATTTCATGGTAGAATATCCAAGGTATCATTATAGTGTGGACTTCTATAACCTCTTATTGTAGAAAATATTTTTATGTTAATTGTTATATTAGTGTTACACATAATAATAATCACCATGTTTTAAAAATAAATATATTACATTAATAAAAATTCTAAATATTAGTTGGTTTTATGGTACCCAATCCAACAATGATCTTCTCAACAATATTCATTTTTATGCTATATATATCTTTTTTTATGAAAAATCATAAAAATTTACATTTAATTGAAATATTGTTTCATATATATTTTTATTGATTAATTATTACTTCCAAATATGGAAGGGGTATCTATTTTTATTGGTTTACATTTCCCACATGGTATCTCTCTCTCCCCCACATTATTTTATTTACTATATATTTCATCCATTTTATGTTTCTATATGAAAACTTATTTGAAAATATATCAATTTATTAATAATTCCAATATAATTTATTAATTTATCATTTAAGTTTTTATAATATCTTCAAAATTATAATTATAATTATTTATACTTTTCATATAATTTAATATATTCATCTTAACAAATATTCTCATTTGTCATTGTTTCCATATCGATGTATTATTCATGTCTTGTTTATTAAATTTTATTTTTTTATTATAATGGATTTGTAAATATATGAAACTCATTTAATAAAATTATTGTCCAAATAACTCCCCTCATTTTTTGACAATAACATTATAATGGATGTTCTTTGTTAATTCTGTCTTGACTTACTTAAATGTTTTTATCTCCTTAGGAATTATTTTTTTCTATTGTAATAATATTTCACAATCCACCCTTTTACCATCTAGTATGTTTAATTTTAGATCTATATCTAATGAATTAAATTATTGGTGAAATATATTTTCTCTCTCACTATCTAGGGATGATTTTTATACCCTAGAAAATTTTTGCATTACATGTTTCATTTTTGTAGCATGTTTTCATCATTATATTTCATGTTGAACATATATTTATGGATATACTATATTTTGATAAGTATTATTATAACTATAAATATATTAAATTCATCATTTAAATCTAGTACCTCATGATATTATTATATATGGGAAATGGGTAGGGAGTTAAATACATTATATTATAATGACGTCCCAAAAAACCTTGACATGTGTTTTTAATATCATATAATTATTCATCTATTATATTCCAATGATTTATTTCATGTTTATTTTATTACGATCAATGATAATAAAATATTGATTCCTAAATTTCTATTCCAAAACCCATGTTTATCTATTTGTACCAATATTTCTTTCATAGGATTATTCCATTCTGATATTATTTGTTATCACCCATTCATCTTCTATTTGTCTCCCTTGTGTTTTTTCCCTTGTGGTAATTTTATACCTCCATTCTATTTTTTATGTATTCATCAAGGTATTATATGTTTTGATATTTTTTAGGGACCATATATAAATAATTATATAAAATAATTGTTTTTAATTTTGTATTACAATATTAAATTTGTATTTAATCTCTTATAATGCTAAACATTTAGATTCTAGGTGTGTTGTTTAATATTTATTTGTTATATATAACCATTTAAAATTATGTAAACAAAAATGTGTGTGTATTATGGTTCCATTTAGTATCTATCATAAACATTTTTAACTAATTTTAAGGATTTTTTTGAGGGTAATAATAAAAAAAATTCAACCTTGGTTGAACTAAAAGTGTAACATGTTAAATTGTCTTAAAATTATATCATTTGATTTTTTTATCTAATTTTATTAGATAATATTATCATAAAAACTAACCAATTAGGATTAATTAAATCTAAATGGAAATAAATATGAGGAATTAAGTGATTAAATAATGTGATGGAGAATGTAATGTTTAACAACACAAGATAGGAGTTAGTGTAGAAAATATTATTGTTTTTCTTAAAAATATATCCCAATTTTTGTGTAATAACCGAAATAATGTGAATCAACCAACTAAAAAATAGTTAATAACTCATCATTTATTACTTATATAAAAATATACATCAACCTTTTTTGGATACCTATATTTGTTAATTGTTAAAAAATGGATTGACAGTACATAAAATGATAATGTTTTCTTTAAAAAAGAAAAAACCACCTTTGTAATTTATGTTCTGTAAAGTTAAGTATATTTTTTGTGTAAACTAAGTTAAAACTCAAATCATGGATATTGAGTTATTAGTAAAAACATCTGGTGGTTCAATGATTGCATCCAATGTATATAACACTTCTTTGACTAATATTTACCAATATACAATTTCTCTAAATCAACTTATTCTTCCTTTTTAAAATTTTATAAAATGTTAGGGTGTATTAGATCTCTCTATATAGATATAATATCATTTTTCTAGATTAAAAATTTTCCTTCCATATACTTATTTATCAATGAACATATATTGATTATATATATATTTTGAAATTACTATGGAAACTACTTCCTCAATATTGGTCTTAATACCTAATAAGTAGAAATATTTTTCTCAAATGGATAAATAAAGACACAAAATAGGAAATATACCAATATTGATGTAGTATTTTAATATATTTCAAAAATACTTTTATGATTTATGGATATAACACGATGAAATTATTTCAATTAAACTTATGACATTGGTTAGGAATAATCTATGATACCTTATAGAATGGAAATAATTGAATTGGATGCATTAAGAATGAAACTAAAAAGTATGTTTAGATATGGGATTTAAATAATCATGGTATCATATATATGATTCCCTAGTCAACCTTGTAAAAACATTATATTATATCTAACGGGTTACAAAGAAACCCAAACATAAAAATAACCCAAGGGTTAATTTGAGTTATACTACACCCCCACCAAAGAGTTATTTCACCCCAAAACAGGCCTAGTTATTATTATTTGATGGCCCTAATGCCTCGTTTTGTAAAACACATCCGTATGATTCATTTTAATTTTTAATTTAATTTTTTTATTTGGTCAAAAATCCAATTTCATCCACCTAATTTCATATGTAATCCCATATCTTTTATACACTACATGATAATTTATTTCATAAACATACAAATAATAAAATCCTAGAAGATTGAGAGTATAAGGACCTGACCATAAAATATTAAATAATTTTGATTTAAATAAAACATTGACATTAAGGATATTTTCAGGTTTAGAGTTTTATAGAGTTAGGAAATACCTATAATATTTCATCTAAAAAATTACCAAGTAGAAACTTCTACTCAGTTTCCATTTTTTCATAAAATAAAATCTTTTTGAAAAATAATTTATGTCTAGTTCTATATTTTAGCTAGAATGACATTTCCTTGTTCCCATCCATGACCCTAATATGATTTATTTCTTGTGAAAAACATTTCAAAAACATCGGATGGGAACAAAAAGCTCAGTATGGGATACAGAAAGAGGCAAAATGGTTTGTTTTTTTTTCAAAACAACAAGTAAACCATGAAAACCATATCATGAGTAATAATTTTCGCCTTAATGAAGTATTAAATACTCTTCACTGAATAAAATATCATTTAGTACCTTTTTGTAACAAAAATATTACCATAAAACCCCTAGAATGAACATATAACATATAAAGGTCATTTGGGGCATAAATATACATAAATGTAATAACCATACAATCCACTTCCACACATATCACTAAATGGAATAGCCGTACGGCCCACTTCCATACCCAATGCATTGGAGGTTATAACATAGCCACACATCCGGTTTTATCAGAGCACCACCCATCATTTGGTTTATCATGTAACCACTCGTGAAATGTCCAAGTACCAAAATAAAATCACAACACATAAAATATGGCAAATATAACTATTTCAATAATAACATTTTATTTACAATCACAAGAAATCATTTCAAGATATATAAATTATTAATCCATTTCAAAAACCATTTCAATAAAAAAAACCCAAAATTGAAATAAGGGGTTTCTTTCTCATTTTAGAAAACATTAAGTCTTATAGAGGAATCTAAATAATGATTACAGCGGAGGAGTGGTCATTATCACCACATATGTTAAAAATATTATTTTTGTCATTTAGTAAAATGATTCATAGAAAAATATTCTCTTTAAATGAAATAAAATTTCAAAGGTGTTTATATACCGTTTAAAATAAATTCGTGTATAAAATAAACTTTGCCTCAATGAAAGGAGATTGAAAAGAAGTCCCTTACCTCGTGTCTGACTTGACTCGATTGTTCTTTAATCTCTAGAATAACAATCTAAAGTTATTTTTTACTTTATTAAGAACCTTTTTCATGTTTATTAACCTATTTATATCACTTATTACCATTTTATAAACATTATGTAATCATTTATGTTAATAATGTTCATTTTCTCAATATTTGGTACTTGAGTTAAAAATGAACTTCTTATAATTATAGGTTATTCATATGGTCAAAATTACATTATATCTGGAATGTTATTCATGATTTAGATGTCATATATATCATATATATCCAGTATATATGTATTTATAATATTACATTACATTTGGAGATAAGAAATGAAATGCACTGTTCATGGATCTGCTAAGTCGTACATATGCATGAAAGCTACATTCATTTCCATTTCCTATTTTAATGGGATGAAAACATAATGATACATAGTTATATTATAATTTCAGTATGATATCATATATAATTTTAGTATCCCCTTCTTTTATACATTCCACGTATGGTATGAATGAGTCATATCACTTTGAGGGGCGGTAGTCCGCATTTCCTCAACTGAAATTATCGCATTTACCCATCATAGAAACCATAAAATTATGATATTAATGGAAAATAAAAAAGCATATAGAAAACATAAAAATAATATATATCATATATAAATACAGTTCCATCATAATGGACACCATGAGAGGTGGTTGGAGATATTTGAATAATCATCATTTTGTGAGGTAGTAGTTCATCGTCCACAGAAACAGTATGTTCATATCCATTAGAAGGTGGTGTGTGTAGGTGTAGTTCGAATAATTCTAATAAAAAACCAATTATATTAGGGATACTAGTGTTTTTATGAAAGATATTAATAAAATTAGTTTAGGGGGTTGGGGAAGTTAAATAATATATATTATCTTAAAATAACGTGTTACCTTTAAATCAGGTATCTCCCGTTGGTTTGAATCAAAAGGTTTACATGATGTTCTTTATTCCTAAGGTAAGGATTCCAGGAGGTGTACAGGGATATGGGGAGATTATTTAAGCAGAGTTTTTATGATCAAAGGGGCTTTAGAGGTGTGAGTAATGAGTTATATGTGGTATCCATTTATAAGGGGGAGGAGGGGAACTTTAGGAAAGTTTGAAACAATTATTTTATTATAAACATATCTGCAGTTTTAAAAGGTCCAAAAATCATTAAAGTTGAATATAATATAACTCATGTTATAAATAAAATCATCCAATAAGAATTGGATAGGTTATGGATATTTTTTTAGTATTTATAATCTTATTTATTTAAATCGTTCATTAATGAGGTAAACACTGCATCATTATTGTTTCACAAATAGTTTTATTTATATGATGTCTAAAAATTATAAAAAAAATATCATGATATAAAAAATATATTTAGATTTCAAATGATTATTTATATTAAATGTTATAACTTATATAACCCCATGTAAAAATTTAGTTACTAAAAAATATTTGTTTATGTCATTTTTCCTTCACTTTAAGTTAATTAAAATAAAGAGTCATTTTCACTCCAAAGTGGCTCCATGGAGTCCTGAAATCGACCCAATGAAACAGAAGGCGTAATTCTAAAAATAATAACAATCAAACGATTGGCACATGATTAATTCAAATTTCCATGTGAAATTACTTTTAATGGACAACAATTAATTAAATGGTAAAACATATTATAATTAAACTTTAAAACTAATTAAAAAGATAATCTAACCAATAAAATATATTAGATTAAATGAAAGTTATTGAATTAAAAGATATTATTTTTCAATATTCATTAAAAATTAATTTTATTAGAAAAACACCTAAATTTCATCCAAAGTAAATTTTGAGGTCCCAATTCTAAAGAATAATTTTATTTTGTCAAATAGAACATATAAAAGTGACCAAACCTATTTTTAAATAGGGTTCTCCATTAAAAGGTGATAAATTGATCTTTTAAAGAATATTAGTGTATTTGTGCTTGAAATTTTATTCATTCAAATTTTAAGCCTCTAACTTTTACTGGATAAATATAAAAACATTTAAAAAACATGTATAATCATATAGTAGTTAGTTCTATTAATTCCCTCCAATACAATGGATTGGCATGAACTACCATTTAAAATAATATTATTTTATTATTAGTGTGCAATGGAAGATTCCAAAGAAACTCATTGTTGCATATTAGGTAAGCCATCGAACATAGAATCCTCTTTAAAGTAAAATTAATATTTAATTCAAAAATAATAAAAAATATTAAAATGTATTATTCATTATTTACATTTGATGTTTCATCCTTCCCCCTTTTTGAAATTGTGTCCTTGCAATTTTTATTCACTTATCAAATAAGTGGGGGTATTTATCCCTCATAGAATTTTCTGATTCCCATGTTTCCTCTTCAACCATATGGTTTTTCCACAAAACCATTACATGATTAATTACCTTATTCTATAACACTTTCTCTCTTCGGTCAAGAATCAGAACTGGTTATTCCTCATAAGAGAGATTATCTTTCAACTGAACTACCTATGGGATCAAAAAATGGTATAGATCTAGCATATACATTCCAAACAATGAAACATGAAAAACATTGTGTACCTAGGATAAACATGGATATAATGCCACTATATAGGCAACTGATCCAACCTTATTGAGGATTTCATAACGTCCAATTAACCTCAGACTCAACATTCCCTTCATACCAAAACGCATCACACTTTGCCATGGAGAAACATTGAGAAAGACCTGATCCCTAACCTCGAAAAAAAGATCCTTCCTCTAGTTATCCGCATAACGTTTTTGCATGCTCTGATCTATTCTCATGTTCTTCTAATTCAACTAAACTTTTTCTAGCATCTCTTCTACCAATTATGGTCCCATAAAATTCCTTTCACCTAATTCATCCTAATCAAGAGTATCAATATCCTGACTATTCCTGATATTTTTCACCATCGACCACCACTGATCAGTTTCACCATCAAAATGATATATAGAGAGACTATCCTTTTAATGTTCTGAACACCCCATGACATCAAAAATATTCTCCAGTGCTTTTATCCATCCTTCATCTAGCACATGATTAGATGATCCTCTATATGATGTGGGATGCTGCCTTATGAAATCCTTCACTACTAATATTCTCCTCTGTGGTTGTTCTATATGATCTTGTGCATGGATACCACCACAATTTATAGCTTGAGTCAACTATGCAATCACTACAAAAAAAATATTCAGTTCTGATTCCGACCATCTCAGGATGCTGTTTTGGAAGGATATCCTTCTCTGTATGCCTTCCCAACATAGCTTCCCAGTTTCCTCTACGAAAAACCATTATCAGCACAAAAATATATTAGGCGAAGGGACATGGTAATCTATAAATACTATATCATTTTAATCATACCATAAATTATTTTACCAATATTCTAACACCTAAAGTTGTCTAAACTACCCTTCGATATCAACTATAAGAACCCGGCAATAAAATAATACATAATCTTGAGTTAAATGAATAATTCACATTGATGATATTTTTAGGTTTGGAGTTTTTGATATTTAGTCGCTAACTATTACATTTCATCTCAAAAATTACAAAGTATACACTTCTACTCAGTTTCCAGTTTTTTAATATAATAAATACTTTTTGAAAAAATAGTCATGTCTAGTTCCATGTTTTAGATAGCGTGACTTTTCCTTGATCCCATCCTTGACCCTAATCCACTTTATTTCTTTTGAAAAACATTCCAAAAGCATGGTATAAGCATAAAAAGATCAGTAAGGGATATACAAAGAAAGAAAAATGTTATTTTTTAAAATAACAAGTAAACCATGAATACCTTATCATATGTAATAAATTTCGACTTTATGAAATAGTATATACTCTTCACCAAATAAAAGATCATTTCATAACATTTGGTAACCAAAAGACTACCATAAATCCCATATAACTGACATATAACATATAAAGGTATCTTGAGACATAGAAATACTTAAATAGAATGACCATACGGTCGACTTCCACACATATCACTAAATGGAATAGCCAAACGGTAGACTTCCATACCCAATGTATAGAAGTATATAATAAAACCACCAGTCCTAGTTTATCACGGCACAACCAGTCATTTGGGTTATAACGTAACCACCCATCAAATTTCTATGTACCATTATAAAAACAGAACACATAAAATATTGAAAATATAACCATTTCACTTATAACATTTCATTTGATATCACAAGAAATCATTTCAAGATATTAAAATAATCAATCCATTTCAAAAATAATTTCAATACGAAAACACCCCAAAAGTAAATAAGGGGTTTCTTTTTAAATTTTTAAAAACATTAAGTCTTATAGAGGAATCGAAATAACGATTACGGTTGCCGAGAGGTCATTATTTCCAAAAATGATAAAAATATTCCTTTTTTTGTTTTCTAAAATGCCTCATAGAAAAATATTTACTTCAAATGAAATGAAATGTCAATGGATTTCAAATACAGTATAAAATAAAGTTGTTAATAAAATAAAATATGCCTCAATGAAAGGAGATTGAGATGAAGTCCCATACCTCGGGTCTGATATGACTCGATCATTCAATAATCTCTTGAATAATAAGATAAAGTTAATTAATTATTTCTTAGGAAACTTTTTCATGTTCATTATTCCTTTTATATCACTTATTACCATGTTATCAACTTTATGTAATCATTTATGTTAATAATGGTCATTTTGTCGATATTTGGTACTTGATTCCAGATAGAACTTCTTATAATTACAAGTTGTTCATGTGGTCAAAATTCCATTATCTCCATAATGATATTAATGATTTAGATATCATATATATCATATATATCCAGTATATATTTAATTATAATAGTACATCACATTTGGAGATAAGAAATGAAATGCATCGTTTATGGAGATGGTAAGTCGTACATACGCATGAACGCTACTTTAATTTCTATTTCATATTTTAATGGGATGATAACATAATTATACATATTTATACAGTAATTATAGTATAATATCATATATAATATATGTAATTCCACCCTTTATATGTTTCATATATGGTATGAAGGTGTCATATCACTTTGAGTGGGTGGTAGTCCGCAATTCCTCCAATGTAATTAACGTGTTTACCCGTTACGGAAACCACAAAGTTATGCAATAAATTTAAAATATAAAAGTATAATGAAAAAATAAACATAATATATATCATATATATATATATACTATACCATGATAATGGACACCATGAGATGTAGTTGAATATATTTGAACAATCATCGTTTCATGAGGCAGTAGTTAGTCGTCCACATAAACAGTATGTTCGTATCCATTAGAAGGAGGTGTGTGTAAGTGTAGTCCGAATAACTCTCATAAAAAACAATTATATTGAGGATATATTTTTTGTTAAAAAAATAAATTTAATAAAAAGAGTTTAGGGGTTTTTTGAAGTGAAATAATAGAAAAGAACTCAAAAGAATGTGTTACCTTTAAATCAGGTATGTCCCTTTAGATTGATCCAAAAGGTTAACGTGAAGTGACTTCTGCATAAGGTAAGGATTTTAAGAGGGGGATAGGGGTTTGGGGAGCTTATTTATGCATATTTTGGACGATAAAAGTGGGTTTATTTGTGTGAGTAATGATTTATAAGTGGTGTCCTTTTATAAGGGGTTGGAGGGGCTCTTCAGGAATGTTTGAAAAAATTATTTTATTATAAACTTATCATCAGTTTCAAAAGGTCCAAAAATCATTCAAGTCAAATATAATATGACTAATGTTCTATATAAAATCATCCAATAATAATTTTGTAGTTTTCGGATATTTTTTTAGAATTTATAATCTAATTTCTTTAAATCATTCATTAATGAGGTAAGCACTACATCATTATTGTTTCATAAATAATTTCATTTATTTGAAGTCTAAAATTAAAAAAAAATACCATGATGTTGGGAATATATTTATTTTTAAAATAAAAATTTATAGTTGAATATATTACTTATATATCCCCATTTATATTTTTTTTACTGAAATATTTTTGTTTGTGCCATTTTCTCCTTTACATTAATTTAATTAAAATAAAGTGTCATTATCACTCTCATGGGGCCCCATGGGGTCCCAAAATCGACCCAAGGATTACCATGGATGGAAATGTATCAACAAATAGTATTAGGACGCAATTTAGGGTATTTTAATATTATTATAATATTACTTTTTTACCGTTATTTACTATATTTAACCTTCAACCATGGTAAATAAACTTTTTTACTAAAGTAAAAATATTCATAATGTCTAAAAAAAGTTACCTATATAAAAAATTTGGACCTCCTGATTCCAAATTTGGAATCCATTTCTCCAAATTAAAAATATAAATGTGGCATAATTTAATTTAAAATTAATTTATGTTGTCAAAACAAATCGTGTGTTTTTGAGAAATAATGACTCTCAAAATATTGCCACTTGGTTATGGCCAATTTCAAAGTAAAATTATTTATAATGTCCAACATTGGATTAAAGGGTAAAAAAATATTATAATTACACATTAAATCTAATTAAATATATAATATAACCTTATAAATAAATAATATTAAAAGGTGATTTTGAATTAAAATACAGTATATTTCACTATTCATTAAAATTAATTTTATTAGAAAAATAACAAAATGTCATCTAAAGTAAATTTTAATGTCCCGATTCTAAAAATGAATTTTATATTATCATATATAACATAAAAAACTGACCAGAACTATATTTAATGAAGGTTCCCCATTAAATGGAGGTAAATCGACCTTTTAAAGAATATTAGAGTATTTGTTCTTAAAATTGGATTCATTCACATTTTGAGCCTCTATCTTTTATTGGATAAATTTAAAAACATTTAAAAAAATGTATAATAATATTGTAGTTAGTTTTTTTCATTCCTAACAATACAACGTCTAGGTGTAAAGTACCATTTAAAATAATATTATAATATTATTAGTGGGCACTGTATGATTTCAAAGAAATCGGTTGTTGTGTATCGGGTAAGCCAACGAACAGAGAGTCATTGTTAAAGTTAAATTAGTATTTAATTCCCAAATATTAATAAATATTAAAATGGTGTATTATTTATTTATCTAGAATGTTACAGATAGGACTTGTGTATTTCTAAAATTAGGTAAATTGTATATTGACATGAAATATGGGCATAAAGACATTATTTTAAAACATCATAAACTGACCATAATTTTTAGTGATCTTTTAATACTTCATGGGATAACATGGTGATGTATATATGAAAACAGTGAGTTATAAATCCCAGTAAAAGAAAAATCAAATCATAAAATGATGTAAAGTGGTAAATATGTTTCAAGGGGTACAACATGGTGACATAAAAATGTGTGAAGAACGATATTTGAATTATGAGATAGCCTGATATCATCAAGAAATCATAGGAATATGGGAACAAAATAAAACATGACTTAATAATCATTCATCAATGTTAACCTCCAAGAGATCATAACATAATTTTATTAGGCTGGGATTTTTTGCATCAAGAATGGTATGTCATAAGATTAAATATTTCTCAAATTTATTTGGGTGATATATAATTTTATACCCAACCATCATATTCATATCGTGTTGATTCATTTTTTTCCATATCGATCACACAACAAAATTACATATTTAATTAATTTTAATCCCCTTGCTAAGGAGAGTGGGTTTAATACTTGTATATCCCAAATAAATTAAGGATAGTTACAATAAGGGGAATACCCTTGAGTATAAATTAGCATGTGACTTCACAACACAAATGTTTGAAAGGAATTTCAATTAATAATTTTCAAACCATAACTGGTGTACATAAATGTACAGGGAAGGGAATGATTTGATGAAATTTTACCTCTAATTACTTCTAAATCATAATTATGATAAACAAATCTGGGAAAACATACATTATAAAAATTGAAAATAAAACAGATAAAAAAAATATTGTCTTGTAATGTAAAATAAGGGAGATTGAGATCCCTTAAATCATCATCATAAAATCATTGGTAATGTTATTTTTAGTGGGAAGAAATACTCTATAATTATTAGGAAATAAATTTGAGAGTAAATATATATTTTAAATCACATGAAACTATAATAAATTTAAATTACAAAGGCTAAATACAAAGGTTTTACATGAATAATGAGTTATAGGATAAGAATCCCTTACCATAGAAGTAGATTTTATTTACATTGGAGGTGCTTCATAAAAGATTTCAATAAAATTTTTGAGGTATTTGGGGGATACATAGGGGAAAAATTCATTCTAAGTGGGTTTTGATTAAAGTGGGATGGTTGTTCATGTGAGTATTTATATCAAAAGGGAGAGTAATTCTTTATTATTTTCTTTTTTTAGGTTTTTACATGAAGTAATCATATAATCAAAACCACATAACATCACATAGTTTTTCTCATGGTTCCTACTAAAGTGGGGTGGTTTCCAATATTTTATTAGTTTATGAACTAAAATCATTATAAGAATTACATTTATGGTGTGTAATTGAGTCATGTTAATAAATAATATTTTTTAGGCATTTTAATGTAATGTCGATTTTGAAAGATTCATTATAGTTTCTTAAAATTAATTAAAATTCTTTAAAAACACATTATTTTAAAATAACAACTTACTGGAGGTCAAGGATAAATTTAACAGTATATATTACATCACTTCTGGGATAATATGAGGTCATAACACATTCCATATATTTATATATTATTTAATTCATAAAATTCAAATTCCACGAAAAATTATGAAAATTTATTCATTGGATAATTTGTAAGTTATACTTTTAAAAATGTATTTATTTTTCAAAACTAATTTCCTAAATATATGAATATCAACTTTTAAAAAAGTCCAATATTGACTGAATAATTAATGTTTTTATAACACTAACAATATTATAACCATTAAAAATGTATATTGGAATTTATTAAATTTTATTGTCATTTATATTTAAATAAATATTATTTCAAAACAATATTTTCTTAAAAACAATTTTTTAAAAACACATTATTTATAAATTAGTGCCCTTTAATTAATGTCATATATTTTCCAAAGACATAATTTTGGTTTCATCACATCAAAATCTAATTTTTATCTAAATAATTCTATAATCAAGTATTTATATAATTTAATAATGAAAAGGTATCAATGTAATAATTATTTTATTAGAAATATAAATTCATACTAATATGGACTAGAAAAATAAATCTTATTACAAATGAATTTAAATTAAGTGTATGATGTGTGATGGTAGTAAATTATTGGGGTGGTTTGATAATCATGTTTTGGGAGGAGATATCTAGAAACATGAAAAGTAATCATAATAATTTTCACTAATGTTCTGGATTTTCAATCTTGTCTTGAACATGGTCAAGGAAAAACACCAATGATATTATCCCCCTCGGTTGCACTAACAAATGGACTTTGTAGGGTATGATCCTACCAATCGAGGCTATCTATTTTTCCTTAAATTATAATTATATTTTGTTATAAAAATTATTATATACTAATATAATTTTTAATTTTATAATAGATATATAAAATGTTGATGATTATTAATGGAATTTGAGATAAACATTCAAATTGTGCTTGTATTTTTTAACCATCCAAAATATGAAAAATAAAAAAATTAGTGTATGTTTTTTCAATAAATACATTTATTAATAAGGAATTTATTCATTCTGAGGAGAATTAAATTTTTACAATTCCTATTCATTTACTTAATTTTTTTACTTCATTTATATTATCTGAGATCTTCACTATATTCTATTTGTATGAATGATCATTCTCCAATGTACCACCTCTAAATTCATTATATTTGAGGGGTCTAGTACTTATTTCATTAATAGGGAAAACATGTAACACATAATGGAATTTAGAAAAGTTATAAGGGAATGTTGGTCAATAATCTATAGCTCCAATGAGATCTCGGATCTTAAATGTACTGATGTGTGAAACCCAAAGTTGTTATGTTATATTTCCCTTCTAAGAAATTAAATTTCTTAAAAGATTGAGATACCAAAACCCCGGAACGTAAATGAACTATAATATTGTATATAAATATAAAATATCCATTAAATGGAATTAGATAATAGGAATATATGTTTTTTAAAAAATATTAATTTTATATATAATGAAAATATATTGATATATGAACACTCAATTTTTATTAACGTTATTATATTTATTAAAAAAAATTCTTCCAAAATGGATTTATTTTTTTTGTAGTGAGAATATAATATAATAAATTTAAATCATAATTATATAATGTATTTAAAGAAATAATTTGTGAGATCAACATTTTTTTATATTATTGGATTGATGTTTTTAGATTTTTATTTAAAAATTGTTTCTTCAATCTATTGAAAAAAATAATGATTTTAATTGAAAATTTTATTTCTTCTAAATATTTTAAAAAATTTGAAGTTTTTTTGAAGTTTTTTATAAAATAAAAAATAAAAAATTTATATTTTTAATAATATAGTTAGTTTAATTATAATTAATATTATATCTTATTTAGATATAAAAATATTTATGTGTACGAATACTTTTTTTAATAGAAAATATTTTTTGTCACATTTTGTAGGTTTAATTTAAAATTTTATTCCACTAATAACTTGAATTAAATTTGATAAAATGAATTAAATATTTTTAATAAACATAAATAATATCAGTTAATAAATTTAACTTAATTTTTTATCATAAGTAATAGTAAAAACATTAAAAATCATCATAGTTAGGGTTGAAAGGGGTTTATTGGCGGTTAAACTAAGAGATATGGTTATGTTTTAAATTTAAAAATGTAAGAATCCTATTATATGGCCATTTATAGACATAATACTATCTCAAAATCATATATATATATATATTAAGTATTTTAATTGAGTATAAAATTATTATATTTTATTATTTTAGGAAATACCATGTTTATCCTCACCCCTAGTTATAAAAAGACACCAAATCTTTCTCCTTTTTACCCAACATTGAGACATATAGCTCAACCAAACAATGAAAAATTAAATTTTCAGCTACCCTATCCCTGAAATATATTTTATTTGATTATAAAAGTACCATTTCATGTTCCTTAATAATGGATTTGAATAATGAAAACTAAATGTGTGGTAATTATCTAACTCGAGCTCTTCAAAATTATTTCTCATTCCATATCTACTAAATTTAAGGTATTAGTAAAAATATAATTGATTCATTGTTTTAAATATAATGAAATTTTATTATTATTATATAACTAGTTCCCACTCATTTCAATCAAATGTGAAGTGAAATTATAATTCATGTGTATGTGAAAACTAAAGCCTCCCTATAATGTTACAATTCATTTTCAATCACCATATTTCCTAGATTGATATTATGATGGGTTTAATATTTATATATAAATTTTATGAAAAAATTATTATTCTAGAATGATAAAATCCCATATACTTTATTACCTTCAAATAATTTGGAAACTGATAACATATCTGACGCAAACGTATGGACTACAATCTCCATGAAGCGATGTGATTTTTTTCATTTCTGTTTTACATGTATGTTAATAAATATTTTTTTAATTAATATCTATGATATATATAATATAATTATGATTCTTTAAATGTGAATTATTAGTGACCATTCTTTAATTCTATATTTAAAAAAGTGATTAAAATATTCATGTGTACTTACATCCTACAACTCTATAAATGATGTAATTCAGTATTCTATCTAAAAATTTTATAGATGAATCTATATATATATCATTAATATATATGATATTTATACCATTTAACATTATATTGATGATTTAACCATGATCACAGTATAATGACCAAAACTACTGAACTGAAATTCTAAAAAAAAGGAAGACGTTAACACCTAGAAATAACCATTTAAATAAGGAATTATCAACTATAGGGTGTTGAAATGTAATAAGTTTATTATAACTCATATCATAATTATTTAAATGAATATTTATATAATTATAAGAAATTTATTATATATGTGGTTAGATAAATTTTAGACAAAATAATAATTGAGTTAAGGGATTCGTGTCCCACTTTTCATTCGATAAATATATTACATATTCATTAATTGTTTCCTTTCTAGAGTGTATACACCAATCATGAAATTATTTTATGATTATTTTCATTAAACATATTGTTATTTAAACTCCATCTATGTTTCTATTTTTAATTGGGTTTTAATTCATAAACTTTTGAACCAATAAGGGTTTATCACCCCAAATTTTTTTATTTGGGACATGTGTTATGTCATGAAACTATTTTCCATTATAAGGTTTCTATAAATATGTCATTTGACATAATATATAATGAATATAATTATTTTCCTTACTTGTAATGTTTCATATGATTTTATTGTTTCTTGGGTCTTATGATTCCAATGTTACAAATGTTGTAAGGGTTTTATATAACAACATCATTATTTACCACTATTGTTTATGATGAAGTTTTTTATGTTGAAATTTTAGAATACACCTCCCATTAATAAAATTAATTTTATTCTCCACTCATTATTCAAGTAATTTTAATGTAACTATTCCATTTTTCTCTCTTTTTTTTATTTAAAATTAATAAGATATTGTTTTCAACAAAAATAATGTTATTTCACCATTGGATGGGAATCTTTGTATTCAAGGTCAATGTTTAACAAAAAATGTTTCCAAGAATACTTTTAATGTTTTTCAATGATTTTTTTAAATAAATATATACAATGTTATTAATTTTTAATTTGATAAAAAATGGATCCAGTTTTAATTTTCAAAATGACATAATTTCAACTTTTTACTGAAAATATGAAATGAATAATTGTTTTAAAATAATGGGAATGAATAAAATTTACTGAAATCGGGAGAGAAAAAAGTGTTGATTCTTCCATTAAATATTTCTAAGTTAGTTATCAAGGAATGTATTTTCCTTAATATATAAAAAAAATTATTATTAAAAATATGTTATTTCTACATGAAAAGGGTGTTTTCCTCAAGATATATTCCAAATATATTTTAAATAATTTACTCATTTATGATAACATAATTATATTTATGTTATGATTTAATAGTAATATTATCCACTGATATAATCCCTATTATTTATCATGTTAGTTTATGATAATAATGTTGAGATGTTTATGAAACTTTTTAATCATTAATTGGTTATGTTTTGATGAAATTTTGAAATGTTAATGAAACACATCTCCTTTACACATGTTGTCTTTATATGACGAATTATTGATGATCATATGTCACAACTGTGAATGGATTGTAATTATTTTATGGGTGGGTATGAAATTATATATACTTCTAATAAATTTGTTAAATTTATATACTTCATGAGATAATTAGGATTAGGATGGGGAGTGAACCCAATTTAATAAGGTTCATTGTCTACTCTGATAGTCTTTGGAATGAAACATGATGAAGAATATAATGGAATAAGAAGTGAAAAAAATAAACTATGATAGTATTTTCATTGATCCTTTACTAATGAAATTATTTTCTATGCTTTTTTGTGTTCCAAAAACTTATGTCCAATTACAATGTTTTTATTTCTTTGATTATTTATTTGATTCAAATATGATTCAGGTCTTACGAACTATGATGTTTTATTCTATGACATAATTTTTTCATATATGGTATAGTTGGTATGTTATACAAATGTGAATCTCTTGTTATCATACACATACACTCATGTTTTTCATAATTGATCATTGATATCTCCCTTATTTACCATTATAGTGCATATGAGCTTTCCCTTTTTTATGATTCATTTCCCTAGGTTATGAAATTTGTTTTATGGTTGATATGTATAAGAAGGGTGAGAGTTATAAATAAATTATATAGATTGAGTGTAGACATATTATGAACACGTTTTTTAGGTATTCATTTTTTAAAATATAATAAAAATAATATATTATATCTTGGATAGTAATGTTGTGTAATTTAAAATCCATATGATTATTATTTTTTATTTGATAATTATGGGTAACTAGATTTTGTATCATATCATGGTTTAGTTAAATATGAAAATTAGGTTGAGGAAACATTAGAGAGAACCAATCGGATAATCCTACATATAGGATAATTTCCATTTTTAGAGTAAATAATGGAGTGTGGTTTTCCTTTTTACGAATATGTGTCAGGATACAAAAATTCAATTTTTTAGCATAGATGTGAATAGGGTTAATAAAAGTAAAAATTGTTGGTCAAATATACGTATATTATCATTTTGGTGGATGGTGAGTGTTTTCTTACTAAAAACATGGATTTACCATTTTGGGGTGTATTAAAGGTAAAAATCACATTTTCATTATGAAAAATTATTATTTTATTTGAACAGATGATGATTTTGGTCGACCAAGGTTAAACCTAAGGTGTTATAGATTAAACTAAAGGTGTCATTATTTTGGAATCCTATAAATTATTGATCATGAATGTGTGTTTTCCTATGATTATTATTATTTCTCACACCATGACTTTGGTTTTAGTCAAAATTTGGAACCTGGATGAACAAAGTTAATATTTAATGTTATGAAAAATGAAATGACTTTCCTCTTGGGTATCTAATAGTAATGGGATATTGAATAAAATATATTTTTGTTATTATTCCACAAATTTCTCAGGCTAAAAAGCATGTTGAGCTTTCAATTTCAAAAAGTAGGGAAAATGTTCTATTGATATATTTATGAGGAAAAATACATCGTCTATTTTGGTGTCTAGGTATCTAATATTTAGTGAGCAATTTATTAATACCATTGAAAATATATTTTTTATTCTCTAATGCTGAAACATGAAAAATTTATTTTAGTTATTTATCATTTTTAAAGAGAATAATTTAAATGGTGGACTATAATCCAAATCATAGTGTAAGGGGAATAAATTGAAAACATGTAGTGGTATGAGTTCTGGAACTTATTTTTCAATAATTAATTCTCTCATATTATTCATACAAAAATAGGGAAGGAATTCTATGATCTAAAGATGAATTATGAAGTATCCTTTAGTACCTATGGAAACAATTTTCTAATACAAGTGAGGTATGATTTTAGTATTACAAAAAAATCTAAAATTAGGGTTGGTTTATGCCATGAAGTCATCCCTCCAAATATTTAGTTCATGGGTTTGAAATGAATAATGAGAGATAATGACCCCCGAGACTCACCCCCAGTAGGCCTCGGGGTTGCAACCAGCACCAAGGTTATACAAATCATGTAAAATGTGAGTAATTACCCTTTTAATAATAACCAATAGTGGGAGATAAGAAGTATAAACCTCAAAAAACTATAAGAAATAAATATATTAAATAAAAAACCATCTTATTGTATGTTTCAAAATGTAACTGATACATACAAAAGAGTCTCCAAATTAAATAGCAAAATAAAAGATAAGTAGTAAAAGATCAACTGTCTCCAATATCTGAGCTAGTACTACCTAGCATGGCCCATGTAGTACCCCTGGAATCCTAAATGTAGTTTTATAACGTAGGGTGAATATATAATTATACTCAGTAGAAAACCCAATTTTTAGCTTTAATTAGTGGGAGAAGCATGTTAATTACCCTATGAGAAAACAGCATGAACCAACAACACCAAAAAAGGTATACTAGCCACCACCACCTCACCAAAGGCAGGATCACAAAATAAACCAAGTCATGTAAAGCCATATTGGACACCTCGATTATAGGTTCCTTAAACCACATTCCCATTGATTATCCACTCTCACACCCTAACAGAAAACATCCTAGCACTCTTACCTATTTTTAATGAACCAAGTAACAACCCATCCACACACACCTAGGCCCCAAAACTTCATATTGCACACAAACACATGATCAACATACCACATCAAATCCCACATGTACAAACTTGGTCCTCCCAACTACATCCCCCCAGGCACCTGATAAGGATACCACATCATGTCCCAAATGCACCTGGGAAAGAACATCTCATCTCAACATGAAGACACCTAGGAAAACACAATTGTTCTCATCCCAAAGACACCTAGAAAAACACAACTCACCCTCACACACATGGGTCTCACAAACCACTACATTCCCAAAGAAACATAGGCAATAATCACCTAGAATAGGGAGTAGGTAAGAACTAGTCTCCAGGCCATCCATCCTCCCACCGAGAAATTTGGGAAAGACACCCCCCATGAAAATGGGGGTGTTTTCCACATAGTGCTCAACTAGGGTGGGGTACATATAGAAATCACAAGTTAAAAAATACATGTTTTATATATATAGAATCAAAATATAAAAAACTACATATGTGTTCTCAATAAAACAATCAAACACCCTATGATATTTCCAAATATGATTCTATCATTAAATGCATTATTTAACACCAGCAACAGTCACATCAAAAGATGATAAATGAAATCCATCCACAATAGGAAAAAACTAAAACATATCCCCTAGTAAAATAATTAACCAATTATGAATATTTCTTAAAGAAATCATTTATTCATTCCATCCCTAATTGGGAAACCACCGCATATAGTACGCATCAAGATACATATCATAAACCATGCTCAAGAAAAAGAACCAATGTAATGTAACACGCTTCATATTTCCACTCCATTTAATACCCATACTAAGAAATTACATCATTATTATTCAATGCATTTATGTCCAATAATTCCTCTCAACAATAAATCCACCAACTTACTTCCAAACTCCACAACACACCTAATCACAACAAACCTGATAGCCCTGCTATATAAAAAACCACATCAATCAACATAAACATAGCTCATCCTGAACCTACCACCCCTATACATATACAATGCCCATCCATTCCACAATCAAACAATGTCTCATCCTAAGATTCCATTTCACTATCTATACCATTCCACATTACAGTCGTTATCTCAACCAAGCACCCACAACCACACAAGGCACAAAACAGAATGAACTACAAATAGCACACATCCACCCCGAACAAGGTAAGGTTTATTCATATTTATCAAAAAAATGTACTTTAATTCCACTTGGATAATTCATGGGTGATCAAAAAAGGTGTATAATCTAGGGGCATCTATTTAGTTACCAAAATATAAGTGGCTAATCAATTTTTAATAAATACATATGTTCATCATAAAACAAAAACAAAAATCCATGAGACATCAACCATATTAAAACAAAGGACACCAACAGCCATGATTTTTAGTAGGCATATATCCAAAAATATATCAAAATATTAGTAACTAATAAAATATAATCATGTGTCACATTTCCCCATCAACTATATATCAATATTAAACATATTCAATTATCTTTATCTATTCTTTTTTATCATATATCCACATAAGTACATTCATACACCCACCCTTCCTGATAAACAAATGAAAAGAGATGAATGGATCTCTATCACATGAAATGGAAGCTCATCAATTCCCCCTTAGACTTAGAATAGGGGTTGTGCTAGGATCTATGGAAAATGCGGTCTACAGTGAGATAAAGACTCATGGATCCTCTGGGAGTAATGTATTTCAGCACCATGATATCAAGAGAAATGGAATATACCAAGAATTGATGTGTGTCATCTTTATAAAGCACAGATTCTAAATCTATAGGTAAAATATTTTAAAATTCCATTAATGTAGGATCATAATCAAGACTATATGGTTTGGCTGTTAAAAGCGTCGGGGGTGTTAGGAAATTAATGATATAAATTCTATCATTTGAAATGGAATAGAGACACTTAAAATGGTTTTACTCTCATTTTACATCAAATAAATTGTTAAAGGGGGGAAACTAGAAAAACTGGAAAGAACATGTATTTTTTATGAACTGTGAAAATGAACCACCATTAGATGAGTCACCTATATGAGTCACCGATGCAACATGGTGATGGAGAGTCACTAACATAAGTCACCAACCTGATCTATTAATGGCGAGTCAACGAAATGAGTCATCGTCACAACCTATTGATGGTGAGTCATATACGTGAGTCCCTGATATGACCTACTGATGGCGAGTCATCGACACGACCTACTAATGGTAAGCCATCAACACGACCTACTGGTGGAGAGTCACTAATGTGAGATATTGATTGATATCCATCAACATGTCCAACTGATGGCGAGTTAGCGATGCAACCTACTGATGGAGAGTCAGTGATGTGACTCACTGATGCCACCTACTAACTCCAACTACTGTTGGAAGATTGGATTTTTGGATAACTCTTGAAATTAGTCATCGTGACTCACTATAACACCTCATGAACTAAAATTTGATAATTTAATGGATCAGGAAGTTCAAGTCCTATATATTAGATAGCACTCAGACTATTATCTACCTCGATAACTAAAAACTAACCCAGAAGGAAGAGAGGGGTCTGAACAACCACCCCATGAGATACCTCTCAAGGTTACTGCTATAATTGAAACACGGTTACAACATCAAAGCTTCAACGATAAACAAACTTGTTTTTTAGAATTCTAGAGTGACACCTCAAAATCCAAGAACACCTCCTCTAATATCTGCTACACCAATAGACCAGACGATACATGAAAAAAACACCAAAACCCCACTATTTGGACACCTAAATTAGGTATTTCCTTCCTCCATGTCATGATACTATCTAGTATAAAATTACCTAACTCAACCACATGGGTTTAATTGCATCTCAATTAATGTATCTTCATTATAAATCAGGTACTCCCCTTTCTACATCTTAGGACTTCATCACACATTAATGAACTAGCAATTAACTCATCCTATAACAATCAAGGTTCAAGTATTTCATTACAAAGAGGAATACATCTAGGAAAAACTAAAAAAATCTATGTACTGGGAATGAATCTACATCTCCCTTTCCCAATTAATCTCCTCCAAGCCACCATGCCTCCATAACACAAAAACCAAAAGAAGGGTCCATCCCCACAATTCCTTCTCCCGATGATCCTGGATCTCCACTAGCCTCTCCATGAACATTGTGTCATCTTCAACATCCAACTATCCCTAGTCAATTACATGGAATCCATCATGAAAAAACCAATGAATCTATGAGACATGAAGACATCTTGGATCTTCTCCAACTGTAGTGGTAATGAAAACTTTTATGCCACATTTCCAACCCGCCCAATCACCATTAAGTGTCGGACAAACCTAGGAGAAATATTTACCCCTCTATCGGACCTCTAATTCCAACATCAATGGGAAAACATCGATAACACGTGGTCCCAAGCCTCAAACTCCGACGTCCTCCTACTATGTTTAGCATATGGAATTTATAGTCTTGTTCTAACTTCAAATTCTCATGGAAAAGCAAAAACTTCTCTGTTATGGTCTGCACCACCTCAGGACCAAGAATAGTTGTCTCCCTAACCTATGTCATGTTGAATGGTGAATGGCATGGCTTTCTGTACCAACCATTCCATGGAGACACGTGTTGCACTAAAGTCCCACCAAAGACCAAGATGCATGCTCGCAACATGTCCTCCAACGTCTGGATAGTCCACTCTATCTTCTATCAATCTCAGGGTGGAAGGTAGTTCTAATTCATAAATTAGTTCAAAATCATGTTGCAATCCCCTATAAACTCATGAGGAAAAGCGTGTATCCAAATATGACACAATGGTCCTCATAACTCCATGCAGTCAAACCACCTCTTCCACATATCTTATAGCCAAGGCATCCACTGTGCATGAATCCTTGATTTCCAAGAAGTGTTCATGTTTCATCAAATGATCCACAAAAACCAAGATAGCATCGTATCCTTCCTAAGCCTTGTGTGCCCCCTGATGAAATCCATCAATATTTAATCCCACTTCCACTCGAGGACATATAAGGTATATAATAAACTGACAGAAATATAGTGCTTTTCATTCACCTGCCGAAACACTATGCACTTTCTCACAAACTCCACCACTTCCCACTATATCTTGACCCACCAAAATAGCATCCTTTAGCTATGGTACATCATGGAAAATATTGGTTTTACTTTTATGGGTGAGTTTTGAAACTCACAGAGGACTCCCTCAAGCATCACCACTAGAAAAAATAGCCTCTTATGAAACACCATCTGATTTTGACTATCCTACGACCAGCCCTATGAAGTGTCAAAATAGAAAACACGATTGCACATAAAATATTCCTCTATGTCTCCCCACTAAGACTCATCATCCTACTGCCTCATTGTAGACTACACCATTATCTAAACATACAATCTCTTCCACCATCCATTCCTACAACAATGTGAATGTTGGAAAACTCCACCATCGCCTTCCAAGTGTCTTCAGACTCTCGAACAACCTCTTTCATAGACTTCCTTCTCAATAATTTAGCTCCAACATTACCCCTCTGTAAAGTGTAAGATATCATGACAACTTAGTCCAAGATAAACTTTATCCACATCTATTGTCTCAAGTCCAGATCTCACAAGAAATATATTTACCTCATGAAGTTGTGTTAAGTGAAGAATAAAAAGTTCTCCCTAATGAGATAATTTTTCCACATATACAGTGAGAACATGATCTCATATAGCTCTAGATCATGGGTCGAATAGTTATGTTCATGGGGTAATAACATCCACGGCCCATAAGAGATCACGCCCCACTATTGCATCAGTGCACATCCCAAACGTAGATGGGAATCATCAAAAACCACCTCAAACATCACCCCTTCCTCTAAAAAATGGATTAATAGAGCACCAACCAACATACCCATTAGTAAGATTAAAGATTCATGACACTTATCACTCCACACAAAGGCCCGATCCTTTTTTATAGCCATCAAATGAACAACTATTCCATAGAAATCGTGTACAAATATACAGTAATAGCTTTCTTGACCGAGGGAACCAGGAACCTACAGAACATTCAAGGTTGATTCCCAATAAAAAATCACCTTCAACTTCGAAGGGCCCATTTTTTCACTCTTTTGAGACACCACATTTCAAATGAAGTTCACCCGCGATGTTCAAAACTTTCACCTTGGTAAATTTCAAAAGAGATGGTGGCATCAAAGAACCTCCAAGATAGTCCTGAGATGCTCGACCTGATCCTCCTATAACATTGAGTAGATCAGGATATCATCTTTTAATATAATGATGAATTTATCTGGGAACTCACAAAAGTCCTATTTGATGAGCCTCATGAACACGACTTCTGCATTCATAACACCAAATGGCATAACCACGAACTCCAAGTTCCCATACCTACACCTGAAAGTAGTCTTACGGATATCACCGTCCTCCACCCACATATAGTGATACGTATACCTCAAATCAATATTCTATAACCAGATTTCTCCCCTCATCTTGTAAAAAATAATATATATTCCTAGGGGAGGGTAATGGTTCTTGACTGTCAATTTTTTTATCCTCTAGTAATCTATGCACAACCTCATACCACCATCTGGCTTCATCAAAAACAAGACTAGGGAAACCCCTGGAAAACTAATGGGACAAATAAATACCTTCTTCATCAAATAATCTATTTGAATCCTCATATTCCACAACATAAATGGTTTCATTCAATAGAGAGCCATCTAAGGCAAAGATGCATCGGGCTTTAGGACTATCCCAAACTCAACATCATGTAGAGGGGGTAATGTCGCATCCACTTCAGGGAAAAAATCCAACCCCACCCCTCCCCCAATGTTGGGATGCTCCTCCATCTTAGCATCCATCAATTACATAGATTGCTTGGATAGAAATTAATGAAGGGGATCTATATGCCGACTACCCATCTGATAAATCCACTCTCCAACAAAAGTCAAGAATTGTCCATCCACGTTTGAAAACACAACTCTCATCTGGAAGGCGTAAATAATAGTATTTATATAGTAAAAACATTAAATTCTACGGATTACATCATATGATTTCATATATAATAGGATAATATCCCGGTGTGACTGATGTGGTCTCATCATCATTCTGCATCCCAGGACCACACCAAGCTGGATGTTCATACCTATGAACGACATACTCAACATGAGGGGAACATGAATCCTCTTTATTTTTTACCCCATATAATTGGATAGAGTGGGTGTAATAAAGGAGTGTGAAGCTCATGAATTAATCAATGTGCATGCAAGAGTACTAAACAATCTAATCGTACCTCAAACAATCTCTAGCCCTACTGGAACTGCTACCTTTGCAACGTGTAACCAACCACACCCATCTCCTCTACCCTTCTACTGAAAACCACCTCCTCAACCATTATTGGGCTGAGGTACCGGAGGAACACCCAGAGGTCAGCCTTTACCTACCTTGTCTCATCTCAGCGAAGCAGGAGTCTCCTGTCCTGGGTAATGAAAGGACCTAGCAGGAAACTTCTACTATGTTGGGCGCTAAAGTTACCCCCTCTAACATACTTATATCGAACATCCACTAGGAACTGGCTATAATGATTCCCATGGACGGCACTGATAAAACACACTGGACATAGGCCTATAGGATGGGTATGAGGATAAGAGGGTCAAAATTGAATCTGCTGAGGTCGCCTCTGAACAAATCATAACCTCAAAGGCTCTGGTTCATAATACATGTTGATGAAAACATTTCCCATTGACGAAATATGTTGACTCCCCTCTCGAAGTGGAAGTACTACCAAGTGAATCCTATCAACTATCTCATCCTTCTTATGGACCTCCATGTATGTCAGCAAGGTAAATACAGTAACTACATGTTGGAGAAAAGGATGAAGTTCCTCCTATAGCCGTCTCGGATGAGACTCATCATCCAGAAGGATATGAGGAGAAAACCAAATGATATCATGGAACTAGATCCCAGCTCTCAAATAGACATGCTTCACTACGGGATGGATATTAACTCCTGCCTCTTCTCAACAGTCATGTTCAAAGAAATAAATTATTCTCAGAACTCATTCTAAAAATCGACCCATAAAACATCAGCCACTTTCCTCTCCCCCATGTAAAGCACCCACCACTAACAGGTAACTCCTTGCATCAGGATCACCACCAACGAATCCTTGTATCCCATCAGATCCTATATCATGATGAAGGTGATCAAATTTTCTTCAATCCACCTCTCAATCTTCACATCGGAAATGATTCCCTCTTAAATTCATGTAGTATTATATTGGAAATCATGTAGTCTTTACTGTGACTGGTCATCCTCCTCTACTAGATCAACCCTTTTTTGATCAGTAAGTTCATCCTAGTAAGACTCTACTGCCTTTACTACATTAGTATGACCACCAGGTTCCAGATCTAAAATGTAAACAAGGAATTATTAATCCCTAGTATTATGGAATTTTATATAAAGATCATTTTAACAGCTTTTATTTTCATCCATTACAAATTTCCCCAAGACACTAATTAAAATAATAACACAACTTATTTTGATGTATCTACATTTTCTAAGGTCTCTACACTACAAGCGGGGTAGCCTCACTTGGCCTTTTGGTAGGGTCAGAGTCCTTGTATGGAATCATTGGGGCCCTAAAATCTAGTGTCCTAGCCGATCATCCTTGGTAGACATCACACAACTTGTTCACCTAAAACTATTTCCACACTATCCCATGAAATCCTCAATATTCTTAATAGTAAATTCCATTTTATCTCTCAAACATTAGTTTTGATACCATTCTGTCATGACCCCTCCCTATTAGGATACCACTACAAAGCTAGAAATGTAGAATGAGATATAATGACCCCCTAATTCCCACCTCCAGTAGCCCCTGAGGTGGTGACCATTACCAAGGGTATACAAATCTCACAAAATGGGAGTAATTTCCTAATTTATATTAACAAATATTAGTATATAATATGTATAAACCTCAAAAAACACCAAGACACACACACACACACACACATATATATATATATATATATATTAATGAAAATTAAAATCATCCCACATGCATGTTTCAAAATGCAACTAATACAAAAGAAAGAGTCTCCAAAGTAAATTATATAAGAAAAGATAAGAATTGACACAAAAACTATCCACAATGTTCAAGATTGTACCACCCAACTTAGTTCACGTAGTCCCCCTAGAAACCTGAATGAGTTTTTATAATGTAGGGTGAGAATACAATTATACTATGTAAGAAAACCAAAGTCTCCTGTGTATAAGTGGGAGTAGCATACTAATGCCTTTATGAGAAAACAAGAGAAACCAACAACACATAACAAGGTAAAATAGCCACCCAAACCTCATCAAAGGAATACTCACCAAAAAACGAAATTAAAAAAAAGTAATATAGATCACATCTGTGATAGGGTACCCCACAAAACTTTCCCACTAATTAAAAGCTCTCACTTCCTAAGAGAAAACATCCTTGAAATCCTACCTCTTATGTGTGAACCATATCACATCCCGCCGACACACACCTAGGCCCCACCACTACACCTCACTCGCAGACACATGGGCCACATAACACATCACATTCTGCCTGCACACACTCGGGCCTCACAACTACATACCACCCACAGAAACATGTGCCATATACCATGTCATGTCCTGAAGACACATAGGAAAACATAACTCATCGCATCCTGAAGACCCTAGGGAAAATACAACTCATATCATCCTAAAAATACATGGTAAAACACAACTATTCCACACATACATGGGCTTCAGAATTGACTACCTACCCAATTAAATGTGGGCTATCAGTTCCAGGAAGAGGGAGAAAGTATGATTAAGTGGCCATCCATCTGTCCCCTCACTGAGATGTTTGGGAAAGGCACCCTCCACCATGACAATGGGAGTATTTAGAATGTATATAGAAAACACTGAGAAAAATATAGGATTGTATATATATAGAATCAAACACCCAACCACAACTTATGGAATCTCAGTCAAACATTCAACCACCCTATGATAATGTCAAATATATTGCTACCTCTAAATGTATAATTTAACACTAGCAATAGTAACTTCATAAGTATATAAATAAATCCATACACAATAAACCACAACTCAATCATACCCCTAGTGAACTCATTAAACCAATTATAATTCTTTATTAAAGAAACCATTTATTCTTTCCAACCCTAAATGGGAAACTACCAACTCCAACACACACCGAGCAATGTATAATAAAACATGACAAGAAAAAAGATCCATAGTGAAGTAACTCACTTCATATTTCAACTCCATTTAAGACCCATACCACCCACTTCCGTCATCATTTTTCAAAGTAATTATATGCAATACCTCCTATCTAAAATAAAACCCCTGACTTTCTACCAACCCCCAAAACACACCTCATCACATCCAACCTAGAAACCATACTCTATAAAAACACCACGCCAATAATAATTACCATGGTACAACCTAAACCTACAACCCTACTACTAAAACACTTCCAATATATTCCACAATCAATCAATATCTTAACCAAAGATTCCATATCTCCATCTTTACCACCCACCTTACATGCATGCTCTCAACCCAACACCAAACAACCACATAAGGAAAAAAATAGAAATATCTACACAAATCACCCATCCACACCAAAAAATTAAATGTGTATTAAAATTTAGAAAATACTCATTATTTAATTCCACTTTTTTATTCAGGGGTGATCACAGAAGGTTTATAATCTAGGGTTTTCCATTTAGTTAATTGAATATAAGTGGTTAATTAGTTTTATGTAAATAATGATGTTAAACATAAATTAATGACAAGAATCAATGAGACATCACCCATATGAAAACAACGGCCACCAAAAACCATGATTTTTAATAGGCATCTATCCAAAACATATCACAATATAAATAAAAAATAAAACATAATCATGTGTAACTTTTCCCTAAACCCTATATATTGTTATTAAACAGATTCAATTATATTAATCTATTAAGAATTATACTCTCTTCACAAGGGAACATTCATACACCCACCCTTCATGATACAAAATTTAAAAGAAACAAAGGGATCCTTACCTTAAGAAATAGATGGTCTCCAATTTCTCCTTGCACCCAGAATAGGTGGTGTACTGGGATCTAGGGAAAACAAGATCCAGGGTTGCGATGTAGACTCATGACTCCTTGTAAGAGAATTTTTTTATCACTTTACTATTAAGAGAAATGGAAGAGAAAATAAAAGGAATTGTCCCTACTTTAGAAAGGTCAGATCCTAAATATATGGGGGAAACTGTGTAATGACCAAAAAATTTATTTATGGAAATTAAAAATTATCTAATTAAATGTCATATTATGTAAAATACTTTTATAAAACATCTGAAATACTTTAGTTTTATGTTTTTTGATTTTAAAATAACATTACTAAATATTATCATTTCTAATTTAGCCATTGAACAGTGATTGAAATATTAATATAACTATAGGGCTTTCACAAATAAAATTTAATCAGACAAAAGCAGTGATTGGATTATCTAGAAGAATTTCTCAATACGATGCCCATTTTTCAGAGCTCGGAAGAGAGGTGGAATCACTGGGCTTCGTTCTTGACCATTCCCAATATGATCTTCAACACGTTAAGCTTGAACGGAACCATCTACAGGAGAAGTTAATATTGATAGAGATTACCACCAGAGTGATGTTATCTGAGCCACCCCAAGAGTTTGTCACCATCAAACACCTTATCCATAGTTACTATGTGTGTTTAATAACATGATATGTATCAATACCCTACCACCATGATTGTGTGATTTATTTTTGTATAAAAAATATAAATATATATTAATGTTACTTTATAAATGGGTTTTAAAGAATAAATAATATTTTTAGTCAATATTCAATTATGAAATATATTTTGATGAAATAATGTATTTTTGAAATAAATAATATTTAAATAAAATTTTGATAGTAAATTAATTTTTATAAAATATAAATGATTGTATAATTATTATGATTACAATGTAATCTTTAGTACGGTTTGAAATACGTTTTTGTTAAAACCCATGAATTTTCAATAAATGTTAGTTTTTATTTTAAAACTAAAAATTCAGATATTTAGAAAATTGATTAGATAAAAAGAATATTTTTTTGGGTTCAGTATATCGAAATTATCTAATGGTGAATTTTTCATAATTTTCTTAGGCTGTTGAATTTTCGGATAAAAATTAAATAATGTTAAATGTATAATGTGTTTTATTACATCAAAATGGAAAATTGTTGTTGTAATAAAAAACTATAAATGTTATTTTTGTCCAATATATGCTTTAATATGAAAATAATGTGATTTTAGATTTGTTTGGTTTATTTCATGGTTCCTTAGTGGACCCTCCAAGAATTAAAAAACATTTTATCTTTTTAAAATGATTTACTTGAGATATTGACTCACCTCCACATAAAAAAACTAATATTTTAATAAGTTTGGACAATTTACTTATAAAATAATTGTTTTCACAACCATTTAGAAAAAACATAGTTTGTTTTGGGGGTTTTATTAAATTAATGTGTAGTTTTTTAAACCTATCTAATAAAGAATTCCCTCGCTTTTCCTATATAAACCCACCCCTGCTCCCACTTCTCTACACAAAAAACCCTTGGATTAAGTGCTTCATCTTCCCTCATCTATCTAGTATCCTATAAAGGCTCCCTAATATCTCAATAATCCTCTATCAAGCCCCTACCAGGCCTTGGGGATCACTCTTTCAAGTATGGGATTTCTTCCTCTCTCATTTTTTATCCATGTTTATATAAATTTCTATACCCATGTGTTTTCAATTAATAATGTCAGGGTATGATTTAAAATATCACCTATAGTTCCCTAATTATTTTTTAATGATGATATACCCCTTTAAATTTCACTAAGGCCTCCCATTTACACCTGTTACCATGCCGAAATTCCGTATGTGATTTCTATATCCTCATTTAAAATCAATAAATTATTTTGTTTTATAAATCTAAATTGCATTAAATATGTTGGAAATGTAAATATATGACCCCCTTACTTTCCATTTCATGTAAATTTTACGAGGCACCCCTTTCTCTCTCATTAACCATTTTTTTGAATTCTTATGTCACATCGTTATCCTGTTGAAATTGCACAGCGATTTTCCAAACCAAAGTCACTGTGTAGTGAATACCATACCCATTTATATATCAATGGTATTAAACATTATGAAAATTTACTTATTGATTATAGTGTATCATGTATGAATTCTACATTCCTTTATCATGGAATAAACGATGATGTTTAATGAATCCCTATTATATGATCAGTGTTGAACACTTAAGCATGAAATGAAATGATTAAGAAAGGGTGTGCCCTGCTAGAACTCTAATGAATTGGGTAAATATTAGTATCATGACACACCAATTGAAATGAGGGATTACTTATGCTAATTAAATTTCAATTATGGTCTACTTGTTCTCCATGTGCAATGAGTTTTGGCTCATGCTAATATCATGTTAAATGTTGTTTCCCTATTTCCATGTTATGATTAACATGTTATATCAAGAGATTATTTTAATGTTTCTCTTTTTATTATTTGATATAAATATATCATAAAATGTACTTTATTATTCATTTCGTGCCTTTTTTACTCCCTTACCTGGCTTTATAAATCACCCTTTTCTTATGCATGTCCTCGGGTTATCTTATGTCATGCTATGTATGATGGAATGTTGTGGTCATGTAAAAGGAGTTTTCAATAATGATGTTGGTTTTATATTCTATGTTGTTTTGTAATGTTCCTAATTTCCCAATACACTAGACCTATCAATCCTCAAAGTTTTCTTTAGTGAAATTTTATATAATAAATCATGTTTATGTGTGTAATAAATAGAAGGGTTAGTATAGCGGTATCAGATATTTGGTTTAGTTATTTTGGGGATTAGGATTAGAAACTCACAGTAAAAGTCTTAGGGATAAGACTATATATAATAAAAACATCCCTAAATTTGGAATACTATTTATTAAGTGGCATATCAAGAAAATATATACCTTTCTGGATACATGTAGCTAGAGGTGTCTTTAGCATAGATGTATCTTGGTGTAAAACCCCAAAAAACCACTTTGAGCTAGACTCGAATTGGAAATGGTGCACAGAAATGGGCCTTGATGCACTCTTGGTTATGAAAATCTTGAGATATTTGATTTGGTAAATTCATAAGCATCATCTGAACCATTATTAAGGGAATTAACAAAATTCCCCTAACAATATATGATATGAATTAGATCATGGAAAACATAGATATGTTAATGAAATAAATGTAATTTATAATTTTTCCTTTTTTTCAATGGATTCCCCTTTATGTTTTACCCCTAACTTTCCTTTTATTATAGCCAATGTCCAGTAACAAGAAGACTCAGGCTAAAAACTTCTATGAAGATCAATGTGACGACTCTTCTAATGGTATTCCCAATACAATGGGAGCATGAATCGCAAATTTTTTCACAATACCCTCTTAGTTAACTCGTGTTTTTAAAATAAACATGGGTCAAGAAGAACATTTCACCCCCCCTATGAATGAAAATGTCACAATTGAGAGCATTATGATACAAATGCCTCAAACTTCTAATAGATCATCTGATCTCTCACTTTCCGAACAATGGATCAACTCTATTGAAAGTATCTTCTCCATCATTAATTGTTTTGAACAAGAGAAGTTTCTTCTGGATGCTTATCAGATGAACGGTGAAGCTGATAAATGGTGTACATTGATCAAAAATATAATGCATGAGGAGGATATAAAGGCATTGGAATGGATGGATTTTCAGAAAATGTTTTTCGATAAATATTTTCCATGCTACCTCTGACATAAGATGTAAAGGGATTACCTTTCCTTCTAGAAAAAATATGATGAATCCACTTGAGTGTATGAGGAAAACATCACAAGTGTAGCATGATATGCCTCCAACTTTGTCGTTACTCCCGAATGCAAGGTTTACTGCTTTTTTGGAGGGATAATACATAGCCTACAGAAATCCATAGAAATATGTTACTTCAAAAGCTATGAGGATATTTTCTGATGTTCCCTCAATGTTTTAATGGAGATTAGTGAATCATAGGTTTATCATGGGGATAAGAAGCATAAGGTGGACTTTAATTCTAGTGGTCCAATGGATTTTTCCAATGATTCTATGAAATTACAGCACCCCACTTTCCAATGGTGTGGAATAAACCACCATAGAAATCTCTTAAAGGTTATGAAGAAATGATTTAGGTGTGGAAGAGAAGGAAACATTGACATTAACTGAAAACTAGAAAAAACTGTGGATGTGACAGAGTAGAGGAACTCTCCGTTCAACCCTCAATGCACAATTCATTACTTCAACTACAAAGAACCAGGTCCCTTTTCAAACTAGTTCCCTAATCAAAGGTTTTTTTATGAAACCAATAACCTCCAAGGAAATAAGGGTTATCTTTTTCCATCACTACTACCGAAGCGAACCCCGACAATGATGTGGTGAGAGGTACGCTAGTTATTCATTCACGAATATCAAATATAGATTTAATTATGCATCTAAACAAACATTTATATCCTGAAATTTTAGTAGAACAATCCCAACGCCACCAAAAATCATGGAAGTAAAGATGTTAGTGATAATGAAAATTTGGGAAATCATTGCAACCCATGAATATAAATCCTCCCCTATCACAATTTTTTGTTTGAACATCATGGAGAATCACTTCATACTCCCAATGGTAGAATTTGATTCAATTATTGGCATGGATTGGTTTTCCTTATATAGAACCATCATAAATTGTTGTGAGAAGGTAATACCTCTCCATATGGATAATTGACTCCGGATTCTATTCAAGTGCAAAGAGGATGATGAATCTTATTTAGATCCATCATCTCAAGAATGGATGTTACCGCCCTATGAGCATGTGTATCTTTCTGAAATGATTGAGTCTAAGGAAGTAACCATCCTTAAAGACACACCTTTTGTGAGGAATATTCTGATGTTTTTCCCAAGGAATTTATTAGTCTTTCTCCTAAAATAGATGTTGATTTATCAATTGATCTTATTCCTGGGTTGTTTCCTATGTATGAGAATATGTACATAATAATTGTTTTGGAGCATTAGGAGCTGAAGAAACCACTACATGAGAATCTGGAAAACATGATTATATGCCCTAGTGCTTCAACTTGGGGTGTACCAGTACTCTTCGTGAAGAGGAAGGATGAGTCAATGATCCTTTTCAATGATTATTGTGAGCTCAACAAAGTCATGATAAAGAAGAATTGTCCTCTTTCATAAATTAATGACTTGTTCTATCAGCTACAGGGATCACAATACTTATCCAAGGTGGATTTGTCTTCGGGATGTTAATAAGTAAGGGTGAAGAAGGAAGATATCCCGAAAACTATTTTTCTAATAAGATACGGGCACTATGAATTCATAGTAATGCCTTTAGGACTCACTAATTCTCTAGAAATTTTCATGTAATTGATTACAATAATCTTTAGAGATTACCTTGACAAATTTTTGGTACTCTTTATAGACAATATTATAATATACTCCCAAACCTAGGAGGATCATGAGGAGAATCTAAGGACTATACAAGAGACCTTTCTAAAGAATAATATCTTTGAAAAGTATAGAATGTGTGAATTCTGGTTGAAGGAGGTGCTATTCTTGGGTCATATCATCACAATCAATGTGTTATCTATGTATCCCTAAAAGACAACAAAAATTGAGGTATGGATGAGGCTAACATCGGTGATGGATATTTATTGCTTCCTTGGGTTAGTTGGATATAATCGCTGATTTGTGATAGATATATCATGATTTTCAAACACTCTTACCGGTATATTGAAGAAGGGAGTAATGTTTTCATAGAGTGAAGAATGCGAAGAAAGCTTCAAGGATTTGGAAAGCAGGATTATCACTACGCCCGTGCTCACACTACCCCCAAGTGGAGAACATTTTGTGGCATTCAGTTATGCTAAAAAGAAGGGAATCGGTTGTGTGTTGATACAAAATGAGAAATTCATTGCCTATGCAACATTGAAATTGAAATTTCAGGAGAAAAACTATCCAACACATGATCTTTTGTAGGCTACAGTAATCTTTGCTTTAAACTTTTAGCGACATTACCTGTTTGGGGAGAAGTGTGAAATATATAAGGATCACAAAATCCTCAAGAATATATTCACACAGAAAGAGTAGAATATGTGACATAGAAGTTTGTTAGATCTGATCAAAGGATATGACAACTCAATCCATTACAACCTAGGGAAAGAAAACACGATGGGGGATTCTCTATGAATAAAGGACCCATCAATTATATCATTGATGAGAATTTAAAAGGATCCAGTCTTCTTAGATTTAATTAATATAGACATGGGAATCATAATGAAGGGAACATCATCATTAATTTCTTAAATGATTACTCAAAATATCTTTTTTATTGGTTAAAGTATTATCAAAATGATGATGTGGGAATTTAGAAGATAGTGGAAACTATCAAAAAAGTGACATCCTCGGGGTACAATGTTAATGAAGAAGGAATTATGAGATTTCGGACAAGGCAATGTGTTCAATAAAATCCAGAGTTAATGAAATAAATTTTTTTATGATGCACATACTTCGAATTTCTCTATTCACTCAGGAAACACAAAGATGTATCAAGATCTCCATTATAATTATTTGTGGGATAAAATAAAGAAAGAGATTGCTGAGTATACATCAAAGTGTTTGGTATGTCAGTAAGTAAAGGTTGGGAGGCATAAGTCTAAGGGGATGATGCAACCATTACCCATACCAGCATAGAAATGGGAGAATATAACCATGGACATTTTCACTAGACATACGAAAACACTTGAAGGAAAAAATGCTATATGGGTTGTTTTGGATCATCTTAAAAAGACAACACACTTCAATTCTATTTGAGAGGACTTCTTATTGGATCAAATAGGAAGGATATATATCAGATAAGTGGTAAGGACGAATAGATTACCACTATATATTGTATCTGATCAGAATCCAAGATTCACCACTATATTCCGGAAGAGTCTTCAACATGCTCTAAATACTGAGCTAAACTACAGTACGGCTTATCATCCTCAAACTGATGGCCAATTTGAGTGGACTATCCAAACACTTGAAGACATGTTGATAGCATGATCAATGGACTCCAAATGAGTATGGGATCAAAATCATCATTTGTTTAAGTTATCTTACAATAATTGCTTCCACTCAAGAATCCAAATGGCTACTTATGAATCCCATTATGGGAATAGGTTTAGAACATCAGCATATGGGGAAGACAGTGGGGGTGTGAAATCTCCTTGGCCAAGAAATGGTCTAAGAAATGGTAGAGAAGGTTACGACCATCCAACAATACATTAAAGCTCCCTAGAGATGACAAAAGAGTAATGATGATAATCGACGATGATACCTAATGTTTTATATTGGAAACAGTGATTCATATGCATATCACCATGGAAGAGAGTTATGATATTTTGGAATAAGGGAATGATTAGTCCAAGGTACATCAGCCCTTTTTGGTCCTTGATCACATTGGAGCAGTGGCCTATCGACTAACAGTCCCATTGAACCTATCTCAAGTACATGATGTATTCCATGTATCACTCCTACTGAATTACATACAAGAGTCATCGCATGTACTCAATCCAGAGGTAGTACTATTGGGTAATTACCACTCATATGAATAGAATCCTATAAAGATCTTAGATCAGAGGAAAATTTTCTACAAAATAAGACAATGTCCCTCATCAAGGTGTTGTGGAGAAACCCCATGTCTGAAGAAGCATTGTTGGAATCAGAGGAGGTGATGAAGTAGAGTTATCCTCATCTGTTTTACTGAAGGAAAAGGAAATTTTGAGGGTGAACATTCATAAGGGGGGAGATTTTACTCACCCAATATTTTTTTAATAGAAATTAATTTTGATTTAATTAAATATCTTATTATTTAAAATAGTAATATAAAACATATAAAATTATCTGGTTTTATGTTTTTTGATTTTAAAATACCATTAATAATTTTATCCATTTCTAATATAGCTATTGAATAGTGATCACATGATTAGTTTAAATAAAGGGATTTCAGAAATCCAATTTACTTAGGAAAAGGAAGTGATGGCCTCATCTAGTAGATTTGCTACATAAAAAGCCCATTTTTTAGAGCTCAAAAAGGAGGTAGGGTCACTGGGCTTCGGTCTTGTCCAATACGAATCCATGTTTCAACATGTTAATCTTGAACGAAACCATCTCTGGGAGAAGTATATGTTGATAGAGATTACCACCCGAGCGATGTTATCCATTCCACCCCAAGAGTCTGTCACAATCACACACCTTACCCTTAGGACTTATGCGGGTGTTATAACGGGATATGTAACAAGAACCTAGAACCATGAATTTTTTCTTTATTTTTTTATAAAGAATATACATTTATTTTACTGTTACTTTTTAAATGGGATTTAATGAAAAAATAGCATTTTTAGTCAATATTTATTTAAGAAATAAATTTTCATGAATTAATGCATTTTTAAATTAAATAATATTTTAATAAAATATTATTACTAAATTAATCATTATTAAATATAAATGATCGTATATTTTATATGAATACAATTTTAATTTTTAGTAAGGTTTGAATGCTGTTTTTTATCGAAGCCCAAGAATTTTAGATAATTATCAGTTTTTATTTTAAAAGTAAAAAATTCACATATTTAAAAAATTATTTGGATAAAAAATCTTTTTTTGGATTCATGAAGTCCAAATTATGTTACTGTTAATTTTTTATAATTTTCTGAGACAGTAAAATTTTTGGGAATTGATTAAATACTGTTAAATATATAATGTGTTTTATGACTTCATAATGACTCAATAGGGATGTAATAAAATAATATAAATTGTTTTTTCTTCCAATATATGTTTTAACTTTTAAAAAAGATGATTTTATATATTTTTTTTGATTATTTTTATGGTGCCTTAGTGGTCCTCCCAAGACATATAAAACATTTTAACTTTTCAAAATGATTTCCTTTAGAGTGTGACTCACCTCGACATAATAAAGACTAATATTTTAATATGTTCATCCATTTTAATTATAAAATAATTATTTTAACTCTCATTTGGAAAAAAACAATGGGTTGTTTTTTGGTTTTTAATTTTTTATTTGTAGTTTCCATAACCAGAATAAAAAATAATTCCTTCTCTTTCCCTATATAAACTCACCAAATATCACAGTTATCTTCACTAAAAACCATTTTAGAATGTCCCTAATATTCCAACCTCTCTCTAGTATCCTCCCATTGTAGAGACCTGGATCTTGACTTACATGGACATTACATTACTTTTGTGGAATACTTAGTACATAACAAAAACACACACACAAGGACCGTAATAGTTTAGTGTCTTTGGAAACTCGTAACGTAATCTTCTAATCGTGGTGAAAGATCTTCAATATCTCCCATAAAGATTTTCCCTTTTTTTACCTAAAACCTTTCTTTATATCCTGGGGAAAAGAAAACATAAAAGGGTGAGCTCAAATTCTAAGTAAGGGTAAATAAAAGAAAAAAATCAATCACATCATATTCATAAGAACATAACTTTTGGAAATCTTAACCTGCAAAAGAGAGCATAATTTCATATCATGGGATAAATCATAGTAGTGAAATGAAATCCCAATAATCATAACATAAAACATGAAACTTTGTGGCATAAACACATAATCATAGATAATCATTTCTTGTTAGTCAAGACTCATTGCCAAGACTATCTTAGTGGACAAAGTCCCTTTCTGAATCGAGTAACCCTCTTTTCAGTCCTGTTTCACTGAACCGGTATAACCTACCATTCCAGCCATGTCTATCTCATGAGATATAAAATCTTTACCCAATGCATTGGAGGGAGATATAGGTCCCACCCATCTTATAATGAATCCTTTCTTATGTGTGCCACATAATCATAAACCATACATCATAGCGTAATCCACGTAATAAAAATGGGATTCTTAAACAACATGACATCATAAAACAATTCATATAAGATAAAGGAATTCATAAAAATATTTCCATCACAACATAATCAAATCCATGTAATAATAGGGATAAAAACAGAACCCTTTTATTATCTTAAATGAAAAATAATTTTGATAAAATACTTGAACTCCATTCTTGAGTAAAATATCCTTTCTACTTCAAAAACATTTTTCCTTTCATAACATGTCATACGACTTTAAAATAAAAGAAGTTGATTAAAAATAATCTTGAAAACATGTAAAGGAAGCTTCTTGGAAATAATGTTTTAAAAATCCATTCATGCCGTATAAGTTAAAAAAACATTCTTCGTACTTTTGTCAGAAAAGTCAAAATGTACCTCGTACGAAAAAACGACAAAAGATTCCTTTCATATTCATTACTAAAAACTCACAGAAGGGTAAAATTGGATTTAAACTATTGTAAGTGGATGGAAACAATATTACATATTGAGGGAACATGGATGTGGATGATAAAATACACCCCAGTAAATACTTATGAATAAACAATCTCGGATAAAAATGAGATTGTGATATTTCTCTTACCTTAGGTCCGATTTGCTTCGTAAGTGTCCGAACCTCCTGTATAATGATTTAAATAATGTAACTGACTTATTACAGAATCATATTCACTGTTATGATATCATATATGGTTCACTTATGACACTATATTACCCGTTCTTTTGTAAAGTCCATGTTAAAGAGCGTTTTGGGTAAAATTGTTTCATTTGTCGTTCATTTTTTAACTTGTAATTATACATATGATTACTTACATCATGATTACTTAATTCTAGAATATAAAAAATGATTTATATATATATATATATTCAGAATATACATATATAATAAATCAGTAAATGGAAAGAAATACACCGTTCATGGAGACGGTAGTCCGTACGTACGCATGAACGTTGTCTTCGTTTCCTTAATGAATTGAATGGAATTAAGTAGATGACATACATATAAATATAAATAATTCCAGTATCATTATTAGGTCATATATTTAATTAGTACTTATTATATATACTTTATAATCACTCATGAATGGTTAATCATTGAGAATGAATCTCATCGCGTCGTGGAGACGGTAGTCCGTACGTACGCACGAGCGATGATATCGTTCCCATGGTCGTGGAATTGTGTTGAAGTGTATTTATACTATTTCAGTATCAATATCAATTTATAATAATCATATATAGTTACTAATTACACCTTTATACCCATCCAATTAAGGTGGTGGCGGAAAATAGATTACACCACGGCGTGTAGACGGTATTCTGTACGTACGCACGTGCGGTGATTTCCTTTTTCCATAGGATGGATAGAAGGTTAATTAGAGTTGTTTCATATTTATAATAAAATTTCAGTATGTAAGTAATACTGATGTTATTACTTTATCATGAGACAACTAAAGAAGAAGAAGTTGAAGAAGAAAGAAATTGAAAAGATCGGTAATGGATATTACCTCTTCTTTGAAACGCCTCTTTGAATCCTCCACTTAGGGAACTAAGATTGGTCATTGAAGAAGACCAGAACATCTAGGATTATTATAGGGAAGTGGAGAAGAGATTTTGGCAGGGGTTGGACGAGCTTGAGTGCTCAAATTTGTGTGAGGAGGAGGGAAAGGAGGTGCCCTTTTATAAGGGAGGAGAGGGGCACCTTAGGAATATCTCAAAATATTATTTTATATTAAAGTCAAAATCGGTTTATAATGGTTCTAAAGGGTCTTATTTCGATGACAAAGTGGGTATGGGTCGAAATCCTATCATCCAATAGGATTTAGACAAGTTTAGGGTATTATTGTAACCTTATCAATTAGATTTAACTCTAAGTTAAATAATTTTACTTTTACCGTGTCTTTTTGTTTTCTTTCACTATATGGTTAATACAGTTACTATAATATGCCAAACGAACCCTAAATTGTATATAATTAATTCATATATCCTTATCTAAGTCATTTGGCCGAACCTTAGATTTTTAGGAATAAAATAACAATTAATAATATAATATTTGATTTAAAAACTATTTTGTGTCAATTTTGACACTATTTGATATATGATTTTTGTGAAAGTCATAACAGAATTATATGTTCTCAAAAAGTCTATTAAATCAACACTAATATATGATAGTAACCTAGAAAATTAGTGTAATTCATAAAAAGTCTCAAATTACATTTATTTTGGTGTTTATAACATCAATTATGTCAATATTTCATAAATAAGATAATTACTGCATCATAATTGTGTCATAAATAAATTAAGTTATTTAATGTCTAAAAATTATAAATAAAATACCATTATGTAGGAAATCTTTTTAGCTTTCTAATGAATATTTATAGTCGAATTTATCTTATGTATAACCCCATATTAAAAATTATTTACATATTAAATTTTGATTTTAACTATTTTAACCCTTCTTTAAATAAATTAATAATAAATGTCCCAATCTAACCCAAGTGGGCCTAAATGGTCATATTTTATTCATAAGGTTGTTTTTCGTCTAATTACACTTATCCAAAAGAATTAGGACATGTTTTAGGGTAATAGTAATATCATATTTACCCTTAGTTACCCTATTTACTATTAACCGCGGTAAAAAAAGTAAAATGTTACTATTCACCAAAAAATTATTTTTATCTCATTGAACCACATTTTACTTACTGATATCAACAGTGTCTGTCGGATTTTCGAAATTCCATTCACAGAAGCAGTAAAATTAAGTTTTATGCAAAATTCAGTTTTTTTTAACTACCACTTAGTAGTTTCACTATTCATCAAAAATTGATGTTTTTCAGAACAATGCCAAAATTTCATCCTAAGCAATATTTCATATTCCGAATTAAAAAATGAAGTCTATTTTACCAAATTCATAACATAGAAGTTGCATTAATTAATTTTATAATTAAATCCCACTGTTAAAACAAATAGCGTGTTTTTAAGAAATAATATCTATCAAAAGATTGAAACTTGATTATGTCTGGTTTAAATGTGATATTACATTCAATGACCAACATTGTATTAAATTGTAAAAATATATTCTAAATATACTTTGAAACCACTCAAATTAATAATTTATCACTATTAATTATTTCGATTAAAAAAGTTGTTTTTAATTATAATTTAGTAATTTTCACTATTCATCAGAAAATAAAAGTTATCCGAAAAGTACCAAAACATCACCTTAGGCTAAATTCGATACTCCGAATCCAAAAATGAAGTCCATTTTGAGAGCTAAAATTTCTAAAATTTTAAAAGGTGGTTATTACTATTCATAACGGCTAATTATAATAATATTTTAATAGCATATCGTTGTTTAGTGAAACTCGGTATTGCGTACTACACACGCTATCGAGGAAGGTCGTGATTGCGTGTAATGAAAGGCAAGTCAAGGATGTGTGTTGTATAAGCTCCTTTTGGTGTAGCGTACAACACAAGACATTAATAAAATTATAAAGAATATTTTTCATAAAATCTCGGGCTGTTACATTCTACCCCCCTTAAAATGAATTTCGCCCTCGAAATTCGTCAGGGTTATAAATTGTTTACTATTCAAAAGTTTCTTTAATAGAAACCCACATCGTAAAACGGGAATACCAAAACCAATCTTTAAAAACTAAAGTATGAAATGTAACGGTTACCCAAATAAACTAATCAATGGGTTTCCACATAGGTGAAAATATGGATATGGAAGAAAAATCTAACCATCGTGTTCTGATGAAGAGTGGTAGAGAACATGGCTATGGAAAAGCCAGTAATCACAAATCTATAGATTTGTGATGATATAAGGTACCATCTGATTCATCAGGTATAAGATCACTAGGACAACATTTTTGATTTTTAAGATCATTTCCCTAAAGTTGAAAATTTGAATTATAATAAATACATACTTTATTTTGGTACAATCTCACTGTTGTTCATGCCTTGAACAATTTCCACTTCATCTCTTAAATAAATGAAGTTGAATTTGTTATTCGTGAAGTGTTAGCAGATCATGTGATAGAATGACGGGTCATTCCATCTGTTTCAAACAAAAGGTTAGAAAAAATTATATACATAAGTCGATCTATAGTGAGATTAATCATATATGGTTCCTAAAATGGACTTATACTTCATATATCATACTGCATAATATAATAAAACTAGTTTCTACTAAACAGAGAATTCCTGTAGACCAGTGGTAGGCGATAAAGGCCAGTCGCATTTTGGTTGTGGGTTCGATTCCCACAGCCTTGTCCGAAGCGATGGGTTGTCGCCCGTCCTGCAGGTTGTCCTTTTTCTAAAACTATATTACTATAACATCCCATTAATAATATCGAAAAAAAACCTCTATCCTTAAACAATACTAACTTATGTCTAACATAATCCATTCCAATCTTTAGGCTTATCCATAGTGAAAATGATTACCAGAGATTTAACACCATCGTCGATCCCCATATATCATAAGATATGTCTTGTTGGTCACATTCCAAACATTCAAAGGCCTTAATCAAGTATTTTCTTGAATACCCATTGAACCTTAGTGAAAACATGAATGCAGTTAAAAGTTAACTCTTTCCACATACCACAATCCAAAAATTCTCTATACTCAAACCATGATATAACCTTCTCCTTATATCAGTCATGAGCTCATGAATACTATCAAACACCTCATTATCTTATTATTCCTTCATTATGCGCATATCATCTAAATTCCAAAAATATCTGAATAACCTTTCATGGATAGTGGTACCATTAATCATACACTTTCATAACTCAAGGAAAGACAACAGTGTAACAATACTTAGATGTCTCTTTATTCCATAGTACCATGAGATTTCTTATACAACATTACACATGATAAACATGTAATCATTCCACTACATTCTTAAACCATTGACCGAGCTTCAACAATTCTTTCATCTCACATATCATTTGTAGTCTCTTCATCATCATGAATATAAATACTTCCCATATGACCATACTGATTATCTTCATGAGACTTTCCCTTAGGGATTGGTTTGCATAATTCCCGTACATTCCACATTTAAAACATTTAACCATTGTTGATGTCGTAGCAATACCATTATCCTCATCCCTGGTGTTAACTGAACCTTTTCCTTTGCACTTACTGGCTTTGTGTCCTTCTTTTCCACACCCAAAGCATCTTCCAGTTCCTTTGAAACATTCTCCTTGATGCCTCTTCCCACATGATTTACATAGGGGAAATTGAACTTTCTTTCCTCTATGATCATCATGAAACTCCATCTTTCTCTTATTAGCCGAGTCAGGAAACTTACCAAATTTTACTTTATTAATCATATTATGAGATTGCTGATTCGGCATAATAATGATGTTTGGAAATCCAGATCCCATTTCATTTGGTTGTTCATGAAAAATATCATTCCATTGTCCAGCATATCCTCCATTATCGTAAATCACCTTGTTTCCATCCATTTTCTAAAACCCAAAAAAATAGTGTGAGAGGCAAAAATCATTCTAGGGAAAAAAACATAATAAAGGTGGAGTATCCTCAATATCTAACATCTTAGGTTAAATTCTATGATCGTTACCGTAGTTCTAGGACTATATCCTACACGTATACTTATCCTTAGGGACATCCCTAGACATACCATAGAAATATCTCTAGGGATCTCACTAACGTTTTTGCATCCTAGTTTCCAAAGATTGACTAAACCTTTCCTCTGATACCAACTATAGAGACCCGGATCTTGACATACATGGACATTACATTAATTTTGCGGAATACTTAGTACATAACAAAAACACACACACAAGGACCGTAATAGTTTAGTGTCTTTGGAAACTCGGAACGAAATCTTCTAATCATGGTGAAAGATCTTCAATATCTCCCATAAAGATCTTCCTTTTTTTACCTAAAACCTTTATTTATATCCTGGGGAAAAGAAAACATAAAAGGGTGAGCTCAAATGCTCAGTAAGGGTAAATAAAAGAAAAAAAATCAATCACATCATATTCATAAGAACATAACTTTTGGAAATCTTAACCTGCAAAAGAGAGCATAATTTCATATCATGGGATAAATCATAGTAGTGAAATGAAATCCCAATAATCATAAATTAAAACATGAAACATTGTGTCATACACACATAATCATAGAGAATCATTTCTTGTTAGTCAAGACTCATTTCCAAGACTATCTTAGTGGACAAAGTCCCTTTCTGAATCGAGTAACCCTTGTTTCAGTCCTGTTTCACTGAACCGGTATAACCTACCATTCCAGCCATGTCTATATCATGAGATATAAAATCTTTACCCAATACATTGGAGGGAGATATAGGTCCCACCCATCTTGTAATGAATCCTTTCTTATGTGTGCCACATAATCATAAACCATACATCATAGCATAATGCACGTAATAAAAATGGGATTCTTAAACAACATGACATCATAAAACAATTTATATAAGATAAAGGAATTCATAAAAATATTTCCATCACAACATAATCAAATCCATGTAATAATAGGGATAAAAACAGAACCCTTTTATTATCTTAGATGGAAAATAATTTTCATAAAATACTTGAACTCCATTCTTGAGGAAAATATCCTTTCTACTTCAAAAACATTTTTCCTTTCATAACATGTCATACGACTTTAAAATAAAAGAAGTTGATTAAAAATAAACTTGAAAACTTGTAAAGGAAGCTTCTTGGAAATAATGTTTTAAAAATCCATTCATGTCGTATATGTTAAAAAAACATTCTTCGTACTTTTGTCCGAAAAGTCAAAATGTACCTCGTACGAAAAAACAACAAAAGATTCGTTTCATATTCTTTACTAAAAACTAACCGAAGGGTAAAATTGGACTTAAAATATTTTAAGTGGATGGAAACAATATTACATATTGAGGGAACATGGATGTGGATGATAAAATACACCCCAGTAAATACTTACGAATAAACAATCTCGGATAAAAATGAGATGGTGATATTTCCCTTACCTTAGGTCCGATTTGCTTCGTAAGTGTCCGAACCTCCTGTATAATGATTTAAATAATGTCATTGACTTATTAATGAATCATATTCACTGTTATGATATCATATATGGTTCACTTATGACATTATATTACCCGTTCTTTTGTAAAGTCCATGTTAAAGAGCGTTTTGGGTAAAATTGATTCATTTGTCGTTCATGTTTTTAACTTGTAATTATTCATATTATTACTTAGATCATGATTACTTAATTCCAGAATATAAAACATGATTTATATATATATATATTCAGAATATACATATATAATAAATCAGTAAATGGAAAGAAATACACCGTTCATGGAGACGGTAGTCCGTACGTACGCATGAACGCTGTCTTCGTTTCCTTAATGAATTGAATGGAATTAAGTAGATGACATACATATAAATATAAATAATTGCAGTATCATTATTAGGTCATATATTTCATTAGTACTTATTATATATACTTTATAATCACTCATGAATGGTTAATCATTGAGAATGAATCTCATCGCGTCGTGGAGACGGTAGTCCGTACGTACGCACGAGCGATGATATCGTTCCCATGGTCGTGGAATTGTGTTGAACTGTATGTATACTATTTCAGTATCAATATCAATTTATAATAATCATATATAGTTACTCATTACACCTTTATACCCATCCAATTAAGGTGGTGGCGGAAAATAGATTACACCACGGCGTGGAGACGGTATTCCGTACGTACGCACGCGCGGTGATTTCCTTTTTCCATAGGATGGATAGAAGGTTAATTAGAGTTGTTTCATATTTATAATAACATATAAGTATTTAAGTAATACCGATGTTATTACTTTATCCTGAAACAACTAAAGAAGAAGAAGTTGAAGAAGAAAGAAATTGAAAAGATCGGTAATGGATATTACCTCTTCTTTGAAACGCCTCTTTGAATCCTCCACTTAGGGAACTAAGATTGGTCTTTGAAGAAGACCAGAACCTCTAGGATTATTATAGGGAAGTGTAGAAGAGATTTTGGCAGGGTTGGGCCGAGCTTGAGTGCTCAAATTAATGTGAGGAGGAGGGAAAGGAGGTGCCCTTTTATAAGGGAGGAGAGGGGCACCTTAGGAATATCTCAAAATATTATTTTATATTAAAGTCAAAATCGGTTTATAATGGTTCCAAAGGGTCTTATTTCGAAGATAAAGTGGGGATGGGTCTAAATCCTATCATAAAATATGATTTAGACAAGTTTAGGGTATTATTTTAACCTTATCAATTAGATTTAACTCTAAGTTAAATAATTTAACTTTTACCGTGTCTTTTTGTTTTCTTTCACTATATGGTTAATACACTTACTATAATATCCCAAACGAACCCCAAATTGTATATTATTAATACATATATCCTTATCTATGTCATTTGGCCTAACATTAGATTTTTAGGAATAAAATAACAATTAATAATATAATATTTGATTTAAAAACTATTTTGTGTCAATTTTGACACTATTTGATATATGATTTTTGTGAAAGTCATAACAGAATTATATGTTCGAACCAAGTTTATTAAATCAACACTAATATATCATAGTAACCTAGAAAATTAGTGTAATTCATAAAAAGTCTCAAATTACATTTATTTTGTTGTTTATAACATCAATTAAGTCAATATTTCATAAATAAGATAATTACTGCATCATAATTGTGTCATTAATAAATTAAATTATATAATGTCTAAAAATTATAAATAAAATACCATTATGTAGTAAATATTTTTATATTTCTAATGAATATTTATAGTCGAATTTAGCTTATGTATAACCCCATATTAAAAATTATTTACTTATTAAATTTTGATTTTAACTATTTTAACCCTTCTTTAAATAAATTAATAATAAATGTCCCAATCTAACCCAAGTGGGCCTAAATGGTCATATTTTATTCATAAGGTTGTTTTTGGTCGAATTACACTTATACAGTAGAATTAGGACATGTGTTAGGGTAATAGTAATATCATATTTACCCTTAGTTACCCTATTTACTTTTAACCGCGGTTAAAAAAGTAAAAAGTTACTATTCACCAAAAAATTATTTTTATCTCATTGAACCACATTTTACTTACTGATATCAACCGTATCTGTAAGAGTTTCGAAATTCCATTCACAGAAGCGGTAAAATTAAGTTTTATGCAAAATTCAGTTTTTTTAACTACCACTTAGTAGTTTCACTATTCATCAAAAATTGATGTTTTTTAGAACAATGCCAAAATTTCATCCTAAGCTATATTTCATATTCCGAATTCAAAAATGAAGTCTATTTTACCAAATTCATAACATAGAAGTTGCATTAATAATTTTATAATTAAATCCCGCTGTTAAAACAAATAGCGTGTTTTTAAGAAACAATATCTATCAAAAGATTGAAACTTGATTATGTCTGGTTTAAATGTGAAATTACATTCAATGACCAACATTGTATTAAATTGTAAAAATATATTCTAAATATACTTTAAAACCACTCAAATTAATAATTTATCACTATTAATTATTTCGATTAAAAAAGTTGTTTTTAATTATAATTTAGTAATTTTCACTATTCATCAGAAAATAAAAGTTATCCGAAAAGTACCAAAACTTCACCTTAGGCTAAATTCGATACTCCGAATCCAAAAATGAAGTCCATTTTGAGAGATAAAATTTCTAAAATTTTAAAAGGTGGTTATTACTATTCATAACGGCTAGTTATAATAATATTTTAATAGCATATCGTTGTTTAGTAAAACTCGGTATTGCGTACTACACACGCTATCGAGGAAGGTCGTGATTGCGTGTAATGCAAGGAAAGTCCAGGGTGTGTGTCATATAAGCTCCTTTTGGTGTAGCGTACAACACAAGACATTAATAAAATTAAAAAGAATATTTTTCATAAAATCTCGTGCTGTTACACCCATGGTGTCCCAATCTCCCATTAAGCCTCTGTCATGCCCCTCCAAGTCCATTGGGATCAAACTTCCAAGTATGTGATTTCTTCTTCTCTTATTTTATTATCCATGCTTCTTTATGTTTCTATATCATTTCATTTTCAATTACAAATGTCGGCGAATTATTTCTCACCTTCCCTAGACATGCCTACTTATTTTTTAATGATTAGATACCCCTTTATCTCTCATTATTTCCTCCCATGTACACTTGTTACCATGCTGAAATTTCATAAGGGATTTCTCTCTCCACATTTATATTCAATAAATTCTTTTGTTTTATAAATCTAAATTCTATTAAATATGTTGGGACATGTATCTATATGATCCCCTTGCAGTCTACTTCATGTACATATAATGAGACATCCCTTTCTCTCTAATCAACCATTTTATGAATTTTTTTCACGTTGTTATGCTTTCGAAATTACTCCACGATTTTCCAAGCCAGAGTCATTGTGTTTTGAATACCATGCTGATTTCTCTTCCAATCGTATTCACCTTTATGAAAATTTAAATACTGATTATAGATTTTCATTTAGGAATTAAAAATTCCTTTATCATGGAAGAAATTATTTTGTTTAATGAATCCAGGTTATATAATCCATGTGGTGCACTTATGCATGAAATTAAATGATTAAGAAGGGTGTGCCCTAATTGCACTTGAATGCATTGGGTAAAGATTAGTGTCATGATAAATTATGTGAAATGAGGATTAACTCATGATAATTAAATTTAAATAATGGTTTACTCATGCTCTATGTTCAATGTTCTTTTTCTCATGATAATATCAAGTTAAATTTTGTTGCAACATTTCCAAGATATGATTATCATGATATATCATGCCTTTTTGTTCATGTTTCTCTTGCACTCATTTTATATACCTTTTACCTAACATGTACTATATTCTTCATTTTATTCCGTTTTTTACTCCTTTACTGGGCTTAATATATCACCCTTTTTTAATGCATGTCCTCACGTTATCTCATTCAATTCTATGTACGAAGGAATGGTGTTGTCATTTAAAAGATGTTTTTAGTAAAGATGTTGTGTGTTATGTTCTAAGTTGTTGTGTAATGTTCCAAATTTCCCAATACACTAGGCCTCTCAATCATTATAGTTGTTTTATGTTCAAGTTTATGTAATAAATCATGTTTATGTGTTTAATAAAGATTAGGGTTTTCATAAACAGTTTCATGTTCCATTTAGGCCGGATCAAGAACCAGACCATGTTGTTTGACTGTTAAAATTCTATGGGGTGTTAGGAAATTAAAGATATAATTTATATCATTTGAAATAGATTCAAAAAAACTTAATAAAGGTTCTAAATTCATTTACTATGAAATATAATGTTAAATGGGAGAAACTGGAAAAACTAGGGAAACGTTGATTTTTTAAAAACTATTGAAATGACCCACCATTTGATAAGTCACTATCATGAGTCACCGATGCAGCTTACCGATGGAGATTCACTAGCGTGACCTACATATGGTGATTCACTGATGCGAGTCATCGACATGACCTACTGATGGAGAGTCATTAATGTGAGTCACAGATGTTGAGTCATCGATGCAACCTACCGATGGTGAGTCACCGAAGTGAGTCACTGATGTGACATACCAATGGCGAGTCACTAAGGCAACCTACTGATGGTGATTCACTGAAGGGATCTACCAATATCGAGTCACCAAAGTGACCTACCGATAGCGAGTCACCGACACAACCTAAAAGTGGCTCATCGTCGAAACGACCTACTGATGGTGAGTCACCAACATGAATTATTGATGGCCAATCACCAACACAACCTACTTATAGCATGTCACCGATGAAACTCACTGATGCCACCTACCGAGGCCACATGAAGATTACACATATTGATTCCACCTACAATTAGAAAACTAGATTTTTGGAATACTCTTGAAATGAGTTAACTTTTCTCCTCAAACACCTCAAACATTGAATTTTGACAAGGTAATGGACTTGGGAGGTCAGGTCCATTATTACTAATTATTCAGTGGGTTAAAACAATATCTCTATGGTGTATCAACCATGATGGACTTTAGTAGATATGACGTAATATTTTGAAGCGTATCAAGGTATAAAGAGAGATTAGAGTTACCCAAAAATCATATGGTTTTTATAAGAAAGGAAATATGGAATGAAAAGTTTATTATAATAATAAAATCTATATATAGATGATGAGAATTATTACTCTATTTGAGAACTGTGGAAGTAAAAATTGACAGAATTATCTTTAGGGGATATATAAACTTTTTAAATGTAGAAAGGAATGCTATTAGGAAATAAAATGTTGAATTTATTAAAAGAAGAAGTTGGCCAATGGTGGAGAAAAAGGACCACATAATGCACAAACCACACACTAGTGATTCAAATTCAAGGAATATGTTAATTATACAAACTAATATATGAATTCAATGTTTAATAATAATTATAAATGTTATCATTCTCCAATTCCCAAAAAAATGGTAATTTTATGGGATAACTGTTACTAATATGGGTATGATAATGAAGTGGGGAAAGTTACCCTTACTATCCACTCTATAATTATCAATGTCATATTTGATTTGAGAACTACCCACTATTTATTATTTGATGAATTTGCTAAAGGTCACACAATACCATCTCAGTGATTATATGTTGAATTAACAGCTAAACCCCATAATGGTATGATGATTTATTCTTAAATAAATTGTTAATGTCATATTTAATTTTTTTGGGAATGTTGTTACTATAAATATTTTCATTCTATTCTAGTCGAAATTGATTTTATAGTCGGCATATATCATCATTATTTGTATAAATCCCACAACAATTATAAAGGAAGGGAAGTCATGTTTTATATTCCAAACTATTTAATGATCATATATAAGTTCTATGATAAATAATAACTTACAACTGAAATTATATCCTTTATTTTGGTCTTGATTCTTATTCAAATGGAGTGTTTATCTATAATGGTTGTGGAAACTCAACATCTATGATTTTCCTAATATCAATTTTTTCCTATAAGAGTTTCATTGTCTTCCTCCAAATTGTGAAGTCAATATTTTAGTATAACTCATTCATAGTTAAACACCTATTTTAAAGACTCTATATTGGATTCCCCCGATTGATTTTTTTTTTGAATTGAAGAACCAACATAATGAGAATCCAGATAAATGGTTTATTTAACCAAGTAAAAAACCATGGGGTGTATATGTTATTTTTGTTAATAAGATAAGTGGATCAATATTAATAATTTATGATTATAAAAAACTAAACTTGATCTCAAAAAAGAAATAGTATCATCTTCATCATATTGATTTTTTAAAATCAATATAGAGTAAATTAATATTTTCCCAAGATTGATCCTTAGTCTTGACACTATTAATTGAGGATAAAAAGTGAAAACATGCCAAAGATATCATTCTATATGATGTATGGGAACTGTGTAATTTTATTTATTCCATTTGGTCATAAAAATTACCCTTTCTTCATGGGTTTAAAGAAAATATTCTTTAGATATTACCCTGACTAGTTTGTGGTAGTATTTATAATTTATATGATTATATATACCCAGATTAATTAAGATCTTCAATAAATCCTAATAATTTTTCTAGAGACCTTAAAGAATGATATTTTTTATGAAATATTTAGCTTGTTTTAATTTTGGATTCATAAATTTTTACTTTTGTGTCATTTAATCTAAAGAGTGCGCATATCGGTGGATCCATTAATGCTATAAGTTATTGAACGTTGGCCCAGAAAAACCATGGTGGTTGAGATCGATTATTTTATTGTCCATATGTGTGTAATTGATGATTTTTGGAGAATTTATCTTGGATATATAATCTATACATCATGGTAACTTGTAAGGGAGAAAAGTTACCTAGGATTGATGAATGTGAGGAAAATTACAATAAAATAATGAAAATGATAGTAAAAAACATATTCATACACTACTATGTAATGGAGAAGGGTTTTTTATCTTTAGTGGTGCCTAAAAAAGAAACTAGGAATAATCCTTTTGAAAAATGATATAGTTATAGATTATGCCTCATGGAAATTGAATTTTGATGTGAAAAATTACCCAACATATGATTTGGAGTTAGTCATGGAAATTTTTACATTAATAATATCGAGGAATTATATTTATTGAGATATTGTTGACATATATATTTAACCTAAAATATTAATGTATATATTGACTTTGAAGGTGTTGAATATGTTCCAGGGAAGAAGGATGATGTTGATTGAAGATTATGACTACTCAACACACTACCACATCCTGAAGAGAACAAGGTGGATGATTCATTTAGTTGAAATTATTATGCTAGCATATATATAATGAGGTTAGAAAAGGTCAAATATTTCAGGATTTTTAATGGATGGACATAAAAATATTGATAGAATGCAAAAACTATTATTATTCATAGAAGTGTGTGCAACAAACTATCAATGTAAATTTAAAAGTGGTATGGAATTAATATTTTGAATTGAAAAATATACTATTAAATGTTAATGAGAATAACATTTATTTTATAGAATAATAAGGACAAATAATTATGTATGTGTTCTTTCCCAAAATGTTTTAATGGATTTGTTAAATGAATCTCATTGTTCATCATTCTCTATTCATCCTATAAGTACATTTATTTATCTAGATATAAAATAGAATTTATAGTGGAAAATATGTATAGATATATTGTTGAGTTTGTATCTGTATTATTGGTATGTCAGCATGGTATGGTTGACAGACATGTGTCTATGGGGATATTACAACCATTACCCATACCATAATGAAAATGGGAAAGCATCATCATATATTTATTTCATTGGACTCCCAAAAGGTCATAATAAATATGGGTTTTCGTCAATCTCCTTATGAAGTAAACACATATATTTTGCATTAGATAATATTTTACATCTGAAAAACATTCCAGAATATACAATACGAATATGGTTAGGATTCATGGACTACCACATTCTATTATATCTGAATGGGACCCAAGGTGTACATTAATGTTTTCGAAAATTATTTAGTAAGATATAGATTCAGTTTTTTGTTTCAGTATTACTTATCATCCGCTAATAAATGCATAGTCTCAAAGAACCATTCAAACATTGTGGGATATGATGATGTCTTTTTATATGGATTTCAAAGGTGTTCTAGATTAGCACATGCCGACACTTGATATTTCTTATAGTAATAGGTTTCACTAACGAATTAAAAATGCACCCTATGAAACCATATATGGAAATACGTATATAAATGTAACATTATGGGATGAATTTGTAGAGATACTGATATTGGAACATGGTCTAGTTGGGGAAATTGTTGAGAAATTCTTGTTCATTCAGTAGCACATCAATACATGTCAAAGTCAATAGAAAGGTTATTATGAAAATCATCAATAAAATAAATAATTTTAAGTTGGTTAAAATTTATTCGTATGAATTTATTTATATAATAAGGTAATGTAAGTAAAAATGAAATGAAGTCTAATACCTATGAAAATTGGCCCCATCAAGATTCTTGATTTTTTTATGGATGGTAGCATATGTGATGACCCAAAATTATATAAAGATAAATTTCCTTATTTAAATTATTTCATATGTTATTAATCACATAAAATCACATGGAGAACAAAAAAACATTATAAATGACGAATGAATGAAATAAGAAGTATATCTAAAAATTAAGAAGCCTATACCTATGGAATAATATGTTGACCATTTGAATATTATTATTACAATTATGAATAGTAATTCGGCCTATAGAAGAGTGACCTCACTTATGATAGTATAAATCATATTTATGTATCTTATAAATGATGATATGGTATATTTATTTAAGGGAATAAGTAAATACATGTTTTAGAAATGATAAATTAAGTATTCTTATTTTTGGGAAATTTAAATGTTTCTTTACACTTTTATAATTAATGTAATAATTTTAAAGAAAAATTATTTTCATAAAATATATTCACAAATTAAAATTTTGTTCTCTTAAGATTATAATACAATTTTATTCTTCCTTAATTATTTTTTCAATGTGTCATAAAGTTATTTAAAATTTTAAAATCAGTATTTTATGAATAAATGATGATTTTAATAAAAAAATATTTTTTTATATTTAGATCATTATTTCGATCAAATTGAGTCTATATTTGATATCTACAAGTTGAAAAATGGTTAGGGTATTGTTTTTTGGATTTTTCTAAAATAGTTGAAATAATAGTGAATAGTTACAGTATTAAAAATTATAAGTAAATAAATGAATTTTTGGGTCATGGTTGCATCATGGATAATGTAAGCGATCATTATCTCGAAGTCACATTCTCTATATACTTTACATAGTAATTATAATTTATATAATTGATATTCATAGGCCAAAATAGTAAACTACTGAATATAATAACCAAAAACATCTCTCTACTCACATTATATATGCCCCTATTTCCAATGCATTTGGTCAGGGTGCAACTCTTTATGCATATTGATGCTCACATATGGCTGCATTGTATCCCTCATTCACACTTTACAAATCTGGTGACCTTCATCACTTTTTTAGGGTTGTTTGATACATAATCTAAACAAGATTATGGGAAGATGGTTCATCCTTTTGTGGATTCCTCCTATGAACTCATTTACTTGTTTGAGTCCCCCTCAGGGATTAAGGTGTTGTTCAAGAAACCCATTTATAATGCCATATATTTGGGGAAAATGGATAATTACATTTCTTTTTCTTTGAACATTCAATGGTTCATGTTAGGGGAAAGACTTATGTTAGGGGGTAGTCAAACTGGGAATCGATGGCATGTCTAGACGCTAAAACACAGGAACACCTATATTCTTCCTCATTAGAGGGATTCCTTAGAGTATAGAAACTTGAGGATTACCACATCATTCAGGGGGTATCAAATTCCAGAGGCATGTCTTTGAGGATCTCCTCGACTTCCCATGTTTAACATGGGGTATGCAGTGAGTTTAACATCAGGAAGAGATGTATCAAAAAGATCATAACAGTTGTGAAAGTTGATCATATGGGCACATCATTAGGAAGGATCACATGGAAGGTTTAAAAAATGTACAGATCGGAACGCCCAATGAGGATGGACCCATGAGTGGTTTGTAGCATGAAGGGAAGGTTTCACACCATGAAGGCTGACCTGAACTCCACTTAGTGTGGAACATAATGATGGGGGGACACTAGATGTATCGTCCTAGTTCTAGAAGCCACCCAGAGGATCCCCATACTCGATTGGTCACATAGCCTCAAGAAAATTATCCTGAACGCCAGAGGCTCCCTACTAGTAGTAAAGGCCTTGTGTGTGATAGTGGGGAAACAATTCCTTCACTGGAAGAGTATCACAGCAGAAGTGAAATATATATCAATATAAAAGAAGTAGTCAAAATTGCAATAAGTAATTAGCAGAAGAAAGAAATAGATGGATAACACATATATTAATGATACATGATATATATTTCATGGAAAGAATCCAAACAAGTCACCATGATGGAATATAGTAATAACCAAAGTAAAAAAAGAAAATAGATGAACTCCCCAGTGTCACAAGCCTTAGCTTGGTACCATGATCTCTAGCTCCTTATCAGTCAAGTACCTAAAGCAGAATGGTGGTATCCCTTGTCTATACCTGCAACAATATAATCTGTTTGGGCCCAAAAGCATGACCCAAACAAGGTGTGAGATGAATCCTTGTAGGAAACCACCAAAAGATCAATGCATAATAGTCAGTGAATATATATGTTAGGAAATAAGAAAAAAGGGGCTCTAAACTAGGAAGTACTCAAAAGTGAACAATCCTTCAGTTCAATTTCATTCAATTCCAAATATCAAGTAAGTAGATAATTATAAATAGGTAACCCTCTGGGAAGTATTTAGAGCCTAACACCTCTAGTCCATCCAAAACAAACACAAGAAACACTCTATTAAATACACATAGTCTAATCCCTCTAGTTCAGCATTAACACATACTCTCTGAGGAAGCACTCACTGTCAATTCCTCATATTGTCTCATATCGGTATCTAATAGGAACTCTAGGGAAGCACTAAATTTCCAATTCCCCCTGTGTACCACACCGAGGAACTACAGACACCCTAAATAAGCACTTACATCAATTCCCCATATTTTCTTGCATCGTAATAGTAATATTGACACTCTGGAGAAGCCCTTAACTTCCACTCTCCCTATTGGTTACTGAACAGTATCTCATGGCACTGTTTAAGTCAATCATGCAAAATGATATATAACAACCAAATTATACCTCAAGAACTACTTTGTTAAATAGTCTATAGCATAAAAACATGTCAAATAAATAATATTACTCAATCCTATCAGCACAAGGAAGGGAAAGCAAGAAGCCTAACAAGCTATGTAAGACCAAACAGTCATAAGAAATACAAGCATGGTCAAGACATACAAAGCATAAAAATTGACCCTATTCTCATTTAATTGACCTCTACGCAAGCATATAAATAATATCAGGCAATAACATGGTCAAATATGTAAACATGAAATACCCTGAATGGGTATTGGGAACTCACGAACATATAACTACAATACTATCGACGGAATGGCACAAACCACCTACCTCAGCATTGTACAATCGATATAAGTAAACCTCAAGACTTGAATCACCCAAGAACACTGCAGATCTATAAAATCATCTAAAAAGTTTAAGCAAAGATAATCCTTGAAAGATGAGGAATCAGGAAATGAAGATCTAGAGGAAGGATGAGCTTATAGTGGTGATCCCAACACAATTAACGATGGTCAAATTGGAGAAGGGATGCTCGATCAGGGGATCTGGAAAAGATTATCATTGTATGGATGCTCTCAGTCGAAGAAGGTGAAGAAGAAGATAATTCTAAAAATTAGATGCCACCCCGGTCTATTTAATGAAATAAAAACAAATTACAAGGTGTGTACTGTATATGTACATGGAATGTACTTTCCTTAAATGGCCACTGTATTAGGTGGTCCCCAAGTCACCACACATGGCCATGTGCATGGTCATTACACGGCCAACACCCAGCTACCCGTGGTAACCGAGTACACGGTGTGTACTCATAAAGTACACCACATGTACTTACGAAATTTATAAAAGATCATATTTTCCACAAAAACACTAGAAATTGGAAAAAAATACCTGAAAGAAGATCCAGGTTCATACAAATGTCCCCCCTTAAAAAAATTTGACTCTGAATTTTCCTAGCAAGGAAGCATGGAAGAAAAATCCTGGACCTGCTCTGGCCACTATGATCGTACTCCAGCCTCCCTCTCCAAGGTTTCATCGTGTACTCCCCCATGCTTCCATAGCACTCATACCGGAGGAATATACCATCCACGGAGAACATTCATACATCGATCAACAATCCAGATAGGATGCTCCTCTAAAGATGCATCGACCTCTAACTCGACCTCCATGGGTTGAAAAACATAAGATGGGTCTAATAAGTATCATTGAAGCTGAGAATCTTGTAAGAAGTCATGAATATCCTTGTACCTCTAAGGTAACTACAAACAATAAGCAACGGGCCCAACTCTCTCCAACACCTCAAACGACCCGACATACCTCAGTGACAACTAACCCTATCTCTTAATACTCTTATGTCCCAACCTTTGGGTGAAATGAACGAAAACCTAATCTCTAACTTTGAACTCTAGAGGTCATCTTTGTTGATCAACATAAGACTTATGTTAAGTCTGTGTCGTATCCATCCTCTTCTGAATCAACTCTAACTGCTTAGTGGTCTCCTGGAAAAGACGAGGTCCCATCATTGCTACCTCTCCTACCTCTATCCAACATAAGGGTGATCGGCATTTCCTACTGTACAGAGCCTCATAAGGTATTATCTGAATAGTTTCTTTAAAACTATTATTGTAGTCAAACTCCACAAGTGGTATATGCTTCTACCAAGAACCTCCAAAATCTAGGATGCATGCTAGAAGCATGTTCTCAAGCAACTAAATTGCACGCTCGGACTGGCCATTTTTCTGGGGAGGGTATACCATACTTAGAAGTACCTATGTACCCATGGCCTTATGTATCCCCTACTAAACCTAAGAAGTAAAATGTGTGTCCCTGTCTGAAACAATGGAGTGTGAAACTCCATGTTAATGAACAATATTTCGGATGTAAAACCTTCCCACCTCATCAACACATAAGGTATATTTGATCAGTAAAAATTGACCAACCTTCGTGAGTCTGTCAATAAAAACCCATACTACATTATTCCCTCGAAGCGACATCGGTAAACCTATCATGAAATCCTTCGTGACATCGTTCCACTTCCACTTGGGGATTGGTAACTACTACAAAAGATAGGTTGGTTGTTGATACTCTGACATCACTTTTTGACCAGTGGAGCACCTCATGAAAAAACTTGCAACATTTCTATTCAATCCTAGCCACCAATACTGTCTGTGTAGTTCACGATAAATCTTTGTCACACTAGGATAAACTACCCAAACTGAGGAATGAATGTCCAACATCATCTCCTCATGTATGTCTATTGACACCCATAAGAACCCATGAAAATGCAAGATCTCATCCTCTACTATTGTCTATCTAGGAATAGGGTCCTATCCGGACACACTCTCCCACAGTTTAGGCCTTCTGAATCTGATAGCTGCCTCATTCGCACTTTATCAAGTAGAGTAGAGGTAACAGCTATAGAAGGTAGAAATGGCTGCCCCTGTCTGTCATGCACCTCAAAATGCATCTCTGAGAACAGAGCCATAAACTTCCATTCACTATTGGAATTCTAAAATGTTTGTATCTGAGTCCTCCAGCTCAAGGCATCAGCCATATCATTTCCTTTCCTAGGCATTTTGGCAAGATCAATGTCAAAGGACTGAAGGTACTCAACCCACCTTCACTGTCTCAAATTTAGGTCAAACTGATTGAAGATATACTTGAGACTTTTTTGGTCAGTGAGAACCATGAAATGCTCTCCTAGTATATAATGTATTCAACTGCGTAAATCATGAACAACTACAGCCATCTCGAGATCCTATGTCAGTTACTTCTTCTCATTTGACCTCAACTACTAAGACCCATATGAAATGACTCATTCCCCCTCCATAAGCATTACTCCTAGCTCGATAATTGATGCATCACAGTACAAATTATAACACATTCTCGGCACTGGAAATACTAGTATCTAGGAAAAAGACAACATTCCCTTCAATTCTGGAAATTTTGATTCACTAGAATCTGACCACAAGTACATCACACTTTTCTTATTCATGACCGTCAGTGGTGCTGCTAAGTGTGAAAAGTCCTGTATGAAACGTCTATAGTTACCAACCCGCCCTAGAAAACTTTTTACGTCAAAGGAATTCTTTGCCTTATCCCTGGAAATTAATTCCCTCACTTTCTCGGGGTCTACATATACTCCTATCTCTGAGATAAAATCACCCTTGAAATGAAACGGGTCCATCCAAAAGTGGAATTTTGAGATCTTAGCAAAAATTTGATGCCCTCTCAGTGGACAAAAAATGATCTCAATATGGGTAGCATGGTCATGTCGAGTATGAGAGTGCAACAAGATATCATCCACAAAGACGACGATTAAATAATCCGAGTATATATGGAACACTCGGTTCATCAATTCCATAAGAACTATAGGCACGTTCGTAAGACATAACAACATATCCACATACTCTTATAGTCCATACCTACTCCTAAAGGATATAATAGGTACATGTCATGGTCTAACACACAAATGATGGTAATGGAATATTAATTTAATCTTTGAGAACACCTAGGATCCTCGAAGTTGATCAAAGAGATCATCAATCCTTAGTAAGGAGTATCAGTTATTTACCATTAACTGGTTCAACTTCTTATAATCCACACAATGTTAAGAGTACCATCCACCTTCATTGAAAATAGGATGGTCAAACCCCACAGAGAAGTACTGGGTTGGATAAAATCCTTTTCAAGCAACTCCTCCAACTGCATATTGATCTCCAGTAACTCTAGTGTAGTCGTCCTATCATGAGGAATGGATAATAGTGCCACCCCTGGAACATGATCAATAATAACGTCCACCTCCTGCTCCAGAGGAAAACCTGAAAAGTTCTTTGGAATGAAATCTATGAAACAATCTACCATTAGAGGAAATTTCATCTTCAAAATCCCTCAAGTCATACAGACATAGACTAGCAATTCGGGTTGTAACTCCTCCCAACCCCTGATGCTCGGGTCCCTCTCTACTCACTTGGACATCCCATTCACCCTTGTGAAGAAACGATCTGCCCTCTGGTGATGTGAAACTCACCCTACAGTGAAAGAAATCGACAACTACCTAGAAGGGAACTAAACAGTCCTTTATGAGAATGAAATCATAGCCTTCCATCTCTATGAAATAGAGGTCACATAAGAAGTGACACTAACCAACCTCTAGATGGAACTCCTTGCAGTATCATACACTAGCCATTTTTGTCCCCAAAGGATTTGCTGATGTCAAGATATCAATAGAAAAAAAGATAAAGATGCCAAGGCTCTCCACAATAGTAATAGATATAAATCTATTGGAATCCCTAATATAGAAAAGGGCATAAGCTAAAATTGAGGAAACTATGATCGTACATCGTACTACTGAGGGTTGGGATCCTACTCTTGCAGGGTCTGCTCCATCTCAAATGTCTGACATGCACCATGGCCCTGCGACCCTTCCTGAACACACTGAGATGATCCGCCCTATTTTCCATGAAATCCTGGTGACTGGATACCATGACCATGAACTCTACCTCAGCCTGAACTACCGAAGGAACTCACGTTCCCAACCTAATGGGAAACTGGGGGTGCTGCTCCCAAACAAGAAGTCATAGAAGAACCCATGTCACTATTAGTAGGAGAGATGATCTAAAAGAAGCACTGAATATGTCCCATCTTTCTACATGATTGGAACTCTACTGGGTATCTCGGGAAATGTGGACTCATATGCCCACTCTTTCTGCACTAGTAGCACACCACCTGGCTACCAGATGAACTATCCCTCCATGGATCCCCACATGTAGATTCTCTACAATGCTTCATGCTATCAGTAGGAGGGATACCAACTCTGGATGTTGAACTATGTTGGATCATCACTCCAAAATCCCTCAGATTGCGCTCAGTGATTAGCACCTAGTTGACTATAGAAGTTATGGAAGTCAAACTAAAGATGTTCACCAGAGATCGGATGTCGTTCACAACACCATACTCAAACTTCCTTTCCAGAAATAACTTATCTACTTTTGGAATAGGTATGAATTTCTACAGATCTGTGAAGCGGGAAGAATACACTATAAAAAAGAGTACCCTGCTCCAGAATCATGAACTCTTGGGCTCGATCGGCCCTCAATGTCTCTAGGTAGAAGTAGTCATAGAAGGCATGCTGGAACTCATCCCATTCCATAACCTGCTGGCATCCAGTCTGTGAGATAACATCCCACCATATCTTGGTGGAGAGCCAAAGCATGTATGTAGTGAGCATCACCCACCTCTTGGGAGGAAACTTCAGATGGTCGAAGATTGATAGCATGGATTCTAACCACAACTCTGCATCCTAAGGTCCTCCTTCCCCTGTGATGGTGGGCGGATTTTGGTGCTGAAAAACTCACATCAACACTACCATAGAAGGTGTAGGATGTGGTACTCCTTAGAAGGTCTCCATGAAACTCATGAAGACCTCTCAGAATAATACATCAACACCTATATCCGAGATAACGACTGGTGCCAAGACTGGCACAATTGGAGGATCTGCTGGTATTCCCTGATCATCCATATCTAATGTCTGATCACTACCTTGTAACTAGTGAACAATTGGAGGACAACATAGTGTCATGTCTCTACAAGGACAAGGGAAAATCCTAGATCAATATTTTTAAGGACAGAAACTGGATGTGTAAGAAAGGAACAAAAGAGAGAAAGCATTCAAAATTTTCAAAACATGGATACCCTGTATGTATGATGCATAAACAGTGTGCTCTTTTAAGCCGTCAAAAGGGTGTGTTATTCTTCCAACCTAGGTCGTGTAACACCCCATACACATGATGTGTTGTCCTAAACCACAACATGTACTTGAATCCCTTTTCCCTTCCCGAGTTATTCTAAACTACTAAGCCACACGGTTCTCCAAGAACAAGACTACATGGCGTGTTAGTGTCAGACATGTCGTGTACTAGATAAACTTTACCAACTTGAGTTTTAATTCAGATGGATGGTTACACAGCTTACTCTGCCCGACGTGTTTATTCCAGAAATGAAGTGTACTAGAAAGGATTCAGCAACCCTTATTGTTCTCTACATGACCCGATACGTGGGATCCACTACATGGCATGTTTAAAAATGACACGACATGTATAACTATGATTTATCCATTTGTGTCATTAGTTACACGGGTGGAAACATGGTCTACACCACATGGAATGTACATGGGGTACACGGCGTGTCCCACCAATATTTCCCAACCCCATGTTTCTCCCCACACAGTCAGTAACATGGTTAGATACTACACAGCATGTACATACAGTACATGGTGTGTACTTAAGAAAAATAGGTTTTTCCAAAATAGAATAACACACATCGTGTGTGTCCAAAATTACATGTCGCGTATTATAGGTTTTTCCAGACATGTAGCCTCAGAAACTACTCCAGATCCCAGAAAAAAACAAAAAGAAAAATTAATGTGCCAAATTCTGATTCGTGGGGACTCATACTCCCTGAGAATCAAAGGTTGGCATATTTTACAAGTCATATACAAGGAAAACAAGGCAATAATCCACCAAATTTTGATCCATGAGGTCCCATAGCACCTCAAGAACCAAATATGGTGTTCATTCTTACAAAACATTTCAAAATTTAATACCCTATCGAACAATAGGTATTTTAATCAAAGCATCTATCACAATATCATGCATATCTAGCACATCACCTATCACATCAACATTCAATTACTAATTCACCATAAATGAAATGGAAATAATGCATGACATGTGATTCATATCAAGTGCCTATATTATGAATTAGATGGAATGCCCTCATCTCATCGGGTTGTAATAGAAAAATAAATTCAATATTATCAATAATAATAGCACATAACATGTGAATAAATTAATGGTGAAATCAAATCAACTGTATAATTTCAAAACAAGAAAAAATAGCAATAACAAGTTAAATTGGCTATTCCCTATACACGAGTTAGCTACTATTAGGCACAACTTATTACCAAGTACTTATTTATTCTTATCCCTGGCTATAGGCTCCAAAAAGTAATTCAAGAAGAAATAATTCCTCTAATAGCACTTTCTAATGTCCCTGTTCTGGAAGCCACACCAAGGCGCCCCGTACCCGTTTGGTCACATGGCCTCATGTGAATTTCTCTGAAATCTAGAGGTTGCCGACTGGAATCGAGAGCCTTGGGAGTGATAGTAGGGAAACTAGGCCCTCATTGGAAGAGTAACACAGTAGAAGTAAAATAGATATCAATGGTGGAAGTAGTGAATCATGCAATAAGTAATCAGCAGAAGTAAGAAACAATTGGAGAACACATATACAAATGATATATGATAAATATGTCTAGGAAAGCATTCAAAAAAGTCACCATGTTGAAATACAGTAATAACTAATGTAAAAAAACAAAACAGATAAACTCCTTAGTATTTCAAGCCTCATCTTGGTCCCCTGCTCTCTAGCTTTTTAGAAATCAAGTACCTGAAGTAGAATGGTGATTTCCCTTATCTATACCCACAACAATATAATCTGTTTGGGCCCCAAAGCATGACCCAAACAGGGTGTGAGATGAATCCCTGTAGGAAACCTCCCAATGAACTTTGCCTAATAGTCAGTGAATATATATATAAGGCAATATGAAAGAAGAAGCAATAAACAAAGAAGTTATCAGAAGTAAATAATCCTTGAGTTAAATTTCAATCAATTTCCCATATCAAGTAAGAAGATAATTATGAAAAGGTAACCCTCTGGGAAGTACTCACAGCCTAACCCCTTTGGTCCAACCAAAACAAACACAATAAACCCACTAGGATGTGAACACAATCTGACCCCTCTGATTTAGGTTTAGCACAGACTCCTTGAGGAAGCACTCAAAATCAATTCCCCCTATAGTCTCGTATCGATAACAAATAGGTGTCCTGGGGAATAACTCAACATCTAATTCCCAATGTGACCCACATTGAGGAAGTAAATAAACATTGAGTAAGCACTTACATTTATCTCCCCTTTGGTCTCACATCATAATAGTAAAAAAACACTTTGGAGAAGCCCTCAATGTCTATTCTTCCTATGGTTTACTACACCAGGTTCCCATGATCCTGTGTAAGACAATAGAGAACAACGATATATAAAGGTGAAATTAAACCTCAAGAACTACTTGTCTAAATAGTCTATAGCATTATATCATTTTAGATAAATAATATTACTACATCCAATCAACACTAGGAATGGAACGAAAGTAGCCTAATAGGCTAAGCAAGACCAAGACGGTCATAAACAATACAAGCATGGGAAAGACATCCATAGGAAAGAAATTTACCCTATTCACATTAAAATGACCTCTACTCAAGTATATAAATCATAGTAAGCAATAAAAGGGTAAAATCCGTACACACACAACACCCCAAAATAATTATTGGGCACAATTGCACATATTACTCAATGTCTATCTACGAAAAGGTACAGACCACCTAACTCAGCATTATAAGATCAATATAAGTGAACTTAAAGAGTTGAATTTACCAGGAACACCTTATATATACAAAAATGTCTAAAATGTTTAACCAAAAATAGCCCTTGAAAGAGGAGGAATTGGGAAATGAAGATCTAGAAGAAAGATGGGCTTGCCGTGGTAATCCCAACGCAATCAATGGCTGTCAATCAAAGAACAGATGCTCGATCGGGGGCTTGGGAATATATCAGCATTGTAGGGACACTCTCAGTAGAAGAAGGTGAAGAAAAATATACTTATTCCAATTATACATGACCCCGGTCCATTTAATGAAATAAAAACAAAGTACACAGTGTCTACTTTAAAAGTACATGATGTGAACTGGCCTTAACCAGCCCCTGTATTAGTCGGTCTCCATGTCCCCACAGAAGGTCGTGTGCATGGCCATTACACATCCAGCACCTAGCTCCCATGGTGACCAAGTACATGGCGTGTACTCATAATGTACCCGACATGTACTTATGAAATTTCTAGAAGCTCCTCTTTTCCTCAAAAACACCAAAAAAAGGAAAACATACCTAAAAAACATCCGGGTTCTTACACTAGTTTTTACCATTGGCTTGGATTGATCCTTAGGGAGGCTTCCTATGTACCATGTGTAGAAGATAGGAATCAAAACCCAAGTTGTCTAAGGGGATGATTTGAGACTTACAAAATGGTAAGATTCCCTTCATAAGAGGATCAATTTTTGTTGGATGAATATGATGTGTGGAAGTTATTCATGGTTAGCTATCGGAGTGATGTTAGGAGAAATTAATATGTGGGTAGCCTGCACTCACTAGGATGTGGTGTCCCATGTCATAATTTGGATGGTTGATGGTTAATTTGAACGAAGTAGGGGAAATTAAATGGGTGGAACTGACATGAAGATAATGACATTAGGCTTGAAACTTAGGGGAGGTTTCCTATGTATCCTAGTGGCCAGGAATCAAAGGCAATATAGTTCGTGAAGTGGGGTGATAAGACACCTAAGGAGGCAGCCTGTGATAATGGAAGACATAGATAGGGACATAAATTAAATTTAACCTTAGTGTCATGGAAAGATCTTCTCATGGGGAAATGCTCGATTAAAAAATGAGGATGGGAAATGGGTGATGCGATTGAACCTCAGAGAGGCTTCCTACATACCCTATTTGAAAGGAAGAGATCAAAATCCACTTAGTTTTGGATGGGGTCATAGAATTGGGTTTACATAATAGATTGTGACCTAGATAAGTATTAGGGGTTTACATGTGTATTGAAACCCATCGCAAGAGGATCAATCATTATTAGAGGATTATGGTGATATGTTGGGATTTTTCATGGATGGCTTCCTGGGTGGATGGATCAAAATAACTCGGATAGATGGATTTGGAATATGTGTCCCAAAAGGAAAGATTTCTCATCAGGATGCTACATCCCTAGAAGAAGGTACTAGAGTTTACGAATGGATAGGGTTGAACCTCAAAGAGGCTTCCGACATAGCCAAAAGGAATCAAACCCCATGTAGTTTGGAATGAGAAAGGGGCTCAAAGTTTAACATCACGTGGGAAGAATGTGAGATGACTTGAAATAGTCAGAAAAATAGAATGTGGGTAATACTGGACGTAATCCTCTAAGTGGATTCCTACGTAATTGTTTTAGAAGGAAGGATTCAAATTACCCATTGTTTAGTATTGTGGTATTGAATTGTGGCATACAAAGTGGACATCAACCTGGAGATGTTCTAGGGGAATATTCATGGTTAGTGACCCATTGACTGAGGATCACACTTTATTGTATGAGTATGGTCAAGTTTTGGGCTTATGTTTGGTTAGATATTGGGGTGGATGGATCAAAACCCCATGAATAGATAGATCTAGGAGATGTGTCCCAAAAAGGGAATATTAAACATTAGGAGGGAAAATACCTAGAATGGATCACTAGAGTTTACTATTGGTTGGGGTTGAACCTTAAAGATGCTTCTTACAAACCCAAAAGGGATCAAAATCCATGTAGTTTAGATGGAGAAAGGGGCCCATATTTTATATCATATGGGGATAAAGTGAGATTATGCGAAATAGTAAGAAAAGATGGAATGTGGGGAGTGAGGGGTTAGAATCATGGAGAGGCTTCCTACATATCCTATTTATAAGGAAATGATCAAATTCAATGTAGTTTGTTAAGGAGGCATAGGTATTACACGTGGCTAGTTTCACAAATTCGTGTTGGGTATTATGCATGTTTATCATCCTAGTGTGGATTTCTTGGTCACTGTTACTCTAGGCCCACATGATTGTTGATCATTGTGTGAAACAAGAGATAAAATTTGACATAACAATTGTGTCCTGAAAGGTGTAGCCCTGAGGGATGGCGTGGGGATTATGAATGGATAACATCCTAGTGAGATTGAGATTGGGACTTACATTCTATGGGAGGCATGAAGAGAAATTTCAAGGCTCATATAGATATTTCATGAGGTTCACTTGGGGAAAAGACCAATGGGAGAGAGTGACAAGAGGGTTCTAGTGCCCACTCACCATCTAGTCCTTTTGAAACATTCCACGCATGTAGAAATCAAAATTTAAAATCATGTGTTTAGGAAGTTGGTGTGTGTTAGTTTAACATCTATTAGGTCGGATGATGTACACTCACTCCTCACCTCTTGGACATACATGATTGGCTGCATTTGACCCTTGGGTAAGGGATGAAATCAACAATTGCTTTAGGGATTGAAGTTAAAGTGATATAAATTTTGGGGTCCATGTTTGTGTCACTATGTGAAAAATAAATATTTTTTAGTGTACCTATCTCAAGTTGTATTAGGCTGGGAAACACAATGTGAGACACCACATGAGGGACCATGAAATAACTACATGATAGCATGGAGGTCCACATATAAGAACATCATGCAAGGTATGAGTTTTGTGCACAAGAGGTTCTCAAACATGTTTCCTTGGTGTAGAAAACCCATGGAGTCAATAGGAAGGGGCACACACAAGATTGAATATGTACATGTAAAATGTGGGGTCTTGAGAGAATGTGTTACTACACAAAGGGTAATCCTTAGGTGCTAAAGAGTCCTTTTACTTGCACTTCCCTTGGGAAAAATGGGAATGGGTGTGGATTAAACCCTTGCGAGCCTACCCAAGGGTAGACCCAAGGGGGACCTATTACGTTAGATCCAATAACCTGACATTATTACTTGTTTGAAGTCACGGAAGGGGTTTTCTTACGTGCATGAGAGTAATGATTCAGATTGTGGAGTGTTCTATTTGAAAAGGATGGGGTTACCTTCTATTTATGGGAAAATTCTTAGTGACAGCACATAAGAAGGCTGACGTGGAAGAGGTTGGTTGACCACACATTGGGTGGACAAGAGTTTTGTTCAACAACAGATTTGTTGGGTGTAAGCTTGTAGACATTCACGCACATTCCTTTTCCATTGTTGGGAGGTTGGGTTGAAAGATAACCTTTGACATCACATTGGGCATGAATTCCCCTTACGCACATCCCTCAGTATTGCATGAAAGTATCAAATCTTACACGCATCTCACTTTTGGTCCTTGGGCTTGTTCAGAAAGCCTAATTATTGCTTCAAGTTTCTAGACTTTTCCCATCTATGGAATCAAGTGGAATTATGTGGCAAAAAATGCCTCCCCTTAGAATGTGATATGAAAGAGGACCTCAAGGATGGGTTATGAGGGAAATGTCGAAGGGAGATATGTGTCTGAGGGCATGTGCATAAAATTTACAATATATATTATAAGACTCCTTATATTCACGTTGAAGACCAGGTACATCCATATCAATACATGGAATCCCAAGGCAGTGCACCATGACATTCTGTACAACAAGCAATTCAATCTCTTGTGCATAAGTCATCAATTTCTGCACAGAAGAACCAACTTTGGTCATTTCCTTATTCACAACATTCATATCATGCGCACTTCAGACATAACCATATTTTTAGTATAAAATGTCACTTCTTGTGCACAAATTCTAGTTTTGTGCACCGAGCATAAATTATTTATGGGGAGTCCTATAAATATCTATAAAAAACCCAACATGGTTGGTGAGTAGACTGATGTATATAGGGAGGCCTCATTCACCTCTTTTTCTTCATGATGGCCTAAAATCATTAAAAACCCCAATATTTACCATGTGAGAAGGGTGATACCAGATAATAATATTCTCCTTAGCATGATGGATCATGTTTGTAGGATTATGTCATGATCAGTAACATCCTACTATGGAACTGTAGTATGCTGGTGGAATTTTCAATTACGTGCTTTGAGACAGACACACCATAGTCCTGAGAGATGTTCGAGGATAATTGTTTTAGGTATAACATCACAAATAATGTACACACTACTGGGGATACCTAATCAATAATTGTGCATGATCTAAATATGAAAACCTTTACAATAATGGGGGGAGAACTGGTGACTGAGTGATTTCAAACCCATTATGCAAGCACTTTCCAAAGCAGCATCACTAACAAGAGAAAGGGATAGTATTAGGGCTCAGACCTGAGGTTTGGAGTGAAGTATACTAGTGTAGGGACATGATTGTTTTGGGTGTTCCAAACATGTGAGGAATTTTCAGAGGATCTTCAACACCTCATGTTGTTTGAAGCCATGAATAGATACCAGTTTCATTTCTATGATTAGTTGGACCTGCTACTAGAGTTCTTCAATTGATGGTCTCCCAACATGAAATGTTCCACCCCCACCATGGGGAGGTTGGTATCTATATATGGGGCATTCTCTTAATTGGATACATTCCTCTAAAAGGGGTTCAATATGATGAGTTCCTACTGATAGAGAGCATCCGAGGAGATAAAACATGGAACCCCATATTCACATGGAACCTACTAGACCTAGTGAAGGAGAGGATGAGAATCGACTGTATCCTTAGAGACTTATCCAACCTAGGAGGGTTCAGCCTATTCCTCAAGAATGATAAGGTTTTTGGGATGCAAGGCTGATGGATCAGTTCCCAAATGCATCACAAATGGATAAGGAATGATTATATTTGGTGATCTTGGAAGCATGGGATTACCACTCTTTGGGAATCAGTGTGAATGAAATTTGGGACCCACGTGTATGATGTATTGGTTTCTCTGCTTCCTTCTTTAGTAGGTGGACACTTCCGGTGAAGGACTTGAGGATGGGGGTTCATCTAGGGAAAATGGTGATGGTCGAGATCATGGAAGCTCACAACATTGTTAATCTCAATGTGCATATACTGTGTTGGCAATACAACATTCTAGGGAACATTTCAAGAGGATGTTTTCCCATGAGAATATATGGACAATTCCAAATCATCCATGGTTGGTTCATAGTGAACGTCAGAGGATGTGATTTGAAAATGACATCTATCCTCCAGGCGATGGCCTTCGACCATCTCTACTGAATCTTGATAGGGTTCACCAACTGACGATCAATAAGGAAGATATCAATCTTTGGATTGGTAACCATGAAAACATCAACTTCCACCCATTCCACACCCTGGTCAACCAAATGGTGGATGAACTTACGGGCAAACAATAGCATAGGGAGTACCCATAGAGTATCAAGGGAAGTGTACTAGTTTTTCACATCGATGGAATGTTATTTTTTATCCCTATGTTCCATTGCTATTTTCCAGATTGTTCGGGTGCCTACAACAGATTCCGATGAAAGTGTATGCAGAGGTTTGTGAAGAGAATCACCATTTCATCCTTCTCTAGTTGAGGATCATGTTTACAACCATTGGATTTGGTTGAATAATCTCACTACCCCCATTAATATTTATTTTAGTCTATCGATGGAATATGAAGATCAATGGGTTGAGGTGTATCCAAAAGAAATTTTGAGAAAACACATTCGAAAAATAAAGTATGAAGGTGTGGAGTCTGGGAGAATAGAGATTAGGTGAGCTGCTACTAGGAAAGTAGGAACAGAGGAAATCTAGGTGGCGGGGGAAACATGAGCGGTAAACTTGGTGGTAGGAGCATCACAAGGTGTGGTTATACCTCTTTCTTCCGAAGAGAGGTGGTCCCATAGGTGACCTCGTAGAATAGCTAGAGAAAACCCTAGAAAAAATCATATATCATCCTCAACTCATTTAAAATGAAATTTTACAAGTGCTCTATTCGTCTTGGACAAAACTGTAGTAATCGGTGAGCCCAGAAGGCTTATGGAAACAAATGATGCATGTTGGGATCTAGATATCAATGATTGGGCTTATCCAGGATGCAGAAAAGGTAGATTTTTATCATCAATATGTATATTTGATTGCCATGGATGTGTATGCATGCCAATGGGCGTGATATGAATAATTATATCTCTTGGTAAAATAAATTCTGAGCCAGGAGCATAATCATGAAGGACATCAATATGAAGACGACATAGATGAAGAATAAAAATAAGAAGAAATAGAATTAGAAGATAATAATGAAAAACATAATGTGGCTAAGTACAAAGGGATTGTATGTGAGGATCCTTAGGGGATACTATCTCACTAAGGGAGTCCACAGAAGAGTAGAAAAATCACAGGATTTGAAGAGGAACTATTTGATCATCTCAATGTAACTCTCCACTAATTCCCTCTAGTACCTTTCATTTCATAGTTTAAATCATATAACAAATGTTTTTTGTGTCCTATAACAAATAGTTACTGGTAAAAAATATTCAACTGAAGGGGGTGGAGTTTTTCGAATGGTTGTGGAAAGACATCTCCCCGACCCATCATCTTGGGATGAGGAAAGAGGAGGATCGACCATTGCTAACACATCTATATGTGAGCCAAATGAAATGGATAAAGAAACAACCTTGGTATCCTAGGTTTTCACCACTTCTCAAAAGGAACCCATGTCAATAATTGAGATAATAAGCACTGAGGGGTCTCTAGTAATAGAAGTTATTTTGGTGTCCCAATCACTTCATCTTGTGGCATTCAGCTCTTGTATTTCAAATTCACATACCCATATATGTCATCTAAGGATCTAGATGACAAGGATGTTATTTCCACATAATTATCATAATTCTATAGTCATTGAAAACATAGAAGTATGGGACATATGTGGGAGTTACTTTATTATATTCACATTTCCATGAGGCATCGACCATTCCAATCAATCTAGCCTTGGCACCCAATGGGCGGGAAAGTGGGTCCACAGATGATGCCACTACCAAGGTGGATCCTGAAGAGGTCAAGGGTGGAATTTCTTGAGAACAATAATAAACGACTGGCTAGGTTCTCCCCCATGTCAAAGAGCCAAATCCTTTAGGATGTATTCTCAAGGAAGACCCTACTACTGAAGATCTAGCCATCATTCTTGAATAAAGACCTGTATCCCCTGAGGATCAGGATAATTATAATCCTGAAGTATTTGAGGAGATATATATGAGATGAAGATGGTAATGGATGTTCATAATGTTCCTCCACATGATCCCATATGTAGAATCAATGAGTCAAATGTGGTCACTATGCACCTGGCTGCAATATCGTTGCACTGAAGCAGTGGAGGCTTATCATCATAATATGATGATTTTTTACTATCACAACTAGATGATGTGGAAGATAAGTCAAAACCTAAATTGTTCTTGGTGCCAGAATATATCTAGAAGAGTACAGAAGATCCTCTAGGTTGAGAGAGAAATTCAACTCTTTAATGATTAGGCGAACAAGCATTCTACATTCATTATCAACCAGTCAGAACTAGTTGAACAGTTAAAGGCCTAGCTGGAAGAGGCCTAGGATCATGTATAATAGGTGAGCCACCAATTGGATAATATTCAAGATAAACAAGAAAAATTTAGATGTGGTAAAATGAGATCTTCTCTGTGGCTGTCGATAAAGAGTAGGAGCTCATGAAACAACAAGGGTCTCTAGAAGCCATGCGCCAAAACGTGGTAGCATTAAGAATTCTATTGAAGTGGTAAATCCCCAAGGGATTTGTCTTATCCTAACATAATCTTATGAAACATACTCCATTTTTCATTCTTCATCACTTTGGACTTAATGAATGAATATATTTCTTTCTAGTCTATTTTAATTATTGAATCTTGGTCAATTTTTTGTGAAGTAACCAATGATCCATTTCTAAACTCACGTGGTTCATACTTGGTGTGAGAAACCACAAATGATCACACAATAGTTCACTTTTTATGAGGGTGAAATATAATCATAGAATACTCAGGTTCTTCTATTTTTGACTAACCATCGAGAGTATTTGGGCTAAGAGCGACATTGATAGGAGAACAGGGCTCTCAAAACATCCAAATTACTATTCTTTATGTATTCTAGGACATGAGTTGGATAACACCATTGGTGTTGGAATCATTAAGAACAAAATAGAATAGAGAGTGTGAATCATAACACTCATAATTCTGGACACAATAAAGAATTATATTATGATACAGGATAACTACTCACCATATTTGAAATGCAGTACCTATACAGCAAGAATGGAATGGGGAAAAATCATGTTCCAACCGTTGACTAAATTAAAAAACATGGTGACTAACTTTAGATGCCATCTATTATCTTCTATAATGTCATACCAGGATAGTAGTAGTGTTATATGGATGAACAACATGTCATTATGGGGTCCCTCATATGTGAAGGGTGATAAAAATTTTAATGAGGGGCACAAAATTCATGAAATTGGAGTGATGGGATATTTGAAAGGATTCCACCACTCTTAAAACTATGAAATTGTGGCTTGAATCAAATTAGTATGAAAAAAAGTTCAGAAAAAAGATCAAACCTATCCACCTAGGGAGTTTCATCTCTGATACCATGTGACAGATGTAGATGAAAATAATGTGGTAGATTACCAGCTTTGTTGGAGTTAACCTCCCATGTGAGGGCCTATGAGGCCATGTAGTTTTGCATCATGAAACTGATAATGATTAAAACTTAATTGAATGTTATACGTTGAGGATGATATATGGTATAGTTTAACATCATGTGATTAGGATATGTCCCCCATTTTTACAACATGGGAATATTACATTGTACATAGTTTAATGGCATATAGCCAGGACCTTGGCCAACAGTTTAAGGTCATGATGCATGGACTACCAGAAAATGCCCAGTCATAGGGTATTTACCTCACCCATGAAGAAAAAAGAGATATGAAGGGGACAAGGTTTGTCTCATAACTGCATACACACCCTAAGATGAATTGTGGAAAAAGGGACCAAAAATGGCTAAGGAACCTGTGGTTGGCCTTGAGACAAAATATTCAAGCATTCTTACTTATTAACTAAGTATTGGAATCAAGTTGAACATAGTTATTGAATCATCGTGTGTTTATAGACCAACACAGTTGGGGGAATTCTTCCTCAATGAGGAGGTTAAAACATCCCACAATTATCAAGGGGAATCCTAAACCCACTCAAAGTATGGTTGTAGTTTAACATCATGCATTGAGGATGAGAAAGGGATGAAATAATATTGATGTTGGAACTGAGATTGTTGGTCTAGGAAACTCTACGTATCCCAGAAGGATAATAATCAAGCCATACATGGTTCATTGAGTTCAATTTTGTTTTGCTGGTCTTAATCATACATAGAGAGAAGATACATTTGATATTTATTGTATGTTATTTTTTGTGTTCTTTTTTTCGCGCGACTAGACCAGAATGGGGAGTATGGGTGTCAATATAGAAATCAATCCATGTGTCAGCCCAGAAAGGTTTCATGGTGGATGATCATTGCCAATGGCGATGTCCTCTCATGTGAGAACACCAGAATGTTGGGATGTTTTTCATTGTACAACCAAGATGATGATGCCATAATTTAAGGATGTTTGAATGTACCGACCCATGAACTTTAATATCATGTGTTATGGAGGAACCATTCAATTGTCATGCGGGATGGGGAAACACAATTTAAGGTCATGTTTCATGGGAAAAAAATCTTTTCCTAATGTCATATAACATCGATTGTAAAGTTTCACAACATTCATGTGTGGTTAAAACCCTACCAAGTCCCCTAATACCATGTGAGACATGCTTCTTGTGGGAAACAAGGAGTGATTACATACTTTCCCCATCACATGAGAGTTCATAGAAAGGTAAACGAAACATCATGTGGAAAATTTTAATCATTCCAAAATTCGTACAAGATATGTGAAAATATGCAAAGGCACAACACCAGGGGAATTGGAGATCCACAAGAAGAAGAAAGGGGCATAAAAATATGAGTAACAATGTGTAATATTTGGTACAAAATTGATGTACCATAACGATGGAGGATAACAACTATCCTTATTTGAATGAAAAAATCTATATCATGTGACCATGGATGGGAATGAAAAAATGGGTGTCAGCCGTAGACCATTTAGAAACATGATAACTGACTCAAAAATTTCATTGAATGTCTTATAGGGCATTGTCCACATGAATGTAGGTGAGCCATGAGGCATAGAATCCATACCGTTAGGGGTTCCCTTCATACATGGAATATTATGGGGACCTAGATAAAGGAACATGTGAATCGTGGAATGGGAACTAAGGAATATATGTGTAAAATCCAATATTCCAAGTCTTAGAAAACTACATACTCAAACATTCCTGTGTTGAACATCCATAGAATGGATCTGACCCATTCTCAAGGATCAAGTTCATTTGGTATTGAAAATAGTTTAAAGATTATATTTCATCAACCATAATCTCCCAATTTACGGTCATAGAGTATGGACCATGAGTTCCCAGTTTATCATCATGTGTGTGGTTCATACCCATGTAGTTCAATATTATATGGTAAGGATGAAAATTTCATACAGTTTCTCATCATGTGACCAGAACATATTAATCTCAATGTTGGAATGATTTCTATGGCTAATAACCTGACGTGAGTGAGAACCATGAATACCCACACCACATAACACATTCCCAAAGACAAACCCATTCCAAAATTGGGATAAAGGTTTCATTAATTAGTGTTTGGACCCAAGGAACTAAATGTCCAGACATTACTATAAATCCCATAAGGATGGGAATCAATTCACATGTAGTTACTAAATATGGCCTGATAAGATAGTAATGACATAAGAGGGTATATATTCTACCAAATGAGGATATCAAGGTTGATACACAACATAACATCATGAAATCATGGAAACTGAAAATATTATTTTAATTTCATAAAAATAATACCAAAATGGGGAAGTGTGTAGTGCAACTCCATGGAGAAACCTAATGTGAATGAGGATAGAAATGGTCCACACCACATGACATACTCCCAGATGATACCCAGGGCCAGGGTCCAAAGGGATGATCTTAGGATTCTCTAGATGGTACAAGGGAAAAGATGTTTGGGTTTCATTATATATCCCATAAATATGGGAATAAATCCAAAAGTAGTTATTATAGGAGATATGGTATGACTCTGATGGAAAAGGGGGAAATGACGTCCCAGATAAAGATGTTGTAGTGTCCATAAGTTTATCATCATAAATATAGGATTCAGACTGAATATTTTAACATCATACGATAAGAATGAAGGCTATTATTCATTTTATCATCATGCAATAAGGATGTAGTAGATTGTAGTTTATGGTCATAGAGTTCATATCATAAGGTACGAGGTGCGTAGTGAGGATCCATGAGTCTACCCAATGTGAATGAGGACCAAAAAGGTTCAACCCACACCACATGATTCTAAGAGAACACACATACAGTTCAATGTGATGAATCTTGTACACGAATTATGTGTTTAATTTCATGATCTCGGGTTGTAGGATCATAGTTTAAGGTCATCGATTTTGGACCATAAGATGGTTCGATTCTTCCATGCGAGTAAAAACACAACCACGACCCCTAATTCCACATGGGCCATGCTCTGTGTGAGAATTAATGGGTATATGGGATCCCTAAAACTCATGGAAACACAGCATTAGGGAATGGAGATTTTGCAGAAAGGGTGTTCCAATGATGCTGATTATCCAACTCACTATACAATGGTGCATGGAGGGGTAACACAGAGGGTGATGATGTTATTCTTAGACATAAGGATGTGAAAAATGATGAATCCTAGTGTCCAATATTTGGGAACTGATGAAGTTGGAATAATGATGGAGGATAATTGTAGACCATGATCAAAACATAGTATCCATATTGTGTAACATGGGATGGAAATAGACAAATGTGGTTTGATCTATGACCATATTTGAAACGTGGGAACTGGATCAAAAATGTTGTACAATGTCTTTTGAGGCATTAACCGAGGATGATAGGTGATCCATGAGGCTGAGAATCATTATCGTTAGTGGGTCCCTTTATATCTCAATGATTTTGAAGGCCTAAATAGAAGGACACATGAATTATGGAGATAGAATTAAAAAATGTCCTTGTATAATCAAACACTCTCAGTCCTATTCCACAATGTATCAGACCGATTTATTGAGGCGTATCAGATAAAGGGATTCAAACCCCTTCTCTATGGTATGGGGACCTGGAGAGGTCCCCTAGACATGGAATGTAAATGATCTAATTAAAAATAATGAGAATGTGGGATATAAGTGTATTAATAAACGAGGGGATAAAACTATAGACAAAATGTTCGAGCATTTCTATGTATCCCATAAGGATGGGAATCAAGAAACACATAGTTATAGAATCTTGTGTAGTTTAACTTCAGGAGAAAATGATTTAGATTAGGAGATCTATTCATATGGTATATACATTACATGGTTTTTATAGTCTGACATGAATGAAAACCAATGATGCCTCTACCCCACCATGTACTCCCAAGAAGAAACTAGTACAAGAGGCCGAAAAAGAGACTCCCTCTTAGATGAGGACATCAAGGTGCTGCATAGTTTATTACCATGTAAGGAGAAAAAATGATAGTTTAACATTGTCTTGGGTGGGTCATTTTATTTCCATGTAGTAAAAAGAGTCATTTGGATTATAATTTCGTGTAGGAAAGTCCATAAATACTATGCATTTTGATGTCTTCTAGGACAATGTCATTTATTTTAACATTTTGCGGAATGATAAAAGTGAACATAGTTTATGGTCTTATAACTTGGACAAAAATGTTGGAAGATACCAACATAGGGGTGTGTAGGGTGGTACCATAAAGCATCGCAATGGAAATTAATATTAAGGAGGACTCAACACTACACAACACACTCTAAAGGAATTCATATTCCATGGGGCCAAAAAGGGTGAAATGTTGATTCTGTGGCTGGGACTGGTTACATAGTGTCCAACCATCGCAATGTATTCTACAAGGTAAATAATCAATCAAAACATAGTTATTGAAACCCATAAAGATTAACTTCTTGTGATAATGATGTATTCCTATAGAAATGGAATCCTTTGGAGGCACATGGTTACCCTATTACAAATATGAGGTGAATGAGGACCAAGGAGGTCTAAACCAAACCCCGTACTTTTGGGAGAAATCTAGGCCAAGGGGCATAATACCTAGAAGGATTCATAGTTGGACTGGAGATGAAAGGTCCTAGTGTTTCTATGTATCCCACGAGGATAGAAATCAATCCATATGTAGTTATGGTATCCCATGTAGTTTAACATCATGTAGTCCAGATGATGGTGCATAGATTAACATCATGAAAGATAATGATGAGGGTAATTTTTATGTTCAGCATCCCAAAAGATGAAGTGGTTCTCATGGGAAGTGATGATTGAGGAATTTAGCATTGGTGGGAGGTGTAAATCACTCACCATCCATGGTGACCAAAGAGTATGCTCAACTTATATAAAAATTGTGAATGCTTTAGGGTCCTTCCCATTAGGGATAAAATTTCGGTGGATTCCTCCCAAGTATCATTAGAATCCTCCAATCCAATACCATGTCACCTTGAATGAAGTAATAGATATGATCTTTCGTATTGAAAGGATTTTCTACCTTGTTCTGATGCATCTCCAAATTATGTATGGCCCGAAGCCCTTTTTTTGAGGGATTCTAGTTCAACCAGATAGACTTATTAAACCTTTGTGGATGTATTCTGATCATATATAATCATATGGGGAGATGAAAACTAAATCACTATGGGTAGGACGACCTATGACCTATACAGTATATAATATGGGGTCACATGGGTGGAATTTTGAGTTGTATTTTGATAATCCCAAAGAGCGTTGCTGATCTTTTTTGTCCATCCTTTCAGGTTTTGGACCACTATCTTTAAAATAATGTTGTTGAGGGTCTTGTTAAACACCTTGAACTATCTATTTTTCTCTGCATGGTAGCAAGAAGTATTGTTATATTGGATGCTATACTTGGAATAAATTTTCTCAGCTCAGCTGCCCAAAACTTCGTGTCATTATTAGTGAAAATAATGTGAGGGACTTTTAATATATGGATGACGTTGGAGCTCACAAACTCAACGATGGAATGGACCTTGACTTCCTTCAGTGGGATCTCCTCTTCCCTCCTAGAGAAGAAATTCTTCACAGTCAGAATGAACCTACATTGGAGATCTTTCACTAGGGGATACGGTCCCATGACATCAATTCGCCAGACCACAATGGTACAACAATAATTCATGGTGTTGTGGGGCACTAGTGGTTGACACGCAATGTTGGCATCAATATAACACATGTGTAACCTCTTTGAAAACTATATATTATCATAGACCATAGTGATGTAAATGTAGTTGTACCATTAAACTCTGTGATAGTGCACCAATTTAGCCAGATAGGATCCAGAAGACCAGACATTGAATTCTTGCATAACCTGGGAAATATAATCACCTTCCTCACAATGTAAGGTAACTCCATAGAACCCACGTAATTAGATGATCTTCTCAAGGATGGGATCACTCTAGAGGGTGAACTGCAATGTCCACTGATGAATTCACTCCTGTTTAGTTCTATTTGTTAGAATATTTCCACAATTGAGATACTTTATGAGATGAGTTGTCCAATCAAGGGATTCTTCCCCCACAATAAGGGAATTCAGAGGTCCGGACGTAGAAGAATCAATGATAAGGTGTCTTACTCATTGGTTTTCATCATCTTCCATGGATATGAGATATATGCCCCATTGAAGCATCACACGGATTAATAGGTATCCTGAATCAGGTTATGCATGAGATGTAGCAATGTTGGCCGTGGAATCAGCTTGAACATTCTAGGACAGGGAATCATGAGTGACCTCTGGATGGGATGGGAACTCGGCCATCAGCTGGCCAGTGCACTCTAACAGGGGTATGGGTTCTGGATTCTTCAATATAGACTCACTATTTATATTATTGATGACTAGTTTGTAGTCCCCCATTACCATTATGTGTGTAACATCAATCTCGAGAACTATTTCAGGAGTAGTGATGAGAGCCCAATAATCTGCTTCTTTGTTAGTGAAGACTTATAACAATTACAAATAGGGTAGGACAAATTTTGAAGCCTTGAAGGTGGTAGAATCTTCATGATTAGGGGACATATTTATTTTATTATACTTGGAATATCCAACCAAGAATGAGGAGGCATGAAATCTAGAAATAAAATCAATCAGCTATTCTGTCAGAAAAAGGGGAAAATAATCCTATAGATAGTGATGATGGGGATCCCAGAATTCAATATAGACTCTAATATGTGCATTCTTCTTTCTGATAGGAACAAAATTGTCCAAACATCTATGGTAATGGACATCCTTAATGAAGTTGGAATTAATGATCTTATCAACTTCATCCTCGACTAGGGCACCATGAAAGGGTGAATTTTCCTAGGAGGTTGTTTGAACCCCTAATGGCTTACTGTGAGACCAAGGGAGTGGATGGTGACCTTGGGGTCCATTCATTTAATATCATCATAAATCCAAAAAAGTAAATCATGAAGATGCTTTAGAAAATACACATATTGATACTGTTCTTTTTACTGGAAAAGAAGTGTTGATCAATGTACTCCTTGTGTTATTCTTGGTACCAAGATTAAGCTGTACAAACTCATCAACAGTAGTGGAGACACCTTCCTCAAATGTAGTAGGTGTGTTTTCCAGATCTAATTCAACATCTGAGGTTTGATGACCATTGGTAGGAGGAAATTATTCTATGTTAAATTACCTTGGAGGAATGTTGGTGACATCTTGAGCGGTAGTGGAATCCTCATCAGTAACATCATGCACTATTGAAACCATGGAAACAAAATTTATTCAACTAATTACATCATGCCTCTAATCAAGGGGCCCATGTTGGATGATGTAAAAATAGTGGTGGTGAGTTAGTCTGTGTCTACTTATCCTGACACTATGAAACAAGATAGTGTGATGCACCATTGTGTCTATAGGGTGAACATCCTCATACCTAAAAAGGGTTAGAGGATCTAGTATCACTCTTGCATAACCTTTTTATGAATACAAGTTAATATTATGGAATTTCATGTATCTAGGAAGGTGTCTACCCCTTATCCTAGACATGATGAAGCAATGTCAAATGTCTGGGGTTGTATCCTCCATTTGAAGAATACTAAGAATAAAGGAATCAACTAGGCCCATCCAAGGATCGGCCATAGTAGCAATGTGATCAACCTCATTAGTATGAACATACTTTTCCATGATAGTATAATAGTCAACATCTAGATAGCGGGATTCACAAGTGTTGAAGGGAGATTCATCTACTTAAAGTACACCTATTCAACCATTTATGGATTACTTAAATAATTTTTGATATGAGGAGGGAGCTGTTACATGTCGATGGATCCAGGGTTTGTTGAGTCAATAATATTTACTTATGAATTTTTCATTCATTAATGTTTTGAAAATCGCAAACACCATATCTTAAGGTAAATTTTATTTTCCCTATATATTCTCTTAAAATGGAAAACATTCATCCCCCAATAAAAATTTATCATTACTTATGTTTTCATTGTCCATTCAATAGTTTCTCTATTTCAAAGTCATTTTAATTCTAAATTATAAAAATTCATTTCATATCTAAAACATCAAAATCCTATAAATCTATAGTTCTAGAGTATTTTATTTTTGGATTATGATTTCAGGTTCTGAATTCAGATTCCGAATTCTATGAAATTCAGACTCCGAGTTCTCTGAAATCTAGACTCTGATTTCTCTTAAATTCATTCTCTGGATTCTCAAAAATTCAGACTTTGAATTATTTGAAATTTAGACTCCGATTTCTATGAAATTCAATATCTGAATTCTAAAAAATTCATACTTTGAATTATTTTAAATTTGATCTCTGAATTCGTTAAAATTTACAGTCCAAATTCTTTGAAATTCAAATTTTTAATTCCACTTAATTAAGACTCCCATTTCCTTAGAATTCGGACTCTAAATTCCACATAATTTAGATTCCAAATTCCTCAAAATTAGACCTCCAAATTCCTCAGAATTACGACTCTTAATTCCATAGATTTCAGACTCCTAATTTCACAGAATTCGGACATTGAATTATATATAATTTAGGTTCCTAATCCATTGGAAAAAAAATCCAAACATCCATGATTTATAACTTCCAAGTGTTTATTTTCTTAGACTCTGAGCATTATTTTTTCCTTTAAATCAAGAAAATTGGATTTAGTTAAGAAACCATATTTTTCTTACCCCTGTCATATTTTTGAAATGATGTTGTACAATTTTTTTCATTCAAACTGTTGTTCGAGTGACTCGTGTACACGTCCCTATGTGATTCAAGGAAAATAAGACCATTGGAGGAGGGAGCCCACTATTATATAAATTCCTATAAATAAGATCTCCTTTGAATGAGATCACAAAAACTAAGAACCAATCAATCACTCATGATATTTCATGCCACCGAAGTAATTTCTAGAGAGGGAGACTCTCATTCCTTGTGCGTACTAAACAACTTGTTAATCTAGCTATGTGTGACTCTGATTATTGTTGTGTACAATAAAGGACTTACGAGGATAGTAAGAAAGAGGTCCTGATTAACATAAAGTTCGAGTACTTAAATTGATAAGAATTTTGAGGTTCTGACTAACTTAATGTTCAAGGAATTGCAGGGATAGCAAGATAGATTCTAATATTCATATGGGGGGCTTACCCTGGTGTGGGTAAAACATACTTTCTGGAAATTATAAATCAAAAGTATTTTATCCATGGTTATTGGATACCTTTCACAATGGTTTATAAGATTTCATAATTGTTACTTGTTTTGTTTCAAGTTTATTTCAGATGTATTTTGAAAAACGGAGAATGTATAACCATGATATGCTTTCTTATTCTCATGTACACTAATAAGTAAGATTCTATATGCTTTAAGGTAGAATCTTTTCCATCTAAACATTTCTTAAGATTCATTTATGGAACCATATTTATGGAACCTAACAAGTTTTTAGAAATAGAGTTCTTGTGAATTTACCATGTTTAACATTATTAAACATAGTTTTTATTTTGGATAAAAATGAAACTTTTTTAAACTTACAATTCACCCCCCCTCTGGTAATTGAGCATCTACATTCGTATTTTTATCCTGCAATTGGTATAAGAGAAGGTCTCTGAAATACATATATTCACATATAAGTTTTATTTCTCATGATTTCATTATATTAAATATTTTCCTTACTAAGGATTTTCTCCTTGTTTACAAACATTAACTATTAACATGTTTCTATGAAAATATTTTTTTAGATTGCAGGAATGAATGTTGGTTCGATTGACAATCTAAATCCTACAAGAGTGACTGTATTTTTTGGGAATGATTATCAATATTAGAGAGTTCATATGAAGCAATTTTTTATTAATACTAGAGTGGACAACATTATCATGCTTACTGGAAATTACACGATGTTTTATAAATAATTCACAACTTTTACATACACAGAAAAGTCACAATATTAACTAAACTACAAGGTACACAATACTTTTTGTGTTCTATGACTATGAATATATATAGTTAAATTTATTCTTGTGAAAATAAAAATATTATTTCAATGAAATTAGAGTTTAATCATTTTGGTACATCCATGTTATAGAAACTAGAAGAGATACTCTTAGTGAAAAATATCCAGGATTTCTTTTTTCCTTATGGAGAACCAGTGTGTAATGTACAACAAAGGTTTATGACTATTGTAAACAATTTACAATCCATCAGTGAGAAATGATTATAAGATGAGGCACTTGTGGACATGATTATAGATATCATGCCTAATGAGTGGGAATATTAGAGAACAACAATTAATGAAAATAGGAAAGTATCTCAAATTACTCTTGACGAACTTTTTGTAACTCTTCTTCAACATGAGACAAGAATGAAAATATATTCTGATTTGAATAAGAAGAATAATGGCAATGGATGTGTAGCCTTTGCAACCAATTATAGGACTCCTAAAAGTGTTACAAGATCCAAGTCAAAGAAAGTCACTATTTTATCTAAATATATAAAAAGTGAACATTCCGAGATTGAACTGGCTAATCTTGCATGAAAGAAGAAAAAGATAGATGGAAAGAAATACATTCATTGTAGATTTATGAATCAAGAAAGAATCTGAGTTAATATTTTTTGAATGCAAAAGAGCAGGGCCTATAAGGCCAGATTGTCCTATGCGTATGAAAGTGGATAGAAAGGAAAAGATTTCTTAGAAGAATAGAATGAAGTAGTACAAAGAAAATGCTAAGAATGTTTTAAAATATATTGACACATGGAGTGCCAGCGGTGGAGACACTTCTAATTAATTCTTAGAATATTAATCTTTTGGTAAGAATAATCTTGGTTTACTATCTAGATTACCCATTGAAAATCATTTTCTAATGGCTAAGGTACACAATGTTGAATCTATAACTAATGTTTCCTTAAATTCTAATTATAGTGATAATAAATATTATGAATCTTCAGATGAAGAATCTTTTTTCGATGAAGATAATACATTACCTACTTATGGAGATGTTTCTAGGTTTTCTATGTTTCTTGAGAATGTAAATTCTAAAGTCAAGAAAAAGAATGATAAGGAAAATTCTAGAGTTTCTATTCTTACTAATGAATTATCAAATCTTTGTAATGATCTGGAAATGAAAATTTATGATTTTGAATGAATTTTAGAAAACCACCAGGAAGCTAATTTTGAGGAGGACAAATAATCTACGGATCTTGAAAAAGTAATTTCTATGAAAAATATTTTAGAGTCTAACTCTATTACTAAAACTAATGTTTTTTAGGATAAAAACATAGTTACTAAACTAAAGTTAGAAATATTTTCCTTGAGGAAGTGTCTGTCGAACTTTACCATAGGTAAGGAAAAATTTCATAAGATGTATTCCGAAATTCATTCTTTAAGTAATAATTATGGATTTGGTTATACTCATTCTAAACCAGTTATCAGTAAAAACAATTTTGATCCTCAAAGTGATACATTCTGCATTAAATTTCATTGCGGTGGAAATTGGGAAAAAATTTCTTTAAACAAAACTCAGTCCTTATATTTTAATAAACCCTATTTTTCATAGAATATGTGGATACCAAAAATTTTGTTTTCTAAAGCTTTTGGACCCAATAAATATTGGGTTTCGAAAGATTAAAACTCTTAATTTAATTAAAATAAAGAAGTTACCAATAACAATACTTGGTACATGGATATTGGATGATCCTAGCATATGACTTGTAACAAAAAATTATTTAAAAATATTATCATGATGAAAGGAGGAAAAGTAAATTTCAGAAATATTTCAAAGGGAGAAATCATTAGTATAGGTAACATTGTTCTTCATGAAAAAACGTGGATTTAAAATGTTTTATTTGTTAAAGGAATTAATCATAACCACATATGCATAGGTCAATTATGTGATGAAGGTTACCTCATGGATTTTAGGAATGAAGAGTGCTTAGTACATAATTCCAATGAATAGATTATTCTTTTTGAAAATATGTAAGAGAATGTATACACAATACTCATAGAAGACCTTAGGATCCAAGATCTACCTTGTCATAGTGCAATGTAATATCATTCTTGGTTATGGAATAGATGGTTAGGACGTTGTAATCTTAGGAACCTATGAAAAATCATTGAGAAAAGACTAGTTAAGGTTCTACCAGAGCATAGATTTGATTATTCAAAATTATTTAATCCCTGTCAATTTAGAAAGAAACTTAAATAATTTTTTAAATTATTCGGTGAAGTCTCAACTACTAATGAATTACAATTGGTGCATATAGATCTTTTTTGCCCAACACAAACTAGATGTACTGGAGGAAAATATTAATTATTTGTCTTCGATGATTATTACACTAGATTTATGTGGGTCTATTTTTGAGAAATGAAATATGAATATTTTTCTTATTTTAAAATTTTTAGAGCCGATGTTAAAAATGAGTAAAACCTTCCATTGATAAATATTCATAGTGTTCATGGAGGAGAATTTCAAAATTTGAATTTTGAATCCTTTTGTAGTAGAAAAAACATTAGTCATTACTTCTCAATACTAATAAAACCTCAACAAAATGGTGTTGTTGAATGAATAAATTGAGTTCTTCAAGAGATAATAAGAACCATGTTGAGTGAATATTTGGTAGCCAAGAATTTTTGGGGTGAAGCTGTAAATAATTCTTTTTATACTATAAATTTAGTTTTAATTAGACATTTTCTTAATAAAACCCATTATGATTTATGGAATGGTAGAAAACATAGAAATTCATACTTCAATGTATTCGGTTGAAAAGTATTCAATATGAATACTAATGTTAATTTACATAAATTTGCACCCAAATATGATGGAGGAATTATCTTAGGATACTACCCAACTTCTAAGGCTTATAGAGTTTTCTATAAAAAAACTCGTACAGTTGAAGAAATAGTACATGTTAAATTTGATGAAGCTGATCACTTTGTTTTTAAACAACATCAACCTAAATCTCTTGATGTGATTTCCAAAACTGATTATCAACCCTTGATAAAAGATCCTTATGATAAGGAAAATGTTCAATAAAATATTTTTGAAGCATTTTCCCTAGAATACTTCCTACCATATGTTGATAAACAAGTTTTACAGAACCAAAATCACTTGTTTCTTAAGAATCATCCCAGTGATGGTATCATTTGGCGATGTAAATAATCTAGTAAGGACTAAAAGTTCCTTAAGAAATGAAGTAGAACATCTAGCATTTCTTTCTTAATTAGAACCCAAAAGCACCGATGAATCTTTAGGTGATAATGATTGGATAAAAGCTATGCAAGATGAGCTAAATGAATTCAAAAAGAATAAATTCAGGACCTCGGTTGAAAGACCAAAGGAAACATCTATTTTTGGAGTAAAATGGGTCTTCAGAAATTAGTGTGATTAAAATGGAATCATATTAACAAATAAAATAGATTAGTTGTTAAAGTCTATAATGAACAAGAAGGAATGAACTATGAATATACCTATGCTCCAGTATCTAGACTTGAATCTATATGTATTCTACTATCCTTTGCAGCATTATTTAATTTAAAACTTTTTAAAATGGAAATTAAATGTGTTTTTCTTAATTTTTATGTTAAAGATGATGTTTTGGTTGAACAACCTCCTGGTTTTGAAGATAAAAAAAATTATAAACATGTTTTAAAACATACCTAATCATTATATGGACTTAAACTAGCCCCTAAATCTAGGTATGATAGACTTATAGGATTTTTTATACAAAACAATTACATTAAGGGAAATGTGGTTCCAAACCTCTTTATAATGTAAGATAAGAAAAATGTTTTGATTGTTCAAATTTATGTTGATGACATTATATTTGGTTCAACTCAGCAATATTTAGCTGGTTCATTTACGAATCTAATGAAATTTGAGTTTTGGAATGAGTATGATGGGTGAGTTAACATTTTTCATTGGTTTTCAAATTTCTCAAAAACCAGAAGGAATTTATATATCTCAAAATAATTATATTAAAGATCTTCTTAAAAAGTATGGATATGATAACACTAAGAGTATTAGTACTCCCATTTGTACCTTATGTTCACTTTATCTTGAATAAGCTTGGAAACTAGTAGATAATACATCATTTAGAGGTATGATAGGAAGTCTACTATACTTGATAGTTAATCGTCCTTACTTCATATTTCCAGTATTCTTATGTGCAAGATATCAGTCCAATCATAAGGAATATCTTTTAAATATAGTGAAAAAAAATTCGCTACATAAAGAGAACAATGGATTAATGACTCTTTTATAATTTTGGAACAGATATTGTTTTAAAAAGTTTTTTGGATACTAATTTTAGTGGATTTAGAATGGATAAGAAAATTATATCTATAACTTTCCATATGTTAAAATATTCTTTAGTTTCTTGGTCATGAAAAAAGAAACACTCAGTAGCACTTTCCACTACTGAAGATGAATATGTAGCAAATGGAAGATGTTGTGTTCAAGTGTTGTGGATGCGACACACACTCATAGAATATGGTATAAGATTTACCAAAACAAAAATAATGTGTGATAATACAAGTGTCATTTCCTTAAGTAAAAATCTGTCACATCACACTCACACTAAACACTTAGTCATAATGCATAACTTTATTAGGGATCACACCCCAAAAAGAGATATTATTATTCAATTTATTGGATCGCAAGATCAACTTGCTGAAATTTTCACAAAATATTTACCCTCCGATAGATTTGAATTCATTAAATAGAAGTTAGGAATGATAACTGTAATGTAATATTCTGTAATAAATTGTTGTTGAAACCTATCTCTTAATAGTAAAAAACTATTTTTCATAGGGGGTACATTTTCTTGTAAATCAAATTTTTCGTCGTCAAACTTTTTCTTTGTTAAAATTTTTCGTATTTCTTTTTTTGCTTTTCTTTTCTTAATCATTTTAAAAAAAAATTTGGAATCTAAAGTTCTTTAAGAAGAAATTTCCTCATTACAAATAATCTTCCTAGAAATCCATATGGCGTGTTTCCTTTCATAAATCATCGTTATCATCTTTCATCATGTTCATATTTTATCTTGTTTAAGAAACCTTTTTGAATTCATTTTTTTCCTTCATAAATATGAAAATTTTATCGTAAAAACCTCAAAATATCAGAATCTATCAAAATCCTTCTTCCTTTATCATCTCAATCGTCAGATCTGATCATAATTATTTTAACTACTGGATCAAGTAAAGAAGTTTAATAGTCACCTCAATTGTTTATATATGGACCCCTCGATGTTTATCCCTCATCGATCTACATGATCTAGCATGTTGAATCCCTGCTGCTCTAATTAAGGTCATTCTGAATCATCATGGTTTCCTCAAATCCAAATGCATTTCAAAGACACTCCTAAAAATGAAATGTCTCCTTTAAATGAAATCCTTGAGTGGCAGATATACCAGGACAGGTTGGTCGATCTGAAAATCTATTATATGTATGACTCTATAATTTCAAAGAATATTAAGCTCAATGGCTGGGAGAGCCTATGTATATTAAAACCAAAGGCAGAGGATATAGTCTATCCAGACATGTTTATTTAATTTTATGTGTCGGCTTGTTTTTTTAATGAAGGAGGGAGAGATAAGTTTTCTTTCAAGAGCAATGGGACGAATTATTCCCTTTCCTACAGAAATTCGGCAAGTTTGATTGGAATTCATTATGAAAGAGAAGTAGATTTATGTACTCAAAAGCTTCTAGATGTAGTAGGATCTTATGATAAGGATAAATCTCTAGTATGTATTGGTATTTCAAAGGTAAAGACTCCTATGATTGTTCATCTATCAATGAATTTTAGGATTCATGAATTGTGGGTTCATGGTTTTGTTATTCTGAGGAAAGGTGATAAGGATACTATGAAAAAGGGTGTTATCCACTTTTTTATTTCTTGGTGAACCTCTTAAAGATAAATTTGGTTAAGTATATGTTGGTCATGATTGAGAATATCAAGAATGGAAACATGAAATCTCAAATCAATATGTATCAGGATATTCTCTCAAATATTATTGTCTTTTATCTTGAGTCTTTCAGAATTCCTTACAATTCTAAGCTAAGAAATTACAAGGTGTTGTTCTTGAGTGATGACACTCTATGAATAATGAAAATTGGATTCCCTAGTGAATCAAGAGAATTCTATGATTTTCCTGATGAAGAATTAGTGGCTTTGTCGAAGAAAATGTTACTGATTGAAACTTATATGAATGGTGGAAGGAAGAAGAAGGCATGGAATCAGAAGAGAATGGAAAAATCCCTATGTTTAAGGAAACTCATCTAGCTCCATGAAATCCAAAGAAGAAAAAGCCTTACCCTGATGAAGTTTTTTCCATGTGGAGAGAAGATAAGAGAATAAATAAGGACGGGGAACCTACTTTTGGCTTGGATCATTATGAAGCAAAATATCTAAAGAGAAAGGCTTCTGAGAATCTTGCGAAGAAAAAAAATGAGAAGAAGAAAAAGAAGAAGATGTATGAGTATAAGAGAGAAAAATATCTTCTCAAGGATGATATGAACGCCTCTAAAAAATACCAGGTACCAGATGCGTTTTCGAAAGATTCACTCCCTGTGACTTCAGGAAAAAAGGTGGTGATTTTGAAACCACATCAAGAAGAAGAAAGAGTTGAAGTGGAAGAAGTTCAAGAAGGAGATGAAGAAGGCAGTAGTGATACAAAAGATATGATATGGAAAGTGGAGGATTATCATTATAATGAGAGTCCTTATGAGAAACATTAAATCTGAACTTCTAAGACAGAGTCTTCAAAACATGCTACTCCAGGAAAAGAAGATAATAATCAGGAAATATTAAACAAACCACATGAAGAAGAAAGCAACAATCATGATTTCATTCATCCAGACGAGAAGTGGCTAACGATGAGAAAGAATAAGTTGATGAAGATAATATTGTTCAATTATCAGATAGTGAGCACAAGTCACCAAAAACAAAAGACAATATTCCGAGAGCTAATAAGGGAAAACAGGTGGTAGTGGTTACACCTAGTAAATATGTGGTGAAAAATAAAGAATTTGGTGCATCGTCGTATAGGAAATATGATGAGAGAGAAGACGAATCCTCACAAACAATACACTCTTATTCAGAATAATCCTCTCTTGGATATGATTTTATTGTTTAGTCTTTGAAAAAGATGGTTGGAACTATTCCTTTATATCAAAAAAATAGATTCAAGATGCCAGATGATTTAACATTCATTAAATCTGAAATCAGATTTATTTTACATGGTTATGGATAAATGTGTCAGACTTGAGCTAGATTTTTAATCTTTTCTTATTGGTTATGAAGTTCATAAAAGAACATGTAAAAATATTACAAGCTGGTAAAAGAAGAAAGTCGAAGAGCTCAGAGTCCTTGATGAATTTCATGAAAATGTCAAGGGTGATTTTGACAATGAAAATGGGAAGATAAAGGACCTTACTAATTGTTTTCAGGAAAATCTAACTCTCGAACAGACTACTCAAAAGTATGAAGTTAAGGATTTGAATGGGAAGCTTAATTTTGTGGCCATGAATTGCAATAGGGAAAGTAATCTGAGAATCGAGTTTCAAGAGAAGCTTGTTAAGAAAGAAGAAGTGTTGAAACTCAAGAATAATGTCTTAAGGCACAAGAATAATGTCTTATGTCTCAAGAAGAAAATATTCTAGCCTTGGAGAAGAAAAGTGACGATCAGTATCAACTACTTAAGTGTATGTAAGAATATTACAAAGAGATAAAGAAGCTAAAAACCATTGTCAATAATTTGATGACGAAGGAGAAATAAGGATTATTTTTCCAATTCTAATCTTTTGTGGAATTTTTTACTTTTTAAAATTCTTTTAATCTTAATGAAATTTGTGTTGTTCTCCAAAATTTTTTATTATGTACTAATATTTTATGTACCATTTTTTCCATTCCCTCTATTATTTTTTGAAAATAAAAAAGGGGGAGAAAGGAATGTTAAAAAGAATACTAAGAAAGAAAATACTTCCCTATGTATGGGGGAGTTCATCTAAGGAGAATTTCTTATCAAAGAAGATTTTTTTCTGCAACAAAAATTGAAAATCTCTTTCAGAAAATCAAAAATACAATCCTTTGGGATTTCAAAACCTAATGGGGATTTAGTTGTTTTCACGTTGATCCATAAGTGATGGGAGATATGTTCTTATTTTCAAGTCAATAAAAATTTTAAGTCCTTATATTCTTTTTCATAAGGATTTTTGTGCTTTCCAAAAAATTTTAGATTGTTGAGTAAATAATATTTACTTATGACTTTTACATTCCTTCATGTTTTGAAAATCACAAACACCCTATCTTAAGAAAAATTTTATTTTCCCTAAAAACTATATTAATAAGGAAAATTTTTCTCCCCTAAGAAAACATTATCCTTAACTTTGTTTTAATTGTTCATTCTGTAATTCCTCTATTTCTAACACATTTTACTTATAAATTCTAAAAATCTATTTCATATCTAAAACCATTAAATCCTTTAAATCATTATTTTTAGAGTATTTTTTTCCATATTCTGATTTATAGTTTCAAATTAAAATTCCGAATACTCATAAATTGAGACTCTGAATTCTCTGAAATTTAGACATTGAATTCTCTGAAATTCATACTCCGAATTCTATGAAATTCAGACTCTGAATTCTCTAAAATTCAGAATCTGAATTCATTGAAATTCAGAGTCTGAATTCTCTGCAATTCAAACTCTGAATTCTATGAAATTCAAACTAAAAAATTGATTAAATTCGGAATCCAAATTCTCTTAAATTCATACTCTCAATTCTCAGAAATTGAGATTCTAAATTCCTCATAATTCATACTCCGAATTCTATATATTAGAGACTCCAGATTCCTAAGAATTCAAACTCTGAATTCTATAGAATTCAGGTTCCAAATCCTTTAGAAAATAGTATCTTAACAACAACGATTTATATCCTAATAGTGTTTATTTTCTTAGACTTCGAACATTATTTTTTCCTTTGACTCCAAAAAATTAGATTTTGTTAAGCCACCATATTTTTCTTACCTTTGAAATAGTTATAAAATGATGTCATAAAATTTGTTTCTTACTAACCGTTTCTCGAGTTACATGTGTACAAGTCCTACCGAGATTCATGGAAAAATATGATTGTTGGAGGAGCGAGTCGACCATTGTAGAAATGCCTATAAATAAGAGGTCATTTGAAAAATCGCACCACAACTGAGAACCAATCCATAACTCTAGAGATTTCATCCTACTGAAGTAATTTATAGAGTGAGAGACTCCCATGCCTTTTACGTACTGAACATCTTATTTAGATTGCTTTGCGTGACTCTATTGGTTGTTGTGTACAATCGAGGACCTCAAATGAAAAAAAGAAAGAGGTGCCGACCACCTTAAAGTTCAAGGACATCTGTGGGTAGGAATTCAGAGGTTCTGACTACCTTATATTTTGAGGGATTGCAGGGATAGAAAAATAAATTCTGATATTCCTATAGAGGGATTATCCTAGTGTGGGTAAGACAGACTTTCTTGAATTTATAAATCAAGAGACCTTTATCAAAGGTTGTTGGATACCCTTCACTTTGGGTTAAAAGATTTCATACATGTTACTTGTTTTGTTTCCAGATTATTTCTGCTGTATTTTGATAGGAAGAATGTATAACCATCATATAAATTCTTATTCATATGTACTCTGATAAGTAGGATTCTATACATTTTAAGGTAGAATCTTTTCTTGGTAAATTTTTCTAAACTTCCATTTCTGTAACAATATTTCTGGATCCAAGAAAGTTTTTATTGCTAAAAGAGGTCCGGTGAATTTTTCTTGACAAAATTTGTTAAACATAGTTTTTTTAACATTAAAAATGAAATATTTTTAAACTAAAAATTCAGCCCCCCCCCCCTCTAGTAACTGAGCATATACATTCATATTTTGATCCTAAAGTTTTTTACCCTCAATGAATTTTATGTAGTGTCTTATGAGATGACCATGAATTCCATGATTGAAATTAGGCTACCAGACTCATCTTGATGTAGATTTTCCACACAGACTCTATTATGTCCTATCATAACCATGAATTTTTATGTCTGAGGGACTCAAATCTTCTTCAAATACTCCTAGATTAAAGAGTGTACATGTCAGGATGAGATTAATCCTATAACACGTGTCAACATGAAAACAAGGGACATCCATTCCCTTGAGATATCATATGATGTACGTCGGGAAGATGTGACTTTATATTGGTGAGCATTCATATTTTCTTGTGAATGATATGATGGCCTTACATTCTTCTTGTTTGATATCCTCAGCATGGAAGGAATCTATAACCACTACCTTTATTATGAACAAGAGGGGTATTTTAAGATCCTTTCCGAAAGATTCATGCATGTATTCTAATAAAATAATTTCCTTGATAACTGAGTGCCTTATAGGAATGCGGTAAGGATGCTTAATCATATTGTACTTCCACAGTATATACACATTTTTCTGGAAGAAGAACACTCTTTGGAAATTGGTATAATGGGCATTTCTGTTCAAGCCATGGTATTTTTGGCAGGTTCTGGGGATGTCCCACTATTAAATAGAAAAAAAAAACATGAAAAAAACTAATGGATGACTATCAGATGACTGAGCACTGTCCATAAAAAAGAGTGGTTGATCATACCATATTTGCGAAGGCTCCGCCTGATCGAGTTTCATGAATAACAGTGGCTATGCACCTGAAAAACTAGATGAAAGTACTGCGCATTATGACCATTTAACTAATCCTTGTGTTTAGTCTATGTGGCTTGTAGGTCCTCTCTATAAACACTAGCCTGAGCATTCCAATGTTACACATGTCTACGACATCATTAGTGACGACATTGATTCGGAACATTAGGAGGATCCACACATTGTTCACCATAACAAAGATCCATGTAAGGGTCCACTAGATATATGGTATTAAATGAGCCATACTTCAGATCATCACTTGAGAAATCCTCCAATACCAAACAATATTTGGATTCAACACCCATCTATAGAGGCATGGAGTCACTAAGATTATATGATGGCAATAGTGATGGTTGGGGATTTTGTTACACAGTCAATGACTACTATTTTGAGAATAATACGGTTGAGATATTTATATAGAAGTTGTAGTAGGGGGAGGTGTGACTACATTTGGAAGCTCGAGCTGATTCAATTAGGCTTGAATAAAACCATGGGAATTATAAACTTCTCTTTGGGCTAATCAAACATCATATTTCTATGAACTGTGGCTGGAGACCTTCTTCCACTAACCTTCTTTGTTACTATTAGGTGGTGCAGAAATGCACACTACCTATAATGGGTTGGGACCCAAAATAACCACATTGATGTTGACCTATTCATAATTATTTTCCTTAAAAACGTATAACTACATGATTGTGTGTCCAATGAATCGATTATAGGGGAAATAGTTTAGGCGATCAGTGAGATCTACCTCATTGGGCCTTCTGCACTTTGGAAACTCCAAGATTCCCTAATCCAAGGCACTTTGAAAAAAATTTGGGACTTCGGCCTCGTTAAATGAATTCGTGTAGTTTCTCATATATGGGAAAGGAACTCTAGGAGCATGTCTCTAATAAGGGTATGGATCCTGATGGGTAGATGAAATTTAATTTTCTTGCATAGGTGGCGGTGCTTGAGAAGATGCCACCGACTGATTCTAAGGCGAGTGATGCTGAGCTTGAAGCAGGGCTTGAGGGTGTTTTACATAGCATGAAAATGGACACATCTCTATTGGAAATAATTATAGTAGTATGGGGGCCTCTAACTGTACAAAAAATAGCATTCTCGAACCTAGAATATCTTCTTGCAAGAGTTTCTCTTAATTCAATGACATATGGACTGAAAACATGAGGCCCTTTCACCTTGGAGAAAAGTCTCTAGCTAGCTCATCTGGTCATTGTTTTCATTTGAAGAGGTCTTAAATACTATTCTTCCATGTTTTGGTGGTGAAAAAATATAGAAACATCTGTTAAAGATCTTCCAAATCATATACATACTATATGGGTATCTTGTTGTACCAAAAGAATGTTGGTCCTTCTAGTGTTTGTAAGAAACACCAGAGCTTGACATCTTCCTATTTCACTGGAGTACCTATTATGTGGCCACACCTTGATATAAAGTATTCCAGATGCTACAGCAGGTCACCCATCATGTTTAAAGGGGGATCATATAGGGTTCTCAAAATTTGGTGTACTGCAATATCGTCTACTCATGATAGATATTTCTTTCAATCATGTGGCATATCCACCTATCGTATATCAAGGGACTTAATGCGGGAAATTAGAGCTACCATCAGATCATCCTGATCGGGATCCCTATCTTGGTAGGGATTCCTGACTACCGGCACATTGGTGGGTTCATCAACATGGTAGGTATTACCTACAAATCATGGAGCAACTAGTGGAAGCACTGGATGAACAACCTGAGGAGCTGTTGGATGAGTGACTATAGATGGATCTTGAGGGAGATTGTCACATATCTTAGGGGGTTCAGTGAGGAATACCACACCTGTTTTCCATAAACTATGTCCACTAACCTATCGAGGTCAACAAGGCTGTCAAGATTAATAGATTCAAATATCCAATGAGGGACTGTGACTACCCCTACTACCCTGGTGGAGGAGGGATGGGACTATACCAAGGATCATCATTATTTGGATGTCGTACTATAAAATGATTGGCCAAGAGATCATCATTGACCTTTTTTTTCAGAAATATTCTGATACAAGGAACCCCTTGTAGGGTCATCCTTCATCTTATTTTCTAAAATAGATGGGATAGATATCAAAGCTTCTTTAAGGGGTCCATTACCCTTGTTGGTGTCTCTAACTAAGGTAAATGAGTCTAAGGGTTCTTCCAGACTGGGAATCTTCTTTTGACGGTGAGTGGTAGTGCTTGGGGGTCTAGTAACGTTTTTATTTTCCCAAGGGATGGGTCATCCTCTTTGGACACTACATTACTATGTTTATCCTATGTGTTATGAACTTGGCCATATTTACCATGAATACACACCATAGAATATCATTGATGTCCCTAGGGAGGTCTGACTACGTAGGATCAGACTAAAGTTGAGAGCATCAATCTTCCACATCCCTAGACCTGCATGTACATATATGCATACTTGATGATTCTACAGAGAATTGGGAATCTCTAAACACATATCTAATGAATATATCGGTAATAGATGGGCGATGAAGGGTGCAGATCCATAGGAATCATAGATATTTCAACCATGTGACACTACTAGTTGATGCCATCAAAGTGTCCTGAATCATTGGAAAACCAAAATAATGGTTCTAGAGACAGAATTATGACTCCTAGATGGTCTGGTAGAATCACATGACTTGATCCTTGTAGGGGGATTCTAGAATGTCTAAGTCTATACTCCTGGACAGTGATAACATCATATATAACTGGTGTTCCTAAATAATGTCCCATAGACTTCTGCAATCAGAATCAAGTACAAATAGTTGGTTTCCCCATTCTTCAACTGGGGGTGGATGAGGAACTTGAAATTTCTTTTATTTGAATTTGTGCATCGGAGGACTGGTTGGTGGATAGAACGTTGGATGAGCTAATAGGCCAATAGAGATTGGGTTGCCTCTCAGGGATGGTACTGACCTCATCATCATGTCCCAGTTGGATGGGATGCTGGGAACTACTTCATGTGTAGGGGTGTCAATCGTTGGTGGTGGATCAAGCAGGTGATCATCATATAATAATCCCCCGAACTACTCCCCAGGATCTCATATTTAGGTTGAGAACAATCTGGGTGATGATAGAGAAGACAACATATTAAGACCCAGGAAGGGAGACAATTTTTCCTCCCCCTACATATAATGCAAAGGGATTCAGGGATCTGTGGCATATCACTTTCAGGGAGGATGGAGCACACATATTGGGTTCCTACCCCAGTCTCTGATGTAGAGGATCTGGGAGAAGGTTCTATCCCCGAATAATATTATACATTAGGATCTAAAAATTGGATAGGAATGATGATGATCTAGAACATTTTAGATTTCTTCCTATGGGTGGAGACAATTAACCCTTCCTCCCCATGATGGATCTTCAGGGTATGATAGATTTTTTATACCGGGAGGACCACCATGAAGGTTAGTTCTAGAGTGGGGGACCTCCACTTGATCTCGTTTTGACAACAGGAGGAAATTCATATCGGTTGTAGTCATGGAATCGAGTACATTCGCTCTGTTGAGCTATGGTACGAGAAGAACCCAAGAATATATCGAACAGTACATGGTGAGGACCTCTGTAATGATTACTTGATGTGTGGGGAGGACCTCCATGTAAGGTTGTTTTTGAGTGTGGATAACCTCTGTTGGAGTAAGTGTGAACCTGGGGAGGACTACCATGTTGGTTATTGGTGGCACGCGGAGGACCCCCGCACTGATTTGTATTGGTATAACAATGAGTGCGTCAATACTGATCAACTTGAATGTGATGAGGACCTATGTGTTTACTAACAATTAAGTGGTTGTTCCTCTCCTTAACTTTTTACCGGAGTGGGGATGACCTCTATCTAATCTTAGAATAACTCAAGGAGGGCCCTCCCATTTTCATTCTAAGACACAGGGAGGACATCCATAACTAAGATCATAGGCCTGGCGAGGACCTATATGATAGGTGTGAGATCATGGGGGACCTCTACTATGGCTAGTGATGGTTCAAGTAGGACCTTCATACATGATATCATCATCATGGGTAGGCAGGTGATGGCCGCTGATCAAGCCGGTGAACCAAGGTGTCATCCTTGCCCGCATATGGGGTGGCTGAGGTCTCGATCCTGATGTGTAATTGATATTAAACTTTGATACTATTGTAGGTAACTTGTTTTTTGGGTATATGTTGACATTAGCGGCTGAATCTATATAATTTGACACCCTATTATAGGTGTCTTCCATAGCTTGTGCCTAACGCAGGAATCAAGTTATCTGGGCCAAGGATGGTGGAGCAGGGACGTAAACAACATAATCTTAGGCATGACACTTGGATTATATGATGATGCTTTCTATGATCCCTCTATGGTGTCTCCTCGACAGTAGTTTCCGTTGGGTTTACTCTGATGTCCCTAACCTAATTGATGTAGGGGAATGAGTCACAGGAGCATTTTGGGAGTGTCTCTTAAAACCATTGGATGTTAGAGTGGGGATCATTGGCTCCCTATTTGGCCTTTAGAGGAAAAGGTGATGCTGAGGTTCAAGAGTCTCTAGGTATCAATGGGCCATATCCCTCTTGAGTATGATCTCTTCTTACTCATGTTGTGGAATGAGAATTTCCAAAACCCTCCATATAATGATTTCTGATGTGGAGACAGTGAATGGGAGCCTTGTATCCATGGTAAGATATGAAATAATGGCAGAGGTGGAGCCATGAAGGAATGCTACATCATCATTCTACATTCCCCTAAATTTATGTGAAGGGGGATATTGGTTTCATGTAACTATAGATTTTGTCTTATAAAGAAAAAACTTCTTCCATCTATATGGATATTAGGAAAGCAATTCCCAATGCCCCAAAGTAATTCAGTCTTCCAATGTTGGAGAGAGAGACAACCATGCTAAATCTGACATGTGATAGAATGCCCAATGTTTAACATACATGAAATCTAGAGAGTTTCATTCTAGGCCCACTATCTTCTTGGAAGGACCTGGCACCAGAAAGCTGGATCTGGTGACACATCCATCTGATGATGTCTCGAGCGCTACTAATACCCATGGATGAGGGATAACTAGTTCACATAGGGTCCATAATTTCTATTTTTTATTCTTTATAATGAGGCATTCCAACTCTTCTATGTCACAAATCACTCATAGTTGTGTTGCACCCCACATTCCCTCTTTACAAAGGTAGACAACATTAATCACTTCTTTATGGATGTTTTCTCCTTGATCGAAACTGGATAATGGGATTTCTGTTCCTCCATTTATGGATTCCTCATCGAAAGTCTTGGCCTGTTCTAAATCTCCATTAGATATTAAAACATATTTTATGAAACCCATTCAATGTGTCATCTCTTTGTCGATGACAGAAAATTACATTTATTCTGCGAGAAAATTCAAAAGGGTCAAGTCAGGGTAGAAATATTCTATCCGAGGAGTTGTAATATAGGGCAATGATGGAATGTATGGATGATAAAACATAGTAACAATTGTATTTTTCCTCATTAGTTTGATTATCAAGGGTGTAGAAACCTGAGTCTTCCCATGTTGATCATGGCGTATCTTATCCCATAGGTGTGTCTTTGAGGTTTTCCTCATCTTCCAATCTTTAACACAGGGTATGTCATGAATTTAACATCTAGAGGAGATAAATATGATATATCAAAACCCTTATGGAATCAAACCAATTGGAAACATATATATGAAGGATCACGTAGAGGGTTTACCAAAAGGATGGATCAGAATTCCCAATGAAGACAAGAATGAGAGTGGTGTGTCCCATAAAAGGATGGTTTCACACTGTGATGGCTGACCTAAAAACCACTAATGTAGGATCGGAGAGTGTGACCCTAAATGAGGGGGGGACACCAAGGATTACCATTGACTATGATTGGACAATGAAAAGTCGTTCTTTTTAAAATATTAGAAGGAAGATATCAAAAATCATGTAGTTTGAAGGGGTGGTTTGGGTCTAAAAAGTGGTTATCTACTCATACCAAGAATATCACTCTTGGTTAAATAAATATGATGATCATGTCTAATGGATGGTTGGCTTCCTAAGTGATGATAGGAGTAGTGAGGAGGTGGGTGGAAATATTTCACTGGGATGTGGTGTCCAAGTTATGAATCGAGATGGATAATGGAAGATATGAATTAGGTTTCTAAAATGAAAGGGGTGGAATAGAAGTGAATATATATAGTGTAGAGAATGAGCCTAAGGGGATGTTTCTTATTTATACTTGTGACTGGAAATCAAGGTACGTGTTGTTTAAGAAGTGGGATGATGGGACAACTAAGGAGGTGGCTTGTGTGAATGTAGTGTATGTATAGTGGTCTAAAAGAAATATGTCATCAAGGTTGAGGCATAATCATCTCGAGGTGCAAAGTCTTAGAGAAAATAACATGATGGGAAATAGATAACATGCTTAATCCTAAGAGGGGATTCCTATATACCATGTTTGACATACATGGATCAATGTCCACATAGATCTGGATGGACACAAATAATCGTTTTGTACACAATGGACAAAGACCCATATATATGCCAGAGGATTATGTATGGTTAGTGGCACATCACAAGGGTATGTCTCTTGTTTCGAGGATTATGGTGGTGTGGAGGGATTATGAAAGGCTAGTTTCCATTGTATATGGATCTAAACAAATTGAATAGATGGATTGGGGAGATGTGTCCCAAAAAGGGAAGATGTCATATCTTGAGGATACATCTCTAGAATGAAGCACTGGAGTTTACTATTTATGGGGGTTGAACTTCATGGAGGCTTCATATGTACCCAATAGTGATCAAACCCCATGTAGTTCAGAAGGAGAAAGGGGCCAGAATTTTAACATCATGCATGGGGAAACTGAGATGATGTTAAATAGTTGGAGCAGATTGAATGTGGGGAGTGAGGGGATAGAACCTTGAAGAGGCTTACTTGGTACCCTATTTAGAAGGCATGGATCAAAGTAAAAAATGTTTAGGATTGAGCCCTAGAATCCAGGCATACATGATAGATAGTGACCTGAAAACATGCTAGGGGGTTACGGGTGGTTAGCGGCCCGTTGCAAGAGGATCAATCTTGGTTGGAGGATTATGGAGTATTGTGGGGATTATGCAAGGATATCTACTTGAGTGTATGGATTAAAACATCTTCAATATATGTATCAAGGAGATGTGTCACAAAATTGGATGATTTCACATCAAGAGGGTAAAAAACTAGATGAGAGAAGTAGAGTTTACCATTGGATGTGGTTGAAACTAAAGGAGGCTTTTTTACATACCAAAAAGGGATCAAATCCCACATAGGTCATAAGGTGAAAGGGGAAAAAAATTTAATGTCATATGATAAGAATGTGAGTGGACATGAAATTGTTGTAATATATGGAATATGGGATGTTTGGGGATTGAACCTCTGAAAGGCCTCATATATACCCTATTTAAAAATTTGTGATCAATGTCCATTTAGTAAGGTAAGGAGAAAGGGGTCTTACACATGGATAGTGGCCCAAATTCATTCTCGGGCTTATGCATTATTAGTGGCACAAAGTGGATATCATGGTCACTATTACTCTAGGCCCAAGTGATTCGTGCTCAGTGTGAGAAATAAGATATAATGGTTGAACTTAAAATCGTGTTGTGAAATGTAAAGACACAAGGGATTGTGTGGGGATTATGCATGGCTAGCGGCCTTGGATGATGGTTATTGGGTCCTACTCTAAAATGGATTCTTGAAGAGGTAGTTTAGGGAATAAATGGATGTTGGACGTCATGCACATAGAGACAAAGCACAAAGGGAGAGAGTGGTGAGAGGGCTCTGATTCCCATCCACTATCTAGTCATTCCATATTTTCCATGCTTTTGGAAAAAAAAATTAATCATCATGTGTTGAGGATATTGTTGCTTAGTAGTTTAACGTCCTATATCACAGATGATGAGGACTCTCTCCTCACCTCTTGGACTTACATGATTGGCACCCATTGACACATTGTGAATAGATGGAACCAGTAATGTTGTATGGGATCGAGGTGGAGGAGTGTTCAGTTGAGGGTTACATGTTATCATAGCTATTAAAATATGAAATAGTTGTCAGCATACCTATGTGAAGAATAATTAGTTAGATAAATCCAACTTGGGAAACTATACGAGGGACCAAGAAACCATTGTGCAGAAGCCTGGAGGGCCACACAGATGAAGAGCATTCAAGGTATGGGTGTTGCAAAAAATTGAAGCTCAGACATTATTCTTTGGATTAAAAACCCATAGAGTCAATAGGATGGGGTGTGTGAAAGATTGGATATTTCTATGCAAAAGGAGGGGTCCTGGATGAAAGAGTAACTGCACAAAGGGTAAGCCTTGAATGTAAGATGGGAATTTGAGAACATTTTCCTATGACAAAAAAGGAAATGGGAAAGGGTAAATCCCCTACAAGCCCACCCAAAGGTAGAACCATGGTGGAACTATCATGAAAGATCCAATATCTTGACATCATGACTCCCACGCAATCACGGAAAGGGTTGTCTTACATGCATTGGAGCAACAATTCGGCTTCTAGAGCATTCTCCACAAAACAGAAGGGGTTCCCTTCTACTTATAGTCAAGATTATAGATGGGGGCCTATAAAAAATACTACATGGAACATTTAAGATTACATAACATTGGGAATTAAATATTCTTGCACACCAGATGATTTGTTGGGCACAAACATCCAAACATCTGTGCAATTTCCTTTTCCATTTTTTGGGGGATCTGGGAAAAATATAACCTTTGAAGTCATATTGGGAATGCAACATCATTGTGCGCATCCTTCAGTCTTATGAGAAAGCACTCAATATTATGCACATCTCACTTTCATTACATGGGATTGTTAGTATAAATGAGTTGCGGATTCAATTTTCTCAAATATCCCTATTTCTGGCATCAAGAAGAATTCAGTGCCAACAACCACCTCTTCACCTAAAAATTATAATACTTGGATGTTTCTTTTATTCGATTCAATTCCACTCCTAATATTATTTCTCATGTTCTAGTCTTGTTGGTATCAAAAAATTTCCATTTCCAAGTGCCTTAGGATGGTTCTCAGGGAGACAACACTCATGAGCAAAAACCCACCCCCTTTCTCTTTCAATTTTATTCTTCTTCTTATCCTTAAATCACCTACACATTACATGGTTAAATTATAACTCTAGTATCAAAAAAATATTTAATTTTTTTTATTAAAATGTGATATCCATCATATAATACATTCTCTTATCTTTTTTATCATAAAAATGGAAATGCTGTCAGTGAAGTGTCAACTCACCACCTTCATTGATGAAGATTTTTTATGTTATGTTACCTAATTTTTAGCTAGTCATAAAATAATTATAATGGTTAAATCAGATTTTAAAATTTATATTACAACTTTTTTTATGTTCTATAATTTAATTATAAACATACTATTTAATAATAAAACAAAACTATTTTTTTATAATCGAAAATTCACCAATATAAACTAATGATCATCATTAAAATTTTATGTAATTAATAATTATCATATCAGAAAACAAAATAATACATGATACCAGTTAAAATTATTGAGTTGTGTCAATATCATATATTTACACTACTAGGGTTTTTATTCCAATTTAAAAGAACACCCATAGTTAAACATAGGGGGAACCCATCAGAAAATAATTAAATGAACACTCCTAGAACGCTAAAATTGAATATTAAAACATATAAAAAAACATAAATAAACATAATAAAATTAAACTAAATAAAATAAAAATATATTATGTTAAGAAATAATTAATTAACTGATATCATTTTATTATATGGTATATTAATTGAATGTGCAGAAATCTTTGGTACATAAGGTAAGGGATTCTCTCTGGACCCGCATTTTTTTCTCTAGGTTACGCATTCTCTCTATTAAGCCATATTTAATTCAAATTTATTATCATGAAATCCACTGAAATTCTATATGTATGATCCAAAAATATTTATCTAGATCCATTATTATTTTTTTATGGGGAGATTCATGTTGTAAAAGGTTCTCTTCTCAAATTCTTCCCAACAAGAAAACCTGATAAAACAGAACATCCCAATTTCTTACCAATTTTCAATGACAATAGATAATTTTTTGTAAGATAATTTTTTTTAAAATAACTATTTTTTAATGGAAATATATATTAGTTAATTTCTAGTTTTACAAAAACAATTATTCCTTTTCTATTTTAAAAGTCTATTTATAAATTTTTCCTTAATCCTCACAAATGTGGATCATTTCTAATGGTTCTTAAACACACTGCTTAGATTTTTTAACTCCATTTGGACATAAAATATCATTATAAATGCCTATTTTCCATTATTAATATCCATGTTTAATTTAAATCCATTCTTTTGTGTAAATAATATTTATATTCCCATGGTTATATTTTATACCATGATTGTGATTCTCATTCCTTTCCCAGGGTAGTCATTATGTTTATCCCTTTTGTTTGATTTTTCATGTGGAACACATTTTCATGAATGTTTTATAAAGCGTGCACCCATATAGTTCTCCAATTTAATGGTTAATGTTTAGTCACATGATACGTCATTTTGGGATAGGGAGTAAACCTTATTACATTATGGGACTTTGTACACTATGTGATATAGTTTTAGAAGTTGGACTTGACTCATGTTTATTAGAGGTTGTTTTTTGCATCCAAATTCTTAGGATTCCATGGTTTCATAATCCCAATATATATATGTTATTATTCTATATGTGGATTTATATTCCAAGCCCTTTTATGTCATCTGATTATGCCTTTTAACCCATGTGATGCACTTTATTACTTTGTTTATTACCTTTTAATGATTTTTAGGTCATACCAATTTTCATGTATTCCCAATGATATCCTATGAAGAAGACAGAGCTCAGGGGATGTTGGGATCTCATTATGGAGATTAAATAAGAGATGCTTTTATTTTGGTTTCATGACTTCTAATTTTTCACTTAATCTTCCAAAGACACTATACTTTTTTATCCTTGGTCTATATTATATGGTTAATTATACATATAATTATGTATTGATATGTAAATAAAGTTATGGTAACTATATCTTATCCATTGGAACATGAAATGAAACTCTCTCATGTTTATGATAAGTTCAATTTATACCCACAGAGGATGAAAATATTGATATATCACATGTACTAAACTCAAAGATTATACAATTGGAGTATGATCTTTTGTATTCATAATGAATAGTAAAAAAATTGGTTCATAGAGATAATGTTCTACAGAACCATAATATAAACCTAGTTAAAGTTCTCAATATTGAAGAAATTAAATATTCTTTATGGGAACCCAATGATTTGATTAAATAGAGATACCCTATATTTTATATTTATGTGAGGAATTTTTTTGGGAAAGATCCATTTTATCATGGTAGAATGTGACATGATGAGATTTTATTATATATTTATCTTCTAATAAATTTAATTTCTTAGTAACTTTTGATACACACAAACATCAGTTTAATGAACTAAAATATAGTATACCGATGCAATATTGATGTTAAAATAGAATATTCAATAGGAATAAATAAATTTTTTTATAAAAGGGAATAAATAATTTATTTAAATAAAATATATTCTAAAGACTAACTCAATTTTTATTAATGTAATTATATTAAATGAATAAAAAAATAAAAAACGGTTTTTATCACGTTATGTGAGAAAATAATATAAAAAATTTCTTCCACTTTCATATAATTTATTAGAAAAAATGAAGTTATTTTTTAAAATCATGATTTCGAAATTATCTTAAAGTGGTTTTTTTATTTTTATGAAATTATTGATTTTACATGCATAATAATAATAAATAATTTGGTGAATTTTGTTTATGAATTATAAATGATTAATTTTTTAAAAAATAAATTTAAAGGTAAAATTATATCATTTAAATTTTGAATAACCCAATTAGATTCATTATAATTAATATTATGTCAGCTTTTGAAATAAGAACTTCTTATACTAAAGAGAACATTTTAATAGAAAATGAATTTTTATCACATTTCTCGGATTTAATTTATAATTAATGTCTTCTACATCTATGAATGAAAGATGATATAATTGATTACAAATTCGTAATCATAATAATTAATATTATGTAATAATTTACAAAAAAAAAATTAATAGTAAAAATTATAAAAAGGTCACCACAGCTAAATGTAAAATAAAATTACATGGGGTTAAAAAAAGATATAGGGGTATGTTTGACATTTAAATTTTATTAATCCTATTTTATGTACATATTAATACCTATTTATATATGAATATTTAATATATATAAATTTACATTCATTTTTTTAGAGTGTGTCATTATTATATTTTAATCTTTTGTGAAATTTCAATTTTCCCCCTCTCCCACTTCGAGAAGGACACCCCTCTTTTATACCCTTTATGCCACATTGATTCATATTTCCGGACCCAAACCATCAAAATTAAATTCTATGATTATTGAGACATTAATTTTTGTGTTGGTATTCATAAAATAGCATTTAAAGGGTCTTTAATAAAGGTTATAAACTATGATTATCAAAGGGGAGGTAATCATCTTTCTCGACCAATTTCAAATTACTTGTTATTCTTCATTATATAAGTATATAGTATTCATAAAAACATAATTAATTAATTATGATAAATATAATTAAATTTTATTTGGATAATATATCCACCATTATTCTCACTTTTCTATGAAATTGAAAATAAATGTATCAATCATGCATGTATGTAGACCACCACCTTTACATATTGATACAATTAATTTTCAATAAGCGCATTTCATGGATTGTTATTGAGAATTTTTTAATGTTTTTATAAAATATTTATGAAACAATTATTCTTATGATATTATAATATCACAACTACCTTCTTACCTTCCCAATTTTTTCTAAATTGACAATGTCAATTATGCGCACCACCGGAGTACCACCTCTATGAAATAATGTGATTAATTTTTCATTTTATATTTCCATGGATGCTAATAAGAATAGATTAGATGAATATATATGATATATAGTATATAATATTTAATATATGAAAGTTAATTATTACTTACCTTTATTTAATTCCACTGGTCGTAAAGTAAAATCAATGTCCAAGCGTCCATATTGCAGATTGCCCCCATGAACGGAGTATTTCATTTTTACATATATAAATTTAATGGTTGAATCTATATACATATATATACAATGAATATATATGATATCTATATCAGAAATATAATTCCATGTTTTATGGAATGATTATCAATGTAGAGGGACCTAAACCACTGTACTAAAATTCTCGTGAAAATTGAAACCAATTGACAAACAGAAACATCACCTTAAGAAAGAAATTATCAAAAAAATGGGTGTTGAATTTTATAAGTGGAGATAAATATTTATATGAATCTATTATATAATTATAATATATTATGTTTAATTATATTGTAGTTTGGATTACTTTCAAAGAATTTCCAATAGGATGTAATTAATTATCATCTCACTTTTATTTCAGTGATACATTCGACATATTCACCACTTAGTTCGATTATGTGGTTTATATATTTCCCATTAATTTATTTTAATATTATTTTAATGAAAATTTTTAGATGTAAAAATCCATCTATAGACCACTAACTCATGATTTTTTTCATTTTAATACTACCAATGTGGTAATTTTTTATTGTCACTAATTTTCTTCTTTCAGGCATATGTTATGTTATACACAAATATTATTTTTATAAGGTGTATATAGATCCCCCTTTGAGATGTTATATGGTGAATATATAATTATATTTTCAATATATAATGTTTAATCATAGGTTATTCTTTCATGGGGCATATGATTCCAATGTTACTAAGGTGGAAATGGTTTATGTTACAATCTCATTATTTATCAGGATTATTTATGATTAAGTTTCCAATCATGAAATTTCATAGTCTACCTCTCAATAATCACATGAATTTTCATATAATATTTTATTTATTTAAATATGATGTAATAATTCCATTATCCTCTTCTTCATACATCAAATTATTGAGAAATGTTTTTAAAGAAAAAGAGACATCATTTTATCTTTGGTTGATAATATTTTTTCATTCTTATCCATATTTTTTTAAATTGCTTCTTTAATTATTTTGTAAAATACTATGTTTCAATTTAAGATTTATTTCATCTATTAGAACACTTATTTATAAATTAACTAAAAATTAATAATAATTATATTAATATAAAAAATTAATGAATAGAAATTTTGAAATAAGAAATGTAAATAAATAAATAAATTATAATGAATCTCTAAAATGAAAATTTATAAATAAATAAAACATAAATTATTTTTATTTTAATTAGTTAATTTTTTTAATTAATTTCGTACATACATAATATTTTAATCATAAATGTACAAATAAATTATTATTTTTGTTTTAAAAAATAAAAATAGTGATATTTATATAATAAAATTTATGATGATTTACATCAAAAGTATATTTGAAAATTAAAAAAATATTATTAAAATTAAATATATTTAATTTACATGGAATATTATGTTAAATAAAATTAAACAATATAAATAAGTTTTTACTATTATATTTTTAACATTTAATTTTTAATTTTTAATATTAATGGAATTAAATTAAAATTAATTGACATGGGGATTCAAATGGTGGGTAATTTTTTGGAGGAACTGTTCTGATCTCTTTAGGGTGTCAACTAGAATTATCTTCATAATTAAAAGGGCTCGAGTGAAGATTATTCAAAATTGAAGGGGGTGGGGGTTTATACAAAAAAGGGATTTGAACATGTATGAGGGAGATAAACTACTAAAAGTGGATAATTTGGTGGAATGTTTTATTTATCATAAATAGATGAAAACAAGTGTTGACTATTCAGGATGGAGATCCCATCTTCAACCTCCAGTAATTCAATTTTCAGATAATTGGAGGTAGGTGAATTTATTTCTATTTTAGGTGATTGAATTTTCTTTTAATCCAAATATGTTGATTGTTTTCAACTTATTATTTAAGGGTTCATCATTTAATTTAATTTTTCTTTGGAAATATCTTCAATCTAGAATTTCAACCTCCCAACATCTCTATATGGCACAATTGTTATTTTTAATGCCTGTTTTAAATTGAAAAAAATTATATTTATCCTTTTTCTGTGATTTTGGGGGTCTATATCTCATTTAATGAAATTTCCAAGTATCATGATTAATATAATGGAAAATAAACATTAAATTTAATCAAATTTAGTGCATTTTTTAGATTTACAAAATGTCAGTTGTTGACAGTTACTTTTAGCTTTGTTGATATATATATATATATATATATATTCATTGAATATCTTTTGGATACTCATAAATTCATCCATGGATCATTTGATGAAATATCTCATGTCATCTTCCCGCTTAGATTACTCCTAAAAGAGTTGTGAAGATTAATACGCACACACACACACACATATATATATATATAATGGTTGAACTGGCTATATAAGCAGCACTAGCTCCTAAAGATTGAAATATTCGTTCTTCATTGCCTATGTGAGTGTAATTTATATTGATAGAAGAGAGAAATAGAAATTAAGGAGGTAATGTTAATATAGGAGAATAAAAAAGGAATCCAAGTTTTCATTCAAGGTTATCTTAGAATTTTAAGGTATGTGAAATTGTGTATTTTCTATTGATCTACCATATTAATTTGAAGAAAAATACTCCTGTATTTATTTAAACATCCAAAATTTATGTTTTTAAAATATCATTGCAGGGGAATAAATTTTATGAAGATTGTATTCTTTTTAAAAAACCCATGAAAGTGAAGTGATTATTTTTATATCAAAATCAAATATTTACTAAATTATATAATATTTAATTTATGTAAGAAATTATTTTACAAAATTATATATAATCAAATGTTTCTACGTTTTCATGTTTATAATGTAGAGTTATATTTTATGTATAATTCTGTAAAAATTATAAGAAAGACTATTATTATTATTACTATAATTATTTCTGAAACCTATTTATTTACATAATCTAATACTAAAATTCAAGGGAGTTAATTGAAATTATAGATGTTTCAAATGAATATATATACATTCATGCATTTTTAATATCATTATCATTCCATGAATTTATATAAAATATTTGGTTTTAAAGAAATTATAAGGTATGATCAAATTCTCCCTTGAATTTATAAAATCATGGACTTCTCAAAACTCTATAGTGTTTTATAAAAATATAGTTCTTATAAAAGTATTAATGAAATAAAATTATATTATTCTTACAAATAAATAAATTACGTTTTAAATGGTTTTACATTATTTTTAATTGATTGTAAAATGTAAAGGAAGATCTGATAAAAAATTTCATAAATAAAATTTCGAACTTGATTATAGAATGAGTTAGTTTGGAATGGGGTGATCCCATGGCCTCAACAGGACATTTTCCAAAATGTTATTCTTCTAGTGGCCTCACATAGTTCTTCTGGTCTTCCAGTTATCATCATATTACATAAAATTTATTATTTTCCAATATATTATAAAAGGAGAAATCCAAATCTTACTTCAACTTATTTATTTATTAAATTGATATTTTAACCAAAATTTATATATTTTGTAAATAGTAGTAATTTATTATGAATATTATTTCAGATATAAAATAATATTTTAATTTTATATAATATTTTAATAAAATATTTAAAATAAAAATTTATAAAGTATTTTCTACTAGTTTTTAATCTTCTCACTGGAAAATTTTATACTCACCCCTTGTCCAAAAATATTTTTCACAAGTATTTTACTATTTTTAAGAGAGGTGAGTTTTTTTATGGAGTTATAATAATGGAAACCAATAAGGTAATTATAATTAATTTTATAATCTCTAATATTATGGAAGGAATTTTCCTATTCATCCAAAATCAGGACTGTAAAAGATCCTCGATTTCATAATGGACAACGTATTTTATAGTTAATTTTCAATTTAAAAATAGACACGATATTTTTAGTACCCAATTTAGAATTATAGAATTTTGTTTCCATAGTGGTGTCAGTTTCATGGTATAGACATATTTGTTTATTAGGTTTTTTGTTGAAAGAAAAAATATAATAGAGAGAATTTTATTTTGAAATCATAGGTAATTAAGTACCATTAATTGAATATAAGTTGAAAAATTATAGTCTTCCCTAATTCTAAGCATGGAAATTAAAAAATATCTTATGTACTATTAATGAATTGATAGGGAATAGTTTATATTTGGGGGAAAATGTGACATACTGAGTTTTAATATAAGAATTTTTAATTTTATTAGTATATTTATTTAAAAATTAACCTCGTATTAATAGTAATGATATTAATATAAACAAAACCAATTAATGAAAATTTAAAAATAATGTAAGAAAATAAATAAATCGTCCCAAAAATACTAAATGAATATTTATAAATAGATATATCTTAATTTATAACTTTTGTTTATTATTTAGTTTGAAGAATAAAAAAGTTTCTAATAATATATTTTTTAATAAATTTTAATTTTGTTTAAAAAAATTATATTTTTACAAACCAAATTATAATTATTTATATAGAAAAGCTATTTTAAAAGTAAAATAATAATTATTATAATGAAATATAATGAATTTATTTTCATTAGATATTAAATAAAAATAATAATTATCAATATACTATTAATATTATAACATTTATATTATATTTTTAATTAGGAATATTAAAATAAATAAATTAATATGAATGATTATGGATAATCCAAATGGGGAATTTTCAATAGGACAAGTTTTCTTCCCTTTATGGAATCAACACGGGTTATCTTATAACACATAAGGGCTCGTTTTCAGTTTATTTGATTTTGAAGCAGATGGGGGTTTATGTTTAATGAGAGGGATTCAATCCTAAATGATGAACTTTGACTTTTCAATGTGTATTTTTGGGAAAAGGTTTCGAACACAGAAGGTAGAAAAAATCCAAGACTCTTCACTATAGAGATCCCATCTTCCTCTTCTGGTAATTAAATTATTAGATCTTCAGATGTTGGTGTATTTGTATTTATTTTTAGGAGTCCAAATATTCTTTAAATCCTATCTCAAGGATATTTTTGGATTATCAATTACTGATTCATCATTTTCTTTAACTTTCCTTTAGTGTTTTATTCATTCTGTATTTTCTTCCTCGTAGTGTCTCTATTAAACATAGTTTTTTTAAATGCATTTTTAAAATTTAAAACATTATGTATTTACATCGTTAGAATTTTCAGTGGGTTTTTTCTCATTTATTTGAATATTAATAAATAATATTTATAAATATAATATAATATAAAAATTGAATTTAACTAAATGTAGTGGGATTGTTTAATTAAATTTCCAATTCAGTAGTTCTATCCATTTTCTTTAGGATTTGATGAAATATATATACATATAGATAACTTTTTGATATTAGTTGGATCCTCAAAAAAATTTCCTTGGATCACTCAACGAATTCTCTCTTGTTTCCTTCACAGTTTTCAAAGTCCCAAAGAAACTATGAATGTTTATATATATATATATATAATAGGCCAGAACCCTCTATATAAGTTTAATTTCCTCCTAAAGACATCCCATTCAAGTCCTTTATACACGATATGATAAGAAGTGAGACAAATATAATAGAGAAATATAGATAATATTCATGTACAGAATGTAGGATAATTAAAGAAGAATATGATTTGTCCTTTTCCAACTTTAGTGAATTTTAACGTATGAAAAATTATGTTTTTAAAATTCCTATTTCACAAACATATTCAAATGAAAATTAAGTAAATGTATAAAATATATGTTTATCATATATATCTGTAATGGGATTATTTTATCAATCTTATATTCTCATTTAAAAACCCTCACATTGGAAGTATTAATTTTTCTTTTGAACTCTAATATTTCAAAAATATATTCTTTTAAATTTATGTAAGAAATTGTTTTACGAAATCATATATGATGAAAAGGTGTTATTTTTTTGAATTTCATAATTTGATATTATATGATATGTATAATTTTTTATAAATGAAATGCAAGAAAAATGTTATTATAATTGTAATTATTTTTTAAACTATTTTATTTATAGAAAGAAATATTAATTTTCTAGGGAGTCAATTGAAATTATGGATACCACATATAAATATAAATGTATTCATGCATTTGTAATATCATTAAAATTAAATAAATTTATATAAAAAATATATATTAAATTATATGATGTGTCAAAATTATTCCATGAATTTGTTAAATATTAAATCTCCCTAAACTCTAAATTATTTAATGAAAATTTAGTTTTCTCAAATTATAGATAAAATAAAATTATTGTAATCATGACAATAATTCTAGTAGTTTTGGAAATGGGTATTAATTATTTTTAATGGGTATAAATAAGAAATATAGGGCTGAGTTTTTTATTAAATTAAATTCAACATGTGATTATCGAATGAGTTAATAGGGAATGGGGTGATTACATGACCTCAATGTGATTTTTCCAAATACAGATACTACAAGTGACCTCAAGGATTTGTTATGGTCATACAACAATAATTTATATCAATAAAAGTTATTATTTTTTGAACTACTTCCAAAGGGGAAATCCAATTCATATTTAAATATATTTATTTTTAAAATTAATGTTTTTAAGGAATATTTCTATATTTTTGAAGCCCTATTAGTTTATTTTGTAATGTATTTCCCATATAAAATACTATTAGTATTTTATATAATTTTTTTTATAAATTTCTATAAATAAATGTTTATAAAATTATATTTTACTTGTTTTCAACAACTCACAATGAAATTCTATACTCACCCCATTTTTTTAAAAAAAATTCACAAGACTATTTGATGTTATAATATGATTGACTTCATTTAAAGAGTTACAAAAATATAAGAAAAGTTTTTATTATTTAATTATTATTTTTTAAATATAATATTATGAAAGGATTTTTTTTATAATATTTCAATACCTATAATGGAAAAGATCCTTAGTTTTTAAGGGACTGCGTATTTTCTATTTAATTTTCAATTAAAAAAAATATGCAAGATGTTTCTTGTTTTGAATTTTGAAGTGCGGGTTTGTAATGTCACATTTTTAATATTATCCTATGATTTTTAAAGTCATCTTACCCATGTTTTACATTTTATAAATAATCGTTTAAATTAGATAGTCATATTATTTTATGAGTGTGTTACCTTTTAATTTTAGTCAGAAATGTGAACGAAATATTTTTTAACATACACGACATGATGATAATTTCAGACCATTGTGACTTCTCAATGCTTTGATGATTTAATTACATGTTTCCATGATTTTTTTAAAATAAATATTCCATAATATTTTTTAAAATATTAAATTTTAAATATTATATTTCAAAATGAAAAGTGTAATTTTCATAAGGAATGTTCTATATATATTTTAAATAAATTTGTTATTTATGATTGCATCCTTTGTTGGAACATATGATTTACTAGGAAAATAATCGGTGGATTCCATTTTAATGAATTTTATTGTTAGTTTATGATTATGGTGATATATTTACGAAGCCCATTTATGTTCCATGGGTTATGCTATGATGGAATGTTGAAATGTTTATGAAACTCAATTTTCTGCATTGAGTTATGATATATGATTAATCATTATGATCTTGTAGACCACATATAATTGGAATATGATTATGTGATTGGTGTAAATATAATTATAGATCCCTCCATTATATTATGTAAAGATGGATATCTATTGTGGTAAAAAGGACATGAATGTGGTGTAAACTCAGTTCAGTATCAGACATTATCCCCTAATATAGTTTTAGGAGTAAACCATGACTAAGGGTATGATTTAATTGGGAGTTAAATAAATTGAAAATGACAGTATTAGTAGTGATCCTTGAATTAGGAAATTATTTTCTATTCTTATTTTTATACCATAAACTTATTTTATTGAAACTTTTAGGCTCTTTTTGATTATTTTCCTTGATTCTTTTATGACTCATGTCCAATGAAATTATCATATTTATTCCACAACATGAGATTATAAAATTTGATATCTTGGTTATGGATTTTAAATGATAATATCATTTTATCATACCATAATGCTCATGTTTTTCTTATGTGATCATTGATATCTCCCATGTTTACCTATACTGAGCATCATAGATCACCCATTCTTAAGTTTCCGTTCCTTGGGTTGTGAATAATGTTTTTAAGTATAATGTTTTTAATAAGGGTTCTAGTTGTGAGGAAACTAGTGGGAGATGATTTATTTCTTCTATTAACCATTTATTTATGTATCCGTGTTTACAAAGACATTGAACCTATGTGATTAGATCATGGATCATAATGATGTCAATTTTAATATTAATATAATAAGATATAAAATTTATATATAAAACGTATGTGTCATTATATTAGGTATCTATGAAAAATATTTTCCTTCTTCCCAAACATCATGAATATCTTCCATTGTGATATTAGAATTAACAATTTATCTCTAACTTCAAACTCTAGGTATCATATACTATTTTCTGCAAATATTTTTTTGTTAAATCTATGTATATATTATATGAAATTTAATGGTTTGAACCTTCTTTACCATATCTTTGAAAAGATCAATCCCATATTCTTTCTTTCTCCATATTAATTTCATTATGTTATAATTTAAAACATATTCCCATATAGTTCCTAGTAATGTTCCATTTTAATAACAGAATAGAATCATTTGATATATAAAGAATACACTAGGGGAAATTGCTGATCCAAACGTCCTTGGAAATCCATTTAATGAGATCTCAGTATATCCTCTAAATAATTAATGGTTCTTTTAAACTGACCATCCATATGAGGGTTAAAATTTGTGTTAAATCTCAACATTGTGTCCAAAACTTACTGTAGGATTCTCTAGAACCTTATGGTGAATCATAGATCTCGACAAAATACAATAGTGAGTGTTAAAATATTTTTTATTTCCACTTCATTTATTTATATCATAGAGAGTCATTCAACAGAGAAATATTTCTTGATAGAAATGAAATGCACAGAATTTGTAAGGTGATGGACTATAACAAAAAATCATGTTTTTTAATTTTCATATCATAGGAATTCCAATGATAAAAACAATGTTTATTTTTCCAAATTTTTTTCATTGTTATTAAATGGTTTCATCATATTATTTGAATTTATTCATTCCGTTGTGACTTATTCATATACCAATAATCTAGATTAAAATAACACAATATACCCCTTCATGTTATACCCCCAAAATATTTTATTCAAATATCTAAACTACTTTTTTATTCCAAGATGAAAATAGAGGTATGATCTATGTGAATCCTAAAAAACTTCCCTCTTCTATTCAAGTATGGATGGAATACATATCTGAGTTCCAAACCATATTAATCTATCTTTAGTAATTTTTAACTTTGAAATATTCTATGTCCATCCTAGTAGCTCCTCATACTATTTTTAGGCCTTTACAATCCTCTCAAGAATGGGTGGTTAAGCATTTATTTTATATAGTTAGGATGAAATTACATTTATTATTATCATGTTAATCATTTTTTAGGTCCAATAGTATTATATCACTTTTAATCTTTATCATGGATAAGGTATGGGATAATTTCTACATAGAGAATATGCCAATTTATTCACCTTTTAGGAATGTTAACGGTTTTCACAGTCCTAGACCTAGATCTTATCTAGAAACTATTATTTATACATATTTACATATTTTTATTTCAATACGTACTTAATGATCTTATTATAATAACCAACCCTAGAATCAACATAAACAAATCTGCAGTACAACATTTCACAAGGCCTCAAGCATGCCTCTAGGTATGCCAGAGGAAACCAACTAGTGATAAAGGAATATGAGGTTTTAATGGGAACACTATACCCTCATGTCATAGTAGATAACGTAGTTTAAGTAATGAAACATATATAAAAATAAATCAACATAACCATTGATGAAAAAGTTTATCAAGTGCTAATAAAATATATCATAAATCACAATTTTTTAATAACAGGTACTTCATACATGTTAGGGACACCCCATGGGAAAATAATATATAGGAATAAATAATGAATAAATCAAAACACCCCTAAAAATCATCCCCAACAAGTCAGGAGTCTTTCCCTATCTCATCATCAATACCCATGAAAGTGTAAAAATCAAATTTCCATCTGTATTAGGCCTTTCCCTATATATTCTCATGTAAATATTGATTGTGTTTTCTCATGTACCTTGTTTTATGGAAGGTGGAGTACGTTTTTAGTAAAAATCAATAGTCCCCCACCAATGATGTACCTAAAAACCCTATAACGTCATGATGAAGAGTTCAAGGTGATGATTTTAATAGTGATAAATCATTTTATGTAAAATAAATAAATAACCATGAATTCCTTGGGATTATTATGACACCTAAGGTTGGTTATAACATTTTATAACCTTAACATCTAAACTTCAATCAACTCTACCCGTTTCACCCAGTGTCTAGGTGTCACTAAGCCTATTATGAGTATAGTACCAACCAAAAATAATGACAAGTAATAATGAGTTCAACTAGTAATTCATAGTAACATAAAGTATCATATGGAATCTAATCACCCTTTTTAACATTCCCATTGAATATGAAATAAAATCCCATAATTCCTTATTCCTTATTCATAACATTAAATCTAAATGTTCAACCTGACCTTCCCATGTAATTCAAGAACTCATCCCATCGTTCCCCATCATCATGAATCATTTTGGTCTTTCCACTCCTCTTGGCCTTCCAATGTCAATATCTTATACATTGAATCAGAGCACTCATCCTAGTATTCCCAACCATCAAATTATCATACATTATCATGGTTCTCATCCTGGTATTCCAAATCTATATATATCGTATGAATTCTAAGGATTTCATCTCATCATTCCAGATCATTACCTTTCAGAATTAGAATTTATCATATTCATTACAAAGCTTAATTAATAAATTAAATCTACAAGGAATAAGCTGACCTTAGGAATCATGATTAATTAATTTAAATTAACCCAAGTTATCAAAACCAATAATACCAATCTCATATTTCAATAATTAAACAATTAAAATTATTAATTTATAATTTCAAAAATATATGTAAATTCATAAAACATAACATTCAACCATATACTAAATTAACAATTATAAATCATAGGGTAAAAATTAATATTTTCAATAGCTTTACAAAATTCACTTTTCAACACATAATTATGAAATAAAATTTAACAACTACAAATATCAAAATATAACTTCATTCATTTTATAGGAAACTATATCAAGCATTGATGTTCTATTTCAACATCATTAATGATTGTGAAATTCCATTTCAAGTTGATTTTTTTAAAACATTTTTACTCATTTGAGTACATAATCCCAAATATAAAATTAGACTTTGCACATAAATTATAGGAATATATAAAAAATAAAATGAGAAACCTAGAAAAAAAATTAAAGCATCTAACCTAAATTAGTTCACTTGTGAAACATGTCCAGCATGGCCACACAATTCCCCACTTGAGAAAAAAATAGTAATTATATTATAATTATAAGTACTACGTATGATAATTTTAAGAGAGTATACTCCTTCAATTCCATCTAGAAACTTGTCCTATATGAGATGAAAATGAAAAACCATAAAAATTCCCTTTAAATATTTTATATTGGATAAAACTGAAACACTATGTGGAAGTAAAATAAAACTCAAAAGGAATGAAGAAGTTAGGTAAACACAGCATAAACTCTCCATTGTAAGATATGGAATGTCATAAAGAAAGTGTATAGTAGGTAATGACCTAGGGGAAGAGGAGAGGGTGGAAGGTGTGTGCGAGGGGTACACTGGGAGAAGGGGTGGAGAAAGGGGTTTAAGGAAAGGAAGGGTAGATGTCACAACCTTCATTCTTCAAGATGAGGGAGGGGACAAAAATTTGTCAAGACCTTCCTTCTTCAAGAATAATAAGAGATAATGTCCCCTCAATTCCCACCTACATTAGGCCCCGGGGTGGTGACCAATACCAAGGGTATAGAAATATCCCAAAAATTTGAAGCATTAACAAAATTATAGTAACCAACATTGAGAGAGAAGATGTATCAACCTCAAAAAACTTTAAGACACACACATATATATATACCAAAATATATATCAAATGAATGATTAATGTAAAACATCTAGAAATTCAGGAAAAACTACAAAGTAAGTACCAAAAGAAATGTTAAGTATAAACACAACAAACAACCCCAAAGTCCAAGGTTGTAAGGTCCAACACGGTCCACATAATCTCCCAAAAAAACATGAAAACCGTTTTATATATGTTGGGTGAGTACACAAGTATACTCTGAAAGAAAATAAAATGTCACCAGTGCCCAAGTGGGAGAACCAAACTAATGCCCCTATGAGAAAATAGTACAAACATAAAAGTACTTAACAGGGTATAATATCCACCCAAACCACACCAGGTTTCACTCACCAAATAACACAACTCTTGTCAATTAGAATAGTAAGAACATCATTCTTTTGGTACCCTACACCCTACCCACTGGTTAACTGCTCATCCCAAATGGTGAATGTCATGGCACTACTATTCTCTTCCAAAAGACCCACTATCACAACCACCCACACACACATGAGCCATAAAATACACACATAACTCTCATGTACACCTCGGCCACAACCACCACATGTCTCACCCGAAAACACATGGGCCTCATCCTAAAGACCTAGCAAACAAACCACCTCTCACATAGGCAATACCATAAATCTATTAATAATCCTAAAAAATTGCAGCCTATCTGAATAGTCCTGGGTGATAAATGCCTAGAAGAGGGATTAGGGTAAAGTCTATAACAAGACATCCATCCTCCCACTAGGATATTAGGGAAAACACCCTCCCCCATAACAATGAGGGTGTTCATCACATAATTTTCAACATGAGGGGGGTGCATAAAGAAAACATAAGGAACTAAAAGTTTATACATATATGTAACAAAAACTCATCCCATCCTATGGGATTCAAAACATAAAACCTGCACAAACAAAACCAAATTTTCTTCTAACATTACATGAACACACCACCAATAATTAAAGTCATTTCCTTTAGTCATCTAATAAATTACTATTCACTACATGCCACAACTCGAAATATACCCACATCCAATTCATTTAAGAAGCTGACATTGTGCATTATAAATTTATTTATTTATTCCTCCCTACTATGGAAACTACCAAAAACTACAAACATTATAATGTGGAGAAACCATACCATCCACTACCAAAGAAAAACATGGATTGAAGGGCCAATGGTAAATGAATTCATTCTAACACTCATAAACATGAAATCAAGATCCAACACAGTCTTGCTGCCCCACTATCCAACTACTACCAAGATTGAGTCCCACTAAGTAAAAAGTCTATACATTCCACAATCAATCAATATCTCAACCTGATATACAATCACAACGCCAGTACCACCCCATACACCAATTCATACCTCCAACCATACCACCACACTACCAACACAAAGTCAAGGACAAAAATAACAACACATAACACACAACCACACCAACAAGGAATATTTTATAAAGACTTAGTATAACTCGTTCTATAAATCCACTAGAAAAAAATTGGTGATCACAAAAACAGATTTGATCATGGGTCATCCATTTATTTATCCAATTAAATGTAATTAACCAGATTCTAATTATTACATTAGTGATTAAAAAATCATACAGGTGCACAAACATAGACCTCCTAATGCAATGATTTTTAGAAGAACACAACCCATACAATTCACTACATGGATCAAGGATAACATATAAAATAAAATATCATCTCCATCACGCTCCCACCACTAGTTTATTTCTACTTATTACCATTATTAAATTTTTATTCATCCATTTTCATAAAGATGAATCATTATACCACCCTTCACGATACCCAATTAAGATAGAGATAATGGAAATCCATACATGGAACAATATCTGACCAAAAATTCTCATTGCGCCAAAACATAGGGGTTGTACCAAGAAGAGACTCTAAGGAAAGATAGATAGGGGGATACAACATTGTGGCTGGGATCATCTAGTGAAGAAAGGGTCTAAGAACACCATGAAAAAATGGATGGGATCAATGGAAAATAAGATTCATCTTTAGAAAGTCAATATCATAAATCTATAGGGTAATGGTTTCGAAGGCCATTAATAGAGGATCACAACCAAGACCAGGCAGTTTCTGAGTCAAAGGAAGATTCGGGTTTTTAGAAGATAAATACCATCTAAAATGGAACAAATCTCATTAAATTCTAAAATTAAATCCTTTAATGTCAAAAGGAATTGTAAAAGGGGTGGAACTAGAAAACATCAGGAAAACTAGAATGATTCGCTAATTGGTGAGTCACCGATAACAAGCCACCAACAGTGAGTCAGTGATGCTGAGCTACCGATGATGACCTTCCAATGCTGAGCTGTTGACGCGACCTACCGTCTCCTATCTCATCGATGCCCTAAATCACTGACGCCTAACACACCGACCTCCTGACTCACTGATTCCCTGACCTACACCCTGACTCACAAACGCACTAACTCACCAACACCCTGACCATCTGATGCCCAATCTCACCAATGCCCTGACCCATAGAAGCCCTGACCAATGGATGCCCTGACTGACCAACTCCATGACACATCGACGCCCCTAACTCACCAACGCCCAGGCCCACCGAGGCCCTAACTCTCCAATTCCTGGACCCATCAATACCCTGACCTACCGATGCCCCGAATCACTGATGCCATGACCTACTAACACCCTTGGCCAACTAACACCTTGACCTATTGAATCATCGACCTACCAAGTCCTCGACCTACAAATTGGAAAACTGGCAATTTTAAAAACTATAGAAATGAGCAACCATTTCCACCCAAAACACACCACACACTAGATTTGACAATTAAATAGACCACAAAGGTCCAGTCCATTACATCTGATACCTCTCAAACTATTATCACCCTCAATAACTCAAAACCAATCCCTAAAAAAGAGGGGTTCGAACTACCTCCCCTTAAGATATCTATCATGGATAAACAACCTCATTGGAGAGAAACCTAAACATCCAAGATCAACTCCTCTAAGATATTCCAACCCAAAAAAACTGCTATAAATACCAAAAAATAACCAAAAGTCATACTGCCCAAATATATGAATCATAGAATTCATTCCTCTATTTCAGAATAATATCCCCATTAAGGGTCATTTACACTCACTCATGGGTTTAATCGTAACTACATTAATGTGTCCTGTTTAGGGATTAGGTCCTTCCCTCGTCATACACCAGGACATTATCTCATGTCAAATAAAAAAACAACTCATCTTAATTTAAACAATGCTCAAGAATTACATCTCTAGAAAACACAAGATAAAAACTAAAAACAACTCCAGATACTGGAAACACAACTAAATCTCTCTTTCCCAAGTACTCTCCTCTAAGATACCATGCCTCCACAACACATGAACCAATGAAATGGTCCATCCATGTAGAACCTTCTCTCAATGATCCTAGATCTCCACTGGTCACTCCATCAACATTGTGTCATCATCTATATCGAACTCTCCCCCATCAAGGGCATGGGAGTCACGTGAAGATACTAACAAAGTTGGGATACATGAGACACATCGTGGACCCTCCCAAACAATGGTGAAAGCACCAGCTAATATTCCACCATTATAGCTCTTCCCAACACCTCAAACTATCTGATGAACTTAGGATAAATATTAATCCCACTTCTAAACCTCCACTTCCCATGAAGAGGAGAAACATTCAAGAACAAGTTGTCCCCAACCTCAAACTCAAATTTATATCTCCTACGATCAACATACAAATTCTGTTGGTCCTATGATGCATTCATCCTCTCATGGAAAACCTTCACCTTCTCTATTTTAAAATGAACCACTTTTGGACCAAGAACAACCGCCTCCACAAATTTCATCCAGCACAAGGGTGAATCAAACAGTCTTTCGTACAAGGTATCAAATGGATCCATACCAATGTAAGAGCGATAGATATTTTTGTAAGTGAACTCTTATAAGAGTATGTGTCATACCAATGATCCTCCAAAGTCTAGAACACATGCCCGAAACATGTCCTCCAACATCTAGATGGTTCTCTTTGTTTGCCCATCTATCGTAGTGTGGAAAGAAGTGTTAAGGTGTAACTGAGCTCTAATAGCATGATGTAATCCCCTATAGACTCATGTGGTAAAAACCGTATATCGATATGAGATGATGGATCTTGGAACTCCATCCAGTCGTACCATCTCATCAACATTTCTTCTTGTTAATTCATCCACTATGCTTGACTCCTTAATCGATAAGAATTGAGATAATATTTTTCACATGATCCACTACTACCCAGAGATCATAACATCCTCTCTGATCTCAATGTAATCCTGTGAAGAAATCCATCAATATGGAATCCCACTTCAGCTCATTGATATATAACGGATGGAAAATACCACCTAGAATCGAGTTCTCATCCTTTAGTAGTGAGAACACCAAGCACATTTCCAAAAATTCTTCCACTTCCAACATTATCCAGGGCCACCAAAAATATACCCCAATATGCTGTACATCTTCAACATTAATTTGTGTACATCTAGGGGTAAACTATAAAACCCATGGATAACTCAATCTCACATCTCCATAGGAACAAACAGCTTCCCACGGAAGAGTATCTGATTCTGAAAATCCTATGACTATCCCACTAGAGCGTCACCAATGTTAACACAATCAGGCCTCACCTCTGCCTCCGACTCTCCCCATTGAGGCTCTTCATCTTCCTACCTCAGGGATGACTACACTATCATATGAAATAAGAAGCCTCTACCACCATTCATTCATGTATCTATGTGCAAGGAATATAACTCCTACATTCCTCTCCAAGCATCCGTAGATTCTAAAACTACCAACTTTTATGAATTTATTCTCAAGGAATCATCCACAACATTTCCCATTAATGAGGTGTAAGATATCTCAAAATCGTAATCCTTGAGAAAATATATCCTCCACTACTACTGCTTTTTCAGATCTTGCTGGTAAAATCTATAACTCATGATCTTTTGATCTATGAAGACCCCCAAGTGCTCCCCTATAAGGTACTTTCACCACAAATTTAGTGCAAACATGACCACTGCTATTTCTAGATCATGGGTGGTATTGTTACATTCATGGTGATGTAACTTACTAGACCCATAAGAGATCACCCCCTATTCTAGCAACCACACACAGACAAACCTAGATGGGAAGCATCAAAAAACACTTCAAAAAATCCCCTTCCACTAGTAGCCGGAGCACTGACCAACTTCCCCTTCATATAGCCAAACATTTCTAGGAACTTCTCGCTCCACACAAATGCTTGGATTTTAATGGTTAGATTCCTCAACAAAGTTGATAGTCTGAAGAAATCTAATATGAATATCTAGTAGTAGCCTACCATGATGAGAAAACTACGAATCTGTACCACACTCATTGGTGCTTCCTAAGAAAAAATCGCCTTTTCCTTTAATGGGTCCATTTCTATGCCCTATTGAGACACAAAATGACCAAGTAAGTGGACAACATGTGTAGAAAACTTGAACATGGTAAACATTCCGTAGAGTTGGTGTTGAAAAGGGACCTCTAATATAGTCCTAAGATGGTTAGTATACTCCTGATATATCTTCATGTAGATCCGAATTTCATTGATAAATATGATGAAAAAGTGGTCCAGGAACTCATGAAAAACATAGTTTAGGATCCCCACAAACATGGTTGGTGCATTGATAACACCCAACAACATAACTAAAAACTCAAAGTGTCCATATCTGAAACTAAAAAAAGTCTTTGGGATGTCACCCACCATCACCCTCAACTTGTGATATCCCGAAAATAGATCGATCTTGGAAAACCAACTCACATCTCTCAACAGGTCAAAAATATCATCTATCCATGGGAGAGGGTAACAATTCATGAATGTTACCTGATTCAGCTTCCAGTTGAGTATGCACTGCCTTAGACCACAATCTTCCTTCTTCATAAACAAGACTAGGGCACCACCATGGTGACACACTAGGTTAGATTAAACCCTTATTCATCAAATATTCAATCTAAATCCACAACTCCATTAACATAAAAGGTTCCATCCAATAAGGAGCGATCAAAATCAAACTAGAACTGGGTTATAAGTCTATTTCGAACTCAAAATCACATTGGTGTGGTATAGTCACAACATTATTAGGGAAAAAATGCAAAAACGCTTTTAAAACTCTATTAACATCTGCCGTCTTTGCATTCATAGATCCCACTGACAGCATAGCTAACAAGGAAAGAAGAGGTTCCATATGTTGGATTCCCATCTGACAGCTTCACTTTCCAATGAAAGCTACCTGTTATCCATTCACATCTGAAAACATGACTCTTCTTTAGAAGAGGCTGATAAAAGCATGTAAAAGGTACAACCTATCAATCCTAAGGTTAACACTATAGTGATGCATCAGTAGAAAATTGAGATCCCCACTAGACTTTTGTGGATCCAACATCAGTCTACATCCCAAAAAAACATAAAAAAATTGTTCTAACCTCCAACTAGTCTACACAATACTAGGGGCATGGAATGTCACTTTACGTCCAGTCCCAGAGCATGGCCTAGATCGGGTGAAAAAAAGGAGTTCCAAGATCCTAAATCAAACAAGGTGCAAAAAATCATACTAAACAAACTAATCAAACCTCAAATGATATTTAGACCTACTAGAACTACTTCTTTTGTAGCATGAAACGACCGAATCCTCTTCCCCTCAGTTGTCGGATGGCTCCGCAACCATGCCCTGGTCGAGCTCCTTGAGGAGCACCTCGTGGTCGGCCTCCTCCTACACCATTCTCCCTTGGTGTATTAGGTTCATTCTATCCCTCCATATAGAGAGTCCAGGCTAGAAACTACAAATGAGGTGGGCGTTGGACCCGTCCACCTCCACCATACCGAGCTCGAATTGGGAACTGACCCCGAAGGTGCCTACAACCTCCACAAGAAAACCACCTTGTCCCAAAGCCCATGAAAAAAGGGAAATGACAAGAGGGACGAAACTAAAACTACTAGGGTTTTCTCCTTGTTTGTTGAAACATATGAGGCCCTAACACTAGAAATTTGTTGCTGATGGAATTCCCCTTTGAAGAACTCATTTGACTTATCTTTCACAACATACCACATCATTAGTGCATCCTTAAAACTACCTTAGGCTTCTTCTGATCCTCTTTGTGAATTAGTAGGGTGATGGGAGTGACCGCATACTAAAGAGAAGGACAAAGTGCCTCCTCTATGTGCCTCACCTGAGAATCCTCATCCGAAAAGAGATCTGGATCACAGGGTAGGAGATACTTGAACATTATCCCCAATACCCTCACTTACATTTTCACATACTGAGGTAGATTATCTCATGCCTTTTTAGGAATTTCATCATGGAAGAGAGGAAATCCACTCGGAACTCTTTCTCTAAGTCATCTCACGAAAAAGAGACCACCTTCCTCTCCCAGAGGTAATGAATTTACCATTGGCGCACTGCCCCCCTAATTTGACTAACTGCCAATAGTACCCAATACATAGTCGGAGACCAAATCAAGTTGTAATAGATCACCATATCCTAAAGACAACTCTTCAATTCTGTATCTAAGACACTACCCTCATAGATTTTTATCATCTATAGCTAGAAATTAAGAACAATCTTATACCATTGATTATCCTCCTCCTCTAGATCAACCATCCACTAATTGGCCAGATCAGATTACTTAGCCTTCACTGCTCGTACCAAATGTAGATGATGACTTAGTGCCATAGCTGAATGGTAAACAAGGAACTCTCAATCCAGAGTAGTATAAAACTTATTTATTATTTATTTTAACACTTTTCCACATATAAATTTACCTTAAAACACCCAAAACAAACAAGAACAAAATTCACTATGATGCATGTACCATTCCATGGGTCTCTACCGTACAAACGGTGTAGCCTCTCTATGTCATTTGGTAATCTCTGAGTCATTGCATCAGATCATGGGGGGCCCAAAAACCCTTTTCCTAGCCAGTATTACCTAGCCTATGTCACACACCAATATCATCTAACACTTTTTCCATACCAACCCATGTAATCCCCATAGTCCTTAACCCAAATTTAAATTTTATCTCTCAACCACCACTATGATACCATTCTGTCACGACCTGAATTCTTCACGATGATGGAATGGATAAAAAGATGTTGAGACCTTCCTTCCTCAATATGAAGGAGTGGTAATGACCCTTGAGTCCTGCCTCTATTAGGCCCTGAGGTGGAGACCATCACCAATGGTATAGAAATATAAAAAAAAACTGTTTCCATTTCCATTTTATAGTAACCAAGATTGTGAGATAAGATGTATCAACCTGAAAAAACGCCAAGATAGATAGATATATATATATATATATATAAAGAAACCAAAATCCATCTGATATTCATGTTTAAAGTAAAACTCCTATAAATACAAGGAAAAAATAAAAACTAATTACAAAAAGAAAAGCTATACAGCAACAAAAAATCCACCACCAACATCCAATCTATTAAGGTCCATCAAGGTCCATTTCATCACCCTGGAAACCTGAAAACAGTTTTATATATATATACGGTGGTTATAAAAGTATACTTAGTAGGAAAATCCAAATTAACCCATACACAAGTGGGAGAATCAAACTAATTTCCCTATGAGAAAAAAAGAAACTAAAATGTAAAAAAAAAGTATACTATCGACCACAACCTCACCATGCCACATTCACAAAAATAACTCAAGTTAAGTAAAGTAGAATATCAAGCACCTCAACATTTGGGTACCCTGCACCACTTCCCATTTGTTAAATTCTTATTTGTAATGTTGAAAGTCCTAAAGCTACCACGATCTTCCACAAGCCCCTCTGTCACAACCCGCCCGTACACATCTGGGGCACAAACCACACACATCCCACCCGTAGACACCTGGTACACAACCACCACATGTCTCACCCCTAAAAACATGGGAATCATCGTGAAGACACCTATGAAACAAAGCAACACAAAGACAGCCAATGCAATAAATATGGTTTTAAACATCTATCCATTATTTCCTTCCTGAAAAGTCTTAGATAATAAATTCCTAGAAGTGGGAGAAGGGAAACGTAATCAACCAGCCATCCATCCTCCCACAAGGATGTTGGGAAGGACACCCTCCCCCATAACAGTGGGGGAGTTCGGTCCATATTTCCTAACAGGGGTGGGGTGCGTATAGAAAACATAAGAAACTACAAGTCTAAACATATATGTAAAAAACTCACATCCCATCCTTTAGGATTCCAAACATGCAACTATCCCAAAAAAACATCCTTTGCTGCTAAACCGACATGCAAACACCACTACGAATGATGGTCACTTCTTTAAGTCATTAAATAAGAACCACTTTACTACAAGACAAAACTCAAACCATACCCACAACCAATTAATTTACCGGATGTCACTGAGCAATATCAATTTAATTATTTTTTAATTACATCCATACTGGGCAAACAAAAAAACACTTCAAATGTTATAAGAGGGAGAAACCATACTAACCATTACCAATGCCAATCATGGAAAAAATGGCTAATGGTAATGGAATGAATTCCAATACTCGTAAACATAAAATAATGAAAAAAACAAGTCTGGTAGCCCCGCTGCCTAACCAATTCACAGATGTAGTCCAACTGCATAACAAGTCCATCCATTCCACAGTCAATCAATCTCTCAACCTGAGATACCATCAAATATCCAATACCACTGCATACACACAATCACACCCCCAACCATATCACCACACTACTAACCCAAATGCTTGGATGCACATAACCACATGGAGAATACAACTATGCCGAAAAGGAAATGTTTGTTCAGATTTAGAAGTACTCATTCATTAACTCCCCTTAATAAACCAGTGGTGATCAAAAATCAGTTTTGATCTTGGGGTACTCATTTATTTAACAGAGTATACATAATTTACCAGATTCCAATTATTACAATAGTGATTCACATATCATACTGGTTCACAGACAGAGACCATTATCCACTATGATTTTTAGATGAAAAAAACCCATTTGATTCAAATTGTGGATCAAGTACGATGTATAAAATAAAATGATCTTTACCATAATACTCCAACCACCAGATTATTTCTTCTTATTAACATCATTAAATATGGTTTCATCTATTCTAAAAAGGAGGAAGCATTATACACACCCTTCATGATATAAAATTAAAATAAAGACGATAGAAATCCATATTTCAAATAATAGGCAACCAAAACCTCTCTTTGTGCCAAAACAGAGGGGTGTTACGAGATGGAGACTCCAAGAAAAAAATAGGGGGATAAAAATAATGGCATGAATCGTCTGGGGAAGAATGTGTGTTAGTTCACCAAAGAAAACATTAGGGTTCATAAGAATAGAATAACCGGCTTTAGAAAGGCCAGATACTAAATCTAAAGGGGAACAGTTTTAATGGCCATTAAATGAAGATCACAACCTAGACCACACAGTTTAGGATTCAATGGAAGATTAAGGTTTTTTATAAGAAAAATACCATTTGAAACAGCCCAAAACTGATTAAATATAGATTTTAAATCATTTAATGTAAAACAAAACATCAAAGGGGTGGAACGGGAAAAAATGTGAAAAACTAGAATGGGTTACCGTGGGTGAATCACAGACAGCAAGCCACTGACAACGAGTCACTAACACAGAGCTATAAAAGCTAGGAAACTGATGCTGAGCTACTGAGGTGACCTACCAATGCTTGACTCATAGATGCCTTGACCCACCATTTCCCTAACTAACTGATGCTCTGACTCCCTGATTCCTTGACTCACTGACAGCCTTACTCACTGACGCCCTAACTGATCGATTCCCTGTCTCAATGATGTGCTGACTAATCGACGCCCTGACTGACCAACACCGTGAATCATATATGCCCGGACCTATAAAAACTATGACTCACCGACACCCTAAATCAATGACACCTAGTCTCACTGACACCCTGACTCACTGATGCTTGGACCTACCGACTCCCTGACTGACCCACGCCCTGACTCACTGATGCCTTGATCTACAAACACATAGTGTCACTGACACCTCTACCAACTGATGTCATCATCCTACCGATGCCTTAACCTACCATATCCCCAACATATCGATGGAAAACTGGAAATTTGGTAAACTCTAGAAATGAGCCACTTTTTCCTCCTAGAACACCCCATACACTAGATTTGACAAAATAATGGACAATAGAGGTTTGTCCCATTATAGTAGAGGGTAAATTTTTTTAGGTTTCCTAGTATTAATGAGTTATATGGGAATGGAAAAAAATTTAACCAATGATCCAACTATTCAGACCACACTATCTAAGACACACCATTCTTTAGGGTCATTATACATAGTTCTTAAAACCAAGAAAAAACAATATAAAGTGCCTCTATATTTTATTATGGAGTTATCATGTCCTCCCAGATCCACTCACATGGTTTAGAAAACTATTTTCATAAACAATTAATGATGTATGATTGGGTAAATTGATAGGCGAATCTATACACCTAATGATTCTCCCCTTAAAACTCGAATGTCAAACCTCAAAGCTCCCATGAATTATCTGAGAGCTTAAGATTCCTCTCAGGCCTCAAACAACAACCAAAAATCACATATAATTTATTTAAATAAATTTATTCTTTGTTATATATTTATTTCCTAAAAACATACAGTCCACTAATTGAATAATCTATAAGCACAACAAGAATTGTGGTCCATATATACACTCAGTCCTTAAAAACTATCCAAAATAGTACATATCATCCTTGAGAATACCTGGATTTCATCGAACTTAATCTTGTGGACTACATAATTAAATTACATGTTGAAAACTAGTTTCATTCTATTCCCAATTTCCTGATTCATTCTCAAAACATAATTCCAAATAGAATACATGAGGTCGTATGATCATGAGTCATCCTTCGTGTCACCATTGAACACCAAGATGATGTTCCATATTTCTTGCCTATCCCAAGGCACCTCTATGTCATAATTTAGTTGAATTTAAAATCCCATGGTGCTCCCACCAAATTACTTTGATCAAATGGTTAATTGTGAATAGTGATTCCATCATATTTCAATTTACCTGAAAAATACTATTCTTAGTGGTCCACTAACCCATTCAGCAGGATCATAAACGTGTCATATTTCAACACAAGAGGTATTAGAGGTCAATGTTGGTACCACTATCATTTTCATCCTCAAATCCTAAATGTACATGACTCCATTATCCAATCATGAACATCTTAGTCTAAAACCAACTCCTAATGTTATTTCCCAACTGAACCCCCAACTGAAAAAATACAATTACACTCAAATTATATCATTTATGCACCATATATTATAATATTTTTATACCTTGTTCACTAGTGGAGTCATATACTCATACAAATTCACCAATATCTAAAATAACTCTCGATGTGATTTCATCTAAAAAACACTAATCTCATACAACATTCTCCATGCTATCACCCATGCACCAATGTGCCACCATAGTATACTAAGTTTTGATCATACCATTACATTCTATGATCAAAATAATGACATATACTCCACCAATATTCACATAATAACTTGTCTCTATAATTACCTATGGAATATAAATAACATAAGAAATGCACATGCATTAGTATCCATAGTCATTATGAGGGTCCAATCACCACTCCTGCTTGCAGATAACCATTCGATCACAAGATCTATAAGCCCATGACTAACATGAATCTCCCATCATGTGAATGGCCGTATTATAATTCAATTTTTTTACAACTCAATATCATGGTCCACATCACATATATCACTAAAAACAATTGGATGGATATAATACCACTCATACATGAGTGTCATTCCAACCATCAATCATTATCCCCTTTCATCTCACTAGACACCATTCTTAGTAATCATGGAATTCCATATAAGTTATGGGTCACACCCTCTACAATACATGGTGGAAACCCCACAATATTTATTTACAAACAATTCTATTCAAAAACTGGCCCAAATAGGACCCATCTTTACCACCCATTTGTCACTACTCCCAATACATTCCACTTCATAGAAAAAAAACACATGAATTTATCCCTTAGATCGACTAGGTCAGGTTGTTATAAAACAATTTCACCACTTTCAACTGAGGTACATCTCATTTTCTATCCAAACATTTGGAAACCCTGTCTACAAAGTCTCCCCCAGGTTATTAGTATCGGCTTGCAAAATTCTCCTCTCCAACACATAACTTGGTTGGAACCGTGATTACCAGTTCACCCTTCGATAATACCTTAAAATAAATACATTACAATCTTGTTCTAAATATTCATGAAACCCATATAAGGATTCCATATTCCACATCAAATAACAACTAGGTGCTAACACCTACATCATTTAACCTATAAATGAAAATGTTATCATTTCCTTTCCAAGAGTACACTTGGTATTCCTCTAAAAAATAGAACTTCACTTGAAAAAAAGTCCAACACATGATCTCACATCATCTGGAATCATATTTTAACCATAATAACTCAACCCTTATCACACCAAGCTACTATAAGCATACATTGTACATTAAACATCTAGAAAATTAACAGATATTACCCTATGACCATATTTTTTTCATTCAATAGCACCTTGGGTGATTTCCCATATACAACAATATAGGAATCACTATACATATATAATAAAATTTGTGGAAACATACATGTATAGATCAAAGCTCCAAGAATGAAACTGTTAGTACTTATAAATGATGGGTCACACCCTCACACTGTCCCACTCCACTGAGAACCAACGTTCATAAAAAGTTCAATAAATTATCATAACCAGAACTATTATCCCATATGTTGAGAAGTTTTAATATTAGGCTCACTAACCTAACTGAGAAACCAACAGTGGTCTTAGAATTTTAATTTTAGTAACTAGAGGCATCTTAGATTACCTCTTGGAATAATCCTTACACTCTACGCGTGTTATATAGAAGCACACAATCATCTGTTTTCTTCATGAATCATTTCTTGAACCTAAATTGATTTCATAGGTGGAAACCACAAGCCTAAACATGTCCATAACTTTTAGGGTTAGAAATCCTAATGATACTATCCTCTAGTACTGTCATATACACAAGGAACCACTAGCATAGGTTTTCAACCATGCTATACCATCACTTAGAATCACTGAATGTGCACCAACCATATAATCCAAGGTATCATCCATGAACTCACATCACTATGGCTTCTCATAAGATTGGTCTAACCCCTCTGATGGGTTATTATTGATTTTCACTATGAAAAGACTCACTCTACCTAATTCATGACCAAAATGTCACTATGTCCTACCAATTGTCCCCCAAACTAAACCTAAAAAATTTTATGACACATGATATAACAGTAACACTATCCCAAAATTCACATGACATCTTGTGTTACTAAACCCTTACCCAGGGTTATCACAAATTGGGATCTCTCTCTATATCCTCACTTACCCTCACTATAGTGAATCCAAACACATAAGTAACCTATGTCACCAAATTCTACATCACATCCCAACAGTATCAAGAGGTTTTAATTATTTATTAAGAAAAAATGTTTACATTTTAGCTCGATTAAAATTATATTAATTTAATATAATAATTTATTTTTTTATTCAATGGTTGACATTCAATATTTTTTGGATATATTAATATTTCACTTTTCCAAGGATTGACTAAATACAGTTTCATTCACAAGTTGTAATGGAAATAACACTTTATATGTTTCTTAATGCAACTCTATTTGACCAATGCATTCATTTAATAACTCACTTGTATCTATATTTATATAAAGGGATCTCTTAAGGAACTAGCCGAGTAAGATTCCACCAATTCATTATATTGGAAAACACCATATACGATGTTGGAAATTTAAATTTCAAACCTTATTTCTATAAATATATATTTATAACCAAAATTGTATATAAATATATAAGGTACTTAAGTTTCAAACATTATTATTACATCATTTTAAAGATAAAAACATAAAATGTTACACATCTAGGATGAAAAGGTTTAATATATTAGGAAAATTTGTACCATACAAAAATTTTAATTAATAAAACACATCCATTTATTTAATTACTTATTATCTCTCTTCTTAGTGTCCCTCATGTTCTCCATAGTATAATTATTTAACTAGGGATATACACCAAAATAATGGTTGAGAAAACCCCTAGTTTGAGGATCATTAAGAGACATGACACATGGGTGAGAATAATTTTCATTATCATAAAATAAGAAAAGGATCATTATCATATTCACTAGAGGAAACATTAGAAAAAAGGCCTGGAATGTGGGAACGTATAAACATTAATCATCGGGTCTTATTTGACAAATACCACATGTAGTTGTGAAACAATATAACATCATGTTCTAGAATATTTCACTTTATCTCATCGGATACATCCCATTACCCAATTCATTAGAGTGAAAAATAATTCTTAGTGCACCTGTCACATCATAACATTTACATTATCATGCATTACACATAGAACATATATCAATCTTGGACATAAAATAACCCATGGATTGAAATGGGTTTGTTTTCCAAAATTATACATTGAATAATAAAATTTAAAGTTCCAAAACTTAATAGGTAATGGCATAATTTTTATTCAAATAATCAATCTTTAGTAAGGAAGGAACAATCTCATGATAAGTAAAAATGGATGTGTGTTTAGGAGAAAGGGATATTTTGAAAAAAAATCATTGAATTTTTCATAAATAATATTGAAAAATGTATATCAAGAAAAGAAAATGGGTTATTAAGAAATTATATTTAAGGAAAATTAATGGGACATACATATTAAAAATGGAGTGATAGAGGAAAACCCAAAGGAAGAGTCGGGTTCGAGATTCTCTTAACCTTCTGTCTGAATGATTCCCCAAATCAATATCCTAAATTATGAAATTAAATTAATTAAATAGAAAATAGAGAACAATTAATACATTAATTTAATTATTTATAGTTTTATTACTTTAATTAATGGGATGTTTTATGAGTTAAAGGGTTTAATTTTATTGTTTTGAAGTGTTGTTTTTCTTGGATTTTATAATCGGTTCACTTGTATGTGAGTATGGAATTTCATGTAAAATTTGAATAGTTATTATGAATTGAAATTATATGTTATTAATTAACATTTATAAGGCTAATTAATATGATATATTATTTTTTATATGGTATGAGGATTCTTTATTAGATTGAATGTTAGTGAAAATGATTTAATTAATTTTGGTGGTTTTATGGACATTATCAATTTATATCATTTTATTTAAACTGATGCTTATATATTGATTTCAGAACATTATATTTCTAATATTATGTATAAAAAAATATTATTTAACCATAAATGTGATTTCATGAATATACTTGAAGATAGTAGTGAAAAATGAAAATGCATCGTCCATTGTTGTGGTAAATCGACACATCACCAACAATATTTTCATGTTTATAAAAAAAGAAAAATGGAAGAGACATGAAGATAAATTATTACACTAATAGAATTAAATTATATTATATAAATGATAATATACTTTTCATTACTCTTTTATTGGTGGAGGTGAGGATATGAGAATATAATAATGAAATTGAAAAGAAAATAAAATAAAAAGAAAGTGTATTTTACCTCTTTAATTTCTCCCCCTTAAGAAACTACATAGGGAAAACGGTTTGGCCATTTGATGATACTAAGTGATAATGGATGTAGGGTAGGGGACCGGGATATATATTGGGAAGAATTTGGACAAGTCTCAAATATTAGAAGTTTTGAGGAGAAGAGGTAGTAATGAGTGGTATTGATCGGGGAGAGGGTTGTTTTCTCATTATTTTATTCATTAGTTTATTATTTTAACTCAAGAAAATGAATAGTTTAAAAATTATAACATAATATACAAAAATAATTATGTTGGGTTCTATATTTTGGGCTTATTTGAATCATACATCATCTATGAATCAATAATACATGTGTTTAGCTTTTATTGTAAATTGTCATATTTTACTATTCACTTACAGTTCAAGTATTTTAGAAAAAACCAAACCATTTTTATAAAGGTAGAATTCAAAAATAAAATCCATTTTATGTAAATGATTTAAAAAATATGAGTAATTTAATTATTTTTAAAATCATCATTTACTTGGAAAATATCAATTATAAAATTATAACATATTTTATAACACATTAAACATTTTATTAAGGTCTCATAAAACTACCATATACACATATGAAAAAAAATATAATTTTGTGAACCTATTTTATGAACATTAATTTTTATTTTTAATCATTTTATTAATAATAAAAATATAAATAAAAGTTTGCGTTTTATGAAAATACCAACACTTAAATAATAATTTTTATAATATCTATTTTTCTATGCTATGATATAATAATATCATATTATAAATTATAAGATTCATATATTTTATATATAATTTCATAGATGAGGTTACAATTCTATTTTCTGGCTTATTATTCCAAATGTTCTAGTTACTATCAAAGAGGTCATGTAACTAATTAATTTATAACGGTTCCTTAACTTCTAGAAATCCAAATTATTTCATTCTTTATTAATTTATAATGCTTGTATTGTGTTCTCAATGTGATATTATGTGGTTTATAATGTATGAAATTTTTATAAGGGAATTTCCATTTATAAAATTTTGGGATTTTACATTCTTCCCCCATTATGAAATTTCACCCTCGAAATTTCACATTACATTCAATGATGAAAACATGTGAGGGTTCTTATCCTTCACTGATTCCTAAGATTTCAATGTTTTCGCTTCATACATATGGTTCTACTATAGTATATTAACCAGGTGAGTAAGCTTGTTGCATAAAAAAATATCTCTACGATCCAATATCTTCACTGGATACTCCTCATAAGATATATCATTTTCCAATTGTACCACCTCTAGATTCGGTATATGTGGGGGATATTGTATATACATCCTCAATAGGGATACATGAAATACATCATGTACATGAGACATGGTAGGTAGAAGTTCTAGAGGAGAGAACACAGCTCTGATGTGGTTAATGATCTTGAAGGGGTTGATGCACGTAGGACTCATCTTTCCTTTCATCCCAAATCTCTAGATCCTAGTGAACAGAGATAGGCAAAGGTATACCATGTCTCCAGTATTAAATTCCATGTCTCATAAATTTTTTTTCCATAGATATTCTATCAAATCATGGTTACCTTGATGGAATTTGAAATGGTTTTCACATTTCCTACCATTTCATTGACCATTTCAGGTCCTAGTAGCTTACCTTAACCTACACTGTACCAGTTCACCGGTGTTCTACATATTTTCGCATAAAGGGATTTATATGGGGAATTTAGGATTATTGAGTAGAATCTATTATTATAAGAGAACAGAAACATCGATAGATTTTTGTCACATGATTTTTTAATTTACATAGAACCTGATCACACCATGTCTTCTAATGTCTGAATAATCCAATTTGAATGGAAATCAAGTTGAGTATGATAATTCATATTGAAGTTCAAATACATTTTTAGAGAATGTTGGATACTTTTATATATCATAGAGGTGATTCTTGGATCATGATTGGATATAATTGATAGTGGTATACGACATAGCTTGAAAACTTATCTAATGTATACCCATCCAAGTTGATCTAGTGGGAAGATCTCTCAAATTTTTATAAGTTGATTTATCCTCGTAAGATGATCCACCACAACCTATATAGCATTGATTCCTATGGATTTCATCAGATGTGAGGTGAAAAAGGCCATGGTGATGTTTTCTAATTTCATGTTAGTATGGGTAAAAGATTCATCATATGAGTATGCTTTTGTCATTAAACCTTCACTTCTAACATACCCAGCACGTTGATGTATCATCATCGATCTTATTCTTCGTATTATCCCGCCAATAGTTATATTGGATATCTCAATACATATTTTTTATCCATATGGGAATAGAGAAGCTTGATCTATGTGAATTATTCAGAATATCCTTTTTTATCATATGATTGGATGGTATACATAGTGGTCACCTAAATCTTACAATTAATTCCTCATCAATTTTAAACTATAGGGATGTCCCTTTTTCATAACATCCACTATATTCTAAATTTACAAATCATTTATTTGAACATACTTTATGTTTAGCATGAGGTATGGTTGAGCAATCATTTGAGAAAGAATTGGTGTTGATCCTTCTTTAAGGATTCCCATGCCCATCATTTAAAAATATAACAATATTGTATCATTATAAAATATCATAAATGATAATTTTTCATAATATTTTATACATATATAATCTATCAAGTTATTCCCTTTTCTAGGATAGTAGAAGATTGATCATTTGTTATCCTTAATGATCTTTAACCATCTTCATTGGTGCGTATTAAGGTACTTCTATGTGAATATATATGTGAGGATATTATGATTAGTATAAATTTCTCTCTTCTCCTCATAATGATAATTCCCCAAAATTTCCAATGAAAATATCATTGTTTCCAACTCCAGATCTTGTGTGGGATAGTTTTCATCTTGAATTTTCAACTACCTTGAGGAGTAGGCTATCACATTATAATTTTGTATCAATACATAGCCTAAGCCCATATTTGAATCATCATTGTATACCACAATCAGTTACCCATTAGTTAGAAGTTTGATTATTGGCACAGTGATAAGACTCCCTTTTAACTCTTTGAAGAAATATTCACATTCACTGGTCAAGAGATTCATCTCTCCCTTCCATGTCAGCTGGGTTAGTGGGTTTTACAATCATGGAATGTTATTTTAAAATCATCTATATTACCCATCTAGACTATGTAAAATACACATCTCAATTAAATATATTGGACTGAGCCACTCTTTAGTTGTATTCTTCCAAGAGGGGTCCATAGATATTCCATTAATGGTGATAAAATTAACAAAATATGATACTTCCTCCATTCAGAAATAATATTTACTATACTTTGATAATGTTTATCCATTCATAAAGACTTTAGCACAATATTAAAATGCTCCTCATGATACTCCATTCTCATGGAGTATATTTGAATATAATTTATAAATAATACCATAAATTTGTTGATGTAATATCTAAACAATATATTCATTAAATCCATTAATATTACTGGAGCATTAGTGAGTCTTAAAGGCATTATATTGAACTCATAGTTTTCATACCTTTTTCAAAAGGAAGTCACTAGAACATCTTCCTTCCTCTCCATTAATTAGTGATATCATGAACGAACTTCCACCTTACAGAAATAATTCGCCCCATGTGGTTGATCAAACAATACATCTATCAGTGGAAGAGGATACATGTTATTTATCGTGACTCAATTGATCTCATGATAAGAAAATTCATATCCACATTTATCCTTAATTAATTATGAGTAAGAGGCCTAGTGCACCCCAAGGTGAAGAACTCAGGTTTATAAAACCCATGTTCATATTCTCTAGAAACTACTTATTTTGTTCCTCTAGCTCAATGGTGGAAATTATATAATAACAACTTGAACAAAGTAGATATCCAAGAATAAGTTCAATTGAGAACTCAACCTGTCAGTCATGATGAAGACCAGGAAGTTATTCATGGAATGTAAATACCCCAACCCCAGCTTCCCAAAGATGGTGAATTATTTTATTACATTGAAACATAAACAAGTAAGTCTTATCCCAAAGGAAATAATTGATTAGTTTCATTGGACAACCAGATAGATATATAATATTCTTGTTAAAACTTGAAATAAATTATAACATTATTTCTATATTGGAAATAACCATAAGCTTATATAGTATCTTTTAAATAAATTATTAATATACATCATCACATACTATTAAAAAATACTAAATAATAAATTGGTGATCTCAGATTCTTAGTAATGGTATGTAATACAACAGAATAAAATATAGAAAGCGTGTAGAATAACATAAAGTACACATTCCATTAAAAGTAAACTTCAACATAAAATGGAAGGAATTTATAAAATGATAATTCCATAATAAACAATAACAATGTATATTATAATAGTCTAATAATTACATGATAAAAAATTATTGGCTTCCTAATGATGAAATCCATAATGTCGTACATCATAATCATACAGTCAATGCCTCGGAAAGGACACCTTACATAATGGGTAAAAACCCAGGATAGTTTGTATCATGATACCTACCAATGCATCGAGGGGAAATAGAGGGCCACACCCATAACATAATAATTCTAATTCATTTTTCATATGAAATTTTTGACCCATAATTGATAAATAAATCCATATTGAAACTATCATATGAAATATAAAAAAAATCCCCAATCCATAAACATAAGCAATAACCATTCAATGTAATATATTGAATAGTATCAATATCAAACATCCATAATAAAACTAATCATACAATAATAAATAAAATATTGTAGATGATTTCATAAAATACTAATCCTAATTAAACATAATAATTTACAATAATTTTTAAATATATGTAAATAGTCTTATAAAATCATTGAGTAATACATGAGAAAAATAATATTTTACTTTGCAAAGAAGTGTTCTATGGGAAAAATATTTGTATAAAACTAGAATTTAACTAATATAGTTATTTAATAATTAAATTAGTGATTATATAAAATTAAGGGTGGCTTGAAGCTGATTATATAGTTCACTAGAAAATAGGTAAGAATTTGATAAGTTCCCCAGAATCGGGCTGGGTTATCAGAAAGAATTTGAGAAATATCCTATTAAACTTATATTTACCCATAAAATAAATGATGATTAGGATTTATAAATATATATATAACAGTAAAATCTAATTTATTAGTAAATAATAATAATTAATAATTTCATTGGGGTAAAAAGAGAAAAATAGAAACCCAAAAGGAATTAGATGTTCAGATAGAAAACCCTTACCTTATGCCCGAATGTGTTCATCCCTTGATGTTCACATCCAGGATAGTCATTGTAAATCCAATAATTAACTAATTAATATCCTTTTATAGAAGTATTTGTATTATTAAAATTTTATTTAGATCATTTATGGCCTTTTTGGAGAGTCATAACGTATAATTTTATTATCTCAGGAACATTTATTTCCTTTGTTTTCATGGTTGGTATACTTGTATATAAGTAATGATGTTCATGGAAAATGGTTACAATTCACCATAATTGGAGTTACATGTTTTAAATAAAGAAAAATCTTTGAAATTGGTATGAGTTATTATTATTTTTTCATATGTGACGATGGATCATTAGATAACATGTTTATAATAATTTTTTAACTTAATTTAGCAGTTGTTTGATCACAATGAACTAGTTTAATTATATTATTTAATTATATAAAATGATTAAAAACCCATAAATATGAAATAATAAATTTTTTTAATCTTCTTCAACCATAAAAATTATTTGGTGTCTAGAGCTGAAGGAGAAATTAAAGATCAAATGTTCTTCGTCCACGAAGGTTGTAAATCGGCACCTCCCGGACGATGATTTTGTTTTTAAAAAATAAAATAGAGACATTGTAAAGAGATTGGTAATAGATATTAAATTAACATGATATAATTTCACTATATATATGATAATATATTTTTCATGAAAATTTGGATAGAAGAGGTGAGGAGAGTAAATTGAAATGAAATTAAAAGAAAAATGAAGAGGATTTCCCTCATGAATTATCCTCCTCGAGAACATCCTTATGGGAAGTGGATTTGATATTTTATAAAGAAAAATATCTCTTGGATGTTGGGATATACTAGGTAGGAGTATTTTGGACGAATTATTAATTGCTTCAAGACTTATATGTGTGAGGAGAAGTAGTGTTCAAGGATAATATTTATAGTGCAGAAGAGGGGTGATTTAATATTCTTTTATTATTCTTATCAATGAATGGAATAGTGCTAATTATTGTCACTAAATACCAAAATACGTTCATATGAGTTCAATCCAAGGTTTTTTACATCATCCATGACTCTGGAAGTAGTTCATTTATCTTATAATTTATTTATACTGTAAATTACTATAATTTACAATTCACTAAAAAATCATGTGTTTTAGATAATTCCAGACAATTCAACCTCATATTTTTTTTGTGTAGAATTAAAAATTAACTCCCTTTTGAAAATAATCCTCTAAATTTGGGAAAATTAATTTCTAATTAAAATCATTATTTTACTTGAAAAATGATGTTTTAAATTTATTACTGATTTTATAACCCTTTAAAAATAATCTAAGGCCTCATAAAATTATCCACAAATAATAAATAAATATAATATTTATTTGTGAATATTTTTTATGAAAATGATTTTTTTAAATAATTTTATTAATTATAATATTTTAAAAAATATTTCAGACTTACAAAAATACCAACACTTAAATATTATTTTTAATATATTTTTTACTTATACTATGATATAATTATATCATAATTTCATGTATAAGATAAAAATATTAATTATGATTTCATTGGTGTTGTAACTATTATATTAGTTTATTTACTATTCATAAGGGTTACATTACTATTCCTAAGGGTATGCTACTATTTCATCGTTATATGTTCTTTAACTTCTCATAATACATATTCTTTCTTTAACTATTCATTTATAATGTTTTTATTGTGTTTTTAAAGTGATTTTATATCATATATACTATATGAGATAAACAAAAGAATGAAAATTGCATTGATATAGTTCTAGTTTTTCACATTCTCTCCTCCTGCAAATATTTTATCCAAGAAATTTCCAAATTTTCACCCCATAAAATTATTTGGGTAGTTCCTTATCATATGCTCCTCAGGACCCCATGTCGTCTCTTCGATTTTAAGATTTTCTTAATGTATCTTTACCAGCCAATTCATCCAATTCCTTAACACCCCTTATTTAGTGTCCAGTATCTAGATAATCTCTTCACAGTAAGATAAGTCATGTTCTAATTCAGTTCTTTCAGGAGTGAGTACATGTGTTGGTAATTTCTTGTTATTAATTAACAATGAGATGTGGAAAAAATTTGGTACATTAGAAAATATAGGCATCATTGTCAAAAAAATAACCCTAAACTCTGATTCTCTTCATAATTTCCAAAGGAACAATGTACATGGGGCCTAGTTTCCCTTTCTTCCCAAATAATTTAACACCCTTTCATGGATATAAATTCAATAAAATGTTGTCTCCCACTTGAAATTACAAATCCTTCCTTTGACTATATCCATATATATTTTAAATTCATTGAGCATCTTTGATATGGGTTTGAATAGTCTTTACCTTCGCAATTGTTTCCTCCAGAAGCTCTAGACCTGCAAACTTCCTCTCACCAACATCTACCCAACAAGTTGGTGTATGAAATCTCATTCAACATAATGATTCATATGGTTCCCTTCAAATACATTAATGGAAACTATTATCATTGAAAAACTACAATAATGGTAAATATTGATCCCATATACCTTTAAAGTCAAGTGAGCATGATCTCAACATGTCTTCTAAAGTTTGGATTGTCCTTTATGACTGCCCATCAGATTGAGGGGGATATGAAGTACTCTAATTAATCTTATTATCCAATTCTTCTGGTATAATTTTATTGAATTTCTTTGTAAATAAGGGGTCAAGATCAAAAAAATTGAGATATGTGCCCCCTGATGTCGCACAACATCATTAATATAGATTTGTGTAGGGAACACTTGTGGAAAATCAACCATTATAATAAGGAAATGTCATATATGGCAATTCAATCAATAATCACCAATACTACATCATTCATTATTTTGGCTTTTGGTAATCTAGGGACAAAATCTATAGTGATGTGATCCGTTTCCATGTAGGAATAGGAAGGGGTAACATGAAACCCTTATGATGATGTCTCGTCGCCATCACCTATTAACAGACTAAATATCTTAATACATAATCAGTAATTTCCCGCATCATATTATCTCACTAGAAATGTTCGTTCATATCTCTATACATATCAGTGCTACTATGGTGTAGAGACAAATTCGATCAATGGTCATCATCCAATACATCCATTTGTAGCTCAGGTATAGAGGGAACATATAGCCTTTTTCCTAATTTTAGAATTTCTTCCTCACACCTGAATTTTGAAAACTTCCCATCATTCACAATATTAATTTTATTTAGAATATTCTCATCATTACACTAGGGAAATTTAATTCATTTCAATAAATATGGTTGGGAAACCATTTGAAAAAGTGATGATGTTTCACCTTCCTTGATAATTACCACATCCGTATTTTGTAGATCCAACTACACATGATCTTTTTCAATACTAATTTTTTCAAAACTCTATGATTATTCATACTCTATGAATCTGATACCTTTTTTTCTTTACATGGGGGTAGTTTGTTGAATAATCATAATCCTTGAGTAGCTCAAGACATCACATTTTCTTCATGATGATTTATTTCTATGAGAAAATACATTTCATGCACTTGTGATCTTTATATATCTCATATATTTCTCAATAGATATAGTGTCTACATGTCATGAAAGTAAACAACTATAGATGTTAACTCTGGATCATGGGTTGGATACTTCTATTCATGAGTTTTTAAATACCTTGATGCATATGCAATAACTATTCCATTATGGATAAGGACATAACCATGTCCTTTCATTTATGTACCTCTATAAATCAAAAACCCACAATTTCCCAATAGTATAGTTAGGATTAGTTCATTCACAAGTATCCTCTTTAATTATTCATAACATTCTTCACATTTTTTTCCATACGAACATAACCCATTTATGAGGAAGCATAGTTAACGGGTTAACTAATCGGGGGATATTATGAATTTAGAATTAATAAAAACCTAATAAACAAATAAATCCACATTCCTTGGGTATTTTCATTGGTGTAGGACATTCCTTAACTACCTTTGTCTTCTCAGGATCAACTAATATTCCATCCATAGAGATAATATAGCCTGAAAAGGTAACTGTTTAAAGCCAAAATTCACACTTGATAAACTTCTAATATAATGCATTCCATCTAAGAGTATTCATAACAATGTTCAGGTGATTATTCTGATCTTTATAGATTTTTTAGTATACAAATATATAATCAATAAATACCATCACAAAGTCATCAAGATAATCTTTGAAAACACAATTCATTAGATCCATTAAAATAGAGGGATCCTTAGACAGTCTAAAGGGCATTATTGTAAACTTGTAATTCCCATACCTGGTTCAAAATGCTATCATTTGAATATATCCATCCCTCACATGCAACTAATGATATCCATATCCAAGTTCAATATTTAAATAGTTTTTATATCCATGAATTTGATCAAATAAATCATCAATGAGAGGTAGATGACACTTTTTCATTATGGTAACATCATTTATTTTTCTATAATCCATGCATTGACTCATGGATCTATCTTTATTCTTGATAAATATTAGAAGGTATCCCCATGGAGAAACATTAGGGTGAATAAATCATTAATCACTCAATTCCTCTAGTTGTATCTTCAATTCTACTAATTACACAGTGGCCATTATATAAGGAGTATTTGATATAGGTATTGAATAAGGAATTAAATCAAAAGAGAACTCAATTCCCCAATCTTAAGGATGTCCATGTAAATCCTCTATAAATTCATCGATATATTATTTCATAGAATAAACATCCTCAATTTGAATATTACGTTCATCACCCTTAGATATTTTGTTTTCACCCCCCCCCCCCCCTGAGAATTTCATTCAATATAGCTATATGGTGTGGATCTAGATGAGAATTAGATGGAATGGTTTATCCTATAAAAAAAGGGTTTCTACATCATTCTTAAAAATTGTAACTTTATTCTTCTTGTAATAGATTTCGGCATCATAATTCCAAATACAATCTTTATCAAGTATTATATCAAAAACATTCATGTGTACATTAATAAAATCAATAACTAAAGTAAATCTACGTGTTATAAAAGGGACAGATCAACCCATATTGGTTGCAATGATACATCCCTTAAGAGTTTTGACTCAAAAATCCTTTATTAAATCAAATGGTAAATGTTAAATTTTATTTGAAAATTGGAATATATAAAATAAGTTAATGATATATAATAAAATAAATCATTGGATAAGTTTGATGAAACCATTAAAGTATATTCCACTATATCATTATGAAATTCAACATCGGGAGTTATGATAGCATAATCTTGGCATTTCTCCCATTTTCTTCCATGTGAAATGTTTTCTTGATTTATAGGACACTCGTTTTTATAATGTCACATCTATTTGTGATTGTAGAAATTAGCATTGTGAGATTCATTATTTTTCTTACAATCAATGGATTGGTGCCCTTTTCCTCCATTCATATAAAAAACACCCATACCCTTCCGGAAAGTACATGGGTGTTTTTTTCCATAATTATCACAGGATGGAAAAATCAAGTTTTCCCTTCTTTGCCTTTTAGTTATTTTCTTTTCCAGAGTGTTCAGTAGCCCTATTGTTCTCTTTCATTATTTTATGTTCATAAGACATAGATAATTTTTTTTTGTCTTGATAAAACATGATACTATATCTTCATTTGAGGAGAAATTTTTGGAGACCCATTCCCTTAAAAGGAATGGTTTTAAACCTTCAACAAATCAATCAACCTTACTCCTTGGATTATGTATTTAATCCGCATCAAGCCTTCCTAATTCTGTAAAGATAAAATCATACTTGGAAACATTTTCATCCTCGTCCAATATTAGACACTTGAATTTCCACTCCATATCCTCTTGTTGTTCATAAAGAAAATATTTTTCTAGGTAAATTTCATAAGATCAATCCACACCATATTTGACATTTCATCTTCATACTTTTTGTTTTAAATTAATTACCACCACTAATCCATATCTCCCGAGAGATGATAAACTTCCATGATAACATCCTTCCTTTCATTGCTTCCCAAAGATAGAAATATCTTTTCCATGGAACCTATCCACTCCTCTCATATAAATGGGTTTGTAGTCCCATTTAATAATGAATTAATTTATCACATAAAGTGGTCTAACATTGGTCCTCTACATTTTAGATCATGATTCCTCCTATATAAAATGTTAATGTTAATAACCAGAGTGATTTATCCCAATATAGTTATATTTTTCTCATCACTAGTCAGTGCTCCAATACTGACATTCTTATCTTTTATAGGATTGAAATCCTTAAAAGGGATATGTGTATTCATACGGTTTCCATTCCTTCAACTAAGAAACATTTTATAATTATGGCATACACTAAATTAGGTTACGAATCATAATATATAATATAAAACTAGTAAAACACAAAAAATAAATTTATATTTTCTGTATGTCTAATATCACAATCATAAGTGTGATTTCTTGAGGGGTATATTTTCAATTAAATCCTTCATAATGTTTTGTAAATAAAATGTGAATCATCCTAAGAATATCCCCCGAGAGTGTCAAACTAGGTTCTAGTAAGGCCTATTATGGTATACTAGGTTACCTAATTTCATGTTTGAGACACCTTGTCAAATTGTTTACCACTGGGTACATTTGGGCTTGTACCACGTCCACTTTTTGTATCCTAACATTGATTTATTACTTCAAAGATACACATAATATCTACTTTACAAAAATTCATGGATGTCATTCTATTCATATCCTCAAAGACTATCATAGGGTTATGTTCCTTAATATAAGTCTTATAAATCTGGTTTCCAAGGATTCTACTAAACTTCCTTTGATACCAACTGTAAAGACCCTGACCCCAATTTCATAGAGCCAGTGCCTTATTTTTTACATTAATATATAAACAAGAACTACATGAGTTTAAGGTAATTGAAATAGTGTATTTGTGATGGAATCTCGTCGTTAAATGTAATTTGAAACGGGAGTCCATTGAAAATATCTCATTACTAGTTGTGGCATCTCCAATGTGTTTATTTTTGAAAATCCTCTAAAAATATATTTATTTGAGATGTATACTTTGTTCATCTCAAAAGAATACTATAAGGTTTAATAAATAAAATTTTTTGAAAAATTATCATAAAAGGTTCTAAAAGTTATTTGAAATCGCTGATTTTATCCATTGTAGATAACAAATTTTCCAAAAAAAATAAAGTAAAAAAATTAATTTAATTTTAAAAAATATATTAAAATAAATAAATAAATTTAGAAATTCCTACATTTAAAAAATGTTAATATTAAATAAAATAAAATTATTATACAAATGAAATATACTAAAAATTATTTAAAATTTTGAAATTAATTACCATGTAAAATACATAGATAAATAAAATATATATATATATAAGCGTTTTTAGAAAACATTAAATTAATGAAAATATTTTAAAAAAATTAAAAACATTAATAAATTTACAAATATTTAAAAATTAATATAGAAAATTAAACAAATTTAAATAGATATAAAAGTCATATATCTCTTAGAAATTGACATGTTTGCCATACCGAATTACAAAAAAAAATATCATAAAAATATCATAACTAATCAACCATCAATTAGTGGAGGTGGAACACTCAATTTAACAGAGGAAGGAATGTCCATACAAACACCATGTGCAAGTCACTGCATATACTTCATTATCTCTTCATCTCTTAGATGTTCCTACCGACGATCCTCCTCCCTCTACTTTAACATCTGATGTATAACCCCATCCTAAGCTCTCAGCTTCTCCGTATACTATGCTGTAGTCGATGATGTTGATGATGAATCTGTATGAGCTCCCTTCATAGTCACTGATGCCAACAAAGAAGAACAATAATAATTCATAGGTGTCAGTTGATAACTAGTACCAACCACTAGGCCTTTTTAGACACCCTATCAAGTCACTTGTATGTAAACCCCCTCATCAAAACACGAATCAGTAGTGAAATCTTATTCAGTCTCATCTTGAATCTCATGTGAATAAAAATTAATATCCTCATATGTTTCCTTTAAATATAATTACAAATTATAATATCAATAAAATTAATATTCATGAAATTTTTAGACAAGACCCCTAACCAAAATATGGAACTGTCATTCACCTACAACTTCCCTGGTATAGGGAGTAGTATACATATTCTTATAAACTTACAACTCCATAATAAATGGATAGTAAGTGCCTGTATAATATAAGAAACATGTTAGAGAAAATAGTATCACATACCATATATCATTGATGTATGCCAAATGTATGACTCTTGACCCTATGGGTGACCTCTTTCCTCCCTTGGATCTAATATCCAACTGATGATATCTTCATAAAAGTCTCTCCTAGAAACAAGGAGCACAACCGAGCTCGTAACTGAGTTGATATATATTCAGGATGATGGGAGTTTCATAACTAATTGAAAAGAGTATCAAAAGTTTTTTTTCCCACATCTCGCTTTCTGATGTTGTGTAGAAACTAATGAATTATCCCATGCCTTTTGGATAAGACCTCTCTGGATACCATAAATCGGAGAAAATAAATTCTGCAAAACAATTAAAAAAAATTTAACTAACTAATTTAATTTTAAAATATATATATTATTTATTAACGTAAAATCTATTGGTCGAACATATGATCGGTGATGGGTACTAGGTCCCATGACGCCATGGATCAGAAAAATAATTTCTCAGAATCACACCATCCATCCCAACGGCTAAATGTGAAAAACTGTAAAAATAGAAACAAATATATAATCATAAAATTTTTAACCAAATTAATACACTTTGTTTATATAAAATAAATATACTAAACCATTAAACAAACCTTTGTATATGAGGATCAAAATAAACATATGTTTATCTATCTAGAATAGGATATGGAATCCTAAATCGATCAAGATCATTCCCCCTCCTAGTTAGTTAATGAGCCGTATGAGGGGTAGTTTAATCGAGCTCATCATCAAGAAGTCCGAAATCAGTGGGAGAACATAATAGATCATCAGGATAATCTCCATCCATTTAAAATAAGTAATCTCACTAGTAAAATATTTTTAATATAGATATTAAATATAAAAATATAATAAATGTTAGAATAAAATAATGCAATGTATAACATATTTTTAAAACAAAAACATGATTTAAAAAACTAAAAAATAACATAATATAATGACTACTTATAACTACAGACCTGAATATAATCAATAATCAATATTCATCATTATTTTCAACAACATCAAGGTCTTCATCCTCATCCTCATAATTTTTTACTTCCTTATGACATTATATTTCTTCATCCCTTATTAGTTCATCTATATTATCTATATCACTGGTCCTTAACTAAGGGGTTTCATCATCGATGTTTATATCTCATCAGGTGAGAGATATATTTTGGGTTGTTTCATGAAAAATTTCAATTTTTTGAACATGTATATAACCATTATAAATTTTAGTAAACTAATTGTCATGTGATTTGATTTTTATCACACTCCACTAGTCCTTAAAATCTCCCAAAAAATCGTAGTATTTTTCAAGGTAATCTTGATTTTATTGATTTGTCAACATCAACAGTTCATTTTATGCAAGAAAAATATTATATTTAATGTCAATTAATCCATGTCCATGATGAACTCGAAACCCTCAATCAATATCAAACCACTGACATATAAAAATTGTAACAAAATTTGTTCCCAGATAACATAACTCAATTATTTCATCTAGTATACAATAAAAGTCAACCTCACTTTCCATATGATGGTATCATTTCAAAAAAAACATCACTATTAATTGATTTTTTTGAGTCACCATATATGTGTGTGTGGAATTGAAATCCATTAACCACATACCTATTATAATATTTTACTAATTTTGATTGAGGGTTTTTGAGAAATCATAATCGACTATCAATTTTATTTTCATTTATTATTTCTTGTAAACATTAAAAAAATTAATAATATATCTCATTGATAAATTTCTTTAATATTCCATAGAAAGAGTATTATCTTACATTCCTTTAAAAAGAATATGAAAAAAATTATTATTGATGTTCTTCAAGAGAATAAGATGTTATTTTTTTACATTGTTTTTTGATATGGCCATCATATAGTCTACAAAAAGGGAAATTTAAATGAATATATATTTTATAAATATTTAAAAACAATAATAATAGTGTAGTACATATAGAAAAAATCATGACATTTCTTCACAATTCACTAGAGCATAAGTATGAGCTCTCTGCAGTTCTCCATCTGTAAGCCCTTACTCATGATAACCATTGAAACCAAGATCATGCTGATTAAAAACTAACTAATAATGGTCTATGACATCATCAACATTTGTCTCATTGTGACCCATGATATTATGTTTTGAATTATATTACAATGGAAAATAATAAGAGAAGAAATTTGAAATTTCATCCTAAAAGTACGCTTTTTCATTCTACCCATAAACAGATTCTTTATTATGTACTTGATTGTTTAATTTTTTAATTCCAATACCGAATATATACATCAATTATAATTTTACAGGGCCTTCACATTTATCTTTATTTGAAAATTTCAATATTAAATGTTCTATAGAATTAAAGAATCTTGGTTGGAATATTTTCTCCATTTTACATAAAATTAAAACAACATCATTTTCCAAAAAAATGAATGCATCATAATCAGATGTTGCTAAAAAAAATCAATGTAAACATATGATATTTCAGTTAACACATCCCATATTGAATAATTCAATATCCCTTTATGACAAACCTGCAGTAATCAATCATGTATAATATGACAGTCATGACTTTTTAACTCTGTAATATGCCCACTTCTGACACAATAAGAAAATTTAGATGCATAACAATCTTGTAACATCAAATCTATATTCCATTGATATAATAATAAATGGTTTTTTTTTACTATTTTAGTAATATGCATTTTGTTTCTTTAACTTGTGAGATCTTTCATCTTCAAATAATTGATGATCATGATGTCTACAAATCTAAGAAAGAACTCATCATGCCTTTACATTATCACTGGTATTTACCCGTAGTATTCAGCATCGTATAAAACATGATTTTGAAAATATTCTTCTCAAAATTCATTACATCTATCATGTAAAAAACCAAAAAATCAGACAAATATGGGTGGTCACAAAAAAAAACATTCTTTGTCTAATTATGATCTCATCAAAAACAATTTATCATTTTCTCATTTATGGTTTGTCTAAAAGTTACATTAGGTTATTAAGAGAAAATAGGTTTTACCCAATTACTTGAGAGAACTGTTAGAGGTGCACCTTTTTCAATTCAACCATTTCTAAAATTAAATTTTTTCTTTTGAAAAGGGTGATCCATAGGTGGAAATCTTTTATGATATTCAAAATAACTAACATTTCTCTCATTACCAATCATAAATGCTTTGTTTTCATTCATGCAGTACATACATGATTTTAGTCAATTTCTTCTTAATCTAAATAACATTCCATATTCTAGAAAGTCCCTAATAATCCATATTAATACAACCATAAAAATAAAATTCTTATATGAAATTATATCAAATGTAGTCACACCATTGTTTCGAAATGAAATTAATTCATAAATTAGTGGTTTCATATAAACATAAATATTATTCTTTGGATGTACTATAATTAACAACGTCATATATATATATATGGTTCCTTCATGAACATCCAATGAGGAATGTCTTAAGTACTAACAAAAGCATCCCAACAAGAATATTGATAGTTGTAAGCACTAAATGGACAAAAACCATTAGTATAAAGGCCAATCCATATGTTACACGGTTTTAAAGATAAATAGGGATTTGTATGATAAAAAAATTTCAATGAATCACCATCACATGTATGATTTAAGATTTTTGTGATTGAAATATTTTATTTATGCCATGTCATCAATACAGATGGGTTGCAAAGCATAAATAATCACTGTAAATGAGGTGTAATTATAAAATATATTTGTTGTTTTGTGGGAACTGTAGAATTTCCTTCTTGTACATCTTTATACCTTGATTCTATATATCATGAACAATTAAACAAAGATTTATAATCACCATAATATAAAATATATTCATTTTAACAAGAATTGTTTTTCTGATAACATAGACTGAAATTATAGACCAACCTTTTACTTTCGTAGAAACATGATGGTAAATTATTTGCATTAGGAAACAACGACTTAACCAAAGATAAAACATGACAAAAAAACAATTACACATTCAAAAATCAGATTTCCTAGCTATAAATTTTGTAACAGATTCATGTTTTCTTATCTGGAATCTCGTATATAAGGAATCCTCAATGGATTTCATAAAATTGTAAAACTGAGAATGTTATGATTCATGAAATGGAATATCATTTTGAGTTGTTGTTTTAGGATTAGATAGACCAACTACACCATGTATCAAAAAGTGAAATGAGGAATCTAGAACTAAAAAATTTATATTTTCTACTGAACTCTTTTCACCACATTGATACCAAAAAATATAATATTTCCATAACCAGAACGTAACCGATGAAGGCTAGAATTATCAAATGTTTTAAATTTCCTAGGACTGAATTTATGGGACATAAATTCAATTATTCCTTAATAGAAAAATCTTAATTCTATGACACAAATTATATAAAGGCTTGAAGACTATAACGTCCCAAACCAAAACATCCACTAGAATAGTGTTATTGGTCCAGGTGTCACTAACCTTATGAAAACCTCCCCAAAATAAAAAAGGATATAGACTAGTATCAAGACTATAAACATGTATAGTGGGGATGATATACCCTATGGGAGTAATATAAAGGCATCGATCTATGAATAATAGTATAACATGCATTCCATAATAATTGAATCGGCAGACTCAAACCAGACCTGCAGAGCCAAAGCACATCCAATATAAGATAAATAATGGAATCAATAATGAATCAACTAATGTAGTGAGTAAATAGAATAGCATACTAGAAAACACATGTATACACTAAAACAAACCAAGAATTCATCCATATCATGTCATATGTATCGATATACAAAAAGGTTTCCCATGTCTAAAAATTTTAGCTACATATAAAATAAGATTGTTGATGCTAAAAAGGAATCTAAAAAAATGTAAATATCTTTCTAGGAATAACCTCAAGGTAAATTCCAATCTCTTTGTCGAACAGTACTAGGATCCATCTATGACAGATAATAATTTACAATTACATAAATCCATAAACTATACAAGCATCCCAGAGGGCTCGAGTAGGATGTGAGATGAATCTTAGTAGGATTCCTCCCAATAGTTCAAACCTAGTATTCATTTTAAAGTTGATATTAATCTATATGAAAATTAAATAGTATGATGAAAGATATAAAAAGAACATCAATCGGTTCTTAATAGCCACCAGGTAATATCACCTACTTCGACCAATGTTAGAATCTCTAAAGAAAAGACAATCCTTGACTCATGGACCATGTCACTCTTCTAGTCACAAAGTCCTTGTGAATCCTTAGGTTCCACCCCAATCATATATCCCAAAACCATGTTGCTCCTGAAACCATGTTCCTATAGTAATGACATCCCAAAGGTATGTGACAACAATATAATTCTGGTCCCATGGTCCCCTGCTCAAAATCTCACATCAGCCCATAGCACAACAACTGGAGGAACATCGATGTCTGTCCTCAAATAAATAGTCAGGCCCATAGCCTCAATCATGGTGAGCCTCAACCCCCACCTCTATAACCTCATTAATATCAACCTAATGTTCATTTCCTTCCACGTGGAATTCTACGACAAGCACCCCCCAATCCAATATTACCTAAACCGCAACTATCTGGGGCGTCTACCCACATTAGTAGTCAAAACCACCTCATCACAGAGTCTACCTATGTGTAGACGACTCAATATGAACTTTGGCCATCACAAGTGAGTGGCAATCAAAAAATAGGGAACCTAATCTACACCATCTCTCACCCCTCATGCCCTTGCGACCAAGTTGCTCAAATCCGATAGCCTTTCTACCCAAGTATCCTAGGACATGCCAAACATGACAGTCACACTACCTAAAATCGATGTCCGTGATGCCCAATCCCATGCTCAAAACTACCCAAAAAACCCCCATAACAAGCCCAACCTCTGATCAGTATCCCTAAATCCCGATGTCCATGTCATCCCAACCTCAATCCATGCCCATCACAACCCCAAGGGTCACAAAATATGTAATATCAAGAAATACATATATATATAACAAATTTCAGAATTGTAAACAAGTAAATCAATTAAAATAGATAGAATTACAATAGCTAACATCTTTAACAAATTAGCATCACTGAGTTCAGGAATGCCTCTAATTATAATAATCAAGTGTAAACAACTTCAATATACCAGTTTAAAAATAAAAAATTCATTTATAACCACTTGGGATCCCTGGCCAAAATATATGGCCTCTAACCCGATAACATTTGTATACTAAAGGTAAGGTAATACCCAAAGACATCCCACAATACATACAGTCCATTTAGAATGAAATAACTGGTGTCTATCTTAACACTCATTATTTCCATAAAAATATGCAACACCCAAATTTTTACGAAAACATAAAATAAGGAATGCACCACCTTCCTCATACCTATACGACTCTCCTTATCTAGCATCAGTCTCTATTTCTTCCTTGAATGGTGTAGATATTTATAATGCGTATAAATGCACAAGCTTTGATAACTAGGCAGATAGAATAAATCATGAATAATGACTCAGGAGGGATTAAGATCTTACAGGTAGGATTCCAACACATCCGATGACTTTAGAATTAGGCTTCGAATGTTGAATTGGGATGACCTTATTCCTTAGGTGCTGCTGGTTCACAAACCAAGCGACCCAACTACCCATTTTAACAAAAAAGAGGCTACAGTCCATTTTAACAAAAAAACGTACATGGGGTGTACATGAAATTACACACTATGGATATACCAAAATTTCCCCCATTTTTCTAACTCACACACACGTCCTTCAAATGTATTGTTGATGTTAATGCACGGTGTGTACTGGTACGTACACAGTGAGTAGTTGATAGATTTTCTCTTCCTTTACGACTTCCTAACAATCAATGTATAACCATTACACAACCATACATTACATGGTGTGTACATTTGATTACACGGTGTTTAACCCAAATCCATGTATTGTATCAATTTTTCATCTAATACATGGCATATTTTCCCCATTCTCTCAAAAACAACATGAAAAAAAACATGTACCTCAAAGTAAGATTAAGGTTCTTACAAACACACCCTCTTCAAGAAATTCATCCTCAAATTACCTTTATCAGGGTAGTGAAGAAGCATTACAGCACAATTCTAGCCCCTCTCAAATCAACCAAGGTCCAATGACCATTTTTGGAATCATGTACCTCCCATCATGAATCCTAACCCTCGCACCTCATCAGGTGGTCAAGTGTCGATTCCAACACCCAATCATATCCCGCACCATATTTGTGCATGTCTGAAGCCCATCGAACCATTAGCTCAATGAGGTCCTACATCCCCTGGATGCTCAAAAAACCTGGCGCCTTGCACCTCAATCATAACTACATCCTCGATGCCCCGATGAACGAGGAACCCCATGTTACCCGCATCCAACGATGCTCCTTATGCTAAGCCCGTCATATAAATATAAATTTGTGTGTGTGTGTGTCTGTATGTATGTATGTATGTATGTATGTATGTATGCATATATGTATGAATGTATGTATGTATGTATGTATGTATGTATGTATGTATGTATGTATGTATGTATGTATGTATGTATGTATGTATGTATGTATGTATGTATGTATGTATGTATGTATGTATTTATGTATGTACGTATGTATGTATGCATGCATGCATGCATGCACGTATGTATGTATGTATGAATGTATGGATGTATGTATGTATGTATGTATGTATGTATGTATGTATGTATGTATGTATGTATGTGTGTGTGTATTTATGTGTGTATGTGTGCGTGTATGTATGTGTGTATGTATGTGTGTATGTATGTGGGTATGTCTGTATGTATGTATCTATGTCTGTATATATGTATGTATGTATGTATGTATATATGTATGTCTATATGTATGTTTGTATGTATGTAATTATGGATGGATGTATGTATGTATGTATGTATGGAAGTATGTATGTATGTATGTAAGTATGTATGTATGTATGAATGTATGTATCTATGTATGTATGTATGAATGGATGCATGGATGTATGTATGTATGGATGGATGGATGTATGTATGTATTTATGTATGTATATATGTATGTATGTAGGTATGTATGTATGTATGTATGTATGTATGTATGTATATATGTATGTATGTACGTATGTATGTATGTATGTATGTATGTATGTATGTATGTATGTATGTATGTTTGTTTGTTTGTATGTGTGTATGAATGTATGTATTTATGTGTGTATGTGTGTATGTGTGTATGTGTGTATGTGTGTATGTGTTAATGTATGTATGTATGTATGTATGTATGTATGTATGTATGTATGTATGTATGTATGTATGTATGTATGTATGTATGTATGTATGTATGTATGTATGTATGTATGTATGTATGTATGTATGTATGTATGTATGTATGTTTGTTTGTTTGTTTGTCTGCATGTGTGCGTGTGTGCATGTGTGTATGTATGTATGTATGTATGTATGTATGTATGTATGTATGTATGTATGTATGTATGTATGTATGTAGGTATGTATGTATGTATGTATGTATGTATGTATGTATGTATGTATGTATGTATGTATGTATGTATGTATGTATGTATGTATGTATGTATGTATGTATGTATGTATGTATGTATGTATGTATGTATGTATGTATGTATGTATGTATGTATGTATGTATGTATGTATGTATGTATGTATGTATGTATGTATGTATGTATGTATGTATGTATGTATGTATGTATGTATGTATGTATGTATGTATGTATGTATGTATGTATGTATGTATGTATGTATGTATGTATGTATGTATGTATGTATGTATGTATGTATGTATGTATGTATGTATGTATGTATGTATGTATGTATGTAAGTAAGTAAGTAAGTAAGTATGTATGTATGTATGTATGTATGTATGTATGTATGTATGTATGTATGTATGAATGTATGTATGTATGTATGTATGTATGTATGTATGTATGTATGTATGTATGTATGTATGTATGTATGTATGTATGTATGTATGTATCTATGTATGTATGTATGTATGTATGTATGTATGTATTTATTTATGTATGTATGTATGTATGTATGTATGTATGTTTGTTTGTATGTTTGAATGAATGTATGTATGGATGTATGTATAATCCCACGCCTGAGATGGTGCCTAACCACAGACCATCATCTGGTCAATCCATATAAATCCTATGCACCTCTGGAACTAAAAATAAACATGCCTCAACAGGCCATACCAAAAAAAGGAAAAAGAAAAATCACAGCCACAGATGTAGCATACCTCTGACCGTCGTCGTCTCACCCGCCTATTCAACCCCTGGTAGCCCCACGGTGTGCACCTAGACTTACACATGGTTGTCTAAAGGCTAATCTCAATGTGGTGCTGCAGTAGTCATTGGCCACTGACCCCATGGTTGGGTCCTACTGTCTCTTCCATGTCCTCTGTGTGTAGGTAAACCACAACTACCCTCACCTAGTACCAATCTTGAACTGATCACAAACAGCAATGTCTACCCTAGCTCCAACCAACCAGCTGTCTTAGAATGCAGTCTCTAGAACATATCGAGATGACCAACCTTTCCACAAGCCTGGAACCCCTTTCGAGGCATACCAAACTCAGTGCAGACATTACTTGGGTTCCATCACTGAATGAAATACAACACTAAACTTCAATGAGTTGGTCTAGCTGAGTCCTTATCCTGGAGGCCCTACTAATCCTCATATCCCCCTTGCCTACTTATATCTGAACAATCACATGAAGCTGCTGCACAGCCCATTTGTGACATGTCTATCATGTTACCTATGGCTATGAGCACCTGATTCACCACCTCAGATAACGAGGCCAGCGTAAAGATATTTACCTGCACCCGTATGGTGTAACTTAAGCCATCTATCAAGCACCTCACCCTCATGGTGTCAGCACTTATCATACCAGGCATTAAGAGAGAAATATCTGTGAAAGTAGTCTCATAGTCAATGATCGACATGTCTCCCTACTAAAGGCTCAAGAACTCTCAAGATCTCTCTCCCCTTAGCATCTCTAGGAAAATTTTTATAAAGAATATATCTTCAATGTCCTTCTACGATAGAACCACTTGTCTGCGAGCATGAACCTGCACTTCCCACCGGCACTGCACCAGTCCAATGAGCATGTATGTCGCCAGTTTGACCCTCCTCCCTGGACGCATCTTGATATGCTTGAAAATAATATTCATGCACTTTATCTAGTCATTAGACACCTATGTACCACCCTCACTATGAAAAAGTGAAGGGTTCTGTGACATGAACTCTTGTGTAAGGTAATTCGTCGAGGATTTTATTCCCTAAACACCTCTATCAATCCCCTATAAAAATAATACAAGATTTGATCAGAGTTGTTCATCGAACCACGACACGAATGCTTTCAAACCCAGCAACATCCCTTCCTACACTGGATCTAGAACCTAATCCTATCCCTGAGCATGTACCTTCAGCTCATTCTCTACCTTACCCACTGGGTTCTGAACCTAATCATGCTCCTATGACACTATACCATCAATCGCATGATGCTCCATCCTAGACGTCTAAGAGAAACCCGCTGAATTCCATAAATGGTCAGATAAACCACATATATAACAATATATATATAATACAGATTGGGAAAGAAGAAGAAAGGACATTCATAACAAATAACCTTAATCTCCCCCATCACAATCACGCCCATTGAATCCCAGCCTCATGGCCTCCTTACCCACCCTCAAGAGAGCCATGTATCACAACCTCCATGGACCTTGCATGTCCGGACAACCATCATTTCCTCAATCCAACAACCTAGAAACCCAATCCTGGTTATCAGAATCAACTCAACCACAGTTCCTTCTTGCTCCTAACCCGTCGGGCCTATTCATACACAACAAGAAGTTTTAAATAAATTTAAATAATTGAATATCACATTTCATAAAAAAAGAAATACAGTAAGGAATTTACCCATTTTCACATGGGATTTCAAATATATAACTTGGTATTGACACTTCATAATGTATACATTCATATATGAAATTTAAATTCCCAAAAAATGCACCTATTAAAAGACAAAGAACCATGCCATTTCTTACCAAACCAAGGTCCAATTCTCCCTTAATGCACCGGGTCAAGGGTCACATGTCACAGTCAGTAACCATCACAAACCAAGTGATCCACCATGGTGGAAACCATATAAAATTTAATTTGAGTGAAAGAAAAATAGAAATTCCACCCTAGGAAACTCAGTATGTCCCTCGTACCTGGGGCTGCAGGCACCCAAGCACAAGCTAGATACCTAGTTCCAATCACAAGCTAACTTCAGTATTCCATATCCCAAATAGTAAACTAGCAGTAATGAATGGAATTCTTGATATCATTAGTAACCTGTAAAAATATGATACTAAATCCCAATCAAGAACTCCTCTGATACCACTTTCTTACATCCCATACCTGAACAACCACCAAAATAGTTTTATCGAGATGGGTGTCCCTAACATTAGGTGAGCCTTCCCGAATTCCAAAGGATGATGACTATCAATGATGGTGTAAACAGTTATAGTGGGGAGTCTATAATCTCTAGGAGGTAGTTAAAGGTACTGGTCTGAGCATTATAGCATAACATGTGGTGAAAAACAATACTCAGCCGACTTGAACTAGAATCGCAGTGCAGAAAGACATCCAACAATATATACACAATGGAAACAATATAGAAACAACTACAGTAGAAAGTAAATAGACCAGAAAGCTAGTAAACAGTTGTAGCTACTAAAATAATCCAATGAAGAATCCAGAGTAGGTTATACATATCGATACACAGTAAGGGAAATCATGGCCAACCACTGTATCTCCATATAAAATAATCATGATGATTCTAAAAAGGAACTAAACAAAAGTAAATCCCCAGCAAAGAATTTTTCAAGGTCTATTAGAATCTCCACGCTGAATAATACTATGATCCCGCTCATGCGGTTGATCCTTTACCATTACGTAAATCCATAAATTCTACATACATCCCAAAGGGCCTTTTTAGGGTGTGAGACAAATATCAATAGGATATCACCCATTTGTTCATACCTAGTATATGTTTTTAATCATAAATGCATCTCTATGTAAAATAAATAGTATGATGCAATGAATAAACACAACCTCCACTACTGATCAGAAGCCACTAGGGAATGTCACCTACTTCAGCCAATGCCAGAATCTCAGAATAAAAGAGTCATTGATCCATAGACCAAGGTACTATTTTAGTCCCAATGTCCTAGTGAATATTTAGGTTCCACCTCAATCTCATATCCCATCATTACGTGCCTCCGGACCCCATGGGTCTCATGTACCGACATCCCAAAGGCATGCCCAAACAGTAGTATCCTAGTCCCACAAACCCCCGATCAAAAGCTCATGTCATCCCATGAAACGAAAATCAATGGAACAATGATTTGTACCCTCAAATAAAAAAGTAGTCTTATAGACTCAATCGTGGTGAGCCACATCCCCCAACCCGATAGAATCAATGTTATCAACTGAAGGCTGATCGCCTTCCATGTGGATTTCCATGGAAAGAATCCCCATCCCAATATTACCTAAACCCAATCAATAAGGGATATATACCTACAAAAGTGGCCAAAACCACCCCATCCTAGAGTATACTAGTGTGCACATGACTCCATTGGTGCTTTTTTCCATCTTGAGTGAGTGAGAATCACCAAAAGAAGAACCAAAGACCTACATTATCTGGAACCTCGTGCTACTACAACCATGTCAGTCAAGTCTAATGGCCATTCCATCTAAGTATCTCGGGCCATGAGGCACCTTACATTCACACTACCTCAAACTAACATCCACGACACCCAATCCCATGGGGAAAATCACCGATAAAAACCCCGAGAAAGCCCAACATCTGATCTGCATCGCTCAATTCTGATGGACATGCCATCCCAACCTCAATCGATTCCCATAACAACCCCAAGGGTCACAACATATGAAATATAATGAATTTAATATATATATATATATATAACACAATTAATCACTTTAAAAAAGTAATTCAATTTAAACAGATTTAATTACAATCGTTAGTAGATATGATCTATTAGCATCCCTGAGTTCTTCAATGCCTCTAATTATTATAATCATGTTAAAAAAACATCAATATAGTAGTTTAAAACTAAAAAAATCAACGATAACCATTTTAGACCCCCCATCCAAAATTTTCAAAAGAGTGATGACCTCTAACCAGACTTTGCTCGTATAATCAATATAAGGGAATACCCAATGGCATCCCACATGGAATATAGTCCATTTAGAATTAAATAGCAGGGGTATAAATGAAAACCCATCATTTTTCTAAAAATACAAAACCCCAAATGTCTGCAAAGACTCAACACAAGGTATGCACCACTTACCTCATACTTGTAAGACTCTCCCCCACCTACATCATCCACTAATTCGGCCGAGAACTAAGTAGATCTATATAATGCGTATAAATGCTCAATGTTCGATAATGATGTCAACAGATGAAATCATGAAGAAAAAATCTAGATGAATTGAGAGATTACCAATTGGGTTCCAACACATCAAACAACATTTGAATTTGTTTCGGATGATGAATCAATAGGAATTATTCATTCAGAGTTACTAGTTCCCGAAGTCATTAACCCCTACTAAATATTTTAATAAATCAAGGATACAACCCATTTTAATGGAAAAAAAGTACATGGAATGTACCTGAACACACAGGCTGTGTATATGCCAAACATACCCCTTCACCCGAGTCACATACAAGTGATTAAAATATCTTTCTGTTTATAATAACCAGTGAGTACTGGTACGTACATAGCATGTACATGACTAGTTCTCTCTTCCTTGCTGACATCCTTACAGACCATGTATGACCATTACATGGATAGAAATTACATGGTGTGTACATTGGATTACATGGTGTGTAACCTTAATCAATGTCGTGTAGTAGTTTTATAGTCTGTACTTGCCCTGTTTTCCCCCTTTTCTAAAAAACCGAAAAAAAAGAAACACGTAGCTCAAAGGAAGTTTCATGTTCATACAAACTTCCCCTCTTAAAGATATTCATGAAGAAATTTCTATTCCAAGGGCAGTGAATGAACATTACATAACAATTCCGACTCAAATCTCAAATAAATCATGGTCTAATGACCTGTTTCAAGACCCATGGTCATCCCATGAAGAATCATCACCACTACACATAATCAGTTTCCCCCATGTCGCTTATAACACCAACTCATATCACGCGCCATATCAGTGCCCACCTCGAGCCCTTGGAACCTATGGCACAATGAGGTCCTGCATCCCATGGATTCTCAAAACAACCTAGTTCCTTGCACCCCAATCATAACTGCATCCAAAATGCCTGGATGCTCAAGAAACCTCATGTAACCCACATCCAACGATGCTCCTGATACAAAGAACCTCATTTATATATATATACATATAATCACACTACCGATATGGTTATAACCCATTGAATAGTGTTTGGTCAGTCCAAATAAATCCAATACACCTCATGCACTCAAAAAATATATGCCTCAATAGGCCTTACTAAACAAAAGAAAAAGGAATATCATGACCACACCCATGGTGTACCTATAACAGTTGTCAGTTCACTAGTCTTCCCAACCCCTAGAATCCCCAGAGCATGCACCTATCCTAATATATGGCTACCTAAATCATGACTATCCTCACGTGTTACACTACTCACTAAACAATGAAGCAATGAATGGGTCCCACTTTCTCTACCATATCCTCCACGTGCTGCTGAACCTCATTTACCATCACTTGGTACCGATCTTGAACCAATCCTAGATTCCACTGTATGCCCTGGACCCAACCTGCAATCTATCTATGAAGGTTTTCTACCAAACCTCTAGAAATGAAAAACCTGTCCACATTCCCAACACTCCTTTCATGGCCTATCACACTGAGTCCAGACATGATCTGACATCCCAAAATGAATGAAAAAAACCACTAAACTGACACGATGTGATCTAATAGAGTCATTAGTATGACCACCCTGATAGGAGTCATCCCGACCTCATTTCCTGCTATCTGAACCGTCACCTGAAGCTATAGTCTGGCCTAATTGAGACTTGTCTTTCTGGTTTCCCTCAACTATGAGCTCTTTATTCTCTAAATCTGAGAACAAGGCCATCCAACAGATGTTTACATCCATTTTTATGGAATTTCATAAGACATCCTCAAATCTCCTCACCCTCAAGGATTCATCTCTTACCATACTATGTGTGATGTGAGACAGCTCAGTGGAAGAATATGCATAGTCCTTGACTGACAGGTCAACCTACCGAAGGCTCAAGAACTCTTGGGAACTTTCTAACTTTAGTGTATCTAGGAAAAAGTGCTTGAAGTATCTGTCTTAAAATTCCTTCAAGGCCAGTCCCTCATGTATGCGAGCCAGAACCTACACTTCCCTATAGTGCTTCACTAATCCTCTGAGCATGTATTTCACCAGCAAGACCCTCTACTCTGGAGGCATCTTATGATGCTCAAAAATCAACTGCATGCTCTTTATCTAGTTCTAATCCATATTTGGACCACCCTAATATTGAATAGGTGGTAGGTGTTGCGACTAGAACTCCTGAATAAGTTTATCCATATAGGGATCTGTTCCCTGAGCACCTCTGTCGATTCTCCAAAAAATATATACAAGACTAGACTAGAGCTACTCATCAACCCACGACCCAAAACAATCAAACCTATCAGCTACCTTGCCTATACAAGATGTTGATCTTGATCAGATCTCTAAGCCTATACCTTCAGCTCGTGCTCTGCCTAACCCTCTATGGTCTGAACATTATCATTATCCCATGACACAATACCATCATCTACCTAATGATCCATCTTCATCACCTAAGAGGAACCTTGTGAATACCATAAATGGTCATACAACCCCAATATATAACAATATATATATATATATATATATTGAAAATATGTAATGTAGTAATGAGGTAGTGTAAAACAGAAACCCTTACTCTCACTCATCGTAAACATTCCCACAAAAGCCGGACTTCATGTCCCCCTTACTCAGCCTCAACAGAGCCAAGTATCACAATATCCCAAGGTTATTCCCATCCAAACAACCTTCATTGCCTCAATATAATAACCCAGTTTTCCAATCCTGGTGATCAGAATCACCTCAACCATTGTACGTTCCTAATCATTAAAATCCAAAACCATTCATGTGCCACATGTAATATTACACAAATTTAAAGCATGCAATATTACATTTTATAAAACAATAAATTCTCTCAGGAATTTCACACTTTTCACATGGAGTTTTATATATATAACATGGTATTAAAACATCACAATGAATATACGCATATATGAAATTAAAATACCCTAATATTGTGCCTATCAAAAGCCAAACAACCAAGCCTTTCATTATCGAGACAAGGTCCAATTCTACCTTATCGCACTGAGTATAGGGTCAAATGTCATAATCAATAACCATATCAGTCCAAGTGAGACCCATGGTGGAAACCCTATAATCTATAATATGAGAAAAACAAAAAACATCAATTCCCACCTAATGAATCATGGTTTGGCCCTCATACCTGGGGATACAAGCACCCAAGCACCAGCTAGAAATCTAGTTCCAATCACAACCTACTCCACTCTACAATATCCTAAATAGTAAACCAACAGAAAAGATATTAAGTCTCGAGCTCATTAATAACCAGTCTAAAGATGCTACTAGAACCCAGTCAAGAACCCCCTTGATACCACTTTGTAACTTCCCAGACCCAAATAATCACCAGAATAATACTATTGGGATGAATATTACTGACCTTAGGTGAACCTCCAAGAAGGAAAAAGGTTTCTGACTTTAATTAAGGGTGTAAATTGGTATAAAGGGGAAGCTATACCCTCTAGGAGGAAGATAAAGGTATTGGTCCGTGCATAATTGTAATGACCCAAAGTTTTTCAATGGAAATTTCCTTCATATAATTATATCATAAAATCACCTGAAAAAGAATCATAATGAACTACTATGTGCTAAGTGACCTTTAAACATATGTTTGTCACGTATGTGTTTGGAATTTTAAAAATCAGATATTCACGGTTGCGTTCAAGATGATTTTTGGTGTCTAATAAAACAAAAATAATTTTTGGTGAATTTTAACCTACACTTATGAATATTAACATACCGTTATGAATAGTGACCTAATGAATATTAACCATACCTATGACAGTATAAAAAATATATTCAAGTGAAAGTATGTTGTACCTATATCTTCAAATAAGTAAATGAATGTTTTAAAACTGGTTTTTTAATAATAAAGTTTGATTTTAATTAAATATTAAATTAATCATAATTAGAAAAGTATTTTTGAAAAACGGAATTCATTTTTGGACTTTACATTTTGAAAAATGTTTGGGGTGAAATATTGGGATTTTTCTGAAATACTTGAATTTTTATGAATATTGAAATACCATAATTTACAAAATAGGCTAAACAAGATAATTATAGAGTCATGTGTGATGTTATGATGATGTAAGCCCACTTGGTTCGGGATCACATGATAAAATTACTATTCATGGTCATTGAATTCTCACTATTACTTGTCTTAGATGAAATTAATAAACTAATGAATTTTATATTAAAGAAACCCCCTCCCCTCCACTATAAATACCACCCTTCACACCCTCATTTCCTCACACATATCAAGCTAGAAGCCTTGTCTAAACTTTACCCAAACATCTCCCCTCTCCCCTCCCCCATGTCCTAGAGATTCGGGTATCCTCAAAAGACTATTCATAGGCCCCTTAAGGAGGATCTCAAGAGGAGGATTCAATAGTTAATTTCTCTCCCTCTTCTCCTGTAATTCCCTTCAGTTTCAAGTTATTTTCTTATTCTCTCCCCACATATCTTTGTCCAAATGGTATGGTAACTCTAGTATCAAGAATATAATGGAATTTCATGTTACTAATGGTATATTATATCATCATACCAATTTCTGTCTTTATTTTATTTATTAATGAGAACGTTGTTCGTGAGGTGTTAATTTATCATCTTCAAGAACAACAAGTTTTCTTTTTCCATTCCATCATTTAGATCTAGTCATGAAACCATTTTTATGGTTGAACCAGAATATTTTATATGTATTATGTCCTATTTAAATTTTTGGATCTAACTTATGTACATATTACTAAGTGATAAACTAAAACATTTTCATTGTGATCGAAAAGCATCCCAAATTAACCAAAACAATCATGATTAAATCTAAAGATTCATCCACATGGTATATAATATAACTCATTATAAGAGCATTTTAAATTATATTATATCATTAATAACATGTAATATCAATTTTGGTTGTTTACCCATGTTCTACCCAAAGATCAATTAATGAGTACAAGTGAACTACCCAAGAAAACCCATAAAAACGAACATCCCCGAACAATGTTTTTAAACTATATAAGTCATCAAAAGGAACATAAAATGACATAATGAAACCAGAACGAATACTTTTCATGTATGCAATGTTTATGAATTTGTAATTAATTAATATAATGTCATTATACAGTACATTAAAGAGAAGGAAGTGTTGGGAAACATGGTAAGGGGAAAATCGTGAACCCAATTTTCTGTCTTCGAGTTATCCCTATTTCACTCTAATTTGGAATGCTCACTTATTAAAATTAATTTTCTCATCATTATCCTACCTTTTCTAGGATATAAATGTTTTATACTAATTTTATGTCAAACTAAATGTTTTCCAAAAGAACTCTTCTTTTACGAACTCAACTTTTACCTCTCATTCATGGTTGATGGTTCTTGTATCAAGTACGTGGTTCCCTCTTTATTTTGGTAACCCAAAGCTTATGAATGTATTCTTATGAGATGAAACCCATTCCATACCATGGTTTAGTTATGTTCATTATTGATATATGTTCTATGTGGCATTCATGATAGTTATAATATTATGAGGTGATGGGTGCGTCCAGAATTATATAGCGCAATATGAATGTTTGAAAGTGACGGGTGTGCCCGGAATTATATAGCACACCAATGAATTGGGTAAAGTGATGAATCTCATGAGTAAATATAAAATGATGTGGAAAAGATTCTATCTTTGTTCACAAGTATGTGTGGTTGTTTACCACTAAGACATGATGATTCATTTTTATGCATTTCCACATTTCTTGTCTTATATTTTTTCGTCCTCTCATGTTCAGGATATTTTTCCCGTGTTTTGATTATGCTCACCCCATGTTATATTGTTCTTATATATCCTCTTACTAGGATTTTAGGTCACAACTTTTTTTATGTATATCCTTAGGTGACGTCATGTACTAAGGAGGTGTCAAGTGCCAATAAGAAGCTAGTGAAGAAGGAATTAAATGATTATTTATGATTTATGTTGAAAAAGTTATAAATGGTATTAGATTTCCCAACATACTAAACCTTTGGATCCTCTATGTGTAATACTATTATGTTTTTTATATTTAAAATGATGTAATAGTAATATAACAAAAGGCTGGGTCGCTATAGTTTGTAACAGCCTGAGATTTTATGAAAAATATTTTTTTTAATTTCATTAATGTCTTGTGTTGTACGCTACACCAAAAGGAGCTTGCACAACACGCATCCTTGACTTTCCTTGCATTACACGCAATCGCGACCTTCCTCGATAGCGTGTGTAGTACGCAATAATGAGTTTCACTAAACAACCAAATGCTATTAAAATATTATTAAAACTAGCCGTTATGAATAGTAATAACCACTTTTTTGAAATTTTGTAACTTTTATTTTTCAAAATGGATTTCATTATTTGATTTGAAATATCAAAATTAGTTTAGGGTGAAATTTTGGTACTTTTCGGATAACTTACATATTCTGATGAATAGTGAAAATTACTAAATTATAATTAAAAACAACATTTTTAATCGAAATAATTAATAGTGATAAATTAATATTTTGAGCGGTTTTAAAGTATATTTAGAATATATTTTTATAATTAAATACAATGTTGGTCCTTGGATGTAATTTCACATTTAAACCAGTCATAAACAAGTGTCAATCTTTTGATAGTTATTATCTCTTAAGAACACGCTATTTGTTTTGACGATGGGAATTAATTTTTAAATTAATTAATGCAACTGATATATTTGTAATTTGATAAAATAGACATCATTTTTGAATTCATAATATCAAATATAGCTTAGATCTAATTTTTGGTATTTTTCTGAAAACTTTCAATTTTTCATGAATAGTGAAACCATTAAGTAGTAGTTAAAAAACTGAATTTTTCATAAAACTTAATTTTACCGCTTCTGTGAGTGGAATTTCTAAAATCTGAGAGACGCGGTTAATATCAAGGACTAAAATGTGGTTCAATGAGATGAAAATAATTTTTGGTGAATAGTAGCTTTTTACTTTTTTTTACCATGGTTAAAAGTAAATAGGGTAATTAAGGGTCAAAATGGTATTATTATTACCCTAACACATGTCCTAATTCTATTGGACAAGTGTTATTCGACCAAAAACAAACATAGGAATAAAATATCACCATTTAGTCCCACTTGGATTAGATTAGGACATTTATTATTAAATTATTTAAAGAAGGGTTAAAATAGTTAAAATCAAGGTTTAATAACTAAATCATTTTTAATATGGGGTTATACATAAGATAAATTAGACTATAAATATTCATTAGAAATATAAAAAGATTTCCTACATAATGATATTTTATTTGTAATTTTTAGACAATAAATAATTTAATTTATTTATGACACAACGATGATGTAGTAATTATCTTATTAATGAAATATTGACATAAGTGATGTTATAAATACCCAAATAAAACTAATTTGAGACTTTTTATGAATTACACAAATTTTATAGGTTAATATGACATGTTAGTATTGATTTAATTAAATTTTTTTGAACTTATCATTCTTTTATGATTTTCACAAAAATAAATTACTAAATAGTGTCAAAATTGACATAAAATAGTTTTTAAAACAAATATTATATTATTAATTGTTATTTTATTCATAAAAATCTAGGGTTCGGCCAAATTACTTAGATAAGGTTATATATATTAATAAAAAACAATTTGGGGGTCTCTTGGATTTATATGGTAAGTTTATTAACTATATAATATAAAAATACAAAGTGACATGGTAAATGTCAATCTAATTAACTAATAGTTAAAACTAAAAGATAAGGTTAATATAGGAACCTAAACTTGTCTAAATTCTATTGGATGAGAGGATTTCGACCCATCCCCACCTTAGCTTCGAAATAAATCAATTTGGAGCTATTTAAAACCTAATTTTACTTTATAATAAAATAATTGTTTTAGTTATTGCAAAGGTACCCCTCTACTCCCTTATAAAAGGGCACATCCTCCCTCTCTTCCTCACACAACTTTGAGCCTTCAAGCTCGGCCAACCCCTACCAAATTCTCTTCTACACTTCCCTAGTAGTATCCTAGAGGTTTGGGTCTTCCTCAAAGTCCAATTTTAGTTCCCTAAAGGGATATCTCAAAGAGGCGCTTCAAAGAAGAGGAGGTTCAGACACTTACGAAGCAAATCAGACCTAAGGTAAGGGAAAATATCACAATCTCATTTTTATATGAGATTGTTTATACTTTGGTATTTACGGGGGTGTATTTTATCATCCACATCCATTTTTCCTCAATATGTAATATGTATATCCTTCTACAGTAGTTTATATCCAATTTTACCCTTTGGTGAGTTTTTAGTAAATATATGAAAGGAATCTTTTGTCATTTTTCGTACGAGGTACTTTTTGACTTTTACAACAAATTTATGAGAAGAATGTTTTTTTTAACTTATACGGCATGAATGGATTTTTAATACATTATTTCCAAGAAGCTTCCTTTACATGTTTTCAAGTTTATTTTTAATCAACTTATTTTAGTTATAATTTTATGATATGTTAAGAAATGAAAAATCTTTTTGAAGTAGAAAGGATATTTTCCTCAAGAATGGAGTTCAAGTGTTTTATCGAAATTATTTTCCATCTACGATAATAAAGGGTTCTATTTCTATCCCTATTATTAAATTGATTTGATTATGTTGTGATGGAAATATTTTTATGAATTCTATTATCTTATATAAATTGTTTTATGATGTCACGATGTTTAAAGATTCCCATTTTTATTACATGGGTAATGCAATGATGTATGGTTTATGAATTTGTGGCACACATAAGAATGGTATCATTATGAGATGGGTGGGACCTATATCTCCCTCTAATGAATTGGGTAAAAATTTTATATCTCATGAGATAGACATGGCTGGAACGGTAGGTTATACCAGTTCAGTGAAACAGGACTGAAACGAGGGTGACTCGGTTCAGAAATGGACTTTGTCCACTAAGATAGTCTTGGAAATGAGTCTTGACTAATAAGATATGATTCTCTATGATTATGTGTGTATGAAACAAAGTTTCATGTTTTATGTTATGATTATTGGGATTTCATTTCACTACTATGATTTATCCCATGTTATGAAATTATACTCTCTTTTGCAGGTTAAGATTTCCAAAATGTTATGTTCTTATGAAAATGATGTGATTGATATTTCTTTTGTTTACCCTTAATGATAATTTTAGCTCACCCTTTTATGTTTTATTTTCCCCAGGATATAAAGAAAGGTTTTAAGTAAAAAAAATATCTTTATGGGAGATGTTGAAGATCTTTCACCACGATTAGAAGATTATATTCCGAGTTTCCAAATACACTAAACTATTACGATCCTTGTGTGTGTGTTTTTTTTATATACTAAGTATTCCGCAAAAGTAATGTAATGTCCATGTACATCAATCTCCGTGTCTCTACAGTTGGTATCAGAGGAAAGGTTTAGTCAACCTTTGGAAACTAGGATGCAAAAACGTTAGTGAGATCCCTAGAGATATTTCTATGGTATGTCTAGTGATGTCTCTAAGGTTAAGTATACATATAGGTTATAGTCCTAGAATTGTTCTAACAATCTTAGAATTTAACCTAAGATGTTAGATATTGAGGGTACTTCCCCTTTACTATGTTGTTTTTTCTAGCATGATTTTTGCCTCTCACAAGATTCTTTTTGTGTTTTAGTTAATGGAGGGAACCAGAAGGAATTCGGTTAACATTGAATCCAATGGACAAATTGGTGACTATGAGAAACAAAATTTTGTAATTACTAGAGAGAAAGACATTGTGATTATGCTGAATCAGTCATCGCGATATATGATTAACCAGGTGAAATTTAGTGGTATGCCTAATTCATCAAAGAAGAGGAAGATAAACTATTATGAATTTTCGCATGTTGAGGAGCATAAAGAAAGGAAGATTGGGATTTCTAAAGAAGGGAAGAAGAACCTTGAGGAATACCTCAAATGGAGGGACCGATGTTATCTGTGTGGAGAAAAGGGTCATAGAGTGACAGACTATTATGGAGTTCAATGTCTTATTTTTGGAGAACATGGGCATTACCCAACTCAATGCCTTGACCTAAAAAGTTACTTCTAAATCAAGGAAGGACTTATTCCAGGACAATCATTGAAGTGGACGGACTGAAGTGTTTATGTATTGGTATTCAAGAATAATGTTTTTGAGGTACTTCTATGGTGTATTGAAATATTTATGTATTTGTCTATTGTGGTTTTCAATAATTTTAAGGCACCGGTAACCATGAAAAGTGATTGAAATATTTTGGAAAGTAGATGATATGCGCATAATGAAGGGATAAAGAGAAAATGAAATGTTTGACAGTATTCATGAGCTCATGATTGATATAAGGACTTAGTGATATCATGGTTAGAGTATATAGAATACTGAGGATTTTGGTATGTGGAAAGAGTTAACTTTTAACAACATTCATGTTTTCATTAAGGTTCAATGGGTATTCAAGAGAATACATGATTAAGGCCTTTGAATGTTTGGAATGTGACCAACAAGACATATCTAATGATATATGGGGACCAATGATGGTATTAAATCTCTGGTAATCGTTTTCACTATATTATGAGAGTGGACTACAGTATTATGGATAAGCCTAAAGACTAGAATGGATTATGTTGGACCTAAGTTAGTATTGTTTAAGGATAGAATTTTTTTTTTCAATATTATTGTTGGGATGTTATAGTAATATAGTTTTAGAAAAAGGACAACCTGCAGGACGGGCGACAGCCCATCGCGTCTGACAAGGCTGTGGGAATCGAACCCACATCCAAAGTGCGACTGGCCTTTATCACCTACCACTGGCCTACAGGAAGTCCCTATTTAGTAGAAACTAGTTTTATTATATTAAGCAGTATGATATATGAATTATAAGTCCATTTTAGGAACTATATAGGATTAATCTCACAATAGATGGACTTATGTATTTTTTGATAACTTTTCTAACCTTTTGTTCTAGACAGATGGAATGACCCATCATTCTTTCACATGATCTGCTAACACATCACGAATGACAAATTCAACTTCATTTCTTTAAGATATGAAGTGGAAATTGTCCAAAGAACGACAAACGGTTAGACTATACCAAAATCATGAAAGTATTTCTTCTAATTCCAATTTCATCAACTTTAGGGAAATGATCTTGAAAACCAAAAATGTTGTCCTAGTGCTCTTATATCTGATGAATCAGATGGTACCTTAGATCGTCACAAATTTATGGCTTTGTAATTTCTGGATTTTCCATAGCCATGTTCTCTACCACTCTCCATTAGAACATGATGGTTAGATTTCTCTTCCATATCCATATTTTCACCTATGGGGAAACCCAATGATTAATTTATTTGGGTAATCGTTAGATTTCATACTTTAGTTTTTAAAGCCAAGTAATGGTATTACTTTTTATGATGTGGGTTTCTATTAAAGAAACTTTCGAGTAGTAAACCATTTATAACCCTAACGAATTTTGAGGGCGAAATTCATTTTAAGGGGGGTAGAATGTAACAGCCCGAGATTTTATGAAAAATATTCTCTTTAATTTCATTAATGTCTTGGGTTGTACACTACACCAAAAGAAGCTTGCACAATACGCATCCTTGACTTGCCTTGCATTACATGCAATCACGACCTTCCTCGATAGCGTGTGTAGTACGCAATAACGAGTTTCACTAAAAAACAATATGCAATTAAAATATTATTAAAATTAGCCGTTATGAATAGTAATAACCACTTTTTGAGATTTTGTAAATTTAATTTTTTAAAATGGATTTCATTATTGGATTTGAAATATCAAAATTAGCTTAGGGTGAAATTTTGGTACATTTCAGATAACTTTCATATTCTGATGAATAGTGAAAATTACTAAATTGTAATTAAAAACAACATTTTTAATCGAAATAATTAATAGTGATAAATTACTAATTTGAGTGGTTTTAAAGTATATTTAGAATATATTTTTACAATTAAATACAATTTTGGTCCTTGGATGTAATTTCACATTTAAACCAGTCATAAAAAAGTGTCAATCTTTCGATAGTTATTATCTCTTAAGAACACGCTATTTGTTTTGACGATGAGAATTAATTTTTAAATTAATTAATGAAACTGATATGTTTTGAAATTGATAAAATAGACATCATTTTTGAATTCATAATATCAAATATAGCTTAGATCTAATTTTTGGTATTTTTCTTAAAACATTCAATTTTTCGTGAATAGTGAAACCACTAAGTGGTAGTTAAAAAACTGAATTTTTCATAAAACATAATTTTACCGCTTCTGTGAGTGGAATTTCGAAAATCCGAGAGACACGGTTAATATCAAGGAATAAAATGTGGTTCAATGAGAAAAAATAATTTTTTGTGAATAGTAACTTTTTACTTTTTTTACCACAGTTAAAAATAAATTGGGTAATTAAGAGTAAAAATGATTTTATTATTACCCTAACACATGTCCTAATTATATTGGACAAATGTAATTCGACCAAAAACAAACTTGGGAATTAAATATTACCATTTAGGCCCACTTGGATTAGATTAGGACATTTATTATTAATTTATTTAAAGAATGGTTAAAATAGTTAAAATCAAAGTTTAATAACTAAAGAATTTTTAATATGGGGATATACATAAGATAAATTCAACTATAAATATTAATTAGAAAGCTAAAAATATTTCCTACATAATTGTATTTTATTTTTAATTTTTAGACATTATATAATTTAATTTACTTATGACACAACGATGATGGAGTAATTATCTTATTAATGAAATATTGACATAATTGATGTTATAAATACCGAAATAAATATAATTTGAGACTTTTTCTGAATTCCACTAATTTTCTAGGTTAATATGACATGTTAGTATTGATTTAATTAACTTTTTTCGAACTTATAATTCATTTATGATTTTCACAAAAATTAATTACTAAATAGTGTCAAAATTTACATAAAATAGTTTTTAAAACAAATATTATATTATTAATTGTTATTTTACTCCTAAAAATCTAAGGTTCGGTCAAAATACTTATATATGGTTATATATATTAATAAAACACAACTTGGGGGTATCTTGGATGTATATGGTATGTTTATTAACTATATAATATAAAAATACAAAGTGACATGGTAAATGTCAATCTAATTAACTAAGAGTTAAAACTAAAATACAAGGTTAATATAGGAACCTAAACTTGTCTAAATTCTATTGGATGAGAGGATTTAGACCCATCCCCACCTTAGCATCTAAATAAATCAATTTGGAGCTATTTAAAACCGAATTTGACTTTATAATAAAATAATAATTTTAGTTATTCCAAAGGTACCCCTCTCCTCCCTTATAAAAGGGCACCTCCTCCCTCTCTTCCTCACACAACATTGAGCCTTCAAGCTCGGCCAACCCCTGCCAAATTCTCTTCTACACTTCCCTAGAAATATCCTAGAGGTTCTAGTCTTCCTCAAAGACCCATTTTAGTGCCCTAAAGGGAGATCTCAAAGATGCGCTTCAAAGAAGAAGAGGTTTGGACACTTACGAAGCAAATCGGACCTAAGGTAAGGGAAAATATCACAATCTCATTTTTATCCGAGATTGTTTATACTTTGGTATTTACTAGGGTGTATTTTATCATCCACATCCATGTTTCCTCAATATGTAATATTTATATCCTTCTAATGTAGTTTATATCCGATTTTACCCTTTTGTGAGTTTTTAGTAAATATATGAAAGGAATCTTTTGTCGTTTTTTCGTACGAGGTACTTTTTGACTTTTCCAACAAATGTACGAGAAGAATGTTTTTTTAACTTATACGGAATGAATGGATTTTTAAAACATTATTTCCAAGAAGCTTCCTTTACATGTTTTCAAGTTTATTTTTAATCAACTTCTTTTAGTTATAATTTTATGATATGTTAAGAAATGAAAAGTGTTTTTGAAGTAGAAAGGATATTTTCCTCAAGAATGGAGTTCAAGTGTTTTATAAAAATTATTTTCCATCTAAGATAAAAAAGAGTTCTGTTTCTATCCCTATTATTAAATGGATTTGATTATGTTGGGATGGAAATATTTTTATAAATTATTTTATCTTATATGAATTGTTTTATGATGTCACGATGTTTAAAGATTCTCATTTTTATTACATGGGTTATGCTATGATGTATGGTTTATGATTTTGTGGCACACATAAGAATGATATCATTATGAGATTGGTGGGAACTATATCTCGCTCCAATGCATTGGGTAAAGATTTTATATCTCATGAGATAGACATGGCTGGAACGGTAGGTTATACCGGTTCAGTGAAACAGGACTGAAACGAGGGTGACTCGGTTCAGAAATGGACTTTGTTCACTAAGATAGTCTTGGCAATGTGTCTTGACTAATAAGATATAATTCTCTATGATTATTTGTGTATTCCAAAAAGTTTCATGTTTTAATTTATGATTATTGGGATTTCATTTCACTGGTATGATTTATCCCATGTTATGAAATTATGCTCTCTTTTGTAGGTTAAGATTTCCAAAATGTTATGTTCTTATGAAAATGATGTGATTGATATTTCTTTTGTTTACCCTTACTGAGCATTTGAGCTCACCCTTTTATGTTTTCTTTTCCCCAGGATATATAGAAATGTTTTAGGTAAAAAAAATATATTTATGGGAGATGTTGAAGATCTTTCACCACGATTAGAAGATTATATTTCGAGTTTCCAAAGACACTAAACTATTACGATCCTTGTGTGTGTGTTTTTGTTATGTACTAATTATTCTGCAAAAGTAATGTAATGTCCACGTACATCAAGCTTCGGGTCTCTACATAGTTGGTATGAGAGTAAAGGTTTAGTTAAATTGGGAATTAGGATTATTGAACCGTAGATAAAACCTCTAGAATGAGACTATGTACAAATATGCACCGAATAATATTTACATAGGGATCCCATATGTTATGTTTTTGGTATAAATTGTTAAATGAATATGATATTCATGACTTGTTTATATATTATTTGTTTTAACGTCTTTTATTTTAGAAAATTGGGGGAATGAAGAGAAACCAGACCAACAACTCATGTGAGGGCCAATGCAATGATTGCCCGAATGACATCCCTAATGATTTGGGAGGTAGAGTTCAGAACATCTTGGAGATGCTTACCAAATTACCTCAGGTTATGAACAATAACCATAATAATGGGGAACATGCTCCTTTAACAAAGAGAGAGCCACTGGCTATCCAATGTTTTATTTGTCAATGACCACAGATGTTTAGTGGATCTTCTGATCCTCTAGTTGCGGAACAGTGGGTCAACTCCATGGAGAAGATATTTTCACTATTCTGAGATAGAAATGGTGACTCTAGCCATTTATTGTCTTGATTGAGAGGCCAATCAATGGTGGGCATTGATTAAGAACACCATGCCATGTGAGGAAATTGAAGAGATGGAATTGGAAGACTTTAAGATAATGTTTCTTAACAAGTATTTCTCAAGAACTCTTAGCACAAAAATGGAGAGAGAATTCATAGAGCTCAAGTAAAAATAAAGAGAATCCATCAAAACCTATGAATAAAATTTCACAAGGATTTAATTGTATGCTTTGGGTTTTTTTATCAACAATGATAAGAAAATTGATAGATTCTTTAGTGGATAAAAACGACACCTTCGAAAGGATCTTTCAATTCAAGAAAATGGTAGTTATAAAGAAGTTGTTTCGTATGCTCTCAAACTGAAGATGAAGTTTGGAGAATAGTCCCCTGACTATGGTGATAAGAAAAAAAAGATGTAGTTTCAGGCCGATTGATCTAATGATAAAGTTGGGAAGAAAAATAAACGACCCATATGCCATAAATGTGGAATGTTTTACCATGGGAACGACCTCAAAAGGATGGGGAAATGCTTCACATGTTGGAAATAAGGGCATCATTCTCAAGAGCGTTGAAAATACATGAAAAGGAAGGATATTATAGCTGATGAAAGGAGAGAACCACCCATGGTTAAATGCTACAACTACAGGGGGCTAGGGCACTTTGCAAGCCAATGCACTAAACCTCGAGTTCTCGAGGGTAATCAGTGTTAGCAGCCACCAAATCCAAAGGAAAAAGGGAAGGATTATTCCATCACTACTATGAATGTGGATCAAGATAATGAAGTCGTACATGGGACACTTCCTATTCACTCAAGAATGGAAAAAGTCTTATTTGATTCTGGTTCTTTGTATTCCTTTATATATTGCATGATTTCTAGAAATATAGAATTGAATCCCCAAAACCGTGATGTAGAGACATCAGTAGAAACACCAAGTGGTGTAATCATTGTAACCCAAGTGTTTGATTCTTCTCCTGCTGGTGTATGTGGGAATATTCTTCTGGTAAATCTCATAATACTTTCCATGGTGGAATTCAATGCTATAATGGGAATGGATTGGATCTTTTCATATAGAGCACATATCATCTGTCAGGAAAAGGAAATATCTTTTCATATTCTGAACCGTCCCATGCACCTATAAAAATGAAAGGAAGATCAGAAATCTCCTTTGAAAAGTCTTTCATCTATGTGGATGTTGATTCATTATGAAGAAGCATACCTCTCCCAAATGCTTGGGTTGATGGATAGTTCCAACCTTGCAGAAATTCCCATCATAAGGGAATACGAAGATGTATTTCTTGAAGTGTTACCTAGAATTTCCCTGGATTGTGAGGTAGAGTTCTCAATTGAACCCATGCTCGGAGCTACTCTTATATCCAAGTGTCTTTATAGGATGGCTCATATAGAACTGGAGGAGTTAAAGAAGTAGCTTCAAGAGCATCTGGAAGAAGGGTTCATACGCACTAGTGCATCACCTTGGGGTGCACGAGTGCTCTTTTTGAAGAAGAAGGATGGAACAATGCAGTTGTTTATAGATTATTGGGTACTCAACAAGATCACCATAACAAACAAGTATCCTCCCCCTATGATTGATGACTTGTATGACCAGACCAGAGGAGCTCAATACTTCTCAGAGGTGGATATTCATTCAGGATATCATCAGGTAAATGTGAAGAAGGAAGATATTCAGAAGACTGCCTTCCATACAAGGAATGGGAACTCATACTAATGCTCCTAAATTATTCGTGGATTTGATTAATAGTGTCTTTAGACATTACCTTGCTAAATTTGTGGTAGTTTTTATTGATGATATTACAATCTACTCCACGAGAAAGGAGGAACATTAAAAACATCTAAGACTTGTTTTGGCAACATTGAGGAAGGTAAAGTTGTACGCCAAGTTCCACAAGTGTGACTTTTGCATGAGGAAAGTCATGTTCTTGGGACATGTGATCACAAGTGAGGGAATTTTTGTGGATCCTTCAACGAAAAAGGCGATTGAGGAATGGCCCGGGCCCTCTAGTGTCATATAAATCCGTAGCTTTCTTGGATTAGATGGGTACAACCGATGTTTTGTGAGAAACATCTAACGATTGTTAAACCCACTAACTATGTTTACATGGAAAGGGGTAAAGTATGTCTACACATAAGAATGTGAGCGAAGCTTCAAGGAGATAAAGAGAAGGCTAATCACTACACCTGTACTCACACTACTGAAAATTGGATAACATTTTCTGATATACATTGATGCTTCAAAGAAAGGCTTGGGTTGCGTTCTCATGAAATACGATAATGTGATTTCCTACAACTCATAACAGTTGAAGATACATGACCAGAACTAACAGACACATCATCTTGAGCGGGCAGTTGTGATTTTTTCCTTGAAAGTATGGCGGAACTACCCTTATGGTGAGAAGTGTGATGTATACACTGACCACAAGATCCTAAAGTGTATATTCTCACTAAAGGAGTTTAATATGTGTCAATAGAGATGGTTAGAGATAATAAAGTTTTACGATTTCTGTATTCACTACCATCTTGGAAAGGCAAACAAGGTAGCTGATGCTCTAGGTAGAAAAGAACCCGCTACACAATCAATGTAACATATTGAGAAAGACCCTATCTTCTTAGATATGAAAAGTATGGATTTGGAAATCATAAGGGCATGGGATACATCCCACCTTTCCCAAATGATTGCGCAACCATCCAACCAAGAGATGATTAAGGAAGCACACATGGATGACGTGGATATACAAAAGAGGGTGAATGAAGTAAATGAAGGGAAGCTGCAAGAGTTCCATATCGACAATGATAGTGTGATTCGGTTTAGAACGTGGCTTTTTGTGCCTCCATCACCTGTGATAAAGAAGGATCTATTAGACAATGATCATTGCTCTATATTCTCTATCCATCCTAGGAGTACCAAGATATACCGTGATCTCTGAGAACACTTATGGTGGGATAACATGAAGAATGAGATTATGGAATATATATCAAGGTGATTGGTATGTCAGAAAGTTATACCAGAGTGACAAAAGTCCAAAGGGATGATGCAGTCATTGCCTATACCCATGTGGGAATGGGAAAATTATACTATGGACTTTGTCACGGGTCTCCCGAAGACATCAAGGGGAAATAATGTGATATGGGTTGTGGTTGACTGACTCACCAAGACTTCCCATTTGATCTCTATTCAGGAAGATCTCTAAATTGAACATCTTGCAATGATATATGTGATGGAATTGGTGAGACTTCACGGTGTTACACACTCAATTGTCTCTGACCGTGATCCAAGGATCACATCTAAATTCTGGAAGGGGCTTCAACATGATTTTAGTACTGAATTAAATTTTAGAATGACCTATCACACCCTAACTGATGTCCAGTATGAATGGACTATTCAGATTCTTGAATATTTGCTAAGATCATACTCTCTAGAATTCAAAGGTGTATGGGATCAGCATCTCCCATTACTTGAGTTCTCATACAACAATATCTTCTAATCAAGTATTCAGATGGATCTATATTAATATCTGTATGAAAAGTGATGTAGAACTCCAACCTGTTGGGATAAATATTGATAAAGAAATCTATTTTGACCCAATCTTGTTCAAGAGATGACAGAGAAGGTTCATGTCCTTTAGAAACAGATCAAAGCTGCTCAAAGTTGGAAAAGATCTATGATGACATTCTTCGATGGGAGTTGGAGTTTGATATTGGATATAAAGTCTTACTTTTAATATCTCCATGGAAGAGAGACATGCGATTTGGGAAGAAAGGGAATCTAAGCCCAAGGTACATTGGCTTTTTTGAGATCCTTGACCACATAGGTGTCGTGGCCTATTGACTTTCATTTCCACTGAATATGGCTCAAGTTCATGATGTGATTCATGTATCACTCCTATGGAATTACATACCGAACCCCTCACATGTACTAAACACACAGACAATACAGCTGGAAGATGATCTCCCGTATGAGGAACAACCAATAGAGATTCTATATCAGAGAGATATGGTTCTACACAACAAGACAACTCATCTTGTTAAAGTGTTGTGGAGGAATCATAAGTTTAAAGAAGCTACTTGGGAACTATAGGAGGGTATAAAGGAGAAGTGCCCTCACTTGTTTGTGTAATGTGAAATTATGGGGGGAAAATTTATTAAGGGGGGAAGAATGTAATGACCCAATGTTTTTCAATGGAAATTTATTTCATATAAATATTTCATAAAATTTCATGAAAACACAACATAATGAACTACTATGTGCAAAGTGACCTTTAAACATAAGTTTGTCACTTCCCTATTTGGAATTTTGTAAATCTAACATACACTATTGTGTACAAGATAATTTTTGGAGACGAATAAAACAAAAATAATTTTTGATTAATAGTAACCTACCCTTATGAATAGTAACAGACCCTTATGAATAGTGATATAACATAATTAATAGTAACCATACCAATGATTGTTAAAAAATAATATTCAAGTGACATCATGATGTACCTATATTTTAGAATAATTAAATGAATTTTTTAAAACAATATTTTAATAATAAATTCAGATTTTAATTAAATATTAAATTAATCATATTTAGAAAATTATATTGGAAAATGGACTTCATTTTTGGATTCTACCTAATGAAAAATGGTTGGGGTGAAATTTCGGGATTTTTCTGAAATACTTGAATTATTGATGAATATTGAAATACCATAATTTACAAAATAGGCTAAATAAGCTAATTATAGATTCAAGTGTGATGTTCTATTGCTGTAAGCCCACACAGTTTGGGATCACATTATAAAATTACTATTCTTGGTCATTTAATTATCACTATTCCTTTTCTTAGGGGAAATTAAAAAACTAATGAATTTTATATTAAGGAAACCCCTCTCCCCTCCACTATAAACACCACCCTTCACACCCTCATTTCCTCACACATCTCAAGCATGAATCCTTGTCTAAAATCTACCCAAAAATCTTCCTTATCCCCTCCCCCATGTCCAAGAGCTTATGGTCTCATCAAAAAACCATTCTTAGGCCCCTTATGGAGGATCTCTAGAGGAGGATTCAAGAGGTAATTTCTCTCCCTCTTCTCCTTTAATTCCCTTTCAGTTTCATGTCCTTTTCTTATTATATCCCAACCTATCATTGTCCAAATGGTATGGTAACTCCTGTATCATGAATATAGTGGAATGTTGTTATACTAATGATATATTATATCATCCAACCCATTTCCCTCTTTCTTTTATTTTATTAAATAGAACGTTGTTCCTGAGGTGTTAATTTAACATCTTCAAGAACCACATGTTTTTTTTTCTTCCATTTCTACCTTCAGATTTGGTCATGAATCCATTTTTATGGTTGAACCAGAATATGTTATATGTATCATGTCCTATTTAAAGTTTTTAAACTAACTTACGTACATATTACTAAGTGATAAATTAAAACATGTTCTTTGTGATCGAAAAAATTCCCAAATTAACTCAAACAATCATCATTTAACCAAAAGATTCATCTACATGGAATATAATATAACACTTTATAGGGTCATTTTATATTTTTTAATGTCATTGATAACATGTAATATCTATTCTGGATGTTTACCCATGTTATACCCAAACTTCAATTTACGAATACAAGTGAAGCACCCAAGAAAAACAATAGAAACCAACATCCACGAACAATATTTTTAATCACTATAATTCAACCAAAAGAACATAAAATGATAGAAAGAAACTATAATTAACACTATTCATGTATAAAAAATTCTGGAATTTATAATTAATGAATATAATGTCATTATACTGGACATTAAAGAGAATGAAGTGTTCGGATACAAGGTAAGGATAAAATCTCGAACCCAATTTTCATTCTTCGGGTTATCCTTATTTCACTACATTTTGGTATGGTCACTTCTAAAAAATCTTTTCTTCATCATTATCTTACCTTTTCTGCAATATACATGTTTTCTACAAAATTTTATGTAAAAAAATTGTTTTCGAAAATAACTCTTCTTTTAAGAACTCAACTTTTACCTCTCATTCATGGTTGATGTTTATTGTATCAAGTAGGTTGTTCCCTATTTCTTTTGGGAACCCAATTCTTATGAATTTATTATTATGATATGAAACCCATCCCTTACCATGGGTTGGTTATGTTCATTATTGATATATGTTCTATGTGCCATTCATGATAGTGACAACATTATGAGGTGATGGGTGCGCCCAGAATTATATAGCGCAATATGAATGTTGGAATGTGACGGGTGCCCACGGAATTATACAACACTCCAATGCATTAGTTAAAGTGAATAATCTCATGAGTAAATTTGAAATGATGTGGAAAGGATTCTAGCTTTGTTCACAAGTATGTATGGTAGTTAACAACTAAGACATGATGTTTCATTTTTATACATTGTCACATTTCAAGTCTTATATTTATGCTTCCTCTCATGTTCATGATCTTTTCCCCATGTTATGATTATGCTCACCCCATGCTATATTGTTTTTATCTATCATCTTACTGGGCTTTTATCTCACCCCTTTTTTTATGTATATCCGCATGTGACTACTTGATTTAAAGAGATGGGAAGTGCCAATAAGAATCTAGAGAAGAAGGAATTAAATGATTGTTTATGATTTATTTTGAAAAAGTAATGAATGGTCAATGTTTTCCCAAGACACTAAAACATTGGATCCTCTATGAGTAATAATATTATGTTGTTTATATTTAAAATGATGTAATAGTAATGTTAGGAAAGGTTGGGTCGCTATAATAACAGCATAACATGCAGTGGAAAATAAATGACTCATCAGACTCATACCAAAACACAAATAGGAAGCGCATCCAATAGAAAATAAGCAGTGGAAGTAATATAAAAACAATTTTAGCAGAAAGTAAGCATAAAAACATTCCAGTGAACACTTATTGCTAATAAAACAAACCAATCATTCATTCATAGTATTTCATACATATCGATATAAAAAATGGAACCCATGGCCAACCACTATAGATACATATAAAATAATCATATTGATGATGAAAAGGAATCTAAACAATAATAGTGATCCAGTTAGGCATAAACTAAAGTTCTATTACAATCTCTATGCCAAATAGTACTATGATCCAGCTCCTAAGACAGATCCTTTACATGTACGTAAATCCATAAAATCTACAGGCTTCCCAAAGGGCCTATGTAGGAAGTGAGATGAATCTCAGTGGGATACCACCCAATGGTTCATAAAATGTATATTGTTTATGCATAAATGCATCTCTAAGTAATGTAAACAGTATGATACAATAAATAATCACAACCTCCACTAATGATCAGCGGTCACCACGTAATGTCACATGCTTCGGGAAATTCTATAATTATATAAGAAAATAGAGTCCTTGATCCAATTACCAAGGTACTTCTATAGTCACAAAGTCATAGTGAATCCTTAGGTTCCCCCTTAATCGTATATCCCACCACCATGTGCCACCTTACATTGCCTATATCTAGTACAAACTTTTCAAAGGCACGCCCAAAAAACTATATCCCAATCCCTAAGACCCCTTCTCAAAAGATCACATCAGCCCATGGAAAGAAAAATGAAGTAAAAATGATGTATGTCCTCAAATAAATAACCATTCCCACATCCTCAATCATGGAGAGGATCAACCCCTTACCCAATAGCCTCGTTGCTATCAACCAAAGGTTCCTATCCTTTTAACATGAATTCCCCTAGAAATCACCCCATACAAATATTATCTAAAATGCAATCATTTAGGGCCTCTACCCTCATGATTAGTCAAAACCACCTCTTCACATAGTCTACCTATATGCACAAGACCCAATTTTCACTTTGGCCATCACGGGTGACTAGCAATAACTGAATAAGGAACCTAAGCCAAACCATCTATAGAACCTTGTTCCCATGTGACCGTGTCAATCAAATATGATGGCCATTCCATCCAATTTTCTTTGCCCATTCCCAACCTGATAGTCACACTACCTCAAATTGACGTCCATGATGCACAATCTTGTGTTCGAAACCAACCAAGAAAACATGTGTCAAGCCCAACCTATGATCAAAATCACTCAATTATAATGGTCATTCCATCCCAAACTCAATACATTCCCTTCACAACCTATAGGGTCACAACATATGTAATATCATGTATTACATATATATAAAACATATTAATGCACATCAAACAAGTAAATCAATTTAAACATATGGAATTACAATATTTAACTGTTACGGTACATTAGCATCACTTAGGTATTTAATGACTCTAATTAACATAATTAATTTAAAAAAACATAAATATACATGTTTATTACTATATAAATGAATTATTATAGTTTTGGCACCGCTGAACAAAATGTCCCAAAGAGCGACGACCTCAAACCCAACCTCGCTGGCATAATCAAGGTGAGGGGATTCCCAACAACATCCCACAACATATACGGTCCCCACATAATGAAATAAAAGGGTTATATCTCTATACTCATCGTTGTGATAAAAATATATAACCCTAAAATGGCTGTGAAAACACAAAACAACGTATGCCCCACCTCACTCACACTCATACGACTATAGTTGTCCAACATCAACCTCGAATTTGGACTACAAAGAAGTAGATCTAAATAACAGCTATAATATCTCAGGGTTTGATAATTAGGTGTCGAGATGAAAAATGAAGAATGTTTCAATAGGAATAAAGAGCTTACTGATTGGGTTCAAACACATCTGACAACATTTGAATTAGGGTTCAGATGATGAATCAAGAGGAACATATTCCTCTGGCATTGTTGGTCCATGAACCTAGTAACCCTACTACCCATTTTAAAAAAATGGGGCTAATTATTATTTTTAATAGAAAATTACACATCAAGTACATGAACATACAAACTGTGTATATTCTTAAAATTCCACCCTTCTACTGACTCACTTAAACGTCATTAAAATGTCTTGTCGACAAGAATACATGATGTGTACTAGTAAATACACAGCATTTAATTGACATGAACTCTCTTCCATGCTGATATCCTTACATGACATGTATGAATATTACATGTTCAGAAATTACATGACGAGTTATTTGGATTACATGGTGTGTAACACTAAGCCATTTCATGTAACATTTTTGTAGCCAGTACTTTGAATGTTTCACCTTTTCCTAAAAAACAACCCAAAAAAAGAAACTCGTACCTCAAAGTAAGAACTGGGTTCTTAAAAACATCTCCCCTTAAAAAAATTCATCCAATTATTTCCTTTCCAAGGGTATTGAGGGAACATTATAGAAAAAATATGGCCCAAATGTGAAATCAATCAAGGTCCCATGATGAATTTCTATACCCATGGTCCTCTTGTGATGAATCACCACCCCTTCACCTCATCATTTTCTACTCTGTAACTTTTGACACCCAATAATATTCCACTCCATATCGATGCCCACCATGAACCCATGGATCCCACAGAACAATGTTGTCCCACATCCCATGGATTCTCAAAACAATGTGCTGCCTTATACCACAATCATAACTGCATCCTTGATGCCCTGATTCCCATGGATCGTCATTTAACCTGCATCCAACAATGATACTGATACCTACCACCTCATATATAGAAATCATGAGATTGTTCCAAATAACTATCCAGCTTCTGGTGAGTCTATATAAATTATGCGAACCTCATGCACTCAAAATAGAGACATGCCTCAACAGGCCATGTCAAAAAAAAAAAACAGAAAATCATAGCCACACCCACAACGTACCTCTAACCGTTGTTGTCTCGTAAGCCTTATCATCACCTAGCACCCCCCAATGTGCACCTCACCTAACACATATCTTCCTGAAGCATAAAATTCCTACGGTGCTTGTAACAGCCCAAGATTTTATAAAAAATATTCTTTTTAATTTTATTAATGTCTTGTGTTGTACGCTACACCAAAAGGAGCTTGCACAACACGCATCCTTGACTTGCCTTGCATTACACGCAATCACGACCTTCCTCGATAGCGTGTGTAATACGCAATACCGAGTTTCACTAAACAACGATATGCTATTAAAATATTATTAATACTAGCCGGTATGAATAGTAATAACCACTTTTTAAAATTCTGTAAATATTATTTTTCAAAATGAACTTCATTTTTGGATTCGGAGTATCGAATTTAGCCTAAGGTGAAATTTTGGTACATTTCGGATAACTTTCATATTCTGATGAATAGTGAGAATTACTAAATTATAATTAAAAACAACTTTTTTAATCGAAATAATTAATAGTGATAAATTATTAATTGGAGTAGTTTTAAATTATATTTAGAATATATTTTTACAATTTAATACAATGTTGGTCATTGGATGTAATTTCACATTTAAACCAGACATAAACAAGTGTCAATCTTTTGGTAGATATTGTTTCTTAAAAACACGCTATTTGTTTTAACAGCGGGATTTAATTATAAAATTAATTAATGCAACTTCTATGATATGAATTTGGTAAAATAGACTTCATTTTTGAATTCGGAATATGAAATATAGCTTAGGATGAAATTTTTGCATTTTTCTGAAAACCTACATTTTTTGATGAATAGTGAAACTACTAAGTGGTAGTTAAAAAATCTGAATTTTTCATAAAACTTAATTTTACCGCTTCTGTGAATGGAATTTCAAAACTCTGAGAGACACGGTTGATGTCAGCAAGTAAAATGTGGTTCAATGAGATGAAAATAATTTTTGGTGAATAGTAACTTTTTACTTTTATTTACCACGGTTAAAAGTAAATAGGGTAATTAAGGGTAAGAATGATATTAATATTACCCTAACACATGTCCTAATTCTATTGGACAAGTGTATCTCGACCAAAAACAACCTTAAGTGTAAAATATTATCATTTAGGCCCACTTGGATTAGATTAGGACATTTATTATTATTTAATTCAAAGAAGAGTTAAAAGAGTTAAAATCAAAGTTTATTCACTAAAACATTTTTAATATGGGGTTATACATAAGATAAATTCGACTATAAATATTCATTAGAAATCTAAAAATATTTCCTATATAATGATATTTTATTTATAATTTTTAGACTTTAAATAAAATAATTTATTTATGACACAACGATGATGCAGTAATTACCCTTTTAAGGAAATATTAACATAATTGATGTTATAAATACTCAAATGAATGTAATTTGAGACTTTTTATTAATTACACTAATTTTCTAGGTTACTATGATATATTAGTGTTGATTTAATCAACTTGGTTCGAACATATAATTCTGTTATGACTTTCACAAAAATCATATATCAAATAGTGTCAAAATTGACACAAAATAGTTTTTAAATCAAATATTATATTATTAATTGTTATTTTATTCCTAAAAATCTAAGGTTCGGCCAAATGACTTAGATAAGGATATATATATTAATAATAAACAATTTGGGGTTCTTTTGGCATTTTATAGTAAGTGTATTAACCATATAGTGAAACAAAACAAAAAGACACGGTAAAAGTTAAATTATTTAACTTAGAGTTAAATCTAATTGATAAGGTTAAAATAAGAACCTAAACTTGTCTAAATCCTATTGGTTGATAGGATTTCGACCCATACCCACTTTAGCTTCGAAATAAGACCCTTTGGAACCATTATAAACCGATTTTTACTTTAATATAAAATAATATTTTGAGATATTCCTAAGGTGCCCCTCTCCTCCCTTATAAAAGGGCACCTCCTCCCCCTCCTCCTCAAACCAATTTGAGCACTCAAGCTCGGCCAACCCCTGCCAAAATCTCTTCTCCACTTCCCTAGCAACATCCTAGAGGTTCTGGTATTCCTCAAAGACCAATTTTAGTTCCCTAAGAGGAGGTCTCCAAAAGGCGCTTCAAAGAAGAGGAGCTTCGGACACGTACAAAGCAAATCGGACCTAAGGTAAGGGAAATATCACAATCTCATTTTTATCCGAGATTGTTTATTCGTAAGTATTTACTGGGGTGTATTTTATCATCCACATCCATGTTTACTCAATATGTAATATTATTTCCATCCACCTAAAATTTTTTAAATCCATTTTTACCCTTCGGTGAGTTTTTAGTAATACGTATGAAAGGAATCTTTTGTCGTTTTTCGTACGAGGTACTTTTTGACTTTTCCGACAAAAGTACGAAGAATGTTTTTTTTAACTTATACGGCACGAACGGATTTCTACTGTTTTATAAAGCCTTATTTTCATGAAGCTTCCTCTAAAAGATTTCATGAATATTTTCAATAAAATCTCTTTCTTTTAAAATTGCATGATGTTTTGTGAAAAGAAATTGATTTTGATGAAGAAAGGATATTTTCCTCAAGAATTCAATTCAAGTGTTTTATCAAAATTATCTTCCATCTAAGATAATAAAGGGTTCTGTTTCTATCCATATTTTTACATTGATTTGACTATGTTTTGATGGAATTATGTTTATGAATTCCTTTATCTTATATGAATTGATTTATGATGTCATGATGTTTCAAGAATCCCATTTTTGTTACATGTGTTATGCGATGATGTATGTTTTATGATTATGTGGCACACATAAGAAAGGATTCATTATAAGATGGGTGGGACCTATATCTCCCTCCAATGAATTGGGTAATGATTTTATATCTCATGAGATAGACAGGGCTGGAACGGTAGGTTATACCGGTTCAGTGAAACAGGACTGAAACGAGGGTTACTCGATTCAGAAAGGGACTTTGTCCACTAAGATAGTCTTGGAAATTAGTATTGACTAACAAGAAATGATTCTCTATGATTATGTGTGTATGCCACAAAGTTTCATGTTTTAAGTTATGATTATTGGGATTACTTTTTCACTGCCATGATTTATCCCATGATTATGAAATTATGCTCTCTTTTGCAGGTTATGATTTCCAAAATGTTATGTTCTTATGAATATGATGTGATTGATATTTATTTTTTTTACCCTTACTGAGCATTTGAGCTCACCCTTTTATGTTTTCTTTTCCCCAGGATATAAAGAAAGGTTTTAGGTAAAAAAAAGGAAGATCTTTATGGGAGATTTTGAAGATCTTTCACCACGATTAGAAGATTATAGTCCGAGTTTCCAAAGACACTAAACTATTACGGTCATTGTGTTTGTGTTTTTGTAATGTACTAAGTATTCCGCAAAAGTAATGTAATGTCCATGTTCGTCAGGATACGGGTCTCTACAGTTGGTATCAGAGGAAAGGTTTAGTCAACCTTTGTAAACTAGGATGAGAAAACGTTAGTGAGATCCCTAGAGATATTTCTAAGGTATGTCTAGGGATGTCTCTAAGGTTAAGTATACGTATAGGTTATAGTCCTAGAATTTCTCTAACGATCTTAGAATTTAACCTAAGATGTTAGATATTGAGGGTACTACCCCTTTATTATGTTGTTTTCCCTAGCATGATTTTTGCCTCTCACACTATTCTTTTGGGGTTTTAGACGATGGCTGGAACCCGAAGGAACCGTGTTGATCAATGCAATGGACAATGCAATGATTGTCCCCCTGAGCAACCAAACGATATGGGAGCTGGAATGCAAAATCTTGTAGCCATGCTCACACAACTTTCTCAAGCTATGAATCATGCAGGACTTCCAAACGAGCAAAGGAAGGAGCAACATTCTGTTGAATCCTTCATGAGGCAGCGTCCGCCTTCTTCCAGTGGGTCTACTGATCCATTAGTTGCTGAACAATGGATTAGTACTACTGAAAAGATATTTTCAGTTCTTCAATGTTCTCAACATGATAAAGTCATCTTAGCAGTATATCGTTTGGAAGGTGAAGCTGATAAATGGTGGAATCTTATCAAGAATACGAGGCAAAGAGATGAAATTGATTCCATGGAATGGGACGAGTTCAAGAACTTGTTTTTCAGTAAGTACTTCCCTCGTATTCTTCGAACGAAGATGGAGAAGGAGTTTCTTGAACTAAAGAAAAAGGATGATGAATCTGTTGGTATATACGAAGAGAATTTTACAAGACTTGCAAGGTATGCATCTGGCATTATCATCCAACCTGAAAGTAAAGTTGATCGATTTTTCAGTGGCTTAAAACCAAGTCTTCGAAGGGCATTAGCTATAAGAGACTTTAGTAGCTATGAAGAAATTGTGCGTTGTGCTATCAAGGTAGAAATGGAAGTTGGTGTTACATATCCATCTCATGGTTTTGACAAGAAACGAAAGATGGAGTTCAAGGAGAAATCTCAGAATAATGGTGAAAAGAAGATGAATGTTTCCTTATGCACAAAGTGTGGAAAGAAGCATGGTGGAGATTGTCTTAAAGGGACTAGAAAATGTTTTATGTGTGGAAAAGAAGGTCCTCGAGCAGCTGAGTGTCGAAGTAATGGAAAAAGGGATTCTAATGAAGTGAATAAAGCAAACACTGCAGAGAACGCACAACCAACACTTCAATGCTTCAAGTGCAAGGAGATGGGACATTATGCCAATAAATGCCCTAATCCAAGGGTTAGTGATGATCGACATGAGCAACCACTTAAGGCAAAGGATAAAGGGAAGTCACATGCGATCACTATTGGCAATGTTGAATATGAAAACGATGTGGTGGAATGATTAAGTTTTTATGTAATGGGATTCCAAAATAATGTTGTATCATGGAATATTGGAATATTTATGTATTGGTCTAATGTGGTATTCAAAGTGATTGAGATATTATGCGCATAATGAAGGGAAAACGAGAAAATGAAATGTTTAACAGTATTCATGAGCTCATGATTGATATAAGGACTAAGTGATATCATGGTTTGAGTATATAGAATTTTGAGGATTTTGGTATGTGGAAAGTGTTAACTTTTAACTGCATTCAAGTTTTCACTAAGGTTCAATGGGTATTCAAGAGAGTACAAGATTAAGGCCTTTGAATGTTTGGAATGTGTCCAACAAGATATATCTTATGATATATGGGGATCAACGATGGTATTAAATCTCTGGTAATCGTTTTCACTATGTTATGAGAATGGACTGCAGTATTATGGATAGGACTAAAGATTGGAATGGATTATGTTGGACATAAGTTAGTATTGTTTAAGGATAGAAGTTTTTTCGATATTATTTATGGGATGTTATAGTAATATAGTTTTAGAAAAAGGACAACCTGCAGGACGGGCGACAGCCCATCGCTTCGGACAAGGCTGTGGGAATCGAACCCACAACCGAAGTGCGACTGGCCTTTATCGCCTACCACTGGCCTACAGGAAGTCCCTGTTTAGTAGAAACTAGTTTTATTATATTAAGAAGTATGATATATGAAGTATAAGTCCATTTTAGGAACTATATATGATTAATCTCACTATAGATCGACTTATGTATATAATTTTTGCTAACCTTTTGTTTGAGACAGATGGAATGACCCGTCATTCTATCACATGATCTGCTAACACTTCACGAATAACAAATTCAACTTCATTTATTTAAGATATGAAGTGGAAATTGTTCTAGGCACGAACAATAGTGAGATTGTACCAAAATAAAGAAAGTATTTATTCCAATTCAAATTTTCAACTTTAGGGAAATGATCTTGAAAACCAAAAATGTTGTCCTAGTGATCTTATACCTGATGAATCGGATGGTACCTTAGATCGTCACAAATTTATGGATTTGTGATTATTGGCTTTTCCATAGCCATGTTCTCTACCACTCTCCATCAGAACATGATGGTTAGATTTCTCTTCCATATCCATATTTTCACCTATGTGGAAACCCAATGATTAGTTTATTTGGGTAACCGTTACGTTTCATACTTTTGTTTTTAAAGATTGGTTTTGATATTCCTTTTTACGATGTGGGTTTCTATTAAAGAAACTTTCAAATAGTAAACCATTTATAACCCCGACGAATTTCGAGGGCGAAATTCATTTTAAGGGGGGTAGAATGTAACAGCCCAAGATTTTATAAAATATTTTCTTTTTAATTTTATTAATGTCTTGTGTTGTACGCTACACCAAAAGGAGCTTGCACAACACGCATCCTTGACTTGCCTTGCATTACACGCAATCGCGACCTTCCTCGATAGCGTGTGTAATACGCAATACTGAGTTTCACTAAACAACGATATGCTATTAAAATATTATTAAAACTAGCCGGTATGAATAGTAATAACCACTTTTTAAAATTCTGTAAATCTTATTTTTCAAAATGAACTTCATTTTTGGATTCGGAGTATCGAATTTAGCCTAAGGTGAAATTTTGGTACATTTCGGATAACTTTCATATTCTGATGAATAGTGAAAATTACTAAATTATAATTAAAAAACAACTTTTTTAATCGAAATAATTAATAGTGATAAATTATTAATTGGAGTAGTTTTAAAGTATATTTAGAATATATTTTTACAATTTAATACAATGTTGGTCATTGGATGTAATTGCACATTTAAACCAGACATAAACAAGTGTCAATCTTTTGATAGATATTGTTTCTTAAAAACACGCTATTTGTTTTAACAGCGGGATTTAATTATAAAATTAATTAATGCAACTTCTATGTTATGAATTTGGTAAAATAGACTTCATTTTTGAATTCGGAATATGAAATATAGCTTAGGATGAAATTTTGGCATTTTTCTGAAAACCTTCATTTTTTGATGAATAGTGAAACTACTAAGTGGTAGTTAAAAAAACTGAATTTTTCATAAAACTTAATTTTACCGCTTCTGTGAATGGAATTTCAAAAATCCAAGAGACACGGTTGATGTCAGTAAGTAAAATGTGGTTCAATGAGATGAAAATAATTTTTGGTGAATAGTAACTTTTTACTTTTATTTACCACGATTAAAAGTAAATAGGGTAATTAAGGGTAAGAATGATATTAATATTACCCTAACACATGTCCTAATTCTATTGGACAAGTGTATCTCGACCAAAAACAACCTTAAGTGTAAAATATTATCATTTAGGCCCACTTGGATTAGATTAGGACATTTATTATTATTTAATTCAAAGAAGAGTTAAAAATAAAGTTTATTCACTAAAACATTTTTAATATGGGGTTATACATAAGATAAATTCGACTATAAATATTCATTAGAAATCTAAAAAGATTTCCTATATAATGATATTTTATTTATAATTTTTAGACTTTAAATAAATTAATTTATTTATGACACAACGATGATGCAGTAATTACCCTTTTAAGGAAATATTAACATAATTGATGTTATAAATACTCAAATGAATGTAATTTGAGACATTTTATTAATTCCACTAATTTTATAGGTTACTATGATATATTAGTGTTGATTTAATCAACTTGGTTTGAACATATAATTCTATTATGACTTTCACAAGAATCATATATCAAATAGTGTCAAAATTGACACAAAATAGTTTTTAAATCAAATATTATATTATTAATTGTTATTTTATTCCTAAAAATCTAATGTTCGGCCAAATGACTTAGATAAGGATATATATATTAATAATAAACAATTTGGGGTTCGTTTGGGATGTTATAGTAAGTGTATTAACCATATAGTGAAAGAAAACAAAAAGACACGGTAAAAGTTAAATTATTTAACTTAGAGTTAAATCTAATTGATAAGGTTAAAATAAGAACCTAAACTTGTCTAAATCCTATTGGTTGATAGGATTTCGACCCATCCCCACTTTAGATTCGAAATAAGACCCTTTGGAACCATTATAAACCGATTTTTACTTTAATATAAAATAATATTTTGAGATATTCTTAAGGTGCCCCTCTCCTCCCTTATAAAAGGGCACCTCCCCCCCCCCCCCTCCTCCTCACACCAATTTGAGCACTCAAGCTCGGCCAAACCCTGCCAAAATCTCTTCTCCACTTCCATAGCAACATCCTAGAGGTTCTGGTCTTCCTCAAAGACCAATTTTAGTTCCCTAATAGGAGGTCTCCAAAAGGCGCTTCAAAGAAGAGGAGCTTCGGACACGTACAAAGCAAATCGGACCTAAGGTAAGGGAAATATCAAAATCTCATTTTTATCCGAGATTGTTTATTCGTAAGTATTTACTGGGGTGTATTTTATCATCCACATCCATGTTTACTCAATATGTAATATTATTTCCATCCACCTAAAATTGTTTAAATCCATTTTTACCCTTCGGTGAGTTTTTAGTAATACGTATGAAAGGAATCTTTTTTCGTTTTTCGTACGAGGTACTTTTTGACTTTTCCGACAAAAGTACGAAGAATGTTTTTTTTAACTTATACGGCACGAACGGATTTCTACTGTTTTATAAAGCCTTATTTTCATGAAGCTTCCTCTAAAAGATTTCATGACTATTTTCAACAAAATCTCTTTCTTTTAAAATTGCATGATGTTTTGTGAAAAGAAATTGATTTTGAAGAAGAAAGGATATTTTCCTCAAGAATTCAATTCAAGTGTTTTATCAAAATTATTTTCCATCTAAGATAATAAAGGGTTCTGTTTCTATCTATATTTTTACATTGATTTGACTATGTTGTGATGGAATTATGTTTATGAATTCCTTTATCTTATATGAATTGATTTATGATGTCATGATGTTTCAAGAATCCCATTTTTGTTACATGTGTTATGCGATGATGTATGTTTTATGATTATGTGGCACACATAAGAAAGGATTCATTATAAGATGGGTGGGACCTATATCTCCCTCCAATGCATTGGGTAATGATTTTATATCTCATGAGATAGACAGGGCTGGAACGGTAGGTTATACCGGTTCAGTGAAACAGGACTGAAACGAGGGTTACTCGATTCAGAATGGGACTTTGTCCACTAAGATAGTCTTGGAAATTAGTCTTGACTAAAAAGAAATGATTCTCTATGATTATGTGTGTATGCCACAAAGTTTCATGTTTTAAGTTATGATTATTGGGATTACTTTTTCACTGCCATGATTTATCCCATGATTATGAAATTATGCTCTCTTTTGCAGGTTATGATTTCCAAAATGTTATGTTCTTATGAATATGATGTGATTGATATTTATTTTTTTTACCCTTACTGAGCATTTGAGCTCACCCTTTTATGTTTTCTTTTCCCCAGGATATAAAGAAAGGTTTTAGGTAAAAAAAAAGGAAGATCTTTATGGGAGATTTTGAAGATCTTTCACCACGATTAGAAGATTATAGTCCGAGTTTCCAAAGACACTAAACTATTACGGTCCTTGTGTGTGTGTTTTTGTAATGTACTAAGTATTCCGCAAAAGTAATGTAATGTCCATGTTCGTTAGGATACGGGTCTCTAAAGTGCTACAGTAGTCACATGCTACAAACCCCATGGCTGGGTCCCATAGTCTCTACCACCTTTTCTACATGATGTTGAACTTCATCTACCCACATCTAGTACTGATCCTAAACTATTCCAAGATGAAACTATATACTATTGGCCCTACATGCTAGCTATTAGAGATAGCTGTCTACAGAACCTCTCAAGATGACCAACCTATCCAAATGTATGTAAGTCCTTTAGAGGCCTACCACACTGAGTCTAGACATGAACTCGCTGCAATCATTGAATGACAACCTCTGCTAAACTTCCATGAGGTGTTCTTGTTGACTCCATGACATGATCTCCCTACTAGAACTCATCCAGACATCATTTACTATTTTCTAAACCATCACTTAAATATGTCACCTAGCCCATGTGAGACCTTTCCATCAGGTTACTCTCGGATATGAGCATCTGATTAACCTCCTCTCAGAATGAGGTGAACCTAAATATGACTACTTTCACCAGTATAGTGTTCGGTAATCCATGTTCAAAACACCTCACCCTCGAGGTGTCATCACATACCATACTAGGTGTGAAGTGAGAAAACTCAATGAATGTAGCTACATAGTCTATAAATAACATATCACCCTGCTGAAGGCTTAATAAATCTTGAGATCTCTCTTCCCTTAGTGTCTCTTGGAAACACTGCTCTACTAAAATTTCATCAATGTCCTTATAAGCTAGTCCCTCTTGTTTTTATGCATTAACCTGCACATCCGACCAATGCCTCACCAGTCCTCTGAGCATGTATGTCACTATCTTGACCCTCCTCCCTGGAGGTGTCTCCTGCTACTAGAAAATCATTTTCATGCTCTCTATCCGGTTCTCATCCTCCCATGGACCACCCTCACCTTAAAAAAGTAGCATTTACTATGACTGGAAGTCCTGAGTAAGGTAACCCATATAAGGATGTGTTCCCTAAGAACCTCATTCGATCCCTTAAAAAACACATACTATACTAGATCAGAGCTGTTCATCGAGGCACGACCTGAATGCAATCAATCCTGGAAGCATCCCTACCTACAATAAATCTTGAACCTGATAATTTTCCTAATCCTATACACATGTCTTGTTCTTTGACTGACCTTTAGGGGTCTGAAGCTGATCCTTCTCCTACAACACTATACCATCACCTGCCTATTGCTCCGTCTGATCCATCTGAGAGGAACCCGCAGAATACAATAAATGGATAGACAACCCACACATAGATATATATATATATATATATATATATAACATAAATAGGGAAAGAAATAATGAGACACCACATAACAAATAACCGTACTCTCCCCCATCAAAACCATTTCCACGGTATCCCAGACACATGGCCTCCTTACCCACCCTGAACAGAGCCAAGTATCACAATATCTGTAGGCCACGCCAGACCTGACAACTATTGTTGCCTCAATCTGACAACCTAGTCGCCCAATCCTAGTGTTCAAAATCATTTCACGAATAGTACCTATCTAATCTTAAAGAGCCAGGACCATTCACAAGACACATTCAATTTTACCTAAATTTAATGCATGGAGTATCACATTTCCCAAAAAAATAAACTATATCAAGAATTTCACCATTTTCACAGGGAATTGGAAATATATCACATGGTATTATCACTTCATAATGAATACATGTGCATATGAAATTGAAATACACTAAAATTGTGTATATCAAAAAGAAAGAAACCTTGACTTTCCTTACCCGACTAAGGTCTAATTCTCCCTTAATGTACCAAGTATATGGTCAAATGTCACATTCAATAACCATATAAAACCATGTGATCCACCATGGTGGAAAACATATAAACGGTAATCTGAGAAAAAGAAAAAAATACCACCAAGTGAAACTTGGTCCGTCTCTCATACCTAAGTTTGAAGGCACCCAAGCACTAGTTAGAAACCCAGTTCCAATCACAACTTATCTCCAGTATACCATATCCCTCATTGTAATATAGTAGAAAATAATGGAAGTCTCAATATCATTAGTAACCTATAAAAATATATTACAAAATCCTAGAAAATAACTCCTCTAATACAACTTTGTAATGTCCCAGAGTAAAAAAATCCAACCAGATAGTGCTATCAGCTCAGATGTTACTAACCTTAAGCACACCTCTCTGAATGTTAAAGGCTACTGACTAACATCAATGGTGTAAATAGATATAGTGGGGAGGATATAACCTATAAGAGGAAGGTAAATTTACCAGTCGAGGAATAATAGCATAAAATGTAGTGGAAAATATATAACTCAGTAGACTTGATCCAGACCCACAAAGCGGAAGCACATCCAATAACATATAAATAGAGGAAGTAATATAAATTTTTTTTTAGTGAAAACTAAATAGAAGAACATGACAACAGACACTTGTAGCCACTAATGAAACTAAGAATACATCCATATCATGTCATACATATTGATATACCAAAAGTGAAACCATGTATAACCCCTATTGCTGTATATAAAATAAACATGCTGATGATGAAGAGAAAACTAAACAAAACTAAACCTCCATCTAGGCATAACCTCAAGGTCTATACCAATATCTATGCCAAACAATACGATGATATAACTCCTGAGGTGGATCCTCTACTTGTACATAAATCCGTAAAGTATACATGCATCCTGAAGGGCCCATGTAGGGTGTGAGACAAATATTAGTTGGATACCGCCCAAGGGTAGATACCTAGTATATATGTTTAAGAAGAAATGAATCTCTATGTAATGTAAATAGTACAATGCATTAAATAAACACAACCTCTATAGGTTCTCTGTAGCTCCAAGGGAATGTCACCTACTTCCTCCAATGATGGATTCTCATAAGCATATACAACCCTTGACCAATAGACCTTCATACTCCTGTAGTCAAAAAGTCCCGATGAATTCTCGGGTTCCACGTAAATCACATAGCCCGACACCATGTGCCTCCTGACACCTTGTGTCTCGAGTACTGACGTCCCCAAGGCATGCCCAAACAATATTATCTCAGTCCCAAGGACCCCTAATTGAAATATCATGTCAGTCCATGGCATGATAACTGGAGGAACAATGATGTCTGTACTCAAATAAATAACTAATCTCATACCATCAATCATGGTGATCCTCAACCCCCGACCTGATAGCCTCATTACTATCAATATTAGAGTCCTCACCTTCCATTTGGCTTTCCATGACAAGCACCCCCAAAACAATATTACCAAAAATTCAACTATCAGGGGCCTATACCAACCCGAGTGGTCAAAACAACCTCATTGCAGAGTCTACCGGTGTGCACATGACTCTATTGGCACTTGGACCATTATGGGTGGGTGGAAATCACCAAATGTAGAACCTAACCCACACCATCATTGGCACCTCATACCCTTGCGACCATGTTTCTCAATTCTAAATGCCATGCCATCCATGTATCCTGAGGCATGTCCAACCTGACAATTACACAACATCAAACCAGCATCCATGACACCCAATCTCGCAGTAAAAACCACCCAACAAAACCTAGTCCAAGCCCAAGTTATGATCAACATCACTCAATTATAATGGCCTTGTCATCACAACCTCCATATATTCCCCTCACATCCCCAAGGTCCATAACAAATTTAATATCAAAAATTACATATATATATATATATATATATAACACATTTAATCACTTTAAACAAGAAATTCAATTTAAATGGATTGAATTACAACATCTAGAAGCCATGACACATTATCATCATTGAGGACTTGAATGTACCTATTTAACATAATCAATTTTAAACAACTTCAATATACCTATTTCAAACTAGAAAAATCAATTGTAACCATTTTGGCGCCCCGACCAATATGTCCCAAAGTGTGACGACCTCTAACCCAACCTTACTCACATAATCATTGTAAGGGAACTCCCAATGGTATACCACAAGGAATACAATCAATTCAGAATGAAATAACAGGGTTCCCGCTCAATACCCATCATTATGCTAAAAATATAGACCTCAAATATGTCTATGAAAACTCAAAACAATGTATGCACCACCTATCTCATACTCATACGACTCCCCTTGTACGTCTTCGTCCTCTAAATCATTCTAGAATGGAGTATATATTCATAATGAGTTTAAATTATCAATGATTGATAACTAGGTTGAGAGTATGAATCATGAATAATGGCTCAAGAGATCTCCATATCTTACCGATTGGTTTCCAATGCATCCGAGAAACATTGAATAATGACTCAAAAGATGAATTGGGAGAAACTTATTCCACATGTATAGCTAGTTTGTGATCCAGGTGACCCCTACTTCCCATTTTAAAAAATGAGTCTACTTCTCATTTTAAATGTAAAAGAAAAGAAAATTACAGAGTGTATACTTTAACATACACACCGTGTATAATCCAAAACTTCCCCTTCTACCGACTCATATACATGCCACTAAAATTTACTGTCAATATTAATACACAACGTGTACTGGTACATGAATGGTATGTACTTGAACAGTTCTATTTTCCTTATCGACATCCTTACAAGTAATTTATGACCATTACATGGACAGACATTACTTGCTGTGTACTTTGGATTACATGGAGTGTAACCCTAAGCCATGCCATGTAACAATTTTGTAGCTAGTTCTAGGCCATTTTTCCCCCTTTTCTAAAAAAAACCTAGAAAAAAATGAAACACGTGCCTCAAAGAAAGAACCAGGTTCGTACAATGAATTTAAATGTAGACATGAATTAAACCATATCCATTTGGATTTTTTTAATTACTTATCCAATCACGGTAACATAATAGATACTGGTGTTTATTACGGAGTCCATAGTTATCTGAAAAATAACCAAAATTAGAATAATTATTTCAAATAATTTTGACATGTTGCAACTTATTATTATAATTTACCATGTTGATATATTCAATGAAATATAAAAAAAGTGATACATTGGGTTAGCACTAGATTACAGGGCCCGTAGAGGCTCAACATAGATAAAAATAAAAAAAATTAATATATTATATAATTCACGTGCAATTTTTTGATAATAATAGAATATATATTGAATGGTGTCGTATTTGGTTAATTGGAGATCACATTATGGTTCAGGATGTGGGTTTTACCCTTGGTGAGACATAACATTTGTTAGCATTGACTGTTTCATTAGATTGCGTGAAAGGGTAATTCATTTCAAATTTTTATCATAATTTCATATAAAAATTTAAATTATCTCCCAAACTATTTATTGTATTTAAAATTAGATGCCCCCATTAGGTCTCGTATGTGGGGTTTACGCTAGGCGCGACATAACATTTTTCAGTGTCGAGTGTTTCATTACATCGCACGTGGGGATATCACTATAAATATTTTAATAATATTATTTATATAATTATTAATAGAATTCTTTATTTTTACATAAAATATATATTAAAGTATTTATAAAAATTATTAATGCAGATTATATTAATTAATTAAAAATCAATATGAATAGATTTTTAATTAATTAACAATAACTATATATATCACAATTTATTATAAATTATCCTGTAAATATTATTATCTATGTAACGATTATTATTACAAATCATGTAATGATTATTATTAATTATTATAAATGATTATAAATTATGAAATTATGAATATGTAATTATGATTATTCATTAATTAAATTATTATAATTTTTTTAATGATTATATATATATATATCATAAGTTCTTAAATTATTATTTCAATTGTATTAATTCTATTTTTTATGTAATGATTATTATTATTACAATTTCATAAATTAATTTAATTATTAAAAAATATGCAATAATTATTATTAAATTATTTAAATTATTTTATAATATTTTAATAATTACTATATTAATATCACAAATTCTTCAATAATATAAATATATCAAATATATACTAACTCATTTTTAAACAAATATTCAAATATCAAATCAATTTAAACAAATATATAAATATATTTTTAATATTTTTACAAAGGGTTAATTTTAAATATAAATAAAAAATATTACCTTGGTATTATATTTTACACATATAATTTATAAATAAAATTGAGTTCCCGTTTTTGAATTAATAATTAATTTGAATTTCTAATTATTTTGAATTAATAATTTTTGAATTAATAATTTCTACCCTTGATTCATTATAATTGTTTTGCGAGTTGGGTGTTTTTACAGTATTTATATAAAGTACTAACATTAATTATTTTAATTGATACAACATTTTATACGAATTATTATTAATTTCTCACAGTTGATATATTTTTTAAAATTTTTTAAAATTTTTTATTATTTTATAATTATCAATAATATTTAAAATATATTAATAATAAATACTCATTAATTTTTACTTATTATAAAATACTTATGGTTTTTTACTAATTATTTATATTAAAACTACATTTTCAATAATTTATATTTTTATGGATTTAAAACAATTATATATATTTGTTATTTTTTTTACAAAATATTACAAAAAATAACCTAATTATTATTAGCTATTTTTTTAGTAAATATTACATTTTTTAAATTGTCTCTGTTTCTCAATAAACAAAAATTTAGCATTTTTTTATAAAGATAATTCTTATAAATAACATTTTAGAAGAATGTGTTCTTTAAATTAATTTTCTCATCATTATTAAAAAAAATCAATTATATTTAGACATACACATCTTTAGACATACATACATACAAACATGCACGTGCACCAAAAAAGTTTATTGTAAAAAATAATATTAAAAACAAATATTATTGTAAAAAAATATTCTGCACACATGAAAATATAATTATCAAAAAATATTATGTGTGACCACAAACAGTATTATTATGCGCACTTGCAAAAAATATAACATAACACATATTTAGACATATATATTTACATGCACGTACGCCAATTTTTTTTATAAAAAAAAATTATTATAAAAAAATACTATTTAAATAAATATTACACATGCATGAATACATTATTAAAAAAATATTTTGCACACACGTAAACATTATTATAATAAAATATTATGCGCATGTGAATATATTATTATTATTATAAAATTAACATAAAAAATATTCAGACATATATAAATGTACGTGCAAAAAAATTTAACCAAAAAATAAATAAACTGATTAAAAAACAAAAAACAATAATAAAAAATGAGTAAAATTTATATTAAATTTTTGGAAACCCTAAAATAGCAAGAAATATAAAATTAATCTAAGTATTGATGAAACCAACACATTTTCAAACAAATACAAACTTCAATAATATTTCAATAATAATCATATTTCTAATAATAATATAAAATAATAACATTTCAACAATCCTAATCACCAAATAAATCTATAAGCATAAAGATAAAACATTTTGGAAAATACTATAAATCAAATTAAAATAATATGTGTAATCAAGTAACTAAAAACTAGAATAATAATTTTAAACTAACCCTACCTGTTAAATAAATCCACACAATAGGATAAATTTCTAAACCTAGGTTTTTAAAATTTATCAATATAACTAAAATACATAAAACCACTGATGATGGATAGAAGAAGAGTCCATTAATCATAGATCTAGTATGAAATCACCTAAAAATTGGAAGAAACTAAGCTTTTTAGGGCTTCACAAAGAGGGGAAACCGGTAGGGTTCTGTTACATTTGGGAGAGGTGAGGAAGAAGAGAGGAAGAAGAAGAAAGGATGTTGTACTGTGTTAAATACCAACATTTTTTGTGATAGTGTAATAACAATGGAAATAATTCCATCACAAAATGTTTTTCTGTCAAATTTAATTGTCATGGAATTCAATGTTCATCACAAACAATAAAAAATGAAAGGGTATTTTTGATGAAATAAGAAATCTGTCTCAAATACAGGAAATGAATAATTTTTGCACTGGGGAATGGGAATACCCACCAAAATTATTTGTTATAGATTTATAATTCCATAAAAAATACTTACTATTCCCAATAGAATTCTCCCTCCATTGAAAATACATGAAATTCGAGTAGTTAATGAAGACATATCCCGAAGGAATGAGTATATTTGTATCATTGGAAAACCATATACGTACATAATTGTTACATTAAAACTTGATATGAATTACTATATAGTAATTATATTGGAAACAACTCTTAACATCTAGATTATACATTCAATTCATTCAGAATAAACATCTGCGCATCTGGAGAAAAAATAAAACATCAGAAAGGGGTGAGCCCAGATGGTCAGTAAAGATTAGTAATACAATGGAAGAAAAAATATTAAGAATGGTGAAAAATTAAAGTACACTTACCATATTTTGAACTAGTATCTATATATTTATGGAGAATCAAAATTTCGATCAACATTAATCAATCCAAATGAGCATAAATTACATGTATTTTGAAAAAAAATTACGGATCATTCAAATAGTGTTCAGATCAGGCATCAGAAAAAGGCCCACAATGGAAGCCCCTTAGGGCGTCAAGAACTCGAGAAACTTCTATAGATTGGTACAGATGCTAATGGAGGACATGAAGTAGAAAAACGCCATGGAAAAATCAGTGTAATTGTTCACTTGGAGACCACGGTGGAACATTTTTTCATGACCAAGGTGAAAATGAATGGAAACATGGTGATGGGATTCCCCTCAAAGAGAGATTTGAGAAATCCAAAAAGGATAAAGTACACTAGAGATACCACAATAGATGACTTGAACATGAAGAGTGAGAGGCCTTAGTTGGATTTCACTAGGGTAGTCTCAATGCAGTCTATATTCTTCATCTTATAGGAATTATTAATGGTGGGTATGAGATCTCATTTAGTCTTCATATTCTCATGTTTTTTAGAGGCATTGTCGATTGGTGGTTTTAGGGATTTTTAGGAGGATGTACGGTAGATGAGGATCCATGATATGGCTTCACAGATCATGGTGGTACAGAAGGACCTTCCCACCAATACAAGGCTGTTTGATTACTTAAATTCATAAAATAGTATCACCTCCATGGTAGGAAGGTGACCATTGATCCCCTCCTTTATACGAGGCTCAGCTGTACACATTCCATTAAAAGTAAACTTGAGCATAAAATTGCAGGAATTTAAAAAACTGATAATGGCCTAATAAAACATTACCATGGATTTTCTATAAGTTTAATAATCACATGGAAAAACATTTACTAGTCTAATGATTAGGTAATTCATAATACCGGCCATCATAATCATACCGTCAAGCCCTTATACCAGACACCATACATAATGTGTAAAAACTCAGGCTTGTTTTTCTTATGAGACATGCTGATGCATTATGGGGCTATAACGAGCCTCACCCTTATCTTACTAAGTCTAAAAAAATTCCTCATATGAAATGGGAGAAACATAATAAATATATAAATTCATATTTAATCTAACATAAGAAATGTAAATCACATTCCCCAATCTGTAAACATAAATAATAACCGATCAGAGTAATATGGTGAATGATGTCAAGATAGCACATCCATAGTAAAACTAATCATAAACCATTAAATAAAATAAGGTAGATGATATCATAAAATATTAATCCCAATTAAACATAATAATCAATAAGAGTGTTTAAATATATGGAAATACTCTAAGAAAATCATTGGGTAAAACTTGAGAGAAATACTCTTTTACTTGGAAAAAAAGATTTCTTTTGGAAAAATATTTAAATAAAATTAAAAGTGAAATAATAAGTGTTTTCATAATAAAATGAGTTTTTTAGAAAAATAATGTTGGCATAAAATATATTATATAGTGAACTTGAAAATATGTAAGAATTTGAGAAGTTCCCTTGAATCTATCTTGTTTATCGAGATGATTTTAAAAAAGATCCTTTAGAATATGCAACACCCCATAAAATAAAGAAGGACTATGATTGGTACATATATATATATTATTCACATATAATTTATGATAAGTAGATAAAAATAATAAATAATTTCATTTGGGTAATGACAGAAAAATACTAACCTGAAAGGAATTCTAGGATTGGGTAGAAAACCCTTACCATATGTTTGAATGAGTTCTATTTATGAGCTAAAAATCCTGGATAATCAAATTAAATCCATTAATTAATTAATTCATAACATCATATATATTAATTTGATTTATTGTAACTATATTATGTTCATTTATGGCCTTTTTTATGAGTTATAATATACAATTTAATTGGTTGGGAGCATTCGTTTCCTAGTATTTCAAGATTGGTATACTTGTATAAGAGTAATGATGTTCCAGAAAAATTTGTATAATTATCCATAATTCTAATTACATGTTATTAATTAACAAAAATTTCTGTCACTAGAATTATGTGTCATTTTTCTCATATATGGGAATGAATCATTAGATAACATGTTAATGATAATCCTTTAGCTTAATTTTAGATGTTTTTCGATCACAATGAAATAGATTTTTTATATTATTTAATATTATGTATATAAAATGGTTAGATAAAATTACATAAGATATAATACATTATTTTTAATATTGTTCGGCTATACAAATTATTGTTTGACCAGCCTTGACGGAGAAATTAAAAAACAAAAGTTCGTCATCATCGAATGTTGTAAATTGGCACCTCCTGGACGACGATTTCATTTTCCAAAAAAATATATATACAGAGTAAGGATATTTATAATTGGTATTCTGTTAAGGTGAATATAATTTGAGTGTATATATTATACTGGATTTATTTTGATCATTTAGAAATAGGAGGTGACGAGATGGTATGAAAAGTAAATTAATTGAAAAGTAATTAAAAGAAAAACTAAGAGGATTCACCTCTTGAATTATCCTCCTTCAGAACCTCTTTAAGGGAAGGTGTTTTTGTATTTCGATAAGAACAATAGCTCCTGGATGTTAGGAGATACTACGGAAGAGTATTTGGTAAGAATTTTTATAATCATCAAGGCTTAGAGTTGCGAGGAGATTTGGTAGTGAGGGGTTGTATTTATATTGGAGAGGGGTGATTTCTCACTATTTTTTTATTTTATTCAAGAAAAGAAATAGTGTTGATTCTTGTGACTAAATATAGTAATAAGTTAATGTAGTTTAGAAACAATATTTTTTACATCATCCATGACTCAAATAATAGTATATTTAGCTTATGAGTAATTTGTACTATAAATTAATGTAGTTTACTATTTACTAAAAATTAATGTCTTTCAGAAAAATCCCAAAAGATCACCCTAAATTGTATTAAACATGCTGAATTAAAAAAGTAACTCCATTTTATAATTTTTTTCAAAATATGAGCATTTTAATTTTTAATTAAAATCATTATTTGGTTGAAAAATATAGTTTTATACCTATAACTGATTCTATGACCCTTTAAAAATTATCATAAAATAATAGGACAAGAAAATATTGATTTATGATTAATATTTAGGAAAAATAATATGGTTTTAAATCATTCTTTAAATTATAATATTTCAATTAAATATTTATGACTTAAAAAAACACATATATAATAATTTTTAAAACATTTATTTACATACAATATATTTCAATTATATCTTGATTTCATTTATAAGATGTAAAAATTGTATTTATACTTTCATTAAAGAGGTTTATATTCTGTTGGATGATTTACTATTCATAATGATCACATTACTATTCCTAATGGAATGTTGCAATTTCATCATTATAGGTTCCTTAACTTCTATAAATACCTATTATTTCATTCATTATTCATTTATAGAGTTTTTATTATGATTTATTAGTGATTTTATATCATCTATACTATAAAAAACATATTAATGTAAATTACATTGATAGTGTTTTGGGTTGTTAAACGGAACACATATGTGCAGTCCCACACAATGGGTTGGTACTCGAGCATGATTCTCTCCTTTTTCTAAATCATTTGAGCTAGATATTCTTTCTCATAAGGAAATAATATCCCAAATTGATATGATGATTATGATGTAGATTAATCATCCTCCTTAAAATTTTATATAATTGGAAGATGCTTCGGTATATGAAGGGTGATATACCTTTCCTGGTAGTTGATATTAGCTATGTGTACATATATCCTATAGATACCCAAAATAGATTAAACTCCACCACATGAAGTAGGATACGATTTTCAAAGAGGTTTAGTCAACAAAAAATAACTGGGAATGAGTTATATACTTTGGATTTAATAATTACCCCATTTTTGTTCTCAAAGATAACTCAACATTTATATTTTGAGGTGGTGTTTGAATAATCTTAATAAACAGGCAAAATACAGAATAATTTATAGAAATATAATCAAATATTATGTTCTCTATTCTTAAATGAATAACAAATATACCCATCACAACATCATTTTTGGGGTCTACCTCAATAGTAGTGATGGAATAAGAGTTCACCTGTTTCTTCGGATTTGGTGGTTGATGATACATATTACCCTCAAGGAATTGAGGTTTAGTGCACTGGCTTGAATAATTCTATTTCTCCCTACAATTGATGCATCAAACCTGGGGTGCTTCTCTCATTTCCTGCATCATATTGGTTGCCTTCTTTAGGACTCATCAAAATTCATGAGCTTGGTAACCTTCTCTCCCACACATATATCATTACCCCATCCCTTTGAGGAAGTTCCCAGGATGCTTATTCTCAATTTTTTACATGTGAGTGGTTGACATTACTTCCACCTTTCTCATTAGATATCCTATCATGAAAATCCACCGTTAATTTCTCATCAACATAGTCATGGGACCATTCTCAAAACACAATATCAATTTTGATATGACATCAAACAACATCTTCATAACTCTCAAAGCCTCAAATTCCTAGATATTTTTAATGTGTGATTTTAAACCACTAATGAACCTATATATTTTTCTATCATTGTTGATAAAAAACCCAGATTCATACCTTGAAATCCTTTTTAAATTTTCTTTATATTCCAGGAACGATTCACCTTCATTTTACATAATCTCTATTTAATTCTATATCTATATTTGTGGGAATATTTCTTTGGAAATACTTCTTAGGAGACATTATCTTAATGTATTCCCACACTACCTCTTCAATTTCTACCTTTAGTTTGATGTTTTTAATCAATTCCCACTATTTATAGGTCTCTCTATCCAGATGAAAAATAGAAAAATTCACATTATCCTTATCATAATAGTGGAGTTCATAAAATATCTTCTCTGTCATGTTGACCCAATGTTCTATGACTAGTGGATTGGGTGATCCACTAAATGTCCGTGGTTATTACTACATAAAATACTTGAAAACTTTCTTATCTCTATTAAGTTATGGATAAAGATCCATATTATTTAGGTTTTCTTCCATTTTATAATATAGCTGGGTAAGAATCTACATGAAATTTTTAATACTACCTCCCAAAGCCATAGGGATGTTATTTGGGACATATCTACATTGTCCCTCACACATGTTGTTGTCTTAGTTTCACCTTGTTCCCTTCATTTTATAAAATATAAAATGTTTAATCAAAATGTAATTCAACAAATCAGGAATAAATAATTATTTTATTTGTGAAATTAACTCTAATGTCATATCTTGAGGGATCCCTGTGTTTAAAATTTTCCTAAAAGAATTCTTCGGGGGTTTTTTCATATACTTAGTCACATGTTAAGGGTTTTAAATAAGGTTATCTAATAATTATTTCCAAATTAACTAAATCGTCCTCTTATAACATCAATAGGGACCCTACATGTCTTATGTGATTGTTACAACATTTTAATGATAAACACCATAAAAGGATTCACAAATAGGATCCAAAGGTTTATTATCATTGGAAAACTAAGGCCTTAAATAAATTTTACATAATAAAAAATCATTTTTTATTTCCTTATCCCCTAGCTTCTTAGTGGACCTAATGTTCTCCTTAGTACGTGTATTCACCTGAGGACATACATCAAAAGAAGTGTTATTCTAAAATCCCAGTAAGAAGATGATTAAGAGACATTGAACATGGGTGATCAAAAATATCATTATCCTAACATAACCAAAGGATCTTAATAATATTAATGAGAGGAAAAATTAGATAAATGAACATGTAATAACCTGGACCCGAACAGCCAGCCGAACAGTGATAAACGGGTCGGGTGTTACTACCTTAGGCGCACCTCCCCGAATTCCAAAGGATGCTCAGTAGTAGCGAGGGTCTTATAGGTATAGTGTGGAGGCTATACCCTCTCAGAGGATAATAATGGGACTTGTTTGAGTATAATAATAAATATAAAATAGAATAAACAAATCAGTAGACTCTAACTAGACCCACAATACGGAAGCACAAAAAATATCAATAAACAGTGGAAGTAATAAATATAAACAACAACAACAGAAATAAACACAACATCATATTGATCACTTGTAACTACTACTGAACAACAAAACATGCATCCAAATTAGGTCATACATATCCACACATATATATATATATAAGTGGGTGACAATGGCTAACCAACTCTTGCTACAAAAAAAGTAGGCATGATGATAGAGGAAAGAAAGTAATACAATGTAAACTCTAATTAAGCAAGACCTCAGGTTCCATACCATCTCCATGTAATAAAAAATGCATCCAAACTCATAAAGTAGGACACTTTCTTATACATAAATCCTTAACGTCTACAAACGTCCCAACGGACCAGTGTAGTGTGTGAGAAGAATCTCAGTAGGATACTACCACACGGTGCATACATAATATAAGTGTTTAAGCAGGCATACATTAAGAAGGAAAATAGTGAACAACAAGATGCACAAACAACCATAAATTTCACTAGTGCTCAGTAGCCACCACGAAGTGTCACCTGATTCATCCAGCACCAGAATCTCTTCCATGTAACCCAGCCCCATTTTCCCCCTGACACCATGTGTCTCATGTTTGGATGTCCATATGGAACTCTCAAGAAATTGTACCCGGAGGATCATCAATGCATGTCCTCAAATAAGTAACCATAGGGACAGTGATGTCTGCCCTCAAATAACATAATCGGAGGGATATCGATGTCTTCCCTCAAAGAAAGTACCTGAAGGAACCTCGATGTCTGCCCTCAAATAATGGTGAGCCTCTTCCCCCATCCTGAATTCCTAACTGTTATCCCCTGAATGCTCCTCACCTTCCACATGGCTTCCTACAGCAAGAAACACCAACCAATAGTAGCTAAACTCCTACTAACGGGGCCTCTACCCACACGAGTGGTAAAAACCACCTCATCACAGAGTCTCACGGTGTGCACACAAATCAAAGTTCTAGGTGAGAGGTAATCAGTGAAATAGTACCCAAGACACAACACCTTTGACACCTCATGTCCCTATGGCCATGCTACTCAAGTCTGACAACCTCACCATCCAAGTTTCTTAGGCCATGCCCAACCTGATAGTCACCCTACCTCAAGCTGATGCCCATGACTCCCAAACTCGTGGTCACAACCACCCAATAGTACCCCAAGCCTAGCCCAACCTATGATCAACATCACTTAAGAATATCAGATCCATTCCCGACACAACCAAAAGGGATCCATCATATGAAATTTAGATATAACATATATTCACATATAAAAAAACACAAAAATAGGAAAAATAATATTAACATTTCAAATACATGAACCAAGTGTTCTCCTATACCAGCACTGAGGTCCTTAACATCTCAAACAATTTATATCAATGTTTAATAAACTAATGTCAACAGTTTTAAACAATGAAATTCAGTTATAACCATTTTCATATTCCCCAACCTAAGTGCCCCAATGAGCAACGACCACTCACCCAGCCCCACTCAAGCAACACAGGTAACAGGGCATACCCAAAGGTATCCCATAGATCAATTAACATTTAAATAGTCAATAATTGGTAAATTAGGGTCTCGCATAAAATACCCAAATGTTTGATTTAAGTTGTGCCACCCAAAGGTCCATAAAAGCACAAAAGAAGGTATGGACCACCTCTCTAAGACTCATACGATGATACTACTCCGATAACAACCTCCAATTTGGTCAAAAACTCTATAGATCTACAAAAGAATCAAAACCTTTAAAATTTCCTAAAAATCAATCTAGAATTGAAATCAAGAAAAAAGACTCAAGAGGAATTGAGGTCTTATCGAGGGGGTTCCAATGGATCAAATAGTGTTTGAATATGACTTTGGATGAAGAAACATGAAAGGATAGAAGATTCGATCACATGAGGGGAGGAGGTTCTATCCAGAACCTCAAAAATGAGACTACTGCCCATTTTATGTGAAAAAAGAAAATAGACGGCATGTGCTTCAGACTACACGTCATGTATATCATTTAATTGTTCATAGGGCAACCACTTTTCCACCAACTTACATTCCAGAACCTACCAAAATGAGTACACAACATGTACTAGATAGAACATGGTCTGTACTTTGTTTTACTTCTCTTCCCCCTCCGACTTACCCACATGCCATGTATATCCCTCAAACACGGCTAAACTACATGGTGTGTCCCAGTAGGACAGAGTGTGTACTAGGTTATTTATCTCCACCCGGCCAAGGGGACATGGAGTGTCAGGGAACGTTACCTGCCATGTTCTAGGAAATTATTACACGGGCATCACATGACATGTACTTAACAAGAACACATTTGGCACTCACATAACTCATACAAGGCCTGTACTTTATATTACACGGTGTGTAGTCTAAAATTTTCCAGAACTTCCAGATTTTCTAGTTCCCTCAGGAACAGGTCAAAAATTAATAGGTAATGAATTTTGACCCATTCTAAAAACCCAGGTCCTTATAATCTCTACACCATAACATATCTCATTCCAGAGCTATCAAACTAAACTTGGAGATGGCATTGAACATACCATCCTGTTCAATGTCAGCCAGACTACCCCGGTCTTGATGTTTTTGGATAATGTTTTCAAGGGGCTCCCCACCATAGGAAGTTCCTAACTCAATCTCAACCTAAAAAAAATCAAAACAAGAAAAGGTTCACTAACCTGTTTCTAGACTCATGTTTCTCACATGATGAACCATCACCCTTCTGCCTCATTGGTGCTCTTGCATCATTTATGGCACCCAAATGTATCTTGCACCGCATCAGTGTCCACCTCCACGAGTTCCTCCGTAACATGGATGCAAAAAACAATCCTGGTGCATAGAACCTCATATAATCCACATCCTCGATGCCCTAATGATAAAGGTACCTCATGTAACCCTTATCCTCGATGCCCCGATGCCCGCGGCAACTCAATTAACCTGCATCATTGATGCCCCGATACCCATGGCACCTCACGTAACCCGCATCCTTGATGCACATGATGCTACGCATCTCAAAAATATATATAAATATATCACACATCTGGTATGGTTCCAATCCCAATGACCATAATCTAGTTACTACAAAAGAATCTTGTGCCTTTCGTGCACTAAAATGGACATTCCTCAACAGGTCATGACAAAAGAAAACAAGAAACTCATGGCCACACTCACGGTGTACCTCTAACCATCATCATATCACCATTCATCTCAGCCTCTGGCAGCTCCACAGCCTGCACCTTGCCTGAAGTACAACTGCCTGGTGCCTGACCTCCCTGTGGTGCTGCTCCAATCACTAGCCACTCACCTCTCTGCTGGGTCCCACTGTACAGGTCACATCCTCCGTGTGCAGTTGAATCTCGGCTACCCACTCCTGATACCAAACCTGAACCAACTCAAGATGACATTGTCTATCATGGTCCATGTCTGTCAAATATCTGGGAAGGCTACCTCAAGAACCTCTCCTGATGCCCGACCTCTCCACATGATCGGCACTCCATCGGAGGCCTATCGCACTAAGTCTGAACATGTCTGGGATGTCCACACAGAATTAAAACCATTGCTGAACTACTACGAGGTGGTCTAGCTGAGTCCATGTCCCAACTTCCCAGCTAGAACTCATCCCCTCCTCACTTCCAGCTATCTGAACCATCACCTAAATCCATCACCCAAGCAACCTGGGGCATATCCCTCTTGTTTCCCTCCGCTATGAGCGCTTAATTTACCGCCTCTGAGAATGAACCCGGCCTGAAGATATTCACCTAGAATTCAATGGCGTGTCATAAGCCATCCTTAAAGTGCCTCACACTTGATGCGTTATCACTTACCTTAGAAGGTGCAAAGTGAGACATCTTAGTGAAAGTAGTTGCATAGTCCATGACAAACATGTCTCCCTGTTGAAGACTCAAGAACTGCCGAGCTCTCTCTGCCCTCACTATATCTGGGAAAAACTGCTCAAAGAACATGTCCTCAAAGTCTTTCCATGCTAGTCCCTCATGTCTATGAGATTTAACCTACAAATCCCACCAATGATTTTCTAGTCCTCATAGCATGTACATCACCAGCTTGACCCTCCTCCCTGAAGGCATCTCAAGATGCTCGAAGATCATCTGTATGCTCTCTATCCACTTGTCAACCGCCTGTGGGCCACCCTCACCCTGAAAAAGAGGCGAGCGCTACGATTGAAACTCCCGAATCAGATATAATATAGATGCCTCTATACCCTGTGCACCTCTGTCAATCCCTTGAAAGACACGTACCAAGATAGCTCGAAGCTGCTCATCGAGCCAAGCTCTAATGATCGCCCAACATGGCTATTGTCCCGCCTATATTGGATCTTGAATTTGATCATGTCTCTGAGCCTGCGCATCTGTCTCCTGCTCTACGGGCACTGGATCTTGAACCTGATCCTTCTCCTTCGGCACTATACCACATCCCATCTGACGAACTATCTATTTCATCTAAAAGAAACCCGCTGAATACCATAAATGGTCAGACAAACCACATACATAACAATATATATATAACGCAGATAAGGAAATCAGTAAAAAGGAAGTGCATAAATACTACTCTTAATCTCCCCCACTGCAACCCATGGCCATGGCATCCCGACCTTATGGCATCCTTACCCGCCCTCAACGGAGCCATGTATCAAATGTACCTTGGGCCATGCCCATCCTTACAACTAGCATTGCCTCAAACCGATGACCGAGTCACCCAATCTTTGTGATCAAAATCACCTCAACTATATTACCTGTCTACTCATACAAGAGACATTCCCCAAAACCCTACCACATGAAATTCTACAATTATGCATTGCAATAAATAACACATTGCAATAAACAAACAATTCATTTAGAAATTTCACCGATTCATATTTCAAATCAATACAATGCCTGGAAATTGATATTATTCGCATGGAATTATCACTTCACAAAGAATATGTGCAGTTTTGAAATTGAAATACCCTAAAACTGTGCCTATCAAAATCCAAGAAATCATGCCTTTCCCTACTGGGCTAAGGTTCAATTCTTCATCACCACATCAGGCTAAGGGTTACACATCACAATCAATAACGTCACACCCTAAGTGAGCAACCAAGGTAGAAATCATATAAACAGTAATCTAAGAAAAAGCAAAATACCAATTCTCGCCCATGTTAACTTGGTCCATCCCTCGTACCTGGGGCTGCAGGCACCCATGCACAAGCTAGAAACCCAGTTCTTGTAACAACATATATCTAGTCTACCATATCCCAAATAGAATAACTAGAAAAAATAAAACGAGAAGTCTTAATCTCATTAGTGGCTAGGAAGACAGTACTACTAAATCATAGTCAAGACCCTCCCTCTAATACCACTTTGTGCCACCCTGGACCCAAACAGCCACCTGAACAATGCTAAAATGGTTCGGGTGTTACTATTTTAGGTGCACCTTCCCAAATGCAAATGGATGCCGACTAGCAGAGAGAGTATTATAGGTATAATGGGAAGGCTATACCCTCTCAGAGGATAATAATGGGACTGGTCCGAGTATAACAATAAAGATGAAGTGGAATTAATGACTCAGCTAGCTCAAACCAGACCCGCATTGCGAAATCACAAAGAATAGCAATAATCAGTGGATGTAATAAATATAAACAACAACATCAGAAATAAACACAACAACATGATGATCACTTGTAACTACTACTAAATAACCAAACATGAATCCAAAGAAGTTCATACATATCCATATATATAAAAGAGGGATCCCCTGGAAAAACAACTTTTGCTACAAAACATGTAGGCATGCTGATACAGGAAATAAATTGAAATAATGAAAACTCCAGCTATAGAAGGCCTTAGAGTCCATACCATCTCCATGCAATAGCTAATGCATCCCATCTCTAGAAGGATGCCTCTTTCCTGCACATAAATTCATAAAGTCTATACACATCCTAAAGGGACCATACAGGGTTAGAGACAAATCTCAGTAGGATACCACTCAACGGTGCATACCTAATATAAGTGTTTAAGCAGGCATACATTTAGAAGGATAACAGTGAACAACAAGATGCACAAAAACCCATAAACTCCACTAGTGCTCAGTAGCCACCAAGAAGTGTCACCTAATTCAGCCAACACCAGAATCTATGCCATGTAACCCAGCCCCATATGCCCCCTAACATCATGTGTCTCTATTTCTGAAGTCCAGAAGGAACACCCACGAAATAGTACCTGGAGGATCAGTGATGCCTATCCTCAAATAAGTAATCGGAGGGATAAAATGTCTACCCACAAATAACATTACCGGAGGGAGAATGATGTCAGCCCTCAAATAATGGAGAGCCTCTACCCCCAACCCAATAACCTAAATACTATCCCCGGAAGGCTCCTTACCTTCTAAGTGGATTCCTACGGCAAGCACCCCCATCCAATAGTAACAAAACTGCAACTAACGGGGCCCTATTACCACATGAGTGTTCAAAAGCACATCATCACAGGGTATCTCATTTTCCACACTACTCAATGTTCTGGGTGAGTGGTAATCACTGAATTAGTACCCAAGCCACAACACCTCTGACACATCGTGTCCATGTGACCATGCATCTCAAGCCCGACAACATCGCTATCCAAGCATCCTGGGTCATGCCCAACCTTATCATCACCCTGCCTCAAGCTGATGTACATGATTTGCAATCCCATGGACGGAACCACCCAATGGTATGCCGAGCCAAGCCAAACCTATGATCAGCATCACTCTAGAATATTCGGTCCATGCCCAGCACAACCGAAAGGGTTCCAGAATATGCAATTTAGGAATAACATATATACATATTTAAAAAAACACATAAACTAGAAAAAAATCTAAACAGTTGAAATACATGATACAAGTGTTGTCCCATACCATAACTAAGGTCTTTAAAATCTCGAACAATTCATATCAAGGTTTAATAAACAAAACTCAACAGTTTTAAAAAAATAAATTCAGTTATAACCATTCTGGCATTCCCCGACCAAAATTCCCTAATGAGTAACAACCACTCACCCATCCCTGCTCAAGAAACACTGGTCATAGGGAATACCCAAAGTTATCCCATAAATTAATGAAAAATTAAACAGACAATAACAGGTAAATTAGGGTCTTACTCAAATTACCCAAATATGGGCTTTAATCTGTGCCACCAAAAGGTCTGTGAAATCACAAAAGAAGTTATGAACAACCTACCTGAGACTCAAACAATGATACCGCTCCTATAATAGCCTTCAATTTGGTTTAAAACGTTGTATATCTACCAAAGAATCAAAACCGCTCAAACCCCAAAAAGACATTCTGAAATAGAAATAATGAAAAATGGCTAAAGAGGAATCGAGGCCATACCAAGGGGGTTACAATGCATCAAATAGTGATTAAATATGAATTTAGATGAAGAAAAGGGAAGGGATTGAAGATTTGGTCACTTGAGGGGAGGAGGTTCTGTCCAGAACATCAAAACAAGAATACTGCCCATATTAAGTGAAAAAAGATAATACATAGTATGTACTTCAGACTACAAGCTGTGTATATCATTTAATTGTTCATATGGAAACCACTTTTACACCGACACACATTCTAGAACCCACTGAAATGAGTACATGGTGTGTACTAGATAGAACATGGCGTGTAGTTAGTATTCCTTATCTTCCCCTGCTGACTAACACACACGCCATGTATATCCCTCGTACATGGGTAAAATCCATGGAGTGTCCAAGGAGGACATGATGTGTACTTGGTTTTTTATCTCCACCCACAGAAGGGTACACGGTGTGTTGAGCAACGCTACATGCCTTATTGTAGGAAATTCATTCACAGGCATCACACGGAATGTACTCAGCAAGCACACAATAAGAACTCTCCAAACCCATACATGGTGTTGAATCCCCGACCCGGAAACCCAGGAGTCGGTGCCTTCTGAACATGATGTGTTATCTTAAAATAGAATACACTTTGTTAACAATACATCATGTCCCATACAGAGGATTGTGTTCGATTCGGGTTCTGGGAAACCAGAAACTTCTGAAACAATTCATCTTTTAAAAGATGATACCTTAAAATTTTAAATCAAAACATAGGGTGAGCATTGAAATACTCAGTAAGGGGGTTTTTAAAAAGATATAAAAACAATGTAACATTTCAAAACATTCATTTAAAAGAATTTGAACATTCACTAAGAAATATTGTAACACATAACATAACAATGCTCAAACAAGGTTTTCAAGAGGAACATGAAACAATTATGTCAATTCTTTAAGGAGTAATAATGGTTATTATGAACAAGTACTACATGTGATTACACAAGCATAAATTTAAACAGTTAAAAGTAATGAATAATCAGAGTTGCGCATAAAGGAAACAACTAAATTTTCACATGCTGGTTACTATTCTATTAAGTAATAATCACCAATCATGCTTCAAGCTTATACCAGTGAAATATGAATTTTATGAAAACTTTAAAGGCATCATTTGTGAAATAACCTTATCTTGGAAAGAACTTGTTACATAACTTGAATTATGTGGAATCAACATTTACCTTAGACAATCATGAACATATCACCAAGGTCCATCCCCAAGTTGTCATTAAAAATTACCAAGGTTATTCACCGAGGTATCAGTCTAAAAACTCATCTCTAGATATTAAGTCTTTACCCAATGCATTGGAGCGCTATCAGGCGCACCCTTAAATTTGTCTTTATCATCATGTGAGCCACATCATTCATGCTTTACATAAATGGTAATGTGTATTCAAGATGTCCCATACCACCTTGAATATCTCATTCATTTTCATTTTTACCCATGGTGTCCCATACCACTCTGGGTAATCCAATTTCTTAGTTCATTTAGTGATATGTCATAAGCATGCATTATTTACAATAATTAATAATGAACCACCACAAATCGTGCTAATTCAAGGTATGATGGTTATCTTGCAAAATGTATCAGTAACTAATCAAAGGAATACATAGCTTAGTAAAACATCCTTGACACTAAATCATATGATTAATGATATACTAAATGATGAATCTTTGTCATTATAAATCCATGGAAAAGGGGTGATTAAGAAAAACTCTTGAAATTTTTTATGGTGATAAATAGGCCCTTGATCTTGTAAATAAATTAAATCATAACTTGATTAATTAATACATTCACCAGAGTAGGTTCATTATGTCTTAAGGTAATACAGGAACACAACATGATATCATGACCCATTAAATCTTAAATCCTCTAATACATCTTAAATCAAACAAAAATACACCCTTTATGGTAAAACACATCATGAGTGATGCCCATCATGCTTCTTTAATAAAACATTGTTTGCATAAAATAATGATTGACTTAAAGGTTGGTACCCACTCCTTGAAATCATAAATTTAATTTGTATTGGTCTACATGTTTATGAGTACATTGATATATATAGATACCATGTTTATAACGAGGGGTTTTCATGGTAAAACAATTTCAAACAACCCTCATTAATGCATAGTATAACATGCTGGATGATTTTGAAAATCCGAAAATAGATAGAGTTTGGGTTATAATTATCATTATATACATATAAAAAGAAAAAAATTGTATATTTATATCTGTATAGGTTTTATGAACTAAAAATGAAAGAGAACAACTAGAATTTAATATCCAAATGCCCTGTCCAACATAGGTCAACCCAAAAAAAGAAAAAATGCCATCCATGTGTATATATATATATAAATAGGTAACCCGTATATATACATACAAAACATATTCTTAAGGGTTGGCTTAAAACGAGGTGAGATAACTCTTTTCCCTTTGTAATCATTGTATTAAACATTCAGAAATAAATCCTTTTTGAAAACATCACCACCCGAGGGGTTTATATTCAAGTATGCATATAAAAAAACTATATATATATACTGAGAGTAATAAGATATGGGTTTCTTCAAAGGAAAACAAAATAAGGAACCATGCTTACGCATGCACCCTACTGGAAACACGAAGGCCGATTCCTTGAAGGAGATACCATCTGAGGTGTATATATATCAAGTATATATATATAAATATAAGTTGTGTATATACCGAAGGTTTCTTTAAAGGAAGACAAGCATTAAGGGGCCCTTACAATGCTTGAGGAGGAAGCCTGGATCGGGTGTAACTCGCAGGGTTGCTGGGAGTTCAAGGGAGAGGAAGGAGGAAGAAGAAGATGTCACTCGGGTCTTCAAGAAGTTGGGGGTTTAAGTAGGGATTTGGTGTACATAGGTTGACTCGAACCATGCATAGACCGAAGTGGGGAAGACGAGAATACAGAGACCTAGGAGGGCGGTGTTTGGAAGTCAAGGGAGTAGTACGGGGGAGGAGAGGTCGAGGCGTCCTCGGTTGCAGGCCTACTGGTCAGGTGCCGCTTCGAGGAAGAAAACGACGGGGGGTCAACGTGGTAAAGGAAGGGACGTCCAGGATTTGATCTCGGGGAAGATCAGATGGTCATGGTAAAACGCGGGGCGATCGCGTGGCTAAAAATAGGACGGATGGTCGAGATCTACACGGGAGTCGATCAGATGGTCCCGGTCATGCGGAGCACGTCCCACATCGAAACGGAATGCGTTTGAGGCGCGGCTTATAAACCAAAGCGTGCTTGTTTCGGCTCAATAACACAAACACACACTCTGGGGCCTTATACACGGGCCCCATGAGGGCTTCGGCCCACCCCTATGCACCGCGCACCACGGCCTTACACATGGCCTATGCACGACCTGAGAGACCTACGCACGGCGGGACACGGTTGGACACCCACTGAATGCCTGGGGACCCCGATGGTCGGCACCTTGGATCCCATGGGGCTTGGTCTCATCCTAGAGGGCTTGTCCCATAAGGGATGCCCTCGGCTTGGCCGGGCCGCAACCTATTGTTTCTATAAAAAAACATATTTTAAATTTATAAAACAATCAGTATAAGTATACTTATTTTAAAAATGAAGTGTAGTCTAAATATTTATACAAAAGAGGGTTCATTCAATAAAGACAATTAGCTTTAAATTTAAAATCAAAATTCCTTTTACTAGCTTATGTAATATATTTCATATTAACATAACTTATTTATAAAAAGGAAATTTATATAGACTTTTGAAATAACAAGTTTATGTATGCTTAGTTCAAAATATAAATACCTGCACAAAATGAGTCAACATACTATAACATCAACATAGTTTTAAAATTTAAATCCCTTTACCAATTTATATATAAATCTTTTATGAGATATAATTTTCATACAAAACCATTATAATTATTCGGATCTTTAATGAAATTCTAAAAGACCACAAGTAAATTAAAAAATTTGTATTTTTAGAGCTCAAAATATATCATTATTAATACCTTTTAAACATATCTTTTATAAAAAGAATACCTAGTTTTCAATATAAGAATCCATCGGAATTTTGAAAACAGGAGGATTTATTCCTGAGAACACTCTTTAAATTTTTAAACTATGATTATTTTTGTGAAACATACTTTAGACATATTATTATAAAATTATAAGAGCATTAAAAAGAAGTTTTAATATAAAGATAAACTTTATCAACGAAAACCCAAAGGTTATTTTGAAAATCCAACGGCTATTTTCCAATGGTCAATATTCACAGGACTATTATAAAAGAAGGGGTATTTTACAAGAACAAAACACTTGAACCAGAAAGTACGGCTTTCCTCATACCATTGGCGTTGAGCATGTGTGCTATGGCCCTGACTATTATATATTTCACACTGATGGACTCTGAAGACGAGGACTATCCAATTACTCAAGTTGTGGTTCTTAGTAGTCTTGTTGTGGCTGTGTTAGGTCTTGTGCATGGTATTTTCAACTAGCTGGGTCTTGTTGCAAAGTAATATAATAATATATATCAGTTTACCTTATTCTCCATGTTTTATTTTATTTCTAATCACTTATTAACACAAAAATTAAAACAAGAGACATCATTAAAGGCATAAAATTTCTTACTTGAACTAGCTCATAAAACCTAGGGCGTCACATTATTCCCCCCTTTAGAAAATTGCATCCTCGCAATTTATTTCACAATACTACAAGGTTCTGCAACGTTCTCACCACCTCCACCAACGTATAGGGTCAACAGGTGCATTTATAGGAATCCTCATAGTGATGCTCAACTCCTCATGCTCCCTAATCCAAACACACCTAAGACAGGAGGGGTTGCACTTATGTTCCGGGCCTTCAAGCCTCCAGAGGGAAGCTTGTACAGTACAAAGTTTTGAAATGTCTTTGCAGACCAAAGTACAAAGGACTTGCCGAATTATGTCTCGGTCAAGGATATCGAAGCCATAGATATAGTCAAACAGGATAAAGCTGATAAGTTAGAGCATATAAGCCGCATAAAGATTTCCCTCTAACGCAGCCTCCTGAAATTTCACTCTGGCCGTGTAGTTTCGGCCTAGGGTGAAATATAGAAAGATCCCTTTGTGGTAACTTCCTCATAGTTCACGTTCGGCTAGCTGTGCATAGCCAATGTGGTAATAGATGGAGGCATTCCCCTGGAAGGTGCGGAGAATATCTGGACCGTTTGTTACCTCAAACCACTTCTTGCACGTTCTCTGCAAACTTGTGAAGGGGTCATACTAATCCTCACACGTTTTGATTGAAATGATTTCCATAATCTCAGTGGGAAGAGATAACAGGTGGGATTGTGCTTCCATCTGAACGTTTTAAGACGGAAATTTAAACACTTCGAAATCATTCAAGGACAAAAACAAAGTAAGGAAAAAGAAAGGGGAAAGACATCATTTCAATAAAAATTTGTTTATTATTATTAGTGCTTGAGTTTCCCTTATCCATTGACTAAACAAACTCCACACAGAGAAGCAAAACTCCATAACTCCTCGAACCAAACACAGGCAGAGCATTTAGGGTAAAAATCATGAGGGCACCTATGACGTCTTATGAGTCTAGCATGGGGGCATGAAGTTGAGAGAAAACTTCATACACTTGTCATCTGCAAGACAATCAAGTGGAATCATCTTCAAAACTTACAAAGTCCAACAACTGACCCCATAAGCTATAGTTTAAAATCTAACAAAGGTAGCCCGCTCGGAGGTCTCCGTCAGCAGCAGCTTCTTGAAAAGGGTTATCAAGCATAGTGCCAAAGCTCTCACCCGCCGTGAAAATCCAGAAAAGTCCCTCGTAGTACCTTCCTCGACGTACATAGGAGGGAAACTAGGTTATTATCATAAAGAGGTAATCTATTCCTACCCCTTGGTGTAGCTAAAGCACCCGTGGTGAATTGGATACACCGTAAAGGTGTTTTCATGTCATACAGATATGGGCATAGTTTAGAAAGTCCTAACGGCTAGATAAATACACAATGGTCTCTAGGGCCTATGTGGGAAGAGATAAGAGATTTTTGCCTTCGTTTTCCATCTGAAATTTAAGAAAATCCAATTTTTAATAAAACTGAAATACATATACATATATATAATTTTGTTTCAGTTTCTAGCTTTCCAGAGTTATCCAAACCAAACCTCTGATACCAACTGTTGAGACCCTGACCCTGGAAACCCAGGAGTCGGTGCCTTCTGAACATGATGTGTTATCTTAAAATATAATACACATTGTTAACAACACATCATGTCCTATACAGAGGATCGTGTGCTGTTCGAGTTCTTGGAAACCAGCAACTTTTGAAACAATTCATCTTTTAAAAGCTGAAACCTGAAAATTTTAAATCAAAACATAGGGTGAGCATTGAAATACTCAGTAAGGGGGTTTTTAAAAAGAAATTAAAACAATATAACATTTGAAAACATTATTTTAAAAAAAATTTAACATTCACTAAGAAAGATTGTCACACATAACATAACAATGCTCTAACAAGGTTTTCAATAAGAACATGAAACAATTATGAAAATTCTTGAAGGAGTAATAATGGTTATTATGAACAAGTACTACATGTGATTCACTTAAGAATAAATTTAAACAATTAAAAGTAATGGATAATCAGATTTGCGCATAAAGGAAAAAACTAAATTTTCACACACTGGTTACTATTCTATTAAGTAATAATCACCAATCATGCTTCAAGCTTATACCAGTGAAATAAGAATTTTATGAAAACTTTAAAGGCATCATTAGTGAAAGAACTTTATCTTGGAATGAACTTGTTACATAACTTGAATTATGTGGCATCAACATTTAACATAGACAATAATGAAAATATCAACAAGGTCCATCCCCAATGTGTCATTAAAAATTACCAAGCTTATTCACCGAGGTATCAGTCTAAAAAGTCATCTCTAGATATTAAGTCTTTACCCAATGCATTGGAGCGCTATCAGGGTGCACCCTTAAATTTGTCTTTATCATCATGTGAGCCACATCATTCATTCTTTACTTTAATAGTTAAGTGTATTCAAGATGTCCCATACCAACATGAATATCTCATTCATTTCCATTTTTACCCAAGGTGTCCCATACCACTTTGGGTAATCCAATTTCTTAGTTCATTTAGTGATATTTCCTAAGCATGCATTATGTACAACAATAAATAATGAACCACCACAAATCGTGCTAATACAATGTATGATGGTTATCTTGTAAAATGTATCAGTAACTAATCAAAGGCATACATAGCTTAGAAAAACATCCTTTACACTAAAGCATATGAATAATGATATACTAAATGATGAATCTTTGTCATTATAAATCCATGGAGAAGGGGTGATTAAGGAAAACTCTTGAAATTTGTTATGGTGATAAATATGCCCTTGATCTTGTAAATAAATTAAATCATAACTTGATTAATTAATACATTCACCCGAGTAGGTTCATTATGTCTTAAGGTAATACAAGAACACAACATGACATCATGACCCATTAAATCTTAAGTTTTGTAATACATCTTAAATCAAACCAAAATACACCCTTTATGGTAAAACGCATCATGAGTGATGCCCATCATGCTTATTTAATAAAACATAGTTCGCATAAAATAAGGATTGACTTAAAGGTTGGTACCCACTCCTTGAAATCATAAATTTGATTTCTATTGGTCTACATGTTTATGAGTACATCGATATATATAGATACCAAGTTTATAACGAGGGGTTTTCATGGTAAAACAATTTCAAAGAACCCTCATTAATGCATAGTATAACGTGCTGGATAATTTTGAAAATCCGAAAATAGATAGAGTTTGGGTTATAATTATCTTTATATACATATAAAAAGGAAAAAAATTGTATATTTATATCTGTATAGGTTTTATGAACTAAAACCGAAAGATAACAATTATAATTTAACATCCAAATGCCCTGTCCAACATAGGTCAACCCAAAAAAAGAAAAAATGCCATCCATGTGCATATATATATATATAAATAGTAAACCCGTATATAAACATACAAAACATATTCTTAAGGGTTGGTTTAAAATGAGGTGAGATAACTCTTTTCTCTTCATAATCATTTTATTAAACATTAGGAAAGAAATCCTTTTTGAAAACATCACCACCCGAGGGGTTTATATTTAGGTATGCATATATAAGAACTATATATATATACCGAGAGTAATAAGATATGGGTTTCTTCAAAGGAACACAAAACAAGGAACCATGCTTACGCATGCACCCAACTGGAAACACGAAGGATGATTCCTTGAAGGAGATACCATTCGAGGTGTATATATATCAAGTATGTATATATAAATATAAGCTGTGTATATACTGAAGGTTTCTTTAAAGGAAAACAAGCATGCAGGGGCCCTTACAGTGCTTTAGGAGGAAGCCCGGACGAGGTGTAACTTGCTGGGTTGCTGGTAGTTCGAGGGAGAGGAAGGAGGAAGAAGAAGAAGTCGTCCGGGTCTTCAAGAAGAAGGGGGGTTTAAGTAGGGATTTGGTGTACATAGGGTGACTCGACCCATACGTAGACTGATGTGGGGAAGACGGGAAAACATCGACCTATTAGGGCGGTGGTCAGAATTCAATGGAGCAGTGTGGGGGAGGAGAGGTCAAGGCTTCCTTGGTTACAGACCTACTGGTCGGGTGCCGCTTCGAGGAAGAAGACGATGGGGGGTCGACGTGGTAAAGGAAGGGACGAATGGGATTTTATCTCGGGGAAGATCGGACGGTCGTGGTAAAACGCGGGGTGATCACGTGGCTAAAAAAAGGACGGACGGTCGATATCCACACGGGAGTCGATCGGATGGTCCTGGTCGCGCGGAGCGCATCCCACATCGAAACGGAACGCGTTTGAGGTGCGACTTATAAACCAAAGCGCGCTGGCTTCGGCTCAATAACACAAACACACACTCCGGGGCCTTATACACAGGCCCCATGCGAGCTTCAGCCCACCCCTACGCACCGCGCACCGCGGCCTTACACATGGCCTACGCGCGACCTGAGAGACCTATGCACCGCGAGACACGGTTGGACACCCACTGAACGCCTGGGTACCCTGATGGTCGGCACCTCGGGTCCCTTGGGGCTTGGTCTCGGCCAAGAGGGCTTGTCCCTTGAGGGATGCCCTCGGCTTGGCCGGGCCCCAACCTATTTTTTCTATAAGAAAACATATTTTAAATTTATAAAACAATCAGTATAAGTATATTTAATTTCAAAATGAAGTGTAGTATTAATATTTATACAAAAGAGGGTTCATTCAATAAAGACAATTAGTTTTAAATTTAAAATCTAAATTCCTTTTACTAGCTTATGTAATATATTTCATATTAATATAATTTATTTATAAAAAGAAAAATTTATTTAGACTTTTGAAATAACAAGTTTAAGTATGCTTAGTTTAAAATATAAATACCTGCACATAATGAGTCGACATACTATAATCACAACGTAGTTTTAAAATTTAAATCCCTTTACCAATTTATATATAAATCTTTTAAGAGATTTAATTTTCATACAAAACCATTATAATTATTCAGATCATTAAAGAAATTCTAAAAGATCACAAGTAAATTAAAAAATTCAAATTTTTAGAGCTCAAAAGATATCATTATTGATACCTTTTAAACATGTCTTTTATAAAAAGAATACCTAGTTTTCAATATAAGTATCCATCGGAATTTTGAAAACAAGAGGATTTATTCCCGAGAACAGTCTTTAAATTTTAAAACTATGATTATTTTTGTGAGACATACTTTAGAAATATTATTATAAAATTATAAGAGCGTTAAAAACAATTTTTAATATAAAGATAAACTATATCCAATGAAACCCAAAGGTTATTTTGAAAATCCAACAGCTATTTTCCAATGGTCAATATTCACAGGACCATTATAAAAGCAGGGGTATTTTACAAGAACAAAACAGTTGAACCAGAAAGTATGGCTCTCCTCATACCATTGGAATTGAGCATGTGTGTTGTGGCCCTGGCTGTTATATTTTTCACGCTGATGTACTCTGAAGACGAGGACTATCCAATTACTCGAGTTGTGGCTCTTAGTGGTCTTGTTGTGGCTGTGTTAGGTCTTGTGCATGGTATTTTTAACTAGTTTGGTCTTGTTTCAAAGTAATATTTTAATATATATCAGTTTACCTTATTCTCCATGTTTTATTTTATTTTTAATCTCTTAGTAACAGAACAAATAAAACAAGAGACATCATTAAAGGAATAACATTTCTTACTTGAACTAGTTCATAAAACCTGGGGTTTCACACATGGCGTCTACTTTAAAGTACAGGGCGTGTAGTATGGAATTTTCCAGAACATCCATATTTTCTTGTTTTCTCAAAAACCAGTCAAAAAATAAAACAGGGAAGAAATTTTGACTCATTCTAAAGACCCAGGTTCTTACAACACGAAATGTGGAATCACATAAAAATGAAACATCGTGTCTTAGTGGTCAAATACAACACATAGTTGTAAAAAATATAAAATCATGTTCACACATAATTCACTTTATCTCATGTGATGCATCACATTATCCAATGCATTCTAGTTCTATATAATTTTGGGTGCACCCATCACATCCTGACATTTACATTATCATTCATGCCACAAAGAACATATATCAATTTTGGACATAAAATAACTCCCGTATTTGAATGGGTTTCATTTAATAAAGAATAAATTCCTGAATAAAAGTTGGTGTTTAAAAAATAATGAGTAAATAACATAATTTTTATAAGAATCATTAATCTTTAGTGAGGAAAAAAAAATCTCATGACAAGTAAATAAATTGTGTTTTTAAGAAGAAGAGTTCTTTTGAAAAAATTGTTGCATTTATCCTAAAATCAGATTGAAAACAAGTACATACATAAATGATATTGGATGATAATGAAATTATATTTTAGGAATATTAATAGAACATCCATGCTGAAAATGGAGTGAAATAGGGAAAACTCGAAGGAAGAAAGTTGGGTTTGATAATCCCATTACCTTCTATCTGAATGCTTTATTCACAATAATATCGTAGATAATAAAATTATATTAATTAATTAATAAATAAATAGAACTTTTATACATGAGTTTTGTTATTTATAGTTTTATTATGTTCGTTAATTATATTTTTCTATGAGTTATATTGCTTAATTTCATCGTTCAAGAGTGTTTGTTTACATGGTTTTCATGATCGGTTCTCTTGTATTTGAGTAGAGAAGATCATGTGAAATTGGAATAGTTATCTAGAATTTAAAATATATGATTATAATATAATTAATTAATAATAAATGAAATAATATATCATTTTTTATATATTTTGAATATGATTTATTAGATTGAAATTTAATGAAAATGATTTAATTAGTTTTGGTAGTTTTATGACAATTATGAGCTTATATAATTTTATATAACATCATGTTTACATATTTATTCTAGAACATTATATAACATATATTATGTGTAATAAAATATTATTTAACCATAATTATGTTTTTATGAACTGAATTTATAGTGGTAGTGAAAAATGAAAATGCATCGTCCATTGTGGTAGTAAATCGACAAACTACGGATGATATTTTGAGGTTTAGAAAAAAATGAAAAGGGAAGAGACTTGAAGATGAATTATTCCAATAAAAAAATTACATTATATAAAAGTTAACTTATCTTTAAGACATCTTGTATTTGTGTAGGTGAGTATAGTATACGAAAACAATGAAATTAAAAAGAAAAGAAAATAAAAATAAAGATCATTTTACTTCCTAAATTTATTCTCTATGAGAACCTCCTTAGGGCCAATGGATTGGTATTTTTATGGGACCAATGACTCTGAGAAGTGGGGGAGTGGATTGGTAAGAGTATTCAGAATAATTTTTAAAAGACCCAAATCTTTGAAGCTGTGAGATGAATAGGTGGTGAGGGGTGGTATTTATATGGGAGAGGGGTGTTTTTTCATTATTTCATTATTTATTTATTTATTTTGGTTCAATACTATAAATAGTTTAATATTTATATAAATATAAATTATAATAATTAATTATAGTATGATATTTTTAGATTATATCATCCAAATATCTTCTTTTAATCTATATATCATGTATTTACCTTTTATCATAAATTATCATATTATACTATTGACAAAAAATTCAATTATTCATTAAAACCCTCAAAAAATAACCCTAATTTTTTAAAATTTATAATTAAAAATTGAACTCCATTTTATGAAAATAAAAATAAAAATATGATAAATTTAATTTTTATTTAAAATCATTATTTACTTGGAAAATATCGATTTTAAAATTATATATGATTTTATAACACTTTGAAAATTATTTAAGGTCCGTTAAAAATATTTTATAGCCATAATAAAACTATATATTTGTTTATGAATATATTTTATGAAAATAAATTTCTTTTAAATAATTATATTAATAATAAAATTGTAAATAATCATTTTTGTTTCATAAAAATACCTATACTTAAATATTAATTTTTAAAATCATTATTTACTTATACTATGTTAGAATTATATCATATTATCATTTATAAGATGCCTAAATTTTATTTATACTTTTATAGATGAGGTTATTATTTTATTGGTTGATTTAATTTTCCTAATTGTCATATTTCTATTCAAAATTCCCTGTTACTTTCCCATTGGTAAAGGTTCCTTAACTTTTAGAAATATATCTTATTTCATTCATTCTTTATTTATAAATTTTTTATTATGTTCTCAATGTGATTTTATATAGTTTATACTATATAAAAAATTATAAGAATGGAATTTCCCTTGATATAATTTTAGGTCGTTACAAATACAATATATATAATGAATCACATGTTAGTGTCATTCTAGGAAGCATGATTTTAAAATCTGAGACCATTTCTCTAGATTTATGAATTCCATTTGGATCCATATATTCATGTAATAATTTTCCCTTTCATCTACGCTGTAACACCATGTAATTTCATGAAATATATTTTTTTAAATAAATTTATTATTTTATATATTTTTTACACACAATATCATGTTTAGATTGAGTTACAAAAAAACACTGAGTTTATATTTTCTTACACACCACTAGGGTTTTCATTAATTAGAAGAAATATTTAGTTTATCCAGTGTTACACATAACACCTATTTTGAATGGAATGTGAAATACTATTAAATATCATTATTTAGTATGATAGTTTTCACAAAGCCATTAGAATAGAAGGTTTGAAAAGGATTTAATAAATTGTGAAATAATTTGGTTTTCTCATGTATATATATTGAATTATTTTGGGACCAATTATTTATAAATGAAAATAAAAATGCAAAAATTATATCTTTTCTGAATACTAATTTTATGAGAATAAACACCTTTTAGCACAATAAATTTTAAAAAACAATTTTGGTGAATTATTTTAATTAAATTTATATATTATATATTCAATCATATTTTAATAGTTATCTTATGTGTTTTATTTAAAGGAGATAATAGTATATAAAAAATTCTTAAAAACTATATTTTTTAAGAGGTTTTTTCTTCAACATTTGTGTAATCATTTAAAAATTATTTTTTGAAAAATTTAAAAAATTCTTTTTTAAAATAAAATAAATTTTATAACTAATCATTACAAATTTATGTTGCAGCTATGTGATGATAATTATCTAAAGAAGATTAAATTTTTTTAACTATTTAAAAATATTGATTTTTATTATGAAATTTCATTTATTTTATTGCATTTAAAAACATAAAAAATATTTTAAAATGGTTTTAAAAGAAAACTAGTTCAATTATATTACTATAAATCCAATATAGGTAACAAGAATAATTAAATATTTAATTTTGATATTAAAACCTATAAATTTTTTGAAATTTTTCTATTTAGAAAATGACTTTGTTTCTTGTCATTGAGATTAATTTTAAATTACATTTTTCACCTCACATGAATAGAATTTGAAAAAATGGTTTCCATTTTCTTCATAATTTTAATATTTATTCTATAATAAGTTCAAGTTTATTTTATTCAACAATTAATTGTAAAAAAAGATAAAATTAATTAAAATGAATAATGTTAAAATGGTTTTACAGGTGGTTAAACTAAAATAGATAACGGGTAAAATGACATCGAACCATGTAAAAGACAAATTTTATGGCCATATATTGACCTTATCGTCATTGATTTTCAATAATGACTATTTTTGGATCATATTTTTCATTGAAAAATATGGGTTCACCTATTTCATTTCAAAAACAAAAATTGTGCCACTCAACTAATTTATAAAAGGAAACCCACTATCCTCTCAATGATGGATATAATGATGGACTCACCACATTAGTATTTTTTTTATTCCGATGATGAAATATTATAATCCATATCTCAATAAAATAACTATCTTTATTACCATATATTTATTGAATTACAATACCTATTTTCCAATCATTTTAATCTCTTTAGGTTCTTAATATTCAAAAAAATAAAGTAAACAGACTTAATTTATTTCTTTGGTCAAAAAACCTTCTTTCTACAATATAAATGTTTCATAAAAACTTTTCTAGAAAATGTTTTAACATTATCCATAGAATATATTATTGAAATGTTTGGTATTTTTAATTTAAAGTGTTTTAAAGGAATATTCATGTTGTTTTCATAAAAATAATTCATATTTGGATTTTACTGAAAATGTTATCAGAATATCTTTTCTAACATGTACAGAATAGATAGTATTTTCCCCCATCGTGACTAACTCATTTTTAGAGATTCCTTTATAAATTTGAATTTTTATATTCAAATAAAAACGATTTAGTGAATGATTTATGAATTAGAAGTTTTCAACAAAGTTATTTTCAAAATGTAAAAAATATTATCCAAAAGAAATGTTTTCAATTATTTTTTAATATTAGATTATATGTTTTCAATGATATTTTTTATTAAATTTATTTATTAAATTTTCCATGTTTTAAAAAGGGTTTTCCAATGTAGAAAATTTATTTTCACCTCAAAATGTTTCTAGTTATCTTTCATAATCCTTTTCTATATAAACATGACATACTTTTATGATAATTTTTCATTATTAGGGATATGATTTGTGGATATAATTATTATTTTCTCAATGAATGGTATATGTTTATGATGATAATATGTGTATGAACCCAATTTCTCTTCCATGGGTTATATAATATTAAAATTCTGATGAAAACCACTTCTTCTTCCAAGGGTTATTCATTGATAAAATTATAAAATAGTTATGCAAACTATATCTTTTCCACAGGTTGTGTTATAATGAAATATATATGAATCCCATTTATTTTCATGGTTTCTGATATGATGAATGTTTTATGATTTTTTGAATACATATGTATGATTTTCATTATTTTATGGTGTTTGTGTTATATCCAAGGATAGTGGTCACATTATTTCCATGATTTATTTGTACATATATATCCCTATAATGAATTGAGTAAATATTGATATATCATGACATATAAAACATTGTAATAGTGATTTAACCTAGTTTAGTAAGCTACAATGTCCACTATGATAGTCTTGGAAATGAACGTTGACTACTATGGTGGTTTAGGAATTGATCTAATTCCACTACGATGGTCTTAGAATTGATCCTTTGATTACTTAAGAAATAATTATTTCTGCTTTTTATTATTACACAAATTTATGACATATTCCAATATTATATTCTCATGGTTCATGTTCTTTTATTCCATTACGATTCATGTCCAAAGAACATCCAAAACATATTCCCTGATCCATGTTTATGATCTATGGTATGCATCATATAGTTTTCAAATGTTATTATTGTGCTTTCAAACCCTTATACTCATTATATATTGAAATCTCAATTGATAACCATTATTGATAAGTATATCTACCCATTTATTATGATTCCTTTCCAAATATAATTATGAAAGTAATTTTTTATGATATTTCCATGAAGTCTTATCTTTATAAATAACATTATAGGTGATGATATGGCTCACTTATGGACTAGTTGTCTATGTTTCCATGTTTCTAGAGGCACTAGAACTAAATTATTATGGTGTTAATATTTATGTTATATAAATAATATTCATCTTCTTTGAAATAATTTTTATATATGAAAAGTTTGTACCTTTATATTATATAATAGAGAATTGTTTAGTCATCCATTGTAAACTAGGATAAAAAAACATTATTGAGATCCCTAGAGATATTTATAATGATATATATAGGAATGTATCTAAGGATAAGTCTATTTATGATTCAATGTATATGAAATTAACCTAGAATTTTGTTAATGGATAGTGTGATTGGTTTCAAAGAATGTACAACCTCATCTAGATAATACAAGTGGATGTGTATATAGAATAACGGTATGTAGGGTTAATATTATTGAAATGGGAGAACTGATATGGACTCAATCATCACCTCATGTTTGATATCAGCACTTACTTCACACATGGATTGACACACCTAGGGGATGTGCATTATAAATTCAAAAACTCTTTATGAACCATCATGAAAGATTTTAATAAAGTTAATGAATAACAAATTTCAGTCTTAATGTGACTAATATTGAATGGAAGGTATCATGATTTTTAATTCCTATGAGTGATATTTCATGATTATGTGGTTTCTCGCTATGAATATTATCACTCACACTATGATTTATGGTTTTATCCATTGGCATGAACTAGAATGATCTAGATTAATGATGGATGTGATATAAAATGTGTTAATGAGAAACAAAATGGGATAATAACAAGGGTGAAAGATATTTTGAATATTCCAATTCATTTAGCATTGTATATGATTAAAAAATTGAACCATAACTAACAATCAGACTCAAAAAAGTAGATATGGATAGAGTTAATTGATTTTTTTGTTGTAAAAATCATGGATAAATAGGGATTAAGTTTTCTATATATCAATAATTTTTGAATAAGAACTCTAGGTAATGTATCAAAAGAATGAGAAGATGTTTTATGTGTAGATAAGAAGGGTGTATAGTAAGATATTTATAAAGATAAAATTAAAATTTTAGTTAATTTAATGGATGATAATTATGTCATAAAAACTTTTTTTCAAGGGTTTAATGTTATAAATGTTGAAATAAAATGAATTATATGAATCAATTCCCAAGGGGTAACGTACGTAAAGAGAATCAACTTTGTGGAATGAGTTATGGTTATTTTTTTGATTATAAGAGACAACAATTGATATTTGAAATGAAATTGGTATCAAGGAATAATAAGATGAAGCATAGATAATGTTTTAAGAATGATATAGAAATATTGAAGTGGTTTTCAATTGTAATTCATAAATTATGTTATATGAATCATGGAATATTTAAGGATGGTTCTATAAATGTTTTTCATTTTGGATTTTCAAGAATACGTTGAATGGTACTGATGAAAAAAATGTGATTTAATAGAATGGTGATATTTTATGGGAAATACATGATTAAGGGAAGATAACTCTTAATATGTTTTTAATGTTGAGAAAATGGTGTTTAGTTTGGATAGAGAGATGATTGGTATGGATAATATAAACTGGATAATATTAATTAATCTATAGTTGATTAATTATTTGGTAGAAAAGTGGTATATGTTATCAATAATGGAGTTCAAAAAAATCGTTATGGAATATATTCAATAATATATGGTTTTATTTAATTAATTATCAAGAATTTATTTCTTCATCATTTAGGTTTTATGGTAATTCTTGTTATTACCATGCTTTAAGAGAATATATGAGAATATTATTCACATATTTTTTGTGTGTACATTAAGAGTTACTTATTGATATTTTTGGGGTTAATTTTATGTTTACTTTTTGAAATTTAGTGACATTATTTCTAAATTTTGGGATTTCAACTTTGTTTATACATGATGTATCATAACGGTTAATTATTCCAGAAATGGATTATGCTTATCAATAGATGTTATTGGATAACCTATGCTGACAATTCTATTTTTGATAATAAATTGACATATAAGGAATGAATTATAATTATTATAGGGATATTAGGATCCATTGGTTCTTTAGGTATAAAAAATTCATCATTATTTCTTAAAGTAAGATATGATGTCGAAATTGGTTGAATCACAACCAAGGGTGATATTGTGCTTATGAAATGGAATGAAATCTAGTAAGTATATCCTCTTATGAAAATTCCACAACTTTAGGCAAAGGACTGTGAATTAAAAAATTCGATGAAAATAATTTATGATGGTATCAATGGATTTTTTTACAGCAATTTGGTTTATGATTTTTTGGTTGGTTAATTCAACATGATCATTCACTTTATTGTAAATAATTATCTATTTCACTATCCATCATTAATTAGACATTATAATTTTCTTCTATGTCAAAATTTTCACATTCTTCCTTTTGTTATCCTATTTAGAAACCTATTATGTGTTATTCTAGATGACCCTTACACATCACTTTCACTCTTTTCAAGAGAAATATTTCTTAGCCCTTTATTCAATGTTGGTTTCCCATAAATGGATTTTCAAATGTCAAACCCTTGTTCACCAAGAAAATGATCAAATTGTAAGTATGAAATTTATTAAAGTGATAATAATGCATGACACATAGAAATTATGAAATATTTTTTTTAAAATAAATTTAATTTTTTTAATACTTTTATAAAACGCAAAACAAGTATTATCATTAATTACACATAACACTATGTTTAGATTGTATTACATGAAACACTAAGTTTACTTACATAAAATAACTTTTTTATTATAAAAACACTTTTAAGGAAAAGTGAGAAACCATGGGATCCAACACCAACCACAAAGCAACCAAACTAATCAAAAAAAACATAGGACTGGATCCTCCCTAGCAGTTGCACCATGTTGCAGCCTTCATTAGAGAATGACCCTTCGATGAGAAGTCCCGTGCGAATTCACGGGAACATAACCAATGGCGAAGACATACCCTTCCAAAGACCAAATTCGAAAGGCAAGCTCTTATGAATACCTTGTTCTCTAATCCCCATCTAGATAAAATCTGTGTGAAGTGATTATTGCATGAATAATATTTTGAGCATAACAAAGTAGATAATTGATGCTAACTCAGGAATAGTACACACAAAATTTTACCAAACCTGCGAAACTTAGCAACACTAACTTAGTCATCAGCTTTTCGACCTCAGAAGCTAACTGATCCCAAGATTGGATATACTCCTCCATACTGATCATAACTTTATTGAATCCCCCTAAAAATATAATATCTTGTTTGTCAATCCATGAGTATCTCACCTCATTAATGGACACTTTTAGGGACCTCCCCATCATCTTTGTTACCTCCTCATCATTTTCATTCAGAACCAATACCTGCTCGATCACTTCCTTGTTAGAACTTAAAATCAAGTCCAAATATTGATCATCTTGGTCCCATGTTCTATGAGGTCTTTGGTTCTCACTGGAAAATTGAATTCCATTTAAATTTTTTTCCAACTAATTAACCAAAGGAGGAGGGAGTGAGGAGTAATCATTCCACCCCTACATTATCCTAACACTCCTACTACTCCTGCTACTCTTTAGACTTAAATCTTTATCTGCCGAGAGTTCGAGTTCAACCCCAATGAGTTCCTTCCCACAGCCCTCGCCTCTCTTCTAAAGGATATCTGAATAAGATCAAACATCCACCTATGGGTGGCCTTCAAACATGTTTCTCAAGTGGAATGGAGACCGTTTCTGAAAACTCGAACCTCCAACATCTTCTCCTCTGTTAGAAACAGGCGTGCCCATATCTTGTCTATGCTTCCCCTTACTCACAGCCTCACTACTCGCCCCTAACTCCTTTGTACACGAAGCATTCGAAACCACCTTCACACCGCTTGTCATCTGTTCTAGGGCCACATCCCTCTCATTATTATGAGTTTCCACTCCAACATATTCATACCAAGACCTTCCCTCAGCTCTCCACACACTATGGTTGGAAGGACCCTTGATATCATCCCTAAGCTTGCTAAAAACCTCGGATACCCATGGGCTCAACTGATGGCCCATAGACTTATTCCGCACCTCAGAACCCAAAGAAACCTCAACACTCGCATCCCAGTCGGCTAAAGCGTTGTCGCATCATTCTTTATCCATCGGCCGTAACAACTGGGGTTCCTCTTCACTATTCTCTCTGCCCGTATCCAATTGTTCCTCGTTACCCACCATCTGGATCACCATTTGGACACCCTGGTGACCCGTGCCCATGACCACTAGCTTTGTAGACCCCCATCGACATACATCAGATAGATGTACCAGCCACCTAAAAGATGAGCAAAAATTGGGCCAACTATAATAAACTACACATTGTTTACACCTATACTCTTCACTGATTGTTATGCATACATAATCAAAGGGCACTCTAGACTCATCCATCTCAACACACACCCGCAGATTCACCGGGTGAAAAATAGCTTCTGTGCGACTGTCCAAGAAACAATATCTATTTATAAGGTCTGCGAGCCTTTAAACACAGAGGGATTTTGGAAAGGGAGCGGAAGTTTGGGGAAGCTGACCCAAATCATGGAAGAAGGTGGGTCATGCTTCATATGAAAATCAAATGACCATCGAAATAAAATAAACCTAAAACCATTGAAGCACTAGGGGGCCCTCGACCAGGCACTAATGAGCTAACACATTTATATATAATTAATTCACTGGTATCTAACTAATTATAAATTAAAATAATGAACTATTTGAAAATAAAATAAATATTTTTCTAAAAAACTATTTTAATGCAATGAAATATATTCTACCATTATAAAATTTTAAAATTATTTTTAGTGAGTTATTTTAATGAAATGTATATATAATATATTTAATAAATTTTTTTACATTCATCTAATGTGTTTTATATACAAGATAACAAAATATAACCAATTTTATGTTTAAAGTGTATTTTCTAAAAAATGTTTTCTTGATTTTTTCACACTCATTTTAAAATTAATTATTTCCAATTTTAAAAATAATTATAAAATAAATATTTTTTATAATCATGTTAGTATTATCTTTGAGTGAATTTTTGATAATTTTATGAAAATATTATATTTTAGATGAATAGTGAATAATACTGATTTTTATTAAGAATTGGAATTTCCTTTAAAGAATATAAAACTTCAAAATTAAGTTAATATTATTTTTCTGGTAATTTAGTTAAATAATATATCTATTAATAAAATTTATATAATTTGAATAAATTTAATATATACATTTTATATAGAAACATTTTATAATTCTTCAACTTTTCTCTTTGGAAGCCTGCTTTTTCATCACATCTGTGCGATTAATTTTAAATTGAAATTTTACACTTATGTGAATGGAATTTGTAAAAATGTATTCCATATTCTTAATCATAATAATTTATATTATATAATATTTTCAAATTAATTTTTTACCATAAAAATAATAAAAACAATAAAAATTAATTATTGTGGTTATTGTTAAAATGGGTTTACCTTAGGGTTAAACTTAAACGATAAGAGATAAAATGGACTACCCACTTATCCGAAAACAAATTGTATGGTAATATTTTTACCTTATAAGGGTTTTTAATTTCACATTTAGGATCCCTTTGTGATTTTAAAAATGTGTTTAAACCATTTCTATTCAAATATTACATATTTTTCACTCACCTCGCTTATAAAATGCCGCCCTCTATCCTCCCCTCTTCACATCCACTATACCATTTGGTTAATATAATACCTTCCAAAATAACTATCTTATTATATCCTCTTAACCTAAATACATTAATGATTTTATGAATACCCTCTAATAAGTCTTTATGTGTAAACTTAAAGAGATTATCTAAAGAAGACGCAAAATTCATAAACATACATTTTTGTTGTATTTCTTCTTCCACAAACATTAATATTTTCCAAATATGATAAATTAATATCAAAAGTATATAAAATATAATTATATTTAACTATTTTCATCAAATATCATAAATAAAACTTATCATAACTCAAATGGGATATTAAATAATCATTCATGTGTATGGAAAACTAATGTCTCACAAACTAATGTTATTCGTTTTCCATCACCACCACTCAAGGATGGATATGATGATGGATTTAATTTTAATATATGATATTTATGATATTATTATACATATAGTATTATAATAACACATCACCCCCTCTTACCTCTAAACCTGTTAGAATAAAATAACATCACTCGTGTGTATAGAGGCCAACCATCTCATAAATCGATGTGTTGTTTTTTCCATTTATTTTCTTACATGAATCATAAAAATGATAAATTAAATAAATATAAATTTTATTATTAAAATATTAATATTTTTTAAATTATTATATCACAAATACCACTTTACTTTTCATTCCATAGTAATAAATTAATGTCGCTTCTTTATATAGTAGAATACCACCTCAGAAAGCAATTTAATTCCTCATTCACGTATGTTTTACCTAGAAGGTAATTATGAGAGGTTAAAATAAATAAATTGAAATGTATATGAAATAATTATTATTATATAATGGTAAAATATTTTTTTTACTTTTTTCATCAAATCCATTAGCAAAATGGAAACAACATTTATGTGTACGTACAACCTTCCATCACCATGAACAATGTATTTCATTTTCAATATCTAAATTCAATGGATTAATCTAAAGAAATATATACTGATTTTATATGATATTAATATCATGGACAAAATTATACATAATATGGTTTTAGTATCAAACTAATTGTACTAGAGGTAAAAATCAAAATATTCATGAAATATAAGGCGGTCATTATCAGAATTGTGATTTATCAAAGAATTGATAATAAAAGGGAAACAAAATATCTATGAAAATTAAAATTGTAATTATATATATATATATATATAATTATGGATATTTAATATATTTATAATAAAAATATATTTATCATATAGGATGTTCGTATGAGTAAAAAAGACATAGAGACTTATGGTAAGGTATTTCTGGTCTCAATTTTATTTCTAGGAGAAATATGTAAATTCACCACTCCATTCTATTATGTGGTGTATATATTACCCCATTCATGTTTTATTTCATAAATCTCCTAATTTTATAAAGATTTAATTTTTCATTTTTTATGACTAATTGGGTCTTATGATTCATAGTATTACAAAAATGATATGGGTTTTTTTTCTCACATCACCTTCATTGAGACTAATGGCATGTTATACACTGATATTATGTTATGAGGTATATATATAGACCATTTAAAATTTAATATCACTAATTTAATTATTCTCATTATATTTTTAGTTTCATTTTATTTTTATTCATTAATGGCTCTTATGATTCAATTCTTCCAAAGTGGTAATGGTTTTATGGTACAATCTCATTGTTTATTAGTATTTTCAATGTTTATTCTTTATTGGATGAAATCTTATTCTCCATATCTCATGAAACTAAATAATTTTCTTATACTGTAGTTATTTCATGAGAATACATTTCTTCCATTCATTTTCCTCTTCTTATTTACACAGCATTAAAAAACAATTATTTGAAATTATACTGACTTTATTTCTCCCTCCTTTCAAAAAACCCTTTTTTCCATATCCATTTTTTCAAAATATATTTAAAAATAATTGTTTGAAAGCTTTCCAAAGGATATATTAAATAAATTTTTAGAAATTTTAATCATTTAAAAGGTGTTTTAAATGAAATGTTCATGCCTTTATAAAAAAACAATACCTATTTTTATTTTAATAAAAATGATAAAGGAATCATTATTTTAATGTGTATGTAATGAATGGTCTTTTCTCTCATCATAGACAACTCAATCTATTAAATGAAAATTTATAAGTTTAAAAAAATAAAATATAAAGATTTATAAAATGTTTTATAAATTTTTATCTTCTAAAAATAAATTTTCATAGTCTAATTTATTTTCTTCATGAAATGTTTTAAATGACTTTTAAATCTTTCATTGTAAGATTCCAATGTTATTTTCACAGAAAATTATTTTTAAAATGATTTATTTTTTAAAAGTTTTTTTTAATGTTAAATTCTATTTTACTAAAAAAATGTTCTTAGTGATCTTTCTTAATGATTTTCCTTTTAATATGATATCCTTTTATGTTACATATCCTTTACTAGGAATATGATCCAAGGACATCGTTCTTATTCTTTCTCTAGATGGTTTATGTTTATTATGAAAAGATGTTTAGAAAAACCATTTTTATTCCAATGTTTATAGCTTGATAAAATTATCATGAAACCCATTTCTTTTTTAAATGGGTTATTAATTAAACAATTGATGAAATAATTATGAAGAAATTTTATTTTCAATGGGGTATGTTATGAATAAATTTTTATGAAACCCATTTCATTTCATGGGTTTTTATATGTTGAATGTTATATGTTCTTATGTCACAAATAAGTATAATTTACATCATGTGATGGTGGTTAGGATATTACCAATGAATTCAGTTACATTATAACCATGAATTGTGGTTATGTTATAACTATGAAAAGTGGGACCCATATATCCCAATAATATATTGGGAAAATATTGATATCTCATGAGATAAGTTGGACTAGAATTGGGGGTGAACCCAGTTTAGTAAGGGCCTATTTATGTAATAATATTATTTGGATTATATCTTTATTAATATGATGTTTTATGTAGTGAACTAGTTATAGTATCATTGTCTTAGAAATTATCCTTGAATAACTAAGGAAATGATTTTCAATGCTTTTGAGTATTCCCAAAATCTATTCCATAGGTCAATTTAATGCTCTCATGGTTCTTGTTCTTGGATTATATTAGGATTCATGTCATAATAACATCCATGATTTATTCCATGACCCTTGTTTATAGTCAATGATATGTAGGTTATGGTTTTGAGATGTTATTATTATGGCCTCATACACTTTTACTCATTATATGTTTATATTTTCCTTATTTACCCTTACATAGAATCTGAGCTTTCCTTTTCCTATATTTCCTATAACTGGGTTATGATGAAATGAAATATGTAAGATACGTCTAATATGGGTGATGGTTTTTAAGAACATAGTAAGATAATACAAAGCTCACTTATGGAAAAGTTATTTAGGTGTCTAAATTTAAAAATTCATTACTTTTAAATGATTCTGGTGTGGATCATTATATTATATAATCAATATTCATCTTTTTAGATGTAATATTTATGTGTTATATGTTGGGTATTAATGCACACCATCATTCCATAGTTTGACAATTTTATAAATCCCAAACCCAATAACTTCATGAGGCATGTGTGTCACTTGAAGTGAAAATTAAATAAAACATTAACAAGAAAAAAAACAGGAAGAACATGTCTCATCCCTGGAAACATTAGGTGTCCCCCAAGAGTGTGTTAATCACACTCTATTAGGAGATAATTACCATGATTTGATGCATACTAATATTTATTTTACCTTTTAAAAATAGTAATATAAAAGAAAAATAATTTGGAAAAACATTATAATATACAAAACAATAAGAAACTAAAAAAGTGACCAGGGCTTGTGTGCCATATGGAATCAGTCACACCCCCCACTATATAAAATACCACTTATTGTTGATGAGGTTTTGTGAGGTTACCATGGGTTGACAATGGAGATGTGTAATATTAGAAACCTTAGTGGAACAAATTATTAACATATGAAAATAAATTCATATAACCATCACAAACAAATTAGGAAAATTTACTATTATATAAATCAAGATTGAAAATGTTGTAATAATGTGTATGAAATATATTTCAAAAATCCCCCATGGATGATTCATATATTAGAAATATGAAAGAAAAAAATAAAACCCTAATAAGAATTATCTCTAACATTTCATTATTTTTTACCAGTCCCATAATCCAAACCCATGTAAGCATTATAATCCAACAATCATCAACATTAAATATTTCTCTATACCTATCACTATGGTCAGTGACAATGTATTATAGTTTACCCAATATTCATTGTTTCATGTGTAAGGTATGAGTAAAAAATAGTGGGCCACCACCCATAGCATCTCCAAAAATAACCATCTTGATATAGAGGTATAAATACACACAAATTTCATACATAGATATTACATCTTATTAGAGGATTATTCATTACATAACATATCGATCCAATACATAATCCTACAGGTCTGGTACCTCTGTAAACATGGATACATAAAAAACTATTTAATGTGTTAAATACATCATATCTAACAAATTTCTTCATAACTAGAACTATTCTTAAACATATCATACATAATACCTTTTTTCAAAACCAAGAGAAATGAAACATAAGAATGTGTGAGCTCAAAAGTTCTATGACCATAAAGAAGGGAAATATGAATGATAAATTAAAAATAACATGACATATGGTTATCATATCATGAGAATAAAATTTTAAAACCACTCAGTAGATATCATACATCATAATATTGATTCATGTCATAAATCATAGAAAATCACATGAGGTGAATCATTAAGGAATAAAATAAAATGGGCCATGATAACATAACCTTGGCATAAGACAAAAATTTATGTCTTACATATAATAATATAAAATCATTTCTATAGTATTAAAGGATCACTTAAAGAACTATCACAATGGAATAGGTTCACTCGCCAACCCATTTTATTAGTCAAGGTTCACACTCAAAACTACTATAGTGGACAAAGTCATTTACTTAATAAGTGTTACTCCCCATTCAATTAATATTTATCTAAGGATATATTAATATTTACCTAATGAATTGGAGGGATATATAATTCTAGGCTCACCCATAAATTAATAAAAAACATATATATGTGTGATGAAATATCAAAAAACATTCATCATATCACAACTAATTAAATGGAAATGGGTTACATGAACATTCCATCATGGCATAACTCATGGAAAAGAAATGAGTTTTATAAACATTAGATTTATTCATAATAGCATACCCCAGTTGAATATAGGGTTTCATAAACAACTTGTTAGAATGATCATAAAGAATCTAACTAAAGGATAAGGATGTTATCATTGGATTATATCCCTAGTAAATCATATACTATATCCATGTTTTTTCCATCAATGAATATAAATACAACAAAAATACCATTAAAAATTAATAGAGGAAAATATCCTTTCCATTTTGAAATCATTTATTTGAAATCTAAAAATTTCCAAAATATTAAGAAAACAAATTTATTTGAAAATAACATTTTCATTATAAATGAAGTTTTAATTCATTGGTAGTTAATGATAGAAAAAAATTCCATTATATGTTGTATGTTAAAATAACAATTTTATTCCCTTTTTCATGAAAAATTCATAACTCCATCATTTCGAAAAAGAAAATAATATTCCATTTAATAAATTCAATAAAAAATTCAACTTTTGTAAAAATGACTTTAAAAAATCATATATGAATATTTAATATATTCTTGGAATAAGTTTTAGGAAACATAGATATAGAATAAAAAGGAATTTTGATCAAAGAGAGAGATAAATATAGGTTTCATTAAAAAACAATATTATGGATTCTTGTGTACGTAAATATATATAAAGGAATGAAAATCATGTATTTTAAATAAATATAAATATTTTAATAAAATTAAACTATTTATTGATATAAAAACCAAAATTTCATCATTAGATCTTATTTATAAATATCGATTATAAACAATGAGATAGTTATAGAAAAGAGTTACCCTTTTGGTAATATTCAAAAGAAAAACTCATGAATTAGAGAACTATAAGGGTAAATGAATATTCCTATAATTTTGATCCAAATAATCATAAAACATCATGGGAAGAATATACCTCACATAAGGAAGGAAATGATGAATTGGGAATTTTTCTCGCATCAGTAAAAAAGAGGCAAAAATATCTTACCTAAAGTCTCGAACGCGTCATACACATTTGAACATGACATATAAAATATACCAGATTATTATAAATATTTTCCTGAATTTTGAACATATATATCATTCCATATATGATTTATATATAATCTTTTACCATCAGTTTACTAATAATTATTTATTAACATCAATGTTCTGGGGGGTAACTACTTCATTTTTAAGTATGGTTTTGTTCAATTGTTTGGATCCATGTTCATTGATTATAGTTAAATAATAAATAATATTTTAATCATCTTATAAATATCATATTTATTCATTATATATATACATAGAGCCTTCCATAAATTTATATATATAAAAATGAGTTACACTGTTCATGAAGATGGTAGGTTGTATGTACACATAAACGTTATTTCCATTTTTAAACGAGTGGAAAAAAAGTAAGGTATTAAATAAATCAACATTAAAAAATAATTTTTATATAAATTATAAAACATATAATCAGGAAATATACCCTTATTATTGACCAGGTACGAATAAAATGAAAAAACATATCTCAACATTTAAGGGAGGTGGTAGTCCCCCTGTACGCATGGGTGGAATTTTCATTCGTCAGTGGATTAGAAGGTAAGAATATAAATGTGATATTATAATTATAAATATATAATTATGTCATATATACAATAATATATATATATACTTTAAATAAATCAATATATTCATCTGTGAGAGTGTAAATGGGAAACAGATTACATTGGTTCTCTAGGCAGTTGTCCATCATACACATGATCGAAGATTTCATATCCCATTTGATGGAGGGGGAGTTTGATATAGGTTATTACATTAAATTAATAAAATATTAGTATATGGTATATATTAATTCTATTATATAATCTTTTATTATATTTATATGAAGAAGGTGTAAGAATAAATAAATAAAAAAATTTTTCTGAAGAATGATGCCACTTCTCTGGATAATATATATAGGTTATCACCAAGATCCTTATTAAGAGGGTTTCCAAATCAAACCAAGGCCTCCAGAATGTTTTAGTGGAAGTTATGAATTTTTTTTTCTTGGACCAACCAAAATGATCATGAAGTTTGTGTATGGGAGTATAGGATATCTCCCTTTATAAGTGGGGGAGATGACCTATTTTGAAACCACATAGAAATTTCCTAAAAGAATACAAAATGATAAATTCATTACCATGAAATATGATTCTGAATTACCATATATTATAATTTTTGTTGTTATAAGGTCTAAATATTTCCATATGTAGGAATTATAAAATTTTAGAATGAAAACGTATCCATAACATTTTGTTTAATCCCTCCGGTAAACATGTTTTAACATTTACTATGAAAGTTATTTTTTACAATTTTCACTATTCATTATGAAAAAATTAATTGAACTTATTTTATAACATTAATTAATATAATTAAAAATATTTATTCTATTTTAAGAAATTAAATTTTTATAAGTGGCATAATTTCATTTAAAATAAATCCCACAAGCATGATGAAAATACAATTATATAAAGAAAAAATTTCCTTAAGTAAAAAATGTATTTATATCAATATTTGACATAAAAATGTTTCCAAAAAAATAACTACATTTAAAATAATTTAATTTAAATAATTTTTTCTTTAAAATTATTTTAAATAAAATGTAACTTTTTAAATTTTGTAAACGAAAAGATAATTTTTAGTAATGATTGTTTTTTTAGAAAAGCGGTGACATGAACTTGTCACCCAGATCGTGCGCAAGAGAAATTTATTAAATAATAAAGGTTACAATAAAAATATGAGGTGTAAATAATTTACATAAACATAGGATTTAAAGGTGGTAAAATTGAATAATCTAAAATAAATTGACCAAGATACAGGGGTTGTAACCCACAATACTAAATCAAAAGAAACAAAATAAATGAAAACTAATAGATGAACAAACATACTCAACCTCATTTGAAAGGATAATAACGTAGGAATAAATATGGTAATAAGTAACCCCATGGTGTCCCATGCATTGTAAGAAGGATGTAGTGGGTCTAAAAATATGAGATCCAAGAGCTTCTGTCAATAAAGAGCAGGAGCAGACAAGGAAAAACCATTACAGACTCAAAACTAAAATCTATAGAGAGAGTCAAAGTACTGTAAAAAAGCTATGAAATAGAAATACTATGAGAAAAGAAGGGTATTCGATAGGAGAATGCATTCAAATGAGTTAAAACATGAGAAAATAAACCTAGAAAAAACCATCCTATTTTCGAAATTGAACATCTAGAAGTCTTCCATCATAGTGAAATACAATAGAAAATTCCTTCAATCAAAAATCCCAAACAAGTTTGAATATTGAAATAAAATAAAATAAACCAACAAAAACGTAAATAAATGATTAATTTCCATGGAATGATATTAAATATAAGATTTTGGTCTTTATTAAACTCCTCTAATAGTTTGATAAACATCCTTTTTCTAATATAAGGTTATGTATCATCAGAAATATCTCCATTTTGTAATTACATAAAAATGTTGTATCATTATATTATATCCAATAGTCAATATCCCTATAGAAATCTAATTTCCCTTCTATTTTGTAATATTCCCTAAAAGCATGATCATTTTCATCTTCATCTTCAATAATAGGGACTTTTTGTCCTGTTGTTTTAGAGAATGAAACAAGTCTTCACTAGGCATGGGATGGGGGGGTAAAATATTGTTTTCACTTATAATAACTACTAAATATCTTGTAACAATAATTCTTCCAATATTCGAATAATCTATAAATTGATGATTTTTCATGGCACTCAGTGTCATGAAACCATCCAAGTTATTCACTGTTTTTTTCCTTTTCTAGCCCTCACCTTCAAGAAATTTTCCTCAAGTAGGCATGAATTATCAAAAAAATCTCGAATAGATTCTCCAAAGTTATATTGATCATTTTATTTCTATATATGAACTATCTTATTGATCTATATAACAAAAGTATTAGGTTTAGGTATCATTTCCATCTATTTCTTATAAATTTGTTCATCTCGCACTTCCTCGACCAAACCAAACAAACCGGTATAGGGGGATGAATAATAGGAACACCCGAAGTTACCATATTGATATCACCATAAATAATGTTCACTTCTTGAGAATTATACTTCCATTTTTTTATTTTCAACATATATATATTTTAAATGATAGAGGAGGTGTCTGTCAAGCATTTGGTTCTCAAATTATTCTAATAAGTGTCCAATTCTAGAGACACTTTTTCAGTAGGTTGGTACATTCTAAAAAAAACCTCCTAAATGAATCTATTTTCACCATTTTGAATACAAAATCATGATTGAAAAGGATTGTGATATATCAATTTCAGTATAAATTTGAGCTATAGAAGGTCAGGATAGATTCATAGTGGCTGAATCAGTATAATTTTATTTTCAATTCTAATTAATTGATTGAAAATTAATTTAATTTATACTTGTGTAAAACACAAAATTTTATAATTTATTTAGTCTTATTCATACATTAAAATTTTATGGAAATGTTATAATGGTATACTATATTACATTTTCTTAAATATCGATGTTGTGTATAACAGAAGTTATTTGAGAAATTAAATTAATTTGAAAAAAAATATTTCATAAAATATAAGGTTGTTACATTATATCCCACATAAAATAAATTTTACTAATGAAATTACATCTCTTGGATAAAAAATAATATGTTTAAATAATCTTCATAGGTTGGTGGTTTGACCATAAAATCTTTTAAAAGATGAGTAGTCCTATTTCATAGAACTTTCACTCAATGTTTTAGAATCTCCACAAGTAGTTCTCTATAGAAACGAACATGATCCGGTGGTATGACATATGAGTTTTATACATGTGTAGGATCAAGTATGTGATTCCTCATGAGTTATACATGGATACAATTGTGGATTTAAGAGTTGTTATGGGGATGCTCCAAGTGATAAGAAACTATCCCTATTCAATCCATAATATCAAAAGGGACAATATACATAGGGATAAGTATTCCTTTAATACTAAATCTGACAACCTTGATCCATATAGAAATTAACAGAAAGACCATTTCACTAACATCAAATTCATTATTGCATCAAGGATTATTAGTAAAACTTTTCTGTTTATAATGAGCTTCGTTGATGTATTGTTAAATAAATTTACCTTTATCTATCATTTCCTGACTGACCTCAGGTAAAAATAGATTTCATTATCCAAATCTAACCTAGAATATTAGTCCTATATACTTATTTCCATATAATAATTTATAAGTATCCATCATAATGCATGATTTAAAGCTATTATTGTAAGAAATATTGAATAGAAAAATGTGTTGATCCCAAAAACCATGGAAATCCATAGAACAACATCTCAGTATGTCGTATAAGGTTTTAATAGTTTAATACGGTTGACGATCTGGATAAGGATGATATATAGTTGTAAAAAATAAATTTTATATGGATGTTATTGAAGTATTCACTATAAAAATGAGGTAAATCTCATATCTCAATCATATACAATATATTGTGTACTCCATGAAACCTTACAACTTATTTAATGTATATATGGTAAATATGAGACAAAAAAAGAAATATTCTCATATATAAATGATGTGTTAATACTTTTTAATGTTTTCAACTAAATTCCAAATAAAATTATGTCCTTCCGATATTTTGGGTATTTTGACAATGAACTCTATGGTGTTATTTTACAATGCCCATTTTTCTATGGGTAATGGTTATAACATCCCCTTAGAGTTATGTCTATCAGCCTTAACATGATTGTATACCACACACTAAAATACATACTCAGAGATATATCCCTTCATGTTGTCCCACCATTAATGCACTTTCATATTTCATTATATCTTGGAACTTCCATGATGAATAGATATTTTAGAACAATGAGCTTCCACTAACAGCTCTATCAAATTTGGTTTTGATGGAACATGTACATTGTTACTTAAACATATAATTCTATTCTATTAATGTTAAAACATAGAACCATTTATTAACTTATTCTATAAATATACATCTTCATATTGTGCCTCATTAATCATCACATTTATAGATGGTTGGCCACCACTTAAGATTACATTTCTCTCATTCCATCAATATTTCCGGGTCCATCATTTGAAAATCATGAAAAATTTGATCTTTTATGATAGTATTTATAGATTAGAAAGGATGATCCCTTCATCTCAATGATTCATTCACCTTGTCCATATTTCTAGGTTTGTAATGTATTTAGAACTCATAATCAATAATCAGTTCCAAACATCTTCTCATACCCATATTTAACTCTTTCTATATAAATATTTATTTTAAACTATTATTATTAGTATATATATCCCACTTTTACCTATAATGATAATGCCTCTCTATTTTTAATGTAATAATTACCACAGCTAACTCAAAATCATTATTTGCATAATTTTTCCATTGGACATTCAATTTTCATGAGTCATAAGCTATCATCATATCATTCTCTATGAGTATGTATCCTATATCCTTATTCAATGGGTCAATATATGTTACAAACAATTATCTACTATAGGTTTAATTATGTATTGGTTCAATGAATAACGTTCTCCCCAATTTCTTAATATTTTCTTCACATTCAATTATCCAAAGGATCATTTATCCTTTCCAAGTTAACATTGTCAGTGTATTATAGAATCATGGTAAATTATCTATAGACCATTCATAATATTTATACAAACTATTCAAACTTCAGATCATATTCAAATTGTTGGGTCAGGGGAAATAGTAAATAACTTCCATATTTTATAAATCCATAAATATACCCTATCTTGAAATTCTATGACCTAAAATTAAAACATTTGGTAGAAAAATACCATATTAGATTTTTCATTCAAATTCCATTTCCTTGGTGGATTAACGACAATTATTATTTGATTCTAATTCTCTTTAATTCTATTTAAAAATAGAATATTATAATCTATAAATACTACGACAAAATGTTTAAGGTAATCTATAAATAATTTATTTAATTAATCTATGACGATAAATATGCCATTATTAAGACAAAAAGGAATCACCATATACTAATAAGTTATATACATTTTATAGATTTTTTTCTATGGTATATCCTCCTTTTAACCTTAAATGGATGACATCCAAATGAAAATTTTATCTTATAAAAATGTTTAGATTGACACAATTTATCAAACATTTCATCAATATAGGGTATATTGTACTTTTTTTATAATGTTCTAGTTTTATTCCCATTAATAATTGCATAGTCACATTGATCCATATTTTGTATTAGGATGAAGAACAGGTGCCCAACGAGTTGAGACACTTGGGAGAATAAATCAATAATCATTATTCTTGTAGAGTTTCATTTGAAATTTCAAAAACAAAAGTGGTTCTCTTCTGTATGGATTCTTTGAAAAAAGTGTGTCACGTTTTATGAATTCTATTGAAAACTCAATGTCATGTTTCAGTGGAAGAGTAGGTAAATCTTTAGAGAAGAGATCAATAAAATCTTACACAATTAGTATATCGTCAATGCTGAGTTTCAACCCATCTATTTAAGACAAAAATCTCATTCTAATTGGAATCAAGACCCATTAAATGGATGTTACTTCCTTCATAATTTTATATTTTTCATCACATTAATATACGAGCATATGTTAGTTTGGAATATATAACATGAATTCAATTTATCCAAAAGTTATTTGTTATTTATGTAGAAAAAACATAATCCAATTCTGATATATCAAAAAATTCAAAAAGTGGGTGAATAAAAATATTTTTAATAAGAACATTCCAATAAATATCAACCATAGATGATTTGTAGACATGAAGTGTGAAAATATCACCACTATGGATTTTTTACATCTAATTTAATATATAATCATCGAGTATATGAGTTAATATTTCGTAAAACATTTCTTGATATATATTAATCAAAATAAATAACTTCAAATAGGGTAATTCAGTATTTTAGAATTCATATAACCACCTCAACTATAACATTCTATCATCCTTAATTCCTAAATCTAAAGTGGTTGGCATGACCATTAGACATATTTGATCATAGTGATTAATCACAAAAACTCATTATTTGTATTTTAAAATAATTACACCTTATTCTCCATATATGACACCCTAGGTTTTATAAAGTTTTTTCATGGTCATCATCTATTAATTTCCTTCAAGATTGTTCATAAAGAATCTCTGAATTCCCAAAATATATCCATGAAGTGTATCAAAATAGTCATGTAACACGGCCCATTATCAGGCTCCAAGTGTTTATTGAGTCAAATACAAATTCTCCCTTTATGGAATTGCTAACCCTAGTAATAACTATTCCAAGTCCACACCAACTTTAGTATCATGATCGGGATGTAATTTCTCAGATACCTCTTAATATATCCTTTAACCAAATTCCACGTTATTTTCGTATAATTTGACTTATCCATACTATTCATAGTAAATTTTTCTCACCCTAGTTTCCAATGTTTTAATAAAACTCTCTTTGATAATAAATGTGGATATACACACTTTTTATACATAGATACTACATCTAATTAAATGGTTATTCATTATATAACCTAATGATACACACCAACATTTTTTAGTTCTTGTATCATTGTAATCATAGGTACATAAACAACCATTTCATAGGTGAACAATATCATCTCCCAATATGTTACTCAAAACATTAAACCATTATAGAAATATAATACATAATACCTTTCTTTATAACCTATGGAAAAGAAACATAGGAAATTTTTAGATCAGATGCTCAATTAGGGTAAACAAGGGAGTCATCAATGACCACTTAAAAGACATGAGTATAAGGGTATGAGAAAATCAGAATAAAACATAAAAACCATTACCTATATATCATAGATACTACTATTGAATCATGGAATAAACTATTTTATATCATAATAAATTACTCATAAAATGAATAAATAACAGGGTCCATAAGAACATTACATTATCATAAGACATAGATTTTTTACATAAGCATAAACATAGAATATCAATTTCTAAGTAGTCAAGTATTTTTTACAATACTATCATAGTGAATGGGTTCACTCTCAAAACCATCTAAGTTTTCAAGGATCACTCACAATACTAGAAAATTGGATAGAGACCCTTACTGAATTAGGTTCACTCCCCATTCTAGTCATGTTAATCTCATGATATATAATTCTTTACTAAATTAATTGGAGGTTTATATAATATATGCACCACTCATCCCATAATAAAAACCATTGATATTTGTACCATGAAATAAAAAACATTAATCATATCCTAAGCCATGAATAGTAAATGGATTTCATAAAAAATTTATCATGGGATTTCATATAGAAAATAAATGTTTTTTTGTAAACATTTCATCTTCTCATCATAGAATAACTACTAGAAAATAATCATGTTTCATAAACATTTGGTACAAATAATCATAAACCATCAAGATTAAGGATAAGGATAGTATAATTAGATCCCATACACAATAAATCACTACCATAAACCAATTTTATTTTCATTAATAAATAAAAATACCCAAAAATGAATAAATATTCTTGAGGAAAATTACTTTTCCGATTTGAAATGAATTTTTTAAAATATAATTATTTCTAAAATATTAAATAAAAAATAATATTTGAATATAAACTCAGAATATTGATATGTAAGCCTTAAATAATTGAGTTGTTATGGTTGTGGAAATCCCATCCAAGCCTTGTTTTTGAAAATAAAGACTACTATCACATTTTTGGCTAAAAGGAAACGATACGTCATTTAGAATATGAAAAGAATATTTATTATAAACCTTTTTTTAAAATATATAATATGACTAGAAATGGGTTAAAATAATCATAGATGAATATTTAAAACATTATTGAAAACATTTTTAGAAAATGTGGATATGAAAAAAAGGACTTTCAAATGAAGAGAGTGATAAAGTCAGTTTTCCTTTGAAACATAATATTAGGATATTTAATTAAGAAATTGATACAAATGAATAAAAAATATATATATTCAAAAAATAACCATATTATAATATAATTCATTAGTTTCTATAGTGATAAATCATAAAATTCCATCATCGGATCTGAACCATAAACAATCATGATAAAAAATGTGATTGTTACGTAATACCCCTACCACATCGGTATATTTCAGAAAAAAAAAATTCGTGAAATAGATATTCATATATGGACATGAATATATATTTAATTTTATTCAAATAATCATAAAATTCATTCATGGAAATAATATATACCACTATAGAGAAACAAGTGGTGAATGTGGAATGAATCTCACTGACGTAAAAGTGAGACAAAAATCCCTTACCATAAGTCTTATCTTTATTCATACACATTCGAAGAGCTTGTATAATAAATTAATGGTAATTATATATATTATATATAGAATAAATATTATATATCTTAAAATATTTTATTTAATTATAACATTTTACCAGCCATTTATTAACAATTCATTATTAAAATCACTCGTTCAGGTGATAACTGCTTCATTTTTCATCTAGGATTTATTTCAACATTTTTGGTAATTTTACATTTATCATGGTTCCATTATAAAAGAAATGGTAATAATTATATAAATACTATATAAATTAAATATATATCTGTTTATATTAAAATATAAAATTATATATATATATAAATGAATTACACTATTCATGGAGATGGTGCGCCATATATACACTTGAAGGTTGTTCCCATTTTTGAATTGTTTTAATGAAGGAAATTTAAATAATGATTCAACATTAATGTATGAATATTATATCTAATATTTAGTAAAAATTCGATAAATCATCCTAATTAGCATCCATTTCAAAATAAAATTTAAAATGCATCACATCACTTAGTGGAGGAGGTAGTCCACACTTACACATTAGCGACGTGTATACTTTTCAAAGGATTTGATGGAAAGAGGATAATTGTGATATTATAATTATATAAATATCATTATGTTAAAAATATCATATATATATATATATATACTTTAAGTACTCACTATACCCATCCTTGAGAGGAAATGTTTGAAACAATATTAGATCATCTTGTGAGTATGTGGTACGATGTACAAACAATCTGCAGATTTAATTCCCATTTGATGGAGGTGGAGATGAAATATATGATATTCCATTAATAAAATGAAATATCATTAAATGTGAGATACATATGTTTTTAAATCATTATTTTTTAACAATACATGTATAAGGTGTTATAATAAATAAAATAAAAAATATTCGGTTAAGAATGTTATCTTTTCTTCAGACAACCTCTATATGTTAGCACCAAAAAGAATTCTTTGGATGGTTTCCTAAAAAAAACAAGTCCTAAATGATTTTTTAAGGAATTTAACTATTTTTTTATACACTATGGATGAAAAAATATTATCTTTATGTTTTGTGATGAGTGGATATGATATTCCATTTTATAAGTGGGGAGATGACACATTTGGAAACTACATAGAAATTTCCCAAAACAATACAAAATGATTAATTCATTCAATATAAAAATTATTAAACATGAAAATAGATTCAATGATTGGATTGGATAGGGTATAAATAGGTCCATATAAGAGTATATATACATGTTTTATTTGAAAACATACCCTTATATTTTTGTTTAACAACCCACCTCTCCCCGATAAACCTGTTTTAACCATTACTCTAGTAACTAGTTTTTTACAGGTTTTAATATTAACTAAAAAAATAAATCAATTCATTCTTATAAAATAATATTAATTATCATTATTAAAAATATGTAATCTAATTTAAAATAGTCTATTCACATAATTATAAGTATTTAATTTTAAATAAAACTTGTAATCACTATTAAAGAATGGATTTCTAATGAATAAAGATTTCTTCCTTATAGAAAGTTGTATAGAAATTTTTAACATAAAATTGAGAAACTAATAAAATCACGACTAATAATAATATAAGTTTACTAATTTTACATTTTAAATAATTTTGAGACAAAATAAGACTTTATAAAAACATTAAAACTAATGATAGTTTTTAATAAAAATCAGTATTTAGGAATTATTTATCAAAATATTAATGATTTAGTAAAATCTCAACAAATACCTATAACATAATTTTGAAATATTTAATTTGAAATTGAATTTATTTTTTTAAAATATTATTTCCAAAAATCAGAAAATTAATATAATTTTTTTTCTGATAAAACGAGACGAAACCAGTTTTTAGAAAATATAGTTTTAAACATAAAACATGATATATTATTATTTGATTAATTCATAAAAATGATTTATAAAATATTTTTTCAAATATATAATAATAAATTTATCATTAAAATAATCCAAAAATTTAAAAAAAATTAATTTATTTATATAAAAATACTTTATGAGGAAAAAATTAGTTTTTATAAAATTACTTATTTTACATTAAAATGTTTTTATTTTCATTTATAATTAACTAATAGAAAATATATTTAGTTAATTCACGTGAAAAACTAATAAAATTCATAATTTAGTCATTCATATTCATACCCACCAATTAATTTCTATATTATAATGGTATACTATAAGATGTCTTATTATATAATGGTGTTTTGTGTAAAATAAGTTATCAAAGAAAGTTAATTTTTTTAAAAAAATATTTAATAAAATATAATTGTGTTAGAAGAATAGAATAAAAAATTAATCAAGGTAAAAGATTTATTAGTGATAGAAAAACTTTTATATAAAAGTAAAAAAACCATCAATTCCTTAGGTTCATGATAACACCTCAGGTTGGTTATACTGTTGTCAACCTATTTCTTATTACCCTCAATAGGCCTTTCCAAAATTTGATATTATGAGCACGTCTTTGTGCATATCAAATGGACCATGAAAACAATAAATAATAACATGGAATTTAGGGTTTGGACTAGATTTCTAAATAAACTAATGTATCTTATGGAATCTGAGGACTTATCCTCGAATTCCCATGAAATCTAAGCTCTCATCCCAACATTCCTTGGTCCCTAGTTGTCACCTGGAATCCTTTAACTCATCATAAAATTCTAATAGAATCCATGAAATCATCTCAATATTCTAAAATATTAATTATGAAAAATATTTGGCCACTCCCCCAGCCTTCCCAAGTCATTATCTAGTACTTGGTATCTTAGTACTCATCCTGATATTCTAATCCATCGGCATTTCATATGTAATATAGTCTCCCATCACAAAATTTCCATGTAGCATATATCATATATAATATATGGTGATCATCCTAATATTCGTGATCATTAACCATCACAATCCCTATTTAGAATTTTCATTAACTAATTTGAAACATTAATTCACTATAAAATTAATTGCTTTATCTAATGCATCATGATTCATTAATTTCTATTTACGCAAGTAAACATTATCCCTAATCACTTTCTCATATTTTAATAACCAAAAAATTTAAAACTCAATTTATTATTATTTTAATCTGATTCATTTCATAAAAATGATTAATAATCGTATAATCCATTATGTTTTATAAAACAAAGGTTGAAAATACACTTTTTTAAGTGATTTTATAAAATTACTTCCAAATAATCATTAAGAAATTTAATTTATCATGAAACATTACTGTTAACTAAACATAACTCTATTCATTTTATAGGAAACTATATCATGAATTAATATTTCATATCAAGATCACCAATTATTTTGAAATTAATTTTCATAATTATTACTTTTAAAAATAATTACTCTTTTAGGATATCATCTAAAATATTCAATTCCCCTCACCACTATAATTTTAAAAAGTTGTAACTCATAAATTGGGGTAACTATCTAAGACATGACATAATTTAAAAGATTTTACCAAAATTAGGTCTATGCTTGGTGTGGCCAATATAACCACAAAATGAACCACCTGATAAATGAATAATGACTATGGGTTATAATTGGGGACAACCTACCTTAAGAATAGGATAATACGGTCATTAAATATCAACCATTTTCTAATTATGAATCAGATGATAATGAAAACTATAAATTTCCCTTAAAATAGTGAATATAATCCGAAATAAATAGAACACAACTTTTTATTGAAATAAAACTAAATATAAGGAATATGAGAGATATAATTACCCTATACTCTCAAACACATGTGATTAAAGATAAAACAGACACAAAATAGAGGATTACCACCCAAGGGAATAAAAAATGTATGGTGGAACATGTGAGGGGATACTAGATAAACAGGAGGAGAAAATAGGGTTAATCACATAAAACGTTTGAGGGTAAATTTTCCAACCTCCCCACATTCAATGTGGCACATAGTTTTTTCACACAGTTTACTAAACTATACACTAACCATGTGGGCATCACTATCCAAGACACACCATTCTATATGGTAAGATTTCATGGATAATGATTGAGGAATATCATGTATGTTTTTTGAAGTATCTTATACACCCCCTAATTGATTTTACCACCTTTTTCTCAAGTCTAAGGAACTCTATCTATATTTTAGGATGGAGAGTGAAAGGAAAATTTTCATAAAAAATTCATAAATTATTTTCACTTCATAGATTCAATTTGATTATTTTTATTTGTATTCTTGATCAATCGCCACTATTGATTGGTCTCTCCCTCCATGTGATAAACCTCTTGCATGACCGTCACTATCGTAAAGCATCAAAATATATAGAATATAATTTTAGTGGATTTTATCTATTGTATAATGATTATGGGATCAAAAGATCATGTGAAATTGAAAGGCCTTTCTGAGATAATTATCTTAATTGAAATTTTATATTTTTTAGGGGGATGTGTATATTCTACCTCATTCCATTTTTTATTAAAAACATGAGTTAATTGAGTATGTATTATAATGAATTTCTCATCTCCTAATTCTATCTTGTTAGGAATTTCATTCATGATGTAATCACATTTCCCATCATATTGGTTTTCGACATGATTCCCCATAATTACATTTATTAAAGAAAATAATGTAAAATTTTAGGATGGATAACTTCCAAAATATTATGCATATAAAAGGGAAACTATGATCCTTGGATTGATAAACCATAAATAAATTGTGTTATTTAACCTATGAATTTATAGGTTTGAATCTAATTTATCCATGGAATATTTACTAACATTAATATTTATAGGTTGTTTTTTTCCTTTTATAATGGTGTATAATAGGCATGAAATTAACCAAAGAAAATCCATTAAGACTGTTTATCTAGGTTGTTGTATTAAATCATTTATTATACACTAGGTATAGGATGATTTAATATAAAATATAACCTTTCATAGTAATTATACATAGGTATACCTACTCCATGGTTTCGTCCAATTACTAGTACCCAAACAAGGATTTAGTTTATTTTAAAACCAATAACACTATACTTTAACAAAAATTAGGGATTTGTTTCCATGTTAGTCTTAACCCAATTTCATGTCATTCACATTGTTTTTGTAACCCTAATCCAAAAAAGAACAAGTTTTTTCTCTAATAATAACTATGAAAAGCCTTATCTTTTTTATACATTATACCATGATTGATTACATATAGATAAAAATATTATAAATTGATAATATCAAGGGGCCTAGTTTCTTTGGGAATTTATATATATTGTATATAAAATGAAATAGTGAGACCGATACATTATTTAAAATCTCCATAACATGCCATTAAATTCCATTTGATCTTGAAATAATGTGTGGGATAACCTAGAGATGTAAATATGAAAGGGTAAAGTTATAAACCACAATAATATTATACTAAAAGAATAGATTAAACTAAAGAACTAATTTTGAGTAAAAGTTAATAAAATTGTGACATAAAAAGGTGAGAACCATAATAATTACCATCAAATAATGAAATAATATTATTAAAACACGTCACCGTTGGAATGTACCAACAACATAAAACATGCCATCGTATGAAAAAATCAAAGATAACTATTGAGAAATCATAAGATAATGTTATTTTGATAACCACCTGGGCACTATACATTGTACCATATATGATAAAAACATTCCCCAATACATTGGATGGTTAATTAATTCTAGGTTGACTCATAAATTTTGTATCATATATTTGTATTGGTGTACCACATATGTCAAATACCATAAAAAAGTATTTGATCACATTTAATTTCATCATTTAGGAATTTCAGATCCTTACCTAGAATTCACTAATAAATGATGAATATTTTCATGTATTTTAATACCCTTGAGTTTAAATTGGTATGGGTATTCCTAAAAAAATTGGCATAGAAAATCAAGGTATAATTCTTATAGTCTAAGGGTGTAAATAAAGGGTCATGGAATTGATTAATGAGAGTGAAGGGTGGTATAACATTACTTTCGTGTCATAAGTATATTAAAGGGATGTGTAAAAACAAAATACAATATTAACAATTTTAAATCAAAAGGATAATTAAATAAGGTGATTGAATGGAAAAGAACGGAGAGAGAGGTCCATCACTTCAACACTATAAACTCTTATACAACGGTTATAATGAGAAGGGAATATAGTCTCTAATTCAATGAAAATAAATTTTAATTTGAAGTGATATTTAGAAAAACATTATATTATAATAAATTAAGATTAAAATGACTAAATAAAATGGAAGTACTTTAATAAAGAGGAAAATGAAATAGGATGCTTCTAGAAGATCTAGAGGTGGTTATTAAGAGAATAGAAACACCTTCGGAGGTATTTAGTGAGGAAAATGAAGAGTAAATCAATTATAAATGGGTTTATTTGTGAAGATTAATGGGATTTTGAGTGGGTATTTATATTAAAATTAATCATAATTATTTATTAATTTCTAAACAAAGGTTTTTGAATCTATGTAAAAAGTTAATAAAAAAACAAACCTACCCATGGGTTTTGCCATTGTTTATATAAAAGGGGATATTTTTCCGATATTTTATTAGGTATAGGATCAAACTTATAAAAATATTTTCATTCATGATTATTAATTGATTGATGTTCATAATTAGTATTTTTTAATCCTTAAAATATAATATATGTTTTGAAGGATTTACTATACTTTTGTAAAATTAAACAAATAAATTAAAAAATACATTATTTTAAATTTAGAACTAATTTTTAGTGAAGTATTTATTTTATATAAATAAATAAATAAATTTTGGCCTATTTTTATTTAAAAAAAAATCCATATAATTATACTGGATTTAATTTTTACCCCAAACATTGACTATCTCAAAAAATTATGAAAAAATCACGATTGGATAATTTGAAAATTATGATATAAAATGGAAATTTATTTAACCAAACTAATTTACTAAATATTGTAATTTTTTATTTTAAATAAAAAACCTTATTTATTGAAAAATACTAGTATTCACGACATTGATGATATTCTGACGTTTAATAAAATTAAATGGGACTAAATTAAATTATATTATCCTTTATATTTATAAAATATAATTTAATAAGTCCATTTCATTATGCTATAATTTATTATAAAACTCATGGGTTTATCAATAAGATAGTTTTAATTGAAACAAAATAATTCCCAAAAATTGATTTTTGATTTCTTTGTATCATAATCATGTTTTTATTAATCTTTTTATATAATCATGTATATGTAAATATATTGAAATTGATGAAAATGAATTAATATAATTAGTTTTTATTAAAAAAAATATTAAAAAAAATCATAATACTATGGCCTATATATACAACCCCTTATTACACCATCGTGTAACCTAAGGGTAAGGTGTGTGGTATTAGTACTTTCTATGGGGGGGGTTTGGAAACATTGTGTAGGTGGTGATCTCCATAACCGGAATCATTTACCATATGGGGGTTCTATCGAGCTTTGCAGGTAAATTTTGGCTTGGGTTTTTTCAATACATAATCAAATGATGTAATCTCCCTTAGAAGATCTAAAAATTAAGATTTATAGGGTATGATCCTACTTATCTAGCAAATCACTTATACCTTCTATTTCAATTTGATTTTATTATAACTTTTAAAATATTATAATCCTAACAGTTAGTATAGAATGAGTATATTTATATTGGTTATGATGATTAATGGTCTTTTAATCTCGGCAGTCAAATTATTCTATATTTTATAATGGTTTAAAATATAAAATCAAAAATTACATGGATTTTATATAACAAAAATACTTATTGAAGAATTTATTCATTCAGAAAATAATTTCATTTATAAAAGTTTGGGTCATTATAATTTATGTAAAATCCCCCCAAAAGAACTATTATTCATATGAAATCACATATAAAGAAACCCACATCCTTAAATCATCTGCATGACATCCACATTTATTGTCAGTCCAACATAAACGAACCTGACTAAAGAATAGGGGGTTAATAAATCTGTACACTATTCCCCTCTAATCAAATGATTCCACTCTATTCCAAATCATGTCACACTATGCCGAATATTCAACTTATTATATCTCCTCCTAGCACAAATATCATTAAAAATATAATTAATACTTGTAAAATTATATGCACCCTATGAAAATTCTATAAAATAATATCTTAATTAGACACCATGAATAGTATGAACCCCTAGCCTTGCAGATGAGATACAGTAACTTAGACTATTAACCCACTAGTTGGTTCAAGATATTCCTATTTGTTTATGAGAATGATGGATTATTGAATATTTTCTATAGACTATCATGAACATAACAATATCATGATAAAGAAAAAAAAATATCCCCAACACAATAATTCACCCAATGGGATCCCACCTATGCAATTAGTACATAGATTTTTCCACGCCATGGCCACCACCAATAGGTCAAGGCCTAGCAATAAAGACCAAGAATAAAAATATCTTATATTGGTTGTCTTAACCTATGAACATGTTACATCCACAAAACACCATTATATTATATTTATAATAATAAAATACTGTTTAAAAAATCAATTATATTATATAATGTATGTGAATATAACAATTTTATGTTTCTATTATATGATTCACCACTAATAAATAAGGGAAAAGTTAATTGAAAACATAAAACCCTATAAAACCATTTCATTGAAACTAAAATCAAGTGATACTAAAAATGAAAATTTGTACCATATGGTGCTGAATTTTATATTAATTAATTTCATTATGTGCTTGATAAATAACACTAAGGAACAATCATAAGGATGTTCTATCTGATGTATACCCACTAAGTGTACTAAATCACCCAAACACATTGGGAAATATATTATAATTCCTCATTATATAATAGTATCTCATAGGAAAATAATAAAGGAATATAATATATTCTAGTGCATAATATTATCTTCCAATTATCACTTTAACAGATCACACACACATTTCCTTTGGTTGGGAACTGTTTATTTAGGATATATGGATTCTACCTAAGCTATGAATTTACTCATAAATTTCATAAATATACTAGTAAAGCCTTTAGTTACATCCCATTTTACAATTAGACAAAAAAACATGTCCCCACTTCCCATATTAAGAAATAATTAATTAATGATATTCAAATGCAGAGTAGATTCTATGACTTTTGATAAATTGTAGTGGTGCCAAATGATTTAAACCATTTGACTCATTATAACTCAACCATGTTATTCAATATGTCATATACATGTAGTCTATATACGATATCTTAATATCATAAGTTATTATAAACCCTAAATCTTATATATAATCTACATTTTTATATGGTGTTTCATACATTACAACACACCATATCATACACAATAATACATGGATTTACAGAATATTCCTTCTAATCTCACACCTGAACTAAATCCTAAAATATGTTCATTTTAATTCACTTTATATTTAATATTATACAATAAATTATTATACAAACCTACTATTTTAAAATAATATTATGTTCAATAGTGTATACATTACACAACATCGAGCCTAAATGAACACTAGATTATTATTATTTAAATATGGCTATTATAATCCTACCATTAAATTATTGGTTATGAATAGTATTAACTGAATTATGAAATATATATATATATTACTTACCAAATACAAATTCATTGATTGATTCTTAGTAAATAAGTACTCAGTTTTGATAAATGTTAATTTATGTTTCATAAATATGTTTCCTTCAAAAACAATTTTATTTATTTTGTTGGAGGAAATATTATAGTTAATTTATAGAAATTTTAGAAATTTTATAAATAATATCAATTTTAAATAATAATATTAAAATATCCTTATGGTGTTTTTTTATTTTTCTGAAAAGATTGATTTTCTTGTGAATAGTGAAAAAGAAAATTTTTTATTCAAAACTCTTTTTTTGATTCAAATATTTACAATGATTAATTTTTTAAATGGTTTAAATGTAAAATTTCTTCTCTAATATTATTTATAATCCAATTATGTTCATTGTATCCCATTTAGGGTTGAATTTTATATAAAATCTTTTTTTGCTTAAAATGCATTTTTCTAAAAAACTGCTTTTTATTAAGATTTTCCTTTTAAATATAGAGTAAATTCTTACACCTATTTAAATTTAATATTAAATAATTTATCCAATAATTTTAATCATGAGTGTAAAATATTGTAATTATTTTCCATTAATTTTTAGTCCTTTAGATTAGTATTGTTATATTTATTACCATGGTAAATGGTAAATCAGATAATAAATGATAAAAATAAAGTGATAATGACTAAAAATGACATGAAAACATGAATAAATATTATTGTATTATTTAGTATCATCCATAATCATACATTATTTTTTATATTACCATTTTACATTTGGATGAGATTTTGGCCATCATTACATTTTTTTAAAGAAAGGTAAAAAATGTGACGATTGTGTTTATTAACTATAATATTATTAACATAGGTATAACCATAGTATATGTTCAGTTATAAATTAAAATTTTAAATAAAATTGAATTATCGTTTTCATGGTAATTTATTATATATTTTTTAGGATTATATAATTTCCTCAAATGCTTACACAACGCTGTCATAATACATATTTAATAAATAAAAATGAAATAAGTGATTTTTAAATCAATAAAGTGGTTTAATATGATACAAATATTTTAAAACTGAATTATATAGATAAAACATAAATTTCATATAGTTTTTTATTCATTTTATTCAAATTAATTACTTATCTTGATGTAATTAAATTCAATCTTAATAAATAGTTCTAAATTTGACATTATTGATATTTTCTGAAAATAATATTTTATTAAATGATTAGAAATTAATAAAAAGATTATATTTCGTCAAATGAATATTATATTTTTAATTACAACAACTATGGTCTATTTATGGTTAGTTTTTCATTTTATAGTAACATTATTGACCCTAATAGGGTAGACCGTTTTAATACTATAGTTTTGGAAAAAAGGGTTAATAAGGAGGGGGGTTAAAACTACATTATAAGAGTTAAAACATACAGAAAACATGTTAAAATTTTACTAGATAAAGATATTTCTACTCATCCTTAATAAATAATATAACATTACCCAATTTTACTCATTTTCATATTAAATGTACTTTATATTAATTTCATATTCTAATAAATTCCAAGAGTGCCCCTCGCATCAATTACAAAGGGGGACATCTTAACTTATTAATTTACACCAAATTGATTCATATTGATCTAAGAAACTTCACATTACACTAATAAAAATCCATAATATTTTGGTGGGGTTTTTTCCCTTCCAAAATAGCAACTCTTGGTCTCGCTAATGATATCAAAAGGGAGTTCACTGAATAAGAGGTAATCATTATTACTGACCCTTTTATGTTTATTTCTTCTTCTACATCAACTTATTTTATTTTACATATCATAAAATGATAAATAAAATATTATATATATACTCATATATAATTATAAATATGGGAGAACCATATTCTAACTCTTTTCCACCATACTAAGAGTGAAAAGATCGCGTGTTAATAATAATGACTTACCTTCTCTATATATTAATGTAATTCGTTTTTCACCACTAATTTACTTGTATGGTTATAAATATGAAACTAAGTAGTATATATTATAATTAGTATTCAATTAAATCTCTAAAATTAGAATATTTAACCGAACGGTTTACCTTCTTACCTGTTGTGAAACGATTGCGTCGTTCATGCGCACATATAGACTACCTCTTCCATGAATCATTTTGATTCTATTATCATTTATATTTTACATGGATAGTAAAATAAGGATATTTATTGAATATATGTTACATATATTAAATAATAATTAATATTTTAGGTACAAGTTTATTTTAAATTATTTTTTCCATCCACTGAAAAATTAAAATAGTGTTTAAGCATAAATATGGAATATCATCTTCATGAATGGTTTAACTACTTTTCCTATCCCTATCATTATCTTTGAAAATAAATATCAATATATTAAATATATATAATATTTAAAAAATTAATAATATTCCAGTGATTATTTATAATTGATCAAATTCTATGGACCAAAACTACCAAGCCACAAAATACATGAAAAACGAGGTAATTTTTATCTGAAATAATAAATTCTAATAACGAATTTTTAATAAATGGGTGATAAAACATTATAAGTAGGAAATAAATACTCTTATAAATATGAATATGGTTCTAGAATTTATTTATAATAAATATATATTTACTATAAGAAATATTATAACACATTTAAGGTAGTCAGACTTGAGGTAAGGGTTTCTCATATCAGTTTTATATCTATGAGACATATGTCATATTAAAAAAATATTTATTTATTTGTGGTGAATATACTTTCCATATGATATATTGTATTGTGAATCTAATTTTATCTATTTAACTTAATTTTTAATTTGACATTTTTTCTTTAATGGGGAATACTATTCAAAAAAAACTCGAGTGGTAAGGGTTTATTACACAGTCTCATCGTTATTCATTATAGTTTATTTTTAAGCCTCTACCAAGGAATATTTATTTTCCAAGTCCATTTTTTCTAAAAACGTTTTAAAAAACATTTTATCATTTAACTTATTGTTTTTATAGTAATAATTACCCATGTTTTAATTATTAAAAAATGTTTTAAATGGAATCCTCCTATCATTTTCTAAACGAAGTACTTTTTGACTTTTCATAGAAAATTGTGAAAGGATATTTTTTTTCTTATATAGAATAAATATAATTTCCCACCATCCTGGAAGATAAATTATTTTAATACGATGTTATATCTTTACTATTTTATTTTTAATTAAAATAATTTATTTATTACAGAAACTTTTTTATATTTAAAAAAGTGATTTTTCAAAGTGAAATGTTTATTTTCCTCAAGAATGTTTTATAATTGTATAATAATGGAAATTTTATTCATCAATATTATAAACCCATATTATAACTATAATCCTCTAGTAATATGTTTTAATGATATCATATTTATTGTTTCTTCAAATGGTTTACAATCTATTTGACACGGGATTTACTATTCTAATATCATTCACAATATTAATCTGGATGGTTTATGATTATGTCTATTTATTATGGAAATTCTAATAATTTCATATTTTAGTTTCAAAAAAAATATTGACTTCATCTAACCCCATTCATATAAGAAATTCATAGGACATAGTATGTGAACGTTGGGGCCCACTATAGCACCTTGATGCATTAGTTTATCTAATGAGATGAACTAGATTGGTTTTTTGTAGAGACCTTACACATTTGTGCAGATTTTATAGGACAAGTACATGATTTTATTTTCATATTTTTTGGATGAGGCCTCAATGATATGTTTTAGATGTATAACAATATGAAATCCATCATTATGAAATCAAATACTGATGACAATGTGATTATTTAATTAGTTACAATATTCATGGAAAAGTATCAACATCATGGGATTGTTTATGTCACTTATTTCATCATACTTTATTCCTAAAATATTAGGCTCAATTTATTGTTTAAATAGAATTCTTATTATTTATTTATCATTCCATATTATTTATTCTTATATATTTCCAATATCTTTCTTCAAATGAATACCCTTATTGAGAATATGATCTTACCCCTTTCATAGGTTTAATTTTCATCAAAATTCTAAGAAGTTATTTGTGATTGTTATTTTGGGATATGGTAAGGGGAATAATGTAACTCTCAAAGAATATTTTTTCATTATTTTTTGTACGAAACATTTAATGTGAATTTCATGTATGTATCTAGTTTACCAATAATAATTAACAATTTATTCATTTGTTATGTGAATACATTTATATAGTTCCAATAATGAAAAGTAACCACTGATTATAGGCTACAGAGGTTAGGGCCTTTACAATATGTATAATAGGAAGTTTAGTAAATTCATTTGGAACTAGATTTTGGAAAAAAAATATACTATGGAATATAACCTTATGACATGGATTGAGGATAAGTCTAAATATTGGATAACATATTATATATTTGGTAATGTCCATGGGAAGCCTCCATAAAACCTAAGGACTTAAAGATTAAGAAGACGATGTCATGATTTAGACATCCTTTGAATAAAATTTTATGATTACTTGATAGCTTATTTGGACTATTGTAGATTGATTCTTAGACTTTTCATTATGGTTTTAGTTAATCGATGAAAGTATGAGGAATCATGTTAATAATAAACATGATGGACAATTAAATGGGTATGAGCAACCAAATATGGATGACGATTGGATAGAAATGTATTTTGATTATGCCTAATTAGATATCATAATATATAATTAACAACATAAAATTTCCTGAGATTCTTAAAACATCAATTCATAAGAAAATCAAAATTTATTCGAGATCATGTTGAAATGATCATAGATGATTGAAAGTTTAATTTTTTCATCAATAATATGGGATGAAGGACCTAGTATAATATCTCAAATTAAGGGGAATATGTTTTCTAGGTGGATATAAAGGACATATATTAACAAATTTCTATGTACTTCAATGTCTTGTATGTGGGGAATAGGGAAATTATCTGTTTCAATGCCCTAAAATATGGCATACACCCTAGTCAAAATAAAGATCGGAACTACAAAAATTATTGAAATCAATGTTTTGAAGTATTTGTATTGTTGAATTAATTTTTTTGTTTTAATTCCAGTTAATGGAATCACGGGACATTAATTTATTTCTTTACAATAGTTTTTATTTATGTATTTGAAAGTATATATTTAATTGTACTGATCATAAATATAATTAATTTATTCATAAGGTAATATGTTATGGAATTACCTGAATGAGGGACTGATTACCCATAATATGTGTGTGATATTAGGATAAACCTAATGTGTCTTAAAATAATAAATCTATGGTTGGTCATAATTTAAAAGTCACATATATCCCTTTTTTGTTTTATGTGGTTGGAGATTAATATGATATTTTGGAAGTCATTTATGGGAATACAACCCTTCAATTTAATCTATGTTTTATTGAGAAGTTTATTTAGGGAAAATGATTTTATATTTTATTGATAAACATTTAATGTTACTCATAATGTAACATCCATCCTCCTCATTGTCTTGAGACGGCAGTTGAATGTTACTCGGCCTTAAGAAGTATCCCCATGATTCAAAAGGGTGGAAATAAATTCCATGTTCTTCATTTATAATTGGGAGAAAATGTGACCATTGAAAATAAAACATCCAACCAAACATAACATAACAAATAAACTACTAAATGATTCCTGATAACAATTAAAGAAAAATCAAACATTTAATTTATATTAAAACCAACCAAACAGTACCATAGTGGAGGACTACAAGACAACCAAGCACTCAACAGATGACCAAACTCTCAAAACTCAAACGAATCCAATTAATTTGTAATGATCCACATGCTCCATGATCCAACTCCACCAACATACCATGTATCAATAAGTAATTCTAAATATGTGTGACACTTTTCCATTTCCCATGTCCTGATAAAGGATATATACAAAAGCTCTAAAGTTCCAATGTAGGGATGAGTAATGAATCAAAGTATATTTTCTCCAATGCCTTCCCTAGTCAGGCCACAAGGATTGAACACATTAGAAACATTTATACACAATAGTTTACACAAAAAAATTAAAAAACATTATAACTTAATATAAAAAAGGTCCAAATAATCCATTTCCTCAAAACCACACATGTTCCAATGAAAAAAAATCAAAAAATACTTTAAACCAATTCATATGTTCCATTTTGGAAATACCATTCCATTCCACTTATCCAAACAACCATACATTTGTTCTCCATTATTATTGTTCCATACTCATGAGTGGTTTCTCTTCAATCTACCGGGTCATAACAAGGTAATTATATCCCATGTCCCATTACACCTCTGGCACTAAGCACAAGGTCATATTTCTACCATGCCCCATAAATAAAAATGTGAACACAAACACCAAGTATACTGAAAAACCATTCCAATACCAAAATTCCATACATTAAAATACAAAAAACATTTTAATAAGGAACTTTTTTATTGAAAAACATTTTAAATTTATTGAACCTCACTACCAATTTAAATTCCCATTTTAAAATCATTTATCAAAGAACATTCCAATGAAATTCCACAATTTCACATTATAACCCAAAACATCACAAAAGAAGGTTTCAAACATGCTTTCCACGCTAATTTAACAATATATTTCAAGTAATTAAGTCAATTATAAACTAAGACAATCATTTCTAGAAGTGGAGTTTTGGAGAAAATGATAAAAGGCTCTTTAAAAACAACGAAAACATGTATAATCTATGAAACTCCACCTTATATCTCCTCCACTATCCACAAAAAGACCAAATCTAAAAATATTTTTCGTCCAAAACCCTTGATAAACCCACAGTGGGTGTATATCTAAGAAAATGAGAAAAAATTGTAATTAGAACAAAGATTAATCACCATGAACTACTAAGAATGAAGGCATACTAAATGAATCAAACTTCAACACACCAAGGAATTACTATGAATTGCATCAAATTTGATTGGGAGAGGTTATACAACTATTAAGAGGGTAAAATCCCAAGTTAGTATAGTTTGGGGGGAAAATGAATCCTCCGTAGCCGAAAACATGTTAGATCCACAATTTAAGGATTTGTCTTTTGACTCATTCATGGTTTAATAACACAGTTAGGAAAACCATGCATTATATATGTTTTTACCACTACTTTTAGGTAGACCTCACATTGTTGGCTCGCATGGTAACCAAACCATGAGCCAACCATGCCAAAACTGACTTTCCCAAAATTTTACAACACAACACGTTTTCTCCAAAACTTTTATGGGGTTTGGAGAAACCATGCATAAAATTTGTGACTTACCTTTAACCCATGATTTAATGTGGATGGTTTCATATAGGTGGTTCATAGTTTCCCCAAACCTTGATGTAACACAATTCATAAGCCCTAAAAATAGTCCAATAGTTCTCCAAACTCTCCAAAACCTCACCCATATACATTACATAGTGAAAAATCATAATGAAAGGGTTACTTACTAGAAACCTGGGATGTTATATTCTCCCATCCATTGGTCTTTCCATCCTTCAAAATTAGAAAATGATCACTGATCTAAAAGAGTTCCATCCATTTCTCTATCATATCATTCTCAGGTTTCCATGTCTCCTCCTAAATCTAACTATGTCACCACAAAACCATCACTATATCTATTATTTTTCCATGATATACTTTATATTTAGTATCCACGATACACATTGGATTGTATCCCAAAGTACCATTTGGAACAATTTCATCATGGCCCATTTAATCACACGGTGAGGATCAGGCTGAAAATTTTCCTACTGAGATAATTGTAACACATTATGCACTTCACTAAACAACTGTGGTAAAGCCAATCGATATGAAACCTCCCCAAACCATTTGAATTTCACAAAAGGTCCTATGTATCAAAGATATAACTTTACCTACTACCCAAAATGATGATTTCCAAGCCTTAGAGAGATCCTCAAAAACACATGATCACTCACTGTGAATGAAAACACTCATCAATGATGATCTTCATAATATTTCCGATGACTCTGAGCCATATCCATTAATTTTCTGATTAACTAAATATTCTCCATTATTTCATGTCAATGGTTATCCAAACAAGTTAATTTTCACCTATTTCCACCCAAAAATTTGGATAATGAAAAGGACACTCATACAAAGCTTCAAAAAGAGACAAATGTATTGAGGCCTAATAGATGTTGATATTTTGGAACTCCCCTAATAGAACATTCTCTTCCCAAGAGCCACCAAAATCCATTACACAAGCCTAGAACATGTATTCCAACATTTGATTCATACATTCAGATTCGTTGTCCATCTGAGGATGATACACCATACTCTTAGTCAACTGAGTCCTAAGGGCTATTATTCCAGATTTAAATAAATGATACGTCAACTACATATTTCTATCTGATATGATCTAAATTTATATTCCGTGGTTCATTATTACTTATATTATAAATATTTTTGTTAGATCCTCCACCATCTGAGCTTCACGAATTGGATTAAAATGGGTCAACTTTATAAGTTGATCCACTATCACCCAAATGACACTGTGTTTCCGAACCATTCTTCAGAGAGCTATAACCAAATACAGAGAAATTAGCTCCCATTTTAACACTAGAATAGTTGAATACTATAACATAACTACTAGTAGTGTATTCTCTACTCTAACATTCTGACAAGTTAATCATATTAAAACAAACTCTTCCACCTTTATTTTCCAGCCACCCAACCAAAATTGTTCTTTCAATAACTTATATATCTCTTGTATTCCTAGATGAACAACCCATCAAAAATGGTGTGTATCATGAATATGTTATTCTTGCAAGACATAGGTATGAAAATTCAATTTTTGAACCACAACACATAACTGTCATCCATTATTCAACCCTAAATGGTCTCCCCACCATTCAGTTTTGAACTTATCACAACACATTTTGAATCGGATGTATGTGCCTCTTTAACTATCTTCACCAAATATGAAGTAAAAGATACCAGAAAGAAAACTACAACATCACCTCTGTATTTAAATTCTAAACACAAGTTAGCCAGGACTGACTTCAACTACTACTCATCAATGGCCTCTTTTTCCAACTAAGTAGACGAATTCCTGGTTAATTCATCGGCCACCATATTTAAATTCTCTAGTGTATACATTAAGTCAAATTAAAAAAATATTAGATACTCCATCCATATCATTTTTCTCATATTCCAATCCATTTGCGATAAAATATGTTTCTGTCTCTTATGATCCGGGGACAAAGAAAATTTCTCAATAAAGAGATAATGACAGCAAGTCATTAAAGAATGGATGACGACAGCTAACACCAAAACATGTATTGGGTAATTATTCTCCTCAAAATAAACTTCCTTGACCCATAAGAAACTAGATGGTTCCCTTTTATGATAACAAACCCCATCCAAGACCCTAATTCATTACAATAAACCACTTACCAATGCAATGATTCCCAAAAAATCAAGATCGTTACAGATGTAGGGTAAAACATTCACTCTTGAAATGACTTCTGAGATTCCTCATTCCATTGGAATGTAATATTATTATATTTCAAATCTATCATAGGTGAGTCTAGTGGAAAGAAGTTACAAAAAGGCATTGTTATTAACCAGCTAGACAAAGAAAACTGTGTATCTCAAAGACATTATTTGGTGGTTTCTATGAGACAACAACTTCTATCTTCTTTGAATCTACTCAAATAGCTCATTCAGAAATTACATGGACAATATAAAATACCAATTATTTCAAAATACCTCACATTTATTGTTTGGAATAAAACTGGTAGTCCCTCATAGTTCCTAACATTGCCACTAAGTTTTTCCCATGCTCATCCCTTGCCTTTGAATACACTAGTATGTAGTCTACAAAAACCCCAAAATATCAAGATATTATTAAAATATTTGATTTTTAATTCTATGATGTCTCTTGATTAATTCCTAGGACCAAAAGGCATTACCATATATTCATAATGGCCATATATGCTTCTGAAAGCTGTCTTCAGAATATCCTCCTTTCAAACTCGCAATTGGTCATATCCAAATCACAAGTCAATATTAGAAAACCAGAGATTTACCCACAATTTAACAAATATATCATTAAAAATTGGAAGTTAATAACTATTAGTTATTACAAATTATTTATGCTTATGAAAATGGACACAAAGTTGAAGAGCTCAACCGGCTTTCTTAATAAAAAAGACTAGTGATGCCTATGGTGACATGCCCGGACGGATGAACCATTTTCTTTATAAATATTAGAACTACACATTCAATTACCTTAATTATATATGATCCATTAGATATTACATAATTGAGATATTACTAGTCCCCAGGAGGAGATCAAATGTAAACTCCATTTCCCTTATAGGGGTTACCATAATAAGTTTTCCGTAGAATCATCATTAAATTGATCCACCAATAATGGAAAACTATTTTTGGAATCCATTACATATATTGAAAAGATAATGTTTCCAACTAATATGAGATCATTCCAACTAATAGTTCCAAAATCCCATATCACATATTATCACATTCTATTATCCTTTATAGAGATGCTCAACACCATCCTATGTCTCTAAACTAACTGTTATATTGTAATAGTTGATGTGAGCCACAAATATTGTAAAACAATCCATACCATGTATTATATAAAATATATTCATCTCTAGCATAGAGAAATCCCATTGCAATTCAGCTCCATCAATGGTTATAAAACATGATCTACACACAACAACTCAACATTCACTTTCACTAAGAGGGGTTTTTTGTTTTATCATAGAGGGATAGTATCGAGTTTTAAACTCAAAAAATCAGCAGCATGAGAAGAATTAAAGGAATGTGATTCCCAAATATCAAACAAAACATTCATAATTTTAGATTTCAAAAAAAATGTGCCTTTCACCATAGATGGTCTAGCCTGGTCATCCACAATCACTTGATCAACTCTATATAATCACTTTGTCATAATTTTGTTTTCATTTTATCCTTGTTGAGATTGACCTGCTTGATGATTCTTGGTATTCCTATAATAATCTTGGATGGCTTTATTATATTGATGATATTTATTCTAGTTCCCCATCCTATGGAATAATATGATTCTTAGGACACATGTTGAGTTTACAGAGCATCTGAATTCAGATAACTAGGATAATAGCACTAAGTATGCTCTGTAATTTTGTAATTGTGGATTGATCTCAGCGGTTTAGTACACTTTCTCTTGATGTGACTCAATGACCCACACTGAAAACATACAGTCTTGGTCTTGGGTCTTCGAGGATGGTTACTTAATCATGCGGCTTGATTATGATGGGATCTACCACCTTGAGAATAGGTGTCCCTCTTCCTATTTCTCTTAATGATATATTTCTCACCTCCTCTCTTGAATAAAATCATACTTCCTCTACTTGGATTTTTATTAGTGACACATATCCTGAAAAGCTTATCTGGTTAGAGTGCGGACTCAATGATTTTAAAATCATGGGTGATGCTTTGGACCAATGGTTGGGTCACTTGTGGATCAGGTGCAACCATATTCTCAATGAACTCTTTTGATTGGCTCCTATGATGGCTATTGTGTTCCATTTTCTAGAAATACAACAAATCCCCTAAGTATCACCTTCTATGAATGGAATTTTTTACATTTCAAATTCAATGTAATTAACTATAACAACATTTAATCCCAAATCAATATTGTTTCAAAGTCAACCATTTCTTAAAAATGTATAATTTCTTTTGAAGATCATACTATTTTCAAAACATCACAATCATGCCATTTTTCAAAATATTTCATTTAAAAAGAAATCACATTGCACCAAATCAGAAAGAATTACTAAAAATTAAATATGCACTCCTTGTGGGAATTCATTTTTGTCTTATGCATCTCATGCTCATATCACTAGCTAAATCATTGAAAATGGGATTTCAATCCTATAAGGGTCTCTAAAATACTTATGTACCCAAATCCCTAGTTACACGATGTTCACTATAAAGAGGTTATCTACATATTTTATTTCTCTACAGTTCTTGTCCCAACAATCCAACTCATTTATTTGATCCCAACTTAAGGAATATACCATAATAAATTTCTACTAAAGGACCAAGTAAACTGATGACTACTTGTTCAAAAAATGGATAACCAAGATGATACCACTTGTAATGTCCCACCTTCCCCACATTGGCTTGAGAAGGTGGAGGAAAGTTACTATGCCATAAATGACATCCCCAAGACACCAAAGGCTAGAAATAAATTCCGAGGTCTTTATTTATAATTGGGGAATGATTTTCCCTTTGAAATTAAAACAACCAACCAGACATACCATAACTAGTAAACTACTGTATGATGCATGATAAAAATGAAATACCACTCAATCATTTCATTTATATCAATGCCAAAAAAGATTTTCATAGTGGAATGATACAAAACAAACAAGTACACTGTTGAAGGAAAAACTATCAAAACTCAAAGACAACTAAATAATGTCAAAATATGTACATGCTCCCTTCTCTAAATCCACCAACATCCCAAGTATTAAAAAGTATTAATAAAGATATGTCATAATTTACCTTTCCTTATATATCAGAAAACAATATATACAAAATCACCAAAGCTCCAAATGATGGGTGAGTAATGAAACCGAGTTGATTTTCCCAAATTAATTCCTTACTCATGACACTACGATAGAACATGTTAGAAAAAATTATATAAATGATTTTATATAATAAAAATTCTAAAATAGTTTATAAATAAATATAAATAAGTTCTAAAGAATATGTTTTCTCGTAAGATCAAAATTTCGAAGGAAAACAACCAAACAATAAATTAAACCATTTCAGATGTTCTATTTACGCATAACTATTTCATTTTACTTATTTAAACTACCAACTAAGAACACTTTGTTATGGTGGTTCTATACTCATGAGTAGTTTTTTGTCAATATTCCAAGTTATCATAGGGTAATTATATCCCATTTTCCATTACATCTTTTGAACTAAGCAGATAGACATATGTTAACCAAGCCTCATAAATGAAAATATGAACATACACACACACACACTATGCCAAAAAAATTCCAATACCAACATACCAAAAATTTCAATGTCACAAAATTTCAATAAAACTACCTTTTTATTGAAATCCTTTTCCCATAAATTGATTCTAGATACCGTTTTAAAATCACTATTTTAAAATAATTTATCTAGGCGCATTCTATATAAATTCTACAATTTTACTAAAAATCCCAAACCATCAATAAACAGGGTTTCAAATATGCTTTGTAGACTAATTTTAAAGAAAATTCATCAAATTAAATAAATTTTAAATTAAAACAATTATTTCTAGAAAAAGGTGCCGAATTTCAATCCATATTCCTCAAGAGTTTTCATGAAAATGATAAACGACACATTATAACAAACAAAACCGGTGTTAAACCTTCAAACCCCTCTATAGATCTCTTCCCCTATAAATAAAAATGAAAAAATATAAACATATTTGGAATCAAAACCCCTAGATCTACTCGCAACATGGTTAGATATATGAAACAGAGAGAAAGGGTGAATTATATATAAGAAAACATGTTAATAACTTCCACGAATCAAGGATTACTACAAAAATCGAACATCAACGCACCAAGGAACAACTATAGATTACTTACAATTCAATGAGGATAGGTTATCCAACCATTGAGATGGAAAATACACTATTTTAGGTTTATTTTAGGATAAATTAATCCTTTAAAGGTGAAAACATGTTAGATCCCCAATTTAAGGATCTAACTTTTGACATGTGTATGTTTTAATTGCATAATTAGTAAAACCATGTGATAATTGTGCTCATGCCTCTTCTTCAAGGGATACATCACACGATTGGCTCACATAGTTACCAAACCATGAACCACTCATGAACCATCTCCATGTCCAACAAATGAACAAGACATAATTGTTTTTCCAAGTATTCCGCACAGTTTAGACAAACTCTGTGTAGCCCATGCACCTTAACATTAGCCCATGTTTCCCTGTGCACAGTTTCCTATATGTGATTCATGGTTTTCCCAAACCAAGAACCTAATAAAATCCAAAAAGCACTCTAAATGTTCTCCAATATCTCCCAAACATCACTCATACACTCTATGTAGTAAAAATAAAAATTTAAGGGGTTACATACTTGAAAACAGGGATGATACACATAAAATTTTGGAAAATTTTGTTATGTGGATAAGTAATTTATGGATTATTAATAGAAAAGAGTGAGATATTTTGGAGAATATATCTTATAGAAAACCATAGCAGTTAAAATAATTTATTTGAAGAGTTGTTTTATTTTTTATCATGCTTGTCATATTTTTTGGAATTTTATATTTTTAGAAATATGATAGCATGAATACCAAGTGATGACCTATCAAATCCAGAATGATTGTGGGGTTTGAACCCACATCTTAATGGATAAAAGGGTAAATTATATACCAATAGCCAATATGATGTCTTAGTTAGTATTAAATAGTTCAATTTTACTTAAATGATTTTAAATAAAAATAATAAGTTTATTTTGGGATGTATATTATAGGATAAAAAATTTGAAATATTTTTTTTTTTGGATTTTGATGTGATTAATTATATTAAATAAGAAAATTCCTTCTGTTTAAGTATATGTGAACTTTATGTTTAACATAAAGTATTCCTTGAGAAGAATTATATTATGTTTTTGGAATTGAAAACTAGAGTATGAATAAACTTTGAGGTTAAAAAATCATTAATATTTACGTTATTTCTATTATATAGGATATATGGAATAATGATAATGTTAATTGTGATTCCAGTTAATAGTATATGTGATCATGGTATTCAAATATTTGGAATGTAATATTATAAACTACTTTATTTTTTTAGTGATAAATTTTTAATCAATTTTTTTGGGTTTTTAATATGGGCAATAATATTTTAGGGGAGACTTAAGGGTAACAACTTATGGAATGGAATATTTTGAACATTGGATGTTATTTTTTGAGGTTAAAATATGATTTATCATGTTTTATAACTTTTTCAAACCGTTTTAAAAAATTTATATTTTCCAATTTTGAAGGAATGACTTATGGATTTTTTGGATTCATGAAATATGATTCATGAATAAAAAATCCATCTCAAATATCCATATCCTAGCATAAAAAGTGAAGTTGAAATAGATCAAAGAACATCTAAAGGATTTTATTATGTTTATGACATGAAAAAAAAGATCAATTAAGTTTACATTATTGATTTCATTATGTGGATAGTAAAATAATCCCATGACTTTAGGAAAAATACATTGAAATAAAAAAAATTACCCCTTTAAATTTATTACAATGAAATTAATGGCCTTTTATTTCATAAAAAAATTACAGTTTTGTGATGGTAACCATTCTCTTAAACATATTATCTACCACAATTTATTAATCATTGGGAATTATTTTTTATTCCATTTCAATAATTTCAATTCCCACCAATTTTATCCAATTTTAAAACATAGTTTTTTGATGAACTTTGTATTCCCCTTTTCCAAATTTTTAGTGGAACTTTTATTAACCCTTTTTATGATGTGGGTTCTCCAAATAGTAATTTTCAAATGACAGACCCATGATTACCAATCATAAGTTCTAATTATGAGGATCAAATTTATTTAAATATATAATAATTTAACACCCCGAGGATTTTAAAATAACATAATGTTTGATAGTATATACAACACACAACACTAACCCTAAACACACCACAAAATATTATTATTTAAAAATGTCCATTATTACCTAGTCATTAAAAATCAGATTATGAATTTTATTAACAAATTTATTTTATATGAATAAATTTATTACATAATAAAAATTCATTTATGAATTCCTTGAAAAGAAGTATTCAATTTTTAGAAAATTTATTTATTATTTAATATTTTTTCATCAAAAATGATTTTATTCTTTTCCAGGAGAAAATATTATAATTATATGTTGGAAAATATTAAAATTTTAAAAATACTATCATTTCTGAAATCAAAATATCAAAATCATCTTCTAGTGGATTTTTTTGGATTTTCTCGAAAAGAATGATTTTCTAGTGAATAGTGAAAAAAACAATTTTTATGAAAAACTGAATTTTTGATATAACCATTTTCAAGATTTCATATTATTTTGAAATTGACTCAAATTAAATATTTTCAATAATTTTATTAATAATCCAATTATTTCCATTGTAATGAATTAGTTTTTAAATTTAGTATAAAATCATTTTTATACATAAAAGTCGTTTTTTTCTGAAAAATTATTCTGCATTGTGTTTTTAATATTAATATTATATTAATTTATTCTAATTACTAAATTTGAAGTTAAAATAATGGATCCCAAATTTGGAATTAGGTGGTACAAATTTTTTTAGTTAATACCTTTAAATTTTGGACCTTATGAATAGTGACCATAGTAATTTTTTTACCACGATAAATGGTAAATAGAATAATTATAGTTAAAAATAAAATTAAAAGGAAAAAATACAACCATAATATTTTCCTTAATTTTATTGGATTTTAAATTTTATAAATAATCATCCATGATTTTAATATTCCATGTTTTTTTCATTTTATGGAGATTATGACTATTAAAATATTTTGTATAATGGAAATTCAAAAATGTAACACTCGTGTTTTTTAAAACTATTTTATTTTTAACATATGGATAACCAGAGAATATGTTCAATTATAAATACTAATTTTAACTATAAATGATTTATCTTAGTCATGTTAATTTATTATCAATTCTTGGAAAGAAATAATTACCTTAAATTCTTACAGAACACAAATGCATTAATTATTTAATTAATTAAAAAATAAAATAAATAATATATAAATCATTAAACGATGTATTATTTAAAATAATTATTCTAAACTATGAATTTTTTGGATAAAAATGGCATATAATATATATTTTTATTAAATTTATTTGATTTCTTTTGTTGTCTTGATGTTATTAAATTAAACCTAATTGAATACATCTAAAATTGACATTATAAATATTTTAATAATTTATTTAAAATTAAAAAAGTATTATATGTAGTAATTTGAATAGGAAATGGTAAGTGACATCTTACATGGTATATTTATTGTTTTTTTGTAAATTTATAGAAACATTATTTACCCTTATAAGTTAGAAAATTATAATAGTATGGTAATTGTCTAATGGGTTAACGGGGGTTAAAACATGAAGATAAGGGTGAAAACATATCAAAAAGATGTAAAAATTTTATTTGATAGTGGAATTAAAAGTTATATAAAAACTATCTTATAATTGTTTAAATTTGGCCTATTGGGAATTATATTCAATTAATATTGATTTATTATTTTATGAAATTCAAAAATTGCTCCTCACCTCAATTATAAAACACCACCTCCTCCCTTAACTATTTGCACCAAATTGACCAATATAGCCTAACAAAACCCCAACCATTCCTATTCTAAACATATATAACCATGTTCTAGATGTTTTTTACCTTTCTATATATCATCCCCATTCCCATAAGAATATATCTAAAGGGATATCCATGAAGAATAGGTAATTGGATTTAACGACACTTTCAAGTTTATTTCTTCATCTACTTACTGTTAATGTGTTGTAACAATATTAATATAAAAACCATAGTATAATAAATAAACTAATATGTTAATATTATTATTTTATAATGATATTTCATCTCTTTTTCATCATATTAAAAAGAGAAAACATCGCCCATGTTTACATATACCTTACTATCTCCACAGAGCGGTGTAATACATTTTTCTTCACCACATTAATGGATGTTTATAAAGATGTAAATAATCAGTATATATTATAATTAGAAAATAATTATACATCTTAAATGATAATATAATATCTACCTTCTTACCCTCCAATGCGTTGGAAATGATAATGTCGCTTGTGCGTATGTGAGGACTAGTGCCTCTAAAAAGTAATGTGATTCATTATTCATTTATATTTACTTATTTAGTGACAAGAATACATTTAATGAATTTATAATATTTGAATTATATAATAATTATAATCTTCTGTTTAAATAATATTTACCTTTCGTTCATTTCGTCCACTAAATAATGAAAACAACATTCACGCATACATACAACCTACCGTCTCTATGAATGCTCTCATTATATGTGTCTCTAAATATATATATATATATATTAAATATATATGAAATATATACTAGGGATAAAATTCTAGACAATATTTATCCCTGATAAAATTATAAGTACTGAAACTACCAAACCATAAAAACATGAAAAAATAATTTGTTTACCAAAAATAGTAATTTTTTAAAAATAAATATTAAAAAACTGGTGATAAAAGATTATAATTATGTCATAATTGGTATAATATATATTAATATAGTTCTATAAAATATTTATAATTAATATATAATTAATACATAGGTTTTTTTTAACATTTTTTATGGAAGTCATGCCTTAGGTAAGGTTTTCTCGACTAACTTCTAGTTATGTGACACATTTTCTATATTCAACACAAATTTATTTTATGTGGTATATATAAATCCAAATTGATATATTATATCATGAATATATTTAAATTAATTTTATTTAATGTTTTCTTTGATTTTATTTCTTTCATTAGGCCTACGATTAAAAAGGTACCAACTTAGTAAGAGTTTATTTCAGAATCTCATCATTATTCAGGATTGTTTATTTTTAAGACCCATGTGAGGAATATTTGTTTTCCTTGTATATGATTTATAGAAATGTTTTAAAAAATATTATTATAATTATATAATTTTTTTTATATTCATTTTTACATATGTCTATCTTTTTGAAAAAAAAAATTATAATGAATCTTCCTATTATTTTCTAAATGATGTATATTTTTAATTTTTATACAAAAGTTTGAAAGGAATGTTTCTTAACACATATATTATTAGTGTAATTTCCCACCATCATGATTACTGAAAGATATAATTCTTAAATTAAAATATTTAAATTTTTTTACAATTAAAATATTTAAATTTTATTTTCAAATAAAATAATTTCTTAATTACATGCAATGTTTTCAGATTTCAAAAAAGTGATTTTTCAAAGTGAAAAGTTTATTTTCCTCAAAAATATTATTCAAAGTTATTATTATAGAAATTATATTTAAAAACATAAAAGACCATATAAGACTTATAATAATGTATTAATGTTTTAATGATAACATCTTTATTGTTTCCTTGTATGGTTTATGATCAGTTTTACTATGCATGTTCCATTTTGATATAATTCTCCATATTACTCTATATAGTTTATGATTATTCATATTGGATGGAAAAATTACAAAAATTTCGTATGATAGTTTTAATACAAATTTGTATGTCGAATATGATTCATCTATAGAATTTGTGAAATAAAATGGGCTTAGTAACAGATTGGTGGGTCCCGCTAGAGCCCCTCACTGCTTTAGTAGGTTTCATGATGCAGACATTCTTGGGTTAAGGCTGATGTCATACCCATTTCTATTGATGCCCTGGCATAAGTCCTTTATTTCATTTCTAGATGATTTGGCCAACGCCTCAATAGTAGGATTCAGATGGCTGGCATTATATATTCCATTATTAAGAAATCAATTATTTATGTCCATGTGATTATTTGATTAGTTATGATATTAATGGATAAATTTCAAGATTATGTGATTTTTTATATGGCCTATATGATCATCCTATATTCCAACCATATTATTCCCATGTTATTTTTTAAATGGAATATGTTTAGTTTAATTACCTTACCATATTTGTTACTCTAATTTATTCTGGATATCTTTCATTGTATGCATACCCTTACTGAGAATTTGATCTCACCCCTTTATTATGTTTCAATTCCCCCTTGATGATAGGAATTATTTCTTGATTGATCTGTAGATATATTCTATGGTGCATAATGTAATTATCAATGAGAACACTTTGTTTATTTTATTTTTTAATATGAAATTTTAATTTCAAGTATGTATCTATTTTTCTATGACTACAATACTTTTAAAACCTTTTGCAAGAAATTTCTAGTATCTTAAGGCAATGTAAAAAACTATGAATGGGTTCAAGACTTCTTGGGTAGGGGTATTTACATTTATGAAATTATATCAAATACTCCTTTAGATATATGAAAAAAAACGGTTTGGGAAGATATTATTTGTTTTTCCATGTATTACATTGTATATATTAATTTAAGAAATCCCCATACAAAACATACTTTAAATAAAACTCTAAAACACTTTCAGATAATATCTCTAATTCAAAAAAACCCCTATTCGATCAAATATATTGTGTAACCCCACAATCCATTGTTTTATAGAAAAAAAATATTAATCCTTAGATACAGAAATTGGAGTAAAGTGTTTCCTCTATAGAATAATAAATAATAATTAATCTAAAAATGGATTTGGTATGATCTTCATCAAATTCATGTGTATCTATACATAACATCACTAGTTGTATCAAATAATAACATGAATTTTATATGTTACCTTTTTTACATTACATCAAGTTTCCATGGGATATGTTGCATGTCAATCCCATACAAAATCATCTAATTTTATCAATTCGTTGATTACAGAATAACCTAGTTGATGAACACATCACATGTCAGTCATCTCAAAGTTAAGAACATTCAATTTCCATCATTCAAGTTGATAATAATATCATATGTTCATTATATGTATGGCTATATATTTTCTTATCCTATCTCAATTGAGGGCCTAGATGTAATATTTGAGGAAAAGTACCATATTGGTTGATATTTACCAAATGAAATGATCAATAACATACCTAACCATCCCCATATTATCTAATCCTCAAGATTTACATAATAAAAGTATCAAATTTTGATGGTTCTCATGCTATGTATATCTATAACTTTTGGTGAGGGTCAATAAATACAAAAAATGCATACCTAGTGTACCACAGACAAAGTCTATTCCTTCTGATGAGGTATAATTTTTGGGGGCATCCAGTATAAAAACACTATTATTCCTTTTGAGCATATTTTATATCTCTATAAAAGATTAATAATGGTGTCAAACATAAAAACTCATCTCAATGTATAATAATTTATGAATAATGTTTTTTAGGGATTACTCATAGATGTACTTAGAATGATCAATTATCATTAGACTTTAATAAATGTATATTAGCATATATATATATATATATATCCAATTTGATATAATGATAAAGATGAAATTTACATTTTTATAATACATTTTATAATATTAAAATAATTTTTTAACTTTTAATAAATTCATAAATTATATCTTTTCTAACACAAATATATATATATATAATATTTCCATATCAACCTTATGTTCACTACACATTTTGGGTATTATTAACACATTGCATCTGTATATAATTATTTCCACATCACTATGTGATTATCTGATAAAACCCTCCTACTAAACATATTACAATGTAATATATATAATTTATTCCATTTCTAATATTGATGATACTTAGGAATCAAACTCCATTGTTCAAATCCTTTAAAAAATTAAAAATCCTAAAATCACATAATCCAGTTTTATAGTGTTAATAATTAATCCATTATAATGTTAAATTAATTTTGTCCATAATCATCAATCATGAAACTGTTTCAATAATTTTTTTTAAATATACTAACAACTAATTAAATTATTTACATTTCAACCTTACCAACATATTTTATACGTTTTAGGATATCATGTGAAATTCCTTTTATTGTGGTAACTAATATAAATTTTACAATTATTTATTCCATCACATCTTAATCCTTTTAGAATATACGGAAAAATTCACTAAGATATTTAATTTTTATAATAGTTAATTTTTTAAATTTTTACTTATATAGGTTTAAAAATACACCAACTAAACTCTTAAACACTATTTTCTTTAGAATGACCTAAAAAGATATAGAATCTCATTATTATTTTGGAAGTAAATCTTATGTCATTTTAGATAAGCAAACTCAATTATATTTTATAAATAACTCTTATTTCATTTTTTATGAATATTTCACAAATAAATTATTCTCTCTATGTCTAATATCACATTTTATGAGTTTTTAAATTTTTTAAAAACAATTATTTAAAAAATATTCCAATATTGGTGGGGGACCATATTTTATCTTCTTATTTGGTAGACACTTTACCCAAGATAAATCATTGTTAATATTTTTCTATTTTTCAATAAATTTATATATTTTTAATGATTCTTAAACCATGAATTCTAGATTTATTTATCTCAATAATTTAACAATTATTTTTTATAATCACTCAAAATAGACAAAACAATGTAAAAAATAATACATATTATTTGTTAAAAATTCATCCAAACTTGAATTATTCTATGAGTATGTGTCCTCAAAGAAAAAATTACATTATCCATTACCTAATATAAAATTCTAATATCCAATATTAATTTTTAAAAATACCCTATATATTTAACCAAACGAGTAAACTATAAATTTTGTATCATTTAACTTTTATAAAAACATGATTTAATTCCATAAAATCAATATATGAGGTGGACACTAAATATGGTTTCCTAAAAACATTAATTATATAAGATAAATTCATTTAAAATAGAAATTGACTCCATAATTGAATAATTTTCCATCCTCTTCCTCAATTTATATGGAATTATGGACTCATTATATAATTTTTATTCTCTATCTCGACAAAACTACTTCCCTTAATATTTTTTACTTTCATGATGAAACATGAGTTTGTACTTATAGTGTTATTATCATCTATTCTCAACTTCTAAAGGATATCAAGTCATTTTTTGTTGAATAATTACATCTTATAAATTTAAATAAACTATTAGGACCTTTCTAACCATATTTTAAAAATAATTTCTATTGATAGATCAAGTCTAAGAGGTGAACATAGTCTCTCCAATCCATTGAAGTACTCAATCATATTGACCACATCATTTGAAACTGATATTCTTTCATATATTTTACTCCAAAATAAAACCTTTAAAAATCATAACTATCATTCCTAGCTTGTCATAGGTAGCTAATTTGAATATTACTATCATATTTTAATCATCCATTGTCCCATGTAAATTTTACAACCTTGATTATATGATCATGGTCATGTAAGTATACACATTTAGTGAATCCTTCATATACCTATCATAGCCATATATCTCCATTTACGGAATGACTTCACTAGTCTATTTATTATTAAAAGTTTACTCTAACACATAGAATTTTCACACATTCTTTATAATTATTGATAAGTTCTTATTGAAATGAATGAAATTAATAATATCCATTCCTTATCCAATATTGATCTTAGAATCGTGCTCAAAGATGATGATTCCATTATCTGGAAAAAAACATTTATCGTATGAGTATCATATTTTATATTCTTTTAATAAGGAATATTATTAAAATAACTCCAACCTAAAATGATGACCCCATAAATCATTTACATTTGGTAAACCAAGACCCATCTTTCATAATGATGCACACCAAGTTGAGCATGTAATTAATAAATGACTATATATTTTAGAAACCAATTTTCAATCATATCATATATTATTATTTGTTAGTAGAGTGGATAAATCACTATCCAAATCCATCATATGGATGCAATCAGAAATATTCCTTTCATATCCTAATATTTAATATTTTATAGCTATGTGTAACCCAAATATTACACTAAGAATAATGAATTTAACAATTAGGGTCAACAAATTTATTTTTTCCCATACACAAGATAATACATGGGAACCTAACCGTTTGGTCCACCAATACTAAATTATTAAGTTGATGAGTTTCACTTTGGATGAAATATAATATTTGGTATTTGAGGGGTTTTATTTAAAGTCTTACCAATTTAACATACATCACTTGCATATTAAATTCAAAACTATTAAATCTGATTTAATCATTATTATATCATGTTTTTTGGGATTTTCTATCCTAAAATGATCTTAACAGTATTCAGACCATACTAGCACATGACCTTAGGTGTGGTTCCCCAAATTCCATAGGATATCGACTAGTAGTTGGGCCTCAAAAGGTGCCTTTAGGTATTTATAACCCTTGTATCTGAGGGTGAAATTGCAATAAAATATACTAATAACATCCAATTCATTACATCAGAGAAAAAATGGGAGATAAAAATATGACACCATAAAAAATAAATTTCAGAGAAGTATATACTCAACCAAACATGTTGGCATACAATACTAATCATCCACTAGGCCAATCACATATATAGAAACAAAAATTAATTAAATACACCATTGTATACTCCATATAAGATCATATAACATCCCAATATCCAAATCATATCTAAGATATCTTACTCAACCATGTTAAGCCTAATCATGTGCCTCATCCCTATATGTGATTATAAAAACCATGTGATATTTTCTTGGGTAACCATGTGAAATGTTGTCTTGAGCATGGTGTGAGTACACAGATCAATACAGAGCCACCAAAGTTGTCCCATAAAAAAAATTTATATGTTCATGTGATATTCCCAATTACAATCAATAAATTAATTTAAAAAGAAATAAAATAAAAAATGACATTATCTACATTAGCTAGCAGAAGAATTTACTTAAGTACATCATGATGACAATTCCAACCACAGTGTCACTACCGCATCATGGGAATATACATATTATAGAGTCAAATACCAATAACCATTTTTAATGCATGGTTTTGTGATAAAAATAAACCATAGATACTTTTTGAATGTTGAAACTACTACGATCATGGGAATCACCTCAGGGGAACCGTTGTCCACTCCATAATAATCACACAATCACACCTCTACCAATGAGTGGTAGAACCTATGGGTCACTAGGGTTCCTTCATTTGAAATCCCCGTGGTTGTACCAAAATGTACTACTAGGTGATTATCATTGTTATTCCAACATAAAATCGGCAGGATCGGGAAGCCCTATAATATTCTAAACATCAATGTTTGACTTATTATAGGGTAAACCAAGAAATTGAAAAGAATAACCTCCTAGATCCCAAGTTTTATCTGTTGAGAATCCAATATAATGTTTCTCCTCGTCTAAACCATCATTGGTGAATACAACTGATCCTAGGGGTATTATAGGAATTGATCGTGGTGATATAACACTCACCCATGGGATATAAAACATATGTTCTCGGGGATATACACCCACTCAGAATGGAATACCACTATTTTAATCCTAAGTGTACCATGAATTAAAAATGGATTATTGTTATTCTCATTTGAAGCCCATGATTATCATGAATTCACAATGGTCTCATGATATCAAATTAATCCAAGGAATTCCAGGAATTCATGTATGCATGAAATCACATAGCTATGACTTTGGATCCTATGTACTACTTCTATGAATCGAATACTACTTTAACCCAAAACACCAGATGTTATTCGAACTTATAATACATCTGAAATATTGTGAGATAAAATCCAAAACATATAGGACATCCCAGAGCTTCATCCATCTTAATAGGTGATTATTAGACATCATAAGAAATCAAATAAATATCAGTAAAAACAAATGATTCTGAAGAATCCTATACAATCACATGTCATCAAGAATAAATATAAAAAATACCAAAAGTTCTGATCAGATTAACTCACTATCATTAACATTTCATCTCCATCATGAATCTACATTATTTTAAGTTTTAATGTGAACTCCCACATACATCACTACCCCCAAACAGGTACTTTATCAGGGTTAGTCAACCAATGGGGCACCAACTTAGGTCCTTCGGTCATTACATTTGTTGATAGATCCCTCTTAGTATCCTTGGTCACAAACTAGTCTCTCAGGCCATTTCCTTTCACTTAGAAGGTTATGCTTCTGGATCATGTCATCACACAAAATAATATAATTTCCTCAAAAGTAAAATCCACTTAATCATCACTCTATAAAGATGGCACATGGAACATAATATTTATATGGACCAGATTAGTTTTTCCACTCAACCTACTCAATCCTATAATAATCTAATGTCATCCACCTAGTCTAAGTCACCACTAAGGAGAATGTTTCAATCTCTCCCAACCAATACTATGAGACCCTTGGATCAAAAGCATAAAAAATCATTTAATGCCTACTTAATAAAGGGTATTTTATCAAACCTAACATCCTTCTTGGAGGTGTCTTAAGGGTCTAACTAATACCTCTTGGTCCAGTAATATCTAGTCATAGAACACATTCCTCAAGAGGACTATAGGTCTCTTACTCTAAGGAAACTATGTCTCATATGTTCTAGTAACCCCACTCAATGATTCAAGCCATACTAAGAAATATCTACATTTTGACCCTCATATATTTGTTTGTGTTCCATTGTTATAGTGTATATGGCCCCTCATAGGATCTAAAACTCAATTCAGACCACTCATAGTGTTCCCCCATTTTCAAATGTTACTATTAAATTAACTATTTAATTAAATTTCATTAAGTTATTTTATAAAAGGGGGATCACCTCCAATGGTGATCCCACACACCTAATTCTATGTAATGAAATCATATAAACCATAGGGATAGAATATGTGACCACCTACCTCATATCAAAGCCCTTTCCATTTTTACACAACACAAAAACCCACTACTCGACCTCACCAAATCATTCCATGGACCAACTTCCAATCACAATAATATTAAGAACATATATATTCCCTAAAAATCCCATAAAATAAATTATAATCATTTTTAATTAATTAAACTATTATAATCCAATATAAAAAATGCCTAATTTCTCACCAAACTCGACCACCACATCAGAATCACATCCTATGGAACCCCAGGGGATCATCTCACATCCTCAGACCTATTATGAGAAGATTCCCCCTAAAACCCATGATAAATCAATAGTTAATTTAATTTATTTCAAATTATAACCATTAAATTTTCACATAGTTTCAAAAAATTGATGAAATTTCATAAGACGGGTTTTAGATATCATATAATGACTTTATCTAGATAGGCTAGACAAAATTACAATAATAAATAACCAATTACACCATTCCCTGGTGGAATTTGTATCAAATCCCAAATCCTAGACAAAAGTTAGTGATTAATTGAGAAGAACAAGAATGAGGATTAATGGAGGTGAACACATAACTTAATCCTCCATGAATAACTGAAAAAATTACCTCCATGATGAGGTATAACGAAAAGAAAAAATTGGGATGAGATTGCATGGTGTGAAAGATCAAAATTGGGGGTGATAGGGTTTCCCCCAATTAATATTCAAAGGGATAAAATAATATTTTACCGCCATAAAATCCCAATTTGAGCCATTGGTTTTCTACAGAAGACACCCCAGCCTCTCCTAAGGATTCTACATGCCCTCAGAGGACCCCCTGATCCTTATACCATTTCTAAAAGTAACATTTTATTACATTCCATTTCTTGGAATTCAATTGCAAATCCCATTTCTCAAAATAAACCAGTCAATATTCATAATATTTAAAATTACCTTTATAATTTTCATGCCCATACAAATATTGTTCATTAGACACTCCCCACCATAACACTTCTCATCCCCAAAAATACCCAATGGTAATCTTACCTTATATCATGACATATCATAGTCATTGATCCCTTATCAATTGACCATGTTCCATTCCTAAATACTCAAATCTCATCCATGGAACAACCTGTAATTCAAGGTGTTTAATCAACTGAATCATGGCCCTATTCTTGTAATCATCAACAAAAAACTAAGATAGTTATCACTAGAGACCGCCTATTCCAGGACACCGAAGGTTTCATATCCATGTGGATCATATAGAGTATGATTCTTCCCACCATAAGATTTAATACATGACTACTATTTTAAATTCTCTAGGACATCTACCATTATAATTTCATATTGTTACTCCATACATGCATTATAACAAACCACCAAATGTGGTTTCTAGTCTAAATTGCATGATAACTTTTGATAACTCCTTTCATCTAGTATTATCAATTCTCATTTCAAAAAGCTAACTAATATAGAAGTGTAACATCCATCCACATAGAACTAGGAGCCCACCATTATTACAACAAAATCCAGATTGAATTCCTAAAACATATCCAAAATCTGAAAATTTTTACATTTGATGAAGTTTTTAACTCACCATGTCTAACTCCCAATAATAATGAATGTAAAAAACCTCTAGTTAACCAATCTAAAAATTAACAGATCTATCCACCATTGCATAAGCACTTACCAAATCAAAATGCCTCAATTCCCATAGGAATCATGGGATTATCAGACCATACCAACCAAATTAAATTCCAAAATTTTAGAGTATCTATATTGTTAAACCCTCAATGATTAAAAATATATTTTTGTCTGGCCACACACATCAATTTTCCACCACACCATGCTCCCTCAATTAATTGAATTCCATCTTGGAATTGAGGTCACCAATCAGTTTTGATCCATAATCTCATACAATTAACGTATGGAATTCTATATGGAATCCATTTATTAATCAATTTTTACTTTACAAAAAAATCTAAATGTCATCACAAATATCATATTATAGGATCTACCTTCCCAAGAAAATTCTAGAATAAGTTTTCATATTCCCATGACCGAAATGTAACTTCCCACCATAGGAGTGGCATTATCATTGCATTTCTTAAATAAACACCCATCTATCATTCTCTATTCACCATTGAACCTAAAGTCTAGACATGGTTGGACCCATAATTATAGTTCACAAACCAAAAAAATGTTTACCTCTCTTTACTTTGATAATTTAAATCCATAGAATTTATGGGTAATTCATTTATAATAAGGGTGACACCCTCAAATATTAAATTTTTATCTCACCACTATATAACAGCACTTATACAAATCCTTGAGCAATAAATAATTATGAAAAATATCACATGTATCACTCATTTTAAACTAAAAACATCACTATCATTCTCCGAGACCACTCATTTACTAGGATATAATCAGCAAAAAATGCTTTTGGAGATCCATTTCAAAAATGGGAACCTTTGTCATTAGATATTTTTACACACAACTTTCACCTCATGGAATTTCAAAAATACATGAATCATCTAACCACTATATAAAATCATACAAAAAAACACATAAAATAAACTAGGATAGAAATTCAAAAGGCCATTCCCCTCATAAAATGCATTATATTCATGTGGTTGTACTCACGATGACTTCTTCATGAAACTAAGGTATCATAATGCTTATATAGTATACTCAATATCACCTCCATGCATTGATCAAATACGTTAAATCACTCAACCATTCCCCACTTCTAAGGACTAGAAAAAAATCAAATCATACCCATAGGTCACCCACAAATAAAAATAGAGACTACTCACTAAAACTCGTGTCATATCTCAAGATGGTAAAATGGGTCTCCCACATCTCCCACATAAAAATGTCTCACTATTGGTTAAACTCTTATGAAAAATCTCATGTTCCCATCTAAAAAACATACCACCCTTCATGCACCGACACCCCCTCAATGATATCATATATATATACAATCGTCATTTCATTCCAAGAGAAATCCTACTAAGCACAGATTTTAAATGTGAATATTTACACTAGCATTCATCCTTCAGAATCACATACTCGAGCAGACCGCCATGGCATCATCTGACATGATCCATGTAAAGGATCTAAGCTCGCCTGGTTCAGTTAAGTATGATTCATTCAAATATTAAATGGAAATTACTATATAGGTTGGTATTGGAAAAATAAATAGGAAAACCATTACAATTTAAAACTCTATCATGGGGTGTAAGGATAAGGAATAAAATAACTATATCAAACCTCATAGATTATCACAATGTTACTATGTACCAACTCTAACCCATTATGGGTCCCATAACCTTTTGTAAACACATACCACTCCTTCATCATCCATATCTTCACTATGGAACCATATGAATTATATCAAATGAAAATACAAATAAAATTTATCTTAGATGAGTATAATTTCACAATGTACGAATTTGGTAAAAGGCCATTTGAGTGCTTTTTGACATTTTAAACAATCAAGACTCAGTATTTATTGATTATAATCACACTAATAGTCATATATATCATGTGAATCCTATGTTCCCAATATTATGCATGAAACACCTCTTTCCTCAAATGCCAAGAGTTAGAATCCAAAATATATCAAGAATATAAAACATCTATGTGAGTCACCCTTGGTGAAAATAATATATTACTAAAACATCGAACAACAAGAACCACAATCCCAACCCCTGGTCAATTAGAATTCATATCATAATAATTTTTCTTGATCTAACAATTTCATATTCATCACAAACACTAATAGAATGTTATATATCCTATTTACCATATAAAAAAAAGTAAAAGGAGTCCTCTTATTCTAATTTGTAATTCCCAATACCAATTCACTTTTAATAGTAGTCTGATCGGACTTCCATTTGACCTCAATTGTGCTTCCCCAAATAGAAAAGGGTACTGACTAGCAGTGGGGATTAAGGAAGTATTTTGGGGAGGTTATACCATCTAAATTAGATTTCACAATCATAGGTAAATATCCAAATAATATCCAAATTATTACATTAAATTAACAAAAATACATAAATATAACTTTCCATAACAAATCAATGTGGAAGTAATATAGAATCAACCAAAAATTCTAGCATACAATGATTATTTCCCACTAGGAAAATTACATGTATAGAAAAATAAAAGGATGATAGAAGTCTTGAGGCTCTACTCTAGATCTGATCCATACCTTATCTTGATCCTTATATCCCATCTGGATTTTCCTTTTATACCTTGATAAAACTAATCCTAGATTGCATCCCTAAAAATGAAAGAAATAATCACACAATAAATACTGAGGTACCCATATGCAATGGCGACCTAATAAGGGTATGAGTAAAAAAGTATCTTGGGTACCACCAATTTGATCAAGTTAAAATCAGAATATACTATGATATATTCACAGTATATGATCAAATATAATAACAAAACAATTACATAACATACTAAATAAATAAATTACCATAATACCTGCTTCTTCTAGAACTGAAATGTCATTGAGATCATCATGATGACCATGAAAACAATAGTATCACCACTTACCCTTATGAATAAACATATAACATTGGACAATTCAAATAACCATCATCAATCCTTAGGTCTATGACCCCTATCGACCGTACCTTTTTTATCCAATGTCATAATTTCACTATGAATGAGAAATTCCTTAGGGGAACCACTTTCTACACTCTCGGGATCCCACAATTACACCTCTATCGATATTTAGTGAAACCTAGGGAACAAATAATAATCTCTCATCCTGAATCCCATGGACTAAACTTTAAGGTAATAAAATGGAATTCTCCATGAAAATAAGATTTCTAATTCCGTAGGGTGGGAGACTATAAAATATTCTATACATCTAGGAATGACTGATTCCTATATGTCCTATTAAGTTGAAAGTAATACCCTACTCGATACTATGTTAAATATCATGGGCATTTAATATAATGTAGCTCCTCATCCAAACAATCATAGGTGCATCCAACCAATCATAGGGCGTATCATACGCATAGATAGAGGGGATCCAATAGTCCCTATTAGGATATCCATAATTGGTAATTGAATATATACATCCACCTAGAAACTCATGTTTCTATTCAAATACTAGGATTCTTAGGAATTATCATTTGTTTAATGGTATTGATAGTTAAATCCTAGGCTCCTTGGTCACTCGTAAGGGAATCATTTCATCCTCCAATGGCCCGAAGGCCTTCATTTTTTATTTATTTTGATAATCCACCTTTCAAGGGGTGAGGTGGAACCCTTACAAGGCCCGAAGGTGTAAGTATTACATGGCTCATAGGCCTTAGTGGAATTCATTGCCCGTAAGCTTCAAACATTACATACAACTCAGAATAACTACTTGGAACTGCTCCGCCCCAGCATCTCCATCGTGAAATCATCTCTCCACTTTCGCATGGCTGTTTGTCTAGGCATTCCCATGCATGCACATGCTTGTCCTGATGGCAGGTTCCATACCCTCTCATTCTTACAATCTGTTTAGATTCTGTTGTGGTGAAAGCTCCTTTCTCATCCTCCTTTTAGAGATTGTTCCTTGTAGGTTGCTTGGTTTGTATCTGCACTTAATGAGGCCCGAAGGGCTTGAGGTGGCCCTAAGGCCTTACTGACCCGAAGGCCTGGGTGGACCAAAGGCCTTAAAGGCTCAGGTACCAAATCGGTGGCCCGAAAGCCCAAACGGGGGCATATTCATGGCTGCTTCAATGCCAAACAGTGCTAGCTACATCTCCCACTACAGTACCTGCTATAGTACTTCCCAATTCTCACTAGAGTAATACTATAGTAACCCAAAAACTCTGCCTCTCCCTGGTTTTGATCCCTTGTCTCTTGGATTCCCTTATGGAGTCCCTACCAACCGAGCTACGGCTCATGTGCATAAGGGAACCATTATATCGAATTAATCTTTAAGATCTTAATCCTTCCAATATATGTGAAAGAACGTAGCTCAAATGTTGGATCCTATATACCAGCTCTTGGAATCCACCACTGTATAAAACATAAACATTTTATGCTAGGATGATAATGAATCCTCCCTAAAAAACATGATACCATATCCAAAACATATTAGGTATCCAAAGGTCTCATCCTTCTCGATAGGTGATTCCCAAGAATCTGGATAAATGACATTATTTCCAGACCCAATGATAAATAACCTTGAATTCTTATAAATCACATTTCATCAATAATCTACATATAGAAAAATAAAGTAAGTTTTGGATGAACATCCCTTCCCATCATCATCATTTCATCCCCATCAGGCTTTATGTCAGTTTGGGTTTCAATGGTGACATCCATAAATATTACTACCCAACACATAGACCCATGTAAGGTAATACAATCAATTTGGAACCCACTCAAGTACTATGCTCAATACATATTTAGAGGCATATCCATTGGGATCCTTGGTCAACTTCTAGTTTCTCAATCCATTTCCCAAAACATGCAAGGATAGACTTCCCAATAGTGTAAATACACAAAATGACATCTTATTCTCAATAGTGGAATCTACATAAAAATATATGTATAGTTATGGCCCATGGACCATCATATTTCCAACGTCATTATTTTTTTTCAATCAACCAACCTAATCTATGTCCATCGTATGGTCATCCACCTTGGCTAAGTCTCTAAGAAAAAATAATTTTTGATCACTTTCAACCAATACTATGTTCCCCTTTGCTAGTAATAATAAAAAAATCCTTTAAGACATGAAAAATATATGGTTTCAATGTTAAACCCCACCCCTTCATGGAAGGGTTTCTTGGGTCACACTTTCCCCTCTTGGTCCAATCAACTGATGTCACAACACACCTCCCTCATGAGGATGACATGGATCCTACTTTAGTGTCACTATATCTCAAAAGGTCTAGTCCCCCCCCCCCAAAGGTGTTCAAACATTTAAATGAATCTTATAATTCATTGCCTCATCCATATGTGGCTGACAAAATCAGGCATTGTGCAAGGCCCCATATGGAACCTAGAACTCAGTTCTACTCAATTGTGGTGTTCGAAAAATTCCACATTTTACTTTACAATTAACCATTGAATTAAATTTAATTATCAGAGTTAACCAAATGGGATTGTATTCCCATAGTTATCTCATACACCTCATTCATGATAAAACATCATATAAACCGTATGGTTATCATGTGATACCACCTACCATATGTTGAATCCCTTTCCATTTCTACACCACCCAGATACTCACTTCCCAGCCTCACCTAATCTCACCTTGGCTCAACCAATATCCACTCATGATACCATGAACCTAAATCCTACAATGTAATCACATAAAATTAAATATAATATTTAATAATTAATTAATTTTTTTATATAAATTTAATAAAAACTAATTTCCCACTAAATGTCATCGTCATAATAGAGTCACATCCAATGACACAACATTAGAATCTCTCACATCCTCAAACCTGAAACGAAAGATATCACAAATAGGAAAATAATAATAAATATCATATTTAATTTAATTTAATATAATACCCTTTTAAAATTTTCCAAAATGTTGCACCTTTTATGAAAGTATGAAAGAATGAACCTAGAGGTCTTCATAGGATAAATAAATTTACAATGTGAAACTATAAATTCCACCATGATATGATAAAATAGTCATCAAATATCTAAACCCAAAAACCAAAATTATGGAATAAATGAGATGATGAAGATTTATTAGGATCAATGGAGGTGAAACTAAATATTAATATTCCATGAAATGTTACCAAAACAACTTCCGTGTTCAGACTTAAAGGGATGAATGAAGAGGGAGGAGACCCACACCCCCATAGCATGATATCAATTGATAGGATGTATATGTGATCCTACCATTAACATTAAATTTTAAAATATATTCATTTTTCAAAACAAAATACACACAGACTAGTCGTTGTTTCCGACCAGCTGGCCGATGGGTTGCTTTTTTTTGCAACAGCCACCCAAACCTTTTCTAAGACTCCTATGATCCCTTGACACACCACCCAGCACATATAAAATGACAAAAAAATATATTTTAGATATTTTATAACTCTCTTGATTTTATTTTCAATCTAATTTCTCAATACAAATCAGCCTCTAAACTCAGAATTTCAAATTCTCCTATGATTTTTCACACTTGTATAATCATTCGGCATTATAGTTTTATTCCTTTACGTATTTATGATTATAACGATTTATTTTAGGAATCCTTGTTCCATACAATAAATTAGAATATTTATAAAATATTAATGTGTAACTCATCACACAACACACTATTTGGGTTACAAAGCCAAAAAATAGAATTCAATCTTATTCATACATATCCAAATATATACCAATAGTAAAGTATGAAAACATTTCATTTAATGTTTTAGAATTATATGAAACATTTAATAACCACACGTGTAAGAGTACAAACACATATATCCATCTCCCACCTTTCTAGACTGTGTAATAAGCTTCCAATCTAGTAGGGTTTTTGGCCCAAAATCTCTCTACCCATGGATACTTTACTCATGAGAGATTATAATTCATCAAAACTCTAATACCAAATATGTATAAACTCTATTAAATAACATTATTTAAACTCATTTAAGTAATTAAAAATTGAAAAATCACAAATATTTCAATTCCACATCACCCGTCAGTTGAAGTATTAACAATAGAGGACCCATGCATTGTGGTATAGAGGTTTAATGACTCATGTAGAGGACATGAACTACTGCATGTATAGTTTACATCATCCAAAATTGTTTTTGACTCCATTATTGGAGGATACGTAACATATACCTATGAAATGAATATATAAACTAAAATAAACCTATGAGACCAATACACTAAAGATAGGATTTTTATAGGAGGTTTATCAATCTTGTGTCTACTCTAATCATACTACCACACACGTTATCATCTCAGTCAAGCCTATAAAACTCAATTTTACATAATGTCTCAAATATAAACTCTATATGAGGAATATATAAAAATCACTACATTCTGATTGAAAAATCACTCTATATGGACTAATTATACATAAAAAAATAATATTGATGTTGAAAGTTATTGAAAGGTTTATAAATTTGAAAACACATATTATGCCATTATAAGGTAAATGGTGTGATAGAAACATTGGAAACATGTTTGTGTACTATCATTTCCAAAGGATTTTGGGACTTATGCAACTAATAAATGTACACAACCCATGAATGAAAATCTATATTTCCCAAGATAAATGGAATGTTTTTTGTAGTCATACAATATTGAATATATAAACTCACATGAAACCCCAACATCACTAAATCCAAGTAACAGTATGATATTTTTAGGATTATATGTTTTTTGGCATAAATTAAAATTTTCATATATAATTTCGAAAATGCGCATCATGTTATATAGTAATATACACCATGTATCTATAAAATTCTATAATTCTATAAATTTTGATCTGTCATTAAACAATGTAATATTGCCTCTACTTTGGTCCATGCCTCCACTACCACGTGAGTTCACATCCCTTAAAACCTAAATTTCTCCTCCTTAGTGTAATTTTCATCCATCATTCATCATGTGGTTAAATATTTTCCAAAAGTTCATAAAAATATTCACAAAATCGATCACATCATCATAGAAATAATCCTATACACTTGATTCTCTAGTTTTCATATGTAACGAACATGGATTTAAATGTAGAAATTTTATTGTTGAATATATATATGAATAATGTAAGGTAATATATATGATAATACCCAAAATCACCATATAATTTATTTTAAATAGATTATTTTTATAATATTATAATTGGGATAAAAATATAACTTGTGGTATAGTAATAATATAAATATATATAATGTTTTAACATGAATTTTTAAAAAAATGTTTTTATTTTGTCTTAATCACTTATATATGAAAATATTTTTTTATCTCCTATAGAATTGTAATAAAATATATTAATATTTTTTTAGGATTCATAATTTGAATATGAGTTAAGGGTTAGTTTTTTAGGTTTTTCTAAAATAGCTATTTTTTAGATAAATTTTAAAAAAATACAAATTTCTCCAAATAGCATCATTTTATGTGATAGTAAAATTTTTGAAACCATTTTGATATAAAATATTTATATTTTTAAATTTAAATAATTATTTTTAATATACTATGTTTGTTTTATAAAACCCCTGATAACATTTTTGAAAATCTAGTAATATTTTATGAAAATTATTTTTCATCTATATCTATAATTAAATATATGCATGGGGAAATTAGATTATAGATTAATTTTAATGTCAAATTAATATTATTTTATAAATAATATACTTCTTATTTTCATTTTATTTAATAGCTTTGAAAAAAATTTAATACATTAAATTTATGCTTAAATATACACTTGTTCAAAAAAAAGGTTATTACACGTTCTGTATGATAATAATAATATTAATTTATCTAGTGCTCCATAATTTAATTTTATGAAATGATTAAATTATTTAAAATTATCAGTTTAAAAATATTAAATATTTTTATTTTTATTTTTAATTTTGTGCATTAAAATTTTTTTCTAAGGGAGAAAGTGTTGTTACCACAATAAGGGTAAATTATTTTAAAAGTAGTTTAGTATAGTCAAAATGGTTGATATTATGAAAATATCATTGAAATTGGATATTAGAGGGATATTCCACATTTTAACTTCCCCCACACCATTATTGGATTTTCTTTGCCTTACTCTATGAATAATGGAGTAATATTATTGTGAAATAATGTGTATTTACAGAAGTTCCCTTTTAATTATTTATAAAAGGAGATAACCACCCCCCATTACATGTTTTTAACTAATAAAAAAACTCTACCCTAGTATATCCTCAAAAACATCAACATGAATTTTAAGCCTTCTAATCACTAAAATATCATGCTATTGATTCTTGAGGAGTTACCCAAGAGATAACATTCAAGGTAGTGGTAATACTGTCAACCCAAATTTTTTATGTTCTTTTGTTCATCTACAACCATCTGTTCACCTATATCCATGAAGGTATAACAAAAATATAATAATCTATTTGATGAAATTATATTATATTGATGTAATTTCCATTTTAATTCTTCCTCCTAAATAATTGAGAAGAAAACATTAGCAAGTGTGTGTGGGGACAACAACCGCCATGAATTACATGTTTCTTCTCTATGACCACCTAAAATGGATAAAATTATAAAATCATTTGTTATATAAAAAATTAAATTTATAACACTATTATTATTTTTTAATGATAATTTATTTAAATCTATAGTTAATAATAATATAAATGCTTATAGTAAATTTAGTTTCCATTAATGGGGTTATCAAGGAACCTTCCCTAATTTAGATAGTTTTAGAATAAACTTTGAAACTATATAAGTATTGACCTAATAGAATAATAAATGAAATGAACCTAAAATATAATGATGATAATGAACTTATATTACAGCACCTTTGAACATGGTAAAAATACTCAGTATGTTACAAAAAAATAACCTAACAATCTTGAGTAAACAACGTAATAAAAAACTATAATAAAAAAAGATAATAAATTGAAATTGGAAAATTATATATAAATATATATATTTCTTGGATATATATAAAATTAACTTCATTTAATTATTCATGATGTTAAGTACAATTTTATATATCTATAAGACATGAGAGAAGCGATATTTTAAACCACCCTCATGATAATTTGGTACACATTCTCTTTATTTTTATCCCTTATCCATTATCTTCTTATAATGTATATGAAAAATATTAAATATATATGTTTTCTATACATATATACATATTTTAATTTATCTTAATTTTTTGGGTGAAGTACATTTTTATTTTCACTTTGAAATTTTCACATTTATGTATTCCTGATTTAAGGGAACCTACATACGCCTAATTTCATGCCAAGTATCTCCCCATAAAATGTTATTTGTTATCATGTATACTTTATAAACTTCAAAATTATTTTATTAAAATAATTTTAGATAAAACTATGGTTTATAAAATAAAACATTATTTCATTAATGATCCTTTTCTCATTTTGAGAAGGTTCACCTAGGTCATATGTTTTCATTATTACTACTCCATTTCTCATCTAAATTGTTCATTTAATTAAACTCCATGTTTGAATATTATTTTTTCCCAAAAAAAGATTCCAAAATTATTTATTTTTTTATTTTATCGATAATATATATGATATATCATTTAGTTATTTTATAATACAATATTGTGATACCCACATCCTTATTATGGGTTATATCATGCGTATAATTTATATATGGTTTCATTTATCTTATTTCACAATATCAATGTACATATTATAATGTAATGGGTGGTTCCATTATAGGCCAACAATTTATTATGTAATATTAATGTCGTATGAGGTACCATGTATGGTTCTTGGGTGGCCATCCTTTGAATTCTATGTTATTAATATTGTTATCCTAATAATATGATGATTATGAAAATGGTTAGCATATATTATATTGTCACAGAAAATGGACTTAAAATATTCTTATGAAATCATGGTTTATGATGTAACAACAAGATTATGATTCCATGATCCATTGAAATCATTCCTTTAAGAAATCATTCCATGATTTTGATTATACTCCTATAGATAAGATGTTATTACTCAAACCCCATTTATACCATCATGATTTAACGTTTCGCTCAGTCATCTTTTTGATCATCTTTTACCTTATTTATTTTTTTCAAATATATCCAAAGGAATTTCTGAGGACTTAAAAAAGTAGTATAGTAATTTAATGTTTTAAATAAATATATTGAGTTTATGTTTAATATGTCTTATTTATGTATCTAATTTTCTAAAGATACTAGATCTCTCGATCCACGGTGTGTATTTATTGGAAACAAATGTTAATAATGATTAAATATAAAGTGATTAAGGATTTAATTCTTTTATATTATATTAATGGAAGCTCTAGTTTTTATTGGATATTAGGATTAGAGAACATTAGTGAAAACCTAAAACATAATGATAAGAATATGATAAAGGCTTTATGTTTATGTAATGTAGATTTTGTGTTGTTTCCCTATAAAATAAATCCCCATATAGATACTGGAAGATTTATATAAACTCTGATATTGTTTTAACTATGTGTAATAACCTCGAATAGTTTATGTTGAGTATTAACTAAATCTTGTCCCAATGTACAAAAATATCCTAACACCAAACCTAGATAGGAACTCCCATGGAATATTATTAAGATAAATAACATGTTCTATAAGAACAATTATGAAATATTTGAATGTATTATTAAATAAATTGATGATGACAAACTATTAATAATTATTACATGAAAAATGTATATTGGATCTTAGAAATTCATAAAATATGGGATTCATTGTATTTATGAATAATTTTTTATAGTTCTTATTTTTATTTTACTGGTTTGTTAATTTTATGATTTTAATGCTTAATATCCAATTCTTCTTGAAAATGACTGGAAATAAGAGGAACCTTGTCAAAAACATATATGATGGGAAGTGTACTAATTTTCCTAACGAAATTCATAACATGATTGTACATGGAGTCATGAACTTCTTGGATTCACTAGAACAACATACTAATTATATGAATAATAACTTGAATCATGTAGAACACTCTCATACTCCTTGGAGATAATTGGTTGTGGTGGATACCTTTATATATATCAAAGGACTCTATTGTTTCGCAGAACTTTTGTTTCCATAGTTGTACATAACTATATTATATCCTTTCATAATTTATTCATTATCCTATAATTCTATAAGGGTGATTCATTTCCTCTTCTGGGAGAATCTGGTCAATGGTCGGCACTGATCAAGAACACAAAACATGGTAAAGAAGTTGAAACTATAGAATGTATAGAAATCTATAGGAAATATTTCATCAAATATATCATCAAATAGTTTGTCTAAAAATTGGAATATAATTACATGAACACAAAAAAATGATGGAGATCTATGGGGTTATATGAGGAAAACATTACAATTAATTATCAATACACCTCAAGATTTTTCATTAACAAAAAATTTATAATTGAACACATCACTGAGATTTTAAAGAAGAATCATCAAAAATCATTGAAAGTTTCTGAATTTGATATTCATGAATATTTTTCCAATATTCCATCAATATTGATATGGAGATTGGTGATAAGAATTTTAAAATTTATTTTAACTCTTGGTGATCATTAAATTAATCTCAGGATGGAATGAAGTTCTTACTTCTCACTTGTCATAATTATGGGAAGTAGAATTCTAGAAACTACTGCAAGGGAACAAGAATTTTTTTCCATGTTTATAAGGAAAGTACATAAAGAAAATAAACTCTGATGTTAGATATGGATTCCTTAAAATTTTATAGATGAAATAAATATTTTGATTAATCTTTAATTGATTGTCCAGTGATTCAACTATAACCAACATGGAGACTATGCGAACCACTTCCCCAATCTAATATAGTAAAAATTAACCAACAATAATAATCTCTAAGGTCAATAGATAAAGGATGGGTTTATGTTATCACTACCACTGAGGTAGATTATAATGATAGTGTAATGATGGGTAGACTAGTATTTCATTCATGAATAGTGAATATATTTGTTTTTTATTTTAGCTCTATACATTTCATTGTATCATGAATGTTTAGTTAAAATATTTAAACCCACCATAAAAAAGGAGTTTATTCTATCATTTAAAACTAAAAATGTGGAATTTTTAGCATCCGAAGTACACAAGTACTCCTTAGTTATTATATGTGGGAAGAATTTACCGTCAAATTAAGTCATACTCCCGATAGTAAAATTGTAACAACCCAAACATTTAATAATGGAAATTCATCTTGAAATAATTAGATGTCTTATTATGTAAAATGGTTATATAACATATGAACTTCCTTAGTTTTATGATTTTTGGATTTTTAAATTCCATTATGAAATGTTATCGTTGCTGATATTGTGGTTGAACAATGATCAAGTGATAAGTATAAATATGGGGCTTTAACAACTCCAATTTACATAGAAAAAGGAAGTGATGGCCTCATCCAGAATAATTTCTTGATATGAAGCCCATTATTCAGAGCTCAGAAAGGATTTGGCCTCACTGTGCTTCTCTCTTGACCAAGACCTAGCTGAGATTCATAATGTTGTGCTCAAATAGAACCCCCTATTAGCGAAGTGGAAGATGATAAAGATGACAACCTGACTGTTGTTATCCAAGTAACCCTAGAGTCGGCCACTAACGCACACCATACCCTTCAGTCTTATACTAGTGTTATAAGGGGTTATGTAATAATACCCAAGCACTATGATTATGTTAATTATTTTTGTATAGAATAAAGAATATACATTTATTTGATTATGGTCACTTTAAATCACAAATAGTATTTTTTTTAACATTCAATTAAGAAATATATTTTGATAAATTAATGGATTTTTGAAATAAATAATATTTTAATAAAATATTATCACTAAATTATTTTTTATTAAAAATAAATAATTTTATAATTTTTATGAATACAATTGTTGTTTTTATTATGGTTTGAATGCAGTTTTTGTTGAAACCCGTGAATTTTTTTATAAATGTTGTTTTCTATTTTAAATTTAAAAACTCAAATATTTAGAAAATTATTTAATAAATTAATATTATTCTTGGAATTCTGTCTTTGAAATTATCCAATGGTGAATTTTTTATAATTTTCTGAGACAGTCGAATTTTTGGGTAAAAATGAAATACCGTTTAAATATATAATGTGTTTTATGACATCATAATGCCCTGAGAGTGTTGTAATAAAATACAATAAGTGAGTTGTTAGGAAAATATATGTTTTATCATTAAAATAATTTTATTTTATATTTGTTTGATTAATTTTATGGTGCCTTAGTGACCCTCCATGTCTTATAAAACATTTTTAATTTTTAAATTGATTTTTCTTGAGAATGTGACTCACCTACACATAAGTAATAATTTTATTTTAAGAAGTCTGTCCATTGGAATTTTAAAATAATGTATTCCACACCCCTTTGGAAAAAGTCATGGGCAAAAACCATGGTTTGGTTTGGGGTTTGATATGTTTAATATGTGGTGTCGAAAACCTAAATAATAAAAAATTCCCTATATTTTCCAATATAAACCCACCAAAGATATGAATTCCTCTTAAATAAAAGCCTTTGGAGCTAGAACCACCTCTTACCTACTCTATATAGAATCCTCCCATGGTTCCCCAAGCTCCCTTGAAGCCTCTCTCAAGCCTTTTCCATGCCTTTGGGATCACACTTCCATGTAAGGGATTTCTTCCTTCCTCATTTTCGTCAAAATTTCATTATGTTTTTATAAAAAAAAAATTCTATTAAAAATTTTGGGGTATGATTTTGAACCTCCCACATACATACCTCATTATGTTTTTATGATTAGGTAACCCTTTCTCTCTCATTAATTCCACCAATGAACACTCATTACCATGTCGAAATTCTGTAAGGAATTTCTCTCTTCACATTTACATTCATGCCATTATTTTGTATTATGAATCTAACTCCCACTCCATATGTTGGGACATGTACCTATATTACCTCCTTATTTTCCAGTTCAAGTACATATTATGAGAAACCCCTTTCTCTATCATCAAAAATTTTTATTAATTTTTATGTCACGCTATTATGCTGCCAAAATTGCACTGCGATTTTCCAAGCCAAAGTCATTGTGTAGTGAATACAAAGCCCATTTATCTATAAAGGGTATTCACATTTCTGATCATTTAATTAATTATTATATATTTTCATTTATGTATTTCACATTCCTCTATAATGTAAAAAATTATGATGCTTAATGAATCCAAGTTATATGATCCATGTGGCACACTTATGCATGAAATGGAATGATTAAGAATGGTGCGTCGTGAGAGTGCTCTAATGTATTGGGTAAAGACTAGTATCATGATACATCAAGTAAAATGATTGTTTACTCAAGGAAATTCATGTACAATGAGGGATTACTCATGATCCATGTTCAATGATCTTTGGCTCATGGTAATACCATGTTATGTATTGTTTCTACGTTTCTATGTTATGATAATTATGTTATACAAAGCCTTTATGTTCATGTTTCTATTATGCTCCATTGATATTACTATTGCCTAACATGTGTTTTATTATTCATTTTATGCTTTTTTACTCCCTTATTGTGCTGTATAGCTCACCCTTTTCTTATTCATGTCCTCAGGTTATCCCACACAAAGTTATGTGTGAAGGAATGTGTCTGGTCATGTTAAAGAAGTTTTCAATATGGATGTTGTATTTTTATGTCTTAAGTTTTCATGTAATGTCCCTAATTTCCCAAGACACCTGACCTATCAATTCTCAATGTTTTTATAAGTGCAATTTTATATAATAAATCATGTTTAAGTGTGTAATAAATAGGAGGTCTGTTATTGTTGGTACCAAAGGATTGGATACATTTTTTTGGGGATTTGGATTAGAAAGCCATAGTGAAAGCCTTAGGGATAGGAATAAGAATAATAAAAAATCCCTAAATATTTAGTGAGTATTGAGTAAGTGGTTTACCAAGAAAATAAATCCCTATCATGATAAGCGTAGGTAGAGTCAGCTCTGGCACACAATTATCTAGGGGTAGAACCCAAAAACACCACTTTGAGATAGACTCGAACAGGAACAAGTGCATGACAACAGGCCTTGCTAAACTCTTAGATACGACACTCACTGTGTACATGCTTTGGTAAATTCATAATTTTCGTACAAACCATTATTAAGAGAATAAAAAATTCCCATAAGAATATATGTTGGGAACTAGATCATGGATAACTTATATTAAAGCCTATATATTCATAAGTTATGGAAATAAAATTAATTTATATGTTATAACTTTTTTTATTTAGATTACCCTTTCTGGGTTACCCCTTAATTTCCTTTTATTCCGTATAATATTTGGTAATAGGAGGAATCATGCTAACTACTGATGTGAAGATCATAGTGATGATTGTCCTTATGAAATTCTCAATTAGATGGGTGCAGGAATCGCGAACTTTTCCACAATACTCTCTGAGTTAACTCATTTTTTGAATTGAAACATGGGTCCAGAGGAAGGATCAACCCCCCCACCCCCAAGAAAGAACATGTAGAAAATTGGGAACTTTAAGAGACAAAGGCATCCTACTTTTAATGTTTCATCTGATCCCTCAATTTCCCATCAATGGGTCAAATCCAATAATAAGATCTTCTCCATCCTTCAATGTTTTGAACAATTGAAGTTTCTTCTTGCTTCTTATCATATGGAAGGTGAAGATGATAAATTGTAGAAATTGATCAAAAATAAAAAGCATGTGGAGGTGATCGAGGCATTGTAATGGAAGGATTTCACGAAAATATTTTTTGATAAATATTTTTTTGTGCACCCACCGACTTAAGATGGAAAGGGACTTCGTTTCCCTCAAGAAAAAGGAAGACAAATCAATCGGAGCGTATGAGGAAAACTTCACAAGGCTTGCACAGCATGCCTCTGTCTTTTTCATTAACCTGAATTCAAGGATGGTCTCTTTTTTGGTGGGCTAAATCCTAGCCTACAAAAATACCTAGTGATCTGTGACTTTGAGTGCTATGAAGAAATAGTCTGATGTTCCCTCATGGTTGAAATAGAGATCAGCGAATCTTAGGGGTATAATGGGGATAATAATAATAAGGTATACTTCAATTCTGGTCATATGATCGATAAATCCAATGGTGCTAAAAAAATCACCCCACTTTCCTAAGTTGCAGAAAGAACCACCTAGGAAATTGCATGAAGGGGGTGAGGAAATGCTTTAGGTGTAGAAGAGAAGGGTACTTGGCCATTGACTACCAGCAATAAAAACCTATAGATGTGATAGAGGATAAGAACACAATATTCAACCCTCAAAAAGATTTTCATTGCTTCAACTGTAGAAAAAAATGTCACTTTTCAAACTAGTACCCTAAGCCAAGGGTTTTCAGGGGCATCCAAAAACCTCTTTAGGAGAAAGGGAGATGTTTTACTGTCCTTACCGCTGAGTTGAACCCCATAAATGAAGTGGTGATAGGTATGCTAGTTATTATTTGAAGAATTTTTAATTAACATTTTGATTCAAGTTATCCTCATTATTTAATATCACAAAAGTTTTGTAGAACAATCTCAACACCATCACAAATCATGGAAGTAAAGATATATGTGAGTTTGGAAAATGGGCTAATAATTTCATCCCTTGAATATAACTCCTTCCCAATCATACATTGTGTATTAATCTTCCTAGGGAATCTCATCATACTCCCTTTTGTGGAATTTGATGCAATTATTTTCATGTATTGGCTTTCCTTATATAGAGCCAACATAAATTTCTGTGAGAAGGAAATAAATCTCCATATGGAAAATCGACCCCCCGATTCTGTACAAGTGAATGGAGGAGGATGAATCTTATTTAGCTCCATCATCTAAAGTATGGATATTACATCTCTATGAGAACATATATATTTCTCTGATTATTGATTCCAAGTAAGCAACCATCCATAAATACATGCCTGTTGTTAGGGAATTTGCTGATGTGTTTCCTGATGAATTATATGGTCTTCCTCCAAGAAGAGATGTTGAATTCTCAATTGACCTTATAACCATGGAATTTACAATATCCAAGACTCTCAAAAGAATTTATATTGTAGAGCTTGAGTATATAAAGAAACAACTACAAGAGAATATAGATAAAGGGTTTATATACCCAAGTGCATCCCCATTGGGTGAACCAGTCCTCTTCGTCAAGAAGTGGGATTTGTTAATGCGACTTTGCATCGATTATCGTGAGCTCAACAAAATCATGAAAAATGAATAAGTATCCTTTACCCTGAATTGATGGATTGTTTGATCAGATACGTGGATCACAATACTTCTCCAAGGTGGATTTCCAATCATGATATTACCAAGTACAGGTGAAGAAGGAGAATACCTCCAATACTGCTTTTCATACAACATATTGGGACTATGAATTTATAGTAATTCCTTTTCCGACTCACTAATTCTCCATCAAATTTCAGGTACAAGATTTAGTACCCCTAGTTACTGGTATATAACCCTTTCTTGATGCTTTTAATGGTTATAAAGTTAATAGTGATGAATGAGAGAGTATGGAGAACACGGAATGCAGTTTGAGGAAAAAAGGGATGTCGCACGAGCAGCGCACCATTTGTCTAAACCGTGAGGCCAAACCATGCGTAGTTAGTGATGGAGGAAGCAGCCTCCACACGGGTGGTGCATGGTTTTTCTAACCGTGGGGCCAAACAGTGTGAGAAGGGTGGACGAGGCAGTAGATAACACACAGTTAGTGCACGGTTTGTCAAACCGTGTGAAATAACTATGCAGCCACTTAAATGAGATCCTTAAATTGTGGATCTCATGCATTTCTTCCTCTAAGTGCCTTTTTTAAGCTCTTAAGTGGCACTAACTTAGGATTTTGATTCTCATAAGGTCAAAGAGGGTTCTCCCATCATTCTAGAGGTGATCCTAAGGCTTCTCTTGGCGAATCGAAGCCTGGTTTTTGAGGTATGTGATCGTTCTCGATTGGTTTCTTATATCTACATAGATCTACTCCTCCTCTTCTCTTGGTTTCATAGATCTATGCCTGTTATGGGTATATCAAAGTGTTTGGATGCCTAATATGATTATATTTGGTCTTGATCTTGCTTGGAGAAGAGATCTAAGGATGGTTTTTGTAAAATCGACCCGGGGTTCTTGAGGGATCTTTGACTGTTGTGGTTTTCGTCAAAACCATTGAGGTAGGAGGCTTCACTCTTAACTCCTCTTGCTAGAATTTATTCGCTTAGATTCTAATTGATTTATTTGAATGGATATTATTGTTAAATTCATAGAATAAATCTTATTTAGTGATGATTTATGTTTTTGATGAGATTGTGAAATCTTGGTGAATTCTTGTGCAATGTGATTTGGCTTGTTGAATTTAAAATATAGATTTTAAATTATGGATTTTCTAAAAATTTTAAATGCTTTGATGAAAATTGGTGTTTCAATAAAAATGATGTTTTATTAAAATGGTTTGAGAATGAAATGACCTTGATGGAATTGGTTTTCAATAAAAATGGAGTTTTATTGAAATGGTTTGAAACTGAAATGGTTTGGAATTGAAATGGTTTTATTGGAAATGGTTTTCTATAAAATGGTGTTTTTATTGAAAGGGTGTTTTGGAATTATTGATGGGAATATGTGGTGTTTTTTCATATTGCATGTATGGAGCTTGGTTGAAATAAGACCTTGTGCTCGGTGCCAAATTTTTTATGGCACATGGTAAGTATATTTACGAGGCTAGGTTGAAATATTACCTTTTGCTTAGTGCCAAATGTGTTATGGAACATGGGAAAAAAATTACCTTGTGAAGTCTTGTTAGATCGATGAGAAACAGCTCATGAGTATGGAACTTCCATAACGTAGCATGCATGGTTGGTTGCATGGGTGTGTGGAAATGGTTGGGTAACCAACAAGGGTTACTGTGGAATAGTTCTAAAGCTTGTTTAGATATTTTTCTGGAAAAAATATCGTTCTAGAATGTTGGTTTCCATTGATCCTGAAATTCCTTTGGTTATGGATGGTTTTGGAAACTTGTATATATTTAGTTATAAACAACTATTAAGAAAATGTTTTATATAAACTATTTTTATATAAATGTAGCTAACTCTTATATCCTAGTGGCGTGAGTAGGGAAGTCATTGGGAAAACCTACTATGTTTTATACTCACCCCTTCCTTAGAACATTGGTGCTATTTCATATGTCATATTCCGAGACATAGGTAAAGGTAAGGCATCTCATTACTAGTTGTTCGTGGTGGTGCTTGGTGAAAGGAGCATGGTGTGGAGATGTGGAGTGTGTCTTGTCTTGTTTTGGGTCTTTTCTTTTTTCTTCTTCTTGATACTCTGATATTGTGTAGGTTATGTATTTTTTTCTGGAAAAGTGTAGTTCTCTTTTGGTAATGCATGAGTTGGTCTTTAATTTGTTCATGCATCATATAGTGAATGTTTGGTTATGGTTGGTTGGTTTATGGGTTATTTCAAAAAGGGTAAATCGTCCCCAAACTTGTATTTGAAACCCTTCGGCATTTATTGCCAGACTTTGGCATCTTGGGGATGTCTCTTAAGGTCTAGTAATGAATCATTTTATACTCAAGACAATGATAACTGGTGGGTCATTACAAATGGTATCAGCTTGTTTGTTCCTTGCCTAACAAGTACTCATCGGTGTTCTTGGTCTTGGAGTTGAAATTCATTCTTTTATATTCCTTGGTTTAAAATATTAGACATGAGTAGGATTTTTGGAACTTGAAGTGTATAGCATAAAAGGACGTAGCTAACCAATTTATGCTGAACTTCATGTTACTAGGGAGTTGGGAAGATAAGTGTTTTGGATACACTACTAGAATGCTAGAAATATCATTGTCATGGGTTTAGCCAATGAGATGAGAATGAAGTGAATTCTAGAGGAATGACTTCCCACTAGGATTTCATATCTCATTGTGAGGAATGAGTAATGAGTTTTAGCATGGTGCAAATTTTTTAAAAATACAGAATTTTTTTTCAAGTGAATGATTTTGAAAACAAGGTATTTGGTGTATTCTAAAAATGGGTTGATTTTCAAAAAGCATGATGAATGTTTTCAAAAATGTTTGAACTAGGGAAAAAGGGTTGTTTTGAGAACAATATTGTTATAGATGATGTGATGTAATTTGAATGCTAATCCATATATTTCTTGTGAGTGATCTTGACGGAGTTTTTTTGTTGGATTAGAAAATAGAACCCACTAGGCATCGTCGAAAGCAACCCGAAAAAGCTGCAGAAAATGTGGTTGCACTAGAACCACATGTGAACCAAGAGCTAGTTCAGAGTATTGTAGAAGCTTTTCATGATATGGATATGGAGAACCAGAGGAATGAACCAAGGAATGTGGATTATACCATCCATTTCATGAAGCAGAATCCACCAAACATTTGGGGTGATGATAAACCCGAGAAGATAGAGGTTTGGCCTAGTTGGATGAAACGTATCTTCGATTTCATTGACACACCAGTAGAACTGAAATAAAATTTGGTGACGTATATTCTTGAGGATCTTGCACGTCAGTTGTGGGATTTAGCGGTGTAGGCTAAATTGGATTAAGGCCTTATATGGGATGATTTTGAAAAAAATTTCAACAAAAAATTCTATCCTCCACGTTCAAGATCCAGAAAACGATAGACTTCTCCAGCCTGAAACAAGAGAGTCTCTCTATCATAGATTATGCAGATAAATACAGGTATATAGTCCATTTTTCACCAGAGGATGTGGAAAGTACATCATTTAAGGGATGCATCTTTGAATCGGGGCCAAGACAAGAGATTTGATCGAAGATTGGAGTGCTCAGTATTATGGATTATACAGAGATGGTGAACAGAGAGATTGTTGTTGAATGTGATATCTCAGGATCTATACGAGGAGGAATGATGATCCCTACGGGATATGGTGGGAACTCAACCATTGGGAACAAGAGAAAAAGGGACACATATTTCCATGGTGCAAGTGGAAATCAAAACTAGACAGCATGATCAGTGAACCTTCTTCCACGACCCCAGAGAAAAGCAGGTTTCTTTCAATGTGGTTCAACTAACCAAATAAAGCAAGTGTGTATGGTGAAACCTAGATCATGTCAAAATTGAAACCAGATGGGGCATCTACAGCACTATTGTAGGAATGCGCTGAGGTCGGGGGCGCGTGACACTCCTCAGGCGTCACAAGAATCATATGATTCGACAATACGTGGACAGCAGAATCAGTCTCATTAGCATAACAGAGCTGGCCATGGTGATTATCAAATTACATGACTCCTCAACCATGGCAATTTCAACAAGGAAACAAGGAAAGCAGTGCAGCGACAATGATATTTTATGGAGCTGAGAAGATGATGTTCAATGATCAGGCTAGACTATCTACGATGAGAGGTACAATTCTTTTGAATTCTACCCCTGTGCAAGTTCTCTTTGATACTGGTGCATCACATTCTTTCATTGCTTCTCATACTGTTGACTTGCTATGTTTAAAGCTGAAAATGATGTCCTCTATTTTGAAACTTCAAACTCCTCTTGGGTAAGGAAACTGTCAAGTCTTTTTGTGTAGAGAATGTGATATAACTCTTGATGGGGAAGGGATGAAATGGGACTTCTCCATGTTGGAAATGGATTTCTATGATGTAATCCTGGGTATGGATTGGATGAAAATGTTTATGGCTCTCATCGAATGTTATTGGATAATGGTTAGTTTCACGACTAAGGACGACATCAAACATTTCATCAGAGGAGATAGGATGGTAAAGAAATGTGCAAAGAGCATGTTGGCAGAAATGGTTGGAACGATCTCTTACCAAATGGCAGTGTTGACTTTGGCATCAATGGAATAGATTAATAGAGATTGTTTTCCAGCTGTGGTAGATCAATTTCTATATGTCTTTCCCAAGATCTTCTAAGGGTTACCACCTCTAGGGGAAGTGGAGTTTACGATTGATCTCCTTCTGGGGACCCATCCTATTTCTCTTCCTTCTTATAGGATGACACCAACAGAGTTATGGGAATTGATAGTGCATTTAGAAGAGCTGGAAATCAAGGGTTTCATTCTACCAAGTACATCTCCGTGGGCAGAGCCAGTGTTGTCTGTGAATAAGGCAGATCTAACGCTTTAGCAGTGAGTTAATATTGTAAGCTTAACTAAGTTATGATAAATAATAGATATCCACTTCCACGCATTGATTATCTATTTGATAAATTAAGGGGAGCTCAGTGGTTCTCCGTGATTGACTTGCAATCAAGATATCACCAATTGCGAGTTCAAAAGGGGGATATTCAAAAGACATCTTCAAGAAGCATATATGGCCACTATGAATATGTAGTCATGCCTTTTGGTCTAACGAATGCACCAGCAGTTTTCATGGATTTGATGAATAAAATATTTCAGTGATATATGGATTCTTTTGTTGTGGTGTTTTTGGATGATATCTTGGTGTATTCAAAGACAATGGATGATCATGAGGTGCACCAAGAAACAGTGTTACAAATCTTAAGAGATCATCATTTGTATTCCAAATTATCAGTGTGATTTTTGGATACAGGAAGTATGTTTCCTTGGACATTTTATTTCTGAGAAAAGTGTTTCTATTGAGCTTGAAATGATACAAGCTGTTATCTCTTGGAAACCACAGAATAATGTGTTCGAGTTGTGAAGTTTTCTTGGTCTATCTGGTTACTACCAACACTGTGTGCGTGATTTATCACAACTAGTGTCACCAATGATAGCTCTGAAAAAGAAGAAGGCTCCATTCCAATGGACATAAGAATGTCATAAGTCTTTCCAGGAACTGAAGGTTTTTCTTACATAGGCCCCCATCTTGATCTTGCTAGAATCAGCACAGAGGTATGTGGTGTATTGTGATGCTTTAAAATCAGGGTTGGGTTTTGTTCTCATGCAAGGAGACCATGTGGTTTCTTATGGTTCAAGGTGGTTGAGCGTTTAGGAGAAGAATAACCAAACACATTATTTGGAGTTGGCTTCAGTCATCCATGATTTGAAAACATGGAGACATTATCTCTTTGGCGATAAATTTACTGTGTTTACATATCAAAAAAGCTTGAAACACATTTTATCTCAACGAGATATGAATTTGAGGTAAAGGAGGTGGATGGAGTATCTCCAGATGTTTGACTTTGACATGATGTACACACCAGGAAATCAGAATTCAGTGGTGGATTCATTGAGTAGAAAGTCATATGTTCAGTTTGTGAAAGAAGCTTCAGATGAATGGAAGTTGATGTCTGTCTTAGCCGACATGATGGTTGAATAGGAAAATCAATGTGATGTTGCAGTTTTCTTTTTAGCTGATCTTGATCCTAATTTGGTAAACATGATCAACAAAGCACAAACATATGATATAAAATTTCTAGTTCTAAGTTCAGAACTCAATGGTGGGGAGACCATTCATGGCTGGAAACTTGATGGCGGTTCAGTTGTGTGTATCAGAGATCATATGGTTGTACCTATGGTTTGTCCAAAACAACTCCTTCATTCTTGCAGCATTCAAAATTGCTTGTACACCCAGGTACATAGAAGATGTACAAGGTGTTGAAGGTGCAATTTTGGTGGAGCGGCATGAAAAAGAAGGTGGTCGATTTCGTTGCGCGGTGTTTGACTTGTCAGCAGGTAAATGTAGAACATCATATACCAATTGGTATTTTATAGTATTTAACTTTCCCAGTGTGGAAATGGAATCAAATAGAAATTGATTTTGTTACTGGTCTTCCAAGAATGGTTTGGAAACACGATGACATTTGGGTGATAGTGGACCGTCTAACAAAGTAGTCCCATTTCATCCCTATTGTTTAAACTCCTACGGTGGAAGACCTTTAACAAATAAATATTCAAGAAGTGGTAAAGAGGTATGTTGTACCAGTGTCTATAGTCTCAGATAAAGATCCGAGGTTCATATCTCATTTCTGGAAATCATTATAGCAATCCCTCAGAACTCTATTGACATTGAGCAAGGATTATCATCCTCAAATGAATGGGAAATCCGAGTAGACGATACAAATGTTGGAAGACATATTAAGTGCTTCTGTAATGGATTTTGGTTGCTCATGGGAAGAGCATATTTCATTAGTGGAGTTCAAATACAATAACATCTATCAAGCCTGGTTACACATGGTTTTTTTTGAAGCATTGAATGGGCGTCCTTGTGGTTCTCCACTATGCTGGGTGGAAATGGGTGAAACTTCACTATTCGGACCAACCCTTGTCCTAGAGAAAATAGATATGATTCAGTTGATTACAAAAAGGATGGAGACAGCTTAGAGTCGTCAAAAATATTATGAAAATCATCGTCGAAGACCCTTTTCGTTCGTTGTTGATGATCATGTCTTCTTGAGGATCTCTCCAAGGCTTGGACGTTGTCGTTTCAAGAAGCAGGTAAAGTTATATCCTAGATATATTGGCCCTTTATAGATACTTGAATGGGTTGGGGAGGTGGAATATTGGTTGGAATTACCACCACGGTTTAGTTCAGGGCATAATGTGTTCCATGTATCTTAGTTGAAAAAGTATCTGCATGATACTAACCATGTGATCAGATTGGATCATGTTGACCTAAATCTGGATGCATCATTTATACATATCCCGGTACATATTGTGGATAGGCAAGGTAAATTCTTGCGTGGAAAATGCATCGATCTAGTGTGAGTTTTATGGCAGCATTGTACGATTCAGGAAGAGACTTGGGAACGTGAAAGGGAAAGGAAAGAGCAGTTGTCGGAACTCTTTCAGTTGGGTGAAGTTTTTCTACTTTCTGAGAATGGAAGGACCCATGATGGGGAGAATGTAGTGTCCCCATTATCTTGTATTTAACCCTTTCTTGATTCTTTTAATGGTTATAATGTTATGGGTGATGAATGGGAGATTTTGGAGAACATGGAATGCAGTATGAGGCAAAAAGGGATGTCGCATGAGTGGCGCACGGTGTGTCTAAACAATGTGGCCAAACCATGCGTTGTTGGTCTTAGAGGAAATATCTTCCACATGGGTGGTTCACGGTTTGTCTATCTATGTGTCCAGGCCATGCGAGAAGGGTGGCCGAGGTAGCAGCTAACACACGTTTAGCGCAAGGTTTGTCAAACCGTGCGATCTAACCGTGCAGTCACTTAAATAATTTCCTTAAATTGTGGATCTCACGCGTTTTTCCCTATAAGTTCCTTGTTTATGCTCTTAATCATCCCTAATTGCGGATGTTTCTTCTCCTAAGGTCATATAGGGTTCTCCCATCGTTCCAGAGGTGATTTGAAGGCCTCTCATGCCGAATCAAAGCCGGATTCTTGAGGTATGTGATCGTTGTTGTTTGGTTTCTTAGATATACTTATATATACTTATCCTCTTCTCTCGGTTTCTTAGATATATACCCATTATGGGTAGATATAGGTGTGTGGATGCCAAATATGTTGAGATTTTGTCTTTATCTTTCTAGGATAAGATATCTAAGGCGGGTTTTTGGAGAATCGACCCGGGTTTCTTTAGTTTTTTTCAACAGTTGTTCTTTTTGTCAAAACCTTTGAGGTAGGAGGCTTCACTCTCGACACTTATTGCGAGAATTGATTGTTTTAGGTTCAAATTGGTTTATTTGAATGTATTATATTGTGAAAAACATAGATAAAATATTTATTAGTGGTGATTTATGGTTTTGATATGATTGTCAAATCTTTGTGCATTGTAGTGAAAAGTGATTTGGCTTATTGAATTTAAAATGTTGATTTTAAATTATGGATTAGTTGTAATTGAAGATGGTTTGATGAAAAGCGGGTTTTCAATAAAAAGGGTGTTTTATTTAAATGGTTTGAGAATGAAATGAATTTTATGGAATAGGATTTCAATAAAAATGGTGTTTTATTGAAATGGTTTGGAACTGAAATGGTTTGGAATTGAAATGGTTTTTATGGAAATGGTTTTCAATTAAAATGTTTTTTTATTGAAAGGGTGTTTTGTCATGATTTATTGGAATATTTTTTGTGTTTTCATATTTCATGTACAGGGCTTGGTTGAAATAAGACCTTGTGCTCAGTGTAAAACATTTAATGGCACATAGTAACTATATGTACGAGGATTGGTTGAAATACGACCTTGTGCACAATGCCAAAGGTGTAATGGGACATGGGAAACAATTACCTTGTGAGAAATTGGTAGATCGACGAGAAATCACTCATTATTATGAAACTGTCATAACGTAGCATGCATGATTGGTTGCATGGATTTATGGAAATGGTTGGGTATGCCAAAAAGTGTTATTGTGAAATGGTTCTAAAGCTTATTGGGTTATTTTCCTGGAAAAATCACATGCTAGAAAGTTGGATTCAATTGTTCTTGGAATGCCTTCGGTTATGAATGGTTTTAGAAACTTGTTTATACTTAGATATAAACTACTTTTGAGAAAATGTTTTATATAAACTGTTTTTATATAAATGTGGCTAACTCTTTAATCCTAGTGGTGTGATTGGGGAAGTCACTGGGAAAACCTACTGAGTTCTATACTCACCCCTACCTTGGCACTATAGTTCTTTTGAAGATGTCATATTCTGAGACATAGGTAAAGGTAATTCATATCATTACTAGTGGTTCGTGGTGATGCTTGGGAGATGTTTCGGGGCTTGGTGCGTGGAACTCGGTGTGGAGTTGTGGAGTGTGTCTTGTCTTCTTTTAGGTATTTTGTTTATTCGTCTACCTAGTACTCTCATATTGTGTTGGTTATGTATTGGTTTGTGGAACATAGTTTTTTTGTTTTGGTAATTCATGAGTTGGGCTTATATTTTTTCATGCATAATATAGTGAATGTTTGGTTATTCTTGGTTGGTTTATGGTTTATTTTTTAATGGGTAAATTATCCCCCAACTTGTATTTTAAACCCTTCAGCATTTATTTCCAGCCTTTGGCATCTTGGGGATGTCTCTTAAGGCCTAGTAATGACTTGTTGTAATCTCAAGCCAATGAGAATCGGTGGGTCATTACACATGATGAATAGAGTATTTAGACATTACCTATACAAATTTGTGTTTGTCTTTATAGATGATATTATAATATACTCCGGAACCAAGGAGGAGTATGAGGATCATCTATGCACTATACTAGAGAACTTGTGAAAGGATAATCTCTTTGAAAAGTACAGAAACTATGAGTTTTGGTTGAAGGATGTCTCATTCATAGGTCATATCATCACATGAAATGGTATATCTATAGATCTCTCCAAGACAGTTGTAATTGAGGGATGGCCAAGGAAATCATCAGTAACATATATCCTTAGATTTCTGGGGTTAGCTGGAGAATATCACTGATTTGTGAGAAATTTTTCATGATTGTACAACCCTCTTACCAAGAAAACATGGAAGGGATAAATGTTTTCTTAGAGAGATTAATGAAAAGATATATTCATGGAGCTTAAATGGAGTCTTATCATTTCTCTCGTTCTTACACTACCCACATATGGTGAACTTTTTGTGGAATTTAGTGATGTTTTGAAGAAGGGCTTGGGTTGTGTGTTGATGAAAAATGTCAAAGTCATTGCCTATGCTTCAAGGCAATTTAAATTTAATGAGAAAAATTATCCAACACGTGATTTGGTGTTGGCTGTAGTAATCTTCATTTTGAAAATTTGGCAGCATTACCTATTTGGGGAGAAGTGTGAGATATATACAGACCACAAAATCAACAAGTATATATTCACACAGAAGGAGTTCAACATGCACCAAGGAAGACAGTTAGATCTGATCAAATAGTGTGACTTCTTAAACCATTACCACCCTGGGAAAGCGAACAAGGTTGCAGATTCTATAAGTAGAAAGTACCCAATAGTTTTATCATTAATGAGAATTGAAAAGGGTCCAATCTTCTTAGATTTGATGAATATGGACATGGGAATCCCAAAGAAGGGAACATCATCAATCCTTTCACAAATGATTACTCAATCGTATCTTTTGGAAATATTAATGGATGCTCAAAAACATTATGTGAGAATTTAGAAGAAAGTGGAAACTATCAGAAAGGTAAAATCCTCGGAGATCTAGGTTAATGAAGAAGGAATTATGATATTTGGGACAAGACTATGTGTTCCTCCAAATATAGAGTTAAGGAATGATATTTTGGTTGATGCACATAGTTCATATATCTCTATTCACCCAGGAAACACAAAGATATATCGAGATCACTGAGAGCTTTATTTGTGGGATAACATGGATAAGGATATTGTTGATTATACATCAAATTTCCTGGTGTGTCAGCAAGTGAATGGCTGAGAGGTAGAAATCTAATGGGATGATGCAACCATTACCCATACCAATGTGGAAATGGGAGAATATCACCATGGACATTGTCACAGGACTTCCTATGAAATCAAAAGGAAACAATGCTATTTGGGTTATTCTGGATCGTCTTACGAAGACAGCATACTTAATTACTATTCGGGAGGATTTTTCATTTCATCTGATGTCACAGATATACATCATAGAAGTGGTAAGGACACATGGAGTGCCACAATATTTTATATCCAATCGAGATCCAAGATTCACCTCTATGTTCTCGAATAGTCTCCAGCATGCTCTGAACACTAAGCTGAACATCAGTATGACTTTTCATCCTCAAACTGATGGCCAATATGAGTGGACTATCCAAACACTTGAGGAAATATTGAGTTCATGCTCAATGGACATCAAATGAGGATGGGATCAACATCTTCATCTGGTTATGTTCTGTTATGGTAAAATTTTACACTTACGCATCCAAATGGATCCTTATGAATCCCTTTATGGGAAGAGGTGATCAAAATTGTTATGTTGTGATGAATTCATGGAGAGAAAACCCCTAGATATAAAAATGGTCAACGAAATGGTGGATAAGGTAAGGACTATCCAACATCACATTAAAGCTGCACAAAGTCAACAAAAGAGCTATGCTGATAATCATCGATGAGACATGGATATTGATGTTGGAGACATGTTATTCCTTTGCATATCACCGTGGAAGATATTTATGAGATTTGGGAAGAAGGGAAAGCTTAGTCCAAGGTACATAATCCCTATTGAGATCCTTGATCACATTGGAGCAGTGGCCTATTGACTAACACTCCCACCAAAACTATGTTAGTTACATGATGTATTTCATGTACCACTCTTCAGATAGTAAATACCTGATGCATCGCATGTACTCAATCCATAAGTGGTACCGTTGGATAATGACCACTCTTTTGAGGAGAAGTCGGTGAAGATATTAGATCGTAGGGAAAAAGTTCTATGAAATAAGACAATTCCCCTCGTCACATTGTTGTGGCGCAACCACAAGTTTGAAGAAGCAATGTGGGAATTGAAGGAAGTGATGAATAAAAGTTACCCTCATTTTTTTAGTGTGGGAAAAGGAAATATTGAGGGTAAATTTTCATCAGGGGGGAAGATTTTAATGAACCAAAATTCTATTAATTAAAATTCTTCTAGATCTAATTAAATTTCTTATTATGTAATATGTTTATGTAACATATGCACTTCTTTTGTTTTATGATTTGGGATTTTAAAATACCATTAATAATTGTTACCATTTCTATTATAGTCTTTGATCAAAGATCAATTGATTAGTATAAATATAGGGCTTTAACAAATAAAACTTTCCTAGAAAAAGGAAATGATTGACTCATCCAGTAGAGTTGCTCTGTACGAAACCCATTTTTCAGAGCTTGGAAAGGAGGTGGCATCACTGGGATTCACACTTGACCAATCCCAATTTGAGTATCAACATAGTAATCTCTAACAGAACCGACAATAGGGGAAGGGGAATTTGATAGAGATTACCACCTGAGCGATGTTATCTGAGCCACCCAAAGAGTTTTTCACCATCGCACACCTTACCCTTTAGTTTTATGCTGGTTTTATAAGGGGTTATGTAAAAATACCTTAACACAATGAGTATGTGAATTATTTTTGTATAGAATAAAGAATATACAATCATTTTATTATTGTTACATTAAATCAAGAATAATATTTTTAGTTAATATTCAATTTAAAAAAACTATTTTGATGAATTAATGCATTTTTGAATTAAATAATATTTTAATAATATATTATCACTAAATTAATTTTAATTAAATATAAATTATCGTATAATTTTTATGAATATAATTGTGATTTTTATAAATGTTTGAAAGCAACTTTTGTCAAAACCCAGGAATTTTAATAAATGTCAGTTTTTATTTTAAAAATAAATAATCACATATTTAGAAAATTATATATATAAAATGAATATTAATTTTTGAATCATGATGTCAAAATTATCCAATGATTATTTTTTCTTAATTTTCTGAGATAGTCAAATTTTTGGGTAATAATTAAATACTATTTAAATATATAATGTGTTTTATGACATCATAATCAAAAATTAATGATTAATAAAATATAATAATTGATATTTTGATCTACTAAATGTTTTATCTTTAAGATAATGTGATTTTAGAATTATTTTATTAATTATATGGTGCCTTAGTAGACCCTCCAAGACATATAAAACATTTTTCATTTTTAAATTGATTTCCTTGAGAGTGTGGCTCACCTCCACATAATCAAGCCTAATATTTTAAGAAGTTAGTACATTGGAAATAGAAAGTAATATTTTACAATCCCCTTTGAAAAAATATTTTTGCAAAAAACATGGGTTGGTTTGTGTTTTTCATTTGATTAATGAGTGGTGTCCAAAAGCTAAATAATAAACAATTCCTTCTCTTTTCCTATATAAAACCACCCAATCTCCCACTTCGTCTTCACTCAAAGCCTTTGGAGCTCGACCAACCTCTTCCCTAATCTCTCTAGAATCTTCCCAATGTTCCCCAATCCCCCTGTAATCCTTTCTCAAGCCCCTCCCAAGCCTTTGGGATCACACTTCCATGTTAGGGGTTTCTTCCTTTCTCATTTTTGTCCAAATTTCATTAGGTTGTTATACCTTTTCTTCCAATTAAAAATGTCAGGGTATGATTTAGAACCTCCATCAAACTTCAATAATTATTTTTAAATGATGATATATCCCTTTATCTCTCATTAATGCCTCCCATGTAAACCTGTTAATGTGCTAAAATTCCATAAGAAATTTCCCACCTCTCATTTACATTCAAGAAATTATTTTTTATTATATATCTAACTCCTATAACATATGCTCGAACATCTATATATATGAACCCTTAATGTCCATTTCAATTACATATTATATGACACACTTTTCTCTCTCATCGACAATTTTATGAATTCTTATGTCAAGACGTTATGTTGTCGAAATTACACCGCAATTTTCAAAGACAAAGCCATCATGTAGTGAATACCATGGCAATTTATCTATCAAGGGTATTTACCTATGAGAAAATTTAATTATTTATTATATAGTTTCATGTATGAATTACACATTCATTTAGCATGGAATATATTATGATATTTAATGAATCCATGTAATATGATCTATGTGGAACTCTTATGCATGAAATGAAATGATTAAGAAGGGTGTGCCTTGATAGCCCTCAAATGCATTGGGTAAAGACTAGTATCATGATTCGTTAAGTTTAATTATGTTTTAATCATTATAATTGAAGAAAAATAAAGTTTTACATATGATCCAGGTGAAATAATCCTTGGCTCAGGCTAATACCAGGTTAAGTGTTGTTGCGATATTTCTATGTTATGATAATCATGATATAACATGAATTTATGTTCATGTTTCTCTTTTAATTCATTGATATACCTATTTCCTAAAATGTATTTTATTATGAATGTTATGCCTTATTTACTCCCTTAATGGGATTTATAGATCATCCTTTTCTTATCCATGTTCTTAGGTTATCCCATGAAATGCAACAAGTGAAGGAATGTGTGTGGCCATGTAAAAGAAGTTTTCAATAAAATGTAGTATTTTTATGTCTTAAGTTATCATGTAATGTCCCTAATTTCCCAAGAAACTAGACCTATCAATCCTTTGAGTTGTCTTAAGTGCATGTTTATGTAATAAATCATGTTTAAGTGTTTAATGAGGATAATTGTTTTTATATGAATTAAAAACATTATCAAGTATTGACTTGTTGTATTTATATAGATATTATATGAAATATTGAGAGAATGAAATAAAATTAAAAGTTTTAAATTATCCTCTAATTTTATATAGGTTTTAGGTGGATAAATATGAATCCTATTTTTATTTTTCATCACAAAATGGATATTGTTTCCCTATTACTATGATTATCCAGCTCAAATGATTACAACAAAGGAGATGAAGACTATGGGTGAAATTACCATTATAAGGTAAATGATGACCTCTTCCTAGTAGAGTTTTTTATCCTTACTCTTAAATAAGAGGTATATTTCAGAATATAACTTATACATGGGCCCTTATCAGTATCCAAGACAGAATATATAATTGACCTCACCAGAGTTTAATAATTAAAGAAGAAACTATAATAGAAAATTGAAAAGGAACTTACACACCCAATCACCTCACAATGGGGTGAAATAGTTCTCCTGATCAAGAAGAAAGATGGGTTGATGTATATAAACATTGATTATTGTGATATAAATAATATCATGATTAAGAAAAAGTATCTATTTCCATGGATTAATTAATTTTTCGATTAGTTACATGTAGATCAATACTTCTATAAATTTATTCTTTTTTCGGGTATCATAAATTAAGGTTGAGGAAGGTGGAAATTCCCAATATCCCCTTTATTATAAGTTAAATGAACTATGAGTTCATATATATGTCATTTGGACTCATAAATATTGTAGCAATCTTCATTGTCATAGTTAATAGAGACATTATATATTTCCATTATAAATTTTTGGTAGTATTTATAGATGTTAATATTATATTCTCCAAAACCAATTAGAAGCCTGAGAACAATTTCAATACTATACTAATGATGTTCAAAAATGATAATTTATATGAAACGTATAGTTAATTTTATTATTTTCTAGATAGAGTATCATTATTGGGGTATGTTATCACAAGTGAATTGATGTATGTATATCCATAAAATTAAAATGTAATTGGGGACTAGAATAGCCCAACATCCAATATATAAATTCATAGATTCCTTATATTTGTGGGGTATTGTTGGTGAGTTTTTTGGAACTTCTCATAATTGGAACAACGGATAACAAATAAAGCATGGAAGGGAATGATGTATAATAGGAATAATGAATATGAGTAAATATTCAAGTGTTTTATGAAGTGGATAATCATATAGAATATTCTCACACTACCACAAAGTAGGGATGTATTTGTGATTTATTGTGATTCTTATGAGGAGTTCATGGGAAATGTACTCATATAAATTGATAAAGTAGTAGAATATTTCTCATGACAGTTGAAGTTTCATTAAAAAAACAATCAATTTAATTATATGGATCATGTTCTAATAAGCATCATATTAATTATGTAGAGGTATTACCTATATATGGAGAATCTTGAAATATATACTGACCACTAAAGCCTAAAATATACATATTCACATTGAATGAGATCAACATTCTTCGATTAAAATTGATGTAGCTGATCGATGAATATGATGGATACATTCAATAATATCTTATGAAGGAGAATAATGATCCAAATTCGCTAAGACGAAAATAAAATTCAACCTTATACATGATGAGAATTGAGAAGGATCCAATCTTCTTAAACAAGAAAAGGAAATACATGGGAGTAGTAATGGATTGATAAAAAACCTATCATTTTCAAATTATTTCTCAACAATCCCTTTTCGAGAAAATTAAGAAATCTAGAGGTTAGGATATTGATATAAACAAGATTGGGAACGTGGTGAGAATTTGAAAATTCTTAGGGTTCAGTAATAATGATAATTGAGTGGGGAGATTTTATAAATTACCCATGTGAGCCATGGGATCTAATGATAAAGAATGACAAATTGAATGGTCATCATATATCAATATTCTCTGAATACCCATGAAACATAAACATATATAGTGATCTCTAAGAGAACTATTGCTGAAAATATATAAATAAGGATATTTCAGAATATACATTAGTTTTACAGGTGTTTCAACAGGTTAAGGCTATGATTCAATAATTAGAACGAATAATGGAACCATTACCTACACCTTCATTGAAATTAGAAAGCATCACTATGACATTTTTTATGGATATTACAAAGAAATTGAAAGCGAATAATGTTATATTGGTTATTGTCGATTAGAAAACAAAACTGTGCACTTTATTTCTATATTATCAAACATCTCACTCCATTAACATATAAAGATATAAATTAGATAAGGGTATGGCTTCATGAAACACTAGTATAGATTATATCTGACCAAGAACCTTAGTTCAACTCAATGTTCTATAAAATTCATAAGCATACTATAATCATAGTTTAACTTTAGTACTTATTATCACCCCCCAAATTGATGTATAATATGATAGAAATTTGTAGACACTTGATTATTTGTTTATAGTTTTCTTTATATACATAAAGGGATGATTGGGAAAAATATACTATTAGTCAATTTCTCATACAAAAACAATTTATACTTGAGAATTAAAATTCTCCCATATGACCCCCACAATGAGAGCTAATGTTGAACAGCTATGTACTGGGAATATTTAAGTGAATGAAATTTACTAGGACCTAAAATATTCAAGTAAATAGGTGAAATGGTCATGATTATTTAGCAATACATCAGAATAGCACAAAGTCAAAATAAAGTTCTATTTATAACCATTGTCAAGGCGTGGATCTTGAAGTCGATGATAATTTTTTCTTCCATATATCTTCTATGAATAGAGAAATGAGGTTTAAAATTTTTCTGAATCTATTTCATAGGTACCTTTTCCTATTTGAGATCCTCGATAATATGAGATCTATGGATTATCGACTAGTAATTCCACCGAACATCTCTCAAGTCCATGCCATGTTCCAAATACCCCAATTGAGGATGTACTTACCAGATAATTAAGAGATACCAAATATTTAGGAGGTATATTTGGAGAATTATCCCTCTTAAATGGAGCATTTGAGGAATATCTTACCCTATAGGGAAATAGTCTTCAAAAATTATACAAATAAAAAAGATAATTTAATTTATGAAAATATTAATTTTGATGAGGCATCATGGGAACCTGAAGAGACAATAAAAAAATTAATCTCACTCATTTTAAAATTACTGTATGGAAGTAATTTTTAGGCAAAATAAATTTAAGATGGGGAAGAATGCAATGCCCAAAAATTTATATATAAAAATTTCATATATATATATATATGTGTGTGTGTGTGTGTGTCTTATAATTTAATAAATTTTATAAGAACTAAAATATATTTATCTATAAATTCCCTAACCATAGAGGCCTAAATTCCATGATTACTTTATTTTTTTGGTTATAGATACAAGTGATCTCGTCCCAAAGGAATAAAAAATTTAGTAGTTTTGATAAACTAGATACAAATTCAAATCTCATATTATATTCGAAAACATGAAATACGAATTTATGAAAGTAAAACATTTCACATCCTTGAACTCATTCAATGATTAATTATTCATATCTAGAAAAATGAAACATTATAATGGTGATCACAAATGCTCAATAAGAGTTACATAAAGAGGAATCTATCATGAATAGATATAACATAATAAAAAAAATAATCAATATTGAAATGTAACTATCTAAACACACATTTTATTTTAATCAAAAACATTAATATCATGATTAGATAGGGATTAATAAATATAAAAATGTAAATAACTGACCAAAAATTACATTTAATCAATATAATAAGAAAAAAAATGTATCCATGGATAATATAATTGAAATAATCTCATGGATGATAATAACTAAATTTATAAAGAATGAAATTATAAATATTGATCATCATAATCTCAAAAATCATAATATATATACCATCAATACCTTTTATGAGATTGTTCAAAACTATTAGTAAAACCCCATTTAATTATAGATTAATGATTAAACTCATGATATTGTCAATATATTGAGGGGCTATATAATTATGGGCCCCACTCATCACTATATATCAAATTCATTCTTTATATATTGAATTATTCATTTAATTCATGAACAACGAGCTTTTTTAGTTAATTTCTGTATTGAATAATGAATATATGACACTAATATTTCCACAATCAATAAAATTACCTTCAAAGTAAAACATGATATATTTAATTGATATATGGTTTAATAAATAATCATATCCATGATAAAAAAATTATATTTATGGGAAATTTATTTCTTATGATCACAAGAAAGTTAATATTTCAATTGAATGATAATGATTACAAAAAATAATCAAGAAACAGAATGTCAATAAATTATCTGGTCAAATTGATCATTAATCATCAAGAGAAATAATAAGGATATTATCATTAAAACATACCCATGTTATATTATATTTAAATAAATGTTTTGATGAAATTGATGGATAGATATACCATAAGAGGGTATTTTTAAAAAAAACTTGAGTAAAATTCACTTTTCATTTTAATTTTTTTAGACAATAAATTTAAATAATGTTATAAAAAACACATTATTTGAAATGAAAATTATAATCCTGTATAGGAATATCACAATAAGTTAGTGATTAGTATAGTGGAATGGTTGTTTTATGTCAAGGACATTAAATAAATATTATTTTTTTATGTTTGTAAGAAAAGTCAATAGTACCTTGTTTACAATATGACTACAGGATTCCATTTAAGAATTTTTGTAAAAAATTATATGTAAAGATGTATTTAAAAAATAATGATAATACATTTTTTTAAATCATTTTATAAGACATGGATTTGGGAGGAAAAGTATTTTTTACCAAAGAGAAAAATGAATTCAAATTTATTTAAATACATTTTCTCTATCATTTAAATTATGAAAGAAAGGTAAATGGTACTATGAAATTAGTAATTAATTAATAACCATATGATAGGAAAATTTAATTTTTTTATTAGATAATGATCAAATAATTCCCTTTAATGGATATCCAATTATAAATAATCATGATTAAAATGATATTGAAATATAAATATCATACAACTTTGGTATCTTTTGAATCGTAATCCCACTAAAAGGAATAAGGAAAAATTAACAATTAAATAACATTAATAGACATATATTAATTATATATCATATATAATGGGTATTATATACTTATCATAAAGAAGATAAGGGTATATCATGACATATGTCTTAAAAACACAATTTCAGATGAGCACACCTTACAATGATCATAAAATTGATGTGATAATTAATAGATGATTTATTTTTGTTTATAAAATGTAAATACAAATAATAAGTGATAATAAAACAAAATATAATCAAAATTCATTAAACATAAAATCTTTGAATATCAATAATAATGAATAAGTTAAACAACATAATGAAAAAAAATTCATTTCATAAATTTTTCCTTATTTTTTAATTCTCATGTCAAATCTATATGGATGAAATAATTCAAATTAAAATATCAGATACAATGAGGTATTAATTATTAATCATATTTCATGTAAGTATATACAATATATAAATTAATTATGTTCATAACATTACAATGTGGCACAATGAATGAAAATTGTGACAAATACCTTACCTCAAACTTATATTTAGTTGAATGTGATTTAAACTCATATATAATGTTTTAACACATGTTATTGATTTATAAAAAATCATATTAATATTTGTAATATAATTTATTTTCCAATTATAACATATTACCACCATTATTTTAACAATATTTTGTTATTACCATTCTATCATTTGTTAATTATCGTGTTTTCAAATGCATGTTTTCTCCTGAAAGTTATTATTCTGGTGTATAGGATTTTGTTCCATAACATCCATTATTATATTAATTTTATAAATAAAATATTTTTCATTATATAATCTTTTAGAACCAATAATGAAAATTTTACAAGGAAAATTAATCGCATTACTTCATAAAGATGGTAGGTCATGCGTATGCATGAGTAACAATATCATTCCCTTAATTGTTGGAAGGGTTTGGAAGGGGATGGTATATAAAAAGTAAATAATTAATATATTTTCATAATTGTTATATATATATTTTTTATTTCAATTATTATTAAGTTAATATTATTATATAATATAAATTATTATAATTAAAAATATAGAATAATTTTTTCTAAATTCAATTCAAATATGTGGAAGAATTTAATTGAAAATAAAACCAACAAAGATGTCATAAAATGGTTATTCAATAAAATATTCTTTCAAGAATAAGATGATCTGAAATTAATTATATTACTAGTAATTATCATGATATTGATTTAAATTAACATAGTTATATATATAAATTAAATTCCATTTAAAACATGAATCGTTAAATAATATTTTAAATAATTCAATTGAATGAACATTATGAATTTATTAACAGCTTTCAAAAATATGTGATTTCAATTATAAAAATAAATGTATATCAAAATATTGTATAATGATGATTAAAATGAAATTGTTTATATTAAATTAAATTATATAATATTTTTTTGCTTTTTAATAAAATTCTAAGAATAATTGGACTTTAAAATTACATAATTTTCTAAATGGTATAAGATTATTTAAAAAATAAAAAATTTTATTATTCAATAAAAATTCATCATTTTTAGAAAATACAAACATTTTCACACTTAGACAATTTTTACAATATAATTTAAAAAATGATATTTTTCATATAAAATTAAATTTCAAAATTTTTTATAAATTTTTTATAATTGATAACATAAAGTGATAAATAAAACCATTTTTTGAATAATATGTGTTTTAAATCATAAAAGGAATATCATATAAATTTGATTGACTATTTAATAATAATTTATCAATTAAATTTTCTTTCTTAGGACCTATATTTATATGTTTCATAATTTGGTTAATATTATTTATACCATCAAATTCATTGGCTTGGTTATAAGGATCATATTAAAATAATATCTTACAGTTCATTTAGGCATGGTGTCATATGTGGTATATGATCTCGAACATAATGTTCTTCTTATGTCTCGAGATTTCATATACCAGAATCTATAAAAGTGATTATGTTTATTTAAAATAAATATACTTTAAAATATTGGGTTGTTACATTGTCATTAATTTGGAGTATAATATGTTTATAATATTACCTTTGGGATAAATATCTAACTTGTTGTGTACTAATAATAAATATACATTTCATGATTTAAAATTAATTTTCTTAAATATATATATATAATTTTAAGAACATATACTTAAAATTATTTTTTATCACTTATATAATTTCAATACAATATATTAACTTTGATTTTTTGACTCAGCATGTGAAAATATGCTTTGGATTAATTTTTTACATATTTCAAAAATAATTGTTTTTAGATGTATAGTGAAAAATGCTAGTTTTACTAACTTTGTCACTTATATATGACATAGATTTTTTAATCATTATATATATATATTAAAATAAGGAATTTAAAAATAAAATATTCAATTTTTTTAACCCTTTAATATCATTTTAGAAAACCATTTAAATTATCATGAAAACTATTTTTCATAAGTTTTGTGGTTTAAGTTTATCTGTGGGAAAATAATTTTTTGGATTTATTTTAATTTAAAATAATTATTATTTTAAAAATTATACTCTTATTAATGTCTTGATAAATAATATCATTGAGTTTTTCTCAATATATAAAGGTTATTTTTATAATACTATTTTTTCATGATACTAATTTTTATAGGTTATGTGCACTGTTAATAAAATTCATATCTCTAACTCATATAATTTTTTTTATAAAATCATTTAAATTTTTACAATAATCATGTTTAATATAGTAAAGAATTTAAATTTTATTTTTTCCATTAAAATTATTTTCCAACGGTGAAAGTGGTGTTACTGGAAAAGGGTATATATGGTTAAAAGAATATTAATATTGTGAAAAGGGTTGAAACATGTGAATAAAAGTTATATATTGTTTGGTGGAGGAATACATAGGATCTTCCCTTTACCCAAAATATTATTGTCCATTTTTGGAGAATTGTTTCTTGAATAATGGAGTGATATTATTGATAAATAAAGAGTTTTTGGAAAGGTTTTCTTTTCTCCACTTATAAAAGGAGACCACCACCTCCCCATTTCTCGACCCAGTAGAAATATTTTTCTCAACATAAAATCTTGAATAAATTACAATAAAAATCATCCCCAATCATTTAAATTATTTTCCTCATGAAAATTCCATTTTGGTGAGACTTAATGAGATACCCAATGGAGAACTTTTAAGGGAAAGGTATCACTCTCAACCAAGATTTTCTATGTCATTTTCTTCATCTAAACACCTCATATATTCTATATAGATGATGGTATGATAAAAATATCATTTTTTATATGATTAGATTTTATTATAATAACGTAATATTCATTTTATACCTTCTTACATAATCATTCAGAAAAATGAAAATATATTCATGTATGTCTGCGGAATGCCGCCTCCATAAAAGAAATATTTTATTTTTCATTAACACCTAAAATTGATGAAATTATATTTTATTTATTAAGTAATAATGATATTTTTACACTATAAATATTATGTAATAATAATTTATGACACTTTATAAATAATAAAAATAATAAATCATTATAGTATGTTTAACCACTTTAGATGGACTTATTAATGTCACCATTATTTATTTTTATATTTTTGTGATAAACATTGAAACTTTATAAGTATTTACCTAATGGAAATAATAGGATATAAAACTACACAATTCAGGATATCATGAATTTAATTTATAGAATCTTTTACCACAGTCAACCAAATATAATTATTATGAAGAAAATAACCAAACATCCCCTAGTAACCGATGTAATCGGAAACTATATTAAAATTAAATAACAAATGATAATTATTGGACATTATAAAATTTTCTATTTGTGATTAATTCTTTTATATATATTTAATGATATTAATTTAATTATTTATGAGGTTATGTGCAAGTGAAGATCCCTTTCAGACATGAGGTAAGGGTTTCTCTGAACCACCTTTTTTAAGTTTTGGGTAAATATTCTCATTATTTTTCTCCATTACCATTTACAATGTTTCCAATTATATCATTCATGTTATTTATATATGGTCTATTTACAAATTTACCATGTCTAATTTACCTTTCATTCTTGGGGAAAAGTTTATTTTTTTATAACCTTCGATATTTTCTCTTTTAAGTGAACATGATTTAATGGAATTTACCTATGCCTAATATCATGTAAAATTTCTCCACATCAAACGTTTTTTCATTCATATTTTATAAAATCCTTCATTATTTTTAAAATACCTTTTGGAGAAAATTATTGTTTTTAAAAGAAAAAAATAACTCATTAAATATCATCCACTCATTTAGATAAGCATCACCTATGTGGTATGTTTTTTTGTTACTAATCCATTTATCTTATGAAATATCCTTTAATAGAACTTCATTAAAAAAGATAATTATGAAAAAAATGAACATAAAAATTAATTTAATTCCACTTTTTTTATTATCAATATTATACAGCCCTTATTTATATCATAAGACCAGATTTCGAAACCCACATCCTTATTCTATGTTATACTGTTTTTATATTTTATGAATGGTTTATTTAATCTTTTGGAACACATATACATGTACATATTATTATTTCATAGTTTTGTCCATTATATCCCTCCAATTCATTGAGTAATATTAACATCTCATCAGATACCTTGATAGTGAGTGAGTGATTTTCCAATTTATACTATGTTATGGTGGTTGTTATCTAAATAATTCAATGATTATGATAGTTATTAGACATTATTATTTTTCTTGGTGGTTATCCCTGACATATTCTTATGATTTCATGCTTTATGATATTTCCACATGATTATAATTCCATTATTTTTTGATGTCATTGATTTATACCATATTTATAGTATTATGATTATACTCCATATGGTATCATTTCAGGCCTCATAACCCATTTATTCCACCATGATTTAATTTTATTGTTACCGTACTACTATTTTCAAATAACACATTACATTATTAATCATTCCTCAAGATATCAAATTAAATTTTATTGGAAATATGTAAGTTGTAACACCTTTTGTAGGTTTAAATAAGGATATTTTATTTATGTTAATTATTTTAAATTTTTTATTTAATTTATCAAATACACTAGAAATCTCAATCCTTGTTGTAAATTGGTTTGAAAATATTGTTAATTATAGTAGAAAATAAGTTTTTAATTCATGATTTTTTATAACTTATGTTTTAGAATCGTGATATAATAATTGAATAACAATGGAATGTTTGGAGGTAATAATCAAGAGAGTAGTGATCGATGGAATACATGACCACCCAAGGGATGGTTTTCGTTAGGATTCGTTGAATTATGTAAGAATAAGATAAGAATAAATTTGATAAATAATATATTTGTAGTATATATTATGGATAAAAAAATACAATATTTCACGATTGAATTTTTTTGAATGATAATAAATAATTTTGATTTCCACCATGAACAATGTAACACCCCAAGATTTCATAGTGTGTTATTTCTTCAAAATAATACAATAACTTGCACTACACACAACACCGAGTTCAAGCACACCATGACTTACCAAAAAAGCCGTTAAAAAGAGGTTATGAATAGTATTACCTAAATTTTAAACTTTATATAATCCTTATAATTTTGGAATCCATATTATGAGTTTCTTAGACATAATGTGAGAATAAATTCATTTTCAGTATTGCACTTTTACAAACTTTTAATAGTGAACCATTTTTAAATCTAATATTTTAAACTTTTATATATTCAATTTGACTAAATAAATTTACTTTTTAGAATGGGGACATCAAAAATTTACAATGAAACATCCCAAACTACCACGGTACGTTTCCCTTTGAATAATGCAATGGCGTGTATTGTACACAACTTCGAGATTCTAACACACCACAACCAATCAAAATAGTCGTTATGAATAGTAATACCTACTTTTTGAAATTTTATAAATTTTATCTTTCTAAATGGACTTTATTTTTGGATTCATGATATCAAAATTATCTTAGGGTGAAATTTTGGTACTTTTCGGATAACTTTCATATTTTAATGAATAGTGAAAATTACTAAATTTTAATTATAAACAACTTTTTAAATCGAAATAATTAATCGTGATAAATTATTAATTTGAGTGGTTTTAAAGTGTATTTAGAATATATTTTTACCATTTAATACAATGTTGGTTATTGGATATAATTTCACATTTAAACCAGACATAAACAAGTGCCAATCTTTTGATAGTCATTATCTCTAAAAAAACATGCTATTTGTTTTGACGATGGGAATTAATTATAAAATTAATTAATGAAACTGATATGTTCTGAATTTGGTAAAATAGACATCATTTTTGAATTCATAATATCAAATATATCTTAGGCCAAATTTTTTGTATTTTTTGGAAACTTTCATTTTTTTGATGAATAGTGAAACCACTAAGTGGTAGTTAAAAAACCAATTTTTTCATAAAACTGAATTTTACCACTTATGTGAGTAGAATTTCAAAAATCCGAGAGACATGGTTAATATCAAGGTGTAAAATTTGGTTTAATGAGATGAAATTGTTTTTGGTGAATAGTAGATTTTTACTTTTATATACCACTGTTAAAAGGAAATATTGTAATTAAGGGTAAAAATGATATTAATATTACCCTAACATATGTCTTAATTCTATTGGACAAGTTTAACTCATCCAAAAAAAACCATAGAAGTAAAATGTTATCATTTAGGTTCACTTGTATTAGATTAGGACATTAATTATTATTTAATTCAAAGAAGAGTTAAAAGAGTTAAAATCAATGTTTATTTACTAAAACATTTTTAATATATGGTTATACATAAGATAAGTTTGATTTTAAATATTCATTAGAAATATAAAAAGATTTCCTAAATAATATTATTTTATTTATAATTTTTAGACATTAAATAATTTAATTTATTTACGACACAATGGTGATGCAGTAATTAACTAATTAAAAAAAATTAGAATAATTGATATTATAAATACACAAATAAATGTAATTTGAGACTTTTTATAAATTAAAATAATATTAAAGGTTAATATGACATGTTATTATTGATTTAATTAACTTTTTGCGAAGTAATAATTCTGTTATGATTTTTTCAAAAATCAATTATTGAATAGTGTCAAAATTAACATAAAAGAGTTTTTAAAACAAATATTATATTATTTATTGATATTAAATTCCAAAAAATCTACGTTTCGGCCAAGAGAATTATATCATGATAGTTGCATCATTAATGGACTACTTGGAGGCCTCTTGGATGTATATAGTATGTTTATTAACCATATAATATAAAAATACAAAGAGACATTTTAAATGTGAAACTAAATAACTAAGAGTTAATACTTAATGATAAGGTTAATATAATGACCCAAGACTGTCTAAATTCAATTGGTTGAGTGGTTTTCGACCCATACACACATTAAACTTTAAATAATTCACTTTGGATCCATTAGAAACCGAAAATGAATTTATTATAAAATAATATTTTTAGCTTTTCCAAAGGTGCCCCTCACCCCTCTTATAAAAGGGCACTCCCCCTTCTCACTAATTCACACATTCAAAGCCCTTTGGCTCGGCCAAAACCTTCCCAAATACTCTATAAACTTCCCTCACTACAACCTAGAGGCATTATTTTGATCATAAATCCAACCTATGGAGCCCTTTTGATCAAATTAAAAGGAATAACCCGAAGAAGAGGTAATATTTTTCACCACCCTTTTTCAAATTCATTTCTTCTTAAACTTCTTCTTTCTTTGTTATTCCCATTATAAAATAATGAATCCAGTATATCCTATATAATGTAATATTATTATAAATATGTTATAACCATATTCAGTATTCTATCCATCTTTTGAATGACATGTCACCATACGTGCGTACGTACGGCTTACCGTCTCCACGTCGTAGTGTAATTGTTATTCAATATATTATTATTTGGATGGGTATAATAATTATTTGTAATTCATGTAATTAATAAATATTACATGATAATGATTATTTATATATTATATACCATCCAATTATATATTATTTTAATATCAAAAGAATGATATTTTCGCTCGTGCATACGTACGGACTACCGTCTCCACGAACGCGATGAGATTCATTCTCCATCGTATCCATTCAAGTCTAATTCTCATTTTATGATTAATAATAGTATCTAAGGACTTAATATACTTATGGATATGATTAAGATACAACCTATCCATAAAAAACACGGCTTACGTAACAAATCATATAAAAAAACGAGTAAGTTAACACCCGAAACAACGATAATACTAAGATATTATTAACAAATCAATATTAAAAGGTCATATATGATATTATATTAATGTATATCAATCTTGTATAATTTAATAACAATTATTTCACCATTATACATGAGCTTAACCTACCCCCATCCAAGGAAAAGTACAAGGTAAGGGTTTATTTCACAGTCTCTTCAATATTTGAGGTTGTTTGTATGTAATAATCTACTAGGGTCTCTTTATCATCCACATCCATGTTTCTTGAAAGTGTATTTGAAAAAAAACTTACTATTTTACAGAATATGGGTTAAAGTCATTTATACCCTTCTTTGAATTTTTATAAGATGTTTATAAAGGAATTTTTCCGTCATTTTCCAAACAAGGTCCTTCTTAACCTTTTCGACAGAATTAAGGTAAGAAAGTTTTTTTAACTTATACGGCTGGTGCAGCTATTTTCTACCGTTGTAAAATTTTGAAATCTTCCCTTACCAGCTTATAAGGATATTTTCAAAGTAAATGTTTTATTTTATAATTATGTGACTTTTAAATGATTTCAAAATAAATATTTTATGAATTTCTGATAGGTACTCTTTATCAAAACCAGAATTTTAAATGTTTTAAAGATTTATCTTTCTAAATCTTTTTAATTAATGTCTATGTTTTCAAAATGATTTTAAGGATTTATTTATATGGACATGAATGTTTTGAAATGATATTTCTTTTCAAATGTTTCGAAGTGGTATGGGACATTATGATTCAAAAATATATTTTAAATTACTTCCTTAATAAATGTGGGACTTTTAAATGATTTCAAAAAATGAGATATTTCTCTAAAATAGTTTTGATTTCATCTATGTCAACATCCTTTGATGTATTTTAAGTTTATTTGAAGTTGATTTATTATGATACAAAACTTCCATATTGTTTTGATGTTTTTGTGATGTGTTTGACTATGGATGTCTTATTCTTATACCATTCGTGGTTTATGGATGATGTATTTACATGTTGTATTCAAGTTTTAATACGAATGTTTATGTTATGTTTGAAACTTTTCATAAGGGAATTCGTTGGACTTAATATGTGACGGGTGGAGCCCGCTATAGCTCCTCAATGCATCGGTAGGTCTCATTAGAAAAACTTGTGTCTTGGCACAAGGCCTTGGAAAAGTATTATTTGTAGTCTTGGCACGAGGCCTTGGCTATGTGGTTATGATAGTCTGGAATTATGCATTCCATTATTATGAAAGGGGTTATTCATATTGCATGTGAATATTCGGTTAGTATAATATCCATGTGAATAAGTAAATCGCATTATTTCATCTTATTTTTTTCATACTATGTTGAAGTTCATGTTTAAAAGGCTTTTGTTTTACTTATACATTGCCTTAAATGTTTATTCTTATTTTTGAAAGTTTCCGCTATATTGTTATCCTTAATGGGCATTTGAGCTCACCCCTTTTTCTATGTTTTATTTTTCCCAGGATGTGAAGAATTATTTTATGAATGTCCTACAAGGATAGTATGAGGGGATATAAAGGCAATATATTGTTGTAGTTTTTCACTTATTGATGTAATTTAAACTTTATGAATATATCTAGTGTTTCCAAGGCTACTAAACTAATTGGTATTTCGTGACTTGATCTTTCTTGTGATCATGAAAATGTTATGTAATAATGCATCGACTCTCAGTATCTAGGGTTGGGGTGTTACAGTTGGTATCAGAGGAAGTTTATTACAAACCTTGGAAGCTAGATTTATATAAACTCTGATTAGAGCACGAAGACCTAAGATGAACATTGAAGATTAGTATAGAAGAACTTTCTAGAATTTTGGTATTGTAGAGATTTTGTGAGTTTTCTGAGCAATACATCCATGTATGGATACGAGCAGGTAGAGGCGGCTCTGGCACAGATGTACCTAGGGGTAAAACCCAAAAACACCGCTTTGAGCTAGACTCGAAGAGGAACTGGTGCACGACAACGGGCCTTACTGCACTCTTGGTTGCGACACTCCCAAGGGATATGCTTAGGATAATTCTCATTTTCTTTACAAACCATTATGAAGGGTTTATGAGTATATACTTCCTCAAAGGAGAAATTTTTATGATTATGGATTGTATCCATAAACTATTTAATTTATGTTATGTGTTTTAAAATTTTGGGATTAGGTATTGTTATTCATAAACTAATCTAGTGTATTCCATTGTTTAGAAATGGCTCCCAGTTGAAGAAATGAGAACTCCAGCAATGCACATGATCCAAAGAGAAAAAAGGATCATATCTTTCATGGCCTTAAGCAAGAATTTATAAGAGAAATAGTCTCCCATGTATTATCATCATATGAAGAAATAATATCATGTGTTGATAAGATAAGTAAAGAGTTTACTGAGTCCTATGGATTTGAATGGAAGCAAGAGAAGAAAAGGATAGAAGAGGGAAAATAGATAAAGGGAAGAGGGAAAAGAATAATTTTCCCATATGTGGTAACTGTGGGAAGAAACACCCTAGAACTTTCCTGAAAGGAATGGGAGTTTGTTATAAGTGTGGAGGAAAAGGGCACAAGGAACGTGACTGCAAGGGTAAGAAAATGGTTTCAAATATACAATGCTTCATTTGCAAGGAGTTTGGACACTACACGAACCAATGTCCCAGTCATCAGACTATGCCGCAAATGATGCTATTGGATAATAATCAAGTTATGATACTACCATAGATGAAGAGGAATGATTAGAGTTCTTATGATGATTATTTCATTTGAGTGTTGTATCAACAATGTACTTGTTATAATAATTATGGAGTATATAAGGATTGTACTGCAGTACTATTTCATTAAGGACTTGAGATTGTGTGGAACAAAGAAAAGTGACTCAATAACAGGTTAATGTTTTTGGAAAATATATGGTTGAGAGAAAGATAAAACATAATATGGTTTTGATACCGAGGTAGTGATTTTAGAATAATACATGATTGATTTAGATAAATTATATTGGATATTCTTGACAACCTCGAAACTAATTAATGATTTTTATATTCTATCATTGTTTGGGTTTACAACATTTTTGGATTGAAGGAGTATATCTATTATACTTTAAGTAATAATGGATCATGAATGTAATCAATAAGGTTTTATGATAAATCAGTATGTTGCAATGTTTTAAAAGAATACATGATGAATGTGTTCACATGTTATTACACGGAAAAAAAGATCTTCATTGTGTTTACATTCCTTATAAATTTTGGACTGAAGTATTTTGGATAGTTCTAGTTTGCATTATTTTGTATTTCCATAAAAGGACAACCCGGAGGTCGGGCGGCAACTCATCGCGTCCGGCAAGGCCACGAGACTTGAATCCACAACCGAAGGGCGACAAGGGTGTATCACCTACCACTGACCCACCTGATTTCCTGGATTAAATAATGTAGTTTTTTATGGTTATGCTAGATGAATTATTAATTCATTTTTTAACCCTGTACGAATCGGATAAATAGAATATTATTTTTATGTTCTATTATCTTTTAGAGTCAAAGATGAGTTTGTGGTAGAACATAGTTAAAAGATGAGACTCTACTTGTCAAGTATATATTTTTCTCCTTCTCTTATTCAGTGAAGAAATTGATTCTTATACTTTAGTGAAGGGATCTTAAAACAAAAAATGTGTTATCCAAATACCATATGTTTTTCTGAACTGATGGTATTTTAAATCATCATAGATTGATGAATTTAAGGCCCTCAATTTTACACTTGTTTGTGATTTATGGACTCAATCACTACCTATAAATATTTAAGTTTTTCCTCCAATTATATATCTCTAATTACCACCAATGTTATCCAAATAGAGATCATAATTTGGTGGTGACCCTTTCATTTCACTTTTCCTCTTATTAAGACTAAATTTTATTAACCCAATTTCCGATGTGGGTTTTCCCACAAAGATATTTTCTATATTGAACCTTTTATTTTAGAAGAAAGAATTCAAATTGTGAGGACGCAATTTATTGAAGGAGTATATAATGTAACACACCAAGATTTTATAGTGTGTTATTTCTTCAAAATAATTCAATAACTTGCACTACATGCAACACCGAGTTCAAGCGCACCATGACTTAAAAAACAAGCCGTTAAAAAGAGGTTATGAATAGTATTAACTTAATTTTAAACATTATATAATCCTTATAATTTTAGAAACCATATTATGAGTTTCTTAGTCATAATGTTAGAACAAATTCATTTTCTGTATTGCACTTTTATGAACATTTAATAGTGAACCCTTTTTAAATCCATTATTTTAAACTTTTATATATTCAATTTGACTAAATAAATTTAATTTTTAGAATGGGGACATCAAAAATATACAATGAAACATCCCAATCATCCATGGTATGTTTCCCTTTGAATAATGCAATGGCGTGCATTGTATGCAACTTCGAGATTCTAACACACCACAACCAATCAAACTAGCCGTTATGAATAGTAATACCTACTTTTTAAAATTTTATAAATTTTATCTTTTGAAATGGACTTCATTTTTGGATTCATGATATCAAAATTATCTTAGGGTGAAATATTGGTACTTTTCGGATAACTTTCATATTTTGATGAATAGTGAAAATTACTAAATTTTAATTATAAACAACTTTTTTAATCGAAATAATTAATCATGATAAATTATAAATTTGAGTGGTTTTAAATTTTATTTAAAATATATTTTTACCATTTGATACAATGTCAGTCATTGGATATTATTTCACATTTAAACCAGACATAAACAAGTGTCAATCTTTTGATAGTTACTATCTCTTAAAAACACGCTATTTGTTTTGACGACAGGAATTAATTTTTAAATTAATTAATACAACTGATATGTTATTAATTTGGTAAAATATACATAATTTTAGAATTCATAATATCAAATATATCTTAGGCCAAATTTTTGGTATTTTTCTGGAAACATTCATTTTTTAATGAATAGTGAAACCACTAAGTGGTAGTTAAAAACCGAATTTTTCATAAAACTGAATTTTACCGCTTATGTGAGTAGAATTTAAAAAATCCGAGAGACATGGTAAATATCAAGGAGTAAAATTTGGTTAATTGAGATGAAAATAATTTTTTTTGATTAATAACTTTTTACTTTTATTTACCACGGTTAAAAGCAAATCGGGTAATTAATGGTAAAAATGATATTAATATTACCCTAAAACATGTCCTAATTCTATTGTACAAGTGTATCTAGACCAAAAAAATCTTAGGAGTAAAATATTATCATTTAGGTCCAATTGTATTAGATTAGGACATTGATTATTATTTAATTAAAAGACGGGTTAAAAGAGTAAAAATCAATGTTTATTTACTAAAACATTTTTAATATAGTGTTATACATAAGATAAATTCAATTGTAAATATTAATTATAAAGATAAAACAATTTCCTACATAATGGTATTTTATTTATAATTTTTGGACCTTATATAATTTCATTTATTTATGACACAATGGTGATGCAGTAATTACCTAATTAATGAAAAATTAGAATAATTGATATTATAAATTCCCAAATAAATGTAATTTGAGACTTTATATAAATAAAAATAATTTTTTCGGTCAATATGACATTTTAGGATTGATTTAATTAAAGTTTTTTGAAGTAATCATTCTGTTATGATTTTTACAAAAATAAATTATTGAATAGTGTAAAATTGACATAAAAGAGTTTTTCAGAAGTTCTTATAGTATTAATTGATATTAAATTCAAAAAAAATCTAAGGATCGGCCAAGAGACTTATATCATGATATTTGTATCATTAATGGACCACTTGGGGGTCGATTGGATGTATATAGTATGTTTATTAACTATATAATATAAAAATACAAAGAGACGTTGTAAAAGTGAAACTAATTAACTAAGAGTTAATACTTAAATATAAGGTTAATATAATGACCCAAACCTATCTAAATACCATTGGTTGAGTCTTTATAGACCCATACCCACCTTAAACATTAAATAATCCACTTTGGAGCCATTATAAACTGAATATTAATTTATTATAAAATAATATGTTTAGCTTTTCCAAAGGTTCCCCTCACCCCTCTTATAAAAGGGCACTCCCCCTTCTCACTAATTCACACATTAAAAGCCCTTTGCCACGGGAAAAACCTGACCAAATACTCTCTAAACTTTCCTCACTACAACCTAGAGCTCTTATTTTGATCATAAAGCCAACTTAAGGATCCCTTTTGATAAAATCAAAAGGAACAACCCGAAGAAGATGTAATGTTTTCACCACCCTTTTTCAAATTCATTTCTTCTTCAACTTCTTCATTCTTTGTTATTACCATTCTAAAATAATAAATCCAGTATATCCTATATACTTTAATATTATTATACATATGGTACAACCATATTCAGTATTCTATCCATCCTTTGAATGACATGCCACCATAAGTGTGTACATACAGCTTACCGTCTCCACGTCGTGGTGTAATTGTTATTCAATATATTATTATTTGGATGGGTATAATAATGATTTTTAATTCATGTAAATAATAAATATAACATCATAATGATTCTTATATATGATATACCATCCAATTGTATATTATTTTAATATCAAAAGAATGATATTGTCGCTCGTGCGTACGTACGGACTACCGTCTCCATGAACGCGATGAGATTCATTCCCCATCATATCCATTCAAGTATAATTCTCATTTGATGATTAATAATAGTATCTAAGAACTTTATATAATTCTGGATATGATTAAGATATAACCTATCCATGACAAACATGGCTTACGTAACAAAAAATATAAAATAAAATGAGTAATTTAACACCCGAAACAACGATAATACTAATATATTATTAAAAATCAATATTAAAAGATCATATATGATATCATATTAATGTATATGATTCTTGTATAATTTAATAACAATTATTTCACCATTATAAAGGAGGTTAACCTACCCCCATCCAAGGAAAAGTACAAGGTAAGGGTTTATTTCACAATCTCTTCATTATCAGAGGTTGTTTATATGTAATAATCTACTGGGATCTCTTTATCATCCACATTTAGGATTCTTGAAAGTGTATTTCAAAACAATCTTAATATTATACAGAATATGGGTTAAAGTCATTTATACCCTTGTTTGACTTTTTATAATCTGTTTATAAAGGAATCTTTCCATCGTTTTCCAAACAAGGTCCTTTTTAACCTTTTGGACAGAATTAAGGTAAGAATGTTTTTATAACTTATACGGTGGGTGCGGATATTTTCCACCATTATAAAAATTTCAAGCTTCCCTTACAAGATTATAAGGATATTTTCAAAGTAAATGTTTTATTTTATAATTATGTGACTTTTAAGTGATTTCAAAATGAATATTTTAAGAATTTCTGAAAGTTACTCTCTATCAAAATCAGAATTTTAAATGTTTTAAAGATTTATCATTCTAAATCTTTTGAATTAATTTCCATGTTTTCAAAATGATTTTAGGGATTTATTTATGTAGACATGAATGTTATGAAATGATATTTCTTATTAAAAGTTTCTAAGTGGTATGGGACACTTTGATTCAAAAATCTCTTTTAAATTACTTCCTTAATAAATGTGTGACTTTTAAATGATTTCAAAAAAAGTGATATTTCTCTCAAATAGTTTTGATTTCATTTATGTCAACATCCTTTGATGGATTTCAGGTTTATTTGAATTTGATTTATTATGATACAAAACTTCAATATTGTTTTGAAGTTTTTGTGATGTGTTTGAATGTGGATGTGTTATTCTTATACCATTCGTGGTTTATGGATGAAGTATTTACATTTCGTATAATAGTTTTAATACGAATGTTTATGTTATGTTTGAACCTTTTAATATGGGAATGTATTGGATTTAATATGTGACGGGTGGATCCCGCTATAGAGCTTTGATGCATCGGTAGGTCTCATGAGACAAAATAGTGTCTTGGCACAAGGCCTTGGCAAAATCCTATTTGTAGTCTTGGCACGAGGACTTGGATATGTGGTTATGATAGAATGGAATTATGCATTCCATTATTATGAAAGGGGTTATTGATATTGCATGTGATTATTGGATTAGTAGAATATCCATGTGAATAAGTAAATGTCATTATTTTATCTTATTTTTGACATACTATGTTGAAGTTCACATTTAAAAGGCTTTTGTTTTATTTACACATTGCCTTAAATATTTATTATTATTTATGAAAGTTTTTGCTATATTGTTATCCTTACTGGGCATTTGAGCTCACCCCTATTTCTATGTTTTATTTTTCCCAAGATGTGATGAAGTATTTTATGAATAACCCAAAGGGATAGTATGAGGGGATATGTAGACAATATATTGTTATAGTTTTTCAGTTATTGATGTAATATAAACTTTATGAATATATCTAGTGTTTCTAAGGCTACTAAACTAATTTGTCTTTCGAGACATGATCTTTCTTATGATCATGCCAATTTTATGTAATAACGCACTGACTCTGGGTTTCTAGGGTCAGGGCGTTACAAACAAGCCTCATTTGAAAAACAAATTGTGGAAAGTTTTTAAAAAAAATATTATTTAGAAAGACTAGACTGATTTTCCCTATGATTATTTAATTCAAAAAATTAAAAAATTAAATGTTTAATCCCACCTGATCATGTAATATATATTATAATTATTAAAATTACTTGTCATAAGATGATAAAAAATCAAAATTAATAACTAAATTTAACATTTCAAAAGTCCCTTTTCATTTTAATGTCATAATTAATCATTAAATTATAATATTTGCATAATGAGATTGTTTAAAATGATAAATTTACTTCTTTACACATGTAAAGAGAGAAAATGAATAATATAATCGAAGATAAATATTCTTTAAAATATTAGATTATTTGTATATTCATTTTTTTCTAGTTATGTTGGTCTTTGAGAAAATATTTTAAGATGAAGCTGATCTTCATAACCAGAAGTGAGGGGAACACAAATAATAAAACATATAACATGAAGAAATAAATTAATGCTTTGAAAATCCATTCAAGAACCCTGATTTCCATTGTCATCATGACCATGGAAATTTCAAAGAACAAGAAGTATTTTTCACTATTATGCAAAGAGGAATAGATGATTCCTTTATAGGGTTATTCTATCAATAATATAGGGGGTGATATTTCTATTTAATTTGAATGTGAATTATATATATATATGTTTTCAATTGAGCTAGGGAGATCATTCTAAAAGAGAAAATATTTCCCCATTACTCCCACTATAAAAATCAAAAAATAATTCCCCTTATAAAAATAATAATGAAACCTCGTCATCTGGGATATTCAACCCTATAAAAATATCCAACTAAAAATAACAAAAATATTCTATGACACTAATACCATAGATAATCAAATCCATTTGACCATCGGAAAATGATGAATAATAAAAATATTTTTTCATTTGTTCAACTAGTGGCTTAAAAATTGATTAATCATTAGCTAAATTTATTTCATATCTATTACTAGGAAAATTATAACAGTCCTTGTAAAATACCAATATTCAAGACGAAACTATGATGTCAAAATTTTGATATAGGAATCCAATTAAACTTATAATTTTTTTCACATGAATTGATAAAAATTATAATATATATATATATATATAATATTTTCAAATGTTCGACATTAAAAAGTAATAATCATCTCCATTACCCCATTTTGGGTTTTATTAAAACAAATGTGTTTTTATATAAATATTTGGTATTTACATAAACCCTGTCTTTAATGGTTTTCATCCAAAACGGAACAATTTTTATAATGTGGTGAGGTTGTTGAGATCTCATCTAGTTTTTTGATTCCCACATGATCTATTCCACATTTTCAAAAATCTACAAGACTATATCAAAGTAAATCACTCGCCCATGATAAATATTCTCTAGTGACCCCAAATATCAACCTAGTATTTTGTAAATTTAATGCTTTACTCGACATCTTCTTACCCCAATTGACAGTGTGTGGAGAATTTTTCACATTACACTATAGATGTGAAATATAGTAAATTGTATGTTGATAATCCAATTATAGATGTAACATTAAATGATTTTACACCCCACCTACCATTTTTGGAATCTGTAAATGTGTAGTAAACTTCAAGGATAGCTTGTTACCCTAAAAAACCTCCCCATGACATGTTAAGGTGAGACCATTTGGAACCCAAAGTCTCCCTCATCAAACTCCAAGGGTCTCTATCTCCAATATATAGGACTTATTATTTATATGGATATTCATCATATTCTCCTAGATCATCTATATATTTTTTATAAAAAAAACACATCATTTAAGTCCCCATAAGTAATGAATAATTAATCTCTATCCAGAAATGTGGTGACCAGCAAGATCTATTGTATTTATCCTTAAACGAGTTAATGTAAATAGTTTAGTGGTATCTATTTTTTATATGTAATCAATAAAATTTAGTCCATTTCCCTAAATCTTGAAAAAATCTTTCCGTTAGAATTTTATTATATCCTAAAGAACATAAATAGTCTTATTAGAGTATTTATCTTCCTAGGGCTAAAATGTTATACTCTAACAGAGATGGATTATAAAATCCTCCTAAAATTACTTTACAATATAGATGAGAAATGAGTATCAAATTTATATAGAACAATTGATGGTATTAAATGACATTAAAAACTATTTTCACTATATTGGTGTCCCTATATCTACACAAATTTATACTCTTAAATAGGAATGAAGTGGTCCAACTTCTCCAGTCACTCATAAATCACTTATATAATATCTTGTGCCTTCATCAATCATGGAATTTTAGTCTCAAAATTCATTGTTATAATACCCCACTTTAAATATATAACATTACTATATTTTCCAACGTCTAGGACCATGTTTTTATCCTTCACTAGATGATATTTTGGACCCTATGAAATTAACTCAACGAAACATTACTTCATTAATAGACACAAACAATGGAACTTAAGATCCTAGTACATCTTCATCAAGTTATAATATACCACTAAGTTGGACGTACATAACTCCCCCAAGGACTCTTTATTCTTCAACATAAAAACTAATGTCTACCCGTTGAAGATGTATAAATTCTCCTCATATTAAAAAAATCACATATAAATATATTCTGATAGAATTTAATCCTTCCAAACCTCACAATAAATATCTCCTAACATGGAATATTTCACCCTATTATGATGTGCAGGGGAAAACACCATTGACTAATGGTAATAAATATATTTGTCCTCTAAATAATCCCACAAAAATAAACCACCTAATAAAACCACTCTCCAATCTATTGAGTAGATGATTTTATATTAATGGTGTCCACTACAATGTTTGCCTTCCATGGTGTATAAACTATATTGAAATCATAGTCCCATAAGACCTCTAGTCATAACATCTTTATTAAAGTGAAAACCTTCTATTATAATATATATTAAGGGATATTTAGATCTTATTAGACCACAAATCAATTATGAAGTCGATAATGTACCCACATCCTAAAAAAATGAAATAGTTTTATGCTCCAAATTTTTGGATGTGTAATTTTTCATATGTGGTCTAAAATATATTAACTCCTATGAAGTCTTATATCAACTATGAATTAGTACACAAACTAGTTCAGACCAATATGCATCACCATATACCTTATACACCACTCTTTTTTATAGAAATCATAATATTAAGTCACTGGTCAACCACTCCATTAAATCATTTAATTTTTTAAAATTTTCTTCACGAAGTGAATGGTTGTCCATTATGGGTAGTATATATCATAGGGGTTGCAAAATAGGAGAGAAAATTTATTATGCTCTAGTAGTATTCCATTAGCCCAATGAAATTATATAACTCAAACACCATATTAGGTAGATCCCAAGTCATTATTGCCTCATAATTTGTGGGATCAACTATGAAACCACCCACTGAAAAAATATTCCCAAGGAAATGAACATAATCAAGTTGTATCTTGATCATTGAGGTATTTTCATGCACCATATTCTCATTAAGTAAGTCTATTATAATCTCAATATGCATGTAATTCTCCTTCTTTTATCAATAATAAATATCGATATCATCAATGAAGAACACCATGTACCAGTCCAAGTATATCTAGACTAATTATTTCATGTATCCCATTAACACTATTGAGAAATTCTTCAAGACAAATGATATCAATCGGAACTAACAAAGACTGTAGTAATAGTTTAGTTATATCATCATAATATCCTCCTCAAAAACATGAAACTAGTGGTACTCAGTCCTATGATTATTCTTTTAGAACCATAATTTACAATATAGCATATATAAGTGGTCATAAATCCTTAGGAGTTACTATTTTTTCGTTATTATAACAAAATTCAAGCAATAATAGTTAATAGAGAGCATAAATATCTCATACACTTTCATAGAAAACAAAATAGGTGCTACTGAAGGAAGCACACTAGGTATTATAAAACCATTATCTATTAGGGACTCTAAATAAACATGTATATCCATGAGATCAATTCAGGCCATATGATTTTTCATTTAGATTATTTATGTGCTATTGGAAAGCATTTTAATAGTTAAATATACATCATGATGAGGGGAAACCCATAAAACTTCCAGTTGGAAAACGTCCCCATAGACATCAACCACTATAGAAATTTAAGCCTCTTTATGATCTGAAAACATAGTTCTAGTTTTTCTATATAATGGTTAATAGGATTGAATTTCATGGTGGGTTCCCCTACTTTTCAAATTTGGGGGATCTATTCCCCATTAAAGATGAACCTCACCCCATTTTAATGATGACATATAACTATTCATTGATAGAAAGCTAACATGGAATGGATAATAGATAATATATGCATGTTGTTGATGAGGCCATAAGATCTCATCTATATATAATGAGGTATTAAGATAATGCCTCTTTATTGACAATCATCTTACACTGATGGTGGTTATAACTAACAAGTTGATCATGGCTACTATAAAACTCTAGCAAAAAATGGACTGTCTAAGACATCTAATGGGATCTCTAGCTCTTGAAAAAATGATATATATATATATATATAATGACATTAAATATAATTGAAAATTAAAATTACTAAAGTAGATAAGATATATATCATAGATCAACCCATGATGGGTGTCTGCAACTAAAAATAACTTTATCGAAAACATCATGTGTCTTTCTTAACCTCTTGATCTTTATACCTATCATGGTCCTCTTGGGGTTGTGGTGGATGGAGTGTATCAAAACATCACCCATCCATTTCTACTGATATCCAATAGAATCACCAGGGAGGGCCACCATATCATTATTAGGGATTTTCCTAGGTCTATGTGTATAATATTTCAGGAAGGATCATCAAATATTTCACCGAGACTAAAATTTTCTAGTCACTTGGTGGGTAAAATTCATGTCAGGTTTCATCTTCCACCCCTTTTGTAACCATATCTATCATTGGTCTTGGAAAGTTATATTTTCATCTCTTATTTTCCTACCTCTGTGTCTAGGATCATAAATATGGATTCCTCTGAAGATAAAATCATATTGTTAGTCAATGTGTTACAACCAGTGATGACACTTATCTAACAATCATCTTTTAAAATTATTGTAAAATATTGACTATAAAGGTTTGCTCAAGAGATATATAATTAGGGGGAATAAAAAAGGGTACAATTAAATATTTAATTTCACACTAAATATTATACTAAAAAATTTGAGTTCAGATTGTATATGTCCTGAATCATGCCTTGTGACTACCTCATAAGGTCATAAAACCTGATTACATATTAGGAAACTACCAAGATAACCTATAAAAGGTATAAACTATCATAGAATAAAATCATTATAAATTTCATTAGGAAGAAATCCTCTCTAAATAGATGCTCAAACATTGTCTGGTTGAGTTTATCTTGATCATGAGTTTTGGGAACAAATTACCACTAGTGTACAAATGTGACATGAAAAAAATTCATCATATAAATCACCATTTTGATAGAAAATTTCTTAACAAGTTGAAAGTCCCACAAAATAATTTTTATATAGTTTTATTATGCTAGAGGATTGGGATCACCTTCTGACCTGTGTGGTTTCTATCTATGGAACACCTAAAGTGTTCTCAACTTGTTAGATTCCTCATACAAATCCATATGTTTTACTGTCTAAACTATGTGATATTATTCCCTATAATCCTATAGTGAGAGATAAAACCTCTTCTCCACTAGTGGGTGAATTATCTACCTATAACATCCCTTAACTAAATTCTCATTGAATAAATGGTTAAATGTTAGAGATAGAATCCTTGACATGGGTTCTAAATTACCCTACCTTTGAAGTTGATATACCTTTCTATAGGGTGGTACCCCATATTTGAAAAGATAATCCCATGATTATTAAGTAATATCGGGAAGATATTACTTAAATACATAATTAATTAATACACCACTAACATGTTAAATGATTTTTGTATTATCCCATTAAGTCATGAAACCAAATACTCAATGCTTTAAATTAACTAAAATTTTTTTGAGTCCTGGTGAAATACTAAGTCCGATTACAACAACAATCACTTTTTTCATTGGTTAATGATTAAAATTAAATATTATGGAAAATAATTTCCATAATTATCCAGAACCAATCTATATAGGGAATCTAAAAACAAATTCTATCTCGAAAATATAAACTACTCTTATAGAATTCTAAAATGACTTTGTCCACTAGGACCCCACCGGGGCTAGACGTAATCTATGTTTTCCACTGCAATCCTAGATACAATTGGCCATATGCTAGAAATGGGAACAAAGAAAGAATATCTCTCATTTATGAGACCCTAAACTATGAACTTATAACATATAAATAACTCAATTTAAAAATATATATATATTTAATTGCATGAATTAATAGATTTAAATTAACATATAATTCATGTGATAATGAATAAAAATACCAATTATGTAATATAAGAAAATTTTATAAAAAAGGGAAAGTAAAAGGTCTATCATCCCTTGAAAAAGACCAAAATCGAATAATGAAACAGATTATATCCATGACGTGTCAACACTCACATGAGTACTCTAAGTAGAAAACACCACTAATCCCTCCTATACACCCACCCCATGTCCTATGAAATTTCAATTAAAATATTTGTCATATGCGCATACACAACACATGTGGGTATGTATCTCATGGAGGGGTGATTATAAATATACAAAGTTATAAGCCCCAATATAACAAGAATAATGAATTACAGAATGTTGATGTAATACCCAGTGTCCATATGGGCATATAAATTATATGTGGAATTTTAATTTTCTAGATGGTTAATATAATTTATTGGGACTCGAAATGGGATTACAAGGGTATTGAAATCCCAACAGTGTGTTTCCTGATGGTGTTCAATGCTCAAGTGATGACCAAGGGGTTCAAGAAGCTATTGGAGGTGAAGTTGGAGGCCCATGTCTACAGAAAACAATAGAAAATACACTTTCACAATTTAATGTGGTATTCATATAATGAGATGGGCTCATGGGGTGTGAAAGGATGTTTAATGTAGTCAAATAATATTTGTTTTCCTTTCCATAAATTCACAGTGTGTCACCTATTGTCACATTGTGATAGTGGTGCATCAAGGTTTTTAATTTTTTTTAGGGTGATTTACCCCTACTTCAAAAGAATTCATAGCATGGGAGTAAAGAAGATGGATCTCCCCTCCCTCCTTTCTAATTTTTTATTTTCTATTCATAAGGTGATTCTATAATAAAAGTAATGTATAGACTTTAACCCTTTCCCTTTATCTTACTGACCCTCATTTTACAATTACTTGGGAATTGTTTTGTTTTGGTCTAAAAGTGATATTCTACCAATGTATTTCAAAATATATGATTTTTTAAATGGTATTTCATTCATATTAGCTAGTGTACGTCAAAATACAATGTTAACCACCTGATAATCATCGTTTGGGATAAGGTTTGTTGTGTTTCCAATTTATGTAGAGGTTTTTGTTCAATTAAATTAATTTAATGATGGATTTGATGATGTGTGTTATTCAATTTACCTAGATTGATATTGGAATGATTTCATAGGTTTTTGGAATATATTTGGGTATTTTTCCAGGGAAATAATGCATTCTGACAATATTTTATTGATTATACCATTCAAATAAAATTTATAATAAATAAATATAATTATTTAACTAATTATAATGAGATTATAATTAATTAATATGGACTTCTGGTTTGATTTAGGTCCTCATTTGAATTTGGTGATGGATGATAGACTTAGATAAGCTTGGGTAGTAGGATTTCATGATAAAAAAATTATTTATAAAATCTATGGGAAAAGGTAGGTGGTCCTTAGTACATTCACTATGTATTAATGAAAGCTATCTATGATGCATGTGATGAATCATCACACCCCTATGGGTTTTGAACCACAGTATTATGTATTTATACTATTAAATTAAATTAAAATATTTTATTTTAATAGGATGCCTTTTAAAAGAGGGAAAGAGGTATCGATGCTATGTGGGCCCCATGATTTTCTCGATTGACTCTACCACCAATGTTCTAGGACATAAGTTTTTTGGTATTCCCTATGACTTTAAAACCCATTATGGTTATGATCGAGGAAGGTATAACCCACTGTCCTTATGTAGGATCCCTGGGATTCCTCTATGTGTATGTGTTTCCTAACATGAGTGGAGAGTCTAGAGAAGGATATTTGAGAACCTCGAGATATGTGGGAACCATTTGGATCATTATGCATTATTAGAGTGAGTCAAATTTTTTGGAGCGACCCAACATATAATGATTTTCCATGATCCATATCTCAAGACTGAAACTAGTGTTGAATACCCATGAGGAATGTGATTCCATTATATGACATTGGTTATACTGAGGTTTATGAAGTCCTTTGAGGATCAAGAATTACACAAAAACCCAGTTGCGATAGAGGATCCTGAGTGGGATGCATCTACTATAGTGATGACCTTGGGGACCACCATTGGACCCTTTTATGAGGCAACAATGATTGGTAATCTGTGCCTATTGGTAGAGATGGTAATAGGTGTTAACCAAAACTTATAATGAACATGAGAGCCCAAGGGTCTTTAAAAAATATGAATATCATGGTTTTCCATCCAACCCTTTATAAATTTTATATAATTATATTTTTTATAGTATATGATTTCCTAGGATGCTTGGGGATTTACTGATGATCCTAGCTCCATTGAGATTACTCGAAATCCCCAAAAATCACCAATTAATGTGGATGAGATACTAGTATGTTTCATTTGTTTAGTTAGGGTTAGATCTCATTTTTTATTTAGGGGAAATACCTAGTTCATCATGAATCTATTGATATTATTGATTTACTAGTGGATACCGAGAGGTGATTTCTAGAATAAAACATAATAGGATATAATAGAGAACATTTAGAAATAGCTATGATGTTAGGGACTCCTTTGGTGAGATGATACCATTGGTAATTCTTATATGTTGATATTTAAATGGTTATATGAGTATACCATTGAGAATTCCCCTGATTTATGAGATCTGAAAGGAAGTATGAGGTATCAGGTTGGAATATATCCCATATCAGGGATGTTTGATATCCAAAGGGTGACTTTTGGAGCTCATAGATTGATTCCATGGATAAACTCTATAATTGGGTGATCACAATAGATATTGTATAACTAAGTATACAAATGTATTTTATGCCTAGAAGATTAACCATGGGATTTAGGGTGGGAATTCCATTTTAATTTTTTCGGTCACCCAATAATCAGTGACATCTGGACATATAAGATTTATTAGGGCCTCCCCCACCTTGGAATTAATTTTCGGTATGACATGTAGAAGAACTAAGTTATACCATGGGGTTTACACTAAGGGATTAAAGATGAGTTATTTTGGGTGATGACATGGGATCCTCTATTAATCTGTGTATATATGAGAATGGGGTCCCTTATTAGTGGATAGTGGTGATTTTGGGGTGGTTCCCATGCTTATAGACACTCTCAAACTAGTCAATATAGTTATGGTCAATCATGGTCTTAGACCTGAGGATATGTGATAGTTATTGGGTTTTTACAATGTATATATATATTTCCATGGGGATGTTATGATATGCTAGATAGTGCAATCACTATAACATGATCATTTTTTTTGTATTTTGATGGAAGAAGGTATTTATAGTATATTTATTTATGTATTTACATCAATTTTTTAATTATTTTAAACTTATAACATTTACATATCGATGAATTTTTTGTATAGTAAAGGACCTCATTGGTGGTTAACTATTGAGTTATGTACTAACACCATATTTGGGAGGTCATCGAACAAGGGTTCTTGAAAAGATATCACATGTTTCTGGTGTGGTTTGGGTTGAGTCGTAGTATCACGTTATTGAGATGGAGTAGATCATATGAGATTGGATAGTAGGTTATCGTATGGATCCGTGATATAGTAGGGATTAATCTAAATCCTATTTTTTTTATTTATCAATTTTATGTGGTCAAACTAATGTGGATTCAGTCGTGGATTTAAATATTCTAATATTAAGTTTCAAATAGTGTTTTAGGTTATTTATTCTTTATGTGTCCTATGAAATACATGATGGTTGGTTATTTATATTTTTATTTCAAACATTGACATAGGGGATATAGTATCCCCATGGTATTCCTACAAATACAAGATACTAGTTAGAAACCTCTAACATATGGGGAGGTTCTCCTCCATTCATATAGCGTTTTACAGAAGGTATTGTTCATAGTGATCCAATGAGGGGTGTTACAAAGTTCCATAAAAAAATATTTTTATTACTACTTAGGATATTGTATCTAGGAGTTATAGGAATGGTTCATAGCATATGATAGAAAATGGTATGGTGTGTAATAAATATAATTTCTAGTATGAAGTTTAGATTACGTGGGATGACATTCATCTTAAATATTTTTAATGTTACGATTTATATGATTTTACATTGGGTGATTAACACGGTGTTTGGATTTATTATTTATTATTTTTTTCTCTTGGACCATTAGAAAGAGATCAGTTTCAGATTTCACTCTTTGACAATTGAGGCAAGCAGCAGCTCATGAATCATGAGTTGGAATATATGATTCACATGATTTTTAGGGTCCTTCCCTTATGACTTTTTCAACTAGTGATAGGTTCATATATTTAAAGTGTTAGTAATTCATCATATAGTTTTTTCATATATAAGTAATTTTTGTTATTCTACATTGATGGACTAACATGTATATGTATTTTCTTCTAGTTTTATTTCATGTTGATCTATGGTAAGAGGCTTGTTTTCGATGGTGATATAGTCCTTCAGTTTATGGAAATTTTGGTGACCATAGTTGGTTATTATGGGACATGATTACCTAGTGTTAATACCTAGAAGGTTACAAATGTTTGGCATCAGTTATTTAAAGATCAAGTGACAACATATAAGGATTTTATTTTATATCTTGTAATGGAATTATACTTAAATAAACTATGGATGTGGTTTACTGGATAGGGATCACCATAGGATGGTGCTGGTGTAATGTAACCTGTAGGTTCAGTTATTCAATGCAATAGAAAATAAAGATATGGGTTATTCTAATATATATTTGAGTGGTATTCTATCCATAAAAACCTCCATTTGGAGGTTCTCAATACATATCATTGGAGGAAGATGTCAGTAGAGTAAGTAAGCATGTGTGACATGACTAGGTGCTTAGTTATTTAATGTTCCAGTTACAACCTATGAAATTTTTTCACATATAGCTTATAATTTCAATCTACAAAACTGAAACATTGAAAATTTTTTCTTGAATAATGATAATCTAGGATGATTTTTTATATATATGTATATATGTGTGAGTGTGTGTGTCTGAAACCCATGATGAGTTGTGATACCTACAGTAATAGTCCCTTTTGTAGATTCTTGGTGAGAATTTGTGCCCGGGTATACTGGTAGTGTTGGTATGGCATTCAATTATGGATATGGAACCCAACAAATGTAATTTTGAATGTTGGATACCAAGAGATATTTAGATATAAGGGCATGGATTATTTCCCATGAATTATAACTTTATATGAGACTTGACCACTGGGTTGGTGGGATACCTAGAGACCGTGGTATTGGAATAAGTGTTCACTGAGTTAGAGATTCTGACCTAATCAATGGAAACTCATGAGATTGGTTAGATTAGATTTATTAGTTCCATCGCATCAGTAATTATGGTTACATTATAAATTTTTATATATTTTCATGGTATGGTCAAATAGGATTATGGTATATGAATATTGATACCTCGCTTTTTTAATGGGAAAATAAATTTGAGTGATATATTTTTAGTTTAACAATGGCTTTGAATGTTGGAACCATTCGGGTGCCTAACATTATTAAATATTGATATTTTTTAGTGATCATTGAGAGAATGGGTAAGTTATTGTGATGTGAAATGATGAAGGATAATGGTAAAGCATGTGATTGGCTCAACTAACTAACATGATTTGGAATATGGTCATAGTTTTTTATTACATCATCATGTTTTTGATGGTGTGAGAATCTTCGGAATGAGATTAAGGTTTTAGTGATCGGGTGGTTAGTGATCATAAACCTACTATGTTTTAAAGTGATGGAGATGATTCACACTATTCAAATAGGGAATCTATTAACTTAAGAATCATTTATGATAGTTAAGGGGATGAAAATAAGAGGGTTTTGGGTATTGTAGGCCTAGTGTCTTTATATTTTTAATACAATCTCTCAGGGGTGTGACATAAGAACAATGATAGAACCTATTGATATTCTAATCAATGAGTACTATATGGTTAGATATATGGTGGGGAGTGCACCATTTTCCATTTAAGGGTCTGACCCTTGTAATGATTTGAATTTACTTGATTTCCATGGATACTGTTTCCATGATCTAAGAATAGGTGTTCATTTATTCTCTTTATTGGTGTTATACTATGAGATAGATGATATCATCCATCCATTGCATGAAATAGTGGGTGGAGTGTGAGAAATAATGTAAAGAACTCAGGTTGGATAGTCTAGGGTTTTTTAGGACTTTTCATTAAAAGGCTGATATCGATAAGTGAATCTAATTTTATATGGTTGTGAGGTAAATACAATATTTTAGGTTTGTAAGGTTATGGTTGGAGTTAGTGAATTGGTATCTTGGTCAGGATGACCTTGGAAGGACTCGAGGGTGCTTCTTGGTGTAATTCATTGTTTGTGACATATTCCATGGTATGAAACCTCGTTTTACGACATAGTATAGGGGAGAACCAATTTGGTGTAGTGGTTCATGGGGTGAACCAGTTTCATGAAATATTTCAAAGGTGAAACTCAGTTTCATCGCATGCTTCATAGGGTAAAACATGTGAGTAAATGTATTAATGATTATATTTTAGAAAACAATTACTAGTATGGAATGATGGTATCATGGTTCTGGGTATGAGTGGGGCCTTATGTGTGGGGTCGTTATTGGAAATGTAACGTCCCAGTTCTAGGTGCCACTCAACGGGTACCCTGAAACTAGTTCACCACATGACCTCAAGCACATTTCCCCAAACGCCAGAGGCTGCCGACTAGTAGCGAGAGCCCAGGTCTGATCGTGGGGAAACTATGCCCTCATTTGTCAAAGTGTATCACAGCAGAATTAAAAAAAACATACAAAAAAAGCTGAAGCAGTACACCATACACAACTAAAATAAACAACTGCAGAATAAATAACCAACAAGTATATAAATAATGGTGCAACATGCCTCAAATTCTAAGAAAGCAGCAAGAACATGTTACACAACAATACAGTACAGTAAAAGTACAGGAAAGAAAAACATAACAAAATAGCTGGTAGCATTGCGAGCCTTATCCCGGTCCCATGCTCCCCTACTCCTCATTAGCAATCAAGTACCTGTATTGGGTCTCCTGACCCTATCAACACCTGAAACAGTATAATTTGTTTGGGCCGAAAAGCATGACCCAAACAGGGTGTGAGAAATAATTCCCAGTAGGCACCCACCAAAGGCCCGTGCCCAACTGTGTGTAAACATGCAACAGTGTGCAGTAGTAAATGCAATAAACTAAGTGGTACTAAAAAGTAACTAACATAACCAGTTATATTTCAATTTTATTTATCCATTTAACCATTTAATATTATGAAAACAGAAAAGTGAATTTCTAAACAAGCAGTCAGCATCCTCAGACAAGAAAAACTCACCCTCAGGTAATCAGAATCCAACCTGCAGGTATTGAGCACAAGCGTAACATAAATTTCCCTCAGGAGTAGGAATTTTCTCTCTCAGGAATAGAAGACAACCCCTCAGGCACAAAAGGTTTCCCTCAGGTGAAATAGAATGTCACCCTAAGGGTAATAGAGTCACGCCCTCAGGCTATAGTAAACACCGCCCTCAGGTATAAGTAATTGGGCCATGCCCAACATATAAACATGAAATTTACACACAATTCCTCTCAAGGAAAAAAGTAATTCATAATTAAAAATGGTATACCCTCGGGTATCTTGATCAAATGGCTAAACAGAGGAATTCACCCCTCGGGATGGTCCTAGATCCAAGCAGCGATCCCAAACAGAATTTTACTATCACAATTAGTTACCTATTAAATTCTATGTATTTAGTATAGCCATGACCTTAGACACACAACACCCCAAATATGGGTTCGTATCTCAAAAATGCACAAAACACACAACTGTTGGAAAACAAACACCAAGCCACCTACCATTAACACCCACGAATGATATACACAAACAAAAATCCACGATTCGTCCTAGAACGATGTAGATATTTGGTGAAACAAACCCCACTTAAACTTATATAACATCCCATAGAGGATGAATTGGAAAGCACGACTTATGAAGAGTGGAAGGAATACCCGTGCAGTTCCAGCGAGATCGTCCGAGGCAGAAACGGATTCTCGACGTGCGCCTGGTGGATCACCAAAGCTAAAGCCTCTTTCTTCAGCTCCTTCTTCACATTCTAAGCCTTCCATGTGAACTGGGGAGGCTACTTCCCATTTTAAGAGAAAAAAAACAAAGTACACGACATGTACATTTGAGTACACGGCGTGTACTTCCGAGTACACAACGTGTACATCCGAGTACACGGTGTGTACTTCCTTCATTTAATTGTTCCTCGGGAAGTTTCCTGCCAGCATGGCAGTGTTCATCTTCTGATAAGACTACACGGCGTGTCTTCTTGAGTATATGGCGTGTTCTGGCACATAGCTGGCCACTGCCTTACTATTTTCCTACTGACTGACTACACAGTGTGTAAAGGACCACTACACGGCGTGTAATCAATTTCTACACCCTTCATCGCCGACATGGCCACATGCCCCGTGTACTCATTCCACACGGCCAAAAGTACACGGTGTGTGGAAAATTACATGGCGTGTACTTTCCATAATTTTGCATTTCCCCCATTTTCCATATTTTCTAAAAAACACTTAAGGAAAAATGAAAAGAAGAAACACATACCTCAGACATAAGAACTGGGTTCTTATAAACTTCCCCCCTTAAATAAATTCTTCCCCAAATTTCTTTTCCAAGGGTGGTGAAGATATAACCATGAATAACTCTGGCAAATGAGCATGTACATTAGTATCCCGCTCCCAGTTTTCGTCCTGCACTCGGCCATGCGGCCATAGCACCCGTACGAGAGGAACTGATTGAACTAGGAGAAACTTTGTGCTCCTATCAACAATACAAATTGGATGCTTCTCAAAGGATGCATCAACCTGAAGATCATCCTCCTCGGGCTGAAAGACGTGATATGGGTCTGAATGATAGTGTCGCAACTGAGATACATGGAAGACATCATGCATGGCCTGGTACCTCTGTGGTAACTACAACCGATAGGAAATCAGCCCGACTCTCTCCCAAATCTCAAATGGACCCACATACCTCGTTGAATGTTTTCCCTGTCTCTGGATCTGAATGTGTCCCAGCCTTGGCGAAACACGTCGGAAAACCTGATCCCCGACCAAAAATTCCAAAGGTTATCTGTGGCGATTAGAAAAAGACTTCTGAAGAGACTGTATGGTAGCCATCCACTTCTGAATCAATTGGACCTGCTTAGAAGTCTCCAGCATGAGATGTGGTCCCAGTAAAGTTGCCTCACCTGCCTCTAACCAGCACAAAGTAGATTGGCATGGCCTACCATATAAAGCCTCGTATGGTGCCATCTCAATAGTTACCTGAAAACTATTATTATAGGCAAACTCAACTAGGGGTATAAAATTCTCCCAAGAGCCCCCAAAGTCAAGGATGTATGCATGCGGTATGTCCTTATGCACTTGTATAATACGTTCTGACTGGCCATCGGTCTAAGGGTGGTATGCCTTGCTCAGAAGCACCTGTGTACCCAGTTCCCTCTGAAAACTCTTCTAGAAATGAGAAGTAAAATGGGATCCCTGTCTGAAATGATAGAACGAGGGACCCCATGAAGATGTACGATCCCTTGTATATACAACCTTATGAGCTCATCAACTCTGAAAGTCTCCTTGATAGACAAAACATGAGCTACCTTTGTGAGTCTGTCTATAACAACCCACACGGCATCATTGCCTCGAGGTTACCTTGGTAAACTGGTAACGAAATCCATCACGACATCATCTCATTTCCACTCCAGAATGGGTAATTGTTGTAATATTCCAACTACACTCTGATGCTCCTCCTTCACCTGCTGACAAGTGGAACACCTTGTAACCAAACCAGCTATATCTCTCTTCATACTCGGCTACCAGTACTAACATCTCAAGTCTCGGTATATCTTGGTAATCCTAGGATGAAACTCCAACATCAGATCATCGCGTATATCCCCTAGAACCCACACCCATCCATGGAAACGCAAAATCTCCCCATCTCCTATCGTCAAACCAGGAGCAATGTCCTCACTTGCCACTGACTCCTATAGAACAAGGCCTTCTGAATTCGATAGTTGTCTCATCCAAACTTTATCTAGGAGGGTAGAAGTCACAGCTAAGGTGGAATGATAAGTCTGCCCCTGACTGTCATGCACCTCCAAATGCATCTCAGAGAACAATGTCATGAGTTTACACTCATCATTGGCCTCCCACAAAGCCTGTACCTGAGTCTTGCTCGGTGCATCTTCTACTGCATTACCTTTTCCTGGTGCATAGGAAAGCTCAAAATCGAAGGACTCAAGGTATTTGACCCACCTTCACTGTCTCATTTTCAAGTCACGCAGAGTAAAGATATACATGAGACTTTTTTAGTTGGGGAAGACCAAAAAACTTTCTCCCAGTAGATAATGTCTCCAACAGTGCCACGCATAAACAACTGTAGCTAACTCGAGATCTTGTGTCGGGTAATTCCTCTCATGTGGCCTCAACTATCGAGACCCGTAGGCAACAACTCGATCACCCTGCATTAACATCGCTCCCAACCCAATACCTGATGCATCATAGTAAACTGTATAGCTCTTCCCCTGCTCTGGGAGTATCAAGATTGGTGCTGATGTCAACTTCCCTTTCAGGTCTTGAAAGGCTGTCTCACAAACTTCCGACCAAATGAACTTCACACCCTTCTTAGTCAAACCCATCAACAGCAATGCTAAGTAAGAGAAGTCCTGGATGAAGTGTCTGTAGTAACCATCCAGCCCCAAGAAACTCTGTATCTCAAACACATTCTTAGGATTCTCCCAGGAAACTGTTTCTCTCACCTTATCGAGGTAAACTAAAACTCATGCCTCTGAGATGATATGACCCAGGAAGTGAATCCGGTCCATCCAAAAGTGGCACTTGGAGAGCTTAGCATATAGCTTATGCTCTCTCAGTGTAATCAGTACGATCTCAAGATGGGTGTCACGATCATGTCGACTGTGAGAGTACACCAAGATGTCATCCACGAATACTACCACAAAAGCATCCAGATAAGGATGGAACACAGGATTCATCAGAGCCATAAAAACTTCTTCCGCGTTCGTGTGTCCGAACGGCATAACCATGTACTCGTACAAACCATATCTACCTTGAAAGGCATTAAGCAGTATATTCGATGGTCTCACAGGCAGATGATGATATCCTGACCTTTGGTCAATCGTTGAGAACACTCGTGGTCCACAATGTTGATCAAAAAGGTCATATATCATCGGAAAGGGATATCGGTTCTTAATCGTCAACTAGTTCAACTTCTGATAATCCACACAGAGTCTAAGGGTACCTTCCACTTTCTTCGCAAAAAGGACCGGAGAACCCCAAGGAAAAGTACTGGGTCGGATAAAACCCTTTGAGTGTAACTCCTCTAACTACCTCTTGAGCTCCTTCAACTCAGGTGTGGCCATCCTATAAGGAGGAATGGACACCGTTGCTGCTCTTGGCACAAGCTCAATAGATAAATCCACCTCACGCTCCGGAGGTAGACCAGAAAATTCTTCCAGGAAGAAATCCCTGAAATGATCAACAACTGGAGGGAAATCTGTCTGACAAGTCCCCTGATCATCCAGATATAAACATGCTATCTGGGTTGTGACTCCACCATGCCCACGATGCTCTAGTCCAGCTCGACTCACCTGAACATCCCAGACACCCTTGTATAGAAACTCTCCGCCCTCTAGTGACGTGAAACTCACCCTGTGATGATAACAGTCTACAAAGGCTCGAAAGGGAACCAACCAGTCCATCCCGAGAATGACATCATAAGATGTCATCTCTATGACATAGAGGTCCCAAATAAAGTGAAACCCACCAACCTCAAGGGGGAACTCCTTGAACTGACGCACACCAGCCATTCAAGTCCCCAACGGAGTGTCTAGCGTCATGATATCAGAATAAGTATAAACACAGAGCCTCAATCTCTCTACCACGGGCTCAGATAAAAAACTATCCGTAGCACCCATATCAAAAAGTACTGAAGATAAGACAAAAGCTACTAGAATAGTACCTCTGACTGTAAAAGGTACGGGATCCCGCTCCTGAAGGGTCTGTTGTACTGCATATGCCTTCCCAATGCTGCGGCCCTACGACATAGCCTAACTACCCTGAGCTGTCCTGCCCTGCTGCCTCTGAGATCCTAGTGTCTGGATACCACGGCCACAACCACTATCCCTGCCAGCACGCCCTGACGTATTCTAGTTCCCTTACTAGTAAGAATCCCCTGGTCCAGCTCCCGCACATGGAGTCTACGCAAAACCCCTCTCACTATACACAGGTGGAAACGCTATGCAAAAGCGATGCACATGCCCTATCATGCCACATGCTCGATACTCCACTGGATCATGTGGACATTGTGGCCTCTTGTGCCCCACCATACCACACTAGTAGCACCTGATCGGGCCATCTGAAGAAACTGTCTGGCCGGTACTGCCACCATGAGAGAAGTCCATCTGTCTCTTCCTCTTACCAGCAGAAATAGTACCAGTAACTAGTGCTGAACTGCCCTAGCCCACACCACTAGATTCCCACAGGTTTCACTCTGTAATTAGTGCCTGGTTCACAATATCATGTATTGAAGGCAACGAGAATACATTCACCAGTTCTCAGATGTCATAATGAAGACCATCCTCAAAATGTCTCTCTCTCAACGTCTCATCACCCACCAATACGGGTGCAAAACGCTGAAGCTCGATGAAACAAGCTGAATAGTCCATCACTGACATGATTCCCTACTGCATATTCACAAACTCTCTAGCTCTATCTTCCCGAAGTGTCTCTAGAAAGAATAAGTCATAGAATACTGCCTAAAAATCTTCCCACGCCATGTCTCTGTGTTTCTCTGACTGGTTTGTAACCTCCCACCACCTCTTGGTGGAATCATGCAGCATGTAAGTCGCGAGCTTGACCCTCCGACCGAGAGGCATCTCAAGATACTCGAATGTAGTCTACATCGATCCTAGCCAAGACTCCACATCATGTGGTCCACCACCCCTGAAAACGTAGGCGGATGCTGTTGCTGGAAGATACGAGTTAGCTCGACAAAAGATGTGGCAACCCGCGGTGCTCCCTGAAAGGTCTCCATGAACCACATGAAGCCTTCATGGAACTAGGCCTCCGTGCCTATGTCTGGTATAACAACTGGTGCATCATCTGGCTATGTTGGAGGATCAAATAGATGCCCATGGACCACCATCTATGAAGTATAGTAATTACCACTCTCCTAGTGAAAAACACACGGTCGTCTCAGTGGCATGACACTACAAGGTCAATTGCACACCGTAGAACAAGATTAAAAGCGACCAAAAATGATGAAACCCAAAAGGGAACAGGAGAAAGAAGGAATTAAAAATTTGCAAAACTAGACTAAACGGCCTGTATAATGGCTACACGGCATGTACCTGACTTTCCTTCCCATGCCCGGGTCCTTCTACATGGCTAAGCAACACGGATCCCGTTGAACAAAACTACACGGCATGTATATCATCTACACGACGTGTATAGTGTTATTTCCAACTAACCATGTAGTTTTTGACACGTCGAACGTCTTGGCTGGTTACTACACAGTGTGTGACACCCGAACATGGCGTGTACACCACCCCATTTTCTAGCGACACAGCTAAGTCCACACGGTCTATCCTCAGACAAGACTACCCGGCGTGTCCCACAGGTACATGACGTGTTCCAGGAGAGGTGACACTGACCTGTGTTGTTAGTTACATGACCCAGTCCCCAGGTCACACTACACGACGTGTTCATCATAGACAAGGCGTGTGTGTCTTAAGACTCCTCCGTCCATGTTTTTAGTTACACGTGCGGACTCCGGGTCAACCCTACATGGCGTGTACATCTGGTACACGGCCTGTTTTCCCCAAGCTCTTCCCTTCCCCATGTCACCACCCAGACAGTTTGTGACACGGGAATATACTACACGGAATGTACTTCGGGTACACGGAGTGTACTTAAAATGTTTTCTTTTCGTCCCGAAAAGAAGAACATACACGGCGTGCATACTGGGGTTTCCGGATATTATACCTCAGAAACTACTCTGGAGACCATAAAATACTGAAAAACAACACATATGTGTCAAATTCTAGTCTGTGAGGGCCCACACTCCCCACAAATAAATGTTTGACATATTATCAATGTTATAAAAAAATAAACAGTCCATGATCCACCAAATTTTTGTAAATGGGGGCCCATACTCCCGAGAAACCAAATTTTGGCATCCATTCTATCAAAAACTTATACAGATATACCCTATCACATAGGAGGTATTTATCAAAGCAGTTATCACCACAGCATGCTTTTCTAGCATGGCAAATATCACAATAACATTCAATTTCTAATGCACCTGCATGGAATGGAACTATGCATGGAATGTGATTTCTAAAATGTGCCTAAATGATGCATGAGGTGGCATACCCTCATCTCATCAGGTTTGAACTAAATAGAACCAATGGATCAAATATAAACAGCACAATACAAGTGTGTCACCCAACGGTGAAAATCATATCAACTGTAAATTGAAAAATCAGTAAAATTGCAATACGAGGTAAATTGGCTTTTCCCTATACACGGGTTAGCTATGCCCGGGGACAGCTTATTACTAACTACCGTTCTCATCCTATCCCTGACTAAGGCTCCGAATCGTAAGTCAATGAAAATAAAACCCTTTTGATACCACTTTGCAACGTCCCGGTTCCGGGTGCCACTCAACGGGTGCCCCGAACCCGGTTCACCACATGACCTCAAGCGCATTTCCCTAAACGACGGAGGCTGCCGACTAGCAGCGAGGGCCCAGGTCTAATAGTGTGAAAACTATGCCCTCATTTGTCAAAGTGTAGCGCTGCAGAATGAAATAAAACATAAACAATAGTTGAAGCAGTAAACCATACACAACTGAAATAAATAAATGTAGTAGAAATAACCATCCAGTATATAAATAATGGTGTGACATTCCTCAAATTCTAAGAATGAAGCCAGAACATGTTACACAACAATACAGTACAATACATGTATAGGAAATCAAAACATTACAAAACTGTCAGTAGCATCACGAGCCTCAGCCCGGTCCCTTGCTCCCCTAGTCCTCAGTAGAAATCATGTACCTATATAAGGACTCCTACCACTATCAACACCTACAATAGTATAAACTATTTGGGCCAAAAATCATGACCCAAACAGGGTGTGAGAAATAATTCCTAGTAAGCACCCACCAAAGGCTCGTGCCAAACTGTGTGTAAACATGAAACATCATGCAGTTGTAAATGAAATAAACTAATTAGTACTCAAAAGTAACTAACTTATCCAATTATATTTCCATTTTAATTATCCATTTAACCATTTAATTTTAAGAAAACACCATCGTGAATTTCTAAACAAGTAGTCATCTTCCTCAGACAAGAAAAACCACACCCTTAGGTAATCAGAATCCATCCCACTGGTATTTCCCTCAGGCGTAAATTAATTTACCCTTAGGTGTAGGAAGTGTCGCCCTCAGGCATAGAATTCAAGCGCTCAGGCATGAAAGGTTGCCCTTAGGTGAAATTGAATGTCTCCCTCAGGCTAATACAGTCATGCCCTCAGGCTATAGTAAACACCGCCGTCAGGAATAAGTAACTGGGCCATGCCCAACTTATAAAAATGCATTTTACACCCAATTCTTCTCAAGGAAAAATTAATGCATAATTAAACATGGCATACCCTCGGGTATCCTAGACAAACGGCTAAATAGAGGAAAACCCCCCCTCGGGCTGGTCTTGGATCCATGCTACGATCCCAAATAACATTTTATCATCACAATTAATTACCTATTAAATTCTAGGTATTTAAAATAGCCATGACCTCAACTACACAACCCCCCAAATATGGATTCACATCTCAAAAAATGCACAAAACGCACAACACTTGGAAAATAAACACCAAGCCACAAACCTTTAAAACCCACGAACGATATACGCGAACGACGATCCTCGATTCCTCCTAGAATGACGTAGATCTGAGGTGAAAGAAAAACTGCTTAAACTTAAATAACTTCCCATAGAGGAAGAACTTGCATGAACTACTTAATAAGAGTGGCGGGCTTACCCGTGTGGTTCCAGCAAGATCGTCCGAGGAGGAAATGAATTCCCGATTTGTGCCTGGTGGATCTCCAAAGCTCTGACCTCCCTCTTCCTCTCCTTCTTCCCATTCTATGCCTTCCCTATGAACAGGGGAGGCTAGTGCCCATTTTAAGCGATAAAAACAATGTACACGGTGTGTACTTCCATGTACATGGTGTGTACTTCCATCATTTAACAGTTCATCTGGCGATTTCCCAACAGTGTGGCACTGTTCATCTGCTGACATGACTACACGGCGTGTCTTCTTTACTACACAGCGTGTTCTGGTTCATAGCTGGCCACCGCTTTACTATTTTCCTACCGACTAACTACACGGTGTGTAAAGGACCACTACATGGTGTGTAGTTTATTTCTACACCCTTCATCACTGACATGTCCACACACCCCGTGTACTCATTCCACACGGCCAAAAGTACATGGCGTGTGGAAAATTACACGGCGTGTACTTTCCAAAATTTTGGATTTTCCCCATTTTCCTTATTTTCTCAAAAAAACATAAGGAAAAATGAAAATAAGAAACATGTACCTCAAAAATAAGAACCAGGTTCTAACAGGAAAATTTTACAATGGAGGTAGGATTTTTCTTTTTAGACACATGGATTAGTGTGGATGATTTTTTTGGGCATAGAAAGTGGAGGATGTTTAAATTTAATTTTTCTTGATTTTAGACATAGTGAGAAGAAAAATATGTCTAGATCATCATGTGGGGTGTGATCAGTAGGTCGTCGGACTGTAGGAAAGGCATTTATAATAGGATAGTTCTATAGTGTAGAGAACCATGGTATGGAATCATCCTTTGAAGGAGGATTATTATGGTGGGAAGAACCATAAGCCTCTAAGTAAATCAAAGGAGGAACTATTAGGATTTGAGAGATATAGGTGGGTGATCTCTATCTTTGTGTTGGCATCAATTAGTAACTGGATGGCTTGGCTTCTAGTGAAATGTGTGTTTTGTGTTTAGAATTGCATCGTATATGTGTATTGGGTGTTTGGGGATCATGTTCGATAGGTTAACTGTAGCACCCCAAGACATTAAAATATTTATGTTTTTTAATAATTTAATTTTTTTGTTAGCTTTGTTTATATTGAACATCATGTTATACTTACACTACACACAAAAATAAACTGGCTTGCATTACATGTAAGGCTGAGTTTTACTGAACAATAATATATTATTAAAAAATTATTACATAATATACTAAGATATAAATTTTCCATTAAGATGATAGTTATGAATAATATTTACTAACATTTAAAAATATATGGTTTAATTCATCATTTAAAAATTTATTAGACATTAATATACGATCCAACTGAATATGTATGAAATATTTTTATATAGATCTATTTTTATGCTCACAAAGAAGTTTTACCATAATAAACAAAATTAATTAAAATTAGTGAATTATATTAATTAAATATAAATTAAATAAAATATTTTTTACATTCATTCAATAGATAAAATAGGAATATGATACAAACATAATAATTTTATGTATAAAACTTGTATTTTATTAAAGGTACATTTACCATATTTTAATGACAAACCTATTATACATCTAATTTTTTACACATTTATATATTTTATTTGAAAAAAATAAACTTATTTCTTTAATAGGAATATAATAAAATAAAAGTTTTTATTTTTATGATATGTTAAATGTTTTCTTGATTAGTGATAAAATATTACATTTTAATTGAAAATATATCTTCTGTCTAAATAAATTATATTTTTTATTATTTTTAAATAAAAATCAGATTAATTTTTAATAAAATAATATAATTTTGGTAATATTAATATATTTCCATTTACATTTGGATATAAAAACATTTCAATAATTTGAACATTTTCACTTCAAACACTCTTTTTCTCATTCTGTCAAAGGAATTAATTTTAATTAAATTTTTTCCATTTCTATGTTTTGAATTTTGAAAAATGGATTTAATATTTGGAATATGAAGGAAAAAATTTATTCAATACGTCCCCTTTGTTTTTGGAATGTATGTATAGTAACTTTAGTATTTTTTTTAAAATTAATGCGGTTTAGGGTAAATTGGGTAATTAAGGGTAAAAATAACCATATGACTATTATAAAATTACCCTTACACTTTTCATAATTTTATTGTATCAAATCTATTCAAAAAACACATCCTTGGGACGATTTTATGGACTCTTTGAGTGACTTTTATTAATGTAATACTTTTTAGTATTTTATTCTAAGGAAATTCCAACATGTCATACTCATGTTTTTAATATGTATTTTATTTTTTATAGGTGGTTATAAAAAATATATCATTGACTATAATTTTTTATGTGAAATATTAAATTATTATATTCATCATGATTTTTTTTTTATTTATTTAGGAATAAATAATTAAATTATTGTCTTTCAAAATGAAGATGTAGTAATTGTTTAATTATGGACATACAAATTAAATGTTAGTATACATATTTAAATAAAAAATAATAATATATTTAATATCATACAATAATTTTATTGATTACATTGAAATATTTTGGTTTTATTAAAGGTTTTTTCATGTTATCTTTTGTATTTATATTTTTTAAAAAGTCACAAAATGAATAGTTTAGAAATTGTCATTAAAGATAATTTTTAAAAAATATTATTCTATTAAATGATATAAAATTCATTAAAATATAAAAATCGTCCATATTATTGGAATATGGTTTATAATGTAATCTATTACTCATTTTTGTTTATTTTTTAATCCAATTGTATCTATATTAACCCTTGTTGTGTCAAAAAGACATGTTGTCACGATAAGAGTTTAAGGGTTTAACTAAGGGTAAAAGCCAAACGATAAGGGTATGAATGCGACTTAAACCTATCTAAAAATTACTTTTATTTTGATTATTTCAATGAATAATCATATGATATTATAAATAAATCAATTTTTACCTATTTTGAATTGAAAATTTATTTATATTAATTTAATATTGTGAGAGTCTCCAAATGTAATCTTCAACTCAATTATTAAAAGGCACCTCCTCCCTCACTTCCTCACATCAATTTGAGTTTTCTATCTCACCCAAATCCTGACCAAATAATCATAAAACTTACCTCCCCTCATTTTAGTATCCTACCTTAGGGCATAAATCTATCAAGGTAATTCTTTTGATATAAGCCCAATAGAGTTACTAGAATAATAGGTAACATTCTTCAACGTACACTTATTTTTTATTTGATTCTCCACCCTATAATTTATTATTATTACTTGCATATATAATAACAAAATTATCCCAAATATCAATAATTTTTTTTATTGTTTATACATACACTTACACACTGTTCCATTAAATGTGTAATGAACGTACTATTCATGTACGGTGAACGACTGCTTTTTGAAATGATATCATTTGTTTTCCTTTTACCACCTATCATGGTAGAGAATTAGGATGGAAACAATATTTTTATATGATATATATATATATATGTGTGTGTGTGTGTGTGTGTCATATTTATGTTTTCTTAAAAGCTATTTACTTTTTATATAACACATTCCATCAGTCTTTCTATTTTTTTTAAATATGACATCATCATTTGTGGAATTGTGTACTACCACCTCCTCAAAGTGATGTGATTCGTTCACACTGTACATGGAACATATAAAGGATAGTTTCAATAAAAATATGTTAATATATTATATATATATATAATAACTAAATTATAATATATAAATCATTTACTTTAAATTATTTTAATATGAAAAACAAATGAAAGTAGTGTTCATGAATATTTAAGGTTTACTATCTCCATTAACAGTGCATTTCATTTCGTATCTCCATATATTTTGAGATTATTATAAATACATATTTAATGAATATATATTATATTTAAATAATGTTTTACATTCTAGATATGATTAAATCATTATCTAATTAATATGAACAACAAATAGCAAGTCAAAACAAACTCGAAAAACTAGGAAATTAATATCAAAATAGTGAAAATAATAGAAGATTGTTAACAAATAGTTAATAAAATATTATAAGAAGTTAATATATGATATTATAAATATTATTATGGATTTATTATATTTTAACAACACTCATAAAACCGTTGTATATGAGGTTATATGATATTAAACCAAAATCAAATGCAAGGAAAGGGATTTCGTCCCAATTTCATTCCATCGATGCATACTATATTGTTATGAACCTAATTTATTTTATATGTCATATATAATACCTTTTGAAATGTTATATCATGAAAATATTTATTTTCATTACTTTTTAAGTTTTAGTTAATGTTATTCCTTCTTTTTAATTATTATTCATATGTTCCAAGTGGTATGAGACACATTAGAGTGTTGAAAGATTAATCTCCTTAAGAATCTTTTTAATGATATTTCAATGATTTTTTCAATTTATCAATGTCAACAAACCTTGTTGTTACTTATCCACCACTAGGTAATTATAGATAAATCCATATTATTTATTCAATATAGATATTTTATGAGCCATATTAATTAGTAATTTAATCTATTACTCAATGTGAGGAATTCTTTGGATTGGGAATCACAGGTCAGGATCAGACTTTATATCTCCAGTTCATGGGTAGACTGGTTCTCATGAGGAAAATAAGTTGGACAAATTAAATAGGTTTCTATTTGTGGTTCTAAACCATCCTTTTAAAGGTATTTAAAATATTGGTTTTCATGTTCCATAAAAATGATATCCAATAATTATGAATTTCCTTTATATATATTTCAGTTATCATTGTCATTATTCACGAGGTTTTCATATGAAAAAAATTAAGGATTCATTTCATTATATTTTTATTGATTAAATGGATGGTTTTTTAAATTTTTTACTATTCCATACTGATTATTCATTATCAAGTTATTTAAATGGGGTGTGTTTTTTATTTATTTACATTTCTATTTAGATTTATTCTTACTTATTCAATATTGCTTCTGATGTAGTTACCCTTACTGAGAATTTGAGATCTCCCTTATTATATTTATTTTCCCCGGTTTATGAAGATAAATCCTTGGAATTAGTTTCAAGGATTTTGTACTTTTAACTATGTTATGATTTATTTTCATTGTCCATTGTATTACGGGTACCATGTATTTAATATAGATTTCATAAACTACTAAATTGTTTCGTTCTTTGGATTTAATTCCTCATAATAACACGAATATAATAAAAATATTTCACCAACTTTGGGATTCTAGGGTCTAGGTATTATCGTTGGTATTAGATTAATTTTTACAGTAACCTTGGAAACTAGATATATAAAACATATATTTAGAAACCATAGATTATGGAACATAATCCTAAGAGAGACTATGAGGATAAGTATAGAAGAATATCCTAGAATTAATGTAAATAACATATTATGTAGGTCTTCGTATAAATACATACATGTATGAATACAACAAATCGATGTGTTTGTAGATCAGATGTAACGAAGGAAAAAAATTATAAATCGGTGCATCATGCCTTACATGGGCATAGCTTGGTGTATGAAAATGGACCTTACAGTGCACCAGGTTTGACACTCGTAGTGGATATGCTTATGATAATTTATATTTTATTTACAAATATTTATATTGGATTTAAAAGTAATTATATGGCCAACCAAACCAAATATTATGATTATAATATTTTTAGATTCATACACTTCAAATTTATGTTCAGTGATATACCATATTTGTAATTATAAATTATGATTTAAAATTCATGATTTTATGAGCTAATACAATATATTACATTATTTATAATTGGATTCTATAAGGTTTAATGGTATCAATACTCCTGTAAAATGTATATATTTCCCCACTGAGGAATCCAATAGAGTTCGTTTTGCAATAGAGAAAATTATGACCATGCTAGGGCATCGTAATATGGATATGGAAAATAACCATTCCTGGATAGAGAAAACTATTCACCAAAGAAATTATCCTATGTTGAATTACTTTATATGATAGAGTCACATTTTATTTAGTAGTACTATTGATGTAATGGTAGTGGAGAAAATAATTGTCTTTGGAGAAGAAATTTCTATAATTGAGATATGACAAAAATGAAATGATTACACTCGTGGTATATTGTTTTAATGGTGATGTAGATCAACAGTGGTCATTGATCTAGAATACCCTGGACGAAGAAGAAATATAACTCAATGGAATGGAGAAATTATAAGGAGAAATTATTTGATAAATACTTCTCTTGTTATCAAAAAACTAAGATTAAGAGAATGGTCTTTAGTTTAAATAAACTGGTGGAAGAATGTGTTGCGAAGTATGTGGAGTCTTTGGAGGTTTTCAGGTACAACCAATACTGGACCCGCACCCCTGGCTAGAAACAAATCATCAGTGAGTTGTGGGGGAACTGACATAGGGGCATTTTTGGGTATTAGTCCACAACAAGCTATGTCAAGTGAAATCTAGATTGAAATCATGGGATAAGGAACTCCCTCTCCCTGACCAGAACATGGAGGCAATGAAACTAAGCATCGTGAATCTAGAATCTTGTTTGGAAGAAAGGTGGAGCGACATGTTGTTCGAGGATCTCTCTGCCAGAAAGAACTTATGGGCTGAGATGATCCTCAAACAAGAATGTGTGGAACGTGAAAGATCTTGGATTATGTGGTTGCATGAGGGTGATAGGAACTTAGAATTCTTCCATGCCTCTTTGAAGTAAATAAGGATACCCATGAAACAAAACATTTTGCTTCAAGATGGTACATACACATATGATAGAGACATAGTGGGAACCATGGCCCTTTTGTTCTTCATGGATCTCCTGGCTGGACCCAACCTGAGGATGGCCATGGGGTATCCCAATGGCAATACGGCCATCTATAAGGCAGTGGTCAAAAATGTCTTTGATAAGAAAAATTATTAACTTTAAAGGATACCTGATGAGGAATAAATCAACTTGTACACGATCAATCTCAATCCTGAGAGCACCCCCGGCCCTGATGGAATCCCCGAATCCTTTTATAGGGATGCATGGGAGGTGGTTAAGGATGATATCACTGTTACTATTCATGATTTTTTTCTGGGTGGTAGCCTCTCGAGGGTCCCTTGTGCCACAACCATAGTGGTCATATAGAAGGTCAGAGACCCCTCCGCTCTCTCACACTATATATTGGGGAGTATATTTAATTTTTGTCCAATATCCTGGATAGTATCATCAACATGAGGCTATCCAAACTCCTTCTTTAGTGGATTTCTATTGAACAACATGGCTTTGTTAAGGGCCAGTCAATACAAAGGTCCATTGGCATGGCCCAAGAACTTATGACAGATATTAACACAAAGATCCATTTCTCGAACATGTCCATTAAATTGAATATGAATAAGGCCTATGAATGAATAGTTTGGGGATTCATAAACAGATTTTTTCAGAAATTGGCCTCTCTAGTAATGCATCAGATCTCATTTGCAGATGTTTCAACTCCTCCTGGATGGATTTTTTCTTCATGGGGAAGACTCGTGGCTTTTTCAAGGCCACCTAAGGGCCGCGGTTGGGAGACTAAATCTCTCCCAGAATCTTCATCCTTTCTCTAGACATGCTTAGCTATATCATTAACAGGGGTTTTCCCAATGGTGACTTACTCCCTTATCGTGGAAAATTAAACCTCCCTCTCATTTCCCATTTGATGTTCGTGGATGAAACATTGATTTTTATCAATGGTGTAAGGAGTTTTGTTAAAGTAATTTAGAAAATTATTAAAGAATATTGTTACTGGAGTGGGAAGGTTTTCAATAATTCTAAAAGCAACCTTTACATCTTCAATAAGTGTACACCTAGTAGGGATTCTTCTCATTGATGCACCATGGATCCTTTCCCATGGATTACCATGGATCCCCAATTGCTTCAAGGATACTCAGGATCAAAGACATTGATCATATTGTGAGAAAGATCACACAGAGGGTCCTCAACTAGAATATCTATTTCCTTTCTGTCATGGGGTGGATCAAATTGGTTAATAGTGTAATGGGGGCCATCCGCATTCATGAAATGGCCTCTATTGTTGTTCCAAAAGGTGTCATCAGGACTACTGATAAGCTCTTGGCTCACTTTGTGTGGGATTCATATTCTCAGGGGTAGTGTTACTGGATCTTGTGGGAAAGAATGGAAAAGCCAATCCAGGAGGGGGGGAGTTGAAATGAGGAGCCTTTATTACACACTTCACTGTATGCATACCAAGCTGGCATGGGATGTGATTGAAGGGAAAATCTTATGGGGGAAGTCCATGTCCCACAGCAGGGTGGGGTAATAGGAGTACACTGGCGGTAATGCATCCATGTTCTAGTCCATAATTTACCCTCTCATCAACACCTTGAAATAGCACTCTCGCTGGATTGTGGGGGAGGGAATGATACTCTTCTAGAGGCATAATTCAGTTAGATCTGTTTTGGATTTTCCAGGTTTCACAGCCCCCTTGAAAACGTTAAAAGAATCCATTCTCCACACCTCATTTACCAAGGCTGTTCTAGACACTGAAAAGTATGATATCCTTGATTCAATTGGTATTAATACAAACCCAGATGCATGAATATTCAATAGCTCCTCTTTAGGGCGATTCTCTACCAAGGATTATCGTAGGCTCTCAGCTTCGCATGGCCCTCGTGATACCTGAAACACCACTGTTTGGTGCAAGAATATTTCTTCCAAATATAATTTTTTGACTTGGAGAATCAGAAACTATGTGGTGGCTATGGAAGAGCAGGTTATGAAGGATGGTATCATTTTGGCCTTCAGATTTCATTATTGTCACAGCCAGCGCAAAGATATCACGATCCACCTGTTCTTCGAGAGCCAGTGGGCACACAGTGTTGGGTATTTATTAGAAACCTTCAAGGAATTCTCATATGGTTTTCAAGGTGAATCCCCCTTCCTGGACAGGTGGTTCCATGTGATGGATTGTTCGGATATGGAAAGGATGGAGCAGTCTCTCATTTTCAGTGCAGGGTGCTAGAGCATGTGGCATGCCAGGAACCAATCCCTCTACGATGCTGCCACTAATAATACAAGGTCCAGTATAGAGATCATGTGGAATCTGTTGCTAGACCTGGTCATGCTCATCCAAAACTGGTGGTAGGCTCCCTCATTGAAGTTATTGTAGGTAAATTCTCCCACAGTTAATCCTCCCTGCAACAGGTCACAAGGGAAATGGATATGCTTGCGCCCTCCGGCCTTGGGCAACCAGCTCAAATCAGATGGTTTATTCCGGATGGTTTATATGATAGGAGGGGCTGGTTTAGGAAATATGTGGCAGCGTTGTGTTGGTTTTCACTGCATTTTATGGGAAAGTCTCCCCGCTTTAGGCAGAGGCCAAAGCCCTACTTACTGGACTATCCATTTGAGAATAGAGTGAAATTGTGATCACTCAAGTGGAGACTGATTCTTTAATTATTTATAAGTCTCTGAATGGAAAACATCATAATCCTTGGTCAATATTCTACATGGTTTGGAAATACCACACCCTCCTCCACAATGTCAGAGTGATCCCCACATGACGGGAGGGGAATAGAGTTGCAGATCATCTGGCGACAATAGCGAGCCTGGGCTCTAACATCACTTTCCACCCTTTGATCAATCTTTTGAAACCTGAGGGGGTTAATTTGATAAGAGGAGATGCTCTCAGTTTACTTTAACTTAGACCCCCTAGTTCCCATATGCCTTGTTTCTTGTCTCTTGTTTTGTTTGTTCACCTTCTTTTTTTGTTCCTTTTGTCTTCCTAATAATAAATTTAATGATGATTATGATGATGATATGCAACAAGGAATGAAATATTTATCATTTTATTGAAGGTCTTATGATAAGTCACTTAAGGGAACCGGTCTCTCATTAATTTTCTTCATATGATAAAATATATTTTTTTATCAAGATAGAGAAGAAATATTCTAAGTCTTATGGATTCAAAGGTAATAAGTACAAGAAGAGAATGAAATAGAAAATAGCATATAAAGGGAATTTGGAAAATAAATATTTTCCCACATTTATAACAATGGAATGAATCACCCTTGTAAATTCTTTAATGGATTGGGATTGTTTATCAATGCCAAGAAAAGGATCACCATGAAAAATAATGCAAATGGGAGAAGTAAAATGATACTATTTAGTGTTACAACTATAAGATTTTGGGTAACTATAAAAATTAATTCTCTAAGAATCAATTAAATATACCCCAAACTGTTTTATGGGATCAAGGTAGAGCATATGTTATCAACACAACCAAAGTGGATTGATAAATTTTATCCTGTAGTTGTGTCCTTTAATAGTGTTGTAAAAGTATGTAGTTGATGATATCCTCATAATAAGTATTATGAAATTTAAAAATATTTTAATAAAAAAAATTCATCAAGGATTTAAAAAACTATATTGACTGGTACTGATAACAAAGAAAATTGATTTGGTAATAGTTTTAACTTTCAGGAAAACCCATGGTTGAAGGAAAGGTAATCCTTAATATGTTCCAGGTGTTTAGATAATGATGAAAGATAAAGAGATAATTAATATAGATAAATTAAATTGGATACATCAAACTATCTTGGAACTAATTCTAATGTTTTGGTTCATAATAATTGGATGTTTTATAAGGATAACCATTTATGAAATGGTTTAAACTGAACATTGGTTGAGGTTTTAGAGATTATTGTATTATTTCACCATGGGATGAAACCTATGACAAGAAAAAAAGTAGAAATATTTCCATGCATATGTACAATATTTTTCTTATATAAATGTGTGTAGTGTATATATTTACTTATATATTTAGAGATGAAATGATGTCTAATCTATAGGAAAAGGGTCCTAAAAACATTTTCATATTATCATTATTTTTTATTTTATCAGTTACCTTAATTCACACCTATGGTTTATTGTTTTGTGGACATAAACATTCTCATGAACATGTTCTATATCAGTCTTCATTAGAACATTATGGTGAGATTTCTCTTCTATATCCATGCTTTCAATAATGTTTTCCAATTTTAAAACCTAGTTTTTTCCTGACATTCTCATTTCATGTTCCCTCATATGAAGAAGATGTGATATGAACCCTAAATATGATGTGGTTTTTTAAAAAATAATTGTTTTCAATTATCAAACCATATACTATAGATATGATATTTTAATTGTGAGGATGGAATTTAATTAAGGTGGGTAGAATTTAACACCCCAATACTTTACAATATTTTTATTTCTAAATAAATTTATTTTTTTCTAGCATTAGTTATACACAACACCATATCAAACTTTTGCTACACACAACAATGAAAAGGTCTTGTGTTACACACAATGGTGAGTTTTACTGAACAACAATAAATTAATAAAATATTATTAGTTAATATAGTAAGATATAACTTATAAGTTATGATAGTTATTATGAAAATTATTAACTATATTATGAAAATAAATTGTTTAATTAATTGTTTACAAATTAATTATTAATGAAAACAAGAACAAACTAAATATATAAGAAGTGTTATCTTAAAGAACTATTCTTATGCTCAAAAAGTTTTGTTACACTAATAAATTAAATTAGATAAATTATTTTTTGATAATAATTTAATATATATTGAATAAAATATTTTTTAAATTCATTCAATACATTTAAAAGGAATAATATAAGAACAACCCCAATTTTATACATAAAAACCGATATTTTTCTAAAGGCAATTTTACAACCTTTAAATGTAAACCCTATTTTAAAATAAAATTTTGACAATTATATTTTTTATTTGAAAAAATAAACTAATTAATTTAAATAATAATCTAAAATTTACCTTCATTGTTTTGTATTTTTCTGATAATTTTCCTTTATTGATTAATAATGACAAAATATGGCATTTTTATTGAAAACATCTTTTTCATCTAAATAATTTAGAGTGTAAAATTATATTTTTTTATTTTTTAATTATTATCTGATCAATTTTTATCATTTGATATAATTTTTTCATTTTAATTAATTTAATATTGAATATAGATGTAAAAACATTTCAATCTTTTGAAAGTTTTAACATTAAAAACTAATTTTTCCATTTCTTCAAAGGGATTGATTTTAAATTAATTTTAGGAAAATATATGTTTTGAATTTAGAAATTTGGATTTCATATTTGTAATCATAATGTAAAAATTTATTAAATATATCCCTTTTAATATTTTATAATGTGAATAGTAACTTTCATATTTCTTTTTTATTACCACACATAAGAATATATTTGGTAATTGAGGGTAAAAATAAGATTATAAATATTATAAAATTACCCCAGCACTTGTCCTATATTTGTTGGATGAGATATTATTGACCAAAATCATCCTTGAGCTGATTTTATGAGCACTTTGGGACATGTGGATCTCTTTAAGCCTTTTTTAGTATTTTATTATAATCAAAGTCCTACATGTCATACTCATGTTTTTAATAAGTATAAAATTTTTTATATATGGAAATAAAAAAGATATATTCTATTATAAATTATAATATGAAAAAAAATTATTAATCTTCAACCAGATAATTTATTTTTAATTTTCATGGATGAAATATTTTAATTAGAGGCTTAAACAATGATGATGTAGTAATTGTTTAATTAATGGACATCTCGAAGAAATGTTATCAAAATATTAAAATAAATAAAATTTGATAAAATTAATGTCATCCAATAATTTTATAGATTATATATACATATTAAGGATGTATTACATTTTTTTTTTAAAATTCTTCTATATTGATAATTTTTAAAAACTCAAAAAATAATTGTGTCAAAATTGACATTAGTGATATTTTAAAATAGATAATATTTTATCAAATTATATAAAATTAACTAAAAAATAAACATAGAAACATTTATTTGTATAATGTTGAAAATATCATCCATGAATAATTTATAGTTCTTTCTTCATTTTATAGTAAATATATTTACCCTTAAAGTGTAAAAAAAAGTTGTCATGATAAGAGTTAGAGGGTTTATTTAACGGTTAATTCCAGAAGATATGGATTAGAATGTGACCTAAATCTATCTAAAAATTATATTTGTGCTATTTTTGACTGAAAATCATATTTATTTTTATATAACTATATTTTGATCCATTTTTATTTGAAAATTAATTTAAATTATTTTAATATTTTTGGAGTTTCCAAAATTACACCTGACCTCAGTTATAAAAGGGAATGTACTCCCACATTTTCTCATATCAAATTGGGCCTTATATATCATCAAAACCCAACATAATTAAGTTCTCAACTTCCTTACCCTAATTCTATAAGTGTACTATAGAGAATAAATCTAGCCAAGGAAGACTTCTTAAATAAAATAATAGGAGTTACCAAAATAATTGGTAACATTGTTCAATGTCTACTTTTGTTTTATTTTTTTATCCACCACTTAATTTTTTATTTTTACATAAATATGCAGTATCAAAAATTACCAAAACATAATGAGATGTTTTTATGTTAAGGTTTCTACATACAAATACTCAAAAATATATCAAATTGGTAATGGACTTACCATTCTTCTATAGTGAACTATTGCCTCAGAAAATGATGTCGTTCATTTTTCCTTTACCACCTATCATGGTCGAGAATTATGATTGAAATGATATTTATATATGATATATATATATGATATTTATTTTTACATTATAATTTTGTATTTTTTATATCACACATACCTTCATGTTTTCCATTTTCTGTAATTATGATGACATCGTCTATAGAAGTGTGTGCTACCGTCTCCTAAAAACGATGTGATTTTTTCACACTATACATGGAACAAAAAAAGGATTTTTTTAAAAAATTACTATATGATATATAGAAATTATATTTAATTAATTAATTATTATATAAAAATATATGTCATTTACTTTTCATTCTTTTAATAGGACAAAGAAATGGATGTAGCGTTCACGCGTACGTACAACCTACCATCTCCACGAATGTTGGTTTTAATTTCCTATATCAAAATTATTTGGATTATCCTAAATAAATATATAATTAATAAATATGATATTTAAATCATGGTTTAAATTTTTGATAAGATGAAATCATGATCTAATTAAATGAAATGACATCTAATAATTCAAAACATATTCAAAATACTAGGAAATTAACAACCAAAATAGTGAAAATAATGGGTGATTGTTGAAAAAAAATGTAATGGGATATTATATGAAGATAATATTGGAAATTATAAATATGATTATGGTTCTTTTATAAGTTAATAACATGATTTAAACCATTATTTTTAATATAGTATACTTCTATGATGTATATTGACCATGTGGCTACTCTAATCATCCACCCACACAAATCATCACCTCTATAAAGCCCAAAAATTATAATATTCTTAACTAAATTGAATATAATCATTATATTACAAATATATATATATATATATATAACATATAATTCAATATGTAAAATATCTCAAGTTGGTCTATACATACATCTAAAATATACACCTAGGTGGAAGGATATCTATAGTTTTATAAACACCCAAATACATTATGTTTCCCTATAGGGTGCAGGATATGTGAGTCTCTCAGGTTGACAAGTCTTGTAATTCCATCACCCAACTTCTGTAAAGCCAATATCACTACTATAAATAGAGGATGTCTCCATGGAGCTACACCCACAGTTTTTTAAACCATGGGTATAGCCTAAATAGAATTATTCTATACCTGTAGTTTATTTAAAAACATGGGTATATATATTCTATACCAACAATTCTTAATCAACTATAGATCCATTTCCCTCACAGAATATTTCCCTCACTTGATAACCCTTATCCTCCTTTGGTTGATGCACATAAACCTTCTCCTCCACGTTTAGTAGACACAAATCCCCCCTCCTCCTCTGATTGAGATGTGTTTCCCTTACCCAAGGCATATCCCCCCTAGGTCGAGTAGTGTTTTCCACAGCCAATGGACCGATGTGCATCCACTCCACTATAGGGTATTTTCTGATTATGGTACTCTTTGTCAGTGAGTCCCAAATAATTTTTATAGTACGATTAATTTATTCTAGTTTAGTTTTGTATTTGTTTATTTGTAAAAAAATTACCCGAAATAACCATTAGTTCATTAGTTTCTCTTTTGTAGATTAAATTTGGATCATTTCATATCGTTTCATTATGCCATGATCTTCTTTGTCAACATGCATCCCATCAGAAACCCCATGATCATCAAGGAACATCCCCTAGGTCAAGAAACGTTTCTATTTGTTGAGGTGCATCTCCTATTCATCCTACATTCTCCTCAGATTTGGTGTTTTGGTGATTCTATTCTTTTTTTTACAGTGAGTCCCTAATCCTCTTATATCCACTATTTTGAAAACCACAGTACATGTTAATTTGATTTTTTCTAACATGATTTTTTACATTCCTTATGTGAAGACTATAATTTCATATTCAATGTTTAATTTAATTATAATATTCAGTTATTTTCAAGATAATCATGAAATTGAGTTAAATTTATTTCATAAAAAGTAATAACTACTTCAAATGTGGGTATAGAGATGTCTTAGGCATGTTTCACTGAATTTATCTTAGGTAAATATATAGATATGATTTTTTCTTCTAAGGATGTATCATATAAACATGACGTTCTCAGAATATGACTATTCATTCTTGTTTCAAAATTATTTAAAAATTAAACTATGACATTGAAAATTATTATTTCTTATAAAATATGAATGTGATGAAGAATAGTTATAAATTTTATTAAAGCCTAAATTTTCTAGTGTCTAGATTAGTTGTGATTGAATTTATAAATTTATTTTATTTTCAAAAGACATTATATTATGGTAAGTATCATTGTAAAAAAACTTAGTTATTCTTTTGTAATGTCATTTTTAGATCCTACATGATCAAAGAGTTCTCAAGGCTAGGAAACTTCATCTTCAAAATGTTTATTGATGATGTTTAGTGTTTGACATGTTATATATCATGTATAAAGAATATGAGCCTGATGGTATATCTAATTACAAATGGCCATGTTTATAAAATTTGTTTTTATGTTGAACATGATATCTACTAATTAGATAAAAATCAATGATGTTCGTAGTTGGTACTTGGATGCATTGATTTGGCTACTAAATCACTTATCAGTTGAGAGTGAAATTTATTTAAAAAATTATTGGTTTTTTTGGTAATAAACATACATTATGTAATATTTTAATTGATATAAAATTCATTAATTTTTTAGTTTTGAAATTAATTTTTCTAATTACATTTAACTATTTAGTTTTTATGAACTAATTGTTGTATTTTTTATATAACATATCCCCTTTAAATTTTTTAATGATATGATATTTTCTATAGGTTTAGAAATTATGTCCTCTAAAAAACATTTATTATCTAGTGGGATAAATATTATGTCTTATTTCATATTTAATTAACTTTGTCTTGATGTTATTTTTTGGTTATCTATAAAAACAAAAATTTATTTCTTGGATTGCCTAATTGATTTTATTTTTCTAATTTATTTGATATTAATGATTATTTACATTGGATTATAGAAGAATAATTCTCTTAGTTTTTCACTATTGAACATAAAATATTCTTAATACCAATATAATTAGTAATTATGTATACTATTAAATGTTGCACATAATACATAAGGAGTATATGAATTAGAAACTTAGTATTTACCAAATCCATATTATTTCACATCACCCTATTATTTTCGATTTGGGGTTTCTAGATATTTACAAATCTGTATGGAACCCCATTTCATGGCTAAAAATATCAATAAAGACAACTATCCAAAGGTATATATTTTCATCATGAAAATTTAAATCCCTAAAAAAAATTGGGGATGTTACGATTTGGAATTGATTACTTTTATATACATAAAACTGTATGCATACCCTTTATCAAATGTTTATTATCAATGATTTCCCTTTAAACATGACATTATTTTTTTAATATAGTATTTCTATGGTTGTAAATATGTGGTGTTTGATAACTTGAGATAGCTTTTCATGCACAGGGTTGCCAACAAGAGAAAACAATCAGTTGGTAAGACCATCTCAACTAGGTTTGGGTTTGTTTACTGTTAGTAATATTTCAACAATTTAGCCTACTAGATATTCCTATTGATAAGGTGAATAAATTCATGGGATAACCTGAATAAAATGTCAACAATATGATCTTATAAAACAAGCATCATCTCCATGTTTGTAAACTTATATTCTCAATACCAATATTATCATCTTTCTTATATCAATATTATGAATCCATTTCTCTTGTATTTAGATCAGAAATGGACCTCATAGAAATATTGGCATCTTACCAACTATTTTCATCAATAATGATCAATATAGATGTTATCTTTGTATTAAAATACTTAATCTAAAGTATTTGTACCATAGTAATAAAATCAACTCAAATTGCGACAGTTTTTCTTCGATCTATGGTTTTTCCTCTAGGAAAATTTAATGATACCGCTATTCTTAAGGAATTATGCTCTGTATTCGAGGAAAATACTCAAATTATTTTATGTTTGAGATAATGTCAGTGTGTTACCATTTCCCCTAATATCAATATGAGTGAAATTCTAAAGATAAAAAAACATTGTGCGTTTTTATGATATAGGTGTAGATCTGGATACTAAAGAATACCTCAATAGAAACTGTGGTTATTAGATTGCTTTGAAATCAAACATAGCTTCTTTTTGGGTATGAAGAATATTTTCCTATTGATTCCCAAATTGATCCACATGATTAATGTTCTATTTTGTCATTTTTCTAGGAAATGATTAGGGGAAGAGTATGTGAATTCCCCCTCATCAATGTAATTTAGTATAAAAAGAGATGGTTATGAATCTTTTGAACCTGTTTGGCCTGGTCAATGAACATTATACAATGTGGGCTTCTTGAAGGAATATAAGAACGGATACAATTCATAGCATTATCAGTTCATATAATTTCGCCTTATCTTTGATTCAGAAGCTTTTATTATAGGGTTTCTTTGGAGTTCATCATTCACAACTTACATATGGACTTTACATGTTCCATGATTAAAATTTTAGGGTTTTTTCTACAAACTAGATTAAATATGTCCATCATGAAATTAGATATTGATGAATGAAAAATCATTGCATTCTAGTTTCATGACTACACATGCATGAATGTGTGGGGTGATTACGAATGCAAGTGTAAATGGGGCTTCCTGTACATAAAGGTATAGGACACATGCATCAGTAAGACATGAAACACCCATACATTATATGAGGGTGATAATATTTTATAATGTCCTAGTGGATGATGTAGTCGTATAACCTATCATGTTTTGAATATAAAGAAGTGATGCTATGTTTTTGTGGGTCATTTCCTCAATGGTCGTGATCGTTGTGGCTGCTACTAGAATAGCAGGTTATGTGTTCCTGGTGGATTATGTAATCACATTGGGGCCAGTGATTCTGTGTAGATATGTTTTTATCAAATTCACTTCAACATTAAATGTTTCCCCTATTTAGCATTGAACCTCCATCTCGTTATGTTTTATGAATCTATTTAGGAACTTCCAAAAATCATAACTATGTGTTAAGTTTTAAATAAATAAGAGTCAACAACATGAATGATTTTTATAAGTTTTATCCTTTATGTTTAAATCAACCCCTTATTGTATAATATTTAGTATAAAAAAATATTGTATTACTTGTGTAGAAAATGTTTTACTATTGGGTTATTAGGTATCGTATTATAATAAACACTCATACTGGTCATGACTAGGTATCATCCTTATGCCAAATATTTGTCATGATAGTATCTATATCCTTGAATTTCATTAGTACTATAACTAGTATAGAAATGTGTATACTAGATCTCTCCAGTATTCTACTATCATCTTCAAACTCATGAACAACATCAATCTTCAGCTCATGGATGTCACTTTACAAATTATATGAACATATTCCTCTATAGTATTTCTATGAATACCATTAAATGAAAAAATTAGACTGAATTCACATCATTCATGTTCCCATGATATTCATAATGATTAAATTTATAAAATATAATATTATTCATGCTATCATCCAATACATATTAAAGAATATTTAGAATATGTAACTTCTAAATCAACAAATTTAAATTCCTTGACTCAATAAACACTTTGAAACATATAGTTTAGACTCACTATCTTCTTGTTTCTTAATTTTAATGCCCTCAAATTCTTCAAGTACATTAATGATTGAAACATAGGTTGGTTTTTTTTAAATATTGGTCATTTATAGTAACTTCCAGTTCAATAACATCTAGAATTCACAACAGAGATGATTTCAAACATGATTCTCTAGACCTCCAAATTCTTCAAACCAAATCATATTTCAAACTAATGGGTTGAAAAATAAAAACTATCTGTATCAAATTTCATTTCATATATTTTTCATTATGTAGTTCTCTACTCAATTCTCCATTAAATATCTAGTGATTGGATTGATTAAAAATTATATATTTACATGGCCCTCCACCGATCCCCTTGTGATTATATAAAACACACCACATTACTTTCATATATATTATTGGGATATCCCAGCATGTGTTTCACATATTGTGACTCACACGTGGCTTTAGCAACTTTGGTAATATAATCCTTCCATTTTCCAAGAATAACATTAAAAAAATTCCAATCACACTTTTAAATTTCTATACATATATATATATATGAACTTCTTCAAGTTTTATTTTCTTTAAAACACTATCTTCTAAACATAAGAAAATTATCATTTTGATACCCCTTTCAGACTCAACTAAATTATATTATTTAATAAAGACATATTTTCACGATCTATTCCTTCATTTCATCTTATAATATTCAAAATAATTTATATGTAAATTATACACATATTACAATAATTTAACTTATGAATAATTCCTTTTTTCTTAACTTTTGATCTTCTATCATTTTGATACTTATATTATATTCATTAACTTATTCACCTTATAAGTTATTAAATAAATCATTCAACACTCAATCACCTTCAGATTTACATCAACTGAAGTAAGAAACATTACTAACTTCTCTTACTTCCTATCTTCCACATCAACCTCATCAATTTCTACTTTAGAATTTGGAATTTCTTTCTAGTACGTAATTCTCTAAGAGATTCCTTAGCATCTATTGATTTAATTTCTACATTAATATTCCAAACCCTTTCTTCCTTATTTTTTTGGTTAATATTTTATACTCAAAACATTTAGATACATCTCCATCAATCATAGAAAAAATCCATCTTCCATACTCATCGTGAATGAGGAACTATTTTAAAATACTCAGGATGATTGTTACATTAAATAATCAGTATAAGATCATCTTAAGTAACTTCTGTAATATAATTCAAGAAACCTAAAATTATTTCAAATAGATAAACATAATGCATCTCTTTGATAGAAACACATACATATTATCGTCCTTTCTATTATGTAAGGAACTATTATTATCATGTACCACTTTGAAAAGTTTCTTCATTCCATGTTCTTAAAATATTTTATCTTCTAGTAAACAATTTGAAATTTTTCAAACTTTTCTCCTTCAGCTTCCAATAATGCCCTTACTTCTTGTTCTCGGTCCTTTATCTGTTCTTTAAACAATATATTTATTCTACGAATCATCTATTAAAAATTTATCTTCATTCATTCTTCCCTTCAAAAAATCATCAAAATGTGCACAATCTTCCATCTATCATCTTATGCATTCACTTAATATGAGCATCAATAATTCATATTTATTACGTTTGGACAATAAATTCAATAATTCTTCATCCTATATATAATGATATTATTTCAGAAATAATTCATCCACATATTATCTCTAGATGTTCCGACATCATCTCTCATACTATGAACCAGACTACAACTTCTACAGGTTGAGATCTGTGGTTAGGTTGTGGTTGGTTGCAAGGGGAACACACCCCTGCTTTTGAGGTTCAGGGGGCCAAAGTCCCTCAACCAAAATATCGTGTTACTATATCAACCTAGTGAAAGTGTCCATGGAGTAGTTTCTAAATTCTTTTTGGGAAGTTCTAACACTAGAATCTCATAGTGTGGGAAGTAATTCAATTGGAAATTGAGACAAACATGATATATATCATAAACCAATAAAATTAGACTCTACAAGAAGGAGTTTTGGTTTGACTATTTCATAGTGATAGATTGATATGTTTTTTTACATGTGTTTATAAGTAAATTAATTCATTTACATGTTTGTAGGACAGATGTTTCCATCTCATGATATCTTCCTTGTACTGTGGTTTTTATATGGTTTGTATTTTTTATAGGTCAAGGATTGTAGGAATTATTTTTTTGTTACAGGACTAGGATCTATACCAAAATTTCAATAATTGAGTGTATATTATGTTTGTTCTGATAATCTCTTCCCATAGTTTTTTAAACAGGGGGTATAGATATATTCCTATAGTTTAAATAAAACCATGGGTATTATTGAAATCCCCATATCTATGGCCATAGTTTCTATAAAATCATGGGTATATCTCTATATCGACCTCTCAGTGTCCCAAGGTTTATGGAACCATGGGAATAGAATAAACCAATAGTTTATGGGGAAATACCCACGGATCCAACCATGGGTATATGTGATTTTTTCTAGTAGTGTATATATGGTGTATCTGGAGGGGTATAGGATGTGTGTGGACTTCAAAAAACTCATTTATGTATTGTTAGAAAAGTATGTTTAATTTAACCTAGTTAAAAACATATAATCATGATATTGAGCCTAAGTTGTTTTTTATACAATAAGTCAATATGTGTTGGTGAAATATATGGTGATTCTTGGATAATTATTATGGAATTGGAATTCATTGTTGTAAAATTAATTATTATTTAACTCTAATGATTGTTGAGTTGATCTTAAGTTCAAAAGACTTATTTCATTTAGGAATCATTGTTTACCATCGGATAAAGAGTAATATATCCATAAAATAAAGGAAATTACATGAAGGGAATTAAAATGAAGACCTGAAAATTTTATTTACAATTTTTATGATGATGAAGAATATTTGGAATGGAATATTATTTTAGAAAGGAATTTTTTTATCTAATATATACTTGGAATTATTAAAGTATTTTTATTTGGCCTCATATAAAAAATAGGGTCCAACCATAAGACACCAAGGGTTATCTCTCAAGCACACTTGGGGAGCTAAGTGTTAACCTTATTAGAGAGCATGCCTATGGAGGCTGCATGGAGGCTAAAGAGTGGGTGTTCCATGCATAATCCCAATGGAGTTAAACTATGTGTAGGGTTTATAGGTAGTCCACATTGTCCACATAGGGTGTATATGGCCTATGTATGTGAGGGGTGGCCTATGTGGCAGGATGTACATGGTGTGATAGGTTTTGATCCTCGATGGCCATCTTAAATGGTATAAAACACATATTTCGTTATTAAGAAGTGGGAAATAAAATTCTCTATCAATGTGGGTTAAAATTGGAGTGGGTTACTATTCCCATATATTAAAGGATATAGAAATATTCATGTCATTTCAATCTGGAACCTCTGTACTATTTGATCATGAATTCCTATAAATTTCAACCTCACCTCTCATCAAAGATTCCCAATATGTTGTTATTAATGTCCAAACAACTTATAATTGAACAGAAGACCCCAAGGGTGTTTTTTATTGATATAAAGAGATTATGATACCTCAAATATGCATTCATTGAATCTATATCTTTCATGAATGGTAATAAATTTAAGACAGTTCTTCTGCCAAATTCAAATGAATTTTTAGTTTGGATGCTCGAGAATCTAAAATTCATAGATGAGTTTGATCCTAGATAATTATGGAGCATATAATTAAAATGGATTTAATGATATTAGTTTCTCATGTAAGATTAGGTTTCATTTTTTATGTTATAAGATATTTCAGAAACACTAAATTGTTTAGTGATTTTAAAATAGTTGATGCAGGATTTTTCATAGAGATTTTAATACCTCCTTGATGTAGTATATTTCACGGATAAGTGGTGCTAGAGAACCTCTTATAAAAGTAGAAGAACCCTCGACCAAGAGTAGTGTTGTCGATCATCTTTTTGAGAGGCAATCATTTCTATTAAAATTGAGTACTATGAAACATTAGTTTCTGGAATGATAATCCCTCCCCATGATTTCCTTATGCGAAGTAGAAGTGGTTATCCTTGGGCCTTTGAATTAAGAAATTCACTCTCGAAGTGATTAAGGGAGAACTTTTTCTTTGAATAAATCGAGATAGTGTCATACTAATATGTGTTATAATCCTATAATGTGCTGACTAAGTGAGATTCCTCAAGACATTGTACACATAAAATATATTTCTTGAATGATTGGATGTACTTGTGTGGTACATACATTTCTTGTTTTCACATGCATTAAGAAACAGAAGAGAACATTATGTCTGAAAACAAGGTGTTTGTGATGAGACATTGATAAACATTAAACAACTAGTTTTTATGGAAGATCATAGTTCATGCATATGTATAGATTAATAGACTTGTATGTGATCATCAACACATGAATTATCTCAAATATACCATAAATGAATTCTTAACAAAATCATCGAACATGAATTGATAATCAAATAAAAATAAAAATAAAAATAAAATATTATTTATAATATTCCCTATGTGTGAATGGGTTTTGGATTCCAACACCATGAAATGTATTCAACATGCATAAAGTACACATGATCTAATTGGTTTTGAAATTCAATAAAAATTTGGGTTGATATAGTGAAAGTTATTTGTGCATTAAATTCACTCATTTAATTGAGTTTAGGACTCCCATAAAAGGAAGATTCAAACCAAGAATATTTTCATTGAGAAAACTGATCCAATAGAGGTGCTTAGAGATATTAGATCAAGATTAGTAGACTAAAAAGGTACTTGAGTAGGTACATGATCAAGTGTGATTCAATGATCTCATGGATGAATATCAATAGATCATCCAATAGTGGAACGATCCTTGAAGAAATGGTGAATCCTCTCAGTTTGATATGGGAGAAAGAAGTATCTTGTCCGATTCAAGGCATGCAGCCTCTAATATGGATTCAAGAATAGCCTTGTTTGGATTATGGTAACACTACAGGGTGTTATATAAATAACATCCTTTAAGGATTTAATAGATATAAATTGTGAATTTTTATTGAACATTTTAATTTATTATTATATTACAGTTGACAATACATGTTGGGAGGAATAACTAAAATGGCATGGAGTATGCCTTTCAAATGAACCATGTAAATATTGTTTGATTCTTTCTATATTATTAATACTGCACAAAAAGTGTAATCGAGATAGATCACTAAGAGGATTAAAAATTTTAATAAGTTAAAAATGTTGAATTCAGAAGTAAGAGAATTCATAAAACAAGTGTACCAAAATGTCACCCCCCTGTGAGAACTAATCCATCCTAGGGCCCTACATTTGTTATTATAAGGAATGTTACCTATAAATATTCTATAATTTCTTTGTAAAGTGATGATTAATGGAAATTATAAGAAACCTTGTATGGAGATTTTAGTGAAGAATAAAAACAATAGAATGAATATATATGCAAGGGAGATGAATCATATTTCTACATTAATGGAAAAGCTACTATCATGTAAAGGTAATTAAAATGGTATATGTTGTAAAAATTATTTTAATAACGATTCTTCTTATATATCTCAGTTCATTTATGCTGATAAAGGATTACATAGTGATATTAATTATATATTTATAGAACATATGAATAATATCTCAAGAAAAGTGCTAAAATTTACTATTGTAGGGATAAAGGGTATTCAGGATGAAAAAATATTGCGGGATGAAGAGGATAATTATATGGAAGAGGAATTGGATAAAAGGATTTGTATATATAACACTATCAGAAAACTTTTTAAACATTAGGAGTGAAAAAATTTATATTTTCAATGATAGATTTGTTGAAGTTGTCGAATAATTTCAGGGAAGTATTTATGGGAAATAATTCTTTGGGGTTGTTCTAGTATAAATTTTATAGAATTTTAAAAATTGAACAAAGTTTCATTGGATTTAAAAATTTCTCAAATAGAGTATAATGATAACTTGTTATGGTATATTGAAAATTAGTTGAATGAATCAAAAAGTATTCTTAATGAACAAATAAATAAGATGAAGGAGGACTATGATGATAAACTGAGATCAGTTACTGATAAGAAGAAGTTCATCAATATGATTTGATTAGAGCTAGTGGTGAAGCAAAAAATTCTGAAATAACCACAATTGTGTACATACCATATAAATTATTTAGTAGATACTACCACTATATTTTTTATTGAGGATCGGGATTCTATAATGGACATGAGATCATTGATTAATTAAATGTAATTATCCTCCAAAAGAAAGTATCCCAAAACCATGAAACTATTTTATATATTAATGATGTTTCACATGCTGGTGTAGGTTTTAAACAACACATTGGGAAAGTATATATTGTGAAAAAATATGTAAAAACAACCACATCATGGGTGAGTTTGAATAAAAACATAATAAAATTTTCCCCAAGATGTGTTCTGAATAGTTTGTGTTCTTCCCAGAAGTATGAAGGTCTACGCTTTGTGAAAACTAAACAGATTACACATAAATAAAAGGTAATAAGTTTCATAGGCTTGTATTAGTGTTACTAGACGTTTGGTCTTGAATATTTATAATTTCAATGTAACATGAAAATTCATGAAACTAATAAAAGGAATGAATTTAGGGGGATAAATGCTTTTGAGAAGAGAAGACCTACACTAGAGAAGAGAAACTCATAGGAAACAAATTTATCATATATAATATCTTTTAATTATTTGAATATTTATGGGAATACTAAAAAATAATTATTCATTTTTATATTAAGTTATAGTATTTACCTATAACAAGAAAACATTCTAATATTGTGTAGATTATACCACAAAAAATAGAATAAATGTAAGAAATGAGGGTGACAAGTTTGTCTTGAGATGGAAAAATAAGAGGAATATTAAAACATTTTTCACTAATATGAATAATGAGAGATCTTATGCTACATCAAATGGAGAATGAAATGGGTCAATAAAATCACTACCCTCTAAGAAAATGATGTTTCATCTTGAATGATAGAAAAATTAGGTTTCTAGATAGAATATATATCATGGTGTAAGATAATTTTTAGTGGCTTTTACTAGTTCTATAAAATATATGACAATTATGACTAATATTGCTGGTGTAATATTTCATTTATAAAAATCTGCAATGAATCAAGGGGGAGTCATATAGAATAAATTATAATAGTCCCTTAATGAAGTAATTATGTCACCAAATATTCATCGAAGAATCAAAGAAAAAAGTGAAGTATTATGTATTAGAAGGATATATTGGTAAATATAAACAATAGTTGCCCAAAATTTATTAATTCATATCATAACATGTATTATTAAATAATGGTAGGAAAATACCACAATAGAAAGAAGAGTCATCCCTATATAGAAATCAAAAAATAATAATTTCAAATTACTCTATAGGAGTTTCAAAAGAATATAGATAAGTGTGATACATATTAGAAGAAATATGTGAATAAATAAACTCATTAAAATCAATTTCAAATAACCAAAAAAATTCAATTTTAACAAAGTAATTCTTGTGACATTTCCAACTGATTTAGAAGAAGATAAAAGGTATGTAAATCACAAGAAAAAGTTTATCCTTAAGGAAAAAAATAGGATTCCACCCCCAAGAAGATTAATTTTAAGAGTGGTTTTCAATAAATGAAATATTTTTTATTAAATAATTTATTTCTGAGATATTATATAAAAATGGGTATAGTGGAAGAGGATGTTTATCCACAATTACAGTATAAGAAGAATCCTTTAAGAGAAATAATCTTGCATCAAAAAATGGATTTTCACATTTAGGAACAGGTAAATACACCTTATTCCATTATATCATATGTGTATGTTTTTTGTTTACAATACATGAAATTAATGGTGTGGAATGTTCTCTTGTGGGAGAACCTGATATTCAATTATTGTAGTGATATTCTAGATAGCAATGATTTATGGAACCTAAAAAACTAGATAGCCACAAAAATAATTCTATATTGGTGTGTTCTTAGATTAGAATATCTTGAAGTATATTCATGAAGAGACTCACCATTTTTAAGATGTTAAAGATTTTTTACATTGAGGGGAACCATGTATTGAAATGAGGTTACCAAAATATTTGAAACATGAATTCATAATTTTTTGGATAGCCTTGTAAAACTGATTGTGGAGGTATGCCAATAACATATTAATCCTATATTGTTAATTATATTATTCAAATAAATTAAGGGGGAGTTCTTGGTTGATGAAAATATAAAACAAAGGGAGAGATTTTAAATATTAACTTGAAATTTATAATGTGTTTATTGAATTATGTATAGGATTTAGGATTTCATTAATAAATATAGAAATTTCCAACCCCTATAAGATAATTGATTATTTATGACAATGGTTTCAAATCCATAGTATTTTATGGTAATCATAGAAATTCATGGTTGTATCTATCTTATTTTCTACACTTTTTTATCCCATGTATATTTAGATTTTGTAAATAAAATTCTCTTTTCTAAGAGAACCTTGTGAGATCACTCCTATCTTAGTTTTCATCATGGGATTTTCATATAATGTAGATGATCATGATTTTTATAAGAAAGATAATTTCATAGGACCCCATTTACCCTTGCCTGTTGATTTTCAATAAGGGGAATAAATTTTTAACCACATATTTTCTTGAATGATAAATTTTGATATTGAAAACAAAATACAAAGGGGGAGATTTTTGATCCTACGTAGTAGTTGTTTTCAATTAGTCAATACATATCGGTGGATAAAGCAATGATGTTTGAAGAATTATTATGGATTCATTTTATGGCATTGGATTAAATGCTTGCACAACTCTACATGATTTATCTTTTATGATTTTCTATATGATATCATGTTCCAAATACTTGAGTCACTGATGACACTTTGTTTAATCTTAGATGAAGAATAATATTTCTATGAATATAATGATAATTTCATGTATGGGATCATAATGAGACGATGAAAATTTTATTTCAATTTTTTGTGAAGAAGATTAACAGTTTTCCTAGATTATTATTTGATAAATTATTTTTGTTATCTATTATGTTCTTGAAATTATTCAATTATTTTTTTTTTACCAAAGATAAAAAAATAAGGGCCAACAACAAGACACCAAGGGCTAACCCTCAATCACACATAGTTTTACAGAAAAGAGACCCCATGGGAGGGACTTATATAGGGGGTTCCATGGATGCTAAAAAGTGGTTAGACTGTATATAATATCAGAAGAATGTGCCCTTGTTTAGGGATAATGGGTAGGTCACATTGGTCCCATAGTGTTCTAGTGGTCTTACGTAGGTGAGGCACAACACATGTGGTGTGGAGTGCAATTTGTAATGGGAACTAATCCCATATAACTAGATCAAGTGGTATGTAGTACATATTGATTTATTAATAAGAAGAAAACCAATACCTCAGTTGATGTGGGACAAAATAGGATCAATTTACTATTGTTTTACATTAAAATATACATACATTTCCATGTATTTTTGATATAGTACATCTGGACCATCCAATTGATTATTCCTACTAACATCAACCTCATCTCCCATTTAAAATTCCCAATACTCTATTCATTATGCTTGGACCAATGATAACCAAATTAATCCCACCATGGGAGTTATGTGATCGAGAAAAAGAGAATATGATCCTTCTAATCTCTATACGTGAAACCTTTATCATTCATACAAGAGAGTAAATTGATGATAGTACTTAATCCAAATAGAAATTATGATAAATTTGACTACTCGGTAATCCAAAACACATAGATGTGTTCAAGAATTGATAAATGAGGACAATGTGATGGAAATTGAAGTACATGAGAGGATTTTCTCATGTAAGATGATGTGAAATGTGTTATAGTGTATGATATTTGTGAAATACTATATCCTGCAAAGATATTAAAATAGATTACAAGACATACTTTTTAGAGCATTAAATACATTCTTGATGTGGAATTATTCATGGATCAGTGTTGATAGAGAACTATCTATAAAAGGAGAAGAACCATCGACTGATAGTGGGGTTGTTGATCAACATTTTTTAGGAACACATTTTTGTAGAAACAAAGAAATGTGAAATAACAATTTTGTGAAGAATAATCCATCTTCATAAAATTATTATGTGAATGATAAGAGGATATCCTATAAGCCTTCAACATGTGAAGTACACACTCTATGTGCTTCGTTAATAACTTGTTTTGTAATGTAATTGATATAGCATTATAATCATATGTGTTATCCTCATTCCTCCAAATACTATATTAGATACCAAAATATAGTGTACACCTACATTGTATTTCTTGATGGAGTAGATTTACTAGCATGATATAGCTAGTGAATTAATACACATGAACTAAGAACCAAAATTGAATATGTTCTGTGAAAACAAGGTGTGCATGAAGAAATATAGATATGAAATAAACACCTAGTTTTCATGAAGGGGGATAGTGCATGCATAAATAATGATTAAAGGAAATTAGTGTGATCAAAAACACAAGAAAAATCTTTGATATTCAATAATCATATTCTTAACATAATAATTGAACAAGAATTGATAATTAAATCCAAGGCATGTAAAATATTAACCATAATATTCCATATGTATTTTTTGGCTTTGGATGAGAACTCCATGCAACATATTCAATATGTATGACATGGAAATGATATAATTTGTTTGATAATAAAATAATAAGTTATGTTTATATAGTGACATTTAATCTTGCACAACATTTACACATCTAATTGGGGGAGAAACATTAGTAGAAGGAAGAATCATCCTGATCATAGTTTCACTAAGGAAATTGATTAGAGGCAGGTAAATAGTTATTTTTGTGAAAGACAGGTAGACTAAAAATGGACATGAATAAGTTCTTAATAAAGTGTTATTTGGATATAATATGAATTAAGATAAAGTGATAATCATGTAGTGTATCAAGACTTGAAGAAATTAGGATGCCTCAAAGTCTGATCAACGAGTAAAAAGTATCTTGTGTGATTCTTGAGCATAAGTATCTAGTGCTGATTCTATAGCAGTTGAGTGTGGATTCTAGTAATATTGCAGGATGTTTAATTAAGAAACACCTATAAATATTCGAGATAGATATAATGAGACTCTGTATTAGCGATTTTAATTTATTATAATATTACAATTAAAATCCATATTGACGGGAATAACCAACATATAATGGGGAAGACCTTCTAACGAAACCTTGTAAATATTGTGTGATACTCTCTCTATTATTACTACTATGCATGAAGTGATATTGAGAGATATCTCTTACATAAAATACAACCTTAATAATTTCTTGAGTTTGAATAGAAAAGTAAAATTATTAAAAAAATGAGTGTACCACTAATTCACACCCCCCAACATCAGTGGGACCTAATCCATCTCTGGGCACTATAAATGGTGCATGATGTGCAGATATTTTATATCTATTTGTAATATACATCCTATACAAGCTATGAAACCAATCCTGAGATATACAACACATGCCTAATAGGCACATGATGTGTGATATTTTATAATCACGTGAAATGACGGTACTACTGAATTTGAGTCACATTATGATATATTCGGGATAAAATTTCATTTTTAGTTAAATAAAACATAGAAATCTCAATTAGTAATGTAAAAACTCTATGATTAAGGAAAACATGTTGTGAAGTTGAAAAAACCCATTGAATTCCAGGTAATTCAATTTCTCACAAAAAAATTGATGCCACCTTTTCTTCAAACCAAACCTCCATTGTGCACCATGTCCATTTCCCTTTGATCAAAAATCACACCTCATCTAGGGAATTTTAGGTCATTCTTCATCATCCACAATGTTATTTTACAAACATTAATTATACCACTAAAACTCATCCCACCATTTCTGACATACTCTAATACCCAGATTCTCATGTTTTTCAATATTGTGTCCTTATACTATATTGATAAAATAACAATGGTAAAAATGTTAGTAACAATGAAAATAAGTGATTATCTAGATACCCAACCATCTAGGGATGGATTTTCATTTTGGTTCATTAAAAGATGTTATTATGATACAATAATAAATTTTATGAATAATTTATTATTTTATGGGACAATGGACATCAAGAATATTATTTCTTCATTGATAGATTTATCAATAATTTTTTTAATGTTAATTTTCACCATGAATAATGCTTATTTGGAAAATGAATATTGCAAATTTCTTTAAAAAATAATAATCTTCATAAACATTGAGGCTTCATCCCCATGTTTATTCCATTCAAAAAAATAAATAATAAAAAATCAAGCTTTCATGATAAAGGAATAAATAATTTTTACATATAAAAATAATTCTTCATGTGATGTGAAAAAATAATCGAAATTAATAAATCAGTTCTATTTTATATAAAATGCTTATCATTTAAATATCATAATAGATCTTCAAGTAATCATAGATGTGCAGTGATATTCTTTAAAATGAAAAATCTGTAACTCTTTGTGTTTCAAGAAGATAAAGAATAATAATATATATAATTAATTTGTGTATTTATTAATAATAACATATTGATTTTATATTTATTATGTTAACAATTGATAAAATCTTTTTAGAATAGAAGAATTTGAATAATAAAGAATGAGGAGAAAAAAATAATTAAATTCATACCTCTATGGATAAATATACTAATTTGAATGTTTCATCATTAATGTCTATTTTTATTATTTCCACCATTGTTATGAATGTAAAAAGCATGAAGTACCATTATTTTTTTAAAGAAGGTTTGATAACATAAACTAATCTATACCTTCTACAATAATTTCAATAAAGATTATCCATGTTTTAGGTTATAATGCACCATGTATGTGTTTATAATTTCAAGAATCGATTTCTATGGTTTCAAAGGAAAATATAAATAAAATAACAAAAATTTTCATTACAAATCATGAAACTTGTTTAAATGATGGGTAGTCATCTTTCAAAATATAGGAAAATTCATGAAGAATGTTTTGAAATAATTATAATCCCTAAAGCGATTATGTGGTGTGAGTCACTAATACAGGTCGTATAATGTTCAAATTTCAATTCCCAATTTGACTATCTAAACCAAAGGAAGTGACTCCTTGTGAAGACCAACTATAGGTCATGAAAGAATTAAACTTCAGAATATTGAACATCTAGGTAGAGATTCTCCTGAGTTCCCCACCAAATTAAATATTCTACATGTAAATATTGTATTTGAATTACATTATGTGAAATTTCATTACACTACATATATTACCCTGATTATTTATCTACATCAGGTGCATGGTGGAAAAAATGTTATATACACTAGGCGTTTATTCAATTTCCCCCATTTTTTCCTAATTATTCTATAGTTCCTTATTCTTCCTTACCCCAAAACTAAAACTTGTATTGATTCCTTTAATTATTGGTCATATATTCGTTCACCAAGGATTAAGACTACAATGTGTTCTTCATTATCATTCATCAACAACCTGATCTACGTGCATCCTCATTTTCAATCTTTGATCAATAACACAACATAGTTGTGCTCTTCCATATTCTTGATTCAAGTAAGGGTTTTTTTGTAGATTTAATTGATTTTATTATTATATATTTAGTCATTAATGCATGATCTATAATTTATTGATATCTACTATTATTGGTATATTGATTATGTTTTCAATTATTTATGCATTCTTGATTAATTTTATCATGATTGGATAACCCACCTAGGATAAGGATCAAGATTAGGTGTGTCTAAATTTAATTAATCATTAATTATATACTTAGTAACCATATAGATAATAATCATGTTAAGAAACCATTTTTTATCAACATCATTTAAGAAACCCTGACCATGATAAGTTTTTATTAACATCTCAAACCTGATTGGAGTATAATAGGTTATGACCAATAGCTTATGATAAATTATGACATAGAATCTAGGATTAATTCAACTAGGTTATTGCTATCTCTAATCCAAATAATAGTTTACTCTAAGATATATCTAGTTGGTTTGACCAATGTTAACTACTGTTCATTGCTTCATTTGCAGCCTAAAACATAGGACCATAACATGTCTGGATTGATATTATCCTTTTACCTAAAACCAAAAATTTAACTTCTTCCCTTACAACTCTCTCTAATATCAACCCTCAATTCTGTTAGTGCTAGTTTTCCCAAACTTAATCATGTTTTCAGGACTCCTTCACATAGGGTTTGAAGCCTTAGTGCCTTCTAGCTAGCCCATTTCCCAATGAGATCAACCCTACACTATAAATACATTATACCTTATTAGTAATTGTTGTTTGGGAGACAATAAATATAATCTATCTTCAGACCACACCAATTAAATGATGCATGTGGGAAATTCTATTTTTTTCATTTTTTTGGGGAGTTAATGTTTAAAACACCCAAGGCTGGACAGACAATTTTGGATGTAGTCTATTGTAATTCCAGTCAATGGAATAGAAATCATGGACCACCACATCATGGAATAAAATAAGTTAAATAAAATACTTGACTTGATTGACATGTTTAGGCATTATAAAATAATATTGAATCCTTTCATCTACCAATTACACCACCTCACCTTCCTGCTCCTGTAATGGAAATTCGATCGTGAAAAATGTGTGGTGGCCTGTGTCACGATCTAGATCTATTCGCCGCTAATACCAGAATCAAATCCAGACCATGAAAAGTACCAAATGTTTTTCCTTATCCCTACGGGCTAGAAAAAGTTAATTGGTATCAATAAATTATGTTTGGGAATGATTTACCCGAGAATGAAAGCCTAAATCATTAAAAATAGTCAATAATTAGAATATGAAAATTTAATGACAAAAAGGTTTTAACAAAACCAGATCAGAATAAATGGATTTGAATATAGTAAAAGAGGTCCACAAACAAATAATTACAGCAAAAAGACATCCACAATGACTCCACATGACAAGGGGTCGTCACACTCGAGTCGTCTCCAAAACACTGCACCACAGGAGGGGTCTAACAACTCGAACCACCTTCACCATAGGCTTTGTATTTACCTGAGTAAAACATAACCATGTATAATTACACCCGAATGGTTTAATTAGGGTGTGACACAAGGAACAAAAAGGTACCTACCAAATACAGAAAATAGTATGTAATACAAGGTGAAAAGAAATAAGTTTTAACTTGTAAAGAAAAGTGGTGATAAATTCCATGAAATGCAAGTTTAAATTGAAAATAGTTTTTAAAATAAAAATTTGAGAATGTAAATAATATTAAACATGAAATTTGAGATACTATAAATTAAAAAAAATCCTTTATTCAAGGTTAAATACCACAAATAAGATGATCACTAAAATCGGGAACACCCCTAGGCAACTAGGTAGGCTCGGGCCCTATGTACCTCAGAGTAAAGTATCCAAGAAACAATCCTTTCCCAGGAACAAGCTGCTAGTAGGGAATAGAACCATAAAATATTGGTCCCCAAACATCATCCACATTGTTTATTTAGAGTTTTTGTTATTTTTTTTCTCATTGAAACAGGGACAAAACCCATCAGGTTCACTAGTCATACTAATACATATCTGCCCACCTAGGTACACGAGATTCCCCTTTTGTGGTCAACATATTTCCGAAATCAACACACATTACATTGTATATAAAAACACCACTACTGGTCATATACAAACAATATGTTATCTATACACATTTGATACCACTTAAAACACACCACAAAACATTTTGATTTTCAATAGAACAACTTCTCAAAATCTCACATTGTTTTTCACCCAAAACTCTTTGAAATATCCACTTTAAACACAATGTGCAAACTTTTAAGTCGGAAAAATTAAAAATTTTAGTTAAATACCCTTCAATGAAACCAATAATTCAGTTATGGGTCATCCCCATCTGAACCCAAAAGTTATATCTCTTAAAAACCCACATTTTCACAAAAATATGGCACTTAAAGTCCATTGGCTTCACAAACACAATTTAATAAAACTTTTGCAGGAACAAAAAAAGAGGATAAATATTAAAAACATGATTTCCAGCCCTAATAAAGTTCAATAAAATCAACTAAGAAATTATAGGGCAAGACTAAATGAACCAATAAATGATTTATATGAAAACCCCCAATTTCACCTAAAATTGGCACTTTAAATTCACTTTCATTGCAAACACCACTGGAGAAACTTTTTGCTACAATGATAAAATTTAATAAACATACAAATATTATAAACATGGAATATAGTTAACAATGATTTCATGCAATATGGAATCACCTACCAAAATAATGAAAACCCTTGAATCTTTGTACGAAAATCAAACTGCACCATCGTCTCACCACTGGGGACTTATATCAAGCCTTAAACCAAAATAGTAGACTGAGAAATCCATAATCAGACCCCATGTTCAAAACCCAACTCTATGGAAATGGGGAAGCTCAAGGATATGGGAAGAAAACCTAATAAAATTGAATTACATCCTAGGAAATTTTAATGAATAATGAATGAGACCCACTTACTTGTGGTATCTTGAAGAAGTCGCCCCAAATACACTAGTTGATGAATTTTAAAATATCCAAAAATGAAATCTGGGTTCGAATAAGGAATATGAGGTCATGTAGAATATATAATGGTTGAAAAATAGTAAGAATTAAAAGAGTTATGATGGAAGGAATTTTCCTCTTCAAATATGGATGATTTGAGAAACCATGTGCAGTTATGACCTAATTCTTGATGCATTCGAGCTCCAATGGTGGGGAAAAGATAATGGGCATACAGCTAGGTTTAGTGGGCTTAGGTTACACTTGAAATCAATAATAATTAATAAAAATTTAATATGTTATTAAATAAATAGTCTAAAAAAATGGAAATGGGATTTTGGCATGGCTCATTTCCTTAAATAAAAACCAAAATCCACCATTATTATAGATTCATAAAGGGTCCAAATTGAAATGTTTTTGTCAATAGGTCATGTGAGGATATTTAGAAATTGTAATGGTTAAAAAATGTTGACAAATGGAGGAGTTATAAAAGAAACATAATTTATTTTTAAATATGAAAATGGGATCAAGGTTTGGCCAACATTTTGAAAATGAACCACTTCCACCAAAATGCATGGGAAACCCCAAAAACAAATAAAGAATGTAAATTAAATGAAAAATACATTTAAAATATGTTATGTTTGTAAAAATTATCCCCACTATGAAAACTTTTCATCCTAGAATGTCAACCGGAAGCTTGATCGGAAAAAAGGAATGACTACTCTTCCTCAACCCATGACTTCCACTCCCAAGTATCATGTGTATTATTACCATGATTCCAAGGACCCCAAAACAATGGAATAAACATTGCTCGGAGCACCTTTTCTTGGAATTCCACTATTCTCATTGTCTGCTCAACAATAGATAAATTAGGATCTATATTCAATTCCTCCAAATTCAGTACATAGGATGGATATGTGTTGTATTTATTCAATTGGGAGACATGGAAATAGTCATGGATGGTTGTCAATTGAGAAGGTGCGTCCAACCTGTATGCCACATTTTCAATATTCTTGGTGATCTCAAAATGTCTGAAATTTTGCAGTGTCATCTTTCCTACGTTTCCCAATCAATGATGGCCAGGACGAGGGGCCACTTTCAAGAATACATTGTTTCCCACAGAAAACTCTAGGTCTCAATGCCTCTGGTTATCATAAGATTTATGGTGACTTTGATCTGTCAATAATGGATAACTAATCAACTTGACCTTCTCAGGCATCTCCTACACTAAACTCATCCACAGTAGTGAGGTATCACCTACCTCATCCCAACACAGGGGGGCCGACATGGCCGACCATAGATCACCTCAGAAGGAGCCATTTGAATTGAATATTGGTAACTATTTTATAAGAAAACTCATCCAATCCCAAATGGCTATCCCAGGAACTGCCAAATTATAGGACACATTCACAAAGCATTTCCTCCAAAATCTAATTTTCCCGCTCTGTCTGACCATCCTTCTGAGGGTGGTATGTTGTTCCCATCTTAATATGAGACCCCAAGGCCTTTTGAAGGCCTTCAAAAAATTGAGAAGTAATGTAGGGTTCAATATATATGACAACTATTGATGGAACCCCATAGAGTTTCACCACCTCTTGAAGATACAAATGACCCAACTCGTCCAATTTAGCTATATCTTTGATCTAAATGAATTGGGTTGATTTAGTTAGACGATCAATAACCACCCAAATAGAATTCTTACCATAAGGAATATGAGTAAATCCAACATTTAAGTCCATGGAAACCACTTCCCACTTCCAAGTAGGAATGGGTAATGGCTGGACTAAACCAGAGGTCCTCTAATGCTTTCATTTCAACTACTAGAATTTATAGCATCTCGACACAATGTCTACTCTTTCTTGTCATATACCTGGCCACCAGAACTATCAACAGACATCATAATGCATCTTGGTGGCTCCCAGATGGAAAACCCATTGAGACTGGTGTTTTTCCTCCATTACTGCCTTCTATAAGGATAACTACACTTCTGAATGGCCCTTGAATTACAAGATGCCATTGGGAGACAACAACCAATCAGAGGAAGTATCCCCACCATAAAGAAACTACATCAACCACTGACAAAGGTCATCACTAGGCTGTTCTCGCTGAATAAACTCCATTAGAGACAGAGTAAATTGAAATCTTTCCAAGAATGCACCTCCACTATGCTCATTCGTCTCCACATGCATCTGAGCAAAGATCCCCTTCATGGTACACTCATCACTAGACTTTCTCAAAGCCTGCATTGGAACTCTTCTACTCATGGCATCAGCCATCACAATATCATTTCCTGGTGTATAGAGAATTTCAAAGATGAACCCCTACAAGTACTTGATCCAACGATGCTACCTCAAGTTGAGGTCCTTCAGCGAGAAGATGTAGGCCATGCTTTTTTGATCAGAGTAGAACAATTATTTCTCCCTAAAGAGGTTGTAATGTTGGGTCTTCAAAGCATTAATCACCACTACGAAATCCATGTCATGGTTTGGGTAATTATTTTCATGTGTTCAGAGTGGTGAAAGCCACACGTCACTACGTTATCATACTATATAAGCATGCACCAAACTACCATACCTAAAGCAACGCAATAGACCACATACCCCTTCTCAGACTCAGGAAAATCAGAACGGGAGAATTATTCAACCACTGCTTCATCTCCTCGAAGGACTCCTAAAATTCTGGGGGCCATACAAACATCACCCCTTTCTGGGTGACCGTGGTCTTTGGTGAAGCAGGCAGAGTGAAATCCTGAATTAATTTCCCATAATAACCTTCCAGGACAAGAAAACTCCGGATCTAAAACTCATTATTCGACTTCTCCCAATACATAAACGCACTGACCTTATAAGGGTCCACTGAAACCCCCTACTCCGAGATCACGTGACCCAGAAATTTCACTTCCCTAATCCATAATTTTCACATTGAAAACTTTTCATAGAGGTGGTGATCCCTCAAAGTTCCCAAAACGATCCTTAGGTGATTTTCATTCTCCTCCTCAGATCAAGATTATACAATAATGTCATCCACTAACACCACAATGAAGGAATTGAGATACCGATGAAACACTCTATTCATGAGTTCCATAAAGACCACTGGAGCATTGGTCAATCTAAATGGAATGACCAAATACTCAAATTAGTCATACCTTCTTCGAAAGTATATCTTTGGGATATCTTCCTCTTTCACCCTGAGTTGATGATAGACCAAACATATGTTTATTTTTGAGAAACACTTTTCACCCTTCAACTGATAAAATGAATCATCTATTCTTGGAAAAGGTTATTTGTTCTTAAATATTACCTTATTTAGATTATGGTAGTCAATGTACAACCAGAGGGATCCGTCAACCTTTTTCATGAACAACACAAGGGTGGCCCAAGGAGATACGCTAGGGAGAATTAATCCATTGGATTATAATTCATACACCAATATCTTTAATTCCCTCATCTTGGTGGGGGCCATGTGATAAGAGTGAATGGATGTCGGTTGTGTTCTCAGTGCCAGTTCAATCGAAAACTCCACATCTTGCTCTATGGGAAAACCTGAAAAAACATCCAAGAATACCTCCAGAAACTCATTCACTACATGAGGTAGTGAGCCTTTAGGGTAAAACCCATCATCATCTAGTACGAGTGATGATTACTAAAAGATAATACTTCCCAACTCTAGGAGTAGAGGTCCTGCGCGATCTGACCTAGGATCTCATTCTCTACGAAAAACCTAACGACTCCCATTAGGTGTTGTGAAACTCACTCACCGCCTGTAGCAATAAATGTGTTCTTGGAGGTGTACTATAAAATCCATTCCAACTATTATGTCAAACATTTCCATATCTAAGACCAAGAGGTCCCAATACATCTCAATCTGTGACAAGAAGAGCGCACACGATGGGAAGCAGAGACCCTACCTCTCTTTCTTTCCTAGTGGCGTCAACAACTCCATCGAAAAAGACAACAAATCGGTTGGTAAATTCAGTGTGTCCACAAAGTTGGAATAAATTAATGAAATAGAGGAACCGGTTTCAAAAATATAAGTAGCTATAGAAGATGTTATCAAAACTGTACCTTGAACTATCGACGGTCCCACCTCTGATACTACTGGTGCCTGATCCACTGCATGGAGATATCTGGTCTTTTCCTGAGGACGTCCAGTAGACAGTGTTTGTGCCATAAACATTCTTGGCCTAGAATATGACCCATCCAAACCACCATGACCACCATATTGAGATCCCCAAGTCCTTGACGGATCAGACTCTGTTGGCACTCCCCTTGAATCCAGTGAACCAGTCTTACTCGGAAGTGGACGTGCCACCCCACAAAATAACTGCAAATACCCCATACCCTTATATTGGTAACATGGATTTTGAGGAAGTGGTCATTCAAGTCGGATTTACCCTTGCTTCCCACAATAGTGGAACATGACCAATCTCACATCAGAGGCTGCAGACAAATACTACCTTGAAGAGTGGCCTGAATTGCCACCTCCTATCTTCACCTATTCCTCCCGCTTCCTTTTCTTCACTGAGGATATGCCACTTCCCCCTACTAATACAGATCAAGAGAAACCATCCATACCATTCTTATAATTATACACCATGGAAACCTGATAAATTACCTCATCATATTTCCTCATCTTAATCAATAAAACCTGGGAGTATTTCTCTGGTTGAAAGCCTTTCTCAATCTTATGGGCCTTTTCTTGCTCATTAGAGATGATTTAAAGAGAATACTGAACTAAATCAGAAAAATGGATGGTGTAATCCTTCATATATATATTCCCCTTAACAAGGTCCATGAACTCTTGGGACCTGGCATAGGACAGTTCCTCGAGGCAATACTGCTTATTGAAGACCACCTTAAAATCTCCCCAATGAATCTACTCATTCTTCATAGTCTGAAGTACTGATTCCCACCACATACTATTGGGACCCTCTAATGGAATGTTGTAACATTTCACCATAATATCCTTGCATATAGGTAGGAACTCGAAAGTTTGTTCGATCTTCTCAATCCATTCCTCTACTTCATGGGGTTTTATGCTACCTCGGAAAGAGGGAGACTTATTTTTCAAGAACTCCTTGGCCTTTTCCTCTCGAAAACTGGTATAATCCTCTCTAACAGGAGATGAAATCGGATATAGAATCTGTCGTAGATCTTGTAATTCCTAACCCACGGACTCGACTAGCCTCTAATCAATAGGTTTGGGAGAACTCTCTCTGTCTTCCTCCCGTGGGCACATGGGAGCTTTCTAGGGAGTCATGTTGCTACAAAATGAAACAGTCACAAAAAAAAGTCAATACCAAATTTATTGAAATATTAATAAAATAAATAAAATATAAATAATCTAAACATGTGACAGTAAAAAAACAACTACTCCACCCCCACCTAATTTCCATTTGTGGTCTACATCCCACACGTCTCGCCTAGAAGTGAAGTCAATCAAACAATTACAACCTCCCCTGGTGACTCAATGTCTACCATGATGGGTGCAAGCCATGAACTCTACTCATGAAAAAAAACCAAGAGCCCAAATAGTCCTATCTCTTTTCTATCCCGACTCATCTCAAAATAGCAATATAACAAAAAAAAGTATTGGCCCATTTTGATGCCATTTTTTCACAAACCAGATCTGGTCTCCACTAATACCGACATCAAATCCGACTCCTGACAAGGAGAAATGGGTGTTACCAGTCCAAATGGGCTGTAAAAAGTTCCATGGTATCAATAAATTAGGTTTGGGAATGATATACCCGATTATGAAAGCATGAAACATTAAAAACAATCAACAATAAGAATCTGAAATTTTCTTGCCAAAAAAGTTTTAATAAAACCAAATCTGAATACATGGATTTAAATATAGTACAAGAGGTACCAAAACAAATCATGAAACCATCAAAACATCTCCAAAGACTCCACATGAAAAGGGGTCATCATCCTCGAGCCGTCTCCACAACACCGCACCGCAGGAGGGGTCGAACAACCCAAACCGCCTTCACCTGAGGCTTTTCCTTTACCTGAGTCAAACATGACAAAGTCTACATACACCCAAGGGGTTTAATTAGGGGGTGGTCCTAATAAAAATATGATACCACCCAAATATTCCATATATTATGCAATACAAGGTGAAAAAACAAGCATTTTTACCCTACAAAGGAAAGTGTTGATAAATTCAAGGAAATGATACTTTCAATTAAAAAATAGTATTTAAACTACAAAATTCATAATTTTAACACAATTAAATATGATATGTGAGATACTTTAATGTACTGAAAACACAACCTAATACAATGATAAATACAACAAATAAGATGAGCACCAAAACTGGGAACACCCCTAGGCAACTAGATAGTCTCGGGACCAATGCACCTTGTACCTCGATGTAATGTAACCAAGTAACAATATTATCCCATGAAAAAGCCACTAGTAGGGAACATAACCATAACCTAGTGGTACCTAAACATCATCAACATAGTTTATTTAGAGTTTTTGTGATCCATTTTCTCAGTTCATTAGTGACAAAACCCATCTTGTTCACTAGTTGTACTAGTACATATTTTCCCATCATGGCACTCGAGTTTCCCCTTTTGTGCTCAAAAAATTTTAAGAAGAAAAACATATTACACTGCATATAAAAAACCTGTACTAGTCTATAATGACCCATACTTTACATACATTGTTATTACTTCAGAATTGAAGCACACTTATTTCAAAATATAAAAAAACCAAGAAAGGACCGTATAGGTATAGTGTCTTTAGAAACTGGGAAACATAAACAACTGGATCATAAAGCATCTACTTTGCCTCCCATTTATTTCATCATATATAGAGTCCCTTTTTGGCATATTCTACTAAATAACCTTCTTCCTGACCTGGGGAAATAAAACATACAAAAGGGTGAGCTCAAATGCTCAGTAATGGTAAACAAAAGAAATATCAATCACATAATATACATAAGAACATAACTTTTGGAAATCTTATCCTGCAAAAGAGATCATAATATCATAACATGGGATAAATCATAGAAGTGAAATGTAATCTCAATAATCATAACATAAATCCTGAAACTTTGTGGCATACACACATAATCATAGAGAATCATTTCTTATTTGTCAAGACTCATTTCCAAGACTATCTTGGTGGACAAAGTCCGTTTCTGAACCGAGTCACCCTCGTTTCAGTCCTGTTTCACCAAACCGGTATAACCACCATTCCATCCATATCTATCTCATGAGATATAAAATCTTTACCCAATTCGTTGGGGGGAGATATATGTCCCATCCATCTCATAATGATACCAATCTTATGTGTGCCACAAAATCATAAACCATACATCATAGCATAACCCACGTAATAAAAATGGGATTCTTAAACAACATGACATCATAAAACAATTCATATAAGATAAAGGAATTCATAAAAATATTTCCATCACAACATAATCAAATCCACGTAATACTAGGGATAGAAACAGAACCCAATATTATCTTAGATGGAAAATAATTTTGATAAAACACTTGAACTCCATTCTTGAGGAAAATATCCTTTCTACTTCAAAAACATTTCTTCCTTTCTTAACATGTTATACAATTTTAAACTATAAGAAGTTGATTAAAAATAAACTTGAAAACTTGTAAAGGAATATTCTTGGAAATAATGTTTTAAAAATCTAATCATTCCGTATAAGTTAAAAAAACATTCTTCGTACTTTTGTCGGAAAAGTCAAAAAGTACCTCGTACGAAATACGACAAAAGATTCCTTTCATATATTTTACTAAAAACTCACTGAAGGGTAAAATTGGATATAAACTATTGTATAAGGATATAAATATTACATATTGAGGAAACATGGATGTGGATGATAAAATACACCCAAGTAAATACTAAAGTATAAGCAATCTCAGATAAAAAATGAGATTGTGATATTTCCCTTACCTTAGGTCTGACTTGCTTTGTAAGTGTCCGAACCTCCTGTATAATGATTTAAATAATGTTATTGACTTATTCCATAATCATAAATATTTTTATGATATCATATATGGTTATATTCTTAGCTTCTTAGTAGTAATATTTCATTGCTACTTGTTATTCGGGTGTTTATAACTTTTTGTTCTTATGCGTGTTTTGTCGAATAAATTCTTTTTCTTCTCTTTAGGTTATAGATACTTCATTTAAAGAATGGTATTAGTGTAATATATATCATATTCATTAATTAAATTCATTTATATAATCATTATGAAATGAAGATCATGTAGAACGAGTCGCATCACATCGTGGAGACGGTATTCCGTACGTACGCATGAGTGATGATATCATTCCTATGATCGTGGAATTGTATTGGAGTGTATGTATACTATTTAAGAATAAATATCACTTTATAATAGTCATATATAGTCATTATTTACACAATTATACCCATCCAAGTAAGTTGGTGGTGAAAAATCGATTACACCACGTTGTGGAGACGGTATTCCGTACGTACGCAGGCGCGATGATTTCATTTTCTGTAGGATGGATAGATGGTTAAATAGGGTTTTTTCATAATTATAATAACATATCAGTATATGAGTGATACTGATGTTATTACTTCATAATGAAACAACTAAAGAATAAGATGTTGAAGAAGAAAGAAATTGGAAAGGATCGGTAATGAATATTACCTCTTCTTTGAAGTGCTTCTTTGAGACCTCCATTTAGGGCACTAAAAGTGGTCTTTGAAGAAGACCAGGACCTCTAGGATTACTCTAGGGAAGTGTAGAGGAGAAAATGGCAGGGTTTGGCCGAGCATGAAGGCTCAAAGTGGTGTGACGAATAGAGAGAGGAGGTGCCCCTTTATAAGGGAGGAGAGGGGCACCTTTGGAATAACTAAACATATTATTTTATTATAAAGTCAAGTTCGGTTTTAAATAGCTCCAAATTTATTTATTTAGAGGCTAAGGTGGGGATGTGTCAAAATCCTCTCATCCAATAGAATTTAGATAAGTTTAGGTTCCTATTTTAACCTTATCATTTAGATTTAACATTAATTTAAATAATTTTACTTTTACTGTGTCTTCTTGTGTTCTAATACTATAAGGTTAATAAACTTACTATATCAAGCCAAACGAACCCCAAGTTGTTTATTATTAATATATATAACCTTATATATGTAACTTGGCCGAACCTTAGATTTTTAGGAATAAAATAACAATTAATAATATAATATTTGTTTTAAAAACTATTTTATGTCAATTTTGACACTATTTAGTAATTGATTTTTGTGAAAATCATAATAGAATGATAAGTTCAAACAAATTTAATTAAATCAATAATAACATGTAATATTAACCTAGAAAATTATTTTAATTCATAAAAAGTCTAAAATTATATTTATTTGGGTATTTATAACATCAATTATGTCAATATTTCAATAATAAGATAATTACTGCATCATCATTGTGTCATAAATAAATTAAATTATTTAATGTCTAAAAATCACAAATAAAATACCATTATGTAGAAAATCGTTTTATCTTTCTAATGAATATTTATAGTAGAATTTATCTTATGTATTACCCCATATTAAAAATGATTTAGTTATTAAACATTGATTTTAACTATTTTAACCCTTCTTTAAATAAATTAATAATAAATGTCCTAATCTAATCCAAGTGGGACTAAATGGTCATATTTTATTCTTAAGTTTGTTTTGGGTAGAATTAAACTTGTCCAATATAATTAGGAAATGTTTTAGGGTAATAATAATATCATTTTTACCCTTAATTACCCTATTTACTTTTAACCATGGTAAAAAAAGTAAAAACTTACTATTCACCAAAAAATTATTTTCATCTCATTGAACCACATTTTACTTACTTACATCAACTGTGTCTCTCGGATTTTTGAAATTCCACTTACAGAAGTGGTAAAATTACATTTTATGAAAAATTCAGTTTTTTTAATAGCCACTTAGTAGTTTCACTATTCATCAAAAATTGAATGTTTTCAGAAAAATACCAAAATTTCACCCTAGGATAATTTCGATATTCTGAGTTCAAAAATGAAATCAATTTTGAAAAATAAAATTTATAAAATTTCAAAAATTGGTTATTACTATTCATAACTTCTAGTTTTAATAATATTTTAATAGCATATCATTATTTAGTGAAACTCGGTATTGCGTACGACGCAATCTATCGAGGAAGGCCGCGGTTGCGTGTAAAGAAATCCAAGCTAGTGTTGTGTGTAGTGAAAGATTCCTTTGATGATTTATATAACATAAAAACAAAATATTTCACATAAAAGCCTCGGGTGTTACATTCTACCCCCCTTAAAATCAATTTCGCCCTCAAAATTCGTCACCTTGTAACAAACAGATGAGGATACCACTCCCTCATCATATCCTCAAGCTCCCATGTAGCTTCTTCTAATTGGTGGTTCCTCCATAAAACATTCACCAATCGAGTGGTCTTGTTTCGTAGGAATTTTTCGCTACGATCCAGAATCTAAATCGGTTGTTCTTCATAATAAATATCTTGCTCCAGCGGTACAACTTCTTGGCTAAGTACATGTGAAGGACCAGTTATGTACTTTCTCAGGAGAGATTCATGGAACACATTGTGAACTTGAGAGAGATTCGGTGGAAGTGCCAATCGGTAAGCTACCTTCCCAACACGATCCAGTATTTCGAAAGGACCGATATATCTAGGGCTCAACTTCCCCTTCGTTCCAAATCTCATGACTCTCTTCCAGGGAGATATCCGTAAGAAAACTTTATCGCCCACTTCAAAATCTAGGTCTTTTTTTCGGCTGTCGGCATAACTTTTCTGTCGACTCTGAGCTGCTCTTATGTGTTGTTGAATAGATCTGACCTTTTCTGCCATTTCATCAATGAGATCAGGTCCTAATAGCTTTCTTTCCCCAGCTTCATCCCAGCAAGTTGGAGTCCTGCATTTCTTTCCATAGAGTGCTTCATAATGAGCCATCTGAATACTGGAGTGAAAGCTATTATTATAAGAAAATTCCACCAAAGGTAGGTGTTGATCCCAACCACCTTTGAAATCCATAGAGCAAGATCTCAACATATCTTCTAGAGTTTGAATTGTTCTCTCAGACTGACCGTCTGTCTGAGGATGATAAGTAGTGATAAAACTCAACTCTGTATCCAAAGTATGTTGAAGACTACGCCAGAACTTTGAGGTAAACCTCAGATCTCGATCAGATATAACAGAAAGTGGTACTCCATGAAATCTTACCACATCCATTACATATATCCTGGAAAGCTGATCCAGAGATAAATCCTCTCTAATAGCAATGAAGTGTGCAGACTTTGTAAGACTATCAACTATGACCCAGATAGCATTATTTCCTTTGGATGTTTTCGGAAGTCCTGTGACAAAGTCCATAGTGATGTTTTCCCATTTCCATTCGGGTATGGGTAATGGTTGTAACATCCCCTTAGACTTCTGTCTCTCATCTTTAACTTGCTGACAAACCAAGCATCGAGAGACATATTCAGCAACATCTCTTTTCATGCCATCCCACCAGAAGTACTCTTTCAGGTCCCTATTCATATTCGTGCTTCCATGATGAATAGGGAATGAAGAACTATGAGCCTCATCTAGCAGCTCCTTCTTTAATTCGGGGATGGGAGGAACACAAACCCGATTCCGGAACTTTATTATCCCATCTCAATCAAGGTTGAATTCAGGAACATTTCCCACCTTCTTTTGTAACTCGACAACTTCTTTTTGTGCCTCTTTAATCTTCACATGTATATATGGTTGAACATTCATTTGAGAAAGACAAGATTTTTCCCTTCCATTATAATTCCAAGATCCATTCTTTATAAATCCATAAATATTGGATCTTTTGTGATCCTCATCATGGATAAACTTGCATGGTCTTGTCGACTGAATGCATCTGCCACCTTGTTTCTTTTCCAGGGTGGTAATGGATTGAGCAATCATAATCCTTAATCAGCTCCAACCATCTTCTTTGGCGCATATTCAGATCCTTTTGTGTGAAAATATACTTTAAACTTTTATGATCAGTATAAATATCACACCTTTCACCATAAAGGTAATGCCTCCAAATCTTTAATGAAAAGATTACCACAGCTAACTCCAAATCATGAGTTGGGTAATTTTTCTCATGTATTTTCAACTGTCGTGAGGCATAGGCTATCACCATATCATTTTGCATAAGAATACACCCCAATCCCTTCTTGGATGCATCACTGTAGATCACAAACCTTTCTCCACTACAAGGCAGTGTGAGCACCGGTGCACTGGATAACCTTATTTTCAACTCCATGAAATTCTCTTCACATTCCTCCATCCAAACAAACTTAACTCCTTTCCGAGTCAACTTGGTGAGTGGATTAGATAATCGTGAAAAATCTTTCACAAAATGTCGATAATATCCAGCCAAACCAAGAAAACTTTGGATCTCAGTCACTATTGCTGGTCTCGACCATCTTTCAATAACCTCTATTTTTGCTGGATCCACAGATATCCCCTCTTTTGAGATTATGTGACCCAAATATGAAACTTTTTGAGGCCAAAATTCACTCTGTAAATTTGTCATAAAGATTCTCTTTTCTCAGGTTCATCAATATAATTCTCAATTGATCTTCATATTCTTCATTGATCTTTTAATATACAAGAATATCATCTATAAAGACTACCACAAACTGATCAAGATAGTCTCTAAAGACTCTATTCATTAGATCCATGAAGATAGCAGGGGCATTAGTAAGACCAAATGGCATCACTATAAATTCATAGTGTCCATACCTTGTACGAAAAGTCGTATTTGGTATATCCTCCCTTTTGACCCTTAATTGATGATACCTTGAATGAAGATCAATCTTGGAAAAGTATTGAGCTCTGCGTAGTTGGTCAAATAGGTCATCAATGCGCAGGAGAGGATATTTGTTCTTGATAGTGATCTTGTTAAGTTCTTGATAATCAATGCAGAGTCTCATTGATCCATCTTGATTCTTAACAAGCAGAACAGGTGCTCCCCAAGGTGATGCACTAGGGCATATTAACCCCTTATCAAGATTCTATTGGAGTTGCTTCTTCAATTCCTGCAACTCAATTGGGTCCATTCTATAAGGTGTCTTTGAAATAGGCAAAGCACCCGGTACGAGTTCTATTGAAAACTCAACTTCACGATTTGGTGGAAGACCCGGTAATTCCTCTGGAAAGACATCATAAAACTCTTGTACAATGGGAATATTCTTAATTGTGAGTTTCTCACCAACCATTTGAGATAAATAACCTTCATTTAGTGGAATCAAGACCCATAAGATGGAAGGAATTTCCACTGGAAGGTTATGTCCGTCCTTGCATCGATAGACGATCATAGATTGATCGGGAATATGAAATGTGACTTCCATTATTTAGCAATTGATATGAGCTCCATGTAGAGAAAGCCAATCCATGCCAAGAATCACATCAAATTCCAGTATAGGAAGGATCACAAGATTTGCAGGAAGCACTTTCCCACAAACTTCAATCGGAGAAGAATTATAAACTTTTGATGCGACTGTTGTGCCATTAGGGGTTGTCACAGCTAACTCAACATTTAATTGTTGAGGTAATAAGGTGATATCCTTAGAAAATTCTTCAGAAATAAAGTAGTGGGTGGATCCAAAATCAAATAAAACATTTTTTACATTAGAGTGGATAGTAAGTGTACCTTTCGCCACATTGTTATCGTACTCCACATCGCTGAACGAAATTGCATGTGACTTTCCTTTTCCTTTAGCCTTAAGAGTTTGTTGACGTCGACCATCATCATCAACCCTTGGATTTGGGCATTGATTGGCATAATTCCCCATCTCCTTGCACTTGAAACATTGAAGTTTAGTAGGTTCATTCTGTGTATCCCTTACTTTTTTGCGTCATTAGACATCTTCTTCCCATCATCGCGGCATTCAAATGCTTGATGACCTTCCTTTCCACATTTGAAACATTTACTTGTCCCTTTAAGACAACTCCCTCCATGTTTCTTTCCACACATTGTGCATAAGGGAAAGATCATCTTATTTTCAGTGTGCTCTTTAGATTTTCCTTTGATTTCCATTTTCCTCTTCTTATCAAACCCATATGACTGATGGGTTACTCCAATCTCTATCTCAACTTTGAGAGCACATCGAACGATTTCCTCATAGCTATTGAAGTCCCTTATGGCTAAGGCCTTTCGAAGACTTGGTTTTAAGCCACTAAAGAATCGATCGATCTTACTCTCAGGTTGGATAATAATACCAGAAGCGTACCTTGAAAGTCTTGTGAAATTTGCTTCATAGGTACAAACAGATTCATCATCCTTTTTCTTCAGCTCAAGAAACTCTTTCTCCATCTTTGTTCGGAGAATATGAGGGAAGTACTTATTGAAAAATAAGTTCTTGAACTCGTCCCATTCCATGGGCTCAATTTCAACCCTTTGCCTCGTATTCTTAATAAGATTCCACTATTGATCAGCATCACCCTCCAAACGATACACTGCTAGGATGACTTTATCATGCTCAGAACATTGAAGAATTGAAAATATCTTTTCAGTAGTACTAATCCATTGTTCAGCAACTAATGGATTAGTAGACCCGCTGAATGAAGGCGGATGCTGTCTCATGAAGGATTCAACAAAATGTTGCTCCTTCCTTTTCTCGTTTGTAAGTCCTGCATGATTTATATATTGGGAAATTTGTGTGAGCATGGCTACAAGATTTTTCATTCCATCTCCCATAACGTTTTGTTGCTCAGGGGGACAATCATTGCATTGCCCGTCGCATTCCGTATTAACGCGGTTCTTTCGGGTTCCAGCCATTGACTAAAACCAAGAAGAATAGTGTGAGAAACACTAATTATAATAGGAAAACCACATAATCAAGAATAAAATTTCACACTTAAGGTCTTATCCTAGGTTATTCATGGCCATTTCTAAAACACTAAATTGTGTTCTATGCTTAGACTTATCCTTAGGGTTCTTACTAAGGCTTTTACATCATAGTTTCCAATGGTTGACTATACCTTTCCTCTGATACCAATTATAACGACCCATACTTTACATACATTGTTATTACTTCAGAATTGAAGCACACTTATTTCAACATATAACAAAACCAAGAAAGGACCGTATAGGTATGGTGTCTTTAGAAACTGGGAAACATAAACAACTGGTTCATAAAGCATCTACTTTGCCTCCCATTTATTTCATCATATCTAGAGTCCCTTTTTGGAATATTATACTTAATAACCTTCTTCCTGACCTGGGGAAATAAAACATACAAAAGGGTGAGCTCAAATGCTCAGTAAGGGTAAACAAAAGAAATATCAATCACATCATATACATAAGAACATAACCTTTGGAAATCTTATCCCGCAAAAGAGATCATAATATCATAACATGGGATAAATCATAGAAGTGAAATGTAATCCCAATAATCATAACATAAAACCTGAAACTTTGTGGCATACACACATAATCATAGAGAATCATTTCTTATTAGTCCAGACTCATTTCCAAGACTATCTTAGTGGACAAAGTCCATTTCTGAACCGAGTCACCCTTGTTTCAGTCCTGTTTCACTGAACCGGTATAACCTACCATTCCAGCCATGTCTATCTCATGAGATATAAAATCATTACCCAATGCATTGGAGGGAGATATAGGTCCCACCCATCTCATAATGATACCATTCTTATGTGTGCCACAAAATCATAAACCATACATCATAGCATAACCCGCGTAATAAAAATGGGATTCTTAAACAACATGACATCATAAAACAATTCATATAAGATAAAAGAATTCATAAAAATATTTCCATCACACAATAATCAAATCCATGTAATAATAGGGATAGAAACAGAACCCAATATTATCTTAGATGGAAAATAATTTTGATAAAACACTTGAACTCCATTCTTGAGAAAAATATCCTTTCTACTTCAAAAACATTTTTCCTTTTTAACATGTCATACAATTTTAAACTATAAGAAGTTGATTAAAAATAAACTTGAAAAATTGAAAAGGAAGATTCTTGGAAATAATGTTTTAAAAATCCAATCATTCCGTATAAGTTAAAAAAACATTCTTCGTACTTTTGTTGGAAAAGTCAAAACGTACCTCGTACGAAAGACGACAAAAGGTTCCTTTCATATCTTTTACTAAAAACTCAACAATGGGTAAAATTGGATATAAACTATTGTATAAGGATATAAATATTACATATTGAGGAAACATGGATGTGGGTGATAAAATACACCCCAGTAAATACTAAAGTATAAACAATCTCGGATAAAAAATGAGATTGTGATATTTCCCTTACCTTAGGTCCGACTTGCTTTGTAAGTGTCCGAACCTCCTGTATAATGATTTAAATAATGTTATTGACATATTCCAGAATCATACTTATTTTTATGATATCATATATGGTTATATTATTAGCTTCTTAGTAGTAATATTTCATTGCAACTTGTTATTCGGGTGTTTATATCTTTTTGTTCTTATGCGTGTTTTGTCGAATAAATTCTTTTTCTTCTCTTTATGTTATAGATACCTAATTTCCAGAATGGTATTAGTGTAATATATATCATATTCATTTATTCAATTCATTTATATTATCATTATTAAATGAATATCTTGTAGAACGAGTCGCATCACATCGTGGAGATGGTATTCCGTACGTACGCACGAGTGATGATATCGTTCCTATGATCGTGGAATTGTATTGGAGTGTATGTATACTATTTCAGAATCAATATAACTTTATAATAGTCATATATAGTCATTATTTACACCATTATACCCATCCAAGTAATTTGGTGGTGGAAAATCGATTACACCACGGCGTGGAGACGGTATTCCGTATGTACGCACGCGCGGTGATTTCATTTTCCGTAGGATGGATAAATGGTTAAATAGGGTTGTTTCATACATATAATAACATATCATTATATGAGTGATATTGATGTTATTACTTAATAATGAAACAACTAAAGAAGAAGAAGTTGAAGAAGAAAGAAATTGGAAAGGATCAGTAATGGATATTACCTCTTCTTTGAAGTACTTCTTTGAGACCTCCTTTTATGGCATTAAATTGGTCTTTGAAGAAGACCAGGACCTCTAGGATTTATCTATGGAAGTGGAGAGTAGAAAATGTCAGGGGTTGGCTGAGCTTGAAGGCTCAACGTGGTGTGAGGAAGAGAGAGAGGAGGTGCCCATTTATTAGGGAGGAGAGGGGCACCTTTGGATTAACTAAAAATATTATTTTATTATAAAGTCATGTTCGGTTTTAAATAGCTCCAAATTGATTTATTTCGAGGCTAAGGTGGGGATGGGTCGAAATACTCTCATCCAATAGAATTTAGACAAGTTTAGGTTCTATTTTAACCTTATCATTTAGATTTGACATTAATTTAAATAAATTTACTTTTACCGTGTCTTCTTGTGTTCTTATACTATAAGGTTAATAAACTTACTATATCAAGACAAACGAACCCCAAGTTATTTATTTTATATATATATAACCTTATCTATGTAATTTGGCCGAACCTTTAATTTTTAGGAATAAAATAACAATTAATAATATAATATTTGTTTTAAAAACTATTTTATGTCAATTTTGACACTATTTAGTAATTGTTTTTTATGAAAATCATAACAGAATGATAAGTTCCAAAAAAGTTAATTAAATCAATAATGACATGTCATATTAACCTATAAAATTAGTGGAATTCATAAAAAGTCTCAAATTATTTTTATTTGGGTATTTATAACATCAATTATGTCAATATTTCAATAATGAGATAATTACTGCATCATCGTTGTGTCATAAATAAATTAAATTATTTAATGTCTAAAAATTACAAATAAAATACCATTATGTAGTAAATATTTTTATATTTCTAATTAATATTTATAGTTGAATTTATCTTATTTATAACCCCATATTAAAAATTATTTAGTTATTAAACTTTGATTTTAACTATTCTAACCCTTCTTTAAATAAATTTATAATAAATGACCTAATCTAATCCAAGTGGGCCTAAATGGTCATATTTTATTCCTAAGTTTGTTTTTGGTAGAATTACACTTGTGCAATAGAATTATGACATGTGTTAGGGTAATAATTATATCATTTTTACCCGTAATTACCCTATTTACTTTTAACCGTGGTAAAAAAAGTAAAAAGTTACTATTCACAAAAAAAAATTATTTTCATCTCATTGAACAACATTTTACTTACTGACATCAACCGTGTCTCTCGGATTTTTGAAATTCCACTCACAGAAGCGGTAAAATTATGTTTTATGAAAAATTCAGTTTTTTTTAACAGCCACTTAGTAGTTTCACTATTCATCAAAAATTGAAAGTTTTCAGAAAAATACCAAAATTTTACCCTAGGCTAATTTCGATATTCCGAGTTCAAAAATGAAGTCCATTTTGAAAAATAAAATTTATAAAATTTCAAAAATTGGTTATTACTATTCATAATGGCTAGTTTTAATAATATTTTAATAGCATATCATTGTTTAGTGAAACTCGGTATTGCGTACAACGCAAGCTATCGAAGAAGTCCATGGTTGCGTGTAAAGCAAGCCAAGCTAGTGTTGTGTGTAGTGAAATATTCCTTTGATGATTTATATAACATAAAAACAAAATATTTCACATAAAAGTCTCAGGTGTTACATGGTCACATTCAAATAATACATTAGCTATACACATTTTATACCTCTTAAAACACACCACAAAAACATTTTGACATTCCATAGAACAACATCTCAAAATCTCACATTGTTTTACACCCAAAACTAATTGAAATATCCACTTTGAACACTATGTGCACACATGTAAGTCACCAAACCAAATTTCAGTTCAATACCCTTCAATGAACCGAAAATATTAGTTATGGGTCATCCCAATATGAACCAAGAAGTTATATCTTTTAAAACCCCACATTTTCACACAAATATGGAACTTAAAGTTAATTGGATTCACAACCACCATTTAAAAAAACATCCACATGAACAAACAAAGAGGACAAATATTAAAAACATTATCTTCATCCCTAATAAAGATCAATAAAATCCACTAGGAAATTTTTGGGAATCCCAAAATGAACCAATAAAATATTTTTATGAAAAACCCCCAATTTTACCTAAAATTGGCACTTAAAATTCACTTGATTTACAAGCACCACTAAAACCAATTTTTTCCAAAATAATAAAATATAATAAACATCAAAATATCATTAACACTTCATATAGGTGATAATGATTTCATACACAATGAAATCACCTATCAAAATAATGAAAACCCTTGAATCTTTGTGGGAAAATGAAATCGCACCACCACCACACCACAAGGGACTTATATCTATCCTAAATCCAAAATAATAGACCATATAATCCCAAATCAAAGCCTAATTTCAAAAACCTAGTCTCTGTACATTAGTATCCTTAGGGATAATGGAATAAACCCTACGCAAATCGAATAAAACCCTAAGAAAATTGAAAGAATAATGAAGGAGACCCACTTACTTGAGGTATCTTGAATAAATATCCCCAAATACACTATTAGATGAAATTGAAAATAGCCAAAAATGAAATTGAGGTTCTACTAAGGAAGATAAGGTCATTTGGGAACATTAATAGGGGGAAAATAGTAAGAAAGGAAAGAGTTATGAAGGAAATAAGGTACCTATTCAAATCTGGATGATTTGGGAACTCGTATGAAGTTATTCCCTAATTCACGATGCATATGAGCTACAAAAAGGGGTTAAAGATAATGGAAACGTGTATGGGTTCAGTGTTCTTGGGTGACACTTGGAATCACCTAAAAATAATTAAATTTAAATAAATTTTTAAATAATCTATTTTTTAGATTGAAATGGGCTCCCGGGCTTTCCCAATTCCTTAAATAAAAACCCAAACCCACCATTATTAGGGATTAATAAATGTTCCAAATCGAAATGGTGTTCTTAATACCTTAGTGTAGGCCATTTATTAATTGGAATATATGAAAAATGTTTAAAAATGAATGAGTTATAAAAGAAACAAAATTTATTTTAAAATCTGTAGATGGGCTCGCGGTTTGGACCAAATTTCAAAAATGCACCACTTCCACCAAAATGAATGGGAAACCCAAAAAACAAAGTTGAATAAAATACTTGACTAGATGGAAATGTTGAGTCCTTAAACCTGAATCTTGAATCCTTTCATCTCCCTATTACACCACCTCCCCTTCCTGCTCCTGTAATGGAAATTCATTCTTGAAAAATGTGAGGTGGCCTGCATCTACATCAAGACTGCATAGTAGGTGTTATGGAATAAAAAATAAATTATTTTAGTTAAATTATTTACAATTAGTAAAATAAAAAATTTCAGAAATAATGAAAGTATTATTAGAAAAGTCATCTTCAAAAACATCATCAATATAATCCAAGGAACTACATGAAAAGAAGTGGTCAGACACCATTTAGGAACCAAAGAACACCAGTATATCCTCTAATGAATCAGGTGTATAAACCACTGCAACGTGAAACACAACAACCCTTCCCTCCTATATTACAACAACAATTCCAACTAGATTCACCAAGATCCCCACAACTGGCTGTCCCTCTTCACACAAATATGGAAAATCTACTCTCGTCCTTCATCCAAATTGAATATCAATGGATGACCACCCAAGAGACTAAAATGGATAATAAAAGGTTATATCTTCATAACCCAGATCATCCAATATATCCTATCTCAAAGAAAATTTTATATATATTTTAAGATACTCAACATGGTAATATAGACACATACCCAAGGGAAAAGAATGAGACAGTGGTTTAGAGGAGTTGAAAAGTGATGGACATTCAGAAGCCATGCAAGGGGAGAATAAAAAAAAGTTGAGGAATCCAAAAAACATACATTGGTCATTTTTATCGTAACTTGGATAAATACCCTAATAGGTGGTGAATTAGGGTATGACTGATTAAAACAACTTCCCCTTCAGATATTGCTTTTTCATTAAATAAAACACTCTTCTCTCATTCTCTCAACGAAATTTATAAACAGAAATGATATCATGCATGAGACACATCAATTTTACTTGGTTCACCTTAACTGAGATATGTCCAAGGACCATACAAAGACGATGTGATGATACTCCAAATCAATTAAGGCTTATTTCTGAAATAAAAGGTTTAAGATAGATCACTTTAATACTGAGGATCATTTCCTTTACAAGGTTTATGTTAATCTAACTACTTTCCCAAGGTTCACTCCCAATATATCTTTCTCAGACTCACTACTAATAGAATGGATCACTTTCATCCACTTCTTTTTCTTACTGCTATTAGAATTTATTCACCAATATTTTATCGAGATATATATTCCATTATTATCACTAATGAATGCATCCACAGTTTGGGATAGATTCTATTTTTAAGTACCACTTTAATCCAATTAATGAATACCACTATACCATATATTTATTAGGAAATATCTTTCTTAATACTATTATTGTGCTCATTTACATCATTATTATCACCTACTTTGTGAAGCTCACTATGCTTTCAATAATCACATAACATTTCTGATCGTTATTACCTTCGTGAAGATCCCAACATTCAATCGGTTCTTTGTAGCCTTCAATAATTCCCTAATTTTTCAATGCTCATGATTTTCAAATTGATTAAATATCATTTATGAAATCGGTTCCTTTCCAAAAAAAATTTACATTAACTACCTTTGTAAATCACCTTTATGAACCACCTTCGTGAATCTAGATCCTTAAGACCATTGTTAATTCTCAATACATTTCTGAAGGGGTAAAGGTCTATTTATAGTAATTTCCATAAATTATTGAAGGTTACATCCACTTCATTTCCATTTCATGATCCCCCCCCCCCATTTCATCCATGGTTCTCCTTATCTGATGAATAACCATGGGAATTTCCCATTCACGAGGTTATTCTTAATCATAGAGATCGATGTCAACTTCATTCTACCTTTGTGAAACCACCTTCATGAAACTGAATCTTCACAAAATGCATTCCCTTACAATATTTTCATAAGTCATTCAAGGAAATAAAACACTCATGATTCTCACCATCCTCCAAATTTTGGACCCCAAACATTTGGAAAACATAAGGAAATGAAATCTACTTTTGTACAAAATTTTTCTTACCACTTCCAAGGAATCCATTCCATTGTATTGGATCTTTTTCAATATTCCTAGTCAAAAATATCTCTGGACCTCCAAAAATTTCTTTGGAAACCTAGTTTGAAAACAAACACAATCAATGCAAAAACACTTCCATGTCACCTTGAGGTATGTTTTCCCAAAAACATCCCCCTTTCGGTTTGTTTACAACTCTTCACATTTTGATAGCTCTTTAAATCTTCTTCCACATTCAACCACAATTCTCTACATGTTATGTAGGTAAAAATAATAGACTTACTAAACACACACTCTATGACCATATGAGCCATGATAATTGTGAGAAATAAGAGTATAATTCAATTTTCATCAATGAATCACGTCATTTCAAAAACCACTTGAATGCTTTCATCATGAACCATATTTGTCCTGATATATATCCTTTGATGAGTCACCATTAGCACTATCATATTTAAAACTCCCCCTACTTAACTTTCCACCCTATCAACTTCTCCCCCTTTATTGACTAATACTTATTCTCCCTTTTCATATCCATGTAATTTTCCCCCATTTTTAGTGAAACCAAATGTCACTTTATAGTCGTCTGCAATAGTGTAAAGAACACCGATAAAAACATTATGGAAAACACACCATACCTCAGGGGGAGGGGTCCCATATATATTCTCTTTCAAGTTTGGTGATTCTACTAAACTCTCTGATCAATTTGATGTCATTAAAACCCTTATTTAGGTAAGACCATGTAAGAATGTCTAAAACCTATATTTCTATAGGAACATACTCCAATTTCATAGTCTTTTACTCCACCATATACTAGATAAAATGTTAATTTATTTCTATGTGCTTTGTCCATGAGTGATGGACTGTATTTTTTATAAGATTCATATATGTTGAATCCTCACATTGTATTATGATCTGAGACTTGAATTATACTCCCATATCATCAACATTCTACATCATCCACAATAATTGTGTGCAATATTGAATGGATGCAATATATTTATATTCATTGGTTCTCAATGAAATGAATTTTTTTCATATCCATGAAATAAAGAATACTCCAAGATAGAATGCACCACTTGACATTGATTTTCTATCATCTGACAACCCATTCCAATCTGCATCTATATTGCCCAATAAATCTTATTGTGATTTATCATTTTATAGAAAGCTGAAATTCATTATTTCCGTGATATACCATGTTATTCTTTTCATTGTAATCTAGTTTCTTTCCTTGGTATTGAATTGATATCGTACTTATTGTAATGTGAAAAAAATAATATATGGTCTTTCCACAGTCAATTATAGTAGACTACTAATGATTTTCATGTATTCTGTAACATTAACTATATTACCTTCTTTATCTAATGATAGTTTCATCTTGGTTGCTACTAGAGTCATCATCTACAATTAATTGTCCATTATAAATCTTCTCAAGACCTCCATATAGTATTTAGATTGAGAAACGAATGTTTCATTTATTTCTTGTGTCACCTAGAAACTAGGAAAAAGTATCATTTCAACAATAATTGATATTTTGAACTCAGATTTCATGAATTCAGAGATTTGAATGCATTGTGATTCATCTGAACCACCAAAAATTATTTCATTGACCTACCCTAGAACCATCATTCATTTATTACTATCATTTTTGACATACAGATTGTAATCAACACCACCCTGATGAAAACCAATCTTCTTCAAAAACTGATCATGCCTTGAATACCATGCTCTTGGTGCTGTCTTCAAACCATATAGTTCCTTTATAAGACAATAAACTAAGTTATAATCTTCATTAAATAGAAAACCATCAAAATTCTCACTGTAAACATCTTCTTCTAGAACCCCACTCAGAAATGGTGACTTAACATCCTCCAAGAAAACATTGAACATTATTTTCAATGTTCTGTCCAAGAATAATTAAATTTTATCTATCCTTGCAACAGGTGAAAATGTTTCATCAACATTGATACCCCTTATCTAGGAGTACCCTTTTCACCCTAGCCATGTTTTTTTTAAATAATATCACCCTCTTTACTTATCTTATTGTGAAGGAACCATATATCACTAATTAAATTCTTCTTTGTTATTCTCAAAACAATCTCCCATGTATGATTCTTCTAAATTTTTTCAAGATGTTTATTAATATCCTGAACCCATTTCTCATCTCCATCCACTTAATCAAAAAAATTGTCTCTACATGTGATAATAATTATCCTTGTTGTACAGTCTTTATCCTCCATATCAACACTGGCGATATCTAATCACCAATAATGTTTTCTATAACAATATCAACTCGTATCTTCTTAATTTTTATAAATACTAGTTTGCACTCATCCTTTTCATGATTTGAATCTTCTTTTGAAGTGGCCTCAAGAATTAGAATATCCATTGATCTACATATCTCTTCATCATTACCCTCCTAAGACTGGTCATATATTTTCAGAATATTCTTCTTATTATCTACTACAGTTACATCTTGGACTTTAATGACCCTTCCTAGAATATTATTGAACCATTTATATGATTCTATTTTCTTCGAGTGTCCAAGAAATATCTCTTCATATCCATAAGAAGAAAACAGCATGTGTTTCTACTTATTGAGAGTGAAACACATACATTCAAATACTCAAAAGTATTTCAACATTGGCTCTTTTCATACCATAGATCATATGGAGTCTTCTCTTATTTTAGAAATAATAATGCTCTATTTTATGTATTGACTAATTTCATCACTGGTTCATTTCAAAATTATCTCTATAACGTCTTTTTAAATGAGCATTATTCTATCCATGTTGTTGTAAATTTGATTTCATCATTCAACTACTCCAGTATTTTGTGGAGTTTATACTACTAAAACCGTGTGCCTTATCCCATGATTTTAGAGATAATACTCTACTTGGATATTTGTGAAATTTGTTCCATTATCTATTTGGATCATTCAAATTTTGTAACCTATCATCTTCTCAAATTACCTTCGATATGTTTTTAAGCAACATAACACCTAATATTTATGAGTGGTGATTGAAACCCATGTCATTCTGATAAAATCACTAATGAAAATAACATAATATATCTTTCCATCAATATCACTTGGTGAAATTGATCAACAGAGAACAAAATACACCAATTTCAGTAATTTTTTTAGCCTTTTCTCTTTTTCCTCATTTATATTTCCAATAATCTTCTCTTTTTGAAAAGCATCACGTGTATGGGCATGATCATTTGATAATCTAGGGCGGTCCTGAGAAGCATTATATTTCACCAGATCTTCCAATGATGTTTGGCTCAGGTGACCAAGACATTTATTCCATAAATGTTTTTCTTATTCCTTGGAAAGAATGTACATTTCTTATTCTCCAATCACTTGTATGATATCCCATTTTTTATGATTTCTTTGAAAAAAATTGCACCATAGTTTTCCTTGATGACACATAATTTCTTTGAAATTATTATATAATTTTATGAATCACATAATTGACTGACACTTATTAAATTACGTCTGAGCCTTCAACAACCAAGACATAAGAATATCTCATGTCTTTTCCCCCAAATATTTATTTTACAAAGTTAATAATTTTCAATCATTAATCATTATCAAATCATATGATACCTTCTTTATCCTACCAAATTACAAACATCATATCCTTATTTCCTATCATATTCAAGGTACATTAACTATCAATGATCTATATTCCAGTGTGATCTAATACTTTAAAAGAAATATCTAAAACCACTTCATTTTCATCTCAGTTTTTTTCCATTTTTTGGACTTTATACCTGATACGCATTGATAATATTGACCTTCCTCGATGTATGATGGACTAGCTTCATCCTATATAACTACAATTTTTTTCATTTTCATCTCCTTTGATCATACATTTAGTTTCTTCTTATAACTATATTTAGTTTTCCTATGAACATTTTTTTGTATTTTTGATCTATATTATCTGACCATGTGGATGATTCCTCTTCACCAACAATAGTGACCATTAAATTATATCCTAGAATACTGAATATGGTATGGTTTCATATAATGTTCTATGTCCCTTCGATACATCTTGGCTATAATAAAAACATTTTGTGAGTGTCCCATATTTCAAAAACAATTGCATCTAATATGGGATTGATTTATAGGTGTTTGCACTACACCACCAATTATACCTTGAGTTCTCTAAATATTTTTATTCTAGTTTGTAACCATATCTGTATTAAATCTCTAAGTGGCTTCTTGTGGTATGACTTCAACAATTACTACATTATATTTTCAATCAATCCCCATACCTAGCCTTATAATTTTATTTGAATGTATCTTATGTTCTATTAGGCCACTATGCTCCACTTTAATCATTCTTGTTACCTGTATGATCTTTTTTCTTGATATCATGTTGAGTGTCAATAGTTTTTCTTGATCCTCAGCACTTCATCACTGACTGAAGTCTTCTTCTTCAAGTTCTTTGATATGTTTGATTTGAACATTTCTAGTTATATTCAAACTATAGATTTCTCTTTTTTGTTCTTCAATTTTGAACTTGTACTCAAAAACCATATCTAAGCTCTCTGGAATGGAAGACTTCGACTTTTCAATTTCTTTATTCAGCTCAAACTTCTCTTGTTCCTGCTATTGAGTGTAAATTTGGTATCATGAACTACTTTGTTGGATTTCCTTTTTCTGGCTATCCAAACATCTATTTCTTCAAAAATTGCTTCTAATTTGACCTAAAGGTCAAATATTCCTTGAAATTATTCTTTATTATTATCCCTTTCTTCTCGTGTTATGTAATTTTTTATAGTTTCTACCATGGAATCTACTTCATCATCCTTACAGTCCTCCAATTTTTCTTCCATAGATTCTTATTAAATGTGTTCTTCTCTTGAAAAGAGATTCCTTTTTTGAAGAAATTTATCATTAAATTTTTATTTTCTTTCACATTGGATGAAAACATATTCAAGTTAATTTTAACTTCGCCATATTTATCTTCTTGAAACTTCTTGCGGAACCTTGCAACAATATTTCCATCCTTTCCCCATCAAAAGTATGCATGCGGGAGTTTACCTTTGAGATTTCCCTTTCCTATATGAATATTTTAGGAATGTAATGACATAACCTCATCAGTCCCTTAATATTCTTATCCATCATCAATGGTGAGCTTCTTCAGGGCCTTGACTTTCAATTATTTTCACTTTACCCTTTTTTGACCATCATTATAATCATTTCTCATTTCATATGCTATAATAGTTTTATGCAATTTATCCAATGTCAACTCCTTCAGATCTTTGTCTTTTAATACCAAAACATTCTTATTTAACCAAGGTGGATGTTTCCTCAATATAAGCTTAAAATATTTATATTATCATTAAATTCTATGAGATCACACATTACTTCCACAACAACATTTACCTGGTAAAATAATGTATCAACAGACTCATTATGGTTCATTCTGAGATCCTAATACTTGTTACATATAACCTAAAACTTTTCTTCTCTAACTTTTGAGTCACCCTCATAGAAATTCAAAATCTTTTCCCACATATCATGTGATGAATTACATGTAATCCCCATCAAATATATTTCATTGGATATGGATCCCCCTAAATCATTAATTCCTTTGGTTTCTGCACCCAATTCCCTTCATTCCCACTGTCGATATTGGCAAAAATTCCATGCATCTCTACTGTAAATACATCCATTACAAAAGATGAGAGATAACACTTCATCTGATTCTTCAATAATTGAATGTTGTTTCCATGAAAGATCGAAATTCCTTTATGATTTATTTCTTCCATTTCTTCTATGGAGATAGAACCAATGACTTTGACCATTTCCTTATTATACCAATTATTATCCCATTTAGGTTAAATACCCTAATAGAGGGGGTGAATCAGAGTACAACAGATTAAAACAACTGCCTCTTCAAATATTTCTTCATTGTTAAACAGCAATTTTCTCTCCAACTTCCGTAGAAATGTATGAAAAAAATGAAATTACGCTTGAGACACATAAATATTACTTGTTTCACCCTCACAGGGCTATGTCTGAGGAGTATACAATAGTGATGTGACGATGTATCAAATCCACTAAGGATCACTTCTATAATACAATTTTTAGTCTAGATAACTTCTATTCCATGTCTCACTTCCATTAGATGGTTTACGGTCAGATAATTTCTTTCCAAAGGGACACTCCTTTATTCTATTTATCTAGATCAGTAATGGTGGAAAATATCACCCTCCTCCTCCTCCTTTGTTCCTTGTAATTTTCGGTGAATCACCCATAGTTTATGGACATGTAGATCTCTTCATTATCACTAATGAATACATCCTTAGTTATAGATTGATTTTATTTTAAAATACCACTTTAATCTAATTGATTAACACCACTTTACCACAAATTAATTTTGAAATATCTTTCCAAATACTTTCATAGTGCTCACTTCATTTTCTATGCTCACCACTATCATAAATATCACTTGTCCTTCACGAAGAACCTCAGATTCCTGATGCTTACTGCGTTCACAAATATCCTAACATTTTTTCATCCTTCAATAGGCCTCACAGAATCCCCATCTTTCAGGATGCTCACAATTTTCCATTCGATTCTATAGTCTTCATAAACTCCCATCGTTTGTGAACATTTATACAACAACCACCTTCACGAACCACATTGCGATTTTGGAGCCTCAAGATCTTCATTAAGTTTTGATACATTTATAAAGGGGTTAGAGGAGTATTTATAGTTGTTCCCACCAATTTAAAAAGATTTCATCCACATCATCATCATTCCTTGATGCTCCATGTTTTTTTAATTCTCCCTATATTGTGTAGCACCATGGGAATTTCCCATTCCGGAAGCTCCTCATAATCTCGTAGATCACCATCAACATAATTATGCCTTCATGGAACCACCTTCTAGAAACCCAATCATCATTAAACTCATTCCTTTACCATATTTTCATAGTGTTTTAAATGAAATAAAGCTCTCTCAATGCTCACAATCCTTCATATTTTGGACCCCAAAAAATGGAAAACACTTGAAAACATAATCCCTTTTTGTACAATTTTTTTTTAACATTTATAGGGAATCCATTCCTTTGTCTTTGATCATTTTCAACATTATTAGTCAAAAATATATTTGGACCTCTAGAACTATCATTAAAAACCTTCTTTTCCTATAATAAAATCAACCCAAAAACACTTTCATGTTAACTTGAGGGTGTTTTTTCCAATATCCATAGAAGATAAAAATTAAGAAAAAATAAATGAAAACTACTCAAGATAAACCTAAAGAAGCACCACCATCAACAAAATCTCTAATTTAGTAACATAAAAATGAATTTTTATACCTTCTTCCACAACCGTATAAATGAACTCTCCCTTTTCTAAAAAGAGTGAGGTAAGGATGGATTTAAGGGAAATAAAAGAAATTTTTGGAGATGTTCTAGAACTTTCACATCATCATTGCATTTGTTAAGGTAATCTCTCAAATTCCAACCTATATAAAATTTATTAAGGATATACCTTCAATAAAATCAAAAATGGAAGAACTAAGAGTCATATATCTAAATTAGAAGTGTTCTACTATTTTTCAACAGAACATTCCACTAAAAATGAGGGATTCAAGAAGTTTCTCAATCCCATGCACAACAGGATAATTTATCTTCCAAAGAGCCTTGTGAAATTTAGGATCCAACATCAAACTCATACCTATGAGTGTATTGTAAACACATGGACTCGATCAACTCAACCCAACTAGGGTGGGACTCTAATTGGTCAAAAAATCAGCAAATTATCCATAATGAATTATCAAGGGTGTCCTAGTTAAAGTCAGTAAGTTCATTTTTCCTGTGGACTTCCTTGTTTTGGACATGAAAGGGTAAGGATATATTCTAATCATCTACAGGTGACTATTTCTTGAAACTGGGATATTATTTATTAAAGTAAATCAATGAAGGTGTAATTCCTTGTAGATGATTGACAGGTTGTTTTTGACTTGGAAAAATCATAAAAACAAATAAATTATTCTTTTGATTGTAGATCTATCTTTATCATAGTTCATGGAGATGACTACTTAGACATTAAACAAGAGTGCTATGAAATTCATCCTGAAGAGGATGAGAAATATGACTTTGGGGAAGTAAACTACATATAACATTTTATAATGGAAAACATTCCAACTTTCATATTCTCAATCATTCAGCCACTGAAACTGGAACCAAAAACCTACCCAGGACACTCAAGTATTATTTTTTGGAAACATATATTGCACAATTAGTTATAATCAGGTAAGAACTATCACATTCACAAGATGAAAAATAGATCAATGTCTTTAATAAAATAATAAATTATTTTCTTGGGGTTTGGATGATATCAAAGGGATCAATTATCCTTCATGATTTAATAAAATCTTATTAGAGGAAGGTGAAAACCCTAAATTCCAACCTGAGAGGTGACTCACCCCACAAATGAAAGAAGTTGTTAAGAAATAATTAATGAAACTTTTTGACACTAGAATACATTTTTCAATCTCTGATAGCGAGTGGGTGAGCCCACTTCTATTTGTACCAAAGAAAGGTGTTCTCACTATTAAGAAAAATGATGAAGGTGAAATGATCTCAACTCACACCTTAACTGGGTGGAGGGTAGGTGTGCACATTAGAAACCTAAATGCAGCAACCTAGAAAGATCATTTCCACTTTCCCTTCATGGATCAAATGTTTGAGAGACTAGTAGGACATGAATTATAATATTTCTTATATGGATATTTAGGATACAATCATATTATAGTCAACCAAGATTATTACTCTAAAATAACATTCATGCTTCCATTTGGAATCTTTTCATATAGTCATATATAGTTTGGTAGGTGTAACGCACTGAAAATATTTAGCTAGTTCCTGATAAAAATATTTCACTTTATAGAAGAGGAATTATTAGAAATTTTCAACGTCAACTTTTAATTTATTGAAGATCTTTCTAAGTCCATAAAAGAAATGTTGATGTAGTCTTGCAATGATATGAATAAAAGTACATAGATTTAAATGAGGAAAAGTACCACATTATGGTTCATTGGTGAATATTCCTTAATCAAAAAAACATCCAAGGGTTGCATCGATGTGGATCCTACAAAAAAGGAGTGATAAAAATTTTACCTAATCCCTAAATAGTTAAAGGAATAATAAGATTTATAGGCCATGAAGGATTCTATCAGGGATTCATAAAATATTTTTGTAAAATTTTCCTTCCCTTAGACACAATTTTCTTTCAAAAAAAACTCCATTTTCATTTAATGATTAATTTTGGAAGGAATTCACAAAATATTGGTTTCCACTCTTATATTCATTTCACCAAATTAAGAAATAGATATTTAATTGATGTGTGACATAGGTGACATTATTATTGGTTTTGTCCTAGGATAGTGATTGGGTCATATAATTTTTCACATATACTATACTAATCACACACTTAATGAAGTGCATGTAAACTATACATCTATAGAGGATGATCTATTATCAGTTTTCTTTACTTTTGAGAAATTCTACTACTGTCTATTTTTTGAAAAATCATTTTGTACATTGATCATGCTTCCCTAAAATATCTGATGAATAAAATGGATCTCAAAATATTATTGATAAGGTGGACCAAAATTCTCCAATAGTTTTTAATTATCTTCAATGATACCGAATGAATAGAAAACGTGGTCACTGATCATCAGTTCTGACTTCCACTACCTTTTATATAGGATGATGATAATCTACCAATCAATGCTGAATTTACTATTAAAACTATATTTAGAAGAAAAGTCGAACCATGGATTTTAGAAATAGAAAATTATCGCCCCATGTGATTCATAGACCAATAAATCTCCTAAAAGAAAAGAAGATGATTTTTAGTTGATTCTTAACACTACTAGTAGAATGAATCTTTATTTTTAAGCATTTTACTGATATATTATTGCAACATGTCATCCTAGATGATGAAATACCAATTTTGTTAGACATATTTAACAAGTCACCAATTATAATAAATCATTGAATATAATTCATATTAGAAAAAATATATGCAAAGTGGGATTTTCTGGCCCACACTCTACCAAGATGTAAGTGATTATTTTCAAAGTTGTGATCTGTTCCAAAGAACTAGAACCATTGGAAAACTGAATGAAATTCCTCAAAACCCAATCATGGATGTCAAAATCTTCTATGTGTGGGGAATAGATTTTATGGGACCATTTCCCAATTCGCATGGAAAGTGATATATCTTTGTTAGTAATGACTACATTTTCAAATGGAAAAAATGTGATTCTATAGCTCATGAAAAGGAAATGGTGGTCCGGAATTTCTTGAATAATAATGTTTTTCAGGATTTAAATTCCCTAGAGTTCTCATTAGTGATTAGGGATCACATTTTAAAAATCACATTGTAAATATAATACTAGAGAAATATGGAATCAGCTATATTTTATGAACTCCATACAACCCACAAAAAAGTGTGAAAGGTGAATTGTCAAGGAGGGAAATCAAAATATTTTCTAGAATATCTTAAACACGAGCTAACAGTGATTATATTATAATGTTAGATGATGTATTATAGGTATATTGGACTATGTAAAAATACCCATTGGAATGACTCCATTCAAATTCATATATGGTAATCCCTGTCATTTTTCAGTATAAAATCAACATCGCTCCATTGGGAAATTAAAAAACTCAATATGGATTTTCAAAAAGATGGGTAAGCTAGGATTATAATATTGTATGAAGTAGAATATATCATAAATAATTATTAGTAAAATAACAAGATATATAAATAAAATCAAATAAATGACATGATACGTGCATAGAAAGACACATTTTCCCCCCCTAAAATAGGGTATTATTATTCAATTTCAGATTAAAACAATTCCTTGGGAAGATGAAATACAGCTAGTCATCACCCTTTATGGTTTAAAACTATTTCCTTATGGGAGAATTGAGATTTAGAAAGAGGGAGGACTGTCATTCAATGTCAATAGTCAATGATTAAAAATCTATCAAGAACCCTTTTGTGAGGTGTGTGCCAACAACTTGAAATTTATCTGAACACTAAAGAGTTGGGATCTTGAGGTAAAATAAAGATCCTACTAGAAGGAAACCCATGTTAGGTCACCCTAGGATGCATTTGGTAGAAAAAATCTTTAGTAAATCTTATGTCCTTTTTGGAGTACAAAAGTATGCTCTAGTTTCAAACTAGGAAAAAATGTGATTACACATCATGTATTCATACTTCACAACACATACTTTTTCATTTCAAGATATAATTAAAATAAATAGGTAAATTTATTGTACTAAAAATACATATCCTTTAATTTTATGATTGATTTAGGTCATGAACCTATGTTTAAAAACACTTAAATTTCCTCCCCCTCCCTCACCCCTCACCCCACACCCATACCGCCCCACTTTCGTTAATCCCAAACCTAAGCCTCCCACTTCCTCTCCCTTTCTCATTTACTCATACCTTTGTGCTACTAAATCAGCCTTTGAAATGGAATGGACAAATACGATGTGAACTCCTCCTACTGATCCCACACTTTTGAAGGATGATCTTCAACCCGTGACGTACCTCCAAGGGGTCATCCCTCTAGAACCCCTACATCTTCCTCGTGTACTTCTGTTGTATCCTCTAAGGAGTCAGCTACTCTAGAAGACTCCCAAACCACCTATAGTGGCTGATATGAGGTAGAATGCCAACATATTCACTTGATCCTACATTTATCCAACACCAAGAACCTTGTTTCACTAAATCAGCTACAGGTCAATCCAATGTGTACTAATAATAAAACTCAATATGGTCTTCCTCACATGCATGTATATCAGCCAGGGTGTGATCCAGCTCATCGAATTTCTGAAAATCTAATCCATCATCGATGTGTGTGAGGATATATTTCTGGAGATTTTTTTCAAGTTTCTTTGTATTTATGAGGTTGTATTTGACTTACTCTTCTTCATATTAGGTGGGTGACGTCATGAACATTCCATTCCAGAGTTTATCATATGCCTTTTGATTTGTACTGAGGACATCACAACATCTGAAGTATTTCTAGCATTACAGCTTGAGCCTTCCAAGTCATATTCCAAACAGATTAGGAGGATGATTTCTTAGTATGCTCACACTAAGCATGATACCAAGATTATAAAGTCTTCCTAGCTCTGAGATCCATCACTCTTCTCCTTCATATGGAACTGGTGCATGTCAGGTACACTCGTGATGAATCTCACCAAAGAATTTTATAAATGGATTTCATTATCCTCATTGCATCCATGGGAGTCCCTGCTATAAACATGGACTCTCAGTTCTCATTCTACTATAGATCTCACACATAATGGTTGTGAAGCACACTGATGGGTGGATCTTTCATCCCCCATTTATCCTGATATCTTGGTGTTTATGACACCACTCTTACACTCAAATCCCTTGGTCTTACGAAGTCCATTTACTTCCTACTACTACACAAGATGCAGATACTAATAAAGTACAGTGACACCTTCCAGTGGGATCTCTACGTCTTTCAGTACAATGAAAAGGCACCTAGATATCTTGCAGCAGACCTTACACCACATATAATCCCCCCCCCACCCCAGGACCTATAGCTTCCATACCGACACCTGAACCTACCCATATTCATAAATCAACCAAAACCGCCTACCATACTACTTCACCTACCCATCATATCTAAAATATGTTTTGATTTTTTACTTATGAATCATGGAGAACTTATATTGGATCTCTCATCACATAGATAACCCTTTTTTAGAGTTATCTCACATCACCACCCCTTCATCACTACCATCAACATTGGAAGATTCTCTTACACCAATGGACTTTTCCAACCCATCATCATATACCAATCCAACCCTATACACTACCCCAGTAATCCTAACATCATATTTGATAGATCCTCTAGCCCAATAATAGTATCTGGCAGAGCAGGCCAAGAGGGGAAAAGAACCAGCAGCTACCCCATCCACTAAGGTTCATTTCATTGATCCAACTTCCACACACATAGCCAAACTCTAGATAAAAACATCCCCACCACCCACCACTAATATGTCTACCATCATCAGAACAACCCCATCATCATCTGATCACACAACCCCTCACCTATTATAGCCATTGACTAGGTAGGGGCAGATGTAACCACACTCTATTTGGGAGTAGATTATATATGATGTTCCTGTTGACATTTATTTCTCCTAGCCTACCCCAATCGCCCCCCCCCCCATGTTTTTATGTCGTGTGCGTGATAATTATTCATACTCCATATATTCACATTCATAATTTTATCATTTCACTCTCTATATATATTAAATTGTTTTTTTCTCTATTTTAAATGGATTTTTTCAATTCATTATATTATGATAGTAGCCATGTCTCCTCTTCTTCTTTTATGGTTCTTTATGTTCCTGTTCCACCACCATCTACCCTTTTTCAATGGATTAATCAACACGAGGATGAAGTCAAATTCTAGATTTAGGAGTTATCACTAGACATACATGCTCTGTAGCCATCACCAACATAAACATGTATACCTGTTATAACACTTCATATCCATTCTTGGTATGCTTCTATAGTGATCAATCATATTGAAAGACCATGAGAGCAGGAGTATATTGCAACCAGTATCTATATAAGACTGAAAATTTCTGAGCTTATGGATGACACAAATTGATACATTGGTCCATCTGTCTAGATGATGATGTCATTGTTGGTTCTTTGTGGGAGGCAACCCATATTGCATATGTTTTTTTTTAATATTTTAACTTATTCTTTTATATTATTTTTCCTTTTATAGTTATATATTTTTTACTCATATCTTTGAGATTTATTTCATACACATACATGCATTTATATAACATTTCTTCCATTTCTATTCCCTCTGTTAACATTCCTATTTTATGGCTTCCAAAATGTTGAACCCATGTGTACTAATGTTTTATCATGTGTTGGATTTTCATTTCTAACAAATTTTTCATGTAGCCTAATCAAAATTTCAAGATAACTCAAATTCCCCCGTGGCATACCACTCAGTATAGGTAGCTCTCAATTCCTCAGTATTACATTCTCCAAAATTTCTATTTCCATATCTACACTTTATCTATCATACCCCTTCCAATATACTTTCACTGTTAATTCTAACACTATCTCATTTTATGTGTGGGGGAGTTTTAATTGAGTTTTAATTTATATTAACCAGAATTATTTTGGGTTTTTATTTATCTATGAGACATTTTTCATTCAGAAGTAAGATTTCAACCTGAAAATCATTACACCCATTTAAATAAAAGAAAAATTTAAGATGGAAATTGTTGGAATCCAATGTTTTTCTACTATTTATATTTTAAAAATTAATAATGACTTTAGTAATTTAATTGAATGTTCAAAAAAAATTTGTTAACTCTAATTGATTTACGACATGATTTTTTACCCTTATTGATTTCCATTTTACTATATCAACTCCCATTCTAGAGAGTATTCTTAACATATGATTTCATATAATTTTCTGAGAATATATCTGGGGTGAAACCTAGGACCTGTAATCCTATCAAAACATGCATCAAGATAAAATTAAAGATATGAATGAACAAATAATATTTTAATATGATTTAGGAAATATTTTTTATGATACTTTTTTCCTGAGACCCACCATTCTTATTTCTTTATTTAAGATCATAGTTTCCATGACTTACCTTAATAGGATGCAACTATTCCATACTTATTATCCATTCCTACCCTACCCTTTTTATGATGCTTGACTTTACTTTGAATAGGGGTGGGGGTTAGCCAATAGATAGGGGATGATTTCATTGAGATGATGTATTGTGGGGCTTACCGGAATTATTAACTTTTATCCATGTCTAATTCTTGGTATTTACTTCTTATCATGTTCCCTTGAAAAATAAAAAAATGATAATTTGGATATGTATTAGGAAGTTGAAAAATAAAAAATTCTATAATGATGAATTCCTTGAAGTATAATATGTGGTTAGGGGATGGATGTGTGATCTACCCTAGACATGACATTCGAAAAATAAAATAACAAGAAAAATACAAAAAAGGAATAGGATACCTTCTACATTTATTTGATATATTCGTGGATCCAACGTGAATTTTTGGGAACATGGAATTCATTTTTTATGGGAGGAGTTATTTCATTACATTATTCAAGATATTAATGCTTTATACTTTATAGATTACCCTCTTTTTTGATCTTTTTCATTTCACTATTTACCCACCTTCGCTCAACATCAATGTAATTGGATCATAGTTATTGAGTCCATTATGATTTATTTTCTATTATTATTTACAAAGTGGGGATGATAAAACAAATGAATACGGATGGTTAGAAACATGGATTTAGGGTATGAAAATAAAACTAGTTTTATTTCACCGAGAGTGATGAGTGAAAATTTTCTATGAGGTAAATTTTAAATGGGTATATAATTTAAGGAACCTTTAAGAAATTGTTACTGAAATATTAAGGATTTTCTTAATGAATTAAGATATAAGGAATGCCTGATTTTCTATGCAGTGATGATTCTTGAGACTAACATTTTCTACTTACAGTTAGTTTTATTTTCCTTGTTGTATAGAATGTTTTGTTTTTTTAAAATTTTCTTACATTTTGAAGTCTCTATTGAGATCTTTTTTCTTTATTACAATAAATTATTCATGTGTTGTGGGGTTTGATAAAATAAAATAATATATATACATTCTAATGTCATTTGAATAAGGATTATCCATGTTGTACTTGGTAATGCACTAGGTATTTTTTGATTATTTTAAGAATTGTTTTTCCTTGGTTTTAAAGGAAAATATGAAGAAAATGACAAAAAAATGTTCATATTATGAAACTCACTTACACAATGTGTAGCCATATTTCATAGGGTATGAAAATACATGAATAAATTCAAGGATGAATTACAATCCATGAAGGGATTACATGATGTGATTCACTAATACACATCATGTAATGTACAAATTTCAATTCCCACATTCAATATACATTCCAATAGAAGATACATGTTGTGAAGAAATATTATTGGTCATAAAAGAAGTCAATTTACAAATATGAAATATCTAGGTTAAGATTCACAAGAGATTCTCACCACAATAAAAATTCTCAGAGGAAATCATGGATTAAAATTACATGACATGAAATCCCATTACATGTCATTTAATATCCTGATTATTTAACTACAACAGGCACCTAGTGGACGAAGGTTACAGACTCTCGAGATTTCTACAATTTCTCTTCTTTTCTCTAATTATTTGCTTGTTCTTTCATATTCCTCGCCTATAAACTCAAACTTGTATCAAATACTTTTATTGTATTACATTTATTCAGGAAACGTTTATTAAACATGAAAATTTTTCATCCTTATTTTATGTGACCAGGCCAATTTACGTGCATCATCCATTTCAATTGATGATCAATTGAAATCCATTGTTATGTTCTTCTTTATTCTTGTTTCAAATAAGTGTTTTATTAAATTTAAAATTGATTGGAGGTTTTATTTTTTTTTAATGAATAAATGATCTCTAATTTGATTATCTCCACTATTATTGGTATGTTGATTATGTTATCAATTCATTTCCCATTCTGTATCAATTCTATCAGGGGTGGCTAAACCACCTGGGTTAGTGGTCAAGAGTAGGGGTGTCTGAATTTAATGAATCATTAATTCTAAACATGGTATCCTTAAAGATAGTAATTATGTTAATCAATAATTTTTTATCTAATTCGTTTTTTCAACCCTTACCACAAGAAGTTTGAATGAATTACCCTGACTTTATTGGAGTATAATTGGTTATGACTAATAACTAATGCTACTTTCTACCTTAGAATCTAGGATTAGTGCATATATGTTCTAGCTGTCTCTAGAATAAGGAATTTTTTACTCTCATATTGATCTAGTTGGTTTGACCAAAGTCAACGAGTGAAATCTTCTTTCTTTTTAGCCAAAACATTAGGACCATACTAAGTTAGGATTGAGATTATCCTTTTACCTAATACTTGAAATTGATCATGATCCATTTTCCCTATCTCTCTCTCTCCTGCTCACTATCTCTACAATATCAAACCTCAATTACCATAGCATTACTTTTCCCAAACTCAATCAACTTGTGAGAACTATAAAACATAGGGTTTAAAGGCTTATCTCATGTCAGCCATCTCTTTTCCCTGTGGGATCGACCACACACTATCACTATATATGCCTTATGGAAATTGTAGTTTGGGAAATAATAAATCTATTTTGAAGGCAACCCATGCAAATTAAATTATGTTTTTAGTCATGTTGAGGATGCTTTAGACTGTTTTTTCTAAAAATAGAGAGATTATGATTTCTCTTAAATTGGAAAGATGAATTTGATTGAAATATCATTTTTTAATGGAGGGAAGGAGACAATTGAAAAAGAGAAATTATTTCTCCATAACACCCACCATAAAGGTCTGAAATTAATTACCCTTATAAAATAAATAATAATTCCCCTTTATCATTTCTAGTATACCATCTAAAATATCCTCCCATAAATAACACAAATAATTCATGTCACAACCACTTCGCCTACCCAATTCCATTTCACCATATAAGAATAATAAAAATAATTATTTATTTTTTTGGATCATTATTTATTTAAATAAAGACCACTAATTATCAATATTATGATTTAATGGATAAACATAAATATTATACCACACATATAGAAATACCTATGTTCCATACACAACCACTATATCAAAAGTTTGATAGAATACTTTATTTAGGAATTTTTAAATGGTTTCACACACATAGATGAAAATAATTTTATATATATTATTTATTTTTTGAAATCATTTGATTCAAAAAATAAGTGAATATATTTTGTGACTATCTTTAGGGTTATTATAAAATAAATTTCATGGATTTTTTATTCCAGAATCATTTTTCAACACCTCTAACTCATATTAATGACTTTCTTGGATAACCTGTTGCGCATTAACACTTCTTAAATGTAGATATTTGATCTAGATATCAAAAATTAATGTTAAAATTGGATGATATACCTATGATGGTATTCCATACAAGATATGGAAATTATGATTTCAGAGTTATGTCTATCAAACATAAAATTCCTCAATATTTATATGGATTTAATGAATAGTTTCTATACTAATTACTTTAAAAAAATTTAAATTTCTTTCATATATGATATTTTTATATATTCCAAGAGAAATAAAGAAAAATATGAGAATTTAAGGATTATGAAAAATATATAAATTAGGATAAATTGTTTATGAAATTAATAAAGTGTGGGTTTTTTCCTAAATAATAATATTTTTCTCATAAAAACATTGGATAGAATATATTTTTGGATTATTTAAAGATATTGGTAATTAAATAATGGACCAGACTTACTAATGTCGCAAAGATCCATTGTTCCATTGGATTAATGTGGTATTATCAATGTATATTTATAATTTATTTAAAATTTTCTATTTCACTAAACAAGTTAACTTAGAAACGAGTATTGTTTCTTGGATAAAAAAATATGTAGACATAAATATGATTATTAAAAAATAGGTATGTCATCATATTTTTATGCACATTACCCTTATGTGGGGAAGTTTTTTTGAGATAAAATGATAAATTAAATATGTAATTGGGTTTTATTCTCATGAAAAATGATAAGGAAATATAATATTCCCCACGTAAATCAAAATATATTAGAAAAGATTATATATTAATTAATTTTAGTTTTCATTGGTAATATGTTCATTAAATATCTAAAAAAACTATCTATATGGTGAGAGGTTTAAAATATATAATGATCACAAAGGTTTAAAGTGTATATTCATATAGAATGTGATAAACATACACTAAAGGATATGATGAGAGTTGTAAAATGATTATAACTCCTAAATATATTATAATCATGGGAAATAGAACATGTTAGTTATGTGTCTTAGTATAAAGGATCTCATTAACTTGTCTATGATGAGGACAGAATGGGGTCCAATATTCATCAATATAAAAATAATATACAATGAAATTATAAAGGAATGGATGGAGTCATACATTTACCAAAAAGAAATTTCCACATATCTATGTAAATGAAAAGTTGGTATATATGGATAATATATATATAAATGAATATGGGAAATATTCCAAATATCAATATATAAAATTATAGTGTTTTGATATTAGAAGGGAAAATATGTGTCCCATCAAAACCATACTTAATGGATTTTTCATTTGATTCCTAATGATATCCATTCTTTATTAACATTGGAAGGTAAAAAATTTATTGGGATATTCAAGGTTAATTCATGTGGGATGACATTAAATGATGTATTTTAGATTATTTATCATTATGCATAGTTTTCTTAAAAGGTAAGGTAGTAAGAAAAAAATTAATGGGATGTTGTATCCATTGGGTACACACAAGGAAATGGAATAACATAACCAGGTATTTCATCATATGTCTCTATAAAGCATATAAAGGATAAAATACTATTGGATTTGTGGTCAATTGAAATATTAATTAAACTAACTTGATTTCTATTCAATAGTATTTATCACTTGAAAAAAATTATAATGAATGTATAAAGGTTATAAGGAACGTGACAAGGTAATATGGAGTACCAATTTCAATAATATTTTATTATGATCCTGAGTTTAACTCAAAATAATATATAATTCATCAATAATAATTGACTAAAAAACAAAACATTAATACTACTTATTATCATAAAACTATTGGTCAATCTAAAAGAATCATTCAGATTTCGAAGATATGCCTAGAACTTTCACAATGGATTTCAAAGTAGTTTTGAGTCACTATATTTCATTGGTTTTGTTTTCACAAAACAAATTTTTCCACTAAAGAATAAAAATAACACCAAATTATATCATATATAGGATGATATATAGAACATTGTTATATCTATATAATTCTAGAGGATGAATCTAATTGGGATAAGGATTATCTAAATAAATGGTAGATAAGATCTAAAACATTATTCAAATAATTAAATAATCAAAAAATTTATATATTATCTAAATTGATAATATTCAATCAGATACAGAGTTTGATATTGAAGAAATAATATTACTTTGAACACCACTATAGAAGAGGTTCATTAGATTTGGGAAGGAAGGAATGTTAAGATCAAGTTATATCGACCCACTCAAGATTATCGATCATGTGGGATCATAACCTTATCAACTAGTAATTTCCCCAAACTTATCATACGTTTGACATGTGTTACATTTACCTCTTCTGAAAAAATATTTACCAAGACTGACACATGTTTATTGTTTATTGGTGGTACAACTGGAACATGACCAATCTAATGAGGTATAATTGATGAAGGCCTTAAATCATAGAGATGGATTGTTATGAAACATGATCAACCACATTGTAAAAGAGTTATTCTAAAATCTAAAATAAGAGAAGGAAATCAGTTAACCCAAAAATGAAAAAACACAAAATTACCCACATCTATTTTCATCTTCGTAATGGAATTTAAACGGTGAAATTTTCCTTAAGTGGGAGATAATGTAACACCTCAAATTTGGTTATGAATTTTCCATCTATAACTTCCATGTTTCTTAAAATTATAAGAATTTATTCGGAAAAAAATATCTAAATAAAGAATTATTTATAAAATTAATTTATAATATTGTAAAAATTGATATATATATTATAAAAAAATAAATATTAATAAAAATATATATAAAATAATTATTAAAACTATAAAAGGTCATAAATACAAGAAAATAAAAAATATTCTATTATTCAAATACTATTCTTATTTTCTCCACTAAAAACCATAATGCTATGAATAATTGTCTAAATAATTATAAATATTTTAAATATGATCAAAAAATTCAGAAATTAAATATTTATTAAGATGTACTGATAAAATAAGTTCTGAGGTAATATTTAAAGAGGATAAATGGGTATATATAGTATATTGGTATATATAATCATTGGGTATATATATTCATTTAATATAAATATAAATGTTGGGTAAAATATGTTTATGGAATAATTTATCTAATTATTTGGTAGGTTTGAGATAGTTGGATACCCAAATAAAATAACCATGATATATGATCCTTATCATTTAGTGATTGATATGGTGAATGTAAATAATAATAATTACATTATGATGTTTATATAGGAATGAATAATTCATGAAACCATTTATAAGAATACTTATGAGGGAAATTTTCAAAATATTGAGAAGAATGTAGAATTACTAGGTTTTGACCTCGGCCATCACCAAGCCAAACTTCAAAAAAAGTATTTTGGAATAAATTAATTTGTGAGAGAATTTCATGGTAGTAAGGATCACTTTGAGATCCATATTGGTTGAATCATCACCTATAAATAACACCATTTTTTATATACTCCTTATACTATATTATTATATCTTACGGGATTTTATAACATCAAGTTATGATGTTATATAAATAAAAAATTGTTAATGTTACAAATTCTTCATTGAAGTTATTTTATTGCAAGAATTATTATGAGTGTAAAAGTTATAATTAAATTAATAATTTAAAAATTTATCATTGAGTTTTATATTTTTAAATGAAAAAATTAATGTCTAAGTTATTACCAAGGAATGAAAATGAATAAAAATAGAGTCTTTAATTATCCACTACAAATATTTACTCTAAAAAATTTAAGTGGAATTTGTTTTTATATAAAAAATTATCATATTTAAATATTAAATTTATAAAAATGAATAATATATTTTAAATCTTCACATTAAAATTAGGTAACAGGTAAAAAATCAATTTTTGTAAAAATTTCATTGCCTAGGTGAATATTTAAATACATTGGTAAATATAGTAAATATAATATATATTTTAGAAATTATTTTTATGTTATTAAAAAGAAGAAACATTATTTAGAAACATGAGTGGATGAGAAATTTACAACATACTTTCCTTTTTTCCCATACTATGGGATACTTTATAAATAAAAATAAATTCATTAACCATTATGGAATGTGTAATTTCAAAATTCATTTATAATATGGGTTTTATTCTATTCATTCCAAATTACACCCAAATTTAGCATTTATATAGAAACTATTCCTAAATTTACTTTCCTATAATACTTTTTTCACATTTTGGATTCTTTATCCATGACATGGAATCCAAAAAACCTCATTATAAAGAGACTCACTGAGATAAGTTTTGATTTCTGTAGAGTATATAAATTTGGTTTTATATTTTTATTTTATCATATAAATATAATCCCCTTTCATTTAATTATAATATATATTAACATTAAATTATGGAAATTAAATTTTTATAAAAGGGGATTATAATGAAATAATAAGATATTTATATTTATTCTTTAATTTATCATGTCTACATTCAGGTTAGTTTAACCACTAACATGGAAAACATTAATCTATTTCCATTATTATCATCATCAAGGGTTTAGAAAAATATAATTATTGGATATATATGGAATTAATTGTGAATATAATTTGTTTATGTTTTTTTAAAGGTAATAATAAAATCTATAATAATTATGAAATAACACATTATAATTTATAAAACTACCTCAAATAAAAGAATTGTAGGGAGTTTCTTTAAAATCATACCTATATTTAACATTGAATGAAAATGGAGCATAAAACAAATTGTTCCATATCAATTCCATTATAATTAATATTCTATAAATGATGAACTCTTAAACAAATAATGATTATAGTGACAACAAAGTGAAATAAGCCATTAGACAAATGTAAATATTAATAACCAATTATCCATATATACTTTTAATGAATAGAAATTAATTAAAATTTGATATTAATTATTAATATTAAATGAAATCAAATTAAAGAAACATCTAGAATAATTAAATAATAATCTAATGTTAATTGTATATGGAGCTTGATCACATCCAAACGTGAATGGAGTTAAGGTAGGGGAAATATTTTTGGCATATGTTTTTATTTGATCATTCTCTTTAATATCCCTATTATTTTATGATTTATATATAACATCTTATTGAATAAATTATACCCCTAATTTCTAATGTATTTTTTATAACTCTTTACATTGTTTTATTCTTATATAAGAATTGGGAAGAGCATATCACCCTTTCTTTCAATTTATGTTCCACGCTATGTCTCCTTCAAAGAACTCTTTTATATGGTTTCTCTATAGATATTCATTATAAGTATTATATTCCATGTTAATTAAAAAATGTCAGCTACCTTTATAATCTAGTAATTCTTTTTGGACTTTTTCATAGAAAAATATAGTTATATCTTCTAAATTTTCATATAAGTTTTTACTCTTCATCTAAAGGGATCTTCCTCTTTATCTATGTTAGCTATGTTTTATTCTTGGTATGTATCTCAATTTAATTTTTCTAATTATTATAAATGTAAACATTCCTTTTTATAATGGAATAAATAATTTAATGAATTACATCTTTAGTTTTTATAATTATTTATATTTCATTGACTAATATTCTATTAATTTAAATACTATTTTATGTTCCACCCTTTTAAAATATTTTATATCTATTTTTTTCATTTCTAATTTGTAATTACATTAATGGTTTTATAAACACACTCTCAAAGGATGTTTTTTATAATTCACGAAATTATTATTTTTCCTATTTTACTTTTATTGGTTTATCAGGTTATGATCATTATTATCTATGTGGAACAGATATTTATATATTAATTATGATGTATATGGAATGTTTATAATTATATATCTTCCCAATTCATTTTTTAAATATTACATACCATGATATTATTATACATGAGAAGTGTAAATTGTGTCTAATATATTATGGTATGATGTATTTGTAAATAGTGTTAACTTTTTTTATGATATACTATGATTATGCATGTGACACATACTAATGGAATTTTCATGTTTCTAATTTCATGACTCCAGATCATTAAGATTTTATTTTTAAATTTTTATTCATGTAACTTATTTATGTGTTTAAACCAATATATTTTCCACATGAAAATTTTGTTATGATACTTATTGTGGTCACTCATAAATCTTTGGTTTATGTCCCATATATTTTTCTCTTACTATATATTTACCTTAACTATTCTTTTATTTATGTATGTCCACAAGGATTGTTCGGTAGTGATATTTCTTGGATGGATTCGTATGTATTGAATTTTATGAAAGAAATTTATGGTTTTTGTTACTGGTTAAAATATATATTTAATATCAAAAGTTATTAAATATTTGGTTATTGGATATGTATTTTAATCATGAATTATTTTGGATAATATTCTAAAATGATATAAAATCATTGTATATGGATTTTTTTATTATATTGGCAATAAAATAATCTCCCAAAAATGACAATCAAACCCATTAAAAAAATTTTCAAATGGATATTTATAATGAGAAGTAATTTCACAGAAAAAATAATTCCATTTGATCACTCTTCACCAAAAACAACCTTTAAGTGGATTTATAGTCAATTAGATACATATTTGATTGAATCTAATACATTAAATAATCACACCAACAAAGAATCTGAGATAATGATTAAATAATATGTAAAGATTTAAAAAAATATGGTAAGAGCATGTCATGTCTATATTGGTGTTGTTTTCCGATTAGGTATATTGTTATGACATTCAACATGAGAAATTTATCTAAAAACTATTGTACGTAGTGATGAAATTATGTCTCAATGTCGTGTTTTTTGAATAATTTATTTAGATTTTTTCTATAAATGGAAAAAAAATATAAATTATTTTTTGGTTTATTAAATATATTAAACTATCATTATTAGTTATTTATAATAAATAAAATTAAAAATAATGATTTTGAAGAAAAATGGTTTCATATATCCTTAAAAATGAAATTTTTTGAATTAAATAAAATAACCAAAGTATTTTCTTGTAAGTATTAAAATATTATAATTTAATATTATATTTATATATTTCATAATTCACATATAATTTTTTCATTTATGATCAAAACATTTATAAGTGGAAATGTTGACCCATTAATTCATTTATCATCAATATATAGCATAATAGATAGCCTAATAAACCAATATAAAGGGGGTTCGTATTTATAATTATGAATAACTAATGGAAACTTTTAAAGTTGTGAATCATTTACAATTATTACATAAATAACATTCCCTTCTGTTTCCAATCATATAACATGTTATCAACATATTATCTTCTTTGTTAATGAGATTTTAATTGTCATGAATAATATTCATGATTATAAGTTTTTTTGTTATTCATTTGTTCTCATTTCAATGGTTTTAAAAGTGAAAATTACTTATCAAATTTCATATAGATATATTGTATTTTTTAGTTTTAATTTTATTTTGTTTAATTATTTGATTATTTATTATTATGAATATTCATTTCAAGAATTAGATATTTTTATATTAGTTTTATATTATTAAATGGTTCTTATATTATTATCATGTTACCAAAGAAGGCATGAAATGAATTGATTAATTTGATATCAAAACGTGTAATTTGGTTGTTAAAAGAATTGTATTCAATTTTAAAAAAAATATACATAAAAATTTATTTTTATATGTTTATTTTCAACAAAAAAAATTTTTACAACATGAAATTTTTTTAAATATAATTCATATAAATATCACATTATAATTTTTATTCAATTATTATATATTTCTCACTCCTATTTTATAAACCCTTAGGTAATAATTCTAATTTATCTATAAATAACCTTGTTTTTAAAATATAGATAAGATAATTTTAATTTTATAATTATTATTAATTTTTAATTTATCATAAATGTGTCTTTAATTTTATAAAGTGTCTATCATAATCCAAAATTATGAAAGTGTTATATTTTTAATTATTTTTTTCATATTTTAAATAATGACGTTAATTAAAATAAATAATTTCTCGTAAAACATTGAATATTTATTATTTGTATTTGATAGTTGGTAAAAAAATATTCACTACAATATAATAAATCCTAAAAATTTGATTTTTGTTTCAATGTAGAAACTTTTCCCCACAAGATATTAGAGAATAATAAACTCATTATGAGGAATTATTAAGCCCAATTATGTGCTTGAAATCCATTAAATAAAAAAAATTATAGTTATTAGAAATCATATAGTCAATGTCGTGGTAATAATAAATAAGTCATGGTCGATATAGAAGTCCTGATTAATATGGTTATAAAAATGATTCAAATGAATATATAAAAATAAATAATTTAAGGGGTTGAATAATTAACTATCATATTCTATAAAAACTGTTGAAAATGAATATTTTTGAAGTGTTATCAATGTATATGAGTCCTATTCCAATCATATGAAAAATAATATTGTTATATTATATCAATGGTTAATAAATGTTGATGATATTTCACTCATTGATATATCTATAATACATAAAATTCATAAATTTGTGTAATATTTTTTTCAGCCTTAAAATGAGGATTGTTCAATAACACTTCCAAAGCTATAGTATGAATTTATTTTTTCTCAAAAAGTTAAAATATATATATACCATATGATATTAAAATAATAATACTAATAATTTTAAAGAAAATTTTACAAATAATATGGTGCATTTTTTACTTTTATCAAATTATTATTTCTATGACATTCATGATGTTTTGGAAAATAATGGAATTTTTGTGAAAACAAAAATAGAAGGAGTAAAATTTTAATAGTGGAGAAAGATGAAAAGAATATAAGAATGATAATTTTATTAATACTTATGGTATCTCTCTTTTATCAGCAATACCTCTCCAGAATTGTTGGGCATCACTTCCCTTTTATAGGAAGTGCAACATGTTAGTTCGGGGTGGGGATCCCACCCTCATTGAAAAGTTGTGGCCACCTTTTCCAGTGGCTACCTAAGACTCTCCCTTGGGATTCACACCCCTATATATGTTGTAATTTTCTTAATGTTTTCTCATTCAAAACATTTTTTGAAAAAACCGCAGTGTGATAAAGACTAGAATAATGAAAATAGTATAGTCATGTAGACTCCCACTTAAAGTTACATTACATTAAAAAAATTTCAATATATGAATCCCTATATCATGCAAATTATTTCTAAATATAATGGTTTTCAGTGAATTTGTGAATAAATCGGTAATTGTTTTTCTAGATCAAACATATTTCATGTTGATATCTTTATTCTTCATTAACTCTTATGTAAAAGAGAAATATATAAGTGGTATGTGTTTTATCAAATAATTCTTGATGAAGTATTCCTTTAATGTTTTTATTCATGAATTATTATCTTTGAATAAAACTGTTGGGTTAAAATACAATGGAAATCCACTTTCGAATCGAATGTATTGAGTCACAGACTGCAACCAAACACATTCTCCACATTCTTTATCTATTGTTATTTCTTCTTCTTGATTCATAGATATTTTAACAAGTGTATTATTTTTTTATCTCTATGATATGGAAGTACCTCTAAATGTATCCACATAACTAATTTGTGATCACGCATTATGTGTATTAGATCAATAACTTTTATCTTGAAAATAGTATATCTTCTTTTATAATTGGTTATAATTGAATGAACCAAAATCTGTAGTGCTAAAAAGATTAAAAAAATATGGTTAATTCCCTTCCAATGTATTTTTTATGGTTAAACTAAATCTTTCTAGTAAATTAGTGGAAAAATATATATCATTTTGAGTACAATTAGAATGATAAATTAGTGATCTGATGCCACCATTGTATGGTGATTATGGACCAACCAACTCCTCATTAACTTCACATGGTCAAAATTTATCTTTCTCAATATTTAATTTTCGAAAAAAAATTCAATTACTTAAAGGATTCTATTTATTCATAATAAAAAAAATTAAGACCTTTTCAGAGTAATTTTGCTGAGGCAAAAATATTCCACTTAGAATATATTCAATTTTCAATCAAAGATAATACTTTGTTTCTCCCAAGCCTTTTATTTAAAATTCATTATTTATGTTTCTCATTGCTTCATTGATCTCTTATAGAGTTCTGATGATATTTAAATCATCAACATAAATAGTAACAATTTCATATTCATAAATTGTATTCTTAATAAAAATAAATGGTCATGTGGGGTTATCTATCTACCCTTCTTTAACAAAAATTCTTTAAAATGATTTTACCACATATTCCCATACGTTTTTAATCCATACAGGTATTTCAATAATTTTATTAAATATTTATATTTGGTTTTATATTTGAATTCATAATGTATTTTTAATTCTTTATGGATTCTCATTTATATACTAATATCAAGTGACGTATATAAATAATCTATAACAATATCCAAAAGATTCATATTATCCTTTTCAATATCAATAAGGCTAATTAGATATCGAAAAGTAATAGCATCCAAAATAGGACAATATGTATCCTCATAATATATTCCTATTCTTTGAGGAAAATTTATCTGATAAGAAAAGATCTGTAACATAAAATCTCATTTTTCTCATTACTCTTATCTATAAAAACCCATTTATATCAATAATATTCACATATTTTAGTGTGAACACGATTTTTCGAAAAACTCTTCTCTTATTAATTGAATTTAATATAAATTTCATTGAGTCTTTCTATTTATTCTAATTGGTTCATTTTTGGCATTCCATAATAGACCACAGTTCTGGGTCTTTATTTTCTATATCATGTGACATAGAATATGAAAATATTTCATCAATAATTTATACTTTACTTCAATTCCATATATTTCCTGTTGTGTAATAATAAATTTGGATTTCATTATTTTCAATAACTTAATGGTTTTCTATACCCTTTAAATTCCTTATATGATTATCATCATGTGTTTCTTTAACAACACTGAAATTGCATGTTTCTTCTAGAATACATGCCTCCATAATAGGATTTCCAATTATACTCATTCAATTTTTTTCTAAGGAAATATATCCTTAGATCCAATCAGACTTCCTTACTTCTAGAATCATTTTGAGATTTCTATAACATAATTATATAATTTTGTATTCGTGACATCAATTTTAGCCGCTATATTTTCAGATGATGCTTGTAATTTAGTAATTCCATTTGAATCAGTAAATCCATCCCACAATATATTTAATAGTTCTTGAAAATATAAAAGCTTTTCAAATTCAATCTCACATATCTGGTTGGGAGGATCAAGAAAAGATAATTTTTTCACATTCCATGAAATCTCTTTCCTTTGTTTCTTTTCTCCCTTAATGCTAGAAACACTTCTTCATTGAAGTGAAAGTCATCAAAATGTGTTGTAAATACATCACTGATTTTTTGTTCAAGATATCTGATGATGGATGAGGATTCATATCCTATATATATTTCTAAAATATTTTCAGGATCCATATTTGTATTTTGTGAGGGATAAATAGGTACATATACTACACAAATAAATATTCATAAGTGGGATATGTCAGGCTCTTTTACAAAAACCAATGGAGTGGAGGGTTCATATGATGTGCACTCGGTCTAATGAAAATTAATGTCAAATCATGGAATATTTGAACACCTCATAGGAATCATGGAATCTTTTTTATCATTATTGATAGTCTACGAATAACATGGAGGTGTTTTATCAATGATTCAGCTAAACTATTTTTTGTGTGTGCATGGGCAATTGGATACTCCATTGTAATTCCGATTTGCATACAATAATCATTGATTCCTTGTGAGTAAAATTATACTACATTATCAAGACTTATTTTTAAAGAAATACAATGGGAATTGTTCTCTCAATTTAATTATTTGATAAAAAAATCATGAAAATGCTACATTTGTTGTTGAGAGACAATAAACATGTGACTATCTTCTTGATATATAAATTAATATTATAAAAATTTAAAAGGAAAAAATTATGGATGAGTTGTTCCACATATATTTCCAAGAGTTATTTTAAGAAATAATAGTATTTCAGCCTAAATTTTATATTAAGATGCTCTCAAAATCAACTTTATAAGATAACAAGCCTCACATGGAATTTTTATTATTGGAGATATTCATTAGACCTTTATTGATTGTACATGAGAACATTAAATTATTTTTCACATAATTACATAACTAGGATATCCTAATCAGTCCTGAACCAAATTAATATTTTGTGGCCCATTATTTTCTACCATAACTTTTTCAATTAAACTTATATATGTAAAATGCAATAAAAATGATAATTCTGGTAGTTTTTCTAGTAAATGACTCTTATTTTATTTATTAATGGTAATGAACATGTACTTTTCATTTTCCTTAGATATAGTTTGAGTATCATACCCCTGTTTTTATATAGATTTGAAAATTAATAGGTGTATTTTGGACATTAGGGAATAAATTGAATATCTTATAAGAAAATTTAACCCATTAGGTAAAGAATAAATTTCTTTACCAGTTCCAACTTTTAGATATACAAGTCCTGGTACATTATTAAAAAAAAATTATTGGTTTAATATAAGGGGAAAAATATTCTTATGAATTGTGGGTGTTGTTCCATAATCTGGTATACAAATATATCTCCAATTTATGAAATCCATTTCCATACTTAAATTTAAATACAATAATATTATAACTAACACCTTTTGAAATTCAAAAAATAAACATCCAAAATATAAATCACACAGAACAAATCATTATATCATATATCATAACAATTATAATTTTTTTAAATTATTTACATCTATTGTCTCATCAAATTCACTAGTAAAATCAACCACTTTGAGGTATGTGAATTCATAATTTGATGGATCCTGATTCATAGTAAAATTTTACTTCTTTTATTTCCCTTTATACGATGTCTCAGAAAAGTGTGCTTCATCTTCTTTTTCATAATAGATTATTTATACATCTTATAAAGATACTCTGGGGTTCAAAAAAATCATGATAATTTTACTTTAGAACCATAATAATATGAGGAATCTTAATGATTCCTCATGGTATTGGATTTTATATTTCATTGATTTTGATATAGATTTTGAGAATTAAGGTGGTTATAACACCATCATCGATCACACTGACCACTAAAACGAATTCCACCAAGATAATCACTTCCACGACATCTTCAGTGATTATTTTTATGGAATATAGAATTGCCTTTATGGAATAATAATATTGAACCAGTAGTATGAGACTGGTGATATGAAATCAAAAGTTCATTGTTCTTATTTGCTACAAGTATTGATGATATGAGATTAAAATATTTGATATATCCACACAAGATATATTACTGTTGAATAGTGTTGTGAGATGCATGAAATCTCATATATTTCTTTTCAAACATAATTAAATATTTAATCATAATACCACAATTACTTAGTTATGACACAATTATATACATGAGATAATTTTAATAATTCATACATTTATAATCATGTAAGTTTAAATCATTCCATTCATCATAGGTTATTATAAGAACAACCTCTTTTTTTTATCATATTTCTCCTTCAAACTCTTCCAGAGCTTACATGGATATCTTTCTATGTTGTATTAAAATTTTCAACCCTCATCGAGATGTCTTATGAGGAATATCAATTCCTTTTGTTTATTTTGGAGGATTTTTGAATTATTTTCGTTAATTATTTCAATGGTATCAATTGAAATGAGATGAATTCCAACATCCATTATCCGTGGAAAGTAATTACTTCAGGTAATATCAAGAGTGTCAAATTAGATATTCATGATATTTGACATGATTTTAAATAAAAGTGAGAGGGGAAAAATTATTGTTATTCAAAATACGAATACAAAAATAATTTATATTGTCAGTTAAATAATTTAGAATGGTATTAAAACATTAAAATATGGATAATATTATCATTTAATATTATATAAATATATATCCCACCTAAATTAGTTAATATATCTTTCATGTGTTGGTTTGAAATAAATATATTAATATCTCACATTACTCATTTAAAACTTTCTTTTTTTGTATTGATTTATTAATTATTCCATCCAATCAAGCAATGGAAAATAAATAAATTAAAATCATATGAATAGGTGGAAACCAGACCATTATGGTGGTAATTAAATAAACCACATAAACATCTAATCTGGTGGTAAATAAATAAGGCTAAAAAAATATAATAAATAGTTTGAACCATCCAACGAGGTGGTGAAAAATAAAAATAAAAGCATACCTTTCTCCTCATTGAAAATATTGTTTGATAATGTGTTGTGAAAAAAATTAAATTGAGTGAAAGTTAAATACAGGAGAAAGGTGAGTAGAATTGAAGAATAATAATTTTATTAATGCTTTTGGTATCTCGCTTATATCAGTAGTACCTTTCCATGGGGTATTCACATCCATTTTATAGGCAGTACAATATGGTAGTTGTGGGTGGGCAGCCCACCATAATTGAAGAGTTGCAGTTACACCATCTAGTGGCTCCCTAACATGACTCTTATATATAAATAGATAGTTTCTCTAGTATAATGTTTAAATATCATTCCATGGAGTGAATGTGAATAATAAAATCCTGTATTAGGAAAGGGATGATGTTTTTATGAATATTTTAATATCAACTAGTATAACTATAAATATTAGAGTTATGGTTTATCTAAAGACTCGTAATTTCCATTTAATATTTTTTAATTAAATGGGAATTTTATGAGTCCTCAAAAATTCACAGTGCGTGATTCTGAGGCCCGAAGTCCCCGAAATGAAATTCGGAACTTTTTTTCAGGAAGGTTCAGTAAACGTGTGAGTGGGTTTTTGTAACTTTTGAACCGGTGCTCAGAATTGAAATCTGAGGACATCGTTGAACTCGTAGTGCCATTATTCTCTTAAGGAGACTTTCACCTCAACAGCAGTTGGTCAAGGGTGAAAGTTAGTTTTTTGTGTTTTTTGTGAAATAATAAAATAAAATAAAAATGTTTAACATTTTTACTTGTCGAAACCTCCCATGTAGATGTTATAAAGGTGGGGACCAACTGAACTAAAACCTCCCACATGGGTTATGGTGGTGGGTACCATAAATTTGAATTCCTAAAGGTGGGGACCACCCAAACCCAAATAATGGGAGAAACCCTTAAACTCCCTCTTAAATATGGGGAAGCCTCTTGAGCTTCCCCCACTTTAATGGTCCCACCCCCTTTGATAAATTATACTAACTCATGAATTAATTAATTAAGACAATTTAAAATTATGCCAACAAACTAAATATATAACATATTCTCTTATATCTCCTATTTCATTTTTGGTGGGATTTTGGGAATGTATTTACCCAAGGAGAATGGGAGAGATTCTGGGAGGATAAATCTTCTCCAATGAAGAACTTCTTCCAGGAAGAATGCTTCTCTAAATGAAGAATGTTGATGTTCTGCAACATCTTCGACTCCTTTCTCATGACATCCTCCAACGGTGGACATCTTCATCAATGAATAACCACCTCCATTGAAGAGTGTTTCTCCGAAAAATGAACTCAAGATATGAGGATTGTTTCAGGCATGAAGAACGTTAACATCTTCGACTTCTCTCTCAAATCACAACAACAGACCTTTAAGGTTGGGGTTTAATTATGTGTGATCATCAATTCCCATGTTCATCCCTTCTAAACAATGAAAGAGGATCAACTCACTAACTAGTTGATCCGTGGATGATTTATTTTTATAGAATTGGGAATAATTATTTTAGGTGGTTGTAGGGTTGTTGTTTTAAATACCATCTTTACTCGTTCTTGATGTTCTTTGTGATTCAATATTTGTGAACCACTTGCTACCTCTCTAACGCGGAGGGTGCGGGACAAACGAACACGGCCCGACATCTCTGCAAACCCTTGTGTTTTTTTATGAAATCATTGTGATGAAGGAAGGTGGAAACCGGAGGCTGGTCGCACGATGAAGGAAAAGAAACCACTGGCACTCCTGACAGAATAGAATCGCGGCTTGTGTCACGGCAGCGAAGGGAGAATGACCAGACAAACCAACAAGAAACCACACCCCAATCCGAGAAAATGATCCTTGAAAACCGCTATAAATATCCCTAACTATCATAAAAAGGCATTAAAATCAACACCCAAGGAAACAAAAAACCTATATATACACACAACTGGTGAATATATAGAAAACATGGGAAGATGGAAATGTAGATCTAGATGAAACCACAAAGAACCACGAGAGGAGACTTTCATGATAAGAACGGCTTTCAATCCACCAAGAAACCCCTTCGATTTACCTCCAAAACAAGATAAGGAGCTTCCCCATCCTCTTAAAACTGGAACAACTGTGTGTGACATGAGTGGAAGGAAGAGTGAGGGAAAAATGTGAAATCTCGAGTGGTTTGAGACATAAAACCCCAAACATTAAGTGGCTTCATGGTTACCCCACACAGTTTGGAAAATTGTGCACCAAACATGAGGCTGCCACTGTCTCACCTAGGGACATCGCACAGCTTTCCCATATAGTTTGAAAAATCGTGCACCACCTAGGCAGAGCCCACTATTAAGGCTAATAACTTACAGACCGGGCCCTCTGGACTAAAAGGCTAATAACATACTGACCGGGCGTCCGATTGATGTACCGTCTATTGCGTTGAGACCCCTATGACATGGCGGACCTTTTGGATACTTCTTCATGGGACTTAGTGGTTGTTGGAGTATCGACCATTTGGATTGAGGAGAGGACCCTTCCGGAGCCAAGGGAGCTTAGTATTGGAACCCCGTAGAAGGCTCTAATGATGTACTGGGTATGTACTAAGATATTGTGTGGCCCTGACGATGTACTGGAGATGTACTAGGATCCTGTGTGGGTCTGATGATGTACTGACAATGTACTATGATCTTTTTTGTGTCTTAAGACGTACTGTAGATGTACTAGGATCATGTGTGGGTCTGGTGTTATACTAATGATGTACTAGGATCATGTGTGGGTCTGACGACTTACTGACAATGTACTAGGATCCTGTGTGGGTCTGATGATGTACTACGATCCTTCATGGGTATTCCTATTAATAGAGTAATATGAATTAGTAGTTACATCTAAAAATCTCTACTACTATACTTATGTTAAACCTGGTGTGAGATGAGTTCGTACCTATGTGGTTCTTTCCTTCGTGGTAACACCATGGTTGTATTCTTCTATGTGGCATACCTGTGTGTTACATACCTTCGTGGTATTCCTTTCTTTGTGTAATATTTGAGCTTTGGGCTTTTAGGTTGGACCATGTGTTTCCTCGTGATTGATATGGGTATACTTGATAACTTAGGTATATGTATGGGCATATACCTATGTAGGGTTGTCAGTTGACTTCATGCATTGTGGTTTATCCTTGGTGAATTTTGTGAGAAGATAAGGATCTTGGGGTCGCTACTTAATATCGGTATACTCACCCCTGAATGGCTATGCCCACACCTTGTTTTGTTTGGTGCAGATGATAGAGAGCACTGATCGAGGCAGATGGTACAAAGACTAGATGGGGCCCGGTGGTGGACCATACAACATGTTGGTACACCGAGGAGATAGGTAGGCGTGGGGTACTGAGGAGGCGATCTGTACCTACCCTTCAGGTTGGAACCTCGGAGGACAAATAAGTAGCTTCTTTCCTTTTTCTTCATTTGTATTTTTTTAGTTGTACATGTACCTTTACTGTTGGGCTTGTATTCCAGCCTCTTTTTACTTTCAACACTCTTTTTTCTATATATTTTACATGTGTTCGTATCTTGTTATGTTCTTGGTTGCGTGTGTTTATAGTTTATAAAGGAAATAGATTCCCGGTTTTTGGGAATACGCCTTTCGGTGATTGTCGCCAGCCCCTGGCCCATGGAAGGCAGGCTTGGGGTAGTCATGGCACGGGCCCCGGATGACGGGTCGTGAAAAATTTATTTTAGAGGAGTCAGTTCTACTGTAGAACATTGAACTCTGATATTTTATCTACAATAGTGTTAACTGTACTGAATATGGTTATCAGTTTAGGGAATCCATTATTGGTGTGGCGGCCGACGTATCTATACACCAGGACCCTAACTTCTGATTTCTGACTTAGTGCATGAAAGCACGGATTACATGTGTGTGTTTTCAAATTTTTTTTCTTTGTGATCTCTTTGACTCCACTCACTAGGTATAACTTATTGGCCGTGGTGCACTAGTTTCTTTTCAGGATGCCTCCATGCATACAGCCAGCTAGGGTTCCTTATATAGTACGTACTGATAGCCCACCGAGAAATGAGGCCTTTCTGCAGGGCTCTCTTCTAGCAGAGGCACTAGTGGTACCATTACCCATTGGGCCACCAATTCCACCTGCACCGGCAGAAGGGGGTGCACACTGCTTGAGCATTTTCCATGAGTTCTAGTGCTAGAGGCCACCCAGGTTTAGGGGAGAGACAGACCCACAGGCGGCTGAGGATATATTGGAGGTCGTAGTGAGAGTCTTCCGAATGGTAGGGACACTAGCTGATCTCATGGTGATCAATGGCACCTGTCTTCTATAGGAAGCAGTAGAAAGATGGTTTATCATGATGCTCCAAGTTCACAAAGAGGTGACACTTCACTAGGAAGACATAGAGATCCTATTCTAGGCAGAGTTTGTCCCAGGGACTCTTCGACAGTGCACATACATGAGCTTCTTCATATGCAGCATGAATATGGCTTAGTAATCAGTGAGGTTCACCGACCTCTCATGCTAGTCCACTGATATGGTATGGGACCCATTCTATAGGGACCAGAAGATTGAGAAGGGACTCAGGAAGGAGATCAGTTCTTCGATGATCTCACTCAACATCTCGGCGTAGGTTGGATTGTTAGAGAGAGCCCTCTTAGTAGAGAGTTTTCTTATTGAACGGTAACCAGAAATGAGACCCACCATCGGTCATCACGTAGCGGAGTCTTCTTTAGCTGGTAGCAGACATATGTCACAGAGGTCCAAGAGGACTAGACATACAGGTGGATGACCACAAGAATCCAGATCGCTTGTGTGGGGCACCAGAGATAAAACCAATCATGCGAGGAACATGCTGTGTTTCACATGCGGAGGGCAGGGTCACATGGCTCGTGACTGTCTGACCTGCAATATGGATGATCATAAAACGGTCGAGGGACCACCCTGCTAGGGAAAACGTTTCAGCCGAGGAGATCCACAGGGAGTAGGAGGACATGGCAGAAGAGCTGGTTTTTCATCTAACGGTGGGTGACGATTCGAGATGTTACCGCCACCACCACTGTGAGGTCCACCCCAACTACAAGGAGTAGGTGGACAGAGAGATCTTAGCTCCAGACAGCTGATTCCTATGATCATGGAGCAGTAGAGATTATTCGAGGTACGATCATTGTCTATTCCACTATAGCTGCAGTACTTATAGACAATGTTTCTATTCATTCTTTTATTGTCACTGCCCTTATTCAGATCTCAGAGGTTCTGATGGAGTCGTTTTCTTGATCCTTATGTCTAGAGACTCCTCTGAGAAGATATTCGACAATTTGACACTAGTTCCGATAGTGTGAGCATACTCTAGGAGGTGAGATATTCGGTTGGGATCTCCTAGTAGTGGAATAAAGGCCTTACATCTTCATCTTGTGTATGGACTAGTTATCTACAGTCCATTCTCAGATTGACTGTATTAGATGCAAAGTGTGGTATGTTTTCATGGATGAGACCAGTATTACCTTCACCAGTGAGAAGGGAGCCTTTTCAGTCCTATATGGACGCACCCAGAGGATGTTGTAGCCAATCACTCATCATTTGGATAGCCTTACCCTTAGAGCGGTTGATGTGGATAGTCTAAGATATCCTGTAGTGGTGGACCAGTATGCGGATGACTTCCCTGATGATGTCCTGGGTCTACCTCCCTATAGATAGGTGGACTTTTTACATTGACTTGTACCCTGGGACGTCACTAATATCTACACTAGCATATCGTATGGCTCTCCTGGAGCTTTGTGAGCTGTGGGTACAGCTGGAGGACTTACAAGGGAAGGGGTTCATCTGGCCCAGTGTTTCTCCTTGGGCAGCCCCATTTTTTGTTCTCCATGAAGGCAGATGGGTGCTTGAGACTCTTTGTTGACTATCAATTCCTGAACCAGGTGATCGTGAAGAACAAGTACCCACTCTTGAGGATTGATGACCAATTTGATCAGTAGAATGGAGAACAGTGGTTCTCGAAGATAGACCTCAGATCAGGCTATCACCAGCTCAGACTTAAAGATGAGGATGTGCAGAAGAAGAATTTTAGATGCCAGTACGACCATTATGAGGTTTTGGTCATGCTTTTCGGCATGACCAATGCTCCAACAATGTTCATGGGACTCATGTATAGAATCTTCCAGCCATACCTTGATCTCCTTGTAGTAGTCTTCATCGACGATATTCTGATCTACTCGACTTCTGAGGAGGATCATGCCTATCATTTGTAGATAGTTCTGGGCACTCTCTAAGGGAACCATCTTTATGGTATGCTCACGAAGTGCCAGTTCTAGATCCAAGAGGTTCCCTTTCTGGTACATGTCATCTTAGAGGCCAGAGTTTTAGTGGATCCATTGAAGATTGAGGTAGTACTTTCTTGGGAGCCACCCAAGAGTGTGATGGAGGTTCGGAGTTTTCTGGGTTTGGATATATACTACTGAAGATTTGTTCGAGATTTCTCCAGAGTTTCGGAACCTTTATCAGCATTGAAAAGAAGGGGAAACCCATTTTGTGGTCGGAGAAATGCCAACAGAGTTTTTATGAGCTAAGGTAAAGGATGACTAGTGCCCCCATCTTGAGGCTTCTAAAGGAGGGCGTTGGGTACGTAGTATATCGTGGCACATTCGGAATTGGACTCGGATGTGTCTTGATGTAGGAGCGAGCTATTATCGCTTGTGGTTCTCAATAGCTGATATAGAACGAGTAGAAGTATGCTACCAATGACATGGAGTTAGCAGTAGTGGTCTTCTTCTTGAAGATGTGGCAACATTACATGATGGGAGAGTGTTTTATAGTGTACTCTGATTAGAATAGTCTCAGGTATATCTTCTCTCAGAAGTACCTGAACCTGAGACAACGATGTTAGATTGAGTTCTTCTAGGACTATGACTTCGAGACAGTCTATACTCTTATGAAGGTAAACATTGTAGCGGATGCACTAAGTTGGAGATCTAGTATACAGCTACTTAGTGAGGCGACATAGCAATTGGCCTATTGGTAGATATCCTTCATGGATCAAGATAGATCATCTTTCCTTTAGTCTCTTACAGTAACTACCCCACTTCATTAGTGAGTCAGGGAGGAACAGTTCGGGGATGCTGACTGTGAGGCTCGACATTCTAGGATATCCACAGGACATGCACCTGATGGATTTTCTAAATCCCTATTCATAGGACGTACCATGGTACGAGTGTCACTTTGGAAGGAATTGTTGAGGGAGTTCCAAACATCCCCTCTAGTGGTAAATCCAAGAGTTGAGAAGATGTACCAGGATCTCCGACGACAGCATTGGTGGCTGGGAATGAAGAAAGAAGTAGTAGAATTTGTCTCTCAATGCCTCACTTGTCAGAAAGTGAAGGCAGAGCATTAGGTACTAGCAGGATTGGTTCAAACTTCATAGGTTGTAATGCCCTGCCCCTTATTACCCAGAGTCGGTGCATTATTTTAATACATTGGCATGATTACAAGGAATCAATTCCTGAAGGACCGATCAGTTTAGCAGCCTTGGAAAATATATTACATACATTAACATTGCATTAAAATTTGAAACATAAAACACAACATAGATAGTTTTTTTAGAACACCATTATTCGTTTTTCCTTAACCATGCATATCAATCATAATACACTTCTTAGAATCCTGGGAAAATGAAACAAAAGAAAGTGGTGATCTCAAAAGCTCAGTAAGGGTACACAATACAGTGGAAGATAACATAAATATTAAGCATAGTGAAAAATTGAGAACACATGCCCTTACCAATAATAAACATGATTACTTTTATTGCAGGGATACAAGCTAAATAAATAATTCCATAATAAAACATAATCATGGGTATTCTACTAGTTGAATGACCAAATGAACCATTAATATTATTTTCATAATGAGGGAATGTATAATGTCAGACATTCTGAAACATTTTTTCGAAGCCTCGGCCAAGACGTCTAAAAATTATTAAGGCCTCAGCCAAAACAATATATCAAAATTGGGAAAGGTCCTCAACCAATTCCACATATAGTTGTCTCATGAGACCTAGAGATGCATCGAGGAGCTATAGCGGGCTCCACCCGTCACTTACTAAGTCCAATACATTCCACCTATGAAAAGGTATAAACATATCATAAACATTCGTATAACAACTAGCATACAAAATGACAATACATTAACCATAAACCATGAATGGTATTAAAATAGAACATATACATTCAAACATATCAAAACTCATTCAGTACAATATGGAATATTTTATTATAATAAATCAACCTAAATCAAAAATAATATCTAGTAAAGGATGCTGACATAGTTGAAAATGATGAGTCAATTTTTTTTAGAGAAATATCCTTTTTGTAAAATCATTTAAAAGTCACACATTTATAAGGGAAGTAATTTAAAGGATATTTTTGAATAAAAGTGTCCCATAAAACATTGAATCATTTAAAAAGAATTATCATTTCAAAACATTCATGTCCATATAAATAAATCCTTAAAATAATATTTCAAACATAGACATTAATTAAAAAGATTCAGAAAGATAAATCATTATAACATTTAAAATTATGATCTTGATAAAGAGTGCCTTTCAAAAACCCTTAAAATATTCATTTTGAAATCATTTTTATGAAAAATGGAAATGGATGATAAAAAATTTTCCAGTAAATACTTACACATAAACAATCTCGAATAATAATGAGATTGAGGAATTAACCCTTACATTGAACATTCTTTTAGTTGAGTGCACGTTTAACCTTCTGTATGAAGATTATAGTATGTTATTATATTATACCAGAACAATATTAATATTTATGATATCATACATGATTCATTTATGACTTTATACTACCAATTTAATAATAATTTCCCTGTTAAATTAACATTTTAGGTAATAATCGCTTTCTTTATCATACGTGTTTTAACTTGTAACTATTGATTGAATCACATAGATCAAGATTTAAATATGACCAGAATATAAAACATTATTTATATATCATATATATTTAGAATATAAATATTTATAATATACATATATATGAAATGAAAAACACCGTTTATGGAGATGGTAGTCTGTACGTACGCATAAACGTTGTTTCTGTTTTCCTATCATATTGAACGGAACTAAGTGAATAAGATTTATGTAAGTATATATATATATAAATATATATATCTCCAGTAGAATTATTATTTCATATATTAAATATTTATTTTTAATATATATTTTTATAATCATCGATGAATGGTGAACGTGGAAATGAATCTCATCACATCATGGAGATGATAATCCGAACGTACACAAGAGAGACAATATCATTTCCTTAAAGGTGTGGAATTGGATGGTATATTAATTTTACAGAGACATTATCATGTTATTTTCATTATTTATATACATATTACTCATCATTATATTTATCCAAATAACATAGTGTTGAATAACAAATTACACCATAGTGTGGACACGGTAAGCCGTACGTATGCACGCATGGTGACATTATCATTCATAAGATGGATAGAATAATGAATAGAGTTGTTACATATTTATAATAACATCCTACTAAATATAAGATACTTGAGTTATTATTTTAGACTGGAAACAACAAAGCAAGTGTAAGTGGAAGAATAAGAGAACTTGAAAGAGGGTGGTGAAATCATTACCTCTTCTTCAGGTTCTTCCTTTTGATTTGATCAAAAGGGATCCTTAGGGTGGCTTTCTGACCAAAGGAAGGCCTCTAGGATGAATTTTTGATATTTGGGAGGATATTTGGGTAGGGTTTTGCAATCCAAATGGATTTTTAGGTGTGAATTTTAGAGAAGAGGAAGTTCCCTTTTATAAGAGGGGTGAGGGGCACCTTTGGAAAAACTTAAAATATTATTTTAAAATAAATTCATATTCGGTTTATAATGGCTCAAAAGTGACTTATTTAGAGGATAGGGTGGGTATGGGTCTAAATTCTCTCAACCAATAGGTTGTATATAAGTTTAGGTTACCATTTTTACCTTATCATTTAGATTTAACTCTAAGTTAAATAATTTAACTTTTACTGTGTCTTCTTGTATTGTTACACTATATGGTTAATAAACATACTATATACAGACAATACATCCCCAATTGGTTCATTAGTGTCATATATATTATTATATAAGTCTTTTGGAATAAAATTAGATTTTATGACGATTATATCATTTACTAATATAATATTTCTTTTAAAAACTATTTTTTGACAATTTTGACACCCTTTGGTATTTGTTTTATGATAAAATAATAACAGCGTGATTACTTCAAAATAAATACATTTAATCAATCCTAACATTTCATATTCACCTATAAAATTCTTGGATGTCATAGAGTCATAGAAATTATATTTATTTTAATATTTATAATATCATTTATTTGATTCATTCATTATTAAGGTAATTACTGCATCATCATTGTGTTATTAATAAAATAAATTATTTAATCTATAAAAATTATAAATAAAATACCATTATTTAAGAAATACTTTTATCTTTCTAATTAATATTTATAGTCGAATTTATCTTATGTATAACCCTATATTAAAAATGGTTTAGTTATTAAACATTGATTTTAACTCTTTTAACTCTTCTTTAAATAAAATAAACATAAATGTCTTAATTTAATCCAAGTTGACATAAATGGTCATATTTTAATCCTAAGGTTGTATTTTGGCAGAATTATACTTATCCAATAGAATTAGGACTTGTCTTACGGTAATAATAATATCATTTTTACCCTTAATTTCCCTATTTACTTTTTAACTGTGGTAAATAAAAGTAAAAAGTTACTATTCACCAAAAATTATTTTTATCTTATTAAACCACATTTTAGTCCTAGATATTAACCATGTCCCTTGGACTTTCCAAATTACACTCACAAAAATGGTAAAATTATGTTTTATGTGAATTCGTAAATTCTCCGAGGAGGTGAGTAAAAGATGGTGAAATGTTCAATAAAATTTTTATATATCTAAAATTATTATAAATTGAATTTAATGAATTAAATTGAAGTTATATAAGTATTATGTATCTATTTGGACCTAAAATAAATTTAAATTAAATAAATAATTATTTAAATAAAATTTCGGTTTTAAACTATAACTTAGTGTTTTTCACTATTCATCAAAAATTGAATGTTTTCAGAAAAATTCAAAAAATTCACCCTAATCTATTTTCAATATTCCAAATCAAAAAATGAAATCCATATTTCCAAATTTAAAACATATAAGTTTCATTTTTTAATTAAAAATTAATTCTTGTTGTTAAGACCAAAAGGCGTATTTTTAAGAAACAATATCTATCAAAAGATTGACACCTGTTTATGTCCAATCTCAAAGTGAAATTACTTAAAATGACCATCATTGGATTAAATGGTAAAAATATAATCTATTTTATACTTCAAAACCATTAAAATATATAATTTAACACTATAAATTATTTTGATTAAAAAAATTTGTTTTCAGTTAAAATATAGTATTTTATACTATTCACCCAAATAGGAAAGTTATCAGAAAAACACCAAAAATTTATTGAAACTAAATTATTATGTCCCAATTCTATAGAAGAAATTAATTTTGTTACATTTAAAATATAAAAGTTTCAAATATTGTATTTGAAAAGGGTACACCATTAAAAGGTGTTAAAAGTGCATTTTTTTGAAAAATACTTCTTTTATATAAAAAAATCAATTATTTCTTACATTATGTCTAAGAAAATCCTAATATGGATTCTAAAATTATAAGGATTATATATAGTTCAAAATTCTGTTAATACTATTCATAACCACTTTTAAAAAGCTAGTTTAGTAAGTTGTGGTGTGCTTGAACTCGGTGTTGCGTGTAGAGAAAGTTATTGATTTTACTTTGAAAAAATAACGTACTATGAAATCTTGTGGTGTTACATTCTTCCCATATTTAATAAATTGTGTCCTCACAATTTGAAATTTTTTTCAAAAATTAAATGTTGAAAATATAAAATACCATTGTGGGAAAACCCACATTAGAAATTGGGTTAATAAAATATAGTATTAATAAGAGGAAAAGGGGAATGAAAAATGTCACCACAAAATTATGGTCTCGATTAGGAGAACATTGGTGGAAATTAGATTCACACAATTGTTGGAAAAACGTAAATATTTATAGCGATTGATTGAGGTTATCAATCACAAACAATTGTATAATTGTGGGCCTCAAAACCACCAATCTATGATGCTTTAAAATACCATCGGTTCAACAAAATGTAAGATATTAGCATAACACATTTTTGGTTTTAAGATGACTTAACTAAAGTTTATGAATTTATTTCTTCATAGAATAAGAGAAGAAGAAAATGTATACATTTCAAGTAGAATTCCATCCTTTAACTAATTTCTACCAGAAACTCATCTTTCACTCTAAAAGATAATAAAACATTAAAAAAATATTTTATTTATCCTATTCATATAGGGTTACAGAAAAATGAATTTATAATTCATCTACCATATCCTTTAAAAAATACACTATTCCTTCAAGGACATCACATGGGTCAGTGATAGGTGATACACCGTTTTCTCCCTTCGGTTGCGAGTTCAAGTCTCGACGCCTTTCCAGACACGATGGGATGCCGCCTAACCTCCTGGTTGTCCTTTTTTATGGCAATCCAAATATAACCTTAAAAATATTATCCAATTTCAAATTTAATCTATTCCAGCCTTTATAATTATTCAAAATACTTATATCCAAACTCTCAGTCTAAAATTTATAAGGAAGTTAAACATAATGAGGATCCTTTTTTCCAGGTAATAACATTTGAATGTCTTCATCATGTATTCATTTACAACACCGCAATATCCTGAATTACCAAAATCAACCATCTCTTTTTCCAAAAACACTACCTCATTATCAGGACCATATTAGGGATTACCTTTCCTTCAACCATGTATTTCCCAAAAAGTGTAGTTTTCTATTAAGTCACTTTTCCTTGAACCATATAATCTCAAATCCTCATTAAAATAGTACTGTAGTAAAATCCTTATTTATCTCGATAATTCATGTAACCATTATATTGTTGATACAACACTCAAATGAAATAACAACCTTAGAACACTGTTCATTCCTCTTTATCTGAGGTAGTATCAAAATTTGATTATAATCTAATAGCATCATTTGCGGTATACTCTTATGATTTGGACATTGGTTCGCATAGTGTCCCAACTCCTTGCAGTTGAGGCATTGTACATTTGAAACATTTTTCTTACCCTTGAAGTCACGTACATTGTGTCCTTTTTCTCCACACTTATAACACACTCCCATTCCCTTCAGGCAAGTTCCAGTGTGTTTCTTCCCATAGTTATCACATATGGGGAAATTATTCTTTTCCCTTTTCCCTTTATCCATCTTTCTCTCTTACATCCTTTTCTTCTCTTGCTTCCATTCAAAGTCATAGGACTCAGAGAATTATTTACTTGTCTTATTAACACATGATATTATTTCTTCATATGTTCTGAATACATGGGAGACTATTTCCCTTCTTAATGTTGGCTTAATACTTTGAAAGATATGATCCTTCTTACTCTTTGGATCATATGTATTAGTGGAGTTCACATTCCTTCTACTGGGTGCCATTTCTATACAATGGCATACACTTGGTCAGTATATGAATTGTAATGAATAATTAAAAACATGTAAAATACCTAACATAAATTGAACAGTTTATGGATATAATACATAATAATAAAAAATGTTTTTCTTTGAGGAAGTATATACTCATAAACCCATCATAATGGTATGTAAAGAAAATGTGAATTATCCTAATCATATCCCTCAGAAGTGTCATAACCAAGAGTGCATCAAGGCATGTTGTCATGCACCAGTTCCCATTCATGTTTAGCTCAAAGTGGTATTTTTGGGTTTTACCCCTAGGTACATCAGTGTCAGATCTACCTCTAACAGCTCGTATCCAGACAAGGATGTATTGCTCGGAAAACTCAAAAAAATCACTACAATAGAAAAATTCTAGGAAGATCTTCTATATTAATCCTAGAAGTCCATCTTAGGACTATGTGATCTAATCAGAGTTTATCTAAATCTAGTTTCCAAGGTTTGTACTAAACTTCCTCTATTACCAACTGTAACGCCCCGACCCCTGTTACCCTGAGTCGGTGCATTATTTTAATACATTAGCATGATTACAAGGAATCATTTCCCGAAGGACCAATCAGTTTAGCAGTCTTGGAAAATATATTACATAGATTAACAATACATTAAAATTTCAAACATATAACACAACATAAATATTTCTTTGAGAACGCCGTTATTCCATTTATCTTAACCCATCATATCAATCATAATACACTTCTTGGAATCTTGGGAAAATGAAACATAAAAAAGGGTTGAGCTAAAAATCTAAGTAAGGGTAAGCAATATAGCGGAAGATAACATAAATATTAAGCATGTTGAATAACTAAGAACACATGCCCTTTCGAATAATAAACATGATAACTTTTATGGTGGGAATACGAGATAAATATATAATGCCATAATAAAACATAATCAAGGGTATTATACTAGTCGAATGGCCACACAAACCATCAATATTATTTTCATAATTAGGGAATATATAATGCCAGTCATTCTGAAACATTTTGTCAATGCCTTGGCCAAGATGTCTAAAAATGATTAAGGCCTCGCACAAAACCATATATAAAAATTAGGAAAGGGCCTCAGCCAATTCCATGTCTAGTTGTCCCATGAGACCTACCGATGCATCGAGAAGATATAGAGGGATCCACCTGTAACTTACTAAGTCCAATACATTCCTTATATGAAAAGGTTTAAACATATCATAAACATTCGTATTAAAACTGGCATATGAAATGTCAATACATTAACCATAAACCATGAATGGTATAAAAATAGAACATCCAAAGTCGAACATATCAAAACTCATTCAATAAAATATGGAAGATTGTATTATAATAAATCAACCTCAATAAAAAATAATATCCAGTAAAGGATGTTGACATAGTTGAACATGATGAGTAAAACATTTTTAGAGAAATATCCTTTTTGTAAAATCATTTAAAAGCCAAACATTTATAGAGGAAGTAATTTAAAAGATATTTTTCAATCAAAGTGTCCCATGCCACTTTGAAACATTTGAAATGAATTATTATTTCAAAACATCCATGTCCATATAAATAAATTATTAAAATCATTTTTAAAACATGGACATTAATTAAAAATATTTAGAAAGATAAATATGTAAAATATTTAAAATTATGATATTGATAAAGAGTACCTTTAAAAATCCTTAAAATATTCATTTTGAAATCATTTTTATGAAAAATTGACATGGATGATAAAAATTTCCCACTGAATACTTACACATAAACAATCTCGGATAATAATAAGATTGAGGAATTAACCCTTACCTTGAACATTCCTTTAGTCAAGGGTATGTTTAACCTCCTTTATGAAGATCATAGTATGTTATTAAATTATACCAGAACTATAATAATATTTATGATATCATACATGATTCATTTATTACTTTATACTACCCATTTATTAATAATTTCCATGTTAAATTAACATTTCAGGTAATAATCGCAATCTATATCGTACTTGTTTTAACATGTCACTCTTGATTGAATCACTTAGATCAAGACTTAAATACTACAAGAATATAAAACATGACTTATATATCATATATATTTATAATATAAATATGTATAATATATATATATATATGAAATTAAAAACACCTTTTATGGAGACGGTAGTCCGTATGTACGCATAAACGTTGTTTCCGTTTTCCTATCATATTGAATGGAACTAAGTGAATAAGATATATGTAAGTACATATATATATATATAAATCTCCATTATAATTATAATTTTACATATTACATACTTATTATTAACATATATTTTTATAATCGTCGATGAATGGTGAATGTGGAAATGAATCTCATCGCGTCGTGGAGACGGTAATCCATATGTATGCACAAGCGACAATATCATTTCCTTAAAGGTGTGGAATTGGATGGTATATTTATTTTACAGAGACATTAGAATGTTATTTATATTATTTATATACATATTACTCACAATTATATCCATCCAAATAACATAGTGTTGAATAACAAATTACACCATGGTGTAGAGACGGTAAGTCGTACGTACGCACACATGGGGACATTATCATTCATAAGATGGATAGAATAATGAATATAGTTGTTCCATATTTATAATAATATCACATTATATATTAGATATTGGAGTTATTATTTTATAAGGGAAAAAATAAATAATGAGTAAGTGGAAGAATAAGATAACTTGAAAGAGGGTGGTGAAATCATTACCTCTTCTTCGGGTTCTTCCTTTTGATTTTATCAAAAGGGATCCTTAGGTTGGATTTATGACCAAATAAAGACCTATAGAATGAAGTTAGGATATTTGGGAGGATATTTGGGTAGGTTTTGTCCGAGCCAAATGGATTTGGAGGAGTGAATTTTCGAGAAGGGGAAGTGCACTTTTATAAGAGGGGTGAGGGGCACCTTTAAAAAAACTTAAATTGTTATTTTAAAATAAATTCATATTTAATTTATAATGGCTCCAAAGTGACTTATTTCGAGGCTAGGGTAGATATCGGTCTAAATACTATCAACCAGTAGGTTTTAGATAAGTTTAGGATACTATTTTAATGTTATCATTTAGATTTACCTCTAAGCTAAATAATTTAACTTTTACCGTGTCTTCTTGTATTGTTACACTATATAGTAAATAATCTTACTATATAGGGCCACTAGATCCCCAATAGGTTCATTAATGTCATATATATTATTATATAAGTCTTTTGGATGAACCAAAGATTTTTAGGACTATATATAAATTAATAATATAAGATTTGTTTAAAAAAATATTTTATGTCAATTTTGACACTCTTTGGTATTTGTTTTTTGATAAAATAATAAAAGCAGGATTACACCAAAAAAAATACATTGAGTCAATACTAACAAGTCATATTCACCAATAAAATTCGTGGATGTCATAAAAAATTTGAAATTATAATTTTTTTAATATTTATAATAGCATGTATTTGATTCATTCATTAATAAGGTAATTACTGCATCATCATTGTGTCCTTAATAAAATTAGTTATTTAATCTCTAAAAATTATAAATAAAATACCATTATGTAGGAAATCGTTTTATCTTCCTAATGAATATTTATATATTAATATATCTTATGTATAACCCTATATTAAAAATGGTTTAGTTATTAAACTTTGATTTTACTCTTTTATCTTTTCATTAAATAAAATAACTATAAATGTCTTTATTTATTCCAAGTGGACCTAAAGGTTCATATTTTATTCCTAAGGTTTTTTTGGGTCTAATAGTACTTATATAATTGAATTAGGACATGTATCTGGGTAATAATAATATCGTTTTACCCTTAATTACCATATTTACTTTTAACCGTGGTAAATAAAAGTAAAAAGTTACTATTCACCAAAAAATATTTTTATCTTATTGAACCAAATTTCAATCCTTGATATTAATCGTGTCTCTTAGATTTTTGAAATTCCACTCACAGAAGCGGTAAAATTATGTTTTATGTGAATTCACAAATTCTCCTAGGAGGTGGTTAAAAGACGATAAAAAGTTAAATAAAATTTTTATATATCTAAAATTATTATTAATTGACTCTAATGAATTACATTGAACTTATATAGATACTATGTATCTATTTTTACCTACTATAAATTTAAATTAAATAAATAATTATTTAAATAAATTTTCATTTTTAAACTATAACTCAGTGTTTTTCACTATTCATCAAAAATTGAATGTTTTCAGAAAAATACAAAAACTTCACCCTAAGCTAATTTCAATATTACGAATCCAAAAATAAAGTCCATTTTACCAAATTCCAAATATAGAAGTTTCATTTATTAATTTAAAATTAATTCTCGTTGTTATGACCAAAAGTTGTATTTTTAAGAAATAATATCTATCAAAAGATTGACACTTTTTTATGTCCAATCATGAAGTCAAATTACTTAAAATGACTAGAATTGGATTAAATGATAAAAAAATAATCTATTTCAACTTCTAAACCATTAAAATGTATCATTTAACACTATAAATTATTTGGACTAAAAAGTTTGTTTTATGTTGAAATATAGTATTTCTTACTATTCACCTAAATATGAATGTTATCAGAAAAACACCAAAATTTTATTAAAACTAAATTCATATATCCCAATTCTAAATAAGAATTTTATTTTTTCAAATTGAATATATCAAAGTTACAAATATTGGATTTAAAAAGGGTTCACCATTAAAAGGTGGTAAAAGTGCATTTTTTTAAAAATACTTTTTTTATCTGAAAAAAATAAATTAGTTCTTACATAATACCTAAGAAACTCATAATATGGATTCTAAAATTATAAGGATTGTATATAGTTCAAAATTCAGTTGATACTATTCTTAACCGCTTTTGAACAGCTAGTTTGGTAAGTTGTACTGCACCTGAACTCGGTGTTGCGTGTAGTGCAAGTTATTTAATTACTTTGAAAAAATAACGTACTATGAAATATAGGGAGGTTACAGAGGTCCTAGAGTGGAAGTGGGATGGGATATCCATGGACTTCGTGACATGACTTCCTCTTACATCCAGGGGTCGTGATTCAATCTGGTTGATCATCGACCGACTCACCAAGTCGGCCCACTTCCTACAAATCAGAGAGTAGGGTTTAGTAGAGAGCTTAGGATGCCTATATTTTTAAGAGATTTTTAAGCTCCATGGAGTACCCTCAATGATTGTCTCTGATTGTGATGCTCATTTTACTTCCCAACTATGGAAGGGGTTGCTGGAGGCTTTCGGGATGCAGCTTCATTTCAGCACCGCCATCCATCCTCAGATGGATGGTCAGCCTGAGTAGACCATTCATACCCTTGAGGACATGCTATGTGCTTTTGTCCTCGACTGCAATCACAGCTAGGATGATTACTTGATTTTGGTAGATTTTTCATACAACAACAGCTATCACTCCACCATGGAGATGGCACCTTTTGAGGCATTAGACGGTTGACCTTACAGATCACCTTTGTGCTGGACTAACCTTGGGGAGTTAGCACTCGTGGGACCAGAGATGGTACGGGCTACCACAGAGAAGGTGAAGATCAACCTGAATAGGATGAAGACTACATAGAGTAGGCAGAAGTTTTATGCAGATAGGAGACGGAGACCTCTGGAGTTCGAGGGTGGTGACCATGTCTTTCAACGGGTCTCACCTTGATGAGGTTTGTGGAGATTTGTTCAGGGTAGAAAGTTTTCTCCAAGGTTCATCAGACCCTTCTAGGTCCTCAGCAATGTTGTCACGGTAGCTTACCGCCTATCTCTTCCACCTCAGTTACACCGGGTGCACAACGTCTTCCATGTATCCTAGCTGAGGAGATACGTGCATGGCCCTTCTCACATCATCGACCACGGCAAGCTGGACTTTGACATTGGGACGATTTTACAGAGGTTCCAGTAGAGATTGAGGATCGACCAGAGTAGGTAATTTGTGGGTGGTCGATACCTCTAGTGTGTGTTTTCTAACACCATGGGAACCTCCAAGACAGCACATTGGAGCGAGAGGCTCAGATTCGTGCTTCATACCCCCACTTGATTTCCAAGTTTTGTGATGTTGCTTTCGGGGATGCGAAGCCCTGAGGTGGGAAGAATGTAAAGACGCAAAATTTCCATGTAATTGTTTTCATTAAATTGGAATTTTATGTGTCCGTGAAAATTGATGGCGCATGATTCTGATGCCTGGAGTGCCTGGAATGAAATTCTAAACTTTTTTCACGTATGTTTAGTAAACGTGCGAGCGGGTTTTCGTAACTTTTGAACTGATGCTCAGAATTGAAATCTGAGGACACTATTGAAATCGCAGCGCTGGTATTCACATAAGTAGACTTTCACCTCGACGGCAGTTGGTCAGGGTTGAATGTCAGTTTTCGTTTTTTTCATCAAAGAATAAAATAAAATAAAATTTTTTATCATTTTTTATTTGTTGAAACCTCCCATGTGGATGTTATAAAGGTGGGGACCACCTGAAATAAAACCTCCCTCATGGGTTATGGTGGTGGGGAACACGAATTGGAATTCTTAATGGTGGGGTCTACCCAAACCCTCATAATGGGAGAAACCCTTAAACTCCCTCTTAAATGTGGGGAAGCCTCTTAAACATCCCCCACTTTAATTGTTCCACCCCCTTTGATTAATTATACCAACTCATCAATTAATTTATTAAGCCAATTTAAAATTATGCCAACAAACTAAATAGATAACATAATCTATTATTTTGGATATTTTATTTTTGGTGGGATTGGGGGAATGTATTTGGCAAAAGAGAAGGGGATAGTTTTCGGGAGGATTACTCTTCTCCAACGAAGAACTTATTTCATAAAGAACGCTTCTCCAAATGAAGAATGTTGACGTTCTCCAACATCTTCGACTCCTTCCTAATGACATCCTCCAATGGTGGACATCTTCAACAATTTAGAACCACTTCCATTGAAGAGTGTTTATCCGATGAATGAGCTCGGGATCAGAGGCATGTGGTGGGAACGACGAACATCAACATCTTCAACTTCTCTCTCGCAACACAACTACAAACCTTCGAGGTAGGGATTTAATTATGTGTGATCATTGATTCCCATGTTCATCCCTTATAAACAAATAATGTGGATCAACACACTAAATAATTTATCCAGGGATGATTTCTTTTAGCGGAATTGGGAATAATTATTGCAGGTGGTTGTAGGGTTGTTGTTTTAAATACCTTCCTTACCCGATCTTGATGTTCTTCATGATTCAATATTTGTGAACCACTTGTTACCGCTCTAACGCGGAGAGCGTGGCCCAAAAAAACATGGCCCAACCTAGCCGAAAACCCTTTTAATTTTTTATGAAATCCTTGTGATGGAGGAAGATGGTAACCGGAGGTTGGTCGCATGACGAAGGCAAGAGCTTAACTATGCCACCCGATGGAAGAGAACTATGGATTGTGTTGCAGCGATGAAGGGAGGACGGCTGGCCGAACTAACAATAAACTACACCCCAATCTGGGAAAATGCTCCAGGAAAACCACTCTAAATATCCTTCCCTATCATAAACAAGCCTTAAAATCAATACCCTAGGCAACAAAAACCCTATATCTACAAACAACGGGTGAAGATCTAGAAAACTGGGGGAGAGGGAGATGTAGATCAAGAGGAAACCACAAAGAACAATTAGATGAGACTTTCCTGAGAAGAACCGCTTTCAGTCCACCAAGAAACCCCCTCGATTTTCCTCCATAACAAGCTATGGATCTTCCCCAACCTCTGAAAATCATAACTCCCACGTGAGCCATGAGTGGGAGGAATAATGAGGGGAAAATGGGAAATCTTGAGTGGCTTGGGACTTAAAAACCCAAAAATTAAGTGGCTTCATGGTTACCCCGCACGGTTTGGAAAACCATGCGCCAAATAAAGGGTTGCCACTATATCACCCAAAGAAATCGAATGGATTGCCCACACGGTCTAACAAACCGTGCGCCGCCCATGCAAAGCCCACTATCAACGCTAATAACTTACAGACCGCACCCTTGGGACTAAAATTCTAATAACTAATAGACCGAGGGTCTGATTGAGACAATTTCTATTGCGTTGAGACCCCTATTATTTGGCGGACCTTTAGAATACTTCTTCGTGGGACTTCATGGCAGTGGGAGTATCATCCAGTGGCTTGAGGAGTAGACCCTTCTGGAGATAAGTGAGATTACTATGGGAACCCTCTGGCTGGCACTGATGAAGTTATGGATATGTACTAGGATCCTCTTTGCATCTGAAAAAGTACTGGAGATATACTAGGATCCTGTGTGGGTTTGATTACATACTAACTATGTACTGGGATCATGTGTGGGTCTGACGACATACTGGAGATGTACTAGGATCATGTGTGGGTCTGACGACATACCGATGACGTACTAGGATCCTCTGTGGGTCTGACGATGTACTATGATCCTTCACGGGGCTGCCTCGTAATAGATTAAGATGATTTAGTGGTTACATCTAATCATCTCTACTATTGTACTTAAGTTATACCTTTTGTGAGTACAGTTCATACCTGTGTGGTACTTTCCTTTTTGGTAATACCTTGGTGGTATTCTTTTTTGTGGAATACATATGTCGTACTTACCTTTGTGGTATTCCTTCCTTTGAAAAATAATAGGGCTTTGGGCTTTTAGGTTGGACCTTTTGTTTCCTCAAGATTGATATGGGTTTACATGATGACTTTATTATATGTATTGGCATATACCTAAGTAGGTTTGTTGATTGACTTCATGCTTTTTGGTTTATCCTTTGTAGATTTTGTGAGACCATGAGGGTCTTGGGGTCCCTACTGAGAATAATTATATCCACCCGTGCATGGGCTATGCCCACACCTTGTTGTGTTTGGTGTAGACAACGGACAATGCTGATTGAGGCTAAGGGTACCATGACTAGACGGGTCCCGGATGTGGACCGTATAGCTTGTAAGTGCGTAGAGGACATAGGCAGACATAGAGTGTTGAGGAGGCAATCTATACCAACCCGTAAGGTAGGAACCTTGGAGGACGACCCAATAACATCTTTCATTTTTCTTCAGTTTTATTGCTTTTCTATTGTACTTGTACCTTTACTGTTGGGGTTTGTATTATGGCCCTTTTTTACATTCAGCACTCTTTTTTCTTTACAGTTGACATGTGTTCGTATATTGATGTGTTCTTGGTTGAATGTGTTTACAGGTTATAAAGACAATTCCTTCCCGATTTTAGGGAATATTCCTTTTAATGCTAGTTTCAATCCCCTGTCCTATTAAAGACAAGCTTGGGGTAGTCACAGCATGGGCCCCGGGGGACGGGTTGTGACAGTTTATGCAATAAATACACCAATTATCTAAAAAAATATTTATAAAAAATGAAATATTTTGTCCCTTTTATATAGTAGTGAAATAATATATTTACCATCATTTAAATTATTTTGTTTATCAATTTTAATGTTGATCTAGTTTTATAAATATCATTCATTAAATTGGGTATCATTTTTTTAGGTCCATTTGTAACAATTAAATTGTTTTGATAGCATAAAAAATAATTTTTACATTGATTTTAATGTGATTAATTATGTCAAGGAATACATTATAAAAGTTTAATTATATAAAAGTAACATAGAATAACATTTGGGGAATACATTCATTTTCAATTCTCAAAATGATGATATAATATCCAACCAACCATGACTGAGTACTTCACTGGTTTACAAATAATTGGATTTAACATGATAGATGGACCAACAAACCATAAGTTTCATCTAAAAAAATCGATTTGTTTCATATTCAATTCAACTAACTATGGTATATTATCCATCCTACCATGAATAAATAAATAATATTGAACATTTTTTATCAAATTCCTATCATAATAAATATTTCACCATATATGATTGATCTAAAATTTTAAAGGAAATGTATGATTGAACTTGATTTTTAAATAAATTCATAAGTGAGACTTGGAGTTTCAGAGATATAATATTCCAAAATTATTTAATGTTTAATTCCCCCTACGTGATAAAATGATAAAAAATAATTGATAAATACTTTATGATTAAGTATTAAATAATACAACATCCACACATTGTATTATTTTATTAATTTAATGAAAATATTTATATAACTGAATGGGGATACAAACCCTATCAGTTTGAAGTAAAAATATTTCAAGATGAATAAATGTTATTTCAATGCAATTATATATATATATATATTATAATCCAACTCTTTGTAGTGACTATTAAAATACATAATCAATGAATTTTGAGACAAATGTTTATAAACATTTGTTTTTTTGAAAAAAAAATAATTTTAATTACTCCAATAATAACATAAGATGTTGTGGATCTATTCAAGTGACATGATTGTACTCATATTTCCAAAATAATCACTATCTATCTCAAGACTATTATTAATTCATTATTTTTATTAAAACACATGAGTCTTCAACATGATATAGAGCTGGTCTTCTTAAAACATAGATTGAATCAAAATATCCATTAAATCATTGTGATGTTAAATTAATATAATAATATCTATACAATCTATGGGTTATATGTATTATAATTTACTTAGAATACATCATTAATTATAAAAGATGTTCTAGTGTATCCTTATAAATCTCTAGATAAATCTTCAGTAATATAAATTTAATCGTACATGATCTTAAAAAATTGATTACTACAAAGAAACTCCAAATAATTCGTATTTTAATCTTCTATAGATTCAAAATATTCTGACCTAGAATTATATAGGTTAAATTTAACCTTACACAACATAGTTTGTATCTAAAATTACATATTCCCCATAGGGATTAATCTATTACAGTATATATTTCAATCTGACCTATCTCAAAACCCATAATTTTAATCTAGTACAACAATAATTTAATCAAGCATATCTTAGTATATTCAATTTAATTTATATATATCCCTTCAAAAAACAATTTTTCTCTTACATAGAAAATAATTTGTGAGTTTCTTTTAAATCTGAAATTCACACCTCATGCATCGAACTCATCCCAACACTAAACATCATAAAACTTGTCCAGACACCTCCAAAAATTTTACATTATTCTTAGTCACCTCAAAGAAATAAATAATTAATTTTGGAGTATTTTAAAAAAACAAAATCATTTAAATTATTATTCAACAATATCCCATTTAGATTTATTATAAATACATTATATCTCATCTGTGTACCTTAATACTACTTTAAAAACAATTCACCTAAAATAACTCAACTAAAAATATGAATAACACATTTCAACCACTTATTGAAAATTAAACCATAGGTATATATGAAATGTAAGGTATCTACCTTTCCAAGGAAATAATCAATGAATAGTGAAGTCTAAGTATATAGGAGCTATATCATTGTAGAAATAAATAGTTATTAATTTAGACTTCCAAACTACCAATAAATTATTTTATAATGTGATACCATATTAAAAACTCATTCTCCTGAGTTATTCAAGAAAATTATTCCCGAAAATTCCTTCACACATCTCAATAAATAGCTTAAAAAGAATAAAATACAATGATATTTCCCCCCTTGTAAGTTACATCTCACCTTTATATAAAACATAATTAAATAAAAGGAGGAAACTCAAAAACATACATTAGTGTTGTTAGGTAATGGTTCATACTCCCATTTACTACCTCATTTTCTCAAATGTATTATTTTAAATGAGTTCTGTAAGAATATTAGTGATCTGGTAATTTAATGGAACATATTTCGGTGGAATAATTCCTTTGACCCCTTTATAATTCGATAAATGATACTTGATATCAATGTGTTTTTATCTTTAATGATGCATCAAATTTTTGGATATATTTGTACCACTTTCTTTATCATGTCAAATAATATGTGGATATCCATCAATAATATTCGTATCTTTAATTTGAGTGTTTATCTATATCATTTGTGTAGATACCTATAATATAGCCACATATTCATCTTCACATGAACAGAATGTAGATGGTGATTTATTACTTTAAATTCATTAAATATATATTCCACCAACAAAGAATATTCCACCTAATATTGATTTTTTATCACCAACATGTCCATCCCAATCCGCATTTGTAAATCTCATTGAATATAGATCACATTTCCTCTTATACAATAGGCCATGATTGGATGTATTTGGGATATATATCTCTATTATCTTACCTATATTGTTATTTAATTCATTTGTTTTATATTGATACCTAGAAAATATTGTACCTAAAGAAACATTGTCTATATTTGATACAATCAAGTATAAAAGGTAACCACTCAATAATCTAAATTCATTCTCATTGATAAGAATTCCATTCTCATATTAACTCTAATTTTTACCTACATTAAGTGGTGTGTAAACTCCTCTATATTTTTCCATCCCAAAACATATGAATAAATACTTCTAAAATATTTAACTAGAAATGAAAATATAACTAATGACTAGGGTAATTCTTAAACAAAAAAATAATTTCATCTTTCTATGAAAGGAAAACTGAAATTTATTCTTCATTTTTTTGGAACATTCATCACAATATTTCTCCAAATTACATTCAAAGTTAACATAATAAATATAAATATTCATAATGATTGAATGAGTGTTAGTATTATTTTTATATATATTTATATCAATAATTCATTTCTTGAATTCATTTCTTCTTAATTATTCATTTATATCAAAATACGAGGAACTTGGGGATTATTTAAACCCATAAACAGCCTTATTTAGTTTTTATAATTTTCTCAAACTGTACCAATCATAAAACACTTCGATTAATCCACATATACTAATTTATTTATATCATTATTTTGAAATGTAGACATTACGTCCATTTTAAATATAGTATGGTTTTTTAATTCATAATGGTAAAAAATGATTGTTTCAATCCTATATATAGGGTTAAATGTTTCATTAAAATTATCATCTTCATTTTTAGAGAACCCTTTACACACAATTATATATAATTTTATGAACTATTCAACTTTCTCATTTATATTTTTCCTGAAACCCTATTATATTTTAATAATGTTATTTTCTTTGAGGATTATCAAAATATCCCATATCTCATTTTTTTCATTCTCATTTAATTCTTAGTTTATTTCATCAAGTTTTTCCTTATGCTCAAATTATTTTTCAATACATTGGGAATAAAAAAATTTACAACCATTTTGTGAAAATATATTTTTATTTTTTATCCTAGTTTTATCCACTTGGTTTCAATACCAAATAATATCCCAAACATCAATATGTTTTTTCATTATTTTTTATTTTAGAGGTCTTTAGAGATTTTCTATCATCTCTAAACAAAGAAGAATCATTGCCTCTATCATGAATATATGTATTTTCATTATTATTTTTGATCAGTTAAAAATTTAAATATCATCCTCATCATCCACTGTGACTAAATATTTTATATCCACTTCATTATTAATGAATATCACCGCATAATAGTTCGTTATATTCTTAGTTTTTCTCTTTCCTATAATAGTTTTCGTTTAGTGTATAACCAATAGATATTCTATCTTCATCCTTCTCATAAAAATTTTAACCACTTATTATATTATTATTTATAAAATATTGAATTATAAACACTCCAAATTGTTCAAAATTTGGATCCATTTTTAACTGCATTTCATTAGGAATTGTATTTATATTTTTTCTCAACCCCCATCTTTTTTAATGATTCTAGTAGTGGTGATAGTTTGTAACTAGAAATATCATGAAGTATCATTATTAGTAATCATGCTTCATTCCATATCAATAAGGATCATGTTATTAATTTCAACCACATTAATTTTTTATAAGTGTTTGTTGAACTGAAACAATATCTTATACCATTTTTATCAAGATATTCTAAATTCAATTTATTGACACACTCACTTCCATTATATGGTCTCAATCTCATAAAAATCCTATTTTATTTTAAAATCAAATCATTAATATTTTATACATGATAAAATATTTATATTTTAGAAACATAAATATAATTCATGTCATTATAGTGGAATCATTAGAGAATTTTTCAAGTAAATATATCTGCTTATTTAATTTTAGTCATGGGTCAACAAATATCTGATCAAGCCAACTCCAGTGGTCTTCTAGTTTGGATCTCAAATCCCATTTGAATTTTATTCATCATTTTACCTTCTTCACATGGTTCAAAATTAGTGGAAGAGTCATATTTCAAAATAATAAAATTAATCATGTCCTCTAATCTATTCAATTTTTTCACACTCGTCTGGCCAATATGATAAAGTCTTCAATGAAACAAATTTGTCTGATATTGCATACCATATTTTAACTTGTTTTTGGATTCTCTAAAATGAAATATGATACCTTTTAATCTCAACCCTATTTTTATCACAAATATATATTTTAATCACATCACTAAATAACCATAATTTTGAAAAATAACCTCATTTTCAACATCCCAATGTTGTCAACCACTTTATAGATTATTCTTTAGTCCATCAATTAATATAACATTATTTGGGTTTATCTGATTTTTCTTAATTTTATCAACTAAAACACCTTGGATTTTTAATTATATATCATTTCTAAAAATTTCATATCTTCTTTCATATATTTCAAAAAAATTCAAAATATCTTAAAACCCTATCATGTGAGAAGGGAAATTTTTTTCCATAATACATGGTATCTTATATTTTCAAGCCTTAATTAAAACATCAAACAAATTTTCCTATTCTTTGAAATGATTATTATATAGAATAATTTCATGTTTAAAAAATTACAGAGATATTATGAAATAAATACCCTCATTTGAGATGTCTATTTTTTATCCTAACTTCCATAATCATCTTGAAAAATCTCAATAAAAATACAGTTCAATATTATTCTTAATCTCTTGTAACTAATAATTAGTTCTCATATGATACTATTTCCACCCTTGATTCATTCTCCATTATTGTTTCTTGGTAGATAAATATTCCAATAGTAACTAAAATCATTTTGGCCAAACACACTACAAAACAATTTATATACTATAAAACTCCTTCTTTGAAAAAGAGTCAGTAGTTATATAGGTTTCTGTATAAAATCATTTTCCTACCACCATGGAGTTCATTTAATCCATAAACTATATGGATATATTATTTTGATACACTGTTCTTATATGTTGATTTCTATAGTGTTTTTATCCTTCCTTATGTTAGTATTATTTTCTTTTCCTATAGATTTTTTATCATATCTAAGTAGTTTTTTCTACTATATTCTTCTAAATAAATGATTTTCTTTTGAGGTGTTTCATCAGTTGATCATTCATCACAATTTTCATCATTTTTTATATTAAAAACATATATATTTTTTCTGTTAACACATATACGACTATTTAGTGACATTAAATGTTTCTCATTTTTATTAGATCATTCACCAACTACATTGAAAATCTTGTTATAATAATTTTTTAGGCAATTTATTTTCCTCCTAAATTAAAAAATTTATATTTCAAAAATATTAATTTATTTATACCTAATTATTATTATTATATTCATCACATCTTTGAAATTCCCTTTCTTATCATTTTTTAGTTTTATTTCGACCATTTCCTTGACTATATTTTATAATTCAATTTCATTTTTAATGAATTTATCATGATTTTCTTTATATATTAATTTTCATATCATAGTGTTATATATACTTTATGAACCTTTTTTTATTTACATTCCCATTTTGTAATCCTTAATTAATTCTCATTTTCTAGTATCAAACCCAATATTCATTTTTGATTCATCCTCTAATGGTTTACTTTATTCTCTTTGTTGAGCCTAGAGGTCCTTAAAAGAAGCTTATTTAAAAGTTTCCTCATCATTGGTGTAATAAATTCCTACTTCAAGAGATAGAAAATTATTTATAAATATCTTGGATGAGAATTTATTATTTAATTTTGATTCAGAATGATTTCCATTTAGAAAATATTTTTCACTATATAATGTCAAAGTACTTTCATTATCTTCATTTTTATTTCTGATATGTAGGAGATATCAAATAAAGAACTAATAAATTTTCCACAATAAAAACATTTAAAATGATGTTTCCATTTTTTCTAAAATTTAACTCTTCTAAAAATAATTGAAATCATGGGGATTCTTATTATATCCATCCACTCTCTTGTATATTATCAAAAATAAGCTCATTTTTATATTTAGTAGCTTGAATGTTTTCACGGAAATATTTTCTCCATGAATTTTCTTTTGATGGAATTTCATCTTCTCATTTCACAATTAATGAGAGTATTTTTAAAATTTATCTATAGTGAAGTCATAATGATATTTATATTAATGTTATGATATATTTTCATCAAAAATTACTGGTAAAATTTTCATGAGTTTCTTTACCATGTTAGAGTATTCAAGAGTTCCTTGATATCATCTGATGATGTTTAAAATCACATTAAATCATGTAATTAATCCATAAATAAATTAATATTCATGAATTATAAAAACTTAAATTCATTATTTATACATTTTTATATTTTCCTCATTCACCCTCTTATTTCTTCATAAATACTATAATGTTTTTGATAAGTATCAGAATTTTTATTTCATCTAGTGACTATTGTTACCGCGTTCTCTAATAACGAGAATAATAGAGAATTCCTTACATTCCCATCACTTCAATCATTTAGTCAACCAAATTGAGACTAGGAAGAAATATAATTTTATACTATGAAAACATTAATAAAAAAATCAATAAATTGATGTCTGAGTGACTGATGATAAGGAACAACTCCTTTCTTCTATTATTCAAATCCATTCCCATCAAATGCTTGAATACCTTTATGATTGACTGAGTTGTATTGATCCATGATTATCTAAATATATATTTATGAGATAAAACATTCCACTAATTCCAATTGATGGGATCACTTGGTATGTTATCTGTATAGGGATTTTTTTAATTAGTTTTTATATATTTTATCTCAAAACCTTAATTTCCCACCTATTTATTTAACACTGATATCTATAACTCCCCATGGAATAGAAAAAAAAGTGTATCCTAGAAAATATATTGGGGATTTTCACCTATAAGATAGATTAATATATCCTTGGTTAATGTTTATTTTTATCACATGCACACATGAATCCTATTTTATTATTAAGATGAATCTGCATGTAATTCTATATCCTTGAGTTTTTCCTGATTGTTGGTAGAAAAAATTAATTAATAATTAGTAACTTGTAACAACCAAAACATGAACTTCTATATATAGAATGATAAATAGTGTAGTTGGTCCTATATTAAATTTTCTATAAATAAGTCAATATTTGTTGGATGATGATGTAGTGATGCTTGGAAAAATTGTTAAATATTCTATTTATGGAGTTTAATTTCATGATCGTACAATTTTCTATGTTAAATATGACAATTTATGATTTGATCATAACTTCCAATACTTGTTTCATTGGTTAAATTTTGTTTACTAAAAATAAAGAAAAATAAATCTAGGAAATATTTTTTTCATGGGGTTGTTGAATTGATGGTGGCCGTGAAAAAATAGAAGACCATGTATGAATATTTTTTTGATCAATGTATAAGGAAATTATTATTGATGAAATCTTGTAATTTAATATTATACATAGAATATTTAAAATTATTTAAAATTTTCTTATATAAAAAATGAGGGGCCATCCAAGAGAGCCACATGGATTAACACAACCCCAAACATGTTGGAGGACAACAACCACATGGGGGAATTAGCCCATTGGCACCAGAACAACTGACCCCTATAGAAGGCCTTTATGGGCCTTATAAAGGCTGTCTAACGGAGGTGGGCAACTTCACAAGGGTGGTCGTGCGGTAAGTATGTGTATGGTAGAATACACCACACTCAATTATAACCACATAATGTGACTGATTGATTAATAAATCATGGCCCCATTGTATAGAGATGTCAATGTGGGAAAGCGCTACTATTGTACAATTTATCCATCATTAATGATGTTGTTAAAAGGTATTTTGTCTGATCTGTTTGATGAGATCCATTAGATCACTACTAAGAAATCACTTCCTAACTCAAGCTTCCTTGAGGTATTCCATTTTCCCAAAACTATCGTTGATCCTCCATAGATCTGTCCCAAACCTACTACAAAATTTTTGAGATTGAATTTTTGATGAGGTGAGGCAAAAAATCTCCATAAATGAAATATTATTATTTTATACAAGGAATCATTTGATGAAATTTATACTATCAGATAAAAAAACAAATTTTCATTATTCAGTTTGATCATCTTCTATAAATGGATTCATTCAATCTTATAAAATGAGGGGCATGAATGTTTTATCACACACATGAGAATACCTCACATAACAAAATTTTCCATGAAATTTAGTATAATAATAATTTTCAGTTACTCAAATATTCGGTATATTAAAAAATCATGGAATTTCTAATAATTTATATATTTTAATATAGCTATGTTGTGGCTTTAAATGGAGATGAGGTTGTATAAATATTCTATAAAAAGATATCCAATAAACCTTGAGAGTTTGGTTGAAAATAATTGATAAGGCTATCATTTCTATAGAAACAGATCACCTTGAAACAAATGTTCAAGAGGAGATTTTTTTTAATAGAAACTTATTGTGTGAAGGAGAATAATACCACTGGTATTTCAACTTGTGTCAAAAAAAATGAAAATATTTGTGATGAACAAAATTCTAAGAATCCATTTGAAGGTGTGTGATACCCCTATATGTTTACATCCCAGTTTCTGCATGATCATTGTGATGATAGGATTCGGTGATTATAGCCCATTGTTTTTAATGATTAATCCTTGAGTATTTCATGGTGAGGCTTGGGATATTCATGAAGTATTCATGCTTTGTGATAATACACTCTAATATCATCTTTCACTTTCATGAGGAAAGTTGATATGTCAATTGGGTTACACACAGACAGTGTGTGCATAACATTTTCAGGATTCATTTAATGAAAAGTGGAAAGTGTGTGTGTATAAAATGTTTTAATGAATAAAAATATGTGTGTATAGTGTGTTAAATACACACACTTACATGAACCATTTAAATGATACATAGAATAGACATGCATGTGCTAAAATGCATGCATGAAATGTAAGTGAGATTTTTCTTACATGAAAGAATAAGGTCAATGTGGCACATTCATGTTTACATGATTTTGTACACACCTTATGAATTACCTAAAAAATAATTGGGAATAACATAATAATTATGATTAAATATAAATCTTCTATATTGTTTGATTCCACACAATTCCTGCATTAAGTGTTATTAATTTTATAATTCAAGAACAAATGAATCGAGGATGTGAAAGATTATTATTACATAGAATAATAGTAAAGAATTTATTTCAATATCTTTCAAACATCCTAGTTTGTATATGTCTTCAAAATATGGAATAATGATACTGATAATAGTTGGAATGAGGAAATTGATCAAGTACAGGTGATTGTAGATATTTGAGAAGTACCATAAAACTGAAAAGGTGCTTGAACAGCTATATAGACAAATATGACATAGTAATCATTTATATGAAGATAAATAGATCATTTTTAAGTGTATTTGTCTTTGAATAATGGGTTAAGTCTCATAGTTGGAGTTGGGAGTAGGAGAAGTATCTTTTGTGATTGAGAAGTAGAAGTCGCTAGCACAGATTCCAGAGCAAGACAATGTGACTTCTGGTAACACTATGGGATGTAGTATAAAGAATATCTTATGTGGATTTAAGAGATATATATTGTTAATCTCTGTTAAAAATTGTAATTGATAATAATATTATATTATAGAATCCATGTTGGTGAGAATAACCACGATGAAGAGAATGAATTTTTGTCGAACATTTTAAATTGTTGTGTTTTATTCCTCTGTATCTACAACACCATTTTAGGTAAGTCTGAGAGTCAAAAAATATTTTATAGAGTCTTTAAATAGAAAATTAAGATTAATTATCAATAAAAAATATGTAAAAATTAAAAATGAATCACTAATTCACCTCCCCCTCCCAATGATCGCTCGCAGATCTGGGAACATCAATTGGTATCATAGAAAATGTCTAATCAAAAAGATTCAAAAGAATTATGAGGATGGGGAATATAAATTCTGAAAATTTAAGGGGTATTCAGATTTTCAATGGTTATAACTATCATGGATGAAAAAATAATATGATATGGTATCTCCTATCACTTGGGGTAAAAGTGAGAGAGGTAATTAATGTTGGATATCCACCCTACGTTGAGAATTCTCCTATGAAATTTGAATATAAGAGAAAATTTAGATATATTTCAAGGAAAAAATATAATAATGGTGGATATATTAGAAAATACTTACACTAAATCTATTGTTCTCCAAAATTCCAAGGAAATCTACGATAAAATGAAAATCAATTATGAAGGTGTTCTTAAAGTCAATTAAGATTAGCTGTAAATCTGGAGAACTAGATTTGATGATATTAAAATTGTAAATGATGAATTTTTTTCAGTACTTTACTGGATTAAATGATAATGATAGTAGAATCAGTGGTTTTGGTGATAATCCGGATGATTCAATCATTATGTATAAGATAATGAGAAACTTTCCATATATATTTGATTCAAAACAATCTATACTAAAATACTGAGAAGATAAATCGCAAGATAAACTCTATAACATTCTCCTGGAATATGAAATGGGAATAATGTCAGCTTTTAATAATATTGATAAGGATTATATGGACTTTAAATCGATGATAAAATTTAAAACAAGAGTTAAAGACAAACCAGAATCAAGTGACTCTAAGGATGAGGAAGAAGAACATGACTACAACTAAATGAGGGCCTTATTTACAAAGATGTATAATAGATACAAAAGATAAAAAAGGAAAGAATACAGTAATGATATTAAACTATCATGGGTTTGGACACTTTGCATATGAATGTCCAAAAAAATCCAATGTCACTGAATCGGATAAATAAGAACACCACTTCAAGAACATGTATACTAAATTAAAAAATAGTTACTGTGAAAGGAAAAAAAATAAGTAATCAGATAAAAATATAATAAATTTAGTGAGCATGAAAATTGATGGATCTTCATCCTTAATTAGTGGGGAAGAATATAACGACTTTCTATAAATTAGATGTGCTTTATAGAAAAAGTAAAATATCTAAATACACATTCAAAGGTGCATAATGTAAATATATAACTAACCTATAATGATACATTAATGATAATTTACAATCTAATATTGATAAGAAAACATGAAACATAATAAGTATAAAAGAAAACAGGTAAAGTAAAATAAAGAACATGTCAAGAAATAACATAAATGTCTTAATGAGATAAGTAAATATACAATGAAGGTAGCTAAGCTAGAAAAGAAACTAAAAAATTATGAAACAAATCACCAAGAACATGATATTTCAATAATTATGATACTTATTTCGTTGAATTAAAAAACACTGGTTGAAGATATATGAACATGATAAGATGGTAAATTACCTTGAATAAAAAAATGTTTAGAAAGAAGTAGAATTATATAAGACCCATTATTTGTGCCTTTCAAATAAAAGTGAGATGAATAAGATTTAATATGACATCAATAAAGTTGTTGAGCTTCAGGTTTAATCATCTATAACTTTTCAGAAGAAGGGAAAATATAAAATGTTGCTTCTATTTTTAATGAATCTTAATGTACACCTATTATTTCGGATAATACGGGCCTCAAAGACAAGACAAAATTTTGATGTAATAAATAAACATGTGATAAAATATCTTCTATAAAGGAATATGGGACCCATTACTTTATAAGGATTCCTCATAATCAGAGTCACCAATAATATATGAAAATATTGAATGAACAATCTTCAAATATAGTTATTATGTATATAAATGATTAATGTTTAATTTATACTTTTGGTTTTTGGGAGTGTTTTGTTATAATGAATATTTTTTCTGGTATAAAATTTCTCAACTAGGAATGAGGCATGAATCAAGGGGGGTCAATATTTAACAAATGATATCATTTTACCGAAAAGAGAGACCTAAGACCAAGACATTATCCAAACTATCAGCAAAGAGAAAATTTGAATTCTTGAAGGATGTTTGTGGAAGATGTGGTCCAGAAAATCACAATGTTGAGAAAATACGAGTTACCTCCCCATGTAAAATTTCACACATTGTAAATTTTAAGAGAAGAAAATTTGGGAAGGAAGTAAAAAATAACCAGTGTATTATTTTTGAAACTGAAAAAAATTGAGATGTTAAATAGAGAATGTTCAATTATCTATCCTGGTCAACTAGATAAGGCTAAACAAATAGGGAAATATCAGAAACCAATTGAGGAAAAAAATAAAGTGGTGATAGTTAAAGAATTAAAAGTTAATATGAAGACTTATAAATATGATGAATTTAAACTTACTTATGTTTGAAAGGAGAGAAAAAACTGGTAACGATATAATAAATGGTATGAAAATTATACCATCCTAAGAAGAAATCATGAATAAGAAGTGGAATTTAAAAAATAATGCATTTTATATTAAAAATAAAATTACATCCACATCAGAAGGGTCAACTGATGTGGAAATATTGATCACACCTTCTAAGGAATCTGAAATAAAGAAGATGTCCATCTTGATAGGAAGCACTCATTCTGATAGTTATTTCTGAGAAAAAAATAAGTCCCTCGTTATTCCCTTATATATCAATGTTTTTTGTAATAAAATATAGGGAATTGAAGGGTATGGATTCATCCCTTGAGGGGGATCATTATTGGGAAAATCTATTAAATATTCACATTATAGTGAATATGGAACTTGTAAAAAGCATTATAAGATTGGTATATTACATTATCCCATCACACTTTATCTCGTGTTCTTAATTGTATCAATCATATCAGTTAATGGGGAGTGCTAGGTAGATTAAACGATAAAAATAATGGGGGATATTTTAAGGACCCATCCTTAAAACATTACATAATCATGAATTAATTAAATAATTCACATTGAGGGTCTTTTCAAGATTAGTGTTTTATATAATTAGGCCATAACTATTGCATATTTACATAAAAATTACATGTAGACCAAACTACTCAGTATAAATTTTTTTCATAAAATAAAATCTCTTAAAAATAAACATGTCTAGTTCTAAGTTTTAGACAACATGAATTTTCCTTGATCCCATTCTCGACTCTATTCATCTTTATGTCATGTGGAAAAAATTTCAAAAACATGGGATGACCAAAAAAAGCACAGTAAGGGTCATAAATTAAGGAAAGAAAACAGTATCCCATAAATAAATACAAATCAATGAAACCATACTTTTCAATCATAACATACCGCATGAAACCATAATATTTATTAATAACACACAGAAATCATAAATAATAAAGGTAACTTGTGGCATCCATATCATACTTATATTTTAGTGATCATATCTATGTAGGTAGTTACGTTGGAATACCTCTCATTTTATATTCCCTAAAACTCTTAGGAGAAACATTAATTTATACCTTTGTCACATCACCCAATGCATTGGAGAGTTAGTCCGGGCTCACCCGCCCTAGTTTTATCACAGAACCAACTATATTTGTAAATAGTGCTTAAAAACAATAATATTGTAATAATATATAAAACAATCATAAAGTAAAGATAACATTTCAACATTGCAATCAAAATATATCATTTAAATATTTTGACATAATCAATGCTTTTGCAAACCATTTCAAAACCATTTAAAACATTTAATAAAGAGATTTTTGAAACAAAGTTTCCCATACCACTTTGTAGCTTTTAAAGGAATTAACTTTTTGAAACATTAATTTCAATATAAATAAATCCTCCAAACAATTTTTAAAACATGGACATTAATGAGAATTATTTAGAAGAATAAATCATTAAAACATTTAAAATGATATTTTTGTTAAAGAGTTTTTAAAAAAATGAGAGATGCTTGAATACAAAAAATTGAGGAATAGCATCAATAAAATCTTATAATATAATGAGAATAAAGGTATTTATGATATAATATAGAAAATTATTGTATATACACCCTATAAAAGTGAATTGGTGCATAACAACAATGAAGTCGCAATGGAATGTAAATTGAGACGAAAACACTTATAAAGACAGTATCCTTAAATTAAATATAAATCAATGACATAATTATGTGTGAAAAATATAAATACACTAAATATAGGTGAATATTATGTGTAAAAAAATAATAGGTTATTCAAACATATTCGTAGCATGACATAATCCAGAAGTAGAAGTTTAACCCAGAGAATGGAAATTGGGTGAAGAAGTTACCTTACCAAAATTCGACAGCCAAATGACGTCACATTAAAATTCAGAATATGTGTTGATGAGATAGAAAATTGTATATAATCACATGGAAATAAAATTTATAGCAATAAGGATATATAAGAACTTATCCTGACATAATAAGATGTAAATTAAATGACATAACAAAAAATAAGTCTTTAAAAAAGAAGGGGTAAAAGCTTTCCTTACTGATTTTGTAACTTACGAAACATACACCCCATGAAATAAGGATCGTACAATGAAGATGTAAATACCCATAAATTGAATTATATTACAAATATAATACAATCATGGTCAGTACATACACCACACAAAAGGAAATAGTGGAAAATATAGCATGAATATCATGGGAATAAAAAGTTTGATGAAAACCCATTACCACATTGTAATTAATCAATTCGTATGAACAAAATTTAATAAACACCAAATGAATCACAAAATAAAATCAATATAAATATAATAATTCCAATATATATCAAATTTCAGTGCACAATACACCACATCCAATAAATAAGTGGTGAACAAGGGAAATCTCACAAAATTAAAAGTGAGATAAGAAACCCCTTATATCATGTCTGACTTGACCCATTCATTATTTAATCTCATGAATAATAATCTAAAGTTAATTTATACTAGCTTAAGAATCATTTTCAAGTTTATTATTACTTTCATATCACTTATTACAATTTTATAAACATTATTCAATCATTTAAGTTAATAATGGTCGTTTTGTCGATATTTGGTACTTGAGTAAAAAATGAACTTATAATTACAAGTTGTTCATGTGTTCAAAATTCTATTATATACATAATTATATTCATTATTTATATATTGTATATATCATATATATCTAGTATATTTATGTATTTAAAATATTACATAACATTTGGAGATAAGATATTAAATGCACCGTTCATGGAGAAAGTAAGTAGTACGTATGTATGAACGCTACTTTCATTTCTATTTTATATTTAATGGAATGAAAATATAATAATTAATATGTATATTATAATTAAATTATAAAATAATATGATATATATTTTACATAACTTAATTATTTACATCCTTTATAAGTTCCATGTATGTAATGAACGAATCATATCTTCTTGAGGGGGAGGTAGTCCACACTTCCTCAAATGAAATTATCGTATTTACACATATTGGAAAGAATAAAGGTGTGTTTGTAAATAAAAATTATAGAAGCATAGATAAAACATTAACATAATATATTTTGTATATAAATTCATTTCCATCATAATGTCCCCCATGAGAGGTGGTAGGAGAAGATTTAACAATCATCATTTTGTGAGGTAGTAGTTCGTCGTCCATAGAAACAGTATCTTCTTTACCCCTTAGATGGAGGTGTGTGTATGTGTAGTTATAATCATTCTCATAAAAACAATCTATAATATTTAGGATACAGTTTTTGTTATAAAATAAAATAATAGAAACAATTTATGTGGTTGGAGATGTAAAATAAATCAAAAGAACTTAAGAGAAAAAGTTACCATAAAATCGGATATCTCCATTTGGTTTGAACCAAAAGGTTTAAATGAATTGACTTCTACCTAGATGAAGGCTTATAAGAGGAGGATAGTGACTTAAGAAGATTAATTGGGTAGAGGTTTGATGATCCAATGGGCTTGAGAATTGTGAGGAATGGGTTAAAAGTGAGGGCTTTTATAAGAGGGAGGAGAGGCTCTATAGGAAAGCATAAAAATATTATTTTATTATTAAATGATTTTGTGTTTATAAACGTCTAAAACACATAAAAGTTGAGTATAAGATGACTCATATTCGAATTAAAATCATACAATAATAATTGTACTGGTTTTGTATATTTTTTTAATATTTATAATCTTATTTATTTAAATCATTCATTAATGGGCTAAACACTACATCATTATTGGGATATAAATAATTTTATTTATTTATGTCTAAAAATTATAAAAAAATACCATGATGTAGGAAATAATTTTACATTTCAAATTAATATTTATAACCAAATATATAACTTATATAACCCCATGTAAAAAGATATTTAGTAAAAGATATATGTTTATGTCATTTTTGTCTGTACTTAAAATAAATTAATATAGTGACATTATCAATCTTAAGTAGATTCATGGGGTTCGAAAATCGACCCAAGGGTTCCCATGGTCGGACATTTATTAACAAATAGTATTAGGACACACGTTAGCATAATTTTATATTATTATAATAATACTTTGTTACCCTTATTTACTAGATTTACCCATTAACCCTGGTAAATAAAAGTTTTTCTGAAGTAAATATTCAAATTTTCTAAAAATAAAAGTTAACTATTTACACAATTTGGATCTACTAATTCCAAATATGGAATAAATTTTTAAAAATTCATATCAAATATTTGGTAGAAATTAATATTAAATTAATTCCCACAGTCAAAAGAGAAAACTTGTTTTTAAGAAATAATAACTATGAAAAGATTGACACTTATTTATGTCCAATTTCAAAGTGAAATTACTTCCAATGACCTAAATTGTATTAAATGTTAATTAAATAATCTACTTAATCTTTAAAACCAATTAAAAAAATAATCTAACCATATAAATAAATGATATTAAATGGATGTTTTGAATTAAAATATAGTTTTTTCACTATTGATAAAAAATGATTTTTATCATAAAAATATCAAAAATTTACCCAAAGTAAATTTTGATGTCCCGATTCTAAAAAAGATGTTTATTATTTCAAATATAACATATAAAAGTGACCAAAACTAGATTTAAATATGGTTCCCCATCAAAAGTCTGTAAATCGATCTTTTAATGAATATTAGAGTATTTATGCTTAAAATTGGATTCTCTCATATTTTATTCCACAAAAATTTATTGGATAAATTTAAAAAAAATCATACACGTATTTAGTCATAATATGGATATTTTTGTCCATTATCTCCAACACAACATCTATGAATTAACTACAATTTAAAATAATAATATTATATTAATATTTTGTAGTATAACTCAAAATTGTTTTCAACGTAAGTTTTCAATGTGACTTGTTGTTGTGTATCAAGTATGACCTCAAACATAGCATCCAAATTAAGGTAAAATTAATATTTAATTCAAAAAAACTAAAAAATATGAAAAATATATATTCTTTATTTACCTGGGATGTTACATCTTTCCCCCATTTTGGGAATTACATCCTCCCAATTTTAAAATTGGGCTTAGAAACTTCATTGAAAGGTCCACATTAGAATAAGAGTAAATAAAAATGTCACATTAAAATAAATAAAGAGAAATACAAAGTTCACCTGAGATAGCCCATAATAGGATTCCATGGACGAAAACATGGATATGGAAGAGAAAAATACCGTCAATGATTGATGGAGATTAGTGGAAAACATGATTAGGAGAAAGTGAACCACCTGAAAATCACAAACTTGTGATGGGTTAAATGATCTTTGATTCCATAGTAGAAAAAGTTAACATAAAATGTTTTTGTTTTAAGTTACTTTTCATAATGTTGAGGAATTTATTTAAGAGTATTATTATGAAAATAAGGAAACATACTTACTTTTCATGTATACTTTCATCATTTACTGGATTTCTACCACAATCTCATATTTTCTCCCAATGATGATTATTCACGATGACTTGCTCACATTAAGAGCACTAAAATCAACTTATAGAGAATCATATAATCCACAAAAGATGAACTATATTTTTCCCATGTCTTTAGACATTAACCAAAAACAATATGGTTAGTACAATATTAGATAATACCCAAAAAGGATAATCTTTTACAAAAAGAAAAACTAATCTTAATCTACAAAAAATTTCAAACAATACCAAAAGTTCAACAAAGACCATTCAATAAAAAACTGTCCATAAAATTATTCAAAGTAATTCAAACTATGATTAAAACCCAAATCTTAGAAGGATTTAATCACATAGTCTTCCAAGATAAATCTTACCATTTATCTCCAAATAAAATCAGTTACTCTTAAAGTCTCATGTTGAAATTTAATTAACCTAATCACATATTCTCTATGATAGGTTAATAATTTCCATAAATAAACCAAATATTCATATGTCCACAATAAAACATAGATTCTTCCAAAATAAAATTTCAACCATTACTCCACAAATGGTATCCCACAATATTCTATTTCTATTAAGCATTTAATGTTTCCAAAAGACCAAACATCTTCTAAAATAACCATTATCACTTAATAACAAAATCATTTTTTTATATTAAGGATATCCATTTGATAAGACATAAGTTCCCAAAATAAACATATTCTTGATCCATAAAATAATTTATCTTAAAATTATAAGTCATACTAACTAGAGAATTCACATAGGATTCTGGTAATTGATGCTCCCTTGTCGCCCTTCGGTTGTGGGATTGATTCTTGCAGCTTTTCTAGATGTGATGGGTTTTCACCAATCATAACGGTTTTCCTTTTTATAAAACTCAGTAATAACCCAAACATATTTTAACCTCGAAGGTTTTCTTACACATTTAATTTTCATTCAAATACATTAAGACCTCAACATCTTATATATTGTTTTTTTTCCTCCATATCAGAAAATAAAACTATTCCCAATAGAAAAAACATCATACTTTGATCATGGTGTCCATATGGTTTTATCATCATCTTGCTCACATAGGTAGAAGTTCCATGCATTGAAACAATGATTTAGATATCCTTAAAAATATTTTTCTTCCTTCATCCAAATACACCTAGTACAAATTGGGTCATATGGGTGTTCGTAGAAAATAAGTTTTGGAAAATAATCATGTATGACATATAATTTCAAAAAATCTGATGAAACATGATTTTTATAAAATAGTCGGACCAAATTTGAGTTAAAAAATTAAATCAATGGTCCTTTTAAAATATCATAACTATGTTCTAAGAGAATATATTTTAGAAGAAAATATAAATAGTTTGTGCAAGGATCTCCTAATTTAGCACCTTTTTCAAAATCATAATATGCTTCAAAATCACGTGACAAGGTAAAATATTTTAAAATGCCCATATAATATTTACCTTTATTGAAAATATAAGAATATTTTGAAAATAGTATTTGATTATATACAACCCATGATCCATGATGATGTAAAGGTATAGTAGAGGTGTTTGATATCTCAAACAACTTCTTACAAGTGATGTTTATGCTAGAAAACCTTTCACAATCATCTAAACCTGGATTTTCAATAATTATTTCAAGAATGTCATTAGGAAGAGATAAGAATGTCATTTGAGATCCTCCTCCTTCCATTTGTAACCGATATTCCTTGATCTGAAAAATTTATAAAACAAGGATTTAACTAAAATAATAGACATAGGGACTAACCGTGTGTTTTACAAAAACTCTTGATGCCTAAATTTGTCTCAACCGACCTTTGATACCAACTATAAGGACCTGACCAAAAAACATTACATAATCTTTAATTAAATGAATAATTCACAATAAGGATATTTTCAGGTTTATATTTTTAGAGAATTATGCCACAACTATTAAATATCAAATTGAAAATTACATGTAGACACTACTACTCAGTATCCATTTTTTTCATAAAATAAAATCTCTTAAAATGAAACATTTCTAGTTCCATGTTTTAGATAGCCTGACATTTCCTTGATATCATCCTTGACCTTATTCATCATTAATTCATATGGAGAACATTTCAAAAACATAGGATGAGCATAAAAATATCAGTAAGGGTTGTAAAATAAGGAAATCAAAACATTGTCCAATTAATAAATAAAAATCAACGAAACCATACTTTTCAATTATAACATACCTCATGAAATCATACGATTTAGGAATAACATATAAAACTTATAAATCATAAAGGTAACTTGTGCTATCCATATCATACTTAAATTGTAGTTATAACAGCTACGCAGGGAGTTACGTTTGAGTACCCATCATAGTATATTCCGTAAATCTCTTAGGAGAAACATAATCGTTTACCTCTATCACATTACCCAATGCATTGGAGAGATATCTCGGGCTCACCCTCCCTAGGTTTATCACAGAACCACCTATATTTGTAAATAGCACTTAAGCACCATAATTTACTCATAACATATAAATCAATAATAAATTAAGGATTACATTTCCACATTGAAAAAACAATATATCATATAAATATTTTGAAACAATAAATGATTTATCAAACCATTTCAAAACCATTTAAAACATTTAATAAAGAGATTTTTGAATCGAAGTGTCCCATAACACTTTGTATATTTTAAATTAATTAACATTTTAAAACATTTATGTACATTTAAATAAATCCTTAAAAACATTTTTAAAATATGTACATTAATTATAATTATTTAGAATAATAAATCTTTAAAACATTTAAAATGATATTTTAGTTAAATAGTTTTTAACAAAATGAGAGACGCTTGAATACAAACAATTGAGGAATAACATCAATAAAAGCTTCTAATATCATGTGAATAATGGGATTCATGATATAATATTTCAAAGGAATGTATGTACACCATATAAATGTGAATTGGTTCTTAACAACAATGAAGTTTCAGTGGAATGTAAATTGAGATGATATCCCTTATAAAGATGGTATCCTTAGATTAAGGATAAATGAATGACATAATTATGTGTAAAAAATATAAATACACAAAATAAAAGTAGATATTAAGTTTAAAACAATTTATGGTTAGCCACACATATTCACATCATGACATAATCAAGAAGTAGAAGCTTAACCCAAAGAATTGAAATTAGGTGAAGAAGTTCCCTTACAAAAATTTGACAGCCTCACGGCGTCACTTTGAAATTAGGAAAATGAGTCGATGAAAGAGAAAAGGGTGTCTCATCACTTGGATAGAAAATTTATAGCAATAAGGATATAGAAGATCATATCCCAACATAATAAGAGGTAAATTAAAATACAAAACAAAAAAGATTTATTTTAAAAAGTGGAGGGTGAAAGGTTCCCTTACCGATTTGGTAACTTACGAAACATACACCTCATGAATGAAGGATCATAAAATGAGGATGTAAATACCCATAAATTGAACTATATTAAAAAAAATAATACAATCATGGGAAGTACATAAACCACAGAAAAGGAAATATGGAAAAATATAGCATGAATCTCATGGGAATAAAAAGTGATATAAAAACCTCTAACCACATTGTAATTAATCGAGTCGTATGAACAAAAGTTAATAACCACAAAATAAATCAAATAATACCATAAATATAAATATAATAATGATAATATATATCAAATGGTGGTATAAAATACACCACAATCAATAAATAAGTGTCGAATAATGGAAATCTCACGGAATTAAAAGTGAGATAAAAAATACCTTACCTCATGTCTGACTTGACCCGTTTGTTCTTTAATCTTATGAATAATAAGATAATGTTAATTTCAACATGATTAATAACATAATTTAAGTTTATTATTTATTTTATATAACTTATTGCTATGTTATAAACATTATTAAATAATTTAAGTTAATAATGGTTATTTTTTTGATATTTGGTAATTGAGTCAAAAATGAACATCTTGTAATTACAAGTTGTTCGTGTGGTCAAATTTCCATGATATCCAGAATTATATTCATTATTTAGATATCATATATATAATATATATTTAGTATTTTTATGTATTTATAATATTACATAACATTTGGAGATACAAAATGAAATGCACCGTTCATGGAGACCGTAAGCCATACGTACGCTTGAACGCTACTTCCATTTCTATTTCATATTTAGTGGAATGAAAACATAATGATACATAGATATATTATAATTATAGTATAATATCATAAGAAATATCTGTTACATAATTTCATTAACTCCATCCTTTATACTTTCCAAGTATGTCATGAAAAAATCATATCACCTTGAGGGGGCGGTAGTCCGCACTTCCTCAAATGATATTTTCATATTTACACATATTGGAAAGCATAAGGGTATGTTTGTAAATAAAAATTACAGAATTATAGAGAAAACATAAACATAATATATATCATATATAAATTTACTTTCATCATAACGGTCATCATGATAGGTGGTAGGAGAAGATTAAACAATCATCGTTTCGTGAGGCAGTAGTTTCCTGTCCAAAGAAACAGTATGTCCTTTACCCATTAGATTGAGGTGTATGTATGTGTAGTTATAATACTTCTCATAAAAAACTAGTATATTTAGTAAAATGTTTTTGTTATAAAATAAAGTAATAAATATTGTCTATGTGGCTGGAGAAGTAAAATAAAATAAAATAACTTAAGAGAAGACGTTTCCTTTAAATCAGGTATCTCCCTTTGGATTGAACAAAAAGGGTTACTGTAATTGCCTTCATCCTAGAAGAAGTCTTCTATGATGAGTATGGAGATTTAGGGAGCTTAATCTGGAAGAATTTTGACGAGCCAAGGGTCTTGAGAAGTGTGAGGAATGGGTTGGAAGTAAGGGTTTTTTATACGGGGGAGGAGGGGCTCTTTAGGAACGCTTGAAAATATTATTTTATTATATAATGATTTTCGGTTTATAAAGGTCCAAAACTCATTAAAGTAGAAGATAATTTGACTCGTGTTCTAAATAAAATCATCCGATAAGAATTGGACAGGTTTTTTGTGTTGTTTTAATCTTTAAAATCTTATTTATTTAAATCATTCATTAATGAGGTAAACACTGCATCATTATTGTGTCAGAAATAATTTTATTTATTTGATTTCTAAAAATTATAAAAAATACCATGATTTAGTAATTATTTTTATATTTTCAATTAATATTTATAGCCTAAGAGATAACTTATATAACCTCATGTAAAAATTTATTTACTAAAAGATATATGTTTGTGCCATTTTGTCTTCACTTTAAATAAATTAATATAAAGTGTCATTATCACTCTTAAGTGGCTCTATGAGGACCCTAAATTGACCCAAGGATGGCCATGGTCGAATATATATTAAAAAGTAGGATTATGACTCATTTTTTTGTAATTTTCTATTATTATAATAATATTGTTTTACCCTTATTTACCGGATTAACCTTTACCCATGGTAAATAAAATTTTTACTAAAGTAAATATTCATATTGTCTAAAAATAAAAGTTACATATTCACAAAATTTGGATCTCATGATTCCAAATATAGATTCCAATTTTTCTAATTAAAAATATATAATTGGAAGAAATTAATTTAATATTAATTCTTGTTAACAAAACAAAAATCATGTTCTTAAGAAATAATAACTATCAAAATATTGACACTTATTTATGTCCAATTTAAAGTGAAATTACTTACAAGAATGAAATTGGATTAAATGGTAAAAAAATTCTAATTAGACTTTAAAACCAATTAAAAATATAATCTAACCATATAAATAAATTATATTAAATGGTAGTTTTGAATTAAAATACAGTTTTAGTCACTGTTTATAAAAAATGAATTTTATCAGAAAAATACAAATAATTTACCCAAAGTAAATTTTGATGTCCCGATTCTAAAGAATAATTTTATTTTGTCAAATAGAACATATAAAATTAACCAAAACTATATTTAAGGAGGGTTCCATATCAAAAGGTGGTAAATCGAGCTTTTAATTAATATAAGAGTATTTATGCTTAAAATAAAATTATTTCTTTTTTAAGCCTCTAAAATTTATTGGATAAATATAAAAAAATTAAGAAACATATTTAATCATAATATGGATAGTTTTTTTCATTATTTCCAATAAAAAATCTATGAATTAACTACCATTTAAAATAATAATATTATATTAATATTTTTTAATATAACTCAACGTTGTGTGCAACGTATGATTTCAATGGAACCTATTGTAGAATATCAGGTATGCCATCGAAAATAGCATCCCCTTTGAGGTAAAATTAATATTTAATTCACATATTTTAATAAATCTAAAAAAGTTATATTCTTTATTTTCTGGGATGTTACAGATATATATTTTCACTTTAACATTCTAATGTGTTTATTTATGTATGTGAAGTATTTATAATTTCATTGATAAATTTTATTATCATTTAACCCTATAAGATAATAGAGAAATTATGATCATGATTTCACATGCCTGATATTTTATGGATTTCTTAGACACCCTTGGTTATATCTCTCTATTTATAACACCATGTTAGCCCACATAGACTTTAAATTGATTGGATAAAGTATATATTCTTGGATAACCACGTAATATCATTCCTCTCATATAAGTGTTTTGGAAATTTTCATATAAGGTGGATGATCATGATTTTTAGAGGAAATTTGATTTGAGAAGACCATGTTTACCCTTTTAATATTGATTTTCAATAAAGGGGAGAAGTCACCATATATTGAATTGAATAATGTGTTTTGATATTGAAAAAAAAATAAAAGGGGGAGATTGTTGAGCCCATATTTCATTTACTATCAATAAGTTAATATCTATTGGTGGATGAAGTGGTGATTATTGAATATTTGTTATCGATTCACATGATGGTATTGGATGTCATTATCATGAAATTTTCCATATTGAATCTAATGATTGTTGAAGTGATATTAGGTTCTATGAATTGTGTCATTATTTCCATTATTCTACAAAGAAATGAATAATAAGAAGTCTATGAAATATCTTTTATTCAACAAGGATGTTGAATTTATGGTGTACATGGAAAAAATAGAAGACCATCCATGAATATATTTATGTTCTATGCATGAGGAAATTATTATTGATGAAGTGTTTTAATTCCATATTATCCCTAGATTATTTATAAGTATTTTAATGTGCCTTATATTATAAATAAATGGAAAGACTTGTAATTCACATGGTCCATATAAACCCCAAACATGTGAGAGGACCTCAACCATGAGGGGGAATCATCCAACACAACCAAATGTTGGAAGAGCAATGGGCCCATGTATATGGGCTACATGGGCTATGTATAGGCTTGATAATGTACATGTGTCACATTTTAGGGGTGGAATTCATTAAATATTGTGGTTGGATTAGTACCTCATACTCTCTTGTGGCCACTTAATGGGTAATCTTGTTTAATAAATTATGGCCCAGACATATGGAGAAGTCAATGTGGTACATGAACTACTCGTGTACTTTTAATCCATCATTAAAGATATGGATAAAATGGGCCCCAACCAATCTGTTAAATGAGAGGCAATTGATCGCTACTAAGAGATCGTCCCCTCCTTCAGCTTCCTCAACGTATTTGTTTTTTCAAAAATCAGGTTGATCCTCCAAAAATCAATCCATAACCATATATGATCATTTTAAAAGAGAATTTTTGACAAGATAACTCCCCAAACCTACATGAAAAAAAAATCACCATCTTTTAGGCATGTGAACATTCAAACAAATTTATACTATTGGATGAAAAATAGAGTCGTAGTGGGCAGTTAGAGCTTCCACCATTTCTTAATGAATTTTATATTTTAGAATGAGGATCATGGGAGTATAATCACATGCACTTGAGAATCTCTCATGTAACAAAATCCTCCATGAAATTTTCCATAAGAATAACCTAGAGTTATTAATATATTCAGTATGTTAAAATACTATCACATGGATGATATTTTGAATATTTTAAGAGTGATATGAAATTTTATAAAATATAGATGAGTTTGTATAAATTGTATATTATAGGGGATCCACCGAGCCATGGAAGTTTTTATAAAAAAATTAAAAATCTATAATTTATAAATAAATAGAGCACTAAAATACATAGGTTCATTATGAGAGTTTTTATAGAATCTATTTGTTTTGTAAAGAAGAATTATACCATATCTATTTTTACTTTTTTTCTAACACACTTGAAGTATTCATGAACAACTATGTTTATAAAATTCATTCGATAGTGCATGATACCACTATTTCTTTCCTTCTTGGTTTTTGGGGATCATTGCGCTAACATTATCCATTGTTTATACCACACTATGTTCTATGGGTTACCATTGAGAATTTAGAGAGGGATCTTGGTACAATAATGAAGTCTTCATGGTTTGTTAAAAGACACTTTGATATTGCTTTGAACTTTCATTATGATTGATGATAACTCATATTGGTTACAAAGATAATGGTTTTCCATATTTTTTATATGATGTATTTGAAGAAAAGTGGAATGTTTGTGTTTATACAAGGTGTGCATGAAAAAACAAATGAGTGTATGTTGTGTTATATAAACGCCCTTTCCCAAACAATTTTAGTATATATTGAATATACTTTTATATGATAACATACATGCATGATATGTAAGTGTGGTGTGTGAAGATAGAACAAATATGGTGAACAAGGTGCATGCATTCTTACATGAAAATTTAAGAACCTTATGAATAACCTAAAATATAATTTATAAGAACATAATAATAAAGATCATAATTGAATGTGCTAGGGTTTTATATTCCTTGAAATTAATTCATGAAGTTCTCTTAATTAGATAATTCAAGCTTATGTTAATTGGGGTTGTTCAATATTATTCTTGTATAGAAAAATAATTTATATTTTCTGTGTATCTCTATCACACATCCAAGTGTGTTCTGATCTTCAGTCTAAGGGAGAATCATCCTGAGAATTGTTTCACTATAGTATGTATTCAAGTGTAGGTGATAATAGATATTTTAGAAAGCCCAAAAATATAAAAAGGTACATGAATAGGTATAGGGGAAAGTGTGGTCCAGATATAATATGGAGGAAGTTCATTATATATTTTTATAATGGATCATGCCTTGATGAATTTAGGAAGCCTCTTAGATAGAACTAGGTGGAAGATAAGTCTCTTTTGTGACTCAGGATAAGAATTATCTATATTTTTATTCTGTTGTAAGAAAGTTTATATTCTGATAACACTATGGGATGTAATATAAAGAACCTCCTGTGTGGATTTAGGATAGATACAATGTGACTCTGTATTTATCATTATAATTGATAACAAAATTATAGTGGATAATAAGTGTCTAGGAGAATAACCAACATGGCATGGAGTGCGAATTTATACTAAACCTTGAAAATCCCAATACTATGTGAATTTTTATATATAAGATTTATTCAAGGTATGTATGATTCACAAGAAGAGTATAATTTATTTTTAACCATCTATATAGGTTTAAGGGGAAAAAAGAAAAAAAGGTATTATTGATTCACCCCTCCCCCTTTCATTGATCTCACTCTAATATAAGCACTTCAACTGTAAGTTTGTGTCCTCAAGGGCAGAATATAAGTTATCTTATTCCTTCTCAATTATAAAATAATCATTGGATTTCAATTTCTATAAAAATTTCTTCTAATAATCATGGAATTATTATAAAAAAATTAATTCTATACCACCCCCTATATATTTAAGAAATTATCCCACCTCTACACTAAAAAATTATCAATAATTTCTTCAATATTTGGTTCTTAAAACTCATTAATATTATTTTAATATATTTTAATTTAATTCTTATATAGTATCGAACATAAACACTCTTATGATATCGTTTTCTTCCTCATTTTTAAATTCTCCCCAAAATCTACATATTCATAATCTATGTTGGATGGGATGTTTTTATGAACTATAATATCATTATAGTGAAACATATCTATTACATATTACGATTATGTAATTAGAATATATGAATAAGACATTTTGTGACATAGAATATTCATTTTTGGGGTCAAATATCTCATAATATTATACTACTATTGTATGATTTTCTTGTGGCATACCATTATAAAAAAACTACCATATAAAACTCACTAAATCTCAAATGGCGATGCAGATATCTCTTTAAAATTTTATTCTCCTAGTATTTCTATTACGATCACCATCCATGCCATGAACTCTTATACATTTATAGTTGAATTTATTGTGCATGATTATTCTCTATGCCACACATCACCTCTTCTAAGAACTAAACCTAAATTAAAATATCCCTTTATCAATATAATGTTTAAATCGCTAATTAAAAACCTCAATATCACCATGTTTTAGGTATTAAGATTCACCTAGAATATCATAGTTTTCATATGTTATGTTTGAGATTAGAATTGAAAATTATTAGATCAATATTCCATAACATATTTTGTATCATATGTGTGCTTTGGATTCAATAGTTTAATTTTATTAAACTATATATTAACTATATTTTTATCTTCCAAAACATAAAACTATTCAGACATAGTTTCAAAAAGTAATGGGTTAATATTTCATATCCTAGTTTGTATATGATGTAACTTATATCATAGAAAGATTAATATAACATAGAATATGTTTCAATCTAACATAAATAAAAAAGTGGTTTTAATTAGACACATGAAGTCATTAATAATACATATCTTAGTCGATTGTATTTTATTTCTATGTATCCCATAAAAAATAATTTTACTCTTATATAAAGCTATATTTGTTAATGTTTTCCAACATTTATAACCCACAAATATTATATCCAACTCAACTCAACACCAAAATTCATCAAACATGTCAATACACATCCAAAAAAATTTATAAGCTTTTTAGAGACCTAAAAAATCACTAATATGATCACATGTATTAAAAAAACAAAACATCATCCTACAGTTGGATCAATATAATTACCCTATGTATTTCTTCTTCAATACCATATATTTCATCCATCCATCTCAAAGACATCTTTGTGAAACTTATAAAAAAAAATCACCCCTGCTGAAATGTAAATAACACTTCTCCCATCTTATTAAAATAAAACAAAAGGTTTATATAAAAGGTATTGTCACGACCTGTCCCCTGGGGCCCGTATCGTGACTACCCCAAGCCCGCCTTCCATAGGCTAGGGGCTGTAGATTAGTACCAAAGGCGTAAATCCCTAAAGTGGGAAGGCATTTCCATTATAAACTGAAACACACACAACAGAGTACGTGCTGGAAGTAAAAACACTAAACAAAGATGTATAGAAAAGAGTGCTGAAAATTAAAGGGGTTGGAAATACATGCCCAACTAGAAAGTACAAGTACAACTGAAATGAAAGTACAAATGAAGAAAAGTAAATTAGCTATTGGGTCATCCTTTGGGGTTCCTACCTAAAGAGTAGGTATTGATGGCCTCCTCAGCAGTCCACGTCCATCCATCTGATCCGTGTACTGTCACACCAAGTGGTCCACCTCCGGGTATAGACCAGTCCTGCTACTTTCTGCCTCATTCAATGATGTTCGTCATCTACAACCAACACAACGAGGTGCAGGCATAGCCCGTGAAGGGGTGAGTATAAAGATACTATGTAGGGACCTCGAGACCCTCGAGAACTCACAAAATACAATGAGGATAAACCACAATGTATGGATTCTATGGATAACCATTACTTAGATATATTCCCATACATATACCTAAGTTATCTAGTAACCAATCTCAATCATGAGGGAAACAAAAAAGTCAATGACTCAGATCAAACTAGAATTTTATTCTAGTGGGAAGTTTCAAGTAACAACCCCAGTCACATTGTTAGAACCTTGGATAATGGTGAACTCATCCTCTATCGAGTACAGTGGGCCTGCCATGTCACATAGAGGCTCTTACCACTATCCTTGTACTACTTAGGTACTTCTCCTGTTGAGTATAATCGGTCTTCTGTGACACACAGAGGCGCTCCCCACCATGGGTATGTTACGCTCACACTGAGGTGCTCCCCCTTATAGCTTGGTAAGATACTCCTCATGTAGAGTATCGTGGGTCTGCCGTGCTCACACAGAGGTGCTTCCCACCGTGGGTCTTCCACGTCACACATAGGTGCTCTCCATTGAACAAGTCGAGTTACTCTGAGTCTAATCAATCAAGCAGTAGTCTGGTCTCATCCAGCTACTAGGTCTCCATACTCTGTCTGCTAGCCTCTGGAAGGATCCTCTCCAAGAGCAACTGGTCGATACTCCAACTGTCACGATGTCCCATGTAGAAGTATCTCAAAGTTCCGCCATGTCATATGGGTCCTAACACAATAGACGGTGCGTCTATCGGACGCCCAGTCTGTGAGTTATTGGCATTTCCATCCCTAGGGCCCAGTTGGATTTTCGATTCAAACCAACCTAACCATACACCAACTATGTAAAAACCTCATCTGGGGTATTCCAAAAGAACTATATCGCTATAAGAATTTCGTAACTGCAGACGGTTCGCCAATCGGACACCCGTAGACCAAGTTATGAACGAAAAGGTGAATTTGGTCAAAACTGGGTATGGGTCTGGGTTGACCTGACCTGGGTCCGGTTCTAGACCAGGGTCCGACCCCGCCTATAGGTCTAACCTGGACCACCAGAATTGTCTCAGCCTGAACTTCGCGGCATCCCGGCCTGTGTGGCCCACAACGGTGGCCCAGCTCGAGTGGCTGGGAGGCGACACGCCGGTCAAAGCTAGCAGGTGGCGACGCTATACAGGGACCACCCTAACCATAAGAAGGGGATGGTTCAGAACCACATGTCTCCCTAAAAAGGAACTAGCATGTGGAATTGGTTCGTTCGTCGTGGAACCCCCAGGGTCCCGCCGGGTGCGCTCCCCACCGACGGCCGGCACTACCGGCCGTCCCTATCCATCCGCCGCGGCCTGTCTGGCTATGTCTTTCCTTCTGCGTGGAGCAAGGGCCCCATGCCCCACCGTCTGACTACCAAGCCCTTTCCACCCACGCGGCGCGACTACATCGCGCCCCTCCGGCGGCTATCAGACCGCCTTGCACTACTACGACCCGCGCTGGCCGCGACCTGGTCCTCCGCACGGCGCGACAGTGTCACACCCCTCCGGCGACCTAGTAGCCCTTAAGCCACCGGTTTCATTGGTGGCGGCCCATCACCAGTCGTAGTTGCTCCATCGTGGATTGCCATCCATGGCCCTCTCTTCTTTTTGTGTCATTGTGCTGCCACCGTCGTCAGAAAAGCGAAGAAAAACTCAAGGCGGGTCGGGTAGTTTTTGTTCGACCCACTCCCTCCTGGTTATGGTAGTAACAATTGGCCTCAAAGACCAAAACTAATGATAAATAACAGTTTGTAAAACCCAATAATAAAACAACCCCTACCATATTTGTCGATCTTTGGTGGTGGAAAAAGATTTTGGCGAAGGTGAAGTCTAAGACGACGTCGTCGTCATTCTTCGTGGGTGACAGTTTCATTCCTCGATTGATGGTTCTTCGTTAGAGGATAGAACAATGAGGAAGAAGAGATCCTCATTAGAGATCCATCTTCCACCAATTCTCCAAATCCAGAGAGAACACCAATCCATCATGCAAGAGGAAGAGCCAACATTAAATTGTGTTAATACTCCAATTAATTCTGACTCATTAATTTGGAGTTCCAAGAGTTACAACTCATTAAATAAGATGTTTCAAAATTGGGTGGTTCCCACCAAGAAATTTAAATTAAAATAAAACTTTTTTAATATATTTCCTCTTCTTTTTCCCATGAAAATATGGGAATTTAACATCCATTCTTGTTAGAACGCAGTTGCGGTGAAGGTCTCACTAAGAAATCACTGACACTGCGAGTTCAATGGTACCCTCAGATTTCAATTCCGAGCACCATTTCAAAAGTTACCAAAACCTGCTCAAAAGCTCACTAAAGGCACATATAATCTTTGGAAAAATATTCTGGCCACTCAGGGCCTCAGAATCACATGTCGTCAGAAACTACGGACTTTGAAAAATTCCATATAAAAAAATTAAATTTGATTTTTCAGGTCTTTACATTCTCCCCACCTCAGGGCTTTACCTACCTGTATGCTACAACTCAAACTAAGGGAACAAATGGGTGTACTGAGCACACATTTGAGCCTCCTGCTCCAATGTGCTCTTATGGAGGTTCCCGTGCTGCCAGAAAATGTGCACCAGAATTATGGACCATCCACATAGGACACGCTCCTATCGATCCTCAATCTCGACTAGAACCTCTGTGAAAGTTTCCCCATCGTCAACGTCCACCTCTCCATGGTCGATGATTTTGGAAGGGTCATTCATGTATCTCCTCAGCTTAGATAAGTAGAAGATGTTTTGCTCCCAGTGCATCTGAGGTGGAAGATGTAAGTTGTAAGAAACCTTCACTACTCTACTGAGGACCTGTAAAGGTCCAATGAATCTCAGAGATAACGTTCTGCCTCAACCAAATCTCCATAGACATCATCGAGATGAGACCTGTAGAAAGTCTTGGTCTCCATCCTCTAACACCATAGGTCTCCGTCTCCTGTCAGCATACGACTTTTGTCTACTCTGTGCAGTCTTCATCCGCTCCTTGATGATTTTCACCTTCTCTATAGTATCATGTACCATCTCTTGTCCCACTAGTGTTGACTCCCCTAGTACTGTTCAGCATAGTGGCGATCTACAAGGTCGACCATAAAAGAACAAAATAGGTGACATACTTATGGTGTAGTGATAGCTGTTGTTGTTGGATAAATATACCAATGGTAATTGATCCTCCCAGATGCGACCAAAGTCAAGGACACAAGATTAGAGCATGTCCTCAAGGGTCTCGATGGTCCTCTCGGTCTAGCCATCAGTCAGAGGATTGAAGGTGGTGCTCAAGTGAAGCTATGTCATGAAAGCATCCTACAACCCCTTCCATAGCTTAGAAGTGAACCGTTCATCATGGTCAGAGACAATCGAGGAAGTTACTCCCTGTAAACACATAATCTCCTACACATAGAGGCATCCCAAGCTCTCTACTGAACCATGCTATCAGATTGGTGGGTAGTGGGCCGACTAATTGAGTCGATCAGTGATCACCCATATCGATTCATGACTCCTAGATGTACGTGGAATACCTGTAACTAAGTCAATGGATATCCCATACCACTTCCACTCTGGAACCTCTAATGGATGAACCAAGCCTGTTGGTACCTAGTGGTCTGTCTTCACATGCTGAAAAATGAGGCACTGTGAGACAAACTTAGTTATTTCCTTCTTCATACCTGGACACCAGTGCTATCGTCAAAGGTCTTGGTACATCATCACCACTCATGGATGTACCACTAGAGTGGACGTGTGAAACTCCCTCAACACTTCAATTTGAAGTGATACTGGAACCATAGTACTTCCCCTGTAGAGGATGACGTGCTCCCCACCTTCAGGAAATCCATAAAGTGCTTGCCCTATGGATATCTGAGAACGTTATGTCTTGCTGTCAGCGTCCCCACGCTGCACCTCCCTGACTCACCAAAGAAGTGGAGAAGTGACTCTAAGAGACTGTAGAAAGGATGATCCATCCCTATCCACAAAGGATATCTGTATGGCAGCCAGCTGCTCTGTCACCTCTCTTAGCAGTTGTATACCAGATCTCATGCTGAGTGCATCTGCAAAAACGTTCCCCTTCCCAGAAGTATAGACTATCTCTAAGTCATAGTCCTGGAGAAAATCAAGACATTACTGTTGTCTCAGGTTCAGGCCCTTCTAAGAGATGATATACCTGAGACTCTTGTGATCAGAGTACGTGGTAAAACATTCACCCATCAGATAGTGCCACCACATCTTCAAGATGAAGACCACTACTGCTAACTCTAGGTCAGGGGTAGTGTAGTTCTTCTCATGATGTCTTAGTTGCCGAGAACTATATGTGATCACCGCTCGCTCCTGAATCTAGAAACTCCCAAGTATGGCCCCTGATGCATCTCTATAAACTAAATAACATACGCCTTCCTCTGAAAGAATCAAGATAGGGGGCACCGGTAAGCCTCTGCCTCAGCTCTTGAAAGCTCAGCTGGCATCGCTCCGATCACACAAAGGGTTTCCCCTTATTCATCAAGGATGATTGTGGTGTTGCAACTCTAGAGAAGTCTAGAATGAATCTCTGGTAATATCCAGCCAATCCCAAGAAACATCATACCTCTGTCACACTCTTGGGTGGCTCCCAAGCAAGTACCACCACAATCTTCGCTGGATCTACTGCAACTCCTGCCTCTAGGATGACATGTCCCAATAATTGAACCACTCAAATCTAGAACTGGAAATTTGAGAGCTTGCCATAAATCATGTGCTCTCTAATATTGTCCAATACTACCTACAAATGGTAGGCATGCTCCTCCTCAGTAGTCGAGTAGATCAATATGTCGTCCATGAAGACCAAGACAAAGCGATCGAGGTAAGGCTGGAAAATCCAGTTTTTGAGACAGATGAACACTGTTGGAGTGTTGGTTACACCAAAGGTAATAACCAAGAACTCATAGTGGTCGTACAGACACGTGAAGGTCATCTTCTGCACATCCTCATCTCGAACTCTGATCTGGTGATAGCACGATCTGAGGTCTATCTTTGAGAACCACCGCGCTCCCTTCAAAAGATAAAAGTGGTCGTCAGTCCATGGGAGTGGGTACCTGTTCTTCATGGTCACCTGGTTCAGGTGACGGTAGTTGACACAAAGCCTCAAGCTCCCGTCTGCCTTCTTTTGAAGAGAATCAGGGCTGCCCAGGGAGAAACACTAGGCCTAATGAATCCATTTCCCTACAAGTCCTCTAGTTGTACCTGCAGCTCGCGAAGCTCCATGGGATCCATCTGATATGATGGAGTAGATATCGGTTCCGCCCCAGGGTACATGTAATTGTAAAATTCCACCTCTCTATGAGGAGGTAGTCCTAGAACATCATTAGGGAAAACATCCACATACCGGTCCACCACTACAGGATAAGTCAGAATCTCCACATCAACTGCTTCGAGGGTATGGAAAGCCAATTGGTGATTGATTTTCAGCACCATCCTCTATGTAAGTCTGTCTTGTGTGTAAAAGGTTCCCCTCTCACCGGTGAAGATAAACCTGGTCCCATCCGTGCGGACACACCGCACTTTTCACCGAATACAATCAATCAGAGCAAGGACGATAGATAACCAGTCCATACCCATGATGACGTCATAAGGCATCGACGTCGCTATGAGGAGATCCCAGCCGAAGCTCTCACTTCCTAGAGTAAGCTCACATTGCCGGAACCAGTGCGTAATTGTCAAGTATACTCCCGTAGGAGTCTCTAGCCATAAGGATCGAGCCAACGACCCCATCAGAATCTCCAAGCTCCGAACAAGGGTAGTGAAAATGAAAGAGTGACTAGAACCTGTTTCTATAAAAACTACATATAAGGTGTGTTAGACACAGATAGTAACTCGAATCATCTCCAGGGCATTGTGGTCATATGCCTCAGCTGCATGAAGCTGAGCTCTCCCCTGTCCACCTTCTCCCTTCGGTCATGGTTGACCTCTTGGTGGAGGTGGTGGTAGCACCTTGTAAAGTTGTCCACTGTCAGCTGCTCGACTAGATCCTCTACCACATCCTCCTGTGCCATGTGTTCTACCTCGATCGAAACTCTGCCTCTACTTGGGAGGTCCCTCAATTGTCTCGTGATCATTTGAATGGCGGGTCAGACAGTCACAATCCATGTGATCCAACCCACCGCATGAGTAACACTACCTCCTCCTGGCAGGTAAGTCACTGCCCCGGGTGCCCTGCACAATAGATCCTGAGTCCTATAGTTGTCCACCTGTTGGTCTGGTCCTCTTGGACCTTTGTGTCATCTGTCTACTGTCAGCTACATAAGACTCCACTGCATGTCGACTAGTAGTGGGTCTTGTTGCTCGTGACTTCTCAGTAAGGAAACTCTCCTCTAGGAGGGATCTCTCATTCACCCATGCCTGCGTCGGGACACTGAGGGAGATTATTGAAGCCCTGGTCTCTCTCCTGAGCCCCTGCTTGAAGTTTTGGGCCCTCAAGAATGGGTCTCGTACTATATCTCTAGAGTAGAGAGAGAGATCGGTGAACCTCGCTGAGTAATAAGACACTGTCATGATACCCTGTTGTAGATGTAGTAGCTCCTGTATCCGCACCACACGAAGGGTGGCTGGGAAAAACTCCACCCAGAACAGGATCTTGAAGACTATCCAGAGTAGTTTCGCCTCATCATGGACCAGGAGCATGAGGCTCCACCATCTTCATGTTGCTTCCTGAAGGAGACTCGTGTCAAATATAACCATGTAGTCTACTGGTGTCCCTACTAGCCTGAAGATTCTCACCATAGCCTCTATCCAATCCTCATCTGGATGTGGGTCCGTCTCTCCCCAGAACCTAGGTGGGCTCGGGCACTGGAACTCATGCAACGTGCTCAAGTGGTGTTCATTGTCTGCTGCTGGGGCAGGTGGCGTCGGGGGCCGAATGGGAAGTGGTACCGCTAGTTCCTCCACTGCTAAAGGTCCCTACACTGAGGCCTCACCACATGGTGGGTATTCAAGAAGTATGACTCTCTGGGCTCTACGGGGATGCATCCTGAATGAAATAGATGCGACCCGGTCAATAGATTATACCTGGTGAGATGACCTGGTTGAGATGACTAAAGAGAACATTTAAAGACATATACGCATTCAGTGTTTTCATGCACTAAGTCAGAAATCAGTAGTCATAGTCCTGGTGTATGGATATGTTGGTCACCCGCACCAACACTGGACTCCCTGAACTGAACAAAAAACCATACTTAGTACCCTTAACATTATTTCTTCATAGAAAATAATGATCAGAGTCTTATGTTATGCGTTATAACTAACTCCTTTAATACCAATTTGTTACAACCCATCCCCTAGGGCTCGTATCATGACTACCCCAAGCCCGCCATCCATAGGCCAGGGGCTGGAGACTAGAACCAAAGGTGTAAATCCCTAATGTGGGGAGGTATTGCCTTTATAAACTAAAACACACACAACAGAGTATGTGCTGGAAGTAAAAACACTAAACAAAGTTGTATACAAAAGAGTGCTGAAAAGTAAAGGGGCTAGAAATACAAGCCCAACAGGAAAGTACAAGTACAACTGAAATGAAAGTACAACTGAAGAAAATTAAAGAAACTACTAGGTCATCCTCTAGGGTTCCTACCTAAACGGTAGGTACAGATGGCCTCCTCAACACTCCACATCCATCTGTCTACTCCCCGTACCGTCATGTCGAGTGGTCCACCTCCGGGTACCGACCAGTCCTGCTACTCTTTTCCTCAGTCCGTGCTATTCATCGTCTACAACCAACACAATTAGTTGTGGGCATATCCCATGTAGGGGTGAGTATAAAGATAATCAGTAGGGACCCTAAGACCCTCAAGGTCTCAGAAAATCCAACGAGGATAAACCAAAAAGTATGGATTCAACATATAACCATTACATAGGTATATGCCCATACATATACCTAAGTTATCTAGTAACCCATCTAAATCACTAAGAAAACACAAAAATTAATGACTCATCTCAAACCATGATTTTATTCTAGGTGGTAGTATAAATTAACAACCCCAGTCACACTGTCAGAACCTCGACTAATGGTGTACTCCTCCCCTATCGAGTACAATGGGCCTGCCACGTCACACAGAGGCGCTTCCCACTATCCTTTGACTGTTGAGGTATGCCTCCTGTCATTTACCGTGGGTCTACTAAGTCACATAGAGGCGCTCCCCACCACGGTTCTGCCGCGCTCACACAGAGGTTCTCCCCCTCATAGCCTGCTGAGATACTCCTCCTGTAATGTACTGTGGGTCTGTCACACTCACACAGAGGAGCTCCCCACTGTGGGTTTGTCACCTCACAAAGAGGCACTCCCCACTGGGGTAGTTCAGTCACTCTCAGTCGAATCGGTCATGCAGTCATCAGGTCTCATCCAGCTACATGGTCTCTGTACTCTGTCTGCTCACCTATGGAAGGATCTGCTCCATTAGCTAATGGTTGATACTCCAACATTCACGATGTCCCATGTAGAAGTATCTCAATGGTCTGACTTGTCATAGGGGACTCAACACAATAGACAACGTGTCAATCGGATGCCCGGTCTGTGAGTTATTGGCATTTCTGTCCTAGAGGCTTGGTTGGATTTTAGGTTCAAACCATCCTGACCGTACCCCAACTCTATCCAAACCTCATGTGGGTATGCCAAAAGAACTGTATCACTCTATGATTTCTGTCTCTGTAGACGGTTCTTCGATCGGACACATGTAACCCAAGTTATGGGTGGAAAGGTAAATTAGGTCAAAACTAGGTCACGGTCCGGTCTGACCCGGTCGAACCGACCCGGTCTGGGCCGACCCGACCCATCCCTCCAGAACCGGCCCTGCCTGTGGTGGTGACTCGGTCCGTGCTGGGTGGCCCGGCCAATGCAACAGCCCGACCTACATGGCCCACGCTGGTGACCCCACCCGTGTGGATAGGAGGCAACCCGCCAGCCGAAGCCAGCAGGTGGAGGCACCCTACAGGGCCCGTCCTAACCGTGCGAAGGGGAGAGGTTAGCCCCCCCCCCCCTCACTGTCTCCCAGAAACAAAACCGGCTCGTGGTTCTAGTTCATTCTTTGTGAGTTTCCCAGGGTCCCTCCTGCTGTGCTCCCCACCGACAGCCGGCATTGCCGTCTGTCCATTTCTGTCCGTCACGGCCTGCCTGGCCGCCGCTTTCCTTTTCTGCGGTGCGACGGCGCCGCGCCCCACCGTCTAACCACCTATGCCCTCTTGTCCGTGGTCGTTCCACCATTGCAGCATGATGGCGCCGCACCACTCCAACGACCGTCAGGCCGCCTTGCTCCGTCGCGGCTCGCTCTGGCTGTGGCCCTATCCTCTGTGCGGCACGGCGGCGTCGCGCACCTCCGGTGACCCGGCAGACATTGCACCTCCTGTAATGGCCCAGACCTCTCCAGTCCATTACATTGTGAAAATTTGGGGCTAGATGTGTTTTGGAAAATCAAGGTGACTTGGGGGTGTGTTTGGGTGGACCTTTAAAGAAAACTAAAGGGGTAATGGCCTTCGTATAGGAGGAGCATGGTTTGTCAAACCGTGCAGCCAAACCATGCAAGGTTGGTGTTGGGGAAGTAGCATTCGCACGAAAGGCACACGATTAGGAAAAACCGTGTGGACTAACTGTGCGAGGATTATTTTCGAGGTAGAATCTAACGCATGGTTAGCGCATGGTTTGTTAAACCGTGCAGACTAACTGTGTGGGCACTTAATGTTAGATCATAAAATTTTGGATCTATTCTCTTTTGCCTCAAAATGGTTCATTTAGGCCCCTAAGCAACCACAACCCATGATTACTCTTCCTTGGAGGTATGATACCCAATCCCATGCATTTTGGAGGTGATCTGGAGGCTTCTCTTCATAAATCAAAGCCTATTTCTCAAGGTATGTGATTGTTCTTCTTGGGTTCTTTGATCTTCTTAGAGCTACTTCTTCTTTTCCTCAGTTTCTTAAATATATACCCGTTATTGGTAGATCTATGTGTGTGGATGTCGAATATGATGATTCTTGGTCTTGATCTTGCTAGGCGGAGAGATCTAAGTCAGGGTTCTGGAGAATTGACCCAGGTTACGTGAGCGTTCCTTGATCGTTGTGGTTTTCTTCAAAAACCAATGAGGTAGGGATCTTACCTTCATCTCTATCCCTCTTTTGCATCATGTGGGGTGGGTATCATCTTCTTTTTCTGATATACAGTTGAACCAATAAATAATGATGGTAACTGGTTAAAGAACAGGTTTGGGGAATTTTTTGTTGATACTGTTGTTTTATTTCCATCAATTCTTATCCTTTGATTATGTTGTTAATTGAATAGGATTATGCCTACAGAAAATCACGGTCATCGGGGGCCTTTTCTTGTGCAATTAAATGTTCCCCTATTTTTCTGGATTGTTTTATGGATGGAATTTCATAGAATATGGAAATTGGTTAAACATGTAAAGTAGGATGATTAAAAGAATCCCCGGAACCCTTATATGATCACCCTGGTTAAACTAAATGAAAGAATGAATTTGTGGGTGATGGTTGGGGTTTAATTATGTAAAGGGGTATTTCATGGGTTGTTGTGGAATGGGTGAGTAGTGGGGTTTCAGTTGGCTTGGTTGTGGCATGGCGTGTATGATATGGTTTTGATGGGCAGCAGAGCTCCGGTAAATGGTATCAAAGGGATGACGGTGTGGTGCGGGTATTGTTTCCAATGTGTTTGTGGTTATGGTGGTTGGAAGCAGGGCCACAAGGATGGGTTGTGCATATGAATAAAATTAGAAGAGTTAACTAATGAATTGTGGGGCATATTAGTTGATTAAATACAGAAAATCAATGGAATTGATTGGCTGATAAAAGAAAATGGTATTATGTTGCTTGTGTTTTCCCTAACTTTATTTGAGGTTGATAGGGATATGTTTTACGAATGATTGATCTGGTTTGGTTGTTGTTAGTTGCTCGGTAGTTAAGGAAATGATAAACTAAAATTGTTGAAACATGAATATCTTAATGGGATTTGGGGCTGTTTATTGTGTGCATACTTTCGAGGTAGCAGTGCCGAGACATGTACTCAGATCCCTTGTATAGAATCCTTAGGATGGGCTGAGTGGTTGATATAATTATATAAATCTATACGTTTTATGTTTCTTTATGTACCCCATCCATGTTTAGCACTACATGAAGAACACCTGTGGGATGGGGGTGATATTCTCAAACATCTAAAGGATGGCTGGTTACTTCTCTTCCATGTGCTCTCTCTTCCAGGTTCTATAGCCCAAGATCCTTTAGGCAGGTTACGACAGATGTTTCCCAAGAGTCTTCAGAATGAGGATGTGATATGTTCCCAGGTGTCTTTGGGATGAGATGTGATGTGGTACCCAGGTGTCTTCAGAATGAGATGTGATGTGGTTCCCAGGTGTCTTCGGGATGAGATGTGGTTATGTCCAAGGATTGAGTGCCAGCAGGATACTATGAGCTTTGTATGGCCAGGTTGCGGCACTAGCTCGAGCTTCGTATGTCCAGGTTGTGGCACTAGCTCAGGAAGAGGGGGAAGCATCAGAGTGTTAGGCTTGAGGGCTTGAGAAGTATTCAGTGGGAAGCTGGTGTGGGGTACCCATACTCTGATATTATTACTATAGTACTATATTGAATTATAATATTTTGTGAGTGTGGTTTATAAGGTTGGGTGGATAGATTCCATGCTAGGATTTGGTTCCTTCTATTTTCTCACGGGGCGTTAGGATGTCTCCCCACTTGTGCACGAGTGCTTTAGGTTTTCATACTAAGAATACTTGTATACTCACCCTATGTTTACTTTTAGGTTTTTAGGAGAACATCAGGGACCATGCGGGACCTTTCTAGTTGGGCATTGGAGTTTTGTTTGTTGCAGCTTTTTATTTCTATTTTTCTATTGGTATCATACATTGGAGCTTTTGTTGTACCTATAATTTTGTTCAATATTGTATAAAACATGCATATGGTTTTGTTTTTGGGTTTATTTTCATTTACTTGTTCCTTTTTCTTTTGGTGTTTGACTCATCCTATTTTATGATCTTAAATAATAAAAAGGGTAAGGCCTACCATATTTGTGAAAACATATACCTTTGGTGCTAGTCTCCACTCCGGGGCCTACTGGAGGTGGGACTTAGGGTCATTATCTCCCTTTCACCATTTCCAGCTCAGTAGGGGCATCTTTGGTGGGAGGGGGTCGTGACAGAATGGTATCAAAGGAGGTTGAGTGATAGGATGGATTCTAGAGTTAGGCACTGTGAGGATTGCATGGGATGATAGGGAAACATTGTTGGGTGATCTTGGTGCGTGACATAGGCCAGGGACGAACAGCTAGGACATGGTATTTTAGGGCCCCTCGTGATCTGATGCAAGGACTCGGAGCTTACCGAACGACCAAGTAAGACTACATTGATTGCAGGTTAGATACCCTAGGAAAGGTACATGCATCATCATTATTGTGTTTTAATTGATTTGGGTGTTCTTGGAATGAAGTCAAAATAAAATGATAAAACTAAACCTTGATAAAATTTCCCTTGCTACTTGGGCTTAGGAATTCTTTGTTTACCGTGAAACAATGGAACCTGGATGTCATCCCCGGGTGACTCGGGAAGTCGAGGCCCAGCAGATTCAGACGGTTGACCAGCTGAGGATTGGCCGAGAGGAGGAACATGACTTGTGGCAGCGCACATGGCAAGCTTTCTAGCAACAGGGCTTGAAGAGGTATGAAGGAAGAACTTCAGATAGGGTATCAGAGAGTTGGTTGGTGGAATTGGAGATCACCTTTGGGCTGATCAGGGCCCCATCAGAGTACCGAGTTCCTCTAGCAGTAAGCCAGCTACAAGGAGCGGCGGGTTAGTGGTGGATGCTTTACCTTGGGGAGGGGAAGGAAACAGAAGTTCTATGGGCCAAATTTGAGAATTAGTTCTACGAGGAATTTCTTTCCGCGACGAGGAAGGCCGAGAAGAGGCAAGAGTTGGTGTCTCTCCAGCAAGGATGCATTTTAGTGTGGGAACTAGTGGTCAAGTTCAAGGATCTCCTCTTTTTTTCCCGAATCTCTTTCCAAATAAAGATTCTCGAGCCATACATTTAGAGGAGGCACTTCACCCCTCTATTCGGTGAGCGGTGACCAATTTCACCTTACCGACATACATGGAAGTATAGAAGAAGGATGAGATAATCGAGTGGATGTGCTTGCAAGTAGGTCCACTATGAAAGATGAGTCACCCATGTTTGTCCAAGAAGGAGGTTGTCAGCAGTAGATCCCCAGCAACTAGACCTTTCATGTTTCAACTGACAGGGAGCAGACTTTAGCAGGTCCCATACCAATCCCACTATTTCTGCCCGTTTTCTATGGGCCAGGGACCGAGGTGCTTTGCATGTGGGAATCATGGAAATATTAGCAGACATTTCCCTTTTTAGACTCAGTATGGAGGGACTATCTAAGTTCAACCCCATCCCCAGCAATAGTTCCCAGCCCGACCCTTCTAGCAACAACAGGATCCAGTCCCTCCAAGGGGAGCTCGAGCAGGTGGTGCCCAACCATAGAGAGTTCCTCAAGGACCCCAACCGGGACATGGTCTAGGAGGTGGATGACAACAGAGAGGAAGAGGAGTCGGACACTGATAGTTGCACACAACAGAATCGGAAACCCTGTAAATTCCATAGAATGAGACATATTTTTTTGGTTTTACTTAAATTCTCTTGTTTATGTTTTGTTTAAATTCAAGAATATCACTCCTCTTTTTTGAAACTCATTCTTTCCCCTTCATTGGGCCTGGACCTTGTTTTTCATGCATCAATGATGCTAATTTGTTTCCCCACTTTCCTTTTAATGTGTGTGAAGAGTCCTAACATGTCGGGAGAGGAAGACCTAATCCATAATCAAGACGCATTAATGTGGACGTGATTAAATCCGTGCAGGCAAGTCAGTGCCGCCTAAAGTGGATAATATCTTGACATGAGAGAAGGAATTCCCCAATCCATGTGTTAGGGTAGCGTGTTGGTTTTTTTGTGCGGTGTTGGGGGCAGTGTGTGTATGAGAAATCCTGAATTATGGGGGCTGGGAAGACCGAATCCCTACTCGAGAAGCATTAATGTGGATGCGGTTAAACCCGTGCAGGCGAGTCAGTGCCGCCTAAAATGGATAATATCTCAATATGGGGGAAAAAATTCCTTGACTAATATAATTAGGATAGTGGTTGGTTTCTGTTATGGAGAGATCTATGAGAGGTATCTTGCAGGGTGGTTGTTCGGACCTTTCCCATTTTTATGGTTAGGTTTTTAATTCTCGAGGATGATAATGTTTTGAGAGGTATCTAATGTAATATAATGGACTACTCTAGTATATTCCTTTGTGAAAATGTTGGTCTAGAGGTGTTTCGGGAAATCAAGGTGACTTGGGGTTGTGTTTGGGTGGACCTTTAAGGAAAACTAAAGGGGTAATGGCCTTCGCATGGGAGTCACATGGTTTGTCAAACCGTGTGGCCAAACCATGCAAGGATGGTATAGGGGGCAGTATCCTTCACACCGGAGGCTCACAGTTAGGAAAAACCATGCGGCCTAACCATGCGAGGATTCTTTTCGAGGCATAAGTTAACACACAGTTAGCGCACGATTTGTTAAACCGTGTGGACTAACCATGTGGACACTTAAAGTTAGATCCTAAAATTTCAGATCTGAACTCTTTTTCCTCTAAATGGTTCGTCTAAGCCCCTAAGCTTCCATAACCTGATATTACTATTCCTTGGAGGTAAGAGACCCTCTCCCAAGAGTTTTGGAAGCAATCCGGAGGCTTCTCTTTGTAAATCAAAGCTGGTTTCTCATGGTATGTGATCGTTCTTGTTGGGTTCTTAGATATTCTTAGATCTACTCCTTCTCTTCCCTCGGTTTCTTAAATTTATGCATGTTATGGGTATATATAAGTCTATTTATGTCCAATATGATGAGTCTTTGTCTTGATCTTTCTAGGCGGAGAGATCTAAGGCGGGGTTTCAGAGAATCGACCTGGGTTCCTTGAGAATTCCTTGACCGTTGTGGTTTCTGTCAAAAACCTTTGAGGTATGGATCTTACCTTCATATCTCTCTATTTTGTGCATTGTGCGGGGTGGGTATCCTCTTGTTTTCATGTGATACGGTTGAACCAATAAATAAATATAGAAACTGGTTAAAGACAGGTTAGGGGAATTTTTTGTTGATATTGTTTTTTTATTTCCATCAATTCTTATCCTTTGATTATGTTGTGAATTGAATAAGCTTATGCCTACTGAAAATCACGGTCTTTGGGGGCCTTTTCTTGTGCAATTAAATGTTGCCCTATTTTTATGGATTGTTTTATGGATGGAATATCATAGAATGTGGAAATTGGTGAATCATGTAAAGTAGGATGATTAAATGAATACCCGGAACCATTGTATGATCACCCTTGTTAAACTAAATGAAAGAATTAATTTTTGGGTGATGGTTGGGGTTTAATTATGTAAAGGGGTGTTTCTTGGGTTGTTGTGGAATGGGTGAGAATCGGGGCTGCGGTTGGCTTGGTTGTGGCTTGGCGTGTATGATATGGTTTTGATGGGTAGTGGAGCTGTGGTAAATGGTATCAAAGGGATGACGGTGCGGTACAGGTATTGTTTCCAATGTGTTTGTGGTTATGGTGGTTGCAACAAGGCTTCATGGATGTGTTGTTCTTATAAATAAAAGTGGAAGAGTTAACTAATGAATCATGGGGCATGATTGTTGATTAAATATGGAAAATCAATGGAATTGATTGGCTGATAAAAGAAAACAGTATTGTGTTGCTTGAATTTTCCCTAACTTTATTTGTGGTTGGCAGGGATATGTTTTATGAACGATTGATCTGGTTTGGTTGTTGTTAGTTGCTCGATAGTTAAGGAACTGATAAACTAAAACTGTTGAAACATGAAAATCTTAATGGGATTTGGGGCTGTTTATTGTGTGCATACTTTCGAGGTAGCAGTGCCGAGGCATGTGCTCAAATATTTTGTGTAGAAGCCTTAGGATGGGATGAGTGGTTGATATAATTATATAAATCTGTATGTTTTATGTATCTTTACGCATCCCACCCATGTTTAGCACTACGTGCCGAACACCCATGGGATGGGAGGAGAGATTCTCAAACATCTAAAGGACGGATGTTTACTACTATTCTATGTGCTCCCTTTTAAAGGTTCTATATCCCAAGATCCTTCAGGAAGGATACGACATATGTTTCCCAAGATTCTTTGGGATGAGGATGTTATATGTTCCTAGGTTTCTTCGAGATGAGATGTGATGTGGATCCCAGGTGCCTTTGGGATGAGATGTGATGTGGTTCCCAGGTGTCTTCTGGATGAGATGCGGTTATGACCGAGGATGGAGTGCCAGTGAGATACTATGAATGGATGAGGATTCAGTATCGGTGGGATACTAGGAGCTTCGTATGGCCAGGTTGTGGCACTAGATCAGGAAGAGGGGGAAGAATCAGAGCGTTAGGCATGTGGGCCTGAGCAGTATTCCGTGGGAAGGTGGTGCTGGGTACCCATACATTGATAATATTACTATACTACTCGAATGAATAGCGATATTTCGTGAGTGTGGCTTGTAAGGTTGGGTGGATAGATTCCTTTACAGGCTTTGGTTCATTCAATTTTCTCACGGGGCATTAGGATGTCTCCCCACCTGTGCACAAAAGCTTTAGGTTTTCCTACTGAGTATATTGTATGCTCACCCTACATTTACTTTCAGGTTTTCAGGAGGACTTTAGGGACCGTGCAGGACATTTCTAGTTGGGCATTGGAGTTCTTCTGGTTGTAATTTTTTCTTTCTATTTTTCTATTGGTATCATATTTTGGATCTTTTCTTGTACTTGTACTTTTGTTCAGTATTGTATAAAACATGCATATGGGTTTGATTTTGGGTTTATTTTCATTTACTTGTTCCTTTTTCTTTTGGTGTTTGACTCATCCTATTTCCTGGTCTTAAATAATAAAAAGGGTAATGCCTCCCATATTTGTGAAAACTCAAACCATTGGTGCTAGTTGCCACTCCTGGACCAACTGGAGGCGGGACTCGAGGGGTCATTATCTTCATTTCACCATTTACAGCTCAGGAGGGAAATATTTGGTGGAAGGGGGGTGTGACACTGCTGGTTTCCTTCACGGGTGGCCCGTCGTCGGCCGTCATTGCTCTACTGCATCCTGTCGGTCATGGCCCGCTCCTCCTGCGGTGCCATTGCACTACCACCATCGTCAAAAATGCCAAGAAAAACTAAGTGGGGTTAGGCCATGTTTGTTCATCCCGCAACCTCCCTGTTAGACTGGTATAAATCACCCTCAAATAGAACAACTAACGACGAATAATGGAGGGTAAAACTCAATCATAAAAAAACCCCTACCTCGTTTGTCGATCGTTGATGGTGGAAGGAGAGTTCAGAGAAGATGAAGTCGAAGACGACGTTGTCGGCATTCTTTGTGGGTGACAGCTTTGTTCCTCGATCGAAGGTTCTTTTTTGGAGGATATAACTTCGAGGAAGAAGAGATCCTCATTGGATGTCCATCTTCCACAAAGTCTCCAACCCTAGAGAGAAAACCAATCCCCCATGCCCGAGGAAGTTCCAAAATTAAATTTTGTTAATCAACCAATTAATGTTGGCTCATTAATTGGGAGTTCCAAGAGTTACACCTCAATAAATGAGATGTTTTAAAATTGGGTGGTCCCCACCAGGAGATTTGAAAATAAAATAAAACCTGTTTAATTTATTTCCTCTCCTTTATCCCACAAAAAGTTGGGAATTTAACATATATTCTCGTTAGAACGCAACTGTGGTGAAGATCTCACTATGCAATCCCCAACGTTGCAAGTTCAACAGTTACCATGGATTGAAATTCTGAGCACTGGTTCAGAAGATACCAAAAACCACTCAAAATCTCACCGAACGCACTTAGAAACTTTGGAAAAACATTCTGGTAACTTCGGGCCTCAGAATCACGTGTCGTCAAAAACTACGGACTCGGAACCATTCCATATAATAAAAAAATCATGTGATTTTTTTGGGTCTTTATAGGTATGATATAAAAAATTCTAGGGAAATTAATCCATTAACACTAATAATACTTCTATTAAATTTGTGTATAAAACATGAGTGGTTAATTCATTAACCAACTATGTCCATAAATTAACTTATTATTTGATAACAAATTAGAAAGTCTTTTTTTGAGTTATTCAATCATTCTCTTCATATATATTCTTACACTCATATCAAAAAATAAAATAAAATATTCAAATAAAAGTTTTTTTCTCCAATAATATGTTATATATATCCTTTTAAATTAAAAAATCATAATAAAAATTGGGGAGGAAACTCAAAAACATAACATAGTACTATTGGGTAATGGTATGCACTCCCATTTCTATACTCAAAATCTCTAATGGATCATTTAGAAGGTTTTATTGGAAATAATGTCTATATTATTATCATTTTATAGAAAAAATCCCAATATCTATATTTTTTCAGGAAATTTATCCTTCAAGAAATAATAATTGGCATCAATGGGGTTTTCCTGAATTCTTAACTATTTATTGGATACATTTATTTCACTTCCCCTAACATAGCCAATGAGAAAAGGATATCCCGCAACAACATTCATATCATCAAGTTTATTCTTTATCAATATTATCTATATAGATACCTATGATGCAGTCATACATTCTTCGTTAATGGAGTTGAATGTAAAAAATTATTTCTTTTTGAATTTCCATGACGCACATTTTCCTCTAATAAAGAATGATCCACCTGATGTTGATTTTTTATCATCTATATGACCTGACTAATTTGTATCTATAAAGTCCTTTAAATCCATCAAACATTTATTCTTATAAAATAGGCAATAATTGGATTTATTTTATATATATCTAAAAATTCTATTAGGTAATATGACATATGATTCCTTCTTGTTATATAGATACTAATACTAGAGTTTCATTAAAAAAACAATGCCTAGAATTTGGTAAGTTAGGTAAAAAACACTGCCAATCAACATTATAAATTATTTCCCATTTATATCCTTACATTGATCATCTTATCTCATCTATGTCCCTACTTTATTTAGTATAGTCACTCCACTATATTATTCCTTGAAAAATATTTTTAATAAATCTTTGGAATAATTTTTTTATAGTTGAATATGACACAAGATTCTTTGATAATTTGAAAACCCAAAAGTAAATCCATCACATAGTGAAAGTATATCTCAAATTTCTTCTTCCTTTATATGGAAAATTCTTCACATAATTTATACACATTACTATTAAGATAATATTATCAACACAAACAATCACAATTACTGATGTGGTGCAACTATTTTTCATATGTCAGATGTCATCCACCTATCATTTCCTGAGTTCTATGAATCTTCAGTACTCATATATCTTGAAATATGAAACTCATAGGGCTTATTTCAACCTAGAAAGATCCTTCTTCAGTTTTTAAAATTTTATTCCATCATCATAAAAAATAAAACTATTAGTTTACTCCACATATGCTTCTCCATTTCTCTCCATTCAAAAATATAGACTTCACATCCATTTTCATGGCTATAATGTTTCTTTATAATGTAATGAAAAGTGAAATTTTGATGGTTTTAAACCTAAATATAGGTGAAATATTTCATCAATATCAATTCCTCAAATTTTTGGGTACCACATACACGCAATCCGAGCTTTTTTATAAAAATTCACCTTTATCCTTTATGTTATTTTCAAAAATGCATTTTTCTAATAATATTATTTTATATAAAAATGGGAAAAAGATATAATATCTCTTTCCATTCTATATTATTCAATTCTTTATTCATTGATTCAACCCATTCCGTATACTCAAAAGATTATTCCACTCAATAGGGTTCAATTTTGGAAAATAAACTATTGTTAAAGTCTATTTTATGTTTTCTCATATTTCTAAACACTTGGTTCTATTCCCTAATAATATTATCTGAATCATCATGCTTCAACATTATTTTATTTATTCCAATATACTTCTCACCCAAACATTATCTCTGTAGTATGTAGAACTATAATCTTTATCCAAAATTTATGTAATTGTTTCTATCTCTTTAGCATGTTTATAATTGAAAACATCGCCCTCAACATCCACTATAGGAAATTATATGATCTCTTCACCATTCATAGTGATTATAATAACATATCAGTCAACAATATTTATATATTTATTTCTTAATCACATTTTACAACTTTCATTTGGTGTATAACCAAAATCTATTCCCTCGTAAACATTCTCATCAAACCGTCAACCACTTATTCCATTCTTCTTAATAAAACATAGATTATTAATACTATAATGTTTCATAAATTTGGTTTATTCTTGATTAAATTTTCTTAAGGATTGATAACTGAATTTGGTCTCAAAATAATAAAATGATTCATGTTGTGGTAATAGATCACAAAAAATATCTTTAAATATCATGATTAGCTATCTTTGGTTCTAGCAAATCAATAAGTCTCATGTTCCTCCTTTCAGCCACTCATTTTTTTAAAGAGTTTAATTAACAATAAAACCATTTCTTATATAATTTTTATCAATATTTTCTTAAAATAGTTTGTTAGAATACTCACTCTAATTGCCTGATCATAGTCTTTTCAAAGAAAACATATTTGACATTCAGCCATCCATATGAAACATTCAAAAGTGATCAATTATTGTAATTTTTGGGGGCACAGATATAATACATGTCATTTAATTTAATTCATCAATCAAAGTGATAAAATACATATCTCCACATAATGTATTATTGGGAATGAACCTATAAGCATTATAGTGAACCTGCTCCAATGGTATTCTAGATTGTATCTCAACTAACTTGTGGGTTTTAGTATAGCATACCAATATTTTCATAAATAAATATTAAATAATTTTAGATGAATATTAAATACATAGAATTATGATCCAAACCTAACCCATAGAGGGTTTGTTTCTTTAGATACTAGATACACAATCCACTTATTTTATGGTAAATCATCATCATTTCCCACATAGAATGCTTCTTAGGTGTATCCTAATTTAAACCGTTCATCTTATCCTCAAGAAGAACAAACTTAAGAAAGGATAAGCTCAAATTATTATTAAGGTTAGTCATAAGAGATATCAATCAATGATCATACATGAGCATAAGATAATAATAAGGGTAGTATATTGTGATTATAAATTATGAAGTTCGTACCTAATATATCAAAGTTCTCAAATATGATTCATGGAATAATACTTTATTATTACATTAAAAAATATTCATCTGATTGATAAATCATCAAATGTCATACATTAACCATGATGGAATAACATAAACATGTGAATGTGGAAAACCCATAAGCTTATAACATTGTGAACATTGATAAATAGATACATGTTTGTTCATTATGTTAAGGGCATGAAATCAAGCCATCACATAAGCTTATGGACCTGAAACCCAGTCCATGCATAATCTTATGGATATGAAAACAAGTTCTACACATAATCATATATACCTTATAGAATATTCTAAAAATATGTTAAAGGAATGAAATCAAACCATCATATAAAATTATTGAAATGAACATAGTTCCACATATAATCTTTTGGATATAAAAACAAGGTCCACACATAATATTCTAGGTCTGAAAACTAGGTCCATGAATAATATTATAGATATGAAAACCATGTAAACACATAAAATTTTGAACATAAAATCAGGTTAATGAATAAAAAATTTATCTCGTGATTTATATATCATTACCCAATGTATTGGAGGTATATCTAATTCGTGTCTCACCAATCACATAATAATAATCCATTCATATGTGTTTAACAATATCATAAATAAATAATCATATATCATAACCCATATAAAGGAAGTATTATTCATAAGAATATCATAATCATAAAAATAAATGATCCAATGATAGTATATGGATGGTATCATTGGTTTAATGCCCAAACATGGAAGCCACTAAAACAGTGCCCAAGCCCATCATTCACATAACCTCAAGCGTACCACCCCATATGTCAGAGGCTTCTGACATGTAGTGTGGTTCTAATGACGGTACATTGGAGAGACTATACCCTTATTATTAGATTATAATAGTGGTATAAGATATAAATAATAATTTAACCAATAGAAAAATAAGTATACCTAAAAGATAGAGTAGTAGAAGGACTGTAAAAACTAAAGAAAATAATTTGAAATCTCCATTGCCAAATATATATCTATTCATGCATGTAAAAATGATGCTACAAGTATAAGAAGAAAAGTATATTAGGTGGTACAATATAATACATGAACAAAAAAATTACATAAGGCCCTAAGAGCTACCTCCCTGAGAATCCAATGCTCTAGCTCAATCTAGTACTCTGAACTCCAAGGTACAAGCATGGAAACACAAACACAAATCCAAATAACCTATCCAAGAATCACAGGGATCCATTTGGGTACACTAGTGTAGTGGAAACTTGAAATGGCCTGACATATACTCTGTAATCCACAAACAATGGTGTCTAAATAAAAATCGTGTCTTTGAATATATTTATATTAGTGTGCCGATATGATAAATAAAGCACTAAATAATTAAATAAAAGTTGATATGTTAGGATACTGTTTATCAAGGAAACTTGGCTGACTGTACCTTCTTTGGTCTAATCTATAATATTTATATGTATATATATATGTATAGAGATGTATATACAAATGTGGACTATTGGTGTAGTGAAATTTATATCCAAATATATGGCTATGTAGTATTATTTAGAACATGAGATGTAGCTCCAGCATCCATGTGTAATACTTATTATTATTATTATTATTATTATCTCATAATAATTAGTATGGATCATCATGCCAAATTATCATAATCAATATAGGTTAAAATGTTGTTTATAATTAATTAATGACAAGGATGTTCATACCCTACCACCTAATAAGAGGTGTGTGGATCTTCATGCACAAAAACCCAAGTGATGTGGAAGTCATTATAATATCCCCAACCAAGGGGGTGTGGCATTTTATAAATAATAAACCTACTTGGTCTCCCTTTATTCATTAATAAATATAAGTTAACCCATTTTCTTGGTGAGCACATATCCCAATATTCCATCAAGAGAAAATTGGAATCCCTCAAGGCATATTGGATCCTTTTCAAAACAATTCATGTTAATATTTATGTATAATTATAATGATTTTATACCTATAAACATGTCATAAAAATTTCAAGTATAAAAAATAGATCCAATCCCATTTACCATTTTAATTAAATAATTACTAAGTCCATGATCCTAAGCATGCCATATAAAACTCAATTATATAAAATAATATGAACACCATTTCAATAAAATTCAATTTACCATTTAATTAACTCCATTTGATCACCACATTTTAGTAAGGGAGACAGCACACCTCAAAGGTGTTATTATTATAACTAAGAAGGGATGTCATATTATGTTCATCAAATTAAATTTCATTAGTCCTTATAAAAGGAAACGTTCATATAATTTAAAAGATAATAAAGTGTGAGTATAAAAATCCATTATAAATTAACCATTTAAAGAAAAATCTATAAGTATTGTTTAACTTCCTAGAAAAATTCAGGAAACAATTATATAAGAGATTCACCCAAATTGGTTGTATATATTGAGGTAGATAACCTCAAAGGGTTCTATTTAGTGCATAATGACTACCTAAATCATTGTTTTCAGGTTCTATGTAATTAATTTCACATTTAAAAGGAAACACATTTAAATTCTCATGTGCATCAGAACATCATAATTTATAAATGATAAATAATTTAAGGTAAATTATGTATACCACCTACCTTGTGGTTATTAATCTTCTCTTACCCAATATAATCGCTTGAATTAAGCTAGTTTGATAGAAATTGAATAAAAGGACAAGCACAATGAAAATAGGGTGAATATTTTCATACAATGATAAATTTTAATATGATGAAAGAAACTAGGAAAGGAGTAAAGAGTAGTCTAATACTCACCAATGACAATCCATCCCACCTGATAAAGCTCAAAATAGATTCTTGATAGATGATATCTTTCTATGGAACGACGTTAAGAGGGAACCCATAGAGGGGATGTTTCATGTGAATGGGATGAGGAGAAAAGAGGGAGGAAGAAATAAAATTAACAAGGGGAAACATAAAAACACCACCATAAATAGGTTCATGGTTTGAATACATTGTTTGACAAACTATACATCATATGTTCATGGGATACTTCCTATGAAGGGTGTTTACATGTTTTAGGTTCACGTTTTGAGAAACTATGTGAAAACCTTGAATGTGTCCTCTATAAAAGATCTAAAATAATCCACATGTCTATGTGGTCAAGTTCACACTATTCGAAAAAAACAATAATCCACCCTAAGGATCATTTTATTGTTCATAAGGTTTCTTCTATTGGGTCACATGGATTTAAAAAAACATTGTGCCCCTTCCATCTTCTCTTGATTATGTGTTATTAGAGATCAAGGCCCCCAAAACTCAATGAAACACATCAAGAAACTCTCAAGCCTTTATCCAAGTCTAAAAACACTTTTAAGAATTAAAACTCTTGGAATTACACTCTGATACTTCGTTTAAATAATGGTCTATCCACTAAATGATAAATTTCCATTTCCCTTGGGTATTTTACCTAGCCCAAAACATTGGATGGTACAAACTCCATGCCATAGAACTCACCATCCTTGAGAAGCCATGGGGGAATAAAGAAAACAACACTCGACCTACTCCGGTTGTGATGTTTCATACCAATGGTCACATTGCATTTCCAAACACCCAACACACCGCCAAGTATCATTTAAGTGTATAGTACATAAGTTGTTAAAACCTGAGATAACACACATTTTCTTAGTTGATGAATCGATATGGATCTTACCTAAGCTTGTATAACTCATGAAATGTCATCACCATAATTTCTTAAATCACCTATCCTATAGTACTCCTCATTATAGGGTCTATGATTTAATAGTCATTTCCAAGCCACATTATCAACACCATTAGAATCATATATTCTAATAACACTCTAAGAATTATAATGATCATCCAACCATGATTTTATCAAGATGGAATCCAAAATAAATTTTGGGACTTATTGTGGTCCCCATTTTGATTGAAATTTTCTAATTTTGGTCGATCAAACTAAAACTAGTCATTCATCCTTTCCTTGAAAGAAACATCCAGCATTTACATTGTACCTATATTAACCTTATAGAAATCCTAAAATGTTTCCTCACTGACTACATTTATTGAAAAAAAGGATGAAGGTTGAACCACATTAGATAGGCTATTAATAAAAATTATCTGCTTGGACATTTGATTCAACAAAACCTGAATCATGATGCCTTCTTCTAAGGCACCCCATGTTTAAATGAAGCACCTCCAATGAATCTCATACATGAATACAGGTTATGTACTGATCCAAAACATTTATTTATATTTTCATTCTTCATCATGAACTTGGATGTGTTCCAGATCTAGCAGACTTCAATCCTCATCCTTAAAAAACATCATCCAAGACTGACTAAAGTCTAGGTTAACCTCGTCATCATCACTTGGATACCAAGTAGCTCATCCCAGGTAGTCGACACTCTGTATTTTACAAGTGATTAATTTGTACACAGCCAAAATTTCAATGCATCGAAATCATTATCTAATCCCAAATCGGTACACCCCTAGAGATAAAGTCAAAATGAAACTAATGGTGTATATGATTCCCACCAAGGTGCTTCCACTCGATAACCTAGGTATCGCGTAGGATAATCATGCATCTTAAAATTACCATGATATAGAAGCATAAATCCCATGGATTTTTTTCATTAAATCAAAATGGAATTTTAAACTTTTATCTCGGTGTATAATGGATGTTCCTTTAGTTCACCCAGGAGGATTACAAGATAGGAGACAATATCTCCACTATGAAAATAGTACATTTAGAGGATATAATGAATTACTAAGTAAGTAGTAAACACTTCTTATATAACCAAAAAGAAGTTCTCAGTATGGTTTCCCAACAAAAAAACCTATCTACCATAATTATGGGAAGTCGAACCACTACTGGTCAACTTATTCCAAAATATCTTCATTTCACCTACTTAAAAATCTTCATTATCTGACGATGGTTCCCTAACTATCTAATGCATCCTATGATCACTGAAGCACAAAAACCTAATTATATCCCTAACTAACAATGTCCAAAAAGTATGTGTACACATTCAACCATCCCATTGTCATGCTACCTAACAAGAAACAACATATTTGAGATCTTACTAGTCCCATGGGACTTCAAAATAATTATTGTCTATATTTTGATGACCCTCCTATATTTTACCCCTTCTACATGGAAGAATACATTGTACCTAGGATTAATGAAACACTCCCCACCATATAAGTGTCCCCACAACTATATTTTCTAAAAAATTGAACTCATCACATGAAACTTGCTTAATCAACCACTAACAACAAGTCCGAGTGGTGGCCAACACACTTTAAAGGAGTGTTGATTTGAACAAAATAATGAAACCAGGTGCCAAAAATAGTACTATATCATATTTTTATCATAGACATACATATGAAACTCCTTCTGAGTTATGTGTATGGTTTCCATAACATTAAGTGTAAAAGCCAAAACTTATTGAGCAACATGTCAAAACAATAAATCCTTTTACAACATCATATTGAGAATTCAGACGATTCTGATTCCCTCTAATTCAATAGTCACTCTACTCTGGAGATGACCCATGAATGTATCTTGATAGATCAAGTATTTTACAGTTACCATTAAAATTATACGGTTCACTACACCATTTTAGAATCATGATGGGTACTGTGTATATTAGCACATAGTACCCAAAGGTTTCATTAATACAATGACACATCCATAACACTATCAAAAGTACCTTCGGCCCTGTATATTCATTATTGGGTGAACCGTTCAAAATAAATACCCCCAAAGTCCTAAAATCCCTTCAGACTGTAAAATATGCTGATTTATTACCGAGTCATTCCTTACCAAAGAAGTGGTAGATGTGTCACAAAACCCACTATGTGGATGAACATTCCCTCAGAATGTCCAATCTAATGGGACTGATTATTTATCAATATGAGAACTCATAACAAGGTTCAACTCATCAAATATCCACTTATCAAGTTAAAGGATTCATTTTTGAACTATGTTCCCAATATGGTAAAACGGCACCCAAACAATACCACATGTCTAAATATCATCACATCTTTTAGAAAGGTTTAAAATATATGGGGGATACCTACCTCCGGAAATCTCGTTACAAAAGAAGAATGTATTGAACCTATAGGTAGGTCATAAAAAATGTGTTTCTTGGATCTACCTCCTGTCACATAGGTTTAAGATATATAAGATGAGTCATATGGAAAATTATCCTGAATCTATTATAATGATACACTCAGGATATATTTAAACTTCCCTTACTTGAGGGTTAATGCTAAGAACACCTCTTTTAGTTTCATTTCAAGGGATAACACCAATTATATCTTCTTTTTCATTAAAAAAATAAATGTTCACCTTTTAAAGAGTGTGAAACACCTAGAATAAGGTAAAATTTCATATTACTATATTTATCTAATTCCACAAGGTAATACAAACAAGTTATATTAAATTTACATTTTAAATTTGATATTTAACTAACATCCTATCATAATTAGAAAATTTATCATGTAAAGTTAGTTTTATACATTTTATTTATCCATATGGTCCTAAAAATTGAGATTAGTTAAAAAAACATTCTTGTCTAGTCTACAAAGGAAAACTCCCGTTAGGTTGTAATTGTCATTTTAATTAACTGAGGCCTTAAATTAATAAATCTCAAAAACAACTAAAGGGTCTTTTATTAGTTAAAATGGGGTTGGTCATGTAAGATACCACCATATGTTTATATGTAACACCATATAATATGTTTCAAACCCTTTAAATTACAAATCCTATATAACAAAATCATACCCCCATGGGGTTAAGTATTAGAGAATAGATGATAAGGAAAAGTTGACCTACGAGGATCCCATTAACCCATTATGGGTTTATTGGAATGAAACATAATGAATTTGATTTATAAAAGATTTAAACTACCTAAATAGTTATCTCCTAACAACATGCCACAACTGACCAACTTTGTCCCAGTTTTTCATTAATAAATTTAGACTCATGGGTCGCTATGCCTAGTTCAAAAGGGTACAATACTATATAGGGGCAACCAAAACATTTTAAAACAAAATTTACTAGATTTTAACTCTATGTAGAGGTATCATTGTACCTTAAAATCATATGAATTGTTTTATTACATGGGTCACCATCTTCCAATTTATTTAACACCCATACACTTTATAAATTTCAAATTGGATATCATTTAATCACAACTAATATCTTTGATCCCATGAAACTAATGGTCTATGGATAAAATATGTCTTGATTAGTTAGTTAAGGTATCACCATTAATCTATATGGGAGAAAAATATTTAGGTTGATGCAAACACTTTAATGACCAATTTTATATTAGATTTATAACTACACATTGTATTACCAAGAAATAAATATAGGTAAACATGGAAATGATCAGAGAAGCATATTGAATTAACATGGAAAACTATTACGAAATCAGAAAACAGCTAAGAATAGTACATATATTATAATTATAAATATGGTAAAATGATCATAGAAACATGCTTTAAAATAAAAAATTCTAAATAAATCACAAAATCAAGGAATAGAACTCGAGGCACATATCACTGCATCAGCTTGTATAAGATTGAAACCTATATGGATTGGGGTATGCATGGCATGTGAATCTGTATGTTAATATAATTATTCATGAAATTATACTTCTATTACCCAACAGGTCAATTGTAAAATACTATAAATATCATTAATAAGTAATAAAAAAAAGTACACCATTCTCCCAAGGTGAAATTATAATAAACTATTATAATAACCAGCAAGAAAAACAATCTCATCCTTGACCATTTGGCCTTTTCCCCATGCATGGGTTGATCACTTCTACACATCTCTATTTACCAAGAACTAACACATTCCAAATCTCTTTTTTACTAATTCCCAAAATAGTAAAATTATGGAAAATGAAAACTTTGATATAACTTTGTAACCTACCGACTAGGAATCCACCAAAATGATTACTAAGTCATTCAGTCACATAGCCAAAAGCATGACACACCATATGAAAGAGGCTACCAACTAACAACAAGGATATAATGATTGTACATTTGGGAGACAATACCCCCATGATTAGAGTAGAATAGTTTTATAAGGTATAAATAATAAGGAAACCAATAATGGAAGTAGTATAAATAAAATAAAGAGCAAATGAAGGAAAATAATAACTGAAGAAAATAATATTAAGTGGAAATTTCCAAATATATATCAATGAATAAAGGTTTTTATGACTCTAAATGTACAATAAAACAATTTTATTAGGTTGTAAAATATAATACATGAACAAAGAAAAAATAACATAAGACATGAAGGTCTATCTTAGTGAGTATTCTGAGCTCTGAATTAGTCTTGTTCCCCTAACTCAAAAGTATAAGCATAGTAGCATAAGTATAAATCCAAATCTAATTTCCTTCAATCATGAGGATCTTTTTGAGTACCCCAGTGCAATGGTGGCCTGAATAGGGTGTGAGATATACTCATTATCCACTACCAATGGTTTATAAAGTATAATACTTTCTATTAATATATATATATATATATAGTAGTGTGTTGGTATGATAAATAAAGAAGGAAATTAGTAAATAAAAGTAAACAAGTCGGGCATAGGTTCCTCAAGGGAACCTGGCCGACCATGCCTACTTTGGCATAATCCAAAATTTCTCTCTCTATATATATATGTATGTATATATATATATATTGATGAAGATGTTTAAAAATATATTCACTATAGACATTGTAACTTTTCTAACCATATATATAGATATTTAGTATTATTTGGGACCCCTTGTGTATCCCAAGAATCCATACATAATACTACTCAAAAAAATAAGAAGAATCTATTCATAATTAGTAAGGTTCATCGCACCCAAATATCATAATAAATATAGGATTTTTTTATCGTGAATAAATTATAAGGAGGTTAATATCCAGCCTCCTAATTAAGGGGGCATGGATCTGTATGCCTAAAAACCTAGGATTTGTGGGCTCCATGCCAACATCCTTAACAAAGAGGGTGTGACACCTCATAGACAGTGACCTTACTCGAATCCCCTTTAGTTGTTAAGAAAAATAAGGTAATCCAATTTTCCAATGTGCCATTAGCTTGAAATTCTGTAAAAGGGAAATTAGAAACACTGAAAGAATAGTGGATCCTTCTCAATATAATTCATTTTACTATTTAAGTTCAATAAAAAATAGGTCATTCTCATAAACATGCCATACCACAGATTCAAGTATGAAAAAACTAGGCAAATCCTAACTACCATTTCAATAAAAGAATAATAAATGACATATACCTAATCAACCCATAAATAACTCAATTATATGAAATAATATGAAGGCCATTTTTATAACATTCCATTTACCATTAAAATAACATTATTTTATCACCCCATTATATTAAGGAAGGCATTGCACCTAATTTTTTTTATTATAACTGAGAAGTGATATCATATTAAGTTCTTCAAATTCTATTTCATTATTACTTATAAAAGGAAACAATCATCATGGTTAAAAGATAAACCATGGTGAGAAAGACAATGCATTATAAATTTTACATTTAAACCAACATCCCCAATGATGGTTTGACTATTTATAAAAATGTATGGAACTGTTATATATTTTATTCTATAATTTTTTTGTTTCATATTTAAGAAGATATCCTCAAAGAGTTCTATTTTTCACAAAATAGCTACCTAAATCAAAGGATTTAGGTCATACATGGTCAATTTCACCTTTAGAAGGTGATGCACATAAAGTCCGTTGCACATCATAACAGTGTAATTTATGACTAAGAAAGAAATTAACATAGAATAAATAAATGACTTACCTAATTATAATTATAATTCCCTCATCTAGTATAAAAAATTAATAGATCTGGTTTGAGAGAAATTGAAGAATAAAAAAAATGCCCTGAAAATAGTGAGAATTAGCTCACACCATAATAGCATTTAAGAAGGAAAAAACTATAAAATCGGTGAGAGGACTCATAGACTCATCAAGTACTATCAAAAATATATTATTTTTCTCAAAATGAAGTCCAAAAGAAGATTTATTCATATAAGGAAGAGAGGAGGAGGGAATCCATGAAGGGGATTTTATGCATGGATGAGAGGAGGAGAAAAGGGGGAGGGAGAAATAAAAATGAAATATGAGAAAAACAAAATCCAGAAAATACCATTTAAATAGGTGCGTGGTTTGGTAACACTATTGGCCAAAATGTGATCTAATTGTGTCTAGGTTACTACAATTGAAGGAGGCTCACACAGTTTATTTTCTTGGTTTGAGAAACCACATACAAACCCTATATTTTCTCTCTTTCAATGATCTGTAATAAGTCATAGAGCCATGAATCCTGGTTCCTGTGGTTAGAAAAAGACATTATACATCCTTGCGCTCAATAGTCTTTCCACACTATATCTCTCGGAGTGTCACACAATTTCAAAAAGAAACTGTGTGCCCATGTCTACTTCTCTAGATTTTGTGTTTTCAAATCTTGGTGCTCCTGAAACCCAATAGAACACCCAAGGCACCTCTTGGGCCTTTCTAAATGTCTATAAATCAAAACATTAAGACTTCCAACACATAGAATTACATTCTAAGACATGGATTAAAGAATATCCCATCCACTAAACTATAAAGTTCAAATCATCGTGGAAATGTTACTCAGTCCCTAACATGGGACATTACAATTGGATCATATTCATATAAATCATACTTAATATTAAATTATGTCATCAAAGTTGAAAATTCCACTAAAATATCACTTGGAACATTTCTTCAGTAAAATAACGTTTTTAAATTTAAATTACTTGCTTAAAATCTAAAAAATTATAAAATATTATGTAAAATGTTTTATTTGAAAAAAATATCAAGAATATTTTTAAGGGAGCTTCTAATCCATGATTTTTCATGACGGTGGAAATTTAGATTCATGTCATGCATGCTTAAACCAATATATCTTACAAATTTTTGGTAAACATTTAAAACTAAATTATTCAATAAATAACAAGAATATTTATTTGAAATATTTTTATAAAAATTGAAATATTTTTAATAATGATTTTAAATATGACACCCATGATTTTAATTTCACACTATGCTTAATGGTATATACGATACGCAACACTAAGCCTATAAAACCACAAAATTTCATAATTTAAAGGTTAATGTTTAATAAGATCATTGAGTTGGTGTGTATGAATTGTATCAGTCTAATTATGAAATATATATACATATATATATTTCTTACTAAATACAAATTTATTGATTAATTCTTAGGAAATATGGTTTCAACTTTTAGTATACTCATTTTATGGTTCAATACTACATTTTAATCAAAAATGGTTTTTATTGCTTGTTGTGATTAAAAAATATAATTAATTTCTATCCATTTTTGAAATAATATATTAAAAAAATTATATAATTTTTGAAATTATCATATCATAATTATATTTGGGTGAATGTTTTATATTTTTTAGAAAAGATTGGAATTCATTTAATAATAAAAAAATACCGATTTTAGTAAAACTATAATTTCCTTTCATTAAATAATTTTATTTAGTAGTCCCAATATATTTTGGATTTGGTGTTAATTTTACATATGATACATTTTTTTATATTAATATATTTAATTTTATTTAAATATATCACTTCCATGATTATTTTATTAATATATTTTTTTATTGAAACACGTTTTTTTGAAAACTGTTTTTAAGTGCATAATTTTTTGTATCATAATTAATAAAAATAACCTCTAAAAAAGAATTATTTAAATTATATTTGTAAAATATATATATATATATATATATTAATTTAAATTCATATAATTAATATTAATTGTCATATAGTTAATAAAAAACATATTTTCCTTGAAAAATTCCTTTATCTAAAAACTAAATTATATTCATGTTTTGAGTGTTTATTTGTAAACTATTTTTTGACACTTCTATGGATTAAATATTAAAAAAGTTGTTATATATTTGGAATCTAGTATACATAAAATTTTAAATAGGTTTTTTTTATTAATAGTCATTATGAATAGTAATTATAGTATATAATTATCACCATAGTAAGTGAAAATTGGGTACATAAACATAAAAATAATATACTAAGGAATAAAAATTCAACCAAAAACATTCCATTCACCTATTTTATGAGTTAAATAATTAAATTTAAATTCATTTCCTTAATATATGGTGACTTTTTCTAAATTTTCTTTGGTTTTTACATTTATAATATTTGAGTAAAAGATAATGACAAAAATGTCACTTTCTTACATTTAATAAAAATGATATGTTTTTATAGTGATAAAAATTACATATGTTTGGTTATAAATATTAATATAAAAGTTAAATGATTCTTTTTATAATTGAAATTTATTTATATTGTTTAGTAATTAAATAATTTCTTTAAATTCTTATGCAACACTGACACTATATTTATTCAATTAATAAAAAAGGAAAATAAATGATTTTAAAATTGTTAAAAGTAATATAATTTGAATGAATAAATTTTCCCCATGATTTTTTAGCTAAAAAAATATAATATCATTTCTAGGATATTATATTTTAATTCAATTATTTTCCTGTTGTTTTGAAAGTCAAATTAAAGGTATACTTCAAAAAATGACATTAATTTTATTTAGTAGTAAATAATATTTTTTTAAATGCTGTAAAATTAATAAAAATACTATAATTGTCCATGTGACATTATGTGAATAAAAATATAAAATATTGGATAATTATACACCAATTTTCATTTTTATGGTAATAATATTGACCCTTAAAAACTGAAAATGTTATTACTGTGATAGTAGTCCAAAAGTGTAATTGCGTGTTAAAACAGAAATATACGAGTAAAAACCTTAAATAAACTTGTAAAAAATTTACTTTGCAATATTATTTCAGTCCATTTCCGTCCAAAATTATAATTACAATATTTTAGAGTTGTTCAGGAAAAATAATTTAATACTTTAAGAAAATCCAATAGTGCCCCTCTACTATCTTATAATACAGAACCTATTATCCAATTTTATTCACATTAGAATCACTTTAAGGTTGTCCAATACATTCCCAAATCCACTCAAAAAAATTATAACCTCATCCTAGAGGTATTTTTTTTATTATAAAACTCTCCTAGGATAGACTTCAATGCAAATGTAAAGAGGTTGTCTGAAGTATATGTATCATTCTTAACTAAGCATTTTTGTTTTATTTCTTCTTCCACATCCATAAAATCTTATTCAGACATGATGATATATTATCATAAGTTTCTTTCATATAAAAATATTTTATTAGTTTAATTAAAATTCCTATATTTATGTCCATAGACTGCCAAATGGGAAATGAAATCTCCATTTTTGTGTATGGGGGTCTACCGCCTCGCAAACTAATGTAATTTTGTTCCATAACCACCTCTCAAAACTAGTTATAATGTTGTCTTTAATGTTTAAATATAATATAAATGGAATATTTATAATATTAAAAGATACTATATCTTCTACCTTATTAACTTTTTATCCATTGAAAAATGATATTTATGTTCACATCTATGTGTGGAATACCACCTCCCTGAAGTAATGTGATTTCTTTTCCATCACCAACTCACTTGGATTATATATATATATATATATTAACATATCATATGGTATTTATTATATATTTATAATTTTTCAAATATAAAATAATCATTACATTCTTTCCATCATGATCAATGTAAAATGGAAATGTAACACATGTGAATATAAGGCTTACCATTTCCATGATTGTAACATAGTTCATCTTTCAAAATCATATTTCATGGTTTTTTATAAAAGTATAATAGATCTATAAAATTTATAATTATTTTATATGAATTATTTTTGTGATTGTGGAATAATTACCCCTTCTACCATATTCAATCTATCAAGGTCATTTTGGACAATTGAACCACATATTGTGAAGATGTATGATGTGAACATAATTGATTATGAAATTAAATAAAACATGGTAATAAATAAAATAAGAAGAATAATAACCCTGAAAATTTTTCTTAAACACATATATAATTAATAAAATTTTATTATCAACCAAGATAAATAATGTACATGATGATTTGTACCTGATCTAGTGGATTCCATATTCATTTCCATTAATTGATCTATATTTTAATGTTAGGAACCAATTTTATTTTTATGGTTTATATAACACCTGTTTACATGATATTTCATGAATTATTCAAATGTTATATAAAATTATGTTTTTATTAACATTATTTTATCCAAAGGGATTTGAATTGGAATTTACCAAATAGAAAGAGGTTTCTTAAATCAGTTTTTATTCATTAGGTTATACATCTCCTTCATTAAATATGATCTTCCACGGTTATGTGTAAAATTACCTCTGATTTTATTATGTTTAATTTTGAATATTTTTTGGTGTATTTACATTTTTCAAACATAGTAAATTCATTGATTAATTCTCACTTCAATGATATAATAATTGTAAGGGTTTATCATCTTAGTTTTCCCTCCGTGAAACATATGTTGTATTCACCACATTATTCATTAATGTGGTGTATAATACCCCTTTAATATGATATATCATTACTCCATTTATATTAATATTATTTAAATATTCATTTGAATTTATTATTTATGTGGGTTATGATTCAAAAGTTACCAAATCGTTATAGGTTTGTTTCACGATCTCAACATTATTCATGATTTTTTTATATTTCAATATCCATATAGAGAATTATTTAGTCCTTTTATAGGAGAACTAATATATTTTCTTATTCTCTTGTTATTTCTACAAATAATAAGTTTTCCTCTCATTTTACCATCATTAAGTAATCAAAATACCAAAATAATTATTTTATGGAAAAATAAATTTTTTTCTATTCAGTCAGGAATATTTTTCATCCATGTATATATTTTCCATTAAGTATTTACAAGAATGATTTTACTATTATAAAACTAATAATCAAAGACATTTTTATAAATTTTTTAATTTTTAAGAAACGGTTTACAATTAATCTTTTTTTCTTCCCCATGGGATGTAATTTTTAACTTTTTACCAAAAATGTGAAAGGAATAGATTTTTTAATCCACTCTCCATGAGTGGATTTTTCAACTTCCATGGTCACTTAAATATTTTATGATTCTATTACAAATTTCAATGCTACATTTCACCAAATATTTCTTTCCTAATATCTTGTAAATTTATAATTTTAAAATTTATTTTTCATCAAGAATTTTGTTAATGATATTTTTATGGTATTTCTATTAATTAGTGACTATAACTCTTTATTTTACTTATACACCACTGGGAATATGTTTTTATGTTGAAATTCTTATTGTTTTTATATATGGTGTATTATTAGATTGAATGGGGAAATATTAATATTTCATATGCTAATTTTTCAACATCAATGTCCATATTGATTATGTATTGAATTTATTTTCTCCCCATTTATTTGATGAATGTATTAGAATTTTTATTTTATCAGTGGTTATATCTATATCCCCAATATGCATCAATAGGTCTCTTGAGAAAAACTAGTTTGGTATTTTGTCGAAGCCTTAACCATTTATGTAAAATATATTTACATGAAGACTTGGTGGAATGTTTATGATGTCTGATATGATATATTCCATCATTATGTAATTAGTTATTGACATCCACATTATTATATAATTTTTTATTTTATCCATTAATATGTTTCAAAATCACATTATTATTTAAATGGAATCATTTGACATCATTCACTCCTTCCATATTATTCTTCAAGCTCAAGTTATTAATTTAAGGGAAATTGATTTTAGTTAGTTACATTTCCATATTTATTTTCCCTTATTTAATCATGATTGATTCTAATGTACATACCCCTTTCTAAACATTTAATCACGATCTTATTTTCCTTCCTTTCTCTATGATATTAACAAGGAATCTTGTATGGGTTTAATCATGCATAATTTTTACATTAGTTATGTTGTCTTTTTATGTTTTCCAATGTAATGTAAGATTAAAGTATTTATCTAGTTAACCAATACTATTAAACCATTGGGTCCTTTGGGATGTGATCTCTTTTGTCATATACCAATGTAATAATGTAAACATCAGCTTTGGGATACTAGGGTTTGGGTCTTTAAAGTTGGTGTCACGGAATGTTTTGTGGAAGCATTTTGAACTATATTTAAGAAAATATGATTAGGGAACATAACCATTGGAAAACAAATTAGGAAATTTCCTAACGACACTGTGTTAACAATTCAAATAAGTATAGTTGAATATATTTAGGTACTATTATATAAATTTGGTTATAAGTTTAAATTCACAAATACGACTTCTGATTTTTTTTATGGAAATAACATATAAATATTTATTCAGTTTTAATTTATGTATTTAGTATATGTTACCCTTACTTATAACTTGTGTTTTAGTGAGAAGGTTATTTTAGGGTGAATGTTTTTCTATTTTGAAGAAATAATTTAAATTTATTCAAAAAATTTAGGGTTAATATAATCATTGATATTAAGGTAATAATATTAAATTATTTTTATTTGATATTGTGGGAAAAGATAAGTTATATAGAAAAACATAGTGGTTAAAAAGTTATTTGATGATTAATGGGGATGTTTGTCAATTTTATTGGAATGTTATAGGAATTATATTTATATAGTTTTATATAAATGAAAACCTACAAGGATGGTGGAACCCAGTGACCTATAAAAAGGTCATGGATATTTAACCCATAACCTAAAGGAGACAAGGGTAAAACACCTACTAATTACCTATATGATTTACTAGTTAAGAAGACATTGTTTTTAATAAAATAGTATTATGGATAAAGATTAATATTATTTTGAGAATTATATTATAGGATAAAATATTATTTAATTAATATGATTTTGAGATGATTAATGATATTTTGAGATATGTATTATTAGGTTGAGGTTTATATATAAAAATTAGGTTTAACATAAATTATTATTTGGGAAGAATGGTATTATAATTTTGGAGATTCCAGATGAAGGGTATGATATAACATTTGAGGTTAAATTGTTTTTTTCATTTTGAATTTATATTGGTTATTTAGGTAATATTGGTATTTATTTATGGAAGGATATACTTTAAACCTTTGGTTTAATTATTGAATTTTATAGATTAATATATTATTTCTTCATATGAATTTTTATTAATTTTAAGTATTATCTTTTATTGTAATTACTATATTTTTAGTAAAAATATAAAGAATGGATTGTTGTTATTTTTTGGATTATTTGATAAAATATAAATATATTTTTAGTGATTTAAGAATAAAAAATTCATCTTTAATACTCATCGTTTATAGAAAAGGATAATATTATAGTTGAAATTTTTAAAGCATGAAAATATACACTTCAAGTAAGTATATTTATTTATGTTCTTATTATATATGTTAAAGTAATTCCTCATTTTTGGTAAAATGATTTGGAAACAAAAAATCTATCATATTATGGTATTTTCTGATAAATAGATGGTCCTTACACCCATCACAGATTTATGAATTTTTGGTCATTAAATATCTCTATACCTTGTTCATTAGGAATCTATATTAGCCCTTGGGTATTATTTTTCTCTTCTAAGTCCATATTTTCACTTCCTACTAATTTTATCCTATTTGGAAACCTAGTTTTTTATTATTCTAGATGACCTTTGAATTTCCTTTTCCCTATTTTTATGAATATGTATCATTAACACTTTCTATGATGTGGGTTTTCAACAAAAGTATTTTCAAATATCAAGCTCTTGATTTCTGAGATGATGGTAAAATTTTGAGGATGAATTTTATTAAATGGAGAGAATGTAATAACCTGATATTTTAAAATAACACAATGCTCTATAGCTTATATGACACTTAATACTGAGCGTAAACGAACCACAATATACTATTACACAAATTTTATATTTTCACGTAGCTTCTAAATTGGGGGATATTAATAGTATTAAATTCATTATGAACCATATAAGTATATATATGGTCATAATTAATAAAAATCTATTGATTAATTATTAGGGAATACATACTCAATTTTCAGTTAGTTATTTTTTTCTTCCAAAATATGTTTTCATCAAAAATGTTTTTTTATTATTACCAGATAATATAATTAATTCATAAAAATATTAAAAAAAATTAAAATATTACATAATTATTGAAATAATCATATCAAAATTTAATTTGGTTGAACATTTTTTATTTTTACAAAAAAATATACATTTTTCAATAACTTATAAAAAATAATGAATTTTGAAAAACTCACATTTTATTTCATTAAATAAAGTAATTTAAAAGTTCCATAATATTAGGATTTGGTTTGGAATTGATATTTGAGCCATTTTATTTATAATAATATAATTAGTTACATTTAAATTATTAATTTTCATGATTTTGGCATAAATCAGTTTTTATTCTTAAAAATGAAATTTTATGAACATGGTTATATGTGCATAATGATGTTCCATTTTAATTAATAAAAATAACACCTAATTAAGAATTATTCAAATCATATTATTATATATATATATATGAATTTATATTTATATATTGAATAATATTAGTCATAGAGTTAATGAATAACCATCTTCTCTTTGAAAAAGTGTTTTTTCTAAAAAACTATTTTTCATCATATTTCATAGATTTTATTTTAAATTATGTTCTGAAAATAATATAAACTAAAAATTGAAAAATTAATAAAATATTTGTAAGCAGAAGTTCAAAATTTGATAAATATACCCTTTTTATTGTTATTCAATATGAATAGTAACTATAGTAAATAATTATCACCATTGTAAGGATAAATTGACTAATTAAGGTCTAAAATAATATGATAAAGACTTAATGTTGAACCCAAAAACATTCTTTTTTCTATTTTACATTCTCAATTCATAAATTTCTATCCATGTATCGATTATATGTCCATGTGGTCCCGTATTTATTTTATTTTTATATTTATAATATCAAAGTAAATGATAAAGAAAAATAACACTGTCTTTATTTTAATATCTAAAATATTTTGTGATAGGGATAAAAAAATATATGATTGATTCAAAATATTCATTTTAAATATAAATTATTTTTTATTAGGGAAATTTATTTATAATTTTTATTAATAAAATAAATTCTTTAATTATTTTTCCAATACTGAAATAATATTTAGTCAATTAATAGAATAATAAAATAAATGATATTAAAAATGAGAAAAGAAATATTACTTGAATTAATTATTTTTCCCTTGAATTTCATAGATAAAAATGACATATTATAAATTTTTTAATGGATTATATTATAATTTCAATATTTTCATGTTGTTTTCAATATCAAACCAAATGACTAGTTCCAAAAATATCATTAATGTTGTTTTATAATAAATAATGTTTTAATAAATAATATGAAATTTTAAATATATGAATTAATTTATTTTCTTGTTTTGTAATTAAAAATATAAACTCTATATCATTAATATACAAATTTTAATTTTATTCTAACTATATATACCTTTAATGAGTAAAAACATTGTTATCGCGGGAATTGTAAAAAAGGGTTAATGTGAGTAAAAACAAAGAGATATGGGTAAAAACCTATTATAAACTTTACAACGTTTTACTTTATGATTTCACTTATTCCTATGCACATAATATATTTAAATTATATAATGTTTTATCTTTTTTACCTGAAAACTTATTTAATAATTTAATAAATTCCAAGAGTGCTCTCCCCTTGCTTATAAAAGGGAACCTCCTCTCCTCTTTTATTCACAATTAAAATTACATTATGTTTAAACAATACCTACTTAAACCCTATTCTAAAATCTATACCCTCATCATAGAGGCCTTGTTTTGATTACATAACCCATCTAGGAAGGCTTTTTGTGTAAACTTATAGATGTTGTTGAAGAATATATATCGTTATTAACAGATAATTTTTGTTTTATATCATCTTCAACCATAATCAATTATTATTTGACCAAGCTAATATAAGATAATTGTTGTATCCTATTACTATAAATTTTATTATGAAAATTTCATAATCTATATATGTAATGACCTGAACAGTTATAAATAAAATATCCCCTGTGATTTAACTAAATGTCTTATTATATAATATGGTTATAGAAAACACAAGAAATTATTTGTTTTGATTATATCCTATTAAATTTAAATTACCATTACGAATCTTTACTAATGAAAAAAATAGTAATTGAACAGTGATCACGTGATTAGTATAAATATTTACTTTTAACATATCCAATCGACCTAGACAATGGAATCGATAGCCTTTACCAGTAAGATCGGACCCTATGAAGCTGATTTGGCAGATCTTCTGAGGGAGATAGCATCACTGGGATTTTTCCTTGACCAACCCCAATCTAAGATCCAAAAACTTAAGAATGAGTTTAACCATTTACAAGATAATTTCATGCTCATCTTGATCATGTCCCAAACCATGTAATCTAAACCACCCCAAGAAAGTCTCATCATTTGAACCTTACTTTTACAGTTTTTGTTGGTGTATTTAAGGGATATGTATCAAGAACCTATATATATGAGTCTTTAGATTATTTTTCACATAATAATGAATATATTTTTATCCTATTATTTTTACTCTATATATAATTATTATTTTGATATAATAAAACACAAATAATATTTTTTTGGTGATATTAAAATTCAATTAAGGAATTTATTTGGATGAATTATTATAATTTTGATATAAATAATATATTAATAAAATATTATTATTAAATACTATTTATTAAATATAAATGATCATATAACTTTTTTGAATTCAAATGTAATTTTTATAAGGGTTTGAAAAGTATTATTGTCAAATAACCCACCATTTTTAATAAATGTCAATTATTTGTTTAAAAGTGAAAATTCAAAAAATTTAAAAATATTTAGATAAAATAAATATTAGTTTTTCAATAGTAATTTATAAAATTTCCAATGATTTATTTTTAATTATTTTCTGAGACATTCATATTTTTGGGTAAAGATTAAATACCGTATAAATATACATTGTGAATTATAACATCATAATGGTCTAACTGTGATGTAATAAATAATATAAATGTGATTCATGACTATATTATATTTTTTATTTAAAATAATGTTATTTTATATTTATTTTTTATTTTTATAAAGACGTTATGAATTCTCCAAAATAATAAACATATTTTTAAGGCTTTAAAATCATTTCATTAAGAGTATGAATCACTTCCACATAATCATTGGTAATATATTATTAAGTTTGTAACATGGAATTATATAATAATTACCCCCCCCCCCTCATTTCTTAGTAAAAATTGTTAAAAACCATGGTAATTTTTGTGGTTTTTGTTATTTTTTTATATAGAGTCTGAAAACTATGTTTGAGATATAATAAATAAATCTCCACTCATTTCCTATATAAACCCACCTAATATCCAAATAATATTAACTAAAAAACATTCTATAATTTCATTAATAATCCCTCACCTCCCTATAGTCCTACCATAGTTCCCCCAAGCTCTCAGTGAGCTCCTCTGAGGCATTTGGAGTCACAAACTCAAGTAATGGATCACCTCCTTCCCTTCTATATTCAACATTCTTTATTATATTATTTTTTCTATTTCCAATTAGTAGTATTGATATATGTCTTTCCATGTACCTACTATTTCCCATTTTATGTCCAATTTATAAGATACCCCTTCTAATCTCATAAACCCATTTTATGAATTTTATGTGACATTGTTAGGATTTTGAAATTTTACCATGATTTCCCGTGAAAAAAAATAATGGTCTAGTGAATACAATACCCATTTTCTATCATGGGTTTTCACCTTTATAAACTTATAACTCATTGAATATATACTTACATATTTTAATTACGTACTCATTTATCATGTCATAAAATAAGATGATGAATTATTCCATGTTTTACGATCTATGTGGAACACACAAATAATAAAATGAAATAAATGTGATAGGTGAGCCCGGAATTATATAGAAATCTATTGCATTGGGTATTATATAGTCTCATGGTACATAATATTGGGATAGAAATTGGACCCTATTTATTTTTGGGAATTTTTCTATCATGATTTCTTGGAATTTATCGTTGGTCTATATTTATGATGTAGTGTTCTAAGTTGTTTCCACATTTCCCATGTTATGATTATCATTCTATGTCATGACTTATTATTCATGTTTATGATTCTAGCACCTTTTATGACTAGATTATATGCCTATTTTATAAAATTTAATATTATATTCATGTTATTCTATATTTATTCCCTTACTAGTATATATAGATCAACCCTTTCTTATGTATTTTCCTAGGTCATCCCATACAGTTTAAAGTGTGATCATGTTAAGAAAATTTTCAATAATGATGACATTTCTTCCTATTTTAAATTATTGTGTAATGTACCTAATTCCAAAATACAATATAACTATTAATCTTCAATGTTTTATTTAGTTTATAATTATGTTACAAATCATGTGTAAATTTGAAATAAATATTCGGATTATTATAATATCTATCTCTTCCATCTATTGAATTGAGATCCAAATCATCATTCATGTGTATGGTGGACTACTACATCATGAGCCAATGTAATTTTTTTCCATAAATTCATCTCATAACTAGTTATAATGATGGATTTTATATTAATTTATTATATTAATGAAATATTTACCATTACTGAAATACAAATAATCTAGTTTGTCATCTTTACTTTCATTGAAAATTGATAGCATCGTTCCTATGTACGTGTGTTCTACCACCACCACGAAGTGATGTGATTTGTTTCCCATCGCCACATATCATGGATTAAGTATATATATATAAGTATATATAAATAACTAATATATTATTTATGATATAATTATTATTATATAAATATAAAATAATTCTTACCTTTCTGAAATCACGGTTGTGAAAAATGGAAACATTACACACGCATATATATGGATTACCGTCTTCATAATAGTAATGTTGTTCGTATTTCATAACCAAATTTCATGGTAGATTTTAAAATTTTAATTTGTGAATAAAAAATATAATAATTTTGTGATTATTTTTATATTTTAGATTATGGAATAATTACTACTTTTAACATGAATGCTACCAGAGTCATCTGGACATATGAATCGAGTATCAAAAAAATGTATGATGTCAAAATAATTGATTATGAAATTAAATATAACATAATAATAAATAAAATAAAATTAGTAATAATATTAGAAAATCATATTGAAAAATATTAATAAATAGCATAAGGGTATTATTTAGGAATATAAACAACGTATGTGATGATTCAGAGCTGATGTAAGGGATTCCATCTCAATTTCCTTTCATTGAGGCATATTTTAATTATACGGACAAATTTATTAAATATGGTTTTAATAATTTCATATTACATTCTATTTTATGAATTCTTTATACATTATTGTATTTTATGTCTCAATTCAAATCATTTCATCCTATGGAATTTGATTTAAATGTAATAAAGTGGTAAGGGGTTTCTTAAATCAATTTTCATCCATTGGGTTATTCTTTTACTTTACTAAAAATGATTTTGTATGATTATGTGTGAAATTAACACTGATTTTACTTTTTTTTATATGTATTAATATTATTTATGGAATTAAATTTTACACACATAATCACTGTTTTGATTAATTCTCACATGGTTGATATGATCCTTGTAATGGTTTCTAATCTCACTTTTGTTTCAACAAGGCATGTGATGTATTCACCACATTATTCAATAATGTGTTGTATATACTACCACTTTGATATTACATATCTGGATTCAATTTAAATTCATAATGTTTAGATATTTTTATGATATTATTTCATTATGGGGGTTATGATTCAAAATTTACCAATACAGAAAGGGTTTATTTTTCCATCTCATCATTATTCCGGATTTTTTATGTTTATGTATCTTTTAGAGAATATAATTGATATTTATATCTTAAAAAAAATATATTTTATCCACCAACTATTATTGCTATAAATTATAAGTTTTCCTTTCATTTTCAACTCTTTGATTACTCAAAATACTGAAATAAAATTTTTATAGAAAATGAATTTGTCTTTTGTTTGGTTGGGAATATTTTTATTCCATGTCTATATTTTCTTTAAATGTTTTAATAAATGTTTTTAATATTTTAAAATTATTTACTAAATAAATTTTTACCCATGTTTGATTATTTAAATAAGGTTTTACAAGGAATATATTTGTCGATTTCTGAATTACACAATTTTTTCCTCTTTACCAAATATATGAAATGAATCATTATTTTATCATACTCAACATGAATAGAATTCCACATCATCATGACCATTAAATTATTTTAAGATTCATTTATACGTTTCCATCATTATTTTAATATAAAGTATATATCCAAATATTTTGTCAATTTTATGTTTTAAAATTTAATTTTTCTCATGAATGTTTTTAATAATCTTTTTATTGTATTTCAATTCAACGATGAAAATAAAAATTAATTTTACTTATACTCCACTAGGAATATATTAAAATGAAACCATCATTATTATTTATCTGGATGGTTTATGATCACATTGACTGGGAAAATATTAACATTTCATTAAATAGTTTTTCAATATGAATGTTTATATTGATCATATATTGAATTATAATTCTCTCCCTTCATATAATGAATGCATATACATTAGTAAGTGATAGGTTGGTCCAACTATATCCTCTCATTGAATTAGTATGTCTCATGAGACCGTATAGTTTGGGTATTTGGATAAGAACTTTCCCATTTATATAAGATGTACTATTTTGAGGGTGTGACTATAATTTTATGATGTATTTCATTATAAATTACTGCTTTATGTAATTACTTATTGGAGTGCATGTGATTATCGAAATAGTTAGGATATACCTGTATATGTTTCAATCTTCTCTAATTATTTATATGGAATCATTTTATCTTTATTTACTGTTTCCATATTATTCTTCATTCCTATTTAATCAATTAAATAGATTGTTTTTTATTTACCTTTACATTTTTATTATGCCTTATTTACTCATGATTACTTCCACTATACATATCCCTTTCTGATTACCTGAGCTTAGTGGTATTTTCTTTCATTTTTCTAGGATATGAAGAATAAATAAGTCAATGGGTTCATGGATTTAAAATATTTTCTTTCACCGTGCTTTATTTTTTATATTTTGAAATGTAATATGAGATTCAGTAATGCACCCAGTTTACCAAGACTATTAAACAATTTAGTCCTTTAAGATGTGATCTCTTATTCATTACACCAGTGTAATAATGTACCCATTGTATTATGTATTATGGTGTTGTATTATTTACATTAAAAATTAATATTAAAATAGTAAAACATTTATTGAAATATTCTAAAGAAAACATAGACATGGAAGAAAAATGATTTTTGACCAAAATGTGTAATAAAGTCAGATGTCTATAAAAATAAAATTTCAATATATCTAATAAATAAATTTATTTAAATGAGATTAACATAGTTAATCGAAAAAATAAATCATATGGTAATAAAATTCATGAGTTTTCAGAGAGATAGATCATAAAATTTCACCATTATAAACTTAATCATAAACAATCTGGGTAAGTTATGAGATTGTTACATAAATATGATACTGCTTTGGAATCATTATATCAAATGATCATGAATAAGAGAACCTTATATATATTTTTAAATATAATAATTTAATTGAAACCATCATACAAGACATTAATGAGAAATATAGAAACTATATAATGGAAACAAGTTTTCATTATAAAATAAGTCACGTAGAAATAAAAGTGAGATAAAAATGCTTACCTCAAGTTTGACTTTCTTCAAAATATCCCTAAACTAATGTGTAATAAATTTTAATTTATTATTATTTTGTAAATAAATTATTTATAAACTTATAATATCATAATTTATCCAATTATAACATTTATTCACCCATTTATTAAAAAAATCCATATTAAAATCATTATTTCTATGTGTTAATTGTTTTTTATTTCATGAGAATTTTTGTTCAGTAGTTCTGGTCCATGCAATTTTATTATGGTTATCGAATCTACATAATGTTAATAATGATATAAATATCATATATGTTTATTTATTTTCCGCTATAAAAGGTATAGACAAGAAAATGAATTACACCACTCATGGAGATGGTAGGTCATACATATACATGAACACTATTGTCACTTTTCAATGGATGGAATGAAGTAAAGGTATATAAAAATAAAAAATTATATAATAATTTTTATTTCATAAATATTATATATATTAATTAAATAAATCCCTATTATCATCCATGTAAATCGTAAATGAAAAAATGTGTCACAACGATTCATGGAGGTGGTAGTCCACACGTACACATGAGGAATGTTATCATTTTTTAATGCACTCTTAATTAAGAAGGTTTATATGATATTATAATTCAAGAAGAATAATTATTTCATAAATAACATATATAAAATTGAAAACCACTGTAATAATCATTCCATCAAAGTGGTGATGAAAAGAGAAATACACTGCTATATGTAGATGATAAGCCATACATACAAAGAATCAATATTTTCAATTTCCATAAGAAAAAATTTTGTAATGGTTGTTGCATCATCATAATAATAATTAAAAATAATGAATATACTTAATTAATTATTTTATAATGGATTCCACGGATTTATATTAGCTATGAGAATAAATAAAATTTAAAATGATTGATTTAGAGTTAAACCCTTCGTTGATAAATCTCTTTTGGCTTACACTTTAATCCTTGAAGGGATGGTATTTTTTAAATTAAAAAAGATCTAGGATATTTTTATGGAATATATTAATGTAAAATGGTATGTCTTTTTCAATCTATAATGCTAAAAATGGGTGATAATGAGAAGATAATAATTATCATTTTATAAGTGAGGGGAAGGGTTATCTTAGAATTAATTAAATTATTAAATTAATATAAATTAATTTTTCTAATCAACTTACTAAAAATTGGAAATTTTAGAATTTATGATCAGTATAAGTCTATATAGTCTCATAAAATAATATTTTGACAAGTTTATGTGAATTTTTAACCCATACCATTTCGTTTAAACAATATGTTAATAAAGATTCAAATTTTTTTACTATTTATGGATCAATAATGATGTCATAAATAGTAATGTGACTCATAAATGAAAAATTTTGTATATTTTAAACTATATATAATTTTCATGGATAAATAGAGGTTTTTTTGAATTTTTAATCATATAATAAAATATTATTTATTATAAAATGTTATTTGTTTCAATTTAATAAATATATAAAATATTATAATATAATATGTGTCAAACTCGATTTAAATTGTTATAAAATGAAATTTAATAAAATATAAATCATATATGGTCTTAATATAATCATAAAATGATATTATTAGTTTTAGATATTGTTATAAACCTTATCTTTTTATACAACCCCTTGATAATTCAACTTTAACATTATTCGTGGTAATAAATTTTTAAATATTATAGGTTCATTATTTAACTTATAATGTTACATTTATTTTATAAAAGTAAAATTGTTTTCATTTTATACTATTTATAACCATAATAGTTTAAATTTAATATTTTTGGTATTTCTAAATAATTTAATAAAATATATTTAACACAAAATATTACTAATTTCATTTTTTGGACTATTCTCATAATTTAACATTGAACACAATATAGTAGTAATGTAATTTAAATATAAACCATTAACACATCCCTAATATTTTATATTTATCTCAAGATTTATATTAACAAAATAATGTATCCAAATTGAATTACATTACATATTTTTAAAGTCATTTATTTTATTTCTCTATTAATTTTATAAATAATATATCTGCATTGTGTAAGTATTTAAGTTAATTATATAATTTGAAATTTTGAAACGTAATTTACATTTTAAGTAAATACTTTTTATATCAAATAAACATATTTAATTTAACTAATACTATTATTATCCTTTTTTAATAATTTTAGAGATATTAATGTCAAGAGAGTGACATTCTATATTTATTCTTTTGTTAAAATTATATAATGGTCCTAATCAATGTAAAATCACACAAAGTGTCCATATTATCAATAATTATATAGAATAACTAGATAAACTTCTCAAATAAGATAATGTAAACTATTAGATTAATATTTAAAGGTTTATCCCAAAGTACTATCCCAGTTTTACTAGTTTTACCCTTATCAAGGTTAAAAGTGTTAATCAGGGTTACTATTTATAATGACAAAAAATAAATACAACATGATAAAAACAACAAAAAATTAAACAAACCAAAAAAATAAAAACATTTCATGTAATGAAAAAAATAAATTACAACAAAAAAATTATAAATCATCCCCCCCCCATAATTATAACATCATATATATGGATAATAAAACATCCAATGAAAAGGGGAAGTGTTAAACATAAAGGTTTCCTAGAATAACACATAATACGGATCTCATATAAGGAGAAAATTGATTGGATGTTTAAATTTATACATAGAGAAAAACTAGAATCCAATGACTGGTGGAGAGTTTTAGTGAACATAGTGATGATAATGTTAATGAACAAAAAATTATAAATCTATGATGGGTGAAAATCCATTGATTCAATGGAAATAAAGGTGAAATTTTAACATTTTTATTTTAGTATGTTTTTAAAAAATTTGATGATTATTTTAACAGTATGGTAGAGGGCATAGGAAAATACACTTACATGATATGATTCTGTTTCAGGAACATAATCTCATTCATTGGTTTTTCATTGACCGATTTACACATCACATATTACACTATGAAATGAATATTCAATATTAATTCTTCATGCCTAAAGCACTTCCTAACTTTTAAAATATCATAATACCCTTCAGTGAATTACAATTCATTTCTTCTTTATATAGTATTTAACAAAATAAAAATGGTTAGAAAACATTTCCAAAGTAGAAAAGTATAATACAAAAATATATAAAACCTCAACAATAACAAAAAAAATTAACTTAATTCATTATTTAAATAGCTATCCATAATGTTCCTCCAAAACTTTTTTGACTAATATTGAAACCAAAAATATTATAAATATTTTATGTCATCTCCTTTAATGATCAAATTCAAAGTTATCTTGAAATACTTTTAATCACTAATAAATACTCATACCAAAATGTAGATATCTTGATCATATATTCTACAATATATACTAATAATTACACCATATAAATTCACAAAAAAAATCATATAGGATTCCAAAATATAATTCACCCTTTAATCTTAAATATACTCCTATATTGTCCAAAAAATACTTCCATTAGATATCTGGGTTAATACTCTCATCAATATAGGATCATAGGTTGATTCATAATATCAAATATTTTTTACTTATTTTTTAAATTTATATAGAATACAAGTTGAGAGAGATAATCAATGCACTTAATAACATGAAATTTTACTAAAGGACAAAATTTTCATAGGGATAATTCATACAATTTTCAATATGGAATCCCTAAATCTTATGTGTATGATAAATATTCTATAACAATAATTATTCACATATATTGTTTTTGTTGCATAATGTTTCTCTTTGTCCTTTGACATCATAGGTTTTTGGGGCTTATTATCATTATTTGACCTTTGATTAGGGAATTTAGTCGCATAATTACCTAACTATGTGAACCTATATCACTTAAATTTGAGTGGTGTATTCCATTGGTCTCTATCTTCATTCGTTTAATTTATTGGCCTCTTCATATCACTTTAAAATTATTTTTATTCATGGATAGGCATCACATACTTGAAGAATCTTCTTGTTCTTTTTAGGAATTCACCTGATTGATCCTTCCATCAGTTTTAGAAAGTTGGAGTTTTAAACATTATCTTCCACCTATGTTTTATAACACTAGTTCATCCATGAAACTCCATATTCCTTCTCCTATCATAAGAACCGTGAGACTTTCGAGCTTTTATTTTCACTTTATGTTCACATCAAATGATTTCTTCTGAGATTCCAATGTCTCATTTAGTTAATTCCATTAAAATACTTGGTTTTAAACCACTAAATAACTAATGAATTGTTCTTTTAAGTCTGATGATTCTACAAAAATCATACATTACAAGTCTTTTAAAATTTTAATCTTAGGTGCAATGGATTTATCATCCTTCTTTAAAAGATCAAGTAATTCCTTCTCCATTTTTTACATAGAATGTGAGGTAAGTAATTATTGAAAAATATCCTCTAAAAATCATCTCATTACATGGTTTGATTTTATTCCACTTACCTCATATTCGTTATTAGATTCAACCATTGATCTACTTCACCTTCTAGGTGATAAGTATCTAGGAAAAAGTTTTCTTATTCTGGGCAATGAATAATGAAAAATATCTTTTTCATAACATTGATCCATTTATCATAAACTAGTGGATCATAGGACCCGTAGAAGGAGGATGTATTTTTTCACATACAATATTTAAAGGTAATTTCACCCTCCATTATGCACCATTAAGTTCAACATGATCTGCATTTTCTCTCATTACTTGAGAGAGTTCATTGAGCATAGGCACAAAATATTTCATCCAAACTCCTATGAAATTTGGTTTCATATAAGGCTTATCATTTTGTTGACCATTATATTCCTTGTTTACATGGTACCTTTAGGTTCTTTCAATTGACAAAAAACATAAATTATTGCGTAAAAATTTATAATTGTAGTGATAAATCAAATATTTACAAAAAACATTAATTTTATGTTTAAATTTTGACACCATATTTTCAATCTATAACACATTACTTTTAACCTATTCCATCCTTGGTTATCATCTATATAATGGCTCATATAGAAAAATTATGTTAACCCAAGCATATCCCCAGAGAGTTTCAAACCAACTGCATAGTAAGGGAACACTCACCATGCACCAGAATTACTATAGAGACCCGGATCTTTCCTTACAAGACTTTAGAATATTTCTGCATATATTTCTGGAGCTCGACATAGATAAAGTGTGAGACAATAAGGCCTAGTGTGCTCATAATGTATTTTATAAAATATTAAATATATTTTATGTGCTTCTGTGAAGATTCATAAATAAATTTGGATAACTCTGTAATAGATTCTAAAATCAGAAATTTGAAACCATGAATGAATCTAGAATGTGATTTTTACCCTATGTGAAACCTAAAATAGGTCAGAATGGGGTGTTTGGATATCTCACCTATTGGAGGTACATTTCTTTGGTTGATTAATTAAATTAATTTAACAAATTTATTATTTTAAACTAACAAAAATGTTATAAATTCATCACTATTGAGGATCCTATATGGTTATCTATATAAAACATGGGAGGATTCTAGTGCTTATTCCCCTCCTTCTATCAGCAAATCACCTTAGAAAATGATAAATCTATGGATCGAAACATATCGGAATGCAGAAAATGCAATAATAGTCTTCAATCATAGGTGAGTGTCTTCTCTGATGATGAATGGCCCAATTTCTAGGTATGACTGTTAAATTTTTGTTTCACTCCCTTTTTTATTAGATAGATTGAGCATATCATTCCCCATCTTAGATCTATTCCAATTGTAGCCTAATCATACACCCTTTTATCGATTATATTTCTTAATCATTGATTTTACTTACCCCGGTTATCCTCATTCTTGATCATTATCCAATAACACTTTTCAACTATCCTTTAATCTTTTTTTGTGTGTCATACTTTGTGAATTGATTCATTTTCTTCACAAAAAGGACTTTATGGTCCCAGTTCAACATTGTCTGGCAGTATTGATCCCAATCGGACTCCCAGAATCATGAGGAAATAATGTTTGAGGGACGAATTGAAAAATAGGAGATAGATATGGGTTGTTTTTAGTTATTAGAGAGCATTTCAATGATATGTATTTAAATAAAATTGTTAAAGCACTCTGCAGCTTATGGTTCACGTGAAAAAACTTTCTGGACAGACGAGATCAGATTTCCATCCACCAGATGGTCAGAAATGACAAACAACAACTAGATATGCAGTTTCTATTGAAAATGAATCCAAATTGGAAGTAGAAAGGCAAGATATTTTTCATTAAGTGTTTATTTGGATTTATGTAAAAATTAAGATTACACATAGTGTAATTAAATGAAAAAATGGTGTATCGGGCCCTAGATGAGGCGACTAGGCTTTAAGGAAATTATATGAAAGGCATGGAAGGTATCCCTTCTACATGATGTGTACCATGTCTCCTAATGGAACATTTTTTTGGTAGAGCACTTTAGAAGGACCCCATGTGGGATTACATGGCTAGTTACAGGGCCATGTACAAACATACATGGACATAGTGTAAAATATATTGACATGGTGTGGATACATAGACATGACCAAGAATAAAGAAGGGACCTCAAGTGGTATGGGAATGCCATGTAAATCCATTAGATGCTATGTATCCCTTCATGGTTGGAGATCTATATACCTCCAAGAAAACAACCATGTGATGGAGCAGGACCACACACAATGTGGGTCCCCTCACAGCTCGTGTAACACATATCTCCTTTTAATGAATCTTCAATGTTTAATATCTTCTTTATTTGAACATGGATTCTATCCCAAGACTAGCCTATCCTAAGTTTTTTTCTATATAGATAGTGATAGTTCCCTCAGTTATGGATTTTGGGATATGATGTGGAATTCTTTATGTATACTGCTTATTTAAGAACTTCCAAATGATCGAAGTGATTAGGAAAAGGATCACTAGTGACACTAGAGTAGAACCACCCCACTCCCCCACCCCATCAACATGGGCATGGGTCCTCTACCTACTGATTAGACCCCCCCCTATTGGGTAGGGTGATGGTCTTCATGACACTAGATTAGAACCCCCCCCGGATGCATCAGCATGGGGGTCCCCTATATATACTTATAGTTTGTAACCTCCATCAGCTTCGGTGTGGGTCCTCTACATACTGAGTGGAACCCCCTATCAGATAGGGTACGGGTCCTCATGACACTAGAGTGGAACCCCCTAATATATCAAGGTGCGGGTCCTCTATAGATACTTATCAAGTGGAACCACCATCAGCTTAAGTGTGGGAACAGTACTTACCAAGTAGACCCCCTATTAGATATGGTGTGCGTGGTTGTGACATTATAGTGGAACCCCCTGAAGAATCAGGGTGTGAGTCTTATATATCTATTTATATAGTGTAACCCTATATCATTATGGGATTAGGTCATCTACTTACTGAAGGAACCCCCTATTCGATAGAGAATAGGTCCTTAATGACCAAAGTGGAACCCTCCCCCCCCCCTAATGCACTAGAGTGTGGGTCATCTACTTAATGATTTTTTCCCCTCAGATGTGTGGCACAGTGAAAAGGCATGGATTGATATCGTTGGTCTATACTAAGTAGATGTATGAGATGCTAGAAATCATTTTTTGACTTCTAGAACTATTGGAGACTCTTTTCTTATGTTGAACTGTGATATGAATATCCTCTTTTCACTCATTTGGGATTCTTTTTCTGAGAATATATATATATACAATCCCTTTTGTATCCATACCTTTGGATTTTTTTAATCTTATGTCATGGGTTTTGAAGACACACAAATTATGACACTTACTTTTTGGGTTTATATTCATTCGTTTGGATAGGTTTACTCTCCTGTTATGGGTAGAAAAGACTCGACATGTACATTGTCTACTCAATATGGTAATCCCCCTATGTTTGTATGAGGTTAATCATCCTTTTTATTTGGGTTCATTTGCATCATGTTTACTATCTGTTGTCCTTTTATTCATGTTTTATAACTTACTACTCCCCCTTCATCTTTCTAAGAACCCTAATAGGTATGTTTATATTTTCCCACGGATGGGTTTTTTCTATTTGTTTAGTGTCTTATGTAGACAATGGATTGGTTTGCGGTGACTTTAGTGGGATTTAGGTATACTAGGTGGTGTTCAATACATACAATGGTCATAGCATAAAGATCAAGATTTAAGATCTCTCAGTAGTTTACATTCTATTTTTTTAGGTTGGGACATATTTTGGGTTGGTCATATATTTTTTCCCTTTACTTTTTAGTTTTCACTATCATTATCTTGTACACCCTATAGGTTTTTATGCCTGGTTTAAATTCTTTTTGTTTAATATTTTATTTATTATTCCCCTAAACTAATGAAATGATATGTTTGGGTGTGTGTTCATATATGTACATTAGGAAAAGGCCTCCCATTTATGTTTTTCCTTTCACTTCTTGTTGGCACTCCATGGCCTATGGATCTTGGGGTAGTTGGGCTCAAGCTCCACTAAGGTTTGGGTCATGACAGATTGGTATCTAAGAAGTCTCTTCATTGTGATGTTCATTTGGAGTTGTCCATTTATGCAGATTTAGTTTGTATTAGTGAAACTATTTCAATTTGCCTCATGTATGGTTCTCTGGTTAGGGGATTCATTTATGGTATGAGCAACAGATGTATCTATTCACCAAGATCTTGAATACCTTCTTGTCGATTCGGCATAACAAGACGTTGGTTGTAGGGATGAATTTTTCAGGCATTATATAAGATTTATTGCTTAATTTTCCTTCATGATTCATTTACCTATTTTCAATATATATATATATATATATATATATATATATATATATATATATTCTCAACTGATCATGGTTCCTCTTGATAACTTTCAATATGCCTCTATGATGATATCCAACCAAGATACCATTTTTGGATTATGATGATGATCTGTTGAGAAATGTGGCCCTGGTTTAGGGTCCATCACACAATGTTCTTACACTAGGGGGAAGGTAGAGGTACCTCCACCTATTGAGAATCAGATCATCCCATCATAGTAGAACAACAATACATGCAGGCTTACCGTGTTCCATGCGTTATATTTCCCGAGGCTACTAAGTTTCCTTGTTGAGCCAAATACATAGGCAAAAGCGGATTGGATGGAGTCAATATTAGCATTCTCCATTATCATTTGTACACTGATGGATCATGTTGTTTCAATAGTATCCACCCTTTTCCACAAAGCATCTAGGCACTGGTAGAGTCTCATTACCTAGATGCATGATGATTTGACACTCTCATGGCCTGACTCCCAATAATTTTTTCATGAGGAGTAATTACCCTCCTACTTGTATTCAGTTTGGATTCATGAGCTTCTACAGCAACTCCCAGGATGGATGATGGTGGTTGAGCAATTGTTGAGTTTTACAAACCTTACAATGTATTCCCTTAACATGATTCAGTATTTCTACTTCAGAGCATAGAAGTTTGAGTAGGGACTATGTAGAAATGTTTGTGCCAGTGTAGTGCCCTTGTGAATCCCCATCTATAGAGGTTTTTTGGAGCTTAAACTAGTGACCAAGATCTTCCTTTCAGATAGATTCTATGTGGCTGGATATGGAAGGGGAATCCAAAGGAAGATTCTTCTACAGTAGATAGCAGGTTCTTAATGATTGGATCTTGACATTAGAGACCACCTTGTGATTAAAATCAGGAATGTGGTTAGGGATAGAAAAGAGTTACAAGGCTTCCTAGAGATGTTTGGTTATATTCTTGTTATAGGATAGGTCATATGGAATGAGACTTATATACCAAATATACTATGGAACACTTGCAGATAGCTGACAGATCGTAGTAGTAGAGGCATCACCGTGATAAGGGATCTCATAGGAGAGGTTAGGGTGGTCCCTAAAGAGGAAAATCTAGAATAGGATAAGGAGAAGATATTGGTGGTAGAAAAAATTATGATATACTTCCACCACCACCACCAATTGTCCCATGTCAGTCTTAAGGAGAAGTCAATCGGGATTTCAAACAGTTGTGCACTTTGGAGGATTATGACCTCATGGCACATGAGATGGTCCGATGTAAGATCTCTAGATTTATAATATTACTTCAATGTTATTATAAATAGTTTCTGATCATTACTTCATTTTTATAATCTTGATGTGATGGCTGGAGCTTCTATTTGAGGCTTTAGCCCCACAACTTCATCTTGAGGTTCCTACAGGGAATTCTTGTCCTGTATCATTTATTTTTAAATAGTGTGATCTATCTCTTTGTGGGGGAGGTTCATGTCAAACCTTTTAGTATTTAAAATGGAACCTTATGACATCATCTTTGGTATGGATTGATTGTCATATTTGGAGCATAGATTGACTATCATCGCAGATGAGTTAGATGCCTTCACTCTTATGGGATGAGATTCACCATTATGGGTGAGATATATCCATTATAGGGATAAGTAGTTTCTATTAGCAGGAGGATGCATCATGACACCCATCAGATAGAAAGTAAATACCTTGGTGAATTATGATCTTCATGAATCAGGATTACTTTGGTTTTAGAGGATTATATGGATGTCTTCCCTGATGAAATTCTAAGACTACCTCAAAGCAGAGAGATGGAGATTTTTATCGACATGAATCCAGGATCTACTTTTATGTCTTATGAGATATATAAGAAATCACATACTATGATTTGGGAGTTTCTCTTGTAGTTGGAGTACCTCTGAGAAAAGGGTTTCATCAGGCCTTTTGTGTGCTCCAGGGAAACTCTAGTGTTTTTCGTGAAAAAGGAGAAAGGGAGCTCATGAATTTTCAAAGATAATTGTAACCTAAACTAGGACATGATAAAGAATATTTAACCCTTTATGAGCATTTAAGACATATTTGTCCTATTATGAGGTGTGAGATTGTTCACTAAGATCATTCTCATGTGTGTCTAAAACAAGTTGAGGCTTTTTGAGGAATATATTGCAAATTTTTTATTCCAAGGTCACTACAGACTCTATGATTTCCTAGTGATTACCTTTAGTGTGATGGATTCCCCCACCGTATTTATGGATTTTATGAAATGAGTCGTATATTTATACATGGAGCAGTTTTTGGTCATCTTAATTGATGATATACTCATCTACTCAACATCAAAGGAGGATCATATAGATCACTTGAGGATGGTTCTATATTTTCTTTGTGAGAACCATATTTATGGGAAACTCTCAATGTATAAGTCCTGGATTCATGAGGTTCACTTTATGAGGAATTTAATTTCTTGGCATTGTTTAGTTGTACACCCAATGATGATTTATGTATTTATTTTTTGGGATCCACCCAAGAGCATGTCATAGGTGAGGAGTTTGTTTGGGATTTCTAGGGTGCTATAGAAGCTTTGTGGTAGAATTTTTCATAATTGAATACCACTTGACCTCACAAATGTGGAAATGGAAGTTGTTTTCCTAGAATGAGTAGTTCCAGAGATACTTTGAGAAGTTGAGGTTTAGGATAATTAGTTCTCATGTTTTGAGACTACCATAAGAGGGTGTGCAGAATATAGTGTATTTCATTGCCTTTGGAGCTGGGTTCGGTTGAATATTAATTTTTTGGAAGGGAGTTATCAAATACAGGTTGAGGTAGTGGATACCCCACAAGTAAAACTACATTACTTATGATATTGAATTTGGTAGTGGTATTCTCTACCAAGAGGATATGGAGGAACTAACTTCTAGGGGAGAACCTTTTGGTTTACTCAAAACATATGAGTCTTGGGTATGTCTTCACAAAGAGAGACTTGAACCTGAGATAGTGGTGTTGGATGGATTTATTTAGTATATGAATTCAAGATAGGCTATAATCCAAGGAGGGGAAACATAGTGTCATATTTCCTTATCCTGATGTCCCAGGATCTCCTGGTGGAAGAGGCTTCTAAGTTGTCGGATTCATTACAAATTTCCCTTGGGGAGCAGGAGGGTGCAGTTTTTCTTCAGTCAAGGATATTGAATCCTCCACTCCTCGAGCGTGTGATAGAGTCCCTTTTGGATTCCATCGACTGTTAGGTCTTGCGTGACTAGATACTAACATGATATTCACTTGATGGATATTCAAATGTGAGGAATCGTGTCATCTTTTTTCTGGTACTGATGGTGGTTCCATTTACAATATGGGAGGATGTGATGTAAGAGTTCCACACTTCTTCAAAAGTTGTACATCTCAGTGTGGGGAAGATGTATAGATACCTTTAGTGGAATTTTTTTGGGACCTTCCTGAGATGGGAAATTTCTGAGTTCATTTCTCGGTGCCTCAAATGTTTATAGGTTAAGGTTGAGGACCACGTTTTGGAAAGTTTGTTGCAGCCCCTTGAGATCTTAAAGTGGAAGGGGAATGATATATACATAGATATTATCGCATGTATTCCATAAAAATCAAATGTCCATGATGTAATCTGGGATATATTTAACTGACTCATGGATTCCTCACACTTCTATACTACCAGGGAGTAGATTTCAGTGGAGAGTTTGGAGCAGTTGTATGTATAGGGTATTGTTCTCCACCATTGGCTTCCCTCAACAATAGTCTCCAATCAAAATGCTTGGTTTTTTCACAATTATATAGAGGCCTGTAGGAAGAATTTTGGACCAAGATTACGATGAGTATAGCCTCTCACTACCATACCAATGGGATGACTGAGTGCACTCTATAGGTGTTAGAGGATATGTTGAGGGCCTTCATGTTATACATTTTCCGAAGTTGGGAGGATCACATTACCTTGGCCTAGTTTTCATAAAACAATAGCTACTAATCTACTATATGCATGGAACCTTTTGAGACCCTATATAGGAGACCACGTAGGTCACCATTGTGTTAGATAGAGGTTGGAGATACATCTCTTGTGGGTCTAGAGATGGTGATGGTGACAATGGAGAAGGTCTAGGTCATCTATTAGTAGATGAGGATATCTCAAAGCAGGATGAAATGTTATACAGATCTCTTATGTAGACCCTTCGGGTTTGAGCAGGGAGATCATGTTTTTTAGAAATTCTCCAAATGTATAGTATTATGTAGATTAATATAGGGTAATATTTTATCCTAGAGGATCATTGGTCTATTTAGGATCTTGTAGAGGTTTGGCAAGGATTCTTACCACCTCACCCTACCCACACAGCTGGAGCAGGTGCAAGATGTCTTCCACATGTTGCGAATGAGGAGATACATGCATGAACCTACACTCATCATAGAATGGGGATAGATATACATTGAGGACGTATCCACCTTGGTGGATCACTTGGTGATGATTGGGGATCGACAAGAGAGGACCCTGCATAGATAGACCATTTACTTGGTTCACATATTGTGGCAGGATGGGAATGTGATAGAGAGATCCTAAGAGTGGGACAGATATATGTAGGCTCAGTTTCCCAAGATTTTTGCGTATTTTTTCATTTTGAGGAAAATAATATTGATTGAGTTAAGTATTTATAGAAAAATAATTTCTTGTAAGACTTTAAATAGTTCCATATATATTTCAAGATCCAAGTAGTGTGACGGTGTGGGATTCTGATTCCTTTTGTTCCCTGAGTAAATTTTATAAAATGTTAAATGTATTTTTTATGTGTTCTTGTAGATTATTGTAGAAAATGGGATAACTCTTTAATAAAATCTTGAATAAAAAATCCAATACCATGGTTGATTCTAAAACATGATGTTTACCCTTGGTGTAACCAAAAATAGGTTGGTATGGGGTGTTTGGATACCTCACCCTTGGAGGTATGTTCATTTTTTTAATTAGTTAACATAAATTAAATAAATTTTTTATTTTAACCTAATTAAAATTTTATAAATTCATTTCTATGAATAATCCTCCTGGGTTTGCTATATAAACCCTGAGATGATTCTAGAGCTTCTTCCCCTCCTTTTGTCGGCGAATCACCTGGTATAAGGATGAAACTCTGGATCAAACAAAATCGAGATTCAATGAATGTTACGACAGACATCAATAATTTATGAGTGCATTTAGTTGGAATAGTCAATTTTTAGTTTAAAGCCTTTTTGATTAAATATATTGATCATATCAATCCCCTTCTTTGACCAGCGCCAATTGTGGCTTAAGTATGCACCTGTGTACTAATTTAATTGTATAATCATTTATTTTTCTAACATATTTATCCACACTTTTAATCATTGGAAAAAAAATTATGGGAAATGTTCTTTTTAACTTTTTTGTTCCTTCTGTCCTCAATTGCTTTTCGTTCTTAACCGGTATGACCCTTCAATCCTAGATCGACATTTTCAGGCAGTACCACGCCCGGTCAGAGCACCAAAATCTTAAAAAATACATGTTAAAGGTTTATATAAATAAATTAGTGATATATATGGGTTAGTTTGGGTTATGGGAGATATTTTTCAATGATCTATAGCAAAATCATCAATAGTGGAGGACCCCACGATGTACATGTTCAGAGAAGAACCTTCAAGGAGTGTTGGGATCGGATTTATGGTCATCGGATGGCCAGAAACGATGAATGGAATCTGGATATATTTTTTTTAGGAGGAAAAAATGCAGAATATGAAGACAATATATAATCTCTAGCATGAGAAGAGTGGATCTTTATTTCTATAAAAACCCTGATTACACATCATGTAATTCGAAGAACACACAACGTGCTGGGCCCTGACTGTGACCACTGGGGTTATGGAAAATTATATGGATTGAAATATGTGTATACCTTCTACACAAAATGTACCACATCCCTATGTGGATGATACGTTTTGAGAAGAACATTGGAAGGACCCTGGGTTTGAGTACACTTCTAGGCAGTCAGTCATGTACTGAAGTACATGAACACAGGGTAAAATACACTGACACAGGGTGGATACATGAACATGGCCAAGCACAGCAGTGTGGCCTCGAGTTTCATGGGAATTCAATGTGTATCCCATACATGTTTTGAATCCTTACATGGTTAGTGATTCGTGTACCTCCAAGAACATGACCGTGCGATGGAGCAGGACGACATTCCATGCGGGTCCCCTCACATGTCATGGACCCCTTATCTCTTTTTAGGAAACTTAAATCATCCATATATTCTTCATTTAAACCATGATTTCGGTGTGATATTGGCCTATACATATATTTTTTTATATAGATCATGATGCTACCCTCCATTCTCGACTTTGGGATTTGATGTGAAATTTTATGAGCACAAAGATTATTTTGGTGATGCTTGAGGATGGATGTGGTCAGGAATAGTGTCACCAGAGATACTAGAGTGGACCCCCCACCCCCACATCAACATGGAAACATGTCCTCTACATAAATAGTGGAACCCCCTATCGTATATGGTCAAAGTCCTCATGACACTAGAGTGGAACCCGCTGATAAATCCAGGTTTCGGTTCACTATAAATGCTAACAGAGTGGAACCCCCCATCAGCAAGGGTGTGGGTCTTCTACTTACTAAGTCGACCCCCCCCCCCCCACACATCAGATAGGGTTCAGGTCCTCATGACACTAGAGTGCAACCCCCCTGATGCATCATGGTGTTGGTCCTCTATAGATAGTTATATAGCGGAACCCCCATCAGCTTGGGAACAGGTCCACTAATTATTGAGTGGAACCCCCTATCAGATATGGTATGGGACCTTATGAAACAATATTTGAACCCCCCATGATGCCTCATGGTGAGGGTCCTCTATGAATACCTATAGAGTAGAACCACCATCAGCATGGGCTTGGGTCCTATACTAATTGAGTGGAACCCCCTATAAAATATGGTGAAGGTCCTCGATGTCTAAAGTGGATCCCTCTGACGCACTAGGGCTTGGGTCCTCTACTTAGAGATAGTGTCCACTTGGCTGTGAGACACAATGACAAGGTATATAATGACTTTGATGGTTTCTGTTTGGAAAATGTGTCGGATGCTGGTCATCATAATTGGACTTGGGGAACTGTTGGTGACTGTTTTCCTAAGATGAGATGTGAGATGTAGATCCCCTATCTCTCTCATTTGTATTTTTCTGAGCACACATATATATAAATAAATATATATATATACGTCTGTATTCATACCTATGGATTTGGTTACCCACCTAACATGGGCTTCAAAGGTGTGTCGGGTATTCAACGAGGTTTCTGTGTTCAGCTTGTCATGATTGTATGAGTTTACTCTCCAACTATGTGTGTAAAAGTTTCAAAATTTAGTCTATATAATCACTGTGTTGAGCTCCATAAGCTTAAACAAGGTTAATCTTCATTTTTATTTAGATTTAGCAGCGTCCAATATATTATCTACTATCATTCTATTCCTATTATATCTCTTGTTATTCCCCCTTCAACTTTTGGGGTGTCCTACTAAGTATGTATATAATCACCCCTAAATAAGATTTTTGCGCACATGTCAAGTCTTATGCAGACGAAGAATAGGTCAGAAGTGACTTCAAGTTAGCTTAGGGATACTGGGCACTATAGACTTCGTATGATGGTTGTAGATTGGGGATCAGAAGCTATTTTCTCTCATTAGATTGCATTCATGTTTTTTGGGTTGGGACATATTTATGTATGGGCATGAATTTTTCCCATTTACTTTTTAGTTTATAATATATTACTCTTGTACACCTTAGAGGTTTTTCATACACGCTATAGTTTCTAGCTATTGAACCTTTTTATTATTATTTATCTATAATTCATCATTTAGGTGGTCAGGTATGGTTGTTTAAAGGAAAATTTGGAAAAGGTATTCCATTTAGCTTATTCCTTTCAGTTATTTTTCCACCCTGGCCTATGAAAGTGGGCTTAGGGTAGTTGCTACTCAATCTGTGATTATGGTAGGGTCATAAAAACGATGGTCTGAATATTCAAAACCAACAATATTCTGGGTTATTACCCCAATATGAGTTTATTTTAAAACCACACCCACTATTAGTATCCAAATAGGTATATATTGCTAGTAAAATAAAACTCCTTTCTTTTACATAATATAGGATGTTATCATATACATAAGAGTATCATAAGGGTTCTTAATAAATATTTCACATCCTATTTTCCAAAGGTAACTAAATATTTCTCTGATACCAACTATTGCTACCCAATATTTTATTAAATAAATATTACAACTATTTATATGAATATTGAGTGTATAACATTATGATATGTACCAGAACTATAAAATTTTAGTGTCTTTGGAGACTATATAAAGAATACTCTTATTTCATGAATGATCTTCAATGTTTCCTATATAAATAACTTCTTAAGTATACCCTACATAAGAAATTTCTTCTTAATCTTGGGATTGAGCCAAATAGGAAAGGGTGATATCAGATACTCAGTAAGGGTAAACATATGAGATATAAATTAATGAATATAAATGAGAACAAGATAAGAATAAGGGTATGAGATCATGATCATAAATAAAAATTTTAATACCCAATCAATCCATGATCAAAAACATGAGTCCTTGTATAAAGCATTATAACAATAATTAAAAATATTTATAAGATTGTGGAATCATCAAAAACCCTTCATGATCCATGAGATCATAACTTAAAAATATTCATGTGGAAAAACATAATATTATAACATCATGAACATTTATAAATAGAAAAATATTCACATAATAACTTAAGCATATGAAATTTGGCTCACAAAAAAACATTAGAATAATTAAAAAGGTCCATGCAAAATCTTATAGACATGAAAACTAGGTCTACACATAATGATATAGACATGAAAACTTTGTCATTGAATAAAATTATGTATATGAAAACAGATTCCATTCATAAAATTTGAAACATGAAGTTAGTTTTAGGAATAAAATTTTTATCTACTGAGTTATCCACATTTACCCAATTCATTTAAGGGATATTTAATTTTAGGACAACCATTTACAAAATCATAATCCATTCATATGTATGTAATAATAGCATAAATAATTCTTCATATATCATAAACTACGGATATTAAATGGATTTCATAAGAATCTAATCATCGTAATAAAATAATATCAAAAGAAATAATAATTATAGAACCATTGGATCATATCCCTAGTAAATTATAAGTAACATCAAAATATGTCATCAAAGATGAAAATTCCTTTAAAATATCCCTTGGGATATTTCTTGAGTAAAATATCATTTTCCCTCATAAATCAATTCATTAAAATACAAAAAGTCCAAAATATTTGTTGAAAATTATTTCTTTCAAAAAATCTTAGAAACATGTAAAGTAAGCATCAAAGCATTTACAAGTCATAAAAATGGGAAATTCTATTCATTATATGTGTGTTAAAACAAAAATTTATATCACATTTTTGATAAAAAAGTCAAAATTTTCTCATTTGTAAAACTAAGAGAATATTCCTTTCAATCATTTTTGTAAAAAATCTAAAATGGATAGAAATTAATTCAAAAATTCATATTATAATAATAACACATTCTTTGGAACATTTTTAATGAAATAAGTACACAGAATAAAAATGATTTTTGATCGAATAGAGAAATCAAGTCATATTTCATTAAAAATATACTTTTGATATATTGAAAACATGAATAGGGGAAAATGAAATAATAAATTTAATCAATATAAAAAACCATTATATAAGAAAATTCATGATTTTATTGAGATATATATTATAAACTTTCGCCATTCTAAACATAATCATAAGCAATACCGATAAATAATATGATTATAACATAAATTCATTATTATTTTGGTAATATATGTATCAGAAGCTCATGAAATAGAGATCCATAGATTTATTTTTAAGTACCCATAATTTTCATTAAATTTTAATATAAGTAATTAATAGGTTGTATAGACACAACAAAAAGGAAAACAAGCGGTCAATATGGCATAATTCTCATAGGAATAAAAGTGAGATGAGAAACCATTACCAAATGATTGAATTTCATTGAAATAACTCCAAAATACTGTATAATAAATTAAAATTTATTATAATTATATTCCAGAACCAATTTAATACTTAAAATATTATATATTAACCACTTATAACATTTCAATACCCATTTATTAATAATTAAATTTTAAAATTTTTACTTCTAGGTTGTAAATATTTTATTTTTCATCAGAATTTTGATTCATAACTTATGGTATTGGTATATTTATCATGGTTCCATAATCTCTATAATTTGAGTCATGATATAAAATTAAAATATATTCATTATATATAGATATATTCATCCATAAAATGTACATATATAAAAAATAATTTCATTGTTCACGGAGATGATAGGTTGTACATATTCTTCAACAATGTTTTCACATTTCAAAGAGAAAAAGAATGAAAAATAATAATTCATATTTATATATTTATTATTATATCAAATATATCATATATATTAGTTACATATATTCTTTTTACAATCCATGAAAATTGTAAATGAAAAAAGAGTCATATCACATCATAGAGGTGGTAGTCCACACGTATGCACGCGCGACATTATCATTTTGTATTAGGTATAACACTAAGAAGGTAGATATAATATTATAATTATATAATGAAGTAATATCATAAATAATATATATCTATATATATATATATTATTTTAACCCATTATAACAACCTTCTAATTAGAGTGGTGATGAAAAAATGAATTGCACCGCTACATGAAGATAGTAAGTCGTATGTACGTATGAGCAATGGTTTTGATTTCTGTAGGATTAAAGGGTGAATAATGATAGTTATATAATGATAATATGTAATAAATACATGTAATATAATGAATAATTAATTTTATAATGGATACCATGGACATATAAGATTTATAATATGATATAAAGTTGAAAATGATCGGTTAGAAGTTATACCTATTCATTGAGAAACCACTTCTGGATTATACCTTAATCCTTGAAGGATTGGCATTTTAAAAATACTAGAGGCTCTAATATATTTTTATGGACTCATGTAAGGTACTATATATTGTATTTACTAAGATATATGGATCAAAAGGTTTTAGATAGAGAGGATACTATGTGCCCTTTTATAAGTGAGGGGTGGAAACTCCTAGAATTACCTAAAGTAATAAATTGATTTAAATTATTTTTTAGAATAAAGTGAGTAAATTTTATATATTTAAAATATATAATTATTATAAGTCTAAAATTTTATACTGGTTTATTTGATATTGTATCCCTTATATTTTAGTCTTATCCCCCTGTGAACCCTTTTCACAATTACTGCAAATTCAACATTTTGTATTATTTATGGGTCAATAATGATAATATAAAAGGTAAAATTACAAATAAATATATTGAGGTTGGTATTTTAAATCATATATAATTCACTTGGTAGATTATTTTGTTTTTATGAATTTTAAATCATTTAATAGTATATTTTTTATTTTAAAATAACATTAATGTCATTTTTAGAAATACATGAAATATTATAATTTAATATGTGAATAACTAGTGTCGAATCATTATAAAATAAAAATTATTCAATGATAATAAATATAGGGTCTAAATATAATCATGAAATAAAAATTTTAGAGGTTTATATATCATTTTGAACCTTATCATTTGGCTTAAAATATTGATTATCCAATTTGAAACTTAACCCTGGAAATGAATTTTAAAATATTAAAGGTTTATAATATTAATTGTAACACCCGAGACTTTTATGTTATATAAATTATCAAAAGAATCTTTTTCTACGCAACACTTGCTTGACTTGCTTTACACGCAATCGCGACCTTCCTCGATAGCTTGCGTCGTACGCAATACCGAGTTTCACTAAACAACAATATGCTATTAAAACTAGCCGTTATGAATAGTAATAACCACTTTTTGAAATTTTATAAATTTTATTTTTCAAAATGGACTTCATTTTTGGACTCAGAATATCGAAATTAGCCTAGGGTGAAATTTTGGTATTTTTCTGAAAACTTTCAATTTTTGATGAATAGTGAAACCACTAAGTGGTAGGTTAAAAACTGAATTTTGCATAAAACTTAATTTTACCGCTTCTGTGAATGGAATTTCAAAAATCCGAGAGACACGGTTAATATCAAGGACTAAAATGTGGTTCAATGAGATGAAAATAATTTTTTGGTGAATAGTAACTTTTTACTATTTTTACCGCGGTTAATAGTAAATAGGGTAACTAAGGGTAAATATGATATCAATATTACCCTAACACATGTCCTAATACTATTGGACAAGTGTAATTCGACCAAAAACAAACTTAGGAATAAAATATGACCATTTAGGCCCACTTGGATTAGATTAGGACATTTATTATTAATTTATTTAAAGAAGGGTTAAAATAGTTAAAATCAAAGTTTAATAAGTAAATCATTTTTAATATAGGGTTATACATAAGATAAATTCGATTGTAAATATTCATTAGAAAGCTAAAAAGATTTCCTACATGATGGTATTTTATTTGTAATTTTTAGACATCAAATAATTTAATTTATTTATGACACAAAGATGATGCAGTAATTATCTTATTAATGAAATATTGACAAAATTGATAATATAAATACCAAAATAAATGTAATTTAAGACTTTTTATGAATTCCACTAATTTTCTAGGTTACTATGATATATTAGTGTTGATTTAATCAACTTGGTTCGAACATATAATTCTGATATGACTTTCACAAAAATCATATATCAAATAGTGTCAAAATTGACACAAAATAGTTTTTAAATCAAATATTATATTATTAATTTTTATTTTATTCCTAAAAATCTAAGGTTCGGCCAAATGACTTAGATAAGGATATATATTTTAATAATAAACAATTTGGGGTTCTTTTGGCATGTTATAGTAAGTATATTAACCATATAGTGAAAGAAAACAAAAAGACATGGTAAAAGTTAAATTATTTAACTTAGAGTTAAATTTAATTGATAAGGTTAAAATAATATCCTAAACTTGTCTAAATTCTATTGGTTGATAGGATTTCGACCCATCCCCACTTTATCTTCAAAATAAGACCCTTTGGAACCATTATAAACCGATTTTGACTTTAATATAAAATAATATTTTGAGATATTCCTAAGGTGCCCCTCTCCTCCCTTATAAAAGGGCACCTCCTCCCCCTCCTCCTCACACCAATTTGAGCACTCAAGCTCGGCCAACCCCTGCCATTTTCCCTTCTCCACTTCCCTAGAATAATCCTAGAGGTCCTGGTCTTCTCCAAAGACCAATCTTAGTTCCTTAAGTGGAGGATTCAAAAAGGCGTTCCAAAGAAGAGGTAATATCCATTACCGATCTTTTCAATTTCTTTCTTCTTCAACTTCTTCTTCTTTAGTGGTTTCATGATAAAGTAATAACATCAGTATTACTTACATACTGATATGTTATTATAAATATGAAACAACCCTAATTCACCTTCTATCCATCCTACGGAAAAATGAAATCACCGCGCGTGCGTACGTACGGAATACCGTCTCCACGCCGTGGTGTAATCTATTTTCCACCATCACCTTACAAGGATGGGTATAATGGTGTAATGAGTAACTATATATGATTATTATTAAGTAATATTGATACTGAAATAATATATATATATACTCCAATACAATTCCACGATCATAGGATCGATATCATCACTCGTGCGTACGTACGGAATACCGTCTCCACGATGTGATGCGACTCGTTCTACATGATCTTCATTTCATAATGATTGTATAAATGAATTGAATGAATGAATATGGTATATACTACACTAATACCATTCTGGAAATTAATTATCTATAACCTAAAGATAAGAATAAGAATTTATTCGACAAAACACGCATAAGAACAAAAAGTTATAAAGACCCGAGTAACAAGTAACAATGAAATATTACTAACAAGAAGCTAATAATATGACGATATATGATCTCATATAAATATGTATGATTCTGGAATAAGTCAATAACATTATTTAAACCATTATACAGGAGCTTCGGACACGAACAAAGCAAATCGGACCTAAGGTAAGGGAAATATCACAATCTCATTTTTATCCGAGATTGTTTATTCGTAAGTATTTACTGGGGTGTATTTTATCATCCACATCCATGTTCCCTCAATATGTAATATTGTTTCCATCCACTTGAAATAGTTTAAATCCAATTTTACCCTTAGGTGAGTTTTTAGTAAAGAATATGAAAGGAATCTTTTGTCGTTTTTCTGTACGAGGTACTTTTTGACTTTTCCGACAAAAGTACGAAGAATGTTTTTTTTTAACTTATACGGCATGAATGTATTTTTAAAACATTACTTCAAAGAATCTTCCTTTACAAGTTTTCAAGTTTATTTTTAATCAACTTCTTTTATTTTAAATTTGTATGACATGTTATGAAAGGAAAAATGTTTTTGAAGAAGAAAGGATATTTTCCTCAAGAATTCAATTCAAGTGTTTTATCAAAATTATTTTCCATCTAAGATAATAAAGGGTTCTGTTTCTATCCATATTTTTACATTGGTTTGACTATGTTGTGATTGAATTATGTTTATGAATTCCTTTATCATATATGAATTGATTTATGATGTCATGATGTTTCAAGAATCCCATTTTTGTTATATGTGTTATGCGATGATGTATGTTTTATGATTATGTGGCACACATAAGAAAGGATTCATTATAAGATGGGTGGGACCTATATCTCCCTCCAATGCATTGGGTAATGATTTTATATCTCATGAGATAGACATGGCTGGAACGGAAGGTTATTTCGGTTCAGTGATACAGGACTGAAACGAGGAGTGAACTCGGTTCAGAAAGGGACTTTGTCCACTAAGATAGTCTTGGCGATGAGTCATGACTAACAAGAAATGATTTTACATGATTATGTGTGCATGCCACAAAGTTTCAAGTTTTATGTTATGGGGATCTCATTTTCACTTCTATGATTTATTCCATGTTAAGATATTATGATCTCTTTTGCAGGTTTTGATTTTCATAAAGATATGATATGATTTTTATTTCCTTTATTTGCCCTTGCTGAGCATTTGAGCTCACCCTTTTATGTTTTCTTTTCCCCAGGTCAGGAAGATGGATATTAAGTAGAATATGCTAAAAGGGACCCTAGATATGATGAAATAAATGGGAGACACTGTAGAAGATTTATGAACCAGTTGTTTATGTTTCCCCAGTTTCTAAAGACACTATACCTATACGGTCCTTTGTGGTTTTGTCATATGTTGTAATAAGAGTGATTCAATTTTGAAGTATTAACAATGTATGTAAAGTGTGGGTTGTTATAGTTGGTATCAGAGGAAAGGTATAGTCAACCTTTGGAAACTAGGATGTGAAAGCCTTAGTAAGAACCCTAAGGATAAGTCTAAGCATAGAACACAATCTTAGTGTTTTAGAAATGGCCTTGAATAACCTAGGATAAGACCTTAAGCATGAAAATTTTATTCTTGAATTATGTGGTTTCCTATTATAATTAGTGTTGATCACACTATTCTTCTTGGTTTTAGTCAATGGCTGGAACCCGAAGGAACCGTGTTAATGCGGAATGCGATGGGCAATGCAATGATTGTCCCCCTGAGCAACCAAACGATATGGGAGCTGGAATGAAAAATCTTGTAGCCATGCTCACACAACTTTCTCAAGCTATGAATCATGCAGGATTTCCAAACGAACAAAGAAGGGAGCAACATTCTGTTGAATCCTTCATGAGGCAGCGTCCACCATCTTTCAGCGGGTCTACTGATCCATTAGTTGATGAACAATGGATTAGTACTACTGAAAAGATATTTTCAGTTCTTCAATGTTCTGAGCATGATAAAGTCATCCTAGCAGTGTATCGTTTGGAAGGAGATGCGGATCAATGGTGGAATCTTGTTAAGAATACGAGGCAAAGGGATGAAATTGAGTCTATGGAATGGGACGAGTTCAAGAACTTATTTTTCAATAAGTACTTCCCTCGTATTCTCCGAACAAAGATGGAGAAAGAGTTCCTTAAACTGAAGCAAAGGGATGATGAATCTGTTAGTACCTATGAAGCAAATTTTACAAGACTTGCAAGGTACGCTTCTGGTATTATTATCCAACCTGAGAGTAAGATCGATCGATTCTTTAGTGGCTTAAAACCAAGTCTTCGAAGGGCGTTAGCCATAAGGGACTTCAATAGCTACGAGGAAATCGTTCGATGTGCTCTCAAAGTCGAGATGGAGATTGGAGTAACCCATCAGTCACATGGGTTTGATAAGAAGAGGAAGATGGAATTCAAAGAAAAATCTAAAGAGCACACGGAAAAGAAGATGAACTTTCCCTTATGCTCAAAGTGTGGAAAGAAACATGGAGGGAGTTGTCTTAAAGGGACAAGTAAATGTTTTAAATGTGGAAAGGAAGGCCATCGGGCATTTGAATGTCGTGATAATGGGAAGAAGATGTCTAATGATGCAAACAAAGGAAGGGATACACAGAATGAACCTGCTACACTTCAATGTTTCAAGTGCAAGGAGATGGGGCATTATGCCAATCAATGCCCAAATCCAAGGGTTGATGATGATGGTCGACGTCAACAAACTCTTAAGGCTAAAGAAAAAGGAAAGTCACATGCAATTTCTATCAGCGATGTGGAGTACGATAACGATGTGGTGAAAGGTACACTTACCATCCACTCTAAAGTAGCAAATGTTTTATTTGATTCTGGATCCACCAACTCTTTTATTTCTGAAGACTTTTCTAAGGGTATCACCGTATTACCTCAACAATTAGATGTTGAGTTAGCCGTGACAACACCTAATGGCACATCAATCGCATCAAAAGTTTATAATTCTTCTCCGATCGAAGTTTGTGGGAAAGTGCTTCCTGCAAATCTTGTGATCCTTCCTTTAGTGGAATTTGATGTGATTCTTGGCATGGATTGGCTTTCTCTACATGGAGCTCATATCAATTGCCAAAGAAGGGAAGTCAAATTTCATATTCCAGATCAACCTACGATCGTCTATCAATGCAAGGATGAACATAACCTTCCAGTGGAAATTTCTTCCATCTTATGGGTATTGATTCCACTAAATGAAGGTTATTTATCTCAAATGGTTGGTGAGAAACTCACGATTAAGAATATGCCCATTGTACGGGAGTTTGATGATGTCTTTCCGGAGGAATTGCCGGGTCTTCCACCAAATCGTGAAGTTGAGTTTTCAATAGAACTCGTACCGGGTGCTTTGCCTATTTCAAAGACACCTTATAGAATGGCCCCAATTGAGTTGCAGGAATTGAAGAAGCAACTCCAAGAGAATCTTGATAAGGGATTCATACGCCCTAGTGCGTCACCTTGGGGAGCACCTGTTCTATTTGTTAAGAAGAAAGATGGATCAATGAGACTCTGCATTGATTATCGAGAACTTAACAAGATCACTATCAAGAACAAATATCCTCTTCCACGCATTGATGACTTATTTGACCAACTACGCGGAGCTCAATACTTTTCCAAGATTGATCTTCGTTCAGGGTATCATCAATTAAGGGTCAAAAGGGAGGATATACCAAAGACGGCTTTCCGTACAAGGTATGGACACTATGAATTTATAGTGATGCCATTTGGTCTTACTAATGCCCCTGCTATCTTCATGGATCTAATGAATAGAGTCTTTAGAGACTATCTTGATCAATTTGTGGTAGTCTTTATAGACGATATTCTTGTCTATTCAAAGAGCAAGGAAGAACATGAAGATCACTTGAGAATTATATTGAAGACCCTGAGAAAGGAGAAGCTTTATGCCAAATTTACCAAGTGTGAATTTTGGCTTCAAAAAGTTGCATTTTTGGGTCATATAATCTCAAAAGAGGGGATATCTGTGGATCCAGCAAAAACAGAGGTTATCGAAAGATGGTCAAGACCAACAACAGTAACTGAGATCCGAAGTTTTCTTGGTTTGGCTGGATATTATCGACATTTTGTAAAAGATTTTTCACGATTATCTAATCCACTCACCAAGTTGACTCGGAAAGGAGTTAAGTTTGTCTGGACAGAGGAATGTGAAGAGAATTTCAAGGAGTTGAAAAGAAGGTTATCCAGTGCACCTGTGCTCACACTGCCTTGTAGTGGAGAAAGGTTTGTGATCTACAGTGATGCATCCAAGAAGGGATTGGGGTGTGTTCTTATGTAAAATGATATGGTGATAGCTTATGCCTCACGACAGTTGAAAATCCATGAGCAAAATTACCCAACACATGATTTGGAGTTGGCTGCGGTAATCTTTGCATTAAAGATTTGGAGGCATTACCTTTATGGTGAAAGGTGTGATATTTATACTGATCATAAAAGTTTAAAGTATATTTTCACACAAAAGGAGTTGAATATGCGCCAAAGAAGATGGTTGGAGCTGATTAAGGATTATGACTGCTCAATCCATTACCACCCTGGGAAAGCAAACAAGGTGGCAGATGCATTAAGTCGACAAGACCATGCTAGTTTATCCATGATGAGGATCACAAAAGATCCAATATTTATGGATTTACAAAGGATGGATCTTGGAATTATAATGGAAGGGGAAAAATCTTATCTTTCTCAAATGAATGTTCAACCATCTATACATGTGAAGATTAAAGAGGCACAGAAAAAAGATGTCGAGTTACAAAAGAAGGTGAGAAATGTTCCTGAATTCAACCTTGATTGTGATGGGATAATAAAGTTCCAGAATCGTGTTTGCGTTCCTCCCATCCCCGAATTAAAGAATGAGCTGCTGGATGAGGCTCATAGTTCATCATTTTCTATTCATCCTGGAAGCACGAAGATGTATAGGGACCTGAAAGAGTACTTCTGGTGGGATGGCATGAAAAGAGATGTTGCTGAATATGTCTCTCGATGCTTGGTTTGTCAACAAGTTAAAGCTGAGAGACAGAAGTCTAAGGGGATGTTACAACCATTACCCATACCCGAATGGAAATGGGAAAACATCACTATGGACTTTGTCACAGGACTTCCGAAAACATCCAAAGGCAATAATGCTATCTGGGTCATAGTTGATCGTCTTACAAAGTCTACACACTTCATTGCTATTAGAGAGGATTTCTCTCTAGATCAGCTTGCCAGGATATATGTAAAGGAAGTGGTAAGATTGCATGGAGTACCACTTTCTATTATATCTGATCGAGATCCGAGATTTACCTCGAAGTTCTGGCGAAGTCTTCAGCATACTCTGGATACAGAGTTGAGTTTCAGCACAGCTTATCATCCCCAGACAGACGGTCAGTCTGAGAGAACAATTCAAACCCTAGAAGATATGTTGAGAGCTTGCTCTATGGATTTCAAAGGAGGTTGGGATCAACACCTACCTTTGGTGGAATTTTCTTATAATAATAGCTTTCACTCCAGTATTCAGATGGCTCCTTATGAAGCTCTCTATGGAAAGAAATGCAGGACTCCAACTTGCTGGGATGAAGTTGGGGAAAGAAAGCTATTAGGACCTGATCTCGTTGATGAAATGGCAAAAAAGGTTAGATCTATTCAACAACACATAAGAGCAGCTCAAAGTCGACAGAAAAGTTATGCCGACAACCGAAGAAAAGACCTAGAGTTTGAAGTGGGCGATAAAGTGTTCTTACGAATATCTCCCTGGAAGAGGGTTTTGAGATTTGGAAAGAAGGGGAAGTTGAGCCCTAGATATATCGGTCCTTTTGAAATACTGGATCGTGTTGGGAAGGTAGCTTACCGATTGGCGCTTCCACCGAATCTCTCTCAAGTTCACGATGTGTTCCACGTATCTCTCCTGAGAAAGTACATACCAGATCCTTCACATGTACTCAGCTCAGAAGTTGTACCGCTGGAGCAAGATCTTTCTTATGAAGAACAGCCGATAGAGATTCTGGATCGTAGCGAAAAAGTCCTACGAAACAAGACCACTCGCTTGGTGAAAGTTTTATGGAGGAACCACCAACTTGAAGAAGCTACATGGGAGCTTGAGGATATGATGAGGGAGAAGTATCCTCATCTATTTGTTACAAAGTGACGAATTTCGAGGGCGAAATTCTTTTTAAGGGGGGTAGAATGTAACACCCGAGACTTTTATGTTATATAAATTATCAAAGGAATCTTTTTCTACGCAACACTTGCTTGACTTGCTTTACACGCAATCGCGACCTTCCTCGATAGCTTGCGTCGTACGCAATACCGAGTTTCACTAAACAACAATATGCTATTAAAACTAGCCGTTATGAATAGTAATAACCACTTTTTGAAATTTTATAAATTTTATTTTTCAAAATGGACTTCATTTTTGGACTCAGAATATCGAAATTAGCCTAGGGTGAAATTTTGGTATTTTTCTGAAAACTTTCAATTTTTGATGAATAGTGAAACCACTAAGTGGTAGGTTAAAAACTGAATTTTGCATAAAACTTAATTTTACCGCTTCTGTGAATGGAATTTCAAAAATCCGAGAGACACGGTTAATATCAAGGACTAAAATTTGGTTCAATGAGATGAAAATAATTTTTTGGTGAATAGTAACTTTTTACTATTTTTACCGCGGTTAATAGTAAATAGGGTAACTAAGGGTAAATATGATATCAATATTACCCTAACACATGTCCTAATACTATTGGACAAGTGTAATTCGACCAAAAACAAACTTAGGAATAAAATATGACCATTTAGGCTCACTTGGATTAGATTAGGACATTTATTATTAATTTATTTAAAGAAGGGTTAAAATAGTTAAAATCAAAGTTTAATAAGTAAATCATTTTTAATATAGGGTTATACATAAGATAAATTCGATTGTAAATATTCATTAGAAAGCTAAAAAGATTTCCAACATGATGGTATTTTATTTGTAATTTTTAGACATCAAATAATTTAATTTATTTATGACACAAAGATGATGCAGTAATTATCTTATTAATGAAATATTGACAAAATTGATAATATAAATACCAAAATAAATGTAATTTAAGACTTTTTATGAATTCCACTAATTTTCTAGGTTACTATGATATATTAGTGTTGATTTAATCAACTTGGTTCGAACATATAATTCTGATATGACTTTCACAAAAATCATATATCAAATAGTGTCAAAATTGACACAAAATAGTTTTTAAATCAAATATTATATTATTAATTGTTATTTTATTCCTAAAAATCTAAGGTTCGGCCAAATGACTTAGATAAGGATATATATTTTAATAATAAACAATTTGGGGTTCGTTTGGCATGTTATAGTAAGTATATTAACCATATAGTGAAAGAAAACAAAAAGACATGGTAAAAGTTAAATTATTTAACTTAGAGTTAAATTTAACTGATAAGGTTAAAATAATATCCTAAACTTGTCTAAATTCTATTGGTTGATAGGATTTCGACCCATCCCCACTTTATCTTCGAAATAAGACCCTTTGGAACCATTATAAACCGATTTTGACTTTAATATAAAATAATATTTTGAGATATTCCTAAGGTGCCCCTCTCCTCCCTTATAAAAGGGCACCTCCTCCCCCTCCTCCTCACACCAATTTGAGCACTCAAGCTCGGCCAACCCCTGCCATTTTCCCTTCTCCACTTCCCTAGAATAATCCTAGAGGTCCTGGTCTTCTCCAAAGACCAATCTTAGTTCCTTAAGTGGAGGATTCAAAAAGGCGTTCCAAAGAAGAGGTAATATCCATTACCGATCTTTTCAATTTCTTTCTTCTTCAACTTCTTCTTCTTTAGTTGTTTCATGATAAAGTAATAACATCAGTATTACTTACATACTGATATGTTATTATAAATATGAAACAACCCTAATTCACCTTCTATCCATCCTACGGAAAAATGAAATCACCGCGCGTGCGTACGTACGGAATACCGTCTCCACGCCGTGGTGTAATCTATTTTCCACCATCACCTTACAAGGATGGGTATAATGGTGTAATGAGTAACTATATATGATTATTATTAAGTAATATTGATACTGAAATAATATATATATATACTCCAATACAATTCCACGATCATAGGAACGATATCATCACTCGTGCGTACGTACGGAATACCGTCTCCACGATGTGATGCGACTCGTTCTACATGATCTTCATTTCATAATGATTGTATAAATGAATTGAATGAATGAATATGGTATATACTACACTAATACCATTCTGGAAATTAATTATCTATAACCTAAAGATAAGAATAAGAATTTATTCGACAAAACACGCATAAGAACAAAAAGTTATAAAGACCCGAGTAACAAGTAACAATGAAATATTACTAACAAGAAGCTAATAATATGACCATATATGATCTCATATCAATATGTATGATTCTGGAATAAGTCAATAACATTATTTAAACCATTATACAGGAGCTTCGGACACGAACAAAGCAAATCGGACCTAAGGTAAGGGAAATATCACAATCTCATTTTTATCCGAGATTGTTTATTCGTAAGTATTTACTGGGGTGTATTTTATCATCCACATACATGTTCCCTCAATATGTAATATTGTTTCCATCCACTTGAAATAGTTTAAATCCAATTTTACCCTTAGGTGAGTTTTTAGTAAAGAATATGAAAGGAATCTTTTGTCGTTTTTCCGTACGAGGTACTTTTTGACTTTTCCGACAAAAGTACGAAGAATGTTTTTTTTTTAACTTATACGGCATGAATGGATTTTTAAAACATTACTTCAAAGAATCTTCCTTTACAAGTTTTCAAGTTTATTTTTAATCAACTTCTTTTATTTTAAAGTTGTATGACATGTTATGAAAGGAAAAATGTTTTTGAAGAAGAAAGGATATTTTCCTCAAGAATTCAATTCAAGTGTTTTATCAAAATTATTTTCCATCTAAGATAATAAAGGGTTCTGTTTCTATCCATATTTTTACATTGGTTTGACTATGTTGTGATGGAATTATGTTTATGAATTCCTTTATCATATATGAATTTATTTATGATGTCATGATGTTTCAAGAATCCCATTTTTGTTATATGTGTTATGCGATGATGTATGTTTTATGATTATGTGGCACACATAAGAAAGGATTCATTATAAGATGGGTGGGACCTATATCTCCCTCCAATGCATTGGGTAATGATTTTATATCTCATGAGATAGACATGGCTGGAACGGAAGGTTATTTCGGTTCAGTGATACAGGACTGAAACGAGGAGTGAACTCGGTTCAGAAAGGGACTTTGTCCACTAAGATAGTCTTGGCGATGAGTCATGACTAACAAGAAATGATTTTCCATGATTATGTGTGCATGCCACAAAGTTTCAAGTTTTATGTTATGGGGATCTCATTTTCACTTCTATGATTTATTCCATGTTAAGATATTATGATCTCTTTTGCAGGTTTTGATTTTCATAAAGATATGATATGATTTTTATTTCCTTTATTTGCCCTTGCTGAGCATTTGAGCTCACCCTTTTATGTTTTCTTTTCCCCAGGTCAGGAAGATGGATATTAAGTAGAATATGCTAAAAGGGACCCTAGATATGATGAAATAAATGGGAGACACTGTAGAAGATTTATGAACCAGTTGTTTATGTTTCCCCAGTTTCTAAAGACACTATACCTATACGGTCCTTTGTGGTTTTGTCATATGTTGTAATAAGAGTGATTCAATTTTGAAGTATTAACAATGTATGTAAAGTGTGGGTTGTTATATTAATTATAAGTAGAAAATTGGTTTATAAATGTAAATTGGATAAAATTTTAGTACATTGACCCTAATTTTCTTTTTGAATGATTTTCATGATTTTTAAATAATTTTATTAAAATATATTCACATAAAATGCTATTAATGTCATTTTAAGAACTATTCTCATAATTTGACATTAAAAACAACATGATGATAATAAAATTTCAATATTATCCTTTAATAAGTACCTATTATGTCATATTTGTATAAGAAAAATTTTAACACAATAATTCATCCCAATTTTGTAACATAAAATCTTTTAAAATAATTTTTTTATTATTTGCATAAATACTACATCAACATTGCATAAGAATTTAAGGTAATTATTTAATAACTAAAAAATATAAATAAGTTAATTAGATTAAAAAATTTAACAATAAAATAAAAATTTATAACCAAACATATCCTTTGATTATGCTCATGTAAGAACATCATATATATTAAATTCAAGAGAGTGACATTTTGAATTTATTCTTTTCCTAAAATATTATAAATGTCATAAATAATGAATAAATAAAACCAATTGACTATATATTTGTGTCTTGAATAAATAAGGAAAAACTACACTGATAAAATTAGATAAATTCATGTGCTAGAGAAATTTTTAAAGCCTTATACAAAATATTTAACCCATTTTTACCCATTTTACCCTTATTAAGGTGACAAAATTTTGTTTCTGATAATATTAATATTGACAAAAAATTAAAGGGTCATTTTAAAAGATTTTATTTTCATGATTGAAAATATGGTTTCCATATTCAATGATTCAATTCATATAAGTGGAAGAATTTAATTTAAAAGTAAACCTTCAAAATGAGATGAAAAATAGTTTTCTGGAAAAATTATTTAATGAGGAATGAAATGTCTTTATTCCAAAATAATGAATATAATTTATTAATATGGAATTAATTTAATTATTAATAATATAAATGAACTAATTTTATGTTTAAAATAATTTTAAAAATAACTTTCTTTTTAAAATTCTTTAACTGAAAAGATAGCTTTCAATTTAATAATCTTCATCTTTCACTATTCAATAGAAAATCAATATTTTCATAATATTATAAAAAAATTAAATATAAGATAATTTTGACCTAATGATTCAAAAAATGAAGTTTATTTTGTAAAATATAATTTCAAAATGATTCATAAAATAATTTTAATTTTTATTCCCAAACTGTAATAAAAATCATTTTTAAAGAAAATGAATTGTTGAAGAAAAAAATGACTTCACTAAAAATTGAGAGCTTGTTTTCTAAGAATTAATCAATAAATTTTTATTCAGTTGGACTATTAAATATAGATATCATAATTTGGTTAATTATATTCATTTCCACCAATTCAATGGATTGATCACATATAAATAATAATATCTTTATAATATATATCAACTCACATAAAGCTCATTGTTGAGTGTTAAGAAACATATGAAGATTGTTGTCAATTTAACTATTTCTTTTGGGATGTTAAATTTATTACCCATTTTAAATTTTTAACATGTTTTAAAATAGTGATTGTAACACCCCGAGATTTTATGAAAAATATTCTTTTAAATTCACTAATGTCTTGTGTTGTACGCTGCACCAAAAGGAGCTTGCACAACACGCATCCTTGACTTGCCTTGCATTACACGCAATCGCGACCTTCCTCGATAGTGTGTGTAGTATGTAATACTGAGTTTCACTAAACAATGATATGCTATTAAAATATTATTAAAACTAGCCGTTATGAATAGTAATAACCACCTCTTAAAATTTTAGAAATTTTAGCTCTCAAAATGGACTTTATTTTTGGATTCGGAGTATCAAATTTAGCCTAAGGTGAAATTTTGGTGATTTTCGGATAACTTTAATATTTTGATGAATAGTAAAAATTACTAAATTTTAGTTAAAAACAACTTTTTCAATCGAAATAATTAATAGTGATAAATTATTAATTTGAGTGGTTTTAAAGTATATTTAGAATATATTTTTACAATTTAATACAATTTTGGTCATTGAATGTAATTTCACATTTAAACTAGACATAAACAAGTGTCAATCTTTTGATAGATATTGTTTCTTAAAAACACGCTCTTTGTTTTAACAGCGGGATTTAATTATAAAATTAATTAATGCAACTTATATGATATGAATTTGGTAAAATAGACTTCATTTTTGAATTAGGAATATGAAATATAGCTTAGGATGAAATTTTGGCATTGTTCTGAAAAACATCAATTTTTGATGAATAGTGAAACTACTAAGTGGTAGTTAAAAAAAATTAATTTCTTCATAAATCATAATTTTACCGCTTCTGTGAATTGAATTTCAAAAATCCTAGAGACACGGTTGATGTCAGTAAGTAAAATGTGGTTCAATGAGATGAAAATATTTTTTGGTGAATAGTAACTTTTTACTTTTATTTACCACGGTTAAAAGTAAATAGGGTAATTAAGGGTAAAATTGATATTACTATTAACCTAACACATGACCTAATTCTATTGGATAAGTGTAACTCGACCAAAAACAACCTTATGAATAAAATATGACCATTTAGTCCCACTTGGGTTAGATTAGGACATTTATTATTAATTTATTTAAAGAAGGGTTAAAATAGTAAAAATCAAAGTTTAATAAGTAAATAATTTTTAATATGGGGTTATACATAAGATAAATTAGACTATAAATATTCATTAGAAATATAAAAAGATTTCCTACATAATGGTATTTTATTTATAATTTTTAGACATTAAATAATTTAATTTATTTATGACACAATTATGATGCAGTAATTATCTTATTTATGAAATATTGACATAATTGATGTTATAAACACCAAAATAAATGAAATTTGAGACTTTTTATGAATTCCATTAATTTTATAGGTTACTATGATATATTATTGTTGATTTAATAAACTTGGTTATAACATATAAATCTATTATGACTTTCACAAAAATCATGTATCAAATAGTGTCAAAATTGACACAAAATAGTGTTTAAATCAAATATTATATTATTAATTGTTATTTTATTCCTAAAAATCTAAGGTTCGACCAAATGACTTAGGTAAGGATATATGTATTAATAATATACAATTTGGGGTTTGTTTGGCATGTTATAGTAAGTGTATTAACCATATAGTGAAAGAAAACAAAAAGACACGGTAAAAGTTAAATTATTTAACTTAGAGTTAAATCTAATTGATAAGGTTAAAATAATACCCTAAACTTGTATAAATCCTATTGTATGATAGTATTTAGACCCATCCCCACTTTAGCTTCGAAATAAGACCCTTTGGAACCATTATAAACCGATTTTGACTTTAATATAAAATAATATTTTGAGATATTCCTAAGGTGCCCCTCTCCTCCCTTATAAAAGGACACCTCCTCCCCCTCCTCCTCACACCAATTTGAGCACTCAAGCTCGGCCAACCACTGCAGAAATCTCTTCTCCACTTCCCTAGAAACAACCTAGAGGTTTTTTTCTTCCTCATAGACCAATTTTAGTGCCATAAGAGGAGGTCTCAAAGAGGCGCTTCAAAGAAGAGGTAATTACCGTTACCAATTCTTTCATCTTTATTTCTTCTTCCACTTCTTCTTCTTAGGTTGTTTCATTATGAAGTAATAACATCAGTATCCCTCATATACTGATATGTTATTATAAGTATGAAACAACCCTATTTCACCATCTATCCATCCTATGGGAAAAGAAATCACCGCGCGTGCGTACGTACGGAATACCGTCTCCACGCCGTGGTGTAATCTATTTTCCACCACCACCTTACATGGATGGGTATAATGGTGTAAAGAATAACTATACATAGTTCTTACAACATCATATTGATTCTGATATATTGTATAATCCACTCCAATTCAATTCAATATTTATGGAAATGATATCATCGCTCGTGCGTACGTACGGACTACCGTCTCCACGACGCGATGAGATTCATTCTCCATGTTAACCATTTAAGAATGATTATAAAGAATATATAGGAAATAATAATGAAATATATGAAATTATAAAGCTACTGGATTTATGTATATATATATGTATGTCATCTACTTACTTCCATTCAAGACAATAAGGAATGGAAAGCAGCGTTCATGCGTACGTACGGACTACCGTTTCCATGAACGGTGTTTTTCATTTCATTTATCTATCTATTATATATATATATACTGAATATATATGATATATAAATCATATTTTATATTCTGGAAGTAAGTAAATCATGATATAAGTAATAATAATGTCAATAAAAACAAGTCAAAACACCTACGATAAATGAAACGATTTTACCCAAAACGCTTCTTTAACATGGAATTTACAAAAGAATGGGTAATATAATGTCATAAGTGAACCATATATGATATCATAACAATGAATATGATTCTGTAATAAGTCAATGACATTATTTGAATCATTATACAGGAGGTTCGGACACATACGAAGCAAATCAGACCTAAGGTAAGGGAAATATCACAATCTCATTTTTATCCGAGATTGTTTATTCGTAAGTATTTACTGGGGTGTATTTTATCATCCACATACATGTTTCATAAATATGTAATATTATTTCCATCCACATACAATTGTTTAAATCCATTTTTACCCTTAGGTGAGTTTTTAGTAAAAGAAATGAAAGGAATCTTTTGTCGTTTTTCGTACGAGGTACTTTTTGACTTTTCCGACAAAAGTACGAACAATGTTTTTTTAACTTATACGGCATGAATGGATTTCTAAAACATTATTTCCAAGAAGTTTCCTTTAGAAGTATTCAAGTTTATTTTTAATCAACTTCTTTTAGTTTAAAATTGTATGACATGTTAAGAAAGGAAAAGTTTTTTTTGAAGTAGAAAGGATATTTTCCTCAAGAATGAAGTTCAAGTATTTTATCAAAATTCTCTTCCATCTAAGATAATAAAAGGGTTCTGTTTTTATCCCTATTATTACATGGATTTTATTATGTTGTAATGGAAACATTTTTATGAATTCCTTTATCTTATATGAATTGTTTTATGATGTCATGTTGTTTAAGAATCCCATTTTTATTACATGGGTTATGGGATGATGTATGATTTATGATTATGTGGCACACATAAGAAAGGATTAATTATAAGATGGGTGGGACCTATATCTACCTCCAATGCATTGTGTAAAGATTTTATATCTCATGAGATAGACAGGGCTGGAACGGTAGGTTATACCGGTTCAATGAAACAGGACTGAAACGAGGGTTACTCGATTCAGAAAGGGACTTTTTCCACTACGATAGTCTTGGAAATGAGTCTCGACTAACAAGAAATGATTATCTATGATTATGTGTGAATGCCACAAAGTTTCATGTTTTAGGTTATGATTATTGTGATTACATTTCACTGCCATGATTTACCCCATGTTATGAAATTATGATCTCTTTTGCAGGTTAAGATTTCCAAAAGTTATGTGCTTATGTATATGATGTGATTGATATTTCTTTTGTTTACCCTTACTGAGCATTTGAGCTCACCCTTTTATGTTTTCTTTTCCCCAGGATATAAAGAAAGGTTTTAGGTAAAAAAAAGGAAGATCTTTATGGGAGATTTTGAAGATCTTTCACCATGATTAGAAGATTATATTCCGAGTTTCCAAAGACACTAAACTATTACGATCCTTGTGTGTGTGTTTTTTGTTATGTACTAAGTATTCTGCAAATGTAATGTAATGTCCATGTACGTCAGGCTTCGGGTCTCTACAGTTGGTATCAGAGGAAAGGTTTAGTCAACCTTTGGAAACTAGGATGCGAAAACGTTAGTGAGATCCCTAGATATATTTCTACGGTATGTCTAGGGATGTCCCTAAGGTTAAGTATACGTATAAGTTAGAGTACTAGAACTACACTAACGATCATAGAATTAAACCTAAGATGTTAGATATTGAAGGTACTCCCCCTTTATTATGTTGTTTTCCCTAGCATGATTTTTTCCTCTCACACTATTCTTTTTGGGTTTTAGACGATGGCTGGAACCCGAAGGAACCGTGTTGATCAATGCAATAGAAAATGCAATGATTGTCCTCCTGAACAAACAAATGTTATGGGAGTTGGAGTGAAAAATCTTATTGCTATACTTACAAAAGCTATGAATCATTCTGGACTTCCAAATCAGCAGAGAAGGGAACAATATTCTATTGAGTCCTTCATGAGGCAACGTCCACCTTCTTTCAGTTGGTCTTCTAATCCACTTGTTTATGAACAATGGATCAGTACCACTGAAAAGATATTTTCAGTTCTTCAATATTCTGAACATGATAAAGTCATCTTAGCATTATATCGTTTGGAAGGTGAAGCTGATCAATGGTGGAATCTTCTCAAGAATACAAGGCAAAAAGATGAAATTGGGTCCATGGAATGGGACGAGTTCAAGAACTTATTTTTCAATAAGTACTTCCCTCGTATTCTTCGAACGAAGATGGAAAAGAAGTTTCTTGAGCTGAAACAGAAGGATGATGAATCTGTTGGTATATACGAAGCGAATTTTACAAGACTTGCAAGGTATGCATCTGGCATTATCATCCAACCTGAAAGTAAAGTTGATCGATTTTTCAGTGGCTTAAAACCAAGTCTTCGAAGGGCATTAGCTATACGAGACTTCAGTAGCTATGAAGAAATTGTGCATTGTGCTATGAAGGTAGAAATGGAATTTGGTGTTACATATCCATCTCATGGTTTTGAAAAGAAACGAAAGATGGAGTTCAAGGAGAAATCTCAGAATAATGGTGAAAAGAAGATGAATGTTTCCTTATGCTCAAAGTGTGGAAAGAAGCATGGTGGAGATTGTCTTAAAGGGACTAGAAAATGTTTTAAGTGTGGAAAAGAAGGTCATCGAGTAGCTGAGTGTCGAAGTAATGGAAAAAGGGTTTCTAATGATGTGAACAAAGCAAACAGTGCAGAGAACGCACCACCAACACTTCAATGTTTCAAGTGCAAGGAGATGGGACATTATGCCAATAAATGCCTTAATCCAAGGGTTAGTGATGATCAACATGAGAAACCACTTAAGGCAAAGGACAAAGAGAAGTCACATGCGATCACTATTGGCGATGTTGAATATGACAACGATGTGGTGGAATGATTAAGTGTTTATGTAATGGGATTCCAAAATAGTGTTGTATATAGTATCGTGGAATATTGGAATATTTATGTATTGGTCTATTGTGGTTTTCAATAATTTTATGGTACCAGTAACCATGGAAAGTGATTGAGATATTTTTGGAAAAAGAATGATATGCACATAATGAAGGGAAAATGAGAAAATTAAATATTAGACAGTATTCATGATCTCATGATTGATATAAGGACTAAGTGATATCATGGTTTGATTATAAAGAATTTTGATGATTTTGGTATGTGGAACGTGTTAACGTTTAACTGCATTCATGTTTTCACTAAGGTTCAATGGGTATTCAAGAGAATACATGATTAAGGACTTTGAATGTTTAGAATGTGACCAACAAGACATATCTTATGATATATGGGGATCAACGATGGTATTAAATCTCTTGTAATTGTTTTCACTATATTATGAGAGTGGAATGCAGTATTATGGGTAAGCCTAAAGATTGGAATGGATTATGTTGGACAGAAGTTAGTATTGTTTAAGGATAGAAGTTTTTTTTACAAAAAGGACAACCTGCAGGACGGGCGACAGCCCATCGCGTCGGACAAGGCTGTGGGAATTGAACCCACAACCGAAATGCGACTGGCCTTTATCGCCTACCACTGGCCTACAGGAAGTCCCATTTTAGTATAAACTAGTTTTATTTTATTAATCGGTATGATATATGAAGTATAAGTTCATTTTTGGAACCATATACGATTAATCTAACCATAAGATGAACTTATAACTTTTCAAACCTTTTGTTTGAGACAGATGGAATGACCCATCATTCTATTACATGATCTTCTAACACATCACGAATAACAAATTCAACTTCATTTATTTAAGATATGAAGTGGAAATTTTTCAAGGCACGAACAACAGTGAGATTGTACCAAAATAAAGTAAGTATTTATTCTAATTCAAATTTTCAACTTTAGGGAAATGATCTTGAAAACCAAAAATGTTGTCCTGGTGATCTTATACCTGATGAATCAGATGGTACCTTATATCATCACAAATCTATGGATTTGTGATTACTGGATTTTCCATAGCCATGTTCTCTACCACTCTCCATCAGAACATGATGGTTAGATTTCTCTTCCATATCCATATTTTTACCTATGTGGAAACCCAGCAATTAGTTTATTTGGGTAACTGTTACGTTTAATACTTTCGTTTTTAAAGATTGGTTTTGGTATTCCTTTTTACGATGTGAGTTACTATTAAAGAAACTTTCGAATAGTAAACCATTTATAACCCCGACGAATTTCGAGGGCGAAATTCATTTCAAGGGGGGTAGAATGTAACACCCCGAGATTTTATGAAAAATATTCTTTTAAATTCACTAATGTCTTGTGTTGTACGCTGCACCAAAAGGAGCTTGCACAACACGCATCCTTGACTTGCCTTTCATTACACGCAATCGCGACCTTCCTCGATAGTGTGTGTAGTATGTAATACTGAGTTTTACTAAACAACGATATGCTATTAAAATATTATTAAAACTAGCCGTTATGAATAGTAATAACCACCTTTTAAAATTTTAGAAATTTTAGCTCTCAAAATGGACTTTATTTTTGGATTCGGAGTATCGAATTTAGCCTAAGGTGAAATTTTGGTGATTTTCGGATAACTTTCATATTTTGATGAATAGTGAAAATTACTAAACTTTAGTTAAAAACAACATTTTCAATCGAAATAATTAATAGTGATAAATTATTAATTTGAGTGGTTTTAAAGTATATTTAGAATATATTTTTACAATTTAATACAATGTTGGTCATTGAATGTAATTTCACATTTAAACTAGACATAAACAAGTGTCAATCTTTTGATAGATATTGTTTCTTAAAAACACACTCACTGTTTTAACAGCGGGATTTAATTATAAAATTAATTAATGCAACTTATATGATATGAATTTGGTAAAATAGACTTCATTTTTGAATTCGGAATATGAAATATAGCTTAGGATGAAATTTTGGCATTGTTCTGAAAAACATCAATTTTTGATGAATAGTGAAACTACTAAGTGGTAGTTAAAAAAATTAATTTCTTCATAAATAATAATTTTCCACTTCTGTGAATGGAATTTCAAAAATCTGAGAGACACGGTTGATGTCATTAAGTAAAATGTGGTTCAATGAGATGAAAATAATTTTTGGTGAATAGTAACTTTTTACTTTTATTTACCACGGTTAAAAGTAAATAGGGTAATTAAGGGTAAAAATGATATTACTATTACCCTAACACATGTCCTAATTCTATTGGATAAGTGTAATTCGACCAAAAACAACCTTATGAATAAAATATGACCATTTAGGCCCACTTGGGTTAGATTAGGACATTTATTATTAATTTATTTAAAGAAGGGTTAAAATAGTTAAAATCAAAGTTTAATAAGTAAATAATTTTTAATATGGGGTAATACATAAGATAAATTAGACTATAAATATTCACTATAAAGATAAAAATATTTCCTACATAATGGTATTTTATTTATAATTTTTATACATTAAATAATTTAATTTATTTATGACACAATTATGATGCAGTAATTATCTTATTTATGAAATATTGACATAATTGATGTTATTAACACCAAAATAAATGTAATTTGAGACTTTTTATGAATTCCACTAATTTTCTAGGTTAATATGATATATTATTGTTGATTTAATCAACTTGGTTCGAACATATAATTCTGTTATGACTTTCACAAAAATCATGTATCAAATAGTGTCAAAATTGACACAAAATAGTTTTTAAATCAAATATTATATTATTAATTGTTATTTTATTCTTAAAAATCTAAGGTTCGACTTTATGACTTATATAAGGATATATTTATTAATAATATACAATTTGGGGTTCTTTTGGCATGTTATAGTAAGTGTATTAACCATATAGTGAAAGAAAACAAAAAGACACGGTAAAAGTTAAATTATTTAACTTAGAGTTAAATCTAATTTATAAGGTTAAAATAATACCCTAAACATGTCTAAATCCTATTGGATGATAGTATTTAGACCCATCCCCACTTTAGCTTCTAAATAAGACCCTTTGGAACCATTATAAACCGATTTTGACTTTAATATAAAATAATATTTTGAGATATTCCTAAGGTGCCCCTCTCCTCCCTTATAAAAGGACACCTCCTCCCCCTCCTCCTCACACCAATTTGAGCACTCAATCTCGGCCCACCCCTGCCAAAATCTCTTCTCCACTTCCCTAGCAACATCCTGGAGGTTCTGGTCTTCCTCAAATACCAATTTTAGTGCCCTAAGAAGAGGTCTCAAAGAGGCGCTTCAAAGAAGAGGTAATTACCGTTACCAATTCTTTCATCTTTATTTCTTCTTCCACTTCTTCTTCTTAGGTTGTTTCATTATGAAGTAATAACATCAGTATCACTCATATAATGATATGTTATTATAAGTATGAAACAACCCTATTTCACCATCTATCCATCCTACGGGAAAAGAAATCATCGCGTGTGCGTACGTACGGAATACTGTCTCCACGCCGTGGTGTAATCTATTTTCCACCACCACCTTACATGGATGGGTATAATGGTGTAAAGAATAACTATACATAGTTATTAAAACATCATATTGATTCTGATATATTGTATAATCCACTCCAATTCAATTCAATATTCATGGAAATGATATCATCGCTCGTGCGTACGTACGGACTACCGTCTCCACGACGCGATGAGATTCATTCTCCATGTTAACCATTTAAGAATGATTATAAAGTATATATAAGAAATAATAATGAAATATATGAAATTATAAATCTACTGGATTTATGTATATATATATGTATGTCATATACTTACTTCCATTCAAGACAATAAGGAAAGGAAAACAGCGTTCATGCGTACGTACGGACTACCGTCTCCATGAACGGTGTTTTTCATTTCATTTATCTATCTATTATATATATATATATACTGAATATATATGATATATAAATCTTATTTTATATTCTGTAAGTAAGTAAATCATGATATAAGTAATAATAATGTCAAGAACAACAAGTCAAAATACCTACGATAAATGAAACGATTTTACCCAAAACGCTTCTTTAACATGGAATTTACAAAAGAACGGGTAATATAATGTCATAAGTGAACCATATATGATATCATAACAATGAATATGATTCTGTAATAAGTCAATGACATTATTTTAATCATTATACAGGAGATTCGGACACATACGAAGCAAATCAGACCTAAGGTAAGGGAAATATCACAATCTCATTTTTATCTGAGATTGTTTATTCGTAAGTATTTACTGGGGTGTATTTTATCATCAACATCCATGTTTCATAAATATGTAATATTATTTCCATCCACCTACAATTGTATAAATCCATTTTTACCCTTCGGTGAGTTTTTAGTAAATGAAATGAAAGGAATCTTTTGTCATTTTTCGTACGAGGTACTTTTTGACTTTTCCTACAAAAGTACGAACAATGTTTTTTTAACTTATACGGCATGAATGGATTTCTAAAACATTATTTCCAAGAAGTTTCCTTTAAAATTATTCAAGTTTATTTTTAATCAACTTATTTTAGTTTAAAATTGTATGACATGTTAAGAAAGGAAAAGTTTTTTTTGAAGTAGAAAGGATATTTTCCTCAAGAATGAAGTTCAAGTATTTTATCAAAATTATTTTCCATCTAAGATAATAAAAGGGTTCTGTTTTTATCCCTATTATTACATGGATTTGATTATGTTGTAATGGAAACATTTTTATGAATTCCTTTATCTTATATGAATTGTTTTATGATGTCATGTTGTTTAAGAATCCCATTTTTATTACATGGGTTATGCGATGATGTATGATTTATGATTATGTGGCACACATAAGAAAGGATTCATTATAAGATGGGTGGGACCTATATCTCCCTCCAATGTATTGGGTAAAGATTTTATATCTCATGAGATAGACAGGGCTGGAACGGTAGGTTATACCGGTTCAGTGAAACAGGACTGAAACGAGGGTTACTCGATTCAGAAAGGGACTTTGTCCACTAATATAGTCTTGGCAATTAGTCTTGACTAACCAGAAATGATTCTCTATGATTATGTGTGAATTCCACAAAGTTTCATGTTTTAGGTTATGATTATTGTGATTACATTTCACTGCCATGATTTACCCCATGTTATGAAATTATGATCTCTTTTGCAGGTTAAGATTTCCAAAAGTTATGTGCTTATGTATATGATGTGATTGATATTTCTTTTATTTACCCTTACTGAGCATTTGAGCTCACCCTTTTATGTTTTCTTTTCCCCAGGATATAAAGAAAGGTTTTAGGTAAAAAAAAGAAGATCTTTATGGGAGATTTTGAAGATCTTTCACCACGATTAGAAGATTATATTCCGAGTTTCCAAAGACACTAAACTATTACGATCCTTGTGTGTGTGTTTTTTGTTATGTACTAAGTATTCCACAAATGTAATGTAATGTCCATGTACGTCAGGCTTCGGGTCTCTACAGTGATATTGAGTTCTTTAAAAAACATTAATATTTATCATAGCCTCTTCTCTGATCAATTTATTTTTTCTCTTTTGCAAATGAAAACGAATTATTTTATGGCACAAATTTTCCTTATCTTGCATACTCATGTAGTAACATTTTTTGGATTCACTAACAAAAAATAGGTAACCATTTTTTCTCAAACCTATTGTAATCATAGATCTATATTCCAATATCTTTATTATAAATCCATTTTTTCTAAATATAACGTATTCTAATTATTATAGATTTGTGATACAAATAACAGATTTTTCTCCTTGACATCAAAGAATAAAACATTATTGGGGATTTTCTTATTTTTCCAATTTTATTCACTTTGACACCTTTTATTTATAAGTTTCTATTACTTAAAAATGTAACCTATCTTCATTCATATTTTTAAAATTATTCAAGTAATATAAATTGCATATCACATGAGACAAGTAACTGTTATCCAGTATCCATGGCTTCTCAAATTTACATACCTTAAATATGGATTCAACCACAATTACTTTTTATTTAAAATGATTTTGATTTTAAATAATTTTAGATTTATAAATTTGATTTAATTGAGATTTTATTAATGTAATACATTCATTTGTGATGTTTCCTTGATTGTATTTTCTTTAAATTTCTTATAAACTCTAATATCTATTTTCAATTCAATATTCTACTCAAGTAATTAGAAATTATTATTAGTTATCATCTAATATTTTTCTATCCTACTTTATTCATTCTATCTTATTTTTGTAGTAAGATACAAGTTTTATTAGCAACTATAAGATTTCCAGTCAAATACACCACAACATCGAAAGTATCCCAAAAATACTCTTCATTGATAAAAGTTCTAAATTTCCTTGGGTTGTTATAAAAAATCTTGTTTAGGCCTCTAATGAGTTTAATTGAACAAAATATTTTATTTATGTCATATTTCAAAACATCGTAAAATGATGTAAATTTCGAAAATATTTTTATTCATCCATATTTGTGTATATTTTTTCTTTTCTATTATTTTTTTTAGAATTAAATATTACTATTTTATATTGGATACTTCTTATAAAATGATTTTATTTTTAGTTTTTACATAATTATATCATCCTTCCACATGTCTGACATTTTTTATATTTGGAAAATAAGGATTTCATTTCATTGGTAATTTATCGAACTAATTTTTAACTTTGGTGAATTTATCAAAGTTCATAGATCTTTTATCAGAACATTTTATAGATATGGTTAAATTGTGCTTGAGATAATTTATCTCCAATTTGAAATAAAAAATACCAAATTTTAAACATTTTTGTATCATCGTCACTAAGAATTATAGTAGAACTCATATCATCAATTACTTTCCCTTTCACAAAATTTTTCAATTTCAATTATCCAACTTTCTTGATGAGATTTTCTCTTTCAATTTCAATATGTTTTCTTCATAATTATTTTCATTTAGATGTTTTTTTCACCTCTTAGTCTTCTAATATCATTTAGTCACATTATGATATCTATTGTCATTGGGTACTCCTTGTATGATACCATTTCATTAATAGAAAACTCTCTATTTATTTTTATTCTTCATCCAATTGGTAAATTTATTCTTCTTTAAGATCAATGAGAACCTTTTGAGAAGCCTCATTATGATTTTACACAACATCATGGCCATGAACCATCCCTCGAGGCCCGTGTCATGACTACCCCAAGCCCGCCTTCCTTAGGCCAAGGGTTGGCGATTAGCACTAAAAGGCGTATTCCCTAAAATTGGGAAGGCAATGCCTTTATAACCTATAACTCAGAAAACAAAGCGCAATGCTGGATACAAGCACAATGTAAACTATACAGTATACAGGTTGTGTACAGAAAGAAAAAGGGGCCAGAAAACAAGCCCAAATGAAAAGTACAAGTAAAACTAATGATAACTCATGTGAACACCCACCAAGTTTCTTACCTGAAGGCTAGGTACAGCTCTCGAACGACCGTCTCTCCCGTTTTCCACATCTATGTTGACCTCGGTGCTACCTCTAGTCCTGGAACCCTCCCCCTAAGTCAGCACTGTCCATCATCTTCTCAAACACAACAAGGTACGGGCATAGCCCGTGCAGGGGTGAGTATAATGACACTCAGTAGGGACCCCGAGACCCTCAAAGGTATCACACAATCCATGAAGGATAAACCACAAAGCATGGAGACAATAGTAAACCCTACTTAGGTATATGCCCATACATATACCTAAGTTATCAAGTATACCCATATCATTCATGAAGAAATAAAAGGCCCAACTCAAAAGCCCAAATGTCAACTATTCCACGGAGGAAAGATTACCACAAAGATAACACCCCAAAGAAAAGTACAAAAAAGGTAAAGCCACACAAGAGTATACCAAAAAGGTTTCACAATAAAGGTAAGTACCAAAAAGGTATCACCACATAGAAGAAAACTAAAAAGGTATCACTATAAAGTTAAGTACCAAAAAGGTATCAGCACACAGAAGAATACCACAAAGGTATCACCACAATGGTATTTACCACAAAGGTAACACCACACAGAAAAATACCACAAAGGTAAATACATAGCTCACAATAGGTATAACTTATGTATGGTAGTAAAGATGATTAAATGTAACTACTAAATCATCTTACTTTGTTGAGAGGAAGAGTCGAGTAGGATCCTAAATCATCAGACCCACATAGGATCCTAGTACAGAAGACCCACATAAGATACTAGAGTAGTCCAAGTCGATTCATAGAGTGGATCCAAGTGGGACCTTGGAACACAGACCCATGTTGGATCCCAGAGCACACACCCACATAGGATACCTTTCTCAAATTACATCCAGCCACAGGGTTCCCGCACTAAGCTCGCTTGATTCTTGGAGGGTCCGCTTATCAAGCCACAGGTCGATACTCCAACTACCTTGAAGTCCCACGAAGAAGTATCCCAAAGGACTGCCATGTAAAAGAGGCCTCAACGAAACAGACAGTGCATAAATCAGATGCCCGGTCTTTAAGTTATTGGTCTTTTAGTCCCTAGGTCCCGATTGGATTCGTGTTCGATCCATCTTAGTCATACCCCAACATTATCCAAAACTCAAGTGGGGAATAACAAAAGGACCATCTCAATTCAAGGTTTCCATCTCCATAGATGGTTCTCCAAATGGAAGCCCGTAGCTCAAGATATAGCCAAAAAAATAGAAAAGGGGACGAAGCTGGTTCGGGTCCGGTTCGACCTGGCTGGACCGACCTGGGCTGACCCGACCATGTTCGGGTCCCGCCGAACCATGGGATTCAACCCGGCGCGGCTAGTCGGCGTTGCTCGCACTTGCCCGCAGTTGGGTGGCCCCACGGTGGGGTCTACCCTAGCTACCACATAAGGGGGAGGTTCCCCTTGGTGTACCCAAATGGATAGGCCATTCGGGTTGGGACGCCGACTGGCTGGCGCCGGCAGTTGGCATGCGGGACCCTGGGTCCCGTTCGGCTCCCCATATGGCCGGTCAGCCATCCCCCCCTGAGGGCTTTGTGTCCCCGAAATCCACATCATAAAAACTATAAAATCAAATGGGGGTACTGAGCACGAATCTGATCCTCCCTCTCCCACATGCTCTCCTGAAGGTTCTCATACTGCCATGGTACACGCACTAATGGTATTGATCCCCCATGAAGGAATCTCTCATGTCGATCTTCAATCTCTGCTGGAACCTTTGTAAACGTCTCCCCATCATCGATTTCCATATCACCATGGTCTGTGATGTGAGATTGGTTGTGCATGTATCTCCTCAGTAGGGTTTTGTGGAAAATATCGTGCACCTAGTGAAACTGAGGGGGAAGGGATATGCAGTAAGCCACCTCGCCAACTCTGCTAAGGACCTAGAAGGGTCTGATGAACCTCATAGATAACTTTCCACCTTGGAAAAATTTCCACAAACCTCATCGGGGTGATACCCATTGAATGATGTGGTCACCATCCTCAAACTCCAGAGGTTCCATCTCTTATTGGAATTAGACTTATACCTGCTCTGTGCAGTCTTCATCTCCTCCTGGATATTTTGCACCTTCTCTATGGTATCTCGTACCATATCTGGTCCCATGAGTGTTGAATCCCCTGGGCCAGTCCTGCACAAAGGATATCTTCAAGGTCGGTCGTACAGAGTATCGAAAGGTGCCATCCCAATGGTGGAGTGATAGTTGTTTCCATATGAAAACACCACCCAGGTAAATTGATCCTCCCAGCTACGACCGAAGTCGAGGATGCAAGAACATAGATTGTCATCGAGGTTCTGAATGGTCCGCTCAGTCTGGCCATCCGTATGAGGATGGAAGGCAATGCTCAAATGAATTTCTGTCTCGAAAGCCTCCTGAAATCCCTTCCATAGCTAGCAAGTGAAACGCGCATCATGATCGGAGACAATAATTGAAGTTACTTCATGTAGCCGCCCAATCTCTTGCACATAGAGGCATCCCAAGCTCTCTATTGAACCCTGCTCTCTGATCGGTAGGATGCGGGCTGACATGGTGAGTCAGTCGACGATCACCCAGATAGAATCATGAACCTTGGACGTATGTGGAAGTCCTGTCAATAATTCCATGGATATCCTATTCCTCTTCCACTCTGGTACCTCTAAAGGCTGAACTAAGCTCGTTGGCACCTAATGCTCCACCTTCACTTTTTGACAAGTGAGGCACTGAGAGAGAAACTATGCTACTTCTTTATTCATTATCAACCACCACTACTATCGTTGGAGGTCCTGGTACATATTTTCCACTCATGGATGTACCTCCAGAAGGAACGTATGTAACTCCCTCAACACTTCCTCCCGAAGGGGCACTGGTACCATGGTACATCCTCTAAAAAGGATGACGTGCAATCTACCTTCAGAAAATCCATCAGGTGTCTTTCCTGTGGATATCTGAACATGTCGATCTGCACAGTCAGTGTCCCCAAGGTGTGCTTCCCTGACTCGCTGAAGAAGTGGTGGATTGACTATATGATACTAAAGAAAAGTTGCACCATCTAGATCCACAAAGGATATCTGCAAAGCAGCTAGCTTCTTCATCACCTCACCTAGTAGATGTATACCAGATATTCGGCTGAGTAGATCTTCTAAAATGTTCCCCTTCACAGAGGTGTAGAATATCTCGATGTCATAGTCCTGGAGGAACTCAAGCCAATGTCATTGTCTTAGGTTCAGGTCCTTCTAGGAGAATATATTAATGAGACTCTAGTGATAAGATTAGACCGTAAAACTCTCTCCCATTAGATAGTGTCTCCACATCTTCAAAGAGAAGACCACTGCTGCTAACTCAAGGTCATGGGTAGCGTAGTTTTTCTCATGTTTTCTCAGCTGTTGATAACCATATGTGATAACTACTCACTCTTGCATCAGGACACATCTGAGCCCAATCCCTGATGTATTACAGTAGACTATGTACCCAACACCCTCATCCGGAAGCCTCAAGATGGGTCCACTAGTCAGCCTCTGCCTCTGCTCATAAAATCTCTAATGGCATTTCTCCGACTACATGAAGGGTTTCCCCTTCTTCGTTATTGCTGATAAAGGTGATGAAACTTTGGATAAAAATTGAACAAATCTCTGGTAGTATCTGGCCAAACCTAGGAAACTATGTACCTCTGTCACAAACCTGGGTGGCTCCCAAGCAAGTACCACCTCTATCTTCACAGGATCCACTGCAAATCTAGCCTCTGAGATGACATGTCCTAGAAATTGAACCTCTCGAATCTAGAACTGGCACTACGGGAGCTTACCATAAAGTTGGTGGTCATGGAGTTTCTCCAAAACTATCTGCAAATGATAGGATTGCTCCTCATTAGTAGCCGAGTATATTATAATGTCATCAATAAAGACTACTACAAAGCGAGCAAGGTATGGCTGAAAGATCTTTTTCATGAGTAACATGAACACAGCGGGAGATTTGGTCATGCTGAATGGCATAATCAAGAAATCATAATGGTCATACCGACATCTTAAAGTCATCTTCTGCGCATCCTCGTCTCATACTCGGAGCTTGTGATAGCCTGATCTGAGGTCTATCTTCGAGAACCATCCTGCTCTCTTTAGCTAATCAATGAGGTTATCAATCCTTGAGAGTGGGTACTTGTTCTTCATGATCACCTGGTTCTGGCGCTGATAGTCAACAAAAAGTCTCAAGCTCCCATCTGCCTTCTTGGAAAACTAAATTGGGGCTGACCAAGGAGAAACACTGGGCTGGATGAACCACTTCCCTTGTAAGTCCTCCAACTATACCTACAGCTCACGATGCTCCACAAAAGCCATCTAATATGCTAGTGTAGATATCAGTGTCATCCTAGGGTACACTTCAATGTAAAATGCCACCTATATGTGAGAAGGTAGACCCATAACTTCATCAGGGAAGACATCTGTGTACTGGTCCTTCACTACTGGATAGCATAGACTCTCCACCTCAACCGCTTAGAGGGTAAGGCTATCCAACTGATTAGTGATCGGTTGCACTCTAGGTAAGTCCATCATGTGCTGCAAAGGATCCTTTATTTTCAGTGAAGGTAAACCTTGTCCCATTCATGTGGACACACCGCACTTTGTTCCTATAACAGTCAATCTAAGCACGGAATGTAGATAACCAGTCCATACCCAATATGATGTCACAAGGCCTCGACGCTTCTACTACGAGATCCCAGCTGAAGCTCTCGCCTCATAGAGTAAGCTCACACTGTCAGTACCAGTGTGTAATCATCAAATCCTCTCCCATAGGAGTCTCTATCTATAAGTATCGAGCCAATGGCTCCACCAGAATCTTCGTTCTCCGAATGAGGGTAGTGGCAATAAAAGAATGACTGGAACCAGTGTCTATAAGTAATGCAGCTAAGGTTGAGCGGACACAGATCATACCTCATATCATCTCTGGAGAATCATGGTCATATGCCTCGGCTTCCAAGAGATGAACTCTCCCTTGTCCACCTACTCCCTATAGTAGGGGTGTACTTACTAGTGGTGGTGGCGGTAACACCTCGAATCATCACTCACCACCAACTACATGGACAACTCCTCTACCACGTCTGCCTGCTCCTTGCGGACCTCCTCGGTCGAACCTCTATCTCTTATTGGGTGGTCCATTGACCATTTTATAACCATCTGTACAGTGGTTTGGGAAATCACAAGCCATGTGACCCTGCCCGCCACATGCGAAACAATGCCTACTCCTTGCATGGCTGGACCTATCATGGCTGCCCTGCCCAACCGACCCTGAATCTTGTGGTCATGCACTTGTAGGTCAGGTCCTCTTGGACCTTTGTGTCATCTATCTGCTTCCAGCTGTATAAGAATATACTACATGATGACCGGTGGTGGGTCTCGCTACTGGTGACTACTCAGTAAGAAAACTCTCCACTAAGAGGGGTCGCTCTAACACCCCTCCCGACGTCGAGATGCTGAGAGAAATCATCGAAGCCATGATCTCCCACTTGAGTCCCTACTCAAAGGTCTGGGCCCAAAAGAATGGGTCTCACACCATATCATTGTAGTAGCATGAGAGGTCAGCGAACCTCGCTAAGTATAGAGCCACAATCATGCTGCCATGTAGTTGATGAAGAAGCTCTTCTATGCACACTGCGTGAAGGGTCGCTGGGACAAACTCTGCACGAAATAGACTCTCAATGTCTTCCCAACGAAGTGTCACCTTAATGTGAACCTGGAGTATCAAACTCCACCATAAGCCTACTGCTACCTATAAAATACTGGCGGCAGGGATCACCATGAGATCAGCAGGTGTCCCTACCAGTCTGAAGTCTCTCACCACATCCTCCAACCAATCCTAAATAACCTATGGGTCCATCTCACCCCTGATAATGGGTGGCCTCTAGCACTGGAACTTGTGAAATGCACTCAAGCGGCATTCACTCTCTTCTATTTGGGTTGGTTTCATCGGTGGCCCAATGGGTAATGATATAGCTGGCGCCTTCACTGGTGCCTCTACTAAAAGAGGGCCCTACACTGAGCCCCATCGCTCGGTGGGATATCATCGCATACTATACCCGAAACCCTAGATGGTTGTCAGCATGGAGGCATCCTGAATGAAACAGGTCCACCATGGTATATATGTTATACTTGGTGAGCTGACTGAAAGATATCACAAAGAAATTTATTTCAGAACACGCACACAATCAGTGTTTTCGTGCAATGAGTCATAAATCAGAAGTCATGGTCTTGGTGTATGGATACGTCGGCTGCCGCACCAACACTGAATTCCCTAAACTAATAACCACAGTCTTAACACTTAACACTATTTCCATTAAAATTTCAGCGTCCAATGTTCTAATATAGAACTGACTCCTCTGATACCAATTTTTCATGACCCATCCCCCGGGGCATGTGCCGTGACTACCCCATGACCGCCTTCCATAGTCCAGGGGCTGGAGACTAGAATTGAAAGGTGTATTCCCTAAAACTGGGAAGGCATTGCCTGTATAACCTATAACTCACACAACTAAGCACAAAGTAGGATTCAAGCATAATGTAAACTATATAGTAAATAGGGTGTGTACAGAAATAAAAAGGGTTCAACATACAAGCCTAAATGAAAAGTACAAGTAAAACAAAAAATAGCTCTTGTGAACACCCACCAAGGTTCCTACCTGAAGGGTAGGTATATCTCTCAATCAATCGTCTCTGCAGTACTCCTCATCTATGTCCACCTCCATACTACCTCCAGTCCCAGTACTCTCTCCCTCAGTCAGCGATGTCTGTAATCTGCACCAAACACTACAAGGTGAGGGTATAGCCTGTGTAGGGTTGAGTATAATGATACTCATTAGGGACCGTGAGACCATCAAAAGTCTCACAAAATCCACAAAGGATAAACCAAAAAGAATTTAAACAACAGTCAACCCTACTTGGGTACATTCCCATATATATACATAAGTTATCTAGTATACCAATCTCATTCATGAGGAATCCAAAGGCCCAACTCAAAAATCCGAAAGCTCAACAATTCTATAGAGGAAATATTACCATGAAGATAATACCCTAAAGATGGTAAACCACATAGAAGTATACCACAAAGGTATCACCACAAAGGTAAGTACCATAATGGTATCGCCACACAGAGGAATACCACAAAGGTATCACCACAAAGGTATGTACCACAAAGGTATAGCCACACAGAAGAATACCATAAAGGTATCACCACAAAGGTATGTACCACAAAGTTAATTCAACACAGAATAATACCACAAAGGTAAGGAATTAGCTCACACCATGTATAAATTAGGTATGGTAGTAAAGATGATTAGAAATAACTACTAAATCATCTTACTCTATTGAGAGGTTGACCCACATAGGATCCTAAATCATCAAAACCACACAGTATCCTCATACAGTAGACCAACGTATGATCCTAGAGTAGTCCCATGTAGGATCCCAAAGCACAGACCCACATAGGATCCCTTTCTCATATTATAGCTGGCCACAGGGTTCCCGCACTAAGCTCGCTTCATTCCAGGAGGGTCTGCACCTCAAGACACATATCCATTGTCCAACTTCCACAAAGTCCCATGAAGAAGTATCCCAATGTACCTACATGTAAAATTGTTCTCAATGGAATAGACGGTGCGTCAATCAGACGTTCGGTCTGTAAATTATTGGCCTTTTAGTCTCGAGGACCCGGTTGGATTCGTGTTCGATCCAACCAAGCCATAACCCAACATTATCTAAAAATCAAATGTGGTATACCAAAAGGACCATCTCGATGAAAGGTTTATGGTACCATATACGGTTAATCAAATGGATTCCCATATCTCTAGATATAGCCAAAAAATAGAAAATGGGATGAAGCGGGTCTGGGTCCGGTCCGACCCGGTCGGCCTGACCCAGGTCTGGCCCTGGGTTCGACCCGACCCATGGGATCCGACCCCTCCCGCCGGCGCAGCCCGCGCTAGCCCACAACATGGTGGCCCCGCGGTGGGGTCTGCTCTATCTACCACCCCAGGGAGAGGGACCCCTTAGGAGCCCGAACAGCTGGGCGATTCGGGAAAGGAGGCCATCTGGCCAGTGCCACGTGGTGCAAGCAGCTCGCCCGCGGGACCTCAGGTCTTGCTCAGCTCCCCGGCTGGCCGGAAGGCCTTACCCCACGCACTGGGCAGTCACGCGTCGCGCCCCCTGGTAGCGATCCGACCTCCCTCCTTCGCCGATGCGGTCTCGTGCCACAGCCCATGCATGCTTAGTGGCACGGACGCGTGCTACCGCCCACTTCACGTAGCCGGTTGTGCAACGGTCACTGCCCGAGCTCCGCTGCAGCCGATGGGATGCGACCCTCCTCCAAAGGTGTGGTGGCGCCACCACCTTCTTCAAGGCCAGCCAGAGTTTCGGCCGCCTCTATCGTACCCTTCTGGTGATGTTCCTTAGGTCACCGGGTGCTCCCCAGTGGCATGTTCTTCATTCCGTAGACTCCCACACTCATCTCAGGATGTCACCATCAGTTCTAGACCACCACGGTTGTAAATCTCTCAACCCAAAAACAAGAAGTGAAGAACAAAAAAATACACAAGTGTTGCGGAGAGGTCAGGTCGTGTTTGTTTGGCCTGCACTATCTGTGATAGATCAGTAGCTATCGACATAGGTGTTCCTAATTCAATAATAACGACAAGAACTGTGTAAGGGGTATACAAAAACAACAATCCCTACCTCGAAGATTCATTGACGTCAGTGAGGAGATAGAAGGATGGACATCGATTCGTCGTTGTTGAAGACATCCTCATTGGGGATCCTTCGATGGAGTTCTTCATTGGAGAAATTTATGTCATTTGTGGAATGTGTTTCTCCAAATTTCCCCCCAAGTCTCCCTTTGCCAACACTTCCCCTAATTCCACCAAAATGAAGAACCAAATTATTAAATTAAGTTTATTAATTTAACTATAGAAGGAACATTAATTAATTTCGATGTTGGAACAATTAATTAGAAAAGAAACCAAGAGTCACCTCCCTCATTAAAGAGAGATTTCAAGGGTTTTTGTGGTCCCCACCAAAAAATTCCAATTGGGAGGATTTCAAATTCAAAAATAAAATAATGCTATTTTATTTTATTTTCTCCCAAAAAATGTCCAAAAATTAAAAACCACCTTCAACCTACTACGATCAAATTGAAGGTCTCCTTAAGAGAAAATCAGCATTTCTTGTTCAATGGTACCCTCATATTTCAATTCCGATCACCGGTTCAAAAGTTACAAAAACCCACTCGCACATTTACTAAACCTACTTAAAACAATTCAGAAATTTATTATGGGCACACCGGGCCTCAGAATCATGCCCCGTAAATTTTCAAATACTCGTAATATTCGTATATAATTAAAAAATTTACATTGAAAATCTAGGTCATTACAATCATAGATTTACTCGCTATCATAAATTCTTTCATACATTAATATTAAAATATTTATGAAGAATTCGTGTGATATTTTCTTCATGTGTTTTGATTAAAATTTATTTATCTTCATGTAATATTCTTTATTAAAACTTTCATTAGTAGCTTTATCATCTTAATTTTTATTTTCTATTTTTAAGGGAAACATACCAGATAAATGACCATTTGTTTCAATATAATAACATTTAAAAGTAATTTTCTATTTATACTTATCTTTCCCTATTTTGAAGATCATTTACTTTTGATAATTATTCATAAAAAAATCCTCTACACTCCCCTCTTCATCAGAACAAATATACTCATATTTTATCTCCAAATACAGAAAGTAATTAACAATAATTTCTTACACAAACCACCCACTAGATCCTCACTCGTGAAAGTAGTAACATGAGTATTAAGACCCTGGTTTTCATACATTACTATTACATCATTTTAAAGATAAATAATATAATAGTGTTACAAAAGTAGGATACAAAGGTTTATTTTCTTGTAAAAATTAAGTCCAACACTAAAATTTATTTAATAAAACATAAATATTATTTAATTCCTTATTCTCTTTATTCTTTGTGTCCTTTATTTTATTCTTATTACAAGTAATCACTTGAGGATATACATCAAATAAAGCTGTGAGATAAAATCGTAGTAAGAGGATAGGTAAGAACATGAATCTATATAACATGGGTGAGAATAATCACTATCATCATAACATAATAATGGGATCATAATCATAATCATGAGTGGAAAAATAAGATAAAGTTGTAGAATGTAGCAATGCATAAAAATGAAACATCATGACATAGTGGTCAACACTGCACATAGTTGTGACCAAATCCAACATCATGTTCATGCATAACATATGTTCATAATCATAACATCATAATTATTAACAAATCTATTATCATTTTCATTCATATTACACATTATCTCAAGTAATAAATTACATTAACCAATGCATTGGACCACTATATAATTTCGGGCACACCTGTCACATCATAACATTTACATAATCATGCATGCCACAAAGAATGTATATCAATCATAGACATAAAATAACCCATGTAAAGGAAATGGTATTGAAGAAAATTTCATAAATAAACCTTTTGGTTCCCAAATAAAAAAATTATTACATATTGAAATAAGAATCATCAATCTTTAGTGAATAAGAAACAATCTTAAAATAATTAAAACATGTTATTTAATAAATAATAACTATTTTATAAAAATATTTCCTTTTGTCATAAAATTAGATTGAAAGCATGTTTTCCCCAAAACATTATATGGTAAGGAAAATTTAATAATGTTTGAGTAATATTATAAAAAACATATATATTGAAATTTTCAATGAAAGAGGAATAACCTAAATAAAAGGAGTTGTGTTAGAGAAATCCACTCACCTTATGTTTGAATTCTTTCTTTACTTAATATCCTTGATAATAAAATTAGATTCATTAATTAATAAATACAGAACCACTTATACATGTATTTGATTTATTATAATTTTATTATGTTTCTTTATGTCAATTTTAATATGTTATATTATTCAATTTCATCATTTGAGATTGTTCATTTTTTAGGTTTTCAGGATCAGTTCTCTTGTATACAAGTATGGATGATCATGTAAAATGGGATTAATTATCCAGAATTAAAATATTATGTTATTATTGATCTTTTGGGAGTTTAATTGGTGTTATATATTATTTTTTTCTTGATATGATGATGTTTCATTAGATAAAATGTTAGTGACAATTGTTGGGATTAATTTGGTGCTTTATAATAACAATGAACTCGTTTTGTATTATAATTTAATATTATATATATAATTTAAATAAAGAACATATAAAATATTATAAAATAAATTTTACAAAATTTTTAAACCATTATAATGGTTTTATGACTATCCTTGAAGGAGGTAAAGGAAAACGAACACTTGTCATCCTTAAAGGTGATAAATCAACACCACACGGCTGACATTTTATTTTTTAGAATAAAAGGGAGATGGAAGAGGTTTGATGATTGATTATTTAATTAAAATAATAAAATTAGATTATATATAAAATAGTAGAGTTATTTTTCCACTTGTATGAGGGTAAGTGATGATATAATAAGAAATTGAACGAAATTGGAAAGAAATTAAAAGAAATTAATGATTATTTTACCTCTTGAATTCTTCTACTTGAGAACCTCCTTTTGAAATTGGTTCTTTTATTTTGTTGATAAAAAATGATCATGGAAATGGGGAAGATTATTGGGAAGTGATATGGGAATAAATTGGACATTATTCAAGGCCTGGAATGTGTGAGGATAAAATAAGTTTAGGGGTGGTATTCACAGGGGAGGTGAGGGGTGTTTTTTATTAATTTATTCAATAGTTTATTATTTTTGGCTCAAAACTCTGAATATTTTGACCCATGTAACTAAATATATTAAAATAATGAGTTATAGTTTGTTATTATGGGATAAAATCATCCATACATCATCTATTAATCAATAATTCATGTGTTTCTTAAATATAGTAAATTACGGTATTTCACTATTTAAAAAAACTCAACCATTTTAAAAAAATCCCAAACAATCACCCGAAATTTTGTTAACATTTAGAATTAAAAAATATACACCATTTTTGAAAATAATTCAAAAAATATTAGAAATTTATATTTTTTAAAATCATCATTTATTTTAAAAAAATGTAATGTTATAATTGTAAATGATTTTATGACACTTTGAAAAATTAATTCAGCTCTCAAAAAATTATTATATAATAATAAGAAAACAAAACCCCGATGAGTGAATAGATTTTATGAAAATTAATTTTCTTTTAAAAAATTATATTAATTATAAAATTATAATAAAATATTTAAAACAAACAAAAAATACCAATACTTAATTTATGATTTCTAAAACATTTATTTACATATACCATGAAATAAATATATCATAATATCATTCATAAGATACCTAAATTTTATTTATACTCTTATAGGTGATGTTACAATTCTATATGCCAGATTATTATTTCTAATGGTCACAATACTATTAAAAAGTTCAAGTTACTATTCTCTTGGTTATAGGTTTCATAACTTTTAGAAATACCTCTTATTTCATTCATTATTCATTTGTTAAGTATCTATTGTGTCCTTTATGTGATTTTATGTGATATATACTATATTAAATAATTATAATAATGGATTTCTATTTAAAAATTATGGTTTGTTACATTCTTCCCCCCTTATGAAATTTTTCCCTCGAAATTTCTTTTTAAATACTATATTTAAAAGAAGTGAGGGTACTTCTCATTTATTGTTTCTTGTGGTTATCATGTTGCCTCTTTTTAATTATGGTTTCTCCATATTACTTTGACCAGGTTAGTAGTCTGGTTGCATAAAATGTTTTCTCTATGGTCCCAGATCTTCACTTGTTTCAACTCATAAGAGATATAATTTTCCAATAGTATCACCTATGAATTCATTACATGTATTAGATCTATTATGTACATCCTCAAGAGGTATATGTATAATACATCATTTACATGACATATTTTTGGTGAAAGTGCTATTTTCTAGTACACAACTCTAAAATGATCAATAATATCAATGGGGTCGATGTACCTGGGGATCATCTTTCCTTTCTTCCCAAATCTCGTGATCATCTTCCATAAATATATGCAGAGGAATACCAAGTCTACAACCTCAAAATCTAGGTCCCATAAATTATTTTCAACTTATCTATTCAGTACAATTTGGGATTCCTTGATGTTATGTTGAATATTTTTCAACTTTTCCACCATTTCCCCAATCATTTTAGGTCCTAGTAGATTATTTTCATAGACCTCATCGTAGAATGTCGGTGTTTTACATCTTTTTTGTAAAGGGATTTATATGGATCCATTTGGATTCTTGAGTGGAAAATTTTATTTTAAGAGAACTCATCCAGATCAAAATGTTGATCACATCCACCTTTTAGGTCCATAGAGCATAATCTCAACATTTTTTCCTATATTGGAATAGTCTAGTCAGATCAGCCATTAGTTTGAGGATGAAAATCCATACTGAAGTTCATCTCAGTGTTTAGAGCATCTTAGCGAATTTTCCAAAACATTGAGGTGAATCTCAACTATTGATAAGATACAATTGATAGTGGTACTCCATGAATCATTACCACTTCCCTAATGTACGTCTATGCAAGTTGATACCATGAAAAGTCCTTTTGAATTGTGATAAAGTGATTTGTCTTTGTAGGTTGACCCAAAATAACACATATAAAATTGTTTCCTCATATGTCTTTGGAAGTCTGATGAAAAAGTCCATGGGGATGTTTTACCATTTTCATGTTGGTATGGGTAATGGTTTCAATATCCCCTTATACATGTGTCTTTAGTCCTTCAATTTCTAACATACCGGGAACTTTTATGTATATTCCAGTAATCACTTTCTTCATATTGTCCCACCAATAATTCCCTTAGATATCTTGATACATCTTTGTGATCCCTATGTGAATAGAGAAATCTTAGCTAAGTGTGTTATTTAGAATATCTTTATTTATATCTGGATTTGATGGTAGACATAGTCATGACCTAGATCCTAGATCTCCTTCTACATCAATTTTGATCTTTGAGGATATCACCTTTCTCATGGCTGCCACCTTCTTCTGAATTTCCACATCATTTCCTTGATCAACCTTTATTTTTTCCATGAGGTATGTTTGATCATTCATTTGATAAAGGGCTGATTATTTTCTATCCTTAATGATTCACATGTACATCCTTTTCAATTATATGAAAATTGGGTCCTTCTCAATTATTATCATTGATAATGTTGTAGAATCTTATATACTTAGAGAATTTTCCACTTTATTATATTTATCTGGATGGTAGTAGATTGAGTAATCAAAATCCTTGATGAGATCTAACCATCTTCGATGGTGTATATTAAGATCCTTCTCTGTGAATTTATATTTTAGGCTCTTATGATCAATATATATTTCAAACTTCTCCCCATAGAGATAATGTTTACATATTTTCAATGCAAAGATCAATGCTTCCAACTTTGGATCATGTGTGGTATTATTTTTCTCTGAAATATTAAACTACCTTGATGTGTAAGCTATCTATTTATCATTTTACATTAGTAAATATCTTAATATGTTATTTTAATCATCTCTATATACCATAAATAGTTCCCCACATATCGAAAGTGTGTTTACTATTGTGGTGATAATCCTATTTTTTAACTCTTTGAAGTAGTCATCATACTCAATGGTCTAGAAAACATTTTATCCCTTCTTATTAATCATTGTTAGTGGGTTTGAAAATCATTATATGTTCTTCACAAATCACTAATAATACCCCTCTATATTATGGAAACTATTTATCTCCATTACATATATTGGCATGTGCCACTCTTCGATTGCCTTTATCTTATAAGGGCTTGAATATAATCCTTAATTGAAGATAACATATCAAAAGAATGATACTTCTTCTATCCATAACTAACATATATTGTACTTTTCCTAATTTTTATCCCTTTTCAATGTCTTTATCACAATATTCACGTGATCCACATGTTCCTACTTTCTCATAGAGTGTATAGAAATATCGTCAATAAAGACTACCAAAAATTTTCTAAGGTAATATCTAAAGAATCTATTCATTATGTCTATAAACAGATTACAAGAATGAAAGGGTATGGCACCTGCCATCGGGAAAAGCCTGTGAATGCAGGTGAATTCCTAGCCGAACTGCCATGCGAAGGTGGAGAGTTGATTTCACGATGAAGATACTGGGGAGGATAATTTCCAAGTAGTTAGTCTGGGTTGTATGTAATGTTTTAAGCCTAAGGGAAATGAATTTCTCTAAGGCCTATGGGCCATGTAATACTTATTCCAACTATCCTTGTAAGGGTTCCACCTCACCCCTTGAAATGTGGATTATCAAAAATCAATAAAAAACTGAAGGCCTTCAGGATATTGGAGGAATGAGTCCAAAATGCATTGATATGAACTCATAGTTTCCATAATTCATTCAAAAGGAAATCTTGGGAATATCCTCCTTATTCACCTTTAATTGGTTATATCTCAGCCGAAGATCCACCTTATAGAAATAATTATCCCCACACACCAGATTCAACAAGCCATCTATCCATAGAAGGGGATACTTTTTCTTTATCATGATTTTTTTGATATCATGATAATGAAAGTAGAGGTGAATCGATCCACACTTATTCATGAAAAATTGGATAGGTTTACCCCATGGTGAAGCACTCAGGTGTATAAAACCCTTGTCTAGATTCTCTTAAAACTGATTCTGCAGTTATTCCAACTCAATGGTATCTATTATATAAGGTTTATCTGATATAGGTAGAGATCCAAGAATAAGTTCAATTGAGAAGTCAACCTATTTTTCAAGAGTATGATTTGGAAATTTTTTAGGAAAGGCATTAATGTATTCCCCCGCAATGGGTATTTCTTTAATCATGATTCACTCCTTTGTCTCAATTTTTTGAGTTATATATGCTTACTCATAAAAAAATAATATCAACACATGGTATAATTATTCTAAAGGAGAATTGTACTCATTCTTTCCCTTATAAAGAATTAAAGTATTCCTTTTAATATGATGAGTGATCTCCATTTCCCTATAGTTGATGTTGGATTTATATAAAGATAACAAATCCATACCCAATATTGCATCAAACTCCACTAAAGGAATTTAGACAAGATATTTTGGGAGGTAAAGTCCACAAACATAAACCAGGGAGGAGTTATATACTTTGGATGCAATAATTTTCCCATTTTTTATTCTCACAGATAACTCAACCTCTTTATTTTGAGGTGGTGAATGAATTGTTCTACTAAACTTGCAAGATATATAAAAAATGCTTAGAACCAGAATCAAATATTACATTTTAAATTCCTAAATGAATAATGAAAATACCAATCACTACATAATTGTAAATATCCACCTCAATAATAGTCATGGAAGAATATTTCCCTTGATTATTTGGCTTTGTTGGCTTCTAGCACTGATTACCCTCGAGGACTCGAGGTTTAGTGCACTAGCATGCATAATTACCTTCCTCCCTACAGTTAAAGCATTGAACCATTGATTGTACTCTTCTTTCCTCCACCACATTGTCTATATTATTCATGTATATTTTATATTCATGAGTTTGGTGGCATGATATCCCAAAATTGAAGAATTTACTTATCCATTTCAGGAAAATCCCATGATGCTTCTCCCCACATTTTTGACATGTGATTGTTTGAGTTTTTATTCCACAATTTTAATTAGATCCCCCAACTTGAAACTCCATCGTTCATTTCTAATCTCTTTAATCATTTGATCATTATCTAAACACTATATTTACTTTGAGATCGAATTAAAGAAATTCTTCATAAATCCAAAATTATCTAATTTTTATATCCTTTTTATGGAGTGGTTTTAAACCACTAAAGTATCTGTCTATTTTTCGATCATTTTGTATAACAAACCCCATAGAAATTGTGAAATTTTTATTCATACATTGTGACCAATTCACCTTTTTGTTTATTTATCTCGAAAAATGGACTATCTATATTTTTATGAAGTGTTCGTGTAAATACATACTAATAAATATTTTCTTAAACTCTTCCCACTCCATATATTCAATTTCATCCTTTTTCTTTGTGTTCTTAATCAACACTAACCATGGGTAGACCTCTCCGTCTAAACAATAAATGTCCAGATTCACCTTATCCATCTCAAAACAGTGAATCGGAGAATATGTCTTCTCTATTGAGTTGACCCACTATTTTGTGTCTTTTAGATTGGAATATCCACTAAATGTCAGTGGTCATTGTCGCATAATATAATTTTTATCCAGTTTCTCCCTTAATGGTGAAGGATGGAATTCCACATTCTTTAGGTTATTTTTCATATCATTAGAAACTTGGGTAAGCATTTCCATGAAATTTTGTACTCCACATACCATGTTATTGGGGATGTCATTCGAAAAATATATGAATTATACCTTACATGGATTTTTCCTAGTTTATACTCATTCCCATCAATTAAAATAGTAATGGTTTGAAAAAAACTATATGTCAACATGTATTGAATAAATAAATTATTTTTTAGAGAAATTAACTCTAAAAGAATGTCTTGTGGGGTCCCTAGGTTTATCATTTTTTTAAAAACAATTCTTGTGTGATTTCACATACTTTTCCTCATACTTAAGTATTTTAACTAATTTTCTCTAATCTTAATTCCCAAATTAACTAAACCATTCTCTAATAAGAACTATTTAAACCATTCTTTCATTATATTACTGTTGCATCATTTTAAAGATAAACAATATAATAGTGTTATAAAACCAGGTTCCAAAGGTATAGTGTCATGGGAAAATTAGGAAAAAACCTAACATTTACAAAATAAAACGTAAAAATTATTTAATTACTTATTCTATAGCTTCTTAGTGTCCCTCGTTTTCTCTTTATTACAGGTAATCACCTAATGGTAGAAATCAAACAACTAGGTGAGATAAAATACTAGTAATATGATATATAAGAACATGAATAAATATAAAATGGGTGATAATAATCATTATGATCATTTCATAATCATGGTATCATCATAATAATCATGAGAAGAATAATTATATAATTTCATGGAATTTGGTAAGGTATAAAAATGAGACATCGTATCTTAGAGGTCAACACCACGTATAGTTTTGAACAAATCTATCATCGTGTTCATGCATAACATATGTGCATAATCATAAAATTATCATTGTCAAAAAAATATAACATCATTTTCACACATACTACACATTATCTCATAATATAAATCACATTACCAAATGAATTTTAGTACTATATAAATTTGGGTGCACCTATCACATCGTAACATTTAAATAATCCTGCATGCCACATTGAACGTATATCAATCTTAGACATAAAATAACCCATGGAATGGAAATGGTTTTAATGATAATTTAATAAATAATAAATTCATGAACACATCAAGTGGTTCACAAATGAAACAAATAATAAAACACTTCTATAATAATCATTAATCATGAGGGAAAAAGAAACAACCTTAGGAGAAGTAAAACTTGTGTTCTTAGAAAGAATAGTTCCTTTACAAAAATCACTAAATCTTTCATAAAATCATATTGGAAGAATGTATATCCTAGAAATTATTTGGAATGTAAAATTAAATTATGTTAGAGTAATATTAGAAGAACATATGTACTGAAATTTGGAATAAAGGAGGAATAACCTAAAGAAAAGGAGTTGGGTTTGAGAAATCACCTTACCTTATGTCCCAATGATTCATTCACCTTAATATCCTAAATAATAAAATTGTATTCATTAATTAATAAATAAAGAACGTTTTATACTTGTATTTTATTCATTATAATTTTATTATGTTCATGTATGGTCATTTTGATGAGTTATAGTGTTCAATTTCATCATTTGGGAGTGTTCGTTTTCTTGGTTTTCATGATCGGTTCACATGTATACATGTATGGAAGATCATGTAAAATGGGGATAATTATAGAGAATTTAAATTATATGTTATTAATGAACATCTAAAATTTTAATTTTTATTATATATTATATTCTCAGATATGATGTTTCTTTATTAAATAAAATGTTAATGATTATCTTTTAGATTAATTTCGCGACTTTTGATCACAATAAACTCATTTTGTTTCATTATTTAATATTATGTATATAAGTTAGTTATAGAACATAAAACAGTTTGTAAAATAAATTTTAAAATATATTTCAACCATTATAAAGTTTTTATGACTATTCTCAAAGGTGGTAAAGGAAAATGAAATGTTTTTGTCCTCAAAGGTGATAAATTAACACCTCACGGACGGCGTTTTCATTTTTAGAATAAAAGGTAGAGGATAAGTAGTTTAATGATGGATTATTCGATTAAAATAATAACATTAAAGTATATATAAGATATTGTATTTATCATTACACTTGGATTAGGGTAGGTGAATATAGAATAAGAAAAAGAAAATAAATTGAAAATAAATTGAAATAAAAGAAAGAGGATTTTACCTCTTTAATTATACTCCTTGAGAACCTCATTAGGAAATCGGATTTGTATTTGGTTGAGACCAAATGCTCCTAGATATGGGGTATAGTCTTATTAAGAGTATTGTTTTGAAATTGGTAAATCTCTATGGCCTAAAAGGATTGAGGATATAAGGTAGTGAGGGGTGGTGTTTATATGGGAGGAGAAGGGTGTTTTTTATTATTTTATTCATTAGTTTATTATTTTGGATCAAGACTACGAATACTTTAAAAATTATCACTATATATATATATATTAAAATAATTAATTATATTTGGAGAATATGGGATCCCATCATCCATAAATCATCTATGACTCATTAATTCATGTATTTTTTAATTACCATAAATTATCATATTTCACTGTTCACAAAAAAATCAACAATTTTAGAAAAATCCAAAAAATTACTAAAACCCATTTTTTGATGTTTATAATTAAAAAATGTATGCCATTTTATGAAAATAATTATATAAATCTGATAAGTTCACTTTTTAAATAAAATCATCATTTATTCAAAAAATACTAATTTTAAAATTATAATCAATTTTCTGGCCCTTTGAAAAATTAATTAGGGTCTCAAAAAATTATCTTTTAATAAAAAATTAACAAAAAAATATTTTAGGAATACATTTTATGATAATAAATTACTTATTAAAATTTTATATTAATTATAAAATGGCAATTAAATATTTATTACATACTAAAAAACCAACACATAATTTATCTTTTCTAAAAAATTTATTTTCTTATACAATGAAATAAATATATCATATTTTCATTCCTATGATACCTAAATTTTATTAATACTTTTATAAGTGAGGGTACTATTCTATTGGTTGGATTAAAATTCCTAATGGACACATTACTATTCCAAAGTACATGTTATTATTCCATCAGTATAGGATCCTTAACTTCTAGAAATACCACTTATTACATTTATTCTTCATTTATAGAGTTTTTATTGCGCCCTATATGTGATTTTATGTGATTTATACTGTATGTAATAATTTGAAGAAAGGATTCTCAATTGATAAAATTCTAGGTTATTACACCGAGTGTGCCAACCCGAGCCAGTATCCACTTGTATGGGGGCTTTTGACTAACATCAAGTAGCTATATCACACATATGGGTTGACATAGCCTATTGTACCATTACAAACACATCCATATCCATACATACCAAATTAATGAAGAATAGTAATAACTAGAAAATTAAATGCATGAATAACCTCTAACACCCAATGGAATAATAATATAGTACCTTTCTAAAGGAAATATGAAAAAATAGATGCTCACCAACAAGAATGTAGGTACCGTCTAAAAATTTCGATGAAGCTGGTTCTTACACATAACCTCCTAAGACAAACCATGGTCTAACTAACACCCCCAAGCACAAATTTGCATCAACTTCACCTAGTTATCCTAGATCATCAAAAAACTATATATCATCCACAAATAAAACCATGTTCAAGTAGATCCCAATATAGGGTGGGTATACATATACCCAATAATACACCATAAAATTAAAAAAGAAAAACGTATGAAAATAAGAGTCAACTAAAACCCCCAATCAAGTGGTTAAAGTAATAAGGACCCTAATATACTCATTAAAGGGCCCGAGACATAGTGGATGGTCTAATTCCTTATAGCGAGATGAAACAATTCTTCATGCCTTTCTAGATTCTTGATCAATCAAAATTATAAAATCGCATAACATCATGAGATCTATATTGGGGGACACAGAACTCCAAGATAGATAACTCGATCTGGGGAGTACTAACACAAATGGAGGACCTTTACCTCATTGGAGGTCATGAATGTAGTATAAATGACTCCATAGAGGATCAATTCCACTCATGGGTGTAGGGGAGTACCAACTCTATTAGAATATGGGATATGGGGTACCCATGCCCTGACCAATCTAACTACCATGGGTGTAACAACCCCAATAAACTTTGATGATCGTATTTAAACCCCACTATCAGTTAATAATATCTAAAAGTATAAACCCAATCCTAATATCTCATGTGGCATCTTAGTTGTCATAAATATTTTCCCTATAACATTATATATACAATTCCTACCATAAAAGGCTACTTATAAGTCCATATTTTAGCCTATGTGAATATTTGAGACCGTCAAGCAATTATGTTGGAAGAACATTGTGTATGAATTGGTTTCACAATGTGTATCCCTCATGTAGTATCTTTCCCATATACAAACTCCCTACATGGTAGGTAGAAGTATTAATACATAGAGTAATATGAATTGTATATGGTAATTAGGATAGAACACCTTGATCTGAATCATCAGGTCCAGTCTGGAATTCCACATAACCTAAAACACACATCCTATACACTTGAGGATTTTTACAAGAATAGAGGGAAAAATATATTCATGGGGAGATTGTAACCTCAATCATAGTGAACAATAAAATCTAAATATCCCAACATGTAACAATATACAATAGTGTATGTGGAATAGTAACAAGGTATCTATAAATATGAGATGAAAAAGTATAAATATTCAATAGTAATACAAGTACAATAGTCAATCAATCATTATGTCTATTAAAAAAAAATATAGAAATTTATAAAAGTATAAGGAGGATCTACAACTCCATGCCTCACCACATACATATCTCTATATTTTTAGTGAGTTATCCCACAATAGGATCAACCCCATGCCTCCGCACAACATGTACCTACAAAAATTGAGGGTTGCTTGGGTACCCAAGTTTCATGGCCTCCTGAGTAGGGTGTGAGTAAATCTCATTAGGAAACCACCAACATGTTTCCATACATTACTAGTAAATAAATGGTACATACATCTGATAATATCATCAAAAAGTAATCAAGAAATAAATGACTACACAAACATAGAATATAATCACCATTACACAAGTAAGAAAACAAACACCCATATGTCAAGAATTTGTATGCTCAATAAGCTGAAACAAACCCTGATCATACTTTATTTGTATCAATGATGAAAAGGAACAATGATCAGCCAACTAAAACATTCCACTTGATGGGATAAACTAAACACATGATTGGCCAATCCCTATTAAACGGATATTCCAAGGCATGTCAACCAGGAATCTGTAACATCCCCCTTGGGGAAATAGTCCAGGAGGGTTAACCTATATTCTCAACTGCAAGACAGAATAATGGAACAATATGATAAGATATATAAATTATATATCAAACATCACATCAAGAAAAGAATATTCATAACTATAAAAATACACATACCTGAAGAATAGGGATACATTTTCCAAGGCAATTCATGAACACCACATATGATCAAGCATTAAACATTGGTCAATAGGGTTATACAAGCACACACATGTTACCAAACGTTAACATAAGTTGTGTAGTAAATATATATGGTTAATACATATCCAATCATTCCTCTTCCATCGACATCTAGGCAATAAGCTAGCACACAAGGTCCAACATGTATCTCAGAACCTTACTAGTTTAGTATTTTTATTCAGTTAATTATTTAAGATTGATAATTTATTAACTAATTGAACATGAAATAATGTCTCTCAGATTAATTTATTTGGACAATTAAAATATATTGATGGGAATTAATCTAATTTTCCATGTTATTACATGAATCTTAAGGTTGACCTCCAAGATTGGCGCGACCTCATAAAATATTCTAGTAAACTAAGAATTAACCTTAGGGTCATGTACTTATATCCAACTACCTCAAATGGAGGCAACTCTGTCAAAGAAAATCTCAACAATGCTTTCTCAGTTGTCCAATTCTATTCAGCCTCCATCGATCTCCATGAGTTACTACATCATGCCAAAGAATTATGAAAAGTATTTTATAACTAAATTATAATTAATTAATATATCACACATAACATTATAACCAAAATAAAAGGAATAATTTGTTGAATTACTTACCAAATATCACCTCCTAATTGAAACAATGACCAATAACCCATGCAAGGTACATCTCAAGATCTTGACATTATTCTAGGAAATATCTCAATCACATGAAAAAAAGACATAAAAATATTTAATATAATTAAATTTTAACCCTTAAAAAATAAAAAATTTACATAACTTATATGTGACATCATCCAATGGAGTTGAAGCCTCTCCCAACACAATCTTAGTTCCAAGACGGTCCAAATACCCAAATCAATTCCATGGTTCAATGAAAAATTAAACAAAATTGAAAAAATAATAGAGACAATTATCAAGAGACATAACTTTATTGAAACTATAATAAATTGAATGAATTAAACAACATAGTATATCCTCTCACCATTCCTATACAATAACTTATTATACTTGGTCTAAACCTTCAATTTTTGGTGAAATTTATATCTAGTTTCTTTAATTAGAATCAATCCATGATCAACATATCAAATATATTTTAAAAATAATTGGATTCATATGGAGATAGTAAAATTTAAGAATTTATAAGAGGAATATATCATAATAAACCATTCTTAGATCAATGAAGGAATGAGTTTTAAGGATATACTAGAGAAAAAAACCCCCTCAATTCCAGTCCAAACCCTCACAAGGAATTTAGAGAAATGAAACTTGAGGCTTCATAGAAAATATCATCACTTTAAATCGCATGAAATAATTTCCTTAGGGTAGTTCATGATGTGAAAACTTTTTTTCTATCAGTATAATATAGGATTGAATTCCAAAGGAAGTTGGACATGATGGTTCATATCCTGAAACATAGTGTCACACACTGAATCCTTCTTGTAATACCCAATTTCTATAAAAACCACTTTCTATTCACATGAAGTCACCCATAAGCTTCCAGACAAGTCTATAATTTCTTAAAAGTATCCTTATAGAGAATTAAAACATTAGGATTATCTTACTAAGCTTAAGTTATCAAAATAAACATTCTAAAAAAGGAAAAGTTAAATTTTCCTTTCGAATTTCAACATATAATGATGCAGATGAATACAACCTCATTACTATGTCACTTCTCGACCTTAAGAATCTATGTCGGTACACAAACATGTTACCATACATCCATAAATCCTTAACCACATAGAGTTATCCACATTCTATACTTAAGAACCAAACACATTAAAAAATGGTTATTCTCATATAAAAACATCTACCAGGATCTTTCATCATGAATTTCCCAGAATAAAACCACATAATCCAAGAGAAAATATCATTTTACACTAACATTCAGACCACAGTCACCACATCCATACACTTGACACACTTTAGTGTCTTTCAATGATTCCTCATGAAGTATAAATATTCTCCCCACCATTGGAATCACCAACAAAAAAGATTTTTATAGTCCAACAACAATCCCAGACCAGTTTAGTTCCACCACTTTTTTTCAATACAAGACATACATAAACTATCAATACCCAAGCCTCATTCCAGATTCTAAATAAATCAATGAATCTTTGTTGACTGAACACACCCCAACAATTTAGATCTTCTTGAAATTTATTATTTAGTTCTAAAAGCCCCATTCATGCCTTATTTGATGAATTTGACGTGGTTCTAACACACAATATTCAAGTTATAAAACAATACAGTCGGTACTTACCAAAAATATACCGTCAAATTCCCGGATATAATTAATCAATAATCCATGAAACCATTTATAATGATCTCTTCTGCCTCAGCGGAATCTTAAAAAGGTCCAAAATCCTCACTAAAGTATAAAATAACTTCAATTAATTGTTCCACCAATTGTTTACAAACCACAAGTCTATCAAACATATATCAATACAGCAACAATCAAAATCCATCTCATCATCTTATGATTCTCCCTAGAGTCCTGAGCCCACATATTGTCTCTATCTAATGCTACATCTAAATCAAACATCATACATTCAATTTAAACCAATACTCTCAAAGAAACTTCCCATCAGTCTTACAGAACCACCAAAATATTTAAATGGTCATTCATTCACCTGTCCATGAACCTACACTTAAGAGATTTCATTTCACATGCGGCCAGGTTGATGCAACTCACCATAAGACGATCCTTAGTCCCCAAATAGTAATTATATAAGTCCACCTGGTATATGACTAGTCATCACCAAAAAATATGTCTAAAAGTGATCATCCTGGAATACTTGATTTCCATGAAATCACCAATAAATTCACAAAAATATTGGAACTCATAGAACACAATCCACAACATTCAATGATCTATTCTCGACATGCATAATATTCTCTAGTAGTATAGGCACAGGCTACAACTCCTTACCTAGAAGGGTCTCTTTCCCTTTCCCAAGACACTATTTTGAACCATGAAATATCCAAAAGATGAAAAATTTGGTCAGCCACCCAATGGAACCCTGATCCATTGTCGATTACACTTTTCTCCATAGGAAAATTTGTGCACAAGAAACCTCTGGTTTTCGAAGCCCTATAAGCTTTATTCCTAACACACTGATTGATATATTTAAGGGTTATACGGAACCAAATTAATTAGTATCCTACCACCACTACCTTGCTCGAGTTCATCCACATAACCTTAGTTATTATTCATGGATAAATCACCACCTTGTCCCATTATGAAAAAAACATCACACATTTCCACAGGCATGAACAGTCATGCATCAAGGCTTTCAAAAAATTCCTAATAACATCAAATGTTACTCTAATAGAGTGATTCATTCATGATTCATGGGACTACAAGATAGACTCACTCACATTTATTTTTCCAAAACATATGTTTTCATCTCCACCAAACTGAGCACTCATAGAACACCTTTTTTCAAAATCCACACCATGATACCGAGATTCAACATGCACCACCTATCGCATAGGTGTCTATTTAAGTTTAAAATCATCCAAATATGATCAAACCCTCCTATATATAGCCCCATAAGATATTCTCTCAGGAAAAAAATGTGTTTTTTTCAAAAATTATAGGACAGAAACCCCCTAGTAATATCTTCAATATAACAAGAATCCAAGTTCATTAAACCCAACCCTTTGTCAGGTGTCTCGAAACTCTAGGTTCTCCATACTCCAACATTACGAGGTATCTTACAAGACCATACTTTATTGACCCAAAAGGTTAATCACATGCATATGGAATTTTAGACAATGAAAAAAATCCCATAATGAACTAATATTGAATATCCATTCACAAGGAATATCCTTATGACATTACCTCTAAGCGGTATAAGGTACTGACTTCTTATTAACCAGGGTCACATTTATAAGGCCATGGGGTCTTGAAAAAAATCCACAAAATGTTCCCTTAGGGGATAATTTTAATAGAACATCATCTGGGTACATATCCAAGAAAATATCAAGATGGGTTTTCTCTTAGACTAACCATGCCAGGAGTTAGGAATACCAAGTTTGGTTAAATAAGATTCCACTAGGTTCTATATGAAAAAATATGTATACTCTATATTTGGAACCTTAATCTAATTCACATAACCTTAATAAAATCTTATGAGGTTCTTTACTAAGGTAGTTGATGACCAAATATTACCTAAAAAGGTAAACTTCACTACCTATTCATAGAAGGACTATATCATCACCACCATCTTCCTCACCATCATCATAATTATCCTCCCCGAGGTGCACTACACCATTGTCTCAAATGACCATCTATTAAAAGTGCACATGCGTTGGATTCTAGCTGAAGTAATCTCACCAATAACTCATATATGTAACCATAGTACCTGATGTTGACACTAAGCAGATAATTCCTCTATCATCAATTTAATCACACAAAAATATAATATATTTCATGTGAAAACTATATGCCTAATATAATTAAAGTGACACCTCCTTGTTATACAAACAAGATCCAAATCCATATTTAATCATGAACCCAAAAAATCTATTTTTTCATATGATGTACAATCATATAAAACCATAATAGTGTAATATAAGAATGTCAATATCGTGCATAGGAAACCTCAAATACTCTCAAAAATGGTGTTTTCAATACAAAAATATGAGTTTCATCAGAAGTGTCAATGTATTCATATATATCCTATCCACTAACTCCCCAAAGTAGTAAAATCAATATTTCATCCTATTATTAAATTTTTTAAAACCTCCACCCAAATCATTATGTACAATATAGAATTCTACATGACCTCAAGTGTTTCTAATTGCATTCCAAAGGTTTCCAACTAGAAGTGAAGATATAAATAGTGTTTTTTAGAGACTATAACCACCATCAGTGTGAAAAATGATAGATAAATAACCAAACACTAAATAGAATAAAATAGAGTTTTTGGAATAATAACATTACATATATATAAATGAGCTACAACATTATACAGAATCAATAGTTATATAAGTACAATAGTGGATGTCCTACTCCCCTGACCGGATACAAAGATATAAAAAGGTATAAAATTAAAATAAGTTTCTATAACTCCAACACTCGCATAATATTAATATCTAGTCTTGTAGGGAGCTAACCTACAAGATGATCAACCCCAGGTCTTAGGCCAACCTATACCTATAAAAAGTGAGGGTTTCTCAAGTACCCAATATCCATGGTCACATGAACAGTGTGTGTGTAAAACATAATAAGATCCCACCAATTTGGTTTTATATAAGTCTCATAAATGCAGTGCCTATACTTTAGATAATCCTAGAAAAAAGTTAACACCCAATACATGATTTCATGAACATACCATACAATAACCATTACACAAGTAAGAAAACAAAAACCTATGTTTCTGAGGGTAATGTACTCAAAAAGACACAATGATACTTGACTATATGTTATTTGGATCAATACTAAAGAAACAATGAATAGATTCTGACACATTCTCACTGATGGGATATCCAAAAAATATGGATGACATATCCCTATTAAATGGATATAAAAAATCATTAATACTAGGAATATAACACATCTCCATAATTGAATTATTCCATGAGCCTCAATAAGCATCCTCCACTATAAGATAGAATATCAAAAAGTATGATACATGATATGAATGATAGATCAAACATCACATCAAATAAACAAAAATCAAAACCAAAATAATCCACATGAAGGAAAAATAAGAATAGGTTTCCCAAGGAAATTCATGTACACCATATGTGATCATGCATCAAACATAGGTCTCACAAGCTACACATGGACACACATGTGATCAAATGCCATCATAGGCTCACCAGTAAAAATAGTTAGTTAATATATATTCATTTATTTGTTAACCATTGGATTCAAGGAAACAATACAATGCATATGGTCCAACATGTCCCTTAGATCCATTTTAGTTTATTGTGAATATTCATTTAATTAGTTAGGATATTAAATTCATTATCTAATTAAAATGGCACTAGGAATCTCATTTTAGTTGACTATATCAATTAAAATAACATTTTGGGTGTTTTTGTAGGTTTTATAGGTGTTTCATGGATCTCAAGGTCAATCACCAAAATTAGTGTTCCTATACAACACATTATAGTAAACTAATCATTAAACTTAGGGACAATTACAGATAAACACCTACATCAAATAGATCAAACTCTATCCAAAAAATCTCAATATCTTTATCTAAGATGTCCAAATATATTTGGCCTTCAATGATCACCATGAGGGTCTAACTCATTCTAATGAATTGAGAATAATTTATTATAAATAAATGATAGTTAATTAAATGAATTCAAGTAAAATTATAACTAAATTAAAGGTCATACTTTTTCAAATAACATACTATATATCAGTGCCTAGTCGAAACCATGATCGACCACCCATGGAAGGTCCTTCTCACACTTCGAATGTCATTCTGGGTAAGATCCCTATTGTGTAAAAACAACACATAATCCAAATTAATATAATTAAATTGTAACCCTTAAGAAGAAACTAGATAATCAACATATATTAGCTACAATGTTGTCTAAAGGAGTTAAAACTACTCCATACACACTCCCATTTCTAAGAGAGGAAATGGTCCCAAATTAATTCCTTGGTTTGATGAAATATTTAACACAATTTACAAAAATCATAGAAAGAATTATCAAGAAGCCTAACTTGATTGAAACTCCCATCAATGTAACATATTCATCATTATAAGATATCCTCTTCCCATGTTGATCCTAATTACCTTCATCCTCAGATATATAATTTGAGTTCTGGTAGAATTTCCATCTCATTTCTCTACTAAAAACCATGTCATGATCAATAGATGAGGGATATTTCGAAAATAATTTGAAACATATAGAGATTAAAAATTATAATACACACCAAGTGGAATCCTTCACGATAAATGATTCTTTGATCAGTGAATGTATCATGTTAGAGGATCTCCCAAAGGCCAAAACAGTCTATTCTTTTCCAAACCCTCATATGTAATTAAAAGTGAAATAGGATATATCCTGGAATATATTTCCACTTTTAAACACCAAAAATAAATCCCATGAGTAGTTAAATATTTCAAAACATGTTTCACATCTTGATAATTTGGGATAAAACATCAAGGTAAGATAACCATGATGGTTTATGAAGAGACACATATTGTCAAATAGTGGATACTTCCTACATCAACTACTTCTTGTAAGAACCCATTTGGATTCTCATGAAGTCATCCTTGAACCACCTCATATCTCTAAACTTTCATAAAAATGTCCATTTAATGTATTTAAACCCTCATATTACATACTTAATATCTTCTTCACAAAAATAACAATACACTAAATGGAAAAGATCAATTTTCTTGAAAAATTTCCAAACAGTAACAACACATGTCATTACATAGGATCCATGGGGGTATTTTTCATATACCCCAAATTCCCAATTTTTGTTCCCCAATAGAACATGGAAAATTAAAATGATTTACATGATTTATAGGCCACTTAGGTTCTATTTTTGTGTACTACCTTTATATGTTTAATTGGATATCCATGGGTCGCATGATGTGTGAGTCAACCACATGCCTTTTGATATTTTACTTATTTTAAAGACTTAGACACCACATCACATGGTATAAATATCATATGTTTTTTATATATTATAAATCATGTAGTCGGGATTTTAGATACTTTATCTTCATATTAATGTTTCACCATGATTTTTTATTTCTCAAAAATTCCAATCAAGATTCCCACTAGCCATGTTGACCAAGGTCATGATTTTTCTAATGTTGCATTTTTGGACACCACTCACCAAAAAAATGATCAGTGTTTCCTTTTTGATTAATCTATACAACCTATCTCTCAAAATATAATTCATCCATATTCCAGTAATTTAATCCATAATTGAAAAACCTACCTTACATTATAGCACAATTATTGGATAATCAACAATGATTTTTGGAATTAGATAATAGATAGTGTAATAAATTGGTAAAAAAAAGGGTCAATATTCTTGATAAAAAGAAAATCATAGATGAACATGTGGTTACTAGAGGGGGGAACTATATAACCATAAAAGTAAACTATCAATGATATTTATCTAAAATTCATCCATTATTTGTTTGAAGTAAGTTGAAGGATCAATGTAAAATAGTGTAAATTCCAAGAAAAAATGAAACTAAAATTCATAATATCTAGAAAATGTTCATTGAAAGGCCATTCCGGGGTCAAAAATGTATTTTATTGAAGATAAATTTTATCCAAAATTAAGAAAATATAAAATATAGTGCAAATCCTTCAAAACAAATATCCATTCCTCGATTAAGGATAAATAAATTGTGATAAATTCTCTCACATATGATGTCATTTATAGATATCGGTGCTTCCATCATTGATTACTAATACAATGCTTATATACTTCCAGTCTCACCACAATTATTTTTTCTGAATCTCCCTTGGTTTCATGGATATCCCTAAATATTCTTATAAACAACGATTTTATAGATTTCTTCACGGGGTTAAAATATTTAATTAAACAATTTATTATTTAATAAATTTCCTCTTTAAATTGTGCATGATTGTGTACTATCGTAGAAACTGATGTCAATGATTTGTATGTCATGATGAGGGTAAAACCTGCATTTTTGAATCCAATATAGATCTCAAATTTAGCATAAAATACCCCTTCGTAGATATAAAATTATTTCTAATAATGTTTGTTCCATAGATAATTACAATATTTATATTATTTTATACACTTAATATCTGAGTTCCAATGACACATGATATACATTCCAAAACCATAAATTAAAATATTTTGCATTTATTTTAATTTTAAAGGGTCCAAACATAAAAACCATAATCTTTACACCCACCCCACCTTTAATTATTTTTTTACATAAAAAGAAACTACATAATCAAAATGGTGTGGGTGTTGAGATCGTATATAGATCTCATGCTCCGATAAGATCTCCCAAAAATGATTCTGTTGCAAAAAAATATTCACCAATAGAATAGATCAATCACTAAGGGTCTTCTCATATCGATCCTTAATCACCACCAAATACTTTGGGAAAGTGACTTCATCCTCAATATTCAACTCCCCCTAGTCAATAACATATAATAGATCATGTGCGTACCTCCCCAACTACAAATAAAAGAATACATCATGAACTAAGCTCAACAATATGGTAAATTCATGGTCATACAAAACATCACCAACACTTTATAGTATATGGAATGAGTTAATATATCATAGAGATAGCTCCCCCCTTGATAAAAATCTATGCAAACCAAACATAAGTGATTCTTTTAAGAACACATGGTTTCCATCCTCAATATCTGAAAGTTTTATTCTATTCTATAGATAGAACTTTTGATGACTCTGATCAATTATTTCCCTCTTATATCTCTTGGACCATCTCTGTCATCAATTATACCAACTAGATCCCCATGAGTACAAACTCACCCAAATATAACAAATATGGGGGTGACCTAAACAAAAATAATAGAAGGCCTAAATGGTTCCATGATGATTGTGGAGTGATAACTAATATTCTAGGGAAAAATTACTAAGTATATTTGATCCTCCCAAATTTAGACAAAGTCTGATATGCAATCCCACGACATGAGTTCATGGACTAAAATGGTCCACCCAGTCTAGTTATTCATCTAGGGGTGGAACATCTAGCTGATCCTCAACTCACTCTCACAATAATCTTATGATCTTCTCCTTAAACTATATATGAAGTGAGTTTCATGGTTATAGAAAATAATTGAGTCAAATATATGAATTAGGATGATATGTTACATGTTTAAGTGTCAAAATCATCCAACCAAGCTATTCTCTCTAATAGTGAGGAAGTGGGTTGACTTGGGTGAGTTAGTCAATTATCACCCAGATAATTTTGTCACCTATCTCCATTTGTTTAATTCATATAATAAAATATATGGTAATACCATCTTACTTCTATCCTAGTTCCTTTATTGAAGGGCTAATCCAACTGAACCCTAATGCTCTACCTTCACCTGCTCATGGTGAGTCATAGAGAGATGAACTCTACCATACTTCTCTTCATCATTCACTACTAAAAATATAATTTAATATCCTTATAATATTTTTAAACAATATGATTTACTACCATTCTATATGCATGAAAGTCCCCCAAAATATTTTTACACGATGAATCTAGAACCACTTTCTATGCATGGCAGAGGATGGCATGCCCCCCACCATTAGAGTATCCCTAATGTGTATATCATATAAATATTTAGCCTTAAAAGATCTCAAAATAAAGGACTCTTTTTTGAACATCCCTCGAGCATTTAATAATAAAAGGGTTTATGAACACAAATCAAATATATATTTCTCCCCCATTGGCCATCGAGGAAAACTACAATGAGGCTTACTACTTTAAGACCTTTTTTATAAACATGGAACATGATTTCCAACTGATACCATCAATTACCACATTTCCTTTTCCTAGATTATAGACTATCTCAAAGTCATAATCTATGATAAACTCTAACCATCTCTTTATTCTCTATTTTAGATCTCTTTAAGTGATGATATACCTGAGAATATTATGGCTAGAATAGACAACAAACCAATCTACAGGAAGGTAGTTTTTCTATGTGTTTGGGGTGAATACCATAGCTACCAACTCTAAATTGTGGGTTATGTAATTTTTCTCCTAGGGTCTTAGCTATTGAGATCCATAAGAAATCACATATTGCCTCAATATTAAGACACATATAATCCTAAATCCATAATCATTATATAATACCATGTACTCAACCCCCTTTTCTGAAAATCATAGAATGGGAGTTCTTTTAAAATTCTCTTGTAACTCTTTGAAGGATTTATGTAAGTACTATAACAAAAAAGGGTTGTCCCTTCCAGGTCAAGGTTGTCAAGAGGCCTAAAATTCTATGTAATTATACAAGGAAGCTCCTATATTGGCCAAGAAACCTATGGAAACACTAAACCTACATCACACTCTTATGTTTATCCAAATCTATAACATCCTCATCATTTTCAGTTCTATATGAACTCCACCCTCTATGTTAATATGTCCCAAAAAGTGAACCCCTATAATCAATATCTGACACTTAGACAAATTTCCATACAAATGATTCTCTCAAATTATATTTAGGATCATTAACAAATACTCTATATGTCTGGCCTTTGATTTCAATAAGATTAGGGTTTAATTGATGAAAAACACCATGAACTATCCTAGGAATGGATGGAAGATCTAGTTAATTAGTCCGATGAATATTACATAGGATTTTTACACTACTAAAGGAATCCCCAAGAACTCATAATGGTCCTGGTGACAACATAGTGACATATTTTGACTATATTCCTCACATAATCATAGCTAGTGATAGTCTGACATGAGATTGACAATCATAAAGCTCCTAACCCTCTTTAGTTGATCAAATATATCATCAATTATTGAAAAGGTATATTTATTAATTAATGTGACATAGTTTAAGTAATGTTATTCAATATATAACTTAAGGCTTCTATCTAATTTCTTTGTAAACTATTTCTGATGCTTTCGTCGAGGCGCACACATCCATCTGTGGAGGACGTGCAGTTGTTGCCCTGCATTCCTGCCTTCCAAAGGCTGGCGGCATCTGTTCCTTATTAAGGTACATTGGCTCCATGATCAAAACGGGATGATGGGAGGTCGGTTCTTCCGTCTGTGGATTCCTCCTCGGAAATCATCACCTAGTTCGGGTCTCCCTTATAGTTTTAATACGTTGTTCATCAAACTCTTCCTAGTTCCATATCTTCATGTACACCAGTTAATTACACAACTTCTATTGGGACATTCCAAAGGTTCCAGTCAAGGTAGCTACCTTCGGTCAGGGGAGCAGTCACGTTGGACACCCCTGTCATGTCTTGATGCTGGAATACTGGTCCGCCTGGGTTTCTTTTCCTTATTATAGGGCTTCTTGAGGGCGCGGAAGCCCTAGGAATCCCACGTTTAATGCAGTGAATCATATTCCATGGTCATGTATCTAAGGTTTTACCTAGATTATCATGTTTAACACGGGGTATTCCATGAATTTAACCTCTAGAAGAGATGGATCGGACTGACCAGAACACTGATTAGAGTGGATCAGATGGGTTCAACCTCTGGAGGGAACACTGATGTTGGAGACAACGTGTGGTTAGCTTCATGATTGGTGTTAATGAGAATGGGGAATGAGATGGCATGATCCCACTGGGATGTGGTGGCTTGGGTAAGAATGAAGATGGATGATGGAGTGTTGAATGAATTCGATAGAGAATGATATAGACCCACTATGAGGATAATGATGAAGTTTGGATTTAGCCTTAAAGAGGATTCCAATGTATCCCCATGGTAGGGAATCAAAGCCCGCATAGTTTTTTATGGTTGACGGGATGCCTAAGGAGGTGGCCCATGAGAATGGATGCATGTATTGAACCTTGAGTAAATGGAAACTCTGGGTTGGGGCTAGACCTTCCCAAAACACATAGGCTTGACTGGAAGACTAGACAATGGACTGGAATTGGGGGTGTACACATAAGACGACAACCTGATGAGGTGTATGGGTCTCACGCATGGTTAGCAGCCCAAGTTGGTCTGACGCCACTAGGAAGGATGAAAGATGAAGGTCCCAGCAAATGGGATTACAATGTCTTGCTACTGAGTAGGGGATGCAACGACATACCACTGATTGAGGTCACAATGGTATACCGCTGGGTGGGATCACAACGTCTTACCGCTGGATTGGTTTGACCCTCATGGATGATTCCTATGTGCTCTGCCTAGGAGACAGATATCAATCCCACGTAGTTCATATGGGATGGGGCTCAGTGGCCTAACATGAAGGAGGACCTAGGGTCCAAATGGATGATGGGATTGAACCTCATGGAGGCTTCTTATGTACCATGCCTTGGGAAGGATCAATGACCCCATAGTTTATGGAGGAGTTTGGTGAACCGACGTGAAGGGGGGTTGAAACCAATGGGTGGTGTGCTTGAACCTCAGGGAGGATTCCTACTTACCTTTCCTTGGAGAGGATCAAAGTCCACATAGTTCAGGTGGGTGCAATGGATTACCGCTGACTGGGGGAAACAAAAGCTTACCACTGATTGGGGGAGATAACAGCTTACCACTAATTGAGGTCCATAGTTTAACATCATGAAGGACGGGGATGAACTGACGTGAAGAAGGACCTGGGGCCCAAATAGTTGGTGGGCTTGAAACTCATGGTGGTTTTTTATGTACCTTACCTTGGCAAGGATCAAAGACCGTGTAGTTCTGGTATGGTTGTGGCGCTTACACACTAGTCTGCCCGGGGTGTTGGTGAACCGATGTGAAGATGGTCGGAATGACCGGGTGTTGGGATTAAACCTCAGGGAGGATACCTATGTACCTCACCTTGGAAAGGATCAAAGACCACATAGTTCAGGATGGGGCATTGGTGCACCGACGTGAAAGTGGTCGGGACCAATGGTTTTTGGGATTGAACCTCAGGGAGGCTTCTTAAGTACCTTGACTTGGTAAATATCAAAGTTCATGTAGTTCAGGATGATGGTGTGGGTCTTACACTCTTGGTGGCCCGTGAGAATGGATGTCACGGTAGATGCTTACTTTAGGCCCACGTGAGTCATGCTCAGTTTGAGGAATAAGAGGAAGCATAGACCTGACGATCACATCGTGAAATGTGCATCCATGGGAAGTGGAGTGGGGCTTACACATGGTTAGAGGCCCAAATAGGAAACATAGGCTTATGCGTGATTAGCCACCCAAGTGATAGAGATTCAGATTTACTCTAGGGTGGAGGCCTGATAGTGGAAAAGCCCAGCGGGAGAAGGACTTGGCAGGTATGAGAGGAGGATCATTGTTCCCCATCATGCCCTTTGCCGGCCTTTGGCACCGAAAAAGAAAGAAGGAGGAGTAGGGAAACTACCTCCTGTAAGAAATGTTAGGGGATTACACCAGGATGGTTTCCCTTCAACACAGATAGGCACCGCCATAGCAAATAGGATCTCATTGCATTTGAGGAAGATTTCACTCGCATTGAGATGAGCGGACGTGCAGAATGTCCAAGGTGGGGGACCCAGCATAGGATGCATGGGGTGAGGTTACATTTTAATTTCATGTACTGAGGAAAATATTTCTTGGAAGTTTAACATCCTACAGCTCAGACTAGGTGGGTTTTCTCACCACCCCTAGGAATTACAAAACCGATACCCACCCACCCTTGGGGGAAGGAAGGCATCAACAATGCTGTGACTAGGGGTATCGAGAGGTGATCCCATTGGGGTCCATGTTAGCGTGGCAATGTGAAGAATCAATAGAAATTTGTGTTCCTATGGGAAGAAGCATGAGGCGAAGCAACGCAATGGGCAGAATCGTCTGAGGGACTTTAAAATTTTTTCATATAAACCGGAAGGGCTACACGGGAAAATGATTTGTAGTGAAAAAGTGGAAATAAGTTGAAGCCTTGTGAAGCTCTTGTGATCCATGAAGAAGAGGGGCTTTGTGAAGGGATGTGCTTTGAAAAGTGAAGTTCCCTAGGCTATTAATAGGGCATATGTTCGTATGGGAGGATCTTCACGAAGTGGAATGGCATTCATGAAGCAATGCCATGAAAAGAAATGGTACATCACAATGTAGGGTGTCATCAAGAAATGTTCTTCGCAAAGCACAGTGACCCAACCTCAGCATACAGGTCATGTAGGTGTGGTGGGTGTTCTATGAAGAATAAATTCTTCGTAACAACCTGAGTCCCTGTGGGGATCTCCTTCCTTCGCGAAGGACCATGGGCTTCACGAAAGGCATCCATCTCAGAAGAGGGGCTTAATTAATGCCAAGGGAGAGGCACTTCGCAAAGCAGAAGTACCTTGAAGAACTCATGGTTCACAAAGCAAGAGGTGCTTTGCGATTGGAGAGCATAAGAGGTGAAAGGTCAGATGATCACTCCCCTGGGATCAAGGGGATCCCTATATTTATAGGCAATAGGAACCGCGAAGTAGGGATCGCTCTGAGCGAAGATGAATTTTGCTCAGTGGTGCATCGCGAATGTCTAATGTTGTCATGGAGTGTTACTGCCTCTTTGATCCATGACAGGTCACAAATGTTAAAACGACTCATGGAGAATTACCGCCTCCTTGCTCTGAAGTGGGTTGCGAACGTCAAAATTGATGACAGAGCATTACTTCCTCCTTGCTCCACACTGGGTGCAGGGCCATGTGGCTCTATGAAAGGGCTTTGCAGGGCAGTCTAGGAGGCATCCCTCTTGTTCTTCATCTTCCTAGTTATTTGGAATCAAAAAATTACCGCCCTCATACTTAGACCCAAGGATAAATCAAGGGTCAATTTCGGATGGTCAATCGCCAAAATCTAATGTTTCAGCGAAGCTATTATGCGAAGAGGTCTCCTGAAGCAGATAAGTGACGTTCCAGGTGGGCGCGTTGCGAAGCTCAGTGTGGCATGGATGCACCATGAAGCTCTGAAGGACGTCACCTATAAATTGGGTAGTCGAACCCTTTTTTTCCCTTTCATTCCTTAGTGTATTAATCTTGTAGCGCTCTCGATTCATGAAGCTCCACGTACTCCGTACTTGCTCTCTTTGAATTAGAGATTCTGCTTCACAACGCACAGTGAGTCTCCGACTCTACGACTGCACCTAGAGACATTATTTTGGAAGGTCGAGCCAGTGATCCATGAAATTATTTGCGAATGATCTCTGTGACATTACTCCATTAAATGGATTCGCGAATCGTACATTGGAAACACTCAAACCTAAAACTGAATGGCTCATCAAGAGGCAGCCAAGGGGTCCTCGCAGTCGCTTCCTGATGGAAGGATATGGCGAACAGCTTTGGCCATAGGGAGTTAATACAGATCCATTCCAACCACAGTTCATTGGTCGTGATTCTGTCAGATATCCAGAGGAACTATCCAATGTGAAAGAGGTTTCCATTGTATAGATTCGGGCTGAGGGATGATTTCTTCATTCTTAAAGCTAGTAGGGACGAGTAAGCTTACTGGTTCAGGAGTACGTCGTGTCAGCACCAATGATTTAGGGCAGCTGATGGCCATGCCCGAGAAGACTCCACACCCATTGATGTTGGGTACCTGTATAACCACATGAACAATGAGGATGGGGATGTATTGTAGCCAGACACCCCCCTTGTACCAGACAATCTTGAAGGCAACCTTGACGAACCCGAGGAATGGATAGTCTGAGGAGTGGGACATGCACCAAGGCAGCAACTTCACATATGATTGGGCTTGGGCCTAATGGGTAGTTGCCTCATGTAAAGATTTTGTAGCCTATCTGAGTATAGTCAGCCTATATGTGGTGTCTTGGGCCTCCTAGTTTCACATCTATCAACCGAAGCAGCTGATGTTGGAGCTGTAGAGTAGGTGGTCATCAAGGACCAACACCTTCGACCTGCACCATGGGGGCGGTTGGTATCATCTTGTGGGACGTGCACTAGATCTAATGGGTCCTGATATTGGGGGTGATGTATGATGAATTCCTCCCCATAATGAATGTGTGGGAGGATCTAGAGAAAATGTCATAGCTGGTGATGGAGTTGATGGAGTTGGTACCAAGAGAGGACAAAGAAGTCATGAGAGATGTCCATTTCAGGCAGTGGTTCAAGTAGTTTCTGAACATCCCAAAATATAGGCACCTTTCGTTGAGGCATAAGACTTTCCCAAAGGGGGCACAAAAAGGAAAGAAGCACTCATACTACTGGCTCTTAGAGGATAGCCAGTGGAAAACCTGGGGTTTCAGCATCATCACTGAGCAATAGCCGGTAGTCAGGCTAGCGGCATTAATTGCGACTCTCATTTGTGGTTGGATTCTGCCAGTGAGGGATACAAACATGGGCATGAAACCCAGTACATTTTTCATGGCTTCCATGTTGGCGACGGGAAGGCGAGTCAGCATCAGGATCCCAATGCTCGCCATGTTATACAAGATGTTCTGGCACATTAGTGAGGGGAAGAGGCCACAGAGGATATGTGGGCCCTTCCACCGCTTGTATGGGTGGATAGCGGCACTTGTTAGGAGGGTTTATGAATACTTGAACCCCATCTCACCTCTAGGGTTGAACTTCCTACCCTCTATTCTGAATGTCATGGGATGCTTTCCAGACAATCTGACCACAAAATTGGTACTGAACCAGATGTGGAAGGTGGAGGAGTTCAACTTTCACCTGTTTCCATTTCCAACGGGAGATTTTGTCGATGAAGGAAAAGTAACAGAAGAACACTGGTCTTATATTCTAGACATTCTAGGTGGAGTCCTGGTGGAAAGGGTGGACTGTGAGCTCCTTTGCGAGCCAAACACCCCACACTGATTTTCCAGGCAATTTCAGTGCATGCAGCGACTGACCTCGAGGGTCTACCTAGGGTGCGTCATCAGGAACACCCATCTGTAATTAGGCAGATGAGGTTCATGTTCTCACAAGAATAAGGTAAAATGTGGAATGAGCTACCTCTACCTTCTGCTACCCTCGGGTTGGTAAAAGTGTATGCCCAAAGCTGGGAGGTAGCCTACCCAGGGGAGATACTAAAGTAGCCAACCATTTGGATCGGTGATAGTGAGCCTTCCCAACCACAAGGCTGAGGATGGAAGGTGGATAGGGAATCTCGCGGTGGCGGGGCTACCATGGCGGCATGACCCGCACCAGTTGAGGGTGAGGAAGTGGTGATAGATCCAACAACGGTAGCAGACTTGGTGGTTTCAAAAGTACAGATTCATCCATAGGGGAGACAACCGAGAGGGTTCCAAAAGATACCCACCCAGGCTATGGGGAAGAGGTTGCGCCATATAGACATGTCGTATAATGTTGTCTTCCAAGAGGCATGGGATATCTAGAAAGTCAACCAGAAATTCATCAGCATTCCTAAGATGTGGTAACACTTGAACTATCTCAGGATGTATTTTTCAGGGTTAATCCCTATCTGGGCCGGTGTTGCGGTGTCCCGGGCAGAGGCGGAGAAATACTTGGTAGAGCTGGAGGACTTTGTGCATTTCTAGGGTTCCCCACATACAATGAAAAACCATGTCAAGGGGCTGCTGGATCCCATGGTCCCTCTGTAATTGTCTGATGCTGAATTGAGAGATCCATTCCCTCTGTCAGAAGAATCGGACGGGTCATCCTGGGGGGACGAGGCTGGTATAGGGATCCCATTGGAGGAGGGTGAAGTCAGTGATTAGGACTCAGACCTCCAAGAATTTGTAGAGGCCCTTGATGTAAAATCCCAAGCCCCTTTCTCAGGGTCTACTCCCAGGTCGTTCTGGACACCATGCAAATATTTGAACTGTGCATGAGAGTCTCATACACAGAACCTATTCTCATCCCTTATTGGATGCAGCTGTGGGGCCTTCGGGATACACACTTGTGACTGCATCAATTACAATGTCCAGTGGGGCTAGGACACCTGAAGTGACTCCATCGAAGCTTTCAGATCTTCCTATAATATATGGGGGACCATGCCTTGGGGTCCCGAGGACATTGACCCAAGAACAAGACTAGGAATTCAATATCTGTAAGTTTCCTCCCACAAAATTCCTTATTTTCACCCACGGACCATGTCAACTGAAGTCCAACCCTTTATGGTGCACACAGTTCTTGAAATGGCGTGGGTCGCCTTGGCGAGGTTGTTCAGGATTTCTGGTAGCGTCCTTCCCATGGAATGTCAGTGATCGTGGTGGTGGATATATAGACTAACTGAACTAAAACACTCCCAATCTCTAGAGGGACCATCCACGAGACTGCGCCTGAGATTATTGAAGTGGGATCCGATGATGAGTATTGATCAGGTAGCTCAGGTACCACCACTACTAATCAAATGCCAGACGTGGATCCTACTGATGAGTTCCTGAGGGAATTCACCACATATGATCCTATCAACTGTGCTCACTGGGACGAAACTACCTATGATGAAGATGACAGTAAAATAGTCTGTCACCGATCATGGAATCTGATTATGTGGTTCATTAATAAAACCCCCAGGCACTATGGCTGGATGATATGGACAAAAGTTTCTCACAACTGCGCAAACTATGTTATGGGGGAGTGGATTCCTAGAATCCCCACCTACTCATCTGAGATCATAAGGTGGAAAAGATTTGGGAGTATGATAGTGACCTTAGTGTGGGCTTGTAGCCGAAGAAATCAGTGAACATCAAGAGGTTCGAGAAGGCTGAAAATGAATTTCAGTGACTGCAGGTCCGGGTGGATGAGCACTCAGCCTCCCTCGATGGGAAATCAGAGCTAATATTGTGATTGAAGGCCCAGTTGGAAGAGGAAGAATAGGGAATGAAGTGAGACTCCAAGGATATTATCATTATCTAGACCAACGTAGAGTGGGCCTAGACTGCGGCCAATGAAATGTACCCCAAAACTTCCGAGGAGGAGTGGGAACTGAACAGGAAGCAAAAAATTCTAGATTCCACAATCCAGAGGGTGGAGGAGCAGCAAATTTCTTTTTACAGTGTTAATCCCTCCATGGGAGGGATCGACTCTCAGGTACTGTAGTGATTACAAATCCTCAATTTTACTTTCAGGCATTGATTGTTTTATGCTAGATGCATGCACAAGTTCTGTAATTTGTATTGGTTTTTTGAATTCCCAACATATTCGTGGAGCATCCAGTGATCATTCCCTAAGCTCACGTGGGTCGGGCCCAATGTGAGAAACAAGGGACGACCACCTTTTTACTCCATTCATACATGGGAATTTAAACCAAGCTCAAGGTATCTCGAGGTTTGGAAAAATGATTCATATTTCTGAAAAGAAATGGGGGAGACATGACTGGAGAATGAAGCTCTTAGAATAGTCGGATTACCATTTTCCCAGTCTGCTTTTGGGCACGGATGGGGTAACTCCATGGACATTGGAATTAATCTGATCATAGGGGAGTGGAATGTGTGAATCACGATAACCAAAACTCAGAACACTATAGGGGTGGAATGACTATAAAGGGTAACTATTGACCACATTCAAAACAAAGTATCCCAATCGTGTTAGCCTAAAATGGGTAAAAATGAGGGCCTACAATAGAACATGTTTGAATCATAGGACCTGACTCGAAATGTTATCCATTATTCTTATGGAATGTTAGTCGAGGGTAGTAGGTGATCCATAGGTTGAGCATCCATACTGTTAGGGGGTTCCTTTAGATGTGAAAGAGGGTGAGGATCTGAATAAATGGCACATAAAGCATGGAGGGTGGAGTGATGGTTTGTTCGACTAGAGTCCCACGCTCTGGAAATTACACCATCATTGTGGAAACGCATTAGGTGGATACATCTGTTTGATCAAGGATCAAACATTCTTCTAAATGGAACATCTCTAATAAGGAAACAGTCACCTCCCAACATTATCATGGGGCATCTTGAACTTGTTCAGGGTAGAACCACAATTTAGTGTCATGCATTGAGGACATAAGAACTCATGCAGTTTAACGTCATATGATAGAATGTGGAGTGAAAGGGAAAATCCCAGGAAGGGATTATATGGTGTGGTAGTTATAAACCCAATATGAATGAGGACTCGGATTCTAAATCACACCACGTATCCCCAGGGGAAACTCTTCATGTCAAGGGACCCAAAGTGAAAATTTGGCTGGGCCTGAAGCAAAGTGGTCGAGCGATCATACGTACCCCATGAGAATGGGAATCAAGCCAAACGTAGTTTTGAGGGAGCAGTTTAACGTCATGCAGGATGAAGAATGCTTCCTGTGGCATGGTTGCACTAGTACATGTCCTACTAGAACTACTAAGACCATGTCAGTCATGTCCGATGTGGGAAACAAGCAGTAGTGATGGGAATTTCCAAGTACACGGAGGAACAAGTTAGGGATGATGGGACACTAGGTGAATGACATCCCACAGATTCTGACCCGCCTATATAGCACACCTAGATGCGCAGAAGAGTAAAGCTGAGTATGTTGGAATTCTACTTGAACATAAGGAAGTGGAAGTATGTGAATCATGATGCTTGAGATATAGACCAAAATGATGGTGGTGTGATGATATGGGATAACTTTTGACCATATTCGTAACACGGTTTCCATATTGTGTTAGCCGAGAATAGGGGCAGACAAATGAGGGTCGACCGCTGACCATGTTTGAAACACGGGACCTGTCACAAATGTAGTTCGAGATATTTAGGGATGTTGGCCCAAAATGTTTGGTGAGCTAAGGTGGCATGAGACCAGGCCATGAATGGGGTCCCTTCGGATGTGGAAGGGGATGAGGATCAAAATAACTTACTCATGATGCTTGGACATGGAATGAGGGGAATGCCTCCATGAAAATTCCACACTTCTGGCTCTTTGTCAAAACGCATCTGAGATGGAGGGACTCGAGCCCCTTCCCAAGGACAAGGGTCCTGGGGTCACACACTATAAACATAAATTCCTAGGGTGGACCATTAAGGGGGGGATTGATTTAATGGGCTATGCACAGTGTGGAAAAATATCTAAATGTGACACGCAGTTCCCATGGTGAGATATTTGTTTTGGGTCATAGAACTAAGACCAAGTTGTGAAAAGATGTAGGAAGCACATGGTGCGTCTATTGAAAACCGGATGTGAATGATAACCTAAGAGGTACTCATCACACCACATGTTCCCAAGTGAGTCTGGGCCATGGGGCCAAAAAATAAAGGACAAGATTTTTAGATTCTAGGGCTGGACTCAGAGACAAAATTGCATGGGTTTTCTTACATATCTCATGGGGATGGGAATCAAGCCATGCGTAGTTCTGGAAGATGTCGTGTATTTTAACATCTTATGGAAAGGAAATGGAGTGGTCTTAGTTTATGGTCATAGATATTAGTCCATGGATGGTAGGAAATGTGGGAGGAACATGGTGAGGTAATTATAAAACCTGATGTGAATGGAAACCAGGGGTTCCGACCACCATGTGTTCCTTGGGGAGGTTTTAGGTCGAGGGATCGAAAACAAAAGTTAAGATGGGCCCAAGGTAGAGTGCATAGGAATTCTTATATACCCCATGAGGATGTGGATCAAGCCGCATGTAGTTATTAAGATGGAATGGTGGGATACCAGTGCTAGGTATAATAAGGTTGTGCGGGTCTGGCTCATACACAAAAAAGTGGTATTCAATAGGTCTTGTTTGTCCTTTAGGATGAATGAGTGTTTTTTTGTACAGTGATGGACCTAGGATAGAAATTCCAGGAATTTCCACATAAATCAAGCCATGTGCAGGAATTGACAAATGGTATAGTGCATGACGGATACCAAACATGATTCCTCCTCAAGTGAGGATATCACATTACAATTCTGTTTTTCGTCATGCGGCCAGGACGATAATGTCATGGTTTATGGTCATGTTATGGGACCAACCATGCATTTTTAGCATCGTTTAGGATAGATGCAATAGGTAAAAGTCGTGTGGTACTAATCAATATAGTTTAAAGTCATATGAGAGAGAGGTCCACACCATACTGTGCGTGATTCCGAGAAAGAAACCTCGGGTCGAGGGGCCAAAAAAGGTTAGAGGATATGGGGTAGGAGAAACTAGCTTCTAATTGAGCTGGACCTGAAGATGAGATTTTCGGGTGTTCTTATGTATCCCATGAGAATGGAAATCAAGCCACACGTAGTTCTAGAAGGTAAATTTTAACATCGTGCGGGACAACATACAGTTTAATTTCATGTGGTACATGAAGTAGGGGGTAACTCCTAGAAATGGGAATATGTGGTGTGGCCAATGGAAAACCAACGTGAATGAGGACATGGTCCCATACTGTGACACATAGTCCCTTAAGAGTTAAAGCCCTGAAGGAATAAAATAAGAGATAAGTTAGTGGAACTTGAGCTGGACCTCAAGACAAGATGTATAGGCATTCCTACATATACCCTGGGAATGGGAATCAAGTTGTACATAGTTCTAAAATATATCTTTGTTTATGTTCTTAGAGCTTGGACCATAGAGGAGAGAAAACCTTCCATGTAAGTTTGGACCTCAACCCAAACCCGAAGCCCACGTGATTCAAACTCAGTGTGGGAAACAAGGTCGGAAGATGTTTTTTGCAATACCTAGAACCCACGCCAAAGGGAAATTGGTACGGAGCCCCGAATGACACCCTTACCATGCATTTTTTATCCCTATGTGCAAATGCGCATTGAGGGATACTGCTAGGAGTGTCGAAATTCTATTTGGACATAATAGGGTGGAAAATAATGTGAATCATTTAACCATCATTCAGGTCTTGAAGGGGCAGGCATGACGATGGAAGATAACTATTGACCGTGTTCGAAACACAACATCCATATCATGTTAGCCTATAATGGGAACAACAAATAAGGATCAACTGCTAACTATACTCACAATGTGGGACCTGTATCACTTTGTTGTTTGAAACCCTTGAGGAAGTTGGCCTGTAATGGTAAGAGGGACCTTGTGCTGAGAATCCATGCCATTTGGGGGTCCCTTCGGATGTGAAAGATTATGAAAGCCCCAAATTAAGGGGTACAGGAAGCCTAAAAAATTGGTGAAAGCATGTCCAGGTAAAATCCATCACTCCAGAGAATGAACCAGAGTACTCTTGAGCACATTGGTGAATCATCGAAGAGGGTCGAGGGGGGATCAACTTGAGAGTGGTCGATTTGAAAATATGAGTATAGAAAAATAGAATAGAGAATTCTCAGGAGAAAGAGGTACAGGGCATGGTTGTTACAAACCCGATGTAAATGAGGACATAATCCCAAACCACATCATATACCCCTCTCCCTGTGAAAGTGCAAGACAAGGGGCCATGGTGAAGGGGATATTTCTAAGAGATGGGGATGGAATCGAAGTCTAGACGTTCGGGTGGTCTTATGTATCCCATTAGGATGAGAATCAATCCATACGTAGTTATAGAATAGGGTAATGTGCAGTTTACTGTCATACAGTAAGGATGAAAATGGGTAAGATACCCCACACGAAGGAGGTGTATGACGCGGCAAGTAACCCAACATGAATGGGTACATAATCCCACACCACACCATATAACCCTAAGTGATAACTTAGGCCGGGGGCCTAAGAAGGCCATGGGGCCTGAGGCTGGGCCTCGGACAGAAAGTCTCGTCTAGCTTGTAGTTAAACGTCTTGCTGTGAGGATGAAAAAGGGGTAAAGTGTCTCATTCAGGGATGTGTATAGCACGGCGAGCAACTCGACATGAATTTGGAAGGGGAACCACACCACATTGTACAACCCTAAGTGAGAACATGGGCCAGGGGCCTGGAAAGGCCAAGAGGCCTGAGGATGGGTCTTGGACAGAAAGTCCCGTCATATCTGCAGTTTAACATCTTGCAGTGAGGATAAAGGTTATCATAGTTTAGGGTCATATAACTCACACCATAGAATCCTAGTTAAATTTCATATCCATGAGACATAAAGGTTGAGTCATTTTACTTATGGAAGACCACAAAGTGGCAATGATAATTGAGGGCAACTGTTGACCAGGTTCTCAACACAATATCCACGCTTATATGACCCAATGGGGGGAGAAAAATTGAGCGTCGACCGTTGACCATATTCAAAACATGGGAATTTCATCAAATTTTCACCCAAAATCCTCAAGGGCATTAATACATAATGGTAGGAGAGCCCTTGTGCTGAGAATACATTCCATTCGGAGCCAAAATGGACATAGAGGGTGACAGAAACCCAAATGATGGGTCATGTCGAGCATGGAAGGGCCTGTGCTTTTGGAACGGATGATAAATGAACGAAGGGATATCTCAAGGGGATATCTGTGGCGTGGATAATTTTCTCGATGTGAATGAGGACATAATCTGCACTGCACCACATTTTCTGACCTAAGGGGATATTCTGGAGTTTGAGGTTGGGCCAACGGACGAAATGTCTGGGCATTCCTACATATCCCATGAGGATGGGAATCAAGCCACATGTAGTTCATAATGTCTATGCAGTTTAACATCATGTGGTGAGGATGTGGTAGGATAGATTAATGGGGAGGGGGCACATGGTGCGACCGTCGTAATCGTGTCATGAGCGGGGTCCAGAAAAGCCTTCACTATGCCATGTAAGGATCCTCTAAGAGATCTACCCCTAGGGGTGATAGTCAAAGAAGAATGTTTGGGGGATGGGCTGAAGATGAAATGTTTGAGCATTCCTATATATCCCATGAGTATGGTAATCAAGCCACTTGTAGTTCTAAGGGTGCAGTTTAATGTCTTGCAGGACGCCATATAGTTTAACGTCATGCGGAAGATTTTACAGTTTAATGTCATATAGGACCAGGTAGTTTAGGGTCATGATGGACCTAGCATTTTAGGGTCATGTAGGACCAGTTGGTTCAGGAAAATTATTGTTTGAGAAACTTGGCATTGGTGAGAGCAGTTATATTCTCACCATCCATGGTCACCAATGAGTACGCACCATTAGGGTAAACCTTGTGAACAGCGAAAGGTCATTTCCATTTGGGCACCAAATTTGGTGGATTCCTGCTAGGTATCATTGGTGTCCTGACGACCAATACCAGATCACCTTATAGGAAAGAGTGGAGTCGGACCTTCTTGCTAAAGGTTGTGGCTATCTTGTTCTGATGACTTTCCAAGTTGTGCAGGGCATGAAGCCTATTCTCATCAAGTGCTTCCAATTCAGCCAGACGAATTTTAGTTACCTTATATGACACCTGCTGGTCGTATACCACTATGTGTAATGAAGGAAACTTAATCTCATTAGACAGGACGGCTTCGGTTCCATATACCAGGGAATATGGGGTCACCTACGTGGATGTACGATTCCTCATCTGATAAGCACAGAGGGTGTTGAGGAGCTTGTTCGGTCAACTCTTATTTTTCTAAACAACCATTTTCTTCAAAATGATAGAGAGGGTCTTGTTGAACAGCTCGATCTGCCCATTTTATTGCACATGGTAGAGGGAGTTATAGTTAGAGTGGATGTTGTACTTGGCATACAACTTCTTCAACTCAACTGCACGGAAGTTGGTGTCATTATTGGTGAGGACGACATGAGGGACTCCAAATCGGTAGATGATATTGGAGCTCACGAAGTCAACAATTGAATAGGCCTTGATCTCCTTGAGTGGAACTGCCTCTACCCACTTGGAAAAGAAATCCATAGCGGTCAAGATGAACCGACATTGGCAATTTTTTGCCAGCGGATATGGTTCCACGACGTCTAGTCCCCAGACTTCGAAGGGCCAAGAGTACTTGGTAGCATGGAGAGGCCCCGGTGGCCGATGCATGAAGTCTACATGAACTTGTAATGCATTAAATCTCTTGGGAAACATGAGGAAATCATGGATCATGGAGGGAAAAAATTACCCCAGTCTCTGGATCTAGTGAGATAGCTTCAGGCCGGTCGGATGAGACCCAGAGGAATAGGCGTGATCCTCCTCCATGACCTGATAAATCTCGACTCCTTGGATGTAATGGAAGAGAACACAATCGAAATTGTGCTTGTAGTGGATCTGCTCAAAAATGAGACCACTCTGGAGGGTAAACCGCAGCGGACAATTTCGAATTTTCTCGTACTCGGCTCGATCAGCTGGGAGATTACTGTGTTGGTGGTATTCAACCAATGGTATCCTCTAATCGAGAGTCAGTTTAATCACTGCATCCGCGGGACCTAGGGGTCCTAACGTGGAGACTTTTATGGTAAGATGGCACACCTAAAGGCCATCTTCATCACCTGGGGTGATGGGATAAATGACCCTCTGTTGTGTCATGTGGATAATTAGATCATTATACACAGATTTTTCAGGTGATGCAGCTAGGCCAGCTAGGGTGTCAGCTTGACCATTCTGAGATAGAGGGACATGAGTAACTTCCGTCCGAGATGGGAACTAGGCCATTAGCTGGAGAGTGCACTCCGACAACGGTACAAGCTCTGGATTTCTGAAGACATAGTCACCGTTGATATGGTTGATGACTAGTTTGGAATCCCCTTTCACAAGCAAATGGGGGACATCAATCTCAAGGGCCACCTCGAGGCTATTAATAAGAGCCTGATACTCTATCTCATTGATGGTGCAGCCTTCTTACAATAGGAATGAGTACGATTGAATGGCTTATTCCAGGGTAATAAAGATGATACCCAAGCCTGCCCTGTTGAGCCTGGGATCATTGAGAATCCTACTTGTGGGGCTTTGGGAAGAGCCATTGAAGTGATTCTGACAACACAAGATGGCATGATATACCAAGAGGATTGCCTATTCAGGAAAATACAAGTCCAGAGACTGGTGTGTGAGGGTTGGATGGGCAGCAAGAAAGTCTTCCAATGCTTGTCCCTTGATAGCCTTCTAAGGCATGAACCTGATGTCAAACTGCTAGAGGATTACATCCCACCATTCCAGCTAGCCTATCAGCATGGGATGGCATAGGATATGCTTCAGTGGGTCAACTCTAGATACCAGCTGTACCTCACGGTGCTGCAGGTAGTGTCGCAACTTCTGCACTGTGAAAACCAGCGCAAGGTTGCTTTTCACGATGGGGGAGTATCTAATGACCCAATATTTTTTAGGAAATTCCTTTCATATAAATATTTCATAATCATATTAAATCGCAACATAATTAACTACTAATTTCTATTTGACCCTTAAAACATAAGTTTGTCACTTCTATGATGTGAATTTCAAAAATCCAACATACATAGCAGTGATCAGTAAGTTATTTAGAGTCCAATAAGAAAAAAATAATTTTTAGTAAATATTAACCTACCCTTATGAATAGAGATATACCCTAATGAATAGTAAACTTGCCTATAATAGTATATAAATAATATTCAAGTGTACGTATGATATACCTATTCTTTAAAATGTGTAAAAAAATGTTTTAAAACTGTTGTTTTTAGAATAAATCTTGATTTTCATTAAATATTAAATTAATAATATTTAGAAAATTATTTTTGAAAAATGGACTTAATTTTTGGATTCTAAACTTGGAAAATGGTTGGGTTAAATTTTTGGTATTTTTCTAAAATACTTGAATTGTTTATGAATAGGGAAATACCATAATTTACAAAATAAGCTAAATAAGCTAATTATAGAGTCATGCATGATGTTATGTTGATGTAAACCCAATTATTTCAGGTTCACATAATAAAATTACTATTCTTGGTCATTGACTACTCACTATTCCTTGTCTGGTGTGGAAATTATAAATTGATTAATTTTATATTAAGAAATCCCCTCTATCCTCCACCATAAAAACCCCCTCTCACTCCCCCTTCCATTCACTCCTCTCAAGCCTTGTGCCTTCTCAAAATTCTTTACAAATACCTTCCAAACCTCCTACCCCACGTATATCAAGCCTTGGTCTCATAAAAAGACCAAAACCTCTCCTTAAGGAGGTTCTCAAAAAAGTTTGGTTCTAGAGGTAAATTCATATTTTCGATTCTTTGACTTTTTTTCAAGTTCATTTGTTTTCTTTTTATATTACCTCTACTTATCCAAATTACCTGATGAATCTTGTACCTTATTTTTAATTTAATTTTTTCATGATAGTGTAATAATTTATCATCATTACCCCTTTTTTATCTTTTTTTTATACTAGTATCAAGAACACCATCCAAGATGTGTCAATTTTCCACATTCAAGGATGATGGATTTTCGATTTCTATTATCTTTCTCAAATCTGGTCATGAAACCATTATTGTTATGTTTGAACCAGATTATTATATATAACATAACCTATTTAAGATTCTATAATCCCTTTGTACAGATGATATTAAGTAGTAAATAAAAATGACTTCGTTGTAATCAAAACCCACAAATTAACCGAAACAATTATCATTAAAGTTCTATATAATAATTCATCCTCTTTCCATGTAACAAAGTTATATAAATGAAAAATAACACCTATTTATGTTCATAAATAATATATAATTTTAATTCTGGAGATTTACATCCATTCCACATACTTAAAAAAAAGTGAACTGAAGATGAAATAAAAGAAAATGAACACTATGGAGCGATGGAATTCAATACAATAACTTTTCAATAAGAACATATATCAAGTAACCAAAATTATGATAACTAAATAAATGTATAACAGGTTCATAAATAAGTTATTAATAAGTATAATTTCATATTCCTTGAGCTTAAGTTCTTGAGAGGAACACGTTCGAAGTTAAGGTTAGGGTTTTCCACCCGAACTTCAATTTTCATTCGGGTTACTTTCATTGTCTAATTAACTCAATGAAATTATTTTTTATTATTATGTACTGAAAATACATTCTGTTTGGGTATTTTATATATGTAACCAAACCCGAATCTTTCCTTAGTTTATGGATAATTACACGTTTTGAAAGGATATTTCAGAATTGATTTCAAAATACAAACCCGATTTAATGGAATATCTCAACTTCTTACCTATTTTCAAGGGTAATCTCTAATCTGTTTTTGGAAACCATTATATTTATAAAATCACTAATTTTATTATGAAAATAATATATTACTTCACTTCTGGTTTTAAAAAAAATATTTTTCCAAAATAACTCATCTTTTCAAATAGAAGAGCATTTATCTCAAGATTGCTAAATGATTTCGTAAGAGTATTTTCATTTGAATCAACACTCTTGTTTTTCTTATGTATTATTGGGTTTAATAATTTGTGAAGTCATATAAAATATCTTATTAAATGGTTTATGACTAACTCTATTGTGGATGAACTATCCTAAAACCACTCTCCATATTACTCGGAATGGTTTGTGTATTATGTTTAATGATTGGGGTAAGTTAGTTACATTTCATATGATAGTTTCAATATGAATGTATATGTTGTTTATGTTTATCCCTGCTCATTTGAGGAATGAATTGGACTTATTATGTGATATGTGGGTCCCGATATATCCCCTCGATGCATCGGTAGGTCTCATGAGACAAACTATGGTCGTGGCACAAGGCCTTGACAAATTGATTATTTACGGTCCGAGCATGAGGCATGGACGGTATGGTTATGATGTTCATTATACGCACTTCCCTCGTTATAATGCGACTATTTGAAGTTCATGTGGTTATTTGACTAGTATAATACCCATGATTGTGTTTTATTATGACATTATTTACTTAGCTCATATTCATTCCATAATGTGTACAAGTTTATTATTAATGGAATGTGTTTTCAATTACTTACCATGTCTTATGTTTATGCAATCTTCAGCTATTTTTTTACCATTACTGATCATTTTATCTCTCCCCTTACTTATGTTTCATTTTCTCAGGGTATGAAGAAGTAAATTATGAGTGACATTCATGCATAATCTAGGAGGCCTGGATGTTTTGAATAGAATAAATTAGTGTTGTTTTTTTCCATTCAATATGTAATGTTTATCTTATGTATGTATCTCGTTTCCAATAATACTAAACTAATCGATCCTTCAGGCTACTTATTCCATTTTTATATAACAATTAAATCAAATAAGGAACATAATCTGGGAAACTAGGTTCGGTTCTTACAGAGTATATGGTCTCTATATCGAGGAGCATGCAGTTGAGGTAGTAAAGGTTGTTCTTCGTCCCCTCATTGTTTTCCTGGGCGAAAAGGGCACCAAGAGATCATTCTGGGGCAGTCATATAAAGGATCAGTGGTTTTCTAAATATGGGTGGAATCAAGACCAGAGGATGGAGAAAATATTTCTTGATTTCCTCAAACGCGGCCTGGCACTCTCAGTCCAATTCATAAGCAGTGCATTTCTTCATGAGCTATGAAATGGGCTACACTTGCCAGCTAGATTCACAATGAATCAACATATATAGGATAGGATGCCTTAAAACCTCAAAGATCCTGAATGTTGCTCAGGGGAGACATATGGTTGATGGTATTGATCTTTTCAGGGTATGTCTTGATACGTCGAAACCTGACAACAAAGTCGAGAAACATCCCAGAGGTGACCCCGAAGGAACATTTCCATGGGCTCATCTTCAGGTGGTGAGAATGAATGAAGATGAACACTTTCTCAAGGTCCTTTTGATGGTCCTGAAACTGGAAATATTTGACCACCAGATCGTCCACATAGCGCTCCATCAATGTCTTGATGATTGGCTTGAATATGCGATGCATGGCCCACTGATAGGTGGCACGTCCATTCTTTAAGCCGAAGGGAATGACTTGGTAATAAAATGTACCTTGTTGTTCCCTAAAGGCAGTATACTCCTCATCCTCGAGGGCCATCCAGATCTGATTATATCCAGAGTACTCATCCATGAAGGAGAGGGCTTGGAATTAAGTTGTAGCGCCAATCAGCAACTCCATCAAAGGAAGGGAAAATCATCCTTCGAGCACTAATGGTTGAGATCTCAGATGTTGATGAAAACTCTGATCTGTCTATTCTTCTTCCTGAATGGAACTATGTTGGCTAGACACTTTTCCTTATGGACCTCCTTGATGAAGTTGGCTCTGATGATCTTGTCATCTTCGGCCTCGACCATGGCACCATGAGAATGGTGCATTTTTCTGGGAGCCTGCTTGAACCTGCGATGATTTGTCGGGAGACCATGGATATGGATGGCTACCTAAGGATCTAGTCCTAGCATTTCGTCATAGCTCTAGCATAATACATCACGTTGTTGTTTTAGGAAGTCTATATATCGTTACTGCTCCTCGAGAGGCATGGCAGAACTGATCCATGTGGGTCTCAGATCTTCCTCACTACAGAGGTTCACCTATACCAATTCATCAACCGTGGAAGATATGGTCTCTTAAAGGGTGGGGGAGCATCCTCCAGAACCTCTTCTTCAATTGAAGAGGAGGGATTCCCAATGGGAGGAGCTTCCTCTGGGTTGGAAGATCCTGAAGAGTGGATGGTACCAACCTGACTGGCAGTTTTCATTGCATCAGGAGATCCCTGTGCTGCCAAGACCTTATAAATGAAGGTCATCAATATGATCCCATCTGGTCTTCGGCCCAAGGGTCCATACATGATGATATAAAAATCAATAGTGGCGCGTTGGCCTGAGCCAGTTGATTCCAACCCAGCGAAACATGCAAGTATGATGTATCATCATTTCCATGGGATGGACATCTCAATACCTTATGTGAGTATGGGGCTCAGGGATCACTGAGGCCTGATTAATATAAGAATACAAAGTGATCTCCCAACATTTCTTGGAATAGAGAATATGATTCCCCCTATGCCAGAGACAACAAAACATTGCCCCATATCCGGGGTCATGGCCTCAAATCGATGGATCAGAAAGATGTAGTCATCATCCAGACCTGCCCAGGGGTCAGTTGCAACTGCGGAATGCTCGACCTAATTGGCCTAAATATGCTTGTCCTTACACTTGTAATAGTCAACATCCAGGTATAGGGCTTTATAAGAGTCAAAAGGAGGTTTGTCACCTTGGAGCATGCCCACCCGACCATTGAGGTAGTACTCGAGGAATTGGTGATATGATGAGGAAACTTCCATGTGTCGGTGGAGCCATGGTCTTCCGATCAATGCATTGTATGTGGTGTCTGGGGAGACAACCATAAACTATATACTGGAAACTAGGCCACCGAATTGGGTCTTCAAATGGATCATGTCAATCGGGGTTTTCTCTGTCTTATCATATCCCTAGATTTTCAGGTTAGAGGGAGTCATGTCATCTTCAGATAACCCCATCTTCTACAATTTCCGTGTCGAGATATAGTTAATCTTGGAGCCAATGTCAAAAAGATAGATACGAACCTCTACACCATTGAATTGGTCTGGGATGTACAGTGGGTGAATGTACCCCTTTATGGGAGAACCTTCATATTCTCTAGATAATGTTATGATGGTCCAGCATTCAGCATTCTCAATTGCCTCAGTGTGAAAGACCACTGCAGCTGCTACCTCCATATAGAATTGGAGGGGGATTTTTAAAGCCACAGCGAGGGCCTCATGCATATCTGACGATAGGCCAAGTGTCTCAAGGATAGAGATCCTAGCTCAAATTTTGTAAAGATGTTTGAGAACATCATACTTCTGTGCAAAGCATGAGCTTCTGCTTGCAGAAGGATGCTCCATGATAGGAAGTATGGCGTGCCCTACCAACTGGGCCGGTTGATGACTGGTAGTGGGAATGTCTCATTGATCACTAGTCGAAGCATGTGGAGTGACTAACATGCCGGGTGCAGCTGACTAAGACCGGTCCGTGGTGGATTGTGGCTAATCACGGTGAGGTCTCGGTGACTCTGCTTGGTCTAGTAGCACAAATGGTAGTAGAGGCAGGCATGACGGCCCAATATGAGGAGGCCACACATGCTGAGCTCTACATTGGGGTTGTTGTCTAGTATCAGTGGTATACACGGCATGGATGGAGGTGCCAACTAATGTGCCTCAATTACCCATATGTTCACGGCTCCGCCGATGTTGGCGTTTGCTGGGGATGTTGGGGTGATCCACCTGGCACTACCCGTCTTTGGGAGTCATGTAGGGGTTTACCATCACTATGGTATTAACTGAATCATACCCTTGACTATCACTCGAAGAGTCAACCACTACTGGGCAGATCCTAGGGGGAATCCCCATCTCCGGGTGCATGAAGTCACAAAGAGTACGGGACGACGATGGCATTGGCGGGGCGTGTTGCTTTTCCTTCTGCCACCAGTGTCTGCTCTTATGGGAAGAGACTCGATGAGATGACGATGTAGAAGTGGTGGTCACAGCTTATAAAGGATCTGGCCGATTTAGGAATGCACAGATGACACCATAGGCATGGACAACTATTTTTCGAACCATCTAGTCATCATACTTCTTACACCCATGGTTAGACACCTGCTACCACTCGCCCTCGCTATCGCTGCTACTGTCTGGCCTTACGAAGATGCATGCCACTTATGTCAGGACCGATCCCAGAGAGAATATGTTGTTATCGAACTGGTCATGAAGCTAGTCTTTGAACACATATCACTTCTTGAGAGTGTGCCCTAGGATCTAGTGATAGGGGAAGCAGTTGGGGCGATCAGTGAGGTTTACCTCTTCTGGCCTTCTGCACTCAGGAAAATGCACAATCCCCTTCTCCAAGGCACTTCAGAAATAGCCGGGAACCTGATTCTCATTGAATGAGTAAGTCTAGTTTCTTCTGTTTGGAAAGGGGGGCCTTGGAGCATGTCCCTGACAAGTGGCTAAAGGAGCCTGTCTAGGAGGCGGGGCTTGATTGTCCCTCCTGGGTGGTGGTTATGCGTTGCATGGGAGAACCTTTTGATTTTGAGGCGGATGGTGCTAGGCTGGAGGTTGCGCCTGTGGTGACAGTCCTCTGCGAGGTTGCCGATGTGGCTCCACTAGTAATAATTTCAGCTGTCTGGGGGCCTCTATTTGGTCTGCCATGGTGGGCTTGGCTCTGGAAGCCCTCCTTGAGGGAATTACAGGGGAAACGGACGTGCCTGACTGGCCTACTGGAGGGCTTCTTCTAGGTGTTGGGCCTTATCAGAGATGTCTCGGAATCCTCCAGGGTAGATCTAGGTGATCAGAGAGGGAACCAGTTCCGTCTTATCATTTCCCACACACATCATCAGTAATTTCTCCTGATTCAGTGGCATGTCAAGGGAGTATTTAATCCCTTTCCACTGGGTGATAAAGTCCATGATACACTCATCAGGCCATTATATTCACTTGAAGAGGTCTGTGATGCTAGTTTTCCACATGGTGGAGCTGAACTAGTAGAGTAATTACCAACGGAGGTCATCCCAGCTGGTCACTGATCTGATGGAGAGCTGGTTGTACCGGACTAACGTAGGCCCCTCCAATTTCTGCACAAAACAACAGAGATTGGCAGCCTCCTACTGCACTGGAGTTCCTAACATGTGCCCACACCATGAGGTGATGTGGGCCAGATGTTGTGGTGGGTCCCCTATCCCATTTAATGGGGAAAAGGTTTGATTCATGAAACCTGGAGGTTCTGACATATCATACATCCATGCTGGATATGGCTTTCCATCCTGTGGTATTTCCACTTGTCGCTTTTCCAATGCCTCAAGGCGGGCAATGAGTTCCGCTATTGGATCAATTGGGTGGGGTTCCCTATCTTGATGGGGGTACCTAACCACGAGTGTGTTGGTGGGTTCTTCAACATGGTATGGTGGCTTGACGGCTCGTGGAACGGCTGGGGGAGTGAACTGTGGCGCAACTGGGGGAACCCGAGTTGGGTTCCTTGGATTGTCGTGTCATTTCAGAGGGTTTGGATAGACATATCATGCCCTCTTGCCCTAATTTATGTCCTCAACCCTGTTTATAGGGGCAGGATTGTCAAGGTCACCTGGAGGCAGCTCGCCGAAGGGAAGTTGTTCTTACCCCTGTTGCCCTAGCCTAGGTTTTTCATAGTTTAGTTGTCACTCTACAGCGCCTTCAACGAGGAGGTCATTGACCAAATTATTCTTTTTGGAAATTTTTTGGCACAACACAGCATTCCCAAGGTCCTCCTATATCTTTTGGACTGAGGCGGATGGGTCGGAGTGTTTGACAGCTCCGAGGTGGTCTTTACCCTTTCTGTGATTTCAGCTAAGGACCAATGCCTCGATGGGCACTGGGAGACCAAGATGATTCCTCTGCTGGTGAGTAACTCATCCCGATCGATCAGGTAGTGGTGGAACACCCTCATGGGGTATGTCCCTGTCATGATGCTCTATCTCGTTCTCCTTATCCAATATGTCATCCATGTTGACTATGATCCTTCTTGGGTGCATGTCCTCTATATCTCCAAGAGATTCGGGCTCCCGTCGGATAGGACTAAAGAGGAGGGCAGCATATTACCCCCATCCATGTATTTGTACATGGGGGGAAGCCTCCTCGATAATCCTGTGGAGTACCTTGAAACTCTGAATGCATTGATGTTGGAGGTCCCTACGGTGGTCTGGTGACTCAGGGCGTTGTGCTATAGGGATTGTGGCCAAATCAACTAGACGACATGGCTCGCTAATGCCTTCAAAATGCGCTTGGCTCCTAGGATAAACAACTCGCTGATGAAAAAGGAAAAATGGAGTCTCCCAAAGGATTTGGCAGAAACACGAAACATTCTTTGGGGTGAGGGATTCTGGCGCGCAGAAATTTGGCACTGCCACGGGCCAGAACATCTCGAGTAAGTGGTTCGCTGCGAGGATATTCCATAAGCTCATTGTCTTAGATTCATGGTCTTTCTATTCATTACCCCAGTCGTCAACTAGAGGTGGATGAGGAACTGGGTGTGGTACTGAGATAGACCACTAGGATGGAAGGTTGGTCGGTGGGGAATACGGTGAACGGGTAGACTGGACGCCAAATCTCGGGCTATCCTCTGAAGCATGTAGAGATCTAGCCAATACATTTTGATAAGACGGGCTGACAACTGTAGTTCCTAGCCCAGGGGCTAGGGATACTAGGGATTGTCCGCACTACTTCATTCTTTCCATTGGTCCCCAAAAAGCTCTCTATGATCTCTAGTTAAGGTAGAGAGTGCTTCTGGTGATGATGGTGGTGATTGCACAACAGTAACCTGTGGGGTTGCTGAATTTTCATCCTCCTAGATATACCTGTGGAGGGAGCCGGGAATCCGATGGACCTCAAATTCCGGGAGTACTATGCTGATGCGGCACATTCCTGCCCTAGCCCATAACACGGATGAGCGAGGGGAGGGTTCCCATGCTGAGTCGTATTCCACTTCAGAGTCTATGAATCGGACTAGTTTGATCTATATTCGGACAATCCCTAAATCCTTCTTATGATGGAAATGACCTTCCTTCCTGCCCCTAGATGGATCTTCCGGACAGGGAAGATTTCTGATGCGAGGAAGTCCATCAGCCATACTGGTGCTGGGGCCAGGAGGACTTCCACCCAGAAAGGCCGAGGTGTGAGGATCACCATGGCAGATATCAAAAGGGATATGGGAAGGACCTCTGTGAGAAGTTCCAGAGTGGGTAGGACCTTCGCTCGGGCTTATAGGATCACGGGTGGGACCAACATTCTTGTTCCCTTTAATGACATCAGTATGAGTAGGGGCCTCGTACAGGTCGATCTGAAAATGGGTAGGACCTCCATGTTGGGCGCTGGTGATGCAAAACTGGACCTCACTCCTCTAATTGTTGAGTTGAGGAGGACCTTCACTCGCTGCAACAAGGACACTGGGAGGATACCCACATTAACGAGTGACCAGATGTGAAATTTCCCCATACCCACGGTCTATAGTGGAATAAAGGACTCCATATCTGGTGTAGTGGGAATGGGAGAGACTTCCGTGCGGAGTTTCATTTCCGCAGGGAGGACCCTCATTTGAACTAAAGGTGGCATGGGGAAGACCTCCATGCCAAGATTGGAATAGTGGAAGATCCACAGTCTCCAGGTTAGTGGTACAGGAAGGACCTCCGCACCGGGTGTCGTTGCCACGAGTTAGTCTGCGGTGGCCACTGCATGTGTCGGTGACCAATAAAGTCATCCCAGCCTGCCCATGGGGCGGTCGGGGCCTCGATGTAGGTCAAGTGTATGAATTTCCCAGCTCATCATACACAGGGAGTGTTTGGTATGCATCAGCGGTGGCTTGGCCCACAATAGCCATTGACATTGACGCCCCTTGGCAGGCGTCCTCTTCAGCTTGCGCCAGACGCTGGCGTCAGGTTAGATGGACTAGAGCTAGTGGTGTACGTGCATGGCTTACCTACTTCTCATCCAAAAACACTAGGTGGTGGTGTTGACATGGCTGGGTGGGAGAACTTGGTGGGAGCCCCTGAAATGGAACTCTAACGGAGCTGGCCTGGACACCCCCTGCCTCATCAGTGTAGGGTAGGGAGTCATCAAAGCATTCTAGGGATAGGAACCCGAAACAGTTATATGTTGGGGTGGCGAGAAGTGGCTCCCTGCGTGGACCTCGAGGGTGGCATTGAGGACTAGGGGTAGACGCCTCTAAATCTAGGTGGTCCATATCCTGAGTCAGGATAATTCTCCCCTCCTCGTACCAGTGTACGAGGTCATTGATCACCTTTCATTGGATGACCTTGTATGAGGATATGGGGCGTGGGAGCCCCATGATCGTGGGTATAGAGGCTGTTGCTGAAGAGGCGGAACTATATAGGACTGCCACGTTGTCACTGCCCCTGCCCCTACGTCGGTGGGCTGGCGGTGACCAAGTTCTGGGTTCAGCAGCTTGGTTTCTTAAAGTAGGGAGATTAACTCCTCAATGCTAAAAGAAAAAGGAAATCAATGACCAGTGTCCCAACAAAATCTCATATTCCATGGATGGTAAGATGGATCCACGCTGAAAACATCACAGACTGGGATGTCCAACATTCTACTACCCCAACATCTAGTGAGTTTCACGCCAGGCCTGATATTTTCTTGGCAGGACCCGGCGCTAGATATCTAGATCTGGTGACGTGCAAATCAAATAATGTCTATAATGCTAATAATCTCCATATTGGGGAGAATATCTTCACGTAGAGTTCACCATTTCTGTTTATGATGCTTTTTCCAGGGCGTTCACATCCGTTTGTGGAGGACGAGCAGATTGTGTCCCACATTTCTGCTTTCCAAAGGTGGGAGACATCTATTTCTTATTAAGGGATTTTTGCTCCTTGATCAAAACAAGATGATTGGAGTTTATGTCTTCTTTTCATGAATTCCTCTTCAAAACTCATCACCTATTCCGGGTCTCCCTTATAGATTTAAGACGTTGTTCGTGAAACTCTTCCTAGTGTCATGTCTTTATGGACACCAGTTAATTACATCGCTTCTGTCAGGACATTCCAAAGGGTTTAGTTAGGGCATCAACCTTCGGTCAGGGGAGTAGTCATGTTGGACATCACTGGAATGTCTTGACACTAGAATACTAGCATGTATTGGTTTCTTCCCCTTATTATAGGTCTTTTCAAGGGTGGGGAAGCCCAAGGTATCCCACATAAAATGTGGGTAATTTTATGCCATGGGCATGTATCTGAGGTTTTCCTCAACTTCCCATGTTTAATACAGGGTATTCCATGAATTTAATGTTTAGCGGAGAGGGATCAAACTGACCAGAACGCTGATTAGAGGGGATCAGATGGGTTCAACCTCTGGAGAGAATAGTGATGTTTGAGCCAACATGTGGTTAGATACCTAATTGGTGTTGAGGGGAATGGAGAATGATATGGCATGATCCCACTAGGATGTAGTGGCCGGGTAAAAATCAGGATGGATGATGGAGTTTTGAATGAAGTGTATGGAGAATGAGATGGAACTGCCATGACGATGACGATGAATTTGGTCTTGGGCCTTCAAGAGGATTCCTACATTTCCTCATGGTAGGGAATATTTTTTTTTGTAGTTTGGTATGGTTAATCGGTCGCCTAATGAGGTGTCCCGTGAGAATGGATGCATGTATTGGACCTAGAGGAAATGGAACCTCTAGGTTGGGGCATGACCTTCCCGAAACACATAGGCTCGAAGGGAAGACCAGACAATGGACTTGAATTGGGGGTGTACAAATAAGAAGACAACCCAATGATTTGTATGGGGCTCACACATGGTTAGCAGCCCAAGATGGTCTGAAACTACAAGGACAGACCAAAGATGAGGGTCACAAAAAATTGGATTACAAAAGCTTTCAATTGAGTAGTGTATGTAATGGATTACCGCTGATTGAGGTCACAACGATTTACCATTGGGTGGGGTCACAATGGATTACCACTGGATGGGGTTAATCCTCGTGGAGGATTCCTATGTCCCCTACCTAGGAGATAGGGATCAAACCCACATAGTTCGTATGGGATGGGGGTCGGTGGACTGACACGAAGGAGGACATGGGGTACAAATGGATGATGGGGTTGAACATCTTGGAGGCTTCCTACATACCATGCCCTGGAAAAGATCAAAGACCTCGTAGTTCATGGAGGAGTTTGGTGAACCGATTTGAAGGGTGGTCGGAACCAATGGGTGGTGGTCTTGAACCTCAGTGAGGCTTCCTACGTACCTCGCCTTGGTGAGGATCAAAGTCCACATAGTTCAGGTGGGTGAAATGGCTTACGACTGACTGGGGGAAACAACAGCTTACCACTGATTGGGGGAGATAATGGCTTACCGCTAATTGAGGTCCATAGTTTAACGTCATGTAGGATAGGGGTTAACCGACATGAAGTAGGACATGGGACCCAGATAGATGGTGGGATTGAACCTCTTGGAGGCTTCCTACATACCTTTACTTGGCAAGGATCAAAGACCTTATAGTTCGGGTATAGTTGTGGGGCTTACACTCTAGGCTGCCTGGGGTGTTGGTGAACCAACCTGAAGATGTTCAGAACCACCGGGTGTTGGGGTTGAACCTCAGGGAGGATTCCTACATTCGTCACCATGGCGAGGATCAAATACCATGTAGTTACGAATGGGGCATTGTTGCATCGACGTGAAAGTGTTCGGGACCAATGGTTGTTAGGATTGAACCTCTAGGAGGCTTCCTACATACCTTGCCTTACAAAAGATCAAAGTTCACATAGTTTGAGATGATGGTTTGGGGCTTACACTCTAGGCAGCCCGTGAGAATGGATCTCACAGTCGATGCTTACTCTAAGCCCTCATGAGTCATGCTCAGTGTGAGAAACAAGAGCCAGCAGAGACCCGACGATCACATCATGAAAGGTGCATCCATGGGAAGTGGAGTGGGTCTTACGCATGGTTAGTGTCCCAAAGAGAAAATAGGGGCTTACATGGGATTAACTAACCAAGTGATGGAGATTGGGACTTAATCTTGGGTGGAGGCCCGATGGTGGCAAAGCCCAGCAGGAGAGGGACATGGAACAGATGAGAGGAGGAACATCGTTCCCCACCACGCCCTTTATCGGCCTTTTCCACTAGAAAAGAAAGGAGGGGTAGGGGTAATAACTCCTACAACAAAGGATAGAGGCTTACACCATGATAGTTACCTTTCCCCGTGGATAGTCGTCGCCACAGCATAGAGGATCTCATTCTATTAGAGGACGATTTCATTCCCTTTGAGACGAGCGGACATACAGAATGTCCAAGGTGTGGGACCCCACATAGGATGTGTGGGGTGAGGTCATGGTTTAACGTCATGTGCTGAGGATGATAGTGGTTGGTAGTTTAACGTCCTATAACTCGGACGAGGTGGATTCACTCCCCACCCCTAGGACTTACATAACTGATACATGCTCGCCCATGGGGGAGGGAAGGATTTGAAAATGTCGTGACTAGGGGGTGTCAAGAGTTAATACCATTGGGGGTCCACATTAACGTGGCTATGCAAAGAAGCAATAGCCGTTAGTGTGCCTATGTGAAGAAGCATCAGGTGAAGCAACACAACAGGTAGTATCGTTTGAGGTACATTAGAATTGATTCATGAAAACCTGAAGGGTTGTATGGGAAAAATAGTTTTAGAGGAAAAGGGGCCATAAGTAGAAGACTTGTGAAGCTCTTATGCTCCTTGAAGTTGAGGGGATTTGTAAAGGGATTTTCTTCACGAATTGAATTTACCTAGGCTTGTAATAGGGCATAGGTGCATATGGGAGGAGCCTCACAAAGTGGAAAGGCATTCATGAAGCAATGCCTTGCAAATCAAGGGTGCATCACGAAGCAGTGTGTCATGAAGCAATGTGTTTCGCGAAGCACAATGACCATGCCATAGCGTACAGGTAATGTGGGTGTGGTGGGTGTTTCACAAAGCATAAACACTTCGCGAAAAACCAAGTCCCCATGGGGATATCCATACTTCACAAAGTATTGTGGGAATTGAAAAAGGCATCCCTCTCGGAAGAGGGGATCAATTAATGCCAAGGGAGAGGCACTTTGCAAAGAAAAATTACCTTGAAGAACGCATGGATCACAGATCAAGTGGTGATTCGTAATTGGAGAGCTCCTAAGATAAAAGGTTGGATGCTCTCTCCCCTGGGATCAAGGGGAGCCCTGTATTTATAGGCAAGAGGCACCATGAATTATGGATCGCTCGGTGCGAAGTTGAATTTTTCTCCACAGCGGACCGTGAATGTCAATTGCAGTCACGGAGAGTTACCACCTCCTCTCTTCACGATGGGTCGCAAGCATCAAAACCGCTCACGGATCTTAATTGCATACTTTATCCACAATGGGTCACGAATGTCAAAATGTCTTGTGGACCATTATTTCTTCCTTGTTCCGCCGCAGGAATGAGGCAATGGGGCTTTGCGAAAGGGATTCTCGGGGTAGTCTGAGAGGCGTCCCTATTGTTCTTAGTCTTCCCAATTTTTTGGCGTCAACATGAACAATATTGAAGATAATTAGGGTGACACATTATATCTAATAAATCCTTTCCTCTGTAGATCCTTCAATTATACCCTCTAATATCAAAACTCAATAAGATCCATTTGATAAATTTTATAAGATATAAAAATGGTTTTGGGGTTCAAATGCATACTTTCACATCCTAATTATGTGGTAGGATGGGAACTTCCTTGGGGAAATGGTATGAGTACTAATCCACTACTGTAGGGAAATGAACATCTTCTAAGTCAACTACATCAATATTCATACCATCCAACTGATGGAAAATCAGTTTTTGTATCCTATATGTGATCTAAAATCATCTATCCTTGAAATAATTCTCTATCATAAAGAATGACCTTTATCCACCCACCCATATGCTTCTTTCTCTCTGATGGAAACAATTTAGGTGGTCACAGGGTGTTTTTATCTAGTTCATACTGAGAATAAATTAATAAAACAACATCATATCGACTATGAGATCCCACATCAACCACTCTCATTATAGAGATAAGTCACACTACCAACAGATATGTTTGGTCAAATAATCTACTTGAACATGATTATTTATTTGTAAGGGTTGTTCTATAATATATATTGTAATAATGAGTTATGGAATAAAGGATATTTTAAAAATTCACACACCTATTTCAACTAAAACTAATTATATAGTAGATAAGACATATATCAAACCTCAAATCATGACAAGAGCCTCTAGGTCATAAGCCTCCCCTGCCTGCCACTATTTGTGACCTTGATCTCTCACCCTATGAAACATGTGTGGCCCACATTAAGGATGTGGTAGAAATTCATAATTTTATCCACTTATATTTCATCCTCTTAGATCCCCATTGCCTTATCTTATTTGATCAAATCCCTAAGGATCCCCTTAACAATCCCTAAGAGGTCCTTGGTTTCATCCTTGTCTCTGATGAAAATGTGTTTCTACCACATGTCCTCTCTATGATGCATGATGAGTCAGAGATTTGTGTAAAATATAACTTTGGCCATCATTGATAAATCATCACAAATACCATGGGTGACTAGATCCCCTTGGCGAGCCCTGGTCTATTGATCCTCTAGTCTGAGTTTGAGACTGAATATGACTCCTACATCGAAGGGTTGATTCCTAATGTCTACCAGTATTAGTTGGTGGCTCCACTTAATGATATTTATAACTTATTCTAGCTACATGGTTCTCCTATTCTATGAAACTCTCTACCATTAAATATGGTTTCAGAACTCTAGCATAAGTCAGAATTCGTAGACAAACCACACCATCTTGAATCTCATAATAAATCACTAACTCAAAATTGTGTTCCTATAATAACCCATCTTGAACCATGTCTAGGGAGTATCATGTGAGGTTTTTGAACCTCAATTCATGCTCATAAACATACATTTTATCATTTTTTAACTCAAGAATATCCTAATTTCACATCATACGCAACATCATCGGATAGTATTCTTCCTTGAAGAAGAATTTTAACTAAGTACATGGAAGGTCACCTCATTAGGAGTCTGAGTTCCCGAAATCCACCAAATTGTAGCTAAAATAGGAAAACTATTGGCCACTAAGATCACCATATGGTTGAAATGGGTCCATAAAAGGAAGAACATTTGGATTGATAACTCCGTTTAGTCATCATCCAATGATAGGTCTGGATCGCCAAGGAACATAAGTAACATTATCCTATAGAACTCATGTTCTGTGATAAAACTATATTTATATTCATACTACACTTATGGAATGATCATATTTTCAATATAGCATAGAGGATGCTCCTAAAATGTAGGAGTTGTTTTTTCTCTTTTCTCAATAGGTAGTAAGGGTCAACACTATCTGCCTCCAAGCAACACCTAATGGACTAGCCCCTGAACTAAGGCCTAATCACTAAACTGGTCATCACTACGACCCCATATCAAAAATATAATTGGGTGTTGATGTGATATTACACTAAAATTTTACATGAAAACCCTTAGTAAACATAGAAAATCTAGGGAGATTCCTCAAGAAGGATATAGAAATGAAAAACCCATTTCCATACAAGGCATGCATCATTTCCTCCCCTATAATAGGTACTTCAATGTACTAAGTTCATAATTAGTTTATTACAGTCTTGGGGTATGGATATGTTATCCAAAAAACCATCACTTTCTTCCATATTTTCAAAAACCAGTACACATAATCCATCAACATCAAACTCCATCACTATAACAACCCATCTCTATTACAACTTTGACAAGACCCGACCCACCAATTCCCTACTCATGCTAGAAATAATCTGATTGTTCCACCCCAAGCCCACTACCAATAAGATGACTAGCACTGGGTAGAATATCACACATATGGTAAGCATTAGCCTAATGTACCCTTACACACACCCTTATCCATACACACTAGAGTAATACTAAATAGTAATATAAGGAACATTAAAGGAATTAATAACCTATCATACCGCATATAAGAGTAAGGTAGTACAATACCAAAGTAAATTGGGGAAAATAAAATCTTATCAACAAGAAATTTGTTTCAACCAAATGATTAGTAAGAAGTATATCCATATAATCAACCTCTAGATTTTGAAAACAATCCATCTAACACCCCCACCAAGCACCCCTATTCACCAACTACACCTGGTCTACCTAGATTAATCTCAAACTTCCAACCATCGGTGTAAGAAATGACACATATGGATTGATACCATGTAGGGTTTAGTATAAATATACCCAATAGGACACCTTAAAATCACCAAAGAAAAAATTAATAAAAAGAAGAGTCATCTCAAAACCACAAACAAGAGGGTAAATGAAAGAGAACCTAGATATTGTCATAGAAGGACCCAATTCAGAGGGTAATTTATCAATAATTATATCTAGATAAAATAATTCATTATGTATTATATTATTCCCAACTCCACTAAAAATTTTAAACTTTTTATCCTCATGAGATCTATAGTGGGGGACCCACACCTTGATGATGGAAAACTCAATTGAGGGAGTGAAAATCCCATTAAAGGACCTACTCCCCCATCAAATAACTTAGACAGGGGAGTATAAATTCCATAGATAGAGAAAAAGTTCCCCTTATGGAATTGTGGAAGTAGAAAATATATCAAAATATAGGATATGGGGACCCATTCCCTAACCAGTTCAACAGTTAAGGTAGTACTAACACCATTACGCTCTAATGATTGTGCTCAAACCCTATTATCAGCTACTCACAATTGAAAGGATATACCAACCTATAATATCAAATTCTTTATTTGGGTTATTATAATAATGGCCACAATTATGTATCATGTGGAATTCATCAAAAAAAGGACTAATCACTTGTCAATATTCAAGCTTGTATAAATTGTCGGGGCCATAAAATCATTCTAGTATAAGTATATTCTATGTCCTTGAGTTTCAAAATATTTGTACCTCAAACAGTTACCTTCCCATGTATCGATCCCTAATTGGTGTGTATAATTCCCACTTTAAAACATGTACATATGTGAACAAGGTGTGTAGTATCCACACAGGTACTTTGTGTTTACCCTGGATTAGTATTTTATATTCTCCCAAGCATAAAAAACATATACCACACATGAAAATGGTTTGTGGTCTACTCAAATTCATTTGGTGTGCACTCTCTGTATACACCAAATTGGTCTTCCAATTTTCACATGAAATTTTAGTATATTACATATTGTGTGATCTTTAACTTCATATGAAATCATATTCATTTCATCTTTTGGGGTACATGGTGTGTTTTCATCTGAACTACACATCCTGTAGTTGGTATTTTTCTAGATAGTTTATATTCCTCCATATTCTTCACTACACCCACCAGTTTTTCTATAAATCCTATTGAATTTCCTTCCAAACACATTGATAGAGTTCATTACTTCACCGGTGGTCTGTATCGTGTCACCCCACACTAGAAAAAATCGATCATTTTCACTTCAATTCATCCACACATCCTGGATCAGAAAATATCCAAAATCAATATTCCATTAATTTCCTTCACTATCGACAACCACCCATGAATTGTAGAAATATTGTTAGATTGATGACAATGATCCAAAAAATCTAATAATTGATAACATAAGGAATCGGTTCTTCAATTAGTAAAATTTCTGACCAAAAAATGTGGTAATTAATATGTAAAATGGAGTGGGAAACCATAAAATCATAAAGGAAAATAATAAATTATTGTCATGAAAGATTTGATCATCATTCATAGGAAATAATTCGAAGGATCAATGGAAAATAGTAGAAAATCCATTAAAAATAAACTTTAAACACAAAATATCAAGAAAAACAAAATTGATAAGGTCTTTCCAAGGTTGAACATGAATTTTATTTTGGATAAATTCTATCCATTTTTTAAAAAAAATAAAAAAAATGGTTAAAATCCATCAAAAATAAAAGGCCTTCTTCAATTAATGAATGATCGGTGGTGAATAATTTTATCAAAAGTAATGCCACTAAAGGATAAGGATGTGTTCATCATCAATAATCATTCCCAAGTTCATCCACCAACACTCCAACCATAGAGATTTCTTCTAAATCTATTAAGGTTATATACCAAACCTATGATATTTTTTAATACATGGATTATATAGAAGGATTTATAGGGTTAAACACTTAATTAAATAAATAAATATTTAATTAATTCTATTTTTAAAATTTCTACTAATTTGAACAATAGTAGATCCCAATGAAAATGAATCTTATGTCACGTATGAGGTAAAAAAACATTTGAAGTCTAATTTTTATCTTAATATTCATATAGATGGCCATGTTTATTAGATACAACATTATTTTTAATAATTCATGTTCTTAAGATTGTTAAAATATTTGTATTATTTTATATACTAAATATCAAGGTTCCAATGACACCTAATATCAACTCAAATGCCAAGAAATAAAATCTAGGATGTAAACATTAAATTTTTAAGGGAATAAACATAAAAACTAGAGTTATTAAAAAAAATTTCCCTTTCATTACTTTTATTTTGTGATATTATTCTATCTTTTTTCATAATTAATGAGAGCACTATGAAGTCCATCAATAGTGAAGTCACCAAGATCATTAACTTATTATGTTCAAATATTGGCATCAAATTTGTCTTCTAAAATTATCATAAGTTTCTTTACCACATTAGAATCGTCAAGAGCATATCCATATTCTCTAATGGTGTTTACAATCACATTAACTATGTTAAATAATTAATCCACATTTTGATCTTCATTTATTCTAACATCTTCAAAAAAAATTCTATAAATTCATGACTTTTCTTCTTTCACATACTTGTTTCATCCGTGAATGTTTTGATGTTTTACAGAAATCTCATTAGTGGTTTTCCATCCCTAAAATTTTGTTAGTTCATTCTCAGATAATGAGTATGGAATATAATTCAATTCCTTCCTATAGCATTACATAAATTTATTATCAAACTGATATTAGGAAAAATTATATTTTGGAATTATGAAATCATAAAAAACATAATCAAGAACATCATTCCCAAGTGAGAGAAGAAACAGAACCATTGTTTCCTTCGATATAAGAAATCCAATCCCTTAAAATGTTTGAATCACTTTATGTTTGCTTTAGTTTTATTTATCCAGGGTAATTTATAGAGTTATATCTAAGGGAAAACATGAAAGGAATACCAATTTATATGATCACTTGGGAAGTGGTAAACAATGAGAGGGTGGGTGAATTAGTGTTTATGATTTTTATCACTAAAACAGAATCATCCCCAAACTTATTTAGAACTAATATATCCATACCAATATAGTGAAAAAAATTAGGAATAAAATTGTTTTTTAAATGTGGTTTACCTAAATAATGGATGACTATTTTAGCATTCCATCCTATCTCACTATGAACAATAATTGGGCTAGTAAGACTTCATGACCTCAAGCATTCATCCTCGCACATTAAAGGATACAAATAGTGGTAGAGTTCTGTGGTGGTATTATTGGGAGACTATGTTCGTTGTATCAGAGTATCAATAACCATATAAAAAACAAAATATCAATAACATCTATCACATGAGAGTATGAAAGATAAAATAAAGAGAAACATGTGATAATATAATGGGATGTGGTCATATAAGAATTCAAGACTGATCACCTACTATTATAGTCACATATATAGAATAAAAACATATCAAATGGGATCCCTAATAAACCATGATCCAATGATCATATGAGTCTCTAGACTCTGAGTCATTTTACTCATCCCTGAAAAACTCAATTCCCTATCCAACCATCACCTGAAACCAATGGAGAGTCCACTTTGGTGACCAAGTGAAATGGTAACCTGAGGAGGATATGAGTAAAAAACATAGTAGGGAACCACTGACATGGTCCCATACATACTAGTAATGAAGTGATATTCTCATGTAAGATACACTAAAAAATGATAAATAATTATTGAATGTAAACAAATAAAAACCCAATATTGATCCTTAATATTGTGACCCCAATAAACCATAACTACTTAATATAGTTTCAGAGTTCTTCTAAGCATGTCATGATGGCTCTAAAAGCCATAACAATGACATGGTGGTCTTTCTCCTTGGTATACAGGTAATGAATCCGGGGTCTGATCCACTCCAGTACACATTACAATTACTATGGGAATGCTCTATCCTAGAATAAAAACCCAAAGAATTATACATCCCAAAATAAATGGTTCCCTCTAGTAGATATATATAAGTGTGGGAGACTTGACCATGCCCACCAAAGAACCCACAATCCCCTATAAGATAGCATGTGGTAGGAACTATCACCTATACTAGGAACCATCAATCCCAACTCAAAATCTAAGATATCCCCACATGTATTTTTAATACCACCCTACTAAGGGTGTTTTATTTAGTATCATGACCTCTAAATTTATTATTTTTAGGACCTCTCTGAATGGATTTTTCCGGACCTCCCAAAAGGTACTCTATAGATTCCTCAGAGGGAGTTTTCATGACAACCATTATGGGAATTTTATATTTAAAATAAAATTAAAATAAAAGAAATGTTTTTTTCTATTCATATTGTAACTAAATTTAATTCCCATGTCATTTCATATCAAAACCTACTCCAAGTCATGTGTTATAATTTTATAAAAGAATCATAGGAAGGTTTAGTAATTTTATATTAATAAAATAAATAGGGGTTGGCTGAATACCAAAACATGTCATCACTATCCACATCTCATTAGCTCAAATGCAATGTATAGGTTATAAGGTGACACCCGTAACCTTCTATACACAATAAAACACACCCGCTCAATTTCTATCCATCTTTGGGGCACCAACATGTTCATCCTAGGTTAAAGAAAGTGGAATCACCCAATATAGGGTCATTGACCTCAATCAAGCCTTAGGTTATCATCCATATCTAAGAAGGCATCATGATCAATGGGAATATCATAAATAGAAAGTAGAACCACAGGACACATAGGGGTATTACCCATCCATAATGGTCTAGGTATATGGATCATGATCCACCCCAATGACCAAGATTGAGCTATGTTGGTCTACACACACCCAACCAATCAACAATCTACCCAAGATCTACCCACACAGGTGGTCACAATTCAAGTGGTAGGGTAACATTATCATTCTCATGTTAGTCACACCCATAAAGGTTTTAGTTTCCATATGGTGCCACAAAAATAGTTACATCCATTTCCATTGGTAGTCAGGTAAATTAAGCTAATGTGCAAGGTTCTTCCATGTCCCTAGGTTAATTTCCAGTTCTAATTCAGTTCTTACATTTTTTACAATTCACATAGAATTTAAACCCTTCATTATAAATTTATAAACTTAAATTATTTATCATTGGTTAGATCAAACTTAGTGGTGAAACCAAAAATCTATATTCACCATAGTTGAATTAAAAATTCATTAGGCATGTACCAAGACAACCTACCTTATTTTAATCCATTCCCTTTATTAATTATATGGCCTAATGTCTCTTACCAAGCTCAATAAGAATATTTCAAGCCTAGACATGTTCCACTGGCCATTATCAACTCACTTGAGTCCCTAAATCATGCCAAATGATAAAAAAATATGGAATTAAAACATTTTTAATTAATTTTTGAATTCAATTTACACTAGGAATATTCATAAAAAACTCACTAGGAACACTTATCATGCTGGATCCATGGCTAAGAACCCCTGTAAGGTCTATAGTAGACCCCCAGTAGTAAAATAGGTAAAAAGACCTATACATTTGGAACTAACTCCATAAATAGTATCATTTAATTTGACCCAAAACCATTGAAAAAAATAGTGGTATACCTCCACCAAAATAATGTGGGGCGATATGCTGGAATTTTCAAAGTATTATCACTACCTGAAATGGATAGAATACCCATAATCTTAGAATTATTCTACCATTCATTGGTGTAATCAACACTCAAATCCCTAACTGAGCGAACTAACAATTAAATGGAAGGAGGAGGGGGTAATGGAGGTCACTGGAGTGAAAGACGTACCAAGAGTCACTAATAAATGGAACCAAAACCACCCAAAAATGAGTTGAACTAAATATGATAGTGGGTCTACACCAGGTCCATGAAAAATAGAGGAAGTGTCAAAGTGGTCTTGGACCTCAAAAACATGAGGGGAAGATTGGTAAATTTCCCCTAAAACACCTACCATTAGGCAGTGGACCCCGAAGGCTTGCAGGACCACTATCCTCTATACCCAAAATTTGGTGTGCTACCAATGGTTGTAAATAGTAGACCCATCCACCTAGCCTTCCTTTTGTGTTCTCCCACTTCTCCATTCCACCTTCTGACCCTAATTCCAATACCAAAAGCACTTATTTGACATGTTTAGACTCAAAATTCTCTTACAAAACTCAGTTCTTGATGTGTTAATTTACAAAATTAAAAATTATGATTTTTCCTAAATATCCATCTCTTGTATGAATGCATGGTTTTATAATGGTTTCCCAGAAGTATAGTGGATTTTTTCCCATGCTTTGATATCTCCATTTAATTATCAAGATGAAGATATATGAGAGGGTATATACTTGAACCTATTACAATTGTAGGAAAAACTACACAAGAACAAAAACTAACTAGTTACATCCAATACATGAACAATTATTTAATTAATTATCACAAATGTACATGCATTCCACCCAATACTGAATAAAATAAATATTCTTCCTTCTCAATTATTTATAAATATTTAACTATATATTTCAATATATTATTCTTCTTATAATTAGAACCATCTCAAAAAAAATCCCTGGACATAAGTACCTTGTTATATTTCATTATTAACATATTCAAATTCCACTTCAGAAAATACAAAATTAGATATTTCTACAATATTTTGTTTTTAAAACTCATTTAAATCAATCAAATATTTTCAATTGATTCACTTTCAGACTCAATAATCAACCTTCTTACAATATCTTTAATTATCATAGTCCTTTTTTAAATTTTCTATGAAATCTGTGTTAGATTGAAATTTCTCATGATTAGGATTATCAATACAGAGAAAAAATTCTATAATGACATGTGTTTCTAGTACTAAAATTCAAAAAAAATAAATTTTTGACCTAGAATATTTTGTTACAACAAAAAACAATTCGTCGTTTTATACCTATGTTGAAATATTTTATTTCGAGATACCATTATAGTGAAAAAAATATCTTGTAAGCATTACTCTATATCAAAAAATGATGTGGTTCTCTCTTTACAGCATGACTATCTACATATTTCTAAAACCATCACTATTCATATCATGAAGTATTATTCAGTCATAGATATTATTGTGATGAAATTTTCTTATCTATAATGAACAACTCATCTTCTCGAAACACATCTTGAATCACAATCTATATTGAATCATTGTGATGTTTAATTAATTTATGAGAAATGTCTGAATCATCATGTTAGAGGTATTATGATTCACCTTGAATCTCATATTAATCCAACATGATATTTTGGTTTAGCCAGTAAATATCTATATCAATCTTCTATAATATCTATTTTATATGACCTGAGAATTAAAAACCATTGTTTAATTTGAAATAGATTTAGATTATTAATATTTTAATCTTCCATAGTGTTATACTATGATAACATAGATTCAAACATGTGAGAGTTAATTTTCCATAGATTTTTGTTTATCTAACATAGTCTTTATCATAATTCGATAATCTGATACAATGTTTGTTTCAATCTTATGAAACTCAAAAACTTAAGTTTTCATTTAACACAAGAAAACATTAATCATGAATATATTGGTAAATTTAATTTTGTATCTTTATATCCTTTTAAAAAAGAAGTTTATTCACTTATAGAGACTAAATTTTAAATTTTATCAAAATTTTCAACTCGTAACTCTTACAGCCAACTCAACTCGACTCCAAATATCATTAAACATGTCAATACACCACCAAAAAAATTTAAAAGATTATTAGAAACCATAACTAAATCACTAATTCATTCACATGTATTGACAAAAAATACATCATCATCCTCAAGTGGGATTAACACCATGTCAATAACACCCAAATTAAATGCTAAAAAATTATTAAAATAATTATCTAGACCTCATCAATGTCATGTAAATAAAAAATTTCACAAAATTAAATATAAACATTTAAACATAAAATATATGTCAATAATTTACTTAATTAATTTACATAATTTATTTCCTTGAAACAACCATTAATCACATGTCAAAAACTCTAAAATAACCCAAAAAATATCATCCTAATTAAATAAAATGACCCACCACAAGTGAAATTCCAATAATTATTCATGACCTTAAATCCTTGTCAATATCAGTAAATCAATTCCCATGAATTGATTCTTCAACCTCTATTTTTCTCTCACTCCCATAATAATATAACAAAAATATAACATTATACAATTAAATAAATATATATATATATACTCCATTCCACTAATACTTCAATTAATAATATAAATTCAAAATCCACTTCATTAAATAACTCAAAAACACTGAGGTTAAAATTAAAAACAACATAGGACTTTTTATCCCCAAAAAATCACCAAGTATATTAATTATATAAAATCTTAGAACACTCTTATCTAATGTTACATTCTATTTTACAAGTTTCATCTTGAATTTGACTAATCTTTCTAAACAACTTTCATCAAATAAATACTATATGCACGAAGAATATTTTCTCTTAAGTCAAATCAAAAAATCAAATAGACCATTCCAAGGAAGAGAAAACATGTTTTATCTTAATATCTTCCCAATTCAAAACATGAGAATCATTAGACTTATAAAAATTGGTGCAATATCATGATTTATTATGTAGTATTGTTTAAATTACAACTAATACATAACTTCTATAATTCCTTCAATGGTATCAAAAGGTCTTGTAAAATATTGTATCAATGTTCCTTCTTTCCCCAACCGTCAGTTTTCTATCCATGATGTCACTTTCAAAAAACACATCATTTCTAACGTCAAACTCAAAAAATCATAATATTTAATTATAATAATTATTTTACCAAAATATAATTAAAACCATTAGCTTCTAAATTAATTCATCTCATATTTTCATTTCTTAAACTAACTTGGTCTAATAGAGAGTCCATTACCTAGTCTTAATCTCACATAATGGTGATCAAAATGTTCAACTATATAGTACTTTAAAAACATTCATTTGAATTGTTGATTGATATTTTTTGTCATAAACAAATTCTACTAATTATTTATGGTCTTAAAAATATATTTTAATGTTTAGTGCACATACTTAGAGAATATCACCATGTATCTAAATATCACACTATTTCTACCCATTTTTTGATAGTAGTAAACATTACCCATTCTTAACTAGGTCCCCAATGTATTCTAGAACCAATTATATTAATAATACCTATATATTGGATCCCTTTATAAAACAATAAACTTTGGAACACTTCAATATCCAAGAACCTCTTCTATATAATGTTTTTTAAGGTCATAAACTAAAAATATTTCTTTAATGGGAATGAAATACACTGATTTCACAATTCAATCCATTACCACCCATATGCCATTATGTTTTTTTCATGAACTTGGTAATACAATTAATAAATAATAGGAATAATCCTCCCACATTAATATGGGATTGGTAAAATCTTCTAACAACCCTAACAATTGCCAATGTTATGCCTTATTTATTGAAAAGTCTAAAAAATTCTTATAAAACACATAACATTAACTTGTTTTATATGAAAATATCTTTAACTTATACCCATAAATCAAGAGGACCAATGTCTTTAGAATATTATCTACATAATACATCAACTTAAAAATAATCTACATTCTATTTTAAGTCATTATTATTTTTATTCTCATAAATTTCATCGTACTTCTATCATAGTATGGGATATATTGGGGACATATATAAAAGAAAAGGGTGAGATATATATCTCAATAAGGTAATAATTAAGATAATCATGGTTGTGAAAAAAATTCAAGAGTCAATAATTACTATTTATAATCATAAAAGAGAAAGATCTTAAATAATATCTTGGAAACATGGCATAAGGGAGATGATATTTTAGGAAGATTGTAATCCTGCAAATAATAAATTGTGTATTATCCAAAAAAAAATTTATAAACATAATTCAATGATCACCTCTAATTAATCATAAAATTATGGAAAAAATTAATTTCATCATGGCCATGAATATTATTGTAGAAAAAGTTAACCTCATCATGCCTATTCATAATGATCTCAAGAGACATAGAGCATTACCAAGTTTATTATGGGATATCTAATAATGAGAGCACCATGCACATCATAATATTCTGTTAATATAAGTTTCAAATTCAAATAAATCATACATAATCATGATAAAAAAATCATGAGAAGGAAATTTGATATATAATCATGTCTCAAAGTATAGACAATTGATATATCATAAATTTTCCCGATAGAATAAGAGTTCAATGAATTTCGGTAATTCCTAAATGAATAAATAAACATAATTCATTATGATTGTTCTCAACTGACAGAAAATTATAAAAAAGGGTAAATAAACTGGTATAGAAATGATCTCTTTAAAAAAAATTGAAGAAGTGGGTAAAGAACCATCAATGAAGATAAGAGCATATAGATTTCATAAAAAATGAACAATAATATTTGTATTTAAAATTATAATTACTTTTATTAAATATAGAATAAAAATTCTTTTATGATAATGATACATTAAATTTAACAATAAATAAAAAGTTCCATTTTATCAAGTTTACTTTAATTAAGTGATTAGGATAGGGACCTAGAAAACATGAATATCCAAAAAAATAAAAGTTGAATAAAACAGATATATATTTACTAATTGTATATATATGAAATAGAAGAGTAATATATGAATAAGGTAAAGATAAATAGAGATTCATGGAGGGATAGAGATCATAGCCCAAATAAAGAAATGTGGTTTGGGAGTTCCCCTACCCCAGGTCCTAACTCATTTTAGTATGTGTGTCTAACCTCCTAAATAATGAAATTAAATTTATTAAATAATTAATTCAAAAAATTATTAAAATTTATTTAAATTATAATTATTAATTTACAATCATATATAATCATCTAATTTAACCATTATTTTTATGTCCATCTCCCAAATGATTTTTATTTTAGGATTCCATGGTCAAATCAATATATTAGTAATTTTAAAAATTATTTTTAAAATAGTCCATAACTCTATAAGTGTAAGTATATGGAGTTAAAGTATTTATATTATCTTGAAATTATTGAATATATCAAAAAATAGTTCCAATATAAGCATGGTTTATTAAGCATAAATGTAATCATATTGCAGTCTATTATTTAGGTGGTTTTACTAGCCAAGGTTGAGATAAAAAAAAATTATTTAGTTTTTTGATTATTTACACATTATATAATATGAACCATTATTTAATGTAATTATTAATTTTATATTCAACCATAAAATAATTTATTATAACTCTACATTTTTATGGTAAATGTAATTTAAATACAACACACTTATAAGTGGTTATACCATCCATGAATGGATGTTTGTAAAAAAATTAAATTATTAATTACTTTCTTTTCACATTCATATTGCAGTGGTATAATATAATTTATTTTATGATATAGAAATTGGTGATCATATTTGTGGATTTGATGAAAAATAAATAAAGTAATGTAAGGGAAAGAAAATAATTAGAATTTATTACCTTATTATTAGGGATGAATCCTTTAATAATCAGCTAAAGGATTTAATCGGTGATATTTGTATGAGATAAAAAACTCCCAAGTTTTAATAATATTATTAAAGGGAATATTTTAGTTAGACATTTAAAATATAATAAAAATAAGGTTTAAAAAATGGGGTGTTGTAAGGGGGTATTTATAAGAATAAGATATTAGTGTTTTAGAATAATGTACTAATTATTTAAATAGTTATCTAACATGTGATTCAATAGAATAGATATTTTAAATTAATATAAAATTATATGTTATAAAATTTATATAACTTCTAGAATCCTCAAAATTCACATTTATATAACCATTAAAAATACTATATTTATATAGTATTTCACTATTCACATACATATTTTACTATTCAAAAGAAATACCAAAACAGAATTCTTAAAAATTTAAATGTCCTAAATCTTAAATGATATTTATTTTATTAAAATAATTTTAAAAATATATTATATGTTATTTTTAAATAAAAAGTAGATTTATTGAAAAAACAAATTTTTATGATGTGGTCAATTTTTGAACCCCTAAAATACCTATAATTTCATAAAATTGTATTATTATTTAAATATAAATAAGTTGTTTTTTATAAAAAAATCCTAAAATAAATTTCTATTTTATGATATAAATTTTATCATAAAAATTAACATTACCTCAACATAATTTTTTTTAAAAAAAATCTTTCTTGTGTAAAATATTTTTCTTCTCATATATTACTCTTTTATTTGATTAGTGTACGCTATAAGTTTCATATATTTTTATTTCTTATGATACTAAAATATTACTTTACTATTTTAATGTAAAATCTACAATTCTAATGGTCAAATTACTAGCCTAACAGTCATGTTACTATTCCCATGCTCACATTTCTAGTGACCGTATAATTTTACACATCCTATAAATACCTCATATATATCATTCCTCCTTCATTAAACTTTCTATAAAGTTATTTTCTTAATCAATTATGAAATTTAGATCTTTTTCACTAATATTTCATTTTCCTTTTTTCTTTTTTTTATTCAGTGATAATTCTTAGAAACTATGATGCACTTGAATTTCAAAAAAAAAATATTTACTTATGTTTACTATCAAATTTTATTATTTTTAATCATATAGAGTGTATTTAAACTTATTATGTAATTTTTTATATTGATAGAATAAATTTTATTTTGTTATTATTAATTTTATGTAAATTCTATTATAAATCATAGCTAAATATGATTTACATATATATTAAGATGGAAAATTTTTTATAAAAAGGTATAGGTCATTATAGTCTTTCCTATTTTAAAATTTAATCATTCAAATTTAAACTGAAACTGTAAAATGAAAATAGATGATGGTTTCTTTGTTACATTACCTCCTCATATTCCCTTATTTCCTCTTTGATATTTTATTTTCTTCCAAAGTACATTCACAACATGATTTTTCATGTTGCATTGAACATTGTCTTTATTTGAAACATCCCGAATTTATCCAAAGGTACATACCATTAAATTTTGATATAAAATTCCTTAAAACGACCATAGTAATGATTCATAAGGAGTTAAAGGAGATCTTTGGTGCGTCTAGGGCATGTTTAAATCTCGGAACCCTGAAATGGTAGGAGGTGGATTGGTCCGCATGTTTAGAGAAATCCCGGGCCACCAGCCTTCATGGTTTTCCTAAACCATGCTGTAGCTGATAGTGATCACTTGGGAGCTACATGGTTAGTCTAAAACTATACGACCTAAGGTTCATGACCAAGTGACCGCCTGTAATTTTTCTGAAAAAAAATTGCTTCACACAATTTATGCATGGTTAGTCAAACCGTGAACCTAGTCATCCAAGGTTCCCCTCATAATAGTGAATGGCGCAGAGTTGGTGCACACTGTATAACCTATGATGTAGTAAAACAAGTGACCCCAAAGAGTATGACTATGAATAGTCTTCATTCATGTGACCCCAAATAGTAATAATTTCATGTGACTTCGAACCAAGAGGGCTTACATCAGCCTTGAATCACCTATTATGCAGTAATACAAGTATTTTACATTTATCGCAATTTATCATATTTTACAATTCATAAAAAATTCAAGAATTTCATAAATATCCCAAAAATTCTACCTAACCATTTTTTGACGTGTATAATTCAAAAATGAAATCCATTTTTTGAAAATAATTTTCAAAATATTATAAATTTAATTTTTAAATTAAAAAATAATTTATTGAAAAATAATAATTTAAAATATATAGCTCATTTTTAACACCTTGAAAAATTAACCACCATCTCATATCTTATAACCATAAGAAACTAAAATAATATTATGATTTAATATTCATAAGGGTATTGACTATTCACCAAAAATAAAATTGGTTCTATCAGACTCTAAATAACTTATTAATAACAACTGTAGATGACCATTTTTTGAAATATAAATCATAGAAGATGCATAATTATGTTTAATGGATAGTTATAACTATCTACTAAAAAAAGTTTCATGCATTTGAATTTATTTTTTAAAAATGTTGGGGTGTTACATTTTCCCCACCTTCTATAAATTATTTCCTCACAATTTTATTTACTTATTAAACAAGTGTGGGTACATTTCCCTCATAGCATTTTCAGACTCTCATATTGCTTCTTCAACCATGTGTTTTTTTCAAAAAAACATTACCTTGTGGACTAACTTATTCTGAAAAAAAAATTATATTTGATTAAGGATACAAATATGTTTCTCCTTATAAAAATGTTTCTCTTCCAACAAAACTGCTGATGCGTTCAAAATAAGAGATGAATCTGGAACACACTTTCTCAGCATCAAAACATGAAAAACATGGTGTATCTGAGACAAACTCAGAGGAAAAGCTACTTTGTAGGTGACTGGTATAACCTTCTTTAGGATTTCATAAGGTTTAATGAATCATGGAATGATCTTTACATTCATACCAAAATGCATAACACTCTTCCATGGTGAGATTCTAAGAAAAACATGGTCACCTACCTTGAAAGAAAAGTCTTTCCTCCTATTGTCTGCATAAATTTTATGTTTTCTCTGAGCTATCCTCATGTGTTGCTGGATCATCTTCACTTTCTAACCCACTTCATCTACTAATTTGGGTCCCATAAACATCCAGTCCCTAAATTCATCCGAAAAATCTAGAGTTTTGTAAATATTCCCATTCAATACCTCGAAAGGTACCATCCGAATACTAAAATGAAAACTGTTATTGTAAGAAAACTCAACTAAATAATGATCATGATCCCAACATCCCTAGTAGTCCATTAAAAAATCTCAAAGCATATCCTATGAATTATTAATCATTCATTCTGGCTACCTATCTAATTGAGGATTAAAATTTGTACAGAAATTTTATTTTGTGCCCAACGACTTTTGAAATCCCTTCCAAAAGTTATAAGTGAACCTGGGATCCCTATCGGATACAATGGAAAGTGGAACTCAATGTAACCTGACAATCTCTTTGAGGTATAGTCGAGAAATCTGATCCGAATACATTATATCTCGAATTGAAAGAAAATGTGTAGATTTTTTCAGATGATCAACAACAACCCAAATCTCATTGATACCTCAAGATGTCTGAGGTAGACTCACCACAATGTCCATAGATACATTCTCCCATTTCCAAATGAGTACTGTCAAATGATAAAGAATCCCCTTCAGTAACTATCACTCTGCATTAACCTATTGACATGTTAAACATTTCATTGTAAAATCTAAAATGTCTATTTTCATTCCATCCCCCAAGTAATGCTCCTGAAGGTCTCTATACATCTTAGTACTTCCAGGATGAACTGAAAATGGGTAACTTTAAGCTTCACACAAAAAATAGTTCTTCAACTTGGAATCAAAAGGAACACACAACCTTTTAACAAATATTAAAATCCAATCTTTATCAAGGATAAATTCTAGCAATATACCCATTTTAACCAATTATACCTTTTCTAATAGCTCACATTATTCCTTTTATGCTTTATTAATAATGTCTGATAATCATTACTACACTAATACATGAAAAAATAGAGGTATTTCCTACACCAGAAACTTCTATGAAAAAATTAATCAAATCATTAGTCCAGGGATCATGTTCAAAATGTTACATTGTTAATGATGCATGATGTTTTGACTCAAATAATCTTCCACTTTGTTTTCTTTTCCCAAATTGTAATTGATTGTGCCATAATAATCCTCTATTAGATCAATACATCTCATCAACCTCATGTTTAATTCCTTATTAGTGAATATATACTTCAGACTACTATGGTCATTATATATTTTACCTTTGGTTCTATATAAATGATGCCTCCAAATATTCAAAAAAAACCTCAACTACCTATTCCAAATCATGTGTTGGATAATTTAAATCACGAGTTATAATTTTTCTTGAATAACAAGAAATTACATGATCATTCTAAATTAGAACACAACCAAGTACCTTCAATAAAGTATCATTATAGAATACAAACTCACAATTTTGGGAAGGCAAGGCCAAAACTGGAGCATTTACCAATCTCTTCAACAGTTTCTATTAACAAACCTCACATTCTTCTGTCCCAATAATTTTAACCTCGTTTTGTATTAACATAGTTAGCGGGCTAGATAACCATGAAATGTTTTTATCAAACCGTTGGTAATAAACTTATAATAAAATAAAACTAAGAATTTATGTATGATTTGTAGGTCTTGGATGTTCATCAACCAATTTTGTTTTGAAAGGATCAATTGTTATTCCATCATTATTTACAATGTCCCCAAGAAAAGAAATTTGTTGCAACCAAAAATCACAGTTTTTGAATTTTCTATAAAATTTTTTTCTTTTATGGTTTGAAAAAAAACCCTTATATGCTTTTCATGATCCTATTTACTCTTTGAAAATACCATAATTTCATTAACAAGCACAACCAAAAACTTGTCCAAGAACTCATGAAATATTCTATTTATAAGATCCATAAATACTGTAGGTGGATTAGTTATCAAAAATGGCATAAAAAAACTCATAATGACTATATCTAATACAAAAATCTATTTTAGGGATGTCATCCTCCTTCACCTTTAACTTATGGTATCTGGATCTCAAGTCAATCTTGAAAAAATATCCTGATCTCAAGTCAATCTTGAAAAAATACTAAGCTCCCTGGAGCTCATCAAACAAGTCATCGATATGAGGAAAAGGATACTTTTTTTAATAGTTATGTTATTCAAGGATCTATTATAAAAGAAAATTATCATGGAACCATATTTCTTTTTAAAGTAAAAAACATGACCACCCCATGGGGAAGTTCTAGAACGAATGAAGACTTTATCAAGAAAATATGGAAACTAATTTCTCAATTCAAGAAGTTCCATTTGATCCATTTGATATGTGGGTTTTGATATTAGATTAGAATCAGGAACTAGGTCAATTTTGAATTCAACTTCCCATTCAAGTATGAAAACGAGTAACTTGTCAAGAATTACATCAAGGTATTCATTTACCATTGACATATCATTAATCTAAATAGTTCCCTTATTTTCAAAAATATGTGCAGGATAACATTAATTTTCATCTTTAAATTGTTTATCTTCTTACTAATATTTTATCATTTATATTGGTTTGTTCTAGTATAAAAATTGATACTCTTTTTGAGAAAACAACTTCCTTAGCTCTACAGTCAATCTTAGCATGATAAATAGAAATCTAATCCATTCCTAGAATAAAATAAAACTCTAGTAAGGAAAAAATAACAAGGTTTTCAGGTAAATTCTTTCCACAAACCATAATGGAGAGATTATTATAATTCCTATTAGTTATAATATTACCCAGAAGTGTTTTAATAATAAGTTTTGGTCTCATTTTTTGTGGTGATATTTCAAATTTACCATAAAATTCTTCAGAAATAATGGAATGTGTAGACCCCATATCAAACAAAACATTAGAAAAATCTTTGTAAAAAAGAAAGGTACCCAACACAACTTCATTGGATGTCCCTAAATCTACTAATGTATCCCTACAGGATCTCACTATACCTTTCTGCTTATATTCTGGCTTCTTTGCATCATTCATATCTCTCTTTGGGTGGCCATTTTCAAAATGAGTCATCTTTACACATTTAAAACACTTAACAATTTTCTTATCTGTATTAGTATTAAGATCATTTTAATTACAATCTCTAACCATATGTCCAGACCTACCTCAACAAAAACACTTTCCAGTTTTAGTAATAAATTCCCCATGTAGATTCTTTCCACAGTATTCACAAACTGGAAACTGGAATTTCTTACCATCTGATTCCTTTTGTTGATTTTTAACCATCACTTTCCATCTATAACTCTTCATCTCCTTGTTTTCAAATTGCATTTTACCATCATCAAACTCCATATCTACCCTCTCAGCACATCAGAAAAGTTTCTTATATCTTTATAATTCATGGGAGGCCAATGCCCTTCGATACCTTGGCATTAATACTAATTAATAGTTTTTGATTTTTTTATCAAGATTACGAATAAAATTTGGAGAATACCTCACCAGTCAGGTGAATTTTTCGTCATACAAAGCCACTGAATCTTCATCCTTTTGCTTCATTTCAAGGAATTTATTCTCCATCCTAAGTTGCACCACATTAGGAAAATATTATTCAAGGAAAAAGACTTTTAAATACATCCCACTCCAATGAATAAATCTCCTCTATATCCATGATATTTTTGACCATTTCCCACCATTAATCAGCTTCACCTTCAAAATGATAAATAGGAAGACTTGTGTTTTGATTATCTGAAGATCCCATAACATAGAATATCTTTTCAAGGGACATAATCCATCCTTCAGCTACTACTGAGTTGGAAGATCCATTGAAAGAAAGAGGGTTTGTCTAACAAAATATTCCACTATTATCATGTTATGTTGTGTTACCTATAGTTATTATCTTTCATGGATGCCACCACCATTTATTTCAAGAGTTAGTTCAGCCATTACTATCACAAACTGCTTAGTTCCAATCCCTACTATTCTAGGCTTCAAATTCATGAAGATATCGTTTTTTGGTGCCTCTACACTTCAATTTCCCAATTTATTCTGCATAAATCCATTCTAAACAAAAATATCTTAGTCGATGAAACATGGTAATATTTAAATTATATATCATTTCAAATTAACCATAAAGTAACAAATAATTTTTGGTACTTTATTAACATCATCCTAACCCATAAAGTTATCTAAACCATCCTCTGATACCATCTATAAGGACCCAACCTTGTTACAGTACATCATCATGAGTTTAATAAAGAACTCAATTATTTAAACATTGAGGACTTTTTCAAGTTTAGTGTTTTAGAGAATTGGGATATAATACATACATAACATTCCATATTCATATATATCAGATACCACAAAAATAGTATCCATTTCTTCCAAAATATAAAACAGGTTTTCTTTGAAAAATATTCATAAAATTTAACTTGGATTCCTTCTTTGTCTTACACATCCTTTTAAAATGTATAAATCATTTAAAAACATCAGATGAGCACAAAAAGCATATTAAGGGATATAAAAATAATGAAAGAAAACATTATTGCATGAACACTTGTAACGTATGAAATCATTTAAAAAAAGACACACTTGTTACCCATATAAACATACTTTTTCAAAATTCACATTTGCATGAGATTTCCAAAAAAACATATAGAACATAAATTAAACCTTAAATGTATCTTGGTGCATTACATTCATAATCATGTAACCCTCTCAGCTACCTTATAATTTTTAACCCTCATGGCTACCTTACAATTTGTGCAACCATCCCAGTTACACTTAGAGTAACCATACGGTCGACCTCTAACTTACACATACCCAATGAATTGGAGGGAGATATAGGTACCACCCTTCATCAAAAAAATTTCCCAAGAACCAAACATAATTATGCAATCGGAATATTTTCATAAAAACATTCCTTTTGAATTTCGTAATATAGAATTTTAAAAGAGGGTTTTTAAAGGAAAATCCCTTATAAATATCATATAATTGAAGTGAGACTTAATTGAGTTGATGGAATATTTATATACTCATAATTAAAAATAATATATTCAAAAGTCAACTCATAAACAATTTTAATTCCACATAAATAAATAAGTATAATGTTAACCCAAAGAATAGAAATCGGCTTATGAATTCCCTTACCTTGGGTTTGTCTTACTTAAAACTCATTTAAACCTATTGTATAATGGTTAAAATAGTCTTATTAATATCTTCCAGAAACATATTCATGATTATAACATCTTATATGATCATAACATCATTTGACCCATTAATTATTATTATTTTGTTCCTTTCATTGTTTCGGGTGTGTTCTTTATATGATTTTCTTGGCTAGTTTATTTTTGATTTTCTTTTCATATGGAAATAAAATTATAGAAGTAGAATGAAATTGTATTAATATGTTCCCAAAATATATAATGATACCATGAATCATTTTTTTCATATATGATAATGAATCATTAGATAAAACAGTAATAATGTTTGTTTAGAACATTTTTTGTGGTTCCTTGATAATCATGAACTTGTTTCAGTATATAATTTCATTTCATGCATTGAATTTCATTCCAGAACATAAAATATGTTACAAAATAAACATTAAATTTCATTTCAGCTGTTAAAATGGTTTTATGATCATATTTTAAGGATTTAATAGAAATTTAAAACACATTATCCACAATTTTGGTAAATCGGCACATCATGGACGGTGTTTGTATTTTTTAGAATAAGAGGGAAAGGAGAGGAAGTAAGATGATGAATCATTTACATTTACATGGTAAAATAAAGAATATATAATATTATGAATATTTTTTACCTCCTTGATATGTGGAGTTAAAGATAGTATAAGAAAAGAAAGCAATTGGAAAGAAAACACATGAAAACTAAAAAGGATTCTTATCTCTTGATCTCTTGTCATTGAGATCCTCCTTAAGGCCTTTGGTTTTGGAATTTTGGTGAGAAACAAAACTCTAGTAAATGGGGAAGATCCTTGGGGAGGGGATTTTATAGAACATAAAAAATTCACAAGACTTGATAGGTGTGAGAGGAAGATGGGAATAAGGGTGGTATTTATAGTGGAGGAGAGGAGGGATTTTACATTATTTTAATCATTATTATAATTATTTTCTCTCAAGACTATGAATATTCTTGATTCACATGACCCAAATATAAATTTATTTTTGGTGATTTTGAACCAAGTGGGATTACATCAACCTTTCATTACCTATGATGTAGTAAAACAATTATTAAACAATTATTATAATTTATCATATTTTACTATTCATAAAAAATTCAATAATTTCAGAAAAATCCCAAAAATTCACCCTAACTATTTATCAACATTTAGAATTATAAAATGAACTCCATTATATAAAAATAATTTTCTAAATATTATTAATATAATTTTTAAATAAAAACATTATTTGTTTAAAACTAACTATTTTAAATCTACGTGTCATTTTTTGACACCTTGAAAAAGTAATCAACCTCGAATTATTTTAAAACCATAAGAAAATAAAATAATAATATAATTTACTATTTATAAGGGTCATATTACAATTCATATTACTATTCATAAGGGTATGTTACTATTCACTAAAAAACATGTTTGTTCTACCAGACTCAAAATAACTTACTGATCACAACCATAGATAACCATTTTTTGAAATTCAAATCATAGAATCTATAAAATTATGTTTAAAGGATAATTATAAATATCTACCTAAAAAAAGTTTTATATATTTGAATTTATTTTTTAATAATATTGGGGTGTTACAATTTTTTTGTGGATGTGCTATCTTGATACCATTATCCATATTATTTGAATGGTTTGTATTTATGTTTACTGATTGGGTAAAGTTATTGTCATTTCATATATTATTTTCAATATGAATATATATTTTTATTATGTTTCACCACTTTAATTTGAGGAATTAATTGGACTTAGTAAGTGTTCGGTGGGTCCCGGTACATCCCCTTAATGCATAGGTAGGTCTCATGGGAAAAACTAGTTTATATTTTTACATATTTATGTATGGTCATGGAATGAGGCCATGAAACTATGGTTATGGTGTTCCAAATTATGTGTTCCCTTATTATAAAGCTAGTAATTAATAGTCCATGTTATTATATGACAAGAAGAATATATATATGGTTATGTTTTAATATGGAATTATTTATTAAAATTTTATTCCTTCCATATTATTCTCAAGATTATGTTTTAATAGAATATGTAATTTTATTTATTCACCATGCCATATTACTTTTGCTTTTATTGTATTACTTACCCTTACTGATCATCTGAGGTCACCCATTTTTTATGTTTTATTTTTCCTCAGGATGCGAATATGTTTATTATGAATTAATTTCAGGGATAATCTTGGATTTATGGATGTTTACAAAGGATTTTATATATTCTATTTCCTTTCAATATATAATGTTGAACTTATGTATGTATCTTGTTTTCCAAATCTACTAAACTATTTGGTCCTTTAGTATATGACTTCATTGAAATCATGCCAATTTAATGAAGTAAGGCACCAGCTCTAGGAAACTGGGGTCAGTGTCTTTAAACTATCTATCATTATCACTACACATGAGGTGTGGCTATGAGATTATATTGAGTGGATCTAGGATCCTAACATGTTAATGATGTTAAATTTAAATGGGAAAGAATTCATAAAAATAGTGTATCACTGATTCTCCCCCCAGTGGTACCTAACCGATAATTGGGCTCTAAAATTGATATCAAAGGACATATTAATTATAAATATACCAAGTTTTCCTTTACTGATTTTAATATGTTTTATGTGTTATAGATTTTAGGAAGTGTTTGAGTTACATATGTTCTAGAAAATGGATATTAATCTTAAGTATAATAAAGATGAAAGTAGTTCCAAAACATAGAAGAACAAGAGGAAAATAAAATAAAGCAAGTGGAAGAATAATCTAATAGTAAATTTACAATCACCACTAATAGTATTAAATTAGAGTGGTACGTGTATAAATAACTCTTTTGAATATGATTATTTTAATGGGGCTTATTTAATCTATGATAATGATGTATCACTTAGTGATATTTATTCTAAAATTAAATATAAGTAGAATAAAGATACCAAGAGTCAATAAATTATATTTCTAAAACTATAAAAGACATCAAGATGATAAATCATAATAAGGATAAGAGGATAATTAAATAGAAGATACACTAGCTAAAAATGGTGTGATATGTTGGACCCTCATAAATTTATTAATAGAAAATGGTCAAATATAATCACTTTTTAATGAACGTTATGTTGATGTTGTTGAACACTTTCGAATATTAGTTTGGGAGAAGGATATTTACAATACATCAATTAGTGAACTACACCATGTATTTGAAACGTTACATCAAGTCTCTATGAGTGTCAAGACTATGGAATTAGAAATTATGGAAAATAGTGTAAAAGAGATTGATAATAAATTATAAGACTTAAAAAATGTTGATAAAGTTAAATTGACTAAATAGAATTGGGAAGATAGGTTTATATTAGTTGAGGATGATAAGAATATTCTCATCCTGAATTTTCTAAATATAAGAATCAAACTAATTGATCTTGAAGAAGATAATCTAGGGCATCATAATTTACTGAGAAAAATAATGTTTCCACATGAGTGTTTGAAATGGGGTTTTCATCCATGAAGATTCATAATGGTGGAAAAAATAACTTTAGCTCATCTGGATATTCATCCATATCAATCTCATACAAAAATTTATCCCATAACCTAGAAACTATTTTATATACTAATGTGGTTTCAATTCCTAGTACATGTTTAAATTTAAATTCAATGGAAATATAGATGTTAAAATGTCCTAAAATCCAAACCATATCCTTATGGGTGGATGTGAGAATATATTTAAATATATTTTCACCAAGAAGTTTCGAAAATGGTGGTGGATCCCCTAAAAATTAAAAGGTATCCAACCTATGAAACATGGATAGATTTCATAAGAAAAGAGGAGAAAGATATTCATAGGTTGTTTTTAGTGTTGTTGGAAGTTCATACACAAATAAATATAATGTTGGAATTATATTTAAATTAATTAATATCATATAAATCCCAATGTAAGGGGTATAAAATATAATTATAGGAGAAAACATGGTGATAAAAAGGAAAAGGAAAATGAAAAGTTATCAATCCTTGGAAACTTGAAGAAATATAGTGACTTGTATGAAAGCTATAGAATTTATATCCATACTCCACCCTACTACATGGAGATTCCACCTAAATAATTAGATATACTTTTAAAAAAATATAAAGATCCTAATTCATTATATTCTCAAATTCTTATAGTATAAAATTAGGTTTCACACAAAAGAAAATTTGAGATTTAAAGGAAATATTGGCCTAGGTTGAGAGGAACTCTAATCCTTAGTGTTACTTATAATAAAACTAAAGGATCTTATTTATTCACTTACTATTTTATTTTATTTGTGATAAAATGATGGAAACTTAAGGATAAGTGTTTAGGTAGTCACTTTGGACATCAAAGAAGATGAATTCTCTTATATATTTTTTTGATGAAAATTATCCATTATAAAATAGAAATAATTGCATCCCTTTAGGGGAAACATATTGAGAATGAATCTTCTATTTAGGTATTCCCAGTAAATTTTTTAATTTATGGAAATTATGTATGGCCTAAGGTGTCACGAACCCCTCCCCATAATGTGTTCCCCTCCTGGGTCTGCAATGTGAGAAGGGAGATAATGACCCCTGAGTCCCGCCCCCAGTAGGCCCCGGGTTGGCGACTAGCACCGAGGGTATAGTAACACACAAAATTGGAGGCATTACCCTCTAAGGGAACACGTGAAAAATAGAGAGATAAGATAGACACCAATCAACTCTATCTTAGACTACAATATTAACGAAAACCCAAGTACACATATGAAATTTCATGCAGAAGTACTACCACTGAAAGGGGTAAGACTACAAGTACCCAAAAGAAAGTAAAACAACAGCAACCCCAAGCCTGAATAGCTCCTGCAACCCCAAGCTTGTAAAAACCATCTTGATCTCCAACCTGCTCCAACTGACCTGAAAAATAGTTTGTACATACATAGGGTGAGTATAACAGTATACTCAGCAGGATCCTCCCAGAAGCCTCTCGTGCAAAAGAAAATAAAGCATGCTAAAGCACAGTGAACAACAAGTGAAACTAACTTGTCACCTAAACAGGTATACTAAGTTCCCAACCTCAACATGGCTACTCTCACCAAGTAACGCATATAAGAATATATCATATATTAAAAAATATCAAGGGTACCCCACTACTACTTCCCCAGTGGTTTGCTGGTTTTCCCCTAACGTCACACGTCCTGAGCATCTCTCTCCAAAAAGGCTTTCCCGCAGACACCTAGGCGAAGCACCACAATATGCACCTCGTGCAACAAAACTACCACGTCCACACAATAAAGTAACCAGGTAGTTTCTGGGAGCCACCACATCTTGCATAACGTGTATCATATGTCGGGTATATTACCTCAAGCCATTACAACCCATACACCAAGTAAGGATCCTCAAGCCATCAAAAACTATAAACGTTACACCTATAGTAGTACATAGAAAACTATGTCCATAATTTATGTGTGTGAATAACCACAATCCATTGCAGCCCTCTACACACATATATGGGAAAACTAACCAATGTTCCTACTAGCACTAGTAACTACCAAGAGAAGACAACAGAGCAAAAGGGGGTAGTCATCCATCCATCCTCCCACCGGAATGTTGGGGAAACACCCCCACCCCCCCCCCCCATGGATCAGAATCCCTGAGGTGTTAGTTTCCCTTACTGACAGGGTGGAGTAGCGTATAGAAACACAAAAATTATAGATTATACAATAACTCACAACCACACTATGGGCATAACCTAGACTTAGACACAACTGCAGCTAATGTCTCTCAGACTCCGGGATGCAACTTATTAGACTAGGTATCCTATAAGAACACATCCATTTAAAGAGATTTATTAGAATAATTCATTCCCTTTTTATCAGTTCCACTTTATGTTAATTAATTCTTTAATCATTAATTAACCACGAACAATTCCATATTAAATTTCATTAGAATCACACCCAAGGTCAATTGTTCATTCCAAACTACAACCTCATCATTATGTTCCAGCAACTCCATCCCCATGGTTAACACCATATATTCAATTATTCATTATAGAATTACTTTCCCACATTCCCTAGAATTCTAGAAAAACATTCAATGCTATTAAACACAAAGGGGATCAACACGGTGAGTATATGTACTACCCGTCGAGTCTTTTCCGCTTATAGCAAGAGCATATACCCATACTTTATTGAGAAGATAAACACAAAAAGCACATCGCATACCCCACATGTCATCACGTCTTTCGAAAGAAGGGTAAGTAAGACGAGATGCATTGAGCAGTGGGGAAAAGTAAAGTAGATAAACAACCAATCAAAAAAAACAGCAAGCATCCAACAATCTCATCCATCCCATTCCATCATTCCTGGTGTCCTCCCTGACACCCACATGTATAAACTGATGAATCTCACCACTCTAGGCTTCATCTGCTACAACAACCAAAAGCCTCCATGCCCCCATATGTCACAACATCCATCCCGGATCACATCACTGCACAAGAAGAAGGAAACAAACACCACATTAATTGGGATCTTGGCCCTTTAAAATTCAAGAGGGTAACTCAGAACACCTTAAGGAATTATCAAAAAATCAGTTCTTTAATCCATATTGAATTATCATATTTCTTATTCGTAGGTTCAAAATTTGGGAAACCTAATCAGTAAGTTATCAAAAATAAATAAACATTATTATAGCACTAATTTGATGAACATAAAATTACATGAAGAAAAAGCTTCATTTTCATTCATCTTTATCTTTATCCAATAATTATCAATTAATCCCGGTTTGCGTTCTTTGTCGATTTCCATTAAGAACGAACAATTAATCTACGAAAGCATATATATCACACTATCTAGAAAAACATGAGGCAATAACATACGATTGATATCAATTTATTTATCACGTTAAAATATTTATTATGTCAATTACATTGTCATTTATTGGGATTAAACATGCTAACCAAACTGTTGCGTGTAAAAGAAAAGATAAGCAATGAATCCCCTACCTCAAACAATTCCTCACATTCTTTATCCACACAATGGGTCACGATCCTCCTATCACGACAATTGCATCCACCAGAGGATGTCACGGTACGAAAGCACCAACCAAACCCCAAGAAAAAACTCATTAGAAGCATGAAGATTACATGATATAACATGGAAAGAAGAAACTGGAAGAGATGATCCACAAAGGAATGACTATAAAACATAACTTATATTAATGATTGAACGATATAGCATGGTTGCATCAAAATAGAGTGGAACCAATCCAAGGAGAAATGTTTGACTATGAAACTCTTATAGGAAGTATTGAAAGGTTCTAGTGTCTCATAGCCGAGAACAAAGAGGAAGAACAAGGCAGGATGTTATCTTGTCCCATTTGAAGATTTAATGGGGCTGCAGTTTAAGATACACTTAATTCCCCATTAAAAGAAGATTGCATTAACCCAGGCAGTTTGACCAAGTAAAAACATCCCAAGCCATAGTAATAATTAATATTAGATTTATGGTCTTTGAATAGGCCTTAATTGCCCTTAAAATAAGGCTTTAAATGTATTTTAAGTCAAAGGAAACGTCAAAGGGGTGAAACTGTAGGAAGCTGGAAACACTATTCATGAACCTCACTAGTCTAGAAACACTGTAGACTTACCATTACTATACACCTAAAATTATTGTACACCTGCCATTAGAGGTCACCGATAGAGGTTACTGATAGACCTCACCATTCTGGAAAATAGTTCATGAAACCTCATTGATAGAAGTATTCACAAAACATCACTGATAGAACACTGTTCACAAAACCTCACTAATAGAACACTGTTCACTGAACCTCACTCATAGAACACTATTCACTGAATCCTCACTGATAGAGCACTGTTCACTGAACCTCACTAATAAAACACTGTTCACTGAATCCTCACTGATAGAACACTGTTCACTGAACCTCACTGATAGAACAATGTTCACTGAATCCTCACTAACAGAACATTGTTCACTGAACCTCATTGATAGAATACTGTTCACTGAATCCTCGTAGATAGAACACTCTTCACTGAAACCTCAAGGACAAAACATTGTTCACTGAACCTCACCGATAGAACACTGTTCACTAAATCCTCACTGATATAATATTGTTCACTGAACCTCACCGATAGAACACTGTTCACTGAACCTCACCGATAGAACACTGTTAACTAAATTCTCATTGATAGAACACAATTCACTGAATCCTCTCTGATAGAACACTATTCATTGAATCCTCACTGATAGAATAATGTTCACTGAATCCTCACGATAGAAAACTGTTCACTGAACCTCACCGATAGAACACTGTTCACTGAATCCTCACTGATTGAACACGGTTCACTGAACCTTACTAATAGAACACTGTTCACTGATGGAACTATTCAAAAAATTATAAATTTGGCAATGGAAAGAGAGGTTACTGTTAGAGGATACCAATAGAAGTGTTCGCTGAAGGGAATGTTCACAGAATAAGAATTTTGGAAAAAAATTAATGAGGATAAGTCACCTTGACCTCCCAGAACACCTCAAACACCATATTTTCAAAAAGTAATGGACCAAAGTGGTCTGGTCCATTACATTAGATACGTCTCAAAACATTCTCATCCTCAAGAATTCAAAACCAACCTAAATTTACAAAAAAAGGAATGGGGTCCAAACAACCACCCATCGAGATACCTATCAAAAAAGAGAAAGCCACAAAAGCAACAAAAGAAATTCATAAATATAACATGAAAGGTATAACAACAAAGGGAACATTGTTACATGAAAAGTGTTAAACATCAAACAACTCTGGGTACTGAGCATGTATCTATGACTCAAGTTCCCAGGTACTCTCCTTTATTCCACCTTATCACCACAATACACGAACAAAGGGGATAGAATGCCCACACAACACCTTCTCTTTGCGGTCTTGGATCTCCACAGGTCGATCCTCAAAGGTTGCATCATCATCACCATCGATCTCTCCCCATTTGTTGATATGAGAGTCATCATGAAGATAATGACGGAGCTGGGATACATGGAAGACATCATGTATCTAACTCATCTGTGGGGGAAGTGTAACTCGATACACCACAGCTCCAACATGAGCTAACACCTAGAAAGGCCCAAAAAACCAGGGAGAAAGATTACTTCCACGACCAAACCTTTATTTCCCATGATGGGGATTCACCTTCAGAAACACATGATCCCAAAAATTAAACTCTAAGGTCCTCCTTCATTGATCATCATATGATTTCTGATGATCTTTTTCTATCTTCATCCTCTCATGAATCACCTGAACCATCTCTGTTGTATTCTACACAAGTTCTAGTCCGTGAATTACTAACTATCTGACCCCAATCCAGCACAACGGAGAATAGCATGGTCGACCATACAAGTCTTCAAAAGGTTCCATACCAATGGTGGAGTGAAAACTATTTTTGTAAGAGAACTCCGCCAAGGGTAAGTGCCTTACCCATGAGCCTCCAAAATCAAGAACACAAGAGCATAACATGTCTTCAAGATTCCGGTTGGTTCACTCTGTCTGAACATTTGTTTGAGGATGAAAAGAAGTGCTAAGGAATAGTTGAGAACCAAAATCATGTTGGAGACCACTCCACACCCTGTAGGTAAAAGAAGGATCTCGATAATAAATGATCTTCCTAGGGACTCCATGAAGTCTCACCACCTCCTCTAGATACTTCCTCGAAAAAACTTCCACTGAACATGAATCCTTGATTTCTATGAAGTGGGCCGATTTTACTAAACGATACACTACCACACAAATAGCATCATGTCCTCTCGGAGCTTGAGGTAAACTAGAAAAAAAGTTTATTGTGATGTCCTCCCACTTCCACTGTGGAATCTCTAATGGATGGAGAAGACCACCTGGAACACGGTGTTCGTTCTTCACCTTCTGGAAGACTAAACATTGAGACACAAACTCTGAAACCGCACGCTTCAGCCCAGGCCACCAAAACAGAATCCACAAGGATCGGTACATCTTTTTCACACCAGGATGTTCTGATAATGGTAAACTATGTAACTCTATGAGAACAGTCTCACGCATCGTCAAGGGAACAAAAAGCCTTCCATGATACAACACACAGTGTTGTTCATCCTCCAACCAACCATCAGGGGCCTCACCACAAACAACTCGATCTCTCCAAACCTCCACCTCTAGATCTCCCAACTGGGACTCTTCCACCTTCTGCATCAAGGATGATTGTACCGTCATCGGAAAAAGACAACCTCTACCCCCCAACTTCATCCATATCAAGATACAATGCTGACATCTCTTCCATTACTCCCCAGGAATCACCGTAATCATGCACAACATCACTATGTGACTTTCGGCTCAGTGCATCAGCTACATCATTCCCTTTTCCAGGTGTATACGATATTTCAAAGACTTATTCCTGCAAGAACTCTACCCACCGACGTTGTTGTAAGTTCAAGTCCCACTAGGAGAAGACATACCTCAAGCTCTTATGATCGGTGGAAACCACAAAGCACTCACCAATGGGGTAATGTCTCCACAACATCAAGTAAAACACCATGGTTGCCAACTCAAGATCATGGGTGGCATAGTTGCATTCATGGGGATGCAACTACAGAGACCCATAAGAAATAACTGACCTCTGCTACATGAGAACACATCCTAACCCCAAGTGTGAAGCATCAATGAAAACATCAAACTGAACTCCCTCACCTGGAAGAAAAAGCACTGTATCACTTACTAACTTCTGTTTTAGATACTCGAAAGCTACCTAAAACTGATCAGTCCATATGAATGCCTGATCCTTCCTAGTCAAATCTGTCATCGGAGTCGAAACTTGTGAGAAATCGGCTATGAACCTCCTGTAGTAGCCTGCGAGACCAAGGAAACTTCGCACCTCTGACACTGTCTTGAGGGCTGCCCAAGACACAACTGCTTATATCTTCGATGGATCCACAACTAATCTCTATTTGGGACACAACATGCCCCAAGAAACAGACTTATCGTGCCAAAAAACCACACTTAGACAACTTCCCAAATAGCTGGTTTTGACGAAGAACTCTCAAAATGGCTTGTAGATGCTCTGCATGCTCCTCTTCAGATGTGAAGTACACAAGGCTGTAGTCGATGAAAACTTCCACGAACTTGTCTAGGAACTCACAGAACACAGAATTCATCGATTTCTTAAATAAATCTAGAAAATTCGTCATTCCAAACAGCATTACAACAAACTCATAATTCCCATGACAACATTGGAAAGCAGTCTTTGGGATATCCTCATCCTTAACACGCATCTGATGATATCCTGACCGCAATTCGATCTTTGAGAACCAACTTTCACCCTTCAGTTTATCAAATAAATCATCAATCCATGGAAGAGGATAGCAATTCATTATTGTCACTTTGTTTAAGTGACGATAATAGACACACATCCGTAAAATATTGTCAACCTTCTTTATGAAAAAAACTGGTGCACCCCACGGCGACACACTTGGCTGAAAAAAACCACACTATAATAGGCCATCGAGCTATATATGTATCTCTCGTAACTCAGAAGGGTATATCCTATATTGATACATAGTGATTGGAGATTCTCCTGGCTGTAGTTCAATCCCAAACTAGATCTCTCATCGAGGGGGTAATGCTACAACCTCTTCTAGAAAGACATTATGGTACTCCTCTATGACCCTAGGAAACGCCAACAGCTGAACCTCAGAAGAACTAAGCATCATATCATCCATTAGAGATGATAAGTATGGAATGCGCCTATGACCCATCTAAGGATCTCGCTCACCAACAAACACCACTTTCCCTCCATCCACACCAATGAAGACGACCTTATTCCTGAAGCAATCCATGATAGCGTGCACCGAATACAACCAATCCATGCCGAGGAAGAGATCATATGGTTGAATTTGTAAACATAGGAAATATCCCCAAGAGCGGTGTTTCCCCAACACTAGCTCACAGTCTCTACATACTTCAAACAAGTCAGCTCGACCTCCAATTGGCGTAGTCAATGCCAAGGGCATTGGAAGCCTCTGTACCTCAAGTCCCAAAGCATGGACAAGGGTAGGTGATATGAAGGAGTATGTCACTCCTTAATCTAACAAGGCATACCCCAAGGTATAAAAAAAGCCAAGGGTACCTCGAACGATGTCAGGCTTTCCTAGAGCAGACAACGCTAGAGCAGGAAGCTCAACATGGCCTCCTCTACGGCCTCTATGACCCTGATGATGACCACCACCACGGCCGTGGTCTTCTCTCTGAGGACGGGGAGTGTCATGGGGCAGTCCTCTTCCATCCCCATCTACCCTATGTTGATCTAAAGCTGGTGCAACCAGCTACTACTGCCTCAGATGGAACTGTTTCAACGGAGGAACCTGGAGCATAGCGCCTGGTGCACGATGTTCGCTCTGAAAGGTCGGGCACTCCTGCTGCTGATGACCACTGCCACCACATGAAAAAAGCCCATGATCTCTTAGCATAGAAATGAGAGTTTCTTCCTTTGGAGAAACGAGATGTAAAGGACTGGTACCTACTCTCAGCTGAACGGAAACTCTTCTGCCCTGAAAGCTGGGAACCCCAGACCACAACTCTAGTTCATGAGGAATCATGCCGATTCCCCTCTCATGATGATCCAGTCCTAGCCAAAGTCCTCTCGATATCCTTATCCCTCTCCATCACCTCAATATATGTTTTCAGCATAAATTGGGTGACCTGGCACTGGATCTCTGGACGCAAAGCCTCCTAGAAATGTCTCGCCCTGTCCTCCTCATCTGGAAACAGGTCCAAAGCATATCATAAAAGGTTCCTAAAATGGATTCAAAACTATTGGACACTGGAGCTCCCCTGTCGAAGGGTAAGAAGCTCCTAGAGACTAGACGGCTTTGTAGTCGATGAAAGAAACTCAACTCTAAACCTGTCTCGGAACTCCTCCCATGAGATCGCTGACTCCTCACGATCCTCGAGGAACAAGAACCACCACTACCTCACTTCTCCATGCAACATCATCACAATCAAGGACACCTAGTGCTTCTTATGAGCAAAAATCGAACTGAAGAAAATCTCAACCTCCTCTAACCAGTCTTCTATGACTGCATCTAAAACAGAGCCCTCATACTTCTGTAGACTCTGGCACTGAAACTCTCATATTTTATTCCTCCAAGTGTCGTCGTCGTCAACTTCTACCCTTTGGCAATCTGCTAGACATGTTCTATGCAAACCTGATGAGAATGTTGACCTGGATCCATACCTGTAAAATAAAAACTGTTAGAGTTCCTAACCTGGAATATGGAAGACTCAACATTTATTAATTAATTGTTCTCTTTTATTCATTTTATGTTAACCTATCCCAAGGTCTACCCATTCAAACACAGGCACAAAGAATAATGATGCATGATCCTTTCCTAGGTCTCTACCCTGTAACTATTATCACCTTGTTTAGTAGCCATTGTAAACATAAAGGTCTATACATCAGATCATAGGGGGCCCTAAATGCCCATGTCTCAGCCAGTCTCTAGTGTTTACCTCACTTTCTAAACATGAATGACATCGTTTCCCTACCAACCCTTTCAACATCACCTGTGCCTAACTCCAAACTCGATCCCATCCCTCAACCAGACCTCTGATACCACTCTTTCATGACCCCTTCCCCACAAAGTGTAAGCCTCCAGAAATGAAAATGTGATAAGGGAGATAATTACCCCCGAGTCCCGCCTCCAGTAGGCCCTAGATTGGCGACTTGCACCGAGGGTATAGTAACACAAAAAATGGGAGGCATTACCCTCTAAGGGAACACATGCTGAAGAGAGAGATAAGATAGACACTAATCAACTCCAACTCAGACTGCAATATAAACAAAAACCCAAGTACACATATGAAATGTCATGCAGAAGTACTGAAGCTGAAAGGGGAAAGACTACAAGTACCCAAAAGAAAGTAAAATAGCAACAACCACAAGCCCGAACAGCTCCTACAACTGCATGCTAGTATAAACCAGATTGATCTCCAACCTGCTCCAAGTGACCTGAAAAATAGTTTGTATATACATAGGGTGAATATAATAGTATACTCAGTAGAATACTCCCTGAATCCTCTCGTGAAAAAGTAATGAAATCATGCTAAATCATAGTGAACAAAAAGTGAAATTAACTTGTCACCTAAACAGGTATAATAAGTTCCCAACCTCACCATGGATACTCTCACCAAGTAACACATAAAAGAATATATCATATAATAAATAATATCAAGGGTACCCTGCTACTACTTCCCCACTGGTTTGCCTCTTTTCCCCAACATCGCACGTCTTGAGCATCTCTCTCCAAAAAGGGTTGCCTGCAAACACTTGGGTGAAGAACCAAAATATGATCCTCATGCAACAAAACCACCACGTCCGCACACTAAAGTTACCAGGTAGTTTCTAGGATCCTCCACATCTCACATAACATGTATCATATGTCAGATATTATATCTCAAGCCATTACAGCCCATACACTGAGTAAGGATCCTCAAGCCATAACAACCTATACATGTTACACCAATAGTAGTACATAGAAAACTATATCCAGAATATATGTGTGTGAATAACCAAAATCCATTACATCTCTCTACAAACATATATGGGAAAACTATCCAATGTGCCTGCTAGCACCAGTAACTACCAAGAGAAGAGAGCAGGGCCAAAGGGGGTAGTCATCCATCCATCCTCCCACCAGAATGTTGGGGAACCCCCCCCCCCCCAGGGCTCAGAATCCCTGGGTTGTCAGTTATCCTTACTGAAAGGGTGGAGTAGCGTATAGAAACACAAAAATTAAAGATTATACTATAACTCACAGCCACATTATGGGCATAACCTAGTATTAAACACAACTGCAGCTAACGTCTCTCAGATTCCGGGCTGCTACTTCTAAGACAAGGTATTCTATAAGCACACAACCATTTAAAGAGATTTATTATATTAATTCATTCCCTTTTTATTAGTTCCACTCTACGTTAATTAATTCTTTAAACATTAATTAACCATGAACAATTCCACATTAAATTTCATTAGCATCACACCCAATGTCAATTATTCCTTCAAAATTACAACCTCATCATTATGTTAGAACAACTCCATCCCCATGGTTAACACCATTTATTCAATTATTCATTATAGAATTACTTTCCCACATTCCTAGGAATTCTATAAAAACATTCTATGCTACTAAACACAAAGGGGCTCAACATAGTGATTAGATGTACTACATGTCGATTCTTCGCTACTTATAGCAAGAGAATATACCCATCCTTCCTTTAGAAGATAAACTCCGAAAGCTTGTGGCATACCTCGCATGTCTTTTCGTATTTCGGAAGAAGGGAAAGTAAGACTAGTTACACTGAGCAGTGGGGAAAAGTAAAGTAGATAAACAACCAATCAAAAAAATAAGCAAGCATCCAACAATCACATCCATCCCATTCCATCATTCCTAGTGTCCTCTGAAACACCCACATGCATAAATCGATGCATCTCGCCAATCTAGGCTTCATCTGATGCCACATCCAAAATCGTCCATGCCCCCCACATATCACAACATCCATCCAGGATCACATCACATCACAAGAACTAGGAAACAAACACCACATTAATTGGGCTCTTGGCCCTTTAACAATCAAGAGGGTTACTCAGAACCCCTTAAGGAATTATCAAACAATCAGTTCATTAATCCATATTGAATTAACAGATTTGTTATTCATAGGTTCCAAATTCGAGAAACCTAATCAGTAAGTTATCACAAATAAATTAACATGCTTACTGCACTAATTTGATAAACATCAAATTACAACAAGAACCGGATTCGTTTTCATTCCTCTTTATCTTTAGCCAAAAATTATCAATTAATCCAGGTTTACATTATTTAACAATTTCCATCTATAATGAACAACTAATAAAAACAAGAATAGATATCACACTATCTAGAAAAACATGAGGAAATAACATACGATCAATATCAATTTCTTTATCTGGTTAAAATATTTATTATTTAAATTACATTGTCATCTGGTGGGATTAAACATGCTAACAATATATTTTCACATAAAATAAAATAGAAACAACGAATCCCCTACCTCAAACAATTCTTAACGTTCTTTATCCACACAACGGGTCCTGATCCTCCTCTCGCGAAAACTGCATCAACCTGAGGATGCCACGGTATGATAACACCAACCAAACCCCAAGGAAAACCCCATTAGAATCATGGAGATTACATTTTATAACATGGAATGGAGAAACATGAGAAGATGATTCCCAAAGGAATGACTATAAAACATACCTTATATCGAAGATTGACCGATATAGCTCTGTTGCATCAAAATAGAGCAGAACCAATCCGAGGAGAAATGTTTGATTGTGAAACTCCTACAGGAATTATTGAATGATTGTAGTGTCTCATAGCCGAGAACAAAGAGGTAGAACAAGGGAGGATGATGTCTTGTCCGTTTTGAAGATTGAATTGGGCGATGGTTTAAGATATGCTTAATTCCCCTTTAAAAGAGGATCGCATTAACCCACACGGTTTAACCAAGTAAAAACATCTTGAGCCAGAGGAATAATTAATATTGGATTATGGTCTTTTAATTGGACTTAAGAGTCCTTAAAATAAGGCTTTAAATGTATTTTATGTCAAAAGAAACGTCAAAGTGGTTAAACTGTAGGAAGCTGGAAACACTATTCATGAACCTCACTGGTCTGGAAACACTGTAGACGTTCTGTTGCTATACACCTACCATTAGAGGTCACCGATATAGGTTAATGAAATACCTCGCCATTCTAGAAACACTATTCATGGAACCTCACTGATAGAACTATTCACTGAACCTCACTGATAGAACACTATTCATTGAACCTCACTGATAGAACATTGTTCACTGAACCTCACTAATAGAACACTGTTCATTGAATCCTCACTGATAGAGCACTATTCACTGAACTTCACTAATACAACATTGTTCACTGAATCCTCACTGATAGAATACTTTTCACTGAATCCTCACTGATAGAACACTGTTCACTAAACCTCACTGATAGAACATTGTTCACCGAATCCTCACTTATAGAACACTGTTCACTGAATCCTCGCCGATAGAACACTGTTCACTAAACCTCACCGATATACCATTGTTCACTGAATCCTCGCGGATAGAACACTATTCAATGAACCTCGCCGATAGAACACTGTTCACCGAACCTCACTGATAGAACATTGTTCACTGAATCCTCACAGATAGAACATTGTTCACTGAATCCTCAATAATATAAAAATGTTCACTAAATCTTCACCGATAGAACACAATTCACTGAATCCTCACTGATAGAACATTGTTCACTGAACCTCACCGATAGAACACTGTTCACTGAATCCTCACTAATAGAACTTAGTTCACTGAACCTTACTGATAGAACACTGTTCACTGATGGAACTATTCATAGAATAGGAAATTTTTCAAAGGAAAGAGATGTTACCATTTGAGGTTACGAATAGAACTGTTCACTGATGGAATTGTTCACAGAATAGGAAATTTGGGAAAAATTATTGAGGATAAGTCACCTTGACCTCCCGGAACACCTCAAACACCATATTTTGAAAAAGTAATGGACCGGAGAGGTTCGAGCCATTACATAAACAAAAAATAAAGTCTCACCTACATCCATTTATTTTGATAATTTTAAATACCCTTATTAAGGGGGTATTAGTTTGATGAAAATATGAAACAATGGGGAAGTTTTTGGTCTTTACATGAATTGTTTTTATATATTTTTCGAACTCCATGCAAGATTATGCATTTTAATTAACAAATAGTTTTATTCATCCTAATTTTAATAAATATGAAGTTTCTAAGCATGGTATCACATGCATGGTAGTTTATCGATACCATAGACAAACTTGGTCGTATCTCTACTATTTTATACACCAAGTTATCCCATGTAGACTTAGAGTACACAATCTAAATCCTCTTTTTTAAGAAAACCATGTCATATCATCCTATTATTCATTCAAATGTAGATAAAGAGATGAGATGAACCCTACACTAACCTTTTTATTTTATTATCAATACGGGGGAGATGAAAAAACCATCCAAGCCCACGCATTGACATTGAGGGACTATGATTTTTCAAAAAAAAACCAACAATGTATATTTTTATGCCCAATTGAGTATTAAATTGGTTATAAATAGGTTAAATATTTATATAGTTTGGTGTTGGTGATACTTGGATTATTATTATGGATTCTTGGGAAATTCATTAGAGTTCATGATTTATAAAAAATCGATGTAAGTCCATAAAGTGTTTGAGCTATTTCTATACTCTATGGAAAAGGAATTGTCAGGATACTATATTGAAGAATTTATTTGGAGAAGTCAAGTACAAATTTTTATGATATCTAAATATTATTTAACTATTAATAATGCTTAAATTTATTCCCTAATGGTTTTTGAAGAATTCACAATGTTTAATTAATGAAATATATGTATTGAGAAGTCCATGTAGTTATTACTTGATGAAATTATAATAATAAGGCCATGAAATATTTTATTAATGTGTGGGGATATTATTAGATATATTTATCGATAAGTACTCATAAGAAAAAAATTTCTTGAATATTTTTTTTTTGGAAATGAAATTTTGTGCATAATTGACTAACCCTTTTTATATGAGTCTAGTAAAAAATTTACCATACCCAAGAAAGCTAAGGGGATAGCTAAACCACATTAGAACCAGACTACTTGATTAGACTAGGGTGGTATGTAGGTTCATAGTGGAGGTAGATAATTCACAATTCACACACACTGATGTGATAGAGTTCCTCCTTGAAGGGAATCATAATGGTAGAGGAGTGGGTACCAATAACAGACATGGATACCCATAGTAGGATATATAAGGAAGAAATTAGCATTATTAATTTGAGAAATGAGGCATGGAACTGCATTGTGGTAATTATAGTATCCAAGGGTTCTATTCCTCCATGTATGAAGATATGTAAATAACACAAGTCATCTGATCTAATCTCCCAAATTTACTCCTCTTTTCTTCCCTTTGAAGATTTTATATGCATAGAAGCTCGATCCATGAGAAAGAAATATTATATGATGGATTAACATCATGAAATGTCCATGTATATAAGAATAAACCATAATTGAGGAGGATTATCATTTTTTGTGAGATACTTCCATGAAGAAAGATTCAATATGGATCTTCTGTGAAGTATGGATCTTCTATGAGAAGAATACAGATCTTTTTTGTGGATGAGACCTTTCATGGATCATATAAGAGAATATATCTCATAAAGACCTTCTAAATGTAATGAAGGGTATATACCTTTAATGAATTGAGACATCAAATAAATATGTGTACAATGATAAAACAATCATTTATACAGGGGGTCTTTGAATAATATAAAATTAACTGATATGTACTAAATCAAAACCATTATAAATTGATGATTCTTGATTTAATATCATTATAGAGGCTATGTAAATGCATAAATTTCTTCAAGTAGAATCATAATGAAATAAATAATATAATTGAGGTTATTGTATGTGTAATATTGAGCATGAACATTTATATTCATGAACATTTATATGCATGAAAATTTAGATGCACACATGTAAGTGACGTTGAATAGGTACATGTCGAGCTTGGAATAGTCATGTGTCCCACACATTCTGATCTATCACATGTGATATCCAAGAAACATATTATGCATTAATATTATTATATTTTCCAGGTACCATTGAGATATATTATTGGAATGGTCTATTGGAAAGAAGGAGATCCTCAATTCTAATGGGTATTGTCACGAACCATCCCGGGTCGACCCTGAACCGGTCGCCCGATCCGGCCCGCGGCAAGTCCCGAGGGGCGTTCCCGATCCCCACGGGTTGGCACAAGTGTCGGGCATCAAAAAAAAATAGTTGGGAACGGTTTATCCCAAAAAATAAAATACAGAAAATCAGAAATGAACACAATAAAATAGGTAAACATTTGCAGCGGAGAAATAAAATTGAAAAAAAAACTACTACACATACCTCCAAGCAACCAGAGAGACGCAGCATCCACACACCACAACACCCACCTGCATGAGATGACCTCCAACGACCAGAACCACCATTGCTGAGCACGATGTCACAACCAAGAAAGCACAAGAAACAAAATCTACATACACCCAAGGGTGTATGTAGGGTGTGAGCTAAAAGCCAAGTAGGATTCCACCGAGAAAAGGTTCACGCATAATTCTTATAGATTAATACATTTGAAATTTAACAGAATAATAATAAATAAGTGTTTAAATAATTTTAATGAAAATGTTTTTTTAGGGGAAACTTCTCAAAAAGGAAATCAACTTAAATTAACTTACACACACGCACGCACACCCACACATGCATGCACACACACAGACGCACACACACACACAGACGCACGCACACACGTACACACACACACACATAGACACATGCATGCACACACACACACACACACACACAGACGCACGCACACACACTTTTCTTGGTAACCCCAACATCACACCGTGTGCTGATAGTGAGCAAAAAGTAGAGGAAGAGCACAATACATGGGAGACCCTAAAGATACTAGAGAGAAGTGGGACCCCAGAACCTCGTGTCTCGGTGAACCATATCACACATTCCCGTCCACGAGCCACTGGTAGGGAAACACCTCCTACCATAGTGGTCTCCAGTAATCATCCAATGTTTAGTTAGTGTTTTAAGCGTCAATCTCGCTAAGTAAAACTGGGCCGAGGCCACTCCTGTATCACTATCACTCTAGTCTAGTCTTCCCACCTAGTACCCAGGCTTGTCGTTTGTGCTCAAGTAGTTCAAATTTTATGCCGCGTGTCATAATCATACACTTAAACCCAATAAGATACTACACATGCAAATACAACCATTTTCACACACACAAAAAACCATTTGAAAGAATACACTCGCTAAAAACGTTTTCAAAACATGCTTCACACTATTGAAATAATTTAATAAACCATTTCAAAAGTTTATAAAACAATAGAAGAAGAGTGTCACATGGTTTTACACACACACACAAAGAAATCATAACTATTTATAAATCCAATACACATTCCAACATTGCACGCACTCAAATACAATTTAAAGTGTAACCTGCACCACCAAAACAGTTTGATGGAAAACCCGACACCGCATGTAAGATGCTTTTTTGCACAAACTACACAGCTTAACAATCCAAAAATAAAAGCTTATTAGACAACATTAAAGAAGTAACTAGTCATCACCCATTTACCCACTCAAGACCTTCATTTATGATAATATGCACATGAAACTATATCAAAAACATAGTTTACAATAACTGAACATCATGACAAGCTAAAACTATTTTCACAACATAATAAGCCAACCACACAATTTAAAAAAAATCGCTAACAACTAGATATGAGTTTTTAGTAGAAACACACACCTGATATAAACATGCTACCAAGGGCTAAAATGAAAATGAAACATCAAAGATCAACTTCGCACAATACATATTAACTATATAACATGCTAAATTAATTAAACTTGCAAGTTGATTAATCAGATAATAATCAATAGTGGAACCACCTACCTAGAAAGTAGGAAAACTTCGCAACTTGGTGCGCAAACTCCAATCGTCCGCCAGTCGCACCGCAAAAACTTAGATTCGACGCTAAACACCAGAAATAGAACACAAATTACCACAAATGGACCTTAAACAACATGAAGAACTAATCCAAAAGTCCATAAAAGGGAAGAAAGGCAAGATGCATATGTGGCAAGGGTTGCGGGAGGACAACCGAGTATTATGAGGGTGATGGAGTTGAGCTGCGTAAAAAAACAAGATACCGTCGGACCTTCTGGACGAGGGGGGTGAGGACTGCCGGAGTGAAATCCGACCTTGGAGGAACCGGGACGTCAGTCGGTAAAGCTAGAAGGGGGGCGGCGATGGGTGATGTGGCATGGAGATTGCAGACTGGAGGGGAGGAGATGTGTCGGTTCAGTGCGTTGGAGGAGGTCGTGCCAGAGGGGAAAGCAAAGGGAGGGGCGAGCAGTGGGAACCTGGCCGAAAGGGGGAGGGCAGTTCCGGCGAGGGAGAATGTTGCGCGGAGGTGGTCCAATGCACCGAAGAAGGTCAGCGAGTGAGGGGCGGTCTGGCGAAGGGGTGGAGGGATTTGGGGCTCGGCGCGCTGGGAGAGAAGTGGAGGGGAGGGGACACGCTGGTGGGTGTCGCACCGCACCGGAGGACGGATCAGGCGGCAGCTGGTTCAGACGAGGAGGAGAAAAGGGGCGGAGAGGTGCGGCGCAGGGCTGTTAGGGTTCGGAGGTGGGGGTGAAATGAGAACTAGGGGGAAGTTTACGGGATAAGGGAGAGAGAGGGGAAGGAATAATAGAGAGAGGGAAATAAGAGAAATAAAATGAAATAAAAATTAAATAAAATAAAGATTAAATTAAAATCTAAAAAAACTCCAAATAAAATTAAAATAAGACTAATATTTTTCATAATAATAATAGTAATATCAGGGGGGAAGAATGCTAGAAATTCCATAATGATAACTAAAATAATAAAACTTAATTAAAATATTAACTTAATTAATATTAGTACTAATAATAAAACTAAAATAATAAACCCAACAAAAATAATAACATCATTCTTAACTGAGGTTAATCAATATGCATGGTAGCGTGCGCGGTCGCGCGCCCGGTCGCGTGCACGGTCACACTCCCGGTCACGTGAGCGACGCGTGCTCGGTTGCATGCGCTGTCGCATGCTTGGTTGCGCGCCCATGTAAAAATAAATTTAATAAAATAGAACAGTCTCTTATTAAGAACGGGAACTGACCACAGTTGTGGGAAAGGTCGTGCACCCAAATAATAACACATTTAATAATAAAACATCATCCAATTGTGATTGGGCGCTACACACGGTCGCGGGTACGGGCGCACAGCCGTATAAGATCACAAAACCGTTTTAAATTAGAATCGATTCAAACTGAAACTCAAAGAAAGGACTAAAATAAATTAAAATGAAATAAGCGTCGTGTCAGGGTGTGACAATTCTCCCCGCCATGACACTTTCTTCCCCCAGAAAGTCCCAAAATACTAGGTCAACTAAGGGTTCCAAGAGAGACCATGAAGACCCCTAAAACAAAATCTCAATCACCCGATGACCAGGCATTCAAAAGCCCATGGTCTGAAACTCCAATTTCTCAAAACCAGAATTGCCAAGGAAAAAGACCAACAAGGAATTCACCTCGAAGTATAACTGTAATATAGAACACCTGACCCCTGACTTAGGGATCACGCAGGCCGCTCGAGATCTCCAAGAACACTTGTCCAGTGACCCATTATCCGAGCTAACGAATTAGCATGGTCGAGGTCGGGCAGAGCGGAAGTAAGATGTCACCCCGCCATGTTCACTTTCAAGAAAGAGTCTTCCACAAGAACGTCCTATGGTGGTCTCCCCACCATATTAGGGTTCTCTTCAAACATTGGTTCTCCAAATAAAAACGACTCTCAAACCTAGACATCTCTAACACTAGATTGACCCTTCAAACACCCTATGTTTAACCAACATAAGAGGGGAGATCGGCGAGACCTGCACTGGGTCTCCCCACCATTTTAAAATATCCTAACACCACGAAACCCTTGTGGAAATTACTAGTTTACCTTGATCAATACTGACTGAATCCTTCATTGAGAAACCACCAACACGGGTCGACCCACACTGATTATTCCTACAGTGGACAACACTCTTCCACATGAGATAGCTTTGATAGCAGAAACCCCTAACCAGGCGGCGAACCAGACAGGCGCACAACAATTCCACAAGACATGAGCATCTCCGACCACAAGATGGTTCACAGTGCACACCCACTAGCTTTACAAGAATGTGGATTTTTCCGAACCTCTTTAAGGCCCAAGAGGAACTCCCATAAAATAAGACCACAACAAGTAGACAAGGGCTTCATTCCCCTCACAACAAGAATGACGCCTTCGGAGAGGGTACCAAAATAGGAAATTTATGTTGTCCTTGTCCTAACATTGTGGACTAAAGTGGGATCAAGCCCTCCCACATCCGACGAGTTTTGACTGCGCGCAAGCTTCACCCCGAGACCTATGGCTGGGGCACTGATGTCTGAAGCATCTCCATCCTCGCAGTCACATGTTGACCACTTATAACTGGAACTTCCTCCACTAGAAAAGCAGCCTGCATAATTCTCCTTGTGTCTTGCGCGGCCACTCTATTAACATACCAACTGAGAATTGCAGCGAACAACTTAGACTGTCTGACTGACCACACTAGAGATAGGAGGTTGAGTGGTCTGTCTGACACGCAACATGAACTGATGGAAGGAGCACTCCACGAACAAGTCCCTTTGGTTCCCACTCTTCATCAGATGAGGGACCTACTCTTACCACAATATAAACATGTCCAACTACTTGTATGATTTTTAGACTGACAATACCACACTACTTCTGGGTCACTTGGGACTAACTCATCAGAAAGGTCAACACACCTCCTTCGCTGCATGTAGACTGCTTGAGCATCTACGAGATCAACCACCTTCCTTACCTTCACTTCTTTAGGTACAATCGTGGAACAGAATGATCACCATTCACTAGTTTAGTCCAGCTCCGCCAGACGTACTCGAGACAATCTTACATCCGCACAACATTTGGAGTTCATAAAAAACCAGAGACACTTCCAATTTTCCCAAATCACTCAATGGCATCCAACTGACATCGACGTCTATGAACAGTCGACGCCACCGAGCAGAACCTAACCCTATTACTCCACTGAGAGTCTGGGTCGGGCCAAGAACTAAGAGAGACCTGTTGGAACCCATGGAACGTTTCTAGTGGTAATATACCAAACAAGAAACACAAAACAGTCCTCCACAAATCCAAACAAATCACAGAAAAAACATCAACATTCCAGAAACAAATCCAATAATCCCAATTTCAAACATCAATTCATTTCCAACAAAAAACACTCACTTGGAAAACCAAGCACCGCACAAAAAGCCCAAAATCTATTATGAAAATCCATCTTTACTCTAAATGCTACATCATTTTCTTTCCATTTCCAAAACCATTTGAGCACGAAAACCCATTTAAGAAAAAGGAAAACTTTCTAGGAAACAAGAAGCAACCTTAGAGATCAATCAACCACCACTGATATTCCATGGTGCCTCGCATGTATGCATTTTTGTGCCACTCAGGCACCCATCCACATGATCCACCAACTATCCATTAATCAATTACACATGCACATGCGAGCACCCATAGGAATACCTCTGGAAAGAAACAAGGCTACTCTACTTTCAAAACAAAACATTCTCAATATCAGAAAATACCTTTTTCTTTTCAAAACCATTTCAAATATTCAAGGCAAATTTCAAGAATTATTTCCATTTTTAAAACATCCCATTTCAATTTCAGATAACCCAAGACATCCCTTTAGAAATTCAACTCTAACAAATCAATGCCAAATTCCAAAAACAATGTCCAAGAGAAACGCTCCCAAAAAATAAAATAAGAGCACCAGCAAAGTCTGCTTCTCTTTTTAAAGGAAAATAATTTCACGCCAATTCCCAAAACTGAAGCAAGTCATCACAAACATTAAAGCACCTCGGCAGAGGACTAGTGGTCATGTCTAACCTGACTACACAGTTTAGCAGACCGTGCCCTAGGAAAGCGCCAACCACTAGGAGAATTGAACTGTACTCTTGGGCATCACATGGCTCGCTACTCCATGTGAGACCGCGCGTAGTAACAATTTACTCCTACTGTCATCCCACATCCACAAGGACCAAAGTCAAAAACTTAAATCCCGAACTACCACTGGTTACTCGAGGATCGAAACGAGTAAGTGTTCACGACGCTATTCTTGCACCTATCCCTCGAGTACCGACAGCCCTACCTCTAATCTACCTGACATCCAAAATTACAAGGGCAAGAACCTAACCTGCCTAGTTCTGATACCATTTTGTCACGAAACATCCCGGATTGACCCTGAACCGGTCACCTGAGCCGGCCTGAGGCAAGTCACGAGGGGCGTTCCTGATCCCCACGGGCTGGCACAAGTGTCGGGCATCAAAAAACAGTTGTCAACGGTTTACCCCAAAAAATAAAATACAGAAAATCAGAAATGAACACAATAAAATAGGTAAACATTTCCAACGGAGAAATAAAATTGAAAAAATCAACTAGACATACCTCCAAGAAACTAGAGAGACGCAGCATCCGCACACCACAACACCCACCTACACGAGTTGACCTCCAACGACCAGAACCACCATCGCTGAGCACGATGTCACAGCCTGGAAAGCAGAAGAAACAAAATCTACATACACCCAAGGGTGTATGTAGGGTGTGAGCTAAAATCCCATTAGGATTCCACTGAGAAAAGGTTCCACGTATACTTATTAAAGATGAATACATTTGTAATTTAACAGAATAAAAATAAATAAGTGTTTTAAATAATTTTAATAAAAAAATTTTTTAGGGGAAACATCTCAAAAAGGAAAACAACTTAAATTAACTTACACACACGCACGCACACCCAAACATGCATGCACACACACAGACGCATGCACACACACAGATGCACGCACAAACGTACACACGCACTCACACACACAGACGCACCCACGCACATACACACGCAGGCACACACATAGATGCACGCACACACACTTTTCTTGGTAACCCCAACATCACACCGTGTCCCGACAATGAGAAAAAATTAGAGGAAGAGCACAATACATGGGAGACCCTAAAGATACTAGCGAGAAGTGGGACCCTAGAACCTCACATCTCGGTGAACCATATCACACATTCCCGTGCATGAGCCACTCGTAGGGAAACAACTCCTACCATAGTGGTCGCCAGTAATCATCCAATGTTTAGTTAGTGTTGTAAGCGTCAATCCCGCTAAGTGAAACTTGGCTGAGGACACTCCCGTATCACTAGCACGCTAGTCTAGTCCGCCCACCTAGTACCCAGGCTTCCCGTTTGTGCTCAAGTAGTTCAAATTTCATGCCGCATGTCATAATCATACACTTAAACCCAATAAGATACTACACATGCCAATACAACCATTTTCACAAACAAAAAACCATTTTAAAGAATACACTCACTAAAAAAGTTTTCAAAACACGCTTTACACTAATGACATAATTTAATAAACCATTTAAAAAGTTTATAAAACAATAGAAGAAGAGCGTCACATGGTTTTACACACACACACAAAGAAAGCATAAATATTTATAAATCCAAAACACATTCCAACATTTCACGCACTCAAATACAATTTAAAGTGTGACCTGCACCACCCAAACAGTTTGATGGAAAATCTGACACCGCATGTAAGATGCTTTTTTGCACGAACTACACAACTTAACAATCCAAAAATAAAATCATATTAAACAACTTTAAAGAAGTAACTAGGTATCACCCATTTACCCACTCAAGACCATTATTTATGATAAGATGCACACGAAACTGTATCAAAAACATAGTTTACACTAATCGCACATCATGACAAGCTAACACTATTTTCAAAACATAATAAGCCAACCACACAATTTAAAAAAATCACTAACAACTAAATATGAGTTTTTAGCAGAAACACACACTTGATATAAACATGCTACCAAGGGTTAAAATGAAAATCAGACATCAAATATCAACTTCGCACAATTCATATTAACTAAATAACATGCTAAATTAATTAAACTTTTAAGTTGATTAATCCGATAATAATTAAGAGTGGAACCACCTACCTGGAAATTAGGAAAACTTTGCAACTTGGTGCGCAAACTCCAATCATCCGCCAGTCGCACCGCAAAAACTTATATTTGATGCTAAACACCAGACATTGATCCCAAATTACCACAAATTGACCATAAACAACATGAAAAACTAATCCAAAAGTCCAAAAAGGGAAGAAAGGTACGATGCATATGCGGCAAGGGTTGCGGGAGGCCAACCAAGTATTATGAGGGTACCGGAGTTGAGCCGCATCAAAAAAAAGATGATGTCGGACCTACTGGATGAGGGAAGTGAGGACTGCCGGAGTGAAATCCGACCGAGGAGGAACCGGGACGCTGGTCAGTAAAGCTGGAAGGGGGGTGGTGATGGGTGATGCGGCGCGGCGGTTGCGGACCGGGGGGGAGGAGATGTGTCGGTTCAGTGCGTTAGAGGAGGTCGTGCTGGAGGGGAAAGAAAAGGGTGGGGCGAGCAGCGGGCACCCGGCCGAAAGGGGGAGGGTAGTTCCGGCGAGGGAGAATGTTGCGCGGAGGTGGTCCCATGCACCGAATGAGGCCAGCGAGTGAGGGGGTGGTCCGGCGAAGGGGTGGAGGGATTTGGGGCTCGGCGCACTGGGAGAGAAGTGGAGGGGAGGGGACGCGCCAGTGGGTGTCGCGCCGCGCTGGAGGACGGAGCCTGCGGTGGCTGGTTCTGACAAGGAGGAGCAAAGGATAGGAGAGGTGCGGGGCAGGGCTGTTAGGGTTTGGAGGTGGGGGTGAAACACGAACCAGGGGGAAGTGTGCGGGACAAGGGAGAGAGAGGGGAAGGAATAATAGAGAGAGGGAAATAAGAGAAATAAAAATGAAATAAAAATGAAATAAAATAAATATTACACTAAAATCTAAAAAAAACTCCAAATCAACATAAAATAGGACTAATATTTTTAATAATAATAATAGTAATATCAGGGGGGATGAATGATAGAAATTCTATAATGATAACTAAAAAAAATAAAACTTAATTAAAATATTAACTTAATTAATATTAGTACTAATAATAAAACTAAAATAATAAAACCAACCAAAATAATAACATCATTTTTAATTGAGATTAAACACTATGCATGGTCGCGTGCGCGGTCATGCGCCCGGTCGTGTGCATGGTCACACGCCCGGTCACGTGAGCGGCACGTGCTCGGTTGCGTGCGTTGTCGCACGCCTGGTTGCACACCCATGTAAAAAATAAATTTAATAAAATAGAACAGTCTCTTATGAAGAACGGGAACCAACCACAGTCGCGGGCAAGGTCGTGCACCCAAATAATAACTCATTTAATAATAAATAATCATCCAATTGTGATTGGGCGCTACACACGGTCTCACGTACGGGCGCACAACCATATAAGATCACAAAACCGTTTTAAATTTGAATCAATTCAAACTGCAACTCAAAGAAAGACCTAAAATAAATTAAAATAAAAAAAGTGTCATGTCGGGGTGTGACAGGTATATTATAGAGTCAGGGTATTTAATGATTGCAATCTGTATTAAGAAGGAAAATGTGATTAAATGCTTAATTTGAGGTTAATGGGAAACACAACATATAAATATGATATTTGTATGGATACATACATTCATGTAGTTTTACCTTCATGAATTTAAATCAGAAAAATAAATTATAAGTCCCATGATAATAATTCATGTGATGTTTTAGGAAATATGACATTAGGGTTATTTCAAAACATGTGAGGAATAATTAATGGGATCCAAATACTTGCAATTATTCCATGTGATATTGAAAAAGAAATTCAAATTATATTAAATCATGATTCTTATGGGATTTAAATGATAAGGATAAATAAGTTTAAAAGAGAATTAAAAATGGAGATATATCCTCTATATTTGAATATGATGATTACCTTCCATAAAGATTAAAGAAACTATCATGTTTTGAATAAGGAAAATATAATTAAATATATATTATTCTATTATTAGAAATTTATGATGTTGGTGATTAATATATTTATTATTCTATATATATATATATTGAGATAATTATAAGAGAATTTGATACTCTAAAGTATCAAACAATAAAGGTGACCTAATGACAAGGGTCTTTGAATGATACACACCAACATATTCTAAGATTGAGAGAATAATATAATTCAATATGTGAGAAAAGTTCTGGAAATAAGATGGGATAAGAGTAGTTTATAAAGACCTTGAAGAATTGTATACAATAAAACATGATCTAGTATGATCATAGAGGAATACTATCATCCATAGGGTTAAAAATATTTATAGTTGTGGATAATCCTTGAAAAAGTGAAGCAGACTTCAATATGATTCTAGAAGCAGGGGAAACACATTTGGTTCTATGTTGGGAAACAATTATTGATGTAGTACATAGTGGACTCTATATAGATAGGGCTAGATTATCCTTGGTTGTAAATAGTTATTTTATATAATAAAGAATCAATGTTGGGTGGAATAACTAATATGGAAAAGAGTATGATTTTAGATTGAACTAAATAAATATTTTGTATTTATCAATAATTCATTAACACTACACATGAGTTGAGGCCATCATACATTATTGAGTGGATCGAGAACCCTAACAGGTATAAAATGTTAAATTTAAAAGGGAAAGAATTTATAAAAATAGTTTACCACGTATTCCACCCCACCCCCCCTCTAGTGATACCTAACAGGTCCTTGTGATCTGCAATTAATCATGAGATTTAGAAACAACATATTTCTTTTAATAATTCTTAGTGTAATGGAGTTGTAGAAATAATGCATAAAATATTGATTGAAATGGTAAAAACTATACAATTTTAATTCAAATTCTATAAATTATTATTGAGAGAGGTTGCAACTATAGTTGTTCATATTCAAAATATATTCTTACTGTTACCCAAATGAAATAGAAATTATTATGATATATAGTATAATAAATAACCTATTCTAAACTAATTCTGAGTTTTCTAAATTGCATGTTTGATGAGGATCAAAAATAAGAGACTTGTAAAGTTTGATAAGATATTTGTGGAATGTATTTTTCTTGGATACTTATCCCATAGAATAGGCTACAATTGTAGGACCATATAGCTTTAAAATATATTATATTGTTTGGATGTAAATATTATAGAAACAAAGAATTCTTTTAGTGGGTAAAATAATGAATATTTTGAAAATCTGTATTTGGATACTATATTTATTTGTAATAAAATTAGTGTTGAATAAGAATAAAATTTACAAGATAATATTTATAGACAAGTAATGATGAAATTTATATTAAAGATGAGAAACTAAAATATTAGAAGCTAAAGAAGCATATCGAACCTAAAAATATAATTAGAAATTAAAATGAACCAGCTCATACTAGAAGGATGTTGAGTATTGATAGTCAAACAACACTCATTTATCAAGTTAATCCATAATCAGTTGCTAATACTATTTAGAAAAAATAATGGAAATATCCAATGAATGAGGATCTATATAAGATTCATAAGAATACCACATTGGATATCATACCATAACCAAAAGGAAAGAATTCCATTGGAACCAAGTGGGTTTTTAGAAACAATCTTAATGATATAGGTCAAGTTTCAAGAAAAAAATCCACATTAGTAAGTGAACACTACTCTCAAATTGAAGGATTTCATTTTCAAGATAAATTTTATAATGTTTAAATACCTAATTCTATAAGGATTTTTATATCTATTATTTCATATAATAATTATAAAATCTTTTTAATGGATTCGAATTCTACTTTTTTTGAATATAAGATGTAAATAATAAGTTTATATTTAACAACCTAAAGGTTTTGTTCTTAACAGAGATATAACGATGGTGTACCGACTAAAGAAATATCTATATGGTCTGAAAAATTCTTCTAGAGCCTGGTATTCTATACTGGATAGATTCTAGATAGTGATGAATTTTTCAAAAGGTATAGTCCAAAGAAACCATTATATAAAGAAAATTATAATATTTACTTTTATTTTCATTTTTTATGTTGAGTAATTCATTTTTACAGAAGATAAATAGTATTCTTTTAAGTAATTTTCATGGAAATTATAGAGGAATTTTTAAATCTCTATATTGGAAGAGATGAGTTACTTCCAAGGATTAAAGGTTATGAAAAAATTTATATTTAATTCTTTATCCCAAAAAACATATTCCATATAATTGTTGAATAATTTTTCCATAGAAGATTCCAAATATTTTCCCACACCCATGCAAGTATGGGTGAAGATGTTTGAAGATATTGGAGGTGAAAATGTAAATCAAAAGGAACTCATAATGATAATTAGATGTTTTCTTTTATATCATTTCATTAAGAAGTAACATTTTATATGATGTGAAATTATGTTTAAGGGATCAAAGTGATAAAAAATTATAACACATGATGAAATCTAAGAGAATTATCCAATAAACAAAATGAATCTTGAATTTTTTGTTTATTTACAAAAGAGGAGAGAACCTAAACCTATCCAAAAACATTGATATTGATTGGGATGGGGACTGTGATGATAAGAAATGTACATCAGGTGGTATATTATTTTTAGGATAATGTTTTGTGAGCATGTATTTTAGGAAGAAAAACTCATTTTCATTAATAACTATTGAGGCTAAGTATGTGGATACTAAACAAGATTGTACACAAATGGTCAAGATGAGAGACAAGTTGGTAGACTTAAAGATGAATATTGAGAAACCATTTAGAATTGAATGGAAAAAAAGTAAAATTGATATATCCAAGAATCTATTAAATCTTTCTAGACCAATACACATTAATATCAAATATCAATTTATCAAAGTGAGGGTTGAATATGGTTATATGAGGATATAATTCATTTCTATAAGGGATTAACTTATTTATATCTTCACCAAGGCCATTCCTAATGAAATATTTGAATTTTTTAGGTTTAACATGCATGTTCATACTTTACATATCACTTGAGTCACTTTGGAATGCCCCGCATTACATTATATTCTATTGTTAATGATGTAGAAAGAAACACAACTCTTTTTCATTATTATTTTGAATAAATTTAATTATCTCTATAAATTTGTGTAAAATTAAGTATATGGATTTTTTTGGGGGTATAAAAATACTTGGGATGCAATTTTCTTATCATTGAATTATAAAAATCCCTCAAAAACATTGATTTAACAAGTAGTGTAGTTTTAGGAAATTTATATTTGATAAAGGTTATGATTTTATGAAACCTTCTGTGAGTTATTAGGTTAACAAAAATAAAAAGGGGGAGATTAAAGAACCATTGGAATTATTAAAGTTATTTAATATTTGTTATCAACCATGATTGAGAAACATTGTATGCTTTTTAGATTGTTTATAAGTTATTGAGAATGTTTTTGAGTAGTACTAGTGTTATTTGAGATTCCATTAAAATGTATGAAAAATTTCTAAGTTGATTTTGTTTTTTTGGAATTATGAGTTAGATATGAAAATTGGTGAATTGTTAGAGGCCAATATGATGCCTAAAAGTACCCTAGATGATATTTCATAGTAATTATAACATTTCACTGAATATTTAATGGTATCCATGGACTATCAGATTGAAAATTGGAAAAGGACTTGAATAATAATATTGTTTGTATAGGTAAAGTCTCTTATTTTTAAAGGTAATCATATAAAATACATGTGAGTAACTCTAAAACTTTGAAGAATACATAATGGTTTGTCAGATATTGCAAACTAGAATCTAGAAATGTGTTAGAATATCACTATGATATGTAAGGGTACTTGACATAATACATAACATGCATTCCATGAGTCTCAAGAATATGTAAAAGTGACTATAAAATTACACTAGAAACATAAGAGTTCTAGAAACCATAAATATGTGAAATCAGTGAAGTATTAGATGCACTATAATATGTAAAGGTATAAAACATGGTACAAAATGTATATTCCTATATACATAAAGGCTCATACTGTAGTTGTAAAGCTACTCAAAGTGATAAGTAAGTGTTTCTCAATAAAATTGGACAAAGTATTAGATCCTCACTGAGATATGTAAGGTTTAATTATATAATAAAAAGAGGACAGAAATGGGTTTCCAATGTGGAAAATGAGAATTATATGATATGATATCTTTATATCATAATAAATGATATTCTTGTGTAAATATTTTTATAAATTTATGTTAGATGGTGATTTATTGATATAAAAGTCTCATGTATCATGATTCTTTGAATATCCATTATTAAATATGAGAATAATAAAGGGGATAATTTAATATAAAGGATGTGCCACAATGAGGATTTACACATAGGGAAGGTACTAAATATACACATAATGAAATTTTATAATGAGAAAGAAAATTTTGTGTAATAAATAATGGTAATAGATTTCTGGAAATATTTAAATAATTATTATGGGGCTTCAAATATACAGATATAAAATTATGGTGTTCAAATTACAGTATTTATCGATGGATATATTTACTAATTTTAAATGGGGAATATGTTTTTCATAATTTAATGAGAGTTTATTTGAAATTCAAATTACAAGATAACTATTCATATGGTTTTGTGAATAAAATAAAGAAGAATTGTTGAGTGAATATTTTGAGATAGAAGAAAGAACCAAATCTACATGTTGCTTCTCATTTGGGGTATTAAAGTGAGAGGCGAAAGTGATATATTGATAAGAATCTACTATTATTTTTCATCATCATCATCAAGGAATGTACAAACTGATGATGGCTATCTAAAGGATTATTGTTGAGGTAGAATAAGATGAAATGTTCGTGCATACTCTCATGCATAAATTTTTCATTCTAAAATTATTGAATGAGGTTAACATTAAGGCAGTGCTATTTCTTATATTCTAGCAGTCTAAAATAAGGTATTTTATAGGAAGATCATAAATTGTTATGTTAATATATCTTGCTGCACAATAAATATCCTATGAACATATATGAGTAGAATGCGGATAATTGGAGACTAAATTATGTAGTATAATATCATCAAAAATACCACTATCGAGAGACAATAGTGGGTCAAGTATGATATTTTCCCATGGTTTAATAATGATAACTTTGTACCACTTTGGTTTATTGAGTTAAGGATGATACCTTTCCATGATTTTGTAACCATAATAACTGATTAGTTATCAAATATATGTCTCAAACTATATATAAACATACAACTGAGTAGTACCAATAATTTTCACATAACCTTATTGAAATTATTATTTACCTTTAATTTCATACATTTTAATTATTTATGAGTGGGAGTGAAATTTAAAGGGAGTGGATAAATACATCAATTAGTCAATGGGATTGATTTCAAAGAATAAATTATAAAATGATCATCACTGATTTATCTCACCTCCCTTCTTGTGAATACTACAACATTTTCCAAGGAAATTTTACAGGTATCAAATAAAACCAATTTACCTATAAGAGATGCAATCCTTACAAAATAATTGATGGAAAATAAAAATTATATCAATAGAATAGGGGATCGTATATTTAATGAAAATAATGTTTCTGTCTTGAAAAAAAATGATGATTTCTTGTCTTCATTCACAAGGACACATTTTTTGTGAGGTCATTATAATGTGTTTGACACTACTTGAGAAAGATTATCATATTTCATTTATTGATAACCAAATTTGGAAGTTTATGGAAAAATAAAGAATGAAATTTTTATACCCATATATGATAAAATTTATGCAAAGGTGATGGGACAAAAAACTACCAAGTAGGTGTGGGATAAGCTTGACAAAATTTATGAAGTAAATTTCAATGTGAAGGAATCCAAACTGGGAATATGAAGAGAAAAGTTTGAATAAATTAGAATGGATGATGATGGAACTATTGATATCTACTTCCTAATGGTGAATGATGTTTTCATTAAGTATTAGGTGTTTTAGAAAAAATCTTAAAGACTCCACCATTATCAAGAAACTAATGAGAAATATTCCAGATAGATTTTATGAAAAGATATATGATTTATAAGAAAAATAGTAATTTTCTTTTGGAATTTTTAATGACACAAGTATCAAGTATGATGTAACTAAATATCATCTGTTTAAGAAGAATGTTATGTAGGAGATGAAATTAAAATTAATATACATGCTTAGAATCAAATATGAGGAAGATGATTTATAGAGTCAAAATCCTTAAATGTGCTTATTTCATTGTTTATAATATTATTTTCTGACAATACAGGTCAAGTATCTAGAGGTCCAATGTATTTGGATTATTATACATATAAATACAATATTTAAAAAAACATCATCTATATTTAAAACTCCCCATTGTGATCCTAACTCAAATAGATTTTATAAATCTATATAAGATACCCTTGGGAAAATACATAAGGAAAATGGTGGGATGGGAATCACAATAAGAGAATAATCAATGTAAATCATGAGTCATAAATGGGGTAGAAGTCATAACATGATTCCATAAGTAGGATAATCATAATCATGGAAACATGGTATATGGGAATGATATAATAATATCATGAAAACATAATTTCATGGAAACATTATAAATAATGAAATCATAACCATATGTCAAGGTTAACCACTAAGACAATATAATATAGGTTGTAACACCCCATCATATTCCTTCAACTATGCCATATCTTGTTTTTTTGGTCTCCCTTTTTTAATTGAGTGAATTGAGGGAATCTCGGGAATGGAGAGACATTATAGAAGAAAATATCCTAAATTTCAGTGATATATGTTATTTAGAATTAGTATATTCTGGGTATAAATGTGTAAATTAATTTAGGAAATTCATTTTGGTAATAGAGATATTTAACTTTCGTTCAGAGGTTTCCAGTAGAAAATTGGAAAAGCACTACCTATTGAAAAAATTCACAACATGAATGTGTTACATGATGTGAATCTATTATGTGATAGATATCATGAGTCTCATGAATGGGGAGAAATGTTTTAGTCTGTGAAACCATTACATGATGTGAAAATGTTAGTAAAAATTAAATTTAATCATAGGTAACCCATTTTTGGAATGTATTTTATTCATGGGATTTCACACCACGAAGGGATTTCACGACATGAAATTATCATGTACAATAGTTTTAGATGCACTGCACTCCTAAACCCTTATTTATTCAGCTGAAGCCTTCCCTATCGAGACCAATGAGCTATCCAAAGTGATTTTGGCCATCTTTGCGCCTTCTGGATCATTCTTTTGGTGATTGATCATTGTGGTTGTTTTAGTGCATCTCTCCAGATAAGTGGTATCTGCTTCTTCATTGTATTTGGTTGTGATAGTGGAATTGGATTCATTTTTGTTTCATATTTGTGTTTGATTGGTTTTTTCTATCAATCCTTAATAGTTTCTTATCACAAAATATCTTTTTATGGCTGATTTTTGGTTTCTAAATCTCCATTATTCAAGGTGGATAGTTTTCTATCATTATGGAGGTAATTGGATCTATGAAATTGTTACTAATTCAAGGTTTTATATATATTCTTATTGATATGTATTTTCACTAATGAAAAAAATTAATTAAATATGATCATGGTTTTGGAAATGGTTTTCAAGAAACATGGCACATTGGGAACCTTATGTGCATCATGAAATAGACATAGGTAACCATATTTGATATACCACCACTAGAGGTTACTTTTAGTTATATAAAAATATTTTGGATAGAATCTATTTCAGTTTTAATCAACTTTTGTTTGTTTTATGATTCTTTTATGTGAATTATGTATTCCAATATAATAGGGCCCAAATGTAATGCTTTTTATTTTATGTCTGATTTATCACATTATAGTTTATTTCCGAGATATTTTTTCACATGTTTAATTTACTTATTTTTCCTTTACACATGTTATATTCATGGATTTAGTGAATATGGTATTCAATTATGGAAAATAAATGAAATTTTTACCAATTGTTTTATTTATATAAATTTATTATAAACTATATTTTGTTTATAATCTATAACTTGTGCATTATTAATATTATAACTTATACTGGTTCTTTAATGGTATCATACTGGTCTATGTGATCACACCATACATTTACCTTTTGTAAATTGTAGGCCTTTTTTTGAAAGACTCAGGTAAAGGGAAGGGAAACATGAAGCATGCATGGTTATCTTTTCATATGCTTACTTCATAATAAGATGATTTGGAGGTGAAAATTGGTCACATAGAGACTTATTAGTTTTTTTGTTCATACTTGTTTTGTTTCTCTTATTTTAATTGTGTTTTATGGATCTTGTTATATATCTATCTTCCACATTGTAATCTAGTTGTATGTCTTGTTTTAGTTATATTCAAGACTTTTTTCCATTATATTTTTTATAACTCACCATGTGGTTTACCACTTCGGTTAACCTATCTAGTTTTCCTAGGTTAGTCATTAAAAATTGGTAACATAGAGATACTTAGCATGAAGTCTATTAATACTGTCTAAATGTGGTTTTGTGTTATGGGTAGATAGGATTTAGGACCCTCAAAATTTGTACAGTAAGGGTTGTAGGGTGCCTAGCTAGCTCACTTTTGTCTATGAAATCGATTTACCATGGATGGAGGAAAATGTTTACCAATTTTGAGACTTGGTTTTTGATTTTATTTTAATGAAATATATGGTAATTTTATTTAAATGGTTCCATTATTTTTCAAAGAATCGTCTTTCATTCCTAGAATTCATTATTTATTTAAGTTATTAGTTTTTTAAGCATTGATATCAATACCTAAATTTGGTCATATGATTTTGGAATCTAATTGTGACTGATTGGTTTTTTTCTTATGATTGTTATATAATTCCTGCTAGAAGAGATCTTCCAAATATGAGTGTGGAAACTAAGAGATAGATTCCATAGGAAAACCCTCTGGTGGACACTTATTTTTTAGAATATATAATCTATAGTTTTCAAACTCTAGGTCAATAAGGTGTCAGAACCTAGGAAAAGTAGTGGATCATGGACAAAAATTTATAAATAAGAATCCACTTAACTTCTGTAGTGACGAATCACTAAAAGAATTTGAAGATTTTCATGGGAGGACTAATAGGGTTTTCCAATTTTTAAAGACTCTAGAGGAATCTATGGTGGTTTTTTTCATATATATGATTGAAGTATTTGGAAGGAGTTGGTGGGACTGTATTGTGAAAGATAAGTTGCATGAGGATATTACCTAGAATTATTTTAGGAAAATATATAACAACCATATTTATCTTATGACATTACGTTCTTTGAATACCTTGGATTTTTTTACATTAGAGCAAGGGGAGATTACTATTCTGAAATATTCCACACATTTTGCTAAGCTGGTGTAGCTACCACCAGAGGTTTTCACTAATGATTACATAACATCTCAAATGATTAATCTAGGATTGAGATCTGATATTTGGTCGATCTTAATTCTCATGTGCATTCAATCCTTCATGAAGGTAGATAAAAAATCAATTTTTTCATAGGCTGATATAGCAAGAAAAATAGGTCTGCGAGGACATTTATTTAGTATTGTAGTTATCCAAGGTGTATTTTTTATCTAGAAAAGGAAGCTTAAAGGCTTCCAGTTTTCCTCATGAATAGATTTAGAGGATTCACTTAGATTGTAGTTGGATTTTTCCTATCGGTTTGTGTGTCATATTCATGCCATGCTTAATTACAAAAAGGTTACCCATAATTTTCATCATTGTGGACAATATAGATGTCTGAATAAGTTTTTGTGACATTATTTATGAAGGTATTAAGGTTGGATCCAAATTCACCAAGAGCTCATATGTTCATACTGATACATCCAAGGATGGTGAGTATTAACCTCGGGATAGTGGGATTTTCATGTGAGTAAGAAATATTAGGGATGATCTATGAGCAAACATCTTTGTGTTGGGGAGTATGCATTAGACGAATATAAATAATAGATAGCCACAATTATAGGTAAAGTGTTTCTTTCTTCTTCTATGGTGTTATATTTATTTTATATGGGTTCTAATCATTCTTTAAAATCATCAAATCTATTTTATGTTTTGGGATTGAGTTCAGAGATTATATCATTCTTTTTTTATCTTTCCATACCATTAGTAAAGAGGTTCGAAAAAGTTTTCAAGTTCCATGCATGTCATGTGATGATATCCAACTTTGAGTTGGAGTGGGAAATCTTAGTGTATGATCTTGACATATTTGACTTTATTACTAGTATGGATTAGATGATCAGTGTTAAGTACTAGATATATTTTTATCACTGTTGAGTTTTGTTCTTATCTTTTTATGTTGTCAATCATGTTTTCCATGGTGAGTGGGAATCTAAATTGGGAAGATCTGTTCTTGTTGTTCAATATGTTGGGGTAATCCTATTACAATTTTGAGGGATTATTCTTGATGTTTATTTCCCTTTTATGGGTATTCTAAAACCTGTATTAGTGTGTGCGTACCTCAAGGTATTGCTGGATTATTTTTCTAGTTTACCTCTATAGACAGAGGTAAGGTTTACTATTTACCTACTTCCTAGAATGATGACCATTTCTATTCCACCTTACCGTATGGTTACTTCTAAGTTGGTAGAACATAAATTCTAGATTTTGGATCTTGAGGGTAATAAATGTATTCAAACCAGTATTTTATCATGGGATTAATCTATCCTCTTTACTAAAAAGTCATGTGGGAGCCATAGACTTTGTATTGTCTATCAAGAGTTAAATATGGATACCATCAAGAATAAATATTACTTTCCCATTATTTATGGAAAATTTTATTAGCGAGGAGAGATCAATTGTTTTCAAAGATTAACTTTTTGTTAGGGTACCACCATTTGAGAGTCTGAGAAGATGATATACCTAAGACAATGTTTAGGATCAGGAAGGACATTTTGAGTTTTCAGTTATTCCATTCAGACTAACTAATTATCATGTGGTTTATATGGAATTAATGAACTGGATATTTCATTTTTTTTTTTCTTGGAATTTTATGTGTGGTGTTCATGGATGATATTTTTGTTTACTCTAAGTCAGTGTAGGTGCACATAGAGAATTTGGATATTATTCTTTGAGGATTGATGGAAATTTACATATATGGTAAGGTTTCCAAATGTTTGTTTTTGATTCGAGATGTAAATGTTTTGGGGCATGTTATATCTAATAGGGTTGTATTGATGGATCATAAAAAGGTAAAGGAATTTATGTCCTAGGAGTGGACTAGAATTTTTTTGGAGTTATGAAGATTCTTGGGGTTGGATGGTTGTTATAGGGGGTTTGTTTGGGGCTTCTCCAATATTCCATCTCTGATGACACCTTTAACCCACAAGGGTGTAACTTTTGAGTGGAATGAAAAGTGTCAGAAATATTAAGAGGAACTAAAGGTGAGACTGGATTCATCTCGAGTTTTTTTTTCTTCTAGAACTAGGTTTGGGTTATGATGTTTTCTATGATTCTTCAATCATAGGTTTTGGTTGTGTCTTGATGTAGGGGAGAACTAAGGCACCCTATAGATCTTTAATATTAATACCTCAGAAGAATAAGTACCATACCCATGTTATTGATATAGAAGTAGTTATTAATGAACTGAAGACATGGAATATCTATCTCTTTGGGGGTGGTTTATAGTTTATTCTAATCATAACTACCTAAAATAATTTTACTTAGAGTGATATAAACTTCCGATAGATGCACTAGTTGGACTATATTTATATCTTTGATTTTGATATTTCTTACACTCCTATAAAAGAGAAATGTGGTAAATGTTTCACTAAGTAAGAAATTACTGACACAATAAGTAAAGGAACCAGTGGAAGAGTGGTCTTTGATGATTTTGTTTGCTAGGATGAGATTTGGAATGGATTTTTTTTGGGTGGGTATATTTGGAACTGATGAGGGAAAACTCATTGTTTGATGAGCGTATTTGGATTGAGAAGATTCATAACATCTATTTATAGAGCTTTAGTAAATTCCTTTATGGTGGAGAGACCTTGGGTGAGTTATCTCAATCCCCCAATTGGGCCTTATGATATTATAGTATGTCGGTTGTTCTATTTTTCCAGAGGTAGGATTTGATGGATAGTTTAAACCATTCTTGTTCTTCCATATACCTAGAAACTAGCAATATGTATTTTGATTTCAAACATTAGTATTCTTATCCAGGGATGAGATGGTCGATTTTGGATTTTGTGTCATAGTATATTTCTTATTAGAGAATTAAGGCGGAACACTAGAGACCAACTGGTTTGTTACAACCTTTAAAAAGTCAAGTATGGAAATGGGATGAGATTTCCATGGATTTCATAATTGTTTTACCATAGAATCCTAGTGGTAAAGGTTCAATTTGGGGGATCATTAATCGACTCATGAAGTCACCTCATTTTCTACCTATCAAGGAGATAGTGAAGGTGGAACGGATTGAGAACTTATATGCCCAAACGATTGTGATACTTCCTGGGGTACCCACTTTGGTTGTCTTTGATAGGGACCTAAGGTTTACATCAAGGTTTATTAAGGGTTTAAAATAGGTGTTGGGTTCCCAGCTGAAATGGAGAACAACATGTCATCTTTATATGGATGGTAAATAGAGGGAGAGATATGTATATATATAAGTTCTTGAAAACATTCTCGAAGCTTGTGTGATTTATTTGATGGTTCTTGGGGAAGAATTCATTTATTTATGTTTTCTATATAAATAATTATCAAACCTTGAATATGATGGTTCTATTTTAGGATTTATATGGGAAGACAGGTAGATCTTCCTTGTGGTGGGTGGATTTGGGAGTGTGGTTCTTGGTTGGGTTGAGTCTTCTTCAGAAAACAACAGTGAGGGTGAAATTGATTTAGAAGAGATTGATCATGAAACATAGTCATTAGAAATATTATGTTGAACTTTTTTATTAGCCATTGGAGATTGAGGTTGGTTATTGGGGTCTTTATTATAGTTTATCCTCTCTTGGAAAATCATCATTTGGGTAAGAAGAGTATATTAGAAATAATTTTTATTAGTCCCTTTAAGATCATTGGACGACTGGAAAACATGACCTTTCAATTGGACAAACCATATAGTTTAACATCCATACATGATGTGTTATATATTTCCCAGTTGATGAGGTTTCTAATGGATCCTTATCATGTGATTAGATGGGAGGATGTAAATCTAGAGATCTAAATCACTATGGTTGAGAAACCAGTTTCAATTATGGATCACCGAGTGAAGGTGATGTGTAGTAAAACAATTCCTTTGGTCCACGTACTATGGAAGTGTTTATGGGATATCTATAAGACACAGGAGTAGGAATTATTGATGTGGAATTAGTGGAATTCACTTTTTGTGCGTCTAGGATCTTGAGGAATTTATAAGGACCAAAAGATCTTATGGTTGGGAGATTGTAACACCCTATCATCTTCTTTCAGGTATGCCTTGTATTTAATTTTTCATTTCCTTTTTGTTTGGGTTCATTGAAGGCTTCTCGGTAATAGAGATCCTTTTTATAGGAAAATGACATAAAGTTCATGGATATAGGTTTTTTTTATTAACAGAACCTGTGTATAAATGTGTAAATGGATTTTTGGAAATGATACTTGGGATCTGAGAGTCTTAAATTTGGTCCAGAGGTTTCTTTTACAAAATTGGCTAGATCACGACCTTCTAAATAAATTCACATCATGAATGGGTTACACAACAAGAATCTTTTATATGAAATATTTTTTGAATATCATGTAGCGTGTGAAAAGTTATAAGGTGTGAAAAAATAATATGATGTGAAAATGTTGATCATGATTAAATTTAATATGAGGTTATTTACTTTTTGATATATATTTTGTTTTGGGATTTAATACCATAAAAGGGGTTCATGATATGAAATTCTCAGGTAAAGTGGTTTAAATGTGTTGCATACTTGACTTTTTATTCATTCGGCCATAGACCTATCTTTTGAGACTGAGCATCTCTCTTAGTATATTTTAGGGGTCATCACTCCTTAGGGATTGTTTGTTCAGTGATTTATCATCATGGTTGTAGTGGTGCATCTCTTTGGGTACGCGATCTCTTCTTCTTAATTGCCTTTGGTGACATTGGAAGTGTTTTTTGTGTTTTTGTTTCAAATTCATTATTTATTAGTCTTTTATATAGATCATTTATATTTTCTAATCATTATATATCATCAAAAGGATGATCCATGGTTTCTAAATCTTTATTGTAGAATGAGGATTGGTTTCCATTGTAATTGAGGTACCTATATCTATGCAAGTGTTGTTGATTCTTTATTTTTTGTATGTTCTTGTTAAAATGGATTTTATTTGACGACAAATGGTTTTAAATAAATGTAATCATTGTTTTGTAAATGGTTTTAAATAAAATTAGCACATTGGTATCCTTAAGTGTGCCAATAAATAGAAATAGGCGACTGTAGTGTGTGTGGCACTGCTAGGGGTTACATTTGGTGATATTGATGGACTGTGGTAGGACTCTATATCAGTTAGAATGAACTTTTTTTGGGTTAGTATTATTTTATGTCTATTGACTGGGGACCAAATGTTGTGATTTTTTCTTTATGCCTAGTTTATCACATGATGGTTTATTTTATGGATATTTTCTCACATATTTGATTTAGTTTTTTTTCTTTTACACCTGTTATATTACTGGATTTAGTGACTACAGTATGCATTTATGGAAAAACTATGAAATTTTTACAAATGGTTTTATTTACAATATTTCTTTATAAATTGGATGTTTTTAATTCTATAACATGAGAATTATTGATATCAGTACTTGTATAGATTCATTGGTGTTATCCTACTGGGCTTTGTTCACACACCCAACATTCTTCTTTGGGTGCTTGTAGACATTGTTTTGAAGGAATCTGGGAAAGGTAAGGGGGAAATTTAGCATGCTTGGTTCTCTTTTCATATATTGCCTTCGTAGTAGGATGGTTTGGAGGTAACAGTTAGATAAATTGAGATTTATTGGTCTTTTCAATTCATACTTTTCTTATTTATCATATTTGGATTAGGTTGTATGGATATTATTATATCTCTTTATTTTGTGTAGTACTCTAGTTGAATATATGTATTGGTTATATTCAATAATTTTTCTATTTTATTTTCTATACCTAAGCATGTGGTGGACTACCTTGGGTGACCTACCTACTCAACCCAGTTTAGTTACTTATATAGGCTAACCTCCATAATAATCATTATATTATCAGCCTCACTACCATCATAACATAGTATTATTAGGCTAACTATTTTTCCACCATATATGGTGTCTCATAAGTCATTATCATTACCTAATTAATTGAAAGGATATAACGGTCCCACCAATTATATCATAGTATCAACATGCCAACGTGTTCCACAATTGAATAATAATCGACACATAAATCATAAGCATTATAGAACCCAGAATATGGAAGTGATTTTCACAATTTTTTATTATGAAATGATTGAAGGATATATTATATATATTCTCAATAAAAGAATGAAATAAATCAATTTTAACTTTTATAATTGAAAGAAAATCATCAGCCTTGAACTTGGAGTTCCAATGTAGAAAATTCATGAGAAGTATCTATGATAAGAAATAATAAGAATAAACAACTTGGGGGATTATTTTTGAAATAAGTAAACGATATTTTTAAAGATCGAAATATATTATTTCTTTTTAAAAATATATAATTTAACCAAGAGTGTTACAGATAAATAAATTATTATTTTTAAAATTTCTTCACTAGTTTAAAAACATTTGGTATGGGTAATTATTGAAGTGATACTATAAATAAGAATGTTTCCTTAAGTCCTATTTACTTAAGAGTGTGAATTTAAAAGGGAAGTAAAAATTTTATATGCCCATAAATGAAAAGAATATTTAACAAGGAAAACATATAATTGACACGTATATATATAAATAAAATAGTTACATGAGAAAAATATTGTATAAAAAGGGATAAAAAGAAAGATAATTTTCAACCAAAAAGTCATGAATGGGCTATTAAAGATCACTTTTATGTTTTAAAACAAATATTTTAAAATCTCACATAATAAAAAAAGATATTAGAAATTTTTTTTCAAAATAGATTAAGGTAAATATGAAGTTAACCTGAGATAACACTTAAAGGGGATTCCAATGAAAAGGGGGAACATTGGCAGAGAGGGAAATTATGGATAAGGATGGGTAACCCAAATTAAATGGATGGGAACTATTCGTAAAATAGTGACATTTTCAAACAGGTTTATAACACACCAATGAGGATTATTTTAATCAAAGGTGATATCCCAAGATAAAAATTGGGTATACCATATGTAATGGAAGACAAATATCAAGGGGAAACATTATAACTCAAGAAATCATACTAAGTTATGAAGTACCATTTTATTTTTGGGAAGACATAAATCATAGTAATATAAAGATAGATAATGAATGGAAGTGAATTTTACAAGTTTAAAAATAATTTATGATATTATAAGTCATGGGGTTAGTTGTTACAAGATAAAATGATTATTACTGTATAATATTAATTCATGCCTCAATAAAAAGATCTAATAAAAACCCCTTGAAAGAGATAAATCTTGAAGAAGAATTTTGAATACCATGAATAAGGATAATTCATGATATTATATATCCAATGGGGTGCCTAAAAACAATTCAAGTGAAATTAGGTTATTAAATATCTTGTGTCTCAAAGAATAATTCTTTGATAAAAAAACCATTACCTCGTGTTTGAAAGAGCTATACACTTGCACTTAACTTCCTTTACCCTGGATGTTCTCCCTTGGGTAACTCCTTAAGAGTCCTTTGTTTGGTCTTCTTGTGATAACAAGAGTTAAAAGGCATGGATATGGTGTTGAGGAGAGAATATGTAAAATTTTAGTTTGATCTAAGTCTTTGTTATGGTTAGAGAAATGGGAAGGAGGTGTTCTCCTTTTATATGTGACGAAAAGGAAAATTTTATTAAAACTCATTATTTCTCAATAATATCACTCCATTATTCAAGAAATAAGGCTCAAACAATGTCCAATAGTAATGTGGGAAAAGTGATAATCCTAATAGTCCCTCTAATACCCAATATCTCACATGTATTATATAGTTTTTAACCTCTTTCATTATGTTAAACCACATTTACCATGATTTACTCTAACCGTGGTAACTCCACTTTCCCCCTTGAAAACTAATTTTATCAAAAAAATTAAATTTAAATTAATTTATAATTTTAACATTATAATTTTAAATATGAAAATAATTTTATAAAATAAAATTTATAAGATTTGGGGAAATTAATTTTAGTAATAATTCATAAAACCCGTTATGACCTGCTTTTAGAGAAAAGTTTATTTTTAGCATAAGTTTTATGTTTTGGATAAAATTATCAATTTTTTTATATTGACTATAAAATTGTTATAATTATTAAAATAATAATTAATTCACATTAGTATATTTTTAAAACCTAATTCCCTGATTTAAAAAAAGTATAAAATGAAACAATTGAAATACATTTTTTATTAAAACATTACCTAAATTTTGTAAGATGTTATGCCTGAATTTTATATATCAACATATTATTTTTAAATAATTAATTTAAATTTATAAAATATATATTCTAGAAAAATTCTGAAACATTCATGGCATACTTGCACAATAATTTCATAAAATTGGTAATATTAGTAAAATTAGTATTTTAACTATTTATAACAAAATTACTTTTTTTAGAAAAGCCCAAAACAATTTAAATAATAAAATCATTTCCACATGATGAATCCAAAAATGGATTAAATTTTATTATATTATAATTTTATAAGTTAAACGAATAATTTTAAAATACTAAATTTATAATATATTAAAACATTTTTTTGTAAAATATAACTTATATTCTAAATTCAATAATATGGGTTTGAAAAATAAAAACAGTATTTTTAAAAACAAAAATTCAATTATATTTTTCATATTTGGACTTGTAAAAATGTTTCCTAGATTTATAATTCATACTTATATGATAATAACTTAATAAATGTCATGTTATTTATAAAAATGGTATTTTACACTATTCTCCTAAAAATAAATTTTTTTTGAAAAGACCAGAAAAGCATATTAAAATAAAATTGACATTATAAATCCAAAAAAATCATTTTTTCAATTTATATTTGTAAAATTTATAAATAAATTTTTCAATTACAACTTTAAATATAACTAGAAGCACTTTTTATAGGAATGCAACTTTTGGTATGTTAATTATTATTTTCTCTCAAAAATTATAATTAGTCTAGTGTTAATTTTTTTTAATAATATAAAAATATATTATTATTATTTAATTATAATAATCATAGTTCCAAAAAATAAAACACAAATTTTTTTAAAATACAATTGTTCTTCTAATGTGTGTAGTAGCACTTAGGTCGAATCATCGGTGATGAAACTTTTTAATAGTTGAATGTTCTTAGTTGATTGTATTTTGATTGGGGGTTTGTTTGCAGAGAATAAATGAAGTGATTATTGGCTGGAATTTGATTTAACAATTTGGTAATTATTGGGGTGAGTTCATCATTAGTTATTTAAGCTTGTGATATCCTTGAGACTTTCTTTATATTTCATTAAATTAACACCCATGTCACAAGTTGACGTTGATTAGAATTCTTAAGTCTTAAGGATTTAATACAAGCCTTAACTTGACTAGAATTATAATCTCAATTAGTAATTTGTTTTGGTAGTGTATTTATGGTTCCAAAAATCCATGGAATCCATATGTTAAACAAAATATTTCATTAATACATGACATGTTAAGTCCAACATACACAATGTTAAATTAAAGAGTAATCATTGAGAAAATACTCTCTATCACTTAACATCCTTAAATTTTGACCCACCCCAATAGTAGATTAACAGACACATTATGGTTATTAGAAATATGTTTTATTATTTTTATGATTATGAGTTAATAATAGAAGAAAAATAATGGGATAATAAAAGAGTTGTGTGTCGAACACACACACACAAATAGTGATGAGAATTAAAAAAAATAATTTCGATTGAATGATAAAGAAAAATAAGGGTAGGGGTTTCAACATGATTTAAAATATTTTAAGAGAATTAATATTTAAGAATATAGTGTGGATGATTAAAATATAATATGTAGAATAAGCATTCACTAAAATAGAATTACATAAATAAAACATTTTAAGATAACAAATGAAAAAAACGCAAAAGTAAATGAAATAAAAGAGGGGAGAAAGGGTATCTCAAGTAAAAACTTGAGTTTTTAATGTCCTCCCAGGACTTTGGAATAGACATTTTCATTCAAATTGATCCTCCTCTATTATGAAATTCCAACCACATGCAAGGAGAAGAGGGGGTTGTATTTATAGCCTAAGGAGGTGGACTGTTTGCATTCCAACTCCGCCCCTCCACTTGCATCGCCAATTTGGCCATACAAAAAGCTAAATCTTGAGATATTATCCTCTTAAAAGTTTTAGATATTTATTTTTACTATCATGCCTAAAATTTGTGAGCCCATTGGTCTTTTTAAGCCAATGAAATTGCTATTTTACTCAATTGTTTTCTCCTGTATATTTTTATGAACACTTTTTCAAAGGATGAAATGTGAATGCATTTTTGAATATAAATATGCCCTAAAATAAAAATAATTTATTATAACAAGTTGGAAAGACATTTATTATATTTCACACTGAAAACTCCTACCTTGATTTGATGAGTAATCCATGATAATATGCAGGAATAATGTCTTGATTTTAATTCCAACCCAGAATGGTGGGCTGGAATTAAAATATTCATTTTGGCCCATTTTTTTGGATTTGGTCCTTGAAATTTTTTTTCATGACTCCTTGAATTGTTCCTCGAACTTTTCAGGTAACTAAAGTAATTTTTACTTCTTGATTGAGCCCAGAAATTCAATCTTCATCGATGGTCCAATTTTATCACAGATTTTGTTGGCCTTGTTCTGTGGTCCATATGTCATTCGGAATGGAATAATTGGCCAATTATTCCAGATAATTATATGTGGGAAATTTAATAAGTAATCCTAAAAAAATAACCACATAATTTGGATCATTACGGTGATAGTTATTATTAATATATTAAACTGACTTGAATCTGGATGAATTTAAATAATGCCCAAAAATTATATTTAATATTTAAAAATTAATATATCAAACAAATTATGCACATTTCATATAAAATAAATAAATGGATTATATAAAAAGTTATGAAAATATTAGTACCACCAACTTCCCCTCAAATAGTCTTGTGCATGTTCTTATGTATAACAAATATATAACCATGAAAAACTCATTTTCACTCACCAACAAATATTAAAATTTTGTTTTCTAAAATCAGAGAAGGTTTAGACAATTTCAGTCATCCATATTGAATTACACCACAAATTTTATAGAAATAATATTCCAAAAGAAATTATTTTTTTCATTCTCAATTTTAGAAATTGAAAATGTGGGCACTCAAAACTCCCTCCTCTCAAGATGATAATATTCATGTATGGAGGTTCACTCTTTCACCAAACAAAATTGAGAATCTTAGAGTTTGAAAGATCTCTCATATTCCCTTCACGATATTTAAGTGCACAATAAAAAAGATGTATTTTATGGGGTTTTCCTGTGGCTATGGGATGGTAGGAATTCAGTATTCAAAAGAGTAGAAAGAGGGGTAAAACATCAGCATGGGTTAAACAATGCACAATTTTTTGAAATGAAACATGGAAGGAAATGAAAAAACATATTTACAAGGGAATTATTGTGTAAATAAAGACACAAAGGAGGAGGAAAATTGAATGGTATGAGAAGGTGAAATAATTACATAACACAAAACTTATCCTAATGACATAAGAATATATCATGCAAGTTTTCTTTTTTCCGTTTTTCGTTTTTTTTTTGAAATTTGAACTTGAAAAAGATATGACACTTATATCCCAATCCATGTTTCATCTCCTCATGAAACTAATTAAAATAGTTATAACAAGATAAAAATATGAGGAAGAGTGATTTTTGACCCTCTCAAGACACAACCCATTTTTTTTCTTTTCTTTTTGTTTTTTTGATTTTTTTCGTCATTTTTAATACTTTTCAACAACATTTGAACAATATAATAATATATACATTCCAAAACCCCACTAAATTAAAACCTATCGCCCACAATAAAATTTATTCTTTCCATCAAGTATATGATAACATGGTGAAATCAACAAAGGGTGCCAAAAATGAAATCCATTACCCCCATACTTAAATTTTAAAAAATTATTCAATTAAAATCTATGTAGGTATTAGGTGGGATAATGTATTGGGCCTATAATTTTTCTATAAAAGAAAAGGATTCCATAGGCTTGAAGTGGTTTTCAAAATGAGGATTAATGTAAGGGAAATGGGTGGTTATCTGGCTATTGTGATTCTTATGTGGTTCAGAAAATGCCTCTATCATATTAATGTGCACCAAAGTGGGACAATCAGATCGAAGATCTATAATATCAAGACTCAAAATGGGGGTAAAAAAATTTTAAAATATGTCTATAGGTTTCCTTAGCATGAAAGCTATTGTTCTTCCTCAAGGTTGTGTAAAATCATTTTCCAAATCAAAAACTGAGCATTCAAAATTAATTATTCCTGACACAAAATTCTATATCCAAAGTCATTATGAAAATTCAATATTTTTTAGATGAAAACATGTCTTTTTGAATCCCCAAAATGGTTTTACCAAATTCCAAAAGTTGAGGGTGAGTAATTAGGACTTTGGATTCTCCATATTTTTTTAAATTATTTTTATTTTATTTTTCAGTTTTTTAGGTTTTTAATTATAGTTTTTTTATTAATACACACCCACACAAAATATAAAGAGTAACTAAAAATAATTATGAGTAAATTTGTAAAAAAATGAAAAATATAAGATGAAAATTAAAATGGGAGAGAGAGAGAGATAAGGAGTAAGAAGAGAGAAAGAGGGAGTTAAATGGGAAGAGGTGCCCCTGGTTTATATTTGGTGGTTCGCCATCTCCATATGGTGGTGGGTCTGTGGAATTTGTGGATCTAATTGAAGTCATGGTGGTTCCTAAGATGTGAGAAATCCCATGGTTATTCTTTAAATGATTTATGTTAACCACGAATGTCCTTTTAGAAGATTGGTCTTGGACTTGCACTACACCAAATGGGTAAACATGAGAAATAATAAAAGGACCTTCCCAATGAGAATTAAATTACCTAGGTGAAGAATAATTTGAGAGTTGAAAATAAATACCTTCTCAGATTCATTGAATACCTTTATCAGTATGTTTTTGTCATGGATTACCATATCCTTTTCTTTGTATAGATTGGAATTCTCATAGGAATCAACATGAACCTCCTCTAGTTCAGCCAATTGCATCAATATTTCTTCACCATATTTTTAAAATTCAAAATTACAAGTTTTCATAGCCCAAAATGACTTATGTTGGATTTCAACAGGAAAATGAAATGAATTACCAAAAACTAGCCTAAAAGGATACATCCCAATGGGTGTTTTATAGGCAGTTCGATAAGCCCAAAGTGCTTCACCAAGTCTTTCAGGCCAGTCTTCTCAGGTGGGTTTTACGATTCTTTCAATCACTCTATTCACTTCTCTATTAGAAATTTCATCCATGCCATTTGTTTGGGGGTGATATTCAGTGGATGTTTTTTTTGTACAACCCCATTCTTTTTCAAAATGGATTCCATGGTTCTATTACAAAAATGGGTTTCTAAGTCACTTATCAAGGTACGGGGTGTTCCAAATCGGTGGAATATGTGGTTCTTTAGGAACTCCCTAAAAGTATGTGAATCATCCATTCTAGTGGGTTTAGACTCGACTCACCTAGAAACATAATCTACCACATGAAAAATGTATGACAATCCATTGGAAGGTGGGAATGGTTCCATGTAATTGATTCTCCAAACAACGAAGATCTCACAAAAAATTAAAAGCTTTGGGGAATTTCATTTATCATTGAAATTGTGCCAAAATTTTGGCACGTGGGACAATATTGACAGAACTCATGAGTGTTCTTGATGAGTTAAGGCCAGAATAATTCGTAGTCTAGGACCTTTTGGGAGGTCCTTTGTGTTCCAAAGTGGCCACCTCCGAGAAGTGAGTGAAAAAATCTAAGATGGAAGGATGTTCATTTTCCAAAACACATCTTCTAATTACCATGTCTACCCCAATTTTCTAAAGTTTATTTTATTCCCAAAAATAGTATTTTGAATCACTTTTAAACTTCATTTTTTGTTCTTTTGAAAACATTTCCAGAAAAACATCAGGAACCAATTAATTTACAATTGGGCCAAACCATTGTATTTTTGGAGTGAGAGATAAAAGGTGCTCAGTGGGGAATTCAGGATCAATGATTTCTAAATAAGAATAATTAGAAATTATACTTAAGTGATTAGACATAGGGTTTTCTTTTCATAATATGTCTTTGATTTCAAGGTCAAAATCATGGAGCATTAGGATCCATCTTATTAGACTTAGTTTGGAATCAATTTTCTTGAGTAAGAACTTTATAGCATAATGGCCTTTTAAGATGATTATTTTGACACCTAAGAGAGAGGGCCTAAATTTATCTATGGAATAAACCACTGGTAAAAGTTATTTTTCAGTGACAATGTAGTGAGATTGAGTTTCATCCAATGTTTTTGAGGCATAATAGATGATAAAAGGAATGTTTTCTCTTCCTTGACCAAAAACATCCCCAACAGATCTATCAGAAGCATCACACATAAACTCAAAGGGTAAGGACCAATCTGGGGGTTGGATTATTGGGGTAGATATAAGAGAAGTTTTGAGTTCAATTAAGGATCCCTTTCAAACCTCATCGAAATGTAAAGTGACATAATTTTGGAGAAACCAAGTGAGTAGGAGGGAAACTGTAGAGACCCGAAGCTTGACGTACATGGACATTACATTACATTTGAGGAATACTTAGTACATAACAAAAACACACACACAAGGATCGTAATAGTTTAGTGTCCTTGGAAACTCGGAACGTAATCTTCTTATCGTGGTGAAAGATCTTCAACATCTCCTATAAAGATGTTCCCCTTTTTTTTACCTAAAACCTTTCTTTATATCCTGGGGAAAAAAACATAAAAGGGTGAGCTCAAATGCTCAGTAAGGGTAAAAAAAATAAATATCAATCACATCATATACATAAGCACATAACTTTTGGAAAATCTTAACCTGCAAAAGAGATCATAATTTCATAACATGGGGTAAATCATGGCAGTGAAATGTAATCACAATAATCATAACATAAAACATGAAACTTTGTGTCATTCACAAATAATCATAGAGAATAATTTCTTGTTAGTCAAGACTCATTTCCAAGACTATCTTAGTGGACAAAGTCCCTTTCTGAATCGAGTAACCCTCGTTTCAGTCCTGTTTCACTGAACTGGTATAACCTACCGTTCCAGCCCTGTCTATCTCATGAGATATAAAATCTTTACCAAATGCATTGGAGGGAGATATAGGTCCCACCCATCTTATAATGAATCCTTTCTTATGTGTTCCACATAATCATAAATCATACATCATCGCATAACACATGTAACAAAAATGGGATTCTTGAAACATCATGACATCATAAAACAAATAATATAAGGTAAATGACTTTCATAAAAATAATTCCCTCACAACATAATCAAATAAATGTAATAATATGGATAAAAACAGAACCCTTTATTATCTTAGATGGAAAATAATTTTGATAAAACACTTGAACTCCATTCTTGAGTAAAATATCATTTCTTCTTCAAAAACATTTTTCCTTTCTTAAAATGTCATACGAATTTAAACTAAATGAAGTTGATTAAAAATAAACTTGAAAACTTGTAAAGGATGTTTCTTGGAAATAATGTTTTAAAAAAATCCATTCATGCCGTATAAGTTAAAAAAACATTCTTCTCATACTTTTGTCGGAAAAGTCAAAAACACCTCGTATGAAAAACGTCAAAAGATTCCTTTCATATATTTTTTTTACTAAAAACTCACCGAAGGGTAAAATTGGATTTAAACAATTGTATTTGGATGGAAATAATATTACATATTGTGGAAACATGGATGTGGATGATAAAATACACCCCAGTAATTACCAAAGTAAAAACAATCTCAGATAAAAGTGAGATTGTGATATTTCCCTTACCTTAGGTCCGATTTGCTTCGTAAGTGTCCGAACCTCCTGTATAATGATTTAAATAATGTCATTGACTTATTACAGAATCATATTCATTGTTACGATATCATATATGGTTCACTTATGACGTTATATTACCCGTTCTTTTGTAAATTTCATGTTAAAGAGCGTTTTGGGTAAAATTGTTTCATTTGTCGTCCGTGTTTTGACTTGTAATTATTCATATGATTACTTAGATCATGATTACTTAATTACAGAATATAAAACATGATTTATATATATATATTCAAAATATACATATATATAATGAATCAGTAAATGGAAAGAAATACACCGTTCATGGAGACGGTAGTCCGTACGTACACATGAACGCTGTTTTCGTTTCCTTATTGAATTGAATGGAATTAAGTATATGACATACATATAAATATAAATAATTCCAGTATCATTATTATGTCATATATTTCATTAGAACTTATTATATATACTTTATAATCATTCATGAATGGTTAATCATTGAGAATGAATCTCATCGCGTCGTGGAGACGGTAGTCCGTACGTACGCACGAGCGATGATATCATTCCCATGGTTGTGGAATTGTTTTGAAGTGTATGTATACTATTTAAGTATCAATATCACATAATAATAATCATATATAGTTACTCATTAAACCAATATACCCATCCAATTAAGTTGGTGGCGGAAAATAGATTACACCACGGCGTGGAGACGGTATTCCGTACATACGCACGCGCGGTGATTTCCTTTTTCCGTAGGATGGATAGAAGGTTAATTAGAGTTGTTTCATATTTATAATAACATGTCAGTATGTAAGTAATACTGATGTTATTACTTTATCATGAAACAACTAAAGAATAAGAAGTTTAAGAAGAAAGAAATTGAAAAGATCGGTAATGGATATTACCTCTTCTTTGAAACACCTCTTTGAATCCTTCACTTAGGGAACTAGGATTGGTCTTTGAAGAAGACCATAACCTCTAGGATTATTCTAGGGAAGTGGAGAAGGAATTTTGGCAGGGGTTTTCCGAGCTTTAAGGCTCAATGTTGTGTGAGGAAGAGAGGGAGGAGGTGCCCTTTTATAAGGGAGGAGAGGGGCACCTTAGGAATATCTCAAAATATTATTTTATATTAAAGTCAAAATCGGTTTATAATGGTTCCAAAGGGTCTTATTTCTAAGGTAAAGTGGGTATCGGTCGAAATCCTATAATCCAATAGGATTTATACAAGTTTAGGGTATTATTTTAACCTTATCGATTAGATTTAACTCTAAGTTAAATAATTTAACTTTTACCATGTCTTTTTGTTTTCTTTCACTATATGGTTAATACACTTACTATAACATGCCAAACGAACCCCAAATTGTTTATTATTAAAATATATATCCTTATCTAAGTCATTTGACCGAACCTTAGATTTTTAGGAATAAAATTACAATTAATAATATAATATTTGATTTAAAAACTATTTTTTGTCAATTTTGACACTATTTGATATATGATTTTTGTGAAAGTCATAACAGAATTATATGTTAGAAAAAAGTTGATTAAATCAACACTAATATATCATAGTAACCTAGAAAATTAGTGGAATTCATAAAAAGTCTCAAATTACATTTATTGTGGTGTTTATAACATCAATTATGTCAATATTTCATTAATAAGATAATTACTTCATCATCATTGTGTCATAAATAAATTAAATTATTTAATGTCTAAAAATTACAAATAAAATACCATTATGTAGGAAATCCTTTTATCTTTCTAAGGAATATTTATAGTCGAATTTATCTTATGCATAACCCCATATTAGAAATGATTTACTTATTAAACTTTCATTTTACCTATTTTAAACCTTCTTTAAATAAATTAATAATAAATGTCATAATCTAACTCAAGTGGGCCTAAATGGTCATATTTTATTCATAAGGTTGTTTTTGGTCGAATTACACTTATCCAATAGAATTAGGACATGTGTTAGGGTAATAGTAATATCATATTTAACCTTAGTTACCCTATTTACTATTAACCGTGGTAAAAAAAAGTAAAAAGTTACTATTCACCGAAAAATTATTTTTATCTCATTGAACCACATTTTACTTACTGATATCAACCATGTCTGTCGGATTTTTGAAATTACATTCACAGAAGCGGTAAAATTACGTTTTATGCAAAATTCAGTTTTTAACTACCACTTAGTAGTTTCACTATTCATAAAAAATTGATGTTTTTCAGAACAATGCCAAAATTTCATCCTAAGCTATATTTCATATTCCGAATTCAAAAATGAAGTCTATTTTACCGAATTCATAACATAGAAGTTGCATTAATTAATTTTATAATTAAATCCCGCTGTTAAAACAAATAGCGTGTTTTTAAGAAACAATATCTATCAAAAGATTGACACTTGATTATGTCTGGTTTAAATGTGAAATTACATTCAATGACCAACATTGTATTAAATTGTAAAAATATATTCTAAATATACTTTAAAACCACTCAAATTAATAATTTATCACTATTAATTATTTCGATTAAAAAAGTTGTATTTAATTATAATTTAGTAATTTTCACTATTCATCAGAATATGAAAGTTATCCGAAAAGTACCAAAATTTCACCTTAGGCTAAATTCGATACTCCGAATCCATAAATGAATTCCATTTTGAAAAATAAAATTTACAAAATTTCAAAAAGTGGTTATTACTATTTACAACAGCTAGTTTTAATAATATCTTAATAGCATATCGTTGTTTAGCGAAACTTGGTGTTGCGTAAAACACACGCTATCGAGGAAGGTCGCGATTACGTGTAATGCAAGGCAAGTCAAGGATGTGTGTTGTGCAAGCTCCTTTTGGTGTAGCGTACAACACAAGACATAAATAAAATTAAAAGGAACATTTTTCATAAAATCTCGGGCTGTTACATTCTACCCCCCTTAAAATGAATTTCACCCTCGAAATTCGTTGGGGTTATAAATGGTTTACTATTTGAAAGTTTCTTTAATAGAAACCAACATCGTAAAAAAATACCAAAACCTGGCTTTAAAAACTAAAGTATGAAATGTAACGATTACCCAAATAAACTAATCACTGGGTTTCCACATAGGTGGAAATATGGATATGGAAGAGAAATCTAACCATCATGTTCTGATGGAGAGTGGTAGAGAACACGGCTATGGAAAAGCCAGTAATCACAAATCCATAGATTTGTGATGATATAAGGTACCATCTGATTCATCAGGTATAAGATCACTAGGACAACATTTTTGGTTTTCAAGATCATTTCCCTAAAGTTGAAAATTTTCATTAGAATAAATAATTACTTTATTTTGGTACAATCTCACTGTTGTTCGTGCCTAGAACAATTTCCACTTCATCTCTTAAATAAATGAAGTTGAATTTGTTATTTGTCAAGTGTTAGCAGATCATGTGATAGAATGACGGGTCATTCCATCTGTCTCAAACAAAAGGATAGCAAAAATTATATACATAAGTCGATCTATAGTGAGATTAATCATATATGGTTCCTAAAATGAACTTATACTTCATATATCATATTTCTTAATATAATAAAACTAGTTTCTACTAATCAGGGACTTCCTGTAGGCCAGTGGTAGGCGATAAAGGCCAGTCAAACTTCGGTTGTGGGTTCGATTCCCACATCCTTGTACGACGCGATGGGCTGTCGCCCGTCCTGCAGGTTGTCCTTTTTCTAAAACTACATTACTATAACATCCCATCAATAATATCGAAAATCTTCTATCCTTAAACAATAATAACTTATGTCCAACATAATCCATTTTAATCTTTAGGCTTATCCATAATACTGTAGTCCACTCTCATAATATAGTGAAAACGATTACCAGAGATTTAATACTGTCGTTGATCCCCATATATCATAAGATATGTCTTGTTGGTTACATTCTAAACATTCAAAGGCCTTAATCACGTATTCTAACCTTAGTGAAAACATGAATGCAGATAAAAGTTACCTCTTTCCACATACCAAAATCCAAAAATTCTATATACTCAAACCATGATATAACCTTCTCCTTATATCAGTCATGAGCTCATGAATACAATCAAATACCTCATTATCTTATTATTCCTTCATTATGCACATATCATCTATTTTCCAAAAAAAATATATGAATAACATTTCATGGTTACTAGTACCATTAATCATACACTTTAAAAACTTAGGAAAGACAATAGTGTAACAATCCTTAGATGTATCTTTATTCCATAGTACCATGAGATTACTTATACAACATTACACATGATAAACATGTAATCATTCCACTACCTTCTTAAACCATTGACCGAGCTTCAAAAATTCTTTCATCTCACATATCATTTGTAGTCTCTTCATCATCATCAACATAAATACTTCCCATATGACCATACTGATTCTCTTCATGAGACTTTCCCTTAGGGCATTGGTTTGCATAATTCCCGTACATTCCACATTTAAAACATTTAACCATTGTTGATGTCGTAGCAATACCATTATCCTCATCCATGTTGTTAACTGAACCTTTTCCTTTGCATTTACTTGCTTTGTGTCCTTCTTTTCCACACCCAAAGCATCTTCCAGTTCCTTTGAAACATTATCCTTGATGCCTCTTCCCACATGATTTACATAGGGGAAATTGAACTTTCTTTCCTCTATGATCATCATGAAACTCCATCTTTCTCTTATTAGCCGAGTCGGGAAACTTACCAAATTTTACTTTATTGATCATATTATGAGATTGCTGATTCGGCATAATAATGATGTTTGGACTTCCAAATCCCATTTCATTTGGTTTCTCATGAATAATATCATTCCATTGTCCATCATATCCTCCATTATTGTGAATCATCTTGTTTCCAGCCATTTTCTAAAACCCAAAAAGAATAGTGTGAGAGGCAAAAATCATGCTAGGGAAAACAACATAATAAAGGGAGAGTACCTTCAATATCTAACATCTTAGGTTTAATTCTATGATCGTTAGCGTAGTCCTAGTACTATAACCTATACGTATACTTAACCTTAGGGACATCCCAAGACATACCGTAGAAATATCTCTAGGGATCTCACTAACGTTTTCGCATCCTAGTTTCCAAAGGTTGACTAAACCTTTCCTCTGATACCAACTGTAGAGACCCGAAGCTTGACGTACATGGACATTACATTACATTTGCGGAATACTTAGTACATAACAAAAACACACACACAAGGATTGTAATAGTTTAGTGTCTTTGGAAACTCGGAACGTAATCTTCTAATCGTGGTGAAAGATCTTCAACATCTCCTATAAAGATGTTCCCCTTTTTTTTACCTAAAACCTTTCTTTATATCCTGGGGAAAATAAAACATGAAAGGGTGAGCTCAAATGCTCAGTAAGGGTAAAAAAAAGAAATATCAATCACATCATATACATAAGCACATAACTTTTGGAAAATCTTAACCTGCAAAAGAGATCATAATTTCATAACATGAGGTAAATCATGGCAGTGAAATGTAATCACAATAATCATAACTTAAAACATGAATCTTTGTGGCATTCACACATAATCATAGAGAATCATTTCTTTTTAGTCAAGACTCATTGCCAAGACTATCTTAGTGGACAAAGTCCCTTTCTGAATCGAGTAACCCTCGTTTCAGTCCTGTTTCACTGAACCAGTATAACCCACCGTTCCAGCCCTGTCTATCTCATGAGATATAAAATCTTTACCCAATGCATTGGAGGGAGATATAGGTCCCACCCATCTTATAATGAATCCTTTCTTATGTGTGCCACATAATCATAAATCATACATAATCGCATAACACATGTAACAAAAATGGGATTCTTGAAACATCATGACATCATAAAACAAATCATATAAGGTAAATGACTTTCATAAAAATAATTCCCTCACAACATAATCAAATAAATGTAATAATAGGGATAAAAACAGAACCCTTTATTTTCTTAGATGGAAAATAATTTTGATAAAACACTTGAACTCCATTCTTGAGGAAAATATCCTTTCTTCTTCAAAAACATTTTTCCTTTCTTAAAATGTCATACGACTTTTAACTAAAAGAAGTTGATTAAAAATAAACTTCAAAACTTGTAAAGGAAGTTTCTTGGAAATAATTTTTTAAAAAAATCCATTCATTCCGTATAAGTTAAAAAAAACATTCTTCTCGTACTTTTGTCGGAAAAGTCAAAAACACCTCGTATGAAAAACGTCAAAAGATTCCTTTCATATATTTTTTTTACTAAAAACTCACCGAAGGGTAAAATTGGATTTAAAAAATTGTATTTGGATGGAAATAATATTACATATTTAGGAAACATGGATGTGGATGATAAAATACACCCCAGTAATTACCAAAGTAAAAACAATCTCAGATAAAAGTGAGATTGTGATATTTCCCTTACCTTAGGTCTGATTTGCTTCGTAAGTGTCCGAACCTCCTGTATAATGATTTAAATAATGTCATTGACTTATTACAGAGTCATATTCATTGTTACGATATCATATATGGTTCACTTATGACTTTATATTACCCGTTCTTTTGTAAATTTCATGTTAAAGAGCGTTTTGGGTAAAATTGTTTCATTTGTCGTTCGTGTTTTGACTTGTAATTATTCATATGATTACTTAGATCATGATTACTTAATTACAGAATATAAAACATGATTTATATATACATATTAATAATATACATATATATAATGAATCAGTAAATGGAAAGAAATACACCGTTCATGGAGACGGTAGTCCGTACGTACGCATGAACGCTGTTTTCGTTTCCTTATTGAATTGAATGGAATTAAGTATATGACATACATATAAATATAAATAATTCCAGTATCATTATTATGTCATATATTTCATTATAACTTATTATATATACTTTATAATCATTCATGAATGGTTAATCATTGAGAATGAATCTCATCGTGTCGTGGAGACGGTAGTCCGTACGTACGCACGAGCGATGATATCGTTCCCATGGTCGTGGAATTGTGTTGAAGTGTATGTATACTATTTCAGTATCAATATAACTTTATAATAATCATATATAGTTACTCATTAAACCATTATACCCATCCAATTAAGGTGGTGGCGGAAAATAGATTACACCACGGCGTGGAGACGGTATTTCGTACGTACGCACGCGCGGTGATTTCATGGAGAAGTGGATGTAGATATAAGATAAGGTTGTAGAGTATACAACCTCTCCAAAATGGATGCATGGTTAATTGAAAAAATGGTCCTTATCTCATCCATAATAGATCTCATGGATTCCAAATAATTATCCAGTATTCTATTTTTAATATCAACCTCTTGAATCTTCAAAATAATCTTTGTTTGAATATGAAATATAACTAGATAAAAGATATTACTTATATCAAATTCAATAGGCTGAGTAACTAGAGGATCCTAGGATCTAAGAACTGCACCAAAATTAGAAATCAACCACTATCTGAAAGCTTCCAAATCATCAATGGTAAAAAAAATATGAAGGTATTGAAGGATTTGTAGGTAATGGTAATGAAATCCTCTCAGGATTATGCATGATATCCTTTTCATGATCTAATCTAATTTGTGGAACATTATAAGAAGATGCTTGTAGCTCACTCGCTTCATCAATATTCTCAACCAAATATCCCTTTGGATCTATTCCTACAGCAACTGAGATAGAAGGCCAACCAAGATCTAGTGTACTACTATGATCATCAATAATGGAATGATATCCATCTAAATCTTGATAAGAAATTCCAAGTAACCTATAACCTTGAGAAGGACCCCCTTGGTAGCATCCCCATCCTTAGTTGTGGCGAAAGGATCATCCATAGGAACTGACTTCTTTCTAAAAGAACATTGGAATTTCTCACCCTCAAAAAATTCCCTCAGCTCACCTATAATAGAGGTAGAATCATCATCTAGTTGAATATAACCTGTTCTCTCTAAAAACATATCTGAAGAAGAAATAACATGAGATGGATGATGTGATTGATCCCTCTCAACATCATCATCGTCATGACCATCAGATTCATGAGTTCCATCACTATTTTCATCCTCATCGTCAACTTCATAACCATATGAAACATCCACTACTTCTTTAGACATCTCAGAATAACTCTGAACATGATCTTCTCTAGAGACTTTGGTCTCCTATTCTTCTCCACTCAGGATACTTTATTTTGTATGAATAGAAACACGTGGGCTTGTGAATCCCCAAGATGTAATTGGGATTTTATCAATGTCATGATCACTTTCCTCTATAAAAAATTGTCACTTTCTCTTTAAATTCATTTACTTTCTATTTAACTTATTTATCATAATAAAATACAATCTCATCTGGTTCTAAGATAGGTTCATCAATATTCTTAGGTCTAGTAGGGTGTTCTATGAGATTAAAATCCACACAATGATTTTCATTATCTTCCACCAATTTCTTCATCCATGGACTCCAATTGACCTTAATTCTTTTACAAGTAATTTTATTAAATTATAAACCACCACATTTGACCTCTACTTCCTCTCCCATATCAACTAGACCCATGGATTCTAACAAAATTGAGATCATCTAAGGGTAAATCAGAGAGTTTTACCAAGAATATGACTTACTCATCTCCATCATATACAAAATAAGATATCTATAGAGATTAATTTTTCCCCTATTTCAGAGTTAATAAAATATAGATATATTAATATCTCATTGTGATAAAAACTCATTTCTTAGGACATAACATATTATGAATGAACTTGAACATGATTCTACACTCACCATCAAGTTTGGTAGTTATAGAACTTCTTACTAAACCATTCCCAATTAATTCCAGCAGTGCATTATCCAATAAAAAAATCTCACAATAACTCAGTATAAATCCTTGATAGTAATCATAAAATCCTTTATGAGGAAAATTTATGAAACAATCCCACTATATTAAATAAAATTTATCCTATTTTACATCTATCATACTTAAAATGATATATTTCTTCTCTCAAAAGTTGTACTCTGTATATTGGAAAAACTAGGGAACCAACATCACATGAAATGGTTGATTATTCCTTGATAACTAATCTATCCACACCTAATTTTTAATCACTTTGATTGCAAATAACTTTCTTGACAACATCCATTTCAAATATCGTTCTTTCTATAAAAATACCACATGGTTCACAAAGAGGGATTATGGCTCAGTTAAAAACAATATTTGAAATCACTTTAACATTAGAAACTAATTTACTTAATAAAATCCTTTATATAAACACAGGTTAATAAAAACTATCAAAGTATAAGTTTTATTTTTAAATTTACAAACAAATGTCATTTTAAATTTGAAATGTAGAAACAAAAACAAAAACAATGGAATAAACAAGGGGTTTAGTCTCAAGATGAGACTTAATCCCCTCTAATTTTATTTAACCTACATCCAATCATATTATTATTACAATAATCTAATATATAACCTAAATTTAGTTTCTAAAAATAATAGAAAATGGTATTTCCTCATTCAAGGCCTCTTCCATAGTTATTCATGGGAATAAATGAAATAAAGGCTATATAGGACCTCTTCAATAGTATTCAAGGGAATAAAAAATGATTTTAAGAGAATGTCAAGTATTGTCTAGTTTAAGAATAGGGATCAACATGTATAGATAAGAATTGTAGAATATCACACTAATTAAATTTAATGAATGAAACAAAGATAAAAAAATAGCTAAATATGGGAAAATATGGTGATTCTTAGACTGAATATCTTCAAATGATTGAGGTTTCTCATATTGAGTTGGTGTGCAGCTCTATCATGTTTCTCTGAAATTGCACACAAATAAAGTTTTTAGAGTTTAGTTTTCTGTATGTGGATACTCTGGGAAACTTTTACATAGATACCTTGATTCAGTGTATGATAGGTTCTCGATCTACTATAATTTCTACACCTTCACACTCACATGTATGTATCTATGCTCATGAATTCACCACACATATATCAATTGTCATGTAAGCTCTCAACTCTATTAAAATGAACATGAGGGATATCTTAAAAATATATATCTCTTCATATTAGAATTATCTATTAAAGAATAATAATAAATATAACCTTTATCCTTTTACTGATAAATAAATCATGAAACCTATGACATTATTTTCAATTCATTTTTGTAGTGGTTTATGAATAATCATTAACAAATCTGCACATGGTGGTCTTTTTTAAATCCCATAAACTAGTAGTTGGAAGAATTATATTTTAATGATACTCAAAATAGTAATGTTTTCATTCTATAAGTAGAAATTATCTGAGGGAAACATAAAAAAATTGTAGCATGGTCCAAGTGTAGCATAAGCCAGTGGTAGCACATGTCTAGCAATAGCATAGGTCTGGTGGTAGAACATCTACTGGTAGCACATTTGATGGTAGCATACTTTTGATGGTAGAAGACGTTTGGTGGTATTATTGTTGGTAGTAGTATATCTAGTAGTAGTAGAACTCCATTAGTGGTAGAGCATTTATGGTGTCTATATCTAGCTGTAGCACATCTCATAGTAGCAGAATTCACTAGTATAAAAAGTCGCCTATAGGAGAACCATTAGTAAATCATTGTGAACTAATGGTGGATCATCATAACTAATGGTAGATCATTTATACATTTCCTATTTTCATTAAAAGTATATACTATCATAAAATATTATTCTCATTATATACATAATAATCATGATTTTTGAGCATTAAAATAAGGAGGTTCCAACACCTATGTGTCTCATAATATCCTAAAAAAATCATTTTATAATAACCCATGAAATAAAATGAGAATAATAAAAATTTAGTCATATCATAACATGTGTAAAAGATACATGCCTCATAATCAGTTCATCATTTCATAATATCATTACCCATGGAAAAAGAAGCTAGTTTCATATGAATTTTAACATTGTACAAACTGTTGAAGAGAAAAGGTTTCATAAACATCATTTTATCATAAACATAAATCATTTAGATAAATAATAAAAATGGTAAACTTGGATAATATCCCCAAAAAATCATAAATTACATCAAATGATCTGATCTTAATTAGAGAATTATTTTTAATGAAAAATCACTTGGAACATTTCTTGAGGGAGATAAATTTTATTTGAAAATAACCTTTTTAAAACTATATATTCATAAAATAATTTTTTAAATAATTTTCTTTTTAAATAAACATGAAAACATATAAAATAATAATTAAATATAATTTAACACGTTTCTTAACAAAATAACATTACTTTGAAAATAATATTTTGAAACTAAACACTCATAAAACATGTTTAAAATACTTTTATTTGAAAATAAAGTTTAAAAAAACTAAAGGAATCTTCAATGAAAATAATTTCTATGATGGTGGAAAATTCTATTAGAGTCGAACATGTTAAAAAAATATATTTCTTTCGCCTTTTTGGTATAATCCAAATGGGAACTGTTTGTAAAAAAACAGGAAGATTCCTTTCAAAAAACTGTTAAAAGGTAAATAAAATGGGGGAAATGGCATCAATAATTCATTTTGATAATGTTAAAAAAAATTAAAACTCTTTTAGAAAACATGTTTTTGGATGAAAAATGACTTTTTAACCAATGAGATAAATAATGATGATTTTTATAAATATAATTCTTTCAAAATATAGAGTAGGTAATGAGAGGAGAATGGAGGGAAATATGTTTTCTCTATAAATAACCATAGGAGTATAAAATAAATGATTTTATTAAGAGTTATATCATATGAATTCATTATTTTAATACTAATCCGGGGTATTCTTAGAAAAAGATGAGATTGTATCATAAAACCTTTACCACTTTGATAACATTGACTCGTAAGCCCCATGAAATAATAACATTAAGTGAAACTTATAATATCACGAAAATAAGGATATTCATGATATAATATGTCAAATGGGGTAGTATATATACAATATATAAAATAAATGAGTGGAAGGTTTTCATATGCCTCCTAGAAATAAAAGAGAGACTAGAAATCCCTTAGCTTAATTCTCGATTTCTTTCATACACATTCAATCCTCTAGTATAGTAAATATAATTTTACTATATATTTATTATAGAACCATAAAAATCTATTTTATATATATTATTTACTTATGAACATTTATTTTCTTTTTAATACCAATTCTTTGTTAAAATCATGTTTTGGGTCATAACTATTTCGTTGTTCATATATGTTATGATTTTTTATGTTAGGCCCTCTTACTTTGATCATGGTTAAAAAATATTAAGAATAATAAACATAGAATAATTATCATATGTAAACATAAATTATTCTTTTATGACCTATCCTAAAATATGTAATTGATAAATTATGTACATTATGATCGTAGATATGGTAGGTCATGTGTAAAATGAGTAATGTTTCAATATTTAATATTCATTATGTCAAGGTGGTAAGTAATATTTATTAATTACATAAAGATCAGTATATCATAAATAACATATTATAACATTAAGTATACTTATACATATTATCCATATGGTTTTTGGATTTGGTTCCCTAGAACCAACTTCTATGTACTTTATGATGTAATGTATTCATAGCATTGAATAATAATAAACTCCTTATCTCATAATGATTGTTCTTATATGTAACATTATAGCGACCCAGAATTTTCTTACATTACTATTACATAATTACAAAGATAAACAACATAATAGTATTACACATGGAGGATACAGAGGTTTAGTGTCTTGGGAAAACTAGGACCATGCATAACAAATACAACATCAACCATAACCATTTATTTAACTTCTTCTTCACTAGCTTCTTAGTGGAACTTGTCCTCTCCTTAGTACATGTAGCCACATGAGGATATACATCAAAAGGGGTGAGCTAGAAGCCCAGTAAGAGGATAGATAAGAACAATATATCATGGGGTGAGCATAATCATGACATTGGCAAAGAATCATGAACATGAGAGGAGCATAAATAATAGAATTGAAATGTGGAAATGCATAAAAAATGAAAAATCATGTCTTGGTGGTTAACTACCACACATACTTGTGAAAAAATCTAGCATCATGTTCACACATCATTTCACATTTACTCATGAGATTCATCACTTTACCCAAAGCATTGGAGAGCTGTATAATTCCGGGCGCACCCATCACATTTCAACATTCATATTGCGCTATATAATTGCAGGCGCACTCGTCACATCATAACATTATCATTATCATGATTTCCACATAGAACACATATAAAACATGTACATAAATAACCCATGGAAAGGAATGGGTTTCATCTCATAATAACACATTCATAATCTTTGGGTTCCCAAAAGAAAGAGGGAACAACATACTTGATACAAGAACCATCAACCTTGAATGAGAGGTAAAAGGTGAGATCTTGAAAGAAGAGTTCTTTTGTAAAACATTTTGATAGACATAAAAACCAGTGACAAACATGTATATCCCAAAAAAGTAAAGTAAATGATGAACAAATGATCTTTTAGGAGTAACCATATCAAAATGGAGTGAATGAGGGAGAACCCGAAGGAAGAAAATTGGGTTTGAGATTTCCCCTTACCTTGTACTCGAATGCCTCCGTATCTTTAATGTCTTGTATAATGACATTATATTCATTAATTAGAAATTCCAGAACCTTTTATACATTAATAGGGTTCATTCTGGTTTCACTATTTCATATTATGTTCCTTTGGATGACTTATAGAGTTTAAAAACATTGTTCAGGGATGTTCGTTTTATGGTTTTCTTGAGCGGTCCACTTGTATTCTTAATTTGATGTTTGGGTAGATCATGGGTAAACATCCAGAACGGATATTACATGTTATTAATGATATTACAGAAGCGTTAATGATTTTATAATGAGTTATATTAGATCCAAGTGGACGAATCATTAGATAAAAATTTAATGATGGTTATTTGGGTTAATTTGAGCGGTTTTTGGATCACAACGATCTTGTTTTAACATTTAACTTAGTAATAAGGCCATAGGTTATTTCAAGAACATAAAATAGAACATAATACATATAAAATATTCTGGTTCAACCATAAAATGGTTTCATGACCAGATTGAAGGTAGAAATGGAAGAAGAGGGCATGTTGTTTTTGAAGGTGATAAATTTAACACCTCATGAACAACGTTCTCTTTAATAAAATAAATGGAAGAGGGAAAGGGTGTGGGGTGATATAATATACCATTAGAATCATAAGATTACAGTATATGTATAATAATGTAGTTAAAAAACAATTTTGATGAAGATATGTATGGAGAGATCAAAAAAGGAACTTGAACATGAAAGGAAAATAAAGGAGAAGAGGGACAGAATTTACCTTTAGAATCCTCCTCTTAAGAACCACATTAAGGGCCTATGCTTGGTCTTTTGATGAGACCAGGAGCTCTTGGACATGGGGAAGGGGCTAGGAGAGATGATTGGGTAGATATTAGACAATGATTGAAGCTTGAGAGGTGTGCTTTGGCAAGAGGAGGGGGAGGGCTTATTTATACATGAGGAGGGAGGTGTTTTTGGTATAAAATATTAAATAAAATAATATATCATAAGTTAGAATTGTAATAGTAGTTTTTTGAAATCCTAAATCATATATAAATATAATATAATTAGTTTTATGCTTTAAATTTTTTTTATAATTCGAATTCATTAATTTATTAAAAGGAAAGAGAAAGAAAGAGAAAAAGACACTTTAAGAAATCACCTTTTGACTTTAGGCTTTGGAAAGTTCTTTTCGGTTTGAGAATTGGATTTATTGTATTTCAAGGAATAATTTATGAAATTTAATAGGTTTTGGCCGAAACTAAAGTTCTAGAATGTTTATTTCATCATTACATCATTAATGATGCAATTTAGTGTACACCAATTATGCGAAAAACTGTATTTGTTTATTATTCACCCGAAAATTGATGTATTTCAGAATAAACCCAAAAATTTACCCCTACCATTTTTTAATGTGTAGAATCCAAAAATTATTTCCATTTTTCAAAAATAATTTTCTAAATATTATTAATTTAATATTTAATTAAAATCATAATTTACTTAAAAAACAGTTTTTAAAATTAAAACTGCTTTTGCAGTTCTTTCAAAAATTACATAGGGTCTTATAAAATTATCTACAAAATATTAGACATTGATTCAATAATTTATGAATATATTTCAGGAAAATAAATATTCATTTAAATTAATTAATTAATTAATTAATTATAATTAATTATTTATGACTTATAAAACACAAAAAACGTTTACTATGGTCAAATTATCACTTTCTATGATGTCTAAATTTTATTTTATTATTCATAGGTAATGTTACTCTTATTTACTATTCATAAGGGTCATATTACTATTCATAAGGTTAGGTTACTATTCACCAAAAATTGTTTTTGTTTCATTAGACTCCAAAAACTATCTTGAGCACAACCGTGTGTGTCGGATTTTTAAAATTCCAAATATAGGGGTGACAAAATTATGTTTAAAGGTCACTTATTATTTTGTTTTTTTATGACATAGATATAAGAAGAGAATTTTCCATTGAAATAATTTGGGTCATTGCATTCTTCCCCCCTTAAAAAATTTCTCCCCTGAAATTTCACTTTACACAAACAGGTGAGGGTACTTCTCCTTCATTGCCTCTTCTGGTTCCCAAGTTGCTTCCTCAAACTTATGGTTCCTCCACAGTACTTTGACAAGGCGGGTTGTCTTGTTTCATATAACCTTATCACTTCGGTCCAATATTTTTACCGGCTACTCCTCATAGGAGAGATCATATTCCAGCTGTACCACCTCTGAGTTTAGTACATGTGAGGGGTCTAGTATGTACTTCCTCAGTAGTGATACATGAAACACATCATAAACTTGAGCCATATTCGGTGTAAGTGCCAGACGATAGGTCACGACTCCTATATGATCAAGGATCTCAAAGGGGCCAATGTACCTTGGGCTTAGCTTCCCTTTCTTCCCAAATCTCATGACTCTCTTCCATGGAGATATTCGAAGGAAGAATTTATCTCCAATGTCGAACTCCAAGTCTCTTCAACGGTTTTCAGCATAGCTCTTTTGCCGACTTTGAGCAGCTTTGATGTGTTTCTGGATGACTTGAACCTTCTCTGTCATCTCTTGAACAAGATCAGGACCAAGTATCTTTCGTTCTCCAACTTCATCCCAACAGGTTGGAGTTCTCCATCGCTTCCCATAAAGAGCTTCATACGGAGCCATCTGAATACTCGAGTGGAAGCTATTGTTGTATGATAATTCAACCAATAGGAGATGCAGATACCAACCACCTTTGAATTCAAGAGAGCAGGCTCTTAGTATATCTTCAAGTGTCTGAATAGTCCTTTCAGATTGGCCATCAGTTTTGGGGTGATAAACTGTGCTGAAATTTAATTCAGTACTCAAAGCATGTTGAAGGCTCCTCCATAATTTAAATGTGAACCTTGGATCACGGTCTGAGACAATCAAGAGTGGAACACCGTGATAACTCACTACTTCCTTCACATATATCCTTGCAAGCTGTTCAAGTAAGAGGTCTTCCCGAATAGAAATAAAATGGGCAGTCTTGGTGAGTCGATCAACCACAGCCCATATCGCATTATTTCCCTTTGACGTCTTCGAGAGACCCGTGACAAAGTCCATAGTAACATTTTCCCATTTCCACAAGGGTATAGGCAATGGCTGCATCATACCTTTGGACTTTTGCCGCTCAACTTTAACTTGCTGACATACCAAGGAAATTGATATATATTCCGCAGTCTCCTTCTTCATGTTATCCCACCAGAAATGTTCTCGGAGATCACGATACATCTTGGTACTTCCATGGATGAATAGAGAAAGTTGAGATATGTGCATTATCCAATAGATCCTTCTTTATTCCAGGTGATGATGGCACACAAAGCCGCGTTCCAAACCGAATCACACCATCATCGTCGATATGGAACTCTTGCAGCTTCCCTTCCTTTACTGCATTCACCCTCTTTTGTATCTCCACATCATCCCTTTGTGCTTCCTTAATCGTTTTTTGGATGGATGGTTGCGCAATCATTTGGGAAAGGTAGGATGTATCCCCTGCCCTTACGATTCCCAAATCCATACTTTGCATATCCAAGAAGATAGGGTCTTTCTCAATCCTCAAAATGGATAGAGTAGCAGGTTCTTTCCTACATAGAGCATCAGCTACCTTGTTCTCCTTTCCAGGATGATAGTGAATAGAGAAATCGTAATCCTTGATTAGCTCTAACCATATCCATTGACGCATTTTGAGCTCCTTTTGTGTGAATATATACTTTAGCCTCTTGTGGTCGGTGTATATGTCACACTTCTCACCATAAGGTAGTGCCGCCAGATTTTCAAGGCAAAAATCATGGATGCCAGCTCTAGATCATGCATCGGGTAGTTCTGCTCATGGATCATCAACTGTCGTGAGGCGTATGCTATAACATTATCATTTTTCATGAGTACACAACCCAAGCCTTTCTTTTAAGCATCACTGTATATCACAAAACTTTCTCCACTTTTTGGTAGTGTGAGTATAGGTGCAGTGATCAGCCTTCTCTTTAGCTCCATGAAGCTTCCCTCACATTCATCCGTCCAGACATACTTTACCCCTTTCCTTGTTAACTTAGTTAGCGGGCTTGACAATCGTGAGAAGTTTCTCACAAAACGTTGATAGTGCCCAGCTAATCCAAGAAAACTACGGATTTCTGTGACACTAGAGGGCCTGGGCCATTCTTTAATCACCTTTGTCTTTGAAGGGTCCACAGAAATTCCCTCGCTTGTGATCACATGTCCCAAGAATGTGACTTGATTCATCCAAAAGTCACACTTGCTGAACGTGGCGTACAACTTCTCCTTTCTCAATGTCACCAACACAAGTCTTAGATGTTCTTCATGTTCCTCCTTGATCTTGGAGTAGATGAGAATATCATCGATAAACACTACCAAAAATTTGTCGAGGTAATGTATAAAGACTCTATTCATCAAATCCATGAAGATTGCAGGGGCATTAGTAAGTCCGAAGGGCATCACCAAAAACTCATAGTGCCCATACCTTGTACGGAAGGCAGTCTTCTGAATATCTTCCTTCTTCACCATTACTTGATGATATCCAGAACAAAGACCCACCTTTGAGAAGTATTGAGCTCCTATTAACTGATCGAACAAGTCATCAATCTTTGGGAGAGGATACTTGTTCTTTATGGTGATCTTGTTGAGTTCCTGATAATCGATACACAGCCGCATGGTTCCACCCTTCTTCTTTACAAAGAGCACCGGTGCACCCCAAGGTGATTCACTAGGGCATATGAACCCTTTGTCCATATGCTCTTGCAGCTGCTTCTTTAACACCTCCAGTTCGATAGGAGCCATCCTATAGGGGCCCTTCAAGATAGGAGTAGCTCCATGTATGAGTTCAATTGAGAACTCTACCTCATGATCTGGGGGAATTTCGGGTAACTCTTCGGGAAATACATCACTATATTCCCTCACAATGGGCATTTCCTCAAGGTTGGCACTTTCCTTCGACTCAACCATTTGGGAGAGGTATGATTCTTCATAGAGAATCAACACCCACACCATTGAAGGATTTTTAAAAGGATATTCATGATCTTCCTTGCATTTGTATAAGAGCATGAGATGGTTCGGAATATGAAAATATATTTCCTTTTCCTAACAGTTGATATGTTCTCTATATAACGAGAGCCAATCCATTCCCATTATAGTGTCGAATTCCACCAAGGGAAGTATTATGAGATTTTCCGGAAGAATATTCCCACATACGTCAACAGGAGAAGAGTCAAAGACTTGTGTTGCAATGATTTCACCACTTGGTGTTTTTACAGATATCTCTACTTCAAGGTTTTGGGGCTTCGATTCTATAGTTCTAGCAAACTTGCAAGATATAAAGGAATGCGTAGAACTAGAATCAAACAATAATTTTTCCATTCTTGAGTGAATAGGATGTGTACCTTGTACAACTTCATTATCATGATCCACCTCCATAGTAGTGATGGCATAAGCCTTCCCCTGTTCCTTTGGCTTTGGTGGTTACTGGCGCTGATTACCCTCGAGAGCTTGAGGTTTAGTGCACTAGTTTGAATAGTTCCCTAGCTCCCTATAGTTGTAGCATTGAACCATGAGTGGTTCTCTCCTTTCATCGGCTACATTATCCTTCCTTTTCATGTCTTTTTGACACTCGTGATCTTGGTGTCCTTCCTTCCCACACTTAAAGAATTTCGCCATACCTTTGAGGCAGTTCCCATGGTGCAACTTCCCACATTTTTTGCATGTGGGTCGTTGTGTTTTCTTCCCACCTTTTTCATTAGATCCACCAGCTTGAAACTCCATCTATCTTTTCTTATCACCATAGGCATGGGACCATTTTCCAAACTCCATATCCACTTTGAGAGCACACCGAACAACATCTTCATAACTCCCAATGTCTCGAATTGCAAGAGCCTTTCGAAGATGTGGTTTTAATCCACTAAAGAATCTATCAATTTTGCTATCATTGTTGATAACAAAACCCAAAGCATACCTTGCGAGCCTTGTGAAATTTTCTTCATAGTTTGTGACAGATTCTCCTTCTTTTTGCTTGAGCTCTATGAATTCTTTCTCCATCTTCGTGCGAAGAGTTCGTGGGAAGTACTTATTAAGAGAAATTATCTTAAAGTCTTCCCATTCCATCTCTTCAATTTCATCCCTTGTCTTGGTGTTCTTAATCAAATCCCACCATTGATTAGCTTCTCCATCTAGATGATAAACGTCTAGAGTCACCTTCTACGTCTCGAAACAGTGAAGAACCGAAAATATCTTCTCCATGGAGTTGACCCACTGTTCCGCAACTAGTGGATCAGAAGATCCACAAAACGTCGGTGGTCATTGTCGCATAAAACATTCGATAGCTAGTTGCTCCATCTTTGGTGAAGGAGGACGTTCCCCAGTATTATGGTTATTATTCATAACCCAGGATAATTGGGTAAGCATCACCTTGAAGTTTTGAACTCCACATCACAAATCATTGGGGATGTTGTTCGGGCAATCGTTGCATTGGCCCTCGCAAGAGTTGTTGGCCTGATTTCTCCTGGTTCCCACCATTTTCTAAATTAGAAAAGGTTAAAACAAAAACTAAGTAAACAAGTCATGAATAACTTATTCATTTAAACAATTATACTAAAAACATAACATATGGGATCCCTAGATAAATATCTTTGTGTGCATATTTGTACATAGTCTCATGCTAGAGGTTCTCTTTAGGGTTCACTAATCCTAATTCCCAAATTAACTAAACCTTTCCTCTGATACCAACTATAGCGACCTGGCCTTTTCTTAAATTACTATTACATCATTACAAAGATAAACAACATAATAGTATTACACATGGAGGATCCATAGGTTTAGTGTCTGGGGAAAACTAGGACCATGCATGACAAATACAACATCAACCATAAACATTTATTTAACTTCTTCTTCACTAGCTTCTTAGTGGAACTTGTCCTCTCCTTAATACATGTAGCCACCTGAGGATTTACATCAAAAGTGGTGAGCTAGAATCCCAGTAAGAGGATAGATAAGAACAATATATGATGGGTTGAGCATAATCATGACATAGGCAAAGAATCATGAACATGAGAGGAGCATAAATAATAGACTTGAAATGTGGGAATGCATAAAAAATGAAACATCATATCTTAGTGGTTAACTACTACACATACTTGTGAAAAAAGCAAGCATCATGTTCACACATCATTTCACATTTACTCATGAGATTCATCACTTTTCCCAATGCATTGGAGCGCTGTATAATTCTGGGCGCACCCGTCACATTTAAACATTCATATTGCGCTATATAATTCCGGGCACACCCGTCACATCATAACATTATCATTATCATGATTTCCACATAGAACACATATAAAACATGTACATAAATAACCCATGGAAAGGAATGGGTTTAATCTCATAATAACACATTCATAATATTTGGGTTCCCCAAAGAAAGAAGGAACAACATACTTGATACAAGAACCACCAACCTTGAATGAGAGGTAAAAGGTGAGATCTTGAAAGAAGAGTTCTTTTGGAAAATATTTTGATGGACATAAAAACCAGTGACAAACATGTATATCCCAAAAAAGTAAAGGAAATGATGAGAAAATGATCTTTGAGGAGTAACCATATCAAAATGGAGTGAAAGAGGGAGAACCCGAAGGAAGAAAATTGGGTTCGATATTTCCCCTTACCTTGTACTCGAATGACTCCTTCTCTTTAATGTCCTGTATAATGACATTATATTAATTAATTAGAAATTCCAGAACATTTTATACATTAATAGGGTTCATTCTGGTTTCACTATTTCATATTATGTTCCTTTGGATGAATTATAGAGTTTAAAAACATTGTTCGGGGATGTTCGTTTTTATGGTTTTCTTGAGCGGTCTACTTGTATTCTTAATTTGATGTTTGGGTAGATCATGGGTAAACATACAGAACTTATATTACATGTTATTAATGATATTACAGAAGCTTGAATGATTTTATAATGATTTATATTAGATCCAAGTGGATGAATCATTAGATAAAAATTTAATGATGGTTATTTGGGTTAATTTGAGCCGTTTTTTGGATCACAACGATCTTGTTTTAACATTTAACTTAGTAATAAGTCCATAGTTTATTTCAAGAACTTAAAATAGAACATAATACATATAAAATATTCTGGTTCAATCATAAAAATGGTTCCATGACCAGATTGAAGGTAGAAATGGAAGAAGAGAGCATGTTGTTTTTGAAGGTGATAAATTTAACACCTCATGAACATCGTTCTCTTTAATAAAATAAATGGAAGAGGGAACGGTGTGGGGTGATATAATATACCATTAGAATCATAAAATTACAGAATATTTATAATACTAGAGTTAAAAAACAATTCTGATGAAGATAGGTAGGGAGAGATCAAGAAAGGAACTTGAACTAGAAAGGAAAATAAAGGAGAAGACGGAGAGAATTTACCTTTAGAATCCTCCTCTTAAGAATCTCCTTAAGGGCCTATGCTTGGTCTTTTAATGAGACCAGGAGCTCTTGGACGTGGGGAAGGGGCTAGGAGAGATATTTGGGCAGAGATTAGACAATTATTGATGCTTGAGAGGTGTTCTTTGGCAAGAGGAGGGGGAGGGCTTATTTATACATGAGGAGGGAGGTGTTTTTGGTATAAAATATTAAATAAAATAATATATCATAAGTTAGACTTGGAATAGTAGTTTTTTGACATCCTAAATCATATATAGATATAATATAATTCTTTATATGCTTTAAATCTTCTTTATAATTTGAATTCATTAAATTATTAAAAGGAAAGAGAAATAAAGAGAAAAAGACACTTTAAGAAATCACCTTTTGACTTTAGGCTTTGGAAAGTTATTTTTAGGTTTGAGAATTGGATTTATTGTATTTAAAGGAATAATTTAAGAAATTTAATAGGTTTTGGACAAAACTAAAGTTCTAGAATGTTTATTTCATCATTACATCATTAATGATGCAATTTAGTGTACACTAATTATGCGAAAAACTGTATTTTTTTACTATTCACCCGAAAATTGATGTATTTCAGAATAAACCCAAAAATTTACCCCTACCATTTTTCAATGTGTAGAATCCAAAAATGATGTCCATTTTTCAAAAATAATTTTCTAAATATTATTAATTTAAAATTTAATTAAAATTATAATTTACTTCAAAAACAGTTTTTAAAATTAAAACTGATTTTGCAGTTCTTTCAAAATTTATGTAGGGTCTTATAAAATTATATAAAAACTATTATACATTGATTCAATAATTTGTGAATATATTTTAGGAAAATAAATATTCATTTAAATTATTGAATTAATTATAATTAATTATTTATGTCTTATAAAATACCAAAAATGTTTGCTAAGGTCAAATTATCACCTTCTATGATGTCTAAATTTTATTTTATTATTCATAGGTAATGTTACTCTTATTTACTATTCATAAGGGTCATATTACTATTCATAAGGGTAGTTTACTATTCATAAGGGTAGGTTACTATTCACCAAAAATTGTTTTTGTTTCATTAGACTCCAAAAACTATCTTGAGCACAACCGTGTATGTCGGATTTATAAAATTCCAAACATAGGGGTGACAAAATTATGATTAAAGGTCACTTATTATTTTGTGTTTTTATGACATAGATATAAGAAGAGAATTTCCATTGAAATACTTTGGGTCTTTACAAACATAGTATGTGATATTATCCTAACAGTATTTGTCACACTGAAAGGTTATAGTATTTACCTAATATGATGAGAACCCTGAAGATACATGACAGTATTTTTAAATATATGTTCTATAACTAGATGATATCATTTTAGGGACACAAATGATATAATATATCATGGTTGGAGACTCGTAGGACATTGAGACACCTTCTCATGTTGTACACCCATGGTAATATCTAGTGTAGGTTATTATGATAATGAGATCCACTAGTATGAAATCCACATTTATATGTATTATTGGATGTTCCTATCTATGAATGTGTGTATTGATTTTTAGACTTTAAGATTATTATTAATTGGTATTATGATTCATGTACTTTGATAAATTTATGAAAACAGTGTTGAAATAAGTTTAGGGTGAGTTAGGATACCTTGAGTGTGTCATGAGTAATATTACATTAATGAATAATGTGAGAAAGGATATGTCCCTTCTATTATTTAAATGATTTTAATATTTTAGTCCCTTTGATAGAAATGATATAGCCTAAATAAATCCATTTCCAAGGTGTTATATAGGCATGTTTGGTTTCTAGAAATTCAAAGAAAGAGATATCGAGCATATAGGTTGATGGAGCCTTCATGGAACCTGCTTGATTATAGATATTGTGATAAAGGTATTATATTACATAGTAAGCATAATTTTGAGGTATTATGTAATTATAAAATTAAATTATTTATTTATGGGTTCCATGGTATGTTTCTATATTCTAACCTTGGAATTTAGGATGTTTCTCCTAATGCCTCTAAGAAATAGGCATAGTGAGTCAAACACTAAGTGTATCTAGAATCATAGTTAAATTGAATATTATTATTTATTATTTAACTATATGAATAAATATTATTCCCACATAAGTTTTAATAGTTATTCATTATTTATTTATCACATATATTTTGTCACAAATTATTAGAGAAAATATTACATTATCAGAATATTTAAAAAACCATTTTCTATTTAGTGTATATAACATTTATTTATTTATTGGTAAATAATGTAATGATATTTATTAAAAAATAAATATAATTTATTCAAGTCCTAAAAAATATTGCGGAGGAGTGGTAGACCATTTTTAATTGTCCGGTGATAAATAATATATATTGAATGTTATTTTAATAAATAATATATAGTTTTAATTTTCTAGTTAAGCGCATGTTGATAAATATTATTATTATTATTATTATTATTATTATTATTAACATGGGGTTCTATAGGGATTAAATAAATATTAACGGTCACCTGTGAGAATATTTTTTTCTAAACCCTAGCGGTATATAATCCCAATTATATTATTTTTTCAATTGATTCAATTCATATTTGTTCTTTTCTGTGCACAATGAATTTGTAGAATCCTCTTGAATCCCTTGAGATCTCCCTTCTCCAATAATTCTCCCAAGAATAGAGAGAAGTCTTCCTATACCTTCGACTCTCGGGTCTAGAGTGATCAAGTAGAATCCTTTAGAAGCAATTGTCATGGAGATCAATGGTGAATGATGCAAGTGATAGGATCTATTATACTAGAACCCAAAGATTTGTACATCAATGTTTGTATATTTTTTGAAGACATATCGATCACTGCTAAAGGGAATCGTCTCATGATTCCTAAAACACAATTTTTGTACAATATAGATCTCTTTATTGATCCATGATCGATGAAAGAATTCACACAAGGTAATTATTTATTTGATTAAATTAATTATAAATAATATGTGATGATAATGTTATATGGTTCTGGTGTTTTATCCATTTTCTATTTTCTTTGAATCAATTCCATTGATCCCAACATTTATCACTGTGTAAATTTTCAATTTATCATTGATGATGTAAAAAATCAAATTTGGTACGACCCATCACTTATTTAAATTTTCCCAGAACCTACAAGTGGTATCAAATAGATAAAATTATTATTTAAAATTATTTAAGGATTGTTTACTGACTTTTTCATTTTTTTATTTTGTTTTCAATTCATGTTTAATCATTATTTAATCTGAATTTTGAGATATTATTCTTCCTCTATTTTTTCTCATCAATATAATAAAATTGATTAATTTTATGAAAAAATAAAATGTAAGATCATATCCAGAGGTGAAGAGGAATGGGGTTATATAACACAAGAGTACACAACATGTAACTCAGACGGAAATACCATTTACTAGTGTTTAATGCATCAAGAATTAATTACGAATTAATTCAAGGCATGTGTATTTATTACACGAGTGAATTTAATCGTACAACATGTTTTGACCAAGCCATCCTAGCAAATTTTCAGCCTAAGTACATGTCTTATATCCCACATACACTACATGTAGTCCTTTAATCACATATGGGCAGTGTATATTCTTGCATGGACTACATTATTGGTGAACATGTAACCCAGAGACCACAATCTATATAGCCCATTTACATTCTGTGTACCCTAATTTGTTTGTGGCATGGTTTACGTGCCGAGTCCCTAGGCATGTGCCTTGGATAGATAGTGAGAAATTTACATGTCATATATCTAGATTTTACACACCATGTACTTATTAAAAATTTCATATAATTAATGTTAATTTATTATACAATTTAATCCTTATCAGCATGTGCTTGTGTGTGGTCATTAAATTGATAGGACACACCATTTGATGGGTCTTAATATATATAAATATTTATTTAATTTTAGTGTAATGTTAAGAGTTTGATATCATGTGTGTGTCATATAAAATTTATAAATCTATGCACACTGAAGAATAACACGTCATAGAAAATCATGAAATCTGTGTAATCATTAATTTGATAGTACCCATTATTAAATTATGTGATAATTTGTGTATAAAATATGTCGCAATAGTAAACTGTATATTAGTATAATACATTTTTGGGTAGATTCATATGGGTATTCATCGTATTTACTCCAAGGTGTATTTATGTACATAATTAATTTTAAATAAATTTATTTAATTTGTTTAAAATTATTATGGATGGAAATTTCAAGAAAATTTGAATTATAATTAAGATAAAAGATTTGATTAATTAAAGAAGTTGATTAATTGATTCGAGAACAATTTATCTTAAATAAAATTGATTTTAATAATAATTTTATTAAATATTTAATTCATTTCATACTATTGGATTATCATGATATTATACCAAGACCTTTTTATGTTATTGGTTACATTTAATCTATTCTTAAATTAAATTATTGTCATGAATTTCATCTATCATCTCATTATGTAAGGGAATGCATCCCCATGGTTTCTTTTATGTAAACCACTTCCCCTCAACTACTTGTGAGTAAAATAATATGTTATGAATGGAGCTTATCAGCTAGTGGAGGTGGTTAAAGTATTTAGTTGAGGAAAACCCAATCTAAGAGAGATACATAGGTCGATAGGTTGAAAGTTGCAAGGTGACCCTTAATTAGATCAAGGTTCCCTTCCCCTTGTTGATGGTTAGTTTATCATCCACTAGTTAAACTGACCATAAGTAAAATATCATGATCATACCACTTTATTATTTTATTTTTATTAAGTTACATGGTTATTTAATTGTGGGTTTTTTTGTTTTTATCACATGAATTAATGAATTAAAAAGTAATCAAGATTGTACAAAAATAAATTATCTTCTCAATTAATATTATCTAAGACATGGTCAATCACTTAAATAAATCCAATTATTATTAACAATCATATAATAAAGATAATAATTTTAAATTTATACAAAAAGGATAAAATCTATCAATAATATATATTAAGTCTGTATAGCCTTCCACTACTTCAGTTAAAATTGAACCATAGTTGAAAGTTCTTGACTAGAAAAATTTGGGGTGCTTTCAATTATCAAGGAATTATAACATGAATTTTTGGGATAAATTAATATAGGTCGCATCAAGGGTTAAATTTCCAAGCAGGACATCATGTAACTGAGAGGAAAGGGTTGAGGAAATCTAATTTATGGATTTTAAGATTACGGATTTCAATCAAAAGATCAATGAAATGCGAGTTAATGAAGTTATAATTTGTAACTCCTTCCTAAAACAATCAATGTTTCTTAAAAATCCCAAGTAGGTGTAATGATATGGGGAATATGGATCCTTTCTATTTGAGTGTCCAAGAAATAGGATATTCTAAATCTAATGGTTAGGGATGTTGGTTTTGAATAAAATAGTGGGAGATTAATAAATATAATATTTATTTAGTTGTCTAAATTTTATTAGATAAAGTAATAAAATTATAAACATCTTATTTGTAGAAATAGAAATAAAATGACTTCAAACATATTGTTTTGATCCATACCTAGAATGATAACCTTCTCACCATCACAATTTTGCCAATGTGGAAAATGTACTTGTGGGTTATCCATTTTATTGAAAGAAAACTGTATGTGTGGGAAGAACATATTCCAAATTAACCTGGTAAATGAGGAGAGTGATTAAGAATTAACTCTGTATGAGAAAATTTTGAACGATTCCATAGATGTTCAGTGTTTCGTGATATAATCCATGACTAATGAAATTTTGAAGCAACATGAGGACATGGATTTGTATAGCATGATGTCTCACATTTAGAATCTCGATCAAGAGAAGGATATACAAGAGATATATGAGATCTCCAATGCTATTTTAAGAACTAATATTGGAGGGTCAATTCTAGATGCGCCTCATGTATTTAAGCTTATTAGATACATTGAACACTTAGACATCTTATGGATTTAATTCCTAGATGAGTTTCACACAGATCTCATAATTTCATCACTACCCAAGACATTCTCTAGTTTAATAATTAATAATAATATAAGAAATAATTATAATATTCCTTAATAACTTCTTACATTCATTATAAAAGTAGATATTTATATGGGGTTTGAAAAACTCATAGACCATATGGTGAATAAGAAAAGTAATAACAAGATGAAGGAGTCCAAGACTCATAATAAGTATAAATCTCTCGAGCACCATCCATCCAAGATGAAGCAGATCCAATGGTAGGTCAAAGAAAAAGAGGCAGTATGTTTTTCATGTGGCAAGCAGGGACACTAGAAGAGGAACTGCACCCATAAGCAAGTAGAATGTAATGGTGTATTCATTATTGAGTGTAATAGTCCAATATCTACACATTGGGTAGTAAATATAACTTGTGGAGCTAACATGTTTATCCAAATTTAGGAACCTATTAGATTTCAAAATATTTTTATAGGAGAGGTGGATGTTTGTGATTCTAATGGTGTGAGGTTGACTGCTCTAGCCATTGGTTACTACCACCTTTAATTTACAACAAAAATGATATTTTTTTAATATATTTTTATTATGTAACTATTTTTACCAATAACATTATTTATGTATCTTGCCTAGATGAATATGGTTCTATTTTCAGGTTTGGAAATAATTTTTTTCATTTATAAAGGCAACATATGTTATGGTATGGTGCATTTAAATTACGTTCTTTATGTATTAAAATAAGGAATCCCAGTATTGTAAATTGATAAAGAATCATGTTCACTTGATTCATATAACACAGAACTATGGAGTCACCATATTGTTCAGTTAAATGAGAATCATTTTACAAATCTCTTTCAAGATGTCTGTTTAGGTTCTTCTAAGATAAAAGAACTTGAAAGATTTTATGATTATTTATAAGGAAAAATGACAAATCCTCCATTTGGTGGACATGGTGGAAGGGCCATAGAACATTTTAGATTGGTACACGCTGATGTTTGTGGAACATTTCTAGTAGAAGATGGTGCTGGGTATTTTTATATAATAAATTTTACTAATGACTTCAGTATATTTGGATATGCCTACTTGATGAGAAACAAGTTAGATCCACTTGTGAAATTCGAAGAATTCATGAATGAATTATAGAATCAACTAGGAAATAATATAAATAATCTTAGATCTGATCAGTGTGACGAATATCTTAACTAAGAGTTTATGTACTTTTTATGGGAGTTTGGGATTCTATCTCAGCTCAATCCACTATACAAACCATAGTGTAATGGTGTTAGTTAAAGGAGGAATCATACCTTGTTAGAAATTTTAAGGTTTAATATGATTCATTCCAATAATCCATTATCCTTATGGGTATATTCTTTAAAAAATATGGAATATACATTAAAACAATTACCAACTAAATCATAAAATGGAATTCCCATCGATTTATGGAGTGGAAAGAATTTTTTTTTTCACATGCATGAGTATGGATTTTCAAGGTGTTTGTGAAGGACTTATCAGGCAAAAAACTAGAACCATGGGGCATAAATAATATCTTTATAGGGTGTCCCAAAGAAACAATGGGATACAACCTATACAACCTCTTAGACAAGAAAGTGATAATCACTATACAAGACTTATTTATTTAGAGGGATCACATCCTCAAAATGGATATTGAGAGAAATATTGGATATGATAAAGATGATGCTAAAGATACATAGGAGTTGATATAGGAAAAGATACCATAGGTCCCTATGGAGGAAATAGTTCATGAAACACAAGTACGATGTAGGATCATAAGAGATGAAAGAGAACCAAAGTGTTATGGTTTTCCAGTCACCAATTATGTTGAATCATTATTAGTTGACAATGATGAACCTCCCTCATATAAAGAGAAAATAAAGAGCTCAAAATCTACATGATGGAAACAATCAATTTATTTTGAAATGGATTGCATGTCTTAGAACCAATTTTAGCTTATAGTTTATGCACCAGTAAATGTAATACTCATAGGGTGAAAATGGGTATTCAAGAAAAAACAAGAAATGTAAGGTAAATTAAATACCTATAAATAAAGTCTAGGGATAAAGGGTTTAAACATCATCAATTAATTGACTACGATGAGATTGTTTCACCAATTCCCATGTTCAAATCCATCGTAATTCTGCTTTTTATATCATCTTACCATGACTATATGAATTCTACAATGACACTGGTTGAACAATTGTTTCTCTATGAAGGACTTAGGTGAAGCAAACTATACTCTAGAAATAAATACCATTCATGAAATATCTAATAGGCTACTTTTACTAAGTCAATGTAAATACATTGACCATACACTAAAGAGATTTAGTATGGAACAATACAAGAGGGGATTGGTTCCAGTGTCACATGGTAGACTTATTTCTAAGAAAATTTGTCCTCATACACAACTTGAGAAAGAGAGAATGAGTACAATCCCATATGATTTATTGATAAGATCAATCAATAATTTCATGTTATGTACTAGACTTGATGTTGAATATGCATTGAGTATGGTAGTAAGATATCAAACTTACCCTATAGAATAGAATTGGTCTCTTATTAAGGTTACCCTAAAGTATCTGAGAAGAACTAAGGATATTTTCTTAGAGTATAGATGAATAGAGGGGTTGGTCATCAGGGTTTATGCACTTCTAGTTTTAAAAAAATCATAATGATCTAAACTCATGGTCATGATATGTTTTATGTCTCAAAAGAGGAGCTTTGAGATGGAAGAGTTCAAAGTAGTCAGTTATCACTGATTCATTAATGAAGTCCAAGTATATTATGGAGTATGTTGCACTAAAGGAAGTAATTTTGAAATGAATCTTTATTATGGAGATTGATGTGGTACCTAGATGTAAAGACCCTATCACATTGTATTGTGATAATTCTATAGAAATGTCTCCTACAAAAGATCCAAGGTTACACCAACAGAAAAAGAACATACTCCAGAATTATCACCTCTTGATGGATTTTTATCAGGTGGTTGAAGTTATAGTAAAGAGAGATAATATATAAGAAAACATGGGGGAAACCTTGACTAAAGGACTATCTCATCAAAATCATGAGTATTATATGAGATCTAGAAAACTAAAGGTTATTAATAGTTAGTTCGAGTGAAAGTTGTAGTCTATTGAAGCTAGTGACCTATAAGAAAATTATGTTTAGTTTATTATAACCTTTATTCATTGTTTTTAATAACAATAAACTTCTTACCACATCAGGATTTTTCTTCTACTTAACATAGTATTTGATCATGTCCTAAGAGTACATTTTGTTTGGAAAGGTCATGGTAGTTACCCTCTTTGATGAGAACCTAGAAGCGTCAAGAAACAATTTTTTTCATGAACCCCTCCCCACAAAGTGTACCCATCTTGGTCCATCAATGTGAGAAGGGAGATAATGACCCCTGAGTCCCGCCACCAGTAGGCCCTAGGTTGGCGACTAGCACTGATGGTACAGTAAACTCACAAATGGGAGGCATTACCCTCTAAGAGAACACCTATAGAAGAGAGATATAATATAGACACCAACCAACTCCAACTCTTAACTGAACTATAAAAGAAAACCCAACTGAACATATGTAGTGTCATGAAGAAGTACTCCAACTAGAAGGGGAAACCCACAAGTACCCAGATGAAAGTAAAACATCAACAACCACAAGCCCGAACAGCTCCTGCAACCACAAGCTAATAGTAACCATCCTGATCTCCAACCTGCACCAAGTGACCTGAAAAACAGTTTGTATATACATAGGGTGAGTATATTAGTATAATCAATAGGATCATCCCCGAAGCCTCTTGTGAAAAAGTAAAGAAATCATGCTAAAGCACAGTGAACAACAAGTGAAACTAACTGATCGCCTAAATATGTATACTATGTTCTCAACCTCACTATGGATACTCTCACCAAGTAACGCACACAGAAATATATCATATAATAAATAATATCAAGGGTACCCTGCTACTACTTCCCCACTGGTTTCCCACTTTTCCCCAATGTTGTACGTCCTAAGCATCTCTCTCCCAAAAGGTTTTCCCGCAGACACCTGGGTGAAGCACCATAATTTTCACCTCATGCAACTAAACGACCACATCCACACACCAAAGTAACCAGGTGGTTTTTTGGAGCCACCACACCTCGCATAACGTGTATCATATGCCAGGTATTATACCTCAAGCCATTACTGCCCATACATCGATTAACGATTCTCAAGCCATCACAGCCTATACATGTTACACGTATAGTAGTCCATAGAAAACTATATCCAGAATATATGTGTGTGAATAACCACAAGCCATTATAGCCCTATACACACATAATGGGTACAACTAAACAATGTGACTACTAGAACAAGTAACTTCCAAGAGAAGAGAGTGGGGCCAAAGGGGGTATCCATCCATCCATCCTCCCACCGGAATATTGGAGAAAACACCACCTAAGGGCTCAGAATCTTAGGGGTGTCATTTTCTCTTTCTGATAGGGTGGAGTAGCATATAGAAACACAAAAATTATAAGATATATTATATCTTAAAACCATACTATAGGTGTAACCTTGAATTAAACACAACTACAACTAACGTATCTCAGACTCCAAGTTTCTACTTCTACGACTTGGATTACTATAAACACACAACCATTTGAAGAGATTTATTCAATTAGTTCATACCCTTTTTATCAGTTCCACTTTAGATTAATTAATTCTTTAAACATTAATTATAAATTAACAATTCCATATTAAATTTCATTAGCATCACACCCAAAGTTAACTATTCCTTCAAAATTACAACCTCATCATTATGTTCCAGCAAACTTCATCCCCATGTGTTAACCCCATTTACTCAAGTATTCATTACATAATTATTTTCCCACATTCCTAGGTATTATAGAAAAACATTTTATGCTACTAAACACAAGGGGGATCAACACGCTGAGTAGATGTACTACACGTCGATTCATTGACACTTATAGAAAGAGTATATACCCATCCTACATTGAGAAGATAAGCATGGAAATCACGTGACATACCCCACATGTCTTCGCCTCTTTCAGAAGAAGGGTAAGTAAGACCAAATTCCTTGAGCAGTGGGGAAAAGTAAAGCAGATAAACAACCAATAAGAATCAGAAAGCATCCAATAATCACATCCATACCATTCCATCATCTTGGGTGTCCTCCCCGTCACCTACATGCATAAACCGATACATCTCGCCACTCTAGGCTTCATCTACTGCCACAACCAAAAGGCCTTCATGACCACACATATCACAACACCCATCCAAGATCACATCACAATGCAAGTAGTAGGATAACAAACATCGTAACAATTGGGCTCTTGGCCCTTTCTCAAACAAGAGGATAACTCAGACCCCATCAAGGAATTATCAAACAAATAATCCATTTTGAATTAAACAATTTATTATATATAGGTTCCAAATTCAGGAAACCAAAAAAGTAAGCTGTCATAAATAAATTAAACATGCTTACTGAACCATTTTGATTAACATAAAAATTACAAAAAGAATAACTAGATTCATTTACATGCCTCTTTATATTTAGCCAAACAATTACCAATTAATTACGGTTTACGTTCTGTACCAATTTCAGTCAAGAACGAACATTTAAACGAAGCAAGCATAGATATCACACTATCTAGCAAAACAAGAGGAAATAACATATGATCGATATTAATTTATTTATCTGGTTAAAATATTTATTATGTCAATTCCATTTTCATCCATTTGTATTAAACATGATAACAATACAGTTTCAGTTAAAAGAACAAATAAGAAATGAATCCCCTACCTCAAACAGTTCTTGACGTTATTTATCCACACAACAGGTCACGATCCTCCTCTCATAACAATTGCATCCACTCGAGGATGCCACAATATGACCGTGTAACAGCACAAGATTTTATGAAAAATATTCTTTGTAATTTCACTAATGTCTTGTGTTCTACGCTACACCAAAAGGAGCTTGCACAACACGCATCCTTGACTTGCCTTGCATTACACGCAATCACGACCTTCCTCGATAGCGTGTGTAGTACGCAATACCGAGTTTCACTAAACAACGATATGCTATTAAAATATTATTATAACTAGCCGTTATGAATAGTAATAACCACCTTTTAAAATTTTATAAATTTTATCTCTCAAAATGGACTTCATTTTTGGATTCGGAGTATCGAATTTAGCCTAAGGTGAAATTTTGGTACTTTTCGGATAACTTTCATATTCTGATGAATAGTGAAAATTACTAAATTATAATTAAAAACAACTTTTTTAATCAAAATAATTAATAGTGATAAATTATTAATTTGAGTTGTTTTAAAATATATTTAGAATATATTTTTACAATTTAATACAATGTTGGTCATTGAATGTAATTTCACATTTAAACCAGACATAATCAAGTGTCAATCTTTTGATAGATATTGTTTCTTAAAAACACGCTATTTGTTTTAACAGCGGGATTTAATTATAAAATTAATTAATGCAACTTCTATTTTATGAATTTGGTAAAATAGACTTCATTTTTGAATTCGGAATATGAAATATAGCTTAGGATGAAATTTTGGCATTGTTCTAAAAACATCAATTTTTGATGAATAGTGAAACTACTAAGTGGTAGTTAAAAAAACTGAATTTTTCATAAAACTTAATTTTACCGTTTCTGTGAATGGAATTTCAAAAATCCGAGAGACGCGGTTGATGTCAGTATGTAAAATTTGGTTCAATGAGATGAAAATAATTTTTGGTGAATAGTAACTTTTTACTTTTATTTACCACGGTTAAAAGTAAATAGGGTAATTAAGGGTAAAAATGATATTAATATTACCCTAACACATGTCCTAATCCTATTTGAAAAGTGTATTTCGACCAAAAACAACCTTATGAATATAATATGACCATTTAGGTCCACTTGGATTAGATTATGACATTTACTATTATTTTATTTAATGAATAGTTAAAATAGTTAAAATCAAAGTTTAATAACTAAAAATTTTTTAATATGGGGTTATACATAAGATAAATTCGATTATAAATATTCATTAGAAAGCTAAAACTATTTCCTACATAATGATATTTTATTTATAAATTTTAGACTTTAAATAAATTAATTTATTTATGACACAACGATGATGCAGTAATTACCCTTTTTAAGGAAATATTAACATAATTGATGTTATAAATTCTCAAATGAATTTAATTTGAGACTTTTTATGAATTACACTAATTTTATAGGTTACTATGATATATTAGTGTTGATTTAATAAACTTTTTTCGAACATATAATTCTGTTATGACTTTCACAAAAATCATATATCAAATAGTGTCAAAATTGACACAAAATAGTTTTTAAATAAAATATTATATTATTAATTGTTATTTTATTCCTAAAAATCTAAGGTTCGGCCAAATGACTTAGATAAGGATATATATATTAATAATAAACAATTTGGGGTTCGTTTGGTATGTTATAGTAAGTGTATTAACCATATAGTGAAAGAAAACAAAAAGACACGGTAAAGGTTAAATTATTTAACTTAGAGTTAAATCTAATTGATAAGGTTAAAATAACACCCTAAACTTGTCTAAATCCTATTGGTTGATATTATTTCGACCCATCCCCACTTTAGCTTCGAAATATGACCCTTTGGAACCATTATAAACCGATTTTGACATTAATATAAAATAATATTTTGAGGTATTCCTAAGGTGCCCCTCTCCTCCCTTATAAAAGGACACCTCCTCCCCCTCCTCCTCACACCAATTTGAGCACTCAAGATCGGCCAACCCCTGCCAAAATCTCTTCTCCACTTTCCTAGAATAATCCTAGAGGTCCTGGTCTTCTTCAAAGACCAATCTTAGTTCCCTAAGTGAAGGATTCAAAGAGGCGTTCCAAAGTAGAGGTAATATCCATTACCGATCTTTTCAATTTCTTTCTTCTTCAACTTCTTCTTATTTCGTTGTTTAATGATAAAGTAATAACATCAGTATTTATTATATACTGATATGTTATTATAAATATTAAACAACTCTAATTAACCTTCTATCCATCCTACGGAAAAAGTAAATCACCGCGCGTGCGTACGTACGGAATACCGTCTCCACGCCGTGGTGTAATCTATTTTCCACCACCACCTTACATGGATGGGTATAATGGTGTAAAGAATAACTATACATAGTTATTACAACATCATATTGATTCTGATATATTGTATAATACACTCCAATTCAATTCAATATTTATGGAAATGATATCATCGCTCGTGCGTACGTACGGACTACCGTCTCCACGACGCGATGAGATTCATTCTCCATGTTAACCATTTAAGAATGATTATAAAGTATATATAAGAAATAATAATGAAATATATGACATTATAAATCTACTGGATTTATATATATATATATATATATATATATATATGTATGTATGTATGTCATCTACTTACTTCCATTCAAGACAATAAGGAAAGGAAAACAGCGTTCATGCGTACGTACGGACTACCGTCTCCAAGAACGGTGTTTTTCATTTCATTTATCTATATATATTATATATATATATATACTGAATATATATGATATATAAATCATATTTTATATTCTGGAAGTAAGTAAATAATGATATAAGTAATAATAATGTCAAGAACAACAAGTCAAAACACCTACGATAAATGAAACGATTTTACCCAAAACGCTTCTTTAACATGGAATTTACAAAAGAACGGGTAATATAATATCATAAGAGAACCATATATGATATCATAACAATGAATATGATTCTTTAATAAGTCAATGACCTTATTTAAATCATTATACAGGAGGTTCGGACACATATGAAGCAAATCAGACCTAAGGTAAGGGAAATATCACAATCTCATTTTTATCCGAGATTGTTTATGCTTTGAAATTTACTGGGGTGTATTTTATTATCCACATCCATGTTTCCTCAATATGTAATATTATTTACATCCACCTAAAATTGTTTAAATCCAATTTTACCCTTCGATGAGTTTTTAGTAAAGGATATGAAAGGAATATTTTTTCGTTTTTCGTACGAGGTAATTTTTGACTTTTCCGACAAAAGTACGAGAAGAATGTTTTTTTTAACTTATACGGCATGAATGGATTTATAAAACATTATTTCCAAGAAGCTTCCTTTACAAGTATTCAAGTTTATTTTTAATCAACTTCTTTTAGTTTAAAATTGTATGACATGTTAAGAAAGGAAAAGTGTTTTTGAAGTAGAAAGGATATTTTCCTCAAGAATGAAGTTCAAGTATTTTATCAAAATTATTTTCCATCTAAGATAATAAAAGGGTCCTGTTTTTATCCCTATTATTAGATGGATTTGATTATGTTTTTATGGAAATATTTTTATGAATTCCTTTATCCTATATGAATTGTTTTATGATGTCATGTTGTTTAAGAATCCCATTTTTATTACATGGGTTACGCTATGATGTATGGTTTATGATTATGTGGCACACATAAGAAATGATTCATTATAAGATGGGTGGGACCTATATCTCCCTCCAATGCATTGGGTAAAGATTTTATATCTCATGAGATAGACAGGGCTGGAACGGTAGGTTATACCGGTTCAGTGAAACAGGACTGAAACGAGGGTTACTCGATTCAGAAAGGGACTTTGTCCACTAAGATAGTCTTGGCAATGAGTCTTGACTAACAAGAAATGATTCTCTATGATTATGTGTGAATGCCACAAAGTTTCATGTTTTATGTTATGATTATTGTGATTACATTTCACTACCATGATTTATCCCATGTTATGAAATTATGCTCTCTTTTGCAGGTTATGATTTCCAAAATGTTATGTTCTTATGAATACGATGTGATTGATATTTCTTTTGTTTACCCTTACTGAGCATTTGAGCTCAGCCTTTTATGTTTTCTTTTTCCCAGGATATAAAGAAATGTTTTAGGTAAAAAAAATGGAAGATCTTTATAGGAGATTTTGAAGATCTTTCACCACGATTAGAATATTACGTTCCGAGTTTCCAAAGACACTAAACTATTACAATCCTTGTGTGTGTGTGTTTTTATTATGTACTAAGTATTCCACAAAAGTAATGTAAAGTCAATTTACGTCAGGATTCGGGTCTCTACAGTTGGTATCAGAGGAAAGGTTTAGTCAACCTTTGGAAACTAGGATGCAAAAACGTTAGTGAGGTCCCTAGAGATATTTCTAAGGTATGTCTAGGGATGTCTCTAAGGTTAAGTATACGTATAGGTTATAGTCCTAGAATTGCGCTAACGATCTTAGAATTTAACCTAAGATGTTAGATATTGAGGGTACTCCCCCTTTATTATGTTGTTTTCCCTAGCATGATTTTTGCCTCTCACACTATTCTTTTTGGGTTTTAGACGATGGTTGGAACCCGAAGGAACCATGTTGATCAATGCAATGGACAATGCAATGATTGTCCTCCTGAACAAACCAATGTTATGGGAGATGGAGTGAAAAATCTTATTTCTATCCTTACACAAGCTATGAATCATTCTGGACTTCCAAATGAGCAGAGAAGGGAACAATATTCTATTGAGTCCTTCATGAGGCAACGCCCACCTTCTTTCAGTGGGTCTTCTGATCCACTTGTTGCTGAACAATGGATCAGTACCACTGAAAAGATATTTTCAATTCTTCAATGTTCTGAACATGATAAAGTCATCTTAGCAGTATATCGTTTGGAAGGTGAAGCTGATCAATGGTGGAATCTTATCAAGAATACAAGGCAAAGAGATGAAATTGAGTCCATGGAATGGGACGAGATCAAGAAATTATTTTTAAATAAGTACTTCCCTCGTATTCTTCTAACAAAGATGGAGAAGGAGTTTCTTGAACTAAAGTAAAAGGATGATGAATCTGTTGGTATATACGAAGCGAATTTTACAAGACTTGCAAGGTATGCATCTGGCATTATCATCCAACCTAAAAGTAAAGTTGATCGATTTTTCAGTGGCTTAAAACCAAGTCTTCGAAGGGCATTAGCTATAAGAGACTTCAGTAGCTATGAAGAAATTGTGCGTTGTGCTATCAAGGTAGAAATGGAAGTTGGTGTTACATATCCATCTCATGGTTTTGACAAGAAACGAAAGATGGAGTTCAAGGAGAAATCTCAGAATAATGGCGAAAAGAAGATGAATGTTTCCTTATGCACAAAGTGTGGAAAGAAGCATGGTGGAGATTGTCATAAAGGGACTAGAAAATGTATTAAGTGTGGAAAAGAAGTTCATCGAGCAGCTGAGTGTCGAAGTAATGGAAAAAGGGTTTCTAATGATGTGAATAAAGCAAACACTGCAGAGAACGCACCACCAACGCTTCAATGCTTCAAGTGCAAGTAAATGGGGCATTATGCTAATAAATGCCCTAATCCAAGGGTTAGTGATGATCAACATGAGCAACCACTGAAGGCAAAGGACATAGGGAAGTCACATGCGATCACTATTGGCAATGTTGAATATGACAACGATGTGGTGGAATGATTAAGTATTTATGTAATGGGATTCCAAAATAATGTTGTATTATTGAGTATTACAATATTTATTGATGTGGTATTCAAAGTGATTGAGATATTTTTTTTTTGGAAATAAGATGATATGCGCATAATGAAGGGAAAACGAGAAAATGAAATGTTTAATAGTATTCATGAGCTCATGATTGATATAAGGACTAAGTGATATCATGGTTTGAGTATATAGAATTTTGAGGATTTTGGTATGTGGAAAGTGTTTACTTTACACTGCATTCATGTTTTCACTAAGGTATTCAAGAGAATACATGATTGAGGACTTTGAATGTTTGTAATGTGACCAACAAAACATATCTTATGATATATGGGGATCAACGATGGTATTAAATCTCTGGTAATCGTTTTCACTATGTTATAAGAGTGGACTGCAGTATTATGGATAAGCCTAAAGATTGAAATGGATTATGTTGGACATAAGTGAGTATTGTTTAAGGATAGAAGTTTTTTTGATATTCTTGATGGGATGTTATAGTTTTAGAAAAAGTACAACCTGCATGATGGGCGACAGCCCATCGCGTCGGACAAGGATGTGGAAATCGAACCCACAACCGAAGTGCGACTGGCCTTTATCGCCTACCACTGACCTACAGGAAGTCCCTGTTTAGTAGAAACTAGTTTTATTATATTAATCAGTATGATATGTGAAGTATAAAGTCCATTTTAGGAACCATATATGATTAATCTCACTATAGATCGACTTATGTATATAATTTTGCTAACCTTTTGTTTGAGACAGATGGAATGACCTGTCATTCTATCACATGATCTGCTAAAACTTCACGAATAACAAATTCAACTTCATTTATTTAAGAGATGAAGTGGAAATTGTTAAAGGCACGAACAATAGTGAGATTGTACCAAAATAAAGTAAGGGAAACGATCTTGAAAACCAAAAAATGTTTTCCTAGTGATATTATATCTGATGAATCAGATGGTACCTTAGATCATCACAAATTTATGGCTTTGTGATTGTTGGCTTTTCCATAGCCATGTTCTCTACCACTCTCCATCAGAACATGATTGTTAGATTTCTCTTCCATATCCATATTATCACCTATGTGGAAACCCAGTGATTAGTTTATTTGGGTAAACCATTACGTTTCATACTTTTGTTTTTAAAGATTGGTTTTGGTATTCCTTTTTACGATGTGGGTTTCGATTAAAGAGACTTTAGAATATTAAACCATTTATAACCCCGACGAATTTCGAGGGAGAAATTCATTTTAAGGGGGGTAGAATGTAACAGCCCAAGATTTTATGAAAAATATTCTTTTTTATTTCACTAATGTCTTGTGTTGTACGCTACACCAAAAGGAGCTTGCACAACACGCATCCTTGACTTGCCTTGCATTACACGCAATCACGACCTTCCTCGATAGCGTGTGTAGTACGCAATACCGAGTTTCACTAAACAACGATATGCTATTAAAATATTATTATAACTAGCCGTTATGAATAGTAATAACCACCTTTTAAAATTTTAGAAATTTTAGCTCTCAAAATGGACTTCATTTTTGGATTCGGAGTATCGAATTTAGCCTAAGGTGAAATTTTGGTACTTTTCGGATAACTTTCATATTCTGATGAATAGTGAAAATTACTAAATTATAATTAATAACAACTTTTTTAATCAAAATAATTAATAGTGATAAATTATTAATTTGAGTTGTTTTAAAATATATTTAGAATATATTTTTACAATTTAATACAATGTTGGTCATTGAATGTAATTTCACATTTAAACCAGACATAATCAAGTGTCAATCTTTTGATAGATATTGTTTCTTAAAAACATGCTATTTGTTTTAACAGCGGGATTTAATTATAAAATTAATTAATGCAACTTCTATGTTATGAATTTGGTAAAATAGACTTCATTTTGGAATTCGGAATATGAAATATAGCTTAGGATGAAATTTTGGCATTGTTCTAAAAACATCAATTTTTGATGAATAGTGAAACTACTAAGTGGTAGTTAAAAAAACTGAATTTTTCATAAAACTTAATTTTACCGCTTATGTGAATGGAATTTCAAAAATCCGAGAGACACGGTTGATGTCAGTAAGTAAAATGTGGTTCAATGAGATGAAAATAATTTTTGGTGAATAGTAACTTTTTACTTTTATTTACCACGGTTAAAAGTAAATAGGGTAATTAAGGGTAAAAATGATATCAATATTACCCTAACACATATCCTAATCATAATGGAAAAGTGTATTTAGACCAAAAACAACCTTATGAATATAATATAACCATTTAGGTCCACTTGGATTAGATTATGACATTTAATATTATTTTATTTAATGAATAGTTAAAATAGTTAAAATCAAAGTTTAATAACTAAAACATTTTTAATATGGGGTTATACATAAGATAAATTCGATTATAAATATTCATTAGAAAGCGAAAACGATTTCCTACATAATGATATTTTATTTATAATTTTTAGACTTTAAATAAATTAATTTATTTATGACACAACGATGATGCAGTAATTACCCTTTTTAAGGAAATATTAACATAATTGATGTTATAAATGCTCAAATGAATTTAATTTGAGACTTTTTATGAATTCCACTAATTTTATATGTTACTATGATATATTAGTGTTGATTTAATCAACTTGGTTTGAACATATAATTCTGTTATGACTTTCACAAAAATCATATATCAAATAGTGTCAAAATTGACACAAAATAGTTTTTAAATAAAATATTATATTATTAATTGTTATTTTATTCCTAAAAATCTAAGGTTCGGCCAAATGACTTAGATAAGGATATATATATTAATAATAAACAATTTGGGGTTCGTTTGGCATGTTATAGTAAGTGTATTAACCATATAGTGAAAGAAAACAAAAAGACACAGTAAAAGTTAAATTATTTAACTTAGAGTTAAATCTAATTGATAAGGTTAAAATAACACCCTAAACTTGTCTAAATCATATTTTTTGATAGTATTTCGACCCATCCCCACTTTATCTTCGAAATATGACTCTTTGGAACCATTATAAACCGATTTTGACATTAATATAATATAATATTTTGAGGTATTCCTAAGGTGCCCCTCTCCTCCCTTATAAAAGGACACCTCCTCCCCCTCCTCCTCACACCAATTTGAGCACTCAAGCTCGGCCAACCCCTGCCAAAATCTCTTCTCCACTTTCCTAGAATAATCCTAGAGGTCCTGGTCTTCTTCAAAGACCAATCTTAGTTCCCTAAGTGAAGGATTCAAAGAGGCGTTCCAAAGAAGAGGTAATATCCATTACCGATCTTTTCAATTTCTTTCTTCTTCAACTTATTCTTCTTTAGTTGTTTCATGAGAAAGTAATAACATCAGTATTTCTTATATACTGATATGTTATTATAAATATGAAACAACTCTAATTAACCTTCTATCCATCCTACGGAAAAAGGAAATCACCGCGTGTGCGTACGTACGGAATACCGTCTCCACGCCGTGGTGTAATCTATTTTCCACCACCACCTTACATGGATGGGTATAATGGTGTAAAGAATAACTATACATAGTTATTACAACATCATATTGATTCTGATATATTGTATAATCCACTCCAATTCAATTCAATATTTATGTAAATGATATCATCGCTCGTGCGTACGTACGGACTACCGTTTCCACGACGCGATGAGATTCATTCTCCATGTTAACCATTTAAGAATGATTATAAAGTATATATAAGAAATAATAATGAAATATATGACATTAAAAAGCTACTGGATTTATATATATATATATATATATATATATATATGTATGTCATCTACTTACTTCCATTCAAGACAATAAGGAAAGGAAAACAGCATTCATGTGTACGTACGGACTACCGTCTCCATGAACGGTGTTTTTCATTTCATTTATCTATCTATTATATATATATATATACTGAATATATATGATATATAAATCATATTTTATATTCTGGAAGTAAGTAAATAATGATATAAGTAATAATAATGTCAAGAACAACAAGTCAAAACACCTACGATAAATGAAACGATTTTACCCAAAACGCTTCTTTAACATGGAATTTACAAAAGAACGGGTAATATAATATCATAAGAGAACCATATATGATATCATAACAATGAATATGATTCTTTAATAAGTCAATGACATTATTTAAATCATTATACAGGAGGTTCAGACACATACGAAGCAAATCAGACCTAAGGTAAGGGAAATGTCACAATCTCATTTTTATCCGAGATTGTTTATGCTTTGAAATTTACTGGGGTGTATTTTATTATCCACATCCATGTTTCCTCAATATGTAATATTATTTCCATCCACCTATAATTTTTTAAATCCAATTTTACCCTTCGATGAGTTTTTAGTAAAGGATATGAAAGGAATATTTTTTCGTTTTTCGTACGAGGTAATTTTTGACTTTTCCGACAAAAGTACGAGAAGAATGTTTTTTTTAACTTATACGGTATGAATGGATTTCTAAAACATTATTTCCAAGAAGCTTCCTTTACAAGTATTCAAGTTTATTTTTAATCAACTTCTTTTAGTTTAAAATTGTATGACATGTTAAGAAAGGAAAAGTGTTTTTGAAGTAGAAAGGATATTTTCCTCAAGAATGAAGTTCAAGTATTTTATCAAAATTATTTTCCATCTAAGATAATAAAAGGGTTCTGTTTTTATCCCTATTATTACATGGATTTGATTATGTTGTGTTGGAAATATTTTTATGAATTCCTTTATCCTATATGAATTGTTTTATGATGTCATGTTGTTTAAGAATCCCATTTTTATTACATGGGTTACGCTATGATGTATGGTTTATGATTATGTGGCACACATAAGAAAGGATTCATTATAAGATGGGTGGGACCTATATCTCCCTCCAATGCATTGGGTAAAGATTTTATATCTCATGAGATAGACAGGGCTGGAACGGTAGGTTATACCGGTTCAGTGAAATAGGACTGAAACGAGGGTTACTCGATTCAGAAAGGGACTTTGTCCACTAAGATAGTCTTGGCAATGAGTCTTGACTAACAAGAAATGATTCTCTATGATTATGTGTGAATGCCACAAAGTTTCATGTTTTAAGTTATGATTATTGTGATTACATTTCACTACCATGATTTATCCCATGTTATGAAATTATGCTCTCTTTTGCAGGTTATGATTTCCAAAATGTTATGTTCTTATGAATACGATGTGATTGATATTTCTTTTGTTTACCCTTACTGAGCATTTGAGCTCACCCTTTTATGTTTTCTTTTCCCCAGGATATAAAGAAAAGTTTTAGGTAAAAAAAAGGAAGATCTTTATGGGAGATTTTGAAGATCTTTCACCACGATTAGAAGATTACGTTCCGAGTTTCCAAAGACACTAAACTATTACGATCCTTGTGTGTGTGTGTTTTTGTTATGTACTAAGTATTCCGCAAAAGTAATGTAAAGTCAATGTACGTCAGGCTTCAGGTCTCTACAGACCGCACCAACAAAAACCCAATAAAACTCTATTAGAAGTATGGAGATTTCATGCTATAATATGGAAAGTATAAATAGGATAATATGAACCCCAATAGAATGACTATAAACATACCTTATATTGAAGATTGATCAATATTGCTTGGTTGCATCAAAAGAGAGCGGAACCAATCCGGGGAGAAATGTTTGATTATGTAACTACTATGAAAAAGAATGGGATATTAGAGCACCTCACACCTATGAATAAGGAGAAAGAGATAGGGAGGAAGATATCCCTTCCCTTTTGAAGATTTAATGGGGCGATAGTTTAAGATACGCTAAATTTCCCATTAGAAGCGGATCACATTAAACCACATGGTTTGACCACATAAAAACATCATGAGCCATAGGAATAATTAATATAGGATTTATAGCCTTTGAATCAGACTTAGAGTCCTTAAAACTAGGAATTAAATGCATTTTATGTAAAAGTAAACGTCAAAGGGGAGAAACTGTAGGAAGCTGGAAACACGGTTCCTGAACGTCACTAATAGAACACTATTCATGAACCTCACCAATAGAACGTTGTTCATGAACCTCACTGATAGAAAATTGTTCATGAACCTCACAGATAGAACACTATTCATGAAACTCACTAATAGAACATTGCTCATGAACTTCACCGTTAGAACACTGTTCATGAACCTCACCGATAGAACATTTTTCATGAACCTCACCGATAGAACACTGTTTATGAACCTCACCGATAGAAAACTGTTCATGAACCTCACCAATAGAAAACTATTCATGAACCTCATTGATAGAGCATTGTTCATGAACCTCACCATTAGAACCTCACCGATAGAACACTATTCATGAACCTCACTGTTAGAACACAATTAACTGATGGAACTGTTCATAGAATTGGAAATTTGTAAAAGGAAAGAGAGGTTTTCGATGAAACTATTCACCAAAAGGGAAAATTGGAAAAGTGTTGGGGATGAGTCACCTTGACCTCTCGTAACACCTCAAACACCATAGTTTCACTAAGGAATTGACCAGAGAGGTCCAAGACATTACATCAGATACCTATCAAAACATTCCCATCCTCAACAATTCAAAACCCACCTAAAGAAAAAGAAATGAGGTCTGAAAAAACCACCCATTGAGATACCTCCCAAAAGAGAGAAAGCCACAAAAGAAACAAAATAATTTCATAATAAAAAAATAAAAGTTCTAACCAGAAAGGGGAAATTATTACATGAAAAGAGTTAAACATAAAACAAATTGGGGTACTGAGCATGTATCTGTGACTCACGTTCCTAGGTACTCTCCTCCATGCCATTGTTTCACCACAATACACGAACCAAGGGGATATAATGCCCATGAAACACCTTCTATTTGCTGTCTTGGATCTCCACAGGTCACTCCTCAATGGTCGCATCATCATCAACATCAATCTCTCTCTAATTCATGATGCAATAGTCATCATGAAGATAACGATGGAGCTGTGATACATGGAAAACATCATGTATCTGACTCATCTACTGGGGAAGTGCTACTCGAGACGCCACAGCTCCAACCCGAGAAAACACCTCGAAAGGCCCAACAAACCTGGTAGAAAGCATACTCCCATGACCAAACCTTCACTGCCCAAGATGGGGAGTCACCTTCAGAAACACATGATCCCCAAAATTAAACTCTAAGGGTCTCCTTATTTGTTCAAAATATGATTTCTAAAGATCTTGTGTTGTCTTCATCCTCTCACAAGTCACCTGAACCATCTCTATTGTATTCTGCACTAGTTTCGGTCTGAATATTTCTGACTCTCCGACCCCAGTACAACACAACAGAGAAAGGCAAGGCCAGCCATAAAAGGCTTCAAACGGTGCCATACTTATTGTGGAGTGAAAAATATTATTGTATGAGAACTCCACCAAGGGTAAGTTCGTCGTCCACAAACCCCCAAAATCATGAACACAGAAGTGTAACATGTCTTCAAGATTCTGGATGGTCCGCTCTGTCTGGCCATCCATTTGAGGATGAAAATCACTCCTAAGGCATAGTTGAGAACTGAATGCATGTTGGAGACCTCTCCACACCCTAGAGTTAAAACAAGGTTCTTGATCCGAAATGATTGTCCTTGGGACTCCATGATGTCTCACCACCTCCCCTAGATACTACCTCGACAAAACATCCACTGAGTTTGACTCTTCAAGGCTGGGTACATCTTTGTCATGCCAGAATGCACCGCTAAAGGAGAACTATGGAACTCTCTAATAACCGTCTTGTGCATCATCAAAGGAACAAAAAACCTTCCAAGATACAACACTCGGTGTTGTTCATCCTCAGTCCAACCATCAAGGGCCACTTCACAAACAACTCAGTCTCTCCAAACCTCCACCTCTAGATCCCCCAACTGGGACTCTTCCACCTTCTGCATCAGAGATGATTGTACCATCATCTGAAAAAGATAACCTCTACCTCCAAATTCTCCCATATCAAGATGTAATGTTAATAGTTCTTCCATTATTCTCCAAGAATCACCAGATTCATGCACCGCATCACTACATGACTTTCAACTCAGTGCATCAGCTTAAAAATTCCCCTTTCCAATTGTATACGATATTTCAAAGTCATATTCCTATATGAACTCCATCCACCAATGCTATCATATGTTCAAGTCACGCTGGGAGAAAACATACCTCAAACTCTTATGATTGGTGAAAACCACAAAGTGCTCACCAATGAGGTAATATACCCACAAATTCAGAGCAAACACTATGGCTGCCAACTCAAGATCATGGGTGGCATAGTTACATTCATGGGGAGGAAACTACCGAGACCCATAAGAAACAACTGACCTATACTACATAAGAACATAGCCTAACCCCAGATGTGATGCATTGCAGAAAACATCAAACTGAACTCCCTCAACTAGAAGACAAAGAACTGGATCACTTTATAACTTCTCCTTTAGATACTCAAAAGCTTCCTGACACAAATCAGTCCATATGAATGTATGATCCTTCCTAGTCAAAGCTGTCGGTGGAGTGGAAACTCATGAGAAATTGGCTATGAACCTCTTGTAGTAGCCTGCGAGACCAAGGAAACTTCACACCTCTAACACTGTCTTGGGGGATTCCCAAGACACAACTGCTTCTATCTTCAATGGATCCACAGCTACTCCCTGTTGGGACACAACATGCCCTAGGAAACAGGATTCTACAGCCCAAAACTCACAATTCGACAACTTCCAAAACAGCTGATTTTGACAAAGAACTCCCAAAATAGCTTGTAAAATCTCTACATGCTCCTCCTCAGATGTGGAGTACACAAGGATGTCGTCGATGAAAACTACCACGAACTTTTACAGGAACTCACGAAACACAGAATTCATCAATCCCATGAATAAATCTAGAGAATTTGTCACGCCAAATTGCATGAAAATGAACTCATAATTCCCATGATGACAACAGAAAGCCTTCTTCAGGATATCCTCATCCTTCACACGCATATGATGATATCCTGACTGTAATTTGATCTTTGAGAACCAAATTTCACTATTCATTTGATCAAATAAATCATTAATCCATGGAAGAGGATAACTATTCTTTATTTTCACTTTGTTTAAGAGACGATAATCGACACACAACCACAAACTGTGGTCAGTATTCTTCACGAACAAAACAGGTGCACCCCACGGTGACACACTTGGCTGAACAAAACCGCATTGTAACATTCCATCAAGCTATATACATAGCTCTTGTAATTCATAAGGGGCCATCCTATATGGAGACGTAGATATAGGAGAAGCTCCTAGCTGTAGCTTGATCCCAAAATTGATCTCTCATCGAGGGGGTAATGCTACAAACTCTTATGGAAAGACATCAGGGTACTCCTCTACAACCCTAGGAAACGCTTACTACTAAACCTCTGAAGAACTCAGTATCATCTCAGCCATCATAGATGATAAGAATGGAACATTCCTATGACCCATACAAGTATCTCTCTAACTAACAAACACCACTAGCACTCCATATGCACCAATGAAAACAACCTTCTCCCTGAAGCAATCCACAATAGCCTGCACCGAATACAAACAATCCATGCTGAGGATGACATCATATGGTTGTATTTGTAAACATAGGAAATCTCCCCAAGAGAGGTGTTTCCCCAACACTATCTCACAGTCTCCACATAATTCAAACAAGTCAGCTCGACCTTCTACTAGCGTATTCAACGCCAAGGGCACTGGAAGCCTCTCTACCTCATGTCCAAAAGCCTGGACAAGGGTAGGTGATATTAAGGAGTGTGTCACTCTTGAATCAAAAAAGACATACCCACTGTAGAAAACAAGAAAATGGTGTCGCGAACGACATCTAGCTCACCTAGAGCTGGCAATGCTAGAGCATGAAGCTGACCATGACCTCCTCCATGGCCTCTTTGTCCCTGGTGATGGCCACCACCACAGTCGCGCTCTGCTCTATGAGGACATGGAGTATCATGGGGTTGTCATCTACCTTCCCCATCTACCCTCTGTTGATCTAAAGCTGGTGCAACCAGATGCTGCTGCTACCTCGGCCAAAACTGCCTCAATAGAGGAACCTGGAGTGTAGAACCTAGTGCACATGACTACTCTGAATGGTTGGGAAATACCAATACTTATTACTACAACCACCATAAGAAAAACAAGTTCATGATCCCTTGACATAGGGCTGAGAGTTGCTGCCTCTGAAAAAACGAGATGTGAAGGGATGGGACCTACCCTTGGCTGAACGAAAACTCTTCTACCCTAAAAACCGAGAACCCTGGACCACATCTCTGCTTCATGAGGAATCATGACGATTCCCCTCTCATGATGATCCATTCCTGGCCAAAGTCCTATCGATAACCTCTTCTCATTCCAGCACCTCAAGATATGTCTTCAGCATAAATGGGGTTTTTTGGCGCCGGATCTCTAGATGAAAAGCCTCCTCAAAATTTCTTGCCCTGGCCTCCTCATCTAGAAATAGGTCTGAAGAATATCGTAAAAGTTTCCTGAAATGGATTCCAAACTCTCGAACACTGGAGCTCCCCTGTCAAACGGTAAGAATATCCTGGCGACTGGACACCTTCATGGTCGAAGAAAGAAAGTTGACTCAAAACTTGTCTCGAAACTCCTCCCATGAGATCATTGACTCCTCGTGATCCCTGAGAAGAAAGAACCACACCTTACTCACTGCTTCACGGTTCATCTTCACAACCGATGACACCCAGTGCTCCTTCTAAGCTCAGATTTAACTAAAGCTGATCAAAAACACCTCTAACCAGTCTTATGCTACTAATTCTGAAACTGAGACCTCATACTTCTGAAGACTCTAGGACTGAGACTCTCAGAGTTTTTTCCCCTAAGTGTCATCATCGTCAACCTCTACCCTGTGGTGATCTGCTGGAATATCCTGCTTGACATTTTTTATGAAAACCTAATGAGGATGTCGACCAAGATCCATAACTATAAAATAAAAAACCATTAGAGTTCTTGAACTTGGAATATGGAAGACTCAACATTAATAAATTAATTTTTTTTCTTTCATTGATTTTAGGTTAACCTATCCCAAGGTATACACATTCAAACACTGGCACAAAGAAGAATGATGCATGATCCTTTCCTAAGTCTCTACCCTGCAACTAATATCACCTTTTTTAGTAGCCATTGTTAACTTAAAGGTATGTACATCAGATCATAGGGATCCCTAAACACCTATTTCTTAGTCGATATCATGTGTTTATATCAATTTCTAAACATGAATAACATGTTTCCCTATCAACCCATGAATCCTCGCTTGTTCCTAACACCAATCTCTATCCTATACCTCAACCTGACCTCTAATACCCTTCTGTCACGACCCCCTCCCCAAAAAATGTACCCCTCCTGGGTCGGCAATGTGAGGAGGAAGATAATGACCCCCTAGTCTAACCTCAAACAGGCCCCAAGTTGGCAACTACCACCGATGGTATAGTAAACTCCCAAATGGGAGGCATTACCCTCTAAGAGAACACATTCGGAAGAGGGAGATAAGATAGACACCAACCAACACCAACTCAGAACTAAAATAGAAAAGAAAACACAAGTGAACATATGAAATGTCATGAAAAAGTACTAAAACTGGAAGGGGAAAACCAAAAGTACCCAAAGGAAAGTAAAACACCAGCAACCACAAGCCCGAACAGCTCCTGCAACCACAAGCTAGTAGTAACCATAATGATCTCCAACCTGCTACAAGTTACCTGAAAAAAAGTTTGTATATACATAGGGTAAGTATAACAGTATACTTAGTAGGATCCTCCTCGAAGCCTCTCGTGAAAAAGTAAAGAAATCATGCTAAAGCACAGTGAACAACAAGTGAAACTAACTCATCATCTAAACGGGTATACTAAGTTCCTATCCTCACCATGGCTACTCTCACTAAGTAACACATACAAGAATATATCATATTATAAAGAATATCAAGGGTACCCTGCTACTACTTACCCACTGGTTTTCCACTTTGACCCAATGTCGCACGTCCTATGCATCTCTCTCCAAAAAGGCTTACCTGCAGACACTTGGTAAAAGCACCACAATATGCACCTCATGCAACGAAACCACCACGTCCACACACCAAAGTAACCAGGTAGTTTTTGGGAGCCACCACAGATCGCATAACATGTATCATACGTTGGGTATTATGCCTCAAGCCATTAAAACTCATACACCAAGTAAGGATCCTCAAGCCATCACAGCCTATACATGTTACACCTATAGTAGTCTATAGAAAACTATATCTAGAATATATGTGTGTAAATAACCACAATCCATTACTTCCCTCTACACACAAATATGGGGAAAACTAACCAATGTGCCTGCCAGCACAAGTAACTACCAAGAGAAGAGATTAGGGCCAAAGGGGGTAGTCAGCCATCCATCCTCCCATCGGAATGTTGGGGAAAACACCACCTAGGGCTCAGAATCCCCAGGGTATCAGTTTCTCTTACTGATAGGGTGGAGTATTGTATAGACACAGAAAAAGTAAAGGATATATTATATCTCACAACCACACTATGGGAATATCCTAGACTTAGACACAACTACAGCTAACATCTCTAAGACTCTGGGATAATACTTCTAAGACTAGGTATCCTATAAGCACACAACCATTTAAAGAGCTTTATTAGATTACTTCATTCCATTTTTATCAGTTCCACTTTACATTAATTAATTCTTTAAACATTAAATATCCATGAACAATTCCACATTAAATTTCATTAGCATTACACCCTAAGTCAATTGTTCCTTCAAAATTACAACCACACCATTATGTTCTAGAAAACTCCATCCCCGTGGGTTAATACAATTTATTCAATTATTCATTACTGAATTACTTTCCCACATTCCCAGGAATTCTAGAGAAACACTCTATGCTACTGAACACAAGGGGGCTCAACACGGTGAGTAGATGTACTACCAATCGAGTCTTTGCCTCTTATAGCAAGAGCATATACCCATCCTCACTTGAGAAGCTAAACACGGAAAGTTTGTGGCATACCCTGCGTGTCTTCACCTCTTTTAGAAGAAGGGTATGTAAGACCAGCTACCTTGAGCAGTGGGGAAAAGTAAAGTAGATAAACAACCAATAAGAATCAACAAGAATCCAACAATCAAATCCATCCCATTCCATCATCTCTGGTGTCCTCCCCGACACCACATGCATAAATAGATGTATCTCACCACTCTAGGCGTCATCTTCTACCACAATAAAAAGGCCTCCATGCCCCCACATATCACAACACCCATCCAGGATCACATCACAATGTAAGTAGGAGGAAAAAAACATCTTAACAACTGGCCTCTTTGACCTTTTTCAAAAAATAGGATAACTCAGACCCCATCAAGGAATTATCAAACAAATAATCCATTTTGAATTAACTGATTTGTTATATGTAGGTTCCACATTCTGGAAACCTAAACAAATAGCTATCATAAATAAATTAAACATGATTACTACACCATGTTGATTAAAATTAAAATTACAACAAGAAAACCCATATTCATTTACATGCCTCTTTATCTTTAGCCAAACAATTATCAATTAATTCTGGTTGAAATTATTTACCAATTTCTGTCAGGAATGAATAGTTATACGAAGCAAGCATAGATATCACACTATCTAGAGAAACAAGAGGCAATAACATACGATCGATATCAATTTATTTATCTAGTTAAAATATTTATTATGTCAATTACATTGTCATACAATGGGATTAAACATGCTAACAATACAGTTTCATGTAAAAGAAAAGAGAAGACAAGAATCCCCTACCTCAAATTGTTTTTGACCTTCTTTATCCACACAATGGGTCACGATCCTCCTCTCGCGACAACTGCATCCTCCCGAGGATGCCATGTTATGACCACACCAACCCAATCCCAAGAAACCTCTATTATAAGTATGTATATATCATGCTATAATATGGAAAGGATAAATAGGAGAAGATGAACCCCAAAATAACGACGATAAACATACCTTATATCTAAGATTGATCGATACAGATTGGTTGCATCAAAACAAAGCGAAACCAATCTAAGGAGGAAAGTTTGATTGTATAACTACTATGAGAAGGAATGGGAGGTTCGAGCACCTCACACCCAAGAACAATGAGAAATAAATAGTAATGAAGATACCACGTCCCTTTAGAAGATTTAACTGGGTGACGGTTTAAGATACGCTTAATTTCCCATTAAAAGTATACCACATTAAACCACATATTTTGACAAAGTAATAACATCAAAATCCATATGAATAATTAATATAGCATCTATGGCCTTTGAATCGGCCTTAGATTCCTTAAAACGAGGCTTTAAATGCATTTTACTTCAAAGGAAATGTCAAAGGGGAGAAACTGTAGGAAGCTTGGAACACTGTTCATGGACATCACTAATGGAACACTGTTCATGAACCTCACTAGTAGAACATTGTTCATGAAACTCACCGATAGAACACTGTTTATGAACCTCACCGATAGAACACTATTCATAAACCTCACCGATAGAACATTGTTCATGAACCCCACTGATAGAACATTGTTCATGAACCTCACTATTATAACACTATTCATGAACCTCACCAATAGAACACTATTCATGAACCTCATTGATGGAACATTGTTCATTAACCTCACCGATAGAACACTATTCATGAACCTCTCTATTAGACCCTCACCGATAGAACATTGTCCATGAACCTCACTAATGAAAAATTGTTCATGAACCTCATCGTTAGAACCTCACTGATAGAACATTATTCATGAACCTCACCGCTAGAACACTGTTCACTAATGGAACTGTTCACAGAATTGGAAAGTTGGAAAAGGAAAGAGAGGTTACCAATGCTACTATTTATCGAAAGGTAAAATTGGAAAAGTGTTGGGGATGTGTCACCTTGACCTCCCGGAACACCTCAAACACCATATTTTAACAAAGGAATGGACTAGAGAGGTCCAGGCCAATAGATTTTAAATATATGTTCTATGGTCAGATGATATCATTTTAAGGACACAAATGATATAGGCTATCAAGGGTGGAGACTCATAGGACATTGAGACATGTTCCCATAGTGTTTACCCTTAGTAATATCTAGTGTAGGATATTGAGAGAACTAGACCTTCCAGTAGGAAAACCACCTTTATATGTTTCATTGGATATTCTTATATGATAACATGTATATTTATCCTTAGACTTTATAATTATTATTAATGAGTATTATGAATCATGTACTATGATTTATTGAAAAAACATGCGATGTCTTATGTTTGTGGTGAGGTGGGATGTATTGGGTGTGTCATGAGTAATATTGTATTAATAAATAACTTGAGAAAGGATATTTACATTATGTTCTTTAATGGATGTTGATATCTTAGGGCCTTTGATGAAAATTATATAGCCTAAATAAATACATATCCATGGTGTTCTATAGAAAATTTCAATTTCTGGAAATTCAAAGAAAGTGATATCAATCACATAGGTTGATGGCACCAGCATGAATCTTGTTTGCTTAGCGATATTGTGAAAAATGGGATATATTTTATAATAATAATCCATATTATGTATTATTTAATTATTGAATTAACTTATTTATCTATGGGTTCTTTGGCATGTTTCGAGATGTTAACCTTGTACTTTAGTCTACTTATCCTGACTCCACTAAGAAGGAGGCCTAGGGGGTTACAAATTGAGTGTATCCTGGATCTTAGTAAAATAATATATTATTATTTTTTATTTAAAAAGTTAAACAAATATTAATCCTACACATGGTTTAATAGTTATTCATGTTTTATTGATCACATATATTCCATCACCAATTATTCAAGAGAATACTATGTGAGTGGAATATTTAATAAATATTTATTTTCAATTTAGTGAATATAATATTTATTTATTTATTAGTGAATAATACAATTATTTTTTTAATAAATAAATAGACATTATTTTAGGCCTGATAAATATTATGGAGGAATGGTGGACCTATATTAAAGTTCTAATGATAAGTAATATATATTGAATACTCTTTGAATAAATATTATTTAATTTTAATTTTCATGTTCAGAACATGTTGAAAAATAATAGTACTTTTATTATTATATACATGCGGTTCTATAGGGATTAAATATATATTAAATGGAACTTTTGATAATATTTATTTATAATCCTTAGAGGTATATATACCTAATTATATTATTTTTCAAGAGATCCAATTCATTTGTTTTGATGTGCACAATGAATCTGGAGAATCCTCTTGAATCCCTAGAGAGCTCCCTTCTCCAAGAATGATCCCTTGAATATAGAGTGTCTATCCTCCATTTCCCACTATATATTATATATAGTTCAATGAGAATCATTTGGAATATATTCTCATGGAGATCAAATTTGAACGATTCAGGCAACGGGATCAACCGTGCTAGCACTCGGAGAATCCTATGATGATGTTTAGAGATTTGTGGAACACTTGTGGATCACTGCTAAAGGTAATCATATCATGATTCCTATGATGTAATAATGGTAAAATGTATATATTTTTTTTGATCCATCAACAAATAATGAATTCTCACAAGTTAATTCTTCAATTGATTAAATTTATTATAAATAATATTTGGTGATATTGTACTTTGGTTTTGATGTTTTTTCCATTGTCTATTTTAATTGATTTAGTTATATTGATCATGGAGTATATCAATTTGAAAATATCACATTGATCATAAATAATGAAAAATTAAATAAAATAAAATCATTACACATTACATTCATTCACAATTATTGAAACTTATAGTGTTGTCGTGATGAAAAGATAGATCCGTGTTTCTTTTTGAAGATAGTTTACACGTGTACACAAACGATGTTATCATCTTTCAATGAGTGAGAATGTAAGAAATAAAATCATATATTATCATTTTATAATGATAAATATGTCATTAATATCATAATTATTTCATTTATATCAATTATATTCATTAAATTTATCCTTATTATTGTCCATGTTAAATGTTTGTGAAAATGAATCACTTCGCTCTGCAAGGCCATAGTCTGCCACACGTATGAGCATCGCTATTGTATCCCCTATGGAATGGAAAGTAAAAAATATGATATAATGAATCAATAGGAATCATTATGTTACAAATATCATATATACACTATATATCCATCATCATACCCAAGTGTGTGATGTGGTAATGGAAAAATGAATGACATCGGTTCATGAGGTGATTGTCCGCCATACACATGATTAATGATTTTGTATTCCATTTGATGAAAGTGGAGAATTTTTTAGGTTATTACCATAACATAAAAACATATCAAAATATTTAATCTACTAATATTATCATTTAATCATGTTTTAATAATAATTTAAGGAGGTGTATGTAGATATAAAATAAAAAATCTCATTGAAGAACATTACCTATTCGTTGGGTAACCTACTTAGGTTTGCACCAAAATCCTTCCTATGATGGATTTATTCCCATTATTACTCCTCTAGGATGAGATTATGTAAGTTGGAAAGTAATTTGGGTAGGTACTTTCCAAACAAAAAGTGTCTTAATGTGTGAACAGTAGAGGATTGGTGTGGTCTTTTATAAGTGAGGTGAGTGGCACACATGTAATTTTTTAAAAAGAAATGTGTGTACCCACATTTCAATCATGAATAAAGGATAAAAAATGGATTATTATTCAGTATAATACATTATGGGGACAAAATATTACAATAAATATATTTTATACAAGTTTTTAGGTCATTTTAACCCTTTTATTTTTAGTTTATCCAGACAGTAAACACATTTTCACCTTAACCGCGGTAATTAATTTCTTGTTTTCACTATTAATTTTGATAAAAAATGAAGTTGACATTATTAGATACTATAAACTATTTTGATTCCAAATATATAATCTATTTTTTCAAATTCAATTCAATGAAGTTTAAATTTTTAATTAAAAATTAATCCCATAGATGTGATTAGAAAGCGTGTTTTCACTGTAATATAATTTTGGAAGTATAATTTTAAAAATAAAATTTATTTTAGCATATTTATTTTCAAAAATTATGAAAAATAATTGTTTTAAATTAGGTTCATAAAAAGGTTACAAAATAGCTTTTTTTTAAAATGAAATTTTTAAGCATTAAATTGGATTTAATCTTATCTCTTGTATAAAAAACACATCGAATGAATATCAAGAATTTTATTGAATATATATTTTATAAATTTTATTTAAAGCATTCTACAAAATTTATCTATTTAATTTATTGAGTTAAAATATGTTTTTTGTATAAAAAAATATTTTAGCAAAATATTTCATTTATCTTAATTAAATTTTCATCAAACAATTCCATTTATTTACATATTTCAACCATATATTTTAATAATTTAATTAATATCATTCATAACCACCATTCCAATTTCTATGTGATGTCTATTATGTTATTATATTTTAAAAATATGTTTTCTTATCTAAACTCAATGTTGTGTGTAATTCATTTTATGCTCAGTGTAAAGTGTAATGAAAAATATCCAAAAGTTTAAATTAATTTTAAAAAGAAATAACACAAAATCTTGGGGTGTTAAATTCTACCCCCATTAAAATTTATTTTTCCCTTTAAATTCATCTCAATCATCAAATGTTTAACTTTTAAAATTCAATTTATTGAAATCCATATCATAAAAATAGTTAATAAAAAATTCCCTTGAAAAATAGAAAGGGATGTGAGAAATTCATCAAGAATAACACATAATAGGTTTTTATATAAGATAACATAGTTAGGAATTGAAAGCAATGATATAGAAGAAAAAACTGACTCCAAAATACTAATAGAGAATGATTAGATTACATGATCAGGAGAAAGTTAACGACTAAAAATCCATAAACCAAAGTGGTGTGAAAAAAGCCACTGATGTTAGGTTTTCGGGGCCTGCAGTGGAAGCTGGTGGGCCGGGGATTTTAAAATTTTCATAGGCACAATGACAGTACTTGTCGTCGCCGACGTTCCGAGCCCCGGAAAGGTACGAGGATCTCGCGTAGATTGTTAAGAGCACAAAAATAGATGGCAAACATACTCGTTGCATATCTGAAGCCGTTGTGGACTGCTACATTTCGACGGTGATCGTTGCAAGAAGGATCCATAACAGGATCCCTCTAGATCGTCCACACACGCCTCAAAAATCCGTGTGAACGCCGATCATCGAACTTCGGGTGCTAGCACGGCGATTCAACGATATCTTCAACGTCTCGATGATCACTGCATCGTCGATCTTACGATTTGTGAGGAGAAACATGATCCGAGCTCTTGGATCTTTGGCTTCTCTCTCTAAGAAGCAGGAGGAGAGATCGGCTCTCAAATTTCATTCCATAAATTAATGAATAGTGATGTGCACCCTAAAGTGAGAGAGCCTCCTCTCTTAGTTATAGACATGTTGAGAAATACCTAGTTGGGTTCCCCGGCCCCCGTATATTTCAACGTCCACATAAATAATTTTGACGAACTTAACTACGCCAATATTATTTATTATTTTATCACATACTTTTAATATATATAAAATATATTACGTCATAAAATCTGAGCCATTTAACTCGACTCTTTGTCCCGGTTAATATTAAACGAACCTTGAATATTAAAATAATATGTTTTCGATTAATATTTTCTCGTATTTACTAAACTCCTAAACACATTAAATAAATTCAATCCGAAATATTCATAACTTGAATATTAATGAATTTATTTATTTCTTTTGGTGATTAACAACTTGGACAATGCTCGGACCCCGTGGCGTGGTCCACTATGTCCATATTCATATTCCACTGAATAGGTGCAGATTCTTGAATATGTTGTTGTGTGTGACCCTCTAGGCCCCTATCTCGATAGCAGTGAATAAAATTCACAGACCAAGAGAAGGGTCTAGAAACCCTTCATGGACCCTAAAGAGATAAGGATATTCATAGAAACGACTATCATCCTATTAACACCGACTGTGTACTATAGTATCTGTCATTTGATATCTCATAAAGCAGGACGCACTCTTGTGTCATCGTCCTTATCTTGCTTTATTATTTGTTGATCTATCTGGATGTATTTTCCTTTATACTGCCTTGGCCAAAGACTTATGAATGCAGCACCATCCTGATCAACCAGTCCTTAGATATACAACTTCCTTAACTTGGAAGTGACAAATCCTTTCTTGACCATTCAACCAATTTCATACCACTAACAACGCACCTGACACAAACTACCTCGCCACGACATTACTACCATTTTTTTTCCTTGCATCAAAGTACGTAATTAAATGATATACATTGGTAATGGTCGCATGTCAAGAGACCAATACACATTTCTATAGATAGGAACAACCAATGCCACCCAAAACATGTGATGTTCCTATTGGCGGGTCTGTCCTCCTGATCTCACTACTAGAGATCACCAAGTGTGAACATAATGAGAAGAAGCCCCAATGCTTATGAGCCCCCATCACCTGATAGTTAGACATCTACTGTGTCCAGTTAGTAAGATGTATCAAGACTATAGAACATATATTTAAGATCAATTTCATTGTATCTTGAGGTTCTCATTAATGCATGGTATCTACTATAACCTCTTGACACGACAACTAACCTTTGGACATTACCATTATTATAGTGGACGCAGAAAAGTCTGCATTATAATGGTAATATATCAACATGCATATCTAACTGTACACATGATACGGTAATCAAAAGTACTACATAGTTGGGTCTAGGGAACCCTCTATTTCAACACTCCCACTTGCACTAGAGCCAACTTGCTAACTAAACTTGTTAGCTACTCACATGATAAATACCATGCTTCTACTGAGTAATGCCTTTAACTGCTGGGCTTGCCACATTTTTGTTGTGTAGCATATCTGCTATATGCAACCTCATCGACTAGAGTAAAACTTCTCAAGACAGGGTATCCCCGAGTATATTATTTTTTTCCATTGTCATAACTTGAAAACTTGGCTAGTAAGAATATCATAATTCTCATTATGATAATACTTTTCTCACTAGGTGTGAATCCAAGAATTGGAACAACTTGTTGCAATTTATAACTGCTTCTTTGCTGCTTAAGAAGCTGCAACGTACTCGGTATTTGTAGGTATGGATACTATAAGCTTTTATGAGCTTGACTCGCTCATCTCCTTTGCCTAACTGTGATGCCAGATCAAATTGATCTAAGGACTACTAGTATGTGTCCCCCCAAACCGAGTATACCTTTCTCTCCATATTCTAGGTACATATCATTTGTACTCAACGAAATACAAGATGATAGTTCTAACTGCTTCACTTGCAGTGCTCCTGGAAATAATTGATATCTTCCTATAATAAATTATATCTTGGCAGTATCAATTATTGTACATATTATGGCATATGTCATTTATCCATCGCTAAAGCATATGGTATCAATTCACAACTTTAATCTCTACACATGCTCCAAACATGTTAACCTGGAGAAATTAAGCCATGTGACATAGGCAACAATTATGAACATGAATTATTCCAACATTTATTTTTCAATACAATGTCACTATATGTACGATTGACTAGGACCAAGAAACCTTTGGATCTACCTCAGTGGATCCTATTCCCTAGAACTTAGGTTGATACTTGCAGTCAATCATTGGAGAATTACTTTAAACCTGATCTTATCTAACTGTATGATCAAGATATGTTTTCCATATGTTGTTGAACATATTTCACTTGGAAAACATTGGTGCTCCCACTAAACTTTGGTAGAGGCAAGGCAAAGATTCATTTATAATGAATGCTCTAAGATCTTGTTGCTTACATTAATCTAGAATTGGATTTCAGTAACTTGAAACCCTTATTGGCATCATTTGATGTCATCATCTCTTTCTGGTTGCGTCGTAAAAACACCTTCCATAAAAGATGATCTTGACATCCAATGACCAATACCATGATCATAGAAGTTCGGCTATGACAAGTAAAATTCCAATAGATTTTGGCACACCGACTTGGTATAACCAATCGAGCCTTATTGGTACCATACTTGTACCATCCATGTATCATTTCATTTTAATACCCACTGCAGTATTCAATTTATAATCCCCTTTGCAATTTGATACATGGAATCCATTATTGAATTTTAGTTGATCTTGTCAATCTTATCTCATTTTCTTATACTGCTTACTTGTAGGATTTATTATTCTCTATGAATAATTTATCACTGGCCGCGGTGAATATAAAACCATCACCATGGTTTCATACTTCCTACACTCTATGTGTCTCTGGAACATTCCTATTCCACACGTACTTGTGGAACTTGTTCCCTATGCCAACCATTTGTGCATCTCAGGCATTGACTAAGTCCAAGTCAATTCAGCTCCTACTATCTCTAATAGAGATTTGCACCCTTGTATATAAATTTAGTCTAATGCTTGACTACATCTTTTCTATCTTAGGGATTTAGGTAATATCTTATGCAACTGTTAGGATAATTACCTTAGATGCACAATGTGTTTAACTTGATGCATTTTTGTTTAAATCCTAACAAACGCTTTGCATCTAAATACGTTTTATGACATAATGGTTTTCCATCATACTATGACTCGTATGATGTCCATTAGTCATTTTAGTTATAATATTGGTTATGGGTTTAAGAAGTTATTTTCAAAGCACATCATGAAATATAATGGACGTTTTTGCAGGTTGTAACATTGATACAACTTACATCATAACTTTGATGTATAACATATGCATTTAGGAATTTCTCCACACTATATGTTTGTTGATCAATGTTAATATGTAAGACTTTATCATCGATCCTTCTTATGAACATGAATACGGTGATGTATATTAGGTAACATGCGTTTAGGAATTACTCCACACTACATTATCATGATCTATGAATTCTTGGTCAACATATTCTTCGGCCTGCTGATCCGAAGCAACTCATATCTTTTGACCAAACTTATACTTCATTGGTACATTACTTAATGATTTAAAGGAATATTATGAAGTATCTTTACCTCTAACTTTCTTTGGAACAGTTCACACTCTCATGTTGAACTAACCTCGGAAGCTTTGGGGCGTACCTTTATTTCCAAAGGTTTCTTTGTCTAAACTGAAGATGTCAATTATACAATATGTTTTTAGATGTGTTGAGCCTTAATACCATACTAGGTATATAGTTAATGCCTGATTTTGGTTTTACTTGAAAAAGAATTGCATGCCACAGTTGGGTAGGTCTTACATTTTATATTCATCATGTATTTCCATTGATTCAAATAGTAGTGAATTATTTGTTGAGTATGTTACCACAAACAACATTCATTCCAAAACTTGGAACAATGTCTCATCGTGACCAAAATGGCATGTGAGATAAATTTTTTGGTTATACTCGACAAATTTTTCATCTTGAATCAATTACTTGGAAATTTAGAAGTTATGTGTTTCTCCCCGCTAACTTAGGAATCACCCTTTCTCAGCCACTTGAAGAAGACACTTTACTTCTAGTAATGTTTCTCCACTTACTTGGTTATTGTATTTAAATACATATATGTGAAAATCATATTGTATTTTAATACCCAAGATGTATTCGAGAAAACAATACTTTTATTTGATGAATATAAACTGAACGAGAATCAGGTATTTTCTTCTTGTATTTCAGTTTTTCAACTTCCATGAATTTATTTCATTATGTGATGTGAATAACCTCATGTTAAATAACCAACCATTTTTCATTGAAGTACATGACGAAGGTGTCTTTGGTGTAACTTTCCATAGGCCTTTTTGCCTTGTCATTCCATTTATTCACCATAAGAATAAAAGGGGTTATTTCTAATATTATTATTACTTGGAAAATATTAACTTAAAGGTAATGAAGTGCTTACTCTATATCGTTCCTTTGTACCTTAAACTAAACTAGAGTAATTGGGTGTAAAAGGTATAAGAAATGGGATGGCATGAAAGATTGTGAACCGTCTTTCACTTTACACATACCGAGTGCGTCCATCACATTCAAATCTTGCTTCACTTTTTCCTAGAAAGGATCTTGGAGATGAGACTGCATGTGATCATCATCTTAGTCTTGATGTTGCGACCACAAATAACATCAGACATTGATGATAGCATTATGACAGAACCATCATATTCTTGATTCATGAGTCTCCTGTAAACATTTTTATACCCTCGCTTCCGGAGGTGGCTTAACAGGTTGGGACAAAAGCACCTTGAATTTCCATTATTGTAGTAATGTGCGCTAGCGCCAATAATACACTTTGAAATTCATGCTTAGTTTAGACATTAACTTTGTCTAATATTTATCGCAGTTCTATTGTGGTATTGCTTGCCATTATCTACAAATATACATTAGCATATTATACTTTTATGTGATTACCTAATCTAACATTGCTAATTATTTAATCATTAAATGTCTCCCACTAATTTTTCGATTTCTAGGAACCCTCTGTACTAGAATCGGAACACTCTTGAGTATTCTAGTGTCAAGGATCCCTGAACCTCCCTCATAGTCTACAAGCTAGGGCTATTCCAAGACTCGGAGGGTCTAAGGTAGGCTTTTGGTTGGCCAACTGCATCAGCTCGCAGTTCTTTGATCTGTTGAGTGAAGTCCCAGCTTAAAAAATCATTTATTGATTTACTAAACACTTTCCTCTAAAATTACAACAAACTAGATAAGGCTATATCTTTGCTACAATTTTAGTTAAGTCGACCCACCACACAGATAAGAACTCCCCGGTAGTAAGAGGCACCTTCAGCTAAGGCATGAACCGGAACCTCGAACACCCGATTTTGTTCAAACTTGAATGATGGAAGGCTGTTTGTGACATAATAATTTATTTGAGGGTTTTATTGGTTTTTCTCTTGAGGAATGTAATCCATTTCTATTAAACTTGTTCATCTATTTTGTCGCACTCACAACGGATCTTTCATAGAAATCAAACATCGCTTCTTTATGCATTTTATTATTTATCATTTTATGTATTTTTCTAGCTGTTCTAAAATGCATAGAATAATAAATAAATGCATAAAGGTAAAACTAATACCCGACTGGTCTTGAGCATCTAAATGACCTAAGCACATCTTACCTGAGTCGAAGCTTGACTCAAAAAGTAGCTTGCGTCTTGTCTTGGTTGTTTGCTGGTCTTCTGTAGTGTCGCCATGTCTTGGCGGGGTCGACGTCGCATCTTAGAGTACCACCTCGCCTTGGTGGAATCCACACGTCGTCTTGCACCGTCGTACATCGCCTCATCTTGGCGGGGTCTATGTCGCTTGTCGTCTTTGTCTGAAGTATAATGATACTTGCGCGCAGGCGAGGGGAACTCGGGTATAAATGTACATCGTATATTATTGAGCGTGCAAGCCCTTATATATTTTAACCGAAAATAGATGATGCACAGACCGTCTTTAATTAATTACAATCATCGTACGTAGTTTAAAAAAATTAAATAAATAAATAATTTAAAAGCATACATTCTAGGGTTGATGATCAAGACCAGACGATGTGTAAAATTAAAATATTGCGTAATAAAAATTAAAATGCATAAATAAGTATGAGGGTTATTTAATTTAATTAAATTAAATGAATTAATAAATTCAAATAATTTAACTAATTATTTTTCATCTAATTAATTTAATTTTAATACTCAAAATTAAATTAAATTAATTAATTAATTAATTTAAAAAATTAATTAATTTTAATCCTCAGTTATTAAAAAATATTCTAACTACAATTAATATATTAATTAATTTAATTAATTTAAATGATTTAATTAAACCCAAGGGGTTTCCTGCCCGCTAAGAGGACCGGGCGGCGGCCAGGCCCGGCTTCACTGCCTGCGCATGCGCTAGGCGGGTTCGCGTGCGGGTCTAGGAGGAGCGGACAGTGCGGCGTTCGGTCAGAGAGCATCGGAGGGTGGAGTAGGGGGGATGCTCGGTGCGGCTACGGCGTGGGGTGGCTTCAGCACCTTTTGGTGCGTTGTGCGGGGTTGCACCAGGTCTTGTACATCGCGCAGGAGCAGTGCAGTGATTCTGCGAGAGAAGCGCTGCTGCAGGGAGCCTTAGGCTGGGGTGCGTGAGGGAGGAGGCAGGCGAAGCGTGCGGCCTGTGCGTTGGGGCACTGTCAGTAGAGGGGGTGTTGTCGGGCTAGGCAGCCGGCTTCGCATGCACAAGGAGGGAGGGCTGGCTATTATTGTGCCCTCCTATTTTTGGTGCAGTAGGTCCGTGCGGAGGGAGGGCTGAGCCGGAGTGCATCGGCCAGGGGTTTCTGTTGTGGCAGCAGGGTGAGGGGCCGAGGCGGCCAAAGCTGGGCAGGAGGGGGGGTCCGGCTAAAGGGGGTGCAGGACCCTGGTTGTGCACTGTAGGGAGAGGGGCGTAGCGGCCCTTCTGCACACCATGCAGGAGGCGGCTGCTGGTTGCTGCTGCTGTGCGCCGGGGTGGCAACCTGGAGGGAGCGGCACCGGGGGAGGGCACGGTGGCCTGCTGCACGTCATGCGGGAGTGGGCAGCGCGGTGCTGCATGCGCCACGTGGGAGATAGGGGGTCTACTTGGACCCCCTTGTACACTTTCCTTTTTTTTACTCTTGGTTTTCCACGCAGAGAAAACCCCTCCCCTTCACCTTTTTTTTCTTCCATTTCTTTACCCAGTGGCTCCAACTTTCCAATTTGATTTTTTTTATAAATAAGACTTCCTTTTGAAGTCTTATTCCACCATATTATTTTTTACATAAAAAAAATTAAGACTTATTATTAAGTCTTCCTTCCACCCTTTTCCATTTTTCCAAAGGCTTAGTGATAGCCTTTTAAATTTTAATAATAAAATAATTATTATAATGAAATATTAATTTAATATTATTATATTATTATAATAATAAAATAGTTATTATTATAATAATAAAATTATAGTTCAAATTTTATTATTTATAAAAATATAATTTTTACAATTAATTTTATTTCTAATGAACCTATTGAATTTTAATCGGTTCAAGAAGATGAAATAAAATTATAACCCGAGATCAAATCGCACCTTCGATCCTATAAGAAAAAATTAAAATGGCCATAACTTGGCCGTTCGAAATCATATCGGTGCGCGGTTTGAATGGTTGTGATAGATTTTAAACCCTCTACTTAATTTTATGAAAATTAATTTTCTGGGCTCAGAAAATTTACGCGACTCCCTTTGATACCACTGTTAGGTTTCCAAGGCCCGCAACAGAAGCCGGTGGGCCGGGGATTTATAAATTTTCATCGGCGTAACGACGGTACTTGTCGTCGCTGATGATCCAAGCCCCAGAAAGGTCTGAGGATCTCGCGTAGATTGTTAAGCTCACAAAAATAAATGGAAAACATACCTGTTGCATATCCAAATCCGTTGTCGACCGCTACATGTCGACGGCGATCATTTCACTAAGGATCCATAGCAGGATCCCTCTAGATCATCCAAAGGTGACTCAAAAATCCACGAGAACCCCGATCGTCGAACTCCGTGTACTAGAACAGAGATTCAACTATATCTTCGACATCCCAACGATCACCGCATCGTCGATCTTTCGATGCGTGAGGAGAAACTTGATCCGAGCTCTTGGATCTCCAGCTTCTCTCTCTAAGAAGTGGGAGGAGAGAGAGGCTCTCAAATTTCATTCCATAAATGAATGAATAGTAATGTACACCCTAAAGTGAGAGAGCCTCCTCTCTTATTTATAGATACGTTGAGAAATACCTGGTTGGGTTCCCCGGCCCCCGTATATTTCAACGTCCACATAAATAATTTTGGCGAACTTAACTGCGCCAATATTATTTATTATTTCATCACATACTTGTAATATATATAAAATATATTACGTGATAAAATCTGAGCCATTTAACATGACTCGTTGTCCTGGTTAATATTAAATGAACCTTGAATATTAAAATAATATTCATTCGATTAATATTTTCTCTTATTTAATAAAATCGTAAATACATTAAATAAATTCAATCCGAAATATTCGTAACTTGAATGTTAATGAATTTATTTAATTTTTTGGGTGATCGAAAACTTTGAAAAATCTCGGACACCGTGGTGAGGCCCACTATGTCCATATTCATATTCCACTGAATAGGTGCGGATTCTTGAATACGGGGTTGTTTGTGACCCTCTAAGCCCTTATCTTGATAGCAGTGAATAAAATTCATAGACCAAGAGCTGGGTCTAGCAACCCTTCATGCCCCCTAAAGAGATAAGGATAGTCATAGCAACGACTACCATCCTACGAACACTGACCGTGTACTATAGTCTCTTTTTCATTTGATATCTCATAAAGCAGGACGCACTCTTGTGTCTTCTTCCTTATCTTGCTTTATTATTTGTTGATCTATCCGGATGGATTTGTCTTTCTACTACTTTGGCCAAAGACTTATGAAGGCGGCACCATCCTGATCAACCAGGCCTGAGATATACAACTTCCAAAACTTGGAAGGGACAAATCCTTTCTTGACTGTTCAACCAACGTCATACCACTAACGACGCACCCAACACAAACTACCTCGCCAAGACATTACTGCCATGGTTTTAACCTTGCATCAAAGTACTTAATTAAATTATATACATTCGTAATGGTCTCAAGTCAGGAGACCAATACACATGTCCATAGATAGGAACAACCAATGACACCCAAAACATGTGGTGTTCTTATTCGCGGGTCTGTCCCCATGATCTCACTACTATATATTACCAAGTGTAAACATCATGAGAAAAGTATCAATGCTTATGAGCCCCCAGCACCTGATAATCAGACATATACTATGTCCAGTCAGTAAGATGTATCTAGACTATAGAACATATATTTAAGATCAATGTCATTGTATCTTGAGGTTCTCATTATAGCACGGGATCTGCTATAACATCTTTACACGACAACTAATCTTTAGACATTACCATTATTATAGTGGATGCACAAAAGTCTGCACTATAATGGTAATATATCATCATGCATATCTAATTGTACACATGATACGGTAATCAAAAGTGCTACATAGTTGGGTCTAGGGCACCCTCTATTTCAACAATTAATATCATAAAAATGATGACAATAGGAAAAAAATTATTTCAAGAACTATTTCATAACATTGGGGAATTACTTTTCTAACACCACATGATTTTAAAAGAATAATATATCTTTATATATTGTGTATGACATGAAACCCCAAGCTTATAAGGAAGGATAACACCCAAGACATTATGAAATATTTCTTTTTAAATAACTTTAATCTCTTTGATAGCCTACAGAACACACAACCCCGAGTAAAAATTAATTGTAATATAGTATACCATAATAACCTAGCCATTAAATTAATTATATTAATTATATTAACTAAATTATAAAAATTATGGTTATCTATTAATTTTAAATAAAATAAGTATCATTTAAATGAAAAATAAATGTTTTCTAAAAAACTCTATTTTTCTAAAAGATGAACTAGTCACACTTCGCACAAATTATTTAAATTTAATATTTAATAATATTAGAAAATTTATTTTACCGAAGAAACTTCACTTTGGAAATCATCATATCAAATTTACCTTAGGGTTAATTTTTGGATTTTTATGAAAAGTTTCATTTTTTTATTAATAGTGAAAATACTAAATTTTAATTGAAAATTTACATTTTGTTTAAATAATTTATATAATTATATTATATTTTAAATTAGTTTAAATGTAATATAATTAAAATTTTATATAAATTAATTCAATTTATTCTAATGGAATCATTTTCATATATAATTTTGATATAAAAACCTTTTTAAACTTTTGAACGTTTTCCCTTTAAAACCCCAATTTTTTATCACATATACGGGATTAATTTTAAATTAAAATTTAAAATTATGTGAATATAATTTGGAAAATTGTAATTTATATTTTTAATCAACATAATTTATATTACTTAATAAGTTCATCTTAATTTTTTACCAAAATTAATAGTGAAAATAGTAAAAATTATTTATCACGGTTAAGTTAAAAAAGGATTTAATGAGGGTTAAACAAAAAATATAAGGTTTAAATTGACCTAAAAATTTTAGAAAATTAATTTTATGTAAATATTTAGATCCTAATTTTTTGGCTCTATAATAATCGATTATGGACCCTTTTAGAATGCAAATAACATGGGTACATCTTTTTTATTCAAAAAAATACAAGTGTGCCACTCACCTCGCTTATAAAACCCCTTACCCTCTTCTCTCTTCGTCACACATTCAATCCATTTTTTTGGAAAATATATATCAAACTAAATTCCCTAACCACATAATTTAATCATTATTTTTTCATCAATTCAACCTTGGATGGATTGGGTTCAAACCTAAGAAGGTTGCCCGAAGAAGCAGTAATGTTCTTCAATGAGTGTTTTTATTTTACTTCTTCCTCTAAATCCGTATATTGTTATTAAAACATGATGATATAATAATGTCATTGTTTTACATATAATTATACAATTTTATTTTAATTTCATGACCTAAATCCACCCCCACTTCTATCAAATGGGTTACAAAATCATCATTCGTGTGTACGGTAGAATACTATCTCATAAACTATTGTCATTCATTTTTCCATTACCACCACTCAAGATTGGGTATGAAAATGGATATAAAGTATATATGTGATATTTATAACATAATTGTACATATTTATTCATTATATCATATATTACTTTTTACTTTCCATTTTTTGGGGATATGATAATGTCGCTCTTGTGTACGATGGACTACCGCCTCGCGAAGCGATGTGATACGTCTTTCACTAACGCTTTACATGGAAGGTGATGAGGATAAATTTAATTAATATATGTTATATAAATAAAATAATTATTATATTAATTACATATTTATCATTCTGAATAATAATATATCATTTTTATTTCATGCACTGAAAGATGATAATGTCGCTCATGTACGTGTAGACTACCGCCTTCATGAAGAAATGTGACTCTCTATTCATAATCACATCACATGGAAAACATAAATAAGTATATTTAGAGAAATAATATTTTATATATATTATATTATGATCATTATTGAAAAATAAAATATTATTTACCTTCTTTCCAAAATGATCATTGAAAAATGTAAACTTTACTCATACGTGCATATAGCATATTGTCTCCATGATTGTCACATAATTAATTTTTATAAGAATATTTAATTATTGTTTTTAAAATATAATATATGTATAAATATGATAATTATGTCAATATTATTATTCTGTACATGTTTAAATAATAAAATATTTGACCATATGCAACCTAAAAAATTGGTTTTTGAAACATAATCCAAATATCATCGAAAAATCCAACGTAAACTTAATTCAGTAAGTAATAATATATAAAATGTTAATAAGTTAAATAAAAGGAATCATAAAATTGAAAAATACTCTTTTGAAATTAAACAATTAAAAAAATTATTATTCAAAAATATAAATAACATACATGATAATTTAGACGCATTGTAAGGGTTTCTCATGTCACTTTTACTTCCACAATACATACGTCATATTCCCAAATTATTTCTTTTTTTATATAATTCCCTTTTGTAAGTTACATCATAAATTCATTTATTTTCAAGGTATTAATTTTTTAATTTAAATTTATTTATTTCCTAGTGATTATTATAAAAAATTTACCAATTTGGTAATGGGTCATTTCACAATCTCATCATTATTCGAGAGTGTTTTTATTTAAGTCTCACATGGGGTAATTATTTGATATTTCTATAATAAAATAAATATATTTTCTTAAAATTTTATTATTAATTATCTTTTTCAAGTAATATTACAATTTTTCCACTCATTGGTATATAAAATGGTTAAGAAACTATTTTTAAGAAAATATTTATTTATTTCCCTCTTTGTTCGAAAATACTTTTTCTTCAGAAAAAATTAATTAAAAAGTTTTCAAAAATGTTTTAGAATTATCCAAATTATTTTTAAATAAATTTTTTCACTCGTTTTAATTTTTTAAAATAGTATGAAAGGTATATTATTGTATTTTTCTAAACAAGTCACTTTTCAAACATTTTTAATGTGAAAATAAAAGTTATTTTTAATTTATATAGAATGTAAAAAATTATCCACTATCATGAACAGTATTTATTTGGTGATTCCTTTAAATGTTTTAAATGTTATTTTTAAATAAATTTTTTTCCTAGTATTCGCTAAATTCATATTTTTAAAAAATGATTTTCAAAGAAAATTATTTTGAAAATATTTAACAAATTTTCTAGTTTAAAAATAATGAAAGGATATTTTTATCATGAAATGTTACAAGTGATCTTTTAAAATAATTTTCCATATAATTAGAAATTATTTTATTTTACTTTTACTTTAATGTGGATATACTCCAATGATACAATCCTTATTTTTTCTCAGTATGGTTTATCATCAATTTGACTAGGGATGTACTATATTGAGACCGCTCACTTTACTTTGGATGGTTTATGATTAGGTTTATTGATTAAGGAAATTATTTACATTTTGTATGCTAGTTTAAAAAATGAATTTTTATATGAATTATGTTTCACCCCTTTTCATATGTGGAATGAATTGGACCATTTATGTGATGAGAGTACCCCATTATACCCCCTCGATGCATCAGTGTGTATCATGAGACAAACTAGATATGGTGTTGGAAAAGTCCATAACCATTTATATAGATTTCAATGAAGAATACTTGATGGTATTGGATATCTTGGAAAAAGACTTAATGGTATTAGATGTCTTGGAACAATCCTCGATGGTATGTTTTTTATGTCAAGTAATTTTCATTCCAAAATTATGAATTAATTTAATAATATTCCATGTGATTATCATATTATTTACAATATTCAGAGCCGTGTTTCTAGATCATGTTATTATTAATATATATTATTTGACCATCTTTTATTCCTTCCATATTATGCTCAATTTATTGTTTAAATGGTATATGTTTCAGTTACTTTCCTTTACATGTTCATTATGACTTATTTATTCATAGTGTTTATTGTAATCTTACCCTTAATGAGCACCTAAGAACACCCCATTATTAGGTTCGATTTTCACTAGGATACCAGTAATTATATTTTAAATTAATATGTGGGGATATTCTAAGGGGAATAATGGAATTATCAAAGAAAATTATTTGTATATTTTATGTTTTAAATTGTAATTTGAATTTAAAGTATGTATTTACTTTACCAATACTACTAAATTATTCAGTCCTTTGCGACTTGATTCCTTGTACCTTATGTCAATTTAATTAAATAATACACTAGATCAAGGATACTAGAAACCGGGGTCATGGTCACTATAGTTGTTATTAGAGGAAGTTTAGTAGAAACATTGGGAACTATATTTAGGAAAACATATATTAGGGAACATAACCATATGATAAAATTTGAGGATAAGTAAAGAAGATCATCCTAAAGTGTTTTAAAGGAATAGATTATGTGGTTTTTCCTAGCTAATAAATTCATGTCTGGATACTAGAAGTGGAATTTGGTTTTGGAAAATATATACCTAGGGGTAAAACTCTGAAAAGGGAACATTGGGCTTTACCCAATCATCACCCAGTGAATGATAATGGACTAAATCACGCACCTGTTTGGACACTTCTTAGAGATGTAATTTAGTTAATTCACATCTTTAAAACCCATTATGAATGATTTTAAAAAACAACTAATTTCAAAACATTCCCAAAGATACCATATTTTTTATTATGAGATTAGTTAAGCCTAAATTTTTAAATTTATGTTAATTATTCCATTAGTTTTGGGATTATTTTGAGGACTTAACCTTAAAACAACACATAATGTTAATATTTAGTGAAAAAATTACTTTCTTTCACATTGAGGGTATTTTCAGGTTTATAAATTTAGAGTATTATAAAATAATACACACATAACAACCCATATTTATATATAGTGGATACTACTAAAAGAGTATCCATTTCTTCCAAAATATAAAACTTCTAAAATAAAACATCATTAATTTGAAAAATCTTTATAACATTTAACTTTACTTTCTTCATTCTCTCACACATACCTATAACCTAGAGAAAATATTTAAAAACTTCATATTACCACAAAAACCTCAGTAAGGTATATAAGGAATGAATTTTTAGTCAAGTGGTAACATAAAAAACCAATAAAAACTCATTAGCATGCATAGTAAAATTATGTAGTTTATGTGGAACATATTAAACATATCACTCTAAAATTCACCCTTTCACATGGAATAACCATTCAGTCAACTTCAATCTCTGGATTACCCAATGCATTGGATAGCTATAATGGGGCTCACCCTTCATATCTTGAGCTATAATGGGATCAACCCAATATATCTTGAGGTATAATGGGGATCAACCCGTCATATCCAGAGATATAATGGTCTCAAACTATAATAAAAAATGTGTAAGGTACATATCATTAATAAAACTCTTGATAACTCATTTAAACCCATGATAAAACACATTCACATATAAAAACATCTTTTCTTCATAAAAATCAATTTTAAAAATATAAAAAAAATTCCAGAAAATAATTAAATAGTATGATTAAAAAATAAATATGAAAAAATATTATAGAAAAATTATATTAAAAAATAATCATTAAATTTGTAGAAACAACTCATTCTATATATAAACAGAACAATATTTTTGAATTTTGTTAAAGAGACATTTAAAAGGATTTTAAAAGGAAAGTATCTTACAAATAGTGTATCATTGAAGAATGAATTAATAAAATAAATGGAATATGTATATTCACTATAAATCTACATAATAACACATAATACATTAATTTTATAAATAATCATAGTGTGAAAAAATCAATGAAGCCAAAAGTTAGCCTAAATAATGAAAATTGTGTTAAGAATTCATGTACCTCGGGTTTGTCTTACTTTAAATGTGTCAAAACCTCCTGAATAATGGTTCAAAGAGAGTTATTAATATATTAAATAATAATATTAATATTTATAATTCATTATATTATCTTTAATAACATCTTTATACCTATTTTTTAGTATTATTATTTTTTATTTCTATTATTTCGGGTGCGTTCTTTACAAAGTTTCTTGGGTCGGTTTGTTATGAATTTTCTTATAGAATGGATGAGAAACTACAATATGTGGAATTAAATGGTATTTACATGTTTATATAACTTTTAATTATACCATATATCATTTTTCTTTCATGTATGAGGATGATTCATTAGATAAAACATTAATGATATTTGTTTAGATCATTTTGGCGATTCTTTGATCATCATGAACTGGTTTCTTTATATAATTCAATATTATTCATGTACGTTAATTACAGAACATAAAACAGTTTATATCATAACATCTAAAACCTATTTCAACCATTTAAGTGGTTTTATGACCAGCCATTAAGGAAGTAATGGAAATTTAAAACATATCATCTATGATGTTGGTAAATCGACAAATCACGGATGGTGTTTTTAGTTTTTAGAATAAAATGTAGATTAAAAGAAGTATGATGGTGAATTTTTCATAAATATGATAAAATTATATAATATATAAGATACTGAAGTATTCATGCCTCTTGGATAAGGGTATTTGAAGAGATTATAATAAAAAGTAAAAGAATTGAAAAGAAAATAAAAGAAAATGAAAGGGGATTTTTACCTCTTGAATTCTCTTCCTTGAGAATCTCTTTAAGGCCTTTGGTTTTGGCCTTTTTATGAGACCATAAACTATTGGACGTGGGGAAGATTCTTTGGAAGGTGATTGGGTAGAATTTGGATAAGGCTCAAATCTTATAGGTGTGAGGAGAAGAGGGGCAAGGAGTGGTGTTTATACTGGATGAGAGGAGGGTTTTCCATTATTTTAATCATTATTTTATTATTTTTCTAAAGGTAAGAAATAGTGTTGTTTATTGTGACTAAATAAAGTAATTAGTGAATTTGACTTAGAAAAAAGTGTTCTTACCTCAGTAGAACATCATCCATGACTCAATAATTCATGTCTTTAGCTTATTTCATAAATTATTATTTTTCATTATTCACTAAAATTTCATGTATTTTAGAAAAAAAATTCCTCCTAACCATTTTTTTATGTATATAATTTAAAAATAAACTCCATTTTATGAAAAAAAAAATTCTAAATATGAGAAATTTAATTTTTAATTAAAATCATAATTTATTCAAAAGATACCAATTTTAAAACTATAACTGGTTTTATAACACTCTGAAAAATTAATTAAGGTCTCATAAAATTATCTTATAATCATAAGATAATAAAAATAATAATTCATGGAACTATTTTATGAAAAAATATTTTCTTTTAAATCAATATATTAATTATAAAATTGTAACTAAATATTTATGTTTTAAAAAAACAACACTTAATATATTATTTTTAGAAAATTTATTTATGCATTCCAAGATATAAATATATCATATTTTCACATATAAGATACTTAAATTTTATTTATACTATTATAGGTGTGTTTAATATCTTATTAGTTTATTCACTATTCATAAGGAACATATTACTATTCCAAATGCCAAGTTATTATTCTATCCAAATATATTCCATATAATACCACTTATTTCATTATACATTTGTAATAGATTTAACTATTCAATTTCAAAAAGAAGGAAATTTATTTTATAATTAAATGAGTTGTTCAATTCTCCCTATCTTTGAGAAATTACATCCTTGAAATTTTTAATCACTTATTAAAAATGGGATGATAGATTTCCCTCATAGAATTTCCATATTCCCATGTTTCTTCTTCAACTATTCCATTTCTATGCAAAACCTTAACCTGTTTAATTTCCTTATTCTCCAATACTTGTCCTCTATGATCAAAAATATGAATATGCTTCTATTCATAAAAAAGATTCTCTTCAAACTAAACTACATTAGGGCTCAATATGAGATGAATCTGGAATAAACATTATCAACATCAAAACAAGAAAAACATTGTGTAACTGAGATAAACTTGGAGGAAAAGATAATTGATAGGCAAATGGTCCAATATTATCTAGGATTTCAAAAGGTATGATGGATCATGGAATTATATTTCCTTTATTTCCAAAATGCATAACGCTTTTACAATGAGTGATTTTAAGGAAAACATGATCACCTTCCTTAAATGAAATGTCTTTCCTTCAAATATATATATATATATATATATATTTCCTACTATGAGATTTCTTCATGTCTCACTAAATCATTTTTTAATTCTCAAATATTTCTCATTCTAATTCTAGTCCCATAAAATTCATTTCCATGAATTTATCCCAAAATGATATAGTTTGACACTGCTTCCCATATAATTCCTCAAAAGGTGTCATCTGTATACTAGAATGAAATCCGTTGTTATAGAAAACTCAACTAAAAAAATTTTTGACCCCAAATTCCCTAGTAAACCATTTTTTCAAAGGTTGGGGATGAAGCCTCATTTATTATTAAATCAAATCAAATAACTCTTTTATCTTGGTAGAGGGAGACCCATTACATATCCCGAAGGCCTAGTGGGAATTTAGCCCATTACATGGCCTGTAAGCCCAAATTGTTTGCCCAAATCCCATTCTGTGAATAGTACTGCTATAGTACCTACACTGCTATAGTACCACATAGTACCCAGCTGCCGCTACAATACCCTGACACTGATGTAGTGACCTACTGTCTCTACAGTGCATGTCGTTGCTACAGTGTCATTGCTGCTATAGTACCCTACAGTACAGCTATAGTAGGGTGCTTACCACTATTCCAAATCCAAACTACCCCTAGTAAACCATTGAACAAGCTCAAAGTATATCCTCTAATGTCTGGATTTTTTTCTAATTTTGTCCATCATATTAGGGACGAAAATAAATATTGTATTTTAATTTCGTTCCCAAATACTTTTGAAGGCCCTTCCAAAATTTATAAGTGAACATTGGATCTTGGTCAGATACCATTGATAGAGTAACTCCATCTAACCTAAAAAATTATTTTAGGTATAGTCGATAATGATGATCCAAATACATGGAATCTCATATAGGAATGAAATGTGATGATTTAGTTAGTCGTTCAACAATAACTCATATTGCATTATTACCTTGAGAATTCTTTGGTAGTCTCACCTTGAAGTCCATGGATATATTTTTCCATTTCCACTATGGCACTATAAAAATATGAAGCAGCCCCTTCAGTAACTACCGCTCTGATTTAACCTATTTACAAGTCCAACATTTCATGATAAAATCAGTAATATCTCTTTTCATTCCATCCCACCAGTAAGTCTGCCCAAGGTCTCTATAAAGCTTTGTGATACAAGGACGAACTGAAAATAGAGAACTATGATCTTCACATAACAATTCTTTCTTAAGATGAGAATCACATAGAACACATACTCTCTACTCAAACCTCAAAACACGATCTTTATAAATGTAAAACTCATGAAACATACCCTTTGGAATAAATTCTACCTTTTTCTGTAACTCATAGTCTCCCTTTGCAGAATGCTTTATTCTGTCTATTAGAGACGACTTCACTAACACCTGATACAAAAAAGAAGAATTTCCTACCCGCAAAACTTCCAAACCAAAATTTATCAAATCATTAACCAATGGGTCATGTTCCAACATAACATGGTTAATGTAGCATTACTTTTCCAACTCAAAGCATTAGTCGATTTGTTTTATTTCCTATGATGGTAATGAATCATGCAATAAAAATCAATGTTTAGTTCCAGTCGTCTTCTCAGTCTCAGGTTCAATTCCTTCAGAGTAAATATATACATTAAACTATTATGGTCAGTATATATTTCAAATTTCACTCCATACTAATGATGCCTCTGAGTTTTTAATGAAAAAACAACATCATCTAATTCTATATCAAATGTAGGATAATTTAACTCATGGGGTTTCAACTAACGTGATGCATTAGCATTTACCTAATCATTCTTCATTAGGACATAACCATGTCCTTTCAATGAAGCATGCCTATAGATGAAAAATTTACCATTTCTATAAGATAAGTTCAGAACTAGAGCATTCACCAGTCATCTTTCAAATTCTTGAAAACAAAAATCACATTTTTTTAGATGAACATAACACCTTTTTTAGTTAAATTATTCAGTGGGCAAGATAATCGGGAAAAGTTTTCAACAAACCTATGATAATATCCTACTAAAACAATTAAAATATGAATATTTTTCATATATGTGGGTCTTGTCTATTCTTCACCAACTTTTTTTTAGCAAGATCAATAGTTATGTCATCTTTAGTAACAATGTTACTAAGGAAATAAATTTTTCCCCCAAATTTCACACTTTCTAAATTTTCTATATAGTTTATTTTCTTTTTATTTTTGAGAAACATCCCTTAGATGTATTTCATAATCCTCTTTACTTTTATAATATACCAAAATTTCATCAAAAAAAACCACAAACATATCCAAGAACTCATGAATTATTTTATTCATAAGATCCAAGAATACATAAGGTGAATTAGTTAACCCAGATGGCATAACTAAAAATTCATAATGCACATATCTATTACAGAATATAGTCTTAAGAATTTCTGCTTCATTTACTTTCAAATGATGATACCCTGACCCCTATTCAACCCTTTAAAAATATTGTTCTCCCAAGATATGATCAAAAAAACCATCAATACAGTACAAAGGATAATTGTTCTTAATAGTGATGTTATTCAAGGCTCCATAATCAATGAAAAGTCTCATTGAATTATATTTCTTTAGAAAACAAGATAAGAGCACCCCATAGTGAAGTGTTGAGGTCAGATGAGACCTTTATCCAAAATTCCCTACAACTTATTTTTCGACTATAAAAGTTCTATTTGATCCATTTAATAAGGGGGTTTAGAAATTTTATTAGCATCAATAACTAATTCAACAGTAAACTCAACCTCTCAATCAGAAACAACATTAAGAAAATCATCCAAAAAACATAAAGATACTCATTTACCACTAGAACATGATTAATCTGAATAGTTCCTTTATTTTCAACAACATGTTCAAGATAAAATTAATTTATATATCTTAATTTTTTATTGGCTTCTTGATAAGTTACCAATGGTATGGGATCATTCTTGTATAAAAACTGAAACTTCATCTGAAAAAAAAACATCTTTATCTCTACAATCAATCTTAGTAGGGAAAAAAGAAAGCTAGTCCATACCCATAATAACACCGAACGTTTTTAGGTAAAATATTTCCACAGAAAAATATAATTAGAGTATTATAATTTATTTTTTCTATAATATTTTTTCCAGATGTTTTTACTAGGATTTGAGGCTTCATTTCTTGAGGTGTAATTTTCAATTTAAAAGAAATATTATCAACAATGAAGGAATGTATTGACCCTGAATCAAACAATACATTGGAATATTTCTTAAAAAAAATGTACCTAATACCACTTCATTTGATGGCTCAAAATCTACTGAAGTGGTTGCAAAGGGTTTTTCCACACCCTTCTGCTTCAAACCTTTCTAATGTTCTGCCTCAGTGACTAGATTCGGACACACATTTGAAAAATGACCCAATTACCTATGGTTAAATAATATCACCATCATCTTCGTATTGTTTTTATGATCATTTTTCTTGCACTCATGAGACATGTGCCCAAACTTTCCACATTGGTAGCATTTCCCAGAATTTACAAGACATTCTCTAAGATACTATTTACAACACTTTTCACAAGAAAGGAAAATTATTTTATTACCTCTAGATTTCATTGTTGAATTATTTCCCAATGTCTACCAACCTAACCACTTCTTATTCTCTTCATCATGAGGAACAAACAATTCATTAGACCTTACCTTAACTTTTTCGACATAAAGAACAAGTTTCTCATATCTTTTAAACTCTCATCAATCCAAATGTATTTATAAAAATGGTTTCAAACTAGAGTACAATATATTAATAATACTATCAAATTATAAAGTAAAATACAGTATATAACTATTTAGTATTGTAAATTTATCTTCATACACTTCCACACAGTCATTATTTTCCAACTTTAGTTATAAGAACTTTTCTCTATTCTGAGTCGAAAAGTTTTAGGAAAATATTTTTTCCAAAAAAAGGACTCTTAAAATCATCCCATTACAAAGTATCGAGATCATATTTTTGTCAGGTATGCTTAACCATAGACTGCCATTGATCAGCTTCACCTTCAAAATGATAAATGTTTAGGGTCACCTTTTGTAATTCTAAACATCCCATGACATTAAATTTCTTTCCCAGAGCATTGATCCCTCCTTTGGATACCACTGGGTCAGATGATCTAATGAATGATGGGGGTGTTTCCTCAATAATTTTTTTAAAAAAGACATGTTCTTTCCTAGTTGATCAGGTTCCTCTCTAAAATAAACACCACAATAATTTATCCCCTAATCCAAATGAGTTGTTACTATCACAAACTGCTTGATTCCAATTCCCACCATTCTAGGCTAAATATTCAGACATATATTAGCATATTGGTGCCTTCCTTCTTCATCTTATCTTCTTATTCTACAGAAAACCATTACTAAAAGATATATCTTAGATGAAGAAATGTTGTAATCTTTAAATTATATACCATTTTAAATTAACCATAACGTAAAAATCCTTTATATATTCTATGAACATCATCCTACACCTAATGTTATCAAAATCATTCTCTGATACCAACTATAAGGACCCAAACTTAAAACATTACATAATCTTGATTTTTAGTCAAAAATTTACTTTATTTAACATTGAGTATATTTTCAGGTTTAGAGCTTTAGATAATTAATTCATAATACATACACAACATCCCATATTTATATAGAGTGGATACTACTAAAACAGTATCCATTTCTTCTAAAATATAAAACTTTTAAAACAAAATATGATTTCCTTGAAAAATATTTATATCATTTAAATTGAATTCATTATTTCTATCGAACCTCCCTGTAACCTATGAAAAAAATTTAAAAACTTGGGATTATCACAAAGATCTTATTAAGTGATATGAAGAAATAAATTTTTAGTCAAGTGGTAACATAAAAAACAATAAAACCCATTTCATACAAACTCATTAGCATGTATAGAAACATCATGGAGTTTCCTTGGAACATATTAAACATATCACTCTTCCATTTATCCTAACAAATGAAATAACCATTCGGTCAACTTCCATCTTTGAATTACCCAATACATTAGAGAGCTATAATGGGGCTAACCTTTCATATCTTGAGCTATAATGGCCTCAACACAACATATCTTGAGCTATAATTGGGATCAACATATCATATCTTGAGCTATAATGGTCTCAAACAGACATAAATAATTTCCAAGTAACATATCATGAATAAAAATATTGATAACTCGTTTAAACCCATGAGATAACACATTAACATATCAAAATATCCTTTTCATAAAAATCAGTTTTTAAAATATAAAAATAATCCACATTATAATGAAATAATATGATTCAAAAATAATTATGAAAACATATGATTGAAAAATTATAATAATAAATAATCATGAAATAATTATAAATCACTCCTTCCATATATAAAAAGAACTATCTTTTTGAGTTTTGTAAAAGAGACATTTAAAAGGATTTTAAAAGGAAAGTTTCTTAAAAATACTATATCATTGAAGAAAGAATTAATTAAATTAAAGGACTATGTATATTAACTATAAATACACATAATTCTCCATAATATAGTCATTTTTAAAATAGTCATATCATGATAAAATCAATAAGTATAATGTAAACCCAAAAAATGGAAATTGGCTTATGAATTCCATTTTCTTGGGTTTTTCTTACTTTAAAAATGTCCAAACCTATGGTATAATGGTTCAAAGAGTGTTATTAAGATATTACAGAAACATTTTCATATTTATAATACATTATATGATCTGTTATAACATCTTTTCACCCATTTATTAATAATATTTTATTATTTTCTTTGTTTCAGGTGCATTCTTTGCATGGTTTCTATAGTCGGTTCTTTATGAATTTTCTTGTCGAATGGAAGAGAAACTAAAAAAGTTGAATGAACTGGTATTTACATGTTTTTAAAACTTTAAATTATACAATATATCATTTTTTTATATTTTATGATGATTAATTAGGTAAAACCTTAATGATATTCATTTAGATAATTTTGGCGGTTCTTTGATCATCGCAAACTAATTTCTTTATATAATTAAATATTATGCATGTATGTTAATACCATAAAATAAAATAGGTTATATAATAAAATTCTAAACCTTTTTCAACAATTAAAATTTTTTTATGAACAACCATGAAAGAAGTAATGTAAATTGAAATCACATCATCTACGATGTCGGTAAATCAAAACATCACGGATGATGTTTTTATTTTTAGAATAAAAGGGAGAGGAGAAGAAGTATGATGATAAATTTTTCCATCAACATGATGAAATTTCATTATATATAAGATAATTTTTTTTCATGCCCCTTGGATAATTTTCAGTAAAGATATTACAAGAAAATAAGAATAATTGAATAGAAAATAAAATAAAATAAAAGGGGATTTTTACCTCTTGAATTCTCTTACTTGAGAACCTCCTTAAGGCCTTTGGTTTTATCCTTTTGGTGAGACCATGAGGTATTTAATGTGTGTAAGTTTCTTGGGAATAGGATGGGTTCAAATTTTAAAAATCCAAAAATCGTTAGATGTGTGAGGATAAAGAGTGAGGGTGTTATTTATAATAGAGGAGAGGAGGGTTTTCCAATATTTTAATCATTATTTTTTATTTTTCTTTAGATAAGAAATATTGTTGGTTATTATGACTAAATACAGTAATTAGTGCATATGAGTTTGAAAAAATGGTTCTTACCTTAGTATAATATCATCCATAACTCAATAATTCATGTATTTAGCTTATTTTGTAAATTATCGTACTTCACTATTCACCAAAAAATAAAGTATTTCACAAAAAACTCAAAAAATAAAACTAAAAATTTTTCAATGTATAGAATTAAAAAATTAAATCCATTTTATGAAAATAATTTCCAAAATATGAGATATTTAATTTTAAATTAGAATCATTATTTATTCAAAAAATGTTAGTTTTAAAAACTATAACTGATTTTATAACACTTTGAAAAATTAATTAAGGTCTCATAAACTTATATTATAATAATAAGACAATAAAATATTAATTAATTAGTATATTTTATTTCAATATATTTTCTTTCAAATCACTTTATTAATTATAAAAATATAATTAAATATTTATATTTTACAAAAAAACCTACACTTAATCTATCATTTTCAAAACATTTATTTACGCATTCCAATATATAAATATATCAATTTTCACATATAAGATATATGAAATTTATTTATACTTTCATAGGTGTGGTTACTATTCTATTAGTTGATTTACTATTCATAAGGGTCATATTACAATTCCTACTGTCAATTTATTATTCCATCAGAATAGATTCCTTAAAATACCACTTATTTCATTATACATTTATAATGGATTTAACTATGTAATTTCAAAAGGAAAAGAATTTATTTTATAATTAACTGGGTTGTTACAATTATACATTATGTTTCATAATGTTATGATTTATTCTAGTGTATTTCCTTGTTTATAAATGGAGCCTAATGGAAGAAATGAGAACTATTTTGATGCACATACACCATATAGGTATTTCCATCCTCGGAAAGATAATTAAGTTATAGTTATATTTGTAGCTAGAATTGATCAAATAATAAATATATTGGAATAGCTAACTCATTTTATGAGTAATAACCTTTCCTGTATGTATCATCTTGTCGATCCACCACATGGTGTAACATTGTTTGACCGCTTCATGCATCATCAACCTCTATAATTCAATGGTACTAAAAATACATTTTTTTTGTTGAGAAATGTATCTGTTCCTTAGATAAGATATTTATTTACCTAGGAAATAGTGAAAGGAAGAAATATTTCCAGGAAGATTATCATGGTTCAAGATATACAAATCAGCGGTGATCATTGATTCAATGAAACAAGGATAAGTAAGAAATGGAAAGCATAGAGTGGAAGTATTTCTTGGCAATCATATTGGAAAAATATTTTCCTCATTAGAAACAAGTGGATATGGAAATAGAGTTCTTTTTTCTATGGAAAAAAGAAGAGTAAAATATTTCTAAGTATGAATCCATCTTTACAAGGTTAGTAAGGAATGATGTAGACTACATAAGTAATCTAAAGATAAAAATTGGAAATTTATTTAATGGGATTTATCAAATCCTAATAAGGGAAAAATTCCCCCAAACATTCTAATAATTTGAGGATATAGTATCATGACCTATTAAGATAGAGATAGAATTATCCAATTCTTATGGATTCAAAGGGATGTAAGAGAAGAAGTGTAAAACAAATAAAAAATACATAAAGGTAATAAGGGAAAGATGGATTTTCCAATATGTGATACCTATAGAAGGAAACACCATGGTACATGATTAAAAGTAAAAATATTTTTCCTCATTTGTGGAAAAAAATACACTATTCTCTTGATATAATGGGAAATATATAATCATTCAATTTGATATGCATCCACTATAAGGATATGGGGAACTACACTAGTGAATTCCCTAAGTGTCAAGGGAAAATACCTAAAAATAATAATAGGGGTAAAGGGTAATATTTTTCTATCACTATATATAAAGTGGTATGTTTAATGTTCTTTTGTTTTTTGGATCTAATAAATATGTTGTAAAAGTATTTTATTAATGAAATTCTAAAAATGTATAAGGGTTGTACTATAGTAAATTTTTCATTACTAATTTGAAAGAATATGTTGAATAATACTAATGACAATGAAAAATATTCTTTGTAAAGTTTAACTTCATGTAAAATGCATTGTTGGGGGAAATATAATCCTCAATATGTTGTTGATGTTAAGATGATGATGCTGGGATAAAAAGATGATTGATATGGATAAGGTAAATTAGATTAGACTAACTAACTTGTAACTGATTAATTATAAGTTCATCTTAGAAATTCAATGGACTTTTTTATATGGTATAGGAACATAATATTTTGGAAGGTTCATAAGGTTAACCTTTTATAAAAAATTTTAAGTTGAAATTTGTAATATATTTTAGTGACTAAAATATTATATCATGATATCAGGATTTATGGATTTTGGATAAACTATGCTAACAATATTTTCATAATAATAACTAGAGATCGAAATAATTACTTATTATTCTATTATAAATTTTATGATCCATTGAAAGTGAATTTTAGTTCTTCAGACTTAAAAAATTTATTTTGGGATATTGATTTCCTGGAATAAGATATGAATAGGAAATTGATTGAATCACAACCAAAATATGAAATTGTGCTTATGAAATAGAAACGTATCAAGTAAGTATATTTCCTTATAATGTTAGGTAGAAAAATAATTCATCCACTATTATAAAAGGATCTTGAATCAAAAAAATTATCCTACTAACTTCACATATGTTGAATCATATGGTGTTTTAAATCATCCTAGATTTATGGTTTTGAGGTCCTTAACTTTCCATTAATCATTCACTTTCTTGTGATCAATGACCTCTATCACACTCTATAATTATTTATGCTTTTATTCAATGTACATGTTTTTATTTCCAACTAATGTTCTCATACATAGAAACCTAGTTATGTGTCATTATAGATGAACTTTTCACATCCCTTTCTCCCTTATTAATATCATGTTTTATTACCTTTTTTATGATGTGGGGTTTTCAACAATGTTATTTTTAAATTTCAATCTCTTGATTATTGATATCAAGTTTAAATTGTGAGGAAGTAATTTATTTAAGGTAGGAAGAATGTAATACTTAGGGATTTTAAAATAACAACATTTTTTATACAATTCATGACACAAAACACCCATATTAGATGAAAATATAATACTTGAGACTATGAAATATTTCTTTTTAAATAAAATTAATCTCTTCGATATCTTACAGAACACGCATCTTTGAGTCTAAATGAATGGTAAAATAGTATACCTTGATAACCTGTCTCTTAAATTGGTGTGTATGAATAGTAATAATTAATTATTAAAATTATGGTAATATATTTTTTAGAAATAAAATAATAATCCTTTAAAAGAAAAAATAAATGTTTTCTAAAAAAATTCTATATTTTTCTAAAAAAATAGGATTAGTAACGCTTTGTGAACATTCTTTAAAATAAATTTTTAAAAATTTTAGAAAATTTATTTTGGGAAATAAATGTTATTTTTTATATAATAATATCAAAAATATCTCAGAGTTAATTATTTTTATTTTTTGGAAAAGTTTCATTTTTTGAAGAATTGTGAAAAATAATTCATTTTAAATGAAAACTACATTTTCATTTAAATTAGTTTTAATGTAGAGTTTTATTTTGAATTGGTTAAAAAGTAAAATTAGTTTAATTATATATCAATTAATCCAATTTAATCCATTTTAATAATTTTGATTGAGATTTTTGATATAAAAAACTTTGTAAACTTTTTAACATTTTATTTTTAAAAACCTACTTTCTCATCGCGTCTGCAAGATTAATATTGAATTAAATTATTCTAATTATGTGAAATAAATTTTTAAAAATTTATTAAATATTTTGAATAATCATATTTTATATTATCAAATAGGTTTAACTTAATTTTTTACAAAAAAGATTAGTGAAAACACTAAAAATTATTTACTGTGGTTAAGGTAAAAATGGATTTACCACGACATTAAGGTAAACATATAAGGGTTAAATTGACCTAAATACTTTGTAAAATATATTTCATGAAAATATTTCTACCCTATAATCTATTTTTTACCCTTTTATAATGTGAAAACGTGGGTAAACCTATTTCTTTTCAAACATTAATAGTCTGGCAGTCACCTCACTTATAAAGGCCACACCCTCTCTTCTCTTCTTCACACCTTAAATACCTTTTGTATTATCCAATGATAGGCCAAATAAATTACCAAATTCTATACCCTCATACTATAATCCTTTTTTTTCATAAATCCATCCTTGGAAGGCTTTGGTTCAAACCTAAGGAGGTTGCCTGAAGAAGATGTAACGCTCTTCAATGAGCATTTTTATTTTATTTCATCCACCAAGACATTAAATTATTATTAAACTATGATGATTTAATATCCTCAGTATATTATATATACTAATGTTTTTTATGGTAATTTCATGACCTAAAACCACCCCCACTTCTATCAAATGGGTTAAAAAATCATCTTTAATGTGTACAGTAGACCACCACCTCACGAACTGATGTCATTCATTTTTTCATTATCACCTCTGAAGGTTGAGTATGATGATGGATATAAGTTATAAATATTATATTTATAACATAATTATAACTATTTAGTCATTATATCATATATACCTTTTTTACTTTCCATTTTTTAGGGTATACGATAACATTGCTTGTGTGTACAACAGATTACCACCTTGCAAAGCGATGTGATTCTACTTTCACTAACACATTCATGGAAGGTTACAAGGATAAAATTAATTAATATACATGATATAAATAAAATAATTATGATATTAATGATATATTTATGCTTTTTAAATATAATATATCATTTCTTTCTTACACTGCAAAATGATAATGTCGCTCATGTACATGAGGACTATCACCTTTACAAAATTATGTGATTATCTATTCATTAACTTACCACATGGATGGTATATATAAGTATATTTTATGAAATAATAGGGTATATATATGATATTATTATCATTATAGAAATATATAATATTCCTTACCTGTTTTCTATAATGATCATTGAAAATAAAAATGTTACTCATGCGTGTGTACGGCCTACCATCTCCAAGATTGTATAGTAATTAATTTTTCATAACCAAATGTTTTTATAGGTTATAAGATTATAATTTATCAATAAATATGATAATTATTTCATTATTATTATTATTGAGATGTTTAAATAATAACCACTTTGATGATAATCAACTTACCAAAGTCATTTTTGACTCATAAGACAAATATCATCAAAACAACTGACATAAAGTTAATTGGATAAGTAATAATATATAAAATCATAATAAGTTATATAAAATTAACAATATACTTAAAAAATATTCTTAAGAAATTAAATAATTAACATAATTTTATTATTCTGGAAGATAAATAATTTACATGATGATTCAGATTCAAAGTATGGGTTTCTCATCTCACTTTTACTTCTATGAGACATACACTATATTCACCACTATTTCTTTTGTGTGGTGTTTATAATGAACTTTTTATTTTGTATCATGATTTAATTTATCTTAATGTTATTTATTATTTCATTTAAATTTATTTCTGCAATGGTGCATATAATACATAATTTACAATAGTGGTAACGGTTTATTTTACAATTATTTCATTATTCATGATTGTGTATGTTTAAGTCTCCATTGGGGGAATTATTTTATATTTATATCCTAAAATCAATATATTTTATTATTTTCAGGTTATTAATGATATTTTTCAAGAAATAGTATCATTTTTACACTCTTTATTACATAAAATTATTAAGAAAATGATTTAAAGGAAATATGACATTATTTCGATCTTTGAACAAAAAACATTTTTCTTCCAAAACCATGTTTTAGAAAAAATAAAAAACGTTTTAGAATTATCCAAATGATTATTTAATTACATTTCTACCCATTTTTAAATTTTTACAAAATTTTTTGATCGGAATATTCTTTTATTTTATGAATGTGACACTTTTCTAAACTTCTTGTTATGTAAAAGAGATGTTATTTTTAACTTATACGACATATACATAATTAATTATTTTCATGACCTTAATTTATTTGATGCTTAATTTAAATTTTTCAAATGTTAATTTTAATGAAATTTTTTTCATTATATTCTCTTAATTAATAGTTTTTAAAAGTGATTTTCAATTAAAATTATTTTGATAATATTTTTTAAATTTTATAGTTTTAAAATAAAAACGGGGATCTTTGAAATAATTTTCCATCTAAGAATAATTTTATTAATTTTAATTATTATTTAATGGGGATATACTTCAATGATACCATCCTTATTATTGATCCTAATGGCTTATTATCAATTTAATTAGGGATGTTCTATATTGATACCATTCACATTACTCTAAATGGTTTATGATTCTGTTTATTGATTGAAAAAGTATTTATATTTCATATTATAGTTTAAAAATGAATTTTTATATGCATTATGTTTCACCCCTTTCATAGGATGAATGAATTGGGACTTTTAAGTGATAGGTGGGGCCTGTTATAGCCCCTCTATGCATCAATGGGCCTCATGAGAAAAACTAGATATGATTTCAACTGAGGCCTTACCCATTTATATAGATTTCTTAGCACAAAACTCAATGGTATTAGATATCTTGGAATAAGCCTCGACAGTATTATATTCCATTACACAAGACTTGATGGTATGTTTTATATGTCTAATAGTATTAATTCCATCAAGATGAATTCAGTTATTGATATTCTATGTGATTTTTTGATTAGTTATAATATACATGGTCCAGTTTCAAGATCAAGTGATTATTTATATGGAATTATTTGATTATATTTTATTATGAACATATTATTATATAGTTATTGATTTAATGGAATATTTTTTAGTTTTTAACATTTCTATATTGATTATTCCTTATTTATTCAAATCTTTCACAGTATGCTAACCCTTACTCAGCATCTGAGCTCACCCCTTTCTTATGTTTTATTTTCCACAGGATACTATAATGTATTTTGTGATTTATATGCAGGGATATTCTAAGAGGAATAATACAATTCTCCAAGAAAATTCTCTGTGTATTTTACTTTTAAAAAATTAATGTGAATTTCATATATATATATCTATTTTACTAAGACTAATAAACTATTATTCCTTTGATATGTGATTTATTGTATCTTATGCCAATGTAATAAAGAAAACACTGGATACAAGCTACAAGGGTTGGGGTCACAAAACCTTTTTCACCTAGACTGAGAACATATGAAAATGTACTTACTTGATATATTTTTATTTGATAGGAAAAAATTTATCCTTTGGTTATTCTTTGATAAATTTACACTTCATATATTACAAAAAAAATTAAATATGGTTTTTTAATTCTTGAATCACTAGTGGATCATAATATCCATAAAATAATGAAAAATTAATTCTGTATATCCCTCGTTATCATTAAAAATGGTTTTCACATGTTTTAAAAAAAGGATAAATATGTTTATGATGAAATAGTTCATTAGTATCTTGAACATCATCTATAGTTTAACTTAAACCATTTCATAAATGGTTAACCTTGTAACCCTTAAAAAATATTAAAATCAAAAAAATTAGAAATAAGTTCCCTAAATTTTCAAAATAAACTTATCATTAATACCCAATATATCCTAAAGTGGTTCTTTATTATCACATACCAAAAATACGAATACCTTAATCAATTATTCTCTAGAAATATGGTGATAAATTTTATTTACTATAAAACCTTCTTGAAAACATATATTCCTCTTCATTACTAACATAAAACAATGATTTTTTGATATATTCCTTAAATCTGAAAATGTTTTCCATCAATGAAAGTATAAACCACTTTGTCAACAAATAATTAATCAGTTCTAAAAAAATTGTACTATCCAATTTACTTGTTCATATCCAACATCTCTTTATCCAACATCATTAACTCGGCATCCAGAACATATTCCTAGTAAAATTCCCATAATAAAAATATCACATTTCCATTAAATCAAATTTTTATTCCATCAGTACCATTTAACATTATTTTAAAATCTTTAATGAAAAACTTATAATGAACAATCCCTATATATTTATGATTCATGTAACATAATCCTTGAGTTACAATACATTAATACTTCAATAATTCAACTTAATTCTTAAACCATTAACTAGTATTCATAATATTATTCCTCAATACATCTTTCCTACAATATGAAATATAAATCATTCTTTAAGATTACTCAACCTCAATTTAATCATGATTATTTTGTTTAACAAAATCAATATTATTATAACAACCCATGTGTTTCACATTTCATCTGTGTTCTCTTCATAATTATCATTATAGCCATTACTCATACCACCTTACTGGTTCGTTTCACTATATATCTCCCTAGGACATTTATGTTCATGATTCACATACTTTCCATAGTTAAAACATTCCTCCATTGATAATACCTCTGGGAGACCAATATTCCCATTTATTGTGTTAACTAAACTTTTCATTTTTCCCTCAATAATTTCTAACTCTATTCCCTTATTCTTCAAAAAGAAAACAACTTCTTATTCCATTGAGATATTCCCTATAGTTCTTCTTCCCACGTTATTGACATGTAGGAAACTAAATCTTATTTCTTTCATTGTCTCTACAACCTAAACTCTTAGATAACTATATCATTCTCTTCTTTGGTGAGTTTGATAGTTGGTTAAGGTGAACATTATTAATCATGTTCTATGATACCTGATTAGGCATAATCATAATATCCTTCACTCTAGTCATTATCCCATTTTTCTTATCATCAGAAAATTTTCCATCACATTTAATATTAACTGAGTTCTATTAGGTTTCCTCCACTAACTAAAACCAAAAAAGTATATTGTGATTAATGATAATCATAATGGGAAACTAAATAATCATGAAAATCACTTATAGTATGTCTAAATAATGATACCTTCTTTTTAATCTATAAATCATTAGGTTTATAATCGATCATTCATAGTCATCGTCTATTTAAATCCTTCATGACAGTTCATAAAGAGTTTTTGAATTTACAAGGCATATCCCCCATGAGTGTCAGACCAACTATGAGAAAAGGCACATTTTCATGCATTGGGTGATGATTGAGTCCTGCTCAATGTTCCCATATTAGAGTAATTGCCCCTAGGTAACTCTGTGTTAGAGCCAAATCCACTTATAGTATACAGGCAAAGATTTAATTTCATATAATCCACTCACTCTATCCTTCACCAAAATTCTAATTCCTTTTCTTATACATTTAGTTATCCTTAGACTTAACCTTAGACATGTCCTTAGGGATCTCACTATGTTTTTCTCATCGTAGTTTATAAAGGTTAACTAAAACCTTCCTATGATATAGACTATAGTGACCCAATATTCTCATACGTAGATATTACATCTTTTTATATGAATATTCAATACATTATATCGACACATGCATGAGGACCATAATAGTTTATTTTATTTAGAGGATAGGTACAAAATATTATAATTCCCTAGAAGATCTTCAACATATCCTATAAATATATTCCCCTTTAGTTATCTTCACAAACATACACCACATAAAATCTTTCATCATAACTTGGGGAAAGGAAACATAAGAAAGTTTGAGTTCATATGTTCATTAAGGATAAAAAAGGGAGATACATGAGTATAACATGAACATAATGGTATGATAACTTGATCAGAACATTTAAAAACCATAACCTTCATATCAATTTTATTAATATTGATTCATAGAATAAAGAATGGAAGTTCATAAGACATTAATCATATTATAATCAATGAATAATATCTATAAGAGCATAAAATTGGCATAATAAATTAAATTGTGGCATATACATATTCATAGAAAATAATTTTAATAGTATTCAAGGCTTACTACAGAGGTTATCACGGTGGAATGGATTCACTCTAAAACCCATCATACTAGTAAAGGTTTAGTCCCAATACCATCATAGAAGAAAACCCCCCATAATAAATCAGTTTCACTCCCTATTTCAGTCATGTCTATCCCTTCAGATAAAAATATTTACTCAGTGCATTAGAGGGAGATATATTTCACACTCATCATTGGTTATAATGTAACCACCATCCTTAGTTATAATTTAATCACTATAAGATAATAAAAAATCATAAATTTTTCTACCATAGGATCATAAAACATTTATCTTAATATAAATCATGAAATTAAATGGGTTTCATAAACATTTTTTTATATCAAAACGTATGGAAAATTTATAGGTTTCATAATAATTTCATCATTTCATCATAGCATAACCCATGGAAAAAGAAACATGTATCATAAGAATTTTATCAGGGTATAACACATGGAAGATAAATATGTTTCATAACCATATTTTCATCTTAAACATAAACCATTTGTATAAATAATAATAATTTTATCATTGGATCATAACCCCAGTAAAGCATAAGTTTCATCAATGGATGTCATATTAGATAAATAAGTATTTTGAAAGGTAAATCACTTGGAATGTTTCTTGAAAAAGATAAATTTTATTTCAAAAGACCTTTTTGAAAATAAAAATTCATAAAATATTTTTTATATACTTTTATTTAAAAATAAACTTGAAAACAAATAAAGTAAGAATTAAAATTATTTAAAACATTTCTTGAGCAAAATAACTTTTCCTTGAAAATCACTTTTTAAAACTAAAAATTAAAAAAAACATTTTTAAATTAATATTATTATAAAATAACATTTAAAACTTATAAACTATTCTTCAGGAAAAATAATGGTCATAATGGATGAAAATTTTGTTCATACAGTACTTTTTAAAATAAATATTCCTTTCACATTTTTTGTAAAATCCAAAAAGGCGTTGCTTTGGAAAAACATGAAGAATAATTTAAAAAAATTGAAAAGTGTAAAACATTGGTAGAAATGCCTTTAATAAATAATTTGGATCACGTTAAAAAATTAAAAACATTCTGAAAACATTTTTGGTGAAGTAAAATGAGGTTTTTACAAAAGAGACAAATAATGGTAATTTTTCTTAAAAATGTTATTTTGAACTCTTGATCATGTAAAGAAAGGACAGTGAAGGGAAAATATGAATTATATATAAATAAAAAAATTAGAATAAAATAAATGAGTTTATTGAGAGTTAGACAATAATATTTCGTCATTGGAAGAATAATCTTGAATAATCTCGATAAACGATGAGATTGTAGGATTAAACCCTTACCACTTTGGTATATTTGAATCATAATCCCCATAAAAGAATAAAATTAAATGAAACTTATAATATCATGAAAATAATTATATTCATGATAAAAAAATTCAATGGGTAATTATATATACACTGCACAAAAGAAATGAGTGGTAAATTTTTATATGTCTCCCAAAAATAAAAGAGATAGTTGAAATCCCTTTTCTTATGTCTTGAATTCCTTCATACATGTTTGAATATCCAATATAGTAAATATTATATTATTAAACATATATTTTAGAATTATAATTAAATATGTTTTACAATATGTTATTTACTTATTACAATTTATTACCCTTCTATAACCAATTCTTTGTTAAAATCATGTTTCAGGTAGTAATCATTTTTTCATATATATTTTGATTTGTTATTTTTGATCCTATTACTTTGATCATGGTTAAATAATATACATAATAAAAATCATGAAATAATTATAATATGTAAACATAAATTATACTTTTAATACTAATCATTAAATGTGGTATTGAGAAATGAATTATGTTATTATCGTGGAGACGGTAGGTCATACGTACACATAGTAACATTTCAATTTTTTAATTATAATTATAGAAAAGAGGTAGGTAATATTTTTAAATTTAAAAAATGATAATAATATAATTAATAAAATATTATTCTTTTAAAGATAATTATATGTATCATCCAAGTGGTGTGGTGATGAAGAGGGAGAGTCACATCGCTTTGTGAATGCAGTTTTCCATATGTACATGAATGATGTTATCATCCTTTAATGACTGAAATGGTAAGAAATAATATGATATATTATAATTTAAGAATTATAAATATTTCCTGGATATCTTAACTATTTCAATTATTTCACATATATTCATTAAATTTATCCTTATTTTATTTTATGTAAAGTGTTAGTGAAAGACGAATCACACTGCATTGTGAGGTAGTAGTTCACCATACGCATGAGCGACATTATCTTATCCCCAAAAAAATTGAAGACAAAAGAAGTTATAATTGATATAATGACTCAAATGTAATAATTATTTTATAAATATAATATATATATATATATTATCCATCATCATACATAATCATGAGAAGTGGTAATGGAAAAAACATTTGACATCGGTTCACGAGGCAGTAGTTAATCTAACACATGGATGCTGATTTCATATTTCATTTGATAAAAGTGTATAAGGTTTTAGTTTAATAACTTAAAATAAAAACATATCAATATATTAAATATAATGAGTTTACTATATAATCATGGTTTAATACTATTTGAAGGAGGTGGAGGAAGAAATAAAACTAAAATGGTCGTTGAATAGTGTTACCTCTTCTTTAGGTAACCTCCTTGGGTTTACGCCAAAAGCCTTCCTAGGTTGTATTTATGCCCACTATAATTATCCTAGGTTGATATTATGTAATTTTTTTGGTGATATGTTTTGTTATTATCCAAAAAACGGTTTTATGATGTGAAATAGAGAATAGAGGGGTGGACTTTTATAAGTGAGTAAGTGGCACACATGTGATACTTTGAAAGAAAAATGGAGTTCCCAAATTTTTCTCATGCAAAAAAGTCTCCAAAATGGATTATTCAAGATAATTATACATTATAGGTTTTAACTATGTCCATAAAATAGAATTTATACAATTTTTTAATTCATTTTAACCATATAATTTTTATTTTAATCCCCTATAAACTTATTTTTACTTTAACCATGGTAATTAATTTTCATTGGTTTCACTTCTCATTTAAGTAAAAAAATTAAGTGGAAATTATTATATAATATAAATTATTATGATTCTAAATAATGAAATAATTTTTCCAAAAACAATTCAAATATGTTTCAAATTTTAATTTAAAAGTAATCTCGTAGACGTGATGAGAAAGCATGTTTTCAAAGACAAAATGTTCAAAAGTTTACTAGGTTTTATATCAAAAATAAAAATGAAGATTATTCCATTGAATGAATTGGATTAATATATATATAATTTACTAAATTTAAATTAAAAAAAATTAAAATATAATTTATCTTTATAAGTAATTTAAATGAAAATTTTGTTTTCATTTAAAATTCCATATTTTTCAAACTTCATCAAAATATTAACATTTTTTGTAAAATTATCAAAAATTAACCCGAAGATATTTTTGAAATGGTTTTTTAAAAAATGATTTTTTTTCATATAAATTTTCTAAAAGTTTCAAAAAATATTTTTAATTTAATTTCTCAAAAATGATATAAACCTTTTTTTAGAAAATTACAGTTTTTAAGCGTAAAACTAGATTTTTTAATATTTCTTGTCTATAAAACACAGAACATGAATGTTAAAATTTTAATTGAATATATAATATATATTTTATTTAAATGATTTACCCAAAGTTATTTTTTAATTAATTGAGTTAAAACATGTTTTTTTTATAAAAATAGTTTCCCAAAAAAACTCTTTATTTCAATTAAATGGTCAACAAAGAATTATTTTTATATACATGTGTAAACCATATATTTTCAAAATTTATTTAATCCTATTCATACCATCAATTTAAACATCTACGTGATATTTATTATATAATAATATTTTAATAATATTTCATGTTTTTTTAAACATAATATTGTGTGTAACACTATCTAAACTCAATGTTATGTGTAATGAAAAATATTGAAAAGATTAAATTAATTTTAAAAAAAACTATTTCAAAAAATCTCAATGTTTTATAAGTATAACCTTGGAAGATGCATTCATAATCTTTTGGATCAAACTTGCCATGGTTTTCCTTGGTGTCTAAAATATAAACCTTATATCCAAACACTTTAAAGTAACATACCTTTGGTATTCTATTATTCCATAACTCCTAAGATTTTTTATTTAAAATTGGCCTTATTAAAACTCTATTAATGACAAAACATGCTGTGTTAACAGCTTAGTCCTAAAAATAATTTGTCATTTTATATTCATATAACATTTTTATGTAAATTTCATATAAGGTCCCTTTTCTCCTTTAAACAACATCATTTTGTTGAGGTGTCATGGCGGCAGAAACGGTATGTCTAATACCTTGTTTTTAGAAATATGAATTGAATTCATGAATCCAAAATTATCTTCCATGGTCACTTCTTAAATACACAATTTATTCAACTTTTTTATTTTTCACAAGTTTACATAAATTAATAAAATTAGATCAAACATCACTTTTTAAGTCTTAAAAAGTAATCCCAAGTACATCTTAAGAAATAATTAAACAAAACATAAATAATTGATTTTCTTTAATGTATTTATATTCAATCAGTTACAAACATCTCCATTTGGATAACATGTAGGTTTATATATATAGAAACAACTTTAATTTTTATAAAATATGTCTTGTGTTTCTTTCCCATTTTACATGCATTACATAGTTTTTTATCCAATCCATGATTAGGAAAATCGAAAACCAAATTTATCTCATAAAACATTCTAAACAAATTAACATTATAATGCTCAATACTTATATATAAAATCCATGATTCATTCAAAAAATTTACATTTTTTATACACAAATAATTTAGATATAAATTATACACACTTTTGGTTCATAGTGATTTAAATTGGATAGATTTTTTCTTTGAAAAATGAGTAGAAATTGTTATAAAAATCAACTAAATAACCATCATCAAAAAGTTAATAAATACTTATAAGGTTGTTATTTAATCCATGAGTATAAAAAAATTTGTTGGTGAGGATACATTATGGATTTATAATAGATTAAATTCCTACAATATTCTATTTTTCATTGTCACCAAATATGAAATATCATCCATCAATATTATATAATGAGTAAAAGTTAGATAAATATCCACTCATGTGTCTTGAGTATCCAATGTCGATGAACTATTTTTCATTTCTATTTATGTGGATATTTCCCTATAACAAAAAATAATAAAAAATCTTCATTACCCAAACACTATTGGGTTAAGGAATTTTTGAAATAAAAACTTACATACACAAATATATTTGTGTTTTCAAGAAAATATAGTAGAAATTTTTGAAATTTTTTTTGTAACAAAATATTTTTTATTTCCAAAAGAATATTTATTTTTTAGAATATAAATTTTGGAATAATTTTCCACTTATATACAATTAAAACATGTATCCTTGGACTGATTTTTTAGAACTAGGCATAAAATAGTTTTGATAATATTTGGGCCTTTCACATTGACTTCATATTCCAAATTTTTCTCTTTTATGTAGATTTTGACCAAGAATTTTTTTATGTAATATTCTCCCTTAGTAAAAACACTTGGGACATATTCAATTTTTTGAACCTCCTTTTGTAGGTTATCAATTATGATTATCTATTTAATACACTATGTGGTAGAATTTTCCAACAGATTTTTCAAATATAAAATTTATTTGTTTAAGTTTTATTATTCATTAAAAAAATTATTATAATAATTCCTATGAGTTTTTTATTTTATTTTTTTATTTCATACTTATTTTCTAACATTATAAAGTATTCATTTAATTCTTCATAGGACCAATTCTCATTCCATGATTCAATCTCATACTCAAAATAATTATAATAATGTACATCATCTGAATGTTCCATGAAACACATGTTGGTCATTTGATTATATTCTTAATCTTTTGATTTTGAATACGTAAATTCATTTGAGTCTTCATAGTCACTCTATGTGGACTTTATTTGTTTCTAGGATTCTATATATCTGGTCTTCTTGATGAACTTTTTTTCAGACTTTTTATTTTCTTGCAATTAAGGAGACTCTGGCTTGATATGTCCTGGATTTTTTCAATCATTACATCTCACTTTTTATAATTTTAACTATGATTCCTATAATTATTTAGGGGTCATCTAAAACATCTTGTCTTTTTACACAATTTTCTAAACATCTTGGAAAACTTTGTATGTTTATCATTTCATCTATAATTTCTTGAGGAATCTTCTTCTTCGGATGTTTCATATATTTTAAGATCCTCGTTTTTATTTTCATCTCTAAAATTGAATCCTTCATAAAAGAATTTTACTTCTTAGTCATTTTATATTCTACAGCTCTTTCTTCGATGTTTTCTCCATACACCATAAGGGCTCCAATGAGATATTTTACTTTTAAATTCCTTACCTCTATAGATTTCCTAATTGCAGCTAAGATTATACTCCACATATGTGGTAAGACTCTTAAATCTTTCAATTATCTCTCTATCTCAATAATTAGTATTCCTAAAGGATCAAAATTACTTTAAATTTTACTGAGTCTTCCATTCAATTGAGTAATTATTTCTCTATTTTCCATTTTGATGTTTCCAAACTTAATTTTGGAAGCATAAAATATAAGAGTCTTCACATTGTTTGTTCCTTCATAAGAATCATCAATTACAGTAAATATTTCATTGGTGGTTTGACATTGAGAAACTCAATTAAACACATATAGACCAAGTCCAAATATTATAGCTTTCATAGTTGTAGAATTCAAATCATAGCTTGATTCAGTATCATCATCCAAAGTTTCTATTATATTTTTTTTAAAATTTCATTAGTCTTCATAGCTTTAAGAAAAACCATTAAATAAAGGTTCTTCAAATTTATTTTCATCTAAGCCTTCCAACAACCATAATTTTCACCATTAAAATATAGATATCTAAAAATTAAAATACCTTAGCCTTTATTATCCATAGTATCTATTTGATAGAATATCTCTGTACTTCAACCTTTGAAAACAGTGAACTCAGGATTCTTAAGATCTAATCCAAATTATTTTCACATATAATGGATAACATAAAACATCAGAGGGGATGAATCATATTCCTAAAATTTCCCTTAATTTAAAACCCCCCTCTTCAAGGTATGTGTGTTCAAATGTTTTCTTTAATATAAATAATAAGTGGAAATAATAAACTCAAAGTAATAGGATTGAACACTATAGATTTATAGTGGTTTGGGTAATAAAAATCTCATATTCCATTCCACTTATACTATACTCTTTGAGGTTGGTGATTTTCTCTATGAGATCCCTTGTTCAGGGGATCTAAGCTGATTGCAAGTAGTTGTTACTGGTACAAAGTTACTAGATCTTTCAATAGGGATCTATGTTCACAAGACCTAGCCTTTATTCTTAACACACTCACCTACAATAAGTGTGCATTAAATAGAGATAGATATGATTTGAAGGAATAATGCAGAACATAATTACAAGAGAAAACTAATAGTATATAAAGTCACTACAAGAGAAGTTGGTGATCTTGAAAACACAGTACTAGAAGTTCGTCAATTTAATTATATATACATTTATTCACAATACACAACTATATATCAAAGTTAACGTGTTATTTTTTCAATGAACATGTGTTTTTTCTTCGAGTCAATAGGGTGTTTGTATGTACATGTGTATTCATCTCTTTTTCATGAAGTATATAACTATATTATTTATATCTACTCTTTTATATTGAACTTATTAATGTGATATAATTACAATGGTCAAGTGAATAATACATTGAAATTTTGATGAGATAGGCTCTTGATGGAATATTTCATTTTCCTCCAAATATTGAATAAAATTATATAATGGTGAAATTAGAAATCCTCTTCTCTATATATTACCATTATTGGAAAATGAAACTTTATAAAAATAAATCATTCTATAATTTGGAAACTCCTTTTATGATAAACATAAAAGTATAAAATTATTTATAAAGATATTATGCTAAAATTATAAAACTAATCCTGATGATCTGTAAAAAAGCATGTTTTAGTAAGATAACTGACTAATAGAACTATTATTGTAAGACAAATTTCTATGTAGATTCATATGATAAAACAGATCATTGATTTCTATGGTGCATGAGAATAAATGAATTTAATTTTTTGTAAAATAGTTATTCTTCATAAGATAATTATGTTACTAAAGGCACATACGTAACTTTTAAAACTTCATTTGGTTCTCGTAAGATAATATTTTTGTGAATATTATTTATGTAAGATAAAGACTTTCCATAATTCATTTCATATTGAAATATATATCTTTGAATATATAGTAGCTTATTTAATTCTTTTGCAATATAATATCTTACGTAGTAAGGTAAAATGTCAACACACAGTTTCCTAACATTGAGAAAATATAAGATAATCAATCAAAACTAGATTTATATAAGATAAAATACTTTGTAGTATATTAAAAAATTTATATAGTATAAGATAATCACTTATGTTAAGTGTAAGATAAATTCCATTAAAATAAATATATCACTAATTATAATATAATGAAATCTGAATCACTTAAGATAGAATCATTAGAATAAAAATTGGAATTTTTTAAATCATCAAAACACATAAAAACTAAGATATGTTGGAAAAAATAATTTTCCCCCACAATATCTACTCTAAATAAATGAAGAAATATAATTTATTTATAAAACCTATCCAAAGGGGATATGGCATATAGAAAACACAAGAGTGGAAATTCAATACACTAGGTATAGAGAATTAATATGTTCATATTTATGTGGGACAATGAGACATTATTCCACTGTTGATAATCTAAACATTCACACATTTATTGATTTATTTACAAAAAAAATAATGATATATTCATGATGCATGAGTTAGAGGTCGTGGAGATGTTCAATATTTTCAAATGGGTAGTTTATAAAGAGTTGTAGGTCTATATCAAAAAAAATGAGATCTAATAATAGAAGATAGTTCACTGGAAATTATTTTCAAAACTATATTTATAATAATGGGATTAAAAATCTATATAGTTCTAATTATACTCTCTAATATAATTTGGTTTTATAAATAATGAATAGATAATTTGATGAAATAAGAAGAACTGTTCTTTTTGAATTCAAATGCTCTAAATTCTTCTAGAGAGAGGGTGTTAGTACATCTATGAATATTCAAAATTTATTCCTGTTAATACATAGATAAAATATGTATTCATATAAAAATTTTATAATGAAATAAGATAAAATTTCTCAAATAGGAGGCTTCAATATATAGAATGTTATTTTAATTGGAATATAATCGAAAAAAATAATGGGTAAAAATAAGTATTCTTTGAAAATACTGATGTCTAAATCATGTAGATTCTTGGTAAATTTAATAAGTATAAAGTTGAAAATCAAATAAATATTTATAATATTTATTTAGATTATAAAACTAATGATAATAGTGTTACTGAAAAATAGATACCAAAATATTAGAGGATGGTGAAGCATGTGGAACTTAAAATTATAAGTAGAAATCATAATCTAACATTTGAGACTAGGATGAGGTTGATTCTTGGAAACAAAACAACTCACATTTCTCAATTTAATCCCCATTGTAACCAAGTGGGAGTTTAGAAAAAAAATATTAATGATAAAATTTATGTTTCTTGAAACAAAGAAAAATTAGTTAGAAAAGGATATTATCAAGTTTAAGAAGATGATATTTATGATACACTTTCTCCAATTGCAAGACATTAATCCATAAGGATGAACCTGGATATTGTAGCTTATATTAATTATAAAATATATCAAATATGTGTGAATTATTTTTTTCTTTATTGGAGAACTTGATGAAGAAGTTTATATTTAATAACCTAAAGGTTTTGTCATTGAAGGAGATAGAAATATGGTGTTGTGCTGGATGAAATCTCTATATGGGATAAAAATTTCCCCTAGGGCATAATATTCAAATATGAATTATTTTATGAGATATTTGAGTTTTGTTAATGAAAATTTTATAATAACTTTTATATATAAAAATTTTCATGTTTACTCTTAATATCCTTGTTTATGTTGATTACCTCATTTTCATATGAGATAATAGGTGTCTTAGTGAATAATTTTGATTGTAAATGAATAAACATTTTAAAATTTATATTTTGTGATAGATGAGTTACTTCATGTGATTTAAATTTGTGAAAAAAAGATTTTGTTTTTTGATCCCATGAAAAATATTTCTATTAATTGTTAAATATGTTTGGAATAAAATGTTTAAAAAATTATTTCATACCCATGAAATTTTGAGTTAAACTAAGAAAGGATATTGGATTGTAAAATATAAATTGAAAGGAATTCATAAGCATGATTAAAAATTCTCATTATCTCACTTCATCAAGACTAAATATTATCTATGTAGTGAAATTATGTGAAAAGGTATCAAAGTGATACAAAAGAATCATTATTAATGGATTCTAAGATATTTCTCAAATACATTAATGGAAGCATGAACTTTTCATTGATTTACAAAATATGTGTTCAATTAAACATATATAGAAACAATAATAATGATTAAGTTGTAGATTATGATGATATTAAAACTATATTAGGTGGTATATTATTTATTAGAGAATTTTGTGTGAGCTAGAATTGTATGAATCAAATATTAGTGACATTAATCACTATATAGGTAATGTATTGTCCACTACACTTGCATGTACACAAATGATTGGGATGATAGAAAAGTTTCAAGACATAAAGGTGATAATTGAGAGGCCATTAAGAAATACATGTGATAATGAAATTGAAATTGATCTATCCAAGAATCCAATGCAACACTCTATATTTAAAACTATTGAAATAAAATGTTCCAAATGGATATGTGAGGCTTTAATTCATTCATATAGTGTATCAAATTTTTGATATCTTCACCAATTTCATGGATAATGATAGAATTTATGTTTTTTGTCTAAATAGTTATGTTTGATCTTTCCCTCTCATTTGAGGTACTTTGGTATGCCCCATGTTCCTTTGTATTTTATTTTCAATGATGTAGAAAGGTAAAAAATTCAATTTTATTATTATGTTCAATCTAAATATATTATTCTTGTAGAAAGGGTGTATGTGTGGTTATGGATAAAGATAGAGTATCAAAATCACTTATCCATAATTTTCCTATCATTGGGGGATGGAAATATCATAAAAACATTGATTTATCTAGGAATTGGTGTTAGGAAATTGCTATTTATAAAAGGTATTAATTTTATAAAATCTGGTGTGGGTTATTATGGTTAAAAACAAATACAAATGGGGTATTGAAGAACCCATAGAATTATTTAAGGTATATTTTATTTGTTTTCAACCATGAGTGAGAATCATTTGAGTCTGTTGAGAATTTTTCTAAGGTGTTGAGATTTTTTTTAGTTTTATTGGGGTGATTGGAGTGATTTTTGTAGAAGTTATAAGATGATTTGAAAAAAATTAGAGTTGTGAGATAGATTTGAAAGTTGGAAAAGTGATTTATGTAACTTTGATATGTAAAAGTGCTCTATGTGAAATGTAATAATACATACAATGTTATATTGAATACATAAGTGTAGTCTGGAACATATATATGGAAATTTTGTAAAGGAATATAATCACACTATGATACATAAAATAAAGGTCCTTCATCCATAAAGGTAATCATCAGAAGTAAATAATGGTAACTCAAAACATTAATGAATACAAAATGTTTTCTCAAACTATATACACTGAAATCCTGAAAAGTGTTGGAAACTCACTAGAATAGATAAGGTTTCTCTGGTTAATATGTTTGAGTCACTCTAAGAGTCTGAGGCATATGTAAAAGTGTCTCTAAAATTACACTGGATATTTAAGGGTTGTCTAGAACATAAAGACTAAAAATCAGTGAAGTACCAGAACCACTGTGATATATTAAGGTGCATTACTTGATACATAAAGGTTTATTCATCTATAAACAAAGGTTAATTTTGATCTGTAAAGGTACACATAGTGATACATAAGGGTTTCTCATTAAAATTTGATAAATCCAAATATCATCATAGTGATATATAAGGGTTAATAGAATGATATGTAAAGGTTAATAGGAAGATACGTAAGGGTATCTATTGAGTAGAATGAAAATCATAGCACAACATTTCTACATATCATGTTATATGATATTCCCATACGATGATATTTGTAGATTTATGTTAGATGATGTTTTACTGAACATCAATTAAAAAATATCACGATTCTTTGAATATCCATGATTCAATATAAGAATAATAGGGGATGGAATTGAAGAAGAAGGTTACATTGTGATGAGTATTTCCACACGGTGAGAGGTTTTTCATATTACAATATAGTCATATAGTAATGAAAAAGTTTATTTCATATTAGAAAAATGGATAGAATATTTAATGATATATCTAAACAATAATTGTGGGATTTAAAATATAAAAACTTGAAACTAATTATAGGGATCAAATTAGAGCCTTTATTGAGTAATTTTTTGACAAGTTTTAAATGGGGAATAAGGTTTCCGCAAATTAAGTTTATTTTTTTCTTATTCAAATTATAAAAATAATATTCATGTTATTATATAAATAAAAGAAAGAATAAGATGATAACTAAAATTATGTGATATATGAATGAATTTATACTTCATTATACTACTCTTCTAGGGTACCAAAGAGAGAAAAAAATTAAGAGACTGATGATAATTTACTTTTCTGGTTCATTATCTGCATCAAGGAAAGAAGAGTCTGATACTAGACATCTTAATACTTGGTATTGATGTGGAAAAATATGACATGATATTTCATGATATCATACATATTTTTATCATTCTGAAAACATGGGAAGAATACCAATGTGTATTAAATTAGATTTATTAAATTCTGGAAGTTAGAGAACTGGTATTTTAATGGAGGATCATACAATGTGATGAAAGTACATTTAGGAAAAAACTGAAGATCTTAATCTTATATAAGAAAGATGAATGTTGAATATTGGAGGGATCTAGTGGAATCTTATCAAAACTATCACTATCTAGAGATCCCAATAGTAAATGATGATACCTTACCACCGCTTATAAGTGGAGAGTAAAGAATGATAAGTTTTCATGATTTTTTAACCACATCAACTGATTAGGGGTCAAATTTATGTATCATACTCAATCAAAACATAGCAAGGAATATTTGGCTACAATGAGGGAGAACCTTGAAAAATATATTTTTCCCCAATATTTCTTTAATTTTTATTGCATACAGGTGAGATTGATATTTAAAGGGAGAGGATAGAGACTTTAACAAATTATAGAGGTTTATTTAAAATAATAAATTGTATAAATATTATCAATTATTCATCACCCCACCTTCTTAGTGATACATCTCCATTTACCAGGGTAGTTCATTTGTATTAAATCATAACCAGTTGATATATAAAAAATATTTCAAATTAAATAATATATTGAGACATTTTGGATGTTCATAATTAAACACTAATACATAATTCATGATGATATATTTAAACTAAGAGAAAAATGTAAAAAAAAGTAAATAAGTGGGTATATAAATGATATCGTTAAATAATTCTTTAAGAAATGGGTAAATATCCATTAATAAATATAGAATATAGGTTTTTCCTTAAAAATAAAAATTAACTACCCTAATTTTCCTAAGATAATTGATTATCATTAGAAAACATGGATGGTCAAATAATTTAAAAGAGTTATACTTGAAAAGGAATAAGAAATAGAAAATTTCTATTTTATCATGTTTTCCTAAAATAAGAGATTAGTAAGGGAACTTTAAGAACATGTATATAATTAAATTAAATATAACTAAGAAGATGGTGTTATCCACTCAGAATGATGATCTGAATATTCATATTTAATATGAAAACCTACCTTATTTTTTCCCTATTTCTAATGAAATTCGACATGATAAGAATTCATGTAGAATGTCTCTAAATTGGTTGGACTTACTCATTGGTGCACATGATGCCTATACATGTAAGAGATAATTTATAAGTAAGAACAAAGGTATGATAATATTGATCCTAATACTAATAGGAATGAACATTACTCCCACTCTTGTGATAGGAATGAGAATTTTTTTGTAAGAAACTCATCTCCGATGTCGTTCCTAGTGTGGTTGATTCTTTGAAGGGGAAGGAATCTTCCTCAGTGATGAAGTCTAAGGTGGATAGCTCTTTATATATTAGTAATTTTTTTGGATCTGTAAATTCAAATATTGATATGAATTCTCTATCTGGGAATGACCGACATCTAGCATATAGGATGGAGCAGTATATAGGTACTTGTCTTTTCACAAGTGGGGAGGAGTATGAGAGTTTGCCTATTACAAACATGGGTGGTTCTAGTATCCTGTACTGTTCTAATAAGATGGAATCTATAGATGTTTCTCATAGTTTAATTATTTATTCCTAGGTTGAAGATGTCCATCCTATGTGTGTTCAATAAGGGATTCCTAATTTTGAACTTATTCTGGTTGAATCTGCTTTTGTTAAGGATTAATATTAAGTGGTCTCCCATCATGTTGTTAAATAGGTAAATAACACTTCTAGAATCACTTGTTGATATTGTGTTATTTCTGACTTGGATAAAGATGATAAAGTCTATAAGGGAAAATCTACTTATATATACAAAGTTCTCTAATGAAGGTAGATAGATGGTGGTTCATCACTCTCTCCTATGATGAAAAAATACCCATAAAGGACTATTCCAATATCAGGCCAAAAATGAGTACCAGGTCCATTCCATTGGTTTCCAAAATTATAGAGCACTGAAATTTTTTTATCCCTTTTAGTGATGACTCTGACTGGGAAGAAGATGATTCCAATCATTTTGATTGTTAATTTAAACATTTTTATCATGATTAAACTTTCTTATTGGCCTTTGGATTTTGGTTGAGGTTATAAATGCTATGTCTAAACCCTTCCTTAGATATTTTCCTATACTTTTTTTCGTTTCTTTAATAAAAGGGGTTTACCCCATACTATTTTCATATATTATTATTATTTTATATTCATTTTTAGTCATTTTATTTAATCATGGTGTTCATGTCCATTGTCTTGAGGATTCTTGTTTCATGGTTCCACGTATGCATCAATATATCATTAATGGTAAAATTTATTCTTCAAATAGTATATAATTATAGAAGAGTAATGATATGGAGTTCATATATATCTAGGATTTCAAATGGTTCTAAATATTAAAAATATTTACAACAAAATAATGGTTTATTGAGTATAAATGTTATCATATAATGATATGTTATTTGGTTGATTTAATTGACCATTATTAACTTAAATTTTATTAAATAATGTGTGTTTATTTAACAATTAAAAAATTTGAATCATAATATAATATATTTATTAAGTTTATAGTTATTAATAAGATAATAAATCATTACCATCTATATAAGTAGTAATAGTTGTTTAAAAATAACATCCAATTGTGTTGTTATACCGACCACGAATGGATGTCTATAAATAAATAAATATTATGTTCATTAAATACTTTTAAAAGTAAAATTATAGTAGAATAATATCATTTATATCATGATATAGAACTTGGTTATCATATTTTTTAATTGAAAGAAAAATAAAGAAAGGAATCAAAGGAAAATAACACGATTACAGGTTTGAACCTTACTCTTTGGGATGAATCAATAGCTAATCGGATTATGCCTTAAAAGGATAGTCTTTTGATGAGGTAAAAATCATCCAAAACTGGATATAAAAGGATAAGAGAGATAATTTTGCAAAAAAAATAAAGATAAGAAACTTATGGTGTGAGAGGAAGTGTTGTGGTGAGGGGTGGCCTTTATAAGGGGATAAGTGGAGTGTTTTAGAATAAAATATCATTTCAACAAAAAGTGATCGAACTGGTGATTCAATAGTAATATTCCTTTGAATAAATTGTAAATATAATGTTATAACATTCATGTATCTTCAAGAAACCCCAAAATCAATCCATGAATCACTATTACAAAATAATGTTTTTTATTTTTCACCTATATATTTTACTATTCGTAAAAAATACCAAAACATCACCCATATCAAATTTTTATTACCTAAATGAAAAAATGATATATATTTTTAAAAAAATTAATTTATAGATATTAGAAATTTAATTTTTAAATAAAATCCTTACTTATTGAAAATAAACTAATAAGTACGTCACAATCTTTTTTCTGACCCTTAGTAAAATTACACACGATTGTATAAAATAGTGTTATTATTTATATATAAATAATTATTGGTTTATAAATCGATTTTATGAAAATAAATTTCTATTTATAATTTTTTATTTTATTATAAAAATGAATTTTAACAAAACAAATATGTTTAAAATACAGTTCTTCTTTTTTGTGTCGAATATTTATTTTATCATTTTTACACTTTTATTTAATTGTTTTATGATATAAGTTTCTTATGTTTTTATTTCCTAAGATTCTCAAATGTTATTTTACCATTCCAATATACTAGTTATTATTCTAATGGTCAGATTACGTTTCTAATAGTTAGGTTAATATTCAAATGATCACATTTCCAACAATAATATAATTTTACACATCCTATAACACCTCATATTTCTATCATTATTCATTCTCTCAATTTATATTTCAGGCTATTGATGATTTATTAGTAAAATGAAAACCTTATTTTAATATTGATTCAATCAATAGTGTTATCTAAATCAATGATAAATATAGGATATTGTGATTTACAAGAATTTCACATTCTTTTTTTTATTTACATCAGTTTACTATACAATTATATTATTTTAAATCTTATAGCTTATTATTATCCTTTAAATGTAAGGTTTTATGTTGATGAAATAGATTTTTTTTATTATTCATTGCGTGTAATTTACAATATAAATTATACCAAAATTGGACACATGAGTATATTGAGTAGGAAAGGCGTACTTACAACAAGTAAAACATTGATAAACAAATTATAAAATGTATTTATTCATTCTTAATAACTAAATCATTATTTTATTTCAGGATATGTCTTAGTAGTTCTGAGATGCACCACCCTACTAAAAAGGTGAATATTATGAAAACTTATTTCTTTAACATAATAGAAACCACAATCATTCGTTCAAAATAAATAACAAAAAATATAAGGAAATGGTAAATTTATTGGTGGTCTCCCAACCATATATGGAATTCCTCGTTATCTTAAATTTATCATCTGATAATTATTTATCATTCACTAGCTCTATCAAAATGGATAACACATTAAGACTAGAGTGAAGTGGTCCATAAATTATTTCTTCCATCTTCATGTGAGGGTTTTCAATAAACCCCAATAATTTTCAATCATCCTTTACCAATTTTATAAAGTTATTATCACTCAATGAATATAATATTGAATTTCCTTTCCATGTTGTATACATATTCTCAAACTAATAATTTTTAAGATACTCTAACCACCTAAGTTGTATTAGGTAGAGATTATGCTCTGAGAAATAATACTTCAAAATATTATTGTCAGTATATATGAAACAATTTCATTAAAAAATTTAATTTACCCAAATAATCATGTAATTAATGATATATTATAGTTTAAAAATATGAATAAGATCATGCTTTTCATGAGGACTCAATTACCTAGACCTATAATCTAACACTTTTCCTACTTGCATAAAAACTTATCCTAAGTCCAATACAAATTCATCAAAATATACTTCATAAAAAACTCTTAGTCCAGGATGAATTAAAATAGGACTTAAATAATCCATTTACACATTTTTAAAAATGATTTATAATTATTTATAGTCTAATAAAACTTCATTCCCTTCTAATTTGATGTAATCGTGAATAGTGTACTTGGTTAGGTCAATCCATTATTTCTCAAACTCATATAGTTTTACCATAAATTCACTTAAAATTGATGGATATTTAGGATGATAAGGTGTTAAATTTTGGATTACTCTAGGAACTATATTAAATAGAAAAATAAATGTATCACTATAGTGATATTCTTTAGAAATCCCTAGATAAAACATCTAGATATTGATCCACCACCACTATTATAAGTAGAGGTTTTAACTTACTTCACATTGGTTCATGTATAATTCCCACCTATTGATAGTATAACATCCCAAGAATCAATTGAAATAAGACTAAATCCATTGGCATGGATAACTTATCCTTCTTTGAAAGTATGAACAGCCCCACCTTGTGTTATAAAGAGAACTCCCTAACTATAATAGTCAATTATAGTATTTAATTCACTAAATTTATCCTTAGAAATATTCCAATCATACATTTCAAATTAAGGACTATGAAGTCCTAAAAAAATTCCCACATTGTCATGGTGGACATTAAAGCACTACTTCTTCCTTCTATTTAATGGAGTATCAATCTTCATGGCATGTGATATAATCTCTTCTCATAATAATAAGTAATTGATTAGTTGTGAAAAGATGATAGATGTTATCCTTAATATCAAATAATACATAAATAATTGTATACAAAATAAAATTGATGACCTACATCATTTTAGGTCTTGTGACATTAGTCATTTCCTCATTTTTTCCTGATTTTCTTCCAAAATCACTTCCTATAAATTTTTTAGCATTGAAATCTATCCCTAATGAATTTTATTCACTTTGAGATTAGTCTCTAACTCAATCCAATTCATTCTATCAACCATAATTTTGAAACATTCACTTGTATGTATGCTTATCTAATAATGATTTGTGGGAATCTCTCACAAAAAAATCTTTAGACAACCTATCATCTTATATCAAAAAAATATACGAGGTGAGAATAGACAATTTGATTTTGGTTTCTCTTATTTACCACAATAAAAACACTCTAGTGAAATCATCCTTTCAAATATTTGAGAAGATGATTTTAAATATTTTCCTTGAAGAATTTTTCCTTCTTCTTCATTTTACTAGGGATATTATTTCCTTCACTTGATCAGGTAAGAAGGATTCTCTCCCTTCATTTGTTTATTAACTCTATCTCCATTGTGGTTAACCTACTAACCAGCTCCATGTAAGTAAGTAGTTCTAGCAAGATGGTCTCTACCCTATCTCCAATCGAGATTTCATCAAAAACCATTGGTCCTTACAGTTCTCTTTAATAAAAAACACTATAGTGTATTTTACATGGTCACAAAACATAGATGTGTATTCTATCATTGGAATATTAATATAATTCATCATTAAAAACACTAAATAAATATCTATTTCCCTTGAAATTTCTTGATTAACCTCCCTCTATCATGCTTATTAGACCTACACAATCATTATGACAAGCTAAGTATCTATAAGATAAATAAATACAGCTCATTATTCTTATATATTATAAACTCTTCTAGTTGATATAGTTTTATGGTATATAAAATTGTTTGATCAAAATCACATAACTCGTAATAAATCATAATCACAAAAAAAAAATTAAGTCTAGGTGGTTTCATATTCATTTCATTTGGATAAAACCATTTCCCATTTTTTTAATCACAAAAATTCAGTCAGGTTATTTATAATTTATTTTTCTAGTCCACTTTTTAAAACAAATAAAAATTATAGAACCTTTGAAAATCCATTTCTTGTAAAGAAATACTTTTATTCTAAAAACCATTGTCATGTGATGTAATTACCTTCCATATCTATCATGATGAATAAACTATTATCAATTCTAACCTATCATGGGTTAACTGAGCAAAAATATCTACATCTTACGATGACATCATGAACAATTCATTTACCTTAAATATCATAATACATTGAGGTTTTCCATGAAAATTGTTAAATATATATTTTTATATATAAGTCTCACATATTAACCATCATACTATCCATACCTATCAAACAACCCAATACTAAACTCAAAAACTATGATCTAATACCATTTTATAAAGATCTATCTCAGGGAACTAGATCCTGAGACTCAATCTAGATTGCCACTTGAAATCAAGCACATTACCATAACCACTAAAGGCTATAAACTAATGAATTGGGGATAAAATGAACCAAGGGGAATGGTTTTATATTAAAATAAATAACTAGAATGAGTAACATGAATGTGATATGAAAACCATCTTTATTAATCCCATTAAAAATTTTACATTTGTAAAAAAAATATGTTTTAAAATATTCGAACCAAAGTGAAAATATACATTATAAAACATGTAGATACATGTGTCTTATGACTAAACCATTAAACCCTCCTTTCATGTAACCATAGTGTATCGATGGACCTTAACAAACAAAGTGTGATCCCATTCCTTTACCTACATCATTACCAATTATGTCTACATTACAACCTAACTACACATTTAGGGGGTGATTATAGACTCCGTAAAATTTTACCAAAACTCTGATAAATATTAATTTTATAGAAAATATAACAAATGCATTGGAAAAATATGATGATTAATAAAAATAGTTTTATCTAAAACATTTATTTAAAAAATAATTTTAGAAAAACATGAAAGAAAGACCCATGGTAACAAAACAATTTACTCAAAACCACGTTTTTTATAAAAAAATAATAAAATCAAAACCTAGATTTTGAATCCATTCCAAAACATATTTTCATTCTTAAAATTTACTTTTATAAAAAAAATCCATCATTTTCTAAAATTAATGGAAATAATCCTTATTTTCCCAAATTCATAGAAAAATATCTATTTTCCCAAATTAAAAGAAAACTTTATGTTCTCCCAAAACACTAAAAAATCTATGCCTCCTGATAAATCACTCATGTTAAGGCATAAAATATAATAATTAATTTAAATTGTATAATCATTATATAGCTTATATGTGTTAATAAATTCAACACTATTTATAAAAAATTAACTCTGAACCTTCTATTTTTCCACATCAAGGATTGATTTGTCAACTTTTAATTTTCACTCATCTTAATGCATTCTCTATAAGTATTTTATTTTACTATAGTAAATACATAGAGGTTTTCAATATAGGTCTCTCTAAAACCATTTTACACATTCACTCACACATTGTATGAATATAAAATAAACCATATTGAAATCACTAAATAAAAATAAACCCTTCATTAGCCATTTTAGAAATTAATTTATCAAAAAATAATTTGTGTAGTTAAAACATGGTTCATCTCAACATCTTAGGTAGATAAGTAATTTCATTATCATAATCAATAAACAAAGTGAAATTCAATTATTCATCTCACAGAAACTATTAAAACAGTCTATATAGAAAAACATTCAAATTTTATCCATAACATCATAAACTGATAATCCTTTCAATGTAAACTATAATGTACTACCATAAAAAACCTCTAAAATCTTAATCCATGAATAATATATCATAACTCTAAACTTAAAGGGAATTTGGAATAATATGTGATATATTGGAATAGACCCATGAAAATATATATTCAAGATTTAATGGATCCAATAAGTTTCATGAAACCCATGCCATTTGGCATGAACCCATGTAACTCTATGGATATGAGGTGTAAAAAAAGACAATTCAGAGATAGAAGTTTCTAGTTTATAGCATAGACCTCATATATATTTGGCACAACCCATTCCAAATGTCATAAAATCCCTTTTAATGATTTCTTCATTAAAACATTAAAAGTAAGCTTTTTAAAACCCATACATACCTCTAGTTCCATTAAATAACTCAAAATATATATATAGAATAACTTATTATATATACAATACATTTTTAAAATTTATTCTGGATTCCTATTACTTTACGTATGATTTCAACATCTAAATTACACCACCACCATGAGAGTAATAGAGTTATTTTAAAAGTTGATATTGGAGTTTCATCTTTATCTTTTATAGATCATTCCATATAACTATCTACTGACCCACCATATATATCATATTTAATGACTCATATTTATTTCTCATTAAATCCCCGATTACTATGTCAAAACCTACTTTAAATTCCAGAATTCAATTATCTAAATTAATTCCCTTTATTTCTATAAATTGAAATCTATTCCCTCTCTACACCATAAAAAATGAAAAATCCCATAAAAATATCCATGTTAATAATGATATTTTCAATTATCCTAATAAAATACTAATTTTCCTCATTTAATGATAAGTAAACCATGGGAATATATCTATATAACATGTCGAGGAAATTTTATCTAAATTAATCCTTATAAATTAATTACATAATATTAATATCCTTGGTGGAACAAAACCATAATAACACATAATAAAAATTTAAAATACAACCATTATTCTAATATCCCATCATAAATATCATAATAAAATTCAAGTAAAACCTCCATCCATTCCACTAGTCTCACAATTAACAAAGTAATTTTCAATGATAATAACACCAACATTAAATCTTCAAACATCATTAAATTAATTTTCTAGAAGTAATCAATGAAATATAAATAAAAATAATGTTACAAGACAAATTTTTAACATCTAATGAAAAAAACCATGTTAAAAATGACTTCAATTATTTTCCATTAATTAATTATTTAAAACCCTCATTAATAACATATAAACAACACCAACATAAGTCAAAAAATTTAATCATAATTAAATTAATCAATTTATCATCCATGAAATTACAATAATATAGAATTTCCATAAATCCATGTTAATATCACTATATCAATTACCATGAATTAATCATTTATCCACATGTTTCTCTAACTACCACAATCAAATGATAAAAAAAATAAAAATTATCTAATTAAATAAAAAAATAACTTTTACTACATTTCTCTATAACGTTAATAAAAAACTAAATTATAAATCAAATTTTTTAAATAATGAAAAAACATTGGTATTGTAAATTTTCTTATTCTTTTGGTTTACAAAGTAAATAAATTTAAGCTAACTATTATTTTGTATATATTTTTTGTTAAAAATATCATAATATGGTTATTTTTAATCATTAGAATGGTTTTAGTTTTTGTGTAAGTAAAATTGTTTAAAAATTTATGTTATCTTTAAAGGTGTTTTAATTGATCAATTATTTGAGAAAAATTTATACAATTTAAAGACTCACTCTCTCAATATTTTTTAAAATATATGTACTTTACATGAGAATATTTTTATAAATACTTTTAAAGTTTTTAGTATCCTTTTTTAAATCAATATTTTCCTATTCACCCCCCACACAAATCATATAAATAATATAACATGTTATCAAATCACTTCAATGATCCTTAACTAATTCCATTTGTTGCTACTTTATACACCTGTTTGAAGTCCAAAAAACAAGATATTTTACTAATAATTATAGAATCTTCTTGTCAAGAGGTGCATGCTACCAATAGAACTACCTAATGTAATGATATTAACCCCTACCATTGGTAAATAAAATACTATTTATAAATTCCACGATTTTATATATTGGGTGTTATTAATGGTTAAAATGAGAAAATTAAGTTTCCTATAATGGATTAGAGTGGTTGTGCTAGATTTTATTAGGAAAATAATTTTAAATATAGGAATGATATTATTTACTTCTTATATAAAGAAAAATTTAATGGAGTATCTTCTTATGAAACTGAATATGAAATGGGGGACTCCATAGTGATTTCACATTAGGTAAATTACACTTTCAAATAGATGTTGTTAAAAATATACTCAACTCGGTATGATGCATTTAAAATGAAAATTATGGAATATATATTTAAAATTTATTATAGGTTCAATGATATTATCAATTCTATGATATATATTGGATAAAAAATAACATAAAAATATTATTTCATAAGATTACTGAAGAGTTTTCCTGAAAAATAAAGATGTAAAACCTTTGAAATAAGGGGATCTTATATCATTGATAATATTAAAATGAAGGTGTTAATTAAAAACTGATTGGTTCATGATGAGGAAATAAAATCAAAGTATTATTAGGATGATAAACCTATGAATAAAATCATTTTTTTGTTAATTTATAAATTAGAATAATTTTTTTTGGTCAATAATTAATAAAAATGATGAACATAATAGATTTTAGAAATATTATAGTAAAAAAATACCATTATATAGATCTAAAAAATTTAAAGTAAATTTTGATATAAAAGGAAAATTGAGGAAATATGAGAAGGGGGTATATTAATTATGGTTATCCAAATTTAATGTTTAATAGGAAATAAGAAAAGGGGAAATATTTAAATAAAGATAATGTTAGTGCTTGAATTTTGAAAAAAGAAGGATTCCACTAATTCCTTAAAAATATTAGAAATTTTTCAAATGGATGAAGGAACACTGGGTACTTATCTCTCCTTACATGAATATTTTGAAAGTTTCATATTCCTTGTCTATGTAGTGTTATGCACACCCAATTCTCTTTAAAACTATGTGACCTTCCAGGCCAAGCCCTACTTCCGCTCGCATTATGTACCCTGATCAAAGAAGGTGGGAACCCCAAGTGGATACTAGTGGTTAGTTGGGTTCCATACTCTTGATTCCAATATAAAGACCTATAGAACTCTAATTTGAAGATTGAGTGAAAAAAATGTAATGTTTAATATATAATTAAAGCATCAGTATCTCTTGAGAAAATGAAATCCATACCCAGCTCCTCCAGTTTCCCTTTTAATTTAGTTTTGACTCAAAACTAAGGGAAATATGATATAATTAAAGAGAATTTGTGTCTTTCAATGGTCATCATAATGAAAATAACACTTCACATGGGTCACCCACTGTATTATGGTGAATGAACCTCTTAAAATGGTGTGATTGAGTGATCATAGTTCACCATTTGGGCACTTTATTCATTGTCCAGTGCTGATTTCCATGATTATTCCCTACAATATGTGCCCAAATCATCCCATACTAGGGTTGCATATTCACTAAGGATTCTATACCATGGAAAATATTCTCTCTAGATATATGGTTATGTACGACCTCACTTGGGTCACCCATCAGGGCACTCCATTCACCATAGTCATCAACCAAGGTGCCTACTCACACAACCCTCCTCTATGGCCTTCTGAAATACAAGATTTCGTAATACATGCTAGAGTATTTACCTTATATCATATATTCATTTGATAAAGGATATTTATTGACCATTTTCCCAAATTCATAGTACTCTTGAGGTATTTAAAATCATATATTCCCTTGACAATGATGGTTTATATCATTTGGTTATTGATGAGACCACCCATGGATCAAGATTCTCATACTGAATGCCACATAATAGCTTAAATATCCATCAATAATTCATCCATTCTTCTTTGCTTTACTAAATGAGATATGGATTCACATAAGAGCCTCTTATTGGGTGTAAGTCCTAGCATTTCTCCATTAGTTCATTCCCCTATTAGTCTAGTTTTTCCTTCCCATCTAGTTACCAATAAATAATGGTTATACAAGCATCTATGGGACTTACATCAAGTGTAAGACCTAATAATTCTTTCTCCAATCTTTTTAGTGATATATGGGATAAAATGGAAAGGTTATACTATGCATAAGTCCCACACAAACCATCATTAGAAACCTTTCACCTAGTATTTATAGTTTTGCGACTTTAAACAAAAAATACCATAGTCTATTCTTCATGAAATTAAGATAATCTTAATATTTCATTGTTACATTATAACGACCAATACTTTACATAAATTGTTAATACTTCAAAATTGAAGCATACTTATTACAATATATATCAAAACCATGAAAGGACCGTATAGGTATAGTGTCTTTAGAAGCTGGGAAACATAAACAACTGGTTCATAAAGCGTCTACGCTGTCTCCAATTTATTTCATCATATCTATAGTCCCTTTTGGCATATCTTACTTAATAAACTTCTTCCTGACCTGGGGAAATAAAACATACAAAAGTGTGATCTCAAATTCTTAGTAAGGTTAAACAAAATAAATATCAATCACATCATATTCATAAGAACATATCTTTTGGAAATTGTAACCTGCAAAAGAGAGCATAATTTCATAACATGGGATAAATCATAGTAGTGAAATGTAATCCCAATAACCATAACATAAAACATGAAACTTTTTGGCATACACACATAATCATAGATAATAATTTCTTATTAGTCAATACTCATTTCCAAGACTATCTTAGTGGACAAAGTCCATTTCTGAACCGAGTTCACTCCCCGTTTCAGTCCTGTTTCACTGAACCGGTATAACCTACCGTTCCAGCCATGTCTATCTCATGAGATATAAAATCTTTACCCAATGCATTAGAGGGAGATATAGGTCCCACCCATCTCATAATGATACCATTCTTATGTGTTCCACAAAATCATAAATCATACATCATTGCATAACCCATGTAATAAAAATGGTAATCTTAAACATCGTGACATCATCAAACAATTCATATAAGATAAAGGAATTCATAATAATAATTCCACCACAACATAATCTAATCAATGTAATAATAGGGATATAAACATAACCCTATATTATCTTAGATGGAAAATAATTTTGATAAAACACTTGAACTCCATTCTTGAGGAAAATATCCTTTCAAATTCAAAAACATTTTCCTTTTTTAACATGTCATACAATTTTAAACTAAAGAAGTTGATTAAAAATAAACTTGAAAACTTGTAAAGGAAGATTATTGGAAATAATTTTTTAAAAATCCATTCATGCCGTATAAGTTAAAAAACATTCTTCATACTTTTGTCAAAAAATTCAAAAAGTACCTCGTACGAAAAACGACAAAAGATTCCTTTCATATCCTTTACTAAAAACTCACTGAAGGGTAAAATTGGATTTAAACAATTGTAGGTGGATGGAAATAATATTAAATATTGTGGAAACATGGATTTGGATGATAAAATACACCCCAGTAAATACTAAAGTATAAACAATCTCGGATAAAAATGAGATTGTGATATTTCCCTTACCTTAGGTCTGATTTGCTTCGTAAGTGTCCGAACCTCCTCTTCTTTGAAGTGCTTCTTTAAGACCTCCTTTTAGGGCACTAAAATAGGTCTTTGAAGAATACCAGGACCTCTAGGATGTTTCTAGGGAAGTGTATAGGAGAAATTGGCAGGGTTTGGCCGAGCATGAAGGCTCAAAGTGGTGTGAGGAAGAGGGGGAGGAGGTGCCCTTTTATAAGGGAGGAGAGGGGCACATTTGGAATAACTAAAAATATTATTTTATTATAAAGTCCAATTTGCTTTTTAATAACTCCAAATTGATATATTTCGAAGATAAGGTGGGTAGGGGTCGAAATCCTCTCATCCAATAGAATTTAGACAAGTTTAGGTATCAATTTTAACCTTATCATTTAGATTTATCTTTAAGTTAGATAATTTAACTTTCACCGTGTCTTCTTGTTTTCTTACACTATAAGGTTAATAAACTTACTATATCAAGCCAAACGAACACCAAGTTTTTTATTATTAATATATATAACCTTATCTAAGTCATTTGGCCTAACATTATATTTTAGGTATAAAATAACAATTAATAATATAATATTTGTTTTAAAATCTATTTTATGTAAATTTTGACACTATTTAGTAATTGATTTTTGTGAAACTCATAACAGAATGATTAGTTCAAACCATGTTAATTAAATAAATAATAACATGTAATATTAACCTATAAAATTAGTTTAATTCCTAAAAATTCTCAAATTACATTTATTTCGGTATTTATAACATCAATTATTTCAAGATTTCATTAATAAGATAATTACTGCATCATTGTTGTGTCATAAATAAATTAAATTATTTAATGTCTAAAAATTACAAATAAAATTCCATTATGTAGGAAATATTTTTAGCTTTCTAATGAATATTTATAGTCGAATTTATCTTATGTATAACCCCATATTAAAAATGATTTACTTATTAAACTTTGATTTTAACTATTTTAACCCTTCTTTAAATGAATTAATAATAAATGTCCTAATCTAATCCAAGTGGGCCTAAATGGTCATATTTTATTCCTAAGGTTGTTTTTGGTCGAATTACACTTGTCCAATAGAATTAGGACATGTGTTAGGGTAATAATAATATCATTTTTACCCTTACTTACCCTATTTACTTTTAACCATGGTAAAAAAAAGTAAAAAGTTACTATTCACCAAAAAATTATTTTCATCTCATTGAACGACATTTTACTTACTGACATCAACCGTGTCTCTCGGATTTTCGAAATTCCACTCACAGAAGCGGTAAAATTATGTTTTATGAAAAATTCAGTTTTTTAACTACCACTTAGTGGTTTCACTATTCATCAAAAATTGAAAGTTTCCTGAAAAATACCAAAATTTCACCCTAGGCTAATTTCGATATTTCGAATCCAAAAATGAAGTCCATTTTGAAAAATAAAATTTATAAAATTTTAAAAAGTGGTTATTACTATTCATAACAGCTGGTTTTAATAATATTTTAATAGCATATCATTGTTTAGTGAAACTCGTTATTACGTACGACGCAAGCTATCGAGGAAGGCCGCAGTTGCGTGTAAAGAAAGCCAAGATAGTGTTGTGTGTAGTTAAAGATTCATTTAATGATTTATATAACATAAAAAGAAAATATTTGACATAAAAGTCTCGGGTGTTACATTCTACCCCCCTTAAAATGAATTTCGCCCTCAAAATTCGTCACTTTGTAACAAACAGATGAGGATACCTCTCCCTCATCATATCCTCAAGCTCCCATGTAGCTTCTTCTAATTGGTGGTTCCTCCATAAAACTTTCACCAATCGAGTGGTCTTTCTTCGTAGGACTTTTTCACTATGATCCAGAATCTCTATCGGTTGTGCTTCATAAGAAAGATCTTGCTCCAGCGGTACAACTTCTGAGCTAAGTACATGTGAAGTATCAGGTATTTACTTTCTCAGGAGAGATACATGGAACAGATTGTGAACTTGAGAGAGATTCGGTGGAAGCGCCAATCGGTAAGCTACCTTCCCAGTATTTTGAAAGGACCAATATATCTAGGGCTCAACATCCCCTTCTTTCCAAATCTCATGACTCTCTTCCAGAGAGATATTCATAGGAACACTTTATCACCCACTTCAAACTCTAGGTCTTTTCTTTGGTTATCGGCATAACTTTTCTGTCGACTCTGAGATGCTCTTATGTGTTGATGAATAGATCTGATCTTTTCTTCCATTTCATTAACGAGATCTGGTCCTAATAGCTTTCTTACCCCAACTTCATCCCAGCAAGTTGGGGTCCTGCATTTCTTTCCATAGAGAGATTCATAAGGAGCCATCTGAATACTGGAGTGAAAGCTATTATTATAAGAAAATTCCACCAAAGGTAGGTGTTGATCCCAACCACCTTTGAAATCCATAGATCAAGCTCTCAACATATCTTCTAGAGTTTGAATTGTTCTCTTAGACTGACCGTCTGTCTGAGGATGATAAAGAGTGCTGAAACTCAACTCTGTATCCAGAGTATGCTGAAAACTTCGCAAGAACTTTGAGGTAAATCTCAGATCCCGATCAGATATTATAGAAAGTGGTGCTCCATTCAATCTTACCACTTCCTTTACATATATCCTGGCAAGCTGATCCAGAAAGAAATCCTCTCTAATAGCAATTAAGTGTGAAAACTTGGTAAGATGATCAACTATAACCCAGATAGCATTATTGCCTTTAGATGTTTTAGGAAGTCCTGTGACAAAGTCCATGGTGATGTTTTCCTATTTCCATTCGGGTAAGGGTAATGGTTGTACCATCCCCTAAGACTTCTTTCTCTCAGCTTTAACTTGCTGACAAACTAAGCATCAAGAGACATATTCAGCAACATCTCTTTTCATGTCATCCCAACAGAAGTACTCTTTCAGGTCCCTATACATCATCGTGCTTCCAGGATGAATAGGGAATGAAGAACTATGAGCCTCATCCAGCAGTTCCTTCTTTAATTCTGGGATGGGAGGAACACAAACCCGATTTCTGAACTTTATTATCCCATCACAATCAAGGTTGAATTCAGGAACATTTCTTACCTTCTTTTGTAACTCAACATCTTCTTTTTGTGCCTCTTTAATCTTCACATGTATAGATGGTTGAACATTCATTTGAGAAAGATAAGATTTTTCCCCTTCCATTATAATTCCAAGATCCATCCTTTGTAAATCCATAAATATTGTATCTTTTGTGATCCTCATCATGGATAAACTGGCATGGTCTTGTCGACTTAATGCATCTTCCACCTTGTTTGCTTTCCCATGGGGGTAATGGATTGAGCAGTCATAATCCTTAATCAGCTCCAACCATCGTCTTTGATGCATATTCAGCTCCTTTTGTGTGAAAATATACTTTAAACTTTTATGATCAGTATAAATGTCACACCATTCTCCATAAAGATAATGCCTCCAAATCTTTAATGCAAAGAATACCGCAGCTAAGTCCAAATCATGTGTTGGTTAATTTTGCTCATGGATTTTCAGCTGTCGTGAGGCATAAGCTATCACCATATCATTTTGCATAAGAACACACCCCAATCCCTTCTTGGATGCATCACTATAGATCACAAACCTTTCTCCACTACAAGGCAGTGTGAGCACAGGTGCACTGGATAACCTTCTTTTCAACTCCTTGAAATTCTCTTCACATTCTTCCATCCAAACAAACTTAAATCCTTTTCGAGTCAACTTGGTGAGTGGATTAGATAATTGTAAAAAATGTTTCACAAAACGTCAATAATATCCAGCCAAACCAAGAAAACATCGGATCTCAGTCACTGTTGTTGGTCTCGAACATCTTTCAATAACCTCTATTTTTGCTGGATCCACAGATATCCCTTCTTTTTAGATTATGTGACCCAAAAATGAAACTTTTGAAGCCAAAATTTGCACTTGGAAAATTTGGCATAAAGATTCTCCTTTCTCAGGGTATTCAATATAATTCTCAAGTGATATTCATGTTCTTACTTTCTCTTTTAATACACAAGAATATCATCTATTAAGACTACCACAAACTAATCAAGATAGTCTCTAAAGACTCTATTCATCAGATCCATGAAGATAGAAGGGGCATTATTAAGACCAAATGGCATCACTATAAATTCATAGTGTCCATACCTTGTACGGAAATCCATCTTTAGTATATCCTCCCTTTTGACCCTTAATTGATGATACCCTGAACGCAGATGAATCTTGGAAAAGTATTGAGCTCCGCATAGTTGGTCAAATAAGTAATCAATGCATGGGAGAGGATATTTGTTCTTGATAGTGATCTTTTTAAGTTCTCGATAATCAATGCAGAGTCTCATTGATCCATCTTTCTTCTTAACAAATAGAACAGGTGCTCCCCAAGGTGACGCACTAGGGTGTATGAATCCCTTATCAAGATTCTCTTGGAGTTGCTTCTTCAATTCCTGCAACTCAATTGGGGCCATTCTATAAGGTGTCTTTGAAATAGGCAAAGCACCCGGTACGAGTTCTATTGAAAACTCAACTTCACGATTTGGTGGAAGAACTGGAAATTCCTCTGGAAAGACATCATCAAACTCCCGTACAATGGGAATATTCTTAATCGTGAGTTTCTCACCAACCATTTGAGATAAATAACCTTCATTTAGTGGAATCAAGACCCATAAGGTAGAAGGAATTTCCACTGGAAGGTTATCTTCATCCTTGCATTGATAGATGGTCATAAATTGATCTGGAATATGAAATGTGACTTCCCTTCTTTGGCAATTGATATGAGCTCTATATAAAAAAAAGACAATCCATGCCAAGAATCACATCAAGTTCCACTATAGGAAGGATCACAAGATTTGAAGGAAGCACTTTCCGAAAAACTTCGATCGGAGAAGAATTATAACCTTTTGATGTGACTGTTGTACCATTAGGTGTTGTCACAGCTAACTCAACATCTAATTGTTGATGTAATATGGTGATACCTTTAGAAAATTATTCTGAAATAAAAGAGTGGGTGGATCCAGAATCAACTAAAACATTTGCTAATTAAGAGTGGATGGTATGTGTACCTTTCACCACATCGTTATCGTACTTTACATCGCTGATAGAAATTGCATGTGACTTTCCTTTGTCTTTAGTGTTAAGAGTTTTTTTACATCGACCATCATCATCAACCCTTGGATTAGGGAATTTATTGTCATAATGCCCCATCTCCTTACACTTGAAACATTGAAGTGTCGTAGGTTCATTCTGTGTATCCCTTCCTTTGTTTGCATCATTAGACATCTTCTTCCCATCATCGTGGAATTCAAATGCCTCATGACCTTCCTTTCCACATTTGAAACATTTACTTGTCCCTTTAAGACAACTCCCTCCATGTTTCTTTCCACACTTTGAGCATAAGGGAAAGCTCATCTTCTTTTCTGTGTGCTCTTTAGATTTTCCTTTGAATTCCATTTTCCTCTTCTTATCAAACCCATATGACTGATGGGTTACTCCAATCTCCATCTCAACTTTGAGATCACATCGAATGATTTCTGCATAGCTATTGAAGTCCCTTATGGCTAAGGCCCTTCGAAGACTTGGTTTTAAACCACTAAAGAATCGATCGATCTTACTCTCAGGTTGGATAATAATACCAGAAGTATACCTTGAAAGTCTTGTAAAATTTTCTTCATAGGTACCAACAGATTCATCATCCTTTTTATTCAGTTCAGGAAACTCTTTCTCCATATTTGTTCGGAGAATACGAGGGAAGAACTTATTGAAAAATAAGTTCTTGAACTCGTCCCATTCCATGGACTCAATTTCATCCCTTTGTCTCGTATTCTTAATAAGATTCCACCATTGATCAGCATCACCTTCCAAACGATACACTGCTAAGATGACTTCATCATGCTCAGAACATTGAAGAACTGAAAATATCTTTTCAGTAGTACTAATCCATTGTTCATCAACTAATGGATTAGTAGACCCACTGAATGAAGGTGGAAGCTATCTCATGAAGGATTAAACAAGATGTTTCTCCTTCCTTTGCTCATTTGGAAGTCCTGCATGATTCATAGCTTGAGAAAGTTGTGTGATCATGGCTACAAGATTTTGCATTCCAGCTCCCATAACATTTGGTTGCTCAGGGGGACAATCATTGCATTTCCCGTCGCATTCCGCATTAACACGGTTCCTTCGGGTTCCATCCATTGACTAAAACCAAGAATAATAGTGTTAGCAACACTAATCATAATAGGAAAACCACATAATCAAGAAAAAAATTTCACACTTAAGGTCTTATCCTAGGTTATTCATGGCCATTTCTAAAACACTAAGATTGTGTTCTATGCTTAGACATATCCTTAGGGTTCTTACTAAGGCTTTCACATCCTAGTTTCCAAAGGTTGACTATACCTTTCCTCTGATACCAACTATAATGACCCATACTTTACATACATTTTTAATACTTCAAAATTGAAGCATACTTATTACAACATATAACAAAACCATGAAAGGACCGTATAGGTATATTGTCTTTAGAAACTGGGAACCATAAACAACTTGTTCATAAAGCATCTACATTGTCTCCAATTTATTTAATCATATATATGGTCCCTTTTGGAATATCTTACTTAATAACCTTCTTCCTGACCTGGGGAAAGAAAACATACAAAAGGGTGATCTCAAATTCTCAGTAAGGGTAAACAAAAGAAATATCAATCACATCATATTCATAAGAATATAACTTCTGCACATCGTAACCTGCAAAATAGAGCATAATTTCATAACATGGGATAAATCATAGTAGTGAAATGTAATCCCAATAATCATAACTTAAAACATGAAACTTTGTTTCATACACACAGAATCATGGAGAATCATTTCTTATTAGTCAAGACTCATTACCAAGACTATCTTAGTGGACAAAGTCCATTTCTGAACCGAGTTCACTCCCCGTTTCAGTCCTGTTTCACTGAACCGGTATAACCTACCGTTCCAGCCATGTCTATCTAATGAGATATAAAATCTTTACCCAATGCATTGGAGGGATATATAGGTCCCACCCATCTCATAATGATACCATTCTTATGTGTGCCACAAAATCATAAATCATACATCATTGCATAAACCATGTAATAAAAATGGGAATCATAAACATCGTGACATCATCAAACAATTCATATAAGATAAAGGAATTCATAAAAATAATTCCATCACAACATAATATAATCAATGTAATAATAGAGATATAAACATAACCCTATATTATCTTAGATGGAAAATAATTTTGATAAAACACTTGAACTCCATTCTTGAGGAAAATATCCTTTCAAATTCAAAAACATTTTCCTTTTTTAACATGTCATACAATTTTAAACTAAAGAAGTTGATTAAAAATAAACTTGAAAAATTATAAAGGATGATTCTTGGAAATATTTTTTTAAAAATCCATTCATTCAGTATAAGTTAAAAAAACATTCTTTGTACTTTTTTCATAAAATTCAAAAATTACCTCGTACGAAAAACGACAAAAGATTCCTTTCATATCCTTTACTAAAAACTCACTGAAGGGTAAAATTGGATTTAAACAATTGTAGGTGGATGGAAATAATATTAAATATTGTGGAAACGTGGATTTGGATGATAAATTACACCCCATTAAATACTAAAGTATAAACAATCTCGGATAAAAATGAGATTGTGATATTTCCCTTACCTTAGGTCTGATTTTCTTCGTAAGTGTCCGAACCTCCTCTTCTTTGAAGTGCTTCTTTGAGACCTCCTTTTAGGGCACTAAAATAGGTCTTTGAAGAAGACCAGAACCTCTAGGATGTTTCTAGGGAAGTGGAGAAAAGAAATTGGTAGGGTTTGGCCGAGCTTGAAGGCTCAAAGTGGTGTGAGGAAGAGAGGGAGGAGGTGCCCTTTTATAAGGGAGGAGAGGGGCACCTCTAGAATAACTAAAAATATTATTTTATTATAAATCCAAATTCGGTTTCTAATAGCTTTAAATTGAAATATTTCCAAGATAAGGTGGGTAGGGGTCGAGATCCTCTCATCCAATAGAATTTATACATGTTTAGGTATCAATTTTAACCTTATCATTTAGATTTAACTTTAAGTTAGATAATTTAACTTTCACCGTGTCTTCTTGTGTTCTTACACTATAAGGTTAATAAACATACTATATCAAGCCAAACGAACCCCAAGTTGTTTATTATTAATATATATAACCTTATTTAAGTCATTTTTTCAAACCTTAGATTTTTAGGAATAAAATAACAATTAATAATATAATATTTGTTTTAAAAAATATTTTATGTCAATTTTGACACTATTTAGTAATTGATTTTTGTAAAAATCATAACAGAATGATTAGTTCGAACCAAGTTAATTAAATCAATAATAACATTTCATATTAACCTAAAAAATTAGTTTAATTCATAAAAAGTCTCAAATTACATTTATTTTGGTATTTATAACATCAATTATGTCAATATTTCATTAATAAGATAATTACTGCATCATCGTTGTGTCATAAATAAATTAAATTATTTAATGTCTAAAAATTACAAATAAAATACCCTTATGTAGGAAATCTTTTTATATTTCTAAAGAATATTTATAGTCTAATTTATCTTATGTATAAACCCATATTAAAAATGATTTACTTATTAAACTTTGATTTTAACTATTTTAACCCTTCTTTAAATGAATTAATAATAAATGTCCTAATCTAATCCAAGTAGGCCTAAATGGTCATATTTTATTCCTAAGGTTGTTTTTGGTCGAATTACACTTGTCCAATAGAATTAGGACATGTGTTAGGGTAATAATAAAATCATTTTTACCCTTAATTACCCTATTTCATTTTAACCGTGGTAAAAAAAAGTAAAAAGTTACTATTCACCAAAAAAAATTTCATCTCATTGAACCACATTTTAATTACTGACATCAACCATGTCTCTCAAATTTTCGAAATTCCACTCACAGAAGCGGTAAAATTAAGTTTTATGAAAAATTCAGTTTTTTAACTACAACTTAGTGGTTTCACTATTCATCAAAAATTGAATGTTTTTAGAAAAATACCAAAATTTCACCTTAGGCTATTTTCGATATTTCGAATCCAAAAATGAAGTCCATTTTGAAAAATAAAATTATTAAAATTTCAAAAAGTGGTTATTACTATTCATAACGGCTAGTTTTTATAATATTTTAATAGCATATCATTGTTTAGTGAAACTCGGTATTGTGTACGATGCAAGCTATCGAGGAAGGTCGTGGTTGCGTGTAAAGAAATCCAAGATAGTGTTGTGTGTAGTGAAAGATTCATTTGATGATTTATATAACATAAAAAAAATATTTCACATAAAAGTCTCGAGTGTTACATACATTACCCTAAAATGCACCACCACAGCCTTGTAACATGAAATTGAAATATATGACATGACCAGTTAAGAGGAACTAAACTATGTGGGTTCTAATTCCCTTTATAGATATACATTGGAAGCCCCTCTCACAGGTCTGATCCAAACTCTATAACACCTAGATTTTCCCTAGAAAGTGATAAATACTAGAGTGCCTATTTTTAGAACATTAAAACATAACATAATAAATACCTGAAGATAGAGACCATAAGATATATATATATATATATATTCACATCAATACATGGTTTCAATGGATCTCATGAATAGATAAAACTATTATTAATATTATTATTTGGAATCATTCATGAACATGCATTAGATCTCTAAGATACATGGAATATAAATCAAACCTCATTAAGGGATAATCTAACATCGTACACTCTTGACCAATGTGCAACCTAAAGTGTTGATAGTATGTCCCAATAACTATATTCCTTTAGAATGTAAGTCTTCATTAACTTGAAATGCATGGGTGTAGGGGAATGTTGAAATATAATGGAGAACCCTATATAAATCCTTTATTCATGAATGATACCAACTTAACATAATCTCAATTATGATTCTACATTATTATGTTTCTAGTTTTTCTCTCTTAGTATCCCTAACACAACCAAATGGAACCATCGAATTCACCATCGCACATCATCTCACTTAGGTTTATATTGTCGCCAACCCAGCACCTCCATCAATAAATATTGATTTCCCTCATATTAGAGTACCATATTAATGAATCTATCTAGACTTTAGAGGTAGATCATGAAATCCTTTGGTAGATAAATCCCCAATGGCCCTATTTCTAATAACGAACTGCTAAGGAGAAATTACCCCCTTCATCCATGTCCAACTATTTCAAGATCTTTTTCCCCAAAGTGAAACAACACCTTTCTCTATTATTATAGGGAGACAGAGAAGTAAATTGACTATTTCCCCATGGATATTTAGTATCTTCATAGGAGGTATCCTACTATACATCATCTTCACCGAGACTACCCGACCCCAATCTCTCACAAATACTATGAGGATACCACTTCAAAGATATTGGCCCTAGTTTTACAAACCATGGAACATAAGAGGAGGTATCTTCTAGAGTGGTGGACCACCAATGATCAGGAATAGGCTCATATATTTTTTCCCACCTCTACCCATAAATTATGTAGATATATTATAACATTATCTCAGAAGTAGTCTTATATCCATTTTATCATTCAGACTTATGAAGTCTTCCAACATATCCCAACGGTAACCAAGGAGCATACTCATCTCCCTACTCACACTCATGAATTCTTCCCTTATATCCTAATTGTTACCAAAGAGAGGGATTATATCCCTACACATAAACATGAATTCCATTAAAATATCTTAATAGAAACTAAATATCAATCTCATATCCCTACTCACACTCATAAATTTCTTCAGCATATCATGATGGAAACCAAAGAGTTGGAACATATCCCAACTATCACTCATGAATTCAATTGGGATATATTGATAGAATCAAAGGGTTAATATCATATCCCTTCTCACACTCATGAATTTATATAACATATAATGATGGTATCCAAGGAGAAGGATCAAATACCTACTCACACACAAGAATTTTATCATTGTACCCTGGTAGAAACCAAGGAGTAGGCTCATGTTCCTTCTCAAACTCTTAAAGCATGTAACCAGATCCCAACGGTATCCAAGGATTAGGATCATATTCAGTATTTGACAAATTAATCCCTTATTCATATCCCAATAGAGACCAAGAATCTAGATAATATCCTTTCATGGACTCATGAATCTCATTATCAAACTCCAATGGCAACCAAGGAGAAGAATCATATAACAACTCCTACCTATAATGATTTTTGGCATATTATAATAGAAATTATGGAACAATATTATATCCATGCTTCCCCTAATAAAGTTCATTATCATATTCCAATGGAAACAAATGACCCTCCCTGGTGGGCTCATGTTTATAAAGGTATCTTACCACACTGTGTGATCCCAATTACAATTAAGGTTCCAAACCCAATTTCCTAGTTGAGAAAATCCATAAGGATTTATTTATTGTAAAATATTTATAATCTAGGTGAATTCTAAAATCCTTATTCTTGTCAACATCCTTGAGCCACATCGGCATATTTTGACAGTGGCCTAAGGATCTTCCATCTCTTCATTTACAAAAGAAGGCGACTAGGGTCATAAAGTTCCTCCCCATTGTCAGATAAGATTAAAATCTAGTGATCCTCACAAAATAATTCATCACTGAGGTCCTCCTTACAACATTGAATATATTAAACATGGAGGTCCTATACATTGAAATATGAAGTTCATCTAGTAAATAGGTCATCACCTTGACAACTCATAAACAACAAGTAACCACAGATACCTTCCTAATGATAACCAAATTAACAACCAAGGAGTACCTCAACGCAGTGCCTATTTTGAAGGCCCTACTCATGATGATTCATCTTATCAACACAAAGGGCCTCCTAATATATAAATTTCTCCATGTTTTCCCTTATACTGGGAGGTACTCAAGAAATTGAGGTAATGTTCATCATATGTGCCCCCCTTGGATCATTTAAACTATGATGTAAATAAGTATATTCTCAATGATCTTACTCCTCTTGAAAAAACATTGAATAAATAACCTTTATGGTTGGATAAATATGAGTAACCCCTCACATTGTATGAGGAGAATTGTATTTTCATGTTAAAGGAGATGGTTGACTATAAAATACATGTCATGCTTTGTCCCATCATTATTCCTCATTATGAAATTATGGACGCATTAAAATATGATTACATATCCCACATTAATTAAAACATTTTGAGTGAATCTCTATCATCTTGAGAGAAAAACACCTAACTTTTGGGAAAAATTTAAACCATGTTAAGGAAATAAACAATATCTTTGTCCAATTTGTCATAGAATTTATTTCATTGGATCATAACCCTAATGTGGAGAAATGGTGTGAGTGTATCCAATATTCCTACCACAATAGTATAAATAAAATCCTCCAAATAGTTACTAAAACCCCAACCTAATGTGCATATTATAAGTTGGGGTGAATATAGAGCCTTGTATTTGGGCCCCATTCACTAGCCACCAGGTTTTAGTGGGGATAACAGCCTAAAATTTTATCACATTGGGAAAAATATTAGGTTCAGGATCTATATATTCCATATATCCCATAAAATGATATCTTGATATTCATAAATCACATAAATGGTATACTCATCTAGAATGAGACACTGAAAAACTCTTACATCATTCTGCTAAGAAGGTCAAACTGTCCTATAACCTAAGAAATCAAATCCTACAATAATATAGTAACTCTTATAAATGATAAGTTAATTTCCTACAAAGGAATTGCATAAATTTATTTCAATGGTATATGATTTAATTTATAATTAGTTCATGGTAGAAACATCCTCAACAACATTACAATAATGACACCAACCCATAGGTCTGGAGGAATATTTACCACCACCGTCACCACTAGGATTATAAAATACATAGTAGATCTAGTACATGACAGTAGTAAGATAAATACACCTCAACCCATAGAGTTTTGGTTATTATTACCTCCCCTTCCTCTAATTCGGTTAGTCTTTTATAGACTAGGAGGGACTTTATTAGAATAATCTCTTATGTTTCTTCCACTTTTCATTTTATCACCCTTATTGGGAACATACTAGATGAAAGCTATAGGAAACTCCCTCATGATAACCCTCTATAAACTAATTCTAATGGAGAATATAGGGTAGTGAATAAAACCTCACAACATCCATAAGTCAAGATGACCCACCAAGAAATCCAATTTCAAGGAAGATTATCACTTTTCACTCAAACTACATTTAGGGGATGAAAATCCCCTAACTAATATTTTAGAGATATTGATATGATAATCACTATGTGATTCAAATAGATGAATATCCTTAAATTAATCTCTACATGTGTAATTGAGCATGGTAATAACATAGAATAATGAAATGGCTAGACATCCATCCAAAACATGGTCTTCACCAAAACATGTGAAGAATCGATTTGTCTGTCGCAATAGAGGAATACTCAAGATTTGGGAGCTCCTATAAACTTCCATATAATTCCTAATTAGTTATCATATTCAAAAAAATAAAGGGAAAGGATTGGGTATATCCCACCCACCACCTAAAGAAATCAATCCTCACTCTGTTGAGTATTGGATTTATCAATATGAATTCTATCTAGAGAAGTTGATGTGTATTAACATAAAATTACTCAGAGGTGATATACATACTAAGTGTAACTCCCAATTTAAGGAAAACATTCCTCTTTTAGATAATCCGATTAAACAATAAATCACTACAAGACCAATAAGGAACTACATGACCAATTTAATACCATTATTACCCTTATAGATAATCCCCTTCAAAATAATCAACAAAAAGGGAATAAACCAAGTAGAGTAGAGATTTTACATATCATATTCAAACAATAATTGACCTTGGATCCAACTCCCAAGCCCATTCAATATCATGAAGTGCCTCCACCTTAACAAAATTGGTAGAAACAACTCCCTCTTTAGGAGGGTAAAAAGAAGGAAAAACCTAAAAAGCTCAAAGATCAAAATAATATATTTTAATCCTTCCAAAATAAAAAATTTAAGGTTTCTTCATCGCTAACCTATAAAATAAAGATATAAATTTTTTAGATGTTAGAACTACCAATGATTTTTCGTAGAATAATCCCCCTAATTATTTCTCATTACACTATAATATGGGGCACAACATTTGATATTTCGTCATCTTCAAGGATATACTCTAAAATTTAGTTGAATATGGAAAGGTCAAGTTGGGTAAAACCCCAAAATAGGTGTTGTTTTTATATTCCATTCCACTATAAGAATGAGGGTGGAGGTCCTAAACATGTGTATACAGAAATTTCAATGACTATATAACTAGAAAATTGGTCAACCTAGTACATGAAGTACTCATGGATCATCTAAATCAACCATATATGATTCTAATCCCCCATATAGTACCAAAAGTGACATCTTCATCATCATAAACTTCCAAGAGTTAACATTTTCATCACTAGAGAAACAATTTATAGGAAGAAGATCCCTTGTTGGTACCTAAGTCGGTCCAAACCTTCTCGGAATTCTGACCCTCATCCCTAGGATGATAGGAACCACCCCCACAAAATGGGATTCTCCTCATTTGAGGAGTCATAATATGAATTTTTCAATGTGTTACACTTAATATACACAGTCATTATTGATATGGACTCATATGAACTCATATTACCATTCGATAATCAAGGATGAGGTCATAGAGGTCATGGAGGTTAGGGAGGATGAATTCAGGGCCGAACTTGATGTTTAGGTGTCATGTAGGAAAAATCCATACATGCGCCTAAAATCTTAAGATAGGAAATACAATGAGACCAATATGAACATTTATATGATCCTAAATCCTTTAGGGATAATTTATAACTAATTATACTATAAGATCTATTGGGAAACATGATATTTTCTAGTCAACTTATAAATATGGGAAGGTCATTTCATCCCAAACCATAGATGAAAATGATGTCCCCTGATTCCAATTAAGTAAGGATTCATTGTAAAAATCCACTTCATCACCTAAGCCTCATTTTATTGGGAAAACTCATGGTAGGAAGCATCGTCCCCTATCCTAGAATTTTGGAATCTCCAATCATCATGTTGGCATCCCAACCAATCTCCCAATATTATATTTCCTTTATCTTTTAAAAAACTTAGGGAATCCATTATTTAACCTATTCCATTCAACCAAAGAGTTTGAGGTTGAGTTTAATATAGATTAGTTATATCACATGAAGACTGGCTCTATAGAATTTCAAATAACCATTTCTTTTATCAAACCAGTCTAGGATACTTCTATACAGACACATCTCATACCCTTATACATATCTTTAAAACTAAAAGGTAAAATATTTTTCAATCCCTAATTGATAATGGTTATAGGATCAACCTCATATTGATATGAACCTTTTGATTTCACATCAATATTGAGTTTTAATTGTCTCCTTCTAACCTAAAAATTCAATGATATGATAAGAATATATAGAGAACACTCTAGAAAATCAAGTTGAGAACCAAATTTGGTGATATTATTTTTGACTCTAAATTCATGGAGGTCCCTTAAGAAAAGGTTTTTAATGTATTTTTGGTAAGTTTGTGGCTTCATATGCATATGGAAGTTGACTCTTTATACAATCAGTGCTTGAAATATTCCATTAAAGGGTAATTTGAGGTATTTCATGGTGTTCGTTCCCCTTTTGAGTCCAATGAACCTCAATACATTGACATAAAAAACTAAAAAGGGGGGAAGAAACTAATGCTAGATAAATTCATAAATATTGATACTCTTAATAGACTACAAGTCACTCCCAAAAATCTAGTGAGTGAACTTGGTTAAGGCTAAATGTTTCCCATCAACTGAATTGTGGTAAAAATATATATTTGTGAATTTATTGGGTCCCATGTGTTACAATGTCCAATAAAATGATCCCTTCAATCATGTTCCTCTAACATTATGATCAACAAGATTCTTCCATTAAGAATCCACCACCAACAAATAAAAAGGATTTTAGAAAGACAATGTGGATCAATCTTTCCCTTCAGAATATCTACCATAATGAGGGCTTGACTGATATTTAGTTAACCCAATCAAAACTCTTTGAATATATCGATATAAATCTTGGAATAATAAGAGAATGCAGTCTAGGAATATTCACTCATTTTATCATGGTTTTTGATATATTTATTGAAACCAATCATTCTAAAAAAGGTTGTTATATAAATGAACATAAAAATTTCCCCATATCAACTCCCAGAACATAACATCCTAGTCCATATTTTTTTCTCAATTATGAAAAATAGCTGGAGAAAGAAGTCAAGGATGATCATATGGAATATGATGACGGTGTTTCATCCATTTTTATGTACTCAGATATATTAATTTGGGTTTGGAGGAAGATATAAGGCCTATGTTGATTAGTGTTTCCATGACCCATAAGGGACAAGACAAGTATATCTCTCTTATAAAACAACATCAAGATGTATTCACATAGAACAATACATAAATTCTTAAGTTGGATTCTCAAGTGTCTACCCATTATTTGGGTTTACCAAACAACCATCATGGTTATAAATATAAAGTAAGAAGAATGCATATGACCCATTCGGCCAAATTTGAAGTTAGAGTTGATAACATGATCAATGAATACATTATTCTATAATTTCAATACCCAAAGTGTCTCATAAACATCATTCTTATAAATAAAAAGACAGGGAAAATAAAGGTCTTCATTGATTTTAAGGATCTCAACTAGAATTGTCTGAATGGTTATTTCACAGTACTAATCACAAAACTACAAATCAATAAAATGGAATGAATCCAATCCCTCTAAAATATGGATGGGTAATTAGGCTATAAACAGATCTGAATGGACCCTATATATGAAGATAAAACTACCTTCATGGAACCCCATGGGGTATGTTTTTACTAAGTAATTCCCTATGGAATGAATAATTAAGGTTCTATGTACCAATATGGCATGAACCATATCTCTAACTCCTTTATTGGGAAAACTATGTAGTGCCACTTGGTCAATCTAGTGGTTAAATATCAAAAAAATTGTAATAATATTATAGATCTTTAGGTATTATTAAACAAATTGTGGAAACAAATTTTGAACATGAACCCCTTCAAATGTGATTTTAGGGTGATGTTACGGATATTTAATGGCTTCATGGTGCATCATATATGTATCAATGTCAACCCCAAAATGGCTAAGGAGATACTTGATATTCACCATCCTTATAATATCAATAAATTGAGGGGAAATAGGGATATATTTAATACATTATATGCTTCATTTCTAAGATCTATAGAATATTTTCTTCCCATTAAAAAGTTGATGAAGAAAGGGGTCCCTTGTCACTGGGATGAATAATTTAAAAATTCCTTCAATGATATCAAGAAATATCTACTATATTTACCAGTCTTAATGTTTCATATAAATGGAATCATGTCATCTTTTATATGGAAAACAATGAGTGATCAGTCTACTCTATCCTTCCTTAAATGAATGACTTATAGAAGGATAAAAATATCTATTATCTAAGTAGAAATATATTAAATATTTATTATTTACCTTATAATATCAATATTATATTCCTTTAATTTATTTTCATATTGGAAAATCTAATATGCTATTTATAATATAACAAGGTCAACATAGCCTATCGTATTGATATTCCATAGTATATCCTTATTATCTTGATGTTAAATTAGAATCTATCACGATAAAAAGTTTTTCTATAGTAGTTAAACATCTAATCCATGTATTAAAAGGTGTTTAAAGGGACATAGTTATCAAATTTTCTAATTGAAAACCATATTTCAAAGAAGTAACTAGTGAATTTAAAACATTCTAATAAAGTGTACTTCTCTATCCATGAAATATACTAGGAATGGGAAATTTAATTAGATGGGACCTTTAGGTTTCTAATAGGTATAGGGATGGAAAATTGTACCTCAATTAGGTTATCTTAGGGATTGTATTTGCCTCTGCAATAAAATCATATTTCTCCCTACTCTCAAAAGGATGCATCAATAGTGTTGAATAATACCAAGCCATCATTTTAGTCTTGGGATTATCATTGTAGATAATAGTGGATCGATTAAATATTAATAGTGATTCAAATTTTCTGATCAAACAAATCAATGGAGACTACGCCATCGGGAAGGAATTTTTTATTCCTTTTCATGATTCTGTAGGAGGGTAAATGGTTGAATTACCATAAAATAAAACACTATCTCACATCCCATATTTGCAGAATAGCTTATTATATGAACTGACTAATACAGTTATAACCATGGATGATACATGCAAGGTTGATATGTTTATTCACATTGCACATCATAGGGAAGTCTCTCCATTCAAAAATAATGATAGGGAAGATTTTAAATAGTCTAACACAACCCCTTATAAAGGTGAACCTCTACCCTCACCATTTATACCACAATAAAATGGTTGTTTCCCTTAATATAATACCTCCCAAATATAATTTCTTTATTGGATGAATACATGATGGATCCTATTTTTCATCTGGTATAAAATTTATTCCTACATAATGGTCTAAATTACTATAATTCCCCTAAATTATGGAGATTTTATGGAGTCCTCAAATGTAATGAATGAGGAGATACTCTTAATATTATATAATAATTCCATGCTAGTACATGTGTCATCCACTAGTTTGGAACCAAACTATCCCATTAACTCAATATACATCAATACATAATAACCTCAATGACACAGGACTATGCGAAGTTCATAAAAAAGTGTCATTATTATAATATATATGCTAACTTCATTCATTAACCCCTAGAATTATTATACACCACCAAATAATCTTATCTATTTTCTATATGGGGTCCAAATTTTATTGGTATGTAACCTCCATCTAAATCTAAGTAGTTTAAATACATCATTACTACACCTGGTTACTTATCCAAATGAGATGAAGTGGTACCCCTCAAAAAAGTTAAAACCAAAGAGGTAATAAATTTCATAAAGTATTATATCATTACAGGATTTTGTGTCCCTCACACAATAATAATAGAAAATGGCACCCATTTCTATGCTTTTAAATAAAAGAGTTTTTACTAGGAATGTAGTATTTATTCCAACCACTCATCTTGATACCATGCAACATTGAATGGATAGATAGATACCATCAACAAAGTGTTATTTAATATCCTTCAAAAGATGATAGTAAAAGATAATAAATTATGGTCAACAAATATCTTATATACTATTGGGGGTTATCAAAAAATTGCATTTTTTTCCATAAAAGTGAATTTATACTCTCTTGTATAAGGGATAGAGGTACTCATACCTATTGAGGTCCAATTTCCTTCACCTCATGTTACCATCTGAAATCAATTGTTTGACTGTGAATAGTCTTATATATGAATTGATTAATTAGAATGACTTGATGAGAAAATGTTTCTCATGTTTTAAAACTAGGAAATATATCATAATTGAGTTGTATAAGAATTCAAAAATAAGGTTTTCCTCTACTCATTCATTCAAGGAGAACTAGTCCTAGCATTAATAAATCCCATGATACCTATAAAGAAAACTTCAAAGGTGGATCCAAAATTGGAATTACCTTATGTTTCACATAAGTTATACTCCAATAGAGCATATTACCTTATTATAATAGATAGGGATAGTATTACACCCACCACTAATGAAAGGTTTCTCAAGAGATACTTTTCGTAGATTCATGATGGGTTCATAAAGTTCTGGATTTATAAATTTAAACTATATGGAATATGCTCCTCTATTCATTAAATTTCATATCATATTGTCCTGTATATAGGAATTTAAGCTACTTAGAAATGGTTCAAATCATATGACCTAAAACTACTTGAAATCTGAGTACTTGTCACCAAATTTTGAACTAAATGGAATACATTCTATCCCACGTGACTTCAAACTATTAAGATTGGTATATCATATATGAACATAAACTACTTTGAGAGGATTATTACATGTGATAACAAATCATAAATACCCTTTCCCCCATATAAGATCTCATTCTACATGAGGGTTTTATTTCATTAGGGATTTGATGATTATGGATACACATGAAAACCATAATTTCATGGTTCACCTAATATATGATAGATAAACCCATTATTAGAGTAATGTGTGTCTTGATTCCTTTTACCTCAGGATATGCAGTGATGCTTGGATCTCCTATCTTAGTCACAACCATATATTTCATCTTAATGTCGAACCACACCTAGGATATGAGACATGCACTAGCCTACATCATGACTTTCAATGAATTATCGTTATAATGGGACCATTTTAGGTTGTCTTTGTGATGAGACTTTATTCATATAGATTTTCCTCCTTTATAACACTAGAATAGCCATCCATTTCATTGTCTTTTCCCTTTCACATGATTTATATCTATACAAAGGTGACATTACAAAACTATATATATATTGATTCCAATTATCATAGGATATGTAGTGACTCTCAGTCATTCTGCATCAAGTATAGCCACAAATCACATTGTCTTTAATCCTAGATATTAGGTTATTCCTAATTCATATTAGGTTTATCACAGATGCCTGTAAATGGATCGAAGAAACCCCAAATTCTTATACGCATGACCCATATGTGTGAAAAATTAATTACCCAAAACTATATATGAAACAATTACTAAGATCTAAGGATATATAGTGACACCTATATCTTTTATTTTAGGATCATCCAATTATTATTCTTTTCATATATTCCTAAACTATAACATTGTGTGTGGATTCTCTTCAATTCTTGTGAGGTTTTCATCTATGACTTGTACACTAAGACCTTTAAATAACTACATGTGTCTTGATTCCAACTTTTATAGTATATGTAGTGATTTCTAGATTACTTACCTTGGACTTAGTTTCAAGTTTTATTCCTATAAAACTCTCATTTCATATTGGTGTCATTGAATCCATCTACTCATGATGAGTTTTATCTATTTACTCATCACTAAAATAAGACCACTCTCTGTTTTGTATGACCTAAATATACACAAATACCTCTAAATAAATTTATTTTTCATATGAACATAAATTTCATGTAATCTAAGTCCTTTTCATATGATATTAAACTATATGGTATATGACCTACCTCAAATGACCCTTAAACTAATTGGATAAAATACCTTGTTTACTAATTTTTGTGCTATATTTATTCACATCATGTTTTCCCTTTTTACAAGTCAATACTATGACACAGTAATCATAACATCCCCTTATATATGATTTAGATCAGTATTGAGACTCCTTATAAGAACTACAAGTGGAATGATTTTAATTTTTCTAGGATACATGGTGTAATTTGAACCATAAACCTTGGACCCAGTCAAAAAATGTGCCTTATTAAAATCTCTCTAAATGTATAGGTATCAATAAATTAACATAAACTAATTTAAATTAATAATAAATTAAGACACCATATAATAAGACTCAAGTATTTTATCTTGGTTCTTACCTATAACCACAATAAAAAAACCCCATAAAAATCAATGTGCATCTTGACTCCTATTATTATATGATACGTGGTGACATCCATATTGTCAATCATAATTCCAATTTAAAATTTCATCACCATCAAACCCCTCACAGTGGATAGTCTCCTCAATAATATTAGTTCAATCTATATTAGAATATATGTTGGTTTTATATACCTTTGATAAGAACTATGTGTAGATTGATTCTATTATTTTAGGATACATATCAATTTTTTGTCTATATATGTCAAAACTATAAATAAATAATCATCCACTTATACTCAATATTGAAATACCATAATAGCCCAACCATTTTCATATTTAGACTATAGTGAACTAATTACTTCTGAATATCCTATCCTCGTAGACTATACATAATACCTTGAGTGTGTATGAATCGTCCTAAATCATTAATCATACTTAGTAACAAGAATATTTGACTCTAAAAGGGAACATATTCTTTTTAATGATATTTTTTCCACCATATCTGGCCTACCAAACAGATGCATGTCTCTTATTAAGGATAAGGTCCTCTAATCCCATGTACCCTTATCAATATTGTAGTAGAACCCATCACTCAGATTTAGGAAGTGGTCATCCTCATCATACTTGTTCCATTTCATTACTTCCTAACTCAAATATCTCTGGTTAGGATTTACTTCAATTTTATTCTATATTCGAAGGGGTTAGAGTACTCTTATCTCATGATCCCCATTTTGGTTGGCATGCCCTCATATCATTGGTCTAAGCACTATAACATTATACCATGTACACACTTTTTGAGGATTATTATAATGGTGGAATCTATCACTCATTCAAATTGGGTTAATATTTCCTCTATATTATATACACAACCTCATCCTTAATATTTTTTCAATCTTTTATGTCCTATAAAATATAAAAAAAATATTGGTTCAAGCATCATAACCATAAGCTACAGAAACCTTCTCATAAGGTGGTCTATAGTGGAATTGGTATCTCATTCACATCGGATTTACATTGCCTTTATTGATATGAAAAATACCTAATATTTAGGTCAATGATTTCCAAACATAAACACCATCTTCACTGTTCTGATTTACTAGACCTTAAATGTCCAAAAGTAGAATAAATAGTAATCAATAGGTTGAAAACCCATAATCATCATCTTAGAAAAAATTCAATTCACCAATTTCTAGGTCTTCACCTTCATTTTCTTAGAAAGAATTAGTGAAATTAAAAAGGGAAAAAGGAAAAAAAATTGTCAGATCCAAAACCCCCAAATTTCAACCTAAGAAGAATTTGAGTTCATTCCCATTTAGCCTTTCCCCATCCATGGATTAAGAAAATTTAGGGTGAACATTTTAAATATATAAATCTCATATAGACCACCATTTTTCCTGGAAAAAAGTTAATCCATGCTCAGTAGATCCATCGATAGAGGAAAAATTAGATAACCCATCCATACCTCACATATATCGGTTTAGATGATTTGTGTGAAATGAATAAAGGTGTAATCATAGGGATCTTGATTTATTATTGAAATCATAATTTAAAAATACCCCTTCATGATGTCCATTATGTTAATTAATTCAAATACATCATATTTCAATATAATAAAATTTTCTTATAGTGATGGTATATGTTCCACAATAGTTGGTCATCCTCTATCTATATAAGAGTATGATTGTAGGAGAAAACCATATATCATATCTGAATTGGATGAAATTTTCTTATGGTGGTGTTAAATGTGGTTCAATATTTGGTCGACCTATATTTTTTAGACTTCACAAGATCTAGAGGAAATAAAATCTCACAGTTCTATGTCACATTAATTTACCTTGGATTATAGAAATGGTATAAGTTCCTCCATATTCATCGTACTTACATCCATCTAAGGGAATATGTTTAAAAGGCATTGAATTTATTCATACACATCTTTGAAACAACTATTTTTGAGTTATGATTTAACTTATCCATTCCCATACAATGCTCAATTTGATTTAGTTATCATGATATTACTCTTTGTGAGTTTCACAGGTTATCATGAATTGATAGTCATGGTGATATAAAATATCAATAGATTACCAATGATTCAAGATAGAATCATTTTTGATTTATATGAAAAAAATGGAAATGAAATCCACAAACATAGATCCTCCTCCTAATGGATTAAAAAATTATAATAGGAAATAATATTTATAATCCACTAAAACAAGGATTCTATCAAATCTCATAGTTATATAAATGATTTCATTGATTTATCAATAGCTTGACTAATACCATGCTTCTTTTCAGCACCTAACGCCTCCTATTACAATATCTCATAAGATCTGATGGAAACATTCTCTCTCACCTTTTTAGATTCATCAACAATCCTTTCATGTTCTTTTATTTTTCTCATTGATGTTGGCTAGCTAATAATGAAGATGGTTCACGAAGGATACCTAGTCTACAACAAATTGTCATTTCTCAGCCAATCTCAGAGTGTTTCAAGGTTTCTCCTAAAGTTTCATGTCTCTGTAGATGGTGGGTAAAATATCTTCCTCATCTATTTAAATCTCTAGCAAGTTTATCTAGACCTAATCCATTGCATCGAAAAATTTATTCATGAAATTATATATTTCTCAATAATTAAATATGTTGTACCCTATAGTGGTGAACATATATATAAGATTGGGTAGTCGGTGGGATAAATCCCTAATGGGTATCTCATAGATTATTTTCTATATTTCCAACTGAACCATTTGTCTCATGAACTATTAGAGTGCAAGGATCTCTAGTTTTGATCTAGAGGACACTAGGGTGATCGTAATATAAGGTGGAATTTAGTTACATAATGTGAACAAGATATCAATGCCTTTAGTGTTCTATAACTTCACTAGAGAAGAGGATACTCTAAAATTAATTTTATAAATCCAATTCTCCATGACCGTTGTTGGTGTTGTTATGTTTTTTGGTCATAAGATACATATATATCAAATAACACATATCACAATGGGAGAAAAATAACATCATAAATTACCACCATTATCCAGAACGTTTACTTATTCCATTTTCATTACTCCATTAAAATGAATAGCCATAACACCCTCTACTACTGATGTATCCTATTTATCAGCTACATTATGTTGGGAATGGGAGATGATCACCTTCTTTATCACCAGCTCATCATCTCAAGTGATTGGCACATTTTCAATGGGTAGACCTTCCACCAAATTCCAGAATGATGCTTCCAAGACTTCTTAAAGAGATGAAAAACGAACTAGAGAATCTATCATCATGAAATATATCGTTCCATTTTCAATATATGATAGCCTTGTGACTTTATCAAGGAATGATATAAGAAGAACATTTGTTTCAATACAGTGTATTACTGATAAATCTAAATGAAGTACTAAGAAGTCTTTCTTCTTGATCATCGATGATTATTAGTAAAGACTCCCTAAATTTCTATTACAATGTAATTGGAGGCTTTAAATGAGTATTGAGAATATCCACATCTAAGGCCTTTATCTCATTTACTCGTATATTATTTTAAGTAATTGGGACCTAATTAGTGGTATTATGGTATTTTTCTGGGAACACCGAGACTTACCCCCATGTAGTTGAGGAATCTTCCTTGACACCTGGAAGCCTAACAACATCCGGGTGATCTTATAACTCTTCATTTTCATAGCTTGACACATAAGGAAATAAGTTTAGAACCTAAAATTTTAACACATCAATAATAAATATAGTGGAAGCCTTAATCACATATGAGGATTTAGCATACCAAGGAGGGGATTATTACATGAGGATACCTTCTCTTATACCTCATCACCCAGTATTACATTAAAATTTTCCCTATCAGAGAAATAATATTTTATAGTTTTAATGAGGTGAGAAATAGCTTATAAATAAGGAAGGATAGGAAAGAATATAATTTAGAAACTTCCCTTTCTCACTGGTGTGAATTTTTCTTGCTAATATTTCAATATTTAATCATAACCTAACTAGGGGTGGAGATATATCTTTCCTCCCCTCCACGATAGAAGGTCTTAGAACTATAAATTATATGGAAGGTCCATCTTCTCTACCTCAATATTCATCTTCTATCCTAGAGTGATTTCCCCTTCTTCTGAGGTGGTTGATCCTATATCACTACCTATCAGGATACCACCTTTAGAATACTCAGAGGACTTTTGGTTTCTCTTCCACTTTAAAAATAAAAAAAGAAATAGGGTCAAACATGTTAGAAGTAATATGATAATTTAAGACATCTTTTTTAGAGGGTATTTAATGTATGTCTTCAAGTTCAAGGTCATTATCCCACTCTTATTCGATAGATTAGTTGGAAAAAAATCAAAGTTCCCATTTTCTAGCATCTATTTAATGTTCCTAGTGGTTGGAACATTATCATCAATGGTATACACTAGCATTCACAACCTACTGATGTATAGGCTGAAATCCACTAGATTGTTTTCAATCATGATATCAGTGGTATCATTTAAATTATCTATATGTTGGATTTGTATTAATCCTTGTAGTGTATCCTACATATCATATTCTTTCTTGGTAGTTAGCTTGATGATCCAAAAATGTATGTCCATAATTTATAAATAAATTGAGTAGGCCTCAAACCCCCTCATATTCAGATGATTTCCTAGACTTTAACATTTTAACCAAGAATTATCTTATCTATTCTAGCTTAATTTACTTATTGTGGGATTAGTATGCATTGGATCTTCAATTATAATCTGATGAGAAGATCATAGTGTATTAGATCATGGTTATCAGGTACTCGAGCCATGATGACACTCTTCTAGGATTTACTTTTACCAAGCTTTTCCTTCTTCATAGAAAGGTCCCCACTAACCATATATAATTTATGATATAAAATGTCACTAGGATATGAGGATATCTAGGTGTATGTGTGTATGTCCCAATGTTAACTTGGATTTATCATTTAAATAAAGTAGCTTGATCTCTACATGGGTCATTTCCTTGGTATTCATCAACCATATTTATCACACCACCATAGGATGTTTCTCTTATATTACATATGTGAGTGGAACTGATACTCATCATTGTAGGAACAAGGATTTTCATGAAAATCAGTACAATTAAAAGGCCTTAGAATTAATGTCATGGTAAACAAACAATAAAAAGATTCCATCTCATATGGCTAGAATATGTGACATCCTGTCTTACTTGACATGACCATCATTCATGATAGTCCCTATAAGGACTCCCCTGTAGGGAAAAAAGTTGAACTTTGAATGCATATTCAGTGATTTGATGGAATTTTCATCCTTTATTGGGAGGGGATGATTTACTAATACAACTTATATAAATGTCCTAAACTATAATCTTGGAATTTCAATAAAGATACAGAATTTTTAAACTTTGAATTGCACTAATCCAAAGACCCACAACACCTAGAATGGAGCAATGATATGGAATCAATAATTATCATTATATATGTGTTTTTTTACTTGGTAGATCCTAGACATTACTAGCACTAGAAGGCCAATAAACCTTCCAACTATTAGTATGGAATCCATCATATAAATGTTTAAACTTACCTATATATGTGATTCATGGACTAGTATCATATATTTGTTGAGCCACATCATGAAAAATCTATCGAGGTGAGTCCAGGGGTATTTTTCTAGGTTAAAATAGTAACTCTATCCTTTTATAGTTTCCTTGTTTTATTTCATGGTAGTAGGTTCCTATAGTTACTCTATTCAACATCATGGGTAATATTGTATAATACTTCAAGGATGGTCATTCACCATGACTGGATAAGAAAATACTCATCCACATATCAAATATGATATTTATCCATGGATAGGGATCCTTCCTCATAGCCTCTATGTTTTTTCCTCAATAACTCTTAGATCAATTGGGGTATCTTCCTAGTATATCCCTAAGAAATCTTCAAGGATTGGAATTTATCGTACATAGAACCAAGGATCATCACCCCTAAATCTTATACATCTCATATAGTCTTATTCCAACTTCTCCATATGATATGTGGAAGGTTATGGGTAAGGGAATCCATCGGCTAAGAAACTCTGGGATAATATTTGTGTTCTTATACAAATACATATATGGTATCCATATGCCCCTATAAATGGTTGTTTCATTCATCTAATTTTTGAAATTTGGCACATTTCTATCAAATCAAGTATTTCCACATCCATTCTGGATTGAAGCTACTTCCAAATCATAGATCCAAGGCATTGTTCCATCAATGAAGTTGATTAATGGTTTCCTAGAAATATATAGAGCTGTAGTAGTGAATTCGTGGATCTCAATCATACTAAAAATTGTATGGGGTCACTTTTGAATGTTATAGGAGGTGGGATCAGTTAGAAGCACCCTCTTTAATATATGAACCCATGGATGATACATTTACTGCATCAAAATTCACATAGTAGGTTAACTATTAGTTTATTAATTTATTTTCTAGATTCAGGATGTTTACATATATCAGTATCCCAAATAATAGATCCCAAACATCGTTCAATAAATGGAGTTTATTAATGGTTTCCTGGAAATAGATATTGGGGTAGTATTTAATTATTGGCCCTAAATCATAATGAAAATTATATGGGGTCACTTTTTAATGTAATAGTAGGTAGTCAAGGTTGTAATCACCCTCTTTAATATATGATTCTATGGATGATACATTCACTGCATCCAGATTCATATAGTAGGTGAACTGAAAAACTGGTAAGTTGTTGTTTAGATTCAATATGTTGACATATATCAGTATACCGTAATCATGAAAAGGAAGTAATTATGATTCTTGGAAACTATAATAGTTACCTTGCATGGAAAATGTATGGTCTAGAAGATGTGATATAAAATTTTTTACGTTCCGATGTTCAATATCCTCAATCAGTTGATTGATGGGTTCTGCAGCTTATACATCATGGATAGTGTCGGAGGATCCATCAATTTCCTACAAATAGATTATAATATATATTTTACTATTATTGAATGGATAATACTAGAGAAAAACATTCAAGGAATTGGATCATGATATAATCCAAGAAAAAGGCAGGGAAAAAAGAAATATCTCTAAGTGTGTATTTTTTCCTAGCTAAATCGTTCTTAAGTCATGACACCCAACCAATGGTTCCTAATTGGTAATTCCTATAGGCATCCACCTTGGCTTTATTCCAAATCAATCACACTCATTTCACTAAAAAATAGAATTTTTTCCCCATTATACTATAATTCATCAATTGCACGCTATTCTTGAACTTTGTCACTCTCTCCCAACACTAGAAAGGAGGTAGAGCTTAGTAATTACTAAGATCTTATCATGTAACTTGAAAAAAGAGAGAGATTCATATATAGTGGTATATCAATTAACAGATTCATGTTTATTTAGTTCTACATATACATTTATAGGTGAATATTACATACTATACCGAACATGGAATTTCAAAAAATGCAATAACACAATGCACTGAATAGAGAGTGCGACACACACCACATGACCATGTGATCACTCCCTCCCTATAAGTTTACTCGTCAATACCAACATGCACCCAAGTCATATTTACATTAAAACATTCCCATTTATACTGATTGTATCTAATTCTGAGGCTGGGGGAATTTTCTGGCACATCAATTTTGATAATGGATTCTACAAATTCCTTGAGAATATTGGAAACTTTTCAAATATGGAAGGTACCTTGGGGACCATAATCACCTTGTTCCTAGATTTTAAAGTAATTTAATTTCATAACCATGAGGTTTTGTGCTCAAACTATTCTATTTAGTATCACAAGGTCTCATATACCCAACCCTTATCATGCCCACATCACATGCACTTCTCAAAGGATTTTGGAACCCTAAGCAGCTCCTGGTGGTTACCCAGGTGCCTAACTCTCAATGACTATATAAGGACCCCAAAATACCCAAATTTCAAGATCTATTATAGAAAAGGGTGATATATGTTAAAAGTTAAGTCCTAGTAGCACCTAAACACAAGAAATGCACACCCAACTCCTCAAAAATACCTCTTATGTGAGTTTTGACTCCCAAATGAGGTAAATCATAAGGAAGGTAAGGGTATTTGTGTCTTTTTATGATCATAATCATTGAAATACCACTTCACATAAGTCACCCATAATACCTAGGTGAAGTAACAACTTAAAGAGGTGCACCTAAGTGATCATATCATACCATTTAAGATCCATGTTTATCATCTTGTGGGGTGAACCAAAATCATTCCATGGGATTCATGCCTAGATCATCTCAAAATAGTGATTCATATTCTCTTATACCACTATAATAGGTCACTATTTTCACCTAAGCCTCCATACCATGGTTAAATATTCACTCTAGTCCCAAGTTTGGGAATTCCCTCACCAAAATCACCTACCTGGGAACTCAATTCACCTAGGTCAGCAACCTAGGTGCTCCACTCTCCCAAGTCACCTACACAGACTCTACATTCACTTAGGTTATCCATTCCCCCATGTCATAATCTTGGGAACCTTCTCAACAAAGCCTCCACCATGACCTCATAAGATACATAATTATGTTATAAACACCAAATTACTTCCTTTTGATCATGTATTCCTTTAATCTTGGATCATCCCTTGTATTCATACCTAACTAATAGGACTCCCTAGGTATTAACAATCATTTATTCCCTTAATAATATTTGTTTTATCATTATGTGATTAAGTAATAATATCCTATCACAATATTATCATTTTGGATACTCTAAATTGAATTCCATTTCCTTGAACCATCCAATCATGATTTTTTGGTCCCCTCCAAGAGTCAAGGATCCACCGATGGGCCTTTTATTGAGAGTAATATCTGACCATTGGTCATTATTCTGTATCCCCTAGGATTATATTTTTCCTTCCTCATCTTTTTACCAATATATAGGTGGTAAATAAGCATATATAACCTCCCATCAGGTGAAATCCCCAATAATACCCTCTCATGTATAGTTGCCAATATATGGGATAAACCAGAAAGGATCCCCCTTGTATAAATCTAATACAAAACATTATTATGTACCTTTCACCTAGTGTTCATAACTATATTAATTTAAATTTCATAGCACATATCATATTATTAATGATGTTAAACTAACCATAATAGGTTATAGCTATATGAATTTAAAATAAACCACCATAGTCATTGTTATATGACCTTAAAAGGTATGATGTGACACGTTAAACAAAACTAAACTATATGTGTTTTGATCCCCTTAATATGTATACATATAAATACCCTCTCATAGGCCCAATATTAACTCCATAACATCTATCACATCCTTATATGGTGATAAATTCTAGTTCTCCAAGCTAAAATGATTTCAACCATATAAAAATAAATCACTAGTAAAAAGAAATATGTAGAACCAATAATATATACAGATGTTCACATTGATGTAAAGTTTTTATTGATTTCTTACATAGATTTAATTGGTATTAACATAGTACATGGAATAATTCAAAATCATGTCTTAAATATATTATAGAATCCTAGAATATGTATTAAAATCCATTGAGGAATTAGGAAGCCTCCCATTAATCTTGATCAATATGAAACCTAATTTGTCATGGGTATATCCCAATAACCTCCCTCCTCTAGAAAAATTTTCAAATTGAATTTAAATGAACAATCATGGAGTTGGGTTAGAAATAATTATAAAATTTATACTTAGAGTGTTTATGAGGACAACTCTAGTGACTCAAATCAAAGTGGTTTTAGTAAACAAAAGATAATTCCAATGTTTTTTATAGATTCACACTTTGAGGTACCTTATAATTCTCTTTATTTCTCTAGGGATAATGAAATTCTTGAGGAATATATTATTTATTCTAAAGAATTATATGAATAATATGATATTCTTAATAAAAAAATTGAATGAAATGAAATATCAATGTAAAATTCTTAAAAAGACACATATACAAATAAAAAAATTAAAGGATGTTCAAAAAATGAAATTACTAACAAAAAATCCTTGAAAAATTTTATTGAAGATCTCATATTATAAAATGGTCAACTTAGAGATGATTTAGAATAGTTTTTTGGAAGTAGAGAAAATATAAAAAATTAATATTGATCTAAAATATCTCCCAAATATAATAATGCTATTATATTTCAATATAAGAAACAAACTATACATTATAAGAATTTTTTTATTGAGTTTCAATTATACTCTTATAAATTTTTCATTGTTTTTTAATTTGTGTGGGACTGTAAGACCTGGTTCAATCCAGTTTTTGAAAAGAAACTAACAATTTTATAAACGTAAAATATTTTTATTTTTAAAGGTATTTACATATTATTATAATAAACTAGTGAGGAAAATATAGATTAAAAATCACATATTCATAATTTTTCTATACCCAATCATATTTGGGTACCAAAATTTCATTAGCATGTGTTTAATGTAAGTTATATTTCTAAAGAGCACAAGTATGAATCTTTTGTACTTGGATAATGGGTGTTCATGAAACATAATCAATGACTACTCTATCTTAAAAAAATAAGGTAAAGTTGATACATGTTACACATGTAGAAAAATAAAAATGAAAAATAACTTGTCTTCGCTAAATTGGTATATCTAATTCTATACTAATTTATGAAGTATTTTTTTAATGGATTAATGTATAATTTTCTTATTATCATCTTACAATGTGGTAATGGTTATTCGGTTAAATTTGAAAATGATGAATAATAAATTTATACTTCCAAGATTAAATTTTATTCCATTACAATATGAAATAATAATGTTTATAAAATTTATTTAAATTATATATTTTCCAAGAATGTTTACTACATTACTCTTTTTCAAAGAAAATCATAACTTTATAATATGTGACATAGACATTTTAATGTGTACTAACTTAGAAAACATATAAAAAGATGTTTAATTATGGATCAACCAATACTATATTTATAAAGAAATGAATTTTATAACCCATTTCAGAAGGTCAAGAAACATAAAACATCTTTCAAACAAAATAAATAGGTGTATACCACACAACTATTATAATTTATTCATATATATTTATTTATAACTTTTATAGTCTCTTATCTAGATGAAAATTATTATTAATATATAATTATTAATTAATACCAAATATTAACATGGGTATACATTTTATCTCACAAAATCAATGCATGATCCTATTTTAAAAAATGTAAAAAAATTGAAAACCTTAGTGGGAATACTTTAGAGAGACTTTTAGAACTAAAGTTATAGAAGAGTGTATTTATGTCACTTTTCATGTGATAAACCCACATGATACCAAAACCTTTATTAAATACCTTTAGAATTATATTTAAAGTTTTAATATCAATCATAACTCTAAGACTAATAACTAGGATGTTAATTTCCTTGATAAATCATAAGTTGGGGGCTATGAATGCTTCCAAGACAATAAATATGATTTGGAACAACCAAGCGGTTCTTTACCAAGAACCTATAGGGTCCTCAAAACCCATCATTTGGATGTTTTAGTAGGTGATCTTGAGAAAATAAATCAAAGAAGATATTATATAAAAAACATTATTAAATATCAAGTTTACTTTTAACAACTTGAAACTAGGAAAATTAGAATGGCCATCGGTAATGAAAACTAAGTAATAGCCATGTAAAAAAGTATTTAATAAGTTTTAAAGAAATTTATTTTGGGAACTAGTGGATAGAAATAAATATTATCCCACTATTGGTACTAAATGAGTAATCTAAAACAAATTTTATGTGTTAGGTGATCTAATTAAAAATAAATAAGCATTGGTTACTCAAAGGTATAGTCAATAGTAAAGTATCGATTACTAAGAAATATTTTCACCATCATTGAGAAATGAAGCCATTATAAATAGATATCCTTTGTAATACATCTATAATTTAATCTAAATTAAATTCATATCAAGATATCTTTTTTTAATGGATTTTTTTTTCAAAAATATTTCTTTCAATGTTATGTTTTTTATCATTACAAATATATGTATGGTTTTATGAAATATCCCAAAGTCTTGTTTGAAAGGATTAATTTATTCCTTATAAAAAATGGTTTAAAAATTTTAAATTTTCTCTCACTTATTCATAAGAAGTGTTTCAAATTTTCTCTTAATAGCTTAACTCTGTATTGATGATATTATTTTTGGTTGTATAAAAACCCATATGTGTACCTACATATGAAATATAAGTTTAAAATGAGTCTAATGGAAAAATTAAAATTATTTGTTATAGTTCAATATTATCAGTATAAATATATGAATGTTCTTAATCAATGTAAATACATAATATGTGTGAAATCCCTAACCTAGGATATCATTTCATGATACCCAAGTCAAGATTTCCATAAGGTCTTAGGTACATTCCCTAATATTTATATACATAGTTTTTTATATGTAAAATGAAATATATTTTTTAAAATAGATATTGGTATATTTTATAGGAAAATCACTCCATAATTATTATTTTTATCTCTATTCACTAGTTTCCAACCTCTGTGTAATGATGAACTAGATGTTATTATGTAGGGGTGTCCTTGTGTGTGGAATTTTTCTATGAAAGCTAGGTTCAAGTTATATCCTGGCCACAGCATGGGGAATTGGGTCATAATATATAAGGTCACACTATCACATACCCCTTTTATATTTTTTTATCAAGGGTAGAACTATCATTTCAAATTAATCTCATTAATTATTCTTCAAGATAGTCACTAAAGAGAGTCTATTTTATTAACCTCTTCCCCTTTGTTTCTCCACCTTGGATACCCTATGCTTCTCTATTGATTTGAATCTAATCAGGAGTCATTTCTTTATGTTTGAACTAAGTAATATTTCTTTTATTCCTATTGTATTATTTTTATTCCTTATTAGATTTTGGTGATTTTTTCTACGGTTTTGGTGATTATTACACTAAATTATGGTTTAATCATAATAGAATTTATGGACTTCAGATTATGGTGTCTTTTCGGTGTCAAAAAAGAATTAATGTTGCTCATTGATCATTGTTTCATTAGAGGTACATAACCTAAATTATTTTCCAATGATTTTTACCAGATTTTCTACGAATTAGTGGTTTTTTTAGTATCAATTGATGGGGAACTTTTTAATATTATTTACAATATAATTCCTTGATATGTTAATGAGTTTTTTTAGGTTCCATCCATGGAATGATGTTTAGAGATATTTTAGTGATTATCCCCCACTTGATTAATTATTAACTATTATAATAAATTTATTGAGTCTTTGTTGCTTGATATAGGGGATCAAAATTTTTGTGGGGTATATTTAAATCTTGGATAGTGATGGAGAACTTGGTATGAGGATGGTAACTGTGTTTTATATATTGGTGTTACCTTTAACACTAAACCATATATGTGTCTATATGTTCATTTCAAGTGTGTGCCTTGGTATGGATTTAAAAATCTATGAAGGGGTTAGTTGAGTCTAGAATAATGGTATAGGTTTGGTTTAGTCCATGGAATTGTCATTGGAGTAAGGTGTTCTTGAATTTCTAGTTGAGAGATATTCAATGACTATGTTGTAATGGGGGCATGATGTTAATAATGTCTTAAATGAGCCTAAAGTGTCCTTGGATCATGAGATTAGTTGTTTTAGGCAAGGAATATGTCTTGTGGGATGGTTAAATTTATTTAAAGAGAAAAACCCTTGATTAAGGTACTAGTTTATTTTATCCATGAGAATTATTTAAAAATTATATGGGGATTTCCTTGGGACCTTTGGACACCTCGATTGAGATGAGAGGGATGATAAGAATAATTCTTTTAGCCATGGTAAGCCATTTGGATTTGGATTTTAGTGTTATTAGGTTTCAAATAGGGTAATTTAAATACTTTTTCATGCCAAGTGTCACTCAATTATTGTAAATAGAGGGAAGGGTGTCTCATTAGTGGGTGGATTCTGAGGGAGTGGGATGAGAATACTAGATAAGTATAGATAACTAGTGTGAATTCATATAAGGATTGATTAGTGTTGAGGGTATTAAATGGTTATGTAAAATGGGTTTGGTTAGTATAAAAGTGGTCTTAGCATCTAGGAAATTTCATTAAGGTGATTGAGTATCCTATAAGACACTTATGGGTGTTGTTAAGTACTATTGGTATATCAGAGTGGGAAAAATGGGTTTTGTTCGATTCTAGGAGACCTTATGGGGTAGTGAATTGTACGTTTTAGATTTCATAGTTGATTTAGTTGGGTATGACATTACGGTTGGGTCATGATGGTGAGGATGATTAGGTTAGGAAATGTTAATTTGTATTTGTTACCCTATTTTTGAGAACTATGTGGGGATGGGTGTGTGTATAGATGATGGATAGATTATAGCCTATGTCTTCCATGTTTTTTGCATTAATTATCCTATGAACATTTTTTTGTAGTGATAGTACCCCACCCTAATTGAGAGATTAGAGGTAAGTGATGTGAAACATAGAGGTATAAGACCCTACCCTAAGTGAGAGGGTAGTAGACAAGATTTGATATAGGTCCTTACCCTGAGTGAGAGGCTAGTGGTCAAGATTTGATATTGGACCTTACCCGGAGTTAAAGGGTAGTGGTTAAGATGTGATAAAATATCTTACCCTTAGTAAGAGGGTAGTGGTCGGGATATGGTATAGGACCTTACCCTGAGTGAAAATGTGTTGGTAAGGATGTGATATTGGACCTAAACCTAAGTGAGATGGTAGTGGTAAATATGTGGTTGATACCATACCCTGAGGGATAATGTTGATTCTAGTATGTGATGTGATACCATATCCATAGTGAAAGTGAAGTGGTCAGACATGATATTAGACCTCACCCTGAGTGAGAGGGTGACAATATTAGATTTTATATGAGATCAGGAATTGAAATGAAACATTACCCTAAGTGAGAGGGTTGGATTTAGAATCAATTTAAGGACCCTACCTTGATCGATATGTTATATGTTGGGTTTGTGTCATGAGATGAATTCTCCACTAAAATTGGTAAAGGCAAGTGAAGTTAAGTGTTGAGGTGTCCTTGTTAGCACCCAATCAATTTACTTTATTTCTAACATGTTGAATATTTCTTCATTATTTAATTTTTATACAACTATACACTATATAGGATGGTGTATGTGGGGGTCCCTTAGTGAGATATTACTTAGGGATATGCTCACACCATACATGGGAACCCAGGTGTGCATGTAGACCTTATGTTTCAATTTTAAGTGAAAGTTATTGTGGAGGATCTAGGTTGAGTAACTATATATATATTGGGAGACTAGTTTTAGGACGGACCTAAGTATTTATATTTGAGAATCCCCTATATTTTTCTACTTATTTTTTATCATCTCAACAGGATATCCTTGATATATTTTACAATGTATTTCATGTTCGTTTTGATATATCTTTTCTAATTTTACTTTGATTTATGTTTATCTATTATAAGTAATTCCATCCATATACATTGATGTTATATGAATTTTTTTTTATTTTCTATTTTAATTATGATGAATTTATTATAATCTCCCCATGTTGATTATATTCTCTCAAAACTAGGCGTTAGCCTCTGGAATATGGAGAGACACACTGAGGTCTTGTAGCACTCTGATTATAGTATCCTTTGGGTGATTTTAGTCATGGAATTAAAATTTGAGATTAGATAATTAATTTTGATGCCCAACTATTTTTGGATAATAGTTTTAGGTAGGATATTTTTAGATATTTGGATGGAACTTATTGGTTGGCATAGCTAACCCCTATATAAAAAAATTCTAAGCTACTAGATATGGGAATTCTATTTTTTTATTATTGTTGAGGTGTATAATCAATGATGATGTTTCAAGTTATATTGTAATTTATTATGTGTTCTCCTAGATTTAGGTGATAAGGGAGCATGGTTCCATGAATTATACTAGGAATTTAGGTATATCAATACTTGTGAATGACTATTTGTGGGTGAGAAATGGTTTTTAAAATATGTAAATAGTTTTGTAAAACTATTAAAAATGAATTATTTTATAAACTTTATAGAATAATACTTGGTTAATTAAATCATCAATAATAACTTATTTAGTGATTTCACAAATAACATAAGGTTGGAACCTTAATTAATTGGGGCCATTGTGGTGTTTTTTTTTTGTTTTTTTTATGTGATTTAGATTTTGATTATGGAAGAAAATATCTATATAGTGACTACTTATGGGGTATGACTTACCATAGAATGGGATCTGTATGTGTTTTTGTGGGTATGATTTTATCTTGGATGAGAGGTGTTGGTTGGTGAGAGGCCCTTGAGGGTTTCCATATATTTATGGTTATGTTAGTGACAGATGATTATGTGGCTCTCTCTAAAGTGAGTATAGGTGTCGTCGGGTATGCTAGTGGGTTTTCCTATTAGGGTGATTAGTTATGATTCGTTGGTATGGGTTGGTTGATCATTTTTTATCCTAATAGGATAATGAATTAGTGTTACATGTTGATAAATGTGTATGGGAGGATATAGCATAGGAGGATAATAGAATGGTTATATGATTTAATGTTTAAGTGACATTTTAAATTGTTGTATTTGATTGTCTTGTCATGTTAGTTGTTTCCTTGGGTATTTTGGGAAAGAAGAAACCATGAATGCTTTGTGAAGGGTAGGTTGGCCTTGTAGAATTGAGTAGTTGGTGGTTTGTTCATAGTTTAATTTTAAATACCGAAAAGTGTTTATTTTTTGTTATTTTCCATCATTATTTATCAGGTTAATGAAAACATGTGGGATATGGTTGGTTAAGTATGGAGGAGATGTAACATTCTTAGAAAATCATGTTTTGAAATTTTGTGTTTTTTCATTATGAGTGGTTCAAGGAACCTTAGAATTTTGAAGAATGATGATCTAATGGGAAATTATGGGTAATTTGAGGACAAAAATCATGTGACTAACTTTGCATAAAATGAGTAAAATCAGTAGTTGGTTTTTCCTACAATGTTAATTATGATAATTAAATGTATCTAAATATTTTTTACTCAATAAAACTACCCTATGAATGGCCATGATATGAATATTCATAACTATTGATGGTGAATTTGATTTGAGGAATACATTATGTGTCATTTTATATTTTATAGTAATCATGTCATATTCTTTAAGGGTTGTGGGATGCCTATAATGGTTTGTAGATGAATATATAGTTTTATGGATTGGTTAGTAGAAATTTTATGGTCATTATGATGGTTTAGAAATGGGATGTGGGATTTTTTTATGGTGGACTACCATCGGTTGATGATGGATAAAGAAGTTTCAGTTGAGGTGTGTTGGGAAGATGATTGGATTTGCTAGGCCCTTTTGGGAGAAATATGGTGTATCATCAAGTGTTCTAGGGAAATATAGGATATTGGGTAGAGGCCACTCTTATGAACTAATATTGGATCATTAATTTTAGGGGTTATGCCCTAAGGTACTGAAGCATGTTTCAAGTTGGCGGAGATAACCAAGGGTTAGCCAAATCAAGTGAAGGTTGTTCAGGGCTATTTAAAATCAGTAGACCTAGAGGAAGGACTTTTGTGTCAAACCCTAAAATTTATATTCCATATTATTTTATTTATTTGATGGTCCTTAATACTTTCCTTGAGTTATGGGTTGAATTATTTTAAATTTTAATGTTTCAAGATTTCAGTGCAAGGTGCATGGTTAGTATTTACCATGTAGAAGCAATGTTAATGTTTGTAGATTTTAATAGAGACATTTTTCATGGTTGGTACATGTTTTTTCCAACCATGTATTCTAACCATATAGACTTCAGGTTCTCTCTTATAAAGGTCACATGGTTGGTTCATAGTTTGAAAAACTATGTGTCCAAACCATATGAATTGTCGAATTTAAAAAAAATGACACTTTTTATCCTACCTACATTATAACAATTTTTTATTTCTCCTCCCTCCCAATCACATTAGATGTATTGAGGGATCCCTTGTAATTCCCTTCTACTCTCCTCCTTGGATTCTTGGCCTCATTTAATTTTTTTTCTTAGTGTTTCTCTTGAGGTAATATCTTTTTCTTTATCACATCTCAATTCTCTATTTATTTCCTTTACATACATTAATTGGATTATTATTGGTTGAACCATATTATTTTTTCCCTAATTTGTTTTTAATATTTATTTTATCATGTTTTTATTGTTCTTCAAAACCTTCTCCCTACATATCTGAGTATTCCATAACATCCTCACACATTTGAGGTAGGTATTTCCATTATTTTCTATTAAAAATCACTCTATTATATGATTTAAACTTTCCAAATTTATTTTAATTGAACATACCCTATTTTTGAACTTATATGTTGGTTTTTAAATTCTTAGGGGCTAATGGTTTGATTTAAAATGGGGTCTCCAAGAGTTTCAATATTTATGTTTCCTTAAAAAATGCATATGTGCTATGTGTTTAACAAAAAATCGAACTAGAATTTTTTTTAAACAATTTTGTTATTTTAAATTATTATTATCCATTAATATATTATATAAGTTGTATTATGGTTGAGTTTGTGTTTGTCTGTATTAATTTTATTTTTGAGGTTTTTGATTGTTGTACATGGGAATTAATACATTTTGAAAAATGATATGAATTGTTCCTCTTCATTGATCCTTTGACATTCCTTATGAATTTTTATATATATTAATTTGATATATCCATATCCATATGTACACAAAAGTGTACATATCGATGTGTATATGTGTATATATATGGAAATTTCATTGAATACCAGGATTTTATACTTGGGATCTTAAATTTTTTATTGATTTCCAAAACTATTTCCAAAAGAGGTTTCAAATGTGGGTATCATAAATCATGGTATACAGAGTTTTTAGGTACTTTTAGAAAGTGGTCTGAAACTTCCTTTGGAATCATAAATTGAATTTAAGGAAAGAAAGATATTCTTACAGAATCATTACTAGTTTCAAATATTGATGCGTGGTTAGTACCATGAATTTTTGTTTTTGTGAAAAGTAAACACCCTCTATGGAATCTCCCTTTCCCTTTATTATGTTGAGATATTGTTATTGATTTAAAAATGGGTGTTTTACATGGATGGGTGTTGGGAGGATAGCTAAGTGGTTGTGTTCGGATTTTTTTATTCCCTTTTTGATATGAATTGTGTAAATGCTACCTCAACTCCCATTATTATCATTATGGGATCTTAATAATCAGATTTATGGATGATAGATATTTATATCTAGTCCTAATGAGATATAATTTATCCACTATGTTATGTAAAGTCTATAGGTTAGTGCCATCAGTGAGGCTATTTGAGGTTAATTAGTTGGTTATAGACATAATAATTCATTAATATGCCTGAAGGTAGTTCCAAACTGAGTATGTATAGGGTCCTCTAATGGGGTGTTTAGTAATTACCAATGATTTCATATTTTTTGTTGGAACTTTATTTACATGTCCTACTTTCATTTTACTTTTTTTATTATATTCTCATATACCCTCCTTATATGCTATACTTTTTTATTCTTTTGTATGTATTTACTCAGCTGGTGTTTCTTTTAGTTATTTTTTTAATGTTATTTTTTGTTATGATTTCAAGTGTGGTTTTCATAAAGTGTGTATTTTTGTAGAATTATTTAAATAAGTTTTTAAAATGGATTTTATAAATAAATTTTTTGTTATATAAAAAAATGAAAACTCTACTTTCAATAGTGTATTTTCAATCTAGAATCTCTGTCTTGTTTTCAAAATGAATTGTATATACTATGACATGTTTACATACTGACCCTAATTGTGTCACTTAGTGTTGGTATACTTGAGTCAACATTTTAGGTTCATGTTCAGTTTGGGATCTCTCATGGAGTGATTCAGTATAATGGATGGATGGTGACCTTGGAGGTCACAGAGAAATTTTTTTGGGTATTTTGGTTTTAATTGTTTATTCAATATATGTATCAACCATGTCAGACTCTTCTATTTTTCTATTTTTTAAGGTGGTTTTTGTATATTTATTTTTTGATTTATCTAGATATGTGTGTATACTAAATCAAGATTATTTTTTAATTAGTTTATGTTGTGTTTGGTTTTGACTTAATTTTTTTCATTATTATTTATATACCTTGGAGATCTAATGTATGGATTCCTTATGCTGAAATTCAAGTACAATTATGATACTCAGTTAATGTTTTTATCGGTGTAAATCATCCCCAATTATTCTATTTGATTCTCTAAATCTTTTTTCTATCCCATGGGGATCGAGGACACCCCTAGGGCTTGTCATGGAAAAGCCTGAGTGCTCGATTTATGAGTGGTTTAAAGATGGATTGTTTTAAAATGGTATTAGATCCTAGGAAATTAATATTTTCTAGATTCTGGGAAAATCCATTATTATTTTGGATGTCTAGTATATTGAATATAAATCTATTGGAACTTGAGAGTTAGAACTGAGTAAAGTCCATTTAGATCTAGCTCATTTTAAGCCTCGATTTTTCATGGGGTATTAGGTTGTATGTTTTTAATTTTGAGTGTCCTGTGTTGATTTATAGTTTATTTTTATTCATTTTTATGGTATACATGATTATACAAAGTATTTATGTATTTTGGGGATGAAAATTTAATTTGATCAGGCATCGTTTGGTAAGATTTAATGGCCTAGAAAACCAATTGGATCCTAAGTTAGTGGCTTTGAATAACATCCATTGGTGGTGGTGGTATGATTATCACATGATTCAGTAAACTATGTGGCCAAGACATGCACAACCACTAGTCTCTCTTAAGGAAGTTATGATGTTATATAATGTTATTGGCTGATTTTTTGTTGGAATCTTGAAATTCAAAGGATTGTTTTCAAATGAAAAAATTAAAAAATGATTTAGGGTTTGAAAATTTAAAAAGTTATTTTGAGAAGGGAAAATGGTTCTAAAGTGAAATATTGAGATTTGGTAATATGATTCCAAAAAAGTAATTAAAATGTATTTAATTTTTAAAGGTGAGTGAATTACTTGATTAAATGAACATTTGGAATTTTAAAGCAATATTCAAATGGGATTTTGAGGTGGTTTTTGTAACATCCCAAGTATGTAATGAATAATAGATATTTTTATCTATATCTATTAATGATTAAGATAGTGTTTTAGAGGATTGAAATGAAAATAAATCCAATCTTAAGCATGGAATACACTAATATTCTTAAAAGATTGTTTTACTGCCTTATGATGGAAAACCCTTTCTAAATCTATCTGTTGACAATTTTATAAGATATGTTTGTAAAAATAAACTTATTATTTATGATTGGGAAATCAAAATTTACTTTGTGTGAATTTTTGGTTTTTTTCTGACAATGTTCATTTTTTAATGAATAGTGAAAAATACTGCATTTTACATCAAAACTGCTTTTTAATCTAATTTATTTATATGATTAGATTATCTTTTGAATTGGTCTTAATGTGTAATATGAATATATTTTTACCATTTAATCTAATGGTGGTCATTGGAATCAATTTCACTTTGAAATTGGACTTAAACTAGTGTCAATCTTTTGATACTTATTGTTTCATAAAAACACGCTATTGGCTCTGACAGCGGGAATTAATTATTAAATTAATTAATGTGACTTATATGTTTTTAATTTTGTAAAATATACTTTATTTTTGAATTCGTAATATCGAATATAGCTTAGGGTGAAGTTTTGGTAATTTTCTGAAAAACTTCAATTTTTGATGAATAGTGAAACCACTAAGTGGTACTTATAAAGACTGATTTTCGTTTAAATGAAATTTTTCCATCATTGTGTTTTGAATTTCAAAAATATGACATAAATGGTTGTCATTAAGAAGTAAAATTTGGTTCAATGAGATTATAATAATTTTTTGGTGAATAGTAACTTATTAAGTTTTCAATCGCGATTAGTGGTAATTAGTGTAGTTTAAGGTAAAAATAATGCTTTAATAAAATAATATGACCTAGACACATGTCCCAACCTTATTGGTTGTGTCATGGCCGACCAAGAAAATCCATGGGTCAACTTGGGGACCCCATGGAGACACTTTGGTTGGGAAATGACATAAATATCTTTTTATTTAATGTAAAAGTAAAAATGACACAAACATAATATGTTTTAAGAAAACAATTTTTACATTGGGTTATAAAGATCATATTTTTTATTATAAATAGTAATTGGAAACCTAAAAAGACTTCCTACATCATATTAATTTTTTTTATAATTTTTATACATTAAATAAATTAAATTATTTATGACATAATAATGATGCAGCGATGACATCATTATTTGACGATTTAAATAAAATGGAAAGATAATGTAAAATATATGAACTATACATGTAAAAATTTAATTGGATGAGTGTATTTTGAACCCTTATCACCTTATCCACGAATTATATCAATGTGGGACCTTTTAAAACCGAAAAACATTTTCAAATAAAGTAATATTGCTTTACTTTCCAAAAGTGCCCCCCCTCTCCTCTTATAAAAGGCCCCCACCTCTACCTCATTTCACACACTCCTCAAGCATTTGGCTCGGCCAAACCCTGACCATTTACTCTCTCCACATCCCTCTCCTAATCCTAGAGGATTCCCTTTGGGCATAATCCTTTCAAAGGAAGCCTTTAGGATCAAATCAAAAGGAGTTACACTTTTAAAGGTAATTCATTCTCTCATGTTCATTTGTTTTATTTTGCTTCTCCAACCCCCTAAACTCTTTTTATTTACTTATTTTGTAAAAACACCAGTATCTTCAATATACTAGGATGTTGTTATAAGATTTATTTGAGCTAAAATCTCACACAACTACATCAAATGGTTAAAGAACATACGGTTTTCGTGGATGGCAAAATTCTGCCTCCCGAAACGATGATTGTTCAATACTCATTTAACACCTTCAAAGGTGGACATTATGATGTCACTATTTTTATATATGATATATAATATGTTTATGTTTTCCTTAAGATTCTGTTTTTTTTCATTTTGGTCATACCTTTATGGTTTCCATTATGGGTAAACATGATATCTTCATTTTAGGAAGTGCGGACTACCGCCCCTTGAAAGTGATTTGATTCGTTAATACCATATGTGGGATGTGTAAAGGATAAAGTTAATGATATTATATATGTTATTATACTGGAATTATAATATACTCTTATATCATTATGATTCCATTCCAGAAAATACGAAATATAAATGGAATTAGCGTTCATGCGTACGTACGGCTTACCGTCTCCATGAACGGTGCATTTCATTTCTTACCTCTAAATGTGATGTAATATTATAAATACATGTATATGAGGAATATATATGATATATATGTTATCAAAATCATTAATATCATTCTGTATATAATGAACTTTTGACCAAATTAACAACATGTAAGTGTAAGAAGTCTATTTTTGACTTAAGAACTAAATACCGACAAAATGAACACTATTAACTTAAATGATTACATGATGTTAATAACATGGTATAAAAGGAATAATGAACTTGAAAAAGGGTTCATAAGCAAGTAGAGATTAACTCAAGTTTATTATTCAGGATATTAAATAACGGTCGAGTCAAGTCGGATACGAGGTATGGGACTTCGTCTCAATCTCATTTCATTGAGGCATATTTTATTTTATACACAACTTTCTTTTATATGGTGTATAAACCCCTTTGACATTTACGTTTATTCAAAATGAATCTGTTTTATACGAAGCATTTACTAAATGACAAAAGGGAATGTTTTTGTCGTACGTATGCGGCAACAACGACTTCTCTGCCATCGTGACCGTTATTTGAGTTTCGGCTTCCTCTATAAGACATACCTTCTTTTTAAAAGAAAAATAAATACCATGTTTTAATTTTCTTTTATTTTGGTATTGAAAATGGTTTTCACAATGTTTTTTGTGTTTAATTGATATCTTGTGATTGAAATGTGGAAATGTTATGTTTCCTTTATGCATTTTTTATGTGATACGATTATGTTATGGTTCTTGGGCATTATTATGAAGACGGGTGGTTCCGTGATAATCTAAGGGCCGGTGAGCCCGATATAGCTCTCCAATGCATTGGGTAACGTGAAGGAGTGAAACGTTAAGGTTTCTCCGAAGAGATTTTAAGGAATATACTGTGATGGGTATTCCAGACGTAACCAAGAGGGTTACTACCTACGTAAGAATGTTATGAATGCCTCAAGTTACCTTTATGTCTTATGATTTCTATGATTTATTCATGATTTTATGATGTATGTTAAAGTGCCTATGTTTTATGGGTAAAGTATGATTTCATTCTTATGTATATATGAACTCATGTTTCCTTTCCATGTTTTTATAACCCATACTGAGCTTTTTATGCTCATCCCACGTTTTTTTGAAATGTTTTTCACAGGTCAAGGGAAAGGTACATGATATGATGATAGTGTCAAGGAAGTGTCAAGAAATAATCCATCTTTTATTTCAAATGTTTTTCCATTGATGGGAATGAAGAATACTATCTTTATGTAACCACTTTGTTTATATGTGGAATGTAATGCAAGTTTTATGATCTAATTCTCTAAAACTCTAAACCCGAAAAGATCCTCAATGTGTAATCTTGTAATAACTCAAGATTAAGTAAGGTTTAAGGCTGGGGCCTTATAGTTGGTATCAGAGGTCAGTTTAGATAACTTTAGGAGTTAGAATTCTATTAAATTATTATCCAAAAAAAAATTCTTTGAAATGATATAGCATTTGAAGATTACCATGTTGCTTCATCTAAGACATGTTTTTTCAGAATGGTTTTCCGTAGAGGAAATAGGGAAGCAGTGCTAGGAAGGCATACAGAAGGAAATAACCTTCCGAATCAGCATCCTGAGATAGTCGGAATTGGAACTGAACAGTTTGTTGCAGTAATGGCGCAGTTGACTCAGGCTATAAATGGTGGTGGTATCCATGCACAAGATCAGCCAGATCAACCGCAGAGGAACATGTCAGTGGTGGAACATTTCATGAGGCAACATCCACCATCATTCAGAGGATCATCTGACCCTGTGCTAGCTGAAGGGTGGATTAAAGCACTGGAGAAGATTTTTGATGTCATGGGGTTTTCATACAATCAAAAGGTTAGTCTTGTTATTTACCGTTTGGAGGGTGAAGCAGATCAGTGGTGGTCTATGGTTAAACATATCAGGGACGCCGATGAGATTGATGCTCATGACTGGGATGAATTCAAAGGTATGTTTCTTGAGAAGTATTTTCCTAAGTCTGTTCGACTTAGGATGGAAAAGAAATTCTTCGAATTGAGGCAAGAGGAAGACTCAGTGGCTGCCTATGAAGAAAGGTTCACTCGATTGGAAAGGTATGCTCCAAATTTTATCCGAGACCTTGATAGTAAAATCAATCGTTTTTACTCAGGATTAAAGCCAAAATATCGAAGGGCATTAGCTTCTCGTGAGTTTAAAAGTTATGAAAAGCTTGTTGGATGTGCTGAGAAGGTGGAAATGGAGTTTTCCGATGACCAAGTGTTCTATAACAACTTGCAGAAGAAGAGACCGAGGTGGCAGGAGAAAGGTAATAATTCTTCAAAAAAGTCTGATGGTAAGAGAACTAAGTTTCCGGTTTGTGATAAATGTGGCAAAAGACATGCTGGGGAATGTCTTCTGAATTCTGGAAAGTGCTACCGATGTGGTAAGATGGGACATAAGGCTCGTGATTGCACTGAAAAGGATCAAGGTGAAGGTAAGAACAAATTTGATTTATAGTTAGTGAAATGTTATAAGTTCAATGAGATGGGTCACTATGCAAACGAGTGTCCGGCAAAGAGCTTGAGTGATGGGAAGTAGTTAGACTACAAGCAGAAAGGGGTGGTGAAATCCTTTGCAACTACTTCAGCAGATGTCGGGCCATCAAATGAAGTTGTATTAGGTACTTTGTTTTTTCAGATTATGCCAGTGTGTTGTTTGATCCGGGGTCTACACATTATTTTATCTCTGAAACAATTTCTAGTAAAATGGGAATACCATCTCAAGAAATGACTCCTGAACTTTTGGTAAAAACACCTGGGGGAAATGTTGAGGCAAAAAGAATTTATAAGAATCTTCCTATCCTTATCTGTGGAAAGTACCTACTTGCAAACCTTATTGTTCTACCTCTAGTAGAGTTTGATGTTATCCTGGGTATGGATTGGCTCTCTATTTACCATGCTAAGATTGACTGTAGAGCTGAAGAAGTTTCTTTTCAGAAAGACTTTCAGTTTGTTTATAGGAATGAACCCTTACTTTTTATAACATATCAAGAGGCCGAGAAACTTGTAAAAGATGGAAATGAATGTTACCTTGCACACGTCGTTGAAAATAAAGGAACTGTTCAGATTACTGATGTGCCAGTGGTAAATGAGTATCCTGATGTTTTTCTTGATGAGTTTCCTGGAATAATACCAGATCGGGAAGTTGAGTTTACTGTTTACTTAGTTCCTGATGCTAAGCCAATTTCAAACCCCCTTATCGAATGGCACAAATTTAACTTTTAGAGTTGAAGGAGCAATTACAAGATTTATTAGAAAAAGGTTTCATTAGACCTAGTACATCACCATGGGGTGCTCCTATTTTATTTGTTAAAAAGAAAGATGGTTCTATGATACTTTTCATTGATTATAGAGCCTTGAATAATATCACTGTTAAGAACAAATATCCTTTGCCTCATATCGATGATTTGTTTGATCAGCTCTAGGGAGCTCAGTTTTTTTCAAAGATTGACCTGAGATCGGGGTACCATCAGCTGAAGGTAAAGGAGGCAGATATTCCGAAGACCGTGTTCTGTACGAAATATGGCCATTATGAATTTTTAGTAATACCTTTTGGGCTAACCAATGCACCTGCTGTATTCATGGACTTAATGAATAGAATTTTCCATGAGTTCTTGGATAAGTTTGTAGTGGTTTTCATTGATGATATTTTGGTATTTTCTAAAAGTAAAGAGGAGCATGAAAGACATTTAAGGGTTATATTGCAAACCTTAAAAGAAAATAAACTGTATGGTAAATTCAGCAAGTGTGACTTTTGGTTGCAACAAATTTCTTTCCTTGGTCACATCGTTTCTAAAGATGGAATAACTGTTGATCCTATAAAAACAAAAGTTGTGGAAGAATGGCCAAGACCCACAAATGTAACCGAGATTCGTAGATTCCTTGGTTTGGTGGTCTATTACAGAAGGTTTGTTAGAAATTTTTCACGGTTATCTAGTCCAATGACTAAGCTAACTCGGAAGGGTGTTAAGTTTATCTGGACAAAAGAATGTGTTGATTGTTTTTAGGAATTGAAAAGAAGATTGGTGAATGCTCCAGTTTTGGCACTACCTTCTAGGAATGGTGAGTTTGTTATATACAGTGATGCTTCATTGAAAGGACTTGGTTGCGTCCTAATGCAGAATGATCTGGTAATTTCTTATACTTCACGACAGTTGAAAACTCATGAGGTAAATTACCCTACACATGATTTGGAATTAGCTGCTGTTGTTTTTGCTTTAAAAATTTGGAGGCATAATTTGTATGGAGTAAAGTGTGAAATATATACCGATCACAAAAGTTTAAAGTATATATTCACTCAGAAAGAGTTAAACATGAGACAAAGGAGATGGCTAGAATTAATCAAGGATTATGATTGTACAATTCATTACCATCCAGGAAAAGAAAATAAAGTGGTTGATTCTTTGAGTCGAAAAAGTAATGCTTCATTAACAATGTTGCATTTGGAACGTGATCCTTTGGTTAAGGATTCGATGAACTTTGGCATAGAAGTTGTTGGTGCAGGAATTCCTTCTGTTTTGTTTCAGGTATCAGTGAGATCTTCTCTATCAGATAGAATCAAGCAAGCACAGAAGCAAGACAGTGAGTTGCAGAAAAAGGTAGAGCTGGTTCAGAAAGGTAAGTTGCCTGAATTCTACATTGATAATGATTGTGTTTTGAGATTTGGGAAGAGATTGTCTGTGCCTTGTGATTCACAGTTGAAGAGAGAGTTGTTATGTGAAGCTCATAGTTCTCTGTTTTCAGTTCATCTGGGCCGTACTAAGATGCATAGAGATCTGAGGGAGTATTACTGGTGGGATGGAATGAAAAGAGACATTGCTGATTTTACTGTGAAGTGTTTGACATGTCAACAGGTTAAATAAGAGCGGAAGTTACCGAAAGGGATGGTTCAGCCTTTACCAGTGCCAGAGTGGAAATGGGAGAATATATCTGTGGACTTTGTTGTTGGATTACCGAATACATCTCGAGATAATAATGCAATCTGGGTTATTATTGATCGCTTGACCAAATCTGCTCATTTCCTTGCTATACGAGATACTTTTTCCCTAGATCAAATTTCTCATTTGTATTTTAAAGAGATAGTCAGGTTACATGGAGTTCTTCTCTCCATTGTATCGGATCGTGATCCCAGTTTTACTTCTAACTTTTGGAAAGGCCTTCAGAAGTCGTTGGGTACTGAATTAAATTTTAGTACAGCTTTTCATCCTCAATCAGATGGGAAGTCAGAACGAACAATTCAGACATTGGAGGATATTCTACGAGCTTGTTCTATGGATTATCAGGGAAGTTGGGACCAACATCTTTCTTTGGTTGAATTTTCATATGATAACAGTTTTCATTCCAGTATACAGATGGCACCATTTCAGGCATTATATGGGAAGCGGTGTCGAACTCCAGCTTTTTGGGATGAAGTGGGTGAAAGGAAGTTGATGGGACCAAAATTGGTAGAAGAGATGGAAGAAAAAGTTCAGCTGATTCAGAAACACATGAGAACAGCTCAGAGCAGGCAGAAGAGTTATGCAGATAACCGGAGGAAGGATCTATCTTTCGAGGTAGGTGATCATGTTTTTCTCAAAGTATCACCATGGAAAAGTGTGATGAGATTTGGTAAGAAAGGAAAGTTGAGTCCAAGGTTCGTTGAACCATACGAAATTCTGGAGAGAGTTGGATCAGTTGCATACCTAGTGGCTTTACCTCCGAGTTTATCTCAGGTACACAATGTTTTTCACGTTTCGATGTTGAGAAAGTATATGCCAGATCCATCTCATGTTTTGAGTCCAGAGGTAGTTCAGCTGGAAGAGAACCTATCTTATGAGGAACAACCGATCCAGATTCTTGACCACAGGGAGCAAGTGTTACGGAATAAAGTGATTCACCAGGTAAAGGTTTTGTGGAAAAACCACATGATTGAAGAGTCAACATGGGAATCTAAAAATGCAATGAGGGATAAGTACCCCCATTTATTCGATAAGTAAATAAATTGCGGGGACGCAATTTTCTAAAGGGGGGAAGGATGTAACATCCCAAGTAAGTAATGAATAATAGATATTTTTATCTATGTCTATTAATGATTAAGATAGTTTTTTAGAGGCTTAAAATGAAAATAAATCCAATCTTAAGCATGGAATACACTAATATTCTTAAAAGATTGTTTTACTTCCTTATGATGGAAAACCCTTTCTAAATCTATCTTTTGACAATTTTATAAACTATGTTTGTCAAAATAAACTTATTATTTATGATTGGGACATCAAAATTTACTTTTTGTGAATTTTTGGTATTTTTCTGACAATGTTCATTTTTTAATGAATAGTGAAAAATACTGCATTTTACATCAAAACTGCTTTTTAATCTAATTTATTTATATGATTAGATTATCTTTTTAATTGGTCTTAATGTGTAATATGAATAAATTTTTACCATTTAATCCAATGGTGGTCATTGGAATCAATTTCACTTTGAAATTGGACTTAAACTAGTGTCAATCTATTGATACTTATTGTTTCATAAAAACACGCTATTTGCTCTAACAGTGGGAATTAATTATTAAATTAATTAATGTGACTTATATGTTTTGAATTTTTTTAAAATAGACTTCATTTTTGAATTCGGAATATCGAATATAGCTTAGGGTGAATTTTTGGTAATTTTCTGAAAAACTTCAATTTTTGATGAATAGTGAAACCACTAAGTGGTACTTATAAAGACTGATTTTCCGTTTAAATGAAATTTTGCCATCATTGTGTTTTGAATTTCAAAAATACGACATAAATGGTTGTCATTAAGAATTAAAATGTGGTTCAATGAGATTATAATAATTTTTTGTTGAATAGTAACTTATTAAGTTTTTAATCGCGATTTGTGGTAATTAGTGTAGTTTAAGGTAAAAATAAAGCTTTAATAAAATAAGATGACCTAGACACATGTCCCAACATTATTGGTTTTGTCATGTCCGACCAATACAATCCATGGGTCAACTTGGGGACCCCATGGAGACACTTTGGTTGGGAAATGACATAAATAACTTTTTATTTAATGTAAAAGTAAAAATGACACAAACATAATATGTTTTACGAAAACAATTTTTACATGGGGTTATAAAGATAATATTTTTGATTATAAATAGTCATTGGAAATATGAAACGATTTCCTACATCATAGTAGTTTTTTTATAATTTTTAGACATTAAATAAATTAAATTATTTATGACATAATAATGATGCAGCGATGACATCATTATTTGACGGTTTAAATAAAATGGAAATATAATGTAAAATCTATGAACTACACATGTCCAAAACCAATTAGATGAGTGGATTTCGAACCCTTATCACCTTATCCACGAATTATATCAATGTGGGACCTTTTAAAACCGAAAAACATTTTCAAATAATGTAATATTTCTTTACTTTCCAAAAGTGCCCCTCCTCTCCTCTTATAAAAGGCCCCCACCTCTACCTCATTTCAGACACTCCTCAAGCCTTTGGCTCGGCCAACCCCTGCTAATTTACTCTCTCCACATCCCTCTCCTCATCCTAGAGGATTCCCTTTGGGCAGAATCCTTTCAAAGGAAGCCTTTAGGCTCAAATCAAAAGGAGTTACACTTTTAAATGTAATTCATTCTCTCATGTTCATTTGTTTTATTTTGCTTCTCCAACCCCCAAAACTCTTTTTATTTACTTCTTTTGTAACAAAACCAGTATCTTCAATATAATAGGATGTTGTTATAATATTTATTTGAGCTACACTCACACAACTACATCAAATGGTTAAAGAACATACGGTTTCCGTGGATGGCGAAATTCTGCCTCCCAAAACGATGATTGTTCAATACTCATTTAACACCTTCAAAGGTGGACATTATGATGTCACTATTTTTATATATGATATATAATATGTTTATGTTTTCCTTAAGCTTCTGTTTTTTTCATTTTGGGCATACCTTTATGGTTTCCATTATGGGTAAACACGATATCTTCATTTTAGGAAGTGCGGACTACCGCCCCCTGAAAGTGATTTGATTCGTTAATACCATATGTGGGATGTGTAAAGGATAAAGTTAATGATAATATATATGTTATTATACTGGAATTATAATATAATCTTATATCATTTTCATTCCATTCCAGAAAATACGAAATAGAAATGGAAGTAGCGTTCATGCGTACGTACGGCTTACCGTCTCCATGAACGGTGCATTTCATTGCTTACCTCTAAATGTGATGTAATATTATAAATACATGTATATGATGAATATATATGATATATATGTTATCCAAATAATTAATATAATTCTGGATATAATGAACCTTTGACCAAATTAACAACATGTAAGTCTAAGAAGTCTATTTTGACTTAAGAACCTAATATCGACAAAATGAACACTATTAACTTAAATGATTACATAATGTTCATAACATGGTATGAAAGGAACAATGAACTTGAAAAAGGGTTCATAAGCAAGTAGATATTAACTCAAGTTTATTATTTATGAGATTAAAGAACGGTCGGGTCAAGTCGGATACGAGGTATGGGACTTCGTCTCAATCTTCTTTCATTGAGGCATATTTTATTTTATACACAACTTTCTTTTATACGGTGTATAAACCCCTTTGACTTTTACGTTTATTCAAAAGGAATATTTTTTATACGAAGTGTTTACTAAACGACAAAAGGGAATGTTTTTGTCGTACGTATGTGGCGACAATGACTTCTCCGCCGTCATGACCGTTATTTGAGTTTCGGCTTCCTCTACAAGCCATACCTTTTTTTTAAAAGAAAAATAAATACCATGTTTTATTTTTCTTTTATTTTGGTATTGAAAATGGTTTTCACAATGTTTTTTGTGTTGAATTGATATATTGTGATTAAAATGTGGAAATGTTATGTTTCCTTTATGCATGTTTTATGTGATACGATTATGTTATGGTTCTTGGGAATTATTATGAAGATGGGTGGTTCCGTGATAAACTAAGGGCGGGTGAGCCCGATATAGCTCTCCAATGCATTGGGTAACGCGAAGGAGTGAAATGTTAAGGTTTCTCCTAAGAGATTTTAGGGAATATACTGTGATGGGTATTCCAGACGTAACCAAGAGGGTTACTCCCTACGTAAGAATTTTATGAATGCCTCAAGTTACCTTTATGTCTTATGATTTCTATGATTTATTCATGATTTTATGATGTACGTTAAAGTGCCTATGTTTTATGGGTAAAGTATGATTTCATTCTTATGTATATATGAACTCATGTTTCCTTTCCATGTTTTTATAACCCATACTGAGCTTTTTATGCTCATCCCAAGTTTTTTTGAAATGTTTTTCACATGTCAAGGGAAAGGTACATGATATGATGATAGTGTCAAGGAAGTGTCAAGAAATAATCCATGTTTTATTTCAAATGTGTTTCCATTGATGGGAATGAAGAATACTATCTTTATGTAACCACTTTGTTTATATGTGGAATGTAATGCAAGTTTTATGATCTAATTCTCTAAAACTCTAAACCCGAAAAGATCCTCAATGTGTAATCTTGTAATAACTCAAGATTAAGTAAGGTTTAAGGCTGGGGCCTTATAGTTTTAAAAAATAAACCTTTTGAATTGCTTAATTTTATGTTCCTTTGGATTATAATAGTGATTTTCCATTTTAGATTAATAGTTTGAGTTTGTTTTAATTACTAAATGTGTGGGATTTGATAATTGGTTTGTTTTTATCAAGTTTTATGTTTTTTTATTTATATTATGTCTCCTAGAATAGTATCGAAGGATCATGAGAGTTTTTTCTTTTAGATTTTTTATTTTATTCTTATATTATTCTAGTCTACCCAAACTCTAAGTTGAGTGGTAAATTAAGAATCCCCTTAGTTGTTTCCCATATTTCATGATGATCAAGGTTTTTTAGAGGTTTAATAGTGGCTATATAAAATCAAAGAAAACATCAGGTCTATAGGAACTCTAGAATCTTTGAGGGTGAGTGTTGTTTCTAGTCTATTTGAGGGATTGGGTATAGATCAGTGGAATTTTTTTCTTCCATCATTATTTCAATATGGAATGACATGTGAATTTTTTAATACTACTTCCATTCAATGGTTTATTCTATAGTAAATTCATAGATCTTATGAGTCACTTGTAGGGTGAGTAAATGTTTGATGAATATATTGAATACTTTAGAGAACCCATTACATTTTCTTGTGAGATCATGTCAAGAAATTTTTAAAAATCTCATTTATTTGTGAAAGTTATTCTCTTGGATATAATTACCTATGTCCTTTCACCTAGGGACACCCTATTCAATGATCTGGTGGATGAGGCATTCGAATATGAGTTTGTTTTTATAGAGAGGTTCATGATGCGTGGAATACCTACTTACTATAGTGTTAATGTAACGACCCAAAGTTTTTCAATGGAAAATTACCTTCTTATAATTATGTCATAAAATAACATGAAAACATAAAATAATGAACTACTAAGTGATAAGTGACCTTTAAACATAATTTTTTCACCCCCTATGTTTGGAATTTTGAAAATTCGACATACACGGTTGTGTTCAAGATTATTTTTGGAGTCTAATGAAACAAAAATAATTTTTGGTGAATAGTGACCTACCCTTATGAATATTAACATACCCTTATGAATAGTAATATTACCCTTATGAATAGTAAATCATCCAACATAAGAGTAACAATACCTATGTATAATTAAATTAAATTTAGACATCTTAGAAAGTGACAATTTGACCTTTGTAAACGTTTTGATATTGTGTAAGTAATAAATAATTAATTATAATTAAATTAATTAATTTAAAAGAATAATTATTTCCATGAAATTTATTCATAAATGATTTAATCAATGTCTAATAGTTTTTAGATAATTTTATAAGACCCTAGGTAATTTTTGGAAGCACTATAAAATCAGTTTTAATCTTCAAAATTGTTTTTTTAAGTAAATTATGATTTTAATTAAATATTAAATTAATAATATTTAGAAAATTATTTTTGAAAAATGGATTTCATTTTTTGATTCTGCATGTCGAAAAATATTAGGGGTAAATTTTTGGGTTTTTTCTGAAATACTTCAATTTTCAGGTGAATAGTAAATAAATACAGTTTTTCGCATATTCGGTGTATACTAAATTGCATCATTAATTATGTAATGATGACATGAAAATTCTAGAACTTTATTTTCGGCAAAATGATATTAAATTTCACAAATGGTTCCTTAAAATACAATAAATCAAATTCTCAAAACTAAAAAGAACTTTCCAAAACATAAAGCCAAAATGGGATTTATTAAAGTGTCGTTTTCTCTTTCTTTCACATTCCTTTTAATAAATTAAGGAATTCTAATTATAAATAATAATTAAAGCCTAAAAGAATTATATTATATTAATATATGATTTAGTATGTTAAAAAGCTACTATTACAATTCTAACTCTTGATATATTATTTTATTTTATATTTTATACCAAAAACACCTCCCTCCTCATGTATAAATAATCCCTCCCCCTCCTATTGCCAAACCACACCTCTCAATATTCAATAATTGTCTATGATCTACCCAATAATCTCCCATAGCCCCTCCCCCACGTCCAAAATCTGGTGATATCATCAAAAGACCAAGACTAGCTTCCTTAAGGAGGATCTCAAGAGGAAGATTTAAGAGGTAATTTCTCTCCCTCTTCTCCTTTAATTTCCTTTCAAGTTTAAGTTCCTTTCTTGATCTCTCCCCACCTATATTCATAAAAATTGTTTTTTAACTCCATTATTATACATATACTGTAATTTTATGATTCTAATGGGATATTATATCACCCCACACCCTTTCCCTCTTCCTTTTATTTTATTAAAGAAAACGTTGTTCATGAGGTGTTAATTTATCACCTTCAAAAACGACATGATCTCTTATTCCGTTTCTACCTTCAGATCTGGTCATGGAACCATTTTTATGGTTGAACCAGAATATTTTATATGTATTAAGTTCTATTTTCAGTTCTGGAAATAACCTATGTCCATTTTACTAAGTGAAAAGTTAAAACAAGTTTGTTGTGATCCAAAAACCGCTCAAATTAACCAAAATAATCATCATTTAATTCTTATCTAATGATTCATCCACATGGATCTAATATAAATCATTATAAAATCATTCAAGATCCTTTAATATCATTAATAACATGTAATATCAGTTCTTTATGTTTACCCATGTTCTACCCAAACATCAATTTAAGAATACAAGTGAACCACTCTAGAAAACCATAAAAATGAACATCCCCGAACAATGTTTTCAAAACTATATAAGTCATCCAAAGGAACATAATATGACATAATGAAACCATAATTAACCCTATTAATGTATAAAAGGTTCTTTAATTTATAATTAATGAATATAATGTCATTATATAGGACATTAAAGAGAAGGAGGCATCCGGGTACAAGGTAAGGGGGAAATTCTTGAACCCAATTTTCATCCTTCGGGTTCTACCTATTTCACTCTATTTTTGATATGTTCACTCCTTAAAGATCATTTGTTCATAATTATATTTCTTTTTATGGGATATACATGTTTTCTAATGAAGTTTATATCAATCCAAATGTTTTTCAAAAGAACTCTTCTTTTAGGAACTCAACTTTTACCTCTCATTCAAGGTTGATGGTTCTTGTATCAAGTATGGTGTTCCCTCTTTATTTTTGGGACCCAAAGTTTATGAATGTGTTATTATGATATGAAACCCATTACTTTCCATGGTTTTTTTATGTTCATTTATGTTATATTTTCATTGAGTCATGCATGATAAATGATAATGTTATGATGTGATGGGTGCGCCTGGAATTTTATAGCGCAATATGAATGTTTAAATGTGACGGGTGTGCCCAGAATTATATAGAGCTCCAATGCATTGGGTAAAGTGATGAATATCATGATTAAATGAGAAATGATGTGTGAACAAGATTCTATCTTAGTTAAAAATTATGTGTGGTATTTAAACACTAAGACATGATGTTTCATTTTTATGCATTGCCACATTTCAAGTATTTTGTTTATACTCCTCTCATGTTCATAATCTTTTTCTTATGTTATGATTATGCTCACCCCATGCTATTTTGTTCTTATCTATCCTTTACTGGGATTTTATCTCATCCCTTTTGATGTATATCCTCAAGTGGATACATGTACTAAGGTGAGGACAAGTACCACTAAGAAGCAAGTGAAGAAGAAATTAAATAACTGTTTATGGTTGATGTTGTATTTCTTATGTGTGGTCTTAGTTTTCCCAAGAGACTAAAACTTTGGATCCTATATGTGTAATACTATTATGTTTTTTATCTTAGAAATTATGTAATAGTAATGTAAGAAAAGTCTGGGTCGCTATAGTTGGTATCGGAGGAAATGTTTAGTTAATTTGGGAATTAGGATTAGTGAACCCTAGAGAAAACCTCTAGTATGAGACTAAGTAAAAAAATGCACACAAGAATATTTACATAGGGATCCCATATGTTATGTTTTTTGTATAATTGTTTAAATGAATAAGTTATTCATGACTTTTTTACTTATGTTTCATTCTGACCATTTTTATTTTAGAAAATTGTGGGAACTAGGAGAAATCAGGCCAACAACTCTTGCGAGGGACAATGCATCGATTTCCCAAACAACATCCCCAATGATTTGGGTTGTGGAGTTCAAAACATAAAGGCGATGCTTACCCAATTATCTAAGGTTATGAATAATAACTATAATAATGGGGAACATCCTCTTTCACCAAAGAGGGATCAAATGGAAATCAAATATTTTATGCGGCAACAACCACCGACGTTTTGTGGATCTTCTGATCCACTAGTTGCGGAATAGTGGGTCAACTCCATGGAGAAGATCTTTTCTGTTCTTCACTATTCTAATATAGAGAAGGTGACTCTATCCATTTATCATCTATATGTAGAAGCCGATCAATGCTGGGATTTGATTAATAACACCAATACAAGGGAGTAAATTGAATACATGGAATGAGAAGACTTTAAGATAATGTTTCTTAATAAGTACTTCCCACAAACTATTCACACGAAGATGGAGAAAGAATTCAAAGAGATCAAGAAAAAAGAAGGAGAATCTGTCACAAACTATGAAGCAAATTTCACAAGGCTCACAAGGTATTCTTCGGGTTTTGTTATCAACAATGATAGCAAAATTGATAGATTCTTTAGTGGATTAAAACAACACCTTCGAAAGGCTCTTGCAATTCAAGAATTTGGGAGTTATGAAGAAGTTGTTCGGTGTGCTCTCAAAGTGGATATGGAGTTTGGAGAATGGTCCCATGGCTATGGGGATAAGAAAAGAAAGATGGATTTTCAAGCTAGTGGATCTAATGACAAAGGTGGGAAGAAAAATCAACGACCCACATGCCAAAAATGTGGGAAGTTGCATCATGGGAACTGCCTCAAAGGGATGGGGAAATTCTTTAAGTGTGGGAAAGAAGGATACCATGCTCAAGAGTTTCTAAAAGACATGAAAAGGAAGGATAAGGTATCCGATGAAAGGGGAGAACCACTACTATTTCAATGCAACAACTATAGTGAGCTAGGGCACTATGCAAACCAGTGCACTAAACCTCCAGCTCTCGAGGGTAATCAGCGTCAGCAGCCACCAAAGCCAAAGGAACAAGGGAAGGCTTATGCCATAACTACTTTGGAAGTAGAGCATGATAATTAAGTCGTACAAGGTACACTTCCTATTCACTCAATAATGGAAAAGTCTTATTTGATTATGGTTCTACGCATTCCTTTATATCTTGAAAGTTTGCTAGAACTATAGAATCAAAGCCCCGAAACCTTGAAGTTGAGATATCTGTAAAAACCCCAAGTGGTGCAATCATTGAAACCCAAGTGTTTGAATCTTCTCCTGTTGACATATGTGGGAATATTCTTCTGTGAAATCTCATAATACTTCCCTTGGTGGAATTCGACGCTATAATGGGAATAGAATGGCTCTCGTTATATAGAGCAGATATAAACTGTCGGGAAAATGAAATATCTTTTCATTTTATGAACCATCCCATGCTCCTCTACAAATTCAAGGAAGATCATGAATCTCCTTTGAAAAATCCTTCAATGGTGTGGGTGTTGATCCCCTATGAAGAAGCATACCTCACCCAAATGGTTGAGTCGAAGGAAAGTTCGAACCTTGAGGAAATTCCCATCATGAGGGAATACGGAGATGTATTTCCCGAAGAGTTACTCGAAATTCCCCCGGATCGTGAGGTAGAGTTCTCTATTGAACTCTTACCTAGAGCTACTCCTATCTCGAAGTGCCCCTATAGGATGGCTCCTATCAAACTGGAGGAGTTAAAGAAGAAGCTACAAGAGCATCTGGAAAAAGGGTTCATACACCCTAGTGCATCGCCTTGGGGTGTGCCATTGCTCTTTGGGAAGAAGAATGATGGAACAATGCGGTTGTGTATCGATTATCGGGAACTCAACAAGATCACCATAAAGAACAAGTATCCTCTCCCAAGGATTGATGACTTGTTCGACCAGTTAAGAGGATCTTAATACTTCTCAAAGGTGGATATTTGTTCTAGATATCATCATGTAAAGGTGAAGAAGGAAGATATTCATAAGACTACCTTCCGAACAAGGTATGGGCACTTTGAGTTTTTGGTGATGCCCTTTGGACTTACTAATTCCCCTGAAATCTTCATGGATTTGATGAATAGAGTCTTTAGACATTACCTTGACAAATTTTTGGTAGTGTTTATCGATGATATTCTCATCTACTCCAAGAGCAAGGAGGAGCATGAAGAACATCTAAGACTTGTGTTTGCGACATTGAGAAAGGAGAAGTTGTACGCCAAGTTTAGAAAGTATGTCTTTTGATTGAATCAATTCATGTTCATGGGACATGTGATCAAAATTGAGGGAATGTCTGTGGATCCTTAAAAAAAAGGTGGTTGAGGAATGGTCCAGGACCTCTAGTGTCATATAAATCCATAGTTTTCTTGGATTAGCTGGGTACTACCGACGTTTTGTGAGAAACTTCTCATGATTGTCAAGCCCACTAACTAAGTTAACAAGGAAAGGGGTAAAGTATGTCTAAAAGGAAGAATGTGAGGGAAGCTTCAAGGAGCTAAAAAGAAGGCTGATCACTACACCTGTACTCACACTACCAAAAAGTGGAGAAAGTTTGGTGATATATAGTGATGCTTCAAAGAAATGCTTGGGTTGTGTACTCATGCAAAATGATAATGTGATAGCCTATGCCTCACGACAGTTGAAGATCCATGAGCAGAACTACCCGACGCATGATCTAGAGCTGGAAGCCGTGATTTTTTCCTTGAAAATCCGGCGGTACTACCTTTATGGTGAGAAGTGTAACATATACACTGACCACAAGAGCCTAAAGTATATATTCACATAGAAGGAGCTCAACATGCGTCAAAGGAGATGGTTATAGCTAATCAAGAATTATGATTTCTCTATTCACTATCATCCTAGAAAGGCGAACAAGGTAGCTGATGCTTTAAGCAAAAAAGAACCTGCTACTCTATCCATGTTGCGGATTGAGAAAGATTATATCTTCTTGGATATGCAAAGGATGGATTTGGAAATCATAACGGCAGGGGATACATCATACCTTGCACAAATGATTGTGCAACCATCCATCCAGGATAAGATTAAGGAAGCGAAAAGGGATGACGTAGAGATACAAAAGAGGGTGAATGCAGTAAAGGAAGGAAAGCTGCAAGAGTTCCATATCAATGATGATGGTTTTATTCGGTTTGGAATGCGGATTTGTGTGCCTTCATCACCCGGGATAAGGGAGTTATTGGATAATGCACATAGCTCAACTTTTTCTATCCATCGGGGAGTACCAAGATTTATCGTGATCTCCGAGAACACTTTTGGTGGGATAACATGAAGAAGGAGATTTCGGAATATATATCAAGGTGCTTGGTATGTCAGCAAGTTAAAGTTGAGCGGCAAAAGTCCAAAGGTATGATGTAGCCATTACCTATACCCATGTGGAAATGGGAAAATGTTATTATGGAATTTGTCACGGGTCTCCCAAAGACGTCAAATGGAAATAATGTGATATGGGTTGTGGTTGACCGACTCACCAAGACTTCCCATTTTATTGCTATTCGGGAAGACCTCTCGCTTGAACAACTTGCAAGGATATATGTGAAAGAAGTGGTGAGACTGCACGGTGTTCCACTCTCAATTTTCTCTGACCATGATCCAAGGTTCACATCTAAATTCTGGAGGAGCCTTCAACGTGCTTTAAGTACTGAATTAAATTTCAGCACGGCCTATCACCCCCAAACTGATGGCCAGTCTGAAAGGACTATTCAGATGCTAGAAAATATGCTAAGAGCCTGCTCTCTAGAATTCAAAGTTGGATGGGATCAGCATCTCCCATTGGTTGATTTCTCATACAATAATAACTTCCACTCGAGTATTCAGATGGCTCCATATGAAGCTCTTTATGGGAAGTGATGTAGAACTCCAACTTGTTGGGATGAAGTTGGAGAAAAAAAGCTACTTGGGCCTAATCTTGTTCAAGATATGGCCGAGAAGGTTCAAGTCATCCGAAAACATATCAAAGATGCTCAAAGTCGAAAAAAGAGCTATTCTGACAACCGTCGAAGGGACTTAATGTTTGACATTGGAGATAAAGTCTTCCTTCGAATATCTCCATAGAAGAGAGTCATGCAATTCGGGAAGAAAGGGAGGCTAAGACCAAGGTATATTGGCCCCTTTGAGATCCTTGACCGCATAGAAGCCGTGGCCTATCGTCTAGCACTTCCATCGAATATGGGTCAATTTCATGATGTGTTTCATGTATCACTACTGAGAAAGTACATACCAGACCCCTCACATGTACTAAACTTAGAGGTGGTGCAGCTGGAAGATGATCTATCCTATGAGGAGAAGCCAGTAAAGATTTTAGACCGAAGTGATAAGGTACTATGCAACAAGACAACCCATCTTTTCAAAGTGTTGTGGAGGAACCATAAGTTTGAGGAAGCAACTTGGGAACCAGAAGAGGCAATGAATAAGAATTACCCTCACCTGTTTGTGTAAAGTGAAATTTCGGGGGCGAAATTTCTTAAGGGGGGAAGAATGTAACGACCCAAAGTTTTTCAATGGAAAATTCCCTTCTTATATTTATGTCATAAAATAACATGAAAACACAAAATAATGAACTACTAAGTGATAAGTGACCTTTAAACATAATTTTTTCACCCCCTATGTTCGGAATTTTGAAAATCTGACATACACGGTTGTGTTCAAGATGATTTTTGGAGTCTAATGAAACAAAAATAATTTTTGGTGAATAGTAACCTACCCTTATGAATAGTAACATACCCTTATGAATAGTAATATGACCCTTATGAATATTAAATCATCCAACATAATATTAACATTACCTATGTATAATTTAATAAAATTTATACATCTTAGAAAGTGACAATTTGACCTCTGTAAACGTTTTGATATTGTGTAAGTCATAAATAATTAATTATAATTAATTATTTAATTTAAAATAATAATTATTTCCATGAAATTTATTCATAAATTATTGAATCAATTTCTAATAGTTTTTAAATAATTTTATAAGACCCTACCTAATTTTTGGAAGCACTATAAAATCAGTTTTAATCTTAAAAACTATTTTTTTAGTAAATTATGATTTTAATTAAATATTAAATTAATCATATTTAGATAATTATTTTTGAAAAATGAACTTCATTTTTGGATTCTACATGTCGGAAAATGGTAGTGGTAAATTTTTGGGTTTTTTCTGAAATACTTCAATTTTTGGGTGAATAGTAAAAAATACAGTTTTTCGCATAATCGGTGTATACTAAGTTGCATCATTAATGATTTAATGATGAAATAAACATTCTAGAACTTTAGTTTCGGAAAAATTATATTAAATTTCATAAATGGTTCCTTAAAATACAATAAATCCAATTCTCAAACCTAAAAATAACTTTCCAAAACCAAAAGTCAAAAGGTGATTTCTTAAAGTGTCTTTTTCTCTTTCTTTAACTTTCCTTTTAATAAATTAAGGAAGTCGAATTATAAAGAAAAATTAAAGCCTAAAAAGAATTATATTATATTAATAAATTATTTAGGATGTCAAAAAACTACTATTACAAGTCTAACTCTTGATATATTATTTTATTTATTATTTTATACCAAAAACACCTCCCTCCTCATGTATAAATAAGCCCTCCCCCTCCTCTTGCCAAACCACACCTCTCAAGCTTCAATAATTTTCTAAGATATGCCCAATAATCTCCCCTAGCCCCTTCCCCACGTCCAAAAGCTAATGGTGTCATCAAAAGACCAAGACTAGCTTCCTTAAGGAGGATCTCAAGAGGAAGATTTAAGAGGTAATTTATCTCCCTCTTCTCCTTTAATTTCCTTTCAAGTTCAAGTTCCTTTCTTGATCTCTCCCCACCTATATTTATCCAAATTGTTTTGTAACTCCTGTATTATACATATACTATAATTTTATGATTCTAATGGTATATTATATCACCCCAGACCCTTTCCCTCTTCCTTTTATTTTATTAAAGACAACATTGTTCATGAGGTGTTAATTTATCACCTTCGAAAACGACATGCTCTCTTCTTCCATTTCTACCTTAATATCTGGTAATGAAACCATTTTTATGGTTGAAACAGTATATTTTATATGTATTATGTTCTATTTTATGTTCTTGAAATAACCTATGGCCATATTACTAAGTGAAAAGTTAAAACAAGTTTGTTGTGATCCTAAAACTGCTCAAATCAACCCAAATAATCATCATTTAATTCTTATCTAATGATTCATCCACATTGATATAATATAATTCTTTATAAAATAATTCATTCTCCTTTAATATCATTAATAACATGTAATATAAGTTCTGTATTTTTACCCATGTTCTACCCAAACATCAATTTAAGAATACAAGTGAACTACTCAAGAAAACCATAAAAACGAACATCCTCGAACAATGTTTTTAAACTCTATAAGTCATCCAAAGGAACATAATATGATATAATGAAACTATAATGAACCATATTAATGTATAAAAGGTTCTGTAATTTCTTATTAATGAATATAATGTCATTATACAGGACATTAAAGAGATGGAGGCATTCGGGTACAAGGTAAGGGGGAAATTCTCGAACCCAACTTTCTTCCTTTGGGTTCTACCTCTTTCACTCCATTTTTTATATGGTCACTCCTTAAAGATCATTTCTTCATCATTATATTCAATTTTCTGGGATATACATGTTTTTTAATGAAGTTTATATCAATCCAAATGTTTTCCAAAATAACTATTCTCTTAAGAACTCAACTTTTACCTCTCATTCAAGGTTGATGGTTCTTGTATCAAGTATGTTGTTCCCTCGTTCTCTTGGGAACCCAAAGTTTATGAATGTGTTCTTATGATATGAAACCCATTCCTTTCCATGGTATAGTTATGTTCATTTATTTTATATGATCATTGTGTCATGCATGATAAATGATAATGTTATGATGTGACGGGTGCGCCCATAATTATATAGCGCAATATGAATGTTTAAATGTGATGGGTGCGCCCTGAATTATATTGAACTAAAATGAATTGGGTAAAGTGATGAATATCATGAGTAAATGTGAAATTATTTGTGAACATGATTCCAGATTGGTTCACAATTATGTGTGGTAGTTAACCACTAAGACATGATGTTTCAATTTTATGCATTGCCACATTTCAAGTCTTGTATTTATGCTCCTCTCATGTTCATGATCTTTTGCCTATGTTATGATTATGCTCACCCCATGCTGTGTTGTTCTTATCTATCCTCTTACTGGGATATTAGCTCACCCCTTCTGATGTATATCCTTAGGTGTCTATATGTACTAAGGAGAGGACAAGTGCCACTAAGAAGCTAGTGAAGAAGAAATTAAATAAATGTTTATGGTTGATGTTGTATTTGTTATGTGTGGTCCTAGTTTTCCCAAGACACTAAACTTTTGGATCCTTTATGTGTAATACTATTATGTTGTTTATCTGAGAAATGATGTAATAGTAATGTAAGAAAAGGCTGGGTCACTATAGTTAATAAAGGGTTAATATTTAGTGATGAGTGGAAACTGGAAAACTTAATTTGGGGGAGTCTCTTTATTTTATTTATAATACTTTATAAGTAAATAATTCACTTATGTTATTCTAGTGTTATCAACTTTGGAATTACAAGTATTCTTGAACATGTTATATAAATACATTAATTGTTATGGTCGACTATAAAACATTCATAAATTCTACGGTTCTCGATCCTGGAAAAAAAATGTCCCCGATGACTCTAGAATATCCTTAGAAGTTTTTCATGAACTATTTTGGTAAACTTTTATAGGTTATCCTTGAATTTTTTTTTCTTTTCCATCTTACTTTATTATTATTGATCTGTGAGTTGCTTTTGGGTGATTTCGTATCTTATACCTATTTGGATAATTTCTTGTCCTATGGAAATTATGGATTGTGTTTTAATCATGTGATTTGTTTTAGTTATTTCAGTTAGAAGATTATTTTGAGTTATGTAGTTTTTTATTTTTGTGAATTTTTATATTAAACCACCATTCTAGTTGAAACCTTAAATGGTGGGTATACCCCCCACAGTTCATTATTATGTAATATATTGGTTAGGGATATTAGTAGTGAGTTATTAAATAAAGATACATTGGTATGTATTGGTTTTGTTTAGTATTGGTTGAATTGTGAGAGTGAGATATAGGAGTCTCTCTCTCTCTCTATTTCTATTTATCTATCTCTCTATGTCTCTCTCTATCTATATATATCTCTGATTTGAACCTGGTCTTATTCTTCATTCTCTTCAAAACTAAATGACTTTTTGGGGGAATAAAGTGTAAAATTTGAGATAATTTTCACACCTAACCTTTATATTATATATTATATTATTTATTTTTAGTTACATAGTCCTTTCAAGGAGTTTTGGATCAAACAGGTTTAAATTTTTAAGTTTTAGGATTTTATTATGGGGTACACAGTAAGCTTGTATGGCTAGTAATAACCATGAAACAACCATGAGAATATTTTTATATTTTAACATGTTAATATTGTATAGTTAATACCTAGTTATTCTAATCATTTGGTCCAACTGTGTAGACTATATTTGGTCTTCATTCAAGGGTTCATGGTTGGCATACGATTTCGAATACCATTTGGCCTTGCCATTCAAAATGACCAGTTTTTAAAAAAATTGAAATACCTCTTTATACATCCATAAATTAAAACCCGATTTTACTTCATCCTCCATCCCACTCACATGATATGGATTAATAGAGCCCTTATCATTCCATCCTTGTCTCCTCCTCATATTATTGGACTCTCCCACTTATTTTTCTTATCATTTTTCTTGAGGTAATATCTTTTTCTTTATTCTATATCCTTTATCTTTTTCAATTTATTTCCTTTAATTGGATACTTATTGGAGGAAACCAATAGTGAGTTTTCTCCATAATGTATTTTTATTCTTGATGTTATGGTGTGTGTATTGTTAAGAAGACTTTTCCCCTTCCTTATTTGAGTATTCCATCACATCCATAAATTGTGAGGTAGGAGTTATCATCTTTTTCTATTCTAGAGAATAAAATTATATGATTGATTCTTTATAAAAGAAATTAATTTAATTTCACTTGTTTTTTAACTTTTAACTTGGTTTTAAAATCCTTAGGTGCTAATGGTTTTATCTAAAATGGGGTATCCAATAGTTTCAATACTTACATTTTCTTCTGAAATTTATATATATGCTATGTGTTTTCTAAAATTCCTAAGATGACTTTTTCAAGGAACCTTGGTGTTTCAAATTATGATTTTACATTAATAAGTTATGTAATTTAGTTTGTCATTGGAGTGTGTTTTGTTTGGTTTATTTCTATTTTTTGAAGTTTTGGACGGTTATAGTTGGGAATTTTTATATTTTCAAAAATGATGTGAATTGTGCCTCTTTATTGATGCTTTGGAATTACTTATGAATAATTATATATATAAATTTGATATGTACATATCTATATGTACATGAATGTGTGTGTATAGATTTTTATATGTATATATTTATAAATTTCATAGAATTCCATTATTTTAAACATGGGTTCTCAAATTTCCCATTTATTTCCAAAATGATTTTCAAAAATAGGTTTTAAATGTATGTTTCCTAATGAATGGTTTAAAGGATCATATGTTACATTGAGAAACTGTTTTTGTGGTTCCTTTGGATTCTAAAATGGAATTGAAAAAATAAATGTCTTCATAATAAATTGTTTCTAGTTTCAAATATTAAGTAATGGTCGGTACCTTGAATTGTTTTTTTGAAAAGTGATCACCCTCTAGGGAATACCCCTTTCCATTGGTTATGTTGAGATATTTTTGTTATTTTAAAGAAGGGATTTTTGTTGTGGATGCTTGTAAGGAGGTGGGTTGAGTGGTTGTGTTTGGATTATGTTGATCCCTAGTTAATATAATTTACATAAATGATACCTCACATTCCATTAATATTATCATCATTGGATCCAATACATCATAGTCAGGGATGAGACATGTTTCTATATAGTTTTGATGACTGGGACTAGATCCACTATAGTATGAAAATTCTATTGGGGAGTTCCACCTATGAGGATAGTTAAGGATAGGTGGTTGGATATAGACTTTGGAATTCATTAATAAGCCTACAGATGGTTCCAAACTGAATATTTCTAGGGTCACCTCATAATATTTTTAAGAATTACCTATGATTAAAAATATTTTATTTCCTATTGTTTACTATAACATTAGTTCAATGTCTTAATTTCCTTTTACTTGGTGCATTTTATTTTTATATACCCAGCTACTTATATCCTTTATATCATTATTCTTTCTTATGTATTTAGCAATTTTTTGTTTCTTTTAGTTATCTATTGATTCATATTTTTGGGTATGGTTTCAAGGGTGGTTTTTATAAAAAGTGGATTTTCAAAAAAAATGGATTTTTAAAATGTATTTGAGAAAGAAATGTTTTTTATTATAAAATTATAAAATATCAACATTGAATAGTGTATTTTTAAACAAGTGTATCTGAGCTGCTTTCAAAAATAAATTACATATACATTGAAGTTCTTAACTGCTAAAAACTTTTATGCTCACACCATACTTGTGCCACTTAGAGTTAGTGTATCTATGTTTTTTTTCTAGTTTAGGTTTAATTTGTTATCGTTCCTGGAGTGATTTGGTATAGTGGATGGATGGTTACCCTGGAGATTATAAAGTGGTTTTTTTGGTTATTTTGTTTTTCTTCTTTTTGTAGGTTTATTGAGCATGTTAGCATCTTTTATTTTTGTTTTGTAACTTTTCTATAAATATTTTATATTTATTTTTAGTTTGATCAAAATATGGGTATTTTTTATATCAATATTATTTTTTTATTCCAGTTATGCCATCTTTGGCTTAGTATAAATTTTTTTCTACTTGTTTTTATGGTATAGAGGTCTAATGTTTGGATACCACGTGTCAAAATTTTGGTATAATTATACTGCTCAACTAATGTTTTTCTGGGATATATCATCCCCGGTAATTTCATTTGATGCCTTAGAACTTTTTTCCAGCCCATGGGCATTGAGGATGCCTCTTGGGTATGTCATGGACCAACCCAGGTTCTTGTTTAAGGATTGGATCGGAGCTAGTTCATGACATTATGGGTAAAGGTCGATGGGTTTTTAATGATCAAGGATTAGGTGAGGGAAATATCATGAGATATTGGTGTTTTGGTACTATTGTATCAGTGGTATGGCATTATAGACCAAACTATGGTGGGGAGTTCCATACTGATCTGTTAACTAGTGATCTTTATGTCAGGTGAGTGGTGATAGAAATCCAAATATATAGAGATACTAGGTATGAATGGTTGGAAAATGAATTTAGTGTTGATTTGGATGGACTATGTTAAGTAATATAGGATTCTAAGACAGGAGTAGTTTTAGTGGTTCAAAAATAGTTGTGGTTTATATCAGTGAATTCAATGACTAATGAGGGATGTTTTGACAAATGAGTCAAGTGGGTGGTAGGTTATTTTAATTTTTTTTTACTAAATGTAATTTTATTTTTGATTAAGAGTTGGTATCATGGTGAGATAGTTCTAGTTTCTATAAATTCAATGGTTAGAGGTGGTAACATATGTTGATTCATGTAATTAATTTCAGTAATGTGGATTCTCATTCAACCACATCATATGGATGATGATTGATGTGTGTGTGGGGTTTCAATGGGGTTTTTATAGGAAAACACCATGGAAGTGGACTAGTAATCAGTGTAAAAGAGTTATAAGAAGTTTGAATCAAGCATTAGTGGTATCATTAGATTCCAATGATTAAATTGAGTATTTAGGGATTGTACCAATTGTTTACTAGAGATGAGAATACTTCTTGTGGGGAGTTTTTAATGACTTGAATCATTACACACTATGGAATTTAGATAAATTTTAAATTTAAATCTTTAATGAAGGGGAGTTTTGATATGGGATTTTTTATATTTAAATTGTGATAGTTGGGAAATATATATGATATTTCATTTGTGGTGATCGAAGTTCTTTGATATGTGTCTCATGTTATTGTGTGAGTATTTAAGTAGAGTTGGGATGGACCTACAGAAGAAATATGTTGTAATAAACAGATCACACTATAACTAGGGGGTGTTGTGGTGTTGTTTTTATAGTGTTTAATTAAAATTTTAGAGGTAAATGTGGGTTTCTCCATCAAACAATGAGATTATACTACAAACCCTTTATATAAGATTAATGTTTTTGTTCTAAAAAAGGTTCACATCACAACTGAGGTGTTGCACCATGAATGATATTGAAAAATGATTCTTTATTCCACAAAAATAGTGTTACACCATAAAGAGTGATTATAAGGAAAAATTAACAAGATTACTTGGGTTTTTGGTTTCACCATAAGGTTCTCGATCGCACCACAAAGTGACAATCGTCGTTATGGAATTGCACCATGACACTTAAGGTTAGACCATAACGTGCCCATTTTCTAAGACAAATTCATCATTCTAAATATATATGGGAACTCAGTAGAGCCCATCTATCCATCCTCATCCCCTCATTTTTACCCCATTTGATCCACTATGTTTCTCCCTTCTATTGAGGTTGATTAAGAGTTGTTTCATCACATTATTGCAAGGTAATCCTTCCACCATTCCACTTTTCATTGTCTTATTCTTCTTTATCTGATTTCGGTGAGTTTCACCTAGATTTTTTGTGATTATTAAACCAAATAATGGTGGAATAATTTAATAATGTCAATGCTGCATGGTGCAATGGCTTGTGGGTGTTGAAAGAGGAGGAATAATTCCCATTGCCTGTTGTTACATTAGACGTATGTCACCCGATGGATTTTCCAAGGGTTTTGACCAAATTAGATTATAATTGGTGAAAGTTTGAGTGTATATTGATATATTTTTTTATTAGTTTTGGGAGAATGAAAATGTTTTTTATGAGTTGTTTCTCAAGTTTCTAGCCATAGGTGGTCTCTCGATGATATTTCAGTGATTATTCCTCGATGAATTAAAGTTATTAATTAATTATAAGTTCTTATAATTAATTACTTAGGATTTATATCTTAATATGGGGTCTATAGAGAATGTTTGGTGTTTGTCTAAGCTTTGATGGTGATGGAGATCTTGGTATGAGGATGGTAATTCCATTTTAGAGGTATGTGGTCCCTTTATGTTAAACAATACATGTGTATGTATTTATATTTCATGTGTGTGCCTTGTGAGAGTTTTAGAAATATATCAAGGGTTGGGTGAGTTTTTAATAGTGGTGTAGACATAGTTTAACCCTAGTAATAATTATAATGGTAAGTTGTGCCCTGTTTTTTATTTGATAGATGTTCAACGGCTATGCCACCATAGGGGCATGATGGCTAGATGGGATTAAAGGATCCTGAAGTGTCCATGTCTCATGAGATGAATTTTTTTTAAAGGGGGTGGCCATTATTGGATAGTTTTAGGTCATATAAATGGATATTCCATGAAGAAGTGACCAGTTGAGTTCAACCTTTGGAATTTTATTGGGAAGGATATAGGGATAGCCTCATAACCATAAAACTCCTTGGGTAAGAGGAGAAGGATGAAAATAATGAGTCTAATAGTTTTTATAATCCATTTTCATGGTGTTTATGTGTTATAATGTCTCTAATAGTGTAATCACTCTCTTTAGGAATTCCTAGTGGCACTTGGTGATTATAAATAACGGTTATTTTCTCACTTTGGAATGTGGATTTTGAGGGATCTGGATGAGAATGTGATATGAGTATGGATAACTAGTGGGAAGATATGTGAGGTGTGATTAGTGTTAATTTTATTTAATGGGTAAAAAATGGGTTTGGTTAGTCCAATTTTAATCATAGAATCTATGAAATTTTAGGAAATGTATCGAGTGTCATGTGAGACACCTCTAGGTGTGGTTAAGAACTAGTGTTGTTTCATAATGGGAATATAGAGTTAAATGTGATTCTAGGAGACTCTATGGGGTAGTGCATAGCTTATGAGGGCTTGTAGAGTTGTTGTAGCTAGGTATGACCTAAGGGTTGGATCGTGATGGTGAAGATATTCAAGGAAGGTGATATTAAGCTACATGTGCTACCCTCTAGCTGAGAGCTGGGTGGGGATGGGAGTGTGGCTACCTTAGGGCTACATTATGGGCTATATATTCCATTTTTTTATTATTAATTATGATCTAACCATTTTATGAAGTATTTATGGACCCATAACCTATGTGATAGGGTATAATTAGCTGATGTGGTGTTGGGAAGTATTTGAGCCTACCCTGAGTGAGAGGGTAATGGTCAGGATGTGATATAGGACCTTACCCTAAGTGACAGGGTAGTGGTAAAGATATGATATAGGATCTTACCTTGTGTGAGAGGGTAGTGATTAGGATATGATACAGGTCATTTACCTAAGTGAGATGATAGTTTTTAGGATGTGGTATAAGACTTTACCCTATGTGAGAGGTTAGTGTCTAGGATGTGTTAAACGTCCTTTCCCTGAGTGGCATGGTAGTGTTCAAAATGTGATATGGGACCTTACCATGAGTGAGAGTGTAGTGGTAATGATTATAAGAGGTACCCTACCCTAAGTGAGAGGGTAGTTTTTAGGATGCAGTATTAGACCTTAACCTGAGTGAGATAGTAATGGTATGAGGCTGGATATGTGATTTGTACTTAGAATGAGACCCAAACCTTAGTGAGAGGGTGGTGGTTGAGACTCAATTACATGAACCTGCATTGAGTGATAGTGTATGGGTTGGGTTTTTTTCTCAAAACATCTTCTCTACTAATGGTATATAAATCATGTGAGGTTAAGTGTTGGGGTGTCATGGTTATAACATGATGACCTAATGTTTTTTATTTCATATTGAATATTTTTACCTGATTTATTTCCTATAAATCCATATACTATATATGTTGGATTATATGAGGTGAACTTGGTGAGACCCTATTAATTTATATACTCACACCATTAATGGGAACCTAATTGCATGTGAAAACCTTATGTTTCACTTTTAGGTGATAGGTATTATGGAAAATTTGGATGGAGAAGCTAGATGGATGTTGGGAGAGTGGTCTAAGAAGGGAATTGTGTTTTTATAATTAAGACTCCCATGTTTTTTTTACTATTTTTGTCATCCTAGTGAGTTATCCATGATATATGTGTGTGTGTTTATAATATTACATTTTGATATAGCATGTTGATATTTTTTATGATTGATGGTTATATATTTTTTGTAATTAATTACACTTACTCTGATGTTATATGATATTTATGTTATTTACTTATTATTATTTTTATGATTCTAGTAGTATAGTCACCCCACATTTCTCTAAGATTCTCAACACTATTTGACAACATTTTTTGTATGGGGAGGTGAACCTAAGGTATTTTGGAACTCAAACTACAGTGTCAATTGGATTATTTTAGATAATTCATTACATTATGATGATTAGGGAATAAGATTGAGGCCTTTTGGTGATCTCATCTTAGGTCTCATGACATGATATCATGTGTCAATGAAATCATAAAATAGTAATATATTGAGGTTTTAAAGGTTGAGTCTTGGGAAGTTGGTAGGAATTGAGGCTTGGGTGGTTATAATTTGAAATCTACCCATAAAAATGCATAGCTAACATCTTCATATAGAAACTTGAGTTACCAAGGATTTTAGGATGGATAAGTGATCAAAATGATCCCATGTAAGAGTTGGTCTATTATACTCTATAGGAATCTATACCCATGGTAGGTTGGTATGAATAGTATCTTCATAAATTATGATAGGCATGTGTAGCACTGAGATACATATCATTAGATTTCCAAAATAGGTTCATTTCATTATTGGTGATTTCAAATGGATTTTGAAGTATTTTATTTTGAGAAATAATTTTATTAAATTATTTATTACTACTTGTGTGAATATTGATATGTGAATAAAGGAAACATTTTAGAATATATTGAGACACATTAATATCATGATTATATTATGTGTTATATATATATATTTGTCTAAATGGAATTTCTACATAGATCTCTATGTGATTTTATATTTTGGATTTTCGTGTTATATAGATTCCTCTATGTAGAGAACTTGTTCATGGGAAAGAGGCTAGAAATTTAGGGATTTTATTTATGAGAAATTATATAAGAGTGTTTTCAGTATTCTTAAACTCTTGAACATGCTATTTCAAGTGATCCAAGAACTTGGGAAGGGTATGTATCCAAAGAAACCTAAAGAAGTGTATTGAGCTTAATAATTTCAAAATAATTGTCCTACCATCTTCAAGAGTGGAAAAGGAGTGTGTGAAGTTAATGATTGGTTAAAAATAATCAATTTGAACTTTTACATTCTTCATACCCCTAATACATTGAACGGGGTGTTTTATAATTACATTCTCAAGGGAATAGCTTATAAGTGGTGGGATATGGGTTTGGTGGTGAGGATAGATGAGGATATAATATTATTAGGATTCTAAAAGATATTCAGTTAGATTTTTTTTTGAAAAAAATAATGAAGATAATGAAGGCTCAAGAGTTCTTAGAGCTTGATAAAGGAAACATAAAAGTTTTAGTGTATATTTCCTAGTTTTTTGAGTTAGTTCACCTTGCAGCAGAGTTAATCAAAAATGAAAATCTCAAAGTGTAATGGTTTTAGATAACTCTTCATCTTAAGATCTGATCAAGTATATTTCTTCTTGATTTACCTATATATTCTATGAATGTAAAAAAGGCCACTATGGATAAGGTGGATATGATGGAGGTGAAGGGTATAAATTATTTTATTCCATAACCTTAGGGGGTTAGAATATTTATATTAGGAAGGAGATAAAGTGAGATGATTCCAGATGGGTATCCAGTCATAAGAAATTAGTGAAATCATGTTATTCTCAAGGGATTAGAAAACTTAGATGTTTCAAGTGTTAAAGAATAGTAATAATGAGACAAGTTAGTCCCAAAAATCCTATAAATTTTCATTAATGTGTGAAGTGTGGGTATTTAAATAATTTATGAAAATTTATCTCTTAGGGTGCTTTTATTTTAACTTATAAACAGATGTAGGGATCAATGATGTCTACAATGAAATCATAGGATGTTAGAGAAAAAATAGTCAAGGACAGGAGATAATCCTCATCAAGGATACTTTTATAAGAATTAGTTATGGGTATTTATTATGGAGAATACACTTAAGGAATATGATGTGGGATCTAAAATAGTAAGAGGTGATCAACATATTTCATCTAGTATGGTCTCTATTATATTTGATACCAGTTCATATCATTTATTCAAATCATTTGAATAGTTGGCTAGCTAAATCTTCCTATATAGTGATTTTTTTACTCATGATAGATCAAGATGCTGCTTGGAGAAAGGGTGTGGTTTAGTTGTTCATATTATTATTGTGTTATCAATTATGTGGAAATATTATGGTATGTCTTGGTTCTATATATGATCATGTATAATTTCATAATTTTATTATATTGTATGGTGAAGTTTAAATCTCATGTTGACTAATATGAGTGAAAGTATTATTTTACTTCACCCTATGGTAGTGTTTACATTTTTCAAGGGGGGAGGAAATTTTTTCTATGTTAGATAGATCAATTATTAAAGACCTCGGGACTAGGAAATGTTATCTTTCATAGTTTTTTCTTAGATAAATGCATTCTAGGAATTCAATTCAATTATGAACAGTCATAAAGAATTTACTAGATTTATTTCTCATAGACTTCTCTAGACTTCTTCTAGTAATTGATGTGAATTTATTAAAATATTTATTTATTATAATGATTCAACATTATTGACATAATATCATGTGGAACCTATAAATTTACAATAGATGAATATTCAATTAGTGGATTCGGAGAGAAATGGATTTATTTGACCAATAATTTTGCATTAGGTTGCATCAGTTCTATTCAATAAGAAATTTTATGGTAGATTATAGTTATTCATTGACTACCGAATGTTGAATAATGATGTAGTGAATAATAAATACTATTTTCATTGTATCTATGATCTATTTGATTAATTAAAAGGATATAAATGGTTGTTTAAGATTGGTTTATTATTAGGATACCATCAATTGAGGGTGACGTATATGCGCATTCCTAAGATAGATTTTAGGATTAGGTATGTAAATCATGAGTTTTTAGTGGTGTAGTTTAGGGTTATTAAAAATTCTACCATTTTTATGTTTTTCATTAATCACATATTCCATAAATACCATAAATTTTTTATTTTAGTATTTTTGGATGACATTATGATTTATTTTAGATCAAAAGAGGATCATGGGAATATTTTTTGGACTATAATAGAGATTTTTTGTGATCACAAGTTGAATGTGAATCTGTTCTAAATACTAGTTTTGGAATTGGGTAGTGACGTTATTGGGGAATTGTATTTTAGAAAATAGTATCTAAATAAACTTGGAGAAATTAGAACTAGTGATGTATTTGGAGTGTCCTAATAATGTATTTGAGATTCATAGTTTCCTCATATTCATAGGTTACTACAGATGCTTCATGTAGGACTTTTCAAAGTTAGCATCTTTGATGATAGAATTAACTTATAAAGGAATGAATTTTAAGATGGTGAGAGGTTCCAAGTATATTATAGGAAATAAATAATAGGTTTAAATCTAGGTATTATAATGCATTTGGAACTGGTTTAAGGTGTGTGCTCATGCAAAAGGGTAATTTAGTTGTGTATGGTTGAGGTAGTTATAGATTCTGGGAAAGAATTATCCCACTCAAAATTTAGAGTTGGTATAAATTATTCTTGTATTAAATATTTTTAGGGATTAACATCTTGGTGAAATAATCATGGTTTATTTATATCACCAAATTGTGATATATATCTTCTACTAGTAGGATATGAGTTTGAGGAAATTTAGGTGGGTGGAGTATCTTGAGTATTTTAATCTTGAGTTATCCAATATGCCATAGAAGGGAAATGTTTTAGTTAATTCCGTGAGATATAAGGATCAAGTAGTAAGGGAATCAGAGGAGTAGTGGAAGGTGATTGGTTTGAAGGAAGGGTTGTATATAGAATCTCACAAAGAAGGAGGAATCATGAATTTACATTAGATAAACATTTCTTCTTAACTTTTTCACCAAGTAAATGAGGGATAAAGGTGTAGTGTTGAATGAAAAAGGATTAGTGGTTATTTAAATGGTGCAACACCATGAAAGTTTGGTTGCTAGTGATGGTATCAATACTCTATTTTTAGGATGGAGTGATGGTACCTTTGAGTTTAAGGAAGTATACTATGGGTGCATTCCATAACTCTATTTGGAAAATTTATCCTTGAGTGGGGAAGATGTATCATGAAATCTGACTACAGATCTAGTGGGTAGGGATGAAGAGGGATATGTTTGATTAAATCTCATTTTTTTACATATTAGTAGATAAATGAAGATTAGTTTTGACCGATGGGACTTTTACAGCCTTTACATATACTAAATTAGAAATTATAAGAAATTATAATTGAATTTTGAAATTATTTTCTATAGATTACCCTGGAATAATGATGGGATGTGGGTGATTCGGGGTCAACTCATAAAGTCAGAACACTTGTTTTCATATTTAGGAGATGTTCTTAATTGAGGGGTTGGGTATATTATATATGGATAAGGTGTTATAACCCATGGGGTTCCTTTATCTATAATTTCTAATATAAATACTTGATTCACTTCACGATTTTGGAGCGGGTTGTAGAAAGTGATGGGTTCTTAGTTGAAGATGAGTATAACATACTATCCTCAAATAGATAGGTAGAAACAACTAACCATAAAAACATTAGAGGACATGATTTTAGATTTTATATTGGATTATGGTAGATCCTGGGAGTATTATTTGGATTTCATAAAGTTTATCTATAATTATATTTATAAATAATCTATTCTGATGGCTAAATTCAAAGCATTGTATGGAAAATCATGTTGAACACCATTTTGTTGGAAGGAATTGTAATAATCATGACATGATTACTTAAATGGTATCGGGATAGGTATTCAAAACTCCTTAAGTGTATATCCAAGTTTCTATAGTTTGGAATAAACATTGGGGGTTAGGGTGAGTGTTAGTGGTAGATGGTTTTTGTAATGTCTTGGGCCTGAATTCCACTCAACAGTTCCCCGAGCCTATTTGACCATGTGGCCTTAAGTGAATCTCCCAAAATTCTAGAGGCTACTAACTAGTAGTGATGGTCTAGGTGTATCTGTGGGGAGACTATTACCTCATCACCAAAGTGTAGAATAGCAAAATATCAATAACAAAGTAGTAGTGGAAGTAGTAAATCATACAGGCAATAGATACACATTAGGAATTAAAAACAATTTCAGAAGTAATCTTATATATAATTATAATGATACATGTCTCTAAAAAGTATACAAAATAGGTATACAATAGTACAATACATTACATATTTCAAAATTATAAAAATTCCAAAATAATCCTAGCCATTATCATGAGCCTCTACTTAGTCCCATGCTTCCCTACTCTAAAGAAGCAATCAAGAACCTATAGTAGGGCGCTTTCCCTTATCCATACCTAAAATCATATAATATTTTCGGGTACCCAAGGTGATCCAAATAGGGTGTGAGATATAATACTAGTAATAAAACACCCAAGGTCTAGTTCCATATAGTCAGGGAATATATATATATATATATATATAAACAGTGTAGTAAGTAATGTAATAAGAAATTAATTACTGAAAGTAAATTTCCTATAAATTCTAGGTTTGAATTTATAATAAAGTTCCTTTAATGATTATAACTCATCTAAGTAATCCTAAAGACCTATCAAAATTCCAAGAGTCTATCGTGATATCATGAACAAAGGATTCCTAAACAGACCATCCATAAAGTGCCAGATTAAGATCAAATCCAGGCTTCTTCTTTGGCTTGGTAGATGCATCATAAAACTCATTTCATCCATTATTAATTTGTAAACCTAGTCTCATCAATGGATTTCTGAATTTGAAATCTAGGTATAGCTCTAGGTATAACATAAAAAAACAACATATAATCCCATCCATGGAGATCCACACAAGAACCCAAGTATCACTCTAGGTGTGGTATAATGTCCCTGCCATTCAAGTCCATCATTGGTGGACCATTAAGGGAGAACAAGTATCACCCATGGAATATATGATCAAATTATCTTTGATTCCACACTTGGAAATACCTCTGGAATCCATGTATCACTCGATATATAATATTAAACCCCTATGAGTCTATCCTAGGAATTCCATATAAGGAATCCAAGTGTCACTCAAACATAAGTATGGTAATATTAAAATGAGTTTGTCCATAGAATTCATCATTGAATCCATATGTCACCAAAGAAAAATAATCATTTAATTAATTTAATAATATTTAAACAATTTCATTTAAATAATTCCTTTTAAACATGTCAATTTCATCACCAAGAACATTTCAATTCAATCTCACCTCAAAAGGTAACTCATTTCATGGGATAAGCTTAAAAGTATTGCCACTCAATTACTCATGTTGTCATTTCTTATAGTAAGAATCTCATTCCTAAACAATCTATTACATAGAAAAGTTCAATTTCATGGTCATCCATCCCTTCCTATTAATCAATTAAATTAAAATTGATATTACAACTCAACTTACATTTCAATTTCAATTTAACATCCTTAAGAAAGGGGTAATAGGGAGCACCATAAGGAATCCAATCTCATATACCATCATAATGGTCCATTTAATTAAACAAAACACCTGAAGAGGTTATTCCAATTTCAAGTTCCACACCCTATAATCATTCATTAACAAATATCTTTAACATTATAGGCCATTCATATCAATTTAATTTAAGGATTTAAATTTATTTCAAGTCAACGCTCTGAAAATTGGGCATGTGGAACAATAGCATATATTAACACTTATAATTTTAATGAAAATAATGATACCACCTACTGTAGGTCCATAGAGAATAGATCATCAAGTATTGGCTCCTAATTTGACTCAGATTTGGATAAAATTGAATAACGGAAGAAGAACCTATAAATAGAGAAAATTTTGTTTCACCTAAATAGGTTGGCCGATACATAATTAAATGAGGAATGATTAAAAATGAATTGAGAACTCACTGATTTGGATCCAATAAGACTAATGGGTTTCAATTCTAGTATCAGACAGAGTCAATCTCTCAATTCCAATAATAGTCATCAAGAGGATCTCTCAAACGGGAGGGGAAGCTTTTAATAGAAATAATGAAGCATAAGGTTTAGAAATAGAATTAATTAGTTTAATTTTTTTAAATTAACCCAAATTATAGGGTATTATGGTTTGGACACATAGTTGGATAAATTGGGTTCCAACCATGCATGCTTTACTATAGAAAGGGGTTCCCCACACGGTTTGTATGCATGGTTTTACTAACCATGTGAAAACTATCCAAAAAATCACTGTCAAAATTGTTAACATTCCTGCATGGTTGTGCACCTCAAAATGTATAGTTTATCAAAATGAGTGTCTTTTAGACTTACTCAGTCCATCCTCACATGGTTTTATCTAATTGTGTGTATTTACTCGCACGGTTTCCTCTAACCATGTGTCAGGCCTATTTCACCCAAAACCTAGTTTTGGGTCTTCGAACTAGACCTGAAAACCCTTGTAACCTTTATGACCTCTATGGGTATTCATATTTGGACATATTTTAATATTTAAACTAAAAATTTATCGAAATAAAAGGATCCATACCTCAAGGAATAACCAAGTTCGTATAATCTTCCCCTTAAAGTAATTCATCCCATAATTTCCTTCTCAAGGGTGGTCAAGAATGTATGAGGATAATTCTGGACATTGTGATCATGCATCAACCTCCCACTTACAGGTCTCATCCTATAAATGGTCATGCATACATAGAACCTATACCAAAGGAACTAACCAGCATCGAAGAACCTTCATTCCATGATCACAAATAGGATTCTCCTCAAATGATGCATCTACCTATAACTCAACCTCCTTAGGATAAAAGTCATGAGACCAGTCTAAATAGTAGGGTCACAGTTGAGGTACATGGAAGACATCATGCATGGATTGGTAACTCTGAGGTAACTACAACTGATAGGATATTGGCTTGACTTCCTCGAGAATCTAAAATGTCCTGACATATTGTGGTGAAATTTTTCCCTTTCTCCTCATTCTCCTTTGTCCCAGCCTTAGTGAAACACGTAAAAAGTCCTGATCCCCAACCTCAAATTCTAGAGGTCATCTACAGTTACTAGCATAATATTTCTGAAAATAATTGAAATTGTCCATCTATTTCTTAATCAACTATACCTTCTCTTTGGTATCTTGAACAAGATGAGGTCCAAGCATAGTTGCTTCTCCTTCCTTTAACCAACATAGGGGTTATCAGCATGGACTACCATAAAATTCCTCATAAGAAACCATGGGATTAGTATCCTAAAATCTATTTTTATAGGTGAATTCAACTAGGGATATATGTCTCTCCCAAGATCCCCCTAAATCCAGGATGCATGCTCATAGCATGTCCTCAAGAATTGGAATCGTGCACTCTAATTGTCCATCTATCTGGGGGTTGTATGTTGTGCTCAAAAACACATGTGTACTTGACGCTCTATATATCCATTTCAAAAATACTGAAGTAAAATGTTTTTCCCTCTATGAAATGATTATATTTGGGACCCCTTGAAGTCATATTATCTCATATATGTAAAACTTCCCAAGATCATCAACACTTTAGGTCTCCTTAATCAGAAGGAAATGTGGAAACTTCATGATCCCATAAATAATAACCCATATGGAATCATTATGGAGACTTTGGTAAACTATTCATTAAATCCATCATGGTTTCAACCCATTTCCACTCAAGGATGGGTAGCTGTTGTAAAATTATAGTTGGTCGCTGGTGTTCTTCTTTCACCTACTGATAGGTGAAACGCCTCATGAAAAAACCAAATACATCTATTTTCACACCACGACACTAGTATTGGCGATGTAAATCTTGATACAACTGGGTGAAACTGGGGTGTAATGGCCAATTTGAAGCATGAAAATATCACATCAGCTCTTTAAGCATGTTTGAAGAAGCCCATATGTTACCATGTACATGCATAATCTCATCCTCTCCTACAGTCCAACTAGGAGGAGGGTCCTCACATGCCATACTCTCTCATAGAACTAGGCTCTCAGAATCTGATTGCTTTCTCATCCTCACTCTATCCAGTAGGGTAGAGGTCACAGCTAAGGATGAAATATAAGTTTCTACTTGATAAACATGCACTTCCAAATGAATATCCAAGAAAAAGTACATGAGCTTCCACTCACTATTGGCCTACTAAAATTTTTGTATATGAGTCCTCATGCTCAGTTCATCGGCCACTGAATTTCATTTACCAGGCATGTAGGCAAGCTTGAAATCAAAATATTGTAGGTATTCAACCCACCTTCATTATCATAGATTTAGATCATTCTACTTAAATATTTACTTGAGGATTTTTTACTATGCGTACACCATAAAACTCTCTCCAAGTAATTAATGTCTCTAACAGTGCAGTGCATGAATGATTATAAATAACTCGAGATTGTACATTGGGTAATTCCTATCATGTGGCCTCAATTTATATGACTCGTACATTATGACTCTATCCCCCTACATAATAACTAATCCAAGATCAATAACTTATTAATCATAGTAAATGGTTTAACACCTACCTGGAAGAAGAAATATCAGTATTGGCACTGAGGTCAGTCTTCCTTTCAACTCCTGAAAGGCCTTCTGGTAAGAATCTGGTTGTACAAACTTCACACACCTTCTTAGTAAAACCATTAAGTTGTGTTTCTAGGTGTGAGAAGTCCTGTATGAAATTTTTGTAGTATCTAGATATCCCAAAGAAACTTTTTACATCAAATACATTCTTGGTATTATCCTAGGAAACCATAGCTCTCACCTTCTCTAAGTCAATTGATACTCATGTCTCTGAGATTATGTGACCCAAGAAGTGAATATAATCCATATTGAAGTGGAACATTGTGAGATTATCATATAATTTATTCTCTCTCAATGTATTCAATACGATCTCAGGATTTTTTTCATGGTCATATCTATTTTAAGAATACACCAAGATATCAACAATGAATACCATGATAGATGAATCCAGATAAGGATGGAAAACTTGGTTCAACAGATCCATGAAGACAGTTGGATCATTCATGAGACCGATTTTCATAACCAAATACTCATATAGACCATACTTTCTATGAAAAGCTATGTGAGGCATGTTTTGTGGTATAACATGCACCTGATGATAACCAGATCTCAAATAAAATTTTGAGAAAACCGGATCTCTTCAGAGCTGGTCTAAGAGATCATTTATCCAAAGTAGTGGATACTGGTTCTTAACTATTTTTTATCTCAATTACCAGTAATCCACGCATACACTAATGGTATTATCCACCTTTTTCAAAAAAATTATTTTCAAACCCCATGGAGAAGTACTGGGTTAGATAAACCCATTTGACTCTAAATCATCTAGGTGCCTCTTGAGCTCTTGCATCTCAGTAGTAGCCATCTTGTAAGGAGGAATAGATACCAATTCAGCTCTTTCCACTAGAATAGTAGAGAAATCTACCTCTATTATTAGTGGTAATCCTAATAAGTATTTTAGGAAAATTTCTCTAAAATGATCAAATACTGGAGGGAAATCTACCAGATGTGTTCCCTGATCATATAGATATAAACATGCAATCTGGGCTATCATCCCACCCAACCCAATATGCTTGGGACCAGATCAGATTTCTTGGACATCCCTTTAACCTTTATGAATAAAATATCCTCCCTATGTTGATGTGAAATTCACCCTTTGGTGATATAAATCAATGAAATAATGAAAGAAGACCAACCATTTCATCTTGATAATGATGTCAAAACCCATCATATCAAGGAAAAATAGGTCCCATATGAAGTGAAACCCACTAATTTCAAGGGGGAACTCCCAGAACTAACATAAATTTTCTATTATAATCCCCAATAGAATATTAAGTGTCATGAATCTGTCAAAAGTATAAACATTGAGCCTAAGGCCCTCCACTATGGGCATAGATATAAATATATGAGAAGCTATTATATCAAAATTGAAGAAGATAAAATAGAGGATAATAGAATAGTACCTCTGATAGAGGAGGGTTTGGGATCTTAATACTCAATGGTTTGGTGAACTGCATATATCTTCCATGAACCATAGCCCTATGATACTGTCTTGCTACGCTAAGCAGATCCAATCTATTGTCACTGTAAAATCGGGGTTTAACTACCACGTCCAAGACCCCCACCTCATCCTGATCAGACAGTTGTACTCCAACTCCCAACCTAATGAGAAGTTGATGACCCCACTCCTAAACATTGAGTTAGTTTAGACTCTCTCTCATGGATGCCAAAGGGAATGCTCTGCAAAATCACTGTAGATGGCTCATTTTTCAGCATGATCCGCACTCGATTGGATACCTTGTACATTGTGGCCTCATATGTCTTGGCCTAATTCACTAGTATCACATCACCTGGCTACCTTATTATGTTCTCTAACAAATAATACCACTATATGGAAGCTCTGAATGATGATTCTTACTACCGGTTGATGCAGTACTAGATCTAGATGTTGAACTTCCCTAGCTCTTACTTCCATACTCTATTAGGTTGTGCTCTATGATAATAACCTAATTTATTATTCCGAAAATGGTTGTCATATAGAAAAAAATGACTTATGATTTGATTTCATACCTGATACCATCCTCAAATCGATTAGCTTTAGATATCTTGTCACCCATCAGAATAGGTGTGAAGCACTGGAGCTTAGTAAAATAGGCCAACTATTCCATAACTGATAATGTACCCTACTCTAGGTGCATAAAATCATGATCTCTATCATCCCTCAATGTATCAGGATATAAGTATTCATATAATTTTATATGAAAATCCCTCCAATAGATCTCTCTATGATGATCTGTCTGAGTAATGACATCCCACGATCTCTTGGCAGAATCACATAGCATATAAGTAGCGAGATTTACCCTCCTCTATGGAGGTGTCTCTATAGGCTCAAATATAGATAGAATGGCCTCTATCTATGAATCTGCAACCTATAGTCCACCAGTACCTAAAAATGTGGGAAGATAATACTTCTGGAATGCATGCATCAACTCTTCCATAATCGGGGAAGGTCGCAGTTCTCCCTGAAAAGTCTGTATGAATCAAAATAATCTATCATGGATATGTGTCTTAGCACGTATGTCTGGTACTACTATTGATGACTTAGCTGGCCCTACTTGAGGATCCACTAGTATTACATTTTCCTCCACCTCTAAAGCATGTTCATTTCCACTCTCATGGCATATGACTAGAGGACATCATGGAGGCATGCATCTAAAAATGCCAGGCACACACCTCAGATCAATATTATTATCAAATTTCACATCTCAAAATCATAGATACAAAAATATGATAGGTACAAGCCTTCCAATATAAAACCCCCCTATTTCTTCTCCTAGATTTAGGTTTGAGTGATGTACAACTCATATATAAGAAATTTATACTACCTACTTCCCAATACTAATTTCGGGTCTGGGTCAAGTTCTCTACTATAAAAAATTTAGTTTCCAATTAATTTTAACAAGAATTCTTGCTCATTTCACATTTATATCATATTTCATTAACATTGTTGTATCAATGTTTTTCTAAATTTTGATCAATGAGGGACCATACTCCTTAGGAACCAAAGTATGGAATCCACCTAATTCAAAACATAACCCACTCCAGAAAGATTATCACAATAGTAGGTATAATTATCATGGAACCTATCACAACAGCATGCAATAAGTAATACATACCAAATAGAATAGAAAAACACATGTCATGTGATTTCTATAAATTTCCCAACATGATGCACGAGATGGAATACCCTCATCTCAGTGGGTTGGAACAAAATAGGAACCATAATCATATCAACAATAAAATCACAATTCAATTGAATCACCCAATGATGGAATCAAATCAACTTTAATAGTAAAAAACCAGAAAATAATAATTTTATTCAAGCCAATTTGGATTTCCCCTATATTTGGGTTAGTTATTCCCAATAAAATCTCATTACCAAACTCATATTCCTTCTTATCCCTTTCTATTATAACCAAATAGTAAAGAAACCCATAAAATAATCCCTTTGATACCACTTTGTAATTCCTTGGACCTGGATGCTACTCAACAGTACCCCAATTTCAATTGGTCACCTAGCCTCAGGAACATATCCCCAAATACCATATTCTACCTACCAGAAATGATAGACTAGGTGTTTCCATGGGGATATTATTCCCTCATCACCTGAGTGTAGCATAGTGGAATGTTAATGGCATACAAGTAACAGAAATAGTAAATCATACATACAATAGATACATAGTAGGAATAGATAACAATGTCCGAAATAATCTCATATATAATGATAATGATACATGTCACTACAAAGAATAAAAAATAGGTACATAATAGTACAATACATTAAATATATCAAAAGTTATAAAAAGGAAAAAGGAATCATAGCTAGCATCACGAGCCACAACTTAGTCCCATGATCCCCTGCTCCCATACAGTAATCCAGAACCTTTAGTATGGAACTTTCCCTAATCCATACATGTAATCATATAATCTATTTGGGTACCCAAGGAGGCCTGAATAGGGTTTCAAACATAATCCTCGTAGGTAACCACCCAAGGTCTAGTGCCATCCATTCATTGAATATATATATATAACAATGGTGCAGTCAGTTTTGTAAAAAGTAGTAAAGTATTGAAAGTAAACATCATATAAAGTATATTTTCTCATTTATAATAAATTTACTTTAGTGATTTAGACTCATTTATATAATCCTCAAGACCTAACATAATTCCCATCATCCCCCATGATATATTGAACACATTATGCCTAATCAAACCATCCATAAATTGGTAGATTAAGACTAAATCTGAGCTTATTCTTTGTCTTGGAAGACGCGTCATAAAACTTGTTTCATTCATTATTAATTTATGAACCTAATATCATCCATGGAATTCCTAATTTAAAATCTATATATCACTCTAGTTATAATATAAACCAATACCCTGCAACCCTGTCTATGGTGATCCTCACAAGAACACAGGTATCGCTCTAGGTGTGGTATAACATTCCTTCTATTTGAGACCATCCATAGAATTCCAATAAGGGATCCCAAGTATCACCCATGGAATATATGATCAAATTCCATTTGATTCCATCCTTGGAAATCCCTATGGAAAGTATCACTCAACATATAATGGCTAGCCCCTATGAGTATCCCTAGTACTCCATATAAGAAGTCCAAGTGTCACTTAGGTATAAGCATGGTAAAATCCAAATGAGTATGTCCATGGAATATATCAATGAATACATGAGTCCCCCAAGGAAAATAATAATTTAATTATTTAAATATAATTTAATCGATTTCATTTAAACAATTCCATTTAAACATGTCAATTTCATCACTAAGAGCATTTCATTTCAACCTCACCTTAAAAGGTAACTCAATTCATAGGATAAGAATAGAAGGATTACCTCTCAATTACTCATGTGTGAATTTTTATATAGCAAGAACCTTGTGCCTAAACAATATATTAAAAATAAAAGGCCAACTTCATGGTCATCCATCCCTTCCCATTAATAAATTAAATTATAATTGATATTACAACTCAAATTACATTTCAATTTACGTTTGACATCCCAAAGAAATGGGTAAAAGATAACACCTTAAGGCATCCAATATCATATACCATCATAATGTTGTATTTAATTAAGAAACACACATAAAGGGGTGGTTCTAATTTAAAGTTCTAAAACCTATAATCATTCATTAATAATCCTCTTTAATTACATAGGAAATGCCCATTAATTTAATTCAATGATTTAAATTCATTTCAAGGAGATGCTCCAAGAATTGGAAGAGTTGAAAAAAGGCATATATAAACACTTCAAATTAAAAAAAACATGAGAACACCCACCATAGGTTTTTATATGATATCTTGTCCAATATTAGATTCTAATTCTACTCATATCAGGTGAAAATCAAAGAACAGCCTAAGAACCTATAAATAGGTAAAATTATCTTGCACCTAAATAGCATATCAAATACCAAATAAAATGAGAAACAACTAAAATGGAATTGAGAACTCACTAATGTGGATCCAACAAGACTAACAGTTCTTAATTCTGGTATCATATGGATATGATCTATAGATTCCAAGAATAGTTATCAATAGGAGCTCTCAAAAGAGAGGGGTTGTTGTCCACTGTAAGAATAAAGAAATAGGTTTAGAAATAGAATTGATTAAGGTAATTTTTGTAAATTCACCCAAATTATAGGGTTTCATGGTTTGGCCGCATGGTTTTCAAAACCATACGTGAGCAATTCATGATTTGTTTTAAGAAGGGGCACCATGCACAGTTTGTGCACATGGTTTGACTAACTACGCACAAACTGTGAAAACATATAATATCAAAATTGACGACATTACCTCATGACTGTGAACCTAAAAATCCATGTTTTATCCGATCGTGTGTCTTATATCCTTCCTTTTTCCATTCAAACATTTTTTCATCTAACCATGCGACCTACCTTGTATAGTTTCCTCTCACCGTGCACCAGGCCTATTTCCCCCTAAATCTAGGTTCTAGGCTCTGAACCACCCCTGTACACACATGTTACCTTTATGACCTCTAATTATATTCATATTAGGAAATATTTAAATATTTAAACTAAAAATTGATAGAAATAAATGGATCCATACCTAGAGGAAGAATCGGTTTCTTATAGTTTTTCCATTTAGTATATTGGTATAAACTCACTAGGTCTATGCCTAAAGTACAATGACCTAAAAATTACTATGAGTTTTGAGGCATAAATGAACATGGGAAAAAGCATACATAGTAAATAAAAAATATGAATTGAATAATATAACATCTATATTCATCCACTTATACTAATCAGGTTTAATCATACAAAGGTAACATAAAAGTATATAGTGTTAGATAAAAACTCATATAAAAATGTATGGTAAGAAAAATGTGTCCTAATGTATCAAAAAAGTGGAATCCTAAGTAAAATATCCAATGATAAACACTAGACTCATCCCTTATATACATATCCCATGAACCCTCTAAAAAGTAAGAAAGGTACCATTTGTACTTCAGACTCCGTGTGTAGAAAACTATTATGGTCGGGTTCCATTCCTTTTTCTGGGTCATGTACAAAATAGATCTACATATGTCATGTGGGGGATCTATAGGGTGTGAGTATTATATACATTTTAGTAATTAAACGCCCACCCCTCACCACCTATCATAATCTCAAGTGTATTTAGTAATATAACAGAGTTATAGGAATATACAAATAGTAATCAAAGTGCTTGAATGTAACTATTTAATTTAAATTATAATGATGGTAATTAACTTTCTATACTAATAGGGTCCATACCTATCACACCTTATTCAGGATTTTAATGGTATCTAAGATGGTTCATAATAAGGGTAAGGGTGGTACACACATCCCATTCAGGGGAAAGGAGATAGTGTATAAAAAATTCCAGACCGTAAAGTTTCCCATCCGATTTGGGGATAAGGGATAGGGTATATAGTATTCAGGTCATTCTGATCCCATCCCATATCTCCAACATGTCTATCAATATAAATAGGTGTACCTAGAACCTTCATAAAAGAATATAAGATACCCATTACAAAATATAAATTGCATATCAAAATAAAAAAGATAAAATAAATACAAATAAATGAGTAATGTAAGTCACAAAATGATTATCATTCTTACTATTAAATTTTAATGGTGATAGAATGAATAAAATACACTAACATGATTGAAATGTGAATAATTTAACACATTTTAAGTATTAAACAGACTAAATAATTAAATTAATACTAATAAAATAGGAAAACATGAAATTGTATGTCTCTTTATCTAAGAACAACCCAAAACACTCTCAACAAGTGAGGTTTTTCAGAAAACCATTTTTGGAAAGTATTTTTTAGATGAAATTACTTAATTTAATTTATATTAACTCGACCTTAAGAAAATTATATCCCTAATCCTAAAGGTTATGAGCGAGGTAAGGTTTTCACTTAAAAATTCAAATTCATAGAGACTCTTTGGTGTCTAGGTATGAATATTAAAACGAGACCTGAAACATGAGATCAACCTAGAATGAAGAGATAATTATGTATCAAAATATTCTTCACATAAGAGTGAGAATTAGGGAAGTAAATAAAATAAATACCTTGATAACACCTAGGATGACCATTCACCATAGATAGACTTAGATAAATTTGAAGATTAAGGATGACACAACAATACCTAAGGAAGGAATATAAGAGATCTCAGTGACTACTACAAAGAGAAGACAAGAAGAAGGAGATTTATGGGGATTCATGGCCTTAACCTTCCAAAGATGGTATTTTTTAACCAACCAGAACCAATAAAAAACAAAGATCAAATTAGGATCAAAGTGAATATAGGATATGGTGAGAGGAGCTCCCACAATGCATTTACCCCTACCAATTAGAGAAAAAATACCAAAGGATAAAAATTTTGGGGATAAATCAAGGGTATAAATTTTCAAAATGACTTTTATTAAAATATTTTTTCCTAGGACTCTACCAGTGGTCCAAACGGAGAAAAATGCATCCTTTAGACCCCCAAAAAGTACCTTGAACTAAGACAATGGGTACTCGGTGCTTTCTATACCTCTCCACTATCCCCTTTTTCTCCAACTCTTTCTAAAAACTTATAATACCCCCTTAAAATCTAAATAAGGAAAAAAATGAGATAAAATGTCTATAAATTAAATATAATTACATGAACATAATGGTTATGGCCTTTATAACCTACCCACCATTAGGTTTTTCATCCCTAAGAAGCTTAAGTTAGCTTCCTAAGGGAAAACATATAGTCATTGACTTCTCATTTTAGTTTCTCATTCCCAAGTTTCATCTTGGAGTTTTCTATTTTTTCACATTACCAAAACTATAGGAATGAACTTTCCTCAAATCAATTTTTGAATTAATTCAATGATTCATACAATATTATCCATGTATGAAGCATTAACCTCAAGATCAACATAATTATTTTGAATCTCATGTAAAGGGTCAAAAACATACTTACTAAATTGAGAAATGAATAAATTTGTGTACATAGAGATGATCTTTCGGTGGTAAGGCTAGATGATAAGATATTTCCACCACTTTGTTGCGGATTTTGAAAGGGTTGGAATACCTTAGGGTTAGTTTCCCCTTTTTAACCATTTTCTAATGATCCAACTTAAATCAAACTAGAAGGAATAAATAATCACCAACTTTTAATTCCAAGGGAATATTTTGGTGATATTTATAGGATTTTTGTTATCTTTGGGCATTCAATAGTCATTTATTAATCATATTTACCTACTCAAACATCTTCTATACAATATTAGTTCTGATTATTATGGATTTTACTATATTTTTCTAGAAAATATGAAAATGAAATTCCCTTCCATAAAGATATTGGAATCGTTAAATTTAAATAAAAGGAAAATTTATATTATTATAGGATATTTATACTAAGTATGTGTGATCCTCTCATGATCCTATAAATTATAGAACACATTATTGTAGCATATCCTCCAATAAATAAATGACCCACATAGACATTCCACCAGTCTTCATGTGAAAAAGGTTCTTAATTTTACCTACAAAACAAATGATAATTGAATCCATTTCTTGAACTATGATATGAACCTTGGTTCCCTATCAAATACAATTCTAGTGGGTAAAACATGAAGCATTAAAATTTTTATAACATATTTTTTCTTGAGTTCATTAGCCAAATAATCCTCTTTGGTAAGAAAAGAATTGGTTCGTCTTGTTTAAATGATCCACAATCCCCCACACTACATCCTTGTCTTTAGAGTATCAGGGAATTTTTTTCAAGAAATCCAACATGATATCATCCCATTTCAATAATAGAAAAGTTAGTGAATAAATATTACATGTAGGATTATCATTCTCTATTTTCACCAACTAACAAGTTTGGAATCTTGAAGCAAATAAATTAAAATCTTTCTTCATGCTAGTCCACCAAAACTGGCGATGGATGTCATGATATATTTTCATGATAAAATGGTGAACTTACTATCAGGAATAATAGTAATCCTTAATTACTTACTCATTAATACTCATGGGAATTATGACTCTTATTTTAACATATAAGAAATAATGAGTATCCTATAATCAACCACCAAGTATCTCCCCACCATCGAGTCTTTCTCAAATAATTTCACACCTAGAATCATAGATTTGAGAGTCCTTTATGTGATCCATGATAGAAAATGTAAAATAAATGTGGTTTAAATGCACCACACTCTGATCCTCAATCACATCCAAGTGTAGATCATCCATAAGATGCATTATTCTCTACTCTTCCCTTTCCTACACCATCTTTTCAGGGTTAATTTTTTTAATAAGGGTATCACTAACAAAATGACCTTTTTTAAGAGATTACTAAATATAAAAGTTGAAATACTTGAGGTATTACACCCAAATACATTTCCTTGTGTTAATATTTTTATGAGATAATATTTAATTAACGATTTTATGATTTTTGGATACCATGAAGCATTCACCAAAAATATATTTCTTTCAGTAGTTTATGTGTAAACTGTATTGGTTAATTCAAGATCATGTGTAGGATATTTGTTTTTATGAGGGTGAAATTGTATTGAACTATATGATACTACATGATGATCATACATCAGAAAAAGGTATATACGTACTAAAAAGAATCACAATATACCTAAAAACTTAACTTAGTTGAGGTAATATAAGAATAAGAGTTGAGGTAAACTTTCTCTTTAGTTATTGAATGGATTCTTCACACTGTTCAGACCATATAAACTTAGTTCCATTATTCATCAATGTGGTGATATAAGTAGTTTCCTTCGAAAATTCCTGGATTAATTGAGGATTATATACTAAAATTAAAATAAAAAACCTAATATAAAATACATTTAGTATAAATTTACAATACAAAGTTGATTATATTGTATTTGTGTCAAATAAAATTCACAATTAATAAATTACATTGCCGTGGAACTTGAATACCCAAATATAGAAGGATCATGTAGAAAGCTTATTATATTGATGATGTTATCAAAAGTTCTCCACAAAAATACATGGATTTCAAGCATTATCATCTAGATATTTTAAATAAAATGGGATATCATCCATGAAAACCACTATGAACATGTCATGAAATTGGTGAAATAACTTGTTCATTAAAGCTATGAACATAGTAGGATCATTAGTTAGTCGCAAAGGAATGACCACATACTCAAAATGATTATACCAACCACAAGAAGTATTTTTGGGTATATCCTCTATTTTGAATCACATCTAGTTATATATTGAGTTAATATTAGATTATAGAACCATATTGACCCCTTTATATGATAAAAGGGATCATCAATTCTAGGAAAGGGGTAATGGTACTTAATTGTGACCTGTTACATCTTCTGATAGTCTACATAAAGGCATAAACTCACATCATTTTTCTTGGAAAAAAGGACTAGTGAACCCCAAGGATACATGGTCCTCCTAATGAACCACTTTTATTCAATATCCTTGAATTATATATTTAGATCTCTTAATTATAGTAGATCCGTTAAATAATAAGTAATATAAATAGGTTTAGTTCTAGGTATATTGTTGATGGTATAGTTTATTTCTTGCTTAGGAAAAAACACATGAATTTTTTTAAAAATACATTTATATGGAAATCAACCATATAAGGTAAAACCTGACACAATTTATATTATATGTTCCTAATAGTGTAATTGGCTATTTTGGAATTCATTTTTTTTACCTTCCCTTAATTAATAAATCTTTGTCCAACTTGAAGCTCTCACTCTACTTAGAGGGTACAATGAGTACTGATTGAAGATGATAATGATACATGTCAGGTTTTAGAATCAATACAAGCTTAGAATTGGGATAAAAAATCCATACCCAGATAATATCAAATAATTCTATAGTCATAACCATAACATCCCAAAAATACCAATAAGAGGCAATCACTGTGGCACATGAAGGATACTTTTTGGTTTTCTCTATTATTTTCCCTAGTGGTGTATCAAGACTCATGTAAGAGGGTAATGTTTCCACTATAAGTTTGAAATGTGATGATAGATGAGAATAAATAAATTAACCTAAAGAACCTGTATCAAATAAAGTGAAATATAATGTAAAGGACATAAGAATAGTGCCTCTAAAAGTATATTTCCCCACTTTGGTATCAACGATAGATTTCTTCATAGAATATATGCTTTCTAAACCATCACTAACCCTGGGATGAGTAGTCCTATAAATATGACTACATTATACCAACATGGACCTACCTATCATGTTATCCTCCATAACCTAACTTTTCATATGGTGGTCAGATGCCTCCAGTGCACTGGGCCATAGACTGCAACTTATATTCCTAGGTAGATTGAGGTCATTATATAACACACTTACATAATCAACGATGGTATAAACTTTATAGATGACCATAATAACACTATTAAGGTAATTTATTTCTTAGTAATCCATTGAAATCCAATAACCATGCATTATCATCTAACCATAGAATGAATTCCACCTGATGCTATAATATGTGGAACATAGCATCAAAAACATCTTCAATTAGATAATCCCCCATGGATTCAGTGTTAGAAATTAGAAATATTAGTCCCCTTTCCACTTCACCAAGTCGCCCTTATTTGGTTTTAACTCCCTCTTATTTCACATTCAATAACTTCCTTCTAGACAATGTATATATAGAAATTCATGAAATGTGAAAAGGACATGAAAACACATGGATAAAATGAATTGTATGGTGTATATATTTAAAACATACATTAAAGAATAGTTCATATTTTATTCATTAGAAAATTCATTCATTAAAGTTACAAGGATAATCCAATACCTTATCTAAAATCAAATATGATAACCAAAATGTCATTCCCAAAACATGTACTTTCAACCTTTTCTCTCACCATGAAATCCCATAGATGTGGGGATGTAATCCATTTGTCTTGTAAATCATTTGTTTCTAATCCTTGAAGTATTATACTTTATAAAATCCAACCATCATCTTTCGTTACTAAGACTCTGACCCATGGAGTTTTGATTCAGTAATCCATCCACTGATTCATGATGTTTTTCTAGCATACTTTACATGTGATCTAATCCCACTTCATATAAAGGGTCTCAGTAGGTCATACTGTTTTAAATGTCATCTAAAACATGTAGTAAACCCACCATTTATGATTAAAATATCTATTTCCATATAGAAATCAATGCTTCAACAACTGATATTCATTAAATAGTGTATGTCACCATTATGATCCATGTAGATGATTCTAAAAAAAGTTTCCTTTGTCCCTGGACTGTAAGGAAACTATTTCATGTGTCATTATTAGTGACTCATAATAATTCATAACTTCCACACATTCTATCACCACCTATGGAAATCTATGCTACATCACAAATATTCCCCTTCAATTTGCATCACTCGTTTTTCTAGAATGTGACCGACTACCAAGTGCATGCATTGAGATGATTCATTATTTACACTCCTCCATCCACACTCCACTATGCTAAAAGTACCATTAATTTATTATCTACTCAGCCACATCAATTGAACATTATAAATTCAATTGGCTCTAATATGTCCATTACACTAGTGTTATTCAACTGCAACTGGTGAAGGCTTCTGATGGCTAGAATCCTAATGTCCCATAGCTAAGGTGTACTATCTCCATTTAGATTTCCCATTTGTAACTTATAGAGATATAACTTTTCAATATTATAACACTTGACTATAAAATAATTATTAATTCAAAAAAAAAATATCCCACTTGAGAAATTCTTTCATAAGTTAAGTCCAATAATATCCAACTCTAAGACTATTCTCATTATTTCACTAAATTCTAATCGATAGACCTTCATTCACCCTTGTATCACCGGCATAGTTATCCTCCATGTTGCTTATGGTCATCTAGGCCACCACTAAGAGAATTGCAATATCATATAAATGCCTATATGGAATTACAATAAAGAAAACATTTTTGAGTTACATCTGAATCACATTGAAGAGAAATCAATTAATTATGTTCTATATAATTTCCATTCCCCTACTTATTCTAAAACATATAATTTTGAATACTCTACCACTGGGATTGAAAAACTTATGATTGCTACCAGATAAAATGAACCCCATTGATACCATCATAACTGACCAACATTCATAATTTTATCATCTGGAAATTCTAATACCATCAGACTGGTGAACTCCCACTAAAATCTTCTTTTAGTGAAACAAATATATGTATGGAATTTTGTTCCCACTACATACACCATTTATCTTGATATTTTCAGGGGGCCCCTTAATTTAAATAAGGTCCTTACAATACACAAAAAATCTTTTAATAATCATTGCAAATGTTTAAATCCTCCAAAATTCATCATGTCCACCCTTTGAAAGAGAACAGACTCCCAATACTTTGGTTTTCAGTATTCTATATTTTTCATGGCCATTGTCAAATTCTATAAATAATTTTCATATGAGAGAAAAATAATTGTCCTTTAACTAGAATTTATAGTATCTCTAGAAGATACTACCCCAAAATTAGTAGAACATCTATGTTTCATGCTTCAACTAGACCTAAAAAACATTATGTACCACCACTTCTGAAACCTTCTACTTTAAAACACCATTATGAAGAATTTAAACAAAATACATCTTCTTTGGATCCTTTATATTCTTATAGTCAAGTGAAAATATAATACCACACACATTATGGTGTTTTAGGTATGTCTCCTCAAACTATAGGTAAACACAACTGGAATACCTTCTAGACACCCTTTTCTCCATGAAATCTCATCTTATGAACCATCATTTAGTCTACATCACCCTTCATGGTTATTTACGATGAAGGGTTTGATGACTTCTTATTCTTTTCTCTAAGAAAAAACACCCACACTTTCCATGCTACTTCTTCAATGATGGTAGTTTGAGTACAATGGATTCTATATGATTACTGGAACTTGGAAAGTTTCGATCCTCCCTTCTCACTTTGGGGGTCTCTTGAAAACTATGACACAACCCCATATTCTAGTAATATTCTTCTTCTATATTACAATATCCTTCTAAACATATTATTTTGGAGTTTTAAATATTTTATGAACTCATCTATAACCATGAATCCCCAAATGTGAATCCAACACTATTCCAAAAATATTATTCTATTTCTCTTTTAGATCATCAGATTCATCTTTTTATTATCCTAAACCATGTATTACACCTTCTAATCATTTTATATATGGAACCATTTCATAATTTAGCCTCTCAAAACATACACAGTCACCCTATCAGATATTGATTGCTGATAATTGTAGGTTCAAATATCTTGACTCAAGTGGGATTGGAGAACACTTGGTAGCAATGACTACTACACCTTTTAGCGATATGTATTCCTTGAACCTCTGGATGATATATATTCCTAGACTAGAACTTATGATCATACAATTCCTATTATAACCACCCATTCAGGTCACTATCTAAAATTTTATTGACTCTAAACCTACCTATGACTTTTTTATCAATTCCACCTTCCAAGAACATGTATCAGTTCACCTAACTACAAATTTCCAAATAAATCCATATGTGTGTTTCATCATGGCCTTTCAATTTGTTAAACACCTCACTACTGTATGACTCACCATCCAATGTAACTTAAAAATTATCCAAGAATAGAAACACTTTCAGCCTCAAATATTTTGATCTTCCATAATCAAATAACCAAAATGAATCTTACTAGTGTAATAATTCCCTCAAAACAAATGACTCTCACTAAATATAAATAAATTAAGGATTAATATTCCTTATATAAGTCAACAATATTCACACACTAATTTTTTAATACCACCTTAATGAATTGAACACACTACCAGACTCACAATAGACAAGGTAAATATTTTGGTAAACCCATAACCTCTTGTACCACCACCATCTACACTAGTGAACACCCTTCTAGAAACTTATAAACCACATCACCCAAAGAACCATGAAATATTCCAAAAAAACACTTCATATATCCTCACAAATTAAACATGTCTCAACACTCAATTAGATCAAGAGAACATTCAATATACCAAAAAATCCCTTATTACATCCACTATCATTCAAGTGAATCCTTCAAATTCCTTGATAAACTACTCACCAAATTCTCTTCAACCAATCTCTAATACAAATTTTTGGGAATCAATCAGCATATGATCACTACAGGTTATCCTTAAACAATATTAAGAACACCATTAGATGTTGCATCATGTGGAACATAGAACTAGATATTTCATCAATTGGATGATCCCTCATGGCCCCAAGATCCGAATCTAGGAATAATTATCACCATAGATACTAAGTCGAGTGACCCTTATCTACTTTTGAGTCCCTCTGGATTCACATTCAAGAACTTAATTTAAAAAACAGATAATAAAACAATAAAATGACTTGAAAATGATATGAAAACACAAGGAAATACGGGATTATGTAGTCCATACATTGTGTCTTACATCTATGGGAGAATAAAACATATTTCATTCATAATAACATACATTTTCCTTGGTTATAAGGATACTCTCATACCCTACATATACTTATAGATGATAACCAAAATGTATTTCCATGACAAGTACATGACACTAGTGCTCCTACCATGATGACCCACAAGTGAGGGGATGTGATCCCTTAAACTGATTAATATTCTTTTATTACACCTTTCAGTCTCTACCCATCTAGATTATAACCAAAAGACATCAATAATATGGCCTATGGAATATAGAGTGCTAACTCAGCACTCCATCCTCTCATTTATGATCTATGAAAGATGTACATAAAATGTGGTCCAACTTAACTTCATATAATGGGTCATAGTTATTCATCAGGTTCACAACAATATCCAAAACATATGGGTGACCCACCATTGAGGATTTCAAACTTTGTTTCCTTTTATTATTAATTTATAACCCCAAATATCTAGTGAATGGTACAAGTCACCATTGTGATCCAAACTGATGAATTTATAAAACATTTCTTTTTACACAATCCCATGAAGAAATTATTACATGTATAATTAATAGTAACTTCACATAAGCCATAACTTCTATACATTCCATCACCATGTCTGAAACTCTTTGCCACATTCAGAAGTTATCCCTTCCATCTACAACACTCTATCTTCCGGAACATTATCGACCACCAAGTTCGTGAATCAGATTGGTTCTCCATACAGACTCCCACACTTAGACTCAATTGGGTTACTGGTACCTCAGATATAATTTCCTCTCAACTACATTCATTTAACATCATCCATTCAACTATATCTGCTACATTTGATGAACATGTTCCATTTAACTTCATCTAATAAAGTATTCTATTGGCTTTAATCTTAGAATCCCATGGAAAAGATATAATATCTCCATATATGTTCTCGAAGTGTAACTTATGGAGTTTCCAACACTTGATCAAAAAATATTTATAATTCCAAAACAAAACAATATCCCACTTGAGAAATGTTTTTTCCAGTCAAGACTAACATGATTCACATAAAATGTGCAATATGTCTTTATGTGGTCAAAACACACACACTTGTGACACTACATGGAATATCTCCTAGAGTTATGAGCCATAGATACTCCAATATCATGACTCTCCTAATAATAACCACTACTTGTCATCTCCTCTCATCACCACTTATAAACATTATAATAAATATAGCCTATGGTCATATCTAGAAATGATCTTCCTCCTCTTATACTTCCCTAGGATCCAGTGTTAATAGGAATTTCTTTCTTTTTATATTTATAAGATAGTTGAGATATTGAAAATCATAACCTAGTTATAAAAACATTATTTCAAGAAAATTTAAAATAATATCTCCTTAGAATCATCATTTTCCATTCAGGTATGGAGTAAAGTATATTAAGTATATAAACATGGAAACATAGTTTATAACATACACCAAACCTGACTAAAGGTTTATGAAATCTTTATCTTTCAACTAGAATAAGGTTTCAAGATAAAATTTCTCAAATAAAAACTCTTGAAATTTATTCTATGTGAGGTCCTAATCCTTCTTGGATTCTATCCTAATATCCCACCATCGATGGGTATCCCCTTCAAGTATAAAGGTATCCAACAAACCAGGGTTTTTCTCTAGTGCCTCCTTACTTGAAAAGATATGGTGAAGCTAGTTGATCCATTATTTATCCTCTGGGGGAGATAAATCCCCAAGAAAAATTAATGGATGGTGGAATTTAAAATACCTCATGATCTTATAAAAAGTAGGTTCCCATCAAAGATCTCTTTGAACTATGACTTGAATCAGTTGTGAAAACCCCTTAAGGATATGAGGATCAACTACAGGCCTTTTGGGTGGCACTTTTTCTATTTCCCCTTCATTATTTGAAAGAGGTTTCTATTGAGGTGTATTATTATACAAAGAAGTAGAGAATTATAAAAATCACCCCCCATAACAACCCCATAGTTTAAGATTTCATCAATAACACTAAGACTAACCTCCCCCCCCCCCCATTTCTTATCTCCCTTTAGTTCTTTATTAATCAAAATAAAATTATATTTTAACATTTTTATTTGAATATTTAAACTAGTCTAACATGTTTTAGACCTAATTTAAAGGTATATAAAACATGATTTAAATGTAAAATAGAAAAAAAATAAACATATTTATCAACATGAGTGAATAAGATTTTACAATCAGGGGATCAACTGTTAGTTCATATTGACCTACTCAATAACAATAAATATAAAATAATCTACTATTTAATTATTATTGGTGTTTTGGTTAATATGAACCTATAATTTATCCCAATTATAATATAATCAAAATTGGGAAATCATGTGAGATTTCATAAAATCCCACCATTTTCTACCTTAGAATACATGATATAGTGCATAATACTTGAGGATTTATAGATGACTGAAGGGTGAAACAATAAAAAGTCACATACTACCTCTGTTAACTCAATATTACACCATAATTATGGTATATAGACATTTTTATATGTTACTTATTGAGTTCCAATAGTCTTATCTCCAAGTTATTCTCAAGTACCATAGGTGGGATCCCCTAATGTGGGATTTAATGCCATTTAGTATCAATCATGACCTGATTACTCAAAAGGTATTAGGACGTGTCACCAAAGCATCTAAATCATATCTCCCAATTACTAAAGGTTGGTGTAAACATCGGGTGTTGGTTTGAGTATTGGTGGGAGATGGTTTTCCCCCTTTGTATATTAGTATAAACTCAATGGGTCCATGTATAAAATGGCATGAAAAAATGAGACCTGATATCTCTGAGTCATACTCATCCATAGTGGAAACATAGGTAGTAATGAACAATATATAATTTAGAACATACCAGGTAAATGGATCCACATACCCCAAGGAAGTATAAATATCCAAAATTTACTCAAACAATTATATTTTGTTATAATAAAAACTATATATATAAATGTTAGGTAATCCAAACATAGAGTAATGGCTCAAAATAGTATACTTAGAAGGGAAATATCCCATGTTATACATAAGGGATAGCCCTTACATATTCATCCCATGAGACCTCAAAAAAAATACAAACATCCATCATCTATACTCCAGACTCCAAGTATAGATAACCACCATGCATAGATTCCTTACCTTTACATGGCTTACACACAAATAGGTCAATGTGTGTCCATAGAGTGGTCTGTGTGGGGTGTGAGTATGATACACCAATAGGAAGTCACCACCAAAACCTAACAACCTTACCTAAGCTCAAGTGTATTAAAAAATATATCAAATATAGAGGAATGGAAAAATATTAATCATTATTCTTAAATGGAACTATTTAATTTAATGTATAATGATAGTAATTAACTCTACAAACCTGGAGGGTCCATACATGTCATATAATATTTAGAATTTAATCGAGATCTAATATTATTATTAACAAGAGTGAAGGTCAAAAACCTATCATATTCATGGGAAAGTGGATAGTTCATACAAAAATTAGGATAGTTCAGTTTCTCATCCCATTCAGAGATAGAGGAATGGTATATAAAATTCATGGAATTGTGATCTCATACCATATCTCCAACACATCTATTGACATAAATAGGTTTACCTGACACCTTTTTGTAGGAATATAACATACCCATTAAAAATATAATTTTCATAACTAAATATGAAAGCTAGAAACCATATAAGGAAAGGAGTAATTTAATATTCCTCATTCTTATCACGATAAGTATTAAATTATAGGAATGTTATAATACAGTCAATATAATAACATGAATAAAATTTAATCAATTTATCATATTTTATGTATAAAATAAATTACATAATTAAATCAGTACTAAGTGAGTAAGAAAACATGAAACCATATGTGTCATAATGCAAGGATAATTTAAAACACTCCCAACAAGTGATGTTTTTTACAAAATTATTTTTGGGTAAACTTTCTAATATGAAATCATTTAATTTAATTTATATTCACTTGACTATGCACTATTTTTAGCCCTGGTCATAGAGGGTATCCTATAAGAAAAAGTTTCACCTACCATATCAATTATAGGTAATATATTTAGGGTCTAAGGAAGAAGACTATACTATGACATGAAACTTGAGAGAAACTTAAAACCAATAGAGATTTAGGGAGTACACCATTCTGGACATACAAATTGGAATTAAGGAATGGAATAAAAGGAATACCATGATATCTCTTAGTATAAGCTCCCACCATAACTAGATCATAATAAATATAAAGACTAAGGATGATACAACAATACTTAAAGTAAAAGATAGTAGATCAAAACTATTATCATAAATAAAAGACAATACATATCTTTAATGTGAGCCAAGACCTTACATTATTAGAGTTGATCTTTTGTGACCAACCAAATCCAATCCAAACCATGGATTTAAGTAGGATCAAAGGGAATGAAGGATAGGGTGAGAGGAGCTTCCAAGGAGAATTTACCACTTCCATTGAGAGAAAATTTTCAAATGATAACATTTTAGGGGTTAAATGAAGTGTTTAGAATGTATAAATTATGGGACTTTTTCTCATGATTATACTGAGTACTTAATACTAAGACACCATGTACTTGATTTCTCTAAAATATCCACCTATAGTGTACAGACCCCTATCGGGTACCTAGTATTAAAGGATTAGGTAATAGGTGCTTGTTTCACCTCACCCCCTTCCCATTTTTTCCTCCAAATCCTCCTAAAACCCTCTAATACCCCCCCCCAACTTAAAATAAACCAAAAATAATCTAAAATTTCTAGAAGTTAAAGATAATTACTTACCCATTGAGATCAGGTTGTTTTATGTATTTAGAGAGAGGTCTCATTTTAGACCTAGCTTGTTATAGGAGATTATGGATTAGGTTTACCTAATCTAGAAGTAATTACTTACATATCAAACTCAGTAAAATTCTTACACTCACCATTGTCAATGACCATTTGAATTTGTATCATGGGATAAATATTTCTTGTAATTATCACTATGGATGAGACACAAAAGGCTCATAAAGTATATGAATTTGAAACCCCCATTAGGTAGATTTATTTTAGATTTTTTTGAGAGTTATATATATGTATTATCTTCAATATTTTCTTACAATGTATGTTGTAGTGCATGACATTTTTCATGTCTATTGACTGGGGAAATTCCAACCAGATATATATAAAGTTCTTACTTTCAATATAGTAGATTGGTATTTGGGTGAGACCTCTATGGAAAGACCAGTGAGGATTTTTCATATGTAGGATAAGATCTTAAGAGGGTGGAGTATTATGGTGGTGAGAGTGTTGTGGAAATATAATCAGATTTAAGAGGAGACATGGGAAGGAGGGAGAGAGATGGATATATATGGTAGTAATGGGTGTATTTATTTAAAGAGAGTAAATCCTGATAACTTTTAGGGGATGTAAATTCCTATATTAGGGAGAATTGTGATTTCTTAACTCTAATAGGTAAGTCCCCCATTGAGTTTTTGTGTTTTTTGGATTTAAATTTAATGTTTTTAGGATTTTATTGAAGATTTCACGATTAGTGAATGATCATGGGGACTATGAAATAAAATACTTCAAGGCACCTAGGAAATGATGGGGAGTTTCATGGTTGGAGAGCGGTCCTATGTGACTATGTAGAATTATTGTACAATCTATTTTAGTGTACATAGGGGTATGTATGGTCAATGCACAGTCCGAGATGACCGTGAATATGTTTTTTATTTATGTAATTTTCTTTCTAAAAATCTTTATCATCCTCCTATAAACTTCATTAGGCACCCTAACTTGACTTTGGAAGATCTTGGGGGTCACGACCCCCCCCCCCCCACCTTCACTAGTACCCTCCTTGGTTGATAGTGAAGATGGGGGTGACCCCTAAAGCCCACCTTCAATAGGTCATGGTTTGGAGACTAGATTTGAGGGGGGGGGAATGAATAAAATTATAGGCATTAACCACTTTATATAACTTCAAGGAAAAAAACAATAATATCTCCACTAATAAACTCTATATCATAATAAATACAAAGCCAAATATATGAATGTAATGTCATACATCGATGAAAACAACTAAAAATACTAAAAAAGTCCTAGTAAGTGGCCATGATCTCTGAAAACTCTTAAAAAGAACCTATCTATATCACTAATCTACTCTTTTAGACATTTAAAACAATTTATATATACATGGGGTGATCATACTGGTATACTCAGTAGGATCCTCTCTAGAATATCTCATGTAAATGTGGAAGAAGCATACTAAATCCCACTAAATAAATAAATGAAAATAACTCATGAAATAAATTGTTAAAACCATATCCCATAATCACTAAGGATTTCTCACCAAATAACACATACATGTAATCATATTTATGTCAAACATATATGTAATAGAGGTTCCCGCATACACTTCTCCACTGGTTTGTCTCTCTCATTTCCTAATGTTAAACATCCCATGATCTCATCCCTTATATAAGTCATCCTGCACCCCATTCATATATACCACACCTCATCACATCACATTCATAAAAATAGTAATTTTAAAATTCATTATAGTATGTGTATAATTAATTATACCTCAAGCCACTATAACCCATGAATGTACACCTATGGGAAACTGTAGTCACCATAATCAGATACAAGTATGTTCTATAACCTCATGACACTATATCCCAAACATATAAGTATAGTAAAACTATGATCCATCGTTTCCCATATAGAAACATACCTTATACCATCATTAATGATAGCCTATATAAACCTACACATCATGAAATATTGAAGGTAGAGAGGTTAAAAGGGAGAAGTCAGCCATTTATTCACCCATTAACCAAGATTATGAGGAAAATACTCATACCTAAAAAATTTGGGAGTCAGTTTCTCACCTGAATCAGGTGTTAGATCATATGAAATAATAAATATAATAATAGATATATCAAATAACCAAATTAAGGGGAAAACCTAGCCCTATACTCAACTACATTTATCATCCCACATGACACATGGTTTCCACCACTAAGACCTGGGAAACAATATTCCATACATGCACACAAGTATCAATACTCAACCTCTTGATCCATATTCACTTGTAATTATAAATTTCCATTTATTATTTGGGTAAATAAATTTCAAATTATGTTATAATAAAATTATTTCATTACAAGAAAACATGTTTTATAATTCCCATTTTAATTTTCATATTTCCATCCCATGCTTGCAGAGAAATGAATTCAACCATCCTATTGTTTATATTATCCTAAATTACCAACTTCATTAACACCCAACCCAAGAGTTAATCATTAATTTATATACCATTCCATAATTATATGTACTATAATACTCATACAAATATACTAAAAATAAGATATACTCATTGTGAATAAACTAACTATTATAGTCAGTCAAAAACCACTACAAAAAATCATTCAAAAAACTAGTCATAAAAACAAACATCAATAAATATATGAAATCCCAAATCTAAACCCATACTTTTTAACCAACCCAAAAGGCACACATAACAACTTGAAAAATATTAAATATTCTCTCTCATCCCATTTCATCTATCCTAACACCAACATCATATCAATGATAGGAAGTAATCAAGCCATGCTCTCAACTTGAGTCACCCTAACCTTATATAACCAACCCCTTACATAAAAATACTACAAGTAACTATCATCATAGAGAACATATATAAGGTAATAAGAATTATTTTCAACATGAAAACTCAATGACTAACCATGGACATAACTCCAAGTCCTACAAAACTTAATAAAAAAATAATGATCTTGATCATCCCCAAACATCTATCTCTAGAAAAAAATATTTTAATTGTTATCTTGAATTAATTTATTCGTTATTTATAGGTTTCGAAAACATGAAATATACCCTAATAATCTAAAAATATTAAATAGCAACTATAAAAATTATTTTTCCAACAATTTAATATTCAATAGTTTTCAAGGAAGGTTGTTAATCAAATTATCATACATCATTCATTATTAACATCATCATTTCCATATTTATGTTGTTTATCCAATTTCAAGCACATAAAACATGTTAATTAAAAAAACATCATAGTAGTTAAAAAAATATCTATAAAGTATCAAGAGGAATCAATAATAAATAATCACCACATTCAATCATAATATCTCTTCCAATTAATTCTTAATTCTTGTTATTATCTTCTTTAGGTTGATTCCACCATTCCAAAAAAGAACTAAATCATGATAATCCCACAATTGTAAATAAAAAAAGAGATGTAACAAATCCCAAACCTCATTCTAGAACATGAAACATTATTTGTGCAAGAATGTATGGATAAGCATAGATACCCAATCTCCTCTACAACAAGGAATCCTATCATTCCTATGAAAATACTACCATTGATTCTCCATCAAACACCAATAGAAACCCCATAAGAAATGAAGAATAAAATATATATAACATGGAAAGAGATAATGGGGGAATTAAAAACAATCATAGGAGAAGAAACTCACCTATAATCCCTAATGTATGATCTATAAAATGTAGTTGTTAAAGCTTGTAAAATGGGACTTAAAGTCCCTAAAAGAGGCCCTTGGATCACCTGGTGTACAAAGGATAATTTAATAAATAAGTTTAATTAAATATGGGTTTTAAATTTATATAGTCTATAATTTTAATAGACAACACTACAACCCTCATAACTAGGTTTTAACACCTAGGGTGTTTGAAAAAACTACAGTGCAAAAAGGGTGGCCACAATGTCAAAGTTCAACCCTATGAAATACACTCTAAAACCCCACATTTCTTCTCAAATCCTAAAAACCTAGGGTAAGGCTATGGAATACCCTAATAACCATACCATAGTGGTCTCCCATTTTGTAGATGCAAGTAACCCAATATTTGTGTCTCTAATTTTTAACCTAAGAACCATTCCAAAGCAACCCCTCAAGAATGAGAGATAAGAACTCATACCCTAGAGATCTATAGAGTATCCTATGCCTACACCACAACTACATAAACATCAATAGAGACACCAAAACCACTCATCCTAAGACTCCACACTATAATGAATATGGTAACATCATAATCCTATCTCCAAAAAATCACCATGTTTTTTCTTGCAAGATCACACTACAAGTGACCCCTTCCAGGTGAAAATTTATCCCAAATCCACTATCCACAATTCATTCTTCTAACTACCCAAGAAAAACATATAATAGTGAGGGAAAAACTATTCCCTTAAATAAAATATCTCTCAAAAAATTCTCATCCTCAAAAATTTAAACAAAACCCAAGAAAGAAGAAAAGAGAACCCAAAAAACAACCTCATGTGATACCTCTCAAGGATATTTTCACATCAAAACACAACAAAAACATCAGAGGAAAAAATAACATATACATGAAACACTAACCATTCATCTCATAAAAAATTAAATCTCAAACATATAACCTTGAGAAAAAAAGGAATAAAATGTAAAGAAACTTCAGATACTGATCTTGAATCTATGATTTTTCCTCCCAATTTCTCTCTTTCAAGGCACCATGTCTTCATAGGCCGTAAACTAAAAGAATATGAAACTTGTGAAATACATTATATTAATGATATTAGATATCAACATTCCACTCCTTGAAGGATAAACCATCCTCAAATCTCAATCCTCCCTATTTTATGACATGAGAATCATCATTAAGGTACTAGAAAAGTTGTCACTCATGAAAGGCGTCATGAATCTAGATCATCTGCAGGGGGATTTTTAACTAATAAAAACATCTCAAACACATTATAACACCTTTACTGGTCTAAGAAATATGGGATAAAAATATTAATCCTATGACTGAATATTTATTATCCACAAATAGGATATACATTCAAGAATAAATGATCCCAAACATAATGTTCCTAAGGCCTCCTCATTTGATTAGAATAAGACTTATAAAATCATGTTCTTCTTTTATTTAGTTAAAGATCACATGTACCTTATTTATTATATTATTTACCAATTCTCGTCTTAGAATTGATTATTTATGGAATCTAATATTTCTCAATTTTTTAATTACTTTCCATAGTAATTTATCCCCTAATCCAAATAAAACTTGGGTAACTAACTTATTTTAGTAACATTGGGAAATATGGAATTATTTTGATAAATGGATTTAAGCATGGATTCTAAATGTTTTATTCATTTTATAATTAAATAGGAATACATACATTGATGTTTTAATTTTGGGATTAAACTATTTAAAGGATTTTAATTATGAGTTTTTTCAGTTGAATTCATTTTGATATTAAATTGATCAAACCTACACTAATTTAGATGAACTTCATCAGTTTTAGGTCTGAAGTTGGAAAATAAAAAAGGGGGTTGTAAGAATTTTGGATGGCATTCTATATGAATTTTGTAAGAACAGATCTTATTACTTTAGAGTTATCTAAAAATTTGATAATGCGGGATTGTAGGAGTTTCTCCTATCATCTGACTTGAAAATGTCCATCATATCACTTTGGAGAAGCTACACCATAAGACTACAATGGCAACGTGGGATTGTATGACCTCAATCAAGGGTTCATATATCTATAGTGTAAAGTTTATCCATATAGAGATACATGCTATGAGGGTAGAAAAATTGCTTCATCAAGTCCAAACTACTCATCTAATGGTAGAGAGTGTAATCTAATGGATGTGTAAGGGTGCTACAAGGCATTGTGTAAAGGTAGAAGGAAAATTATAAACACTTTATAAGGGTATAATTTGTTCTAGTGAGATAAATTAGGGTAATCATCCACTAATAAATGGTATATATCGCTCACTTCCATTGTGTAAATATACCTCCCAAGGGATACATAAAAATAGAACCGTGTGCAATAAATCCGTGTAAGGATAGAGAGCTCATTATAAGAACTATATAAGTATAATCAAGATACAATGAAATCTATATAAAGGTACTCATGTGGTTTTTGAATATATTTAAATCTAATCAAATGTGATGTGTCAAGGTATTAAAATTATGACTCATTTAAGGGTATATCCTTGGGGATATTTAACACTAAAATTCCCAAAATGGAAAAATCACAAAAAAATCATCATTCCCATTGTTTAAAAAAATGAGATAAACTCTAATAACCAATCTCCATAGAAATAATCTAGATAAATATGAATTTAGTGATCATGGGGATAATATTTAGAAACCTAGTAGATTCAAGATCCCCAAATAAAGAAATTTTAACCCACAAGTTGTACGTGTGGAATTAATCTAATAATGAAGAGAAACTCACTGCTCAGCAATGAATATAAGGAGGAGGATTAGGAGGAGAATGAAGGTACACCAGTTCATAAAAATATATTTACCCTTCTCTATTGTAATAGATTTTTTTAATGACCAAAACATTTACAAATGAAATTTACATTCAGATTAAATTAAATTACCACTTATATAATGTGGTTATAGAAAAAAACATTCACTTATTTGTTTATATCCTATCATATTTAAAACACCATTAATAATCCTAACGATTAATAATATAGTTGTTGAATAGTGATCTTATGATTAATATATATTAAGGTTTAAGATAATGTCTTTTTGACATAGAAAAAAGAAATGATGGACTTGACAAGTAGGATTGTTCCCTATGAAGCCCATTTATCAGAGATTCCAAGGGAGATAGAATCATTGGAATTTTCCATTGACTATGAAAAAGTATATATACAAAAACTTAAAGAATTATTGAAACCTTTTACAGGATAATTTCAAGCTCATTGAGTTCACTACCCACCCCATGTTCATCGAACCACCCCATGAGAATCTAACTATCATGCACCTTACACTTAAGGAATTCATTGTTGTAATAATGTGTTATATATCTAGAACTTAATAGTATGAATATTTATATTTCCTTTTCTATAGTTATATTTATTTTTTATTTTTTACTTAATAAATGTTTAATTAATGATCTTGATTAAAATCATATTTTAATACGATAAAACTCAAGTTGTGTTTTTGGATAACATGAAATTTCAATTAAGAAATAACTTTTGATGAATTCATGAATTCTTGAAATATATGATATTTTAATGAAATATTATTATAAAATATTATAAATTAACTATAAAATATAATATAATTTCATGATGTAAAAATATAATTTTAATAAGGCTCATAAAATTGTTATTATCAAAAAAACATAGTATTTTTTAATAAACATGGATTTTAATTTAAATGTTTAATTTATCATATTTAGAGAATTATTTTTATTAAATAAGTATTATTTTTGTAATGATAAATTCAAAATTATCCAATGGTTAATTTTTCATTTTTTTTGACATTTGAATTTTTTGGTAAAAATTAAATACATTATAAATATTCAGTATATATTAAGACATCATAATGACACAAAAGCGATGTAATATATTCCATAAAAGATATAAATAACCAAATATATATTTATAATTTAAAATAATGTGTGTTTTAGGTTATTTGAATAATTTTATATACACTTTATGAATCATCCAAAATCTATATTGTATTTTTATGTTTTAAAATCAATTCTGTATAAGCATAACTCACTCCCACATCACCTAGGGTGTGATTTTAAAGTTATCAGTTATTGAAATTATAAAATAGTGGAAAAAAATAATCTTTTTCAAAAACTATGGTAAAACCCATAATAATTTTTTTTTCTTTTGTTACTTTATCGTTTAGTGTCCAAAAACTATGTTTGGAAAATAATAAAGAACCCCCCTCTCTTTTCCTATATAAACCTACCCAAGATCACATTAATCTTCACTAAAAAAATTTATCATGAATATACTCTACCATTTCCTCTATATAACCCTCCCAAGGTTCCACCAAACACTCAATAAGCTCCTCCAATGCTTTTGGAAACACCCTATCAAGTTAAGGGAACCTCTCCATCTCCTCTTTCTTCAAGCACCTTCTTTCTGTAATTCATTTTCTATTCAAATTACTACTGATGGTAAATTATTTTACACGTACATATTATTATCCTTAGAGTTTAAAAGTTATTATAAACCAATTTTACTCTCATTAATACCTCACATTATTCATTATGTACCCATGTTAAGCTTCCACAATCATCCTATGATTTTTCCAAACCAAATATTTATTGGAGAACCTGTTTTATTTTATGAATTTTAATTAAAAAAATTTTATATTGGATTGTGTTAATAAATATATCTATTACTTAAATTATTTCATAAAAGTGATTAGATACCCATTTCACTATAATTAATCCATCACACGATTCATTTTGTACCCCCGTTATGCTGCCAAAAGTATCCTCTAATTTTTCCATGTCAAACCTTTATATTGGGAATACCATATCCATTTCAACTCAGGGGTATTAAACAATAAAAATATATCCTTATTTTATTGGGTAATTATATTTATATATTACACAATCCAAAATCTTTGTGTTAAATTTTATGAAATATGATCTTATGTTGAATGATCTATGTGGCACACATATGCATGTTCATGATATGAAAGTGATGGGTGCATCTGGAATTATGTATCACTCCATTGAATTGGTAATTTTTTTAGTCTAATGATATTTCATATATGGTACTAGGGAGTAAACATAATACATCATGTGACTTTTTCGATCATTTTATAATTTTTTGGTTGTTATTATTGACCTATGTGTATGATGTCGTTTTTATTATTGTTTCCACATTCCATGTTGCATTTATGTTATCATAGTATATCATGCTTGATGTTCATGTTCATGATTATCATCCCTTTTATGTTACATTGAAATTATTATTAACTAAAATGTAATACTTTCATCATTTAATTGTTTTTTTATTCCCTTATTGGGCTTTATATCTCACCCCTTTCTTATGTATGTCCTCGGGTTAACCAATGCAGTTTTAAAAGCTGTGGAATTTTAGAAGAATGTTAAGGAATTTGTTAATAATGTTATTGTATCCATGTATTATGTTGATGTGATATGTTACTAATATCCTAAATACACTATCCTTATTGATATTGTAGGTTTTAATAAGTGTTGTTTTATGTAATAAATAATGAAATAAAGTGTATTAAAGATATGGGTTATCATAGTTGTTATCAAAGGAAAGTCTAGTTATTTTTGGGATTAGGATTAGAAAGATCTGTTTAGATCCTTAGGGATAATATTAAACATAATAAAAAATATCTAAATTTAGGTAAAGTATATATTAAGTAGTTTCAAATAAAATACATCCATGTTAGGATACTACAAGTGGATGTGGCTCTAGCACATATGTACTTATGGGTAATAACCCAAAAAATAGTATATTAATCTAGAATCAATCATGAACTAGTAAATTAAAATGGGCCTTGGTAAATATATATTTTGACACTCTTGGGGGATATGCTTTTTTAAATTCACTGGCTCATTACAATCCATTATTAAGGGAACAAAAATACCCATAAGATTTTTTATTTGGAAATAGATTTGGAATAACTTAGATTGAAGACTAGAATTTCATAGTTTTAGGAATATATGTTATTTATGTGTTATCCATTTAATGTTAATGTTTACCATTTATGTGTTTAATATTTTAAGAATATTCATCCCTAACTTCCCCTTTATTCTAGTAAATCATTGGAAATATGAGGAATAGATTCTACAATCAATGTGAGATAAAATGTGATGACTACTGAAATGAGATACCTAACATGATGGGAGTTTAAGTAAACCATCTAATGATTATGCCAAACCGTCTATCCAAAATCACAATTATCAACTATAACATAGTTTAATTTCCAAACTCAACATAGAATAGGAGGACAAAAACTCAAAGAAGTTCATATTATAAAGGTTATAAAGGACAAATAACCCAATTTCTATTGTGAAAAAAATGTGGAAAGAGGAACTACGGGAAATATTGTGAAGGAACTGGTAGTTTTTTTAATTATGGAATGATATGGCATAAATTACCCAATTTTCATGGAATAAAAAATAATTTAATCGATGGAAATAGTGTTCAATCTAAGGTACTATATACAATTCAATGTCATAAATGTGGAGAAGTTGGGCATTATCTGAGCCAATTCTCTATTAAAAGGGCTTACAAGAATGATGAGAAAAAATAATCTTCAATAATAATGGAATAATGAAAGTCTTATATTGATATGGATCATGATTAATGAAGTATATGTAACCTCTACTTCAGATTTATATATGTCATGTTGTATTTTGATTCATGCCATATTATCATATCTTTTACGTTTTTGAAGAACATCAGGTTACCACTCTAAATGGTTTTATATCACATGGGAAAACTTTTTTGATTATTGTATCATAAGTTGAATTTTGTGTGAATTTTTGGGTGAATATTCTTCTTGAAAATCTTATCAACCCCCCTTTAGTTTAATTTGTTGTTATCCTAGTTATGGAATGGTTTTCCTTTTATAAAGCCAACATAAATTTCTGGGAAAATTATATCACCCTCTATATCTTTAATCACCATATGAATTGTACAAAATTGCAAGGAGTATGATGAATCATATTTTCTACCAACATCTTAAGGGTGGAAATTGTTACTTTGTGAGCAAGTGTATCTAGATAAAATGATTAAAAATAAAGAAAATATCATCCTTGAATACATGACTGATTATCCATTTAAATAGGATAATATTTATTGTTAATATATATATTTTTCATGTGCTTCATTATTCATAAACACCATTTTTAGTGAATTTTACAAATTAAACATTATTTCATGTTATGATTGTAAGTCCTTAAAATTCACTATTACATGGTACATTTTTTAACACCTACTAATACATGAAATGATATTTATTTTATTTTTGTATTTTATTTTTAGGTCTCCCATTATATAAGGAACAATTCATCCTTTTTAATCACTTTTAGATTCACATTGGAAGATGGCCAAAGTGGGCCTTGAATAAAGAACATTTCAGGTGTAGTGATTTGGATAGCATCCCAATAAAATTAATGTACCAGAAAATATCCAAGCCCAATTATTTTTAAATTTTAACTAAAGATAGATGAAATTATGGGGAACATTTAATATAATAGTTAAAATATATAATTATTAGTTTTTAATGGTGTTTCAGGTGGACCAAGTTTGAGATAAAATTTTAGGCCAGATTTTGTGGCCCAAAAAAAATATTCCACCATTTAGATAATAACTCAAAAACTAAAATCCATTTGGGATTAAACTATACAGACTATTAGGATAAATCCGTGGATTAATTTTCTTCTTGTGTGCCCCACTCCAATTCATCCATCTATAATATCATTTTGGCACCTCTGTTTGGTGGATGCAAGCTGGTTGTGATTTCGGGTCAAGGGTTGAAAAGTCAAAATTCCACAAACATTCAACCACCCTAGGACTAACATAATCAATTGGGATGACTTTTCATGGTTCTAGATCAAACCAAAGATTCCAAAATTTCTATTTAAGGTAGTTTTTTTTAATAATCTTTTTTATTAGTTTCATTATAATGTTATGATGGCGCTTTGTGTTTGTAATCACATTTCATTATCATGTAAGTTGTTCAATTCGCCTTAGTTTCTTAATAAAAGTTCCTATTATCCTATTTTTATGTCCCTTTTCATACCACTTCGATACCTTTTCCATAATGTGTGAATTTATTCACACCAAATATTGTGAAATTTATCATACAATGGTGGAGTGATCATTATTTAATTGTTTTTCACTTCTTAAATTATGCCCTCATGAGTCTACTTATCACTTCCAATGAGATAATAGAATAAATGGAGGGATAATACTCTTATGGTTTAATCCAAGGGAGTATAAAGGGGTTGCATTGGATATTATTTCTAACTCTATTAATGTCTAATTTCTTCTTTTAATTGAAAATTTCATTTGACAATTTTAAAACTTTTTCACCCCTATTGAATTTTAAGGCCACACACTTCAAGTGATAATATGAACCTTTACCTTGTAGTGCTCAAAAATATGATCCTATAAGTTTATAGGTGATTATAATTTGGTTTTATAGGTATTAAACCATTAAGTGATGAAGTTTTTTGACGTTATTGAATGAACTCATCTCAAATATAAGAAATTGGAATAGTCAAAAAAATGAATGCATCCAATACACCCCAGGTGATAACCTAGGATCTACTCATTCTTTTAAAATGAATTCACTTAAGTCTCTTAGTGTTAATGTAAACTATCTAAAATCAACCCAAATTTTTCCACTTCATATCCAAAAACAATTCATAGGATGTACGTGTCTGTAGGTTCCTTCTTAGGTCTTTGAGGATTAGATAACGCAAGCTACACTACAAGAGACTGTATAACCCTAAAAACATGGGTAAATTTTGGTGATACCAATTTTTGTGCCATTTATGGGGACCTGAGTAAGTTAACTTAGCCACTCACATATTATTCTCACACCACTTATCTGTTCTCACCCCTGATATCATTCTCATGGAAATCCATTTTGAACAAACCAAAACATGGGGAACCTCTCCCTATACTGACTACCCCACACCAATTATGATGTACAATGACCATCCTAGTTTCTATTGGTGGTAAAATAAACAATATATTTAGATAAAATATTTTAACTCATATTCTCCAAAAAACATTCCAACCTATAATGAGTTCCAATCCCAAAAAGGCCAATATGAATATCCTCTTGTAGAATTATAACAACTTAATTTTCCTCTTAGAATATAAAATCTATCTCAACCCCTTTACCATATTGATCCAAAACCATTACATGAGAAATTGTGTCAAAAAATGGAGAGAAATAATTATGAGGTTTTGCACTTGGGAGTATAACTACAAATCATTTAAATGTTTATGGAACTCATTCCCAATTAGGTTTTACATTCCTTATCATTGACAGAAGAATCTTGTTACACACAAACTGCTCAATAAAATGTTAAGGAAGCATACTTTGAATCTAAGAGACATGAAGAACATGAATTAATTTTTTATGGGTGTTTAAATAAATAAGAAACTGGTTTTCTGTACTCACAAGAGGTAAATTTGACATCACGGATTGAATGTCCTGAATATTTCACCATTGATGATTTTTCAGGAAAAAACTCACTGAACCATTATATGAAATAAAAAACTTTGAGTCCATATCCATTCCTAAAACTAATATATCCAATTTTTTGGTTGAATATTCTGTTCAAAAATAACCAATTTTGTTGAGAATTTTTTAAAATAAAATTGTGTTTGATTCAAAGTCCCAAACTATGTTTGAATCAATTAGCCAACCTAATCTCAAATTCAAGTTCCATACATCCTATATCAAGTATTTCTTTATAGGGGATAATCAAAAACATTATGTCATCATTTTTTCATTTATTGATGAAAATAAAGATATAATTCCCCTTATTGTCTTAAGAAATATTAGGAAAGCAATTGGATGTACACTTTTCGATATTTATGAATTTATCCAATACATTAGGACCTATATGGTTTTTCTTCAATCAATTCCAAAACCTTCATATCAACCCCATTGGAGACTCAATCATAATATAATTAATGTGGTGAAAATTTTAGTCCTTAAAATGTTAAAATTTTATGTTCGATAAGTTGGGGGTTCCAATTTGAGCTAACGATTTTAAACTAAGAGATTTCTGGGAGGCAACCCAGCATCAATATAGATTTTATTTTTTTATTTTGTTTATTTGTATTTGTGTGTAAAATAAATCAATTTAAAAAAATATATTTTCAAATTTTGTTTTATTATCCTATTTTTGTTCTTCATTTATTTTCAATATTTTTTATTTTTTATTCTTATGTGTAATATATATTTTATTTTATATTATTATATATATATATATATATGTTTATATATAATTTAAAAAATGGGAAAAGATAATAAAAAAGAGAAAATAAAAAAACCAAAATATATATATATATATTCACAAAAGGCCACACCATAGGTCATGGGGAAAAACTCGTTGCATCCGGTTAATCCATGGGACTCCAACCCATGAAATAAGGGAGACAGGGGAGTGCACCTTCCACTTACATATTCCCTATAGTGTTTCCTTCTTCCACCATTTATATATTTATACATATCTTTAATAATTTTTGTATATTTATCTTTGAATATATATGGGTATGTATATATATATATTAATTTATATAGATATAGGTATATATTTGTATTTTTGATATTTTTTTTCTTTCCTTTTATACCTCAAGTCTATGTTTGGTATGAAAAATTTAACGGGTACATTTTTTATCCTTTGTTTTGGCCTTTGTTTTTTTATTTAAAGAAACCTCATGAGGTTTCCAATGTATTAAAATTGTGTTGGTGTGTAAGATTCAAGGGCTACTGAGATTTATGGATTTTTATCAAATCATAGGTGTACAAACACAAACTACCATTATTGATGAGGCTTCTCTAAGTGACATGGAGATTAAGGGATTAAATGGGAGCAACAAAAACTTAAACTTCAACCACAATGTGACGTCATTCCATGATTCTCATTTTCAATTTCTATTTTGAACTCATCTTATCTCCATCTACCCACCTTATAAATTTAATGTTCTTTAAACACAGGGTACATTATTATTTTATGTTGGGGGAGATGAAATAAAAAAATTATTTTGTGTGAATAAAAAAATTGATTTAAAATGAAAAAAAATGTGCATTAATGAATGGAAAAAATTATTTAACCTTGAACATGATAATACAAATTTAAAACTTTTAAAATTAATTTCAAGTAATTTATCATTCCATGATTATAATTTTAATCCATGTATAAGTTCAGGATCATAGATTTTGGAAATTTTGGCTATTAAATGTGATTTTTCATCAATTATATTTTCATCAATTTAATAAAAAAATCATAATGTTCATCCTTTTTATTTTGGGGTATTAATTTTATTTCATGGGGTCCCATAATAAATATCAGAAGTTTGGTGATCATTTTAATTTTAACATGAGTATTCAAAAAATCAAAAAAACAATAAATTTTTGTGTAGAGAAATGGATTGACCTAATGCATGCATTTCGACATTTTGGGATCATGAATCCATAGTTTTATGGCCTAGAGTTGGTAATTTTATATCTATTTTTGGAAATTTGAATTTGTTTTTTATTGAGATAACTTGAGATGATTATTGAGTATTTGAGCTTCACTGGGTTCCCTAAAGTCTTTGATATTGGGAGTCATAGACAACGTATTGCTATAGATGTTGACTCAATTGAGTTTAAATTCAATTACCATGGTAAAATTTCAAAAAAAACTCATATTAATATTAAAATTTGATTCCATCTAGTTCTTCCATATTTTTTCACTTGAATATAAATGACCCCCATGTCTATTGTGACACACAATACATCATCATTCTTAATTGAAATTGGAAGAAATGTGGTGATGAATTTGATCAAATGAATGTTCTTAGGCTTGGTATATTCTTGTGAACCTATATTGTGTTAAAATATTTTTATGGGTTTCATAATTGTTTGGTATGAGGTCTTTTGGTGAGAATTTTGTATTAAAATGTTTTCAAAAATGGGAATTTAAATTTCATATTTTTGAGATATATTTTGCTGGGGACTAGAAAAACTCAAGTTAGGGGTGTGATTATACACTGAAAGAGGATAATATTCATTGTTAATATATATAATTTTCATGTGATTCAATATTCATAAACACAATTTTAAGTTCATTTTACAAATTGAACATTATTTCACATTATGATTGTAAGTGCTTAAAATGCACTATTACATGGTAAATTTTTTAACACCTCATAAGACACACAATGTAAATGATTTTATTTTCATATTTTTTTAGGTCTCGAATTATATAGGAATCAATTACTATTTTTGGATAACTTAGAGATTCACATTGGAATACCACCAAAGTGGACCTTGAACCAAGAACATTTTGGGTGAATTGATTTGGACATCATCCCAATAAAATTATTGTACCAAACAAGATTCAAGACCAATGATTCTAAAATTTTAACTTAATACATAAGAAATCAGGTGTAACATTTTATATATTAGTTAAATGAGATAATTATGAGTTTTAAATGGAGTTCCTAGGGGCCCAACTTGGAGATAAAATTCTAGTCTAGATTCTGTGGTCCTGAAAAATAGTCCACCATTTAGATAATATATCAAAAACCAAAAATCCCTTTCATTTGAAATATTGTAGGATATTAGTGGAAATATATATTCATTATATTCTTCTATGGCCCACTCTAATTTGGCCATATAGAATCTCATTTAGGCAGCTATGTTTGGTGGGTGCAAGCTGTCTGTGATTTCAGGTCAAGGGTGGAAATGGCCCAATTCCACAAACATTCCACAACACTAGGCCTACAATACTCAAGTGTAATGACTTTTAATATCGTTTTATTAGCCCAAGGATTCAAAATTTCTTATTTAAGGTAGTGCTTTTGTATAATTTAATCATATTTTGTGCATGGTTTCATTATAATGTTATGTTTTCACTTTGTGTTTGTAATCACATTTCTTTATCATTTAAGTTGATCAATTAACCTTAGTTTAATATTGAAAGTTCTTATTATCCTATTTATTTATTCCTTTTCATAACACATTGATACCTTTGCCTTAATTTTTTCATTTATTCACACAAAACCTTGTGAAATTTATCACACAATGGTGGAGTGATCGTTATTTAATTGTTTTTTACTTCTTCAATTCTGACCTCATGAGTCTACTTCCCGCTTCAATTGTGATCATAGAATAAATTAAACGATAATACTCTTATGTTTTTATCCAAGGGAGTATCAAGTGTATGGATTGGATGTTATTTCTTACTCTATTAATATCTAATTATTTCTTTTAATTGATATTTTCATTGGAAAATTTTAAAACTTCTTCATCCTTAATGAATTTTAAGGCCACACATTTCAAGTGATAATACAAAAAATTTACTTTGGAGTTTTCATAAATATGATCCTCCAAGTGTATAGGTGATTATTATTAGGGTGTGTAGGTATTAAACCAGTAAGTGATGAAGTTGTTTGATCTTCTTGTATGAACACATCTGAAATATAGGAAATTGAAATAGTTGAAAAAGGAATGTTCCAATCCACCCCAAGTGATGACCTAGGATAAAATAATTATTATAAATTAAATTCACTTAAGTATATTTGTGTTCACATAACCTATCTAAAATAAAACCAATTTTGTCCACTTCATATACAAAAACTATCTATCAGATGTATGTGTATGTAGGTTCCTTCTTAGGTCTCTGAGGATTCAACAACACAATATATACTACAAGAGACCACTTAAACCTAAAAATTTGGTAAATTTTGGTGAGACCAATGACTATTATTAGGGAATAAATTGATTTGTTTCCTGAAAAATTGTTTTCTAATTATCTTAAAATAGTGGGTAATTTTTCCATCAAACTTATACTGAGAATATGTAATATTCCTAAGGCATGTCATCACAACCAAAGGAATATCTATGGATCATTCAAAAATAGATATGATTGAAGAGTTTCCAAGACCAACCTATGTGATATAAATCCATATTTTCCTTAGATTATCTTGGTATTATCATATATTTTTGAAAAAATTATCATGATTTCCACACCCTAAAACAAAGATAACTTGGAAAGGAGTCATATTTGTCAAGAATAATTAATCCAAGGAAAGTTTTAAATAGATGAATAAGAGGTTAATCACTTCATATATACTCACCTTAACAATTAGTGGGGATGTATTTTTTTATCTATAGTGATGAAGCCAAAAAGATATTTGGTATTATACTTATGAAAAATGACAAAGTGATGGCCTATGCCTCCCACTAACTAAAGATCGATGAGCAGAACTACCCAAATCCTGATATAGAATTGGTTGTAGTGATCTCTGCATTAATAGTTTGGAAACATTATCTATATTAGGATAAGTGTTGCATATATACAGATCATAAAATCCTAAAGTATATATTCACACAAAAGGATTTTAATATGCACCAATGGATGTGGTTAGATCTGGTCAATGATTATGATTTTTTAATCCATTACCATCCTAGGAAATTAAACAAATTGGTAGATGCTCTGAGTAGAAAGGTTCTTGAAAATCCATCCATGATAAGGATTTAAAGTGGTATAATCTTCTTGAAAATTCATATAATAAATATGGGAATAGAAAAGTATATTTATCCTATGTTGATCAAATAACATCTCACTCAAACAATCTTGAGAGAATCAAGGAGGATTATAAAGATGATGTGTTACTACAGAATAAGGGAGCAAATATTCTGGAGTTTAACTTTGTTGAATATTTATTTATATGGTTTGAAACTTGTATATGTTTCCTATAAAAACCAAAACTTAAGGGGGAACTTCTATATTATTCTCATATCTCATCCTTATTTATTCATCTTAGAATAACTAATATGTATATACATTTGAAATGAAAATTTTTGTGGGATAACATGATGAGAGATTGTGAAGTTTGTATCTCGATGCCTAGTATGCAAAAAATTCAAGATGGAATGATAGGAGTATAAGGGTATGATGCAACCATTTCCCATACCAGTATGGAAAGGGGAAAACATAACCATGGATATTGATGTAGGATTCCACAAGAAAGCTAAAGGTAATAACACCATTTGGGTGGTAGTTGATCATCTTACCAAGTCAACTCATTTCATTACTATCAAGGATTATTTCTCTCTTGAACAACTCTCCAAGATATGCATAAGTTAAGTAGTAAGACTTCAATGAGTTCCAATATCTATTATATCATATCGATATCTCTTTTTTACCTTGAGGTTTTAGATAACCCTTATGTAAGCATTGGATACAGAGCTGAACTTCATCACTTCTTATCACCCTCAGATGGATGGTCAGTCTGAAAGGACCATTAAAACTCTAAAAGATATTATGATTCAATGTATTTCCAAGGATGTTGGGACCATCACCTTACCCTAGTAGAGTTCCCATATAATAATAGTTTCCATTATAACATTGAAATGGAACCATATGATGCTATTTATGGGAATAGGTGTCGGACTCCTATATGTCTGGATAAAGTTAGAGAGTAGAAACTAATTAGACCTGATCTTATACAAGAGATTATGGAAAAGTTTTAATCCATTCACTATTATATGAAATATGCTTAAAGTCAATGAAAAAGTTGTGCAGAAAATCATCAATGATACCTATATTTTAGTTCAATGGTAACATGTTCCTTCATATATTACTATGAAATAAAGTCACGAGGTTTGGGAAGAAAGGAATTATTATTCCAAGACACATTTTCTCATTGATATTTTTGATCGTATTAGATCAGTGGACTATTAATTATCTCTCCCTTCTATCCTATCTCCAGTACATGGAATGTTCCATGTATCCCTCTTGATAAAATAGATATAATACACCTCACATGTACTAAATATTGAGGTGGTACCATTGGATAATGATCATTCATATAAGGAGAAACCGGTGAAGATCGTTAATCATAGAGACAAATTTCTATGAAGTAATACAACTTACCTAGTCAAAGTACTTTGATAGAACCATAATCTTGAGGAAGTGACATGGAAACTGAAAGGGGTGATGAAATAAAAGTACCCTCATCCATTTTAATGTGTGAAATGTAAATTTAAATAGAAAAACTTTTTAGGGTGGGAATAATTTAATGACTCAAACATTTATAAATGAAATATCCATTGTGATTGAATTAAATTCCCAATTATGTAATGTGGTTATAGAAAACACATGCACTTATTTGGTTATATCCTATTAGATTTAAAATACTGTTAAGCTTAAATCCATTGATAATATAGCTATTGAACAGTGATCTTATGATTAGTATGTATTAAGTGTTATGATAAAGTCTTAATTACCCAAAAGAAAGAAATGATGGCCTCGACTGGTAGGACCATACCATATAAATCCCATTTATCATAGAATATAAGGGATATATAATCACTAGGATTTACCCTTGAAATTTTCCAAGAAAATATATAATAACTAAATTATGAGAAAACCCCTTTATATGCGAATTTCAAGCTCATCTAGATCACATCCTAAACCATGTACACCAAACCACCCTTGAGAATCTCACTACCATGCACTTTACCCTAAGGGAATTTACTAGTTTAACAGGGGTTTATGCATATAGATCATAATAATATTAATATATATATATATTCTTTTCAATTATTATATTTATTCCTTTTTTTACTTTATAAATTATTATGTAATGAGTTCAACTAAAATTATATTTTAATACGAAAAAACTCAAATTGTATTTTTGGGTAATATGAAAATTCAATTAAGAAATTCATTTTCATGAATTCATGAATTATTGAAATAAAATATATTTTAATTAAAAATTATTATTAAATATAAATGATAATATAATTTTATGAAGTGAAAGTGTAATTTTTGTAAGTTTCAGAAAACTGTTATTGTCAAAGAAACCAGTAGTTTTCAATAAATATGGATTTAAATTTAAATGTGAAATTTATCATATTTAGAAAATTATTTTGATAAAATTAAAATTTTTTTTGGAATAATCACATCATAATTATCCAATTGTGCTTTTTTTATAATTTTCTAAGATAGTTTAATTTTCAAGTAAAAAATTAAATACGATATAAATATACAGTGTATATTATGACATCATAATGAACCAAATGTGATGTAATATGTTTCATTAATGGTATAAATGACCAAATATATATTAATAATCTAAAATAATTTTTTTAGGTTAATTTATTAAATTTATAAACCCTTTATAAATCCAGTAAAACTTATATTAAAATTTAAGGTTTTAAAATCAATTTTTTGTTAACATGACTAACTTCCACATCCCCAAGGGTGTTATTTTAATGCGATAAGTTCATGGTATTATAAAATAATTAAATCCACTCTAATTTTTTAGAAAAAATGTTCTAAAAACTTATTAATTTTAGTGATTTTTTTTGTTTTATTCAATAGAGTCTAAAAACTATGTTGGGAAAAAAATAAAGACCTCCCCTATTTTTTTCTATATAAACCCACCCAATATCTCATTATTATTAAATAAAAATCATTTTATATTCAATATAATCTGAAACTTACTCTATAGATACCCCATAAGGCTTCCCCAATCTCTCAAAAACCTCCTCCTAATCTTTTGGAAACACACTCTCAAGGTAAGGGATCCTCTAATTCTCCTCTTTATTCAAGCACCTTCTTTATGTAATGACTTTTTCCCTCCAATTTCTATTTATGGGATATGATTTTACACATAAATCATAATTTTATTGTTATTTTAAAGTTATAGCATACCTCTTTCACTCTCATTAATCCCTCTCATGATTCATTGTTTTCCCCTGTTATGTTATCTAAATTATTCTGTGATTTTTTCATGCCAAACTATTATTCAAAACCCTTTTTTATCTTATTTAATTTAATTCACAATTTTTCATATTGTATAATGTTATTATATCTATATATTATTGAAATTATTATTTATAAGTGAATCTAGACCCCTTTCACTCTCATTAATCCCTCTCATGATTCATTATGTACCCCCATTATGCCGTTGAAATTATCCTTTGATTTTTCCATACCAAACCTTTGTATTGTGAATAACATCCTCATTTCTACACAAGGGTATTTTCCTAGAAATTACTATAATTATTTGATTAGGTAAGTAAATTTAGTTATTATAAACTCCTTAATCATAGTAAAAATCTGATTAAATATTATCCTATGTTGAATGATCTATCTGGCACACTTATGCATGTTCATGGTATGAAAGCAATGGGTGTGCCCAAAATTATATAGGTCTCAAATGCATTGGATAAAGTTTTATTCTCATGAGATGTAATTTATGGGATTAGGGAGTAGTAATAATATATTATTTAAAGTTTTTACCATGTTATGATGTATTGGTGGTTATCCTTGACCTATTTTTAGGATGTTATGTTTAATATTGTTTCCACATTCCCATATTGCATTTATGTTATTACAGTATATCATGATTCAATATTCATATTTATGATTCTCACACATTTTATGCTCTATTTAAATTAATATTAACTAACATGTAATAATTTTATCATGTTATTATTTTTTTTATTTCCTTATAGGGATTTATATCTCACCCTTTTCTTATGTATTTCCCTAGGTTATCCCGTACAACTTTAAAAACTTTGGAATTTTAGAAACATGATTAGGAAGTTCTAAATAATGTTTTTGTATCCATGTATCAATATGATGTGATTGTATCTAATCACCCAAATACACTAGGCTTCTTGATCTTGAAGGTTGTACTAAGTGTGCTTTTATATGATAAATCATGAAACAAAGTGTATTAAAGATATTGTTTATCATAATTTGAGTCTATAGCATTGATCCTTGACTTTATTAGAATATGATTTTGTAGTGTTTTATATATTCTAATTATAATTACAATTTATATTAATTTTTAACAATTGTTTCTTATATTCCTCATTTATTTGTGTTTATTAAAACCCCATGATATACCAAGTAACCTCATACTCCATAGTTATGGAGAACTAGCCCATTATGGGTGCTTTGATGTATTCACTATAGGAATTATTCAATTTATGTATTTAATTCCAAATATATTTCTTCATTTAATTTGTGTGATAGTGAAGTTCGAGATTAGGGGTCTGATTGCAACTACATTCTCTATTTACATTATTTTATACTTCCACTAGTTACTTTTAAAAAAGTTTTTGATGGTTATCTTGATGGTATTTGAGTAGATTTTTATTCTCGTATATCAAGAAGTAGTGGAGGATGAGTTGATGAATCATATTGAATATTCCCATTGATTTTGGTGATCTAGATGTATATAAATAATTATAGAACTCATTGTAATTGACCCATGTACCATATTAATTTTCTTTCTAACTTTGTTTACACTATTTTATTCTGTTTTTATTCATAGAATTAGAATACCAAGAAAACAACCCTCATTTATTCCAGATTTTAAACATATAAAATAAAATAAAAAGAAACATAAAGTCTATGAATAGTGAATTTCGAAGACCACCTCCTTAATAGACAACCCTAAAGAGACATGTACTATATTTTAGGTCTTTTACATTCTATTTTATAATAGATTCATGATAGTTCACTCATTAACTTATTGTCATTTTCATGGAGGTGGGATGAATATTCACTATTTTTACACAAATGTAAATAATTTGATTCTATTTTTCTTTTATTTTAAATCTTTTATTATTTGAGAACAACCATTATGGTCTAAATTAATTATAAAAATATGCCTCCCAAATAATTTAATTCCTAATAATATCTTTAAAGAATGGATAAATAGTTAACACCAATTTATTATACTCATAGTTTAATTAACCAATTATAGCAACAAATAATGAAAAATATCTCATCATAGATGAGGTGATGAACCTTATAAATCAAATAATATAATAATTTCAAACTCATGTATAATAAGATAAAGGCTATCAGGAGATAGAAGAATATGAACTTGAAGTTAAGCCCCTGAAAAAAATCATTATAGAAGGTGTAAGAAGAGATTGAAGAGGAGGAACCACTACATTATTCTATCAAATATATCTATCCAATAGTGTATCATTTTTAATAAGAGTTAGAAGATGATATCATTAAAGGGAAGTAACATTTCTTGAACATATTTTATTCCAAACCTATCAAAATAGAATTAAAATTGGATTCTCCCTATTATTATACCATTGATTCAAGACTTATTTTATAGGTCGTAGATGATGAATACAAAGAACTAAAGGAGGTTATATTCTTTTAAGAGGAAATAGAATGTCCATTTCTCCCCACATCTATAAAAAATACATTTTAGAGGTATTTCACTTAAAAAATTAACTACATGATGAAATTTAAAAGGGGATGCCAATGAACTCAAATTGTTTCATTATAATTTTCCATATACTTAGATATATGTCAATTTACCTTATGTTTCAATAGGAAATAAAACTCAAACCCCACTTATATTTTATGATTATTAAGATAAGACAGAGTGATTCTTTTTTAAGAGATAATTTAAGATTCCCAACCTCTAAGAAATTTAAATAAATTAATAAGGGTTTTTCATGAAAAAAAAAATCAATTATACCAATGTGCATGAGGAAGATAATAAAACATTTAGCTCATTTCCTTTTGATTATACATATTCTATTTTACATATTAACCTCTCTTTCATTAAATATTTATAGCCAAGATGTTAATGTTTAACCTGAATAAAGAAAGGGATGTTTTAAAGAGGAAAATGAAGAATGACCATGGATACCCACTGATATTTAATTAAGAGATTGTATAGGCATAAACTTCCCTGATAAATAAATTGTTCAAGTTAAACTAGTGGCTAATATACTCTTAGAATTAGTTTTCACACACTCCTTAGGGTTCCCAAGTGAAAAAATTATTGAATACGTGATTAATAAAGACTATTTTGATAATCTATTGAAATATTAACTATAAGAATTGGGAAAATATATCATAAGATAGGTGTCTAGATTGGAAGAAGAGCTAAAATGTGACCTGGATAGTGTGTTCTAACAAGTATAAGAATAATCCATTTCTATGGATTATGTTAGAACTAGAATCACTGGGGGAAGAACCCCCTAAATAACACCAAGAAGAATATATAGAGGTATTAAAAGTAGAGTAATGATTACTAGTAGTCTCTCATAAAGAAACTGATGTAAAAGCTATTGTATATGAAGGGGAATTTTAATATGAAATGAATTTATTTAAATTTTATTAAATTTGGGTTTTTTTACTAACTCTTCCTTGATTGAATATGTCCAAAAAATATCATTGGAGTAGCTAATAGAAGATGATAGCACAAGATCTATGGTTGAGGAGGACTTATAAATTATACGTTCACACGCACTTTACTAGATACATGAAACTAATCAGGAGTTGGACATGAAGAACTCTATTAAAGAGACCTCTAAATAGTAATAATGATGAGAAGCTCTAGAAGAAAGAGGACATTTTGGTTTTCATCAAACAAACCATATCCTTTAGAAGATTGGGGATAACCATATGACTTTCTAAATTTGTAGAGACAACATATAGCCCCTCTTAAAAGGAAAAACACAAGTCTCTCTCCCTTTCCCTTTAATTTTTCATTTTATTTAGTGTTTAATGAAATTTTACACATGTTTAATCAATTTTCTATAGGTTTCAGAAAGTGGGAGGTATCTAGGACACTAGATCAAGTTTTATACAAATAATCATAGAGATATCTTAACTCAAAATTGGTTGAATAAAAAAACATGGTATTTTTTATCCTTTAACTTTTTCCCACAGAGTAATCTTATTGTATTTTATTGAATTTGAATTGGGTAGTGATGAATAATTATGGGGTAGGTAATTTCAACTTATTTAGAATTTTTTAGGATTTTTTTTAATCTATAAATAAAAATTTTAAATTTTTGTGCTTTTATTTATGCCATTTAGTGTATTTTTATGTTAATAAAATTGAGGATTGATACTGTTATGTATACTGTATTAATTCATTCTAGTTTTGATAATTTCATTAGTTATGAAATTATTGGAATTTAATGATTTCTTAGGGAATATTTTAATTTTTTATTGAAATTCTATTTTAGAACTAGAAAAATTGAGTGTGATAGAAAATTTTGAAGTTAAATTGGAACTATAACAAGAGGGAATTGAATTTTTGAACTTTTACCTAAGTAATATTATCCTTTGTGAAAAATAACATCTTAGGGATCTAACTTAAAAGATAATCAGATAATTCCTTTGAAACTAGAGGAAAATGAGAAATTAGGATCCCATAATGAAATTATGAGATAGTTAGGCAATGAGTGTATGAGTAATAAAATCCCTCTATAAATTCAATAAGTTCTTTTCACATACATGTCTAAGAAAAAATAAATATGTTCCTAATAATCACAAATTAATGGAATAGTTTTAGGGGGATATTTAACCCAAATAAATAATGGTAAATTTAATTATAATAACATCATTCGATTATTATCAAGGAATTAGAAATGGGTAATTGATTTAAGGAACTGGGGATAAAGTAATGATTTAATGTTTCTGTTATTAAAATTTTAATTCTATAAAAATAAAATTCATTTTCATCTTGGAAATGGAACTTTAACTTTGATTGATGTGGGATAGTTGGATTAATTTATCCATGAACATATCATAGAACTTTATAGTTAGATGTAAATTTGATAAATAAAGGATTGTATGAGTTTTTCTCCTCATATTACATCATCACTTTAATTTTATTACTTTGTAGGATATATAATATAATTATTTAGTGGTGGAATGAGAATGTATGACTTCAATAAAAATTCTTTATCTCCATGGCATAAAGGTTATTCATATAGCCAAAAAAATCCAAAGGGTAGACCATATGATGCATTAAGTTAAAAATTTTCACATAAGGGTGTAGAGTAGGGTCTAATGAATATGTAATGGTAATATAAGTAACTTTTTAAAGTTATAAAACACATTATGAGTGTTGTATAAGGGTGAAATGAATGTCGGTGAGCTACATCACATTAATCAGCCACTATGAAAGGGTGGATATTACTCATTTTCACTACATAAATAAAACTCTCAAGGGTAGCATAAAGGTAAAACCACAATAAGTGAATATATATAAAGGTAAAGAGCGCATTTTGAGTGTTATGTAATTTTAATAAAGTTGCACTAAAAGTAACTTAAAGGTACTCCCATAATTTTGAAGCAAGAGAAGATAAATCAATTACACTACATCAAGGTGGTCAAATACAGACTCACATAGGGGCACAGTCACAGGGATATTTAACACTGAAATTATTGAAATTTAAAAAATAAAAAAAACTTCATTCCCAATATTTAAATAAATTTGAAAAACTCCAACAACCAATCCAATCAGGGATCATCGATAAAAATAAGAAGGTAGTGATCATGGGGAGAATTTTGAGTAAGATAGACTATTATAGATCCTTAGCTAAAGAAATATTAACCCTTAATCTATACATGTGGAATCCATCCATGATATAAGAAAAACTCACTGCTCGACACTAAATTCAAAGAGGAGGAGGAGGAAGGTTAATTAATTCTTATAAATTTATTTCCCCTTCTCAATTGTAATGGGTTCAACTCTATTTAATTCAGCCTGGAATTTATTGGAATATAATTCTATAATTTTTTATACATATTAAATCTCATTTCAATTTCTATTCTTTCTTCAACTTTTTCTATGTTATTCATTATTTATTTGTGTTTCTTCAACCCATGTGTTGTACCCAATGACTTTATATGACATGATAATAGATCACTAACATATTTTCTGTGGTATGATGGAATCATAGTGTCCATTATTGAATTTATAAATTTAATTACTAATATATTTCTTCCTTGATTTTGTGTTATGATGAAGGTAAAGAGTGGGGGTACTATTTCCACTCCATTCTCTATCAACATTACTCCATCCTTCCATTAGTGAATTTCAAACAAGTGATTTGATGATTTTCTTGTGATTATTTGAGTATATTTTCGTTCTTATGAATTAGGAAGAATTATAGGATGGGTTTATAAATAATAATAAATATTATTATCAAGTTAGGTGACCTATAACTATATAAATAATGGAAGAACCCACTAGAATTAACCCTCACACCATTTGTATTTTTTTGTTGAATTTGTTTGTGTTGATACATTATATTATCATTCTTAGAATTATAAAACCAAAAAAACTATTTATTTCATATTTTATAATATAGAAAAAACCTAAAGTGAAATAGTAGTGAATCACTAGGAATAAATCCTTGAGAGACGAATCTATTTAGCCTTGTATTGAATTCTGACTCATAAATTTTGTTTGATGAGATTCCCATTATAAACTTCTCATCACTGGCACACCGATATCAGTCCAACACAATGGAGATCAGAAATTTTGGTCATATTGTGCTTTGAATAGATCCATACTGATGGTATAGTAATAACTGTTATTATAAGAGAAATTCACCAAGGATAAGTGTTACACCCATGAACCTTCAAAATATAGAATGAATTCATAAAACATGTCCTCTAACATTTAGATAATAAACTGTATCATACCATCCACATGTTGATGAAAATAGGTGATAAGTCATAACTAAGAGCTAAAATCATGTTATATACCTCTATAAATCCTTGAGGTGAGTTGGGTCTCATGATCCGATATGATTGTATTCGGAACCCCATGAAGCCTAACCACCTCCTCTAGTTATTTCCTCTATAAAACCTTTACTGAGTTTGAATCCTTAATCGTAAATATGTAAACTAACTTCATCATGTGGTCCATGATCACACATATAGAATCACAGTCTCCCTATGATTGAGGAAAACTAGTAATAAAGTCCATAAATATGTCCTCTAACTTCCACTAGGGAACATCAGTAGCTGAATTAACCAATGAGTAATATGGTTCTCAACCATCACCCTATGGAAAAAATATAAAGAAACAATCTCTACAAAATATTTCTTCATTTCATACCATTAAAACATAACTTTAAATATAGGATACATCTAAACCACAATAGGTTATACTGCTAAGGGTAAACTATGAAACTCATGGAGAACTACATCATGCATTACTAAAGGAACAAATATCTTCCACTAAAATAATACTTGATTTTATCCATTCTCAAACTATCCCATAGAAGAATCACCAAAACCTAATTGATCTCACCAAACCTCCACCTCAGAATCCCCCATCATAGACTCCTCCACTTAATGCTCCAAATATTTCTACGTTGTCATCTGATAAAATCATCCTCTATTATAAATTTTCCCCATATCAATGTGCATCATGTAAATATCCTTCATTGTCCACCAAACATCACCAAAATCACGCACATCATCAATCCATGACTTCCAAGTCAAAGAATCGTCCAAAATATTCCCCTTCCAAAATGTATATGAAATATTGATGTCATAATCCTACAAGAAATACTTCTGTAATCACTAAAGTAAATTCAAATAATGCTAAGAGAATACCTACCTTAGGCTATTTTGATCTATGAAGATCATAAATCACTCTCTAATAAGGTATTATTGCCATTAAATTATAGAGAACACAACCATAGAAATATCAGGATCATGGGTGGAATAGTTATATTCATGAGTTCATAAATACCAAGACCAATAATATACAACCACCCAATACTTCATCAAAACACAAACCAAGACTAGACATGAATCATCTCAAAAAACCATGGATTCAACACCCTCCATTAGATAATTAATAACTGTAGAAATGATCATCTTCACCTTTAAATACTTAAAATGGTATAAAACTTGTTAGTATAATTGAAAACACGATCCTTATAAGTCAAAGTAGTCATGGGAGTCACAATCCAGGATAAATTGAGTATTAACCTCTTGTAATAGCTGGAAGACCCAAGGAAACTTCACAAATCAACAACATTTTTAAGGGCTTACCAATAAGTAACAACCACAACCTTCGAAGTATTCATGGATAATCCACCTTGATAAATGAAATTTATTAAGAAAAAAACATCATATGACCAGATCTTACACTTCAATAGCTTCTCAAATAGTTGTTGATGATGAAGAACCCCTAAAATAGCTAAAAGATGCTATGTGTGCTCCTCCTCTAACTCATAGTACATAAGAATTTTGTTATTAAACACCACTATGAATCAGTCTAGAAACTCATGGAACATTGGATTCATAAATCCCATGATAATATCTATAGAATTCATAACACTGAAAAATATTTTAAAAAATCCATAATGCTCATAACAGCTTTTGATAGTAGTTTTCAGGACATCCTTATCATTAACCCACAACTGATGATATCCTAACAATAAAAAAATCATAAAAAACCAATTAGATCTCTTCAAATGATCTAATAAAACATTAATCCAAGGAAGGGTAAAATTTTTCTTCATTTTCACTCAGTTCAAGAAATGATAATCGATGCAAAAAACATAGACTGCCAACTACCTTCTTCACAAACATAATTTGATCACCCCAAGGAAACACACTACGTTGAACTAATCCTCTCTAAATATGAACAACAATATTAATATGTATATCATCAAAATTATAAGTAATCATCCAATATATAGATATTGAGTTTTGGGAGATTCCCAACTCTATCCCAAAATCGATCTCACGTCAATGGGGTGGTATCTCAACCTATTCGATGAATACTTTAGGTTACTCTTCTACAAACCTTGGAAACACCTCTGGTTGATCTGTCACTAAACTCATCATCATCTCTTCCATCAATAAAGATATGGACTCGATATCCCATTGATATATCTAAGGATCTCACTTTCCAATAGAAATATCTTTCTTCTCATTAATTTCATGGAATAAAAATGCCTAGAGTAGAAATCCACAATATCTTTTACTGAATATAGTGAATCCATGATAAGGATGGTGTTTTATAGATGTGTCCATGAATATAGAAAAGTATTTAGGAGTGATATTTCCCTAGAATCAACTCATAATCTCATCATACATCACACATGATAACTGGAACTCTAATTAGAATGGTCAATGTGAAGGGAACTAGAAACCTCTTCAGCTCATCCCAAAGAATGTACTAGGTTAATTAAAATTAAGGATTTCATATCTCCAAAATGAAACAAATCATATATAAAATTATAATATAAACATACAATAACTCACATGGTTTCTGGCTCATCAAGCATTAGCAACTCTAAGGCATGCATCTAACTACACCCAGCTTCATGGCCTCTTTTGTTAGAGTTGGTATCCTAGAACTAACTTGTTTTACTATATATTACATTTAGATTCAAATAAGTGAATATTAATTAAAATATCTTATTACCTATCATTAATATTTTAAAATGATATTAATATAATAATGTATTAGAGTATTTTTCACATTAAAAATGGAATAAAAGTTCCCCATTATGATTTGATCCATGAAATGCTATTAAGATATTATTAAACTCTATCCAATGGTCGTATAATAATCTACGGTGGGACACATAGCATGTTGACTATCAAGTGTGAGTGCTCGTAAGTAGATGAGACTTCATCTCATTATCATCAAAGTTACTTTTTTATTGAGAAGAAAAACAAACATACAAACATACAAATAGCTAGAAAAAAACCTAAGGAGGTGTGAAATAATGCAATCCAAGGGCATCCCCTCTGATCAAATTGATGTTCACACTTGGTAATATCTAAGATGAGGGGTTATGAGAACATACACACCATTAGGAATTCTACATGTTTATATGTTGTTGTATATTTCTATCTGCTAGCATGTATATTGATTATTAGTCATTAAGTTTATTATTGATGTATTTCCTGACTCGTACACTTTGATGTATTTTTTTAAATCATAATAGTATAAGAACGGGTGAAATTAAGTATGTTGGATGCTTCATGAATGATATTTTATTAATGAAAAATTTTATGAGGGATTTTTTCCTTGAATATTTATGTAATTTGATATCTCTAACCTTTGATTGAAATGAAACTACTGCATTAAATTCTATATCCATTGTATAATGATGAGTTTATTTCAGATAGACAAAGAAGGACAAATCAATAAAGTATCTAGATGACATGGGTGTGCAATCCTCTTGATGAGATATCATAAAAAGGGATTATATTACACAATGATCATATATTTATAGTTTTTTTAATTACAACATATCTTATTCATCTATGGGTGCATTGGCCTATTCTTAAATAGTAATCGTAGAATTTAGGCAATCCCACTTAATTTCACTGAGGAAGAGGCCTAGAGGATCACACACAAAGTGTTTCCTTTAATCTTAGTTGAATATTATCTTTTTTTTAATTGGAATGAATATTATTCACAAGACCAAAAAGTAATATTCATTCAAGATTTATTAAATAATCATAAATATTTATTAAATATTTATTATCTAGGTAATTGTTTAATTACATGAATATATAATACGTATTTATCTATTTTTATTCACATCATAATAAATAATTTTATATTTATTAAATAATTTATTTATTTAGTTATATTAATATTAAATAAATATTTATTCACCAAACTATGAATATTATAATTATTTATTTGAGAATTCAATAAATGTTAAGGAGGATGAGTGGACTAGATTTTTTCTGGTGATGAATATTTATTTACCAAATTATAAAATAAATATTTATAATTGTGTGGGTTAGTACACACCATAAAATAAAATAATATATATTATTTTATTACATGGAATGGGGTTTGTTTTGGGTTTAATATTTTATTAAGAGTCTTTTTGTAATTTATTAAATGTTAAACCTAAACCCTAAGTCTATAAATAAAATTTAGTGTTGATCAGAGAAAGGTAAGTTGTTGTGAAAAACAATTTACACTCTAGATCTCCCTCATCCTCTCTTACTCTCAAGACAAATAAGAACAAGGTAAAATCCTTCACACCAGAAGTAATTTGAAGCAATAAAAGTAAACAACACACTATGATCAATCAGTTATTCTATCACTGTATGTTTCATCAGCATTATTTAGAGATCGATGGAGCACATGTTGGTAACCACTATAGGGGGTCTACTTTGGGTCCTAATGATGCAATGATGGTGCACCAATTAGGTTTGATTGATCAACACCATCAATGAAGAAATATCTAAAGTATGTGGTAAACTTTATTTATGTGTTTAGATTAATTATAAATTTAAAAGAAAAATATATTTTATCATGGTTCAAAAAAAATTCAATATTCTTCAAAACAAATCATTGGCCATGGAATTCACATCATGTACATTATGAATGATATATTGGATTTGACAAAATATGAGTTGGTCATAGGTCCAATAGGTGCTTCTACTATATCTGCAACCAACACATGGAATCAGAGCAGTTACATTAAATTTATTATTATTTAATTATTATTAACTGTTATATGCATTTAAAGTTAGTTTCCATTTCTTTCAATTCATTATTGAATCTATTCATTTGGATATCTTATTATGCCCTTAATTTCCTATTCATTTAATCCAGATATAATTATAATTTTAATAAAGAACATCCAAAGAACCAATATAGAGGTACTGAGAAGTCTGTTCGGAAAACATGGGATTACATAGTGTGTAGCTGTTGTACACATCATGTATCCCAATTCATTTCACCAAGACATAGAATGAATTAATTAGTTGCATCGTGTAATGAAGAACACATAGTGCATTAAATTAATTATGTGTTTATTAAGATAGGTTAGAACATGACATGTGGAATTGCATGATGAGTAACTAGTTTACACATTATGTAGTCTATGCATTTTAATGGAGGAAAATGCATAGTAAAATATTCATCTATTAATAATTACATGATGAATGGGGACTAACAAATGTTTAAGAAGGAGGTTACATGACATGTACTAGTTATACATTTTGTATACCCCATACATATTTATACTTAAATACACATAAAGTCCTTAGGCATGTATCACATATATATGGTGAGAAAGATAAAAAGATTATAGAAAGATGTACATGTTGTGTACCCAACCTGTTAATGCAAAAAATTAAAATTTAATTTATTAATCTTTTAAAACTAAATATCTTTAATTTCTTGTGTCATTTATTAACTCCTACACTCCATATGAGAGCTTATATATATATAATTCATAATTAGTTTCTGTATAAAATTTTGAACTGCATACCATGTATAGTCATAATACTTTGACTAATCCTTGTGCATTAAAATCATTTTATGAAACAATAATTAACATGTGTTTTGTGTGTCATTTATTGAATCATACACGATATGTAACAAAATGTATATGCTATATGCTTGATGAGTAGACTATATACAATCTTAATACAAGTCAATTTGTTTGGATAGGTACGTAATGATTTGATTCCAAGTATAAGTTGTCTAATTATTTTAATAACTTTTAAATAAAATTAATTAATTTAAAATAAAAATGTATTAGTATCTACATGAGAGATTGGATGGAGATAAATTGAATTAATTTATTAATTGGATAGTTAATCAAATTAATTAATACATGTTTATATTAATAAAATAATTAGTTGATATGTATGTTAGCTAGCTATTTTAAATGCCTATTCATTGCACTAGTTTATGATCATGATCTTAGACCAACTTGTTTATATGTATGGCTTCTTTTAATTTAATTATTTCATGTGTTTTTGTAATTATTTTATTAATTTAAATTGATGTCATGTGAGTCATTCCCCCCTCATTATTATGTATGGGCCTATGTTTCCACATTTTATTTTATGTAAATCCTCTTTTTAGTTCTCTTAAACTACGAGTGAAGTAAAATCATTATAAGGATGGAGATCTCAGGCACATGGATTTGGTTCAAGATGGATCAATGGAAAAACCAAACCAAGAAGATACATAGAACAAAGGTGGAATGATATGAACGTAAGGCCAGACTGACTCAAGGAGATTTTCCCCAATAGTCAATGGTTTTTTATTATTCACTCTGTATATAAACTACTAATTAAATCTCATGATCATACCATGTTTTATTTATTTTATTTATGTTTATTTCATGATTTATTTTATGGATTCAAGGCTGAGATCACATAAATAAATAGATTAAAATGAAAACATGGAACTAAAATAAAAGTATTGTGTGTAAGTATTTTATTAGTGCATGGATAATCAATAAAGTAAAATCCAAATTATATTAAAAATACATGTAAAAGATAAAATTAGAAAATTTATGCATAATAAAAAAAATCCATCAAGTTAATATTGATTAATTACACCTTCCATTATCAGAGTTAAGATGGACTCATAGTTTAAGTGTCAGTTCAATAATTTTTCAAGGGCACCTTAAATTATTGAGAAATATAAATAAAGATGGTCAGATAAATTAACCAAACTTTTATTTTATTTAACAACATTTTTTTGTTCAATAAAAATTTTGATCACAATTATTGATGAAATATATGTCATAATTTTTGGATTTGGGAGTCCTGTCAATGGAATAAGGAACTACAAGCTTGTAGTTGGAAAAACCACCTACCTAAAAACTATATTATAATTTCTATTACCATTGTATAAAATATAAGAAGGTAAATATGAATATTTTCCACTAACATGTACAAATTGAAGGGACTAACCAAGGTCATTGGTGAGTTTCGTTGAGACTCGATAAAATAGTGACATCCTTAATAAGATTATAATTATTATAAATCACATAGTTTATAACAAAGTATTAATAATGTTCTCTCATATTATTGTACAATAATAAAAATTTCATCAATAAAATTATCTCTATGATCAATTTTTTAAAATGACAATCTCTTAACCAGTAGTAACTTCCATAATTGATTTAGATTCCCACGGTTAGTGATGCACCATGAATGGAAGTCTTATATGCTAGAATCCTCAACAAAAAATTAACCTATTAAGGATGTAAGTGATGAGGAGTTTGTTGTCTATGAAAAACTCTTAAATGATTCTCTAGATGTTTAGTGTTTGATGATTTCATCCATGTATAGTGAAGTTATGAAGTCACATGAGAACATAGATGCCTATAGTATACTCCATTATATCTGTGATCTTCATTAGGAGAGAAAAATATAGGAATGGTTTGAGATTTACAATGTGATATTAATAGGAAAACTTAGATAAGGTGAATTAGTTGGGCCTTATATAGTCAAACACATTTATTGTAGGTCTCATATAGGAAAAATTGAAAGAGGGGTTGAAATTACATTTATAAAATTAAATGAAAACTGTTGAATTTTAAAAACATCTTTATAAAAGAATGAATAAATTAAAACCTTTTTAATATAAAAAATAAATAATAAAAGTTTTAAAGTTAAATTATATAATTAAATATAATAATAATGTGGAAGAATAAAACAAAGAGTGATTTTGAGAATAAATTTATTAAGCATGTTATTTGATGGATTAAACTATTCAAATAAATGAACAATTGAAAGTGTTAAATAATTGAAAATGCGGAAAGTAAATGAGTCAATATATTTGGTGAGGAAGTTAAAAAATAATACCAAAAGGTATATCTATATCTCAAACCTTAGTCTCTTGAGGATTTAATATATTAGTCTATGTTTTTAATGGTAGCCAAGAAGCTAAAACTATCCCTTACTTTTGAGGTTATAACAAGAAATTGGATACAATAAAAACTAGCTCTTTAATGGAAAATCTAGAAACCACAAACAAAGTAGTACCTTTACTTTTAAAAGGAAATGTAATTAAAACAATATCCTTGATTTATTAGTAGTATGCACTAAAACAAATAAGAAAGATGAGTAAGATGATCTTTATAGATTAGTTTATAATATCCCAAATAATAAGATGAAACACTCTAATAGATTAATAAAATAATTATATTGAGTAAGATACAAAATTTTTCCCACACTATTTGAATGAAAGAATGAATATTTAGAAAGAGTGATCTGTAAGATCATGAAAATCTTTTAAGATCATAGAGGAATGGATTACTTTGTCATCATTGTGTTATAAATTGACCAGGGCTATGAAGGCCTCTATTTATAAGATCAAGATCCTTAAAAAAAATTGGAATCATTAGGGAGTCCTTAAGTCAAATATTTCCATGTTTGGTGAATCTTGGAAATAATTTACAGTGGGGCTTGGATAGGATTCTTGTTGCATGGTCTATCATTCTGCACCATGGATATGGGATTTGCGGTGTATGCAAAGGAACTATGGCATGGAGTCTTAAAAATATATTTTTATAATTATTGCAAAATCAGGGTCACTATCTCATAGCCTCTAGGATATGGTGTGTATCCTTTTTTTGTATAACACCTCTATATTTTCAAAAAAGAAAATAATTTCCGATAGTATATAAGACACAAAACACTGATCCTAAATGATCCATAAAATAATACTAAGAATGTTATAACCTAGAAATTAAATTAGAGTATACGAATAATACTAACTCAATTATAAAATTATAAAATTTACACCTGTATAAAATAAATTCATTAGTTGTCAATTGATTTTAAATTAAAATTAAAAACATTTTAAAATAAAAGAAATGTTTTTCTGAAAAAATATTGTTTTCTTGTGCATTGTGATTTTAACTTAATAAATTAAATTAATAACTATTTTTCAGTGATTATAATGAAATTTTTATATTAACTAAAATGTTTAATCATTCGTCTAATATGTTTTCTAGGCATGGGAGAAGAATAAATCAAGTTTTATGATTAAAATTTTTATTTTTTTAAACAAACTCATCGCGTTTTGAAAACTTATTTTAAAATTAATTTTTCACTATTTTAGAAAATTTATTTTATAATATGAACATAATTTTTTAAATTATAATATTAAAATTAATTTAGGGTTAAATTTTTTATTTTTTTTGAATTGATTGATTTTTTAGTGAATAGTGAAAATTACTCATTTTTTAAATGTTGTCATTTATTTTCTTTAAATAAAGTAATTTAAAAGTCATGATATATTTTGGATTTAGTATTAAATTTAAATATGATAAAATTTATTTAGGTAATATAATTAATTTCATTTGAATCATCAATTTTCCTAATTTTTGTATAAGTTTATTTTTAGGCTTAAACCACATTTTATGAAAACTGTTTTTAAGTGTATAATGCTTCTTCATTTTAATTAATTAAAATAACCCGCAGTGAGAAATTAATTAAATAATATTATATATATATATATATATATTAATTTAAGTTCATATAATGATGATTATTAGTCATATAGTTAATATAAGATCATCTTTTTCTTGAAAAAGACATTTCTTGAAATCCTTTTTTTTTGACATGTTTTGTGGGTTCTTTTTTTAAATTAAATTTCACCAATTTGATGAATTAAATTTAATCAAATTGATTAAATTTTTATAATAACAATAATTAATATTCGTAAATAATTTTAACTTAATTTTTGTTCATAAATAATAGTCAAATCAGTCAAATTTATTTACTATGGTTAAGGTTAAAATGGATTTACCTGGGGATTAAACCAAAAGATAAGGGTAATTATATTAATTAAACTTGTATAATTCATATTGGAAGGCCATATTTTTCACAAATGATCCCATTTGGTCTCATTCCATGACTCCCCAATCCCGCCTCTAATAGGCTAGGGGTTGGTGACTAGCACTGAGTAGGTATATCACTAACATGGGAGGCATAGCCTATGTACCTATACACACACACACAACTAAAACATCATAAAATTATGAAATGTAAAACTAAGAACCCAATGCATGCATACCACTCTATCCCAACTAGAGTATGATAGGAAAGTAAAGTACAGTAAAGTAAACTGGACTAGAATACAATCCCACCTAAAAGAAGTCTGTAACCACAAGTCCAACCTGTAAGAAGAGGTACAGGGACTACTATATATTTTTGTAGGAATACCCCTCATCATGTATGATCTCACAAGGAACCATATTTTCTTGTTCCTCCTAGGACTCTGTCAAAAGGTCACTCATCTGCACAAGACCCGATAAATGTGGTCAAATCCTGTGTAGGGTTGAGTATAACAATACTCAGTAGGAAACCCCAAAACCAAAAAGTAATACACAATGTAAAGTACAGTAATATCTACATAGTATATGTCTAAAACACATATAACAAGAATATCCAGATATACTCATTCAATACCACACAATATGGGGTAATTCATAACCACTACATACCAACACTAGGGACTCAGTCGGAAGATTCCTTGAAGCACTCATCTGGGAGAACACACTCCTAAGTCTGATAGCATAGATGACATTCATCTGAGAAGTACTATTTGTAGAGAACCATCATGAGAGATATACACTAATAAATATAGGGAGAAATATGTGATACCACATATTATGATCACATTCAAGTCCATAGGGTGATACCAACAACAACATCTAGATTAACATACTAAGTAGATGATTGATGCCCAATGAAGTTGGCCACTTCAATTATAAAGACTCTACCTAGGACACAAATAATGAATAGAGGATCCTACTATGGGCCTCTCGGGAGATTCCAACAACTCTATCTAGGAAGTCCTGCTGAAGGGATCATAGTCCTGTGAGTAGGAAATTATTCTCACCTACATTTAGGGAAGCTATAGGGGAACAAACCCTAATGAAACATGTCCAAGATATGAAGGAAAAGAGAATAAATGCATGTAGAAATGTATATGTGGTGTATAGTAGGGTCACACACTGTCTTCCTTGACCCTGGGTACTGCCCGTGTACAATGGAATGTGTCATTCCAAACTATGTGATGTAGAAGATGGGTACACAGCGTGTAGAAGAAGTAACATTCTGTGTCCTTCCATATGGGGTTCACCTGTGTACTCTGGTTGTGTTCCAGTACAAGGTGTAAACCCGTGTGTCTCTTCCCGTGTACCATAACATAGGTTAGTTCATGTACTTTGGTCCAATATAAGTCATGTGGTGGGGAACTTGCTGGGTAGGCAACCCGTGTACCCCAACTCATGTCTATGTATTTACCGATATACATGTAGAGTCTCTGGGAAGGAACTACATGTCGTTTAATAGGGACACATTCCATGTGACATTTAACTATCTCTTGAAACCCTGTCCACCACTCATTGGGGGCCACATTTTGTCTAACCCTAGGTTACACACTATATACATCGAGTTTTTCCATAAATTATGGTTCTTCCTCTGCACACTTTAACTGATGATATGTATCTCATTTTTGTGATTTGTTCACCTCAAAAATATAGATCCAAGAACGTTTCATCACCCCTAACATTGAATCAATGTGTTTCGGGCCTTCAATTGGCTCGTAAATCCATTTAAATTGATTCTGACACAAACCTCTTGAAGAACGATTTCTTATGATTCACTCCAATTTGTCTATCATTATCACCAACGCACCTCCATTAGGTCATCCTAAGGTCAGATCTTCAAATTCGGATCATTTTTCAAAGAAAAAAATATTAACAATCTTTCATTCAAAAATTATTTGAAGAATGAAGAACACATATAGAAAATGGGGGCAAGAAAACACAAGGATAAAAATATGAAAAATAAACCTTGACATTTGTTCATTCTATCATCAATCCATTCCTGTAAGAACAATCAGCAAAACAAATCAATTTTCAAATGATCAGAATCTGATATATCCCAAAAATTATAACTCATCCACCAAGGACCAATCAAAATATATATCAACTTATTCATTGGTTGTTCCGCGTTTTTTGTTGAATCTAAGAATGTAGAAATAAAAATACAAAATAACTCATCCTACAGGGGAATTGGATCATTAATTTTTGAAGATTAATTGTCACTGGTGAGATCCATCAAGAACAATCTCCAATCCTAGTATTTTTCATCACTGCTAAGATAATTCATAGGGTTTCACTCCAGAGCCTCAATGGAATTCTAGGGTTATTTGTCTAACCCTAGATCCTAGCCTAAATGCCTAATTAAAATAATAAGCATTGCTTCATCCCTATGTCGATGAAATAGAGAAATAAAATAAATTCTCAATTAATTTTATTCATTAAAAACACCCAAAACTACATTTCACAGTCGAGCCATGATAGTCAAGGTTAATACATTCCATGGGTAAAGCAGATACTCTAAACACAACTATGCCCTCAGATTTCTAATCTAGGAACCTATTTAGATGTTATTCCACTTTTTCCAAAAAAATGTGCATGGATGATATTTAATATTTTAATATATATTTTGAACATTTATTTTAGGAACACCAGGCCTCAGAATTACACTCAGTCTCAGTACCTAGCCTCGAGTTTAATCTATATAATATTTGAGAATAATTCATGGAAAATATGGGTCATTATGTTCTCCCCACCTTGGGACTTTACATCCCTGAAAAGACAAAACAAATGCTACTCAAAAGGATGTGGGTACTGAGCATGTATCTGATCCTCCCACTCCTAATTTCTCTCCTAGAGAATCTTGTGCTACCACTAGACACACACTAAAGGAATCCCTCACCCACAAAGGATCCTCTCCTACCGATCCTCGATCTCCACTAGGTACTCAGCAAAATTTTCTCTATCCTCAATGTTTGGCTCTCCCCAATCGATAACGTGCAATGGGTCATGTATGTACCTCCTCATTTTTGACACATGGAAGGCATCGTGTACCTAATATAAATACCAAAGTATAGCTAAGAGGTATTCCACCTCACTAACTCTACATAGTATCTAAAAAGGGCCGATAAACCTTAGAGATAACTTTCTATCCCAACCAAATCTTTGTAATCCTTTTCGAGGTGAAACCCCTAGGAATACATGGTCTTCTACCTCAAACACCAAAGGCCGATACTGACCATAATAATAAGACTTATGATGGCTCCAGGTAGTCTTCGTCTACTTCTAGATGATCTTCACCTTCTTTGTAGTAGCTGGCACCAATTTTGGGCCCATGAGTGCTGACTCTCTTGGGTTAGTCCAACATAGTGGTGACTTGCAGAGTTTCCAGTACAATGCCTCAAATGGTTTCATACAAATGGTATAATGTTAACTGGTGTTGTACACAAACTCCACCAATGGTATGTGATCCTCCCAACTATGAATGGACTACAACATGCAAGCTCCCATCATGTCCTCCAGAACATGAATGGTCTTCTCCATCTGGTCGTCCATCTGTGGGTGAAATGCTATGCCCAAGCGTAACTGGGTTTCAAAAAACTCTTGCAATACCTTCCACAAGTGAGATGTAAAATGAGCATCATGATCTAAAAAAATCATCTATAGAACTCTATGGATTCAAATTATCTCTTGAATGTATGGGTGTCCCAATCTCTTTACTAAACTCTACTCTCAGATAGCTAGAAAGTGGGCCGACTTGGTGAGTCGGCCAACGATAACCTATATGGAATCATGTCCTCTAGGAGTATGTGGTAAAACCATCATGAATTATATTGATATATCATCCCATTTCCATTATGGCACCTTAAGGGGTTGATCAAAACCCACTGGAACCTAGTGCTCGGCCTTCACTTGCTAATTAGTAAGTCCCCGACAAAAAAACTCTACCACTCCTTTCTTTATTCCCAACCACCAAAACTAACATTGGAGGTGCTGGTAAATTTCCTCCACACATGGATGTACCACCAAAGGGGATGTATGAAACTCCCTCATAACCTCCTCTCGTAATTCCATTTGTACTACTGTAAGTCCTTTAAAAATGAAAACATGCTCTCCACCTTTCAAATATCTATCAAGAGTATGCCATGTGGATATCTGAGCATGTATAGACTCATAGTCAGTATCCCAATGTTCTTCCTCCCTAACACACTCTAGGAGTGGAGGGATAACCACCATCGACTATAGTTAAGTTGATTTATCTCGATCCACTAAAGATAATTATAGTGATTCCAACTGCTCTAATTCCTCGTTCAGCAACTACAGACTAGATCTTCTAATGAGAACATCAGCCACCACATTCCCCTTCTTAGGAGTATCGATAATCTCAAAATCATATTCCTGGATGAACTCTAGACATCACATCTATCTCATGTTCATATCATTTTGAGAGAAGATATACTTGAGACTCTTTTGATCAGAGTAGATGATAAACCATTCTAACATCAAGTAGTTTTTCCACATCTTCAATAGAAATACTACCACTACTAACTCAAGATTGTGGGTTACATAGTTCTTCTCATGCGGTCTCAACTGGCACAGACCATAGGTAATCACTTATTTTCTCTACATCAGGGAACAACCAAGACTGATCCCTAATACATCACAGAACACTATGTAATCAACACCCTCCTCTATCCAACTCAAGATCAGAACCCTCATCAAACTCTACCTCAACTGCTAAAAATCATGTTGGCACTTCTCTATCCACACGAAAGGTTTCAATTTCTATTCAAATATTTCATAGGTTCTGATATCCTATAGAAATTAGATATGAATCTTTGGTAATATACTGCTAGCCTAGGGAATCTATGCACCTCCATCAAGTTCCTAGGTGGATCCCATGCTAACGCTACCTCGACCTTGGTTGGGTCAACAATCACTCTATCTACTGAGATAACATGTCCCAAAAAGTGGACCGCCTAAATCCAGAACTAGCACTTTAAGAGTATCCCATAAATTTGGTGCTCTCAGAGTACATCCAAAATCATCCTTAAGTTTCTTGGCTCCTCCCCCTCAGATGATGAGTAGACAAGGATATCATTGATGAAGGATACCATAAACCAGTCCAGGTAAGGCTAAAAGATCCTATTCATGAGTCACATGCACACTACTTGGAAGTTTTTCATGACAAAGGGGATCACCAAGTACTCATTATGACTGTAATGATATCTAAAAGCCATATTTGGTATATCCTCATCTCATACCCACAGCTAGTGATATCCCAATCGAAGGTCAACCTTTTAGAATTATCATTACCCTCTCAAATGATCAAAGATTTCATTAATTCTTAGTAGTGGATACTTTTTCTTCATAGTTTCCTAGTTCAAGTTTCGGTAGTCCACACAAAACATCAAGCTCCCATATTTCTTTTTGGAAAACAAATCTAGGGCCCCCTAGGTGAAATAATGGGTCACAAGAATCCCTTCTTCTATAAGTCCTCCAATTACACCCTCAACTCATGAAGTTCTGTGGGAGTCATCTAATATGCTAGTGCAGATATCAATGTTGTCCAAGGGTGTAAATAAATGCAGAAGCCTGTCTCTTGAATGAGAGGTAATCTTAGAAGATCTTTAGAGAATATTTCCTCATACTTCACCACCACTATAGGAAACTAGTAACTCATAACATTAGTTACACTGATGGTCGGGCTAGAAAACTGGTGAGTAATCGGCTACACCCTCATATGAATGAGTCCATCCGGTGATTCCTGGGTTTCCTTCACTCCAACAAAGGAAAATTGCATTCCATCTCTATAGACACACCTCACTCTTCACCTAAAATATTTAGTATGGGCATAGTGTGTGGATAACCAATTCTTTCCAATAATGACATCATAAGGTCTCAACGTTTCCACCAAGAGGTTCTAATTGAAACTCTCACCTTCAAGGGTTAGGTCACACTATCAGCACAAATTTTTGATCACTAATTCTTATCCATCTAGTGTCTCCAAGCATAAGGGTCAAGTCAATAGTTCAAATGGAATCTCTAGGTATCAAACAAGGTATGTGTAAATAAAGGAATGTCTGGCACTTGTGTCTATCAGTACTACATCTAAATAAGAAAAGATACATATCGTACCTCAAATAATTCCTGGAGCCCCTAGTTCATATACATCATCCTCATGCAATTTTCCCCTACCATTTCCTCTAGCTCCCTAATCCTAGTGTGGACAACTTGGGGGTGGTGGTTGTAACAAGTCAAAACATTGACCATCTCCTACTACTCTCCCAACTTTTCTACCATGCTAGTCTCCCTATAGATCTTCCTTCTCCTATTATTGTATCTACCTTGATGAACCATCCACTGTCTCCCTATCAACAATATGGTGGGTTGGAAAATCTCAAGTGATATTTCCCCTACCATCACATGAATAGAACCACCTATCCCTAGGATGATTGGACCCACCCTGTGAGCCATAAACTGTAGATCTTATGTCCTAGGACATCCTCCTAAAACATCTCCCACATCTGAATCCATGAGACTGACATCTACTCCCTTCATTTAAGGTATCTACACATTCCCACCCACTGAAAACTATCACTAGTTGTATCTTCTCATAAAATAATCTTTCAACCACCAAATCTTTCTCCATCACTCCAGCATAAGTACGAATACATAGAGGTATAACGCTGGCTCAGATGTCTTTATGTAGACCTCACTCAAAGGTATGATCCCAGAAGTACTGATCTTTAACCATATCCATCAAGTACCTGGAAAGGTTAGTAAACCTTGATGAATAATCATCCACTGTCACGATACCCTACTAAAGCTGAAGAAGCTTTTGTATATACACAAATATCAACATAACTATTGAGAACTCCTCTCTAAAGAGACACCCAAACTCTTTCCATGAAAGAGTCACCTCATTGTATGTCTGGATAGATAAACTACACCATCGCCCTATTTAACCCTGTATAAGGCTCACCACCTAGACCACCATTTAATCTGTTGGTTTCCTAATAGATGGAAAACCTAGTTCACTACCTCAAACTAGTCCTTAGCCACCTGAGGGTCAGGCTCTCCTCAAAATCTAAGGTTTCTTTGTATCTAAAACTTATGAAGCATGCTTAGTCTTCTCTCCCCATATGCTAGTACTGTAGGTATCACGTACTTCTCCACATGTGGTGGTATAGCTAGTGCACCACCTGGAGGTAACATCTGGGGAACTTGTCCCTGTATCGAAGCCTCATCACTAAGGGGGTCATCCTCATGATCAATCGGCTAAATCCTAGCAGGTATTCATCTCATGGGCATGTTGTAAGAAAACAAGATATACCATGATCAATGAGTATATAGAGAGAGATGACTCGAGAAGAACATGGAACCACAACCCATTCATATATGATGCATGTACCATTATTTTCCCTCCAACCAGTGTTCTCATGTATCGAGTCAAAAAGCAAGTTATTAGAGTCTTAGTGTATGGATACGTCAGTCGCCGCACCAACACTCGAGTCCCTAGCCTGAGATGTGAACTCAAAACACTATATTGAGACCTTTGTTTTTGTTGTGGATCCATATTCAACTAAATTCTTATTCTCTTAAGAGTGTACCATAGTGGCACAACCTAGGGTCAATCACAAGGAGGCCACTCACACGTACTATCTTTCTATTGTCACTATTATAAACTAACTAATATAAAATTAATACTAAAATAGATGGGTGATATTTAAAATATTCATGAAATAAAAATATAATATATAATAATTCAATTCAATACACAATGAAGTTAGAATAAAGAAAGCAGATAGTTGTTCTTGTGAGGTCGTGGTGGTTGAAATCATTGTTTAAAAATAATCTCAATATTCAACTCAATGAGGTGATCAAGACCTCTCACACCTCACCTTCTCATTTGAAATGTAATCACCCCATACTAAGACCTTTGTATACAGGGTATTTATCTTCTTAATGTCAGCTAAGAAACCTTTTCATTGACCATCGCTACTCATGTCATGCTCCACCATATGCACGACACAAATAGTGAAGGGAAGGAAAATTGATAAACAAGAAAAGGAACTCGGTGGTAGAGAAAACAGGGTGAATGCTCATTATAATCGATTTAACCACAACAAAAAATTCTATAATTGAATAAAAGATATGAAATTAAAGCATAAGAAACTCAATAAAATCACCATTCCCTCCCTTGAACAAGCACCAAGGTTAGTCCTCCATTTTTAGTGGATTTGATAATGGAATAACGATGGGAGAACACAAAAATAACAAAATGGAAGAAATGGGGTATGAATAAGAAATATAAACTAATATTTGTTAAAAATAGTAAAAACTATGACAACCTAAAAACTCCACCTTATTACCCTGAAATGGCTATCCTTTGTAAAGGGAGAGGAGGTACAAATTTATAGGTGAAATGAGTGAAGAAATCGCATTCTAATTCTGTTCGTAGGAAGTTTGCGGCTCTTAGAACCATTATATTACGAAATTGGTAAATGGTACCATCTTGAATGTTTTTCAATTATTCCTCCAGCGTTCACCCAAAACATTTTAGCTTGATTGGTCTAGGTATGCAGTAGTTGTGGATGATTTACTACGGCACATTTAACCTATCGAGGTGATCGTTCGTATTCAAAAGCTTCAATTTCATATTCCATAATTACCTTGAAACCACCAAATTCATACATTTCCTCATTAATTAAATATGTTCACTAATTCCTTGTACCGCTCCATGTCTAATTTCAACTCCAATGGACTACCCCAATCTGAGATACAAGCTCCTATTTAAAACATTCCAGATTTGCACAAAGTTTGCAAGGCCCGGATTGTGAGCTGATTTTTGGCCCACAAATAAAGGATTGAACTTTTACTCCAGAAGGATGAAATGAAGACAAAGGTGTATGGAAACCTAAAAAATTGAATTTAATAAATTTTTTTGCGTAGAAAATGTTATTGTTGAATTATTTGATTAAAATAAAACAATTAAATCCCACAATTAATTAATTTTTGCCTTTGAGCTCAAAATTCCAATAAAAACTAAAAATGTGATAATTGCCTATAAAATCACACTATGGTGGAATTTAATACATTGAAATATAGTATAAAATATGTGAAAATTCCATCTTCATCATATGTGTCTCAAGGTAATATTATAAGAAAACAAGATGTACCATGATCAATGAGTATATCTAGATATATGACTCAAGAAAGACATTGAACCACAACCCATTCATATATGATGCATGTACCATTATTTTCCCTAAAACCAGATTTCTCATATACCAAATCAAAAAGAAGGTTATCATAGTACTAGTGTATGGCTATGTTGGTAATCACACCAACATTGGAGTCTCTATCCTAAGAGCAGAACTCAAAACACTTAACACTATTGTCCAAAACCAATCTCATAGACTCTTGGTCCTAAAGTAGTACCGACCACCTATGATATCACTCTATCATGAAATGTCCCATTGGGGCTTGTTTCGTGACTCCCCAAGATCACCTCCTATAGTCCAAGGGTTGGTGACTATCACTGAGTAGGAATATAACTAACATGGGAGGCATTTCCAATGCACATGTACACACGCACACTTATCCAAGCTCCCAAAAATCTGAAATGTAAAACCCACTAAGAAACAAATGCATGAATACTGTTATATCCCAAACAGAGTACAATAGGAAAGTAAAGTGTAGTAAAGTAAACCGGGATAGGATACAAGCCTACCAAAAAGAATTTTGTAACCATAAGTTCAACCTATAAGAATATATACTGGGACTACTATCTGTAGGCGTAGGAATACACCTCGGTCTGTCTGATCTCACAAGGAATTGTCTGGTCTTGTTCCACCTAGGACACCATCAAAAGGTCGCTCTTCTACACAAGACATGAAATGTGTGGTAAAATACCATGCAGGGGTGAGTATAACAATACTCAGTAGGACACCCTAAAACCAAAAATCATTACACAAAAAAAAGTATAGTCATCTCTACACATTATATGTCTGTAGAACATATAACATGAATATCTAGATATACTCAGTACAAACCACATAGTCTAGGATAAGTCATAACCACTGCATACCAACATTGGGGATTCAGTCTAAAGATTCTACAAAGCACTCATCTAGGAGAACACACTCTTGAGTCTGATAGCATTGATGACATCCATTTGAGAAGTAATATTCATTAGGAACCATCATGAGAGAGATACACTAATAGATCTAAAGATCTAGATATGATACCATAGATGAGGATCACATCTAGGGCCATGGGGTGATACCAACAACTCCATATGGATTAACTTTCTAAGTAGAGGACTGATTCATGGTGAAGTCGGTCACATCAATAACGAAGACTCTACCTAGGGAAGAAATAATGAATAGAGTATTTAGCACCAGGCCTCTCGGGGGATTCCAAAAACTCAATCTAGGAAGTTCTGCTGAAGGGATATGAGTCCTATGAGTAGGAAACGATTCACACCTACCTCCAGGGACACGATGGGGGGAAGCACCCTAACAAAACATGTCCAATATATGGAGGAAAAGATAATAAAAACATGTAGAAATGGATACATGGTGTGTAGTAGGGTCAAATTCCTTGTGCCTTGACCTCGGGTACAACCCATGTACAATGGACCATGTCATTCCAAATTATGTTTTGTAGAATATTGGTACACGGTTTTTAGAATAAGTAACATGTCATGTCCTTACCTCAGGGGTACACCCATGTACTTTGGTCATGTGCCAGTACATAGTGTCAACCCGTGTGTCTCTTCCTATCTACCAATACATCGGGTATTCTGTGTACTTCGGTCCAGGCCAAGTCGTGTGGTGGGGTACACACCATGTAGGCAACCCCTATACTCCACCCTGTGTCCATGTATTTTATAAAATATACACTGAGTCTCTGGGAAGGGCCTACACACCATGTGATAGGGTCATACTCCATGTGACATTTAACAATTTCCCAAAACCATAGTCGCCACTCAATGGGGGCCACATGTCGTGTAACCTAGAGTTACACGTCGTGTTCATTGGGTTTTTTCATAAAGTATGGTCATTCCTCTGTACGCTTCATCAGACAATCTGGATCTCATTCTGGTGATATATTTTCCTCTAAAATCTATATCCACAGTCATTTCACCACCCTAACACCTAATCAATGTGTTCTGAGCCTTTAATCATCTTGGAAATCTATTTAAATAGATTTAGACACAAACCACTCGAAGAATGGTTTTTTCCTATTCATCTGTTGACGTCACCACCGCACCTTCGTTTGGTCATCCCAAGGTTGGATCATTAATTTTAGATCATTACGCCAAGAAACAAAGGTACAATGATCGTTCCTTCATAAACGCGTCGAAGAATAAATAACATGTGTAGAAAAAAGGGTAGAGAAAACATAAGGAAAAAAATCATAGGAATGAACCTCAACTGTTTTTCATTCCAGAATCGATCTATTATCATAAGAATTATCATAAATAAAATCAATTATTAAATGGTCAAACCCTGATAAATCCCACAAATTATAACCCATCCCGCAAGGAACAATTGAACCGTGGATCAACCTGTTCATTCATTGGTCTGAATTCCTCATTGAATCTAATAATGGGGAAATAGAAATCAAAAATATCACATCCTACCTGGGAAATGGATCATTCACTATTGTAGATCTATTTCTGCCAATGAAATCTATTAAGAACGATCTCGGATCCACGTATTTTTCATCCCCGCCAATAGAATTATCCAGGGTTTCTCTCTAGAGCCTCTAAGGAATTCCAAGGTTATAAGCCAAATCCTGGATCCATACCTAAAGTCCTAGTTAAAACAAGAATTTTTGTTGCATCGCTGCATCGATGAAACATAAAAATAAAATAAATTCTCAATTTATTTTATTCATTAAAAACACATGAAACTAGTTTTCACAGCCGACCTGTGTCAGTCGAGGTTAATTTGTTCCTAGGGTAAAATTTCTACTCTGAACACAACAGTTCCCTCAAATTTCTGATTTGCGTACCCAATTTAGAATATTTCACTTTTTCATTAAAATTGTATGCACATTCTATTTAATATTTTAATAAATTTTAAACATTTATTCTAGGCACATTGGGTCTCGGAATTGCACATCGTCTTAGTACATGGTCACAAATTTAATCTATGTAATATTTAAAAATAATACACATAAAATCAGAGACATTAAAATATTTATAAATTATTTTATCACACTTTTAATATATGGCCATTTTGAATATTTTTTCTTGAGAATGACTATCATTTTTTATTCTTTTAGGGAATTTTCAAGTGGGTTCCCTCCCTCCACTTAAAAAAGAACACCTTATATCCACTTTTATCAAAATTTTAAGAGACTTTTGGTTTGGAAAATACTTGAAAAAGTCTATTCCTTTCTTCCCTTTCAACTTTTTAGATTCATTTTTTTATTATAAAATCCTTCTAGGACAGATTTTGGTGTAAACCTAAGGAGGTTGACTGGAGAAGATGTATCTTTATTAACCGAGTGTTTTATTTTTATTTATTCTTAGACCTAATTAAAATAATATTAAAATATTATGATATAACCAAATAAGTATATCCCATAAATTAAGATGTTATTATGTTAATTTAACGACCTAAATCCATTTCCTCTTCACCAAATAGAAAACAAAACCATCATTCAGGTGTATAGCGGACTACCGCCTCACAAACTGATGTAACTCATTTTCCATCATCGTCACTCATGACTATTTATGATGTTGGATTTAATGTATATATATTATATTCATGTACTATTTATCATTATGTAAAATTAATATATCATATTTTTTTACTGTTCTATTTATGGAAAAATTATAATATCATTCATGCATACGTGTATATTACCAAGTCCATGAATCGATGTAATTTTTTTCATTAACACATCACATGGGTGGTATATATATGTGTATTTATAGAAATAATATTACATATATGTTATAATTACCATTATTTAAATATAAATTAACACTTACCTTCTTTCTTTCATGAACACTGAAAAAATGAAATGTTAGTCATGTGTATGTATGCCCTACCATATTCATGATTGTAACATAGTTCATTTTTCATAACCATATTTCATGATGGTTTTTAAAAGAAAAATTTATGTGTAAATTTTTTAATTATTTATTGATTATTATTCTGTATATAATGAAATAATAATCTATTTGACCTTCGTCATAATTCTAAATTTATTTTGGATGTATGAAGAGAATATCGTCAAAACATCCAACATGAACATAATTTATTAAGTAAATAAATATAACATGGTAATAAATAAAATAAAAGGAATCATAAACATGAGATGTGTTCTTAAAATTTAAATAATTAACACAATTTTATTATTCATTAAGATAAAGTATGAACGTGATGATTCAAACTCGAGGTAAGGGGTTTCATAACTCAATTTCTTTTCATTGGGTTATATTAATTCTTAATTGTATTTTATATTATAATATTATGTGTGTAATTAATGTTGATTATTTTATGTTTTAGTTCCAATTTTTGTGTGTATTTACATTTTATACACATAATAAATTCATTGATTAATTTTAACATCAACATTGTGAACTTTGTAAGGGTTTTAATCTCAATTTCCCTTCATTGAGGGATATTTTGATATCATGTGACTAGTTTATTTTATAAGGTGTATATTATTCAACTTTTACATATTATATCAAGCATAATTCATAATGCAAGGTACTTAAAGTTATAATTCATTTTACACTATCCAAGTGGATTTGATTTGAATGTTACCAAAGCGATGAAGGCTTTATGTTACAATCTCTTTTCTTTTAGAGATTGATTATGTTCAAGGTTACTTTTGGGTAAATCATATACAATTTTTTTCTTAAAAAATAAGTATTTTATTATCCTCTATTCATGAATTTGGGTTACGTTTTTTGTTTCTATTTCCTCCCTTATTTAAAAAAACTAACATCAAGAAATTTTTTTGTAAGTAATACTAATATTGAATCCTCTTTTAGATCTAGAATCTTTCTCTTCCAGGCATAAATTTTCCTTAAAATATTTTTAAGAATGTTTGTTATATTATAAAATTATTAATTAAATTAATTTTTACTAATTTTTTATTTTTATAAAAAATGGTTTAGAATGGATATTTCTTCCATTTTCCAAACAAGGTACTTTTTAAGTTGTTTACATAAGTGTGAAAGGAATGTTTTATTTTAAATTATATAGTATGAATGAAATTTTAATCTATCATGAATACTAAATTATTTAAATATTAATTTAAAATTTTCTATGTTTGATTTCAATTAAATTTTTTTCTATTAAATTTTAGAAATTTTTAGATATTAAAGGAGTGATTTTAAAGTGAAAACGGTATTTTTCTCAAGAAATATTCCATGTGATATTTTAAAGATGGTTGCATCACTGGAATCATCCTTTGATGTTATATATTGCTTTGAAATTATTTATATATTTCTATTACACAAATACCTAGCTCATTATCCCTTACTTTTATTAGGAAATACATTCCTTATATTCATTTCCAAAATTCATTAATTATGACATTTCCTTTAATTATGATAAGATCCAAGATTATGTAACCCATTTTATTTCCATGGGTAATTGTAATATTAATGCCTTATGATTAGTTTTCTTTTTGTGGAATTCATAATCATGAACATTTTATGATAGGTGTTCCCAGATAGCACTCCAATGCATTGGGTAAATATTTGGTCTTATGAGACATTATGTATGCGATTAGGGTGTAAACCTAATCAATTATGGGACTTTGTCCACCATGTGAAATTTTATAGGTCATTATCATTGACTCATGTTTATCTCATATCATATGTTGTTTTTAAATTTAATATTTTGAAATTATATTATTCTACCTTTTTCTTTATGTTAGGATTCCATGTGATTACTCATGTAACATCACTTTTATGATATCATGTCATACCTTTAACTCACAGGTTATGTTTCCTTATCATATTTATTCTCTTAATGGTAATTTAAGATGATCCATTTCTTTATTTTATTCCCCATGTTATTATAGGAAATTTTAGGAGCTCAAATCAATTTATAATCTCATTATAGTGAATAAAATAAGGATTTCATATTTTACTTTCCTTTTGATGTATTATGAACCTAGTATTAAAAATACACTAGGTCTCGTGATCTTTGGGTAGTAGTTATTAGATGATAATGCTAAAATAATCATGTAGTAATTTGTGAAAAAGTCATAGGTCCTTATAGTTTGTATCAAAGAAAGTTCTAGTTGTTTTTTTTGGATTGTTACTATAAAAATTTATGGAGATACCCAAGGACAATTCTAAGTATAGGAGAGTATCCTAGAATTTTAGTGAAGGATAGAGAGAGTGGTTTACAAGAAATTACATCTATGTCTAGATACTACAAGTAAATGTGGATCTGGAATTGTTTTAACTAGTTCTAATGAATCTAAAAATTTATTATTGGTATTTGACTCGATCATCACCTGGTACATGACAATGGGCCTTATTTCACACACGGTTTTAAACTCCAAGGGGATATATTTTGGAAATTTACAAACTCTTTATGAGCCATCATAAATGATTTGAATATATGATAATCATATTTAAACTAGATTAAACCTAAGGTTTCATATATTTTAAATAAGGTTTCATTATTTAGAAATCCTAAAAATTATTTTTCATGATTAGGATTATTTTTTCTTTTACCATGATATTTGGATTTAGTCAATGGATTGAACCAAGAAGAATGATATCAACGCTGAATGTGATAGACAATGAGATGGTTCTGAGTAAAAAAAGTGGGATGATTAATTGAATCAAATATATTGTGATTATTATGAATTAGTTATCAAGATATATGATTAAAAAAATTATCTTAACCCACTCTTAGACTTGGGAAAGAAGAGAAGGATGGAGTGTTTTAAGAGCTCAAGTGGAGGATACCATAGAGGAAATATGGACTAATTTCCTTCATGTCATAAATATGGGAAGTGAAACCAAGAATAATTTCTCAAAGGAATAGGAATATGTTTTATGTGTGGAAAATAAGGTCATATATCAATGAATTGCTAAGGAAAAATGTGGAGTTTGATAGAGAGAAATAAATTTCATCCAAGAGATCCATTTATAGCTCATTATCTTAAATGTGGAGAATGTGTTCATTGTAATAACCCAATTAATGATAAAATAAATCATTTTTAATATCTATTAGTTTTCATGAAATATATAGTTATATTAATTATATATATATTAAGTAATTATTAAATCAAAAAGTAAATATTTTTACAAAACTCTTTTCTTATGAGGTTTTATTTAAAAGTTTAATTTTAAAAATATAGAATTCGAATTTAAAAAAATTAATTTCATTTTTTAATTCAACATTTCAAAATTATCTTTGGATGAAATTTTTATAATTTTCTAAAAAAATTATTTTTTAATAAATTGTGAAAAATATGGATTTTTATTGAAAATTGTATTTTCTTTTCGGTTATTTACAAAATGAAATTATATTTTTTGGTATTTTTAAATTTAATTAGTTAATTTTTATTTAAAATAATAAAATTATTTTTGAAATATTAATTTTATACTTGAATTTATTATAAAAATATTTAATACTTAAAAAGGGTATTAATCTGAAAAACCATTTTCATCATGTTTTTTCGGTTAAATTTTTAATTAAATTCTTCCAATTCTATGTTTGGAATTTTTAAATAATTATTACATATTTTGAATCATGGGTTCCAAATTTTTTAAGTAGTTTCCTTTTTGTTTTTGGGTATTATGAATAGTAACCTCAGTAATTTTTGTTGTCTTGGTGAGGGGTAAGTCGGGTAATTGAAGTTAAAAATAAAATGATAAGGACTAGATAATGACCCTAACACTTGACTTAATTTTTTTATATGGTTATAAATCATCCATATTCATCCAAAATAAAATATATATATATATATATATATCTTTTTATTTCCATTTTGATATGATATTTACCTTTATAATTTTTAAGTGGATATAAAACCAAAATTGTCCCACTCTTTCTTTTATTAACAAAAATATTTTTAACATAGGGATAAACATAGGATATGTTCATTTATAAAAATTAATTTGAAATATAAATTATTTTATATCATGTTAGTTTATATTTAATTTTAGGTGAAAAAATAATTGCCTTAAATGCTTATGAAACACAGGAACAATGCTTGTGTTAGCGGTAAAAAAAATAAAATGATTTTTGAAAATTATAAAAAATAATATTATTTGGGATATATTTTGTTATTAGAGATAATTTTAGATAAAAATGACATACTATATTGGTTTTTATGGATTTTATTCAAATTATATTGTTTTTTTGTAGTTTTAAAAGTCAAATTAATTGAATAGTTCCAAAATTGACATTAATGTTATTTTATAATAAATAATATTTTATTAAATGAATTTCAATTTATAAAAAAATATCTTAATCCAAGTGAATTAGATATAGTGATCACATAAATAATGTTCCATTTATGGGTTTTTTTTTCTTTTATAGTAGCTATATTAACCCCATAAGAGTAAAAACCATTCATATCACCGTAATTGTCAAAAGGGTTAATGAAGTGTTAAAACAAAATATAAGGGAATAAATATGGTCCAAAAATGTACAAATTTTTCTGGATGAAAATTTTCAACTAATACTAATCTTATATTCTAATATTAATAATTTTTATTCATTTTTAAATAAAAAATAATTTATATTAATTTAATATTTTAATAAATTCTAAGAGTTACCCTCCCCTCTCTTATAAAAGGGTCCCTCTTCTCATTTATTCACACTTCAAAAGACATTTGTTTCAGACATGATATATGAAAATACCTTCCCCAAATCCTTTTAAACATCCTAGAGACCTTATTTAGGGTAGAATACAAACCTTATAGGTCTTATGGTGAAAATAAAGTTAGTTTGTCTGAAGAAGAGGTATAGTTCTTAAATGAGCATTTTTGTTTTATTTATTATTATAACACATTTAAATATTATTAAAAAATGTTGAAATAATAAAATCAATATATTATATATATTGGGGTTTTGTTATGTTAATGTTATAACCTATATCCATATCATCTTTCATCAAATGGGAAACGAGACCATCGTTTGTTTGTACAGAGGACTACTGTCTTGCGAATTGATGTAATTAATTTCCTATCACCACCTCTCATAGTTTGTTATAATGATGGTATTAATTTTTATATGTGATATTAATTTCATATATATCATTATTAAAAAATAATATATCATTTACTTTATTATCTTTCCATTCACTAAAACCGATAATGTCGTTTGTGCATATGTGTGGACTACCAACTCCACAAAGCGATGTGAAAAAATTTTCATCACAACATCACATGGATTATATATAAGGATATATAAATAAAAAATATTTTATTTATGATATGATGAAAATTATTTAAATATAAAATAATAGTTACCTTATTTCTATAGTGATCAATGAGAGATGGAAATGTTATACATGCGTATGTATGGCCCGCCATATCCATGATTGTAACATAGATTATTTTTCATAACCATATTTCATGGTTGGTTTTAAAATTATAATTGATATATAATAATGATAATTATTTAAAGATTATTATTCTTTATTTGAGGAAATAATTATGTCTTTGACCATATTAAACATACCAAATTCATTCTAGACTTATGAAATAAATATCATCAAAAATTATGATGTAAACATAAATGATTAAGTAATTTTATATAACATGGTATTAAATAAAATAAAAGGAGTAATTAACTTGAAAAGGGTTCTTAATAATGTAAATAAATAACATAATTTTATTAATTGGGAATAAAAATAACATATGTGATGATTCTGACTCAGGGTAAGGACACTTTAACTAAAAACCATGTTTTAAATCTTATAATGATTTATTTTCAAAATATTTCCCTTCCATAGACCTATTTTTAAAATTATATTATGAATGTATTTATATTTAAATAAAATAACTATAAATTTCATTTTATTCCTCTTTCTTTTAAAGGTTTTCAAAAATGAATCTCGTTACTAAACATTTTACTTTCTTTGCAAAAGATAAAAGGAATGTTCTATTTCAATATATACAGTGACAATGACTTTCCCTGCCATTATAACCATTATTTTAAGTTTGGATTCCTTTAAAATTCTTAATGTTTTATTAAAAAAAATCCTATTTTAATTTTATTCTCATATTTTGGTATTGAAAATGGGTTTTTATGATAAAATGGTATTTTGATATCTGAAAGTGTTTTGCACATGGGTTTGATAGATCTTTCCAAGGTTTTTACTCATAATATGATCCTTGGACATTATTTATGATAGTTTAATCCCCATTATAGTTCATGGGTGAGCCCAATATAGCTTATAAGAAGGGTTGAACCCATTATATCTCATATCTAAGACTGATATAGATTATACAATGGTTATGAATAGATTGTACTCAAATACTTTGGGTAGGGATTATGTTATCCAGGTAACTATATTGGAAGTCGGTTATATGGTTATTCCAATTATAAAGTTCATTGTAAGGTTTATTTAAGTATTATATGAATATTATTTTTTAAGTAACCTATATTTATTTCTTATGATTTCTAAGGATTTTTCATATAAATAATTTTATTTAAAAAGGTAAGATAATGATATTTTTAAAAGAAAGTGATTCCATTTTGGGTAAAGGTGTGTTTTTTTACTAAATGGTTTCTCATAAATATTCATGTTTTTTTAGACTAATGGATTCTATCTTTTTCCACTTTAATGAGCTTTTTGTGATCGTCCCATATTTAAAAAAAATCACAGGGTTTAAGGATGTGTAAGGGAAATGAATAAGTCATGTTGAAATACATGAATATTTGTCATGAAAATAAATCATGTTTTATTTTAAAAAAAAATATTTATTATAGGAAATATTGATACTAAATAGAAGTTTCCACTTTGTAAAATATGGTTTTAATATATATGACTTATGACCTAAATCTAAAAAAATTTAAACTAAAAATATCCTTAGGAATGAAAGTTAGTAAATTCTAGTTTAAAGACACTATAATATTTAATGTTTAAGGATGGGCCCTTATAGTTGGTATTAGAGAAAATGTTTAAATAAATTTAGAGTTTATGATAATATAAGTAAATACCCTTAATATATTTTAATATATCGTTGTAATGATAAATAATTTGAAGGTTACCATGTTGCATCATCTAAACTATGTTTGTTCCGAATGTTTTTCTATAGATGAAATCGAGAAGTTATTAAAGTAATATACTGAGAGGAAAATCCATTGCAAATCAACACCCTAAAATGGTTAAAATTATAATTGGGAAATTTTTTGTAGTGATGGTTCAGTTAATATAGGTTATAAATATTGGTGTTTTCTATGCTAGAGAGAAGCCAGATCTTCAACAGAGGAACATGATTATAGTGGATCATTTTATAAGACAAAACCCTCCATATTTTAGTGTAACCTTAGATACAGTGGTATCCAAAGGATGGATCAATTTATCGGAAAAGATATTTAATGTCAAGGGATGTTCAGAATGTCAAAAGTTAACCCTTTATATTTATCATTTTGAAGGAGAAACTAATCTATGGTGTTCAGTGGTTAAGAATACCAGGGATAAATATGATCTTTATGCCATGGAATGTAAAATTTTTAAGCATATATTTTAATATAAATATTTCCCGTAAGGTTTTTAACTCAAAATGGAGAAACAATTCTTGGAATTGAGGAAAAATAATGAATATTTGGTAGCTGTGTATGAACACAAATATAAAGACCCAGAAATTTCAAGGAATTTTTTTTTCTTAATTTCTTTGCAATTTTGTGAGTCTGTGGCTTCGGACGGCACCTGATTCTAAGGCCCGGTGTGCCCAGAATAATTTTCCGAAGTTTAGCACGGGTACGTTCAATGAACGAACGAGCGGGTTTTTCTAACTCTTGAACCGATGCTCGGAATCGAAATCAGAGGGCACCAATGAAACCACAGTGCTGGTAATTGCTCAGGAACACCTTTTCCAGAGTTGTGTTTTCTCGGAAATATTTGTTTAATTTTGTGGATTAAGACTACGGACAAATAAAATTATGCTACTAATTTTATTCCTTTTAAGTGGTTAAAATCCTAAGGATGGAGTTTGGGTGGAACTAACCACCCGTGTGAGGTTAATAGTGAGGTGGGGCCCACATGATCCCCCACCCCTTCAAATCCCCAAACCCCCCTCTTAAATGTGGGCAACCCCCCCCCCCCCATAAGTTATGACCTTCCCTCTCTCGTTAATTTAATTCCAACACACCTATTCAATTAATTGAATCTCTTTAATTAATTGAATGAAGATTTTGAATTTTAAAATGTTGGAATGTGTGAATAAATTATGATAAAGTCTTAATTTGTTTTTGGTTAGTTCGTTGTGTGGAGTTTGGTGAGAAAATAACCAAGGTCTCGAAGAGCATCGTCTTCCACGTTGAACAACATGAAGAACGTCAAGACCTCGATGAAGAATGTCGTCACTAAAAGGGAAGACCGTCGTGCCTCCTTCTCTTCTCTCCACAGCCGGTGAAAGACGCCATTTTCGGAGAATGATGACGAGCCATTTTCTTCATCGGGCTAATGTCGACGACGCTTGCGAAGCATCAATCCCCAATTCCATCTTCCATGATGCCGTATTCCACGACGTCATTGTTCTGTTATGACCATCGTTCAACAACTCCTTGAGTTAGGGGTTTGGATTTGTGTTCGTGTTTATTCTTTTTCCATCCAACGTTAAAATTTTGGGCCACCTGTTATCGTTATAAAGGGAGGAGGTTGGACTGCACGAACATGGCCGACCCTCCTCCCCTTTGATGTTGTGTTCGTTGCGGCTCGAACAAATGCGGTGCGGTGCAACGGCACCATACGGAAACAAGAAGGAACACGACGAAGAAGCGATGCGTCGTCGTGTCGCACCGTTGAGGCCGAACAAAACCGCGACCGGAGTCGGGGCCGCAGTGGCAATTCGAAGACTCCATAGATTGTTTATTTGACGTGCGGATCGACGGGCGATGATGGAATGGTCCACATAGGTGTTTGGATGATTCCACAGTGAAGTTCGGGTCCTGTAAGGATTCCAGGCGCAGATGGCGGGTGAAACGGACCACCGGTGCGCATCCGGTGGTCCGCGGAGAGAGGTGGCGGCGCGGTAGTGCCGGCGACTGGAGGCGGTGCGCCGCCAGAGGAGACCGCCATGGAAGAGTCGCAGCGGACCAGAACGTCTTTTCCATTCAGGGTTTTGGGGAGGGCGCGGCTTAATGTCGCGCCGTTTCGAGACAGGGGGCAGCGCCCCCCACCCGTTTTTCCGCTCGACCATTTCGGCCGAGCTGCATGGTCACGCGGGCGTCGCGCCGGGGCCAGGACAACTGGCTGCCCAGGCCGTGTCGGGCAGGGTCGCGCCGGCCGGGCTGGGGCGGACCCAGACACGGTTCGGGTCGACCTAGGGGTTCTTGGGTCGGGTCGGTCCGGGCCCAAAACCCCCCCATTTCATACTGTTTTAAGTCATTTGCCCATATCTTGGGCTTCAGACCTTTGATCGATGCACCGTCAGTTGTGTTGGGATCCTCGGATCGAGATGGTAGTTTCATTATATTACACTCATGGTTTAGGGGAACTTTCAATACGGCCGGGTTGGTTCGAACACGAAACCAACCGGGCCCTCGGAGCAGAAATGCTTATAACTTGAGCTCCGGATGTCCGATTGGCGTGTTGTTGACTTTGTTGTATTCCTCTTAGTGAGAAAAACCTTTTGGCTTACTCCGCTCAAGATTTTGACGTAGTTGGAGTGTGGTCGGGTTTGTTTTGACTTAAAAACTAACCGGGCCCCTGGAACGAAAAAGTCAATAACTCTCAGACCGGGCGTCCGACTGACGCGCCGTCTGTCGCGTTGAGTTCCTTTTGTTGAGACGGAACTTTAGGATACATCAACTCCGGACTATGTGTTATTTGATGTATCTACCCCCTTTTTCTTGTAGAGTGGACCCTCCCAGAAACGAGCATGTTGTGTGCAGAAACCCTAGAGCTGGCTGCGACTGCGACGACGATGATGACTGCACTAAAATCCTCCGTGGGTTCGGCAGTGACGACGTCTACACTGAAATCCTCCTTGGGTTCGGCATTGATGAAGACTGCACTGAAATCATCTGTGGGTTCAGCAACAATGAATACTGCACTTAAATCCTTTGTGGGTTTGGCAGCGATGAAGACCGTACTGAAATCCTCTATGGGTTCGACGGCGATGAAGACTGCACGGAAATCCTCTATGGGTTCGGCAGTGATGAAGACCATACTGAAATCCACCATGGGTTCGAAGGTGATGAAGACTGCACTGAAATCCTCTGTGGGTTCGGCAGCAATGAAGACCATCCTGAAATCCTCCATGGGTTCGACGGCGATGAAGATTGTGCTGAAATCCTCCGTGGGTTCGGCAGTGATGAAGACCGTATTGAAATTCTTCGTGAGTTCGACGGTGATTACTATTGTTCATGTATCCTACATGGGTTTGGTATTGTTTGACTCTGTTCTTGCTATCCTACATGGGTCTGGTAGAGTAGTTGGTCTGTATCCTATGTGGGTCCGACATCTTAGCTGGTTTAGTATCCTACGTGGGTCCCAACATAGATGAATCAGTGGCGACATCTGATCATCTCTATCACCTTACGAAGAAGTATACCTGTATGAGCTCATTCTTGACTTTCAATCATTATCTTCGATATGATTGAATTGCTTTCCTATGTGGATTGTGTTGTGCTTTCCTGTGTGGATTGGGTTGTACTATCCTATGTGGACGTGATCGAACTTGGTCTTGGATGTTGGATCCGAACTGGAATTGATGACTTAGATATATGTATGGGCATATACCTAAGTAGTGTTGGATGTTACTTCCTAATTTTATCTTTCCCTTGTGAATTCTGGTAGACATTCGGGGGTCTAGGGGTCCCTATAGAGTATCGTATACTCACCCCTGCACGAGCTATGCCCGCACTACGTTGTGTTGGATGCAGAAGATAGACAGCGCTAATCGTGGTTGAGGCTTATGGAGCAGGTCGGTACCTGGAGGTAGACCACTGGGCGGGACGTACATGGATTTGACGGCTGGACCCGAGGAGCTGAGGAGGCTATATGTACCCACCCTTCAGGTGGGACTTCCAGTGGACGGCTTGACATTGATGCTTTACTTTCAGTTGTTGTACTTCCTTTCCAGTTGTACTTTACTTTCAGTTTTGGTTTGTATTCTGGACCATTTACTTTCCGCACTTACTATTGTACCCAGTTTTACATAGTGTTTACTTCTCCTTGCTTACTCTAAGATCTTTGTTTACTTTATAAAGGCAATTCCTTCCACTTTTTGTTGGGATTTACGCCTTGTTGCTAGTCTCCATCCCCTGGCCTATGGGAGGCGGGCTTAGGGTAGTCACGGCATGGGTCCTGAGGATGGGTCATGACAAATCGGTATCAGATGAGTTCGGTTCTATCGCAGAACTCAAGAATCTGATCTTTCTTCTGAGTGAAGCAATAATGTTAAGGGTATTGAGTGTGGTTATTAGTCTAGGGAGTCTAGTGTTGGTGTGGCGACCGACGTATCCGTGCACCAGGACCCTAACTTCTGATTTCCGACTCAGTGCACGAAAACATTGATTGCATGTGTGTTTCAAAAGTTTTCCTTGTGATTAATTTGTGTCAGCTCACCAGGGATACATCATTGACCATGGTGCACCTTTCTCTTTTCAGGATGGCCCCACGACGGTAACCATCTAGGGTTCCGAGTGTTGTACGAGATGACGGCCCACTAAGAGATGAGGTTCCGGTGCGGGGCCCTCTTACTATGTTGAAACCTTTGGATGGTGTGCCAGCAGCACCACCACTTGTAGGGTAGCATAGGCCTCTAAGATTTTGAGGTGAGATAGTTCCCAGGCTATAGTGGACTGGATGGAGGCGATTTCTATAGGTCTACGCCTAGTTTAGACACTAGTAGAGCAGATAATGGACTTAGCTACTAGTGATTTCCAGTAAGTGACCATGAGGTTGGTCTGTTTAGTGAAGAGGCTTCGGTATATGGACTAATGCCTTAGATAGTAACTTCGCATAGTGTGTCAGCTATATCACTACCGGTTGGTCAGCAGACACTACCAGCGGTACCGGTAGAGGGTACTTATAGGCTTAGTGCCTTACATGTTTCAGCACCAGATATCCCTCAAGTTCCGAGGAAATCCTGACTCACTGGCAGCTAAGGACTGGCTTGAGGAGGTGGCTGAGAGTTTCCTAGAGCTTATACAGCTTCGGCAGGACGACGTATCGGTAGATGAGAATTAATCAGGGAATACCAAACAATACCTGGTACGTGATGACTATGATGAGATCGGTGCTTCAGGGCTCGTAATTCTGAGTGAGGTGTGACTAAAGGACATCTGAGCCAGCACTTTTTTCTCTATGCATCCCTACTTATACTGGGGTTCTAAAGAGAACCTTTGGGTTTGATAATTCTTTTATTGTATGGATGCAGTCAGTGAAGGTTATCAGTGGGAAAGCAGGAAACTGGTGCCTGTAGAGACCCGTATCTTGACGTACATGGACATTACATTACATTTGCGGAATACTTAGTAATAACAAAAACACACACACAAGGATCGTAATAGTTTAGTGTCTTTGGAAACTTGGAACGTAATCTTCTAATCGTGGTGAAAGATCTTCAATATCTCCCATAAAGATCTTCCCCTTTTTTTACCTAAAACCTTTCTTTATATCCTGGGGAAAATAAAGCATAAAAGGGTGAGCTCAAATGCTCAGTAAGGGTAAACAAAAGAAATTTCAATCACATCATATACATAAGCACATAACTTTTGGAAATCTTAACCTGCAAAAGAGATCATAATTTCATAACATGGGGTAAATCATGGCAGTGAAATGTAATCACAATAATCATAACTTAAAACATGAAACTTTGTGGCATTCACACATAATCATAGAGAATCATTTCTTGTTAGTCAAGACTCATTGACAAGACTATCTTAGTGGACAAAGTCCCTTTCTGAATCGAGTAACCCTCGTTTCAGTCCTGTTTCACTGAACCGGTATAACCTACCGTTCCAGCCCGGTCTATCTCATGAGATATAAAATCTTTACCCAATGCATTGGATGGAGATATAGGTCCCACCCATCTTATAATGAATCCTTTCTTATGTGTGCCACAAAATCAAAAATCATACATCATCGCATAACCTATGTAATAAAAATGGGATTCTTAAACAACATGACATCATAAAACAATTCATATAAGATAAAGGAATTCATAAAAAAGTTTCCATCACAACATAATAAAATCCATGTAATAATAGGGATAAAAACAGAACCCTTTTATTATCTTAGATGGAAAATAATTTTGATAAAATACTTGAACTTCATTCTTGAGGAAAATATCCTTTCTACTTCAAAAACATTTTTCCTTTCATAACATGTCATACGAATTTAAAATAAAAGAATATGATTAAAAATAAACTTGAAAACTTTTAAAGGAAGTTTCTTGGAAATAATGTTTTAAAAATCCATTCATGCCGTATAAGTTAAAAAAAACATTCTTCATACTTTTGTCGGAAAAGTCAAAAAAGTACCTCGTACGAAAAACAACAAAAGATTCCTTTCATACATATTACTAAAAACTCACTGAAGGGTAAAAATGGATTTAAAAATTGTAGTTGGATGTAAATAATATTACATATTGATGAAACATGGATGTGGATAATAAAATACACCCCAGTAAATACTTACGAATAAACAATCTCGGATAAAAATGAGATTGTGGTATTTTCCCTTACCTTAGGTCCGACTTGCTTTGTAAGTGTCTGAAGCTCCTGTATAATGATTTAAATCATGTTATTTACTTATTCCAGAATCATACTAATTGTTATGATATCATATATGGTTCACTTATAACTTTATGTTACCCGTTCTTTTGTAAATTCCATGTTAAAGAGCGTTTTGGGTAAAATCGTTTCATTTATCGTAGGTGTTTTGACTTGTTGTTCTTGACATCATTATTACTTATATCATGATTTACTTACTTCCAGAATATAAAATATGATTTATATATCATATATATTCAGTATATATATATATAATATATAGATAAATAAAATGAAAAACACCGTTCATGGAGACGGTAGTCCGTACGTACGCATGAACGCTGTTTTTCTTTCCTTATTGTCTTGAATGGAAGTAAGTAGATGACATACATATATATATATATACATAAATCCAGTATCATTATTATGTCATATATTTCATTAGTACTTATTATATATACTTTATAATCATTCATGAATGGTTAATCATTAAGAATGAATCTCATCGCGTCGTGGAGACGGTAGTCCGTACGTACGCACGAGCGATGATATCATTTCCATAAATATTGAATTGAATTGGAGTGGATTATACAATATATCAGAATCAATATGATGTTGTAATAACTATGTATAGTTATTCTTTACACCATTATACCCATCCATGTAAGGTGGTGGTGGAAAATAGATTACACCACGGCGTGGAGACGGTATTCCGTACGTACGCACGCGCGGTGATTTCTTTTTCCGTAGGATGGATAGATGGTGAAATAGGGTTGTTTCATACTTATAATAACATATCAGTATATGAGTGATACTGATGTTATTACTTCATAATGAAACAACCTATGAAGAAGAAGTGGAAGAAGAAATAAAGATGAAAGAATTGGTAACGGTAATTACCTCTTCTTTGAAGCGCCTCTTTGAGACCTCCTCTTATGGCACTAAAATTGGTCTTTGAGGAAGAACAGAACCTCTAGGATGTTGCTAGGGAAGTGGAGAATAGATTTTGGCAGGGGTTGGCCGAGCTTGAGTGCTCAAATTGGTGTGAGGAGGAGGGGGAGGAGGTGTCTTTTTATAAGGGAGGAGAGGGGCACCTTAGGAATATCTCAAAATATTATTTTATATTAAAGTCAAAATTGGTTTATAATGGTTCCAAAGGGTCTTATTTCGGAGATAATGTGGGGATGGGTCTAAATCCTATCAACCAATAAGATTTAGACAAGTTTAGGGTATTATTTTAACCTTATCAATTAGATTTAACTCTAAGTTAAATAATTTAACTTTTACCGTGTCTTTTTGTTTTCTATAACATGCCAAACGAACCCCAAATTGTTTATTATTAATATATATATCCTTATCTATGTCATTTGGCCGAACCTTAGATTTTTAGGAATAAAATAACAATTAATAATATAATATTTGATTTAAAAACTATTTTGTGTCAATTTTGACACTATTTGATATATGATTTTTCTGAAAGTCATAACAGAATTATATGTTCGAACCAAGTTGATTACATCAACACTAATATATCATAGTAACCAATAAAATTAGTGGAATTCATAAAAAGTCTCAAATTATATTTATTTTGGTGTTTATAACAATAATTATGTCAATATTTCATTAATAAGATAATTACTGCATCATCATTGTGTCATAAATAAATTAAATTATTTGATGTCTAAAAATTACAAATAAAATATCATCATGTAGTAAATCTTTTTAGATTTCTAATGAATATTTACAATCTAAATTATCTTATGTATAACCCCATATTAAAAATTATTTACTTATTAAACTTTGATTTTAACTATTTTAACCCTTCTTTAAATAAATTAATAATAAATGTCCTAATCTAATCCAAGTGGGCCTAAATGGTCATATTTTATTCCTAAGTTTGTTTTTGATCGAATTACACTTGTCCAATAGAATTAGGACATGTGTTAGGGTAATATTAATATCATATTTACCCTTAGTTACCCTATTTACTATTAACCGCGGTAAAAAAAGTAAAAAGTTACTATTCACCAAAAATTATTTTCATCTCATTGAACCACATTTTACTTACTTACATCAACCGTGTCTCTCGGATTTTTTAAATTCCATTCACAGAAGCGGTAAAATTAAGTTTTATGAAAAATTCAGTTTTTTTAACTACCACTTAGTAGTTTCACTATTCATCAAAAATTGATGTTTTTCAGAACAGTGCCAAAATTTCATCCCAAGCTATATTTCATATTCCGAATTCAAAAATGAAGTATATTTTACCAAATTCATTACATAAAAGTTGTATTAATTAATTTTATAATTAAATCCCGCTGTTAAAACAAATAGCGTGTTTTTAAGAAACAATATCTATCAAAAGATTGACACTTGTTTATGTCTAGTTTAAATGTGAAATTACATCCAATGACCAACTTTGCATTAAATTGTAAAAATATATTCTAAATATACTTTAAAACCACTCAAATTAATGATTTATCACTATTAATTATTTCGATTAAAAAAGTTGTTTTTAATTATAATTTAGTAATTTTCACTATTCATCAGAATATGAAAGTTATCCGAAAAGTACCAAAATTTCACCTTAGGCTAAATTCGATATTCCGAATCCAAAAATGAAGTTCATTTTGAAAAATAAGATTTACAGAAATTTAAAAAGTGGTTATTACTATTCATACCGGCTAGTTTTAATAATATTTTAATAGCATATCGTTGTTTAGTGAAACTCGGTATTGCGTATTACACACGCTATCGAGGAAGGTCGCGATTGCGTGTAAAGCAAGGCAAGTCAAGGATGCGTGTTGTGAAAGCTCCTTTTGGTGTAGCGTACAACACAAGACATTAATAAAATTAAAAAGAATATTTTTTATAAAATCTTGGGCTGTTACATTCTACCCCCCTTAAAATGAATTTCGCCCTCGAAATTAGTCGGGGTTATAAATGGTTTACTATTTGAAAGTTTCTTTAATAGAAACCCACATCGTAAAAAGGAATATCAAAACCAATCTTTAAAAACAAAAGTATGAAACGTAACGGTTACCCAAATAAACTAATCACTGGGTTTCCACATAGGTGAAAATATGGATATGGAAGAGAAATCTAACCATCATGTTCTGATGGAGAGTGGTAGAGAACATGGCGATGGAAAAGCCAGTAATCACAAATCCATAAATTTGTGACGATCTAAGGTACCATCTGATTCATCAGGTATAAGAGAACTAGGACAACATTTTTGGTTTTCAAGATCATTTCCCTAAAGTTAAAGAATTTGAATTAGAATAAATACTTACTTTATTTTGGTACAATCTCACTGTTGTTCGTGCCTTTAAAAATTTCCACTTCATCTCTTAAATAAATGAAGTTGAATTTGTTATTCGTGAAGTGTTAGCAGATCATGTGATAGAATGACGGGTCATTCCATCTGTCTCAAAAGGTTAGAAAAATTTATATACATAAGTCGATCTATAGTGGGATTAATCATATATGGTTTCTAAAATGGGCTTATACTTCATATATCATACTGCTTAATATAATAACACTAGTTTCTACTAAACAGGGACTTCCTGTAGGTCAGTGGTAGGTGATAAAGGCCAGTCGCACTTCGGTTGTGGGTTCGATTCCTACAGCCTTGTCCGAAGCGATGGGTTGTCGCCCCTCCTGCAGGTTGTCCTTTTTCTAAAACTACGTTACTATAACATCCCATTAATAATATCGAAAATCTTCTATCCTTAAACAATACTAACTTATGTCCAACATAATCCAGTCTAATCTTTAGGCTTATACATAATACTGCAGTCCACTCTCATAATATAGTGACAACGATTACCAGAGATTTAATACTGTCGTTGATCCCCACATATCATAAGATATGTCTTGTTAGTCACATTCCAAACATTCAAAGTCCTTAATCGTGTATTCTCTTGAATACCTTAGTGAAAACATGAGTGCAGTTAAAAGTTAACACTTTCCACATACCAAAATCCTCAAAATTATATATACTCAAACCATGATATCACTTAGTCCTCATATCAATCATGAGCTCATGAATACTATTAAACATTTCATTTTCTCGTCTTCATTATGCGCATATCATCTTATTTCCAAAAAATATCTCAATCACTTTGAATACCACATCAATAAATATTGCAATACTCAATGATACAACATTATTTTGGAATCCTATTACATAAACACTTAATCATTCCACCACATCGTTGTCATATTCAACATTGTCAATAGTGATCGCATGTGATTTCCCTTTGTCCTTTGCCTTCAGTGGTTGCTCATGTTGATCATCACTAACCCTTGGATTTGGGCAATTATTAGCATAATGCCCCATTTCCTTGCACTTGAAGCATTGAAGTGTTGGCGGTGCGTTCTCGGCAGTGTTTGCTTTATTCACATCATTAGAAACCCTTTTTCCATTACTTCGACACTCAGCTGCTCGATGACCTTCTTTTCCAAACTTAAAACATTTTCTAGTCCCTTTAAGACAATCTCCACCATGCTTCTTTCCACACTTTGTGCATAAGGAAACATTCATCTTCTTTTCACCATTATTCTGAGATTTCTCCTTGAACTCCATCTTTCGTTTCTTGTCAAAACCATGAGATGGATATGTAACACCAACTTCCATTTCTACCTTGATAGCACAACGCACAATTTCTTCATAGCTACTGAAGTCTCTTATAGCTAATGCCCTTAGAAGACTTGGTTTTAAGCCACTGAAAAATCGATCAACTTTACTTTCAGGTTGGATGATAATGCCAGATGCATACCTTGCAAGTCTTGTAAAATTCGCTTCGTATATACCAACAGATTCGTCATCTTTTTGCTTTAGTTCAAGAAACTCTTTCTCCATCTTTGTTCGAAGAATACGAGGGAAATACTTATTGAAAAATAAGTTCTTGAACTCGTCCCATTCCATGGACTCAATTTCATCTCTTTGCCTTGTATTCTTGATAAGATTCCACCATTGATCAGCTTCACCTTCCAAACGATATACTGCTAAGATGACTTTATCATGTTCAGAACATTGAAGAACTGAAAATATCTTTTCAGTGGTACTGATCCATTGTTCAGCAACAAGTGGATCAGAAGACCCACTGAAAGAAGGTGGACGTTGCCTCATGAAGGACTCAATAGAATATTGTTCCCTTCTCTACTCATTTGGTAGTCCAGAATGATTCATATCCTGTGTAAGTATAGCAATAAGATTTTTCACTCCATCTCCCATAACATTTGTTTGTTCAGGAGGACAATCATTGCATTGTCCATTGCATTGATCAACACGGTTCCTTCGGGTTCCAGCCATCGTCTAAAACCCAAAAATAATAGTGTGAGAGGAAAAAATCATGCTAGGTAAAACAATATAATAAAGGGAATGTAACTTCAATATCTAACATCTTAGGTTTAATTCTATGATCGTTAGCGTAATTCTAGTACTATAACCTATACGTATACTTAACCTTAGGGACATCCCTAGACATACCTTAGAAATATCTCTAGGGATCTCACTAAAGTTCTCGCATCCTAGTTTCCAAAGGTTGACTAAACCTCCCTCTGATACCAACTGTAGAGACCCGTATCTTGACGTACATGGACATTACATTACATTTGTGGAATACTTAGTACATAACAAAAACACACACACAAGGATCGTAATAGTTTAGTGTCTTTGGAAACTTGGAACGTAATCTTCTAATCGTGGTGAAAGATCTTCAATATCTCCCATAAAGATCTTCCCCTTTTTTTTTACCTAAAACCTTTCTTTATATCCTGGGGAAAAGAAAGAATAAAAGGGTGAGCTCAAATGCTCAGTAAGGGTAAACAAAAGAAATTTCAATCACATCATATACATAAGCACATAATTTTTGGAAATCTTAACCTGCAAAAGAGATCATAATTTCATAACATGGGGTAAATCATGGCAGTGAAATGTAATCACAATAATCATAACTTAAAACATGAAACTTTGTGGCATTCACACATAATCATAGAGAATCATTTCTTCTTAGTCAAGACTCATTGTCAAGACTATCTTAGTGGACAAATTCCCTTTCTGAATCGAGTAACCCTCGTTTCAGTTCTGTTTCACTGAACCGGTATAACCTACCGTTCCAGCCCTGTCTATCTCATGAGATATAAAATCTTTACCCAATGCATTGGAGGGAGATATAGGTCCCACCCATCTTATAATGAATCCTTTCTTATGTGTGCCACAAAATCAAAAATCATACATCATCTCATAACCTATGTAATAAAAATGGGATTATTAAACAACATGACATCATAAAACAATTCATATAAGATAAAGGAATTCATAAAAAAGTTTCCATCACAACATAATAAAATCCATGTAATAATAGGGATAAAAACAGAACCCTTTTATTATCTTAGATGGAAAATAATTTTGATAAAATACTTGAACTTCATTCTTGAGGAAAATATCCTTTCTACTTCAAAAACATTTTTCCTTTCATAACATGTCATACGAATTTAAAATAAAAGAATATGATTAAAAATAAACTTGAAAACTTTTAAAGGAAGTTTCTTGGAAATAATGTTTTAAAAATCCATTCATGCCGTATAAGTTAAAAAAACATTCTTCGTACTTTTGTCGGAAAAGTCAAAAAAGTACCTCGTACGAAAAACGACAAAACATTCCTTTCATACATATTACTAAAAACTCACTGAAGGGTAAAAATGGATTTAAAAATTGTAGTTGGATGTAAATAATATTACATATTGATGAAACATGGATGTGGATAATAAAATACACCCCAGTAAATACTTACGAATAAACAATCTCGGATAAAAATGAGATTGTGGTATTTTCCCTTACCTTTGGTCCGACTTGCTTTGTAAGTGTCCGAACCTCCTGTATAATGATTTAAATCATGTTATTGACTTATTCCAGAATCATACTAATTGTTATGATATCATATATGGTTCACTTATGACTTTATTTTACCCGTTCTTTTGTAAATTCCATGTTAAAGAGCGTTTTGGGTAAAATCGTTTCATTTATCGTAGGTGTTTTGACTTGTTGTTCTTGACATCATTATTACTTATATCATGATTTACTTACTTCCAGAATATAAAATATGATTTATATATCATATATATTCAGTATATATATATATATAATAGATAGATAAATAAAATGAAAAACACCGTTCATGGAGACGGTAGTCCGTACGTACGCATGAACGCTATTTTTCTTTCCTTATTGTCTTGAATGGAAGTAAGTAGATGACATACATATATATATATATACATAAATCCAGTATCATTATTATGTCATATATTTCATTAGTACTTATTATATATACTTTATAATCATTCATGAATGGTTAATCATTAAGAATGAATCTCATCGCGTCGTGGAGACGGTAGTCCGTACGTACGCACGAGCGATGATATCATTTCCATAAATATTGAATTGAATTGGAGTGGATTATACAATATATCAGAATCAATATGATGTTGTAATAACTATGTATAGTTATTCTTTACACCATTATACCCATCCATGTAAGGTGGTGGTGGAAAATAGATTACACCACGGCGTGGAGACGGTATTCCGTACGTACGCACGCGCGGTGATTTCTTTTTCCGTAGGATGGATAGATGGTGAAATAGGGTTGTTTCATACTTATAATAACATATCAGTATATGAGTGATACTGATGTTATTACTTCATAATGAAACAACCTATGAAGAAGAAGTGGAAGAAGAAATAAAGATGAAAGAATTGGTAACGGTAATTACCTCTTCTTTGAAGCGCCTCTTTGAGACCTCCTCTTAGGGCACTAAAATTGGTCTTTGAGGAAGACCAGAACCTCTAGGATGTTTCTAGGGAAGTGGAGAAGAGATTTTGGCAGGGGTTGGCCGAGCTTGAGTGCTCAAATTGGTGTGAGGAGGAGGGGGAGGAGGTGTCTTTTTATAAGGGAGGAGAGGGGGACCTTAGGAATATCTCAAAATATTATTTTATATTAAAGTCAAAATCGGTTTATAATGGTTCCAAAGGGTATTATTTCGGAGATAATGTGGGGATGGGTCGAAATCCTATCAACCAATAAGATTTAGACAAGTTTAGGGTATTATTTTAACCTTATCAATTAGATTTAACTCTAAGTTAAATAATTTAACTTTTACCATGTCTTTTTGTTTTCTATAACATGCCAAACGAACCCCAAATTGTTTATTATTAATATATATATCCTTATCTAAGTCATTTGGCCGAACCTTAGATTTTTAGGAATAAAATAACAATTAATAATATAATATTTGATTTAAAAACTATTTTGTGTCAATTTTGACACTATTTGATATATGATTTTTCTGAAAGTCATAACAGAATTATATGTTCGAACCAAGTTGATTAAATCAACACTAATATATCATAGTAACCTAGAAAATTAGTGGAATTCATAAAAAGTCTCAAATTATATTTATTTTTGTGTTTATAACATTAATTATGTCAATATTTCATTAATAAGATAATTACTGCATCATCATTGTGTCATAAATAAATTAAATTATTTGATGTCTAAAAATTACAAATAAAATACCATCATGTAGTAAATTTTTTTAGATTTCTAATGAATATTTACAATCGAATTTATCTTATGTATAACCCCATATTAAAAATGATTTACTTATTAAACTTTGATTTTAACTATTTTAACCCTTCTTTAAATAAATTAATAATAAATGTCCTAATCTAATCCAAGTGGGCCTAAATGGTCATATTTTATTCCTAAGTTTGTTTTTGATCGAATTAAACTTGTCCAATAGAATTAGGACATGTGTTAGGGTAATATTAATATCATATTTACCCTTAGTTACCCTATTTACTATTAACCGCGGTAAAAAAAGTAAAAAGTTACTATTCACCAAAAATTATTTTCATCTCATTGAACCACATTTTACTTACTGACATCAACCGTGTCTCTCGGATTTTTGAAATTCCATTCACAGAAGCGGTAAAATTAAGTTTTATGAAAAATTCAGTTTTTTTAACTACCACTTAGTAGTTTCATTATTCATCAAAAATTGATGTTTTTCAGAACAGTGCCAAAATTTCATCCCAAGCTATATTTCATATTCCGAATTCAAAAATGAAGTATATTTTACCAAATTCATTACATAAAAGTTGCATTAATTAATTTTATAATTAAATCCCGCTGTTAAAACAAATAGCGTGTTTTTAAGAAACAGTATCTATCAAAAGATTGACACTTGTTTATGTCTAGTTTAAATGTGAAATTACATCCAATGACCAACTTTGTATTAAATTGTAAAAATATATTCTAAATATACTTTAAAACCACTCAAATTAATGATTTATCACTATTAATTATTTCGATTAAAAATGTTGTTTTTAATTATAATTTAGTAATTTTCACTATTCATCAGAATATGAAAGTTATCCGAAAAGTACCAAAATTTCACCTTAGGCTAAATTCGATATTCCGAATCCAAAAATGAAGTTCATTTTGAAAAATAAGATTTACAGAATTTTAAAAAGTGGTTATTACTATTCATACCGGCTAGTTTTAATAATATTTTAATAGCATATCGTTGTTTAGTGAAACTCGGTATTGCGTATTACACACGCTATCGAGGAAGGTCGCGATTGCGTGTAATGCAAGGCAAGTCAAGGATGCGTGTTGTGCAAGCTCCTTTTGGTGTAGCGTACAACACAAGACATTAATAAAATTAAAAAGAATATTTTTTATAAAATCTTGGGCTGTTACAGTGCCAGTCTCAGAGACTTGAGCGTGTAAAATGTTTCATGTAGAGGAAGTAAAAAAGGACAGATGAATCTGCAAGGCATCATACGTGGAAGCAGAATTAGGAGAGTAGAATGGGGTGGTGAACATTTTGACATGTTGCACCCACCCACCTTTGTAATCCCCGCTAGGCTCAGGGAGCTGGAGGCCAGGGGAAAGAGTAGTTGCATGTGGTCAAGGAGTGTGACCGAAGGGCTCTAAGGATGATTCGAATTATGGACTGTGTCTTCTACTAGATGTCGTAACAATAGACATCGATACAAATCATTCCTTCCTTCCATGAATCTTTTCCCAGACCTAGAGTTTCCGGTTAAGCCGTTGACTTGACCCTCACGTCTGGAGATACCTTTGGGAGGAGACTTGATAATCACACTTGCGCCAATGGTGTGATCTGACCCTTGAGGCAAGAGTTTCAGTTGGAACCTCTTAGTGGCAGCGTCGAGTCCTTACGACGTTAGTTTGAGTATGAACTAGGCAATCACAGTTCATACACAAATTGACGGTATTAGGCAAATGTCGGGATGGGTTTTCCTTGGTCAGCGAAAAGGAAACCCCAGGCATCCCACGATTAACTCTTTCTTAGGAGGGTGTAGCCGATCACTCTTGGGTCATTCAACCTTACCCTCGTGGTTGTATTAGTTTTTAGTTTCAGTTTTAATCAGGAAATGGAGGCCTCTAGAGTTTAAGGATGGCGACCACATTCTTATACGGGTCTCACCTCGACGAGGTTTACTGAGATGTATCCAAGGCAGCGAGATATCTCCGAGGTTCAACGGACCTTTCTAGGTCCTCAGTAGGTAGGAGAGGTGGTTTACCGCTTGACCTTTCCACCTCAGTTGCACTGGGTGCACGATGTCATCCTCGTATCTCAGCTAAGAAGATACGTGCATGACCCTTCACACAACATTGACCGTAGGGAGTTGGACGTCAATGATGGGGCGACATTCACAGGGTTTCTTGTGGAGAATGAGTATCAATAGGAGCAGGTCCTACGTGGATGGTCGATTCCTCAAGTGTTCTTTCACTGGTAGCACGGGAACCTCCAGGAGAGCACATGGGAGCGGGAGGATCAATTGCATGCTCAGTACCACTTTTGTTTCCCTAGTTTGTGTTATAGCTTTATGGGGACGTAAATCCCTGAGGTGGGAGTAATGTAAAGACCCAGAAATTTCAAGGAATTTTTTTTCTTAATTTCTTTGGACTTTTTTGAGTCTGTGGCTTCTGACAGAACCTGATTCTGAGGCCCGGTGTGCCTGGAATCATTTTCCAAAGTTTATCTTGGGTACATTCAGTGAACGAATGAGCGGGTTTTTCTAACTCTTGAACTGGTGCTCGAAATCAAAATCTGAGGGCACCAATGAAACTGCAGCGCCAGTAATTGCTTAAGAACACCTTTTCCAAAGTTGTGTTTTCTCGGAAAGAGTTTAATTTTGTGGATTAAGACTACAGAGAAATAAAATTGTGCTACTAATTTTATTTCATTTAAGTGGTTAAAATCCTAAGGATAGAGGTTGGGTGGAACTAACCACCCATGTGAGGTTAATAGTGAGGTGGGGCCCACATGAGCCCCCACCCCTTCAAATCCCCAAACCCCCCTCTTAAATGTGGGCAACCCCCCCCCCCCCATAAGTTATGACCTTCCCTCTCTCTTTAATTTAATGCCAACACACCTATTCAATTAATTGAATCTCGTTAATTAATTGAATGAGGATTTTGAATTTTAAAATGTTGGCATGTGTGAATAAATTAAGACAAATTCTTAATTTGTTTTTGGTTAGTTCGTTGTGTGGAGTTTGGGGAGAAAATAACAAAGGTCTCGAAGAGCATCGTCTTCCACATTGAAGAACCTGAAGAACGTCAAGACCTCGATGAAGAATGTTGTCACCGAAAGGGAAGACCGTTGTGCCACCTTCTCTTCTCTCTGCAGCCAGTGAAAGACTCCTTATTCAGAGAACGACAACGCGCCGTTTTCTTCATTGGGCGAACGTCGACGACGCTTGCGAAGCATCGATTCGCAATGTCATCTTCCATGATGTCGTCTTCCGTGACGCCATCTTCTGCGACGCTGTTGTTCCTCGATGACCATCGTTCGACAACTCCTTGAGGTAGGGGTTTGGATTTGTGTTTGTGTTTATTCTTTTTCCATCCAACGTTAAAATTTTGGGCCACCAGTTATTGTTATAACGGGAGGAGGTCGGACCGCATGAACACGACTGACCCTCCTCCCCCTTGATGTTGTGTTCATTTCGGCTCGAACAAAGGTGGCGCGGTGCAACGGCACCATGTGGAAACAAGAAAGAACACGGCGAAGAAGCACTGCGTCGTCGCGTCGCGCCGTTGAGGCCGAAAAAAACCGCAGCCGGAGTCGGGGTTGCAGAGGAAATTCGAAGACTCCGCAGATTGTTTATTTGACGTGTGGATCGACGGGCGATGAAGGAATGGGCCGCAGAGGCGTTTTGATGATTCCGCAGTGATGTTAGGCTCCCATAAGGATTCCAGGCGAAGACTGCGGGTGAAAAGGACCATTGGTGCGCGTCTGGTGGTTCGCAGAGAGTGGTGGCGGCACGCCACCCCGTCGCGGCGGTGCCATCGACCGGCACCAGCGGCGCGCCGTCGGAGGAGACTGTCGCGGCTGAGCCGTGGTGGACTGGAACGGATTTTCCATTTGGGGTTTTGGGGAGGGTGTGGCTTAATGCGCGCTGTTTCGAGACAAGGGGGGCTGCACCCCCCATTTTTCTGCTCGGCCAAGCTGCCTGGTCACGCGGGCGTCGTGCCAGCGCCAGGCCAACGGGCCACCCAGGCTAGGCCGGGCCACGCCGACTGGGTCGGGCCGCACCCTAACGGTCCGGACCCAGACCTGGTTTGGGCCGACCCAGGGGGTCTTGGGCCGGGTCGGTTCAGGCCCAAAACCCCCCATTTCAAACTGTTTTCAGTCATTTGCCCATATATTGGGCTTCGAACCTCCGATCGACGCACCGTCAGTTGTGTTGAGATCCTTGGATCGAGACAGTAGTTTAGGTATATTACACTCAATGTTTTGGAGAACTTTGGGTATGGCTGGGTTGGTTCGAACACGAAACCAACCGGGCCCTCAGAGCGGAAACACTTATAACTTGAGCTCTAGACGTATGATTGACATGTCATCGACTTTGTTTGATTCCTCTAGTGAGACGGACCTTTTGGATTAATCTTATCGAGGTGTGGATGCAGCTAGAGTGCAGTTGGGTTGGTTTTTACTTAAAAACCAACCGGGCCCCTGGAACGAAAAGGCCAATAACTCTCAGACCGGGCGTCTGATTGACGCGCCGTCTGTCGCGTTGAGTTCCTTTTGTTGATACAGAACTTTGGGATACATAAACTCCGGACTAAGTGTCAGTTGATGTATTGACTCCCTTTGGCTCGTGGAGTGGACCCTCCTGGAAACGAGCATGATGTGTGCGGAAACCCTAGAGTTGGTTGCAACTGCGATGACGATGATGACTCCACTGAAATCCTCCGTAGGTTCGGCAGTGAAGACGACTGCACTGAAATCCTCCATGGGATCAGTAGTGATGAAGACTGCACTGAAATCCTCTGTGGGTTCGGAAGTGATGAAGATGACACTGAAATCCTCCGTGGGTTCGGCAGCGATGAATATTGTACTGAAATCCTCCGTGGGTTCGACTGTGATGAAGACTGCACTGAAATCCTCCGTGGGTTGGGTAGCGATGAATACCATACTTAAATCCTCCGTGGGTTTGACGGCGATGAAGACTGCACTGAAATCCTCCATGGGTTCGGTAGTGATGAAGATCGTACTGAAATCCTATGTGGGTTCGACAGTGATGAAGACTGCACTAAAATCCTTTGTGGGTTCGGCAGCGATAAAGACCGTACTGAAATCCTCCATGGGTTCGACGGCGATGACTACTATTCTTGTATCCTATGTGGGTATGGCAGTGTTTGACTCTGTTCTAGCTATCCTACGTGGTTCTAGCAGAGTAGTTGGTCTGTATCCTATGTGGGTATGACAACTTAGCTGGTTTAGTATCCTACGTGGGTCCCAGCTTAGATGAATCAGTGGCTACATCTAATCATCTCTATCACCTTACGAAGAAGTATATCTGTGTGAGATGAGTCTTGACTTTCAATCATTATCTTCGATATGATTGACTTTCTTTCCTGTGTGGATTGTGTTGTGCTTTCCTGTGTGGATTGGGTTGTACTGTCCTGTGTGGACGTGATCGAACTTGGCCTCGGATGTTGGAGTCGAACTAGAATTGATGACTTAGGTATATGTATTGGCATATACCTAAGTAGTGTTGGATGTTACTTCGTGATTGTATCTTTCCTTTGTAGATTCTGGGAGACCTTCGGGGGTCTCGGGGTTCCTACTTGGTAGTGTATACTCACCCCTGCACGGGCTATGCCCGCACTACGTTGTGTTGGATGCAGACGACAGAAAGCGCTGATCGTGGTTGAGGCTTGTGGAGAAGGTCGGTACCTAGAGGTGGACCACCGGGTGGGACGTACACGGAGAGGACGACAGGACCCGCGGAGCTAAGGAGGCTATCTGTACCCACCCTTCAGGTGGGACTTTCAGTGGATGGCTCGACGTTGCTACTTTACTTTTAGTTGTTGTACTTCCTTTCCAGTTGTACTTTACTTTCAGTTTGGGTTTGTATTCTGGCCCATTTACTTTCCTCACTTACTATTGTACCCAGTTTTACTTAGTGTTTACTTCTTTTTGCTTACACTGTGATGTTTATTTACTTTATAAAGGTAATTCCTTCCCCTTTTTGTCTGGATTTATGCCTTGGTGCTAGTCGTCAACCCCTGGCCTATGGGAGGCGGGCTTGGGGTAGTCACGGAATGGGTCCTGAGGACTGGTCGTGACAACAATTTTACATGACTGGCGAGGTATATACCAGATTTTTTTAGGCCATTTATAATAAATTTAATATATTTTACTCCAGTTTAAAACAATTTTTAAAAAGAACTTTAGTTTCATGAGAATTTAAAAAATATGAGAAAGTTATTTGATGTGCTGTGAAAGTGTGCTAAAAATAATTTTACATGACATGAAAAGAGTGAGAAGATTCCATGATGGAAGGTGATGGGTAAGCATCCATAAAATAAATTTAAAGGTAATAAAATCAAGTTCCCATATTGAGATAATTGTGGTAAAAATAACCTTGGATAATTTCTTATAAAATCTAGGGTGTGTTACTAATTTAGAAAGTTTGGACATGTGGCTCATGACTTCAATGAAAATGATCAAATTAAAAATGAAAATTTGATGGTAAAATGTTTCTATTGCACTGAGTTTGAGAATTATACTGACGTGTATTTGAAATTAGTTGTTTAAGGTGGGAATCATTAGTATTAAAATAAAAAATATGTAGAAAATCATTTTCTAAAACTGTGATTAATGTTGGGACATCAATTGAAGTGGTGATATATGTTACCTGTTTATTTGAATTATTTAAACACCATGTTTGACTTCAGATATTTTCATTCTTTCATTTATGAGAAATTTTTATGTAAATTGTGAATATCACATCATAAAAGTGATATACAACTTTTGGTGAAAACTCTTGGTGGAAGCATTAAAGTAACTAAGATTTGTAGGAATATTACTATTGTTATTAGTGGGATGGTCTTTCCTAAAAATATTATTGAACTACCCATAGTAGATCTTGATATTATTTTGGGTATAGATTGTATTTTATTTTATCATGATAATATATATTATATATCCATGAAAATTTTATTCAATGATTTCATTCCTTTGATAACATACTAATAATCTATGAATTTGAATAGAGATGGCACTGGAAGTTACCTAGATCATGTTGTTGAAAAGAAAAAAACTGTCCAAATTAGTGATGTGCTAGTAGTGAATGAATATGGGTATGTTTCTCTTAATTATTTTCTTGGCGTTATTCTTGTTCTATAGGTTAAGTTTACTATTGACTTAGTGCCTAATTCTAAGCCTATTTCAAAACCCCATTACTTAATGGATCAAGTAGAACTTTTGGAATTGAAAAATTAATTACAATAGTGTTTACTTGTCAATTCACCTTAGGGTGGTCCTATTTCATTTATTAATAAGAAAGATGGTTCAATTATAATTTTACTTGTTTTTAGAGTCTCTAATAACACCAATATTAATAAAAAAATTTCATTTTCCTCATATCGATGATTTTTTTATAATCTGCAAGGAGAATAATACTTTTCAAATATTGATCTCAGGTCAGGGTATCATCATTTAAAATTCAAATAGGAAGATATTATGAAGATACTATTTAAAAACAAATATAGGAATTATGAGTTTGTATTTATTCCCTTTGGGTTGTCTAATAGACTAGCTATATTTTTTGATCTTATGAATAGGGTTTCCCATGACTTCATTATTGACTGAAAATTTAAAATTTTATTTCAAAAAAACTTTTAGGGGAAAAGTGATAGCCCAAATAGATTTCATGTTGTACCAAGATTCAAAACACAAAATAAATTACCAAGCCATTTCATAAAAGTTTTAAAAATTAAAATCCATTACCCCATGTAAACATCATGCGATAGAGGTTACCTCTATGTATAGATCATCTTTGATAAGATCCTCGAAGTGGTAGGCCCTCTTGTCCCAAGATTGGATATACTCCCCTAGATTTATTTTTCCAATATTTATTTCCCATGCCAATATTTGATCCTATTTTTTGATCCATTTAACTTAATTATCATTAAGATCAACTTGAAGCAGTCAGTAAAAATTTATATCACCATCCACCTTTGGAACATTTATCTTGAATGATTCCCCCAACATATCTTCCTTAGAATGTAATAGAAGCTTAAAGGTAGTTTCTTTTTTAGTATCCTCCTTAATTTTATTATTTTAAACATTATACACTGCCTCCGGTTATAGAAACTAGTTATGATCTTCTTTCCTTTTAGGTTGAGTCTCTTTGACCTAATTATTAGCATCCTCAACCTCATTATAATGAGGCATTTCTTTCTCCTATGAAATTTTACATTAATAAACTAAACCTAGATCAAGAAAGAATACAAGCTACATAACCTCTACCTTGATGTGTTTTGAATTACCGGAGTATCTAGTTTCCATTGGTTTTGGTAAATTTGAGTTATCTTTGTGTTGTCATATTTTTTCTCTTTACTGACTAGATAATATCCAAAATCAAAGATTAAATTCTTCTCATTCCTTGATCCAGAAACAAATACCACTATCATAAGATAATATTTCTCCCTGGTTAAAGAATATTAAGAATCTATTTCATTATCTCCCTTCTCTAATTCAAACTAGATATTGTAAGAAATATAATTTTTTTTCAACATAGGAATAATATTCTTCCAGCCTTCTAGGTTAGTAACACCCTCCATAAGTTCTTGGATAATTTTTTGGTTTTGTTTATTGATGAAATATTAGTATATTCTAAAACTCATGAGGATCATGAGAGACACGTGATAATTTTTTTATAAACCATAAAAGAAAATAATCTATAGGGAAAATTTAGTAAGGGTGAATTTTGGTTGTAACAAATTCTTTCCAAGGGAAAATTGTTTCTAAATATGGATTAACTATTTAACCTACCAAAAACCTTAAATAATGGCCAGTACTTAAAAATTTCATAGATTATTCGTAGTTTTCTAAGTTTATCAGGTTACTACCATAGGTTTATTGGAAACATTTCTCAATTTTCTAGATCATTTACTAAGTTAACTAAAAAAGGAGTTAAATTCATTTGGATGAAAGAATGTGATGATTGTTTTCAGGAACTAAAAATAAGATTGGTGAATGATCCATTTCTTCCCTACCCTCTATAAATGATGATTTTTTCATTTATATTGATTTTTTTAAGGGACTTGGTTTTTTCCTGATGTATACTAATTAGGTAATTTCTTATGATTCATATCAATTAAAACCTCGTGAGTTAAATTAGACTAAACATGATCTGGAATTAGATTCTATGGTTTTTCATTAAAAATTTAGAGGAATAATTTATATGGAGTAAAGTTTAAAGCATATATTGATCATAAAATTTTTAAGTATATATTCACTCAGGAAGATTTGAACATGAGGCAAAGAAAGTGGCTGGAACTAATTAAGGATTCTGACTACACAATTCATTATCATCCTAGAAAATAAAACAAAGTAGCTAATGATATGAGATGTAAAAATAATTTCATTTTAACCATGTTATGTTTTTAATATGGCCCTTTGGTTAGTGATTTATTGAATTTTGGCTTAAAATTTATGGATATAGGAACTTATTTTATTTTTTTCAGGTGTCAGTTTAATCTTCTCTCTTAGAAAGAACTAAACAAGCATGGAAGGAAGGTTGTGTTTTATAAGGAATTATAGATTTTGTTAAGAAGGGTAAGTTTTATAAATTTTATGTTTAAAAATAATGTGTTTTGAGTTTTTGAAAAATATTATATGTTCCTTTTTATTCCGTGTTTAAGATATAATTGCTAAGTAAAACTCTTTTTTCCCTATTTTCCATTCATCATAATAGCACTAATATGTATAGAGACCATCCAGAGTATTACTTCTCAGATGGAATGAAAAAAGATATTACTGAATTTACCATGAAAGGTTATACTTGTCAATAGGTTAGAGTATAATGACAATTATCAAAGGAGATACATCATCCTTTTCTAGTTCTAGAGTGGAAATGGGAAAATATATCCATTGATTTTGTAATGTACCATTTTTTTTGGGGTTTGTTTACATTTAAAGTTACAGATAAACTCCTCCTAAATGGGTTAATGAAAGGTTTCCCATGATTTTGGAAGATCTTAGGGATTTATATGGGGTTTCAATCATATAAAAGATGGAACACTGGATAATTTGTGTTGATATCACAATTGGTTCATGGTTAGTGGCAATTGTGTACCATAACCATGTGGCCTGAAGAAGGGGGTGCACTATTAGGAAAACTATATAGGTTTTCCCTAGATATTTTGAGGCTCGAGATCACCTTGTAAAGTGGAGAGTGCACATCCACCACATGGTTTTTCATACCGTGTGGGTGGATAGGAAAACCACATGGCTTGATTTCCTCTTAGATAGAGGGAACTTCATGGTTGGCACACAGTTTGGAAAACCATGTGGCCAAACCATGTGCCTTATTAAAAGAGGTATTTTACCATTTTTACCTCCCACCATAAATTTTTCTCCCCAAAATTTATCCCCCATTAATCTCTCTATAGCCTAGGTTGCATAGAAGGAGGTCCCTCCACCATGGATGATTGTCCTTCGATCTTGGGTCATTTGGAGTGTTGTTTATTGTGAATTAAAGATCTAAGTAAGACTCCAACTCTATTTACTTCCATATTATGGAAGATTCTTTTAGTGTTTATTCCTCTCCTTCCAAATATCTAAACCCTTATTTTTCATGGTATTCTTTGTCTTGGTGTTGATGCCATTATAGTTTGAATCATAGGTCATGGTTTGATGAGTGGTCATCTATGAGCTTGAGGTAGGTGGTTTACATGATTTTTCACATATTCATAATGTATTCCTTATGTATGTGGTTATTCCAATGAACTTCCATGCTTAGTTTATATTTATTTGATTAATAAAATTATTTTGGGCCTTAAATTGATGTGTGAGACCCTTAAGATACCATGTTGTGTCCGTTGATGATTTGGGACTAGGCCTAGAGATACCCATGAGGTATACCAATCCCCTAAAAGTGGTTTAATGAGATTGGAAATGATAAGATAGAGAAATTATGAAAGAAAACAGGTCATAGTTTTCATTTGGTATGTTAGCATAGTTAAAGGGATACTTGGTGTAATTTGTGGAAAAGTGTTCATGACATGTCAAGAGGCTAATTTGAAATTTGATCTATGTTAAGAATTATGAATTGCCTAAGATGATTTTTTTAAATGTTTTAAATGGTGCATTATGGATTTTGATCTAATTGTGGTTTTCAATGTGGTAAAACTATGTTTTAAATATGATTATGATTTTAAATGATTTTTTGACCATAGTTTGATTTAAAAAGGGGTTTTAAATGGGTTTTAAATGTTGTTTTGAAATGAGGTTGAGGGTTCACTTTTTTTGTTAAAATTATTTAATGAATGTTTGAATATTTTCAATGGAAATGAATGTCTTGGGACTTGTATGGTTTTTTAAATAGTAAGAACCATGTTTTAATGGGTGGCCTCCAAGTGTTTAATAGGGGATTTTTTGTTTTACTTGAATTGTTAATTGGGATAAGAGATGACTAGGGGTAAAAGTGATGAATGGTTAAAGGGGCATGACTTGTGTTGTTAAATGGTTGACTAAATGATCAATGGTTGTGGTTATGATAAAATGGTAAATGAAAGGATCTTAAATGTATGGATAGGAATGAACCATGAAAGATGTAAATAATGTTATGGTTGGGATGTTAGACAAATTCTCATCATCTTTGGTTGGGATAGACTGATGCTCTAGGCCCCACTGATGTTTTTTATGGTTGGGATATTGGACCAATGCTACTCATATTTGGGTCAGGATAGACTTATGATCATGGCTATACTGATATATATATTATGGTAACCTAGTCTAATTACCCAAGGTTATTTGGGTTAAAGTGAATTGTTTAAATAATTTTAAATTTTACATAAAGTGTGTGACCCCCATGATATATGGTTTAGATGACCAATAATATCTGAGGTAGGTTTAGTTGGCCTGGGTGTCACCTTAGAACCCAAGGTCCATCTAGTTAATTAATAAAAGGTTCTTTGAAAACATATTTCCTTTTATGAATTGTTTATTTATACCTTGGATAACTGCATACATTATTTTTTAGACAAGTTATTTCTTTAGACACCCAACTGATTTTTAATCACTCCCTGCTTGAGCCTCCATGACACTTGGGTACTCATGAAGATGTTACTTTTTTCTGGTACAGTTTTAGGATAGTGACCTAGATTTGGTTTACATTTTTTCTGGTAGAATAGATCATGGTATGTTAGGACTGGGTTTGGACTCAGGATCTTTTTTGGGGGTTTTAATAGTTTTAGTATTTTAGTTTTTTATTTTATGAATGTCTCGCATGTAGAATGTACATGTCATTATTATATCATGTTTCATTTGGGTTGATGTGGGTACTTTCTATATGTTGTTTCATTTACATTTTATTCATATTTTGGTATCTTTTTGTATTATTTTTGTTTTTTCAACTCTGATAAAGATGGAATAGTCACCCCACATTCGTTTTTAGACCCTTGATGCTAGTCTACAGCCTCTAACATGCATGGAGGTGGGCCTGAGGTCATATAGCACACCAGCTTGGGGAACGAGTTTAGTGGAATTTGTTTTGGGACATTACAAAGTGGTATTATAAGTGGTGTATTTTATCTTTCTATTTTGGAATGGTATATAGTAGACTAGTATCTTATAGGATCATGGTAATGATCTTGTTGTTGGGTGCCTACAGCCTCATGCATTGGGTAAAATCAAATTTTATAGGGGTGGGAATTGATTTGTGTTTTGTGCTTTTATCATTGATTGATATTTCCACCTTGATTTGTACAATTGGATGTGATGTTATTTATTTATGAGGTTTCATATCTTATAATGACATGGAAATAGAGGGTGTTTGGGTTCATATATTATACAAGGAATATAGGATTGATAGCTTATCTATATTTTTCCTATGATTGACTTGTGAATGACATAATGTTTAACCAAAAAGAATGAATAGTGAAATTGAATAAAGCTAGGATTTTTGAAATTTTGGGTAAATGAAAGTTTTGAAATATGAATTATTGGGTTTTTAAATTATTAAGTTAATTAAATAGTAATGTGTAATGATGAAACCTTTAAGTACACTAGTGATGAGTGTCCCTTATGTTGTTGTTTGACCCCATGTGTGGGTGGTTTGAGCTCTGAGAGTGCCCTAGTTTAAGAACCTTGTTTATAGGTTTTGAGACCTTGATGGGTTTAAGTGTGCTAGTTATTAGGATGTTACTTTTTGAGAATTCGGTTTGGTTGTGTCCCTGATGTTGTGAGGTTTCAATTGATAACACGGATGTGGTAACCCTCATGGTTTATAACAGTATGGGTTATGTGTTGATACTTTTAATTGGTGTCCTAGTTTTGGGTGTTATTGGTATAGTAAGTAGTTTCCTTAATGCATTAGACATTGTGTGTTTTAGAACGAGGAAAAGAATGTTATCCATGAGTTTTGTCTTATGTGATAATTGATGAAAATGGACAGGTGGGAGATCCAAATAATTGGGGAGTGAGGCTCATATTGTGGTCATGAGTTGGTGGTTTGGGGAAATCTAAGGTAACCTTGATGGAGGTTGGCCTGATGTTGTGGGTGCCTTGTAATGTGGGGTGTAAGTGATTACTTCAAAGGTGGAATCAATCCACCATAGGTTCTATAGTTTTTCTATAGGAGTAATGGTGAAGCATTTGTTTCTTTCTCAAGAAAACACTTGAGTTATTTTGGTTGGTTGTAAGGTTTATTTCGAAGGGAAGGGTCATTTGGGTGCTTAACCTATCTGTTTTGATGACATTTAATGAGGGAATAAATGTTGACCTTGGATGGGAGATTTAAGGGTGACCAAAACATGGATGGATACTTTTAATATAGGAATAAAGTCTAGTATGATGGGTGGTAATATGATTTTACTAGTTTGTCTGAAAAGTTTGGTTGTTGGATGGGAACATTGAGGATACCCCAAGTCTGATGAGGTTGATAGACCAAGAGGCATGGCTAGTTGTCTAAGTTGAAATTTGGGAATAGTTCTGGTGATGTACGGCCCATGGGGTCTAGAGTCGGGTTCAGAGAATGATCGTAGGAAAGTGTGTGGCCTTAAGGGTTATAATATGAACCATATGTTTGGAACATTCTAGAGATGTGTGATGTCGTTTAGAACATGTGAACATATGGATCAGGAGTAAGCAACGATCATTTTCTATGAAATAAAAGTGAGAATCACTAGTTATTCATGATACTGTTTAGTTTTGGATCAGTGTGATGGATCATTGGTTTCTGTTTTGAATCACTAGGGTCATATTAGAAGAGCTTGAGTGGTTTCGGAATGGTAATGACAAAGTGGTCATGGATACTTGGTAGATATTTGTGATAGAGTGGTGTGTTTTGGTTATAAATCCCACATTGTTATGTGTAACACCCCGAGATTTTATGAAAAATATTATTTTAATTTCATTAATGTCTTATGTTGTATTCTACACCAAGATTACCTTGCGCTATACGCAACACCGTATTAGCTTGCAGTATACGCAACACTATTCTTTGACCGTGTTACACACAATTTTGATAATAGTTATTCTACGCAACATTGAGTATATATATATATATATATATTAAATGTATAAATGAAATATGTTTGGATTCTGTTATACGAAACAACGAAGGATTCTTTCACAACACGCAACCCTAACTTGTCTTGCATTACACGCAATCGTGACCTTCCTCGACAGCGTGTGTTGTACGCAATACCGGGTTTTAATAAACAATGTTATATTATTATAATATTGTCATGAACTAGCCGTTATGAATAGTATTAACTAAATTTTGAATTTTATAACATTATTATTCATCTTACACATTTCTAGAACATGGTATAAGAACAAAATAAATTTTTCGGGTAAAATAAGTATTTTTCAAAAAATGCAGTTTTGCCGCCTTTGGATGGCGCACCCACATTAAATTTAGTTTTTAACATGTTTATATGTTAAATTTGACAAAATAAAATTCTTCATTTGAATCAGGATATAAAAATTTACATTAGATAAAGTTTTGATATTTTTCCGATAACTTTCATATTTTAATGAATAGTAAAAACACGCTATATTTTAATTAAAAACAAATTTTTTCATCGTAATATCTTATGTGGTTAAATTATAATATTGAATGGTTTTAAAGTATAAATAGAATATATTTTTACCATTTAATATAATGTATGTCATTAGCATTGATTTTACCATTAATTCGTAGGTTAAATCAATTCAATCTTTTGCAATGTTTTAAAGAAAAACCCGTTTTCTTTCGACAACGGGATTAATTTTAATTTAATTTCTGCATCTTTTGTGTATTTAATTTTAAAAAATGGATTCCATATTTGGAATCAGTGGGTCCAAATTATGTTAATAGGATACTTTTTATTTTTGGGAATTATGAATAGTAACTACGGTAAATTTTATTTACCATAGTTAAACGTAAATCGGGTAATTAAGGGTAAATATAATATTTTAAAATTACCCTAACAAATGTAAAAATCCTATTGTATGACTAAAACGCGACCCATATCACCTAAGGGTCAGATTAGATTCATTTAATTAAATTGTTTCAATGAAAATAATTTAATTATTATTAAAACTAAAGAATGTGACAACATGTCACTTTCTTAAATCTTATAAGTATAATAATTTTAATCTAGTGATAAACTTCATGAAACTTAGAACATGAATAGTATGCAGAAAGATAATACAATTATCTACATCAAAGGAATTTATTTAGAATTTTTAGGGATTAAATAATTATCATTTATTATGACACAAATATGATGTAGTAATTATCTTATTAATGAAATATTGACATAATTGATGTTATAAACACCAAAATAAATGTAATTTGAGACTTTTTATGAATTAAACTAATTTTATAGGTTACTATGATATATTAGTGTTTATTTAATCAACTTGGTTCGAACATATAATTATGTTATGACTTTCACAAAAATCATATATCAAATAGTGTCAAAATTGACACAAAATAGTTTTTAAATCAAATATTATATTATTAATTGTTATTTTATTCCTAAAAATCTAAGGTTCGTCCAAATGACTTAGATAAGGATATATATATTAATAATAAACAATTTGGTGTTCGTTTGGCATGTTATAGTAAGTGTATTAACCATATAGTGTAAGAAAACAAAAAGACACGGTAAAAGTTAAATTATTTAACTTAGAGTTAAATCTAATTGATAAGGTTAAAATAATAACCTAAACTTGTATAAATTCTATTGGTTGATAGGATTTCTACCCATCCCCACTTTAGCTCCGAAATAAGACCCTTTTGAACCATTATAAACTGATTTTGACTTTAATATAAAATAATATTTTGAGATATTCCTAAGGTGCCCCTCTCCTCCCTTATAAAAGGACACCTCCTCCCCCTCCTCCTCACACCAATTTGAGCACTCAAGCTCGGCCAACCCCTGCCATTTTCTCCTCTCCAATTCCCTAGAATAATCCTAGAGGTCCTGGTCTTCTTCAAACACCAATCTTAGTTCCCTAAGTGGAGGATTCAAAGAGGCGTTCCAAAGAAGAGGTAATATCCATTACCAATCTTTTCAATTTCTTTCTTCTTCAACTTCTTCTTCTTTAGTTGTTTCATGATAAAGTAATAACATCAGTATTACTTACATACTGATATGTTATTATAAATATGAAACAACCCTAATTCACCTTCTATCCATCTCACGGAAAAATGAAATCATCGCGCGTGCGTACGTACGGAATACCGTCTCCACGCCATGGTGTAATCTATTTTTCCACCATCACTTTACAAGGATGGGTATAATGGTGTAATGAGTAACTATTTATGATTATTATAAAGTAATATTGATACTGAAATAATATATATATACTCCAATACAGTTCCACGATCATAGGAACGATATCATCACTCGTGCGTACGTACGGAATACCGTCTCCACGATGTGATGCGACTCGTTCTACATGATCATCATTACATAGTAATTATATAAATGAATTGAATGAATAAATATGATATATGTTACACTAATACCATTATGGATATAAGGTATCTATAACCTTAAAAGAAGAATAAGAATGTATTCGGCAAAACACGCATAAGAACAAAAGGCAATAAAGACCCGAGTAACAAGTAACAATGAAATATTACTAACAAGAAGCTAAGAATATGACCATATATGATATCATATAAATATGTATGATTCTGGAATAAGTCAATAACATTATTTAAACCATTATACAGGAGCTTCGGACATGTACAAAGCAAATCGGACCTAAGGTAAGGGAAATGTCACAATCTCATTTTTATCCGAGATTGTTTATACTTTGAAATTTACTGGGGTGTATTTTATCATCCACATCCATGTTTCTTCAATATGTAATATTATTTCCATTCACCTACAATTGTTTAAATCCTATTTTACCCTTCGGTGAGTTTTTAGTAAAAGATATGAATGGAATCTTTTGTCTTTTTTCGTACGAGGTACTTTTTGACTTTTCCGACAAAAGTACGAAGAATGTTTTTTTTAACTTATACGGCATGAATGGATTTTTAAAACATTATTTCCAAGAATCTTCCTTTACAAGTTTTCAAGTTTATTTTTAATCAACTTCTTTTAGTTTATAATTGTATTACATGTTAAGAAAAGAAAAGTGTTTTTGAAGTAGAAAGGATATTTTCCTCAAGAATGAAGTTCAAGTATTTTATAAAAATTATTTTCCATCTAAGATAATAAAAGGGTTCTGTTTTTATCCCTATTATTACATGGATTTGATTATGTTGTGATGGAAACATTTTTATGAATTCTTTTATCTTATATGAATTGTTTTATGATGTCATGTTGTTTAAGAATCCCATTTTTATTACATGGGTTATGCGATGATGTATGATTTATGATTATGTGGCACACATAATAAAGGATTCATTATAAGATGGGTGGGACCTATATCTCCCTCCAATGCATTGGGTAAAGATTTTATATCTCATGAGATAGACAGGTCTGGAACGGTAGGTTATACCGGTTCAGTGAAAAAGGACTGAAACGAGGGTTACTCGATTCAGAAAGGGACTTTGTCCACTAAGATAGTCTTGGCAATGAGTCTTGACTATCAAGAAATGATTCTCTATGATTATGTGTGAATGCCACAAAGTTTCATGTTTTAGGTTATGATTATTGTGATTACATTTCACTGCCATTATTTACCCCATGTTATGAAATTATGATCTCTTTTGCAGGTTAAGATTTCCAAAAGTTATGTTCTTATGAATATGATGTGATTGATTTTTCTTTTGTTTACCCTTACTGAGCATTTGAGCTCACCCTTTTATGTTTTCTTTTCCCCAGGATATAAAGAAAGGCTTTAGGTAAAAAAAAGGGAAGATCTTTATGGGAGATATTGAAGATCTTTCACCACTATTAGAAGATTATGTTTCGAGTTTCCAAAGACACTAAACTATTACGATCCTTGTGTGTGTGTTTTTGTTATGTACTAAGTATTCCGCAAAAGTAATGTAATGTCTATGTACGTCAGGATACGGGCCTCTATAGTTGGTATTAGAGGAAAGGTTTAGTCAACCTTTGGAAACTAGGATGCGAAAACGTTAGTGAGATCCCTAGAGATATTTCTACGGTATGTCTAGGGATGTCCCTAAGGTTAAGTATACGTATAGGTTATAGTACTAGAACTACGCTAACGATCATAGAATTAAACCTAAGATGTTAGATATTGAAGGTACTCCCCCTTTATTATGTTGTTTTCCCTAGCATGATTTTTTCCTCTCACACTATTCTTTTTGGGTTTTAGACGATGGATGGAACCCGAAGGAACCGTGTTGATCAATGCAATGGACAATGCAATGATTGTCCTCCTGAACAAACAAATGTTATGGGAGATGGAGTGCAAAATCTTATTGCTATACTTACACAAGCTATGAATCATTCTGGACTTCCAAATGAGCAGAGAAGGGAACAATATTCTATTGAGTCCTTCATGAGGCAACGTCCACCTTCTTTCAGTGGGTCTTCTGATCCACTTGTTGCTGAACAATGGATCAGTACCACTGAAAAGATATTTTCAGTTCTTCAATGTTCTAAACATGATAAAGTCATCTTAGCAGTATATCGTTTGGAAGGTGAAGCTGATCAATGGTGGAATCTTATCAAGAATACAAGGCAAAGAGATGAAATTGAGTCCATGGAATGGGACGAGTTCAAGAACTTATTTTTCAATAAGTACATCCCTCGTATTCTTCGAACAAAGATGGAGAAGGAGTTTCTTGAACTAAAGAAAAAGGATGATGAATCTATTGGTATATACCAAGCGAATTTTACAAGACTTGCAAGGTATGCATCTGGCATTATCATCCAACCTGAAAGTAAAGTTGATCGATTTTTCAGTGGCTTAAAACCAAGTCTTCGAAGGGCATTAGCTATAAGAGACTTCAGTAGCTATGAAGAAATTGGGCGTTGTGCTATCAAGGTAGAAATGGAAGTTGGTGTTACATATCCATCTCATGGTTTTGACAAGAAACGAAAGATGGAGTTCAAGGAGAAATCTCAGAATAATGGTGAAAAGAAGATGAATGTTTCCTAATGCACAAAGTGTGGAAAGAAGCATGGTGGAGATTGTCTTAAAGGGACTAGAAAATGTTTTAAGTGTGGAAAAGAAGGTCATCGAGCAGCTGAGTGTCTAAGTAATGGAAAAAGGGTTTCTAATGATGTGAATAAAGCAAACACTGCAGAGAACGCACCACCAACACTTCAATGCTTCAAGTGCAAGGAAATGGGGCATTATGCTAATAAATGCCCTAATCCAAGGGTTAGTGATGATCAACATGAGCAACCACTGAAGGAAAAGGACAAAGGGAAGTCACATGCGATCACTATTGGCAATGTTGAATATGACAACGATGTGGTGGAATGATTAAGTGTTTATGTAATGGGATTCCAAAATAATGTTCTATCATTGAGTATTGCAATATTTATTGATCTGGTATTCAAAGTGACTGAGATATTTTTTGGAAATAAGATGATATGCGCATAATGAAGGGAAAACGAGAAAATGAAATGTTTAATAGTATTCATGAGCTCATGATTGATATAAGGACTAAGTGATATCATGGTTTGAGTATATAGAATTTTGAGGATTTTGGTATGTGGAAAGTGTTAACTTTAAACTGCATTCATGTTTTCACTAAGGTATTCAAGAGAATACATGATTAAGGACTTTGAATGTTTGGAATGTGACCAACAAGACATATCTTATGATATATGGGGATCAACGATGGTATTAAATCTCTGGTAATCGTTTTCACTATGTTATGAGAGTGGACTGTAGTATTATGGATAAGCCTAAATATTGAAATGGATTATGTTGGACATAAGTGAGTATTGTTTAAGGATAGAAGTTTTTTTTCGATATTATTGATGGGATTTTATAGTAATGTAGTTTTAGAAAAAGGACAACTTGCAGGACGGGCGACAGCCCATCGCTTCGGACAAGGCTGTGGGAATCGAACCCACAACCGAAGTGCGACTGGCCTTTATCTCCTACCACTGGCCTACAGGAAGTCCCTGTTTAGTAGAAACTAGTTTTATTATATTAAGCAGTATGATATATGAAGTATAAGTCCATTTTAGGAACCATATGTGATTAATCTCACTATAGATCAACTTATGTATATAATTTTTGCTAACCTTTTGTTTGAGACAGATGGAATGACCCTTCATTCTATCACATGATCTGCTAACACTTCACGAATAACAAATTCAACTTCATTTATTTAAGAGATGAAGTGGAAATTGTTCAAGGCATGAACAACAGTGAGATTGTACCAAAATAAAGAAAGTATTTATTCTAATTCAAATTTTCAACTTTAGGGAAATGATCTTGAAAACCTAAAATGTTGTCCTAGTGATCTTATACCTAATTAATCAGATGGTACCTTATATCATCACAAATATATGGATTTGTGATTACTGGCTTTTCCAAAGCCATGTTCTCTACCACTCTCCATCAGAACATGATTGTTAGATTTCTCATCCATATCCATATTTTCACCTATGTGGAAACCCATGGATTAGTTTATTTGGGTAACCATTACATTTCATACTTTTGTTTTTAAAGATAAGTTTTGGTATTCCTTTTTACGATGAGGGTTTCTATCAAAGAAACTTTCAAATAGTAAACCATTTATAACCCCGACGAATTTCGAGGGCGAAATTCATTTTAAGGGGGGTAAAATGTAACACCCCGAGATTTTATGAAAAATATTATTTTAATTTCATTAATGTCTTATGTTTTATTCTACACCAAGATTACCTTGCACTATACGCAACACCGTATTAGTTTGCAGTATACGCAACACTATTCTTGGACTGTGTTACACACAATTTTGATAATAGTTATTCTACGCAACATTGAGTATATATATATATATATATATTAAATGTATAAATGAAATATGGTTTGATTCTGTTATATGAAACAACGAAGGATTCTTTCACAACACGCAACCCAAACTTGTCTTGCATTACACGCAATCGCGACCTTCCTCGATAGCGTGTGTTGTACGCAATACCAGGTTTTAATAAACAATGTTATATTATTATAATATTGTCATGAACTAGCCGTTATGAATAGTATTAACTAAATTTTGAATTTTATAACATTATTATTCATCTTACACATTTCTAGAACATGGTATAAGAACAAAATAAATTTTTCGGGTAAAATAAGTATTTTTCAAAAAATGCAGTTTTGCCGCCTTTGGATGGCGCACCCACATTAAATTTAGTTTTTGACATGTTTATATGTTAAATTTGACAAAATAAAATTCTTCATTTGAATCAGGATATAAAAATTTACATTAGATAAAGTTTTGATATTTTTCCGATAACTTTCATATTTTAATGAATAGTAAAAACTCGCTATATTTTAATTAAAAACAACTTTTTTCATCGTAATATCTTATGTTGTTAAATTATAATATTGAATGGTTTTAAAGTATAAATATAATATATTTTTACCATTTAATATAATGTATGTCATTATCATTGATTTTACCTTGAATTCGTAGGTTAAATCAATTCAATCTTTTGCAATGTTTTAAAGAAAGACCCGTTTTCTTTCGACAACGGGATTAATTTTAATTTAATTTCTGCATCTTTTGTGTATTTAATTTTAAAAAATGGATTCCATATTTTTAATCAGTGGGTCCAAATTATGTTAATAGGATACTTTTTATTTTTGGGAATTATGAATAGTAACTACGGTAAATTTTATTTACCATAGTTAAATGTAAATCGGGTAATTAAGGGTAAATATAATATTTTAAAATTACCCTAAAAAATATCAAAATCCTATTGGATGACTAAAACTCGACCCATATCACCTAAGGGTCAGATTAGATTCATTTAATTAAATTTTTTCAATGAAAATAATTTAATTATTATTAAAACTAAAGAATGTGACAACATGTCACTTTCTTAAATCTTATAAGTATAATAATTTTAATCTAGTGATAAACTTCATGAAACTTCGAACATGAATAGTCACCAGAAATATAATACAATTATCTACATCATAGGAATTTATTTAGAATTTTTAGGGATTAAATAATTATCATTTATTATGACACAAAGATGATGTAGTAATTATCTTATTAATGAATTATTGACATAATTGATGTTATAAACACCAAATTAAATGTAATTTGAGACTTTTTATGAATTCCACTAATTTTCTAGGTTACTATGATATATTAGTGTTGATTTATTCAACTTGGTTCGAACATATAATTATGTTATGACTTCCACAAAAATCATATATCAAATGGTGTCAAAATTGACACAAAATAGTTTTTAAATCAAATATTATAATATTAATTGTTATTTTATTCCTAAAAATATAAGGTTCATCCAAATGACTTAGATAAGGATATATATATTAATAATAAACAATTTGGGGTTCGTTTGGCATGTTATAGTAAGTGTATTAACCATATAGTGTAAGAAAACAAAAAGACACGGTAAAAGTTAAATTATTTAACTTAGAGTTAAATCTTATTGATAAGGTTAAAATAATAACCTAAACTTGTCTAAATCCTATTGGTTGATAGGATTTCGACCAATCCCCACTTTATCTCCGAAATAAGACCCTTTGGAACCATTATAAACCGATTTTGACTTTAATATAAAATAATATTTTGAGATATTCCTAAGGTGCCCCTCTCCTCCCTTATAAAAGGACACCTCCTCCCCCTCCTCCTCACACCAATTTGAGCACTCAAGCTCGGCCAACCCCTGCCATTTTCTCCTCTACACTTCCCTAGAATAATCCTAGAGGTCCTGGTCTTCTTCAAAGACCAATCTTAGTTCCCTAAGTGGAGGATTCAAAGAGGCGTTCCAAAGAAGAGGTAATATCCATTACCGATCTTTTCAATTTCTTTCTTCTTCAACTTCTTCTTCTTTAGTTGTTTCATGATAAAGTAATAACATCAGTATTACTTACATACTGATATGTTATTATAAATATGAAACAACCCTAATTCACCTTCTATCCATCCCACGGAAAAATGAAATCACCGCGCGTGCGTACGTACGGAATACCGTCTCCACGCCGTGGTGTAATCTATTTTTCCACCATCACTTTACAAGGATGGGTATAATGGTGTAATGAGTAAAAATTTATGATTATTATAAAGTAATATTGATACTGAAATAATATATATATACTCCAATACAGTTCCACGATCATAGGAACGATATCATCACTCGTGCGTACGTACGGAATACCGTCTCCACGATGTGATGCGGCTCGTTCTACATGATCATAATTACATAGTAATTATATAAATGAATTGAATGAATAAATATGATATATGTTACACTAATACCATTCTGGATATAAGGTATCTATAACCTTAAAATAATAATAAGAATGTATTCGGCAAAACACGCATAAGAACAAAAGGCAATAAAGACCCGAGTAACAAGTAACAATGAAATATTACTAACAAGAAGCTAAGAATATGACCATATATGATATCATATAAATATGAATGATTCTGGAATAAGTCAATAACATTATTTAAACCATTATACAGGAGCTTCGGACACGTACAAAGCAAATCGGACCTAAGGTAAGGGAAATGTCACAATCTCATTTTTATCCGAGATTGTTTATACTTTGAAATTTACTGGGGTGTATTTTATCATCCACATCCATGTTTCTTCAATATGTAATATTATTTCCATTCACCTAAAATTTTTTAAATCCTATTTTACCCTTCGGTGAGTTTTTAGTAAAATATATGAATGGAATCTTTTGTCGTTTTTCGTACGAGGTACTTTTTGACTTTTCCGACAAAAGTATGAAGAATGTTTTTTTTAACTTATACAGCATGAATGGATTTTTAAAACATTATTTCCAAGAAGCTTCCTTTACAAGTTTTCAAGTTTATTTTTAATCAACTTCTTTTAGTTTATAATTGTATGACATGTTAAGAAAAGAAAATTGTTTTTGAAGTAGAAAGGATATTTTCCTCAAGAATGAAGTTCAAGTATTTTATAAAAATTATTTTCCATATAAGATAATAAAAGGGTTCTGTTTTTATCCCTATTATTACATGGATTTGATTATGTTGTGATGGAAACATTTTTATGAATTCCTTTATCTTATATGAATTGTTTTATGATGTCATGTTGTTTAAGAATCCCATTTTTATTACATGGGTTATGCGATGATGTATGATTTATGATTATGTGGAACACATAAGAAAGGATTCATTATAAAATGGGTGGGACCTATATATCCCTCCAATGCATTGGGTAAAGATTTTATATCTCATGAGATATACAGGGCTGGAACGGTAGGTTATACCGGTTCAGTGAAACAGGACTGAAACGAGGGTTACTCGATTCAGAAAGGGACTTTGTCCACTGAGATAGTCTTGGCAATGAGTCTTGACTAACAAGAAATGATTCTCTATGATTATGTGTGAGTTCCACAAAGTTTCATGTTTTAGGTTATGATTATTGTGATTACATTTCACTGCCATGATTTACCCCATGTTATGAAATTATGATCTCTTTTGCAGGTTAAGATTTCCAAAAGTTATGTTCTTATGAATATCATGTGATTGATTTTTCTTTTGTTTACCCTTACTGAGCATTTGAGCTCACCCTTTTATGTTTTCTTTTCCCCAGGATATAAAGAAAGGTTTTAGGTAAAAAAAAAGGGGAAGATCTTTATGGGAGATATTGAAGATCATTCACCACGATTAGAAGATTACGTTCCGAGTTTCCAAAGACACTAAACTATTACGATCCTTGTGTGTGTGTTTTTGTTATGTACTAAGTATTCCGCAAAAGTAATGTAATGTCTATGTACGTCAGGATAAGGACCTCTACATTATGATATTCAGGAGATCATGAGACATTTGTGGGTAGTGAGTCCTGGGACTTTTAGGTCAGTTAAAGTGTCTCTAAAGTGATAGGTGACACCGTAAATGGATTAGTTTTGTTTTTCATCGATAACCTCTTAGTGTACTCCTAGTCTGGAGAAAATCTTGTCCAACATCTTGACATAAACTTTAGTACACTAAAAAAGAAATGTATATATTCCATGCTACTTAAATATTTTTTCTAGTTTAAGTAATATCCACTTAGTGGTTGCACTTGTAGATAAAAGAAAGTGAATTTGTATGGTGGGGAGTGCACCGTCAACATTTTGTGGTGAGGTCCTTAAGATAGACTAAATGTCGATGAATATTGCAGGTTCCATTCTTAGAATCCAGGAATGGGTGATGGTGTTGTTCCATTATTTATCTCTAGTGAGGGTGAGCTGGAAACATCCACTTCCAAGGTTCTGATGTGGTTGGAGTTTGGTTCAAAGTGGATTGGATCACGTGAGAAAAGTGGTGTAAATGACCCTCTTAGGGTGGGTAGTAAGTTTTTTTTCATGGTGGTATGAATCTTGTGGTGGAAGAGTCATGAACATTTGGATTTTACCATGGGTTGGTCATGGTGGCATTTGGATTCTAGCAGGGAACCTACTATGTGCATTCCTGAATTCCTTAGGGAATGCTAACTAGAAATCGAATGTGGTGGTGGATCAATCTAAGCGTTGGCATCAATATCAAGGTGGTTCTAAAATTAATCTGATGTGCTTGTGTTAGAGACATTGATGGGTGTAGTGATACATGAAAATGTTTTTTGGGAAATTGATGTTTGATTCATGAAAAATTCATTGTGAGTTAGGAATAGACTCTAGAGATGTGTTCAAATGGTAGTGGTACAGCTTAAGTGTAAAGGGATCATGGATAAGAAAAGTGTTAATATGTTGGAAGTGGGTTTTGGTTATTTTTTGGAAAATTCTTCTAGGGGTGTCCTGACCAGTGTTAGTGAATGGAGCAGTTGTGGCTAGTTTCAAACCACATCTGGGTTTATGTTTTGGAAATTGAGAATGTGTTTCCAGAATGGAACTAGGATTTTGAGGAAAGATATGATTTTTTCTTAGCTCATTTATGGATGGGGGTATTCATCCATTTTAGTTGGTTTTGATGGAAAAGATGGATATCGAGGTTGGTTGGATATCTCATGGATGTTTGGGTGTGGTGAGTTGAGAAACACCTCAAAAATGTTGTTGAAGCTTGAGTTTGAGATTCTAATGGTCCTTTATGATAGTGGAAATTTTAAATATTGGAAGTTGGTGTTTTAAAGATAAGTCTTATGGTGGGAAACATCATGGCTCTAGCTAGTGGTTGGGTGATGACATGATCAGTGTTTTAGGTTGGATGCGTTTGGGTAAGAACCATTTAGGTGTTTTCATTTTGACATTGGACATTGGCTCAGGTTTTGGCCGGTTAACTTCCATGAAATGAATTTTGTGATTGGGTGGTGTTTCAGGTGTTCATATATGAGATGATTCCATTTTTCAATGAGTTGTATACTGATGTAGATTAGTGGATGTGGTTGAATAATTGTATGTTCTTTCGGGTGATGCCTGGTGTGTGATTTGTTTGAGGTTGTGAGGAGAATTGGACTGGTGATATACTGGTGTTCTCTTATATGGTGGTGAATTTCTTCACTGGATGATTTACTTATGTTGTATTTTCAATGGTATTGCCTAGAATTTTATCATGTGTTTGATATTATTAATTATAATCTTGAAGTCGATGTACCCTTTGAGGAACATCTGACTTGTATTGCGAATTTTAGTGAGAGGGTTTATGGGGTAAGACCATGATTTTGATCTAAATGTTGTGATGGCATAGATGTGTTCAAGAGAAAACTAAGGATAGAGAATTGGGTATGTGATTCCAGTAGCCCCTCACTTTTTACTTGGGATTTTAGTGAAATTTGAAAGTGCATCTCAAGGATGAGAAATTATAACGCTGATAGGTACAAGGTCTTGGTGTTTGATAGAGTCTATTTTCGATTTAAATTTTGGTTAAACTCAATATAAATGGATTGATGTATGGTTTATTAGAAGTGGGGAAGGTAGAATGGATATCTTGAGGATTTGGGGCATAGAAAAGAGCGAATAGAGGTCAATATGTGCTGAGATCACGATTGGAACATGGTTAGTAGTAATTGTGATCTATAATTGTGCAGCCTACCAAAATGCGTACGTGGTTAGGAAAACTATGTGGGATAGCTCAGGAGACTGTGTGGCTCAATATACTCTTGGAAAGTGGTGATAACATGGACATTTCATAGTTTTTCAAACTGTGTATGTGGACAGGTAAATCGTGTGGCTCAGTTTCCTCTTTCATAGAGGGAATTGCATGGTTGGCGCATGATATAGAAAATTGTGGGGTCAAACCCTATGCCTCATTAAAAGTGAGATTTTACCATATTTTTCCTCTAAGCCTTAAATTTTTCTCCCCCTAAATTTCTCCCCCATTCAACCACGAGTATCCTAGGATGAAAACTAGAAGCTCCCTCCTCCATGGATGATTCTCCTTCAATCTTGATTCATTTGGAGTGTCGTTTAAAGAGAATTGAAGTTATGGGTAAGTCTTTAACATTGTTTCCTTTCATTTTATAGAAGAGTGTTTTTTTGGTTATTCCTCTCTATCTGAATCTCTAAACCCTTGTTTTCCAAAATTTTATTTATCTTTTTGTTGAGGAGATTGTAGTTAAAATCAAGGGTTGTAGTTGGATGAGTTTTTATCTTCAATCTTGAGGTAGGTGGTCTACAAGATTCTTCCCATAATCTTGATGGTCTTCTTATGTATGTGGTTGTGAAAATTCACTTCCTTGATATGTTTTTATGTATTCGATTAAGAAAATTAATTTGAGACTTAAATTGATGTGTGAGACCCTTCAAGAACATCATTGGGTCTGTTGATGATTTGATACCGGGCCTAAGGCTACCCATAGGGTATGCCAATCCCTCAAAAGTGGTGTAATTAGATTTTAAATTATAATATAGAGAAATTATGAAAGTAAAAAAGGTTGTAATTTTCATTTGGTATGTTATAATAGTTAAACGGTGAAATGGTATAATTTGGGGATAATTTTTTATGACATGTTAAGAGGATTATTTAAAATGTGATCTATGTTAAGCATTGTGAAATTCCTAGTATCATTTTGAAATTTTTTAAATGGGGTGTTCTAGATGTTGATCTGGATGTGGTTTTTTTATGAGGGAAAACTATATTTTAACATGGATGATGTTTTAAAATGATTTTTTATCTCAATTTGATTTAAAATTTTGTTTTTAAATGGGTTATAAATATATATTTAAATTGAGGTTGGGGCTTCCCTTTTTTGGTGAAAATGATTTAATGGTTCTTTGAATGGTTGTAATAGAAATGAATGTTTTAGGCCCTGATTGGTTTTTCAAAGTCAAAGAACCATGTTTAAGGGGTGTATTATAAGTGGTTAATGGGGGTGTTTGGTTTTACATGAAAATTTAATAGGTCTATGATATGATTAAGTGTAAAAAAGTGATAAATGGTTAAAGGGGAATGACTCATGTTGTTAAATGGTTGATAGAATGTTTAACAGTTGTGGTTATGAATAAATGGTAAATTAAAGGAACTTAAATTTATTGATTGGAATGAACCATAAAATATGTGAATGACGGTATAGTTGTGATATTGTACTAATACACCTCATCTTCAGGTTAGACCAGACTAATGCTCTAGGTTCCATTGATGTTTTTTTGTGGTTGGGATATTGGACTTACGCTCCTCATCTTTGGGTCGAGATTTAATAATTCTCTATGAACCACCAATATATATATTATGGGAACCAAGAAAGATGATCTAAGGTGCTTTGGGTTAAATTTAATTGTTTAAAGAATGTCCCTTTTGACTTAAATTGCGTGTTCCCTATGACATATGGTTCAAATAGCCAATAAAGGTCGAGGTAGGTTTAGTTGGCCCAGGTGACGCCTCAAAAACTGAGGGACAACTAGTTAATTAATAAATGGTTGTTTTAAAAAATTCCATTTATGAATTGTTTATTTATCCCTTGGTTATCTAAATACACTATTATTTACACTTTTATTTCTTTATAAACCGTTGGTGGTGGCCTACTAAGTTATACTCAAACGCTTCTTGGGCTTCCATGACACTTGGTACCTGAATAGATGGTACTTGTTTTCAATTATAGGTTAAATAAAGTGACCTAGATTTTGTTTATATTTAGGTTGGTAGAATGAAGTATGGGATGTCAATACCAAGTTTGGACTCTAGACCACATTTGGGGTTTCTCATTGTTTTAGTATTTTGGTTTTTTATTGTATGATTGTTTGATATATAAAGTATACATATTATTCTTAGATCATATTTTGTCTGGGTTGGTGTTCGTACATGTTGTATGTTTTTCTATTTACTTACGCTGATTTTGATATCTTTTGGTGTTATTTATGTTTTTGTTTGACTATGATAAAGAGGTTATAGTCCCTCCACGTATTTTTTTAGACCCTCACTGTTATTCAGCAGCCTCTCACATACAGGGAGGCACACCTGAGATCATATAGAACACCAGCTCGGGACACTAGTTTAGTGGTACTCAGGCCAGGATGTTACATATTTCATTGTGGGATTTTAAATTAATTCTCAAGGTAATAATGTGATTTGGTTTTTTGTTGATCGATTTACTAAATCTTCACATGTCATTCCTATTCAAGATATTATGTCTTCATAATAACTTTCTCAACTATATCTCAAGGATATAGTCTAGTTACATGAATTTCCTCTCTCTATTGTATTTGATCATGATCCCATATTTACCAATAATTTTTGGAAAGGACATTAAAAGTAATTGGGTACTAAATTAAATTTCACTACATCTTTTCATCCTCAATCTTATGGATTGTATGAGAAAACTATTCATAACTTGGAATACATGATTAATTCTTGTCCAATGGATTACCATGGAAGGTAGGATCAATATATTTCTTTAGTTTATTATTCTTATAATAAAATTTTCTATTCTAGTATATGGATAGAAAATTTTGAGGCATTTTATGGAAAGTAGTGTCAGAGTCCTAATTTTTGAGATGTAGTAGGATAATGGTAGATAATGGTACTAGTTTTAGAAGAGGAAATAATTAAAAAGGTGAACATAATTTATCAGTACATGAGGAGGACTTAGATCAGGCATAAAATTTTTGTGGATTATCAGAGAAAGGGTCTCTCTTTTGAGGTAGGTGACCATGTCTTTCTTAAGGTATCCCTATAGAAAAGTGTTATGAATTTTTGGTAAAAATGTGAATTTAAGACTATATTTCATTGGACCATATGAATTACTAGAGAAATTTATATCATTTTCCAACCGATTAGACTCACCTTCGAGTTTATCCCAAGTACGCAATATATTTCATGTTTCAATGTTAAGGAAATATGTTCTGGATTCATATCTTATTTTGATCCCTAAGGTTGTTTAGTTAGAAGATGACATTTATTATAAGGAGAAGGCAGTTTATATTCTTGAACACAGATATCAAGTGTTTCATAATAAGGTAATTCATCAAGTTAAGGTTTTTTTAAAAACCATATGGTTGAAGGAGGAACATGGGAATCTGAAAATTCTCTAAGGGAAAGATATCCCCACTTGTTTAATAAGTGAATAAAATTGTGAGGATGAAATTTAAAAAATGGGAAAAATATAAAAACATAGGTAATTATAGAATAAATAATTTTAATATTTATTAGTATTCATTAGATAGATAATTAAATTCATTATAAATATATTATGTAATTTTTAAATCAAAAAAGAAATAATATTTTTAAAAATATTTTATTTTAGGGATTTAATTAAAAGTATAATTTCAAAACTATATAATTATAAATTAAAAAAATAAATTTCATTTTTGAATTCATCGTTTCAAAATTATCTTAGAATTAATTTTTTATAATTTCCTTAAAGGATGTATTTTTTAATAAATAGTTAAAAATACATATTTTTTAAAATTTTATATTATTTTCAATTATTTACGAAGTAAAATTATATTTTTGACTAGTTTTAAAATTTAATTAGTTAATTTTTTAATCAAAATAATCTAATTATGGTTTTTGAAATGATATTTATACTTTAATTTAGTATAAAAACATTTTATACTTAAAAGGGGCATTTTTCTAAAAAAATATTTTTCATCGCGCATTTCTATTTTAATTTTAAATTAAATTATTCTAATTTTGTGTTTTTAATTTTGAAAAATGGATTACATACTTTTAAATATGAGGAATAAATATTTTAAATATGTAACTTTTTATTTTTGAAAATTATGAATAGTAACCTTAGCAATTTTTGTTACCATAGTAAAGGGTAAATTGGGTAATTAAAGGTAAAAATAAAATGATAAGGACTAAATAATGATGCTAAAACTTTAATTAATTTTATTTTATGATTATAAATCATCCATAATCAATTAAAATTTTAATATATATCTTTCTTTATTCTTTTTACAGGATTTTTACCTTTATAATATTTAAGTGGATATAAGTCCAAAAATGTCACACTCTTGCTTTTAATAACTATAATATTTTTAACATAGGTATAAATAGAGGATATTTTCAGTTATAAATATTAATTTTCAATAAAAAAATTTATTTTTACCATGGTAATTAACTTTTAATTTTTAGTGAAGAAATAATTATCTTAAATTTTTAAGCAACACTAACATAGTGCTTGTGCGAGTTGTAAAAAAATAGTAAAATTATTTTGAAAACTCTAAAAATAATATTATATTAGAGATTATTTATTTTCCATGATTTTTTAGATAAAAATGACATATTAAATAAGTTTATATGAATTTTATTTTAATTCCATTATTGTCTTGTAGTTTTAAAATTCAAATTAATTGAATAGTTCAAAAATTAACATTAATGCTATTTTATAATAAATAATATTTTATTAAATGATTTAAAATTACTAAATATATTATATTTAGCTAATTTAATGGGATATGGTTTATGACATCAACCATGTTTCATTTATGATCTTTTTATCCTTTTATATTAACTATATTAACCCCTTTAGAGTAAAAAATATTGTTATCACCATAATTGTCAAAAAGGTTAACGAATTGTTAAAATAAAAATATAACGGTAAAAATGTGATCCAAAAATGTATAAATTTTCTTTTATGAGATTATATTAACTAATAATCATATAAAATTATAATATTATCAATTTTGATCCATTTTTAAATCAAAATTAATTTATACTAATTTAATATTTTGAGAAATTCTAAGAGTTCCCCTCCCCTCTTATAAAAGGGCACATCTTATTCTCATTTTTTGACACATAAAAAAAATTGGGTTAGAAAATAAATACCTAAATACCTTAATTAAATACCTATACACATATTATAGTAATTATTTAGGTCATAATTCCATCCTTAGAGTTCCTAAAGTGTAACAAAAATGAGGTTTTTCGAAAAAGAGGTATAGTTCTTAACTTTGAGTTTTGTTTTATTTCTTCTTATATCAACTTAAAATATTATTTGAAAATTAAGAAACAATAAAACCATTATATTGTATATAATGAGATATTTTTATATTAATTCAAAAACATATATTAATCTTCTCTTTCATAAAATAGAAAACCAAACCATCCTTCGTGTGTACGGCGGGCTACCAGCTCACGAACTGGTGTAATTTGTATTCCATCACTATCTCTTGAAACTGCTTATAATTATGGAATTAATATTTATATAATATATTAATGAAATATTTTTCATTCTAAAAATATAATATATAATTTAATTTCTTACCGTTCAAATTCACTGAAAAATGAAAATAGTGTTCGTGCGTACGTGTGGACTGCCACCTCTACAAAGCGATGTGATTCATTTTTCATCACAACATCTCATGGATTATACATATAAGTATATTTATAGATATAATATGGTATTAATGATATGATGATGATTTTTTAAATATAAAATAATACTTACCTTCTTTCCATAATGATCATTGATAAATGGAAATGTTACAGAAGTGTACGTACAGATTACCATCTCCATGATTGTAACATACTTCATTTTTCATAACTATATTTCATGGTTGGTTTTAATAAAAGAAAGATAATTATTTCATGATTATTATTATGTAGATGATGTAATAAAGATCTATTTTACCATATTCAAGTGACAGAATTAATTAGGAACTAATGAACCAAATATCATTAAAACATATGACATAAACATAAATGACTAATTAATTGTATATAACTTGGTATTAAATAAAATAAAATAAATAATGAACGTGAAAAAGGTTATTAAGAAATTAAAAAATTAATATAATTTTTTTATTCAGGAAGATAAAGAACATTCATGGTGATTCAGACTCGAGGTAAGGGACTATTTAACTTAAAATCTCATTTGAAATGTTAATAAGATTTAATTTTAAAATATTTTTCTTCCGTATATGTGCTTTTAAAATTATTTCATGACTGTATTTATATGGAAATAAAATAAATATAAAGGTAATTTTATTCCACTATCTTTAAAAGGTTTTCAAAAAGTAATATTTTTACAAAATTATTGGATTTCTTTATAGAAGACAAAAGGAATGTTCTATTTTAACGTATACGGTGACAGTGACTTTTCCCATCATCATAACCATTATTTGAAGTTTTCATTACTTTAAGATAATTAATGTTTTCTTTAAATAAAAAGGCTCTTTTCCTTTTATTTATTTTGGTATTGAAAAACAAATTAAGATAAATGGGTATTTTTATATCCAAAAGTGTTTTATTCATGGGTTTAAAAGACTTTTCTAGGGGTTTAATTCATAATACAGTCCTTAGAAATTGTTTATGAAAGTTTGAGCCCAATTATAGCTCATGGGTGAACCTGATATAGATTATATAAAAGGTTGAGACCCATTATATCTCTTGGGAGATCCTAATATTTTTTATATGATGGGTTCACCTAGATATTTCTCTAATGCATTTGGTAATGATTATGTTCCTAAATGAATTATATTTTAATTTTACCATGTAGTTATTCTAATTATAAGGGTTCTTGTAATGTTTCTATAATGGTACTATGATGATTATGTCTAAAGGAACCTCCCTGAATTTTCTATTCTTTATAATGAGTTTTCATGGAAATAATTTGATTTTAAAAGTTAAGAAAATGATATTTTAAATGAGAAATGATGCTCTTTTGGGTAAATTGGTTTTTTAATAAAAAAATTCATAGGTTTCCATATTTTTTACAAGACTAGTAGATTTATTCTTTTTATGTCACTTACTATAATTTTTGTGGTTATTACATGTTTTAAAATATTTTTCACAAGGTTTAAGGATGGGTAAGGAAAAGGAAGAAGTCAAGTTGAAATTCATAAAGGTTTTTCATAAAAGTAAATCATGTTTTATTTTAAAGATTTTATATTGTGGAAAAAAATGGATACTTAATAGAGGATATGAATTTGTAAAATATAGTTTTTATGTGAATGATTTATAAACTAATTCTCAAAAACAATAACCCCAAAAGATCCTTGGGAATTAATGTAAGTGAATTCTAGTCTAAAGACACTAGAATAGGTAATGTGTCCCTATAGTAATTATCTGATTCAAAGCCATATTCTAAAGTTTATCTTCTAAACCAAGGAAGGGCCTATGTTATAGTAATAATTTAGGTGAAAGTATTTATGTATAGGGATTCAAGAATTATATTGTATACATATTTTTATCAATGGTATTTTTTTAAAAGAATCATGAAACATATAAGGATTGTGTTAGTTTTTGTAAGAATATATGATTTTATTATATATTTATAGTTATTTAGGTTATTTATTGAAATGATTATCATATATGATTAGGGAAAATACATTTTTGTATGATACTTTAAGAGTGATTGATTTTATTTGGGGATAAATGATAAATTTATCTTGGATGAATATCTGATCAAATCATTCAAATCGTTGTTTTTCAAACTTAATCGTGAATATTTTTTAATAATTTTTATATTATTTATTTATAAAATGATATAATTTACACTTTGGGTGTTATCATTAAGTATTTAGAGATTAATGATATATTTTATCATATATAGTTATTTTAATTTTTGGAATTATCTTACCTTGTGATAACCATTTTGGTTTTAATTAATCTCTAAACATAGGAGGAATAGCTTGTTTTCTTTTGTGGAGTTATTTGATCCATTAGAAGATTATTTCAGTGCTTTAGGAATAAAAAAAAATCATCTTGAATATTCATCATTTAGAGTAAGAGATATGTTTGTGGAAGAAATATATTAATGGATGAAATTTTACTTGTCAAGTGAGTATATATTCCTTATGTTCTTATTCTAGACGGTAAGGAATTATCTAAATCTAGGGAAAATGTCTTTAAATGAAAATTTTATCCTATTAATTTTATTTTTTATGAATCGATGGTCTTTTTCACACCTCTTGGGTTTATGGTTTCATGGTCATTAATATTCTTATGATCATTCACTTTCTTATGATAAATGATCTCTTTCTCTTTACATCATTATTTTGGCATTACTATTTTCTTCCATGTCTATATTTTCACTTTATACTAACATTTTCCTACTTGTAAACCTATTTATTTGTTATTTTTCATGACCTTCATACTTCCCTTTCTCTCTTATCAAGTGGATGTTTTGAACACTTTTTACGATGTAGGATTTAAAAAAAGGTTTTTTCATATGGAAAAACATTTATTACCAATATCAAGTTAAAATTTCAAGGAAACAATTTAATAAATGGGAGGGGAATATAACACCATGATATTTTAATGAAATAAAACTATGTTCGATAACTTATATGACATGAAACATAAAGCATAAATGAATTATGAAATATGATAATGACTGTTGTAACCTAGAAATGAAATTAGAATATATGAAAAGGATTAACTAAATTATATAAATATATTATTTAAACATATATAAAATATATTCATTGGTTTTCAATTTTCTAGAAATGAAAATAAAAATTATTTAAATGTAAAAGAGTTTTTTCTAAAAAACTGTTATTTTTCACGTGTAGTGTGACATTAACATAATAAATTAAATTAATCACTATTTTTGAATTATTTTAATAAATTTTATACATTAAATATTAATTAAAATGTTTTACCATTCATCTAATATGTTTTTTAGGCATGGGATAAGATTAAATCCAGTTTTATGCTTAAAACTGTATTTTTCTAAAAACAGTTTCATCACTTTTTGAACACTTGTTTTAAAATTAATTTTTGACAAATTTAAAAAAATTATTTTATAAAATTTATTTAATTTCTCAAATAATAAAATTAAAATTAACTTAGGGTTAAATTTTGGGACTTTTTTTAAATGATTTATTTCTCAATGAATAGTGAAAATTGCTGATTTTTCAGATATTGTCATTTATTTTCATTAAATAAAGTAATTTAAAAGTCCAATTATATTTTTGATTTCATATAAAATTTACTTATAAACTATTTTATTTATAATAATCTAATTAATTTCAATTTAATCATCAATTTTATGGTTTTAGTATAAGTTTATTTTTAAGCTTAAAACACATTTTTCTAAAAATAGTTTTTAAGTTCATAATGTTTCCCCATTTTAATTAATTTAAAAACCCCTAATTATGAATTATTTAAATTAAATTTATATATTATATAAATATATATATTAATTATTATTAATATGATTATTATTATGAGCCATAGAGTCAATATAAGGTCATCTTATGCTTGAAAAATGTATTTCTTGAAGAACTTTTTTTTGACACGTTTTGTGGGTTCTTTCTTTAAATTAAATTATTATACTTATATAAGTTTAATTTTATAAAATAAATTATATATTTATAATCATTTTAATTAATATTAGTTAATACGGTGAACTTAATTTTTTATCATAATGAATAGTAAAAATTTATTACCGCAGTTAAGGTTAAAACGGGTTTACTAGGGGCTAAACCAAAAGATAAGTGTATTTTTTCCAATTAAAATTTTATAAAACCTATTTTATGGAAATATTATGACCTTATACTATCCCACATTTTATTCTATGGATATTTTGAATTTTTTATTAAGAATTACTTTATCGTTTTTTAATCTTTTAGGAAGTTTCCAAGTGGGTTCCCTCACCCATTTATAAAAGTAAACCCCCTGTCCTCACCTATAAACACTTAAAGAACCTTTTTTTTCAGCCAATAATTACCCAAATACCTTCCTTAATTCCATTACCATGTTTTATAGGCCTTTTTTGTATAAAATCCTCATAGGAATGATTTTTATGTAAACCTAAGGAGGTTGTCCGAAGAAGATGTATCGTTCTTAACTGAGTGTTTTTATTTTATTTATAATTAAACATAATTAAAATCTTATTAAAACATTATTATATAATAAAATTATTATTTACTATAAAATTATATTTTATTATGTTAATTTCATAACCAACATCCATCTTCTCTTCTATCAAATATTAAATGAAACCAACGTTTGTGTGTGTGGTAGACTATCTCCTCATGAACCTATGTAATTAATTTTCCATCATCGCCTTTCATGGATGTTTATGATGATAGATTTAATATATATATATATATATTAAATATTTATAATTTTATAAAATTAATATATCATATATTTTCTCACCTTTCCATTCATAGAAAAATGATAATGTCATTCGTGTGTATGTGTGGATTACCACCTCCACAAAGCGATGTGATTTGTTTTTCATTACTATATCACTTAGATGGTATATATAAGTTTATTTGAAGAAATAATATTATATTTAGGATATAATTATAAATATGTAAATATAAAATAACTCTTACCTTATTTCAATCATTATTATTGAAAAATAGAAATGTTCTTTATGTGTACATACAACCTACCATCTCCATGATTATAACATAGATTATTTTTCAAAACCATCATTCATGATTGGTTTTAAAAGTATAATTTATGTATAAAAATTATAGTTATGACATTATTATTATGCTGAATATTATTAAATAAAAATATATTTGACCTTATTCAACTTTCCAAAGTGATTTTGGACATATGAACGGTACATCATCAAAACCTCCAATGTAAACTTAATTGATTAATTAAATAAATATAAAAATGTAATAAATAAGATAAAATGAAAAACAAAATTTAAAAAGGTTCTTATTAAAGTAAATAATTAACATAAGTTTATTATTTATAAAGATAAATTATATACGTGATGATTCAAACTTGTGGTGAGGGGTTTTATAACTCAATTTCTTTTCATTAGGTTATATTACTTCTTAATTATCCTTGATATTATAAGATTATGTGGGTAATAAATTTTTATTATGTTTTTTTATTTCCAATAGTTTTATGATAATTTAATTTTAATACAAATGATCAATTCATTGAGTAATTATCACTTCAACGGTATGATCTATGTAAGGGATTTCATTTTACTTTCCCTTCATTGAGGCATATTTTAACATTATGAGCCTAATTTATTTTATATGGTGTATATTCTTAAACATTAACATATTTTATCATTAATTCTTTATAATTAACTATATTTTAATTTAAAATTAATTTTACTTCATCTATGTTTATTTGATTCAAAAGTTACCAAAGCAGTAAAGTATTTATGTTGAAATCTTATTTCATTTCAAGATTGATTATGTTCAAGTCTCAATTGGGGGAAATCATATACTATTATTTTGTTGAACATAATATATTTTATTCTACTATAGTCATAAATGTGGGTTACATTTTGGGTTTCCATTTCCTCCCTTGTTAAATAAATAAACATTAAGAAAGTTTTTTGTAAGTAATACCAGTCTTGTATATTATTTTAGATCTAGAATCATTTTATTACATGTATATATTCTCATTAATATATTTTAAATAACGGTTTTACTATTCTCTAATGATTTATTAAATTAATTTTTACCAATGTTTATTTTGTTTTACAAAACTTTTTAAAAGGAGGCTTTCTGTCATTTTTCAAACAAGGTAATTTTTGACATTTTTTAAAAACGTGTTAAAGGAATGTTTTATTTTAAATTATAAATTTTGTAAATAATTTACCATTTCTATGATTACTCAATTATTTTAATCCTCATTTAAAATTTTCCTTGTTTCTTTTAAAATAAATTTTTTTTGTATGATATTTTGGAATTTTTTAGATTTTAAAGAACTGATTTCAAAGTGAAAATGGTATTTTTTTTCTCAAGAAATATTCCATGTGATTATATAAAGATGTTTTTATCAATGATGATGACCTATTATTTTATATATTTCTTATTAATTATTTATATATGTCTATTAAACATATAACTAGCTCATTATCTATTAATTTTATAAGGTAATACATGCCTTATGTTTATTTCCCAAATTCCTTCATTACTAAATTTCCTTTTATTATGATAAGAGGAAATATTATGCAACTAATTTTATTTACATGGGTAATTGTTATATTTATTCCTTATGATTAATTTAGTTTTTGTGGAATTCATAATCCTGAAATTGTTAAGACGGGTTCACCTAGATAGTGCTCCAATGCATTGGTTAATGCTTTAGAGAGTACACCTAATCCATTATGGGACTTTGTTCTCCATGTGATATTATCTTGGTAGTTATCCTTGACTTATGTTTATGTCATATTATATATTGTTCCAAAATTTCTTATTTTTTCATGATCTTATGATTCTATTTTATTTATTTTCAGCTTCCATATGATTAATCATGAGCCTTCTATTTTATGATATCATGTTATACCTTTGATTCACATGTTATGTTTCCTTATTATGTTTATTCAATTTATGGTATTTTTATCTCATCAATTTCTTTTATTTATTTCTCTAGTTATCCTATGTAGTTTTGTAATGACCAAAACTTTTATCAATGAAAATTATTCTTGATTTAATTAAATGTATTATTATGTACAATGGTTATATAACATATGCACATCTTTGGTTTTATGATTTTGGATTTTGAAATACCATTAAGAATTGTTATCATTGCTAATATAGTCGTTGATCAGTGATCACGTGTTTAGTATAAATATAGGGCTTTAACAAATCCAATTTACTCACATAAAAGAAGTTGTGGCCTTATCCAATAAGACTGATTCATACGAAGCCCATTTTTTAGAGCTCATAAAATAGGTGGCAACCTTGGGCCTCTCTCTTGACCAAGACCAAGTCGATCTTCAACACGTTTAGCTTGAATGGAACTGCCTACGAGAGAAGTGGAAGTTGATAGATATTACCACCTGAGCGATGTTATCCGAGCCACCCCAAGAGTGTTTTATCATCTCACACCTTACCCTTAGGTCATATGCAGGTGTTATAATGGGTTATGTAACAAGACTTTAGCACTATAATTATCTGCATTATTTTTTAATATAATAAATAATATACATTCATTTTATTATTACTACTTTGTAAATGGTTTTTAAAAGCACAAATAGTATTTTTAGTTAATATTCAATTAAGAAATATATTTTGATTAATTAATAGATTTTTTAATTAAATAATATGTTGAGAAAAATATTATTAATAAATTGCATTTAAATATAAATTATTATATAATTTTTAGGAATAAAATTTTAATTTTTATAAAGGTTTGAAAGCTGTTTTTGTCAAAACCCAATAATTTTCCATAAATTCCGGTTTTTATTTTAAAAGTAAAAATTTACATATTAATAAAATTATTGAGATAAAATGAATATTATTTTTTTAATCGGGATGTCAAAATTATCCAATGGTGAATTTCTCATAATTTTCTGAGATAGTCAAATTTTTGGGTAAAAATTAAATATTGTTTAATTATATAATATATTTTATAAGATTGTAATTACCCAATAGTGATGTAATAGAATACTATAAATGATATTTTTGGACAATATATGTTTTATACTTAAAATAATGTTATTTTATATTTTTTCGATTAATTTTATGGTGCCTTAGTGGACCCTCCATGACTTATAAAACATTTTAACTTTTTAAATTGATTTCCTTGAAAGTGTGACTCACCTCCACATAAGCTAGCCTAATATTTTAATAATTTATTACATTGGCCTTATAAAATATTTTTTTATACTACCCTTTGGAAAAGATCATGGTCACGAACCATGGGATGGTTTGTGGTTTAGATTAGTTTAATGTATAGGGTCCAAAATCTAAATAATAAAGAATTCCCTCTCTTTTCCTATATAAACCCACCCAATATCCCACTTACTCTTCACTCAAAGTCATTGGATCTAAACTAAACCCTGCACTCCTCTATCTATAATAATATCAAGGTTCCCCAATCTCCTAATAATCCTCTCTCAAGCCTCTCCCAATCCTTTGGGATCACAATTCCAAGTAAGGGATTTCTTCCTTTCTGATTTTTGTCCAATTTTCTTTATATTGATATAACCTTTTATTTTCAAATAAAAATGTTTGGGTAGGATTTAGAACCTCCCCCATACTTCCCTCCTTATTTTTTAATGATAATATACCCCTTTATCTCTCATTAATTCCTTCCATGTACACCTGTTACCATGCCAAAATTTTGTAAGGGATTTCTCTCTCCTCATTTACATTCAAGAAATTCTTTTGTATTATGAATATAAATTCCGTTACATATGTTGGTACATGTATATATATGAACCTCTTACTTTCAATTTCATGTACACATTATGAGACACCCATTTCTCTCTCATCAACCATTTTTTGAATTCTTATGACACGCCATTATGCTGCCGAAATTGCACCACATTTTTCCAAGTCAAAGCCATTGTGTAGTGAATACCATGCCCATTTCTCTATAAAGGATATTCACCTTTATGCACATTTACTTATTGATTATAAATTTTAATTTATGAATTCCACATTCCTTTATCATGGAATAAATTATGACATTTAATGAATCCGTGTTATATGATCCATGTGGAACACTTATGCATGAAATGAAATGATTAAGAACGTTGTACCATGATAGTTCTCTAATGAATTGGGTAAAGATTAGTATCATGATACATCAAGTGAAATGAGGGTTTACTCATAATAATTAAATTTCAATGAGATTTTACTCATTCTCCATGTGCAATGAGCCTTGGATCATGCTAAAATCATGTTAAATGTTGTTTCCACATTTCCAAGTTATGATAATCATGCTATATCATAACTTTATTTTCATGTTTCTCTTATTCTCCATTGATATTCTTATTTCATAACATGTATTGTATTCTTCATGTTATGCCTTTTTTACTCCCTTATTGGTCTTTATATCTTACCCTTTTATTATGCATGTCCTCAGGTTATCCCATGCAATGCTAAGTATGAAGGAATGTTGTGGTCATGTAAAAGAAGTTTTCAATAGAGATGTTCTATTTAATGTTCTAATTTGTTATGTAGTTTCCCTAATCCACAAATACATTATACCTCTTTATCCTCTATATTGTATCAAGTGAGGTGTTTTATATAATAAATTATGTTTAAGTGTGAAATAAAAAGTAGGGTTGTTATAGTTGGTATCAAAGGATTGGTTTAGTTATTTTTTGGGATTAGGATTAGAAAACCCTAGTGAAAACCTTAGGGATAAGGCTAAGTATAATAAATAAAATCCCTAAATTTTATGGAGTATGGAGTAAGTGTTTTGTTAAGAAAATATATCCATGTCTATATATGAGCAGGTACAAGCAGCTCTGGCACAGATGTATCTAGGGATAAAACCCGAAAACACCACTTTGAGATAGACTCGAACGAGAACCGGTTCATAACAACGGGACTCACTGCACTATTTATAAGGCCCCAGCCTTAAACCTTACTTAATCTTGAGTTATTACAAGATTACACATTGAGGATCTTTTCGGGTTTAGAGTTTTAGAGAATTAGATCATAAAACTTGAATTACATTCCACATATAAACAAAGTGGTTACATAAAGATAGTATTCTTCATTCCCATCAATGGAAACACATTTAAAATAAAACATGTATTATTTCTTGACACATCCTTGACTCTATCATCTTATCATGTACCTTTCCCTTGACCTGTGAAAAACATTTTCAAAACTTGGGATGAGCATAAAAACTCAGTATGGGTTATAAAAAAAACATGGAAAGGAAACATGAGTTCATATATACATAAGAATGAAATCATACCTTACCCATAAAACATAGGCACATTAACATACCTCATAAAATCATAAATAAATCATAGAAATCATAAGACATAAAGGTAACTTGAGGCATTCATAACATTCTTACGTAGGGAGTAACCCTCTTGGTTACGTTTGGAATACCCATCACAGTATATTCCCTAAAATCTCTTCGGAGAAACCTTAACGTTTCACTCCTTCGCGTTACCCAACGCATTGGAGAGCTATATCGGGCTCACCCGCCCTTAGTTTATCACGGAACCACCCGTCTTCATAATAATGCCCAAGAACCATAACATAATCGTATCACATAAAACATGCATAAAGGAAACATAACATTTCCACATTTCAATCACAAGATATCAATAAAACACAAAAACATTGTGAAAACCATTTTCCATACCAAAATAAAAGAAGAGTAAAACATGGTATTTAATTTTCTTTTAAAAAAGAAGGTATGGCTTGTAGAGGAAGCCGAAACTCAAATAACGGTCACGACGGCGGAGAAGTCGTTGTCGCCGCATACGTACGACAAAAACATTCCCTTTTTTTGTTTAGTAAACACTTCGTATAAAAAAGATTCCTTTTGAATAAATGTAAAAGTCAAAGGGGTTTATACACCGTATAAAATAAAGTTGTGTATAAAATAAAATATGCCTCAAAGAAAGGAGATTGAGACGAAGTCCCATACCTCGTATCCGACTTGACCCGACCGTTCTTTAATCTCCTGAATAATAAACTTGAGTTAATCTGTACTTGCTTATGAATCTTTTTCAAGTTCATTATTTTTTTTATACCATGTTATGAACATCATGTAATCAGTTAAGTTAATAATGTTCATTTTGTCGGTATTTGGTTCTTAAGTCAAAAATAGACTTCTTACACTTACATGTTGTTAATTTGTTCAAAGGTTCATTATATCCAGAATGGTATTCATGATGTAGATATCATATATGTCATATATATCCAGTACATACATGCATTTATAATATTACATAATCATTTAGAGGTAAGAAATGAAATGCACCATTCATGGAGACGGTAATCCGTACGTACACATGAACGCTACTTTCATTTCTATTTCGTATTTTATAGAACGGAATCATAATAATATAAAGGTATATTATAATTACAGTATAATATAATATATAATATCATAGTTCCATCCTTTATATGTCCCACATATGGTATTTAACGAATCAAATCACTTTGAGGGGGCGGTAGTCCGCACTTCCTAAAATGAAGATATCGTGTTTACCCATAATGGAAACCATAAAGGTATGCCCAAAATGAAAAAAACAGAAGCTTAAGGAAAACATAAACATATTATATATCATATATAAAAATAGTGACATCATAATGGCCACCTTTGAAGGTGTTAAATGAGTTTTGAACAATCAACGTTTCGGGAGGCAGAATTTCGCCATCCACGGAAACCGTATGTTCTTTAACCATTTGATGAAGTTGTGTGAGAGTGTAGCTCAAATAAATATTATAACAACATCCTTGTATATTGAAGATACGGGTGTTGTTACAAAATAAGTAAATAAAAAGAGTTTAGGGGGTTGGAGAAGCAAAATAAAACAAATGAACATGAGAGAATGAATTACCTTTAAAAGTGTAACTCCTTTTGATTTGAGCCTAAAGGCTTCCTTTGAAAGGATTCTGCCCAAAGGGAATCCTCTAGGATGAGGAGAGGGATGTGGAGAGAGTAAATGGGCAGGGGTTGGCCGATCCAAAGGCTTGAGTAGTGTGTGAAATGAGGTAGAGGTGGGGGCCTTTTATAAGAGGAGAGGAGGGGCACTTTTGGAAAGTAAAGAAATATTACTTTATTTGAAAATGTGTTTCGGTTTCAAAAGGTCCCACATTGATATAATTCGTGGATAAGGTTATAAGGCTTCGAAATACACTCATCCAATAAGTTTTGGACATTTGTAGTTCATATATTTTACATTATCTTTCCATTTTATTTAAATCGTCAAATAATGATGTCATCGCTGCATCATTATTATGTCATAAATAATTTAATTTATTTAATGTCTAAAAATCATAAAAAAACTACTATGATGTAGGAAATCTTTTTATATTTCTAATGACTATTTATAATCAAAAATATGATCTTTATAACCCCATGTAAAAATTGTTTTCGTAAAACATCTCTTGTTTGTGTCATTTTTACTTTAACATTTAATAAAAAGTTATTTATGTCATTTCCAAACCAAAGTGTCTCCATGGGGTCCCCAAGTTGACCCATGGCTTGTCTTGGTCGGCCATGACACAACCAATAAGGTTGGGACATGTTTCTAGGTCATTTCCTATTATTAAAGCATTATTTATACCTTAAACTACCCTAATTACCACTAATCGCGATTAAGAACTTAATAAGTTACTATTCACCAAAAAATTATTATAATCTCATTGAACCACATTTTACTTCTTAATGACAACCATGTATGTCGGATTTTCAAAATTCAAAACACAATTATGGCAAAATTTCATTTAAACGGAAAATCAGTCTTTATAATTACCACTTAGTGGTTTCACTATTCATCAAAAATTGAAGTTTTTCAGAAAATTACCAAAAATTCACCCTAAGCTATATTTGATATTACGAATTCAAAAATGAAGTCTATTTTACAAAATTCAAATCATATAAGTCACATTAATTAATTTAATAATTAATTCCCGCTGCCAGAGCAAATAGCGTGTTTTTACAAAACTATAAGTATCAAAAGATTGACACTAGTTTAAGTCTAATTTCAAAGTGAAATTGATTCCAATGACCACCATTGGATAAAATGGTAAAAATATATTCTAATTTCACTTCAAAACCAATTCAAAACATAATCTAATCATATAAATAAATTAGATTAAAAAGTAGTTTTGATGTAAAATGCAGTATTTTTCACTATTCATTAAAAAATGAACATTGTCAGAAAAATACCAAAAATTCACACAAGGTAAATTTTTATGTCCCAATCATAAAGAATAAGTTTATTTTGAAAAACATAGTTTATAAAATTGTCAAAAGATAGATTCAAAAATGGTTTTCCATCAAAAGGCAGTAAAACAATCTTTTAAGAATATTAGTGTATTCCATGCATAAGATTGTATTTACTTTCATTTTAAGCCTCTATAACACTATCTTAATCATTAATAGACATAGATAAAAATATCTATTATTCATTACTTACTTGGGATGTTACATCCTTCCCCCCTTTAGAAAATTGCGTCCCCGCAATTTATTTACTTATCGAATAAATGGGGGTACTTATCCCTCATTGCATTTTCAGATTCCCATGTTGCCTCTTCAATCATGTGGTTTTTTCAAAAAACCTTTACCTGATGAATCACCTTATTCCGTAACACTTGCTCCCTGTGGTCAAGAATCTGGAGCGGTTGTTCCTCATAAGATAGGTTCTCTTCCAGCTGAACTACCTCTAGACTCAAAACATGAGATGGATCTGGCATATACTTTCTCAACATCGAAACGTGAAAAACATTGTGTACCTGAGATAAACTCGGAGGTAAAGCCACTCGGTATGCAACTGATCCAACTCTCTCCAGAATTTCATATGGTCCAATGAACCTTGGACTCAACTTTCCTTTCTTACCAAATCTCATCACACTTTTCCAAGGAGAAACCTTGAGAAAAACATGATCACCTACCTCGAAAGATAGATCCTTCCTCCGGTTATCCGCATAACTCTTCTGCCTGCTCTGAGCTGTTCTCATGTGTTTCTGAATCAGCTGAACTTTTTCTGCCATCTCTTCTACCAATTCTGGTCCCATCAACTTTCTTTCACCCACTTCATCCCAGAAAGATGGAGTTCGACACCGCTTCCCATATAATGCCTGAAATGGTGCCATCTGTATACTGGAATGAAAACTGTTATTATATTAAAACTCAACCAAAGAAAGATGTTGGTCCCAACTTCCCTCATAATCCATAGAACAAGCTCGTAGCATATCCTCCAATTTCTGAATTGTTCGTTCTGACTGCCCATCTGATTGAGGATGAAAAGCTGTACTAAAATTTAATTCAGTACCCAACGACTTCTGAAGGCCTTTCCAAAAGTTAGAAGTAAACCTGGGATCACGATCCGATACAATGGAGAGAGGAACTCCATGTAACCTGACTATCTCTTTAAGATACAAATGGGAAAGTTGATCAAGAGAGAAAGTATCTCGTATAGCAAGGAAATGAGCATATTTGGTCAAGCGATCAACAATAACCCAGATTGCATTATTACCTCGAGATGTCTTCGGTAATCCAACAACAAAGTCCATGGATATATTCTCCCATTTCCACTCTGGCACTGGTAAAGGCTGAAGCATCCCTTTCGGTAACTGCCGCTCTGCTTTAACCTGCTGACAAGTCAAACACTTCACAGTAAAATCAGCAATATCTCTTTTCATTCCATCCCACCAGTAATACTCCCGCAGATCTCTATACATCTTAGTACTGCCCGGATGAACTGAAAACGGAGAACTATGAGCTTCACATAACAACTCTCTCTTCAACTGTGAATCACAAGGCACACACAATCTCTTCCTAAATCTCAAAACACAATCACTATCAATGTTGAATTCAGGCAACTTACCTTTCTGAACCAGCTCTACCTTTTTCTGCAACTCACTATCTTGCTTCTGTGCTTGCTTGATTCTATCTGATAGAGATGATCTCACTTATACCTGAAACAAAACAGAAGGACTTCCTGCACCAACAACTTCTATGCCAAAGTTCATCAAATCCTTAACCAAAGGATCACGTTCCAAACGCAACATTGTTAATGAAGAATTACTTTTTCGACTCAAAGCATCAGCCACTTTATTTTCTTTTCCCGGATGGTAATGAATTGTACAATCATAATCCTTGATTAATTCCATCCATCTCCTTTTTCTCATGTTTAAATCTTTCTGAGTGAATATATACTTTAAACTTTTGTGATCAGTATATATTTCACACTTTACTCCATACAAATGATGCCTCCAAATTTTTAAAGCAAAAACAACAGCAGCTAATTCCAAATCATGTGTAGGGTAATTTACCTCATGAGTTTTCAACTGTCATGAAGCATAAGAAATTACCTGATCATTCTGCATTAGGACGCAACCAAGTCCTCTCAATGAAGCATCACTGTATATAACAAACTCACCATTCCTGGAAGGTAGTGCCAAAACTGGAGCATTCACCAATCTTCTTTTCAATTCCTGAAAACAATCATCAAATTCTTTTGTCCAGATAAACTTAACACCCTTCCGAGTTAGCTTAGTCATTGGACTAGATAACCGTGAAAAATTTCTAACAAACCTTCGGTAATAGATCGCCAAACCAAGGAAGCTACGAATCTCGGTTACATTTGTGGGTCTTGGCCATTCTTCCACAACTTTTGTTTTTGCAGGATCAACAGTTATTCCATCTTTAGAAACAATGTGACCAAGGAAAGAAATTTGTTGCAACCAAAACTCACACTTGCTGAATTTCCCATACAGTTTCTTTTCCTTTAAGGTTTGCAAGATAACCCTTAAATTTTTTCATGCTCCTCTTTACTTTTATAAAACACCAAAATATCATCAATGAAAACCACCACAAACTTATCCAAGAACTCATGGAAAATTCTATTCATTAAGTCCATGAATACAGAAGGTGCATTGGTTAGCCCAAAAGGCATTACTACAAATTCATAATGGCCATATCTCGTACGGAATGCGGTCTTCGGAATATCTGCCTCCTTTACCTTCAGCTGATGGTACCCCGATCTCAAGTCAATCTTTGAAAAAAACTGAGCTCCCTGGAGCTGATCAAACAAATCATCGATATGAGGCAAAGGATATTTGTTCTTAAAAGTTATATTATTCAAGGCTCTATAATCAATGCAAAGTCTCATAGAACCATCTTTATTTTTAACAAATAAAACAGGAGCGCCCCATGGTGATGTGCTAGGTCTAATGAAACCTTTCTCTAATAAATCTTGCAATTGCTCCTTCAACTCTAAAAGTTCAATTTGTGTCATTCGATAAGGGGGTTTTGAAATTGGCTTAGCATCAGGAACTAAGTCAACAGAAAACTCAACTTCCCGATCTGGTATTATTCCAGGCAACTCATCAGGAAAAAAAATCAGGATACTCATTTACCACTGGCACATCATTAATCTGAATAGTTCCTTTATTTTCAACGATGTGTGCAAGGTAACATTCATTTCCATCTTTTACAAGTTTCTCGGCCTCTTGATATGTTATCAAAAGTAAGGGTTCATTCTTGTAAACAAACTAAAAGTCTTTCTAAAAAGAAACTTATTTAGCTCTACAGTCAATCTTAGCATGGTAAATAGAGAGCCAATCCATACCCAGGATAACATCAAACTCTACTAGAGGTAGAACAATAAGGTTTGCAAGTAGGTTCTTTCCACAGATAAGGATAGGAAGATTCTTATAAATTCTTTTTGCCTCGAAACTTCCCCCAGGTATTTTTACCAAAATTTCAGGAGTCATTTCTTGAGATGGTATTCCCATTTTACTAGAAAAGGTTTCAGAGATGAAAGAATGTGTAGACCCCGAATCAAACAACACACTGGAATAATCTGAAAAAACAAACAAAGTACCTGATACAACTTCATTTGATGGCCCGACATCTGCTGAAGTAGTTGCAAAGGATTTCACCACCCCTTTATGCTTGTAGTCTAACTACTTCCCATCACTCAAGCTCTTTGTCGGACACTCGTTTGCATAGTGACCCATCTCATTGCACTTATAACATTTCACTAACTGTAAATCAAATTTGTTCTTACCTTCACCTTGATTCTTTTCAGTGCAATCACGAGCCTTATGTCCCATCTTACCACATCGGTAGCACTTCCCAGAATTCAGAAGACATTCCCCAGCATGCCTTTTGCCACATTTATCACAAACTGGAAACTTAGTTCTCTTACCATCAGACTTTTTTGAAGAATTCTTACCTTTCTCCTGCCACCTCGGCCTCTTCTTCTGTTGGTTGTTATAGAAAACTTGGTCATCGGAAAACTCTATTTCCACCTTCTCAGTACATCGAACAAGCTTTTCATAACTTTTAAACTCACGAGAATCTAATTCCCTTCGGTATTTTGGCTTTAATCCTGAGTAAAAACGATTGATTTTACTATCAAGGTCCCGGATAAAATTTGGAGCATACCTTGCCAATCGAGTGAACCTTTCTTCATAGGCAGCCACTGAGTCTTCCTCTTGCCTCAATTCCAAGAATTGTTTTTCCATCCTAAGTCAAACAGCCTTAGGAAAATACTTCTCAAGAAACATACCTTTGAATTCATCCCTGTCAAGAGCATCAATCTCATGGGCGTCCCTGATATTTTTAACCATAGACCACCACTGATCTGCTTCACCCTCCAAACGGTAAATAGAAAGACTAACCTTTTGATTGTCTGAACACCCCATGACATCAAAAATCTTCTCTAGTGCTTTAATCCACCCTTCAGCTAGCACAGGGTCATATGATCCTCTGAATGATGGTGGATGTTACCTCATGAAATTTTCCACCACTGACATGTTCCTCTGTGGTTGGTCTGGCTGATCTCGTGTATGGATACCACCGCCATTTATCGCTTGAGTCAACTGCTCCATTACTACAACAAACTGTTCAGTTACAATTCCGACCATTTCTGGATGCTGATTCGGAAGGTTATTTCCTTCTGTATGCCTTCCTAGCACTGCTTCCCTGTTTCCTCTACGGAAAACCATTCTGAACAAACATGTCTTAGATGAAGCAACATGGTAATCTTTAAATGCTATATCATTTCGAAAAAAATATTTTTGGATAATCATTTAATAGAATTCTAACTCCTAAAGTTATCTAAACCGACCTCTGATACCAACTATAAGGCCCCAGCCTTAAACCTTACTTAATCTTGAGTTATTACAAGATTACACATTGAGGATATTTTCGGGTTTAGAGTTTTAGAGAATTAGATCATAAAACTTGCATTACATTCCACATATAAACAAAGTGGTTACATAAAGATAGTATTCTTCATTCCCATCAATGGAAACACATTTAAAATAAAATATGGATTATTTCTTGACACATCCTTGACTCTATCATCTTATCATGTACCTTTCCCTTGACCTGTGAAAAACATTTTCAAAACTTGGGATGAGCATAAAAACTCAGTATGGGTTATAAAAAAAACATGGAAAGGAAACATGAGTTCATATATACATAAGAATGAAATCATATTTTACCCATAAAACATAGGCACTTTAACATACCTCATAAAATCATGAATAAATCATAGAAATCATAAGACATAAAGGTAACTTGAGGCATTCATAACATTCTTACATAGGGAGTAACCCTCTTGGTTACGTTTGGAATACCCATCACAGTATATTCCCTAAAATCTCTTCGGAGAAACCTTAACGTTTCACTCCTTCACGTTACCCAACGCATTGGAGAGCTATATCGGGCTCACCTGCCCTTAGTTTATCACGGAACCACCCGTCTTCATAATAATTCCCAAGAACCATAACATAATCGTTTCACATAAAACATGCATAAAAAAAACATAACATTTCCACATTTCAATCACAAGATATCAATACAACACAAAAACATTGTGAAAACCATTTTCCATACCAAAATAAAAGAAGATTAAAACATGGTATTTATTTTTCTTTTAAAAAAGAAGGTATGGCTTGTAGAGGAAGCCGAAACTCAAATAACGGTCACGACGGCGGAGAAGTCGTTGTCGCCGCATACATACGACAAAAACATTCTCTTTTTGTCGTTTAGTAAATGCTTAGTATAAAAAAGATTCCTTTTGAATAAATGTAAAAGTCAAAGGGGTTTATACACCGTATAAAATAAAGTTGTGTATAAAATAAAATATGCCTCAAAGAAAGGAGATTGAGACGAAGTCCCATACCTCGTATCCGACATGACCCGACCGTTCTTTAATCTCCTGAATAATAAACTTGAGTTAATCTCTACTTGCTTATGAATCTTTTTCAAGTTCATTATTCCTTTTATACCATGTTATTAACATCATGTAATCAGTTAAGTTAATAATGTTCATTTTGTCGGTATTTGGTTCTTAAGTCAAAAATAGACTTCTTACACTTACATGTTGTTAATTTGGTCAAAGGTTCATTATATCCAGAATGGTATTCATGATGTAGATATCATATATGTCATATATATCCAGTACATACATGAATTTATAATATTACATAATCATTTAGAGGTAAGAAATGAAATGCACCGTTCAGGGAGACGGTAATCCGTACGTACACATGAACGCTACTTTCATTTCTATTTCGTATTTCATAGAACGGAATCATAATGATATAAAGGTATATTATAATTCCAGTATAATATCATATATAATATCATAGTTCCATCCTTTATATGTCCCATATATGGTATTTAACGAATCAAATCACTTTGAGGGGGCGGTAGTCCGCACTTCCTAAAATGAAGATATCGTGTTTACCCATAATGGAAACCATAATGGTATGCCCAAAATGAAAAAAAACAGAAGCTTAAGGAAAACATAAACATATTATATATCATATATAAAAATAGTGACATCATAATGGCCACCTTTGAAGGTGTTAAATGAGTGTTGAACAATCATCATTTCGGGAGGCAGAATTTCACCATCCACGGAAACCGTATGTTCTTTAACCATTTGATGAAGTTGTGTGAGAGTGTAGCTCAAATAAATATTATAACAACATCCTTGTATATTGAATATACTGGTGTTGTTACAAAATAAGTAAATAAAAAGAGTTTAGGGGGTTGGAGAAGCAAAATAAAACAAATTAACATGAGAGAATGAATTACCTTTAAAAGTGTAACTCCTTTTGATTTGAGCCTAAAGGCTTCCTTTGAAAGGATTCTTCCCAAAGGGAATACTCTAGGATGAGGAGAGGTATGTGGAGAGAGTAAATGGGCAGGGGTTGGCCGAGCCAAAGGCTTTAGTAGTGTGTGAAATGAGGTAGAGGTGGGGGCCTTTTATAAGAGGAGAGGAGGGGCACTTTTGGAAAGTAAAGAAATATTACTTTATTTGAAAATGTGTTTCGGTTTCAAAAGGTCCCAAATTGATATAATTCGTGTATAAGGTGATAAGGCTTCGAAATCCACTCATCCAATAAGTTTTGGACATGTTTAGTTCATAGATTTTACATTATCTTTCCATTTTATTTAAATCGTCAAATAATGATGTCATCACTGCATCATTATTATGTCATAAATAATTTACTTTATTTAATGTCTAAAAATCATAAAAAAATACTATGATGTAGGAAATCTTTTTATCTTTCCAATTACTATTTATAATCAAAAATATGATCTTTATAACCCCATGTAAAAATTGTTTTCGTAAAACATCTCTTGTTTGTGTCATTTTTACTTTAACATTTAATAAAAAGTTATTTATGTCATTTCCAAACCAAAGTGTCTCCATGGGGTCCCCAAGTTGACCCATGGCTTTTCTTGGTCGGCCATGACACAGACAATAAGGTTGGGACATGTGTCTAGGTCATTTCCTATTATTAAAGCATTATTTATACCTTAAACTACCCTAATTACCACTAATCGCGATTAAGAACTTAATAAGTTACTATTCACCAAAAAATTATTATAATCTCATTGAACAACATTTTACTTCTTAATGACAACCATGTATGTCGGATTTTCAAAATTCAAAACACAATGATGACAAAATTTCATTTAAACGGAAAATCAGTCTTTATAATTACCACTTAGGGGTTTCACTATTCATCAAAAATTGAAGTTTTTCAGAAAATTACCAAAAATTCTCCCTAAGCTATATTTGATATTCCGAATTCAAAAATGAACTCTATTTTACAAAATTAAAATCATATAAGTCACATTAATTAATTTAATAATTAATTCCCGCTGCTAGAGCAAATAGCGTGTTTTTACAAAACAATAAGTATCAAAAGATTGACACTAGTTTAAGTCTAATTTCAAAGTGAAATTGATTCCAATGACCACCATTGGATAAAATGGTAAAAATATATTCTAATTTCACTTCAAAACCAATTAATAACATAATCTAATCATATAAATAAATTAGATTAAAAAGCAGTTTTGATGTAAAATGCAGTATTTTTCACTATTCATTAAAAAATGAACATTGTCAGAAAAATACCAAAAATTCACACAAGGTAAATTTTGATGTCCCAATAATAAAGAATAAGTTTATTTTGAAAAACATAATTTATAAAATTGTCAAAAGATAGATTCAAAAATGGTTTTCCATCAAAAGGCAGTAAAACAATCTTTTAAGAATATTAGTGTATTCCATGCATAAGATTGTATTTACTTTCATTTTAAGCATCTATAACACTATCTTAATCATTAATAGACATAGATAAAAATATCTATTATTAATTACTTACTTGGGATGTTACACTATTGGTTATGACACTCCTAGGGGATATTCTTTAGTAAATTCATAAGATTAGTATGAACCATTATTAAGGGAATTAAAAAAAATCCCTTAAGAATATATATTGAGAAGTAGATCATGGATAACATAGATTGAAGCCTATAAATTCATAAGTTAAGGAAATAAAAGTAATTTATAAGTAATATATTATTGTCTTTGGATTACCCTTTATGTGTTACCCATAACTTTCCTTTTATTCTATCCAATGGCGGGTAATAGGATTACTTAGGATAACAATCAATCTTAAGATCAATGTGAAAACTATTCTAATGAGATGCCCAATCCGATGGGAGAGAGAATCGCAAACTTTATCACAATACTCTCTTAGATAACTCAAGTTTTTTATAGAAACATGGTTCAATAGGAAATTTCAACCCCCCCCCCCCAAGAAATAACAATTCGCAATTGAGAGCTTCATGAGATAAAGGCCTCCTACTTTTAATGGATCATTTGATCCCTCAATTGTGGAATAATGGATCAACTCCATTGAAAATATCTTCTCAATTATTCAATGTTCCAAAAAAGATAAGGTTCTTCAGGATGATTATTGTATGGAGGGTGAAGCTGATCAATGGTGGACATTGATCAAAAATACGAAGCCTGAGGAGGAGATCGAGGCGTTGGAATGGAAGGATTTTTGGTAAATGTTTTTCGGAAAAAAATTCCTCACACCCTCCAACTTAAGATGGAAAGGCACTTCCTTGCCCTCAATAAAAAAGATAATGAATCCCTCAGAGATTATGAGGAAAACTTTACAAGGCTTGCATGATACACCTCTGGCTTTGTTGTTACGCCTTAATGCAAGGTTAACCACTACTTTGGTGGGATAAAACCTATAATATGGAAATCCCTAGAGATCTGTGACTTCAAGAGCTATGTGGAAATTGTCTAATGTGCCCTCAAAGTAGAAATGGAGATCAGTGAATATCAGGGGTACGATGGGGATTAGAATCATAAGGTGGTATTTAATTCTAGAGGTCCGATGGATAAATCCAACGGTGCTAAGAAAACCCATCACCCCACTTACCAAAATTCAAGAAAGAAGCACCCTAAAAATTGCATGAAGGGGAAGAGAAAATGCTTTAGGTGTGAAAGAGAAGGGCACCTAGTCATTAACTACTGACAAGAAAAACTAGCGGTTGCAACAGAGGAAAGGAATGCTCCTTTCGATGCTCATCACATTGTTCATTACTTTAACTACAACGAACTAGGGAACTTTTCAAACTAGTGCCCTAAGACAAGGGTTTTTTTAGGCAACCAACAACCTCCAAGGTAGCAATGGTGATCTTTTTCTATCACTACCACTAAAGTGAACCCCAACAACGAAGTGGTGTCAGGTACACTAGTTATTCATTCAAAATATAGAACTTTTTTATCCTAGTTATATACACTCTTTTATATCCCTAATGTTTTGTAGAACAATCCTAACACCGCCACAAATCAAGGAAGTAAAGATGTCGGTGGGAATGACAAATGGGGAAATCATTGCAACCCATAAATATAACTCCTCCACAATCAAAATTTGTGGATTGAACTTCTCGGATAACCTCATCAAACTACCTCTAAGAGAATTTGATGCAATTCTTAGAATGGATTGGATTTCCATATATAAAGACAACATAAATTTTTTTAAGAGGGAAATCACTCTCTATATGGAGAATCGACCCCTGATTCTGTACAAGTGCAAGGAGGAGTATGAATCTTCTTTAGCACCATCATCTCAAGAGTGGATATTACTACCCTATGAGCACACATATCTATCTCAGATGATGGATTCCAAGGAACCAACCATCCTTGAAGACATACCTATTGTAAGGGAATTTGTTAAAGAGTTTCCCAAGGAGTTTTCTAGTCTTCCTCCTAGATAAGATGTTGAATTCTCAATTGGTCTTATACCTAGAGTGTTTCCAATATTCAAGACTCAATATAGAATGGTTGTTATGGATATTGAGGATTTTAAGAAAAAACTACTGGAGAATATGGATATAGGGATTATACGCCCAAGTGTTTCACCATGGGGTGAATCAATCCTCTTTGTTAAGAAGAATGATGGGTCAATGCGCCTTTGAATTGATTATCGTGAGCTTAACAAAATCATGATAAATAACAAGTATCCTCTACCCAAAATTGATGACTTGTTTGATCATCTATGTGGATCAAAATACTTCTCCAAGGTGGATTTGTGGTTGGGATATTACCAAGTAAGGATGAAGAAGGAGGATATCCCCAAGACTACTTTTTGTAAAAGATACGGGCACTATGAATTCATTATAATGCCATTCAGACTCACTAATTCTCCAAATATATTCATGTACTTGATGAATATATTCTTTATATATTACCTCGAAAAATGTTTGATAGTCTTTATAGATGATATTCTAATATACTCCAAAACCAAGGAGGAGCATGAGGAGCATCTAAGCACTGTACTAGATACCTTTCAAAAGGAGAAGCTCTATGAAAAGTACAACAAGTGTGAGTTTTGGTTGAAGGAGGTATCATTTTTGGGTCATATCATCATAAGCAATGGGATATCTATGGATCCCTCTAAGATTGATGAAATTGATGGATGGACGAAGCTAACATCGGTAATGGATATCCATAGATTCCTGAGGTTATCTAGATATAATCGTTGATTTGTGAGAAATCTATCACGATTTTCAAACCCTCTTACCAAGATAACTCAAAAGGGAGTCAAGTTTTCTTGGAGTGATGAATGAAAAGATAACTTCAAGGAGTTAAAAAGGAGGCTTATCACTGCATCTATGCCCACATTACCCACAAGTGGATATCTTTTTGTGGTATTTAGTGATGCTTCGAAGAAGTTCATGGGTTTTGTGTTGATGCAAAATGAAAAAATCATTGTCTATACTTCAAGGAAATTGAAAGTTCATGAGAAAAACTATCCAAAAAATTATCTAGATTTGGCTGCAGTAATATTTTCTTTGAAAATTTGGTGACATTTCCTCTATGGGTAGAAGTCTAAAATATACATAGATCACAAAAATCTAAAGTATATATTCACACAGAAATAGTTGAATATGCACCAATGAAGATGATTAGAGATGGTCAAAGACTACGACTACCCAATCTATTACCACCTTGGGAAAGTCAATAAGGTGTGGGATGATCTATGTAGAATGAACCCAGCAATTCTATCATTGATGAGAATTTAAAAGGATCAAATCTTCTTATCATTGATGAATATGGACATGGGAATCATAAATAAAGGAACATAATCAATCCTTTCACAAATTATTTCTTAACCATATCTTTTGGAAATATTAAAGGATTCCCAAAATGTTGATGTGGGTATTTAGAAGAAAGTGGAAACTATTAGAAAAGGGAAATCCTTGAAGTTCAATGTTGATGAAGAAGGAATTGTGAGATTTGGGACAAGACTATATGTTCCCTCAAATCCAGAGTTCTAGAAAGAACTTTTGGATGATGCACATAGTTCTAATTTATCCATTACCCCATGAAACACAAAGATGTATTGAGATATCTGAGAGTATTATTAGTGGGATAACAGGAATAAAGATATCACTGAGTATACATCAAAGTGTCTGGTATGCCAGAAAGTGAAGGGTGAGAGGCATAATTCGAAGGGGATGATGCATCCATTACCCATACCAGCATGGAAATTGGAGAACATCACCATGTAATTTATCACTGGACTTTCGAAGACATACAAAGGAAACAATGTAATCTGGGTTGTTGTGGATCGTCTTATAAAGACTGCACACTTCATTTCTATTCATGAGGATTTCTCATTGGATCAAATGGAATGGATATACATCAGAGATGTGGTAAGGATGCATGGAGTACCACTATCGATTGTATCTGATCAAGGTCCAAAATTCACCTATAATTTCTAGAAGAGTCTTCAACATGATCTGAATACTAAGCTAAAATTTAGTATGGCTTATCATCCTCAAACTAATTTCTAATCTGAGAAGACTATCTGAACATTTGGGGAAATTCTGATAGCATACCCAATGGACTTGAAAGGAGGGTGGGATCAACATATTCCTCTAGTTGAGTTCTCTTACAACAATAGTTTCCATTAAAGCATCCAATTGGATCCTTATGAAGCCCTATATGGGAAGAGGTGCAGAACACCAGCATGTTGGGATGAAGTTGGGGAGAGAAATCACCTAGGTCCAGAAAGGATCGAAGAAATTATGGAGAAGGTTAAGACCATCTAGAAGCACATTAAAGATTATCAGACTCAACAAAATAGATATGGTAATAATCATCAATGAGACCTATAGATTGATATTAGAGACATGATATTCCTCTGCATATCTATGTGGAAGAGAGTTATTAGATTTGTGAAGAAGGGAAAGCCTGGTCCAAGGTACATCATCCCTTTTGAGATCCTTTTTCACATTGGAGCAGTGGCCTATCGACTACCACTCCCACCAAACCTATCTCAAGTACATGATGTATTCCATGTATCACTCTTAAGGAAGTAAGTACTTGGTCCATCACATATACTCAATCCAGAGGTGGTACTATTAGAGAATGATCTCTCCTGTGAAGAGAAGCTGGTAAAGATATTAGATAATTGGGAAAAAGTTATAAGAAATAAGATAATGCCCCTTGTGAAAGTGTTGTGGAGAAACCAAAAGTTTAAAGAAGCAACATGGTAATCAGAGGAAGGGATGAAGTAGAGTTACCTACACCTGTGTTATTGTGGGAAAATGAAATTTTGAGGGAAAAAATTCTGAAGGGGGGAAGATTGTAACGACCCAAACTTTTATCAATGAAAATTCATCTTGATCTAATTAAATATCTTATTATGTAAAATGGTTATATAACATATGAACATATTTGGTTTTATGATTTTGGATTTCAAAATACCATTAAGAATTGTTACCGTTTCTAATATAGCCATTGATAAGTGATTGCATGATTAGTATAAATATAAGGATTTAACAAATCCAATTTACTCATAAAAAAGCGATGGCCTCATCCAGTAAAATTTCTTCATATGAAGCCCATTTTTCAGAGCTCAGAAAGGAGGTGGTGTCGCTGGGCTTTGCTCTTGACAAAGCCCAAACCAAGTTTCAACACGTTAAGCTCGAACAGAACCGCCTACGGGAGAAGTGGAATTTGATAGAGATTATCACTCGAGCGATGTTATCCGAGCCACCCCAAGAGTCAGTCACCATCACACATCTTACCTTTAGGTCATATGAGGGTGTTATAAGGGTTTATGTAACAAGACCTTAGCACTATTATTATATGCATTATTTTTGTATATAATAAATAATATACATTCATTTTATTATTATTACTTTGTAAATGGTTTTTAAAGAAAAAATATTATATTTAGTTAATATTAAATTAAGAAATATATTTTGATGAATTAATAGATTTTTGAATTAAATAATATTTTAATAAAATATTATTAATAAATTAATTTTAAATATCAATTATCATATAATTTTTAGGAATACAATTTTAATTTTTATAAAGTTTGGAAAGTTGTTTTTGTCAAAACCAATGAATTTTTTATAAATATCAATTTTTATTTTAAAAGTAAAAATTCAAATATTTAAAGAATTATTGAGATAAAAGAAATATTATTTTTGGAATAAAGTGGTCAAAAGTATCCAATGGTGATTATTTCATAATTTTCTAAGACAGTTGATGTTTTTGGTAAAAATTAAATATCATTTTATTATATTATGTGTTTTACGACATCATAATGACTCAATAGTGATGTAATAAAATACTATAAATGATATTTTCATACAATAAATTTATTATACTTAAAATAATTTTATTTTATATTTTTTTGATTAATTTTATGGTGCCTTATTGGACACTCTAATACTTATAAAACATTTTAACCTTTTAAATTGATTTCCTTGGGAGTGTGACTCACCTCCACATAAGAAATCCTAATATTTTAATAATTTCGGACATTGGCCTTATAAAATATTTTTTACCACTCCCATGTTTCAAAAAACATGGGAAAAAACCATGGTATGGTTTGTATTTTTTATTAGTTTAATGTATAGGGTCCATAACCTAAATAATAAAGAATTCTCTATCTTTTCCTATATAATCCCACACAAGCTCACACATCCTCTTCACTAAAAGCCTTTAGAGATAAACCAAACCCTATCCTACTCTATCTATAATCCTCCCAAGGTGCCCCAGGCTCCCAAGAATCCTCTCTCAAGCCTCTCCCAAGCCTTTGGGATCACACTTCCAAGTAAGGGATTTCTTCCTTTCTCATTTTTGTCCAATTTTGATTATATTTTTATACCTTTTATTTTCAAATAAAAATGTTGGGTTATGATTTATCACCTCCCAAACACTTCCCTTTTTATGTTTTAATGATTAGATACCTCTTTGTCTCTCATTAATTCCTTCCATGTACACCTGTTACCATGCCGAAATTCCATAAAGGATTTCTCTCTCCTCATATACATTCAAGCAATTATTTTTTATTATGAATATAAATTCTATTAAATATGTTGGGACATGTATCTATATAACCCCCTTAATTTCCATTTAATGTAAAAATGTCGAGACACCCCTTTCTATCTCATAAAGCATTTTTATGAATTCTTATGACACGTCGTTCTATTGCCGAAATTGCACCGCGATTTTTCAAGCCAAAGTCATTGTGTAATGAATATCATTCCTTTTTATCTATCAAGGGTATTCAACTTTATTCACATTTACTTATTTATTATAGATTTCCATTTATTAATTTCACATTCATTTATCATATAATAAATTATTATGTTTAATGAATCCATGTTATATGATCCATGTGACACACTTATGCATGAAATTAAATGATTAAGAAGGGTGTTCCCTGATAGTGATCCAATGCATTGGGTAAAGATTGGTATCATGATACATCAAGTGAAATTATGTTTTAATCATGATAATTCAAGTTAAATTAGGGTTTACCCATTATTAATGTTCAATGAGACTTGGATCTTGCTAAAATCATGTTAAATGTTGTTGCCACATTTCCAAGTAATGATAATCATGTTATATCATGCCTTTATGTTCATGTTTCTATTATGATCCATTGATATTATAATTTCCTAACATTTATTGTATTATTCATGTTATTCCTTGTATACTCCCTTACTGGGCTTTATATCTCACCCTTTTCTTATGTATGTCCTCATGTTATCCCATGTAGTGCTAAGTTTGAAGGAATGTTGTGGTCATGTAAAAGAAGTTTTCAATAAAGATGTTGTATTTTATGTTCTAAGTTATTATGTAATGTTCTTAATCCCAAAACACACTATACCTCTCAATATTCTATGTTTTATCAAGTGAGGTTTTTTATGTAATAAATTTTGTTTAAGTGTGAAATAAAAAAGTAGGGTTGTTATATGTTTTAGAAGATCAAATGGATTTAGGAGCTCATTATAGAGAATGAAATAAGGATTTCTGGTTTTAGTTTCCTTTAGATGTATTATGAACCAATTATTCCAAAGACACTAGGCCTCACGATATTTTCATTGTACTTATTGCATGTTTCTATTAAAAAATCATGTAATAATATTTATAAAAGTCATGGGTCACTGTATTGAGGTTCTACCAAATTCACAGTATTTATGGCATAGAATCTAGGTTGTAGTGTGGAAAGCTCCTATAAAGAAAACAATACGGTGTATATAAAACCTTGATGTGTATATATAAAAGCTTTTATAGGTTCTAAACATTGACAATGGTGTTTCTTTGGGAAATTTCATTGTAATTCTAGGTGAATAAGTTTGACCAGGGTAGGCTACAGCATAAGGGTAGTCTACAATTTCATAAGGGTATTATGATATTTCTATGGCTCATGTAAGGGTATAAAATTTTGAATGTGTGAGGTGTAAGGGTTAACATGAAAAAATTAAAGGTAAAAAAGAAGATTATAGATGTTTCATAAAGTTAAATTGAAACTCACATAAGGGTAATCATGGAATTTTCAAAGCCATATAAGGGGAAGATTCAACTTATATACACTGAATAAATTAAAATAGAAATTTATATATAATGTGTATAGGTATAATAATTCATGTTTAAGCATAAATGTAATATACATGTGATGAATAAGGGTTGGATGAAAATTAAACTAGTTATATAAGGGTATAATATTACATGCGTAATGGTAAAAGGTAGTTACATAAAGGTAACAATAAAGTCACAAAACACACATAAGGGTAAAAAACAAGATCATATAAGGGTAACAGGAAACATATAAGGGTTTTATATAATAATAAAGATAAGAATAAATGGTGAATAACTAAAAAAATAAAAAAAATATTTTTTAATAAAATTCAATAGAAATTATAATTATAATTATACAAAAAATTAAATAATGAAATATAGAATATTTTAATTATAAAAATAAAAAATAATTAAAGGGGGAAATATGAACTATACTAATCTCCCCCTTTTTGATAATTACAAAACCAAAATATTAATTATAAAATCTCTCCCCCTTTTTGGAATTAATCAGAAATATTAAAATTTTGAAAACAATTTTCCCCTTAATAAGATAAATAAGTTATAATAAGAGTGATTTAACAATATATAAATATTTTAAATATATACCCCCACCCCTTAATATATTCATCACTTCCATCTTATTTAACTCCTTAACCAGCCTACAAATTAAAACTACTACCAGGATCCATGAAAAGATTGGTAAAGGTCAGTGATAATTTCAAAACAACCCATTAATTATGGTATGTAATGATTGTGTGAATAAAACATGAATGTACTTTCAGAGTGTCAAACTATGTGTATAGTAGAGTACCACTGATTGTTCCCAAGATAAATACCAGGTTAAAAAGTAATCAACTCTTTTTAGGATAAAACCCTAGGAGCATTAGTGTCAAAACCACATCCACTTGTTTGTATCCAGATAAGGATGTTTGCATAGAAAATTAAACTTTATTTGAATTTACCATAATTGATGTTTTTTTAAAATAAAACTTTCTATATTTTTTAAATAAAATATTTTTAAATAACTACAAGAAATCATGCATATGATATTCAATAAAAAATTACATAATTTTCTAAAAAGAATAATTTACACCAAACTCCCCCTTTAAAAATGAATACAAACTAAAGTAAGGGATTAAGTTTTAAGAATAAATAAATAAAAAACTTCTTAAAAGATAATATAATTAAATTAAAGATTCCATTTGAATATTAGAAATTAATCTCATGATCAAAAAAAGATAAGATATGTTAATTTATGAAAAAAACTTATTTAAAATAGAAAATTTTGAAAACAATGAGCATTTAAGCATGTATAAATATATTTAAAGAATTATAAAAATATTTTTAGGGACATATAAATGATTTATAATGAATTAAAAAATGATACTCATTGAATTAGAAAAATATTTTTAATGGATTAGAAAATTATTTGAAATGAAATAGAAAATGATTTTAAAAAAATGAAAATTAAAATGTAAAGTTTAAAAAGTATTCCATTAGATAAACATATAAAATAGGATTTTGAAAAGATAAATATTTTCAATATCACACATGATTATCATTAAAAAAACATGCTTGGATAACAGTGAGAGATTAAAAATAAATCATTAAATCAACTCTCCCTGTAAAATAATTAAAGAGAATAAAATTTAGAAATACTTATTAAATTTTTATTTTGATTTAAATTCCATAGATTTATCCAATAATTAAATAGCTACACTCCCCCTCACTTAGATTATAAAAATTAAGATCAATGTGGGAAATAGATGATCAGTCACTTCAATAAGTGAACACTACATTTATTTAGAATCTACTATAGGATAGATTGATGAGATCCAATGAAAAATCCCTATAATAAATAAAGTAAAAGATCCTTTTATAACCCTTTTGGGTCTATATATATCAAAAAAAAGATGATTTTGGAATGGTAAAAACTTTAGGTTCATAAATGTTGGAATGTAAAGATTTAGAGACCCAAAATTTATTATATTTTTCAGATATATTCTATTAAATATTGATCAATTTAGGTCTTCCACATATATCATTATTTTTCAATTAAACTCATAGATAAGTTGACCTTATTTATGATAATACTTACAAAATTTAGTTAGAGAAATACCCTTTACAAATAAAGAATTTTTTAATAAGTTACATTATATTTTAAAAAATTCAAAACCATGATTATTTCTTTTAATTCATTGAGAACCAATCATATTAATAGATTTTTTCCTTAAGAGAATTTTTAAAAATAAATTTTTAGAACCTTGATTTCATTTTTAAAAACTTCAACATGAGGTTGATTTTTTTATTTTAAAATTCAACCATCATTTTACTTTAGAAGTTGATCTTTTTCATTAGAAATAATATTTTTATCATTAAGCAACCATTTATAATTCTATGAAATATTTTCATATTTTGAAAATGAATTCTGGGAAAAACTTCCAATTCCATTATTAGATATAGAGGAGCATTAATAATATGATAAATAAGAGGAAGAAGAGGAATGTTAAGGGGAATATAAACTAACCTCTTCACCTACCTCAAGTTGATCCATGAGGAATTTAAGAGTGGAGTTTATAGTTTCATAATTTTTCATTGAATCTTCACTAGAAATCTGTGTTGATACTTTTAGAACCATCTTTCCTTGATTCTTTTATTTATAATTTTTTAAGGGAAAATATAGCTTATTTTTTGCATTTATTTTTAAATTTTTTTGAAGAAATTGATTCAGCAAGAGATTTTTAACCATTACAAATATAAGTAAATATAGTAAATATATTAGGGATAAAATGTTATGATATAGGTAGAAACTTTCAAAGTCTTTTCTAAACATATCTAAATGGGTATTATTGACTTTGTTAGTTCCTTAATGAGTTGCTTCTAAAAGTTTCCAAATTTCATGATCCATTTTGTATATAAAAATATGATTAAATTAATTGTTATCCAAACTAGAATGTAATTTATTTATAGATTTTCCATCTAATTAAAAGGAAGAAATATTATTTGGGGTACATTTATCTTCATTTTAAATTTTAGGAGTATAGCCATGTAAAGTAATCTTATAAACAAGATAGAAAATAGATATAATAAAATTATTCATGAGATTTTTCTAATAACTGTAATTTTTTCCATCAAAACATAGAGCATGTCCCAAGGATTGTTCTTTGGGAAAGCCATGTGTGTTTTAAAAAACCATTTAAAAATTATATTTTTATTTGAAAAATTAGATAAATATTTTGAAAATAAAAACTTTGAATGAATTTAAATAAAAATTAATTAAAAAAAATAAAAAAACTCTTTTGGTACCAAATGAAGGTTAGAGATAAGTAAAATGGGAAGCGGGGGTGAAATTAACTTTAAAAAATTAAATGAATACAATCCAATTTTAACATTTTCTTTATAAAAGAATAAATAAACTAAACCCTTCTTAATATAAAAATAAAAGAATCAATGTTCGAAATTGCATCAATATAGGTAAATAGAATAATAAAAGTGGAAGAGTAAAATAAAGTGTGATTTAAAGAATAAATTGATTAATCATGTTATTTTAGGCATTAAAAATTTTGAATAAATGAATGATTGAAAGTGATGAATAATTTAAAATATGTAAAGTGGATGATATAAGACATTTGTTGAGGAAGTTAGGTAATAATACCTGAAGGTACCCCTACATCTCCCACCTCAATCACTGGAGGATTTAATATATTAGCCTCTTGGATTTAATAGAAGCTAAGATTCCAACAATATCCCATAATTTTTAGGTTCTAGAAAGAATCTAGATACAATAGACACTATCTCTTTAATGGTGAAGCTAGAAACTATAAATGAAGTAGTCTCTTTCCTTTTAAAAGGAAATGGAAAGAAACCCATGGTCCTTTATTTCAATGGTAGTAAGCACTAAAAAATAAAGAAAGTACAGGAATATGATATTTGTAGCTTAGTTTCTAATATACCAAATAATATGATGAAACACTATGAGATATTAAGAAAATGATGAGAGTGATTAATATGCACAATTTGGAACACACACTTTGAAGGAAAGAAAGAAGGTTTTGAAAGAGATTGATTTAAGAGCTTGGAAATATTTAAAGATCATAGAGTAATTTAAAACTTTTTAATTATTGTGTTGTAAATTTTAAGGCCTACCAATATATCTATTTATATTCTCCAAATCCTTTGTAAAAGTTATAGAATCATTCTGGATTCTTTAAGTCGAATATGTCCAAGAATGATGAATATTGACCATAATTAAGAGAGGGGATCATATTGGATTTTTGTGGTGTGGTATATCATTATGTACTGTGGATGAGGACTTCAAAACATAAGAAAAGACACTATTATTTGGTTTCTTGAAAATAAATTTTATGGTTATTCTAGAATTTAGGTCTTTGTGGCATAGCCTCTAGGTTGCGGCATGGATCCTTTTTGAGGTCCTACCAAATTCATGGTATCTGCAGCATAGAATCTAGGTTTTGGCATGGACAACTCCTGCAAAGAAAACACTATTTAATAAAGCATACCTTGTAGCATGGAGATAATTGAGTTTATAGGTACGGAACCATGATTGCAGTGTTGCCTCTAGAAATTTCACTGTAATTATAGTTGAAGAAGTTTAGCTAGGCAAGGCTACAGCATAAGGGTCATCTGATAGTCGCGTAAGGGTAACCAAAGATTTATAAATCTCATGTAAGGGTATAAATTTTTTAATATATTATGTATAAGGGTAAACATGCACTATGTAAAGGTGAAAAGAAGATTGCATATACTGCTTAAAGGTAAATAGAAACTCATGTTTAGGTAAACATGGAGTTTCCAAATCTTCGTATGGGTAAGCTTCATCTTATATACACTGCATAAAGGTGACAAGATATTTATATATATTTTTCATAGGTATAAGAATTCAATCATAAGGGTAAAAAGAATATTCATATATTGTATAAGGGATAGCTAAAAATTTAATTGGGTATGTAAGGGTAAAATCTTATATACATAAAGGTAAAAGAAAGTTGCATAAAGGTAATAAAAAAGTTTCAAAACACACATATGGGTAAAAAAATCTCATGTAAGGGTACATAACACATATAAATAATGTATAAGATAACAATAAAAATAAGAATAAATGATAAATAACTAAAAACGATTATATAAAAAATATTATCAACAAATTTTAATAAACATTAAAAATATAATTATCCAAAAAAATAAATAATTATTTAGAGTATTTTGCAATTATAAAAATAAAAAATAATTAAAGTGGAAAGGAGTCACTCTAAAACTAGTTATGTTGAGTTCTAGTAGATTTTAGGGTTTTAATAGTCTAATGATCTATGCACTAATCACGTTCCTTTATCAATCCCACATAGATTATCTAGTTTTATTGTAAATTTCTATATAAACAACATAGAGAAGTATCTCCTATATATTTTCACTCTACTTCACCAAGTTGAAAAATATATGTAGTTTGAAAAGCCTTTTTTCCTTATGGTGAATAAAATGAAAGTTCATGTGACGATATCCAGTAATAATTCCAAGTTTAAAGCTTCATCACAATTCCCTTCCAAGAAGAGGAGGATAATGTGGAAAAAAGAGTCACTGGAAAAAAAATATCCTAGACAAAGAAGAAAGAGGATGTTATTTTTATAAATTGCGTATTAGATACCATATGTGGTTGTCAAATATGTATTCAAATATAGGAACAAAGTATATTATGAAATATTTACTATGGTGAGTTGAATCTATGAGAATCTAATAGAGCTAGACTTTCTGTTTTGGATATTAGAGATTTCCACCACATGTTTCCAACTTGAATGATCATGGTTTTGAAATATTGTAATTATGTTCCTTTAGTTACCAAAGAAATTATTTCTGTGTCTAAACATGATGCATATGGATTTGTTTAAAAATTTGGAAATAATTTTTTCTTATTTTATAAATAAATCATCTGTTTTGGTAAAGAATATTTAAATATTTTTCTTTACATATTGGATTACATTAAACAAGTAATGTCAATCGATAACGAAAATAGTTTACATGACACATACCACACCCAACTATGGAATCAACGTCTATTTCATGTAAATGAAAAGTGTTTGATTAGATTACACCATATTGGTATTTGGATCCATTTGAACTAAAACTAATTGGTGTATGTCTTGCATGTTTACATAGAAAAATAACTAAAGTCCCATTTAGTTGAAAAGGTGAAAGGGCCACAGATATGCTTGATTTATTTAATAAAAAATTTGAGTGTACCATTTCTAGTTGAAGCTAGGTTTGGGTACACATACTTCATAACTTTTATTAATGGTTTTATTATATATGGATATATGTACTTGATGAGATATAAGTTATATTCCTTTGATGGATTCAAGGAATATAATAATGAAGTTGAGAAGTAATTTGGTAAGAAGATTAAGAAACTATGATCAGACCATAGTGTAGAATGTCATAATAAAGACTTAATTGATTACTTATGGGAGTTTGAGATTCTATCCCAACTCACTCCTCTTTATACACCACATTGGAATATTGTAAGTGAAAGGAGTAAATACACCATGTTAGACATGGTGGGATCAATGATGAGTCATGTGAGTATTACATTATCCTTTTGGGGATACGTGTTATAGATGGTGCGCACATACTAAACCATTTTACAATTAAATAAACAAATGGTATTCCATAAAAAATTTGGTGTGTAAATAAACCATCATTTTTCGAATTATGAGTGTAGGGTCACAAAGCATTTTTCAAGTCTATTTTTGGTAATAATATTGCACCCTGATAAACTAAGTGTATCATTATATGATACCCTAAAGAAACAAGGGGATGTTACATATTCAAACCCTTAGATAAGAATGTTATGTTTAATAGAGGACCCATATTTCTTTAAAGGGATAACATCTCTAAAGAATATAGTGGGGTCAATATAGACTTTGATGAAGTTCAGGCTCAAGATACATAAGAGTTTTAACATGAAAAGATTTGATAAAGTGTTTTGGAAAGGGATGTTTCAGAGACACAAGTAATCCATAGAAGTATGAGATAGGTTAGGTAACCAGAACGATGAGGTTTTCTAATCATCAAGGATGGTGACTCGTTATTAGTTGATAATAATGATCTTATAACCTACAATGAAGTTGTAAGTGTCACATAAGCTGCAAAATGATAATAAACTATAAATTTTAAAATGGATTCAATGTACCAAAACCAGGTATGGGTTTTGATAGATCCACTAGTGGATGTAAATATTATTGGTTTTAAATGAGTATTTAAGAAAAAACTATACGTGGATGTACAATTAAGTACCTATAAGGCATGACTGGTTTCAAAAAAGTTCAAAAACATCAATACATAGACTATAAAGAAACCTTTACACCTATTTTTATGTTAAATTATATCATAATTTTACTTTCCATGGTAGCTTACCAAGATAGTGAAAGTTTTCAATTGGATTTAAAAATATTTTCCTTGATATGAACCTTTTGGAAGATTTCTATATGACATAACTAGAAGGGTTTATGACTCCAAAGGATTCCAAAAAGTTATGAAAGTTTTACAAATCCATTTATGGATTAAAGATAGAATACATGTCATAGAACATTCAGTTTGATGAATCCATTATGGAATTTTGTTTCACAAAGAAAGAATGTGAGCCTTATGTCTATAAGAAGTTTAGAGGGAGTGTGGTAATTTTCCTAATATTTTATGTTTATGACTACTACTTATTAGAAATGAAATACTTCTCTTATAATCTATTAAATCCTAGATGATTACATGCTTCTCCATGAAGGACTTAGGTGAAGAATCATATATTCTTGGGATCAAGATCCATCATGATAGATCCAAGAGTCTCCATACACTAAGTAAAAGTACATACATTAACAAGATATTGAAGTTAATTAGTTCGGAACAATATAAGAGGGGATTATTTCCAATGTCACATGACATTAAACTTTTTAGGAAAATGTATACGCAAACACATGAGTAAATACAAAGGATAGAAAGGATTTCATACCTATTAGTGATTGGTTCAATCATGTATGTCATTTTATGTACAAAGATAGATATAACTTATGCCTTAAGTATGATGGGAAGATATTAAACTAACCAAGTGACTGCCATTGGATTGAAATAAATACTATCCATAATTATCAATGGCATACTAAAGATATACTTCTAATCTATGGAATATATAAGGTACTCTTTATCAAAGGATATACATATTCTAGTTTCCAAATATATCAAGTTGATATAAAATCACAATAGGGATAAATATTTACTCTCAATGGAGGTTATTTGAGTTGGAATGGATCAAAGAAATTTATGTACACTCTAATTCTATATTAGATTTTGAGTAAATTTCAACTTTCGAGGTATCTAAAGAATATTTTTTGATCCAAAAATTAATCCAATATCTTGGTGTGGTTCCTATAAATAAATAACTCATCACAATCTATTGTGATTATATTATACCTGTGTATCTTGTAAATAATTTAAGTTCATGCCAACATAAAAATCACATACTTCATAAGTATCATCCCTTGATAGATTTTTCACAAATAGGTGAAATCAAAGTAAGCTGATTTTCCACATAATACAACATTCCAAAACCATTAACCAATGCATTATCTCACCAGAAATATGATCATCGTGTGAGAGATATCTAATTGAGGGTTGTTAATAGTTAGATTTAGTCGAAGTGGGAGTATATTAGATTTGGGGTCCTAGAACCAATTATTTTTAATTTATATCATATTCATATAAGTGAATATTAATTAAAATTTATTATTAAAAATATTTCATAGTTATATGTGACTTTAATGTTATAATTTCTTAGAGAATTTTTTGCATTAAAAATGGAATAGAGGTTCTATGCTATGATGAAAACCTTGAAATTCCAAGAATATATTCTTAAACCTTGATATATATTCTAATAACACTCTATGGGGGGATACCAATTATGTTTACTTTCTTGTTTGATCACTTGTAAGTAGATGAAACTTTATTTCATGAAGTATACACTTGATAATATCCCAGATGGGATATTATGATAACATGCATGCCAGTAGGAAATCCACATAATTATGTGTCATTGGATATTCATGTCTGTGATCATGTAACACCCCAAACTAAATTATTGGTTCCATGTTGAATATCCACATGACCTCATGCATTCCTCCCCATCTAAAAGAGATTGATGACTAGCAATGTGGGTTTGAAGTCCATTATTGGGGACAATATACCCTTAGTATCAATCCTTGAACCAATAATATAAATAAAACAAGACATTTTAGAGAAACCAATGTATAATAAAAATAATATCCAAAGGCATACATGTCATAAAATAAATAAATAAATGATATCCTAGTGTGGAAACACAAACTCAGGTATATAAAGTACAAAATAAAAGAAAATATAGTAGCAATAGTTTTGAGTATGCCCTTGCATCGCCTCTGGCTCCAAGCCTCTATGTCTTCAACTCTCTATCATATGGCCCTTTCCCTTCATTGGATCCCTAACTATAAATATTCACATGCACTAGGATTCTTATGCATTGTGTGATTATTGAACCCATTAGTACACCATTAATGCGTCCTTAACATAAGTGAACATAATATATAATAGTGTATTGCATCTTGTAAAGTAAATACTCAAATAAACATAAAACCACAGAAGTGATGAGTTATCATGTGCTAACAAAGTTTCCATAAACATCATCCACACCTGCTTTAGCTCGATACCGGTAAAGATTTCAATTTATATTATCCCAAGTTGTTCCTTTAAGTAAATGCCACATACCCTACCTTGACAGTGGTCATTATCTATAATACTGCATGCCCTAACCAAATAGTGGTCATTATCCTCAGATGAATGTGATTCCCTCTGAACAAGTTTGACATAATTGGATATCAAATCACCCCTGTATGGAATTCTCCCACTTCCTCCAGTAGCCTAAGGACTCTCTCTTCCCATTCTTATCCTACTCCCATGTCAAAATGCATGTCCATGATCTGACCCATAGCATCAAATGAGCCATAGTCTATAGCATCACCATGCTATCATGCTCCCCATACAAGGGTCTTTCTAATAAAAAAATGACAATCCTATTCATCCTGATACCATAGGAAAAGTTCCATAGAATATAAAATAACATAATAAATACATATCATATAAATGTACAACAAGGAATATCAATAACAATACTCAAAGGATACACACAATTATATGATCATAAATAAGAAAGGTCTCAAGGCTGCTCACACACCCACAAATAAACATAGAACAAGAATGGGTTAACAATAATAAACAAATATGTCATGAAAGAAACATATACAAGGCCATGCATGGTAAGTAACTTCCTGCCTCAATGTTATTGATGAATAAATACTAGGTTCTTCAAATAATTGAATAACAAATACAATATAAAAACATAAATAATGGATCATGCATCAAGGATTCCTAACCTGGATTTTGGTTCATCAAGAATGAAATTTATAATGTAAAATCAATATAATTACAAGTTATGAAGGTAGTTCTAGAATCACATACCTTAAGAAATCCACCAACAGTACCAATTCTAAGGTATATCGAAGAAGGGGTCTCAAATTCACTAGATTCATTTTAAAATCCATAACGAATCTTTAATAACACACCAATTATTGAATAGTGGCTTTGTTATATACAATGATAATAGATCCATTATTAATCCATCAATAGAAAATAGATTTAATATGATATTCATGAAGAATAATATCTCATGATGGTTATTATAGAGAAACTTACCTGAAAATGTTCACCATTATTGAGAATACTAACTCTAGTCAATGGGGTTTTCATTTTCATGTAAAATAATATTCTAAACTACCATGGAATAAACAATGGATTAATGATTTATCATCAATCATCTATCAAGAAGAGTTCTAGGAAGATTATTCAATAACACTTGCTTATAGAATATTCATTGTTGATGTTAGATCTTAATCTAATCAATAAGCATCATCAACATTATAGATCCATTAACAATATACAAATAAGGGAGAAAAATCATTAGATATTCAAGGAAAATATAGATCCAACAAAGATCCATGAATATCTCAAAAGGAAGAAGAATGATTTGAAGTATATTTAAGAAGATCTCATTGTTCTAGCATCACTATATTGGTAAAAGGTGGAAGAACCCAAGGTATATATATGGGAGAGGAAAAGGACCAAGGGATAAGGCCTAAAATTCAAGATAGATCCATAGGGTTCATATTTTGGTATTAAACAATGTGTAAAAAGTGTTACATTAAAACCCACAAGGTGAATTTAATGCCCCCCCCCCCCGACTGGGCACACCGACTACCCTATAAGTCTCACTGATGAGCTGGTAGAACCAATGGTTGGCTGGTGATTGTACACTAGTTAGACTATGTTGTAACGACCCAAATCTGGAGCCCCTCCACTGGTGCCCCATACCCGGTTCGCCACATGACCTCAATTGCGTTTCCCGGAATGCTAGAGGCTGCATACTAGCAGCGAAGGCCTTGGGAAGTTGGTGGGGAAACTATGGCCTCATTTGGTAAGGTATACAGCAGAAAAAAACAGTCAATAGCGGAAGCAGTAACAACATGAATAACAGCAGAAACAAAACAGTGGAAGTAATGAATATATATAGAAATGATGACAATGATGCAGCAGGTACCAGTATCTATGGAATGCAGCAAACACAACAACGTGCTGGAATACAACTAAAAATAGGTGCAAAGGAAAAACAAAATAAACTCCTCAGCATCGCGAGCCCCGGCTCGGTCCCATGCTCTCCAGCTCTAGCGCAATCAAGATCCTGAAGTAGAAGGGTGCTTGCCCTTATCTATACTTGCAGCAACATAGTCTGCTTGGGCCCAAAAGCATGGCCCAAACAGGGTGTGAGATACAATCCCAGTAGGAAATCACCCAAATATTTGTGCCTAACATTCAATGAATACAAGGTAAGTAATAAAACAAGAAGCAGTAAACATGAAACACAAGCAGCTACAATCCACAATTCTAGAAAATAAATTACACAAGTAAACATCCATCAATAAGAAGAAAACATTTAACCCTCTGGGTAGCTCTCACAGCCTAACCCCTATGGTTCAACCTATAAGTACCAGCAACCCTCTAGGAGGCACACACAGTCACACTCATCTAGTTCAGCTCTGAAATTAATAGACTCTCTGGAGAAGCACTCACGGTCAATTCCCCCTATAGTCTCGTATCGTGCTAAAGTCTCTCTGGAGAAGCACTCAACGTCTATTCCCCCTGTGGCTCGTGTCGAGGGACTACAGACTCTCTGAGGAAGCACTCAATGTCAATTCCCCCTATGGTCTCACATCGTAATTAAAAGACACTCTGGATAAGCCCTTCCGTCAATTATCCCTTTGGTCTACTACTCTAGGTTCTCATAGTCCTGAGTGAAACTAAACATGCTCAACGCGCGTGTGCATCATCCATGTAAACCTCAAAAACTACTTGGCTATCAACTAAGGCTCTGCAACATAACAAGGTAGCAGTTCCACTGTCTTACAACTAAGCATGGAAACTGGAAAAACGCCAAACAGGTAGAACGAGCATAGAAAACATCTAAGGTATAGTAAATATACCATAATCACAGGAAAAACATCTACTCTAGAAATCAAGCAAAGCAGGCAATACAACAAGGGAAAAACAGGAACACGGAATACCCTATTCAAGGGTATTGGCGGAATTTGCACAAAATATTCATCAACATTCTACAGAAAGGCACAAACCACCTACCTCGATCCTAGGAGATCGATATACATGAACGACGAGGACGGATTCCCTTTAGAACGACGTAGATCTAAGAAAATTCACAAAATGATCAACCTACGATAACTTGAAAACCAGGAGGAATCAAGAAACAAGACTCAAGCAGAAGGGAGATCTCACTGCTTCGATTCCAACGCAATTAACCATGCCCGAATCAGAGAATGGACGAAGAGGCGTAATCTTGTCAAAGATCCATCCATACGATCGCTCTCGGGCGGACGAAATCTGGAGAAGAAGATGAAATCGGGGGTTAGGCGCGACCCTGGTCCGTTTAATGAAAAAAAGTACACGACGAGTATTTTTAAGATACATGGCGTGTAGTGGGTTTTTTCATACTCTGCCAAAATCGGACTCCACATCACCCCTACACACCATGTGTGTGGCCCGAGCATGGCCAGCACACGGCTTCGAGCCGGAGAAGAGTACACGGCGTGTACTCAGAAAGTACACGGTGTGTACTTCGAAAATTTCTAGAAAATTTAATTTTATTAAAAACTTGAAAAAAAGGAAAAACATACCTGAATGAAGATCTGGGTTCTTAGAAACTTCCCCCCTTAAAGAAATTCATCCCTGAATTTCCCTATCGAGGCAGAGTAGAAGAATCCCTGAACAGCTCCAGCCATTGTGATCGTACATCGGCCTCCCTCTCCCATGTCTCATCCTGTACTCACCTGTGCTGCCATAGCACTCATACCAGAGGAACAGACCACCCGCGGAGAACCTTCGTACTGTGATCTACAATCCGAATAGGATTCTCCTTGAATGACACATCTGCTTCCAGCTCGACTTCCTCAGGCTAAAAGACGTTAGACGGGTCTGAAAATTAATGTCAGAGCTGAGAGACGTGTAAGACATTGTGCATGGACAAGTACCTCTGAGGTAGCTGTAACTGATAGGCGACCGGCCCCACTCTCTCCAAGACCTCAAACGGCCTGACATACCGTGGTGAAAGTTTACCCTGTCTCTGAATCCTCTTGTGTCCCAACCTCGGTGCGACACGCAGGAAAACCTGATCCTCGACCTCGAACTCCAAAGGTCCTCTCCGCTGATCAGCATAAGACTTCTGTCGAGACTGTGTTGTATCCATCCTCTTCTGAATCAGCTCTATCTGCTCTGAAGTCTCTTGAACGAGATGAGGTCCCAGCAGAGCTGCCTCTCCTGCCTCCAGCCAGCATAAGGGTGATCGGCATGGCTTACCGTACAAAGCCTCGTATGGTGCCATCTGAATGGTCACATGGAAACTGTTGTTGTAGGAAAACTCCACTAGAGGTATATGCTTCTCCCAAAAACCGCCAAAGTCTAGGATGTAAGCTTGGAGCATATCTTCAAGAACCTCGATCGTGCGCTCGGACTGGCCATTAGTCTGGGGATGGTATGCTGTATTCAAAATTACCTATGTACCCAACGCCTTCTGAAGTCTTTTCTAGAACCGAGAGGTAAAATGCGCATCCCAATCTGAAACAATGGAGTGTGGAACTCCATGCAGACAAACGATCTCCCAGATGTAAAGTCATCCCAGATCATCAACACTGAAGGTCTCCTTGATCGGCAAGAAGTGAGAAACCTTCGTGATCCTATCAATGACAACCCAAACAGCATCATTTCCCCGAGGCGTCCTCGTCAATCCGGTCAAGAAGTCCATTGAAACATCGTTCCACTTCCACTCCAGAATGGGTAACTACTGTAAAAGGCCAGCTAGTTTCTGATGCTCTGCCTTCACCTGCTGACAAGTAGAACATCTCATGATGAAACCAGCAACATCCTTCATCATACCTAGCCACCAGTACTAGCGATGAAGATCCCGATACATCTTGGTGACGTCAGGATGAACTTCCCAAACTGAAGAATGAAAATCCCACATCAGCTCCTCGCGTATGTCTGCTGCCACCCATACGCGTCCCTAGAAACACAAGATCTCATCCCTGACCATTGCCCATCCGGGAAGAGGTTCCTCTCCTAACACACTCTCCCGCCGGACTAAGCCTTCAGAGTCTAATAGCTGCCTCATCCGTACCTGATCAAGAAGTGTAGAGGTAACAGCTACAGAAGAAAGGTAAATCTTTCCCTGTCTGCCGTGCACCTCCAGATGCATCTTAGAGAAAAGAGCCATCAGCTGCCACTCACTGTTGGCCTCCTAAATTGCCTGAATCTGAGTTCTCCTGCTCAGCGCATCTGCCATTGTGTTACCCTTCCCTAGCGTATAGGCAAACTCGAAGTAAAAAGACTGTAGATACTCAACCCACCTATGCTGCCTCAGATTCAGATCACGCTGAGTGAAGATATACTTGAGACTCTTGTGGTCAGTGAAGACCACAAAGTGCTCCCCCAGCAGATAGTGTCTCCAACAGTGCAATGCATGAATAATAGCTGCCAACTCCAGATCGTGCATAGGGAAGTTCCTCTCATGTGGCCTCAACTGTCGAGATCCATACGCAACGACTCCATCTCCCTACATAAGCACAGCTCCCAGCCCGATACCTGAAGCATCACAGTAAATAGTGTAGCTCTTTCCTAGCTCTGGAAAGACTAGTATCGGCATTGACATCAACCTCCCTTTTAGCTTCTGAAAGTCTGACTCGCTAGAATCTGACCATAAGAACTTCAACCCCTTCTTGGTCAGACCTTTCAAAGGTTCTTCTAGATGAGAAAAGTCCTGAATGAAGTGTCTATAGTATCTAGCCAGCCCTAGGAAAATTTGTACCTCAAAGACGTTCTTTGGATGCTCCCAGGAAACTATAGCTCTCACTTTCTCTGGGTCCACAGATACTCCTACCTCTGAGATGAAGTGACCCAAGAAGTGAATCTGATCCATCCAGAAGTGGAACTTTGAGAGTTTACAATAAAGCTGATTCTCTCTTAGTGTACTCAGAATGATCTCAAGATGTGTGGCATGGTTGTGTCGAGTGTGAGAGTACACCAAGATATCACCCACAAAGACCATGACAAAGAAGTCCAAGTAAGGATGGAACACTCGGTTCATCAGTTACATGAAAACTGCAGGCATGTTTGTGAGTCTGAACGGCATGACTATATACTCATATAGACTATACCTGCTTTTAAAGGCGGTCAGAGGTATATCTGATGGTCTAACTTGCGACTGATGATAACTGGACCTCAAGTCAATCTTCAATAACACCCAGGCTCCTCGAAGCTGATCAAAGAGGTCATCGATCCTCGGCAATGGATATAGGTTCTTGACTGTCAACTGGTTCAGCTTCTGATAATCGACACAAATCTGAAGGGTACTGTCTTCCTTCTTTGAAAACAAGACAGAAGAACCCCAAGGAGAAGTACTGGGTTGGATGAAACCCTTAGCCTGCAACTACTCCAATAGCTTCTTGATCTCTTTCAACTCAGGTGTAGCCATCCTATAAGGAGGAATGGACACTCATGCCGCTCCTGGAACGAGCTCTATAGAGAATTCTACCTCACGCTCTGGAGGAAAACATGAAAAGTCCTCCGGAAATACGTCCCTGAAGTGATCCACCATTGGAGGAAAGTCCAACTGTGGAGTCCCCTGATCATCCAGATAAAGACTAACAATCTGGGTTGTCACCCCTACTAGCCCAAGATGCTCGAGTCCAGCCCGACTCGCCCGAACATCCCATTCGCCTCTATGTAGAAAAGATTCACCCTCTGGTGAGACAAAACTCACTCTGCGGTGATAGCAGTCGACGACTGCCTGGAAGGGAATCAACTAGTTCATGCCAAAGATGACATCATATCCTATCATCTCTAAGACATAGATATCCCATAAGAAGTGATACCCTGTAACCTCGAGAGGGCACTCTCTACACTAGCATACACTATATGTCCTCATCCCCAAGGGTGTGTGTAGTGTCAACAAGCCAATAGAAGAAGAGATGCAAAGCCCAAGGCTCTCCATGACAGCAACCGAGATAATTCTATGCGTAGCACCAGTATCAAAAAGGGCTAAAGATAAAACTGAGGCTACTAAAATCTTACCTCGAACATCAGATGGGTCAAGATCCTGCTCTTGATAAGTCTGCTCCACATCAAAAGACTGACATGTACTACGGCCCTGCGTCCCTGGCTAGACACTCTGAGCTAAACCTCCCTACTGGTGCTGAGGAACAGGTAGCTGACCGCCACGGCCTCGACCTCCACCTCGGCCCGAACGGCTGGAAGAACTCCAGTTCCCTGACTGGTGAGAAACTAGCGGTGTTGCTCCTGAATGAGGAGTCATGGAAGAACCCCGGTCACCAGCTGCTGGTGAGAAAACCTGATAGAAACGCTGAAGGTGACCAATCTTGCCACAAGATTGGCACTCCACGGGGTCCCTCTAGCACTGCAGCCTCGTGTGCCTTGACCGGACACACTAGTATCATGTCACCTGGATGTCTAACGATGCATCACACTTCCTCGAGTCACCGTACGTAGGCTCTCTATGGCGCTTCTTGCTGTCATCTAGAGGAAGACTAGCTCTGGAAGCAGAACCGCCCTAGTTCGCAGCTCTAGAGTCTCTCACGCAATCAGTGTCTGGTTGAAAATGGAAGTGATGGAAGTCACATGTAAGATATTCACTTGCGAGCGGATCTCCCTTCTGAGGCCATCCTCAAACTTCCTTTCTAAGAACACCCCACTTCCATCCTAGAGGGGTGTGAAACGCTGCAGCTCGGTGAATCGAGAGGAATACTCCATGACAGAGAGAGTACACTGCTCAAAGCTCATGAACTCTCGGGCTCGATCGGCCCTCAGGGTCTCTGGGTAGAGGTAGTCATAGAACACATGTTGGAACTCCTCCCAAGCCATATCCTGCTACTGACATGCCTATGAGATCACTTCCCACCACCTCTTAGAGGAGTCTCGGAGCATGTAGGTGGCGAGCTTGACCTGCCTCTCTGGAGGCATCTTCATATTCTCGAAGATAGTCAGCATGGCTTCCAGCCATGACTCTGCATCCTGAGGTCCTCCCTCTCCCAAGAAAGTAGGAGGATGTTGCTGCTGGAAAACCCACGTCAAGTCTACCATAGTCATTGCAGGAGGTGGCACTCCCTGGAAAGCCTGCACCATCCTCATGAAACCTTCCTTGAACTGCGCATCAGCACCTGCAACTGGTATAACAGCTGGTGCCAAGGCTGGCTCGACTGGAGGATCGGCAGGAAGTCTCTGATCAGCCATATCTGGCATCTGATCTCTTCCTGACGACAAACATACGACCGGAGTACGTCTCAGAGGCATAGCTCTAAAAGATAAAAAGCACTCCTTAGATCAGGAAAATAGGGACAGGAAACACAAGGGTATAAAATGGGAATAGGGGAAAGAAAATACAAAATTTTACAAAACACAACTACACAAAGTCTATAAAAACTACACGGCATATCTTCTTAAACCACTGACATGGGCGTTTACTCCTGCCCTACAAGTCGTGTTCACCTCAAACTACACGGCGTGTTTCACCCACACATGGTATGTACTTGGAAACTGTTCCCCTGCCCAAGTCTCTTTACATGGCTAACCCACATGGTTTTCTTAAACTGAGACTACACAGCATGTTCCCAGCGGACACGGCGTGTAGTGGGCAATGATTTGGAAGCCCGTGTTATTAATCACACGTCCTTCTACACGACTGAACCTTACACAGCATTCTCCAAACAAACACTGCGTGTATAGGCGAAGGTGACACCGTCCTGTGTTGTTCGTGACATGGCCAGGTACCTGGACAAGACTACATGGCATGTTCAGAAAAAACATGGTGTGTGGAAATGAAGGTAAAGCCAGCCCGTGTTGTTAGTGACACGGCCAGGTACCTGGACAGGACTACACGTCATGTTCTGTTACAACACGTCGTGTGCTACTCGAGCTTCCCCAACCCGTGTTGTTAGTGACACGGCTGGGTACACGGCTCATTACTACACGGCGTGTACCTACCATACATGGCGTGTTCCTAAAGTTACTTTCACAACACCGTGTTCTACTCACACGGTCAGTGACACTGCCTGAAGACCACACGGCGTGTATCCAAAAAGTACACGCCATGTATTCTGGGTTTTTCTAGGCAGTAGCTCAGAAACTGCACAGAACCCCAGAAACACTAAAAACAAGGCAAAGAGGTGCCAAATTCCGATTCATGAGGGCCCATACTCCCCATAAATCAAAGCTTGGCATCTCTTGTAGTCACATATAAGTAAAAACAATAGCTCTATAACATAAAAGCAGGGATTCTATCAAGCATCTATCACAACATCATGCATAATCTACATGAAGTATATCACAATAGCATGCAATCGCTAATGCACCCTAAATGGCATGGCAAGAATGCATGGCATGTGATTTCTACCAGTGCCTATATGATGCATGAGATGGAATACCCTCATATCATCAGGTTGCGACAGATATAGAACCGAAATATCAAGATAATAACCACACAAGTCATGCGAATCACTATACGTGAAAACATATCAACCATAAAAACTCAAAACCAGCAAACTGCAATTAACGAGGTAGTACGGTTTTTCCCTATACACGGGTTAGATACTCCTGAGTACATCTTAATACCAATTACCGAGTCCATCCTATCCCTGGCTAAAGTCTCCGAACAGTAAGTCAAGAGAAAAGAACTCCTATGATACAACTTTGTAACGACCCGAATCCAGAGCCCCTTCACTGGTGCCCCGTACCCGGTTCACCACATGACATTAAGTGTATTTCCCTGAATGCCAGAGGCTTTCGACTAGAAGCGAGGGCCTTGGTGAGTCGGAGGGGAAACTATGCCCTCATTCGGTAAGGTATACAGTGGAAAAGAAACAGTCAACAGTGGAAGCAATAACAACATGCATAACAGAAGAAACCAAACAGCGGAAGCAATGAATATATATAGCAACGATGAAAATGATGCATCAGGTAAAAGTATATATAGAAAGCAGAAAATCCAACAATGTGCTGGAATACAACTGAAAATATGTGCAAAGGAAAAACAAAATAAACTCCTCAACATCGCGAGCCCCGACTCGGTCCCATGCTCTATAGCTCCAGCACAATCAAGATCCTGAAGTAGAAGGGTTCTTTCCCTTGTCTATACCTGTAGAGACATAGTCTTCTTGGGCCCAAAAGCATGGCCTAAACAGGGTGTGAGATACAATCCCAGTAGGCAATAACCCAAATATTTGTGCCTAACAGTCAATGAATACAAGGCAAGTAATAAAACAAGAAGTAGTAAACAGGAAACACAAGCAGCTACAATCCACAGTTCTAGAAAATAAAGTACACAAGTAAACAGCCAGCAACAAGAAGAAAACAGGTAACCCTCTGGGTAGCTCTCACAGCCTAACCCCTATGGTTCAACCTATAAGTACCAGAAACTCTGTAGGAGGCACACACAGTCTCACCCCTCTGGTTCAGCTCTGAAATTAATAGACTCTCTAGGGAAGCACTCACTGTCAATTCACCCTATAGTTTCATATCATGCTAAAGTCTCTCTGGGGAAGCACTCAACGTCTATTCCCCCTATAGCATGTTTCGAGGAAATATAGACTCTCTGGGGAAGCACTCAACGTCAATTCCCCTTGTGGTCTCGCATCGTAATTAAAGAAACTCTAGAGAATCCCTTCCATCAATTCTCCCTTTGGTCTACTACTATAGGTTCACACAGTCCTGAGTGAAACTAAACATGTGCAGCGTGTGTGTGCATCTTCCAAGTAAACCTGAAAAACTACTTAGCTATCAACTAAGGCTCTATAGCATAACAAGGTAGCAGTTCCACTATCCTACAACTAAGCATGGAAACTGGCTAAACGCCAAACAGGCAGAACAAGCATAGTAAACATCCAAGGTATAGTAAAGCTACCATAATCGCAGGCAAAACATCTACTATAGCAATCAAGCAAAGCAGGCAATACAACAAGGAAAAAATAGGAACACGCAATACCCCGTTCAAGGGTATTGGTGGAATTTGCACAAAATATTCATCAAATTTCTACAGAAAGGCACAAACCACCTACCTCGATCCTAGGAGATCGATATATGTGAACGATGAGGTTGGATTCCACTTAGAACGACATAGATCTGAGAAAATGCACAAAATTCTCAACCTACGATAACTTGAAAACCTGGAGGAATCAAGAAACAAGACACAAGTAGAAGGGAGAGCTCACCGCTTCGATTCCAACGCAATCGACCACACCTGAATTGTAGAACGGACGAAGAGGCGGAAGCTCGTCGAAGATCCGTACGTACGGTCGCTCTCAAGCAGATGAAATCTGAAGAAGAAGATGAAATTAGGGCTTAGGTGCGACCCTGGTCCATTTAATGAAAAAAAAGAAAATTACACGGCGTTTATTTTTAATATACACGTCGTGTAGTGGGTTTTTCCGTACTCTGCCAAAATCAGCCTCCACATCGCCCCTACACACCGTGTGTGTGGCCCGGGCATGGGAAGCACACGGCTTCGAGTCGGAGAAGAGTACACGACGTGTACTCGGAAAGTACACGGCGTGTACTACAAAAATTTCTAGAAAATTTAATTTTCTTAAAAACACCAGAAAAAGGAAAAACATGCCTGAATGAAGATCTGGGTTCTTACATATGTTCTTAGAAAAATTATTGGAATTATACTTTGGCCATCGACTATCCGATGCATTCGGAACTTATGTATACCCACTACTAGCATCACTAGATGGTCGGTGGACCCCCACTAACTTTCTAGGGGGCCTGTTTTGGCCACCATGTAGCCTTTGTTCCCCACTTCCTTATACACTCATCCTAATACCCCCTAAAAAATAAATACAAACATCAAAGACACATGTTTAAGATATGGAACATCAATCAACTTAGGCCACAGATCCCAAATATTTTCCTCTCACTCCTAATTATCCTCCTAGATCTATGCATGACACTATAGAATCCTGACTAGTGATATCATCTTACATCTAAGTACATTATCACTTTGATCTATAATCTTCACTGGGCGACTCATGAAAGGCACTATCATGGGAGCTTTCAAATGATATGTGATTGTTGGGTACTTAGGTGCAGCAGGGTGGTTGACCAAGGTCGTCTCTCAAAGGAGGAAGTAAATTTAACTACATATTAAAGGTATTTTGAAAATAAAATAAAAGTAAATAATAATATTAATTAAAATTATCGGGGTTGTTTATTTTTTATAAATCTAGATGATGTTTTCTGGAAGAAGATTGTATTTTTTTTACTTTTGAAATGAAGTTCAATTAAAATGACACAACAAGAAGATGTTTTTTTAGAAAATATTTAAAAGGAATAATTGATCTAACTCTACCTCTTCACTCAATTATTTATAATTATAATTTAAATAAATATCCACTTAATTATAATCCCCTAATTTGTTAACCCTCAAACCCTATGAGAGTTAGCTTAACCACAAAGATGAAATTACTTAAACCCTAGGTTAGCTTCAAAACATGCAATCGTAGCACCCTACTTTGATGGATGTTATTATGTTAGCTTATGGTTAGTGGTTAATTATAGAACATATCCACTCTATAAATGAGGATTAATTGAGTTTAGGGATTATATTTTAACTCTAAAAATTTATCTTGTGTGGTCTTGTATTACCGATTAAGATCTCACTCTCACAATTTACACAACTTCTGAACTTGCGTGTATTTGTGTCAATTATTCAATTTCTTTCTAAGTTTCATTTAAATTAAAAACTCAATTAATAGATCGTATTAATTTAATTATAGTATATCATTGATTAAAAATAAATTAATGAATAAGGTTAGAGGTAGATCGATTACTAAAAAGAACTACTCTTCCATGGGCGGTGTAGTCATCATAGAAACATTTTGCATGTCCAAAGGTTTAGAAAGGGTAGAACCCAATATCATTTCTACAATTGATTCTAGAACAATTAGTAAGATTAATAGAAGAGTAAATTTTAACAAAAAAGAATAAAATATAAGAAATAAAATAAGAACAAAGAAGTTTATTATGAAAACACAAACATTACAACATGAAGAAGAAGAAGAAGGCTTTGATGAAGGGATCCTTGATTCAAGAGATGATCTTATTTAATTACTTGGATAATTGGTGTATAACATCTTATCCTATTCCCTCAACTTTGTAATTCATTTCTGAACCCATCCAAATGAGAAAAACAGTAATTTATAGAGTGTAGAGGAGGCTAGGTTTAAAGAGGTTTCAAGTGTGAATGGGGAATCTAGTCCAAATATTTTAATTCAAATTCTACCACCCATTTTACATCCAAAACGCGTGAATCATATATTCTTCCAGAAGGATAATATGTGGAAAATTATTTTGGAGAGCTTATCTCAAAATATTGGCCCAATCCAAGCTTGCATGGAGATGTTATGGCCTAAATACAGAACCAATGTTCAATCTTGAGGGTCCATCCTACCTTTGACTTCACAGTCCATTTAGTCAAACCAAATGCATGATTTAGTTCCAATTTCCTAAACAAAAGTTGTATATAATTAATTCAAGAACATAGTTGAAAATTTTAAATTTCAAATAATAAATAGTAAAATATTTATCTTCTAAATACTACAGTGCACAATAAAGGGTAAAACTTGAATTTCCATCAAATTTTCAAATGAATGATCTAATCCCAAATATTTTATAAATAAACATATTTAACAGAATGTGAGAAAATTTTATCATTTATTATCAATAAAATATTCAATAAAAAAATTATCAACTCCCCCACACATACCCTTTTGCACTCCTGAGAAAAACCTCATTTCATGCATTCGAAAAAAAATTGTGACAAGATATGCATATTCATATTTCTCAATCCACAATGAAAATATAGGAAAAGTAAGAATCTCATCAATAGTAAATATCAATAAATTTTAAATTCAGTGTCTCATAAATTTTATCAAAACAAAATCCAGTGAGATACATAACACTAATCATAGAGAAATAAGTCATGGGTCTACCATGACACAAATTCTTCATGTGTGTATGTGCCAACCATTCCAAGCTTGTCTTTCCACCCTTTATCTAGTATATTCAGGTCAATAAAAACTTTTCTTATTACCTAATTTTATTCCACCAAACCTATTCAACATCTTTGGCAATAAAATTCCAAACCCCACTCATTTAAGCATTCCCATAAGTCAAACCATGAGCTCCCGACCAAAATTTCCACGCATGTTGTACATTTCTTCACTCCCTTATTTATTGATTGTTTTTTTTTTTGATTTTTTTTTGATTTTTTTTAGTGGGAGAACAATAGTTTGATATTATTTTCACACGCATAGGTTAATCTGGTACAGTGATGGAAATTATCGGAAGAGAAACAAACATATGGAAAGATCATGTTATAAGCTGAAAAGAATTACTTACACAAAATATACATTCAATTGGGTAAGAGAAACTCACAATTCATGATTGTGTAAAATATTGTGTGGATAAATCAGTGAAAAATATACCATGAAAAAATATCACAAATAATGATGTCAAAATCTAAAAGGTTTTATAATGACACAACTATTCATAACATCGACGACTTAAATTTTTATAAAAGTCAAACCTTGATGATAAAATCTTACTCATGCTTATATTTCTACCAATGAATTTTGAAAACATGCATTTTCCATATGTTCCACATGAGAATGTTACATGATATATTTGTTTATTTTTATTTTTATTTTTTAAAAAAGATTTAACCAAAAACTTAATATAAAATACACATAAAACATACAAATGAAAATCCTAAATATCTACCCCAAAATTTTGTCCCCTTGATTCATGTTATTAGGTTAGATTGTGGTCAGTGGTTAATTAGAGCACATATCCACTCTGTAAATGAGTATTAATTTAATTTAGGGGTTATATTTGAACTCTACAAATTTATCATGTGTGGTCTTTTATTACTGATTAAGATCGCACACTCACAATTTACACAACTTCTGACCTCGTATGTTTTTTTGTCAATTGTTCAATTGCTTTCTTAGTTTCATTTAAATTAAAAACTCAATTTATAGATCTTATTAATTTAATTAAAGTATCTCATTAATTCAAAATAAATTAATGAATAAGGTTAGAGGTATATCAATTACTAAAAAGAACTACTCTTCCATGGGTGGTGTAGTCATCGTAGAAACATTTTTCATGTGCACGGGTTTATAAAGGGTAGAACCCAATCTCATTTCTAATATTGATTCCATACCTATTAGTAATATTAATATAAGAATAAATTTGAACAAAATAGAATAAAATAGAAGAAATAAAATAAGAACAAAGAAGTTTATTATGAAAACACAAACATTACAACATGGGGAAGAAGAGGAAGGCTTCAAAAAAGGGATCCATGCTTCAAGAGCTACCCTTATATAATTGCTTGGATAATTAGATTATAACCTCTTATCCTCTACCCTAAACATCCTAATTCAAGTCCCAACCCCTCTAAATGAGGAAAACACTAATTTATAGTGTATGGGTGGCTAGGTTTAAAGAGGTTTCAAGTGTGAATGAGGAATCTCAGCCAAATATTTTAAGCCAGCTTGAACTGCCCATTTTACCTCTAAAATGCATAAACCAGCAGTTCTTATAGAAGATTCATTTGTGCACAATTGGGTTGTAGGGATTCTCAAAAATTTGGGCCCAATAAAAGCACGGGTGAAGAGTTATGGCCCAAATAGAGAAACAATGTCCAATCTGGCGGGTCCATCCCACCTTTGACTTCATGGTCCATTTAGTCCAACCAAATGCACAATTTAGCTCCAATGTCTTCAAATAAAGTTTTAGCCCATTATTTCAGGAACACAGATACAAAATTTCATGTTCAAATAATAAATATTAAAATATTTATCATCTAAATACTACAGTGCACTATAAAGGGTAAAACTGGAATTTCCATCAACTTTTCAAATGAATGATCTAAACCCAAATATTTTACAAATAAACAAATTTAATATAATGTGAGGGAATTTTATAATTTTTTAATAATAAAATATTCAATAAAAATGTGTTTATCAACTCCCCCACAATTACCCTTTTGCACTCCTGGAAAAAACCTCATATCAGGTATTCGGAAAAAAAAATTATGACGAGATATGCATATTCACATTTCTCAATCCACAGTTCAAATATAGAAAAAGTAAGAATCCCATAAAGAGTCAATATCAATAAATTTTAAATTCATTGTCTCATAAATTGTGTCAAAACAAAATCCAGTGAGATTCATGACATAGTGAAACAAGTCATGGGTCTACCATGCCACTAATTTTCCATGTGTGTGTGTGCCAACCATTCCAAGATTGTATCTCCACCTTTTATCTAGTATATTCAAGTCAATAAAAACTTTTATTCTTACCTTAATCTATTCCAACAAACCTTTTCAACATCCTTTTTAATCAAATTCCAAAACCCACTCATTTAATCATTCCCAGAAGTCAAACCACGAGCTCCTGACCAAAATATCCCCACATGTTGTACATTTATTCACTCCCCTATTTATTGATTATTATTTTTGTTCTTGCATTTTTTTTAAAAATAGAGGGTGTACAACAGTCAGATATTAGGTTCACATGCATAGGTCAATCTGGTACAGTGATGGAAATGATCGAAAGAGAAACGAACATATGGGAAGACCATGTTATAAGATGAAAAGCATTACTTACCCGGAATATACATTAAATTGGATAAGAGAAACTCACAAGTCATGATTGTGTGAAAAATGTGTGGATAAATCAATGAAACAATTTACCATGAAAAAATATCACAAATAATTATGTCAAATTCTAAAATGTTTTATAATGACACAACCATTCATATCATCAATGACTTCAATATTTATTAAAGTAAACCCTTGATGATGAAATCTTACTCATTCTTATATTTCTACCAATGAATTTTAAAAATATAAATTTTCTATATGTTCCATATGATAATGTTAGATGATATATTTGTTTCTTTTTAATTGGTTTTTTTTAATTTTAACCAAAAACTTAATAGAAAATACACATAAAACATACAAATGAAAATCCTAAATATCAACCCCAAAATGTTGTCACCTCCCCCACATTTAAAATATTGCATTTTCCTCAATTTGAACCTATGATATGATATATTCACATGAAACGTATAATTTTAATTAGGAAAAAGAATATAAAAGTGAAAGGTCTAAGAACAGCCTGATATGCTAAAGTGATGATGGGGTCATGCAGTGTGATGAAATCCATTGCATCAGTTGGAAGTCCCTCAATGTATTTCTTTAAACATTTCCCATTGACTATAAAGCTCCTTCTAGTGTCCTCTTTTTCAATCTCCACTACACCATAAGGAAAAACATTAGATACAATATAAGGACCCAACCATCTGGAATGCAACTTACCTGGCATGAGCTTCAGTCATGAACTATAGAGAAGGACTTTATCTCTAACATGAAATTCCCTTTTCTAGATCATTTTATCATGAGCTATTTTGGATCTTTCCTTGTAGAGCCTTGAGTTCTCATATTAAGATAATTGAATCTCCTCAAACTCTTGAATTTGCAGCTTTTTCTGAATTCTAGCTTGGGCCAAATCCATGTTGCATTTCTTTATATCCCAATAATTTCGATGCTCAACCTCAACGGGTAGATGACAGGCTTTCCCAAGAAAAATTTGAAATGGGGACATAGCAAAGGGTGTCTTGTATTCTATCCTATAATCCTATAGTGCATAATCCAAGAACTTTCTCCAATCCTTCCTATTTGGATGCATGGTTTTCTCTAAAATTTGTTTCAACTCATGATTTGAAACCTCAGCCTAGCCATTTGTTTGGGGGTGGTATGGTATTGATGTTTTGTGTGTCACCCCATACTTCCAAAGGAGGGAATCCAAATTCCAATTGCATAAGTGTGTCCCTTGGTCACTAATGATGGCCTTTTTTACTCCAAACCTACAAAAAAATTGTGTCTTGAAAAATTCCACTAAAACATGAGAATCATCAGTCCTATTGTCCTTATTCTCCACCCATTTACTCACATAATCAACAAAAACCAAAATATAAAAAACCAAAGGAACTAGGAAAAGGACTCATAAAATCAATTCCCCATACATCAAAAATCTCACAAAATAGTATGGGTTGTTGGGGAATCTCATGTCTCCAAGAAATGTTTCCAGTGTGTTGGTAATGATAGAATGACTTATAAAATACATGGGAATCATGGAATAAGCTAGTTCAATATAATCCAATGTCTAAGACTTTCCTATCTATCTGTTAGGGTCCAGAGTGTCCACCATAAGCAAGTGTATGACAAAAATGTAAAACATATTCAAAATCATTATCAAGAGCACACATCCTAATAACTTTATCACTCCACATTCCCCATAGGTAGGGTTCATCCCACACATAAAATCTTAACTCACTCTTTAATTTTTGGACTTGATTTTTCTTCAAATTTTCAGTATTGTCAGAGACCACAAGGTAGTTAACTAAATCTACATACCAAGGATACGTACCTAAGAGTGCATAAATATTATCATTGGGGAAAGTTTCCTGAAGTGGTACCTGGTCCAAGGTGTCATCCTCTAGTTTGTGAGTAAGCCTACTCATGTGGTCTTCCACCAGGTTTTATAACCCCTTATTTTACTTTATCCCAATATAAAATTCCTAAAGGATAATCCATCGAATAAGTCTAGGATTTGCATCTGGAATCTTCAAGAGGTACCTCAGAAATGAATGGTCAGAAAAAACAACTACTTTAGAGCCCATTAAATATTAACAGAATTTATCTAAAGCAAAATATAATGACAAGAAACTCTTTTTATGCGGTTGTGTAGTTTTATTCGGCTAAATCCATTATCCTCAACGCATAGGCAATCACATGTGAACATCCCTCCACCCTATGAGATTTGACAGCCCCAACTGCGAAGTTGGAGGTATTATACATAAGCTCAAAAGGAAGCTCCCACTATGGGGGATGTATAGTAGGTGGAGTGGTTAGACACTTCTTTAACTCATCTAAGGAAGTCCTACAAGAATCATCAAACACAAAATCAGAATCCTTTTGAAGTAATCATGACATTAGAAGATCAATCGTACTAAAATCTTTGATAAAGCACTAATAAAATCCTACATGCCCTAGGAAAGATCTAACATCATGCACACATTAAGGATAGGGTAAGTATGAAATGATAACTACCTTAGATTTATCAACCTCTATCCCATGTTTTGACACTACATGCCCTAAGACAATCCCATGCTCTACCATTAAATGGAACTTTTCAAATTTTATGATCAGATTCTTCTTAATACAACGATTCAAAACCTTTCCCAAACTAGAGATACAATCATGAAAAAATACCTCCATGTAGGTCTTAATAAAATCAGAAAAAATACTCACCACGCATCTTTGAAAGGTACCTGGGGCATTGAAAAGTCCGAATGGAATCATCCGGTAGGAAAATGTACTGAAAGGACAAGTGAATTTTGTCCTCTCTTGATCCTCCAGAGTAATAGGAACCTTAAAATATGCAAAAAATCCAACCAAGAAACAATAATGTGTCTTCCCAACTAGTTTCTCAAGCATCTGATCAATAAATAGAAGGGGGGAATGGTCCTTGTGAGTATATTGATTTAGTTCCTATAATCAATACACACACACCAACCGTTTTGTACCCTCATTGAAATTAACTCATCTTTATCATTTCTAACAATAGTAACACCACTTTTCTTAAGCACAACCTAAATAGGGCTTACCCACTAGGAATCTAAAATGGGGTAGATTATACCTACCTCGAGAAATTTTTCAACCTCTTTTTTAACAACTTCTAGAAGGGTTGGATTGAGTCTCATTTTTGAATGCCTAACCAGTTTAGCCCCATAGTCCAAAAGAATACTATGCATGAAAATAGAGGGGCTAATACCTGATATGTTATCCAAGGTCTTCCTGATTTCCCTAATGTTCTCCCTCAAAAGATTCCAAACATTTTCTTCATGTTCAAAAGGAATATTATTAGCAATTATAACAGGTAATCTCTTGAAACTTAACAATTATGAGTATTTGAGATTAGGTAGAAATGTATTGAGTTCCAATGAAGGGGGGTGATGTATGGATGGAGAAATTAAAGGAACTGAAATATGTGCACAATGAACATCAGTATCAGAATATACATCATCAAAATCATAGAATAAAGCATCAAATACATCAACATACTCAACCTCCATGTCATAATCAGAGTGAGAATTATCAAAATTAAAATATAAATCCATTTCAAAATCAAATCTAAGAGATGTTTTTGCATTAGAAACTGGTGTGGACGTAAACTTAGACATCAAACTAGAACCAATACTCATAATCTCCCTAATAATAGGACAATCAAATTCCATGGGGTTTTTATTTGGGGGTTCAAAATGGGAGATAAAAAAAGTAGAATGGTCCTCTGAGGGGTACTTCATGGAGTCTATAACATTAAATATCACAACTTTATCACCAAAATCCATGGAAAGTGTACCCTAATTGACATTTATGATAGTTTTTTTAGTTTTGAGGAAGGGTCTACATAAGATAATGGGAGTATGAGAACTGACATGATCATCCTCCAATTTAAGAACATAGAAATCTGATGGAAAGATTATGTCTCTTACCTGAATAAGTACATCCTCAAGGACTCCCACTAGATATATTGTAGCTCTATTTTCAACTGCACCACTACTCTTGTCAGCTTCAACTCACCAACCAGAAAATAAGAGAATACAGAGTGAGGCATCACATTTATGGAAGCTCCTAAATCAAAAAGTTCATCAGAAAAGTGTAAATCTCCTATAGTGCATGGGATGGTGAATGTCTCTGGATCCTTGCACTTTGTTGGCATTGCTAGAGTTGGTGTAATGAGTGCTGAACCATTCCTTCCAAGATTGAATTTATCATTTCCCTTGATCCCTCTTTGATTGGTACAAATTTCTTTTAATAATTTTACATAACTTGGGATTTTCTTTATATCTTCAAGTAGAGGGATGTTGTTCTCCACACACTTGAATGTGTCCAAAACCTCTTTTTTCATTGACTCATCAACCATATTCTTGGTTTTTACAACTCTGTTTGGATAGGGAAGGGGTTTAGGAGGAACATCATCAATATTTTTCTTACCTTTATCTTTCTCCTTTGGTTACTCTTCATTTGGTATGGAATGAGGCTTATCTAGATTTGTGTTGAATACTGGTGGAATGGAAGGTATAGATGTATCATTCATTTGCTTCCCACTTCTCAATGTGATGTAACAAACATTCCCCTTTGGATTTATAGTAGGTTGGGAAGGAAGATTTCTATAGTTCTTACTTACTAGTTCATGGAGGGCAGTGGAAATATGGCTCATTTGTGTCTCTAACTCCCTCAGCTCCAAACCTTGACTCTTCAGCTCATTCTATTGATTAAGAACAATTTGCTTCAAAATTTAATCAGTGTTAGAATCTACCTTGGATGGGGGATTCCCTTGTTATTTTCTTATTGATTCTTGGGATTCAAATCTCATTTGGGGTTGTTGGAAACCCTACTGGTAAGGCGGAGGCTACTGGAAGTTTTTTTGAAAGGGGGGACTTTGTTGTTTTCTAGAGGCATACCTCATGTACAATTGATCCTTCCACCCTTGGTTGTATGCTATTAAAAAGGAATCAAACTTCTTTTAGGGATGTGGTTGTTGTTACTGCTGATATGGTCTCCCAGGAAACATTGTTGTATAGTCTTCTGTTTCTTATGGTTGGGGGAAACAGTCAGTTGGGTGGCTTGTCTTAGTGAAAATTCCACAAGTCCTTGAAGGAGGGGTTGGGATGTATTTTAATCCAATGAAACTTGCCTCACCATAGTGGTAAATTCTTATAACTTAGTATCAATCAAATGACTTCTAAGAGAAAAAGGACTTGACTGATGTACTCCTAAAACATGTGGTGTACCTTGATCACCAAATTATGGAGAGTTTGGTGTCATCTTGTTGATCAATGATCGTACATCTATTTATGTCTTGTCCAACAGTGTTCCCCCAACCTCATCATCCACCATGATTCTATCTATAGGCGTGATTCCTTCATAGAAGTATTGTATTTCGAGTTTCTCACTAATTTGGTGATGTGGATATCTTGAAAACAACTTCTTGAATTGCTCCCAATACTCATTCATTGACTCCCCTTATGATTTATTGATATCTAATATCTCCTTACGAATGGAAGTGGTCCTTGATGCTGTAACAAATATCTGTAACAAAATCCGTTTCAAATCATTCCAATGTGTTACATCTTCAGGTTGTAAATAATACATCCAATCCTTTACAGCTTCATCAAGTGAAAATGGAAATGCTCTTAATTTGATTTGAACTTCATATACATTTTTTGGTTTAAGGGTTGAGAACCCCACATTGAATTCATTAAGGTGTTTGTTTAGGTCCTCATCGGATAAACCATGAAACTTTGGAAGAAGGTGAATTAACCCAGATTTCAGTTCAAAGTTTGATTCGATATTTGGGTATGTAATAGAATTTGGTTTATAGTTAATATCGGGTGCGTCCAATTCTAAAATATTTCTATTAAGTTTATTGTTATTGTTTTCATCCATTGGTTCTTGTTTTAGATTTTATTTAAAAGTGTTTCCAATTTCTGTGTTCCCAAAATGGATAAATTCTCCAAGTGGTTGAATGTTGAAACTTCCCATAGACTAAGAATGCCTGATTCGAGCCCTAAGTTTGTGTTCAATATCAGGATCAAGATCTAAGATATCTTCATTATTAGTTCATTTCATAAATCATATAAAAATAAAAGGAAGGAAAGTGGACCATAATAAAAATGAGAAGTGTGAGTTTATGGTTCAAAAAAGAAGAAAAATAAAATAAAAGAAGAAGAAAAATCAGATTGGGTAATGAAGGAAGAAGGAAGAGAAGAAGAAAATAAAATATAAAATAAAATAAATACCTATAATTTGTTGAAATAATTACTTGTCTCCCTAGAAATGGCACTAATTTTAAAGGCTAAGTCATGGGAACTTTCAAATGATATGTTATTGTTGGGTACTTAGGTGCAGTAGAGTGTCTGACCAAGGTCTTCTCTCAAAGGAAGAAGTAAATTTAACAACATATTAAAGGTATTTTGAAAATAAAATAAAATTAGATAAGAATATTAATTAAAATTATGGGTTTTGTTTACCATTTATAAATCTAGAAGAAGTTTACTAGAAGAAGATTGTATTTTTTTGTTTTTAGTTTTGAAATGAAGTTCGATTAAAATGACACAAAAAGAAGATGTTTTTTAGAAAATATTTAATAGGTGTAATTGATATAAATATACCTCTTCACTCAATTATTTATCATTATAATTTAAATTAACATCCACTTAATTATAATCCCCTAATTTGTTAACCCTCAAACCCTATGGGAGTTAACTTAACCACAAATATTAAATTACTTAACCCCTAGGCTAGCTTCGGAACATTCAATTGCATCACCCTAATTTGATTGATTTTATTAGGTTAGATTATGGTAAATGGTTAATTAAATAACATATCCACTCTTCAAATGAGTATTAATTTATTTTAGGTATTATATTTTTAATCTAGAAATTTATCCCTTGTGGTCTTGTATTACCAATTAAGATCGCACTCTCACAATTTACACAACTTCTGACATCGTGTGTTTTTGTGTCAATTGTTCAATTTATTTCTTAGTTTAATTTAAATTTAATAATCAATTAATATATCTTATTAATTGAATTAAATTATCTCATTGATTCAAAATAAATTAATGAAGAAGGTTATAGGTAGATCAATTACTAAAGAGAACTACTCTTCCATGGGCGGTGTAGTCATCGTAGAAACATTTTGCATGTGCAAAGGTTTATAAAAGGTAGAACCCAATCTCATTTATACTATTTATTAAAGCCCAATTATTAATATTACGAAAAAAATAAATTTGAAAAAAATAGAATAAAATAGAAGAAATAAAAGAAGAACAAAGAAGTTTATTATGAAAACACAAACATTACAACATGAGGAAGAAGAAGAAGGCTTCAACGAAGGGATCCTTACTTCAAGAGCTACCCATATTGAATTTCTTGGATTATTGGAGTATAAAATATTCTCCTCTTCCCTCAACTTCCTAATGCACATCACAATCCATCAAAATGATAAAAACACTAATTTATAGAGTGGAGGGAAGGTTTGGTTTAAAGAGGTTTCAAGTGTGAATGGAGAATCTCGTCCAAATATTTTAATCCAACATTCACCGCCCATTTGACGTCGACAACGTGTTAACCATTAGTTATTTCAGAATAAGGATTTTTGAAAAATTGGGTTGGAGGGATTCTCTCAAAATTGGGGCCCAATCCAAGATCGGATGAAGATGTTGTGGCCCAAATACAGAACCATTGTCCAGTCTTGTGGGTCCAGCCCACCTTTGACTTCATGATCCATTTAGTCTAAACAAAATCACAATTTAGCTACAATGTCCTGAAAAAAAGTTGTATCCCATTAAGTTAGAAACACATTTACAAAATTTCAAGTTCAAATAATAAATATTAAAATATTTATCTTCGAAATACTATAGTGCACTATAAAGCGTAGAACTGAAATTTCCATCAAATTTTCAAATGAATGATCTAATCCCAAATATTTTATAAATAAACATATTTAACACAATGTAAGGAAAATTTATCATTTATTATAAATAAAATATTCAATAAAAAAAAATTTATCACCTCACGTATAATTCATCTAGCTCTAACACAACATTCTAATAGTCAATAACATGTGTGCAATTGGTTATGTACCTCTGGAGTTGAGACACATAAAATATTTCATGCATAGATCTATATACAGAAGGATGATACAAATGGTATTTCATTTTCCCAACCTAGGGTCTAACATATCTCAATTCTTGATTCCTTTTCTTCATCAAATAAAGGTGGCCTGATCGAGAAATCACTCTCAAAGAAACCTAGTCACCCCTAGAAAAATCCAAATGTCTCCTCATGTAGTTTAAATATGAATTATTTCTTCTCTAAGATATAATAAACCTATTATGAATCGTATGTACTCTCTCAGAGGTTGATTGTACTATACCTGGCCCCACTACTGCTATCTCACTAACCTCATTCCAATAAATCAGTGAATGAAATGACCTCCAATAAAGAGACTCATAATTTTCCACCACAATCGAAGCCTAGTAACTATAATTGTATTATAAATCAACCAAGGCTAATTGATCATCCCAAGAACCACTAAATTATAGGTTATAAACCCAAATCATAACCCCCTATATATGAATCATCTACTCAGACTGTTTGTCTATCTCGGGATGGTCTGTTGTGTTTAATATCATATGAGTTCCCAAGGCCTTCTATAATCCCTACTAATATTGAACAATAAAACATGAATCTATGTAAAATATGATGACCAAGAGAACAACATGTAATCATATTATCTCATGTACATACAACTTTCCCAGCTCGTCTACTGAGTGAGTCTCATAAATCAGTAAGAAATAAGAAACTTTCTTCAGTCGATCAACAATCACCCAGATAGGATCACGGTACCTCAAGAACATGGGTAAACCTATCCAAAATTCCATCATGATGTCCTACCACTTATACGTGAACATAGTAAGTGTATGGAGTAGTCCACCGCGATGTTGGTACTCGATCTTTATCCTCTATAAGGTAAATCATTAGGAAACAAATCCCTCGATTCCCCTCTTCATCCCTAGACACCATAATTATCACCTGAGGTTTTGGTACATCACAGTCTCTCCAAGATGCACCGCCCACCTAGACGTATGAATGTATCTCATCATATCTTCCTTGATGGATGTATGAAATACAACTCTACCATGTATAAGGATTACATCATCACCATCCAAAGACCACCCATGTATCACATCACCACTTATGAGTTGTTCCTACATCACTGCACATTCTGATTCAGTCTCATGTATAGACTTTACTCGGTCTACTAAAGAATATGTGATCACTAATAGAGCATGCATAATAAATCTATAGCCCTCAGAATCATCCATCCTTCAATTAGCCAACAAGCTCATTAGGAACCACCATTTCTCTAAAGGTCATTTGTCAAAATCCTAATCTACCTGTTTCATATAGCTAAGAGAATCTAAAAAACATTTCCTTTCCATGGTGTATAATTAATATCAAATTTGAAAATATTTCGATACCATACTGAGTTCCTCTACCTCAAATTCAGGTCCCATTATGTGAATATATATAGAAGGATCTTGTGGTTAGTGTAGAAAAAAACCACTCACTGAAGAAATAGTGTTTCCAATACTTCAAGGTGTGGACCATGGATTCCATATCCAAGTCATTTGTAGGATAGTTCCACTCATGGGGTCACAAATGACGAGACCCATAATCTACTACCCATTCCCACTATAATATTACTTCTCCAAAACCAATGATTGATGCATCTCAGTACATAGTATAACTAATCCCTAGCTCGAGAAGAATCAGAACTGGAGTTATAGTAAACCTCATCCTCAACTCAATAAATACATCTTCACTCTGGTTCAGCCACAAGAACTTCACTCCCTTCTTCATGAACATAGTCATGGGTGCTAATAAATGGTAAAATTCCAACTTAATATTTTAGTATTATCCTATTGAACCCAGAAATATCATGATATCAAACATTTTTTGGTTACATGTCTAAGACATCACTGGGTATACTTTCTATGAGACCATGAATATGCCTATGTCAGACACCACATGCCCCAATAATTTCACCTCATAAATCCAAAATTTACACTTTGATATATTATAAAAAATCTAATGTTCTCTAAGTTCACTTAGACTATCTCTAGATGTATAGCATGTTGTTATGGGGTTGGTGAGTGTATGGAGATGTTATTTATGAACACAATAATAAATGAGCCAATATATGGTTATAAGATCTTTTTCATGAGATTCACAAAAGTTTTTGGTGAATTATTCAATCCAAATGGAATCCCTAAGTACTCATATAGACCATACCTACTCTTTAACATCATCTTTTGAATATCCTCCTCTCTAACATGCAACTAGTGATAGCCTGGCCAAAGATAAATCTTGGAGAACTATTAGTATCCTTATAATCTAAAAAAAAGATCGTCGATATTGGGAAAAGAATATTTATTCTTTTCCATCACCTCATTCATCATCTGATAATCTACTTATAGTCAAAAATTACAATCTTCCTTCTTGGAGAACAAAATAGGTGTACCCAAAGGTTAAATTCTTGACGTAATAATGACCTTTTTCTCTAACTCCTTGAGTTATACCTTGAGTTCCTTCAACTCAGACACTGTTATATGATAAGGTGGTATCAAAATGGATTGCATACCTAGAATGAGCTCTATCTCAATTCAAACTTCTCTATCAAGAGGAGGTCCTATGAATTCATTTGGAGAGATTTCCTAATAAAAATCAACAATTGGATTAAAAGATGAGGGGGTTGGCACTGATCATACTAAAAGATAAAAGCACACAATTTTACTCATGATTATCCTGATATGAGTCAAGTATGGACCAACTCTACCTACTCTTAGTTTCCATTCTCCAGTCATCATGTAATTTTATCCCTTTGACAAAGTAAACAATACTAGTATCTGATAATAATTTTAACAAACTGACCTGATTCAACCTGACCTGTCACCCATGTTTTCCCATCAAATCGCCCAAAGAATGAACTTGATCACCATGGGTCGGTGAAAATCACTTATTAAAACTAAAAATATCTTAGTAATGGTTTCTCCCATGGTAATATAGAATGAACCATCTATAAAACGAGATGGCCACCCCAATATCATCAAGGACAATAAAGCATAACATGACATCCAGAGTACATGTAATAAAAAGTCCATCAGATTCCCTAAAAAATTAAACATCATATAAAAGGTATACCACATAAGTCCATACACATACATCCCATCATAAAAAAATTATTATAAATGACTTCACATGAGCCAAACCTTATGATACCATGTATCCATCACTAAACACGGATGGCAGTGATCATAACAATCCACCCTGGTATATGTTTCCCTATCCCTTACCTAATTCCTACAAATCAAAGTCTATATACACCCAAAGTCATATGTAGGGTGTGAGGAAAAAAACCTATTAGGATACCACTATGAATAAATTTAAGGCTCTTTATCATGTAACCCAATAAACTGGTTTAAAAAAAACTTTTCAAAACAAAATCGCTTTGAAAACATACCATTTTCAAATAATCCATTTAAATCCATTTGGTTTTATATTTCAAATAAATTATTCCTTCTGAATAATTTCTTAGTATGGATCAAATAAATAAATAGGGCCACAATTTCCCACATGCTCAAAATACCAAACAAGTATGGGATATAATACATCATCATCAAATAACCATATAGATGGAAATGGGAATCATACATACCATCATAGAAAAATGGAACTAATCAAATGTATAAAACATATAAACCAACCAAGCATGAGTAAAATTTACCTTGGTCTCAAACTATCAGGCCATACATGAGTGAGTCTAAATAGGTTATCCACTCAGCTACGAAATAATGGAATCTGTCACAGTCTTCCTTAGGCCCAACTCCAATATCTTACATGGTCTCTTGAAAACCAATCATGGAAGCTCTCATGATATTTATAACCAAATTATATCATGGTCCCCTAGAATCCAAAAAGGAATATCATGTGGTCTTCCCTCTAAAGGCTCACATGGTCCCTCAAACAATACCCTTGCTTACACCCTAGTTAACCCATGTGTTACTCCATTCCACACAATCACAAAACATGTTCTATATAAATCAAAGCCACGTCACAATCCATTTACAAAAACAAACATTCTAATTCTATCACAACACATTATACAAGGTAAAACCATTTCTAAAACCATTTTATAAATACATTTAAAGATAAAAAAATCCCTTTTAACTATTTATTCAAATACATGGGGTGCACACATGCCACCCTCATTTGGAAAACCCTTTTTAAACCCTAAAATCTCCAAATAAATCCATCAATCACAAAAAAAACATGATGTAAATAACAACCATAAATCATATAAATGTAAATTTAAGGAAGAAAACCAAAGGTCATTATAAATTTGAAATTAAGACATGGAAAACACCCTTAAATAGAGGCACCTGCCACAGATATTGTTCCAAACTCATTGTCATATATGATAACCACCTGGAATAGGAAGATCAAGGCCTTACATAGATTATCCACAATAAATAAAATCCAATCCACCTTTACACAACCTAGATTCATCTAAAATCCCTCATAGGGTTCCATACTTCTAAAAAAATGGAATAATAATCATGGAGAAGGGATAAGGAAGAATAAACTAAGAATAGAGCTTACTTCAAACCAAAACACCAAGATTCCAAGGAGAATCCACCAAAATGGAAGGTAGGAAGCTCCCATGCCAAGAGAGGAGGGATATGCATATGGGAATAGAAAAATGAGGACAAAGCGGTATAAATTCATCATAGAAAAATGGTAAAACACCACTTTCTAAATGACATGGATAGGTTACAGAGTTAGTAAACTATGCGACAATTGTACATGGATATAGTATCCCCAAAAATCAAGCCACATAGATACTATTAGGTGTATCATGGTTTGGAAAACCTTTCTTAAACCATGAAAAACCCCATTGTCACACTCTATGTCTACCTCACATAGTTAGCCTCACGGTTAGAAAAATTATTTGCTAACCATGAACCTTAGTATTTTTTCCAAAAACTCCTTTTTCTGACCCCTGGAATCTAGGAATTAAATGAATGAACCAAAAGTTAAATAAAACTAAAAATTAGACATATAAGTGACCTATATAGTGTCATAAACTCCCCCACCATGCTAATTTCTGACCCCAGAAAATTATTTAGGAATCAACAAAATAAAACAGGTTAGGATACTACTCCCTCACTAAGAATTACTACTCCCATGTCTTATGGATGACATCACCATGATTCAAGAGCACATGGACCAACAAGATCAACATACCACAAACATGAACCGGCTGCCCCACAACAGTGGAATTAGGATCAAGCACCAAAGCTTCCCACTCTATCATATGAGATGGTTATGTATGGTATCTTTTAAACTATGAAACATTAAAGACTTAATTGATCAAGGTTATCCATGTTAGAAACTCCAACTGATTGGATACCTATCCCAAATGCTCTATAACATAAAATAACCCAACATAACACGGTTCTAGCTTTCCCTTATTACACAAATGATTATGTATCAATAAAATCGATTCCAATAAAAAAACTTGATCACCAACCAAAAACTCCAATGGGTGATGAAGAAGGTTGAAATAAACCTTCTAGAAAATTTGGTCTGTCCTTAACTATTTTTGAATCAACTACACTATCTCGATCATCTCCTAGATGAGACTCAGTCTAACCAAGAAACACTTACCCACCTCATCCAAACACAATGGGAATTGGAATGATATCCATATAGTGCCTCAAATGGGGCTATCTTGATCAAGGCCTGATAATAGTTTTTATAATAAAAATCATCCAATGGAATGTACAATTCCTAAGAACCACCCAGATCAATCACACACACTCTCAACATATCCTCAAGAGTATATATGGTCCACTTTGACTAGCCATACATCTATGGTTGATATGTGGTGCTCAAATTTATCTCATTTTTAAATGATTATTATATTCCCTTCCAAAAATATGAAGTAAAATTATAATCCCAATCTGAAACTATCATTGAGGGAACTCTATGAAGTTGAAAAACATCTTGAACATTCAGGAATCTGAGGTAAGCTACCTTTTTCAACTCCTTGATGGGCATAAAGTGGTATTATTTCATAAAAAATTGATAGGCACCCATATATAATCTTTCCCACTTGAATTATGAGGTAGACCAATAATGAAATAGAACATATTTGTTTCCCCAAGATTAATTGACCAATTAAAAATATGTGCCTCATGCATCACCTAGTGTCTCAAGCTCAAAGGAACAATCATCCAACTCTGAAAAGGGATAAAATCATCAGGAGACTAAGACCAATAATATGATATCTCTCCACTATTTAAAGTTCTTCTAATCTACTAACACTTGGGGTCATATACCTACTCACTCCTAACCTGTTCAATAAGAAAGGTCAGGGAATACACATTGGCCAAAAAAACCTATTCTCCATCATACTGCACCTCCATACTCGGACCAAAAAACAAACCTATCATACCCCACTCATCCTATGAGCCCAAAAAGACTTGCATTAAAAGATTCCCACTAAATTTTTTGGTGACCACATTCCCCTTCCAACGTGTATATATAATCTCAGATTCAAATGTTTGGACATACTTCACTCAGTGTCTCAATTTGAGATTCGGGTATCTTTCTGAAAAAATTTATTTTAGGAAATTATAATCTAAATACACTGTAAAATGCTCCTTAGATAGGTAATGTTACTACATCTTCAAAGAATTCATTACAGAAACCAATTTTAGGTCCTTGTTGGGATAATGTTTCTCATGTTGGTGTAGTTGTCATAATCTATAGGCCACCACATGGTCATCCTGCATCAACATACATACCAATCACACACCATAAGCATTTCTATACACATCATAAGCTTTTTTAGGATCAGGAATAATAAAAACTAGTGTGGATTTCATATGGTCCTGCAACTGCTCAAAGAACTTTGTCACTTCTTATCACACTCAAACTTCACCCCTTTCTTGTTCAAGGTCATCAAGGGAGAATCTAGACCAAAGAATTACTAAAAAAATATCTATAATACATGTCCAATACCATAAAACTATAGATATCAAACAAATTTTTAGGATGCTCCCAAGACATTACTGCTCAACCTTTCTGTGGATCCACTAAAACTCTTGATTTTGAAACCACATGGCCTAAAAACTTCACCTCTTTAATAAAAAATCAGCACTTAGAAAACTTGGAATATAGATGGTGCTCCCTCAAGACACCCATAACAACCTCCATATAGTCATCATTATCCACATTCATCTTGGAATACACTAAGATGTCATCGAGAAACATGACCATAAATGATTCAAAAAAGAAATGGAATATCCAGTTCCATAGTTCTATAAAGGCCACTGGAGAATTGGTAATTCCCAATGGCATTACCAAATACTAAAAAAAATCCATATCAGCTTCAAAAGGAAGTCTTTGGAATATCCCCTTTCCAGTCCCTCAACTGGTGGTACCCAAATATTAGGTCAATATTTGAAAACCAACTATATCCCCGAAGCTAATCTAAGAGATCATCGATTCTAGGAAACGGGTATTTATTCTTCATGGTCACCTGGTTTAGCTTACAGTAGTCAATGAAAAGTTGAATACTTCCAACTGAATTTTTTGCAAATAGAACTAGATAATCCCATGATGACATAGTAGGATGGATAAATCCCTTACCCATAAGATCCTCTAACTGAACATTCATCTCTTTCAGCTCATACGGAGTCATCTTATAAGATGGTAAGGATATCATGATCTTCCCAAAGAGGAGATTGATAGTAAACTCAACCTCTTACTGGGGAATAAATCCTAAAAAATGTTTTGTAAACACATCTAGGTTCCTTTCCAAAACTAATAGAATCTCACTTATCACACTCTACTCAACGACATTAAGGAATAACTTGGACAACTGGCATTAGATTGACCCTAACTATGAAGAATCCAGTCCCAACCTCCTTGATTGTGGGTCCCACTCACCCTAAAAGATGTGAGTTCTCCCATTAAGATTAAGTAAATAAATCCTACAATGATAAAAATCAATTAGTGGATTTAATAAAATTAACCAATCCATATTTATGATAAGTTCAAAAACATCTAGATCCAAATAAGGAAGTCCCAGATTACCACCATGTTAGCTACAAAACATGGCACTATATTCACTTGAGACCCTGATCCTTCTTCCTACCCAGTGGAGTTACAAAATGAATAAAAAATTTCATCAAATCATTGTGAATACCCAAGGCCTCAACCATATTAAGGGAAAAAAATAATGGGATAAACTAGTGTCAAATAAAAATGATTCCATGGAAGATGTAGTAAATGTTGTACCTCTCACGGTGGATAGCTCATAATCTGATTCCTCTAGTATAACCTCTACTATATGGAGAAGCCCTATATTAGACCCACCATGAATCTTTTTCCTTGGTAATATTATCCCTTACCTTGAGTATGAGATCCTCCACCCTTGGAAGCTTTTGACTACAATTTAGAGACCCTTGAAAAAGTGGGGATCACACCACTCCCCAGTGAATCCAACTAATAGAAGAACTGGATAAATTTAAACTACCCACATCGAAGGAATGTCCTTGGAGTCTCTGAGAAATAATTCCTAGTGTTTCCATACTTCCCACACTAATAATAATAAACTAGATTATGCCCCGAATAATCCATGAGAGCTGAACTTGATGACTATTGGACTCTCTTTCCACTACCCCATTAAGAATCATCTGACTTCTGCTTCTTCCCTAAAAAAGAAATCTGGATTCTTCCCACTTGAATAGTACCACTGAAACCTATCTTACCAGTCAGATCAGCCTCTTTTATAGTCACCTTATCAACCACCTCTAAAGAAGTTAGTAAATGGAGAAGAATGAACATAGATATGATCTATAGCCTTAATATATTCTTGAAATTTCGAGACATGAGGTAACCATTCATGAGGAGATCCGAAGATACATATAAAAATTTGGTAAAATGGGTAGCATACTCCAACACTGAATGATCCCCTTACTCCAACATCAAGAACTCACGAGCCTTCACTGCCCTTAGGGTCTCCTGGTAGAACTATCAATTGAAATCCTCCTTGAAAGTGATCCCACCACAACCTACCTAATCCTTCTTGTACATGAATATTGAATCCCACTTTAGATATCTCATGGGTCTTTATGAACTCAAGGATACACTCGATATGATAAAACCACTCCCATGGCTCATTGGATCCCTTATCACCATGGAACACCGATGGATTTTGTCTCATAAAATCTTGAGCATGGTCCATGGTCTGGGATACTCCTGACCACCCACTTCAACCAAGGAATGGATCATATGAATCAGTAACTTCATCAAAGTCAAATCAATAGGAGGGTTCACCTGTGGGATATTCTACATAGAACCCTCTCTATGTCAGGATGAGGTTCTCTTGGGATGCATCGTCTATAAGACACAAAACATGAGATTTATTAAGCACAATTCAATCTCAAACCACATCATAATAACCAAAAGAAACTCTTAATGTGTGTAATAAAAAGTAGTATTATCATCAAAATAAAATCCAAATAAAAAAGGTGCAAAAACATCAAAAATATAAATTATTTCCCAATATGAATGATTTGTCTACACAACTAGTCAAACCATGCACCAACCACATGAGTGTCACTGGAGGTTGGAATACAAGGTTGCATAGGCTTTGAACAGTTACTACAAACCATTTACATAAACCATTCACCTTTTCATACCTCCCTATTTCTCCCACAAAACTAAAAATGCCTCTCAGGACCACCCTGGGTCTCAATAATGAATATAAAATACTTCAAAATATTATCAAAAAAACCCATAGTTGAGTTTAAAATATAACCACAATCCCAGACCACCCATGGAAACTTGATGTTTTATATAATGATGAGCTAGCCAATCACTCCCCCGTTTCATCCTATGAATTCCTGATGATGCTAGATCTAGTATACCACTGACTCGCAAATAACAACCACCTCTGATGCCATTTTCTAATGAACTAACCCTGTTCGACCCAACCTGTCACCTGAGTAGGCCTGTCACATGACCCAAATCATGTTCCTGATCACCATGGGCTGGAGACAAGCATTGGACACAACCAAGAATATCTTGGGAATGGGTTTTCTCGTGGTAAATTGGTATGACCCATCCATAAAATGGGATGGACACAACAATATCATTAGGTTCGACAAAACATAACATGAAATCCAGAGTGCGCATAATAAAAACTTAAGCAGATACCATAAATAAAACTAAAAATTATATACAAGGAATGCCACAAAAGTTTATACACATATATCCCATCAGATAAAAAATACCAAAAATGAATTCACATGATCTAAACCCTATGAGACCACATCTCCTCCACTAAACACTCATGGTGGCGATCAATAGGAGCCACTCTTGAACATAGTTCACTTTCCATTACCAAATCGCTATAAAACAAAGTATACATTCTCCCAATGTTATATATATGGTGTGAGACACAAATCCTAGTAGGATACAAACATGAATCTATTTAAGCATTTTACTCTTGAAAACCAATAAATTAGTTTTAAAACACTTTTCAAAACTAAACCACTTTGAAAACATACCATTTTTAAATAAACCATTAAAATACCTTTGAATTTTCATTTCAAATGAAATATGTTTTCCAAATCATTTATCTATATGTATCTAATAAATAAACAAGGAAAAAATTCACCACATTCTCAAAATACCCAACAAGAAATGGAAATCATACATTATCATCAAATAAGCATATCAATAGAAATGGGAATCATATATCTCATCACATTAAAATTGAACTAAAAAAATTCATAAAGAATATAAACCAACCTAGAATGAGTAATTTTCACATGGGGATCTAACTATCAGGTCTATCATGAGTGAGTCTAAACAAGTCAACTAGCAGGCTAAGAAATAATGGAAGCTTTCACAGTCTTCCCTAGTCCCAAATCAAAGAGCTAACACAGTCTATCAGCAACCAATCATAGAATATCTCATGTTCTTCCTACCCAAAGGCTCTCATAGTCCCTTAGAAACCAAAATGGAAGCTCACATGGTCTTCCCTTCAAAGGTTCACATGGTTCCTCTAAAAATCCACTAGATCACAGCTCGGTTAACCCATGTGCTAATCCATGTCACACGATCAAAAACCATGTTCCACATAAATCAATTACACATCACAATCAATTTTCATAAACAAACATTCCCATTTTATCAAAACACCTTCTACAAGGTAAAAACATTTCTAAATTCATTTTAGAAATTCATTTTACACCACAAAATTAACTTTGATCTATTTCGTCAAACACATGGGGTGCGCACATGACACCCCCATTTGGAAAACTCTTTTTAAAACATCAAATTTACAAATCAATCCATTAAACACACCAAACATGGATTACTTAACAACTATAAATCATATAAATGAAATTTAAATAGTAAAAAAAGGTGATAATAAATTTAAAGGTAATCCATTAAAAACACCATTAAATAGAGACACCTACCTTGGATATGGTTCGATACTCATCTCCTTTGATGATAACCACCTGTAATAGAAATATCAAGGCCTCACACACCTAATCCACAAGAAATTAAACCAAAATCACCATCACACACCCTATATTTCGAAAAAATCACCCCTGGGGTTCAACACTTCCACGAAAATAGAAGAACAAGCATGATGAAGGGTGTGGAAGAAGAAACCTAGAGTAATGGGGATTATTGTAACATTGTGTTACCTTGATTGGGTAATTTTTCCCTTTTTATAAGTCCTCTTTTGGTTCAACGTCCTTATAAGTGGTTTTCTATATTTTTTATAGGATGTAGAGTAGGCACACATCATGTACCTGAGGTACATGTTGTGTACTTGTTGCTAGATAAAAATTGTGAATGGGGAAATCATGTTGTGAGAAGGTGCATGTCGTGTAGGTTTTAAATGACTGTTTTTAACTTGAGGTGATGGGTTTTTCAGAATAACTTATCCAATGTAGACTACACATCATTACCCTTGGGTACACGTCGTGACCCATCCCGCTCCTAGGTTTAAGTCACGTGTGTGGTGGTTTCATTTCATTCCTTCCATCAGCTCTTCATTTCTCTCAAACCTAGTTTCTTCCGAGAATATTTTTAGAGGTTTCTCTCCTTCCAAATCGATCTGATCAGATTTGGATCTTCATTTCATCTGCAGTGCATCTCTATGGGTAAGTTTTCTTTCTAGTTATTCATTATGGTTGATCGCAGTAGTGACCTAGCTTTGCGGTAGAGAACCTGCTGATCTAAGTTGGTTTTTTATTCTTTGTTTCTTCTAAATCTGTTGTGAGATCTCATTCCAGAAGACTTTTCCTTCATTTTTCATGGTGTGGAGATCATTCATCCTCAGGGTATGTGGGTTTCCTATCTTCCACCTACCTCTTGTGTTTAGATTTGGATCTATCCTAAGATTAAGTGATTTGATTATTGGGCCTTCATTGATGGTTTAAGGTTTCGTTTCTTTTGGATTCTATTGTGGGAATGTGTAAACCAAATTTTGAGGTAGGTGGTTTTGTATCTAGCCTATGATAATGAGCCTGATTTCTATTACTTTGTAAATTTATCTATGAAATTGGCATGATTGATTGTGTGTGTTGAAAAAGTGTTTTAAAAGAAAATAATTTTCCCTATATTTTGATAAATGGATTGTGAAATGGTTTTGAATGGTTTTCAAAGCATTGAAATCAATTGTGAAAAAGAGCACATTGATTACCTTGGGTAATTAGGTAGAAGGTTTTTGTTGAGTCCATCATCCATTGTTTTGTGATTATCAAGGAGGTTTGTCTTGGGGATTTCCTCTATTTCCTAGGCCCATTGTTCTAGTGAACAGATATTGACATTTGGGGGGGGGGTTTACTCATGGGGTATTCCCCTGCTTTCTAGACCTGTATTCTAGGATCCGTTTTTGTGCACTTGATTATTATGGTACGACTAGTCTACGGCCTGGTCCAGTAGTATTCATTGGTGTTGTGATACATGTGCTTCTATTTTTTACTACTTGGATTTCTAAGTTATCCTTTATATCCATGTTTATTCTTTTAAAAAATGATATAAAAAATGTGCATTGAAACTGATATACATGATTTTGTTTAGAACTGTGGAAAAGGGAAATGTTTACCATGATTTCTATAAAACTTATCTACTACTTATCATGCCATGTTTTATTTTAAAATAAGAATATAGGATATTTTTATATAGAGACTTGTTATGGAACACTTGGGTGGGATCCAACTGAGCATGTTAGCTCACACCTTGTGCACTTATTCAGTGGTTCATAGACCCTTTTTTGTTTTTCAGTGCATGGAAAGGAAAGGTGTTTTAGTGAGGTGACGAGGTTTGTGTTAGCTGTTTGGGTAGATGGAGGTGATATGGTGGGATTTTTTCCATTACATCATTTGGAGTAGTTGTTGCTTGTAGTCCTTTGTAGTTGGACTTGTCTTTTGGGTTTTTTTACTGTTATAGTTGTTCTATTTCCAATGTTTTCCTTATAGTTATGGAATATATATTTGTTATTCTTCCATGGTTCCTTTATTTCTCTCTATATATATTATATGTGGTTGCTCAGGTTGGGTGAAATTGTTCCCTCGGTGTTTTCATTCGATACCCAGATGCTTGTCACCAACCCATGGGGATCGAGAACACCCTTCATGTAGAGACCCGTATCTTGATGTACATGGACATTACATTACATTTGCGGAATACTTAGTACATAACAAAAACACACACACAAGGATCGTAATAGTTTAGTGTCTTTGGAAACTTGGAACGTAATCTTCTAATCGTGGTGAAAGATCTTCAATATCTCCCATAAAGATCTTCCCCTTTTTTTTACCTAAAACCTTTCTTTATATCCTGGGGAAAAGAAAGCATAAAAGGGTGAGCTCAAATGCTCAGTAAGGGTAAACAAAAGAAATTTCAATCACATCATATACATAAGCACATAACTTTTGGAAATCTTAACCTGCAAAAGAGATCATAATTTCATAACATGGGGTAAATCATGGCAGTGAAATGTAATCACAATAATCATAACTTAAAACATGAAACTTTGTGGCATTCACACATAATCATAGAGAATCATTTCTTGTTAGTCAAGACTCATTTCCAAGACTATCTTAGTGGACAAAGTCCCTTTCTGAATCGAGTAACCCTCGTTTCAGTCCTGTTTCACTGAACCGGTATAACCTACCGTTCCAGCCCTGTCTATCTCATGAGATATAAAATCTTTACCCAATGCATTGGAGGGAGATATAGGTCCCACCCATCTTATAATGAATCCTTTCTTATGTGTGCCACAAAATCAAAAATCATACATCATCGCATAACCTATGTAATAAAAATGGGATTCTTAAACAACATGACATCATAAAACAATTCATATAAGATAAAGGAATTCATAAAAAAGTTTCCATCACAACATAATCAAATCCATGTAATAATAGGGATAAAAACAGAACCCTTTTATTATCTTAGATGGAAAATAATTTTGATAAAATACTTGAACTTAATTCTTGAGGAAAATATCCTTTCTACTTCAAAAACATTTTTCCTTTCATAACATGTCATACGAATTTAAAATAAAATAATATGATTAAAAATAAACTTGAAAACTTTTAAAGGAAGTTTCTTGGAAATAATGTTTTAAAAATCCATTCATGCCGTATAAGTTAAAAAAAACATTCTTCGTACTTTTGTCGGAAAAGTCAAAAAAGTACCTCGTACGAAAAACGACAAAAGATTCCTTTCATACATATTACTAAAAACTCACTGAAGGGTAAAAATAGATTTAAAAATTGTAGTTGGATGTAAATAATATTACATATTGATGAAACATGGATGTGGATAATAAAATACACCCAATAAATACTTACGAATAAACAATCTCGGATAAAAATGAGATTGTGGTATTTTCCCTTACCTTAGGTCCGACTTGCTTTGTAAGTGTCCGAACCTCCTGTATAATGATTTAAATCATGTTATTGACTTATTCCAGAATCATACTAATTGTTATGATATCATATATGGTTCACTTATGACTTTATTTTACCCGTTCTTTTGTAAATTCCATGTTAAAGAGCGTTTTGGGTAAAATCGTTTCATTTATCGTAGGTGTTTTGACTTGTTGTTCTTGACATCATTATTACTTATATCATGATTTACTTACTTCCAGAATATAAAATATGATTTATATATCATATATATTCAGTATATATATATATATAATAGATAGATAAATAAAATGAAAAACACCGTTCATGGAGACGGTAGTCCGTACGTACGCATGAACGCTGTTTTTCTTTCCTTATTGTCTTGAATGGAAGTAAGTAGATGACATACATATATATATATATACATAAATCCAGTATCATTATTATGTCATATATTTCATTAGTACTTATTATATATACTTTATAATCATTCATGAATGGTTAATCATTAAGAATGAATCTCATCGCGTCGTGGAGACGGTAGTCCGTACGTACGCACGAGCGATGATATCATTTCCATAAATATTGAATTGAATTGGAGTGGATTATACAATATATCAGAATCAATATGATGTTGTAATAACTATGTATAGTTATTCTTTACACCATTATACCCATCCATGTAAGGTGGTGGTGGAAAATAGATTACACCACGGCGTGGAGATGGTATTCCGTACGTACGCACGCGCGGTGATTTCTTTTTCCGTAGGATGGATAGATGGTGAAATAGGGTCGTTTCATACTTATAATAACATATCAGTATATGAGTGATACTGATGTTATTACTTCATAATGAAACAACCTATGAAGAAGAAGTGGAAGAAGAAATAAAGATGAAAGAATTGGTAACGGTAATTACCTCTTCTTTGAAGCGCCTCTTTGAGACCTCTTCTTAGGGCACTAAAATTGGTCTTTTAGGAAGACCAGAACCTCTAGGATGTTTCTAGGGAAGTGGAGAAGAGATTTTGGCAGGGGTTGGCCGAGCTTGAGTGCTCAAATTGGTGTGAGGAGGAGGGGGAGGAGGTGTCTTTTTATAAGGGAGGAGAGGGGCACCTTAGGAATATCTCAAAATATTATTTTATATTAAAGTCAAAATCGGTTTATAATGGTTCCAAAGGGTCTTATTTCGGAGATAATGTGGGGATGTGTCGAAATCCTATCAACCAATAAGATTTAGACAAGTTTAGGGTATTATTTTAACCTTATCAATTAGATTTAACTCTAAGTTAAATAATTTAACTTTTACCGTGTCTTTTTGTTTTCTATAACATGCCAAACGAACCCCAAATTGTTTATTATTAATATATATATCCTTATCTAAGTCATTTGGCCGAACCTTAGATTTTTAGGAATAAAATAACAATTAATAATATAATATTTGATTTAAAAACTATTTTGTGTCAATTTTGACACTATTTGATATATGATTTTTCTGAAAGTCGTAACAGAATTATATGTTCGAACCAAGTTGATTACATCAACACTAATATATCATAGTAACCTAGAAAATTAGTGGAATTCATAAAAAGTCTCAAATTATATTTATTTTGGTGTTTATAACATTAATTATGTCAATATTTCATTAATAAGATAATTACTGCATCATCATTGTGTCATAAATAAATTAAATTATTTGATGTCCAAAAATTACAAATAAAATACCATCATGTAGTAAATTGTTTTAGATTTCTAATGAATATTTAAAATCGAATTTATCTTATGTATAACCCCATATTAAAAATGATTTACTTATTAAACATTCATTTTAACTATTTTAACCCTTCTTTAAATAAATTAATAATAAATGTCCTAATCTAATCCAAGTGGGCCTAAATGGTCATATTTTATTCCTAAGTTTGTTTTTGATCGAATTACACTTGTCCAATAGAATTAGGACATGTGTTAGGGTAATATTAATATCATATTTACCCTTAGTTACCCTATTTACTATTAACCGCGGTAAAAAAAGTAAAAAGTTACTATTCACCAAAAATTATTTTCATCTCATTGAACCAAATTTTACTTACTGACATCAACCGTGTCTCTCGAATTTTTGAAATTCCATTCACAGAAGCGGTAAAATTAAGTTTTATGAAAAATTCAGTTTTTTTAACTACCACTTAGTAGTTTCACTATTCATCAAAAATTGATGTTTTTCAGAACAGTGCCAAAATTTCATCCCAAGCTATATTTCATATTCCGAATTCAAAATGAAGTATATTTTACCAAATTCATTACATAAAAGTTGCATTAATTAATTTTATAATTAAATCCCGCTGTTAAAACAAATAGCGTGTTTTTAAGAAACAATATCTATCAAAAGATTGACACTTGTTTATGTCTAGTTTAAATGTGAAATTACATCCAATGACCAACATTGTATTAAATTGTAAAAATATATTCTAAATATACTTTAAAACCAATAAAATTAATGATTTATCACTATTAATTATTTCGATTAAAAAAGTTGTTTTTAATTATAATTTAGTAATTTTCACTATTCATCAGAATATGAAAGTTATCCGAAAAGTACCAAAATTTCACCTTAGGCTAAATTCGATATTCCGAATCCAAAAATTAAGTTCATTTTGAAAAATAAGATTTACATAATTTTAAAAAGTGGTTATTACTATTCATACCGGCTAGTTTTAATAATATTTTAATAGCATATCGTTGTTTAGTGAAACTCGGTATTGCGTATTACACACGCTATCGAGGAAGGTCGCGATTGCGTGTAATGCAAGGCAAGTCAAGGATGCGTGTTGTGCAAGCTCCTTTTGGTGTAGCGTACAACACAAGACATTAATAAAATTAAAAAGAATATTTTTTATAAAATCTTGGGCTGTTACACTTCAAGTATGTGACGGGTTGGGTTGGGTGCCATTTGAGGGTAACCTGGGTCGGTTCATTAAAGTTTGGTATCATAGGAGGTTTTTCCTCAATAATATTTTTCTTGGGACGTTTGTTAGACTGGATGTATGATTTTTGGGACTTGAGAGGTATGTTCCGATGAGTGTCTAGCCAGCTCTTATTGTAATGAGACTCAAGTTATCATGGGATGTTGGGTTATGTGTCTCTAGCGTTGGTTTTTTATTTTGAAATCTTGGTTTTTTCTTATGGGTTTTCTAGTTTGAATTGTGATTTGTTCCGTGTTTGATCATTCTTATGTTTCGATGTGTAGCAGTATGCCTCCGAGACGTCTTCCATAGTTTTCTTAGGAAGGTGTAGCTGATGATCCTCAAGGAAATCCACCTATGCATCATAATATCATCAAGACTATCGTATGGGTAGTTTGTGATATCGATCAGGATGTACCACAAGTTCAGAGTGCAATGGTTGAAGTACAACCAATAGATGGAGGAGAAAGAGATTGATCGTGGGAGTTCATGCGTGAGAAGACATCATACTTTAAGGGAATTAATGAACTTCAAGAGGCATAGGATTGTCTGGATAGGATTGATCAAATCTTTGAATTCCTTGAGACACCTGATAATATCAGGGTAAAGTGTGCCGTGTTCAGGCTTGAGGGTACTCGTAAGCATTGGTGGGACTCTATGGTCCAAGAAGACAGACATGTGGGATTTAATTAGAAGGGTTTCAAAACCCTGTTATTTCAGTAGTTTTTTCCAGAGTCTCTGTTGTTGGTAATGTCTCTGTAGTTCCTATTGTTTCAACAGGGAGAGTGTTTGATGTCGGAATACACCAACTGCTTTGCTGAGCTTGTATATTTTTCTCCAAACATGGTAAAGAATAACCAGCTGAAGGATCATAAATACCTGTAGGGTTTGCGACTAGGCATCAGATCATGGGTGTTTATGCTGAAGCTTTTTACCTATGTGGAGATGGTATATAGAGCTATAATGGTATGGATGAACATGGCCAGCAAGGTTGGCGTTACCAACTCTTCTCTTTCAACTGGTGACAGCTTAAATGGCATTCATGGGAAGAAGAGGAAGTGGAAGGATCATCGCAAAAGTGTTGGAGGTAGGTCTTAGTAGTGAGCATCCTATACTCCATCCATTGCAGCTAGCAGTGTGCCTCTAACTTGCTATTAGTGCTTCAAGGGAGGACACGCTAGAAGATATTTCCTTATGCCAAAAATATGTGCAATAGTTGTGGATGTGTTGGTTATCTAAAACATTTCTGTCAGGCTATGAATAAACCTCATTATGGTTAGGGTTCACTGGATCCAAAGGCAACTGTGGTGTAGTTAGATGCTTCAAAGACTATAGGGATCTAGCCACAGGCCTCAAGAGTGAATAATTTACACATAGTAGATGAGTTTCCAATTGAATTTTATGCAAGTCTGAAAACAATGAGAGGTACACTTCTTATTGCATCTATAGTAATAATTTAATAGTTTGATACTGGTGCCTCCCACTTGTTTATACCTGCACACTTTGTTGATGCACTTAAACTTCTAATGGAACTTATTCCATTTACAATGTATTTAGTGACACCTATTGGAAAGAGTAAATAGAATGGGTTTCAGTGTCCATCTTGTTCATTGACAATAGCTGATAAAGAGTTTGTCTGAGATTTTCTCATTCTTGATATGGATCTGTTTGACGTCCTCATCGATATGGATTGGCTTGTCGCTCGTCAAGCTGAGGTTGATTATTATCTTCAACGTGTTTTGTTTCTTGATACTAATGGGATATATCATGTGTTTCAGGGGAGTGGGACCCTAGGCTTGGTCGTGAAAGACCTTCTCACCCAGATCTCAGGAGTTTGCTGGTTTCTGTTGCATTTGAGGCTGACAATGTTTCTTATTTTGATGATATTACTATTGTTTTTAGAGATTTCCCAAACATTTTCCTATATGATTTCTCCATCCTTCCTCTAAAGAGATAGGTATAGTATAGTATTGATCTGGTTCGAGGTACGTAGCTGATATCGATGACTTCTTATCACATGGCACCAGTATAGTTGAAATAACTCAAGATTTAGTTGGACAACCTGTTAGAGAAATGTTTCATTCACCCTATTGTTTATCCTTGGGAAGACCCTATGCTCTTTTCCAATAAAGCATATGGTTCACTTCAGTTATATGTAGACTACCAGAAGTTGAATCGGGTAACAATTAAGAACAAATGTCCTTTTCCTTATGTAGATGATCTATTTGATTAGTTTAAAGGGAAAAATTGTTCTCAAAGATTGATCTTCGGTTGGGTTATCATCGGCTCAGAGTTCGGGAGTCTGATATACCAAGGAAAACCTTTGGGAGCAGGTATAACCATTATGAATATCTTGTTATGCCTTTTATAATAACTAATGCTCCTATAGTTTTTATGGACTTTATGAATTGAATATTCCACTAACATTTTGACACCTTTGTAGTTGTGTTCGTGGATGATATTCTGGTTTACTCAATGTCTGAGTGTGAGAATGAGCACCATATGAGTTTGTTTTTGGAAATTCTGAGAAGTCACCATATGTATATAAAGCTTTCAAAATTGAGTTTCTAGATTCAAGAAGTGAAGTTCTTAGAGAACAGAATTTTTTAGCATGGCTTATCAATTTATACAGATAAGGTAAAATCCGTTATGTCTTGGAAGGAACCATAGAATGTCTTTTAAATTCAAAGATTTCTTAGTATTTTTTGATACTACTGACGGTTCTTTAAGTATTTATATAATATGGAATCACCTTTGAATTCTCTTACAAGGAAAGTGGTGAAATTCTCATGGGATGCAAATTGGAAGTCTTCTTTTGATGAACTGAAATGACTTATAACATCAGCTCTTATTCTTATCTAACCTAATCCCCATATGGGGTACATGGTTTTTTGTGATGTATTTGGTGTTGGTTTGAGATTCATGCTGATTCAATATGATCATGTGGTATCTTACAACTCTCGTCAGCTCTGACTGCATGAGAAGAAATACTCCACTCGTGATTTATATCTTACAGAAGTCATGCATGCACTTAAATTTTGACGGCACTATCTTTTTGGGGAGAATTTCACGGTATTATTTGATCATAAGAGTATGATCTATATATTTTCTCAAAAATACTTGAATCTAAAATAGATTTGATGGATAGAATACCTTCATATGTTTGAATTCAACATCACCTACACCTTGAGGCAAGGGAATGTTGTTGCAAATTCCCTAAGTAGGAAGGTACCGTCATAGGTTGTTTCGGAATCGAAGGAGGAGTGGAATTTTATGGAGCTTTTTGCTTGGTTAAATTTGGATGCTCAAGAGGATGTTTCATGTATGGTTATTACTAGTGTTCAGTTTTCATCATCTATCATGGAGTCCATCTTGAAAAGTCAGTAGTAGGATGATGAGTTTTAGAATACTTGGGAAAGCCTTTACAGTGGGGAGACTATTTTTTGTTGTTCTCTTTCTTCAGATGGCATAATTCACTTTGATAAGCAAGTTGTCATCCCAGAACATATGAGAAGTTCAGTCTTGTATGATTTTCATAGCTCTTCATGGTTCATTCATCCAGGAACTATGAATATGTATTATGAAATGATAAGAAGATTATGGTTTCCGAGTATGAAGCGTGACATTGCAGATTATGTGTCCTGCTGTTACACCTACCAACAGATAAAGGCAGAGCACTTGAAGCCTTCTGGTTTGCTTTATCCTCTTTTAGTGCTAGTATAGAAATTGGATGAGGAATCCATGGATTTTTTTGTTGGATTTCCATGGACACTCTAAGGTAAAAATGCTATCTGGGTGGTTTTTGATCGGTTAATGGAGTCTTCTCATTTCATTCTGATCAAAAACACCACTAAATTTGAATATCTGGGTAATATGTATATGTAGGAGATTTCAAGGTTACAAGGGAGTCCTTTGGTCTTTGTTTCTTACAGGGATCCTAGAATTATCTCGAGGTTCTGTAGAATTCTTCAAGAGGAAATGGGAACTCAGATCAAGTTGATCAGAACTTACCATCCATATATAGATGGTCAAATAGAGCATATAATTTAAATCTTGGAGGATATGCTTTATATCTGCATCTTAGATTTCAGTGGATCATGGGATATCCATATGGTACTAGTTGAGTTTTTTTATAACAATAGTTATCATTAATTGATAATAATGTCCCCTTTAGAGGCATTTTATGGTCACCTGTGCAGATTGACTCTTTGTTGGGAAGATGTGGGTGAAGTAGCTTTAGTTGGACCAAGTTTAGTTTTGGAGACGTCTATAGAAATTTAGGATGTGAGACGAAGACTGCTTATAGCCTAGAGTCGACATAAATCATATGTATATTGGCAGCATCATCCTTTGGAGTTTTCCATAGGTGAATGGGTTTTCTTGAAAGTTTCTCCTCATTTGGGTCACTGTTGGATTGGAAAACAGGGAAAGTTGGCGCTGAGATATGTTAGACCATTTGATATCACTAAATGGCTTAGATAAGTTTCATATCAGTTAGAATTTTCAATTAAATTGATGTTCATCCATGATGTTTTCCACATATCTCATCTCAAAAAGTATCACCCAAATCCCGCTCACATTTTGAGTTGGGAAGAAATTGAGTTAGAGCTAGAGGATTCTGTCTTGGAGAAACCAGTTGAGATCTTTGAATCTTAGATGAAAGTATTGCACGGGAAGTTGATTCCATTAGTTATAGTTCTATAGAAACAAGGATTAGATTCCCATGATACTTGGGAATGTGATACATTGAATAGGGATCAGTGGATTCATCTTTTTCTAGGAGCTACATCTTCCACATGACTTCCTGGGGATGGAAATTCTTTATGGTAGAGAGTTTGTATTATCCCTTTACCTTGATCATTTAAATTTTACCTTTTTCTGATTTCCATTTTCTTTCAAATTCCTTATAAGTGGTTTTCTAGATTTTATGTAGGCTGCAGATCAAGTACACGTTATGTACCTGAGGAACACATCGTGTACTTGTTACTGGATACAATTCGTGAATTGGGAAATCGTGGTGTGAGCATGTACATGTCATGTACCTAAGGTACACATCGTGTAGGGTTTAAATGTCATTTTTTTACTTCAGGGGATGTGTTTTTTTGTGTAAATTATCCGGTGTGGACTACACGTCATAACCCTTGGGTACACATCATGACCCGGCCTACTCCCAAGTTTATGTCACACATGGGAAATTTTGTTTCATTCCTTTCACTAGATCTTTATTTCTATTAACACTAGACTCTTCCTAGAAAATATATATAGGTTCCTCTCCTTCTGGACCAATCTAATCGGCTTTCGATCTTCATTGAGTTTGTGTTGTGTCTCTCCGGGTAAGTGTTCTTTCCGGTTCTTCGTTGCAGTTTATCACAGTAGCACTGTAGCATTGTGGTTCCAAATCCACTGATCTAAGTTGGTTGTTTCTTCTTGGTTTCTTTTAGATCAATTGTGACTCATTCTGGAGGCCTTTTCCTTCATTGTTCATAGTGCGGTGGGAGTTCATCCTCAAGGTATGTGGGTTTCATCTCTTCCACCGACCTCTTGTGTTTAGATTTGGATCAATCCTAAGATGAGGGGATTTGATTATAGGGCCTTCATTGATAGTGTTGTGTTTCTTTGATTTTTTATTTTGTTTCAAGCAAGTGCAACTCAAACATTAAGGTAGGTGGTTTCATATCCAACCTATTATAATGAGTCTAATTTCTATTTATTTGTAAATTTATTTATGAAATTGGAATGATTGTTTGTGTGTATTGAAAAGGGGTTTTGAAAGAAAAATAGTTTTTCCTTGGATTTTGATAAATGGATTGTGAAATGGTTTTGAATGTTTTTCAAATAATTGAAATGAATTGTGAAAAAGAGCACATGGGTTACCTTGGGTACTTAGGAGGAAGGTTTAACTTGAGTCCATCATCTATTATTTTCTGATTGTCAAGGAGGTTTGTCTTGGGGCTTTCCTCTGTTTCCTAATCCCATTGTTCTAAGGGACCGATATTAAAATTTTGGGGAGTTTACTCATGGGGTATTCCTATACTTCCTTGGCATTTGTTCTAGGATTAGTTTTGTACACTTGATTATTGTGGTATGATTAGTCTGTGTCATAGTCCTATAGTATTCCTTGGTGTTGTGATACCTATTCTTCTATTTTTTTCTGCTTGGATTTCTGAGTTATCCTTGATATGAATGTTTATTCTTAATAAATGATATGAAAAATGTGTTTTCAAACTAATATATCTTCTTCTTTTTTAGAACTATGGAAAATGGAAATGTTTACCATGTTTTCTATAAAACTACTTTACGACATATCATGCCATGTTTTATTTTAAAATGAGAATATAGGATTTATTATACAGAGGATTGTTATGGAACAGCTGGCTGGAATCCTACTGAGCCTATTAGCTCACACCCTATGCATTTATTTTTTGGTGTGTAGACCCTTGGTTGTCTTTAGGTGTAGGGAAAGACAAGTCATCATAGTGAGTCAGTGAGGTTCACGTCAGTTGGTTGGGTAGCTAGTGGTGAGATAGTGGGAGTTTTTCCATGCCATCATTTGAAGTAGTTTTTTCTTGTAGTCCTTTGTCGTTGGACTTGTCTTTTTAGTTTTTCTACGGTTACAGTTGTTCTGTTTCCATTGTTTTCCTTATAGTTATGGAATATATATTTTTTAGTCTTCCATTGTTCCTTTATTAATCTATATAAATATGCCATGTGGTCATTCAGGTTGGAAAAAATCATTCCCTCATATTTTTCATTCGATGCTCGAGTGCTTTTCACCAGCCTTTGGGGATCGAGAATGCCCTTTATATATGTGACGGTTTGGGTCAGGTGCCAGTTGAGGGTACCCTGGGTCAGTTTGTTACACTTACCTCAATCCAAAACACAAATATTCCAAGGAGAATCCACCAAAATTGAAGGGAGTATGATCCCACTCCAAGATTGGAGGTATATACATGATGGGAGGAGAAAAATGAGGCCAAGGGGGTATAAATTAGTCAAGGTAAAAATGGTAAAATGCCACATTTTAAGTGACCTGGACAAGTCACATGGTTTGGCTACATGGTTAGGAAAAAATTTCACCAACCATTCGGGGCTACGATATCCCCAAAAATTGTGTTGCATGGATAATCCTGGGTGTTGAATGGTTTGCAAAACTATTTATAACCTCATTTTCACCCTCTAAATACCCCTTTCATGGTAATCCTCATGATTAGAGAAACCATGCACTAACCGTACACCTTGTTCTTTCTTCCCAAAACACCCTTTTTTGACCCTCGGCACCAGATAATTCCAAGAAAAAACTAAAAGGTGAATAAAACTCAATAGTAGATGTACTATTGGCCCAAAAGGTTTCATGGTAATCAATGTGAGCTCATAATATGGTTAGTTGGTCCATACTGAGAATCACATCAAAGCTCTTCTTCTTAAAAATCATAAAGTCCAACATATGTCCATAATTGAAAATGACTTTAAGGAAATCTAGGCATTATAAAATATGGTCCATTTTCATGCCCAAAGGTGTAATGAGATAAAGTAACTCAGAAGATAATTTTACTAGTAAGTAAAGTTCATCAATAACTTTGGAAGATATAAAGGAATGGAAAGAACCAATATAAACAGGGAAGTAGATAATTTAGAAGTAATCAGGATTGTACCGTAAATGGTAGATGGTCACTCACCACCATCTACTATGGAATTATCTATTTCATAAACTTGGATTTACTGATCTCTATGACCTCATTCCTAAGATACATAACCCATTTGGGTTGTGGCCATCTGAGTATACTACTGATGACCCCAGTTGGATCCCCAGTTTCTGACTATGTCCACCTCATTCCCCACCTCAAAGCTCTAGTGAAGAAACACTGGATATTCCCCATATTTCCAAACTTTCAACACTTTCTCATAGTTTCTAGGTATGACTTTTGGTAATATTGGATCTTTCCATGATTAAATAACTTTGTAACTCCTCTTTATGGGACTGAAGAACTCATACTCTTCTCTAATCATCTGTTGTCTCCTCGGTGCAAACCCACAACTTTCCTCTTCTTTATTTGGTAAGTATCATTGGAAGGATCATTAGAAACTAGTACAATATCCAAAACTCTATCCCATTCCTAATCCATATTTATCATTAGGGTATTACGAAGAACCTTCATGAATTGTGCTATATAAGTAGACACCATCATCAAGCTCTATCAAAGATTTATAAACCCCTAATAACAGTATGGACACAACATACCCAAAAATAACTATTTAAGGAAAAGTTCCTTGAAGGTTTTATAATTAATACCTTTATATATTTCTACCTAGTTCACTACACCCCACCACCATCCAACAGGTCCCTGTAGCATGAAGGTTTCCATCTTCACCTTCATACCCTCGGGTGTCTCAATGAGGTCAATGACATCGTCAATTATGTCTATCTAGTCCTCTGTATCATGTATCCCTCTAATGACCTAAAAGGCTGGTGGATGTTGGAGATGGAAGTCTCTATCATAGTAAACCATAGACCTTGGTACCCTTACTTTATATATAGAAATAATTTGGAGGGATCTTAGCTAAGGTGTACCTGCTACCAGTGCTACCAGAGTAGGTATGGGAGCATGCTCTATAGAACCATCATACATAGTGGGTGATGAAACAAAGAAAATCCTACCTATAAGGAGTACCCTAGACCACATCAACAAGAATTCCCATCAATCTTCTTTGAGGAATCATCTCTATAACATGAAGGAAACATTGATAAATTTTAATACATATCTAATCATTCTATGGGATCACAAAAAGTGTTTACTATGATTCTACCCATAACCCCAAGGTATAACCCTCCTAACACTAACCATGGTTTTCATCCCTGCACATTAGTCACAGACATATATATACAAATATAATAATACACTCATTTTTCACTATTTAATGAAAAAATAAATATATAAAAATAGTAAGTCAAAACTAATATATCACACAACATAGTGTAAATATATCCCGAATAGATAGCACAAATAAAGGAATTAAATTAAGAACTAGTATACAAAAAATAGGTATATATTTGGAATGTGATCCTAATTGTCTAGTCTTGATGTGTGAACACACCCAAGAAAATCTCATAAAATTTTAACAAAAATATCATCATTGGTAACTCAGAGTTATATTATACATATGTTGTCCATACATATGGAAAATCCCCTACCTGAGTCCCACACAACTGATCTTCTCTCTACCATGTCCCATGTTGGTAAAAATAAAAATATAAAACTAGGCTATGATACTATTTTTTAATGCCTCGACCTGAACCATCGGGTCCATTCCAGAGATCCAGATGACCTCATATGTGCCTCCCTATACACAAGAGGGTGTAAATTAGCAGTGAGGGTCTTAATTCCTTATATGGGGAGACTATACACTTAGTATCAATAATTTTACAAATAATATAAATAAAACATAACATATCATTGAGAAAAATACAGAATAAAAATAATATCAAAAGGCATACATGTTATATAATAAATAAATAAATGGGATCCTAATGTGGAAATCCAAACCAAGGTATATAAAGTATGGAAGAAGAGAGACTGTATCAGAAATAGTCAAGAGTATGTCCTAACACCACCTCCAATTTGAATCCCCCATCTCCTCAAAATCCCTATCATAGGTCCCTTTCCATTCACTAGATCTATGGTCCTAAAAACTGCACATGCACCAGGATACCCATGAAAGGTGTGAGTAATAAACTTAGTAGGACACCACCAATGAAATCTTAATATAAGTGAACAAAATATTTAATAGTGTATAACATGTTGTAAAGTAAATTCTCAAATAAACATATAACCACGCAATTTTTGAGTCATCATATGCTAACCAAACCACCATGAAAATTGGTCCCACCTACTTTGGCTCGATATCGGTAAATATGTCAATGTTATAATCCAAAGTTCTAACTTTAATGAAATGACACACTCCCCACCCTGATTATGGTCGTTGTCATGAATATCGCATGCCCCACCCTGATGGTGGTCATTATCCTTAGATTATGGTAAGTCCCACATGACATGTTTGACATAATTGGATAACACATCACCCCTTCATGGAATTATCCCACTTAAGGTAGTATCTGACATACTATTTCTTCCAATTCATGGTCTACTCACATTTCAACATACATGTTCATTATCTGACATATACCATAAAACGATCCATAGTCTATATTTATAATCATGTCATCACGCTCCCCCTCCAAGGGTCTCCTACCTAAAACTGAGCATCATGTTCATCCTGATGCCTAAGGAAAATTTCCTCATACTATGAAATACCACAAGTAATATATATCATGGAAAGAAACAATAATTAATATCAATAACAATACTCAAGGGCTACACACAATCATATGATCACAATTAAGCAAGATATCAAGGATACTCAGAGACCCACATGAAAACACATAATAATAATGGGTTAAGAAGCATAAAAACATGTCATGATAATTTCATATACAAGTAACTTAATTGTAGGGAAAATAATAAATAATGTTTTTTAATTAATTACTCTTAGGTTCATTAAGGAATCAAAGACAAAACTTGTCACACACCTATGGAGAATGAATCACATGTCAATGATTCCTAACTTAGGTTTTGGTTCATCAATAAAGAAATTTAGAATGGAGAATCAATAGAATTCCAAGTCAAAAGGTATTTCTATAATCACATACCATAAGGAATCCTCCAATAGAACCAATTCCAAGGTATGTCAAAGGAGGGGTCTCTAATTCACCAAATTCATTTTTAAATCAATAATAAATCATGAATTACTCACCAATTCTTGGATAAATCCTCAAGTCTAGCCAATGATTCTCAATTAATCATCAATCCCTAAATATAAAATATATTTAAGATGATATTTAAGAATAAAAAGGTCTTATGATGATTATTCTAGATAAACTTACCCAAAAATGTTCATTATTTTTGATAATTCTAACTCTGTTCAAAGGGGGTTTTCATTTACACATTGAATCCTTCACCAAACTACCATAGAATAATCAATGGATTAAGGATCAATCATCAATATTCTATCAATAATATTCCTAGGAATATTATTCAATATCACTTACCCATAGAACATTTATTGCCTATAGTAGATCTTGATATGATCAAGAAACATCATCAACATGCTAGATCTATCACCGATCCATGACGAAAGGGTGAAAATGTACTTGGATATTCAAGGAAAAAAATATATATAACATATATTAATGTACATATCATAAGGAAGAAGAATTATTTTAAGTATATATAAGAATATATCACCATTATAACATCATCAGATCAGTCAAAGGTTTAAGAAACCAATGTAGATGTATGGGAGAGTCCAAGGACCAAGGGAGAAGGTCTAAAATTTGGGATAAGTCTACAGGGGTAAGATTTTGGTATTAAAGAATGTAGGAAAACATGTGACATTAAAACCCAAAGGGTTTATTTAATTCACCATCAAACTGGGCGCACTGGTTGCCTGGTGGGCCTCACTGGTGAGCTGGTAACACCACTGGATAGCTAGTGATTGGACACTAGTTGGCTGGTGTTCCTAGTAGAATGTATGGCATTATTACTTTTCCACCAGCTAGCTGGTGGGTTCTTCACTTGTAAAAACCCACTACCAACATCACCGGCTAGCCAGTGGGCCCCCACCGGTGAATCAGTGGCCTTGTTTTAGCCACCATACAGCCTTTTAACTCCACTTCCTTATACACACATCCCAAGAACCCATATAACTTAAATACAAACCTCCAAAAACTCTCATTTGAGAGATAAAACATCATAGTGATAGATAATTTTATTAACTTTATCATTGTAGGCATTTAAAACAAGTTATGATGATACAGAGCATGTGTAATGATCCTTATAATTTATGATTATCATTGACACATGTCATGGATCATTCACTTTAATGTATTGTCATAAAACATGATGATATATGATGGAAAACATTTGGGTATGTTGGTAGCATCATGAATGATATGTTATTAGTAAATAAAACAAGGAAGGATTTGACCCTTCAATCTTTATAGAAGTTGATATCTCGACCCATTGATTGAAATGGAACTTTCTCTCTAAATTTCATGTTAATTTTGTAGTGATGAGTTTATTTTAGATAGTAAAATAAAGACAAATCAAGAATATGGATTGATGACATGGTTGTGCAACCTTCTTGAAGATATATCATGAAAAAGTGATTATATTACATAATGAGCATTTGTATGTGGTTTTATTATTATGAAATATCTTCTTCCTATATGGGTGTATTGACCACTTTCTAGATATTAATCTTAGACTTTAGGCAATCCTAGCTAATGGAATTGAGGGAAGAGGACTAGAAGGTCACACCCAAAGTGTTTCCTTTGATCTCAGTTAAATATTATCTTTTATTTAATAATTTTAATAAATATTGTTCACTGGACTGAGGAGTAATATTTATTCAAGTTTTATTAAATGATCACAAATATTAAATAAATTTTTATTCACAAGTAATTATTTAATTACATGAATTTATAATATTTATTTAACTCTTATTATTCGTATTGTAATAAATAATTATTTACTTAGTAAATAAATTACTTATTTAGTTACATGAATATTGAATAATCATTTTTTCATAAAACTATGAATATAATATTTATTTATTGAATAAATTAATAATATTTATTTAAATATTTATTCAATATTTCACTAAATGTTGAGGAGGACAAGAAGACTGGATTTTAACCTGTGAGGAATTTTTATTTACCAGATTTTAAAAAAAAGAATTATCATTGTGTGGGTTAGGACACATTATAAATAAAATAATAAATATTATTCTATTAAATGGAATGGTATTTATTTTGGGTTTAATATATTATTAAGGTAATTTATAAAATTAATTAAATATTAAACTCTTAACCGAAGCCTATAGATAAATTTTTATGACTGTCAAAGAAAGGCTAATTTTTTGCACAAAAATTTACTCTCTGGAACTCCCTCATCCTCTCTTCCTCTAAAATCATAGAAGAACAAGAGATATTCCTTCAAGCCTGAAGGAACATGAATCAATCAAATTCAACAATAAAAAATGTTCAATCAGTCATGCAAGCACCGAGTGCTTCATTAGTGTTATTTGGAGATAGAAGGAATATGTGTGGATCACCGGTAGAGGGGATCTTTTATGGGTCCTAATGATGCAACTATGATACACTAATCAAGTTCGAGTAATCAACACCATCAATAAAGAAATATCTCAAGTATGAGGTAAACTTTCTTCATGTGTTAAATTTAATTATAAATTTATATGAAAAATTCATCTCTCTTGGTTCTGGTTAAAAAAATATTTTTCAATATTATTTGAAAATAAATTCATTATTCATGACATTCACATCATGTACATTGTGAATTATCCATTTAATTTGAAAAAAAAACTGGGTTATTCATATGATAAATATTCACTTTCATTGTTTCCAGAACAAACATCTCAGACTCTAATAGTGAACACCTCCACAGTTATTTCGTGCTAATTATCCCTAAGGATAGGGGGTTTCAAGGGGTTTTACTCTACCCACATAATCCCCCCTCTACCGATCAAAGACTAGAGCTCCTAGTTGTTGGTGTTAACTTAGAGGATACTATTGTAATAGCTAATCCTGAAGAGGGTCACTAGCTTCGCGCTGACTACTAAATAAGGATAGTCACTTATGATTCTGATGACCATGAACTCCATAAAAATAACACGCCATGCCTAGTCCACTGGTAGGGGTCCACGAGCTTCCATACCTAGTGCAACAGGATGATGAAGGTTGGAACCCACTCCCAGCTATCTAAATCTTCTATTGACTAAGTAAATAATAAATTATGACCATATATCTACTCCACATAGAGTCCTAGTTATTCCCCTCATAGGATGATTTGGTCTTATCTAGAACTCTCTCAACAACCTTTGTCCTCATCAGTACCTATAGATTTATAAAAAAAATGAATAGGGTTACCTACAATTTGATCTCAGGATGAAAAACCTCCTTGAGATTTCTTTCTATGTCCTCCTCATATGATATATGTTCTAAATCATAACTTAAGTGTTTATTATACTAGATACTGAACTTCTATGCATTTGAATTCCCCTAGTTAAGATTAAGAATCTCCTGTTGAAAAACTACCTTCATGGTCAAAGAAGAAAACTCTACCTAAAACTAATCATGGAACTTCTCCCACATAACAATAAATTATTTGGGATCCTTGTGGAATAAGAATCATCCATGTTGGACTACCCCATTTAGAATCATCATTTCAAATGAAACTCAGTTATCCTTCCGAGCATGTATCTAACGGAAGGAAATCCTCACCTCCTCCAACCAAGCCTTAGTCTCCTAATCCAAGATAGAAAACTATAATTTTTGGGACCCTGGTATTGAAACTCTCTAAGTGTCCTCCTCTAAGTGTTTCCATCATTGACCAAAACTCTGTGGTGATTATCTAGCACATCCTACTAAATATAATTGATGCTAACCTGAAGGGGATATTGACCTAGATCCATTCCTAAAAAAGAACAAATGAAAGGGACTCTTAAACCTGAAATATGAAATATTTAAGATTAATTAATTAATAATTATCATTGTCTACCCAATTCATACATAGTAATAGAAAATCATTATGTGTGATCCTTTCCTAGGTCTATACCCCATAATCAGTATCACTTCACTTAATATGTTCGGTAAACTTGAAGGTCCTTATGTTTGATCAAAGGAGGCCCTAAATACTCATGTCCTAGTCATTGTACCTTGCTTTCATCATGTACTAAGTCCATCTGATATTTTATTCCTATAAACCCATGAAATTATCACCATTTCATATCTCTAAACTCCATCATATCTCTCAATAATCTTCTCTGATACCACTCTATCATGACCCCCCCCCCCCTAATTGGTACACCTCCTAAGTAAGAGTAAATAATGGGATGACCCCCAAATCTCATCTTCAACAGGGAAGGAGTTATTTACTGGCACTGAGGGTATAAAATACATACAAATCAGAGTCATTACCCTCATTATATAAATTTAAGGAAAATATACAAGAGTATATCATTCAATCAACTCCAAAAAATAAAAAACATCAATCCCAATACATGAATGTGATTTCATGCATAGATGAAAATAATTTAAAATACCAAATAAAATCCTAGTTGGAAAAAACAAACTCTAGTGACTCTTGAACAACCACTCTGAGATAGTAACACCAAGTTTGATCACTAAATAGCTCATGTGAACTTGAAAAACAATTGATATATACATGGGGTGATCATATAAGTATACTTAGTAGGATCCTCCATGGAACCTCTCATGTAAATTGGAAAAAATTGTACTAAATCCCAATGAATAAACAAATGAAACTAAATTTTCACCTAAACAAGTAAAACTATATATCATCCTCACTGAGGATCGCTCACCAAGTAATTCATACAAGTAATCATTTCTATGTCAAACATATATGTAAGAAAGATACACCACATCCACTTCCCCATTGGATTTTTTCTCTCATGCCCCAATGAAAAACATAGTCTATTCTCATCCCTTCCATAAATCTTCCTACACCCACTAGTATAAAAAATATGTATCACATCACCTTTTTCACATTGTTTATTTATTACTGACATGAAAAGTATGTGAAAATAGATTTTTTTGTTATATAATAATTGATGTTAAATTTTAAAAAAATCTACATTAGCCACCTAGAAACCAACATTGAATATGAGGTTTAGCACATCAGTTTCAGGTTTAATTAAATCTTTACCTGATATTTCTAGATATTTTCCTCACTTCTAATGATTTCATTTATTTTTTTATTTTTCAGTAAGACTCTATTTTACACTCTAGTTATATAAATTTATTTACTTTATTTTGTATTTAATTGTATCATCATTCCAATTAACATTAAAGTTTATCTCCAATGTTATTATTTTTTTAATTTTATATTCATTTTCATTATCACCACTATATACTTTGAAAAGATATTTGTTTTTCATATTTTTTATAGTTAATAATGATTCAAAGTTGGTTTACTACACATCAAATAAGTGATGAATATGAAGAAGGTGTTGATATTTTTTTGGAATTTTCTAAATGAAATGTTCCAAAAAATGAAATATTTTTATGTCCATTCCTAAAATTTTTAAATATAAAGAAGTTCAAAATCATAGAGATCAAAGATCATTTAATTTTTCATGGTGTTAATATGAGTTAGGGCCCTTGGATTTATCATGGTAAAACTAGGTAGAATTTCAAATATATTGATGATGATCCTTTTCATGATGATGAGTCTAATAAAATTGACGAAATGATCCATGATATTAAAGTAGTGGAAATTGATAAAGAACTGAAAATTGACCATAGATATGGTGATGCTCAAAACCCATTATATCTGGATTTTATAGAATTTAACGTTTTATTGTTGGTGTTAAGATTTATTAACTTGAAGGGAAAAATGGATAGAGTAACAATAGTTTTACAGAGTTGCTATAATTGTTGAAAAAAAAGCTTCCTAAAGACAATGATCTTAAAGATTCACATTATAAAAGTGAATAAAATATTATTCTTGAGGGGATTAGGGTACAAGAAAGTAAATGTATTTTTAAATTATTGTGTGCTATATAGGAAGGAATGATAATTTCTCTTAGGGTGTCCTAAATGTGAGATGTTGTGGTATAAGTCAAAAAAATCATAGGATGATTTTGCAGTTACCAAGACCCCTTCCAAGACATTTTCGTATCTTCCTATAATTCCTCATTTGAAATTTTTATTTGAAAATTAAAATTATGAAAAAATGTTAATATGGCATAAAGATAAGAAGATATGTGATGGAAAGTTATGGAATCCAACTAATTGTTCATAGTGGAAGAAAATTGATCATCAATTTCCTACATTTGAAAATGAAGTTATAAATATTATACTTGGACTGTGAACTGATGGAATGAATCCATATCAATGACTTAGTATCACACATAGTTCATGGCCTATTTTATTGGTAATTTAAAACTTATCTCCTTAATTTTCTATGAATCAAAAAAATATCATGCTGAGTTTAATGATCTCTAAACCAAAACAACCCAAAATGATATTGATGTTTTCTTTTCACCATTAATTGATTATTTGAAACTTTTATGGGAGGGAGGTATTGGGATGTATAATTCTTATAAAATGGAATATTTTTTACTATATGTAATGAATATGTTCATTATAAATGACCTCCCAGTATATGGAAATTTGTTTGGATACAATGTTAAGGGGAATAAATCTTGTCCAATTTTTGAACAACAGGTTTCATGTTATCAACTACAACATGGGATAAAAATAGTATACATGGTTCATCAAAATTTTTTGTCTATGGATCACTCTTATAAAACATTAAAAAAATCATTCAATAGCTTAAAATAATTTGATATTTCTCCAAAAAAATATTTGATCGATCATTATTTTGAGAGGGTGAATAACATTGATGTGACATTCGAAAAGACACAAAAATCTAGAAACTATAGCAATATTTGGAAGCAACGGTCAATATTTTTTGAGATACCATATCAAATATATCATAAGGTCAAACATAACATTGATTTAATGCATGTGGAGAATAATATTTATGAAAGCTTGATTGGGACACTGTTAGATATTAAAGGAAATACTAAATATGGGTTGAATGCAAGATTGGACTTACACTCAAAGGAAATACATTTGGAGTTAGCTCCCACTCCAGATGGAAGGAGAACATTCCTACCCCCGGCTTGTCATAGATTATACAAGAGGGGGGAAATTATCTTTTCTCTGTGTCTTCATGATATCAAAGTGTCACAAGGTTATTCTTCAAATTTAAAATAAATATATCTTTAAAGGATATGAAGTTGATAGTTATGAAATATCATTATTTTCATGTCATTATGCAATATCTCCTACCAATTTCATTCCATGGAATGTTTCTCATCTATACCAGAATGACTATTATGAAGGTGTGTTATTTTTTCAATTCAATTTGTAATAAAGTAATTGATCTGAATTATTTTAATTTTTTTGATAATGAATCAATTTTTATACTTTTTCAATTGGAAATTTATTTTCCTCCATATTTTTTTAATATCATGGTGCATTTAATAGTTAATTTGGTGTGATAAATAAAGATTTTTGGACCTGTATATCTATGTTATATGTATTTTTTTTGAAAAGAATATAAATATATTAAAGGGGAATCTTAAGAATCCATATCAACCTGAAGCATCCATTATTTAGAGGTATATTTCTAAGGTGGTTGAAAAGTTTTGTAGAAGATACTTGTATATACTAGATCACATTGGTTTTTCTACATCTCTCCATGAATGAGTAAATTATGGGGGAAATGGGATCCATAGATTGAAAGTAAAATCATTGAAAGGTGGACAGATAAAGAAGGTACATTTATACATATTGAATAACATAAATTATGGTCATCCATATAAAACATTAATATTAATGTTTTAAAATAATTTCATCCAATGAATAAATATATATAGATTTTGAATGAGCATAACAAAAAATCTCCATGGTTTAAAGATATCATACTTGGGAGATCAGATTCATCGGAAACATTTAGATTGTTAGTGGGTGGTTCAAGTTTAAATTTGATAACATGGTTTGGGTATGACAATAATGGTTGTACATTTCATACAAAAGATCAAGACAATAGAAGTGTAGTTTAAAATAGTAGTGTATTGGTGTTCACAAAAGAAATGTATTTTTCTAGTGTTGAAAACAAAAACCCAAACTCTACATCAATTGAATATTATGGAGTCATTAAAGAAATATGGGAGGTTAATTACATTAAATTTAAAGTTCCAATGCTTAACTACAAATGATTTATCGATAAAAATAGTTCCAAACATGATGAATTTGGAAGGACACTAGTTAATATAATTATATTGGAATACACAAATGATCCTTTTATGATAGAAACACATGAAAAACAAATTTTCTATGTTATTGATTAATCTGATATGCAGAGGTATATTTTTTTTAAAAGGAAAAAACATTATGTTGGTGATGATAAACTTGTTGATGATACTGATTTAGGTGAGATCCCTAATTACATGGAATGATTAACAGATAATATTGATGATTACATTGAAGATATTGTTTGTTCTATACAGAAAGATCATCACAAAGGAATTTCGGAAAACAATCCTTTAGTACATTGAGAGTCCTTGATGTGATACATTGAGAGTCCTTGATGTGATCCATGATATAATAAACCATCAAGTATCTCCCCACCATCGAGTCTTTATCAAATAATTTCACACCCATAATCATAGATTTGAGAGTCCTTGATGTCATCCATGATAGAAAATGTAAAGTAAATGTGGTTTAAATGCACCACACTATGATCCTCAATCACATCCAAGTGTAGTTCATCCATAAGATACATTATTCTCTACTCTTCCCTTTCCTACACCATATTTTGAGGGTTAATTTTCCTAATAAGGGCTTCACTAACAAAATTACCTTTTTTAAGCATTTACTGGATATCAAAGTTGAAATAATTGAGGTATTACACCCAAATACATTTCCTTAGGTTCATATTTTTATGAGATAATATATAATTAATGATTTTATGATTATTGGATACCATGATGCATTCCCCAAAAATATATTTCTTTTGGTCATTTATTTTGTAACCATATTGGTTAATTATAGATCATGGGTAGGATAGTTCTTTTCATGAGGGTGGAATTTTATTGAACTATATGATACTACATGATGATCTTATATCATAAAAAGGTATATACCTACTAAAAAGAATCCCAATATACCTAAAACTAGTAACTTAGTTGAGGTAATATAAGAATAAGAGTTGAGGTAAAATTTCTCTTTAGTTATTGAAAGGATTCTTCACAGAGGTCAGAACATATAAACTTAGTTCCCTTATTCATCAAAGTGGTGATATAGGTAGTTTCCTTGGAAAATTCCTGGATTAAGTGAGGATAATATACTAAAATTCAAATAAAAATCCTAATATAAAATACATTTAGTATAAATTTACAAGACAATATTGATTATATTGTATTAGTTTCTACTAAAATTCACAATTCATAAATTACATAGCCAAGGAACTTGAATTCCAAAATATAGAAGGATCATGTTGATAGCTTATTATATTGATGATGTTATCATAAGTTCTCCACAAAAATACATGGATTTCAAGCATGATCATCTAGATATTTTAAATAAAATGGGATATCATCCATGAAAACCACTATAAACATGTCATGGAATTGATGAAATAACTTGTTCATTAAAGCTATGAACATAGTAGGATCATTAGTTAGTCACAAAGGAATGACCACATACTCAAAATGATTTTACCAACCTCAAGAAGTATTTTTGGGTATATCCTCTATTTTGAATAACATCTAGTTATATCTTGAGTAAATATTAGATTATAGAACCATATTGACCCCTTTAAATGATCAAAGGGATCATCAATTATAGGAAAGGGGTAATGGTTCTTAATTGTGACCCATTACATCTTTTGATAGTCTACATAAAGGCATAAACTCGCATCATTATTCTTCAGAAAAAGGACCAGTGAACCCCAAAGAGACATGATCATCCTAATGAACCACTTTGATTCAATATCCTTGAGTTATATATTTATATCTCTTAATTATAGTAGATCCATTAAATAACAAGTAATATAAATAGGTTTAGTTCTAGGTATATGGTTGATGGTATAGTTTATTTCTCTCTTAGGAGAAAACATATGAATTTTTACAAAAATACATTTAGATGTAAATAAACCATATAAGGTAAAACCTGACACACTTTATTTTATATGTTACTAATAGTGTCATTGGCTATTTTGGAATTCATTTTTTTACCTTCCCTTAATTAATAAATCCTTGTCCAACTTGAATCCCTCACTCTCCTTAGAGGGTATAACGAGTACTTATTGAAGATGAGAATGATACATGTTTGGTGTAACAATCAATATAAGCTTTGAATTTGGCTAAACAATCCATACCCATGATAATATCAAATAATTCTATAGGTATAACCATAACATCCCAAAAATACCCATAAGAGGCAATCACCATGGCACATGAAGGATACGTTTTTGTTTTCTCAATTATTTTTCCTAGAGGTGTATCAAGACTAATGTAAGAGGGTAATGTTTCCACTGTAAGTTTGAAAAGTGATGATATATGAGAATAAATAAATGAATTTAAAGAACTTGTATCAAATAAAGTGAAATATAATGTAATGGACATAAGAACAGTGCCTCTAAAAGTATATTTCCCCACTTTGGTATCAACGATAGATTTTTCCATAGAATATATGCTTTCTAAACCATCACTAACCCTGGGATGAGTAGTCCTATAAATATGACAACACTATACCAACATGGACCTACCTATCATGTTATCCTCCCCAACCTAACTTTCCATATGGTGGTCAGATGCCTCCAGTGCACTAGGCCATAGACCGCAACTTATATTCCTAGGTAGATTGAGGTCATTATATAACAGACTTAGATAATCTATGATGGTATAAAATTTATAGATGACCATAATAACACTATTAAGGTAATTTATTTCTTGGGAATCCATTGACATCCCATAACCATGAATTATCATCTAACCATAGAAATAATTCCACCAGATGCTAGAATATGTGGAACATAGCATTAAAAACTTCTTAAATTATATGATCCCCCATGGATTCAGTGTTAGAAACTAGAAATATTAGTCCCATTTACACTTCACCAAGTCACCCTTCTTTAGTTTTAACTCCCTCTTATTTCACTTTCAATAACTTTTTTCTAGACAATGTATATATATAAATTCATGAAACATGAAAAGGACATGAAAACACATGGATAAAATGAATTGTGTGATGTATATATTGTGTAATACATCCATGAAAGAATAGTTCATATTTCATTCATTAGAAAATACATTCATTAAAGTTACAAGGATAATCCAATAACTTATCTAAACTCAAATATAATAACCAGACATTCATTCACAAAACATGTACTTTCCACCTTTTCTCTCACCATGAAAACACACAAATGTGGGGATGTAATCCCTTTGGCTGGTGAATCATTTGTTTCTAATCCTTATATTGTTATCCTTTCTAGAATCCAACCATCATCTTTCGGTACTAAGACTTCTGACCCATGGAGTTTTGATTCAGTAATCCATCCACTGATTCATGATGTGTTTCTAGCATACTTTACATGTGATCTAATCCCACTTCATATAAAGGGTCTCAGTAGGTAATCATGTTTTAAATGCCATCTAAAACATGTATTAAACCCACCATTGATGATTACAAAATCTATTTCCATATAGAAACCACTGCTTCAACAACTGATATTCATTAAATAGTGCATGTCACCATTATGATCTGTGCTGATGGCTCTAAAAAATATTTCCTTTTTCACTGGACCGTGAGGAAACTATTTTATGTATCATTATTAGTGACTCATAATAATTCATAACTTCTACACATTCTATCACCACCTATGGAACTCTATGCTACATCACAAATCATCCCCTTCCATTTGCATCACTCTTTTTTCTAGAATGTGACTGACTACCAAGTGCATGCATTGAGATGATTAACTATTTAGACTCCTCCACCCAAACTCCACTATGCTACAAGTACCACTAATTTATTATCTACTCAGCCACATCAATTGAACATCATCCATTCAATTGTCTCTAATATTTCCATTAGACAAGTGTTATTCAACTTCATCTGGTGAAGGCTTCTAATGGCTAGAATCCTAATGTCCCATAGCTAAGGTGTACTGTCTCCATTTAACTTTCACATATGTAACTTATAGAGATCTAAATTTTGAATCTTATAACACTTGACTATAAAATAGTTATTACATCAAAAATAACAATATCACACTTGAGAAATTTTTTCATAAGTCAAGTCCAATAATATCCTACTCTAAGACTATTCTCATTATTTCACTAAATTTTAATCTATAGACCTTAATTCACCCTTGCATCACCAACATAGTTATCATCCATGTTGCTTATAATCATCTAGGCCACAAATAAGGTAATTGTAATATCATATAAATTCCTCTATGGAATTCCAATAAAAAAACATTTTTTAGTTACATCTGAATCACATTGAAGTAAAATCAATTAATTGTGTTTTATATAATTTCCATTCCCCTACTTATTCTAAAACTTATACTTTAGAATACTCTACCACTGGGCTTGAAAAACTTCTGATAGCTACCAGATAAAATGAACCCCATTGATAGCATCATAACTGACCTACATCCATAATTTTATCATTCAGAAATTCTAATACCATCAGACTGGTGAACTCCCACTAAAATATTCTTTCAGTGAAACTAATATATGCATGGTATTTTGTTCCCACTGTATACACCATTTATTTTGATACTTTTAGGGGGCCCTTAATTGAAATAATGTCCTTACAATTCACTAAAAATATTTTGATAATCATTTCACATGTTTAAATCCACCAAAATTCATCATGGCCACCCTTTGAAAGATAACACATTCCCAAGACTTTGGTTTTCAGTATTCTATATTTTTCATGGCCATGGTCAAATTCTATAAATAATTTTCATATGAGAGAAAAATAATTGTCCTTCAATAAGAATTTATAGTATCTCTAGAAGATACTACCCCAAAAGTAGTAGAACATCTATGTTTCATGCTTCAACTAGACCCAAAAAACATTATGTGCCACCACTTCTGAAACCTTCTACTTTAAAACACCATTATGAAGAATTTCAAAAAAAATACATCCTCTTTGGATCCTTTATATTCTTATAGTAAATTTAAAATATAATACCAAACACATTATGGTGTTTTAGGTATGTCTCCTCAAACTATAGGTAAACACAATTGGAATACCTTCTAGACACCCTTTTCTCCATGAACTCTCATCTTATGAATCATCATCTAGTCTACATCACCCTTTATGGTTCTTTACGATGAATTCTTTGAGGACTCCTTATTCTTTTCTCTAAGAAACAACACCCACACTTTCCATGTTACTTTTTCAATGATGGTACATTGAGTACAATGGATCTTATATTATTACTGTAACTTGGAAAGTTTTGATCCTCCCTTATCACTTTGGTGGTATCTTGAAAACTATGACACAAGCCCCATATTCTAGTAATATGTTTCTCCTATATAACACTATCCTTCTAAACATATTATTTTGGAGTTGTAAATCTTTTATTAACTCATATATAACCATGAATCCAAAAATGTGAATCCTACACTATTCCAAAAATATTATTCTATTTCTCTTTTAGATCATCAGATTCATATTTTTATTATCTTAAACCATGTATTGCACCTTCTAATCCTTTTCTATATGGAACCCTTTCATAATTTAGCCTCTCAAAACATACACAGTCACCCTATCAGATATTGATTATTGATAATCGTAGGTTCAAATCTCTTGACTCAAGTGGGATTAGAGAACACTTGGTAGCAATGACTACCATGCCTTTTAGCCATAGGTATTTCTTGAACCTCCGGATGATATATATTCCTAGACTAGAACTTATGATCATAGAATTCCTATTATAACCACCCATTCAGGTAAATATCTAAAAAAAATTGACTCTAAACCTACCTGTGACTTTTCAATCAAATCAACCTTCCAAGAACATGTATCAGTTCATCTAACTAAAAATTTCCAAATCAATACATGTGTGTCTGTCATCATGGCCTTTCAATATGTTAAACACCTCGCTACTGTATGACTCACCATCCAATGTAACTTAAAAATCATCCAATAATAGAAACACTTTCAGCCTCAAATATTTTGATCTTCCATGATCAAATCACCAAAATGAATCTTACTAGTGTAATAATGCCCTCCAAACAAATGACTCTCACTAAATATAAATAAATTAGGGATTATGATTCCTTCTAGAAGTCAACAATATTCACAAAATAATTTTTTAATACCACCTTAATGAATGGAACACACTTCCAACCTCACAATAGACATGGAAAATATTTTGGTAAACCCATACCCCCTTTTACCACCACCATCTACACTAGTGAACACCCTTCTAGAAACTTATAAACCACTTCACCCAAAGAACCAAGAAATATTCCAAAAAAACTCTTCATATATCCTCACAAATTAAACATGTCTCAAGACTCAATTAGATCAAAAGAACTTTAAATATCCCAAAAAATCCCTTATTACTTCCACTATTATTCAAGTGAAGCCTTCCAATTCCTTGATAAACTACTCACCAAATTCTATTCCACCAATCTCTAATGCAACTTTTTGGGAATCAATCAGCATATCATCACTATAAGTTATCCTTAAACAATTTTAAGAAAACCATTAGATGTTGCATCATGTGGAACATAGAACTAGATATTTCATAAATTGGATGATCCCTCATGGCCCCAAGATCTGAATCTAGGAATAATTATCACCATAGCTACTAAGTCGAGTGACCCTTATCTACTTTTGAGTCCCTCTAGATTCACATTGATGAAATTAATTCTAAAAATAGATAATAAAACAAGAACATGACATGAAAATGATATTCAAACACAAGGACATAAGGGATTATGTATTCCATGCATTTTTTATTTCATTCATGGAAGAATAAATCATATTTCGTTCATCATAACATACATTTTCCCTGGTTACAAGGATACTCTCATACCCTACCCAAACTCATAGATGATAACAAAAATGTATTTCCATGACAAGTACATGACACTAGTGCTCCTACCATGATGACCCACGAGTGAGGGGTTGTGATCCCTTAAACTAATTAATATTCCTTTATTACACCTTTCAGTCTCTACCCTTCTAGATTCTAACCAACATACATCAATATTATAGCCTATAGAATATATCTAACTCAACACTCTATCCTCCCATTTATGATCTATGAAAGATGTACATAAAATGTGGTCCAACTTAAATTCATATAATGGGTTATAGTTATTCATCAGGTTCACACCAATATCCAAAACATATGGGTGACCCACCATTGAGGATTTAAAACTTTGTTTCCTTTTATTATTAATTTACAACCCCAAACATCTAGTGAATAGTACATTTCACCATTGTGATCCAAACTGATGAATTTATAAAACATTTCTTTCTCCAATAGCCCATAAAGAAATTATTACATGTATAATTAACAGTAACTTTACATAAGCCATAACTTCTACACATTCCATCACCATGTATGAAACTTTTTGCTACATTCAGAAGTTATCCCTTCCATCTACAGCACTCTATCTTCTTGAACATTATCGACCACCAAGTTCATGAATCAGATTGGTTCTCCATACAAACTCCCACACATAGACTCAATTGTGCTACTGGTACCTCAGATATATTTTCATCTCAACTAAATTCATTTAACATCATCCATTCAACTATATTTGCTACATCTTATGAACATGTTCCATTTAACTTCATCTAATGAAGGATTATATTGTCCTTAATCTTGGAATACCATGGAAAAGATATACTATCTCCATCTATATTCCCCAAGTGTAACTTATGGAGTGTCCAACACTTGATCAAAAAATAGTTATCATGCCAAAACAAAACAATATCCTACTTGAGAAAAATTTTTCAGTTTAAGACTAACATGATTCACATAAAATGTACAATATGTCTTTATGTGGTCCAAAAACACACACTTGTGACACTACATGGAATATCTCCTAGAGTTATGATATATAGGTACTCCACTAGAATGAATCTCCTATTAATAACCACCAATTCTTATCTCCTATCATCACCACTTATAAACATTATAATAAATATAGCATATGGTCCTATCTAGAAATGATTTTCCTCCTCTTATGCTTCCCTTGGATCCATTTTTAATAGGGATTGATTTCTTTTTCTACTTATAAGATGGTTGATATATTGAAAATCATAACCTATTTCTACAAACATTATTTCAAGAAATCTTCAAATCATCTCTCCTTAGAATCATCATTTTCCATTCAGGTATGGAGTAAAGTATATTAAGTCTATAAACTTGGAAACATAGTCTATAACATGCACCAAACCTGACTAAAGGTTTATGAAATATTTATCTTTCAACTAGAATAAGGTTTCCAAATAAAATTTCTCAAATAAAAACTCTTGAAATTTTTTCTACGTGAGGTCCTAATCCTTCTTGGATTCTAGCCTAATGTCCCACCATCGATGGGTATCCCCTTAAAGTATAAAGGGATCCAACAAACCATGGTTTTTCTCTAGTGACTCCTTACTTGAAAAGATCTATTGAAGCTAGTTGATCCATTATTTATCCTCTAGGGGAGATAAATCCCCAAGAAAAATTAATGGATAGTGGAATTGATAATACCTCATGATCTCATAATAAGTAAGTTCCCATAAAATATCTCATTGAACTATGACTTGAATCAGTTGTGCAAGCCCTTTAAGGATATAAGGATCAACTACAGGCCTTTTGGGTGGTACGTTTTCTATTTCCCCTTCATTATTTGAAGGAGGTGTCTATTGAGGTGTATTATTATACAAATAAGTAGATAACTACATCAATCACCCCCCCCCCCCCCCCATAACAACCCCAAAGTTTAAAATCTCATCAACAACACTAATACTAATCCCCCCCCACCATTTCTTATCTCCTTTTAGTTCTTTATTAATCAAAATATATTTATTTTTTAACATTTTTATTTGAATCTTTAAACTGGTCTAACATGTTTTAGACATAATTTAAAGGTATATAAAACATGATTTAAATGTAAAATAGAAAAAAAAACATATTTATCAACATGAGTGAATAAGATTTTACAATCAGGTGATCAACTATTAGTTCATATTGACCTACTCAATAACAATAAATATAAAATAATCTACTATTTAATTATTATTGGTGTTTTGGTTAATATGAACCTATAATTTATCCCAATTATAATATAATAAAAATTAAGAAACCATGTAAGATTTCATAAAATCCCACCATTTTCTACCTTAGAACACATGATATAATGCATGATACTTGAGGATTTATAGCTGACTCAAGGGTGAAATAATAAAAAGTCACATACTACCTCTGTTAACTCAATATTACCCCATAATTATTCTATATAGACATATTTATGTGTTACTTATTTAGTTCGAATAGTCTTATCTCCAAGTTATTCTCAAGTACCATAGTTGGGATCCCCTAATGTGGGATTTAATTCCATTTAGTAGAAATCATGACCCGATTACTCAAAAGGTATTAGGACGGGTCACCAAAGCATCTAAATCATATCTCCCAATTACTGAAGGTTTGTGTAAACATAGGGTGTTGGTTTTAGTATTAGTGGGAGATGGTTTTCCCCCTTTGTATATTAGTATAAACTCAATGGGTCCATGTATAAACTGGCATGAAAAAATGAGTCCTGATATCTCTGAGTCATACTCATCCATAGTGGAAACATATGTAGTAAAGAACAACATATAATTTAGAACATACAAGGTAAATGAATCCATATACCCCAAGGAGTATAAATATCAAAAATTTACTCAAAAATTATATTTTGTTATAGTAAAAACTATAGATACAAATGTTAGGTAATCCAAACATAGAGTAATGGATCCAAATAGTATACTTACAAGGGAAATATCCCATGTTATACATAAGGGATATCCCTTACATATTCATCCCATGAGACCTCAAAAAAATACAAACATCCACCATATTTACTTCAGACTCCAATTATAGCTAACCATCATGCATGGATGCCTTACCTTTATGTGGGTTACACACAAACGGGTCAATGTGTGTCCATAGAGTGGTCTGTGTGGGGTGTGAGTATGATACACCAATAGGATGTCACCACCAAAACCTAACCACATATCCTAAGCTCAAGTGTATGAAAAAATATATCAATGATAGAGGAATTGAAAAATAGTAATCATTATTCTTAAATGGAACTATTTAATTTCAAGTATAACGATAGTAATTAACTCTATATACCTATAGGGTCCATACATGTCATATAATATTTAGAATTTAATCGAGATCTAATATTATTCCTAATAAGAGTCAAGTTCAAAAATATATCCCATTCATGGGAAAGTGGATAGTTCATACAAAATTTAGGATTGTTGAGTTGTTCATCCAATTCAGGGATAGAGGAATGGTATATAAAATTCATGGAATTGTGATATAATACCATATCTCCAACCTATATATTGACATAAATAGGTTTACCTGACACCTTTATGTAGGAATATAACATACCCCTTAAAAAATATAATTTTCATAACTAAATATGAAAGATAGAAACCATATAAGGAAAGGAGTACATTAATCTACCTCATTCTTATCACGATAAGTATTAAATTATAGGAATGTTAGAATACAGTCAATATAATAACATGATTGAAATGTAATCAATTTACCATATTTTAAGTATAAAATAAATTAAATAATTTAATAAATATTAAGTGAGTAAGAAAACATGAAACCATATGTGTCATAATGCAAGGATGATTTAAAACACTCCCAACAAGTGATGTTTTTTACAAAATTATTTTTGGGTAAACATTCTTATATGAAATCATTTAATTTAATTTATATTCACATGACACTACACTATTTTTAGCCCTTATCATAGAGGGTATCCTAGAATAAAAAGTTTCACCTAACATATCAGTTATAGGTAATATATTTAGGGTCTAAGGAAGAATATTATACTATAAATTGAAACTTGAGAGAAACTTAGAACCAATAGAGATTTAGGGATTACACCATTCTGGACATAAGAATTGGAATTAAGGAATGGAATAAAAGGAATACCATGATATCTCTTAGTATAACCTTCCACCATAACTAAATCACAATAAATATTAATATTAAGGATGATACAACAATCCTTAAGGGAAAAGATAAGATATCACAACTATTATCATAAATAAAAGACAATACATATCTTTAATGTGAGCCAAGACCTTACATTATTAGAGCTGATCTTTTGCAACCAACCAAATCCAATCCAGAACATGGATTTAAGTAGGATCAAAGGGAATGAAGGATAGGGTGAGAGGAGCTTCCAAGTAGAATTTACCACTTCCAATGAGAGAAAATGTACAAATGATAACATTTTATGGGTTAAATGAAGTGTTTAGAAAGTATAAATTCTGGAACTTTTTCGCATGATTCTACTGAGTACTTAGTACTAAGACACCAGGTACTTGATTTCTCTAAAATATCCACCTATAGTGTACAGATCCCTATCAGGTACCTAGTACTAAGGCGTTAGGTAATCAGTGCTTGTTTCACCTCACCCCCTTCCAATTTTTTCCTCCAAATCCTCCTAAAACCCTCTAATACCCCACCCCCCCCCAACTTAAAATAAACCACAAATAATCTAAAATTTCTAGAAGCTAAAGATAATTACTTACCCATTGAGATCAAGTTGTTTAAGTAATTGAGAGAGAGGACTCATTTTATACCTAGCTTGTTATAGGAGATTATGGACTAGGTTTACCTAATCTAGAAGCAATTAGTTACATATCAGACTCAGTAAAATTCGTACACTCATCATTGTCAATGACTATTTGAATTTGTAGCGTGGGATAAATTTTTCTTGTAAGTGTCACTATGGATGATACACAAAAGGCACATGAAGTATATAAATTTGGAACACCCATTATGTTGATTTATTTGTGATTTTTGAGAGAGTTAGAGATATGTATTATCTTCAATATTTTTTTACAAAGTATGTTACAGTGCACAACATTTTTCATGTCTATTGACTGAGGAAATTACAACTAGATCTATATCAAGTTCTTCCTTGCAATATAGTAGACTGATAATTGGGTGAGACCTCTCTGGAAAGACCAGTGAGGATTTTTCATAGGTAGGATAAGATCTTAAAATGGTGGAGTATTACGGTAGTGAGAGTATTGTGGAAATATAATCTGATTCAAGAGGATACATGGGAGTGAGGGAGAGAGATGGTTATATATGGTAGTAATGGGTGGATTTATTTAAAGATAGTAAATCCTGATTACTTTTAGGGGATGTAAATTCCTATATTAGGGAGAATTGATATTTTTTTGACTCTAATAGGTGAGTCCCCCATTGATTTTTAGTGGTTTTTTGGATTTAAATTTAAAGTTTTTAGGAGTTTATTGAAGATTGAACGATTGGTGAATGATCATGGGGACTATGAAATGAAATAATTCAAGGCAACTAAGAAATGTAGTGGAGTTTCATGGTTGGTGAGCGGTCCTATGTGATTATGTAGAATGATTGTACAATCTAGGTTAGTGTACAAAAGGGTATGTATAGTTAAAGAATGGTCCCATATGACCATTAATATAGTTTTTATTTATGTAATTTTCTTTCTAAAAATATTGATCATCCTCCTATAAACTCCATTAGGAACCCTAACCTAACTTTTGGTGATCATGGGGGTCATGACCCCCCCCCCCCCTCAACCTTCACTGGTACCCCTCCTAGGTTGATAGTGAATATGGGGGTGACCCCTAAATCCCCCCTCCAATAGGTCATGGTTTGGAGACTAGATTTTAGGGGACAAAATGCACAAAAAATTGGAGGTATTACCTACTTTATATAACTTTAAGGACAAAAAACAATAGAATCTCCACTAATAAACTCTATATAATAATAAATATCAATCCAAATATATGAATGTAATTTCATACATAGATGAAAACAATTAAAAATACTAAAATAAATCGTAGGAAGTTGCCATGATCTCTGAAAACTCTTAAAAAGAACCTTTCTATATCACTAATCAAATCTTTTAGACCTTTAAAAAATTTATATATACATGGGGTGATCGTACTGGTATACTCAGTAGGATCCTCTCTAGAATATCTCATGTAAATGTGGAAGAATCATACTAAATCCCACTAAATAAATAAATGAAATAACTCATAAAATAAATAGTTAAAACCATATCCCATAATCACCAAGGATTTCTAAACAAATAACACATACAAGTAATCATATTTATGTCAAACATATATGTAATAAAGGTTACCCGCATACACTTCTCCACAGGTTTGTCTCTCTCATTTCCTAATGATAAACATCCCATGCTCTCATCCCTTATATAAGTCATCTTGCACCCCATGCATATATACCACACCTCATCACATCACATTCATAAAAAAAATAGTAATTTTAAAATTCATTATAGTATGTGTATCATTAATTATACCTCAATCCACTATAACCCATGAATGTACACCTATGGGAAACTGTAGTCACCATAATCGGATACAAGTATTTTCTATAACCTCAAGACACTATATCCCAAACATATAAGTATAGTAAAAATATGATCCATCATTTACCATGTAGAAACATACCTTATACCTTAATTAATGATAGCCTAGATAAACCTACACATCATGAAATGTAGAAGGTAGAGATGGTAATAGGGAGAAGCCAGCCATCTATTCTCCCATTAACCTAGATGTTGAGGATAATACTCATACCTAAAACATTTGGGAGTCGGTTTCTCACCGGAATCGGGTGGTAGATCATATGAAATAATAAATATAATAATAGATATATCAAATGACCAAATTAGGGGGAAAACCTAGACCTAGACTCAACTACATTTATCATCCCACATGACACTTGGTTGGCACCGCTAAGACCTGGGAAACAAGATTCCATACATACACACAAGCATCAAGATTCAACCTCTTGATCCATATTCACTTGTAATTAGAAATTACCATTTATTATTTATATAAATAAATTTAAAATTAGGTTATAATAAAATAATTTCATTACAAGAAAACATTTTTTATAATTCCCATTTTAATTTTCAAATTTCCATCCCATGCTTGCAGAGCATTGAATTCAACCATCCTATTGTTTATATTATCCAAAATTACTAACTTCATTAACACCCAACCCAAGAGTTAATCATTAATTTATATACCATTCCATAATTCTATGTACTATAATACTTATAAATATATACTAAAAATAAGATATACTCTTTGTGAATAAACTAACTACAGCAGTCAGTCAAAAACCACTACAAAAAATCATTCAAAAAACTAGTCATAACAACACACATAAATAAATATATGAAAGCACAAATCTAAACCCATACCCATTAACCAACAAAAAAGGCACACATAATCACTTAAAAAATATTAAATCTTCTCTCTCATCCCATTTCATCTATCCCAACACCCACCTCATCTCAATGATAGGCAATAATCAAGCCATGCTCTCAACTTGAGTAATCCTAACCTTATATAACCAACCCCACACATAAAAACACTACAAGTATATATCATCATAGAGAACATATATAAGGTAATAAGAATTATTTTCAACATGAAAACTCAATGAGTAACCATGGACATAACTCCAAGTCCTACAAAACTTAAGAAAAAAACAATGAGCTTCATCATCCCCAAACATTTATCTCTAGCAAACAATATTTTAATTGTTATCTTGAATTAATTGATTCATTATTTATAGGTTTCAAAAACATGAAATCTAGCCTCAGAATCTAACAATATTAAATAACAACTACAAACATGATTTATCCAATACTTTCATATTAAATAGTTTTCAAGGAAGTTTGTTAATCAAATTATCATACCTCATTCATTATTCACATCATCATTACCATATTTATGTTGTTTATCCAATTTCAAGAACATAAAACATTTTAATTAAAAAATACATCATAGTAGTTAAAAAAATATCTATAAAGTATCAAGAGGAATTAGTAACAAATAATCACCAAATTCTATTATAGTATCTATTCCAATTAATTCTTAATTCTGGTTATTATCTTCTTTAGATTGATTCCACCATTCCAAAAAGAAACTAAATCATGATAATACCACACTTGTAAATAAAAAAAGAGATGTAACAAATACCATACCTCAAGATATAACTTGAAACATTATTTGGTAAAGAATGTATGGATAAGCATAGATACCCAATATCCTCTACCACAACGAATCCTATCATTCCTATGAAAATCCTACCATTGATTCTTCATCAAACACCAATAGAAACCCCATGATAAATGAAGAATAAAATATTTATAACATGGAAGGAGATAATGGGGTAATTAAAAACAATTATAGGAGAAAAGACTCACCTAGAATCCCTAATGTATGATCTATAAAAGGTAGTTGTTAAATCTTGGAAAATGGGACTTAAAGTCCCTAAAGGAGGCCCTTGGATCACCTGGTGTACAAAGGATAATTGAATAAATAAGTTTAATTAAATATGGATTTTAAATTTATATAGGTTGTAATTTTAATAGACTACACTAAAACCCTCATGACTAGGTTGTAACACCTAGGGTTTTTGAAAAAACTACAGTACAAAAAAGGGTGTCCACATTGTAAAAGTCCAACCCTATGAAATACACTCCGAAAACCCCACATTTCTTCTCAAATCCTACAAAACTAGGGTAAGGCTATGAAATACCCTAATAACCATAACATAGTGGTCTCCCATTTTGTAGATACAAGTAACCAAATCTTTGTGTCTCTAATTTTCAACCTAAGAACCATTCCAAAGAAACCCCTCAAGAATAAGAGATAAGAACTCATCCCCTCAAGCTCTATGGAGTAGCCTATGCCTACACCACAACTACATCAAGATAAATAGAGACACCAAAACTACTCATCCTAAGACTCCACACTATAATTAATATGGTAACATCATAATTCTATATCCAAAAAAAGCACCATGTTTTATCCTACAAGATCACACTACAATCCACCCCTTCCAGCTAAAAATTTATCCCAAATCCACTATCCACAATTCCTTCCTCTAACTACCCAAGAACAACATATAATATTGAGGGAAAAACAATTCCCTTATATAAAATATCTCTCAAAAAATTATCATCCTCAAAAATTTAAACAAAACCCAAGAAAGAAGAAAATGGAACCCAAACAACCACCTCATTTGATACCTCTCAAGGATATTTTCATATCGAAATACATCCAAACATCAAAGAAAAAAATAACATATACATGAAACACTAACCATCCATCTCAAAAAAAATTAATCTTCAACATATCACCTTAATAAAAAGGGAATAAAATATAAAGCAACTTTATATATTGATCTTGAATCTATGATTTTTTCTCCCAAGTTCTCTCCTTCAAGGAACCATGTCTTTATAGGTCATAAACTAAAAGAATATGAAACTTGTAAAATACATTATATTAATGATCTTAGATATCAATAGGCCACTCCTTGAAGGCTACAAAATCCTCAAATCCCATGCCTCCCCAGTTTATAACAAGAGAATCATCATTAAGGTACAAGAAAAGTTGTCACACATGAAAGGCATCATGAATCTAGATCATCTACATGGGGAGTTTTAACTAATAAAAAACATCTCCAATACATTATAACACCTTGAATGGTCTAATAAATATGGGATAAAAATATTAATCCAATGAATAAATCTTTATTATCCACAAAGAGGATATACATTCAAGAATACATGATCCCAAACATCAAGTTCCTAAGGCCTCCTCATTTGATTAGAATAAGACTTATAAAAATCATGTGCTTCTTTTATTTGGTTAAATATCACATGTACCTTATTTATAATTATATATACCAATTATAGTCTTAGAATAGATGATTTATGGAATCCAATATTTCTCAATTTTTTAATTACTTTCCATTGTAATTTATCCCCTAATCCAAATAAAACCTGGGTAACTAACTTATTTTAGTAACATTGGGAAATATGGAATTATTTTGATAAATGGATTTAAGATTAGATTTTAAATGTTTTATTAATTTTACAATTAAATGGGATTATATACATGGATGTTTTAATTCTAGAATTAAACTATTTATAGGATTTTAATTATGAGTTTTGTCAATTTAATTCATTTTGATATTAATTTGATCAAACCTACACTAATTTAGATGAACTTAATTAGTTGTAGGTCTGAAGCTGGAAAATAAAAAAGGGTGTTGTATGAATTTGGGATGGCATTCTATATGAATTTTTCTAATAACAGATCGTTTTACTTTAGAGTTATATAAAAATTTGATAAAGGCGGGATTGTATGAGTTTCTCCTATCATCTGACTTGAAAATGTCCATCATATCACTTTGGAGAAGCTACACCATAAGACTACAATGGCATCACGGGATTGTATGACCTAAATCAAGGGTCCATATCTTTATAGTGTAAATTTTATCCCTACAGATATACATATTGTGAGGGTAGAAAAATTGCTTCATCAATTTCAAACTACTCATCTAAGGGTAGAGAGTGTGATCTAATGGCTATGTAAGGGTGCTACAAGGCATTGTGTAAAGGTAGAAGGAAAATTATAAACACTTTATAAGGGTATAATGTGTTCTAGTGAGATAAATTAGGGTAATAATTCACTAATAAATGGTATATACCGTTCACTTTCATTGTGTAAATATACCTCACAAGGGATACATAAAAATAGAACTACGTGTAATGAATCTATGTAAGGATAGAGAGCTCCTTATAAGAACTATATAAGGATAATCAAGCTATAATTAAAGCTATATAAAGGTACTCATGTGGTTTTGAATATATGTAAAGCTAATAAAATGTGATGTGTCAAGGTAATAAAATTATGACTCATTTAAGGGTATAACCTTGGGGATATTTAACACTAAAATTACCAAAATGGAAAAATCACAAAAAAAACATCATTACCATTGTTTAAAAAATTTTGGATAAACTCTAATAACCAATATAATTAGAAATAATCTAGATAAATATGAATTTAGTGATCATGGGGAGAATATTGAGACACCTAGAAGATTCAAGATCCCCAACTAAAGAAATTTGAACCCCCAAGTTGTGCATGTGGAATTCATCTAATAATGATGAAAAACTCACTACTCAGCACCGAATATAAGGAGGAGGAGGAGGAGGAGGAGGAAGGTACACCATTTCTTAAAAATATATTTACCCTTCTCTATTGTAATATATTTTTGTAAGGACCCAAACATTTACAAATGAAATTCCCATTTTGATTAAATTAAATTCCCACTTATGTAATGTGGTTATAGAAAAAACATTCACTTATTTGTTTATATCCTATAAAGTTTAAAACACCATTAATAATCCTAACTATTGATAATATAGTTGTTTAATAGTGATCATATGATTAATATATATTAAGGTTTAAGATAAAGTCTTGTTGACACAGAAAAAAGAAATGATTGCCTTGACCAGTAGGATTGTGCCCTATGAATCCCATTTATCAGAGATTCCAAGGGAGATATAATCATTGGAATTTTCTATTGACTATGAAAAAGTATATATCCAAAAAATAAAGAATTATTGAAACCTTTTACAAGATAATTTCGAGCTTATTTAGTTAACTACCCACCCCACGTTCATCAAACCACCCCATGAGAATCTCACTATTGTGCACCTTACACTTAAGGAATTAATCATTGTAATAATGGGTTATGTATCTAGAACTTAATAGTATGAATTTTTATATTTTGTTTTCAATAATTATTTTTATTTTTTATTTTTTACTTTATAAATGATTAATTAATGGGCTTGATTAAAATCATATTTTAATACGATAAAACTCGAGTTGTGTTTTTGGATAACATGACATTTCAATTAAGAAATTACTTTTTATGAATTCATGAATTATGGAAATATATGATATTTTAATGAAATATTATTACAAATATTATAAATTAAATATAAAATATAATATAAATTTAGGAAGTGAAAATGTAATTTTCATAAGGTTCTTAAAATTGTTATTATCAAAAAAAACATAGTATTTTTCAATAAACATGGATTTTAATTTAAATGTTTAATTTATCATATTTAGAGAATTATTTTTATTAAATAAATATAATTTTTTTAATAATCAATTCAAAATTATCCAATGGATAATTTTTCATTTTTTTGTGACATTTGAATTTTTTGGTAAAAATTAAATACATTATAAATATATGGTATGTATTTAGACATCATAATGACCCAAAAGTGATGTAATATGTTCCATAAAAGATATAAACAACCAAATATATATTTATAATTTAAAATAATGTTTTTAGGTTATTTAAATAATTTTATATACACTTTATGAATCATCTAAATTCTATATTATATTTTAATGTTTTAAAATCAATTCTTTATAAGCATGACTCGCTCCCACATCACCAAGGGTATTATTTTAATGTTATCAGTTAATGAAATTATAAAATATTGGAAAATAATCATCTTTTTTAAAAACAATGTGAAAACCCATGGTAATTTTTGTGGATTTTGTTACATTATCATATAGTGTCCAAAAACTATGTTTGGAAAATAATAAAGAACCCCCCTCTCTTTTCTTATATAAACTTACCCAAGATCACATTCATCTTCACTAAAAAAAATTTACCATGAATATACTCAACCATTTACTCTCTATAACCCTCACAAGGTTCCACTAAACACTCAAGAAGCTCCTCCAAATCTTTTGGAAACACCCTCTCAAGTTAAGGGAACCTCTCCATCTCCTCTATCTTCAAGCACCTTCTTTCTGTAATTCCTTTGATATTCAAATTACTATTGATGGAAAATTATTTTACACATACATATTATTATCCTTATAGTTTAAAAGTTATTATAAACCCATTTTACTCTCATTAATACCTCCCATTATTCATTATGTACCCATGTTAAGCTGCCAAAATCATCCTATGATTTTTTCAAACCAAATGTTTATTGAAGCACCTGTTTTGTCTTATGAATTTTAATTACAAATTTTTTATGTTGGATTTTGTTACTAAATATATATATTACTTAAATTATTAATTAAAAGTGATTATATACCCCATTCACTATAATTAATCCCTCCCAAGATTCATTTTGTACCCCCGTTATGCTGCCAAAAGTATCCTCTGATTTTTTCATGCCAAACCTTTGTATTGTGAATACCATACCCATTTCCACTCAGGGGTATTAAACAATACAAATATATCCTTATTTTATTTGTTAATTATATTTATATATTACACAATCCATAATCTTGGGATTAAATGTTATGAAATATGATCTTATGTTGAATGATCTATGTGTCACACATATGCATTTTCATGATATGAAAGTGACAGGTGCATCTGGAATTATGTATCACTCCATTAAATTGGTAAAATTGTTAGTCTAATGATATGTAATATATGGTATTAGGGAGTAAACCTAATACATTATGTGCATTTTTTCCATCATTTTATAATTTTTTGGTTGTTATTATTGACCTATGTGTATGATGTCGTGTTTATTGTTGTTTCCACATTCCATGTTGCATTTATGTTATCATAGTATATCATTCTTGATGTTCATGTTCATGATTATCACCCCTTTTATGTTCTATTGAAATTCCTATTGACTAACATGTAATAATTTCATGTTTATCCCCCCCCCCCTTATCACCCCTTTTATGTTTATTCCCCTATTGGGCTTTATATTTCACCCCTTTCTTATGTATGTCCCCAGGTTATCCCATGCAGTTTTAAAAGCAATGGAATTTTTTAAGCATGTTAAGGAAGTTCTAAATAATTTTATTGTATCCATTTATTAAGTGATGATATATGTTCCTAATGTCCTAAATACACTAGCCTTCTTGATCTTGTAGGTTTTAATAAGTGTTGTTTTATTTAATAAATCATGAAATAAAGTGTATTAAAGATATAGGTTGTCATAGTTATTATAAAAGGAAAGTATAGTTATTTTTCATATTAGGATTAGAAAGATCTATTGAAATCATTAGGGATAATATTAAACATAAGAAAAAATATCTAAATTTAGGTAAAGTATAGATTAAGTATTTTCAAATCAAATACATCCATGTTAGGATACTACAAGTGGATGTGGATCTAACATAGATGTACCTAGGGGTAATAACCCCAAAAATAGTATATTAATCTAGAATCAATCATGAACTAGTACATTAAAACAGGCCTTGGTAATTATATATTCTGACATGCTTGAGGGATATGCTTTTGTAAATTCACTGGCTCATTACAAGCCATTATTAAGGGAACAAAAATGCCCATAAGATTTTATATTAGGAAATAGATTTGGAATAACTTATATTGAAGACTATAAATTCATAGGTTTAGGAATATATGTTATTTATGTGCTATCCATTTAATGTTAATGGTTTACTATTTATGTGTTTAATATTTTAAGAATACTCATCCCTAATTTCCCCTTTATTCTATTAAATATTTGGAAATATGAGGAATAGAGTCGACAATCAATGTGAGAGAAAATGTGATGAATACCTAAATGAGATACCTAACATGATGGGAGTTTAAGTAAACCATCTAATGATTATGCCAAACCATCTATCCAAAATCACAATTATCAACTATAACATAGTTTAATTTCCAAACACAACATAGAAGAGGAGGAAAACATCTCAAAGAAGTTCATCTTATAAAGGTGAAAAAAGGAAAAAAGACCCAATTTCCATTGTAAAAAAATGTGGAAAGAGGCACTAAGGGAAATATCATGAAGTAACTAGTAGTTTTTTGAATTATGGAATGATACGACATAAATTACCCAATTTTCATGGAAAATAAATAATTTAATGTATGGAAATAATGTTATATCTAAGGTACCATATACAATTCAATGTTGTAAATGTGGAGAAGTTGGGAATTATCCAAGCTAATTCCCTATTAAAAGGGATAACAAGCATGATGAGAAAAAATAATCTTCAATAATAAGGGAATGAGGAAAGTCTTATGTTGATATAGATCATGATTACTAAAGTATATGTAACCTCTACTTTAGATTTATATATGTCATGTTGTATTTTGATTCATGCCATATTAGCATATCTTTTAAGTTTTTAAAGAACATCAGGTTATGAAAGTGACTCCACTACTATTGTACATGCTGTTAGAAAGAATCAGATCTATCTTGCCTAGAAGATTACTCTAAAATGGATCAAATACCTTGACAATCTTGCCTCAAAGAACTTTATCACTACACATGTTTACCATGAAGCCAAATCTCTTGCTGATAGACTTGAAAATCAAGGTATTCCTAAAGCCTCTAATGCACATGTGACCACAGTTGCTGAGGATTTTCTCAATATTCTCAAAAGAGATAAATGTAAAATTCCCTCCTTTAGACTCTTGTAACTTATTTTTAATTAAGGATTTAATGCATGATTTTCTAAAAAAAATAAGAACATTGAGTTACCACTCTAAATGATTTTATATAACATTGGAAAACTTTTTTGATTATTGTATCATAAGTTGAATTTTGTGTGATTTTTTGTGCGAATATTCTTCTTGAAAATCTTATCAACCCCCCTTTAGTTTAATTTGTCGTTATCCTTGTTATGGAATGGTTTTCCTTTTATAAATCCAACATAAATTGCTAGGAAAATTATATCACCCTCCATATCTTTAATCACCATATGAATTGTAAAAAAGTTTAAGGAGTATGATGAATCTTATTTGGTACCAACATCTTAAGGATGGATATTATTACTTTGTAAGCAAGTGTATCTAGATAAAATGATTAAAACTAAATAAAATATCATCCTTAAATACATGAATGATTATCCATTTAAATAGGATAATATTTATTGTTAATATATATAATTTCCATGGGATTCATTATTCAAAAACACTATTTTTAGTGAATTTTACAAATTAAACATTATTTCCCATTATGATTGTAAGTCCTTCTTAAAATTCACTATTACATGGTAAATTTTTTAACACCTACTAATACATGCAATGATATTTATTTTATTTTTGTATTTTATTTTAAGGTCTCCCATTATATAAGGAACAATTCATGTTTTTTTATCACTTATAGATTCACATTGGAAGACGGCCAAAGTGAGCCTTGAATAAAGAACATTCTAAGCATAGTGATTTGGACAGCATCCCAATAAAATTAATGTACCAGAAAAGATCCAAGCCCAATGATTTTGAAATTTTAACGAAATATAGATTAAATCATGGGGAACATTTAATATAACAGTTAAAATATATAATTATTAGTTTTAAATGGTGTTTTAGGTGGACCAAGTTGAAGACAAAATTTTAGGCCAGATTTTGTGGCCCAAAAAAAATATTCCACCATTTAGATAATAACTCAAAAACCAAAATCCATTTGGGATTAAATTATACAGTCTATTAGGTTAAATCCATGTATTCATTTTCTTCTTGTGTGCCCCACTCCAATTCATCCATCTATAATATCATTTTGGAACCTCTGTTTGGTGAATGCAAGCTGGTTGCGATTTCGGGTCAAGGGTTGAAAAGTCAAAACTCCACAAACATTCAACCACCCTAGGCCTACCATAATCAATTGGGATGACTTTTCATGGCTCTATATCAAACTAAAGATTCCAAAATTTCTATTTAAGGTAGTTTTTTTATTTAATCATCTTTTTTTTAGTTTCAATATAATGTTATGTTGCTGCTTTGTGTTTGTAATCACATTTCATTATCATGTAAGTTGTTCAATTTGCCTTAGTTTCTTAATTAAGTTTCTTATTATCCTATTTTTATGTCCCTTTTCATACCACTTTGATAACTTTTCTATAAGGTGTTAATTTATGCACACCAAATATTGTGAAATTTATCATACAACGGTGGAGTGATCATTATTTCATTATTTTTTACTTCTTAAATTCTGCCCTCATGATTCTACTTCTCACTTCCAATTAGATCATAGAATAAATGGATGGATAATACTCTTATGTTTTAATCCAAGGGAGTATAAATGGGTTGTATTGTATATTATTTCTCACTCTATTAATGTCTAATATCTTATTTTAATTGAAAATTTCATTTGACGATTTTAAAACTTTTTCACCCCTATTGAATTTTAAGGCCACGCAATTCAAGTGATAATATGAACCTTTACCTTGGAGTGCTCAAAAATATGATCCTATAAGTTTATAGGTGATTATCATTAGGGTTTATAGGTATTAAACCATTAAGTGATGAAGTTTTTTGATGTTTTTGAATGAACTCATCTCAAATATAACAAATTGAAATAGTCAAAAAAATGAATGCATCCAATCCACCCCAGGTGATAACCTAGGATCTACTCATTATTATAAATTGAATTTACTTAAGTCTCTTAGTGTTCACATAACGTATCTAAAATCAACCCAAATTTGGCCACTTCATATCCAAAAACAATCTATAGGATGTACGTGTTTATAGGTTCCTTCTTAGGTCTCTGAGGATTCGATAACCCAAGTTACACTACAAGAGACTTCTTAACCCTAAAAACTTGGGTAAATTTGGGTGAGACCAATTTTTGTGCCATTTATAGGGACTTGAGTAAGTTAACTTAGACACTCACATCTTATTCTCACCCCACCTCTCTGTTCTCACCCCTGATATCATTCTCATGGAAATCCATTTTGAACAAACCCAAACATGGGGAACCTCTCCCTACACTGACTACACCACACCAATTATGATGTACAATGACCATCCTAGTTTCTATTGGTGGTAAAATAAAAAATATATTGAGTTACAATATTTTAACTCATATTCTCTACAAAACATTCCAACCTATAATGAGTTCCAATCCCAAAAAGGCCAATCTGAACATCCTCTTGTGGAATTCCAACAACTTAATTATCCTCTTAGAATAGAACATCTATCTCATCCCATTTCCCATATTGATCCAAAAACATTACTTGAGAAATTGTGTCAAAAAATGGAGAGAATGAATTCTGAGGTTTTATACTTGGGGGTATAACTACAAATCATTGAAATGGTTATAGAACTCATTCCCAATTTGGTTTTACATTCCTCATCATTGATAGAATAATATTGTTACACACAAACTTCTCATTAAAATGATAAGTACGCATCCTTTGAATCTAAGAGATATGAATAACATGAATTAATTTTTTATGGGTGTTTAAATAAATAGGAAACTGATTTTCTATATTCACAAGAGGTAAATTTGACATCATGGATTTAATGTCCTGAATATTTCTTCATTGATTATTTTTCAGGACAAAAACTCACTAAACCATTGTGATAAATAAAAAACTTTGAGTCCATATCCATTCATAAAACTAATATATCTAATTTTTTGGTTGAATATTCTGTTCAAAAATAACCAATTCTGTTGAGAAATTTTGAAAATAAAATTGTGTTTAATTCAAAGTCCCAAACTGTGTTTGAATCTATTAGCCAACCTGATCTCAAATTCAAGGTCCATACATCCTATATTAAGTATTTATTTATAGGGGATAATAAAAAACATTTGGTAATCATTTTTTCATCTATTGATGCTAATAAATATATAATTCACTTTATTGTCTTAAGAAATATTTGGAAAGAAATTGGATGTACACTTTTCGATATTCATGGGTTTATCCAATACATCAGAACCTATATGTTTTTTCTTCAATCAATTCCAAAACCTTAATATCAACCCCATTGGAGACACAATCATAATATAATTAATGTGGTGAAAATTTTAATCCTTAAAATGTTAAAATTTTATGTTGGATAAGTTGGGGGTTCCAATTTGAGCTAACGATTTTAAACTAAGATCTTTCTGGGAGGCAACCCAGCATCAATATAGATTTTATTTTATTTTATTTTGTTTTTTTTTTGTATTTGTGTGTAGACTAAATCAATTTAAAGAAATATATTTTCAACTTTTATTTTATTATCCTATTTTTTCTTCTTTTTTTTCTTTATTTTTAATTTTTTATTCTTATGTGTAATATATATTTTATTTTATATTATTATATATATGTGTGTGTGTTTATATATAATTTATAAAATAGAAAAATATAATAAAAAAGAGAAAATAAAAAAACAAAAAATATATAATATATATATATATATATTTGCACAAAAGGCCACACTATAGGTCATGGGGACAACCTCGTCGCATCCGACTAAGCCATGGGACTCCAACCCATGAAATAAGGGAGACAAGGGAGTGAACCTTCCACTTACCTATTCCCTATAGTGTTTCCTTCTTCCACTATTTATATATTTATACACATATTTAATAATTTTTGTATATTTATCTTTGAATATATATATGTATGTAAATATATATATATATATTAATTTATATATATATGTGTATATATTTATATTTTTGATATTTTTTTCTTTCCTCCTATACCTCAAGTCTGTATTTGATATGAAAATTTTAACAGGTACATTTTTTATCCTTTATTTTGGTCATTGTTTTTTTAATTAAGGAAACCTCAAGAGGTTTCCATTATCTTCTAATTGTTTTGGTGTGTAAGATTTAAGGGCTACTGAGATTTATGGATATTTAGAAAATCATAGGTGTACAAACACAAACTACCATAATTGATGGTTCTTCTCTAAGTGACATGGAGATTAAGGGATTAAATGGGAGCAACAAAAACTTAAACTTCAACCACCAGGTGACTTCATTCCATGATTCTCATTTTCAATTTACTTTTTGAACTCATGTTATCTTCATATACCCACCTTCTAAATTTTATTTTCTTTAAACACAGGGTACATTGTTATTTTATGTTGGGGGAGATGAAATAAAAAATTTATTTTGTGTGAATAAAAAAATTGATTTGAAATGAAAAAAAAATGTTCATTAATGAAAGGAAAAAATTATTTAACCTCTAACATGATAATACACATTTAAAACTTTTAAAATTAATTTCAAGTAATTTTTCATTCCATGATTATAATTTTAATCCATGTATATATTCAGGATCATAGATTTTTCAAAATTTTGGTTGTTAAATGTGATTTTTTATCATTTATATTTTCATCCATTTATTAAAAAAACCATAATGTTCATCCTTTTTATTGTGGGGTATTAATTGTTGTTCATGGGGTCCCATAATAAATATCATACGTTTGGTAATCATTTTAATTTTAACATGAGTATTAAAAAAATCAAAAAAACAATAAATTTTTGTGTAGAGATATGCAATGACCTAATGCATGAATTTCGGCACTTGGGGATCATGAATCCATATTTTTCTGGCCTATAGTTGGTAATTTTATCTTTATTTCTAGAAATTTGAATTTTTTTACTGAGTTAACTTGAGATGATACCTGAGTATGTGAGTTTCACTGGTTGACCTAAAGTCTTTGATATTGGGAGTCATCGACAACCTATTGCTACAGAGGTTGACTCAATTGAGTTTAAATTCAATTACCATGGTAAATTTTCAAAAAAAATACTCATATTAATATTAAAATTTGATTTCACCTAATGATTCCATCTTTTTTCACTTGAATAAAAATGAGCCCCCGTGTCTATTGTGAAACACAATACATCATCATGCTTAATTGAAATTGGATGAAATGTTGTGATTATTTTGAACAAATAAACGAGGTTAGGCTTGGGATATTCTTATATACCTATATTGTGTTAAAATATTTTTATGGGTTTCATAATTGTTTGGTATGAGGCCTTTTTGTGAGAATTTTGTATTAAAATGTTTTCAAAAATGGGAATTTGAATTTCATATTTTTGAGATATATTTCGGTTGGGACTAGAAAAACTCAAGTTAGGGGTGTGATTATACACTAAAATAGGATAATACTCATTGTTAATATATATAATTTTCATGTGATTCAATATTCATAAACACAGTTTTTAGTTCATTTTACAAATTGAACATTATTTTACATTATGATTGTAAGCCCTTAAAATGCACTATTATATGGGACATTTTTTAACACCTCATAAGAAACACAATGTAAATGATTTTATTTTAATGTTTTGTTTTTAGGTATCCCATTATATAAGTATCAATTAATCCTTTTGGATAACTCATAGATTCACATTGGAAGACCACCAAAGTGGGCCTTGAACTTAGAACATTCTGGGTGAAGTGAGTTGGACATTATCCCAATAAAATTATTGTACAAGACAAGATTCAAACCCAATGATTCTGAAATTTTAACTTGAGACATAGGAAATCATGTGTAACATTTAATATATTAGTTAAATGAGATAATTATGAGTTTTAAATGGAGTTCCAGGTGGCCCAACTTGGAGATAAAATTCTAGTCTAGATTATGTGGTCCTGAAAAATAGTCCACCATTTAGATAATATATCAAAAACAAAAAATCCATTTTAGTTGAAATATAGTAGGATATTAGGGTAAATATATATATTAGTTATCTTTTTCTATGGACCACTCTAATTTGTCCATATAGAATCTCATTTAGGAACCTATGTTTAGTGGTTGCAAGCTGTCTGTGATTTCAGGTCAAGGGTGGAAATGTCCAAATTCCACAAAAATTCCACAGCACTATGCCTACCATACTCAAGTGTAATGACTTTTAATGTTGGGTTATAAACCCAAGGATTCCAAAATTATTATTTAAGGTACTGTTGTTGTAGGATTTAATCATATTTTGTGCATGGTTTCATTGTAATGTTATGTTGTCACTTTGTGTTTGTAATCACATTTCTTTCTCATGTAAGTTGGTCAATTCACCTTAGTTTTATAATTAAAGTTCTTATTATCCTATTTTTTATTCCTTTTCATAACACATTTATAACTTTTCCTTAATTTTATCATTTATTCACTCTAAACCTTGTGAAATTTATCACACAATGGTGGAGTGATCGTTATTTAATTGTTTTTTACTTCTTCAATTCTTCCCTCATGAGTTTACTTCCTGCTTCAATTGAGATCATAGAATCAATTAAAGTATAATAATCTTATGTTTTGATCCAAGGGAGTATTAAGGGGATGGACTGGATGTTATTTCTTACTCTGTTAATATCTAATCATTTCTTTTAATTGATAATTTAATTGGACAATTTTAAAACTTCTTCATCCTTATTTAATTTTAAGGCCACACATTTCAAGTGATAATATGAAACATTACCTTAGAGTTCTCAAAAATATGATCCTCCAACTGTATAGGTGATTATTATTAGGGTGTGTAGGTATTAAACCAGTAAGTGATGAAGTTGTTTGATCTTCTTGTATGAACACATATCAAATATAGGGAATTGAAATAGTTTAAAAAGGAATGTTCCAATCCACCCCAATTGATAACATAGGATAAACTCATTATTATAAATTAAATTCACTTAAGTATATCAGTGTTCACATAAACTATCTAAAATCAAACCAATTTTTTCCACTTCATATCCAAAAACTATCTATAGGATGTATGTGTATGTAGGTTCCTTCTTAGGTCTCTGAGGATTCAACAACACAAGCTATACTACAAGAGACTACTTATCCCTAAAAAGTTGGTAAATTTGGGTGAGACCAATGACTATCATGAGGGAATAAATTGAATTTTTTCCTAAATAATTGTTTGTTCTTCATCTTAAAATAGTGGGTAATTTTGAAATCAAACTTATACCAAGAATAAGTAACATTGCTAAGGCATGTCATCACCAGCAAAGGGATATATATAGATCCTTCAAAAATATATATGATTGAAGAATGTCCAAGACCAACCTATGTGATAGAAATCCATATTTTCCTTAGATTATATAGGTATTATCATATATTTTTGAGAAATTCTCATGATTTCCAAGGCCTAAAATAAAGATAAATTGGAAAGGAGTCATGTTTGTCTAGAATAATTAATCCAAGGAAAGTTTTAAATATATGAATAAGAGTTTAATCACTGCACATATATTCACCTTAACCATTAGTGGGGAAGTATTTTTTTTATATATTGATGCATAAAAAAAGATATTTGGTAGTATACTTATGAAAAATTACAAAGTGATAGCCTATTCCTCCCACTAACTAAAGATCCATGAGCAGAACTACCCAACTCCTGATATAGAATTTGTTGTAGTGATCTCTACGTTAATGGTTTGGAAACATTATCTATATAAGGATAAGTATGGAATATATGCAGATAATAAAATCCTAAATTATATATTCACACAAAAGGATTTTAATATGCACCAATGGATGTTGTTTGATCTGGTCAAGGATTATGATTTTTTAATCCATTACCATCCTAGGAAATTAAACAAAGTGAAAAATGCTCTGAGTAGAAAGGTTCTTTCAAATCCATCCATGATGAGGATTTAAAGTGGTATAATCTTCTTGTAAATGCATATAACAAATATGGGAATATAAAATTATATTTATCCTATGTTTATCAAATAACCTCTCACTCAAACATTCTTGAGAGAATCGATGAGGATCATAAAGATGATGTGTTACTACAGAAGAAGGGAGAAAATATTCTACAGTTCAAGTTTATTTAATATGGATTTATAAGGTTTGAAACTTGTATATGTTTCCTATAAAAACCAAAACTAAAGAGGGAACTTCTATATGATTCTCATATCTCATCCTTATTTATTCATCTAGGAAGAACTAATATGTATACATATTTTAAACAAAAATATTTGTGGGATAACATGATGAGAGAGATTGTGGAGTTTTTATCTCGATGATTAGTATGCCAAAAAGTCAAGATGGAATGATAGGAGTCTAAGGGTATGATGAAACCATTTCCCATACCAGTATGGAAGGGGGAAAACATAACCATGGATTTTGATGTAGGAGTCCCTAGGAAAGCTAAAGGTAATAACACCATTTGGGAGGTAGTTGATCAGCTTACCAAGTCAACTCATTTAATTACTATCAAGGATTATTTTTCTCTTGAACAACTCTTCAAGATATGCATAAGTTAAGTAGTAATACTTCATGTAGTTCCAATATCTATTGTATCAGATCGATATCTATTTTTTACCTTGAGGTTTTAGATAAGCCTTATGTAAGCGTTGAATACATAACTGAACTTCATCACTTCTTATCACCCTCAGATGGATGGTTAGTCTGAAAGGACCATTAAAACTCTAAAAGATATTCTGAGATCATGTTCAATGTATTTCCAAGGATGTTGGGACCATCACCTTCCCCTATTAGAGTTCTCATATAACAATAGTTTCCATTATAACATTCAAATGGAACCATATGATGCTATGTATGGGAATAGGTGTAGGACTCCTATATGTTGGGATAAAGTTGGATATTAGAAACTAATGAGACCTTATCTTATACAAGAGATTATGGAAAAGGTTCAATCCATTCACTATTATATGAAATCGTCACAAATTCAATAAAAAATGTGTGTATAAAATCATCAATGATACCTATATTTTAGTTCAATGGTAACATGTTCTTTCATATATGACCATGAAATAAAGTCATGAGGTTTTTATAATGAATATAATCTGAAAATTACTCTCTAGATCCCCCATAAGGTTTCCCCAATCTCTCAAAAATCTCCTCCCAATCTTTTGGAAACACCCTCTCAAGGTAAGGGATCCTCTAATTCTCCTCTTTATTCAAGCACCTTCTTTATGTAATGACTTTTTCCCTCCAATTTATATTTATGGGATATGATTTTACACATAAATAATAATTTAATTATTATTTTAAAGTTATTACATACCTATTTCACTCTCATTAATCCCTCTCATGATTCATTGTGTGCCCCTGTTATGTTATCTAAATTATTCTGTGATTTTTTCATGCCAAACTATTATTCAAAACCCTTTTTATCTTATTTCATTTAATTCCAAATTTTTCATATTGTATCATGTTATTATATCTATATATTATTTAAATTATTATTTATAAGTGAATATAGACCCCTTTTACTCTCATTAATCCCTCTCATGATTCATTATGCACCCCCATTATGCCGTGGAAATTATCCTTTGATTTTTCCATACCAAAACATTGTATTGTGAATAACGTCCTCATTTCTACTCAAGGGTATTCACCTAGAAATTACTATAATTATTTGATTAGGTAATTATATTTAATTATTCTAAACTCTTTAATCATGGTACTAAATCTGATTAAATATTATCCTATGTTTAATAATCTATCTGGAACACTTATGCATGTTCGTGATATGAAAGAAATGGGTGCGCCCAAAATTATAAAGGTCTCAAATGAATTGGATAAAGTTTTATTCTCATGAGACGTAATGTATGGGATTAGGTAGTATTAATCATCTATTATGGAACTTTTTTACCATGTTATGATGTATTTGTGGTTGTCCTTTACCTATGTTTAGGATGTTATGTTTAATTTTGTTTCCACATTCCCATGTTGCCTTTATGTTATTATAGTATATCATGATTCAAGATTCATATTTATGGTTCTCACACATTGTTTTCTCCATTTAAATGAATATTAACTAAAATGTAATAATTTTATCATGTTATTCTTTTTTATTCCCTTATATGGATTTATATCTCACCCTTTTCTTATGTATTTCCCCAGGTTATCCCGTACAATTTTAAAAACTATGGAATTTTAAAAACATGATAAGGAAGTTCTCAATAATGTTTTTGTATCCATGTATCAATTTGATGTGATTGTAGATAATCTCCCAAATACACTAGGCTTCTTGATCTTCAAGGTTGTACTAAGTGTGATTTTATATGATAAATCATGAAACAAAGTGTATTAAAGATATGGTTTATCATAATTTGAGTCTATATCATTCATCCTTGACTTTATTAGAATATTATTTTGTAGTGTTTTATATATTTTAATTATAATTCCATTTTATATTAATTTTTAACAATTTTTCTTTTATTCCTCATTTCTTTGTGTTTATTCAAACCCCATGATATTACAAGTAACCTCATACTCTATAATTATGGAGCACTGGCCCATTATGGGTGCTTTGATGGAATCACTATAGGAATTATTCAATTTATGTATTTAATTCCAAATATATTTCTTCCTTGAATTTGTGTGATAGTGATACTTGAGAATGGGGGTCTGATTGCAACTACATTATCTATTAACATTATTTTATCCTTCCACTAGTGACTTTTAAAAAAGTTTTTTGATGATCTTATTGATGGTATTTGAGTAGATTTTCATTCTCATATATCAAGAATTAGTGGAGGATGAGTTGATGAATCATATTGAATCTTCCTATTGATTTTGGCGATCTAGAAGTATATAAATAATGATAGAACTCATTGTAATTGACCCATGTACCATATTAATTTTCTTTCTAAATTTGTTTACACTATTTTATTCCCTTTTTATTCTTAGAATTAGAATACCAAGAAAACAACCCTCATTTTTCATGATTTTAAACATAGAAAATAAAATAAAAAGAAACATAAAGTCCATGAATAGTGAATTTCCAAGACCACCTCCTTAATAGACAACCCTAGAGAGCCATGTTCTATATTTTAGGTCTTTTACATTCTATTTTATGAGAGCCGCATGATAGGTCACTCATTAACTTATTGTCATTTTCATGGAGGTGGGATGAGTATTCACTATTTTTACACAAATGTAAATAATTTGATTCTATTTTTGTTTTATTTTCATTATTTTATTCCTTGAGAAAAACCCTTATAGTCTAAATTAATTCTAAAAATATGCCTCCCAAATAATTTAATTCCTAAGAATATCTTTAAATAATGGATAAAGTGTTAACACCAATTTATTATACTCATAGTTTAATTAACCAATTATAGGAATAAAATGATGAAAAATAACTCATCATAGATGAGGTTATGAACCTTATAAATAAAATAATATACAAATTTCAAACTCATATAGAATAAAAATAAGACCATCAGAAGATAGAAGAATATGAACTTGAAGTTAAGCCCCTGAAAAAACTCACTATATAAGGTGTAAGAGGAGATGGAAGAAGAGGAACCACTACATTATTCTATCAAATATATCTATCCAATAGTGTATAATTTTTAATAAGAGTTAGAAGATGATATCATTAAAGGGAAGTTTTATTTCTGGAATATATTTTATTCCAAACCTATCAAAATAGAATTAAAATTGGATTCTCCCAATTATTATACCATTGATTCGGTACTTATTTTATAGTCCCTAGATGATGAATACAAAGAAGTAAAGGAGAGTATCTTCTTTGAAGAGAAAATTTAATGTCCATTGCTTCCCACATCTATAAAAAAAATACATTTTAGAGGTAGTTCACTTAAAAAATGAAATATATGATGAAATTTAAAAGTGGGATACCAATGAACTCAAATTGTTTCATTATAATTTTCCATATACTTAAATATCTGTTAATTTCCCTTATGTTTCAATAGAAAATAAAACTCAAACCCTACTTATATTTTATGATTATTAAGATAAGATAGAGTGATTCTTTTTTAAGAGATAATTTAAGACTCCCAACCTATAAGAAATTTAAATGAATTTATAAGGGTGTTTCATGAAAAAAAATTGAATTATACCAATGTGCATGAGGAATATAATCAAACCTTTAGCTCATTTCATTTTGATTATACATATTATATTTTAAATATTAACCTCCCTTTCATTAAATATTCAAAACCAAGATGTTAATTTTTAACCTAACTACAGAAATGGATGTTTTTGAAGAGAAAAATCAATAATGACCATGGATACCCACTAATATTTAATTAAGAGATGGTATAGGCATGCACTTCCATGATAAATAAATTGTTCAAGTTAAACTAGTGGGTAATCTACACTTAGAAGCAGTTTTCACACACTAATTAGGGTTCCCAAGTACATTAATTATTGAATAGGTGATTGATGGAGACTATTTTGATAATATATTGAAATATTAACTAGAATAATTGAGAAAATATACCAAAAGATAGGTGTCTATATTGGAATAAGAGCTAAAATGTGACCTGGAAAATGTGGTCTAACAAGTATAAGAATAATCCATTGCTTTGGATTATGTCAGAACTAGGAGCACTAGTGGAAGAACCCCCTAAATAACACCAAGAAGAATATATAGAGGTATGAAAAGTAGAGTAATAATTTCTAGTAGTCTCTCATAAAGAAACTGATGTAAAAGATATTGTATATAAAGGAGAATTTTAATATGAAATGAATTTATTTAAATTTTATTAAATTTGGATTTTTTTACTAACTCTCCCTTGATTAAATATGTCCAAAAAATATCATTGGAGTAACTAATTGAAGATGAAGTCACAAGATATATGGTTGAGAAGGACCTATAAATTATACTTTCACACCCACTTTACTAGATACATGAAACTAATCAGGAGTTGGACATGAAGAACTCTATTAAAGAGACCTCTAAATAGTATTAATGATAAGAAACTCTAGAAGAAAGAGGAAATTTTGGTTTTCATTACACAAACCATATCCTTTGGAAGATTGGGGATAACCATAGGACTTTATAGATTTGGAGAGACAACATATATCCCCTCTTAAGAGGGAAAAACATAAGACTCTCTCCCTTTCCCTTTAATTTTTCATTTTATTTAGTTTTTAATGAAATTTTACATGTGTTTAATCGATTTTCTATAGGTTTCTAAAAGTGGGAGGCATATAGGACACTAGATCAAGTTGTATACAAATAAACATAAAGATATCTTAACTCAAAAATGCTTGAATAATAAAAACTTGGTAGTTTTTATCCTTTAACTTTTTTCATCATAGTAATATTATTTCATTTTATTGAATTTTAATTGGGTAGTGATGAATAATTATGGGGTAGGTAATTTCAACTTATTTATAATTTTTTTTAGGATCTATTTTTTTAATCTATAAATACAAATTTTTAAGTTTTTTTCTTTTATTTAATCCCTTTAGTGTATTTTTATGTTAATAAAATTGAGGATTGATACTGTCATGTATAGTGTATTAATTCATTCTAGTTTTGATAATTTCATTAGTTAAGAAATTATTAGAATTTAATGATTTCTTAGAGAATATTTTAATTTTTTATTGAAATTCTATTTTAGAACTAGTAAAATGAGTGTGATAGAAAATTTTGAAGTTAAATTAGAACTATAACAAGAAGGAATTTAATTTTTGAACTTGAACCTAGGTAATATTATCATTTGTGAAAAAGAACATCTTAGGGATCCAACTTAAAAGATAATCATATAATTCCTTTGAAATTAGAGTAAAATTGGAAATTAGGATCCCATAATGAAATTATGAGATAGTTAGGCAATGATTTTATGAGTAATAAAATCCCTCTATAAATTCAATAAGTTCTTTTCACATACATGCCTAAGAAAAAATAAATAATTTCCTAATCATAAAAAATTAATGGAATAATTTGAGGGGGATATTGAACCCAAATAAATAAGGGTATATTTAATTATAATAATATCATTCGAGTAGTATCAAGGAATTAGAAATGGATAATTGTTTTAAGGAACTGGGGAGAAAGTGATGATTTAAAGTTTCTATTATTAAAATTTTAATTCTATAAAAATAAAATTCATTTCACTCTTGGAAATGGAACTTTAACTTAGATTTAAGTGGGATAGGTGGATTAATTTATCCAAGAACATATCATAGAACTTTATAGTTGGATGTAAAATTGATAAATAAAGGATTGTATGACTTTATCTCATCATATTACTTCATCACTTTAATTGTATTAATTTTTATGATATATGATATTAGACTTTAGTGGTGGAATGAGAATGTATGACTTCATTAAAAATTCTTCATCTCCATGGAATAAAGGTTATTCATATTGCCAAAAAAAATACTAAGGGTAGACTATATGATGCGTCAAGGTTAAAATCCTCACATAAGGGTGTAGAGTAGGGTCTAATGAATATGTAATTGTACTATAAAGAACTTTTTAAAGTTATAAAACACATTATGAGTGTTGTTTAAGAGTGAAATGAATGTTGGTGAGCTACATCACTGTAATCAGACACTATGAAAGGGTATATCTTACTCATTTTAAATACATAAATATAACTCTCAAGGGTAGCATAAAGGTAAAACCACAAGTAGTGAATCTATATAAGGGTAAAGATCATATTTTGAGTGTTATGTAATTTTAACCAAGTTGCACTAAAAGTAACTTAAAGGTACTCCCATGATTTTGAAGAAATATAAGATAAATCAATTACACTGCATGAAGGTGGTCAAATGTAGGCTCACATAAGGGCACAGTCACAGGGAGATTTAACACTGAAATTATTGAAATTTAAAAAACAAAAAAAACTCCATTCCCACTATTTAAACAAATTTGGATAAACTCCAACAACCAATCCACTCATTGACAATCCATAAAAAAGAAGGTAGTGATCTTGGGGAGAATTTTGAGTAATCTAGAGGATTATATATCCTTAGATAAAGCAATATGAACCGTCAATCTATACATGTGGAATCCATCCATGATATAAGAAAAACTCACTACTTGACACTAAATTCATAGAGGAGGAGGAGGAAGGTTCATTGATGGTTATAAATTTATTTCCCCTTCTCAATTGTAATGGGTTAAACTCTATGGAATTCAGCCTAGAATTTATTGGAATATAATTCTATAATTTTTTATACATATTAATTCTCATTCCAATTTTTATTCTTTTATCAGTTTTTTTTATTTTATTCCTTATTTATTTGTGTTTCTTCAACCCATGTGTTGTACCCAATGACCTTATATGACATGATAATAGAGCACTAACATATTTTTGCGTGGTATAATGGAATCATAGTGTCCATTATTGAATTTATAAATTTAATTACTAATATATTTCATCCTTGATTTTTTATGATGGTGAAAGTGAGGAGTGGGGGTGCTATTTCTACTCCATTCTCTATCAACATTACTCCATCCTTCCATTAGTGAATTTCAAACAAGTGATTTGATTATTTTCTTGTGGTTATTTGAGTATATTTTAGTTCTCATTCATTATGAAGCATTATAGGATGATTTTATGAAAATAATAAATATTCTTATCAAGTTAGGTGATCTATAAATATGTAAATAATTGAAGAACCCACTGGAATTAACCCTCATACCATTTTTATTTTTGTGTTGAATTTGTTTGTGTTGATACATTCTATTATCATTCTAAGAATTATAAAACCAAAAAAAATATTTCTTTACTATTTTATAATATAGAAAAAAAACATAAACTGCAATAGTAGTGAATCACTCAGAATAACTCCTTGAGAGACGACTCTAGTTAGCCTTGTATTGCATTCTGACTCTTAAATTTTGTTTGATGAGAGTAGCATTATAAACTTCTCATCACTGACACATTGAAATCAGTCCAACACAATGGAGATCGGAAATTTTGGTCATACAATGCTTTGAATAGATCCATACCGATGGTATAGTAATAACTGTTATTATAAGAGAAATTCACCAAGGACAAGTGATACACCCATGAACCTTCAAAATACATAATGAATTTAGGAAACATGTCCTCTAACATTTAGATAATCTACTATATAATACCATCCTGATGTTGATGAAAATAGGTGATAAGTCATAACTAAGAGATAAAATCATGTTATATACCTCTATAAACCCTTGAGATGAGTTGGATCTCATGATCAAATATGATTGTATTTGGAACCCCATGAATCCAAACCACATCCTCTAGTTATTTTCTCTATAAAACCTTTACTGAGTTTGACTCCTTAATCATCAATAAGTAAACTAAATTCATCCAGTGGTCCATGATCACCCATATAGAATCACATTCTCCCTATGATTGAGGAAAACTAGTAATAAAGTCCATAAATATGTCCTCCAACTTCCACTATGGAACATCAGTAGCTGAATAAACCCATGAGGAATATGGTTCTCAACCATAACCTTATGGAAAAAATACAAAGAAACAAACTCTAAAAAATATTTCTTCATTTCATACCATTAAAACTTAACTTTCAATTTAGGATACATATAAATCACAATAGGGCATACTTCTAAGGGTAAACTATGAAACTCATGGAGAACTACATCATGAATTACCAAAGGAACAAAGATCCTCCACTAAAATAATACTTGATTTTAGCAATTCTCAAACTATAACATAGAAGAATCACCAAAACCTAATTGATCTCACCAAACATCCACTTCATAATCCCCCAACTTAGACTCCTACACTTAATGCTCCAAATTTTTCTACACTATCATCTGATAAAATCATCCTCTATTATAAATTTTCCCCATATCAATGTGCATCATGTAAATCTCCTTAATCATCCACCAAACATCACCAAAATCACACACATCATCAATGCATGACTTCCAAGTCAAAGAATCATCCAACATATTCCCCTTCCAAAATGTATATGAAATATTGATGTCATAATCCTACAAGAAATACATCTTTCATCACTAAATTAAATTCAAATCATGCTAAGATAATACCTACCTTAGGATATTATGATATATGAAGATCATAAATCACTCTCTAATAAGGTAGTATTTCCATTAAATTATAAAAAACACACCCATAGAAATATCGGGATCATGGGTGGAATAGTTATATTCATGAGGTCATAAATACCAAGACCAATAATATATAACCACCCCCTACTTCATCAAAACACAAACCAAGACTATAAATGAATCATCCCAATAAACCATGAATTCAACACCCTCCATTAGATAATTAATAACTGTAGAAATGGTCATATTCTCCTTTAAATACTTAAAATAGTATATAATTGGTTAGTCTAAATGAAAACATGATCCTTATAAGTTAAAGTAGTAATGGGAGTCGCAATCCAGGATAAATTGGGTATTAACCTCCTATAATAGCTAGAAGACCCAAGGAAACTTCACAAATCAACAACATTTTTAAGGGCTTACCAAGAAGTAACCACCACAAACTTCAAAGTATTCATGGATAATACACCTTGTTAAATAAAATTTATTAAGAAAAAAACATCATAGGACCATATCTTACACTTCAATAGCTTCTCAAATAGTTGTTGATGATGAAGAACCCCTAAAATAGCTCAAAGATGCTCTGTGTGATCCTCCTATGACTTAGAGTACATAAGAATTTTGTTATTAAATACCACCATGAATCAGTTTAGAAACTCATGGAACACTGGATTAATAAATCCCATGATAATATCTAGAGAATTCATAACACTGAACAATATTTTAAAAAATCCATAATGTTCATAATAGCTTCTGATAGTAGTCTTCAGGACATCATTATCATTAACCCACAACTGATGATATCCTAACCACAAAACAATCATCAAAAACTAATTATATATCTTCAAATGATCTAACAAAACATTAATCCAAGGAAGGGTATAATGTTTCTTCATTTTCACTCAATTCAAGAAATGATAATCGATGAAAAAAACATAGACTGCCAACTGCCTTCTTCACAAACATAATTAGATCACCCCAAGGCAACACACTAGGCTGAACTAATCTTCTCTAAATGTGAAAAACAATATTAATATTTAGATCTTTAAAATTATAAGGAATCATCCAATGTAGAGATATTTAGTTTGGGGAGATGCCCAAATCTATCACAGAATCAATCTCACGTCAATGGAGTGGTATCTCAACCTATTCTATGAATACTTTAGGTTACTCTTCTACAACCCTAGGAAACACCACTGGTTGATCTGTCACTAAACTCATCATCATCTTTTCCATCAATAAAGATACGGACTTGATATTCCTTTGATATATCTAAGGATCTCACTTTCCAATAGAAATATCTTACTTCCCATTAATTTCATGGAATAAAAATGCCTACTATAGAAATACACAATATCTTGTACTGAATATAGTGAATACATGCTAAGGATGGTGTTTTATAGATGTGTCCACAAATATAGGAAAATATTTAGGAGTGATATTTCCCTATAATAAACTCATAATCTCTTCATACATCACACATGATAACTTGAACTCCAATTAGAATAGTCAATGCGAAGGGAACTGGAAACCTCTTTACCTCATCCCAAAGAATGTATTAGGGTAATTATAATGAAGGAGTTCATATCTCGTAAATAAAACAAATCATACATACAATTAGAATATAAATATACAATAACTCACATGGTTTCTGGTTCACCAGGCACTAGTAACTCTAAGTCATGCATCTAACTACACCCAGTTTCATGGCCTCTTCTGTTATAGTTGGTGTCCTAGAACTAACTTTTTTTACTATATATTACATTTAGATTCAAATAAGTGAATATTAATTAAAATATCTTATTACATATAATTCATATTTTTTCATGATATTAATATAATAATTTATTAGAGTATTTTTCACATTAAAAAGGGAATAAAAGTTCCCCATTATGATGAGAGCCATGAAATGCTATAAAGATATTATTAAACTCTATCCAATGGTCGTATAATAATCTATGGTGGGACACATAGTATGTTTACTATCAAGTGTGAGTGCTTGTAAGTAGATGATACTTCATCTCATCATCATCAATGTTACTTTTTTATTGAGAAGAAAAACAGACATACAAACATACAAACAGCTGAAAAAAACCTAAGGAGGTCTAAAATAATGCAATCCAAGGGCATCCCCTCTGATCAAGTTGATGTTCACACTTGGTATTTTCTAAGATGAGGGGTTATGAGAACATACACACCATTAGGAATTCCACATGTCTATATGTCATTAGATATTTCTATCTGCTATCATGTATATTGATTATTAGTCATTAATATTGTTATTGATGTATTTCCTGACTTGTACACTTAGATGTATTTTTGTAAATCATGATAGTATAAGAACGGGTGAAATTAAGTATGTTATAAGCTTCATGAATGATATGTTATTAATGAACAATTTTAGGAATGATTTCTTACTTGAATATTTATGGAATTTGATATCTCTAACCTTTGATTGAAATGAAACTGCTGCATTAAATTCTATATCCATTTTATAATAATGAGTTTATTTCAGATAGTCAAAGAAGGACATATCAATAAAATAGCTAGATTACATGGGTGTGCAGTCGTCTTGATGAGATATCATAAAAAGGGATTATATTACACAATGATCATATATATATGGTTTTTTTCATTGCAACATATCTTATTCATCTATGGGTTCCTTGGCCCATTCCTAAATAGTAATTGTAGAATTTAGGCAATCCCACTTAATTTCACTGAGGAAGAGGCCTAGAGGATCACACACAAAGTGTTTCCTTTAATATTAGTTAAATATTATCTTTTTTAATTGGAATAAATATTATTCACCAGACCAAAAAGTAATATTTATTCAATATTTATTAAATAATCATAAATATTTATTAAAAATTTACTAAATATTTATTAAATATTTACTAAATATTTATTAAATATTTATTAAATATTTATTATCTTGGTAATTGTTTAATTACATGAATATATAATATTTATTTATCTATTTTTATTCACATCATAATAAGTAATTTTATATTTATTAAATAATTTATTTATTTAGTTATATTAATATTAAATAAATATTTATTCACCAAACTATGAATATAATGATTATTTATTTGAGAATTCAATAAATGTTGAGGAGGATGAGTGGACTAGATTTTTTCTGGTGATGAATATTTATTTACAGAATTATAAAATAAATATTTATCATTGTGTGGGTTAGCACACACCATAAAATAAAATAATATATATTATTTTATTACATGGAATGGGGTTTGTTTTGTGTTTGATATTTTATTAAGGGTATTTTTGTAATTTATTAAATGTTAAACCCAAACCCTAAGTCTATAAATAAACTGTAGTTTTGATCAGAGAAAGGTTAGTTGTTGTGAATAACAATTTACACTCTAGATCTCCCTCATCCTCTATTCCACTCAAGACCAATAAGAACAAGGTAAAATCCTTCACACCCGAAGTAATTTGAAGTAATAAAAGTGAACAACACAATATGATCAATCAGTTATTCTATCACTGGATGTTTCATCAGCATTATTTAGAGATCGATGGAGCACATGTTGATCACCACTATAGGAGATCTACTTTGGGTCCTAATGATGCAATGATGATGCACCAATTAGGTTTGATTGATCAACACCATAAATGAAGAAATATATGAAGTATGTGGTAAAAATTATTTATATGTTTAGATTAATTATAAATTTAAAAGAAAAATATCTTTTATCATGGTTCCAAAAAAAATTGTCAATATTCTTCAAAAAAAATCATTGTCCATGGAATTCACATCATGTACATTATGAATGATATATTGGATTTGACAAAATATGAGTTGGTCATAAATCCAATATGTGTTTCTACCATATCTGCAACCAACACATGGTATCAGAGCAGTTATATTAAATTGATTATTATTTAATTATTATTAACTGTTATATGTATTTAAAGTTAGTTCTCATTTCTTTCAATTCATTATTGAATCTATTCATTGTGATATATTATTCCACCCTTAATTTCTCATTCATTTAATCCAGATACAATTAGAATTTTAATAAAGAACATCCAAAGAACCAATATAGAGGTACTGAGAAGTCTGTTCAGAAAACATGGGATTACATAGTGTGTAGCTGGTGTACACATCATGTATCCCAATTCATTTCACCTAGACATAGCATGAATTAATTAGTTTCATCATGTAATGAAGAACACATAGTGCAATAAATTCATTATGTGTTTATTAATCTAGGTTAGAACATGACATGTGGGACTTCATGATGTGTAACTAGTTTACACATTATGTAGTCTATGCATTTTAATGGAGGAAAATTCATAGTAAAATATGCATCTACTAATAATTACATGATGAATGGGGACTAACAAACATGTAACTAGGAGGTTACATTACATGTACTAGTTATAAATTTTGTATACCCCATACATATTTATACTACAATACACATAAAGTTCTTAGGCATGTATCACATACATATGGTGATAAAGATACACAGAGTATAGCAAGATGTACATGTTGTGTACCCAACTAGTTTATGACAAAAATTAAAATTTAATTTATTAATTCTTTAAAACTAAATATCTTTTATTTCTTGTGTCATTTATTGACTCCTACACTCTATATGAGAGCTTATATATATATAATTCTTAATTAATTTCTGTATAAAATTCTGAACTACAAACCATGTATAGTCATAATACTTCGACTAATCCTTGTGCATTAAAATCATTATATGAAACAATAATTAACATGTGTTTTGTGTGTCATTTATTGAATAATACACGATATGTAACATAAAAAAGTGTGTATGGTATATTCCTGATGAGTAGACTATATACAATCTTAATACATGTCAAGTTGTTTGGGTAGGTACTTAATGATTTGATTCCAAGTATAAGTTGTCTAATTATTTTAATAACTTTTAAATAAAATTAATTAATTTAAAATAAAAATGGATTAGTATCTCCATGATAGATTAGATGGAGATAAATTGAATTAATTTATTAATTGGACAATTAATCAAATTAATTCATACATATTTATATTAATAAAATAATTAGTTGATATGTATGTTAGATAGTTATTTTAAATGAGTATTCATTTCACTATTGGATGATCATGAGCTTAGAACAACTTGTTTATATGTATGGTTTCTTTTAATTTAATTATTTCATGGGTTTTTGTAATTATTTAATTAATTTAAATTGATGTCCTGTGAGTCATTCCCCCTAATTATTATGTATGGGCCTGTGTTTCCACATTTTATTTTATGTAAACCCTCTTTTTAGTTCCCTTCAACTACGAGTGAAGTAAAATCATTATAAGGATGGAGATCTCAGGCACATGGATTTGGTTCAAGATGGATCAAAGGAAAAACCAAACCAAGAAGATACATCGAACAAAGGTGGAATGCTATGAACTCAAGTCTAGACCGAATCAAGGAGATTTTCCCCTATAGTCGATGGTTATTTTATTATTCACTTAGTATATAAACTACTAGTTAAAGTTCATGATCATACCATGTTTTATTTATTTTATTTATGTCTATTTAATGATTTATTTTATGGATTCAAGAACAAGATCACATAAATAAATAGATTAAAATGAAAACATGGAATTAAAATAAAAGTATTATGTGTAAGTATTTTATTAGCACATGGTTAATCAATAAAGTAAAATCCAAATTATATTAAAAATACATGTAAAAGATAAAATTAGAAAATTTATGCAAATTAAAAAAAAATCTATCAAGTTAATATTGATTCATTACACCTTCCATTATTAGAGTTAAGATGGACTCGTAGTTTAAGTGTCAGTTCAAGCATTTTTCAAGGAACTTTTAATTATTGATAAATCTAAACAAATATGGTCAGATAAATTAACCAAACTTTTATTTTATTTAACAACATTTTTTTGTTCAATAAAAATTTTGGACACAATTATTTATGAAATATATGTCATAATTTTAGGATTTGGGAGTCCTCTCAATGTAATAAGGAACTACAAGCTTGTAGTTGGAAAGACCACCATCCTAAAAATCATATTATAATTTCTATTACCTTTTTATGAAATATAAGAAGGTAAATATGGATCGTTTCCACTAATATGTCTAAATTAAAGGGACAAACCAAGTTTAATGGTGATTTTCATTGAGACTTGATAAAATAGTGACATCTTTAATAAGATTATAATTATTATGAATAATATAATTTATAATAAAGTATTAATAATATGCTCTCATATTATAGTACAATAATGAAAATTTCATCAATCAAATTATCTCTATGATAAATTTTTTAAAAATACAATCTCCTAACTGGTATTAAATTCCATGATTGATTTAGATTCCCATGGTTAGTGATGCACCATGAATGGAAGTATTATATGCTAGAATCCTCAATATAAAATTCACCTGTTAAGGAGGTGAGTGATGAGGAGTTTTTTGTATATGAAAAACTCTTAAATGATTCTCTATATGTTTAGTGTTTGATGTTTTCATCCATGTATAGTGAAGTTATGAAGTCACATGAGAACATGGATTCCTATAGGATACTTCAGTATATCTGTGATCTTCATTAGAAGAGAAAAATATATGAATGGTTTGAGATTTCCAATGTGATATTAATAGGAAAACTTAGATAAGGTGCATCAGTTGGGCCTTATATAGTCAAACACATTGGTTGTAGGTCAGATATAGGAAAAATGGAAAGAGGGGTTGAAATTACAGTAATAAAATTAAATGAAAACTATCCAATTTTAAAAACATCTTTATTAAAGAATTAAGAAATTAAAACCTTTTTAATATAAAAATTAAATAATCAAAGTTTTAAAGTGAAATAGTATAATTAAATAGAATAATAATGTAGGAGAATAAAACAAAGAGTGATTTTGAGAATAAATTTATTAAGCATGTTATATTATGGATTAAACTATTTAAATAAATGAACAATTTAAAGTGTTAAATAATTGAAAATGAGGAAAGTAAATGAGTAAATATATTTGGTGAGGAAGTTAAAAAATAATACCAAAAGGTATCCTTATATCTCCCACCTCAATCTCTTGAGGATTTAATGTATTAATCCCTTATTTTTAATGGTAGCCAAGATAGTAAAACTATCCCTTAATTTTTTGGTTATAACAAGAAACTAGATACTATAGAAAATATCTCTTTAATGGAAAATCTAGAAGCCACAAACAAAGTAGTACCTTTTCTTTTAAAAGGAATTGTAATGAAAACAATATCCTTGATTTATTGGTAGTATGCACTAAAACAAATAAGAAAGATAAGTAAGATGATCTTTATAGATTAGTTTCTAATATCCCAAATAATGTAATGAAACACTCTAAGAGATTAATAAAATAATGAGATTAATTAAGATACAAAATTTTTCACACACTTTTTTAATGAAAGAAATAATATTTAGAAAGAGTGATCTATAATATCATGAAAATCTGTAAAGATCATAGAGGAATTGATTACTTTTCCATCGTTGTCTTATAAATTGACCAGGGATCTGAAGGCCTCTATTTATAAGATCAATATCCTTAAAAAAGTTTTGGAATCATTAGGTATTCCTTAAGTCAAATATTTCCATGTTTGGTGAATCTTGGAAATAATTTACAGTGGGGCTTGGATAGGATTCTTGTGGCATGGTCTATCATTCTGCACCGTGGATACAGGCTTTGCAGTGTAAGCAAAGGAACAATGGCATGGAGTCTTAAAAATATATTTTTATAATTATTCCAAAATTAGGTTCACTATTTCATAGCCTCTAAGATATGGTGTGTATCCTTTTTTTGTATAACACCTTTATATTTTCAAAAAAGTAAACAATTTCCGATAGTATATAAGACACAAAACACCGATCCTAAATGATCCATGAAATAATACTAAGAATGTTATTGGCTAGAAATTAAATTGGAGTATAATAATAATACTAACTCAATTATAAAATTATAAAATTTACACCTGTATAAAATAAATGCATTAGTTATCAATTGATTTTAAATTAAAATAAAAAACATTTTAAAGTAAAAGAAATGTTTTTTTGAAAAAATATTGTTTTCCTATGCATTTTGATTTTAACTTAATAAATTAAATTAATAACTATTTTTTAGTGATTTGAATGAAATTTTTATATTAACTAAAAATTTTCATCATTTATCTAATATGTTTTCTAGGCATGGGATAAGAATAAATCAAGTTTTATGATTAAAAATTGTATTTTTTTAAACAGCTTCATCGTGTTTTGAAAACTTATTTTAAAATAAATTTTTCACTATTTTAGAAAATTTAATTTATAATATGAACATAATTTTTTAAATTATAATATTAAAATTAACTTAGGGGTAATTTTTTTTTATTTTTCTGAATTGATTGATTTTTTAGTGAATAGTGAAAATTACCGATTTTCAAAATGTTGTCATTTATTTTCATTAAATCAAGTAATTTAAAAGTAATGATATATTTTGGATTTGGTATTAAATTGAAATATGAAAATTTTTATTTCAATGATCTAATTAATTTCATTTGAATCATCAATTTTCATGATTTTTTATAAGTTTATTTTTAGGCTTAAAATGCATTTTTATGAAAATTGTTTTTAAGTGTATAATGTTTCTACATTTCAATTAATTAAAATAAACCCCAGTGAGGAATTAATTAAATAATATTATATATATATATATATATATTAATTTAAGTTCATATAATGATGAATATTAGTCATATAGTTAATATAAGATCATCTTTTTCTTGAAAAATATATTTCTTGAAAACCTGCTTTTTGACATGTTTTGTGGGTTCTTTTTTTAAATTAAATTTCACCAATTTTATGAATTAAATTTCATCAAATTGAATCCATTTTTATAATAATAATAATTAATATTTGGTAATAATTTTAACTTAATTTTTTTTCATAAATAATAGTCAAATCAGTCAAAATTGTTTATTGTGGTTAAGGTTAAAATGGGTTTACCTGGGGATTAAACCAAAAGATAAGGGTAATTTTATTAATTAAACTTTCATAATTCATATTAGTAGGCCATATTTTTCACAAACGATCCCAGTGGGGATCATTCCATGACTCCCCAATCCCGCCTCCAATAGGCTAGGGGCTAGTGACTAGCACTCAGTAGGTATATCACTAACATGGGAGGCATTTCCTATGTAACTGTACACACACACACACATCTACAAGATCATAAAATTATGAAATGTAAAACTAAGAACCAAATTCATGAATACCACTATATCCCAACTAGAGTATGATAGGAAAGTAAAGTACAGTAAAGTAAACTAGACTAGAATACAAGCCCACCAAAAATAAGTCTGTAACCAAAAGTCCAACCTATAAGAAGAGGTACAGGGACTATTGTCTATTTTTGTAGAAAAACACCTCATCATGTATGATCTCACAAGGAACCATATTTTCCTGTTCCTCCTAGGAGTCTGTCAAAAGGTCACTCATCTTCACAAGACATGAAAAATTTGGTCAAATCCCATGTAGGGTTGAGTATAACAATACTCAGTAGGGAAACCCAAAAACAAAAAGTAATACGCAATGTAAAGTACAGTAATATCTACAAAGTATATGTCTATAACACATATAACAAGAATATCTAGATATACTCATTCCATACCACACAATATGGGGTAATTTATAACCACTGCATACCAACACCAGGGACTCAGTTCGAAGATTCCTTGAAGCACTCATCTAGGAGAACACACTCCTAAGTCCGATATCATAGATGACATTCATCTGAGAAGTACTATTTGTAGAGAACCATCATGAGAGAGATACACCGATAAATCTAGAGAGAAATATTTGATACCACAGATGAGGATCACATTCAAGTCCATAGGGTGATACCAACAACTACATCTGGATTAACTTACTAAGTAGATGATCGATGCCCAATGAATTTGGCCACGTAAATAATAAAGACTCTACCTAGGGCATAAATAATGAATATAGGATCCTGCTATGGGCCTCTCAGGGGATTCCAACAACTCTATCTAGGAAGTCCGGCTGAATGGATCATAGTCCTATGAGTAGGAAATGATTCTCACCTACCTTTAGGGAAGCGATAGGGGAACAAACCCTAACGAAACATGTCCAATATACAAAGGAAAAGAGAATAAAGGAATGTAGAAATGTATATGTGGCTTATAGTGGGGTCACATACCATCTTCCTTGACCCTAGGTATTGCCTGTGTACAATGGCCTGTGTCATTCCAAACTATGTGATGTAGAATATGGGTACACATTGTGTAGAAGAAGTAACACGACGTGTCCTTCCATATGGGGTGCACTCGTGTACTTGGGTTGTGTTCTAGTACACGGTGTAAACCCGTGTGTCTCTTCCCATGTACCAGAACATAGATTAGTCTATGTACTTTGGTCCAATACAATTCATGTGGTGGGGAACATGGCGTGTAGGCAACCCGTGTACCCCAACTCATGTCTATGTATTTACCGATATACATGTAGAGTCTCTGGGAAGGACCTACATGTTTTGTGATAGGGACACATGCCATGTGACATTTAACTATCTCCTGAAACCCTATCCACCACTCAGTGGGGGCCACATGTCATCTAACACTGGGTTACACACTATGTTCATCGAGTTTTTCTAGAAAGTATGGTTCTTCCTATAAACACTTTAACTGATGATATGTATCTCATTATGGTGATTTTTGCGCCTCAAAAATCTAGATCCAATATCATTTCATCACCCTAACATTGAATCAATGTGTTTCAGGCCTTCAATCGGATTTTAAATCTATTTAAATTGATTCTGACACAAAACTCTTGAAGAACATTTTCTTCTGATTCACTCCAATTCGTCTATCGTTGTCTCCAACACTCCTTCATTAGGTCATCCTAAGGTCAGATCTATAATTTTGGATCATTTTTCAAAGAAAAAAATATCAAAAATCATTCATTCAAAAATTCTTTTAAGAATGAAGAACACGTATAGAAAATGGGGGCAAGAAAACACAAGGAGCAAAATCTAAGGAATAAACCTTGACATTTGTTCATTCTATCCTTGATCCATTCCCGTGAGAACAATCATCAAAACAAATCAATTCTCAAATGATCAAAATCTGATAAATCCCCCAAATTATAACTCATCCTGCAAGGAACAATAAAAATATAGATCAACTTGTTCATTGGTTGTTCCGCGTTTGTTGTTTAATCTAAGAATATAGAAAGAAAAATCCAAAATAACTCATCCTACATGGGAATTGGATCATTCATTATTGAAGATTAATTTTCACTGGTGAGATCCATCAAGAATAATCTCCAATCCAAGTATTTTTCATCGCTGCTAGGATAATTCTTAGGGTTTCGCTCTAGAGCCTCCGTGGAATTCTAGGGTTATTAGTCTTACCCTAGATCCAATCCTAAATTCCTAATTAAAAGAATAAGCATTGCTTCGTCCCTATGTCGATGAAAGAGAGAAATAAAATAAATTTTCAATTTATTTTATTCATTAAAAACACCCAAAACTACTTTTCACAGCTGACCCATGATGGTCGATGTTAAGACATTCCATGGGTAAAGAAGATACTCTAAACACAACTATGCCCTCAGATTTCTAATCTAGGAACCTATTTAGAAGTTATTCCACTTTTTCCAGAAAAATGTGCATTCATGCTATTTAATATTTTAATATATATATTGAACATTTATTTTGGGCACACCAAGCCTTAGAATTACACTCAGTCTCATTGACTAGCCTCAAGTTTAATCTATATAATATTTAAAAATAATTCATGGAAAATATGGGTCATTTAGTTCTCCCCACTTTGGGGCTTTACATCCCTGAAAAGACAAAAAAAATGCTACTCAAAAGGATGTGGGTACTGAGCATGTATCTGAGCCTCCCACTCCCAATTTCTCTCCTAGAGATTCTTGTGATACCACCAGACACACACTAAAGGAATCTCTCACCCACAAAGGATCTTCTCCTGCCGATCCTCGATCTCCACTAGGTACTCAGCAAAATTTTCTCTATCCTCAATGTTCAGCTCGCCCCAATCGATAATGTGCGATGGTTCATGTACGTACCTCCTCATTTGTGACACATGGAAGATGTCGTGTACCTAATATAACTACAAAAGTATAGCTAAGAGGTATTCCACCTCGCTAACTCTACATAGTATCTGAAAAGGTCCGATAAACCTTGGAGATAACTTTCTACCCCAGCAAAATCTTCATAATCCTTGTCGAGGTGAAACCCCTAGGAATACATGGTCTCCTTCCTCAAACTCCAAAGGCCTATAATGACCATCAAAATAAGACTTATGATGGCTCTGGGTATTCTTCATCTACTCCTAGATGATCTTCACCTTCTTTATAGTAGCTGGCACCAATTTTGGGCCCATGAGTGCTGACTCTCTTGGGTCAGTCCAACATAGTGGTGACTTGCAGAGTTTCCAGTACAAGGCCTCAAATGGTTTCATACAAATGGTATAATGTTAACTATTGTTGTACACAAACTCCACCAAAGTTAGGTGATCCTCCCAACTATGACTGGAGTACAACATGCAAGCTCTCATCATGTCCTCTAGAACTTGAATGGTCTGCTCTATCTTGCTGTCCATCTATGGGTGAAATTCTATGCTCAAGCGTAACTGGGTTTCAAAAACCTCTTTCAATCCCTTCCACAACTGAGATGTAAAATGAGCATCATGATCTAAAACAATAATCTATAGAACCCCATGGATTCAAACTATCTCTTGAATGTTTGGGTGTCCCAATCTCTCTACTAAACTCTTCTCTCAGATAGCTAGAAAGTGGGCCAACATGGTGGGTCATCCAATGATCACCTAGATGGCATCATGTCCCCTGGGATTACATGGTAATCCCATCATGAATTCTATTGATACATCATCCCATTTCCATTCCGGCACCTTAAGGTGTTGATCAAAACCCACTAGAACCTAGTTCTCGGCCTTCACTTGCTAATTAGTAAGTCCCCGACAAAAAAACTCTGCCACTCCTTTCTTTATTCCTAACCACCAAAACAGACATTGAAGGTCCTGGTATATTTCCTCCACACATGGATGTACCGCCAAAGGGGATGTATGAAACTCCCTCATAACCTCCTCTCGTAATTCCATTTGTACTATTGTATGTCCTTTAAAAAGGACAGCATGCTCTCCACCTTTCAAATATCCATCAAGAGTATGCCCTGTGGATATCTGAGCATGTATAGACTCATAGTCAGTATTCCCAAGTTATTCCTCCCTAACACACTCTATGAGTGGAGGGATAACAACCATCGACTGTAGTTAAGTTGCTTTATCTCCATCCACTAAGGATAATTTTAATGAGTCCAACTGATCTAATGCCTCATTCAGCAACTACGAACTAGATATTCTAATGAGAACATCAGACACCACATTCCCCTTCCAAGGAGTATTGATAATATCAAAGTCATATTCCTAGAGGAACTCTATCCATCACCTCTATCTCAAGTTCAGATCCTTTTGAGAGAAGCTATACTTGAGACTCTTTTGATTAGAGTAGATGATAAACCATTCTACCATCAAGTAGTGTTGTCACATCTTCAATAAAAATACTACCACTACTAACTCAAGATCATGGGTTACATAGTTCTTCTCATGTGGTCTCAATGAGCACGGACCATAGGTAATCACTTATTTTCTTTGCATCAAGGCACAACCAAGACTGATCCCTGATACATCACAAAACACTACATAATCAACACCCACCTCTATCAATCTCAAGATCGGAACCCTCATAAAACTCTACCTCAACTTATAAAAATCATGTTGGTACTTCTCTATCCACACGAAAGGTTTACATTTCTATTCAAATCATTCATAGGTTCTGATATCCTATAGAAATTAGGTATGAATCTTTGGTAATATACTGCTAGCCTAAGGAAGCTCTGCACCTCCATCAAGCTCCTAAGTGGATCCCATGCTAACGCTACCTCGACCTTGTTCGGGTCTGCAATCACTCTATCTACTGAGATAATATGTCCTAGAAAGTGGACCGCCTAAATCCAGAAGTAGCACTTTAAGATTTTCCCATAAATCTGGTGCTCTCAGAGTACATCCAGAATCATCCTTAAGTTTCTCATGTGCTCCTCCTCGGATGATGAGTACACAAGGATATCATCGATGAAGGCTACCATAAACCATTCCAGGTAAGGCTGAAATATCCTATTCATGAGTCACATGAACACTACTTGGAAGTTTTTCATGACAAAGGGGGTCACCAAGTACTCATAGTGACTGTAACAACATCTAATATCCATATTTTGTATATCCTCATCTCATACCCACAGATAGTGATATCCCAATCGAAGTTTAACCTTTTAGAATCATCATTACCCTCTCAAATGATCAAAGAGTTCATTGATTCTTGGTAGTAGATAATTTTTATTCATAGTTTCCTAGTTCAAGTGTCGGTAGTCCACACAAAACCTCAATCACCCATATTTATTTTTGGAAAACAAATGTCACGACCCGTCCTTGGGACTCGTGTCGTGACTACCCCAAGCCCTCCTTCCATAGGTCAGGGGCTGGTGACTAGCACCAAAGGTGTAAATCCCAATAAAAAGGGAAGTCATTGCCTTTATAAAAGTAAACCACACAACAGAGTACAAGCAGAAGCTACACTAAGTAAGCAGTAAAACCAAACGTGCTGAAAGCACAAGGGGTCGGAAATACAAGCCCAAAAGAAAGGTACAGCTACAATAGAAATTAAGTACAACTCAAAGGACAATAGATGAATGGTGATAAGTAGCTCCTAGATCATCCTCCAGATTCCTACCTAAAGGGTAGGTACAGATGTCTTCCTCAGTACTCCATGTCCGTCCATCTCCTCCGGGTACCGACTCGTTGTGAGATCCACCTCCGGGTACCGAATCGTTGTGAGATCCACCTCCGGGTACCGACTCATCGTGAGATCCACCTCCGGGTACCGTCCAGCTCTACAAGCCTTAACCATGATCAGTGATGTCCGTCGTATGCAACCAACACAACGTAGTGCGGGCATAGCCCGTGCAGGGGTGAGTATACGCTACTCAGTAGGGACCCCGAGACCCCCGAAGGTCTCCCTGAATCCACAAAGGATAAACCACAAAGAAAAGATAAAATTACAAATTAACAACCAACTCTACTTAGGTATATGCCCATACATATACCTAAGTCATCAAATCCAGTTCGGATCTAGCTCCCGAGCCCAAGTACAACCCGGTCGACACAGGAGAACACAACTCATCCCACAAGAGAACTCAACAAATCCACATAGGAGAGCACAACTCAGTCCACACAGGAGAACACTGTAAGTCCACGAAGGAGTGCACAACACAGTCCACACAGGAGAACACCATAAGACCACATAGGAAAACATGACAATCATATTCAAGATAATGATCGAAAGTCAAGACTCAGCTCACACAGGTTTACTTCTTCGTAAGGTGATAGAGGTGATCAGATGTAGCCACTGATTCATCTAAGCTGAGGCCCATGTAGGATACTAGTATAGTAGTCTTCACCGCCGAACCCACGGAGGATTCTTTTATGGTTGTCGTCGTTGTCGAACCCACTGAGGATTCCAGTACGAAAGTCTTCACCATCGAACCCACGGAGGATTCCAGTACGAAAGTCTTCACCGTCGAACCCACGGAGGATTCCAATACGTTTTCCATCACCGTCGAACCCATAGCTGTTGGGGAACTCCTCCTCTGTCGAGTACAGTGGGCCTGCCACTACAAATAAGCTCTTCCCACTAACCTTGGACTACTGTAGTAATCCACCTGTCGACTACTGTGGGTCTGCTGCTACAACCAAGCGCTTCCCACCATGGGCCTGCCGCTACAACCAAGCGCTCCCCCTCATAGCCTACAGAGGTACTCCTCCTATTTAGTACCGCGGGTCTGCTACTACAACCAAGCGCTCCACCATCGTGGGTCTGCTGCTACAACCAAGCGCTCCCCACTGGGCTATCAAAACACTCTGAGTCGATCGATCAGCAGTCGTCAAGTCTCATCCAGCTCTAGGGTTTCGGCACATAGAACGCTCGTTCTGGGAGGGTCTGCTCCATGAGCCAAGAGTTCAATACATCAAATGTCACATAGACCAGATTTTATGTATCGCAAGGTTCCGTCATGTCAATAGGAACACAATGTGACAGACGGCGCCTCAATCGGACGCCCGGTCTGAGAGTTAATGGCTTTTTCGTTCTAGGGGGCCGGTTGCTTTTTATGTCAAAACCAACCCGACTATACTCAAACTTCATCCAAACCTCGAGAATAGTAATCCAAAGGGTCAGTCTCACTAAGAGGAATCCAACAAAGTCGACGGCACGTCAATCAGACGTCTGGAGCTCAAGTTATAAGCGTTTCTGCTCCGAGGTCCCGATTGGTTTCATGTTCAAACCAACCCGAACATACCAAAAGTTCTCCTTCACCTTGAGTGTAATGTACCGAAACGACTGTCTCGATACAAGGATCACATCTCAACTGACGGTGCGTCGATCGGAGGCCTGAAGCCCAAGATACGGGCATTTTAACGAACCTGTCTGGTTTTAGGAGGTTTTGGGCCCAGACCGACCCAGCCCAAGACCCCCTGGGTCGGCCCGAACCGGATCGATCCGACCCGGGTCCGGGTCTGACCCAGCCTGGGAGGCCTGGCCCGGTGCGGCCGGTCCGGCCTAGGTGCGGCCGGTTGGCCAGGCGCGGGCGCGGCACGTGCGTCCAGTCAGCTCGGCCAATTGGCCGAGCGGGATACGGAGGGGGGGCAGCCCCTCCCCTTGATTGAGAAACCCCCCCACCCCCCTGAATGGGGGGCCCGCCCTTTTCTATCCAGGGCTTACGACCCCAGGATTTCTCCGAAACTGGTCGGCCGGTGTGCCACCGTGGGTCCCGCCCTCCTTGTGTCGGCGGCCGGCGGTTCCGGCTGCCGCTTCCCGCACCACCGTGGCCTTAGTCTGTGGCCTTGTCTGACCGGCATGGCACGACGGCGTCGCGCCCCTCCGCCGCGGCCCCGCTCCGGTCGCAGCTTCGTTCGGCCTCAACGGCGTGGCGTGATGGTGTCGCGCTTCTTCGCCACATTTCTCCTTGTTTCCGCGTGGTGTCATTGCACCGCACTGCCTTCGTTCGAGCCGTAACGAACACAACAACAAAAAAGGCGGAGGAGGGTCGGTCGTGTTCGTGCGTTCTGACCACCTCCTGTTAAATTGACAATAAGCGGCCCAAAGAAATTGACGATGAATGGCAAGGAAAAATTCACGAACAAATTCAAAACCCTACCTCAACAACGGTGACAGAGGTCGGCATCGCGGTTGACAGCATCGGCATACATCCAAGGTGGATGGTGTCTCACACCGGCTGCGGAGAGGAGAGAATGGCACGTCATTTACTCCTTGCGGTGACGGCGTTCTTTGTAACACCTCGAGCTTCCACGATACGCCTCTCTTTCAATAATGCAATAGCTTGCATTGTACGCAAGTTCGAGTTCTAAAACACCGTGACTAATCAAAGTAGCCGTTATGAATAGTAATAACCACTTTTTAAAATTATAGAAATCTTATATTTCAAAATGGACTTCATTTTTGTATTCATAATATCTAAATTAGCCTATGTTGATTTTTTGGTATTTTTCTGAGAACTTCTAATTTTTTATGAATAGTGAAAAATACTTAAAAACAACTTTTTTAATCAAAATAATTTATAGTGATAAATTATACTATTTAGTGGTTTTAAAGTATAATTAGAATATATTTTTACCATTTTATCCAATGGTGGTCATTAGAATTAATTTAACATTGAAATTGGACATAAACAATTGCCAATCTTTTGATATAAATTGTTTCTTAAAAACACGCTATTTGTCGTAACAGTGGGAATTAATTATAAAATTAATTAATTCAACTTATATGTTTGGAATTTTTTAAAATAGACATCATTTTTGAATTCAGAATATCAATTATAGCTTAGGGTGAAATTTTGTCCTTGTTCTGAAAAACTTCAATTTTTGATGAATAGTGAAACCACTAAGTGGTAGTTAAATAACTGATTTTTCGTTTAAATGAAATATTACCACTTCTGTGATTTGATTTTCAAAAATCCGACATACCTGGTTGTCATTAAGAAGTAAAATGTGGTTCAATGAGATCAAAATAATTTTTTGGTGAATAGAAACTTTTAAGATCTTAATCGCGATTAGAGGTAATTAGTGTAGTTTAAGGTAAAAATAATGTTTTAATAATATGAGATGAGCATGACACTTGTCATAATCCTATTGGATGAGTCATGGCAGACCAAGACAACCCATGGGTCAACTTGGGGACCCCATGGAGCCACTTTAGTTGGAAAATTACATTAATATATATTTATTTAATGTTAAAATTAAATTGACACAAACATGAGTTATTTTACTAAACCAGTTTTTAAGTGGGGTTACACAAGTCAACATTTTGACGATAAATATTCATTAGAAAGCTAAAAAGATTTTCTAAATCATAGTATTTGTTTTATAATTTTTAGACATTAAATAAATTAAATTATTTATGACATCATTATGATGCAGCGATGACCTCATTATTTAACGATTTAAATAAAATGAGAAGATAATGCAAAATCCAAGGCTTACACTTGTCAAAAACCTATTGGATGAGTATATTTCGAACCCTTATCATCTTATCCTCGAATTATATAAGTGTGGGACCTTTAGAATCTGAAAATCATAGTGTAATAATGTAACATTTCAATCTTTCCAAAAGAGCCCATCCTCTCCACTTATAAAAGGCCCCCACCTCTCCCACCTTATTCACACCTTCAAGCCATTTGGCTCGGCCAACCTCTTCCCAAATACTCTCCCAACTTCCCCCTATTACTCCTAGAAGCCTCACTTTGGGCAGAAATCTTCCCAAGGAAGCCTTTGGCTCAAATCAAAAAGAGTTACCCGATTTTGAGGTAATGTCTTCTCTAATGTTGTTTTGTTTTATTTTTCTTCTCCAACCCCCTAAACTCTTTTTATTAATTTCTTTTGTAACAACACCAGTATCCTCAATATACTAGGATGTTCTTATAATAAGTATTTGAGATACACTTACACACACCTACATCTAATGGTTAAAGAACATACGGTTTCTGTGGATGGCGAATTTCTGCCTCACGAAACGATGATTGTTCAACACTCATTTAACACCTTCAAAGGTGGCCATTAAGATGTAACTATTTTTATATATGATATATAATATGTTTATGTTTTATTTATGCTTCTTTATTTCTCATTTATGGCATACTTTATGATTTCCATTATGGGTAAAACGCGATAATTTCATTTTAGGAAGTGCGGACTACCGCCCCCTCAAAGTGATTTGAATCGTTAATGCCATATGTGGGATGTATAAAGGATGGAGTAAATGGTATTATACACAATATTATACTGTAATTATATTATAAATTTATATAATTATGATTTCATTCCATTAAATACGAAATAGAAATGAAAGTAGCGTTCATGCGTACGTACGGCTTACCGTCTCCATGAACGGTGCATTTCATTTCTTACCTCTAAATGTTACGTGACATTATGAATGAATGTATATACTGTATATATATGATATATATGACATCTAAATCATGAATATAATTCTGGATATAATGGATATTCTACCACATGAACAACTTATAATTATAAGAAGTTTATTGTTGACTCAAGTACCAAAGATCGACAAAACGACCGTTATTAACTTAAATAATTACATAATGTTCATAACATTGTAATAAGTGATATAAAAAGGATAATGAAATTGAAAATGGTTCTTAATAAGGTAGATATTAACTCTAGTTTATTATTCAGGAGTTTAAAGAACGGTTGAGTCAAGTCGGACACAAGGTAAGGAAACTTCTTAACCCAATTTCCATTCTTTGGGTTAATCTCCTACTTTCAAATTATGTCATGATATTATTATGTCCTATTTTGTATTTTTACTTTATTTATGTGTACCTATAGTGAATACACATAATAGATCTATTTTATTTTAAAAATGATCTTTTAAGGACTTCGTCTCAATCCCCTTTCATTGAGGCATATTTGGTTTTATACACAACTTTATTTTATACGGTGTATAAACCTCTTTGACTTTTACATTTATTCAAAAAGAATCTTTTTTTATACGAAGCGTTTTGCTAAACGACAAAAGGGAATGTTTTCTTTCCGTACTTATGAGGCGACAACGACTTCTCCGCCGCCGTGACTATTATTTGAGATTCGGCTTCCTCTATAAGCCATCATTTTTTTAATGAAAAATAAATACAAAGTTTTAACTTTATTTTATTTTGGTATTGAAAATGGTTTTGAAAGCATTTTTATTATATCAATGTGTTGTATTTATATCTTGTGATTGAAATGTGGAAATGTTATGTTTCCTTTATGCATGTTTTATGTGATATGATTATGTTATGGTTTATGATATGTTTAAACCTATTCATATGAGGAATGCATTGGACTTAATAAGTGACGGGTGGAGCCCGCTATAGCTCCTCGATGCATCGGCAGGTCTCATGAGACAAACTAGTGTCTTGGCACGAGGCCTTGACAAAATCTTATTTGTGGTCTTGGCACAAGGCCTTGACTACATGGTTATGATAGTCTGGCATTATACATTCCATCATTATGAAAATTGTTATTGATATTGCATGTGATTATTCGACCAGTAGAATATCCATGTGAAGAAGTGAATGGAATTATCTCATTTTACTTTTGCCATATTATGTTGATGTTCAAGTTTAAAAGGCTTTTGTTTTAGTTATACATTGCCTTAAATTTTTATGTTTATTTATGAAAGCTTCCGCAATATTGTTATCCTTACTGAGCATCTGAGCTCACCCCTTTCAATGTTTTAATATTTTCCAGGATGTGAAGAAGTATTTTATGAATGACCTGCAGGGATAGTCAGAAGAGGATATGAGTGTGGACTATGAAGACTTTGTTATTAGTTTTTCACTTTATGATGTAATGTAAGACTTATGAATGTATCTAGTGTTTCCAAGGCTACTAAACTAATCGGTCTTTCGAGACTTGATCTTTTGTGATCATGCCAATGTTACGAAGTAACGCACCGGCTCTGGGTAGCTGGGGTCGGGGCATTACAGTTGGTATCAGAGGCAGTTTAGTACTAACCTTGGAAGCTAGATTTAGATAAACTCTGATTAGAGCACATATACCTAAGATGAACTTTGAGGATTAGTATAGAAGAACTTCCTAGAATTTTGGTATTATAGAGATGTTGTGAGTTTTCCGAGCAATACATCCCTGTCTGGATACGAGCAGGTAGAGGCGGCTCTGGCACAGATGTACCTAGGGGTAAAACCCAAAAACACTGCTTTGAGCTAGACTCGAACGGGAACTGGTGCACAAAAACGGGCCTTGCTGCACTCTTGGTTACGACACTCCCGGGGGATATGCTTAGGATAACTCTCATTTTCTTTACAAATCATTATGAAGGGTTTATGAGTATATACTTCCTCAAAGAAAACATTTTTATGATTATGGATTATATCCATAAATAGTTCAATTTATGTTAAGTATTTTATAAGTATGGAATTATGTATTTTGATTCATAAACTAATCTAGTTTATGCCATTGTTTAGAAATGGCGCCTAGTGGAAGGAATGGAAACCGTATCAATGTACGAACTCCGTGTAGGGATTTCCCTCCTACTCAAGATAATTATTGTGGATCTGGAGATACAACTGGTGCTGATCAACTTATTACCATACTGGGACAACTCACTCAGGTTATGAATAATAACCTTACTCGTATGGAGCACCCTGATCCGCAACGTGGAGGATCAATGCTAGACCGTATCATGAGGCAACAACCACCAACCTTCAATGGGAGTACAAATCCGTTAGTAGTTGAGCAATGGATAAACTCCTTAGAGAAAATATTCCATGCCTTGGGGAGTAGCGAAAGGGAGAAGGTTGTCATGGCAGTTTACCGCCTCACTGGAGATGCCGATCAGTGGTGGTCGCTGATTCAAAACACAAAGGAAGATGATGACGTATCGAATATGGAATGGAGGGAGTTCAAAGATCTGTTTTTAGAAAAATATTTTCCTCATGACCATCGAGCAGATATGGAAAGGCAATTTCTGAGTTTGAGGCAGAAGGAGGATGAGAATGTCGCAAAGTATGAGGCTAACTTTACAAGGTTAGCGAGGCATGCTGCCGATTATATACGTAACCCAAGGAGTAAGATTGATCATTTATTTGATGGGTTAAAACCATTTCTCCGTCGAGCTTTAGTATCACAATCCTTCTCATCATACGAAGATATTGTCTCGTGTGCTATCAAGACAGAAAAGGAATTCTCTAAGTTTTATGACAACAAAGTAAAGCAAGAGAAGAAGAGAACGGTGGAACAAGAGACAGATAAAGGGAAAAAGGGAAAGAAGGATTTTCCATTATGTGATAATTGTGGGAAGAATCACCCCGGTACTTGCCTAAAAGGAATGGGAGTTTGTTATAAATGTGGAGAAAAGGGTCACCAGGCTCGTGATTGCAAGGGAAAGAAAGAGGCTATCAAAGTTGAATGCTACAATTGTAGAGAAATGGGTCATTATGAAAATGAATGTCCTAAGCGTCAGGGAAACTAACCTCAGAAAAGGCCAAGGGATCAAGGACAATCTTATGCTGTGACTACATTTGAAGCGGAATAATTAATGTATTGGTGCTTTTGGACTCAAGGATTATATTCTGGTTATAAGAATAATGTGATATATATAAAGATTGTACTGCAGTACTTTTTGATTTCAGTAAGGTTTTAATATGATTAAGGTAATCATATTTTTAGTTTGTGACAATAAGAGAAACTTTTCTTTGTTTGGGGAATCTGATATTACAATTGATTTTGGAATTAAGAGACCTTTTAGAGAAAGTCTGGACAGAGGTATTTTGGATAACTACAATGGTTGGAGTGGATCAAGTTGATCTTTGGATAGTATTGTTTAAGGTTAAAAAATTTATGAAGATTATTTTTGGAATATTATGATACTATAGTTTTAGGAAAAGGACAACCTGCAGGGTGGGGCATAACCCGTCGCTTCGGACAAAGATGTAGGAATCGAACCCACAACCATAGTGCGACAAGCCTTTATTTCCTACCACTAGCCTACAGGAAGTCCCTGGTTATTACAAAATAGTTTTACAAATCTAAATGGTATGTGTTAACATTTGGAAACTTATACAATTAGGATAAATAGAATATTTTTGAGTTCCGTTACCATTTGGAGTAAAAGTTGGGTTTGTGGTAAAAATTTATTAACGAATGAAAGTATACATAACAAGTATGTATATTCCCTTACGTTCTTAGTAAATCTACTAAATAAATTCCTCAACATTATAAAAGGTAACTTAAAACAAAAATGTTGTCGGTTAACTTTTCCAACTGGGGATTCAATGACCGTTTAACCAATCACAAGTTTGTGATTTTCTTGTGGTTAAACTTTCTCCTAATCCTGTTTTCTATAACTCTCCATCATACCTTGATGGTTTGTTTTTCTTCCGTATCCATATTTTCATAGAATCCTAGAATGGGCTATATCGGGTGACCTTTGTACTTATCCTGCTTTCTTTTAATGATATATATTTATTAACCTTATTTCCGATGTGGGTTTTCCTCAAAGGTATTTTCTCTTTTCAACCTTTTATTTTCAAAGAAAAATATCAAATTGCGAGGACGCAATTTATTGAAGGAGGGGAGAATGTAACACCCCAAGCTTCCACGATACGCCTCTCTTTCAATAATGCAATAGATTGCATTGTACGCAAGTTCGAGTTCTAAAACACCGTGACTAATCAAAGTAGACGTTATGAATAGTAATAACCACTTTTTAAAATTATAGAAATCTTATATTTCAAAATGGACTTCATTTTTGTATTCATAATATCGAAATTAGCCTATGTTGAATTTTTGGTATTTTTCTGAGAACTTCTAATTTTTTATGAATAGTGAAAAATACTTAAAAACAACTTTTTTAATCAAAATAATTTATAGTGATAAATTATACTATTTAGTGGTTTTAAAGTATAATTAGAATATATTTTTACCATTTTATCCAATGGTGGTCATTAGAATTAATTTAACATTGAAATTGGACATAAACAATTGCCAATCTTTTGATATAAATTGTTTCTTAAAAACACGCTATTTGTCGTAACAGCGGGAATTAATTATAAAATTAATTAATGCAACTTATATGTTTGTAATTTTGTAAAATAGACATCATTTTTGAATTCGGAATATCAATTATAGCTTAGGGTGAAATTTTGGCCTTGTTCTGAAAAACTTCAATTTTTGATGAATAGTGAAACCACTAAGTGGTAGTTAAATAACTTATTTTTCGTTTAAATGAAATATTACCACTTCTGTGATTTGATTTTCAAATATCCGACATACCTGGTTGTCATTAAGAAGTAAAATGTGGTTCAATGAGATCAAAATAATTTTTTGGTGAATAGTAACTTTTAAGTTCTTAATCGCGATTAGAGGTAATTAGTGTAGTTTAAGGTACAAATAATGTTTTAATAATATGAGGTGAGCATGACACTTGTCCTACTCCTATTGGATGAGTCATGGCCGACCAAGACAACCCATGGGTCAACTTGGGGACCCCATGGAGCCACTTTAGTTGGAAAATGACATTAATATATATTTATTTAATGTTAAAATTAAATTGACACAAACATGAGTTATTTTACTAAACCAGTTTTTAAGTGGGGTTACACAAGTCAAAATTTTGACTATAAATATTCATTAGAAATATAAAAAGATTTCCTAAATCATAGTATTTTGTTTATAATTTTTAGACATTAAATAAATTAAATTATTTATGACATCATTATGATGCAGCGATGACCTCATTATTTAACGATTTAAATAAAATGAGAAGATAATGCAAAATCCAAGGTTTACACTTGTCAAAAACCTATTGGATGAGTATATTTCGAACCCTTATCATCTTATCCTCGAATTATATAAGTGTGGGACCTTTAGAATCCGAAAATCATAGTGTAATAATGTAACATTTCAATCTTTCCAAAAGAGCCCCTCCTCTCCACTTATAAAAGGCCCCCACCTCTCCCACCTTATTCACACCTTAAAGCCATTTGGCTCGGCCAAAATCGGCCCAAATACTCTCCCAACTTCCCCCTCTTACTCCTAGAAGCCTCACTTTGGGCAGAACTCTTCCCAAGGAAGCCTTTGGCTCAAATCAAAAAGAGTTACCCGATTTTGAGGTAATGTCTTCTCTAATGTTGTTTTGTTTTATTTTTCTTCTCCAACCCCCTAAACTCTTTTTATTAATTTCTTTTGTAACAACACCAGTATCCTCAATATACTAGGATTTTGTTATAATAAGGATTCGAGCTACACTTACACACACCTACATCTAATGGTTAAAGAACATACGGTTTCTGTGGATGGCGAATTTCTGCCTCACGAAACGATGATTGTTCAACACTCATTTAACACCTTCAAAGGTGGCCATTAAGATGTAACTATTTTTATATATGATATATAATATGTTTATGTTTTATTTATGCTTCTGTATTTCTCATTTATGGCATACTTTATGATTTCCATTATGGGTAAAACGCGATAATTTCATTTTAGGAAGTGCGGACTACCGCCCCCTCAAAGTGATTTGAATCGTTAATGTCATATATGGGATGTATAAAGGATGGAGTAAATGGTATTATACACTATATTATACTGTAATTATATTATAAATTTATATCATTATGATTTCATTCCATTAAATACGAAATAGAAATGAAAGTAGCGTTCATGAGTACGTACGGCTTACAGTCTCCATGAACGGTGCATTTCATTTCTTACCTCTAAATGTTACGTGACATTATGAATGAATATATATACTGTATATATATGATATATATGACATATAAATCATGAATATAATTCTGGATATAATGGATATTCTACCACATGAACAACTTATAATTATAAGAAGTTTATTGTTGACTCAAGTACCAAAGATCGACAAAACGACCGTTATTAACTTAAATAATTACATAATGTTCATAACATTGTAATAAGTGATATAAAAAGGATAATGAAATTGAAAATGGTTCTTAATAAGGTAGATATTAACTCTAGTTTATTATTCAGGAGGTTAAAGAACGGTTGAGTCAAGTCGGACACAAGGTAAGGAAACTTCTTAACCCAATTTCCATTCTTTGGGTTAATCTCCTACTTTCAAATTATGTCATGATATTATTATGTCCTATTTTGTATTTTTACTTTCTTTATGTGTACCTATAGTGAATACACATAATAGATCTATTTTATTTTAAAAATGATCTTTTAAGGACTTCGTCTCAATCCCCTTTCATTGAGGCATATTTGTTTTATAAACAACTTTATTTTATACGGTGTATAAACCTCTTTGACTTTTAGATTTTTTCAAAAGGAATATTTTTTTATACGAAGCGTTTTGCTAAACGACAAAAGGGAATGTTTTCTTTCCGTACTTATGCGGCGACAACGACTTCTCCGCCGCCGTGACTATTATTTGAGATTCGGCTTCCTCTACAAGCCATCATTTTTTTAATGAAAAATAAATACAAAGTTTTAACTTTCTTTTATTTTGGTATTGAAAATGGTTTTGAAAGCATTTTTATTATATCAATGTGTTGTATTTATATCTTGTGATTGAAATGTGGAAATGTTCTGTTTCCTTTATGCATGTTTTATGTGATATTATTATGTTATGGTTTATGATATGTTTAAACCTATTCATATGAGGAATGCATTGGACTTAATAAGTGACGGGTGGAGCCCGCTATAGCTCCTCGATGCATCGGCAGGTCTCATGAGACAAACTAGTGTCTTGGCACGAGGCCTTGACAAAATCTTATTTGTGGTCTTGGCACGAGGCCTTGACTACGTGGTTATGATAGTCTGGCATTATACATTCCATCATTATGAAAATGGTTATTGATATTGCATGTGATTATTTGACCAGTACAATATCCATGTGAAGAAGTGAATGGCATTATCTCATTTTACTTTTGCCATATTATGTTGATGTTCAAGTTTAAAAGGCTTTTGTTTTAGTTATACATTGCCTTAAATTTTTATGTTTATTTATGAAAGCTTCCGCAATATTGTTATCCTTACTGAGCATCTGAGCTCACCCCTTTCAATGTTTTAATATTTTCCAGGATGTGAAGAAGTATTTTATGAATGACCTGCAGGGATAGTCAGAAGAGGATATGAGTGTGAACTATGAAGACTTTGTTATTAGTTTTTCACTTTATGATGTAATGTAAGACTTATGAATGTATCTAGTGTTTTCAAGGCTACTAAACTAATCGGTCTTTCGAGACTTGATCTTTTGTGATCATGCCAATGTTACGAAGTAACGCACCGGCTCTGGGTAGCTGGGGTCGGGGCGTTACAGTTGGTATCAGAGGCAGTTTAGTACTAACCTTGGAAGCTAGATTTAGATAAACTCTGATTAGAGCACATATACCTAAGATGAACTTTGAGGATTAGTATAGAAGAACTTCCTAGAATTTTGGTATTATAGAGATGTTGTGAGTTTTCCGAGCAATACATCCCTGTCTGGATACGAGCAGGTAGAGGCGGCTCTGGCACAGATGTACCTAGGGGTAAAACCCGAAAACACTACTTTGAGCTAGACTCGAACGGGAACTGGTGCACGACAACGGGCCTTGCTGCACTCTTGGTTATGACACTCCCGGGGGATATGCTTAGGATAACTCTCATTTTCTTTACAAATCATTATGAAGGGTTTATGAGTATATACTTCCTCAAAGAAAACATTTTTATGATTATGGATTATATCCATAAATAGTTCAATTTATGTTAAGTATTTTATAGGTATGGAATTATGAATTTTGATTCATAAACTAATCTAGTTTATGCCATTGTTTAGAAATGGCGCCTAGTGGAAGGAATGGAAACCGTATCAATGTACGAACTCCGTGTAGGGATTGCCCTCCTGCTCAAGATAATTATTGTGGATCTGGAGATACAACTGGTGCTGATCAACTTATTACCATACTGGGACAACTCACTCAGGTTATGAATAATAACCTTACTCGTATGGAGCACCCTGATCCGCAACATGGAGGATCAATGCTAGACCGTTTCATGAGGCAACAACCACCAACCTTCAATGGGAGTACAAATCCGTTAGTAGTTGAGCAATGGATAAACTCCTTAGAGAAAATATTCCATGCCTTGGGGAGTAGCGAAAGGGAGAAGGTTGTCATGGCAGTTTACCGCCTCACTGGAGATGCCGATCAGTGGTGGTCGCTGATTCAAAACACAAAGGAAGATGATGACGTATTGAATATGGAATGGAGGGAGTTCAAAGATCTGTTTTTAGAAAAATATTTTCCTCGTGACCATCGAGCAGATATGGAAAGGCAATTTCTGAGTTTGAGGCAGAAGGAGGATGAGAATGTCGCAAATTATGAGGCTAACTTTACAAGGTTAGCGAGGCATGCTGCCGATTATATACGTAACCCAAGGAGTAAGATTGATCGTTTCTTTGATGGGTTAAAACCATTTCTCCGTCGAGCTTTAGTATCACAATCCTTCTCATCATACGAAGATATTGTCTCGTGTGCTATCAAGACAGAAAAGGAATTCTCTAAGTCTTATGACAACAAAGTAAAGCAAGAGAAGAAGAGAACGGTGGAACAAGAGACAGATAAAGGGAAAAAGGGAAAGAAGGATTTTCCATTATGTGATAATTGTGGGAAGAATCACCCTGGTACTTGCCAAAAAGGAATGGGAGTTTGTTATAAATGTGGAGAAAAGGTTCACCAGGCTCGTGATTGCAAGGGAAAGAAAGAGGCTATCAAAGTTGAATGCTACAATTGTAGAGAAATGGGTCATTATGCAAATGAATGTCCTAAGCGTCAGGGAAACTTACCTCAGAAAAGGCCAAGGGATCAAGGACAATCTTATGCTGTGACTACATTTGAAGCGGAATAATTAATGTATTGGTGCTTTTGGACTCAAGGATTATATTCTGGTTATAAGAATAATGTGATATATATAAAGATTGTACTGCAGTACTTTTTGATTTCAGTAAGGTTTTAATATGATTAAGGTAATCATATTTTTAGTTTGTGACAATAAGAGAAACTTTTCTTTGTTTGGGGAATCTGATGTTACAATTGATTTTGGAATTAAGAGACCTTTTAGAGAAAGTCTGGACAGAGGTATTTTGGATAACTACAATGGTTGGAGTGGATCAAGTTGATCTTTGGATAGTATTGTTTAAGGTTAAAAAATTTATGAAGATTATTTTTGGAATATTATGATACTATAGTTTTAGGAAAAGGACAACCTGCAGGGTGGGGCATAACCCGTCGCGTCGGACAAAGATGCAGGAATCGAACCCACAACCATAGTGCGACAAGCCTTTATTTCCTACCACTAGCCTACAGGAAGTCCCTGGTTATTACAAAATAGTTTTACAAATCTAAATGGTATGTGTTAACATTTGGAACCTTATACAATTAGGATAAATATAATATTTTTGAGTTCCGTTACCATTTGGAGTAAAAGTTGGGTTTGTGGTAAAAATTTATTAACGAATGAAAGTATACATAACAAGTATGTATATTCCCTTACGTTCTTAGTAAATCTACTAAATAAATTCCTCAACATTATAAAAGGTAACTTAAAACAAAAATGTTGTCGGTTAACTTTTCCAACTGGGGATTCAATGACCGTTTAACCAATCACAAGTTTGTGATTTTCTTGTGGTTAAACTTTCTCCTAATCCTGTTTTCTATAACTCTCCATGAGACCTTGATGGTTTGTTTTTCTTCCATATCCATATTTTCATATAATCCTAGAATGGTCTATATCGGGTGACCTTTGTACTTATCCTGCTTTCTTTTAATGTTATATATTTATTAACCTTATTTCCGATGTGGGTTTTTCTCAAAGGTATTTTCTCCTTTCAACCTTTTATTTTCAAAGAAAAATATCAAATTGCGAGGACGCAATTTATTGAAGGAGGGGAGAATGTAACACCCCGAGCTTCCACGATACGCCTCTCTTTCAATAATGCAATAGCTTGCATTGTACGCAAGTTCGAGTTCAAAAACACCGTGACTAATCAAAGTAGCCGTTATGAATAGTAATAACCACTTTTTAAAATTATAGAAATCTTATATTTCAAAATAGACTTCATTTTTTTATTCATAATATCGAAATTAGCCTATGTTGAATTTTTGGTATTTTTCTGAGAACTTCTAATTTTTTATGAATAGTGAAAAATACTTAAAAACAAATTTTTTAATCAAAATAATTTATAGTGATAAATTATACTATTTAGTGGTTTTAAAGTATAATTAGAATATATTTTTACCATTTTATCCAATGGTGGTCATTATAATTAATTTAACATTGAAATTGGACATAAACAATTGCCAATCTTTTGATATAAATTGTTTCTTAAAAACACGCTATTTGTCGTAACAGCGGGAATTAATTATAAAATTAATTAATTCAACTTATATGTTTGGAATTTTTTAAAATATACATCATTTTTGAATTCGGAATATCAATTATAGCTTAGGGTGAAATTTTGGCCTTGTTCTGAAAAACTTCAATTTTTGATGAATAGTGAAACCACTAAGTGGTAGTTAAATAACTGATTTTTCGTTTAAATGAAATATTACCACTTCTGTGATTTGATTTTCAAAAATCCGACATACCTGGTTGTCATTAAGAAGTAAAATTTGGTTCAATGAGATCAAAATAATTTTTTGGTGAATAGTAACTTTTAAGTTCTCAATCGCGATTAGAGGTAATTAGTGTAGTTTAAGGTACAAATAATGTTTTAATAATATGAGATGAGCATTACACTTGTCCTACTCCTATTGTATGAGTCATGGCCGACCAGGACAACCCATGGGTCAACTTGGGGACCCCATGGAGCCACTTTAGTTGGAAAATGACATTAATATATATTTATTTAATGTTAAAATTAAATTGACACAAACATGAGTTATTTTACTAAACAAGTTTTTAAGTGGGGTTAAACAAGTCCAAATTTTGACTATAAATATTCATTAGAAATATAAAAAGATTTCCTACATCATAGTATTTTTTTTATAATTTTTAGACATTAAATAAATTAAATTATTTATGACATCATTATGATGAAGCGATGACCTCATTATTTAATGATTTAAATAAAATAAGAAGATAATGAAAAATCCAAGGCTTACACGTGTCAAAAACCTATTGGATGAGTATATTTCGAACCCTTATCATCTTATCCTAGAATTATATAAGTGTGGGACCTTTAGAATCCGAAAAGCATAGTGTAATAATGTAACATTTCAATCTTTCCAAAAGAGCCCCTCCTCTCCACTTATAAAAGGCCCCCACCTCTCCCACCTTATTCACACCTTCAAGCCATTTGGCTCGGCCAAACTCTGCCCAAATACTCTCCCAACTTCCCCCTCTTACTCCTAGAAGCCTCACTTTGGGCAGAACTCTTCCCAAGGAAGCCTTTGGCTCAAATCAAAAAGAGTTACCCGATTTTGAGGTAATGTCTTCTCTAATGTTGTTTTGTTTTATTTTTCTTCTCCAACCCCCTAAACTCTTTTTATTAATTTCTTTTGTAACAACACCAGTATCCTAAATATACTAGGATGTTGTTATAAGAAGTATTCTAGCTACACTTACACACACCTACATCTAATGGTTAAAGAACATACGGTTTCTGTGGATGGAGAATTTCTGCCTCACGAAACGATGATTGTTCAACACTCATTTAACACCTTCAAAGGTGGCCATTAAGATGTCACTATTTTTATATATGATATATAATATGTTTATGTTTTATTTATGCTTCTGTATTTCTCATTTATGGCATACTTTATGATTTACATTATGGGTAAAACGCGATAATTTCATTTTAGGAAGTGCGGACTACCGCCCCCTCAAAGTGATTTGAATCGTTAATGCCATATGTGGGATGTATAAAGGATGGATTAAATGGTATTATACACTATATTATACTGTAATTATATTATAAATTTATATCATTATGATTTCATTCCATTAAATACGAAATAGAAATGAAAGTAGCGTTCATGCGTACGTACGGCTTACCGTCTCCATGAACGGTGCATTTCATTTCTTACCTCTAAATGTTACGTGACATTATGAATGAATGTATATACTATATATATATGATATATATGACATCTAAATCATGAATATAATTCTGGATATAATGGATATTCTACCACATGAACAACTTATAATTATAAGAAGTTTATTGTTGACTCAAGTACCCAAGATCGACAAAACGACCGTTATTAACTTAAATAATTACATAATGTTCATAACATTGTAATAAGTGATATAAAAAGGATAATGAAATTGAAAATGGTTCTTAATAAGGTAGATATTAACTCTATTTTATTATTCAGGAGGTTAAAGAACGTTTGAGTCAAGTCGGACACAAGGTAAGGAAACTTCTTAACCCAATTTCCATTCTTTGGGTTAATCTCCTACTTTCAAATTATGTCATGATATTATTATGTCCTATTTTGTATTTTTACTTTCTTTATGTGTACCTATAGTGAATACACATAATAGATCTATTTTATTTTAAAAATGATCTTTTAAGGACTTCATCTCAATCCCCTTTCATTGAGACATATTTGGTTTTATACACAACTTTATTTTATACTGTGTATAAACCTCTTTGACTTTTACATTTATTCAAAAGGAATCTTTTTTTATACGAAGCGTTTTGCTAAACGACAAAAGGGAATGTTTTCTTTCCGTACTTATGCGGCGACAACGACTTCTCCGCCGCCGTGACTATTATTTGAGATTCGGCTTCCTCTACAAGCCATCATTTTTTTAATGAAAAATAAATACAAAGTTTTAACATTATTTTATTTTGGTATTGAAAATGGTTTTGAAAGCATTTTTATTATATCAATGTGTTGTATTTATATCTTTTGATTGAAATGTGGAAATGTTATGTTTCCTTTATGCATGTTTTATGTGATATGATTATGTTATGGTTTATGATATGTTTAAACCTATTCATATGAGGAATGCATTGGACTTAATAAGTGACGGGTGGAGCCCGCTATAGCTCCTCGATGCATCGGCAGGTCTCATGAGACAAACTAGTGTCTTGGCACGAGGCCTTGACAAAATCTTATTTGTGGTCTTGGCACGAGGCCTTGACTACGTGGTTATGATAGTCTGGCATTATACATTCCATCATTATGAAAATGGTTATTGATATTGCATGTGATTATTCGACCAGTAGAATATCCATGTGAAGAAGTGAATGGCATTATCTCATTTTACTTTTGCCATATTATGTTGATGTTCAAGTTTAAAAGGATTTTGTTTTAGTTATACATTGCCTTAAATTTTTATGTTTATTTATGAAAGCTTCCGCAATATTGTTATCCTTACTGAGCATCTGAGCTCACCCCTTTCAATGTTTTAATATTTTCCAGGATGTGAAGAAGTATTTTATGAATGACCTGCAGGGATAGTCAGAAGAGGATATGAGTGTGGAATATGAAGACTTTGTTATTAGTTTTTCACTTTATGATGTAATGTAAGACTTATGAATGTATCTAGTGTTTCCAAGGCTACTAAACTAATCGGTCTTTCGAGACTTGATCTTTTGTGATCATGCCAATGTTACGAAGTAACGCACCGGCTCTGGGTAGCTGGGGTCGGGGCGTTACATTCTTTGTCGAGGTCTTGACATTCTTCACGTTCTCCAATGAAGAAGACATGTTCTATTTCCTCCAATTCCCCACACAACCAACCAACCCCAAATAAAATAAGACTCTTCTTATTTTATTACCCAACCCATGCATTTCCAAAATTCAAAAGTTGAATTAACTTAACTTAATTAATCTTGAGCTTGTCAAAATTAAATAAAGTAAAGTTGGCATCATTAATGAGAGGGTGTGTCACATAATTAAAGTGGGGGTTTTAGAGATGTTAGGGAATTTGAAGGGATGGGGATCGTGTGGGCCCCACCTCACTATTAACCTCACATGGGTGGTTAGTTCCACCCTACCTCCATCCTTAGGATTTAACCACTTTAAATAAATAAAATTAGTAGCACAAATTTTGTTTCTCTGTAGTCTTAATCCAAAAAATTAAACAACTCTTCCCAAGCAAATGAAACTCTATAAAAAGTCTTTTTAAGAAATTACTGGCGATGTGGTTTCATCGGAGCCCTCGTATTTTGATTCCGAACACTAGTTCAAAAGATAGAAAAACCTGCTCGTTCATTCACTGAACGTACCCGAGCAAAACTTCAGAAAATGATTCTGAGCACACCAGGCCTCGAAATCAGGTGCTGTCAGAAACTACGTACTCATAAAATCCCAAAGAAAATTAAGAAAAAATTTCCCTTGAAATTTACGGGTCTTTACAAAAAATCTAGGGGTGCCTGGGTGAAATACTGGGTCTTAAGAATCCCTTCTTCTATAATTCCTCCAACTGCACCCTCAACTCGTGAAGTTCTATGGGAGTCATCTAATATGCTGGTGCAGATATCAATGTCTTCCCAGGGTGTAAATAAATACAGAAGTCTATCTCTTGAAAGAGAGGTAATCTTAGAACATCTTCAGAGAAGATGTCCTCATACTTCACCACCACTATAGGAAACTGGTAACTCATAACATTAGTTACAATAATGGTCGGTCCAGAAAACTGATGAGTAATCGGCTACACCCTCCTATGAATGAGTCCATTGGGTGATTCCTGGGTTTCCTTCTCTCTGACAAAGGAAAACTGCATCCCATCTCTATGGACACACCTCACTCTTCACCTAAAATATTCAATATGGGCATAGTGTGTGGATAACCAATTCATTCCAAGAATGACATCATAAGGTCTCAACGTTTCCACCAAGAGGTTCAAATTGAAACTCTCACCTTCAAGGGTTAGGTCACACTATCGGCACAAATGTTTGATCACTAATTATTATCCATTTGGTGTCTCCAAAAATAAGGGTCAGGTCAATAGTTTAAATGGAATCTCTAGGTATCAAAAAAGATATGTGTAAATAAAGGAATGTCTAGAACTTGTGTCTATCAGTACTATAACTAAAGAAGAAAAGATGCAGATCGTACCTCAAATCATTCTTGGAGCCCCTAGTTCATATGCATCAACCACAAGCAATTTTCCCCTACTATGTCCTCTATCTCCCTGATCCTGGCGTGGACCACTTGGGGTGGTGGTGGTAACAAGTAAAAACATTGACCATCTCCTACTACTCTCCCAACTCCTCTACCATGTTTGTTTCCCTATAGATCTTCCTGCTTCTATTATTGTATCTACCTTGATGGCCCATCCACTGTCTCCCTATCAATAATATGGTGGGCTGGACAATCTCGAGTGAGATGTCCCCTACCATCACATGAATATAACCACCTATCCCTAGGATGATTGGACCCACCCTGTGAGCCCTAAACTGTAGATCTTATGTCCTAGGACCTCCTCCTAAAACATCTCCCACATCTGAATCCATGAGACTGATATCGACTCCCTTCTTCCAAGGTCTCTACACATTCTCATCCGCTGAAAACTATCACTAGTTGTATCTTCCCATACAAAAATCTTTCAACCACCAAATCTTACTCCATCACCCCAGCATAAGTAGAAATACATAGAGTTATAATTCTGGCTCGGATGTCTTTATGCAAACCTCACTCAAAGGTCTGATCCCTGAAGTAATGATCTTTAACCATATCTATCAAGTACCTAGAAAGGTTGGTAAACCTTGATGAATAATCATCCACTGTCATGATACCCTACTGAAGCTTAATAAGCTCTTTTATATACACAAATTTCAGTATAAATAGTGAGAACTCCTCTCTAAAGAGACACCCAAACTCTTTAAATGAAAGAGTCACCTCGTTGTAAGTATGGATAGCCAAACTACACTGTCGCCCTGTTTAACCTTGTATAAGGCTCACTAACTAGACCGCCATTTAATCTGCTGGTTTCCTAATAGATGGAAAACCCAGGTCACTACCTCTATCCATTCCTTAGCCACCTGAGGGTCGGGCTCTCCTCAAAACCTAAGGTTTCTTTGTATCTAAAACTTTTGAAGCATGCTTAGTTTTCTCTACCCATATTCTAGTACTATAGGTACCACATACTTCTACACATGTGGTGGTATAGCTAGTGCACCACCTGGAGGTAACATCTGGGGAACTAGTCCCTATATCAAAACCTCATCACTGAGGGGGTCATCCTCATGATCAATCTGCTGAATCCTAGTTGGTATGCATCTCAGGGGCATGCTGTAAGAAAACATGATGTACCATGATCAATGAGTATATCTGGAGAGATGACTCAAGAAGAACATGGAACCACAACCCATTCATATATGATTCATGTACCATTATTTTCCCTCCAACCAGTGTTCTCATGTATCGAGTCAAAAAGCAGGTTATTAGAGTCCTAGTGTATGGATATGTCAGTCGCTGAACTAACACTAGAGTCCCTAGCCTAAGATCTGAACTCAAAACACTATACTGAGACCTCTATTTTTTGTTTTGGATCCCTGTTCAATTAAATTATTATTCTCTTAAGAGTTTACCATAGTGGCATAACCTAGGGTCGATCACAAGGAGGCTGCTCACACGTATTATCTTCCTATTGTCACTATTATAAACTAACTAATATAAAATATAATACTAAAATAGATGGGGGATATTTAAAATATTCATGAAATAAAAATATAATATATAATAATTCAATGCAATACAGAATTATGTTATAATAAAGAAAGTAGAAAGTTGTTCTTGGGAAGTCGTGGTGGTTAATATCATTGTTTAAAAATAATCTCAATATTCAACTCAATGAGGTGATCAAGACATGTCACACCTCACCTTATCATTTGAAATGTAATCACCCCATACTAAGACCTTTGTATATAGTGTAATTATCTTCCGAAAGTCAGATAATAAACCTCTTAGATGACCATCACTACTCATGTCATGCTCCACCATATGCACGACACAAATAGCGAAGGTAAGGAAAATTGATAAACAAGAAAAAGAACTTAGTGGTAGAGAAAACATGGATAATTCTCACTATAATCAATTTAACCACCACAAAAAATTCTATAATTGAATAAAAGATATGAAATTAAAGCATAAGAAACTCAATCAAATCACTATTCCCTCCCTTGAACAAGCACTAAGGTTAGTTCTCCATTTTTAGTGGAGTTGAGAATGGAATAACGATAGGAGAATAGAATAAAAAAATGGAAGAAATGAGGTATGAATAAGAAAGATAAAATAATATATATTAAAAATAGTAAAAACTATTACAAAATCAAAACTCCACCTTATTCCCCTGAAAATGGCTATCCTTTGTAAAGGGAGAGGAGGTACAAATTTATAGGTGAAATGAGTGAAGAAATCGCATTCCAATTCTGTTCGTAGGAAGTTTATGGCTATTAAAACCATTATATTACGAAATTGGTAAACGGTACCATCTTGAAAGTTTTTCCATTATTCCTCACGCATTCACCCAAAACATTTCAGCTTGATTGGTCTATGTATACAGTAGTTATGGATGATTTACTATGTCACATTTAACCTATCAAGGTGATCGTTCGTATTCAAAAGCTTCAATTTCCTATTCCATAATGACCTTAAAACCACCAAATTCATACATGGACTCATTAATTAAATATTTTCACTAATTCCTTGTACCGATCCATGTATAATTTCAACTATAATGGACTACCCCAATCTGAGATACAAGCTCCTATTTAAAACATTCAAGATTTGCACACAGTTTTCGAGGCCCGGATTGTGAGCTGATTTTGGTCCCACAAATGAAGGATTGAACTTTGACTCCAGAAGAATAAAATAAGGAGAAATGTTTATAGAAACCTAAAAAATGAATTTAATAATTTTTTTTGGTGTAGAAAATGTTCTGGGTAAATTATTTGATAAAAATAAAACAATTAAATCCCAAAATTAATCCATTTTTTTCTTTGAGCTCAAAATTTTAATAAAAACTAAAAATGTGATAATTGAATATAAAATCACACTGTGGTGGAATTTAATACATTGAAATATAGTATAAAATATGTAAAAATTCCATCTTCATCATATATGTCTTAGGGGAATCCTTTAAGAAAACAAGATGTACCATGATCAGTGAGTATATCTAGATAGATGACTCAAGAAAGACATAGAACCACAACCCATTCATATATGATGCATGTACCATTATTTTCCCTGAAACCAGATTTCTCATGTACCAAGTCGAAAAGAAGGTTATCAGAGTACTATTTTATGGATATGTTGGTCGTCGCACCAATATTGGAGTCTCTAGCCTGAGAGCCGAACTCAAAACACTTAACACTATTGTCCAAAACCAATCTCACAGACTCTTGGTCCTAAAGTAGTACTGACCACCTATGATATCACTCTATCATGAATTGTACCAATAGGGCTTGTTTTGTGACTCCCCAAGATCACATCCTATAGTCCAAGGGCTAGTGACTAGCACTAAGTAGGCATATCACTAACATGGGGGGCATTTCCAATGCACATGTACACATGCACACTTATCCAAGCTCACAAAAATCTGAAATGTAAAACCCACTAAGAAACAAATGCATAAATACCACTATATCCCAAACAGAGTACAAAAGGAAATTAAAGTGTAGTAAAGCAAATCGGGATAGGAAACAATCCCACAAAAAACAAGTCTATAACCATGAGTTCAACCTATAAGAAGACATACTGGGACTTCTATTTGTAGTAGTAGGAATACACCTCGGTCTGTCTGATCTCACAAGGAATTGTCTGGTTCTTTTCCACCTAGGACTTCATCAAAAGGTCGCTAATATACACAATACACGAAATGTGTGGGTAAATCCCATGCAGGGGTGAGTATAACAATACTCAGTAGGACACCTTAAAACCACAAATCATTACACACAAAAAAAGTATAGTCATCTCTACACATTATATGTCTATAGAACATATAACATGAATATCTAGATATTCTCAGTCCATACCACATAGTCTAGGATATGTCATAACCAATGCATACCAACACTAGGGATTCAGTCTGAAGATTCTACAAAGCACTCATCCAGGATAACACACTCCTGAGTCTGATAGCATTGATGACGTCCGTTTGAGAAGTAATATTCATTAGGAACCATCATGATAGAGATACACTAATAGATCTAAATAGAAAGATATGATACCAAATATGAGTATCACATCTATGGCTATGGGGTGATACCAAAAACTCCATATGAATTAACTTTCTAAGTAGATTACTGATTCCTGGTGAAGTCGGTCACATCAATAATGAAGACTCTACCTAGGGAAGAAATAATTAATAGAGGATTCTACTCTAGGCCTCTTGGGGGATTCCAAAAACTCTATCTAGGAAGTTCTACTGAAGGGATAAGAGTCCTATGAGTAGGAAATGATTCACATCTACCTTCAGGGACATGATAGGGGAAATAAACCTAAAAAAACTTGTCCAATATATGGAGTACAAGAGAATAAAAACATGTAGAAATGGATATATGGTGTGTAGTAGAGTCAAATTCCTTATGCCTTGACCTCGGGTACTACCCGTGTAAAATGAACCATGTCATTCCAAATTATGTTTTGTAGAATATTGGTACATAGTGTTTAGAATAAGTAACATGTCATGTTCTTACCTCCGGGGTCCACCCATACACTTTGGTCATGTGCCAGTACATGGTGTCAACCCATGTGTATCTTTATATCTACCAGTACATGGGGTAGTCTGTGTACTTTGGTCCAGGCCAAGTCGTGTGGTTGGGTACACGCCATGTAGGCAACCCGTGTACTCCACCCTGTGTCCGTATATTTTCTAAAATATACACTGAGTCTCTAGGAAGGGCCTACATACCATGTGATAGGGTCACACTCCATGTGACATTTAACTATTTCCCAAAACCATAGTCACCACTCAGTGGGGGCCACATGCCCTGTAACCTTGAGTTACATGCCGTTTTCATTGTGTTTTTTCATAAAGTATGGTCATTCCTCTATACTCTTCATCTGATGACCTGGATCTCATTCTGGTGATATTTTTTCCTCTAAACTCTATATCCATAGTTGTTTCATCACCCTAACACCTAATCAATGTGTTCTGAGACTTTAATCATCTTGGAAATCTATTTAAATAGATTTAGACACAAACCGCTCGAAGAATGGTTTTTTCCTATTAATCTATTGACATCACCACCACACCTTAGTTTGGTCATCCCAAGTTTGGATCTTTAATTTTAGATCATTACGCCACAAAACAAAGGTTAAATGATCGTTCGTTCATAAATGTGTCGAAGAACTAATAACATATGCAGAAAATAGGGTAGAGAAAACATAAGGAACAAAATCATAGGAATGAAATTCAATTGTTGTTTGTTCTAGCCTCAATATATTCTCGTAAGAATGATCAGAAAAAAATAAATTCTTAAATGATCAAACCTTGATAAATACCACAAATTATAACCCATCCCACAAGGAACAATCAAACCGTAGATCAACCTATTCATTGGTCGGTCCGAATTTGTCATTGAATCTAACAATGGGGAAATAAAAATCAAAAATATCACATCCTACCTGGAAAATAGATCATTCACTATTGTAGATCAATTTTCACTAATGAAATATGTTAAGAACGATCTCGGATCCAAGTGTTTTCCATCTCCGCCGATAGAATTATCCAGGGTTTCTCCCCAGAGCCTCCAAGGAATTCCAAGGTTATGAGCCAAACCCAAGATCCCTGCCTAAAGGCCTAGTTAAAAGAAGAAGTGTTGTTGCATCGCTTCGTTGATGAAACATAGAAATAAAATAAATTCTCAATTTATTTTATTCATTAAAAACACCTAAAACTACTTTTCACAGCCGACCCGCATCGGTCGAGGTTAAGTAGTTCCTAGGGTAAAACTGCTACTATGAACACAACAGTTCCCTAATATTTCTGATCTGGGTACCCATTTAGAAGATTTCACTTTTTCATTAAAACTGTATGCACATTCTATTTAATATTTTAATATATTTTTAACATTTATTCCAGGCACACCAGGTCTTAGAATTGCACATTGTCTCAGTACCTGGTCTCGGATTTAATCCATGTAATATTTAAAAATAATACATGTAAAATCAGATACATTACAATATTTATAAATTATTTTATCCCACTTTTAATATATGGCCATTTTGAATATTTTTTCTTGAGAATGACTATCATTTTTTATTCTTTTAGGAAATTCTCAAGTGGGTTCCCTCTCCCACTTAAAAAAGAACACCTTCTATCCACTTCTATCAACATTTTAAGAGACTTTTGGTTTGTAAAAGACTTGAAAAAAATATAGTCCTTACTTCACTTTCCATTTTGTAGATTAATTTTTTTATTATAAAATCATTCTAGGATAGATTTTGGTGTAAACCTAAGGAGGTTGACTGGAGAAGATGTATCTTTATTAACCGAGTGTTTTAATTTTATTTATTCTTAAACCTCATTAAAATAATAATAAAATATTATGATATAATCAAACAAGTATATCCCATATACTAAGATGTTATTATGTTAATTTAATTACCTACATCCATCTCCTCTTCCATTAAATAGAAAATGAAACCATCATTTTTGTGTACGACGGACTACCGCCTCACGAACTGATGTAATTCATTTTCCATCATCGTTACTCATGACTATTTATGATGATGGGTTTAATGTAAATATACTATATTCATGTACTATTTATTATTATGTAAAATTAATATATCATATAATTTTGTTACTATTCTATTTATGGAAAAATTATAACACCGTTCATGCATATGTGTAGATTACCAACTCCATGAAGCGATGTAATTTTTTTCATTAACAAATCACATGGGTGGTATATATATGTGTATTTTTAGAAATAATATTATATATATGTTATAATTATCATTATGTAAATATAAAGTAACACTTACCCTCTTTCTGTCATGATCATTGAAAAAAGGAAATGTTAGTCATGTGTATATATGGCCTACCATCTTCATGATTATAACATAGTTCATTTTTCATAACCATCATTCATGATGGGATTTAAAAGAATAATTTATGTGTAAAAATTTTAATTATTTCTTGATTATTTTTTTTTATATAATGAAATAATAATCTCTTTGAACTTCATCAAAATTCTAAATTGATTTTGGACGTATGAAGAGAATATCGTCAAAATGTCCAACATGAACATAATTGATTAAGTAAATAAATATAACATGGTAATAAATAAAATAAAAGGAATCATAAACATTAAATGTGTTCTTAAAAATTAAATAATTAACATAATTTTATTATTCAATAAGATAAATTACGAACATGATGATTCAAACTCGAGGTAAGGGGTTTCATAACTCAATTTATTTTCATTGGGTTATATTACTTCTTAATTATCTTTTATATTATAAGATTATGTGTGTAATTAATTTTGATTGTGTTATATTTTAGTTCCAATTTTTGTGTGTACTTACATTTTATACACATAATAAATTCATTAATTAATTCTAACATCAACATTGTGAACTTTGTAAGGGTTTTAATCTCAATTTCCCTTCATTGAGGGATATTTTGATATCATGTGACTAATTTATTTTATATGGTGTATATTATTCCACTTTTATATATTATATCATGCATAATTCATAATTCACGGTACTTAAAGTTACAATTCATTTTACACTATCCAAGTGGATTTGATTTGAAAGTTACCAAAGCGATGAAGGCTTTATGTTACAATCTCCTTTATTTTAGAGACTAATTATGTTCAAGGTTAATTTTTGGTAAATCATATACAATTGTTTTCTCAAAACAAAAGTATTTTATTATCCTATAGTCGTGAATTTGGGTTACATTTTTTGTTTCTATTTCCTCCCTTATTTAATAAACTAACCTCAAGAAATTTTTTGGTAAGTAATACTGATATTGAATCTTCTTTTACATCTAGAATATTTCTCTTCCATGAAAAAAATTTCAGTAAAATATTTCTAAGAATGTTTGTTATATTATCCAATGGTTAATTAAATTCATTTTTACTCATTTTTTATTTTTAGAAAAATGGTTTAAAAGGGATATTTCTTCCATTTTCCAAACAAGGTACTTTTTAAGTTGTTTAATAAGTGTGAAAGGAATGTTTTTTTTTAACTTATATGGTATGAATGAAATTTCACTCTATCTTGACCACTAAATTATTTAAATATTCCTTTAAAATTTTCCATTTTTTTCAATTAAATGTTTTTCTATTATATTTTAGAAATTTTTAGATTTTAAAGGAGTGATTTTAAAGTGAAAATGGTATTTTCCTCAAGAAATATTCCATGTGATATTTTAAAGATGTTTTTATCACTGGAATCATCCTTTTATGTTATAGATTTATTTGAAATTATTTATATATTTCTCTTACACAAATACCTAGCTCATCCTCCCTTACTTTGACTAGGAAATACATTCCTTATATTCCATTCCAAAATTCCTTAATTATGACATTTCCTTTAATTATGATAAGATCCAATATTATGTAACCCATTTTATTTCCATGATTAATTAATATGTTTATGCCTTATGATTAGTTTACTTTTTTAGCATGCATAATTATGAACATTTTATGATAGGTGTTCCGAGATATCACTCTAATGCATTGGGTAAATATTTTGTCTCATGAGACATTATATATGGGATTAGGGTGTAAACCTAATCAATTATGGGACTTTGTCCACCATGTAATATTTTATAGGTCATTAGCATTGACTCATGTTTATCTCATATCATATGTTGTTTCTAAATTTCTTATTTTCACATTATATTATAATAACTTTTTCTTTATGTTAGGCTTCCATGTGATTACTCATGTAACATCACTTTTATGATATCTTGTCATACCTTTAACTCACAGGTTATGTTTCTTTATCATATTTATTCTCTTAATGGTAATTTAAGCTCATCCATTTATTTATTGTATTCCCCATGTAATTTTATGAAATTTTAGAATCTAAAATTGATTTATAATCTCATTATGGTGAATAAAATAAAGATTTCATGTTTTACTTTCCTTCTGATATATTATGAACCTATTATTAAAAAGACACTAGTTCTCATGATCTTTGGGTTGTAGTTATTTGATGACTATGTTAAAATAATCATGTAGTGATTTTTGAAAAAGGCATAGGTAATTATAGTTGGTATCAAAGAAAGTTCTAGTTTTTTTTTGGATTGGTATTATAAAAATTTATTGAGATACACAAGGATAATTCTAAGTATAGTAGAGTATCCTAGAATTTTAGTGAAGGATAGAGATAGTGGTTTACAATCAATTACATATCTGTCTAGATAATACAAGTCGATGTGGATCTGGAGTTGTTTTACCTAGTTATAATGAATCTAAAAATTTATTATTGGTATTTGACTCGATCATCACCTGGTACATAACAATGGGCCTTATTTCACACACAATTTGAAACTCCAAGGGGATATATTTTGGAAATTTACAAACACTTTATGAACCATAATAAATGATTTGAATATATGATAATCATGTTAAACCTAGATTAAACCTAAGGTTTTATATATTTAAAATAAGGTTTCATGATTTAGACATCCTATAAATTATTTTTCAAGATTATGATTATTTTTTCTTGCACCATGATATTTCGATTTAGTCAGTGGATGGAACCAAGAGGAATGATGTCAATGCTAAATGTGATAGACAATGAGATGGTTCTGAGTAAAAAAGTGGGATGACTAATGGATTCAAATATATTGTGATTATTCCTAATCAGTTATCATGATATATGATTAAAACGATTATCTTAAACCACTCTCAGACTTGGAAAAGAAGAGAAGGATGGAGTCTTTTAAGAGCTCAGGTGAAGGATACCATAGAGGAAAGAGGGAATAATTTCCTTCATGTCATAAATATGGGAAGTGAAACCTAGAATAATTTCTCAAAGGAATAGGAATATGTTTTATGTGTGGAAAATAAGGTCATATATCAATTAATTGCTAAGGAAAAATGTGGTGTTCGATAGAGAGAAATAAATTTCATCCAAGAGATCCATTCATAGCTCATTATGTTAAATGTGGAGAACTTGTTCATTGTAATAACCCAATTAATGATAAAATAAACCATTTTTAATATTTACTAGTATTCATGAAATAGATAGTTATATTCATTATAAATATATTAAGTAATTCTTAAATCAAAAAGTAAATATTTTTACAAAACTCTTTTCTTATGAGGTTTTATTTAAAAGTTTAATTCAAAAAATATAAAATTTGAATTGAAAAAAATTAATTTTATTTTTGAATTCAACATGTCAAAATTATCTTAGGATGAATTTTTTATAATTTTCTAAAAAAAATATTTTTTAATAAATTGTGAAAAATATGGATTTTTTTGAAAATTGTATTTTCTTTTCGGTTATTTACAAATTAAAATTATATTTTTTGTATTTTTAAAATTTAATTAGTTAATTTTTATTTAAAATAATAAAATAATTGTTTTAAAATTAATTTTATACTTGAATTTAGTTTAAAAATATTTAATACTTAAAAAGGGTATTTTTCTGAAAAACTATTTTCATCATGTTTTTTCGGTTAAATTTTTAATTAAATTCTTACACTTCTATATTTGGAATTTTTAAAAAATTATTACATATTTTGAATCATGCATTACAAATTTTTTAAATAGTTCCCTTTTTTGGGTATTATGAATAGTAACCTTAGTAATTTTTGTTGTCATGGTAAGGGGTAAGTCAGGTAATTAAAGTTAAAAATAAAATGATAAGGACTAGATAATGACCCTAAAACTTGACTTAATTTTTTTGTATGGTTATAAATCATACATAATCATCCAAAAGTAAAATATATATATCTTTTCATTTCCATTTGGATATGATTTTTACCTTTATAAAATTTAAGTGGATATAAAACCAAAATTGTCACTCTTTCTTTTACTAACAAAAATATTTTTAACATAGGGATAAACACAGGATATGTTCATTTATAAACATTAATTTTAAATATAAATTATTTTTTATCATGTTAGTTTATTTTTAATTTTTTGTAAAAAAAATAATTGTCTTAAATGCTTATACAACACTGGAACAATGCTTGTGTTAGCGGTAAAAAAAATAAAATGATTTTGAAAATTATAAAAAATAATATTATATGAGTTATATTTTGTTCTTAGAGATATTTTTAGATAAAAATGACATATTATATTGTTTTTTATGCATTTTATTCAAATTATATTGTGTTTTTGTAGTTTTAAAGGTCAAATTAATTGAATAGTTCCAAAATTGACATTAATGTTATTTTATAATAAATAATATTTTATTAAATAAATTAAAATTTATAAAAAAATATATCTTAATCCAAGTGAATGAGATATAGTGATAACATAAATCATGTTCCATTTATGGGTTGTTTTTTCTTTTATAGTAGCCTTATTAACCCCTTAAGAGTAAAAACCATTGATATCACTGTAATTGTCAAAAGGGTTAACGAAGTGTTAAAACAAAATATAAGGGTAAAAATGTGATCAAAAAATGTCCAAATTTTTCTTGATGATATTTTTCAACTAATACTAATCTTATATTCTAATATTATTAATTTTTATTCATTTTAAATAAAAATTAATTTATATTAATTTAATATTTTAATAAATTCTAAGAGTTACCCTCCCCTCTCTTATAAAAGGGTCCCTCTTCTCATTTCTTCACACTTCAAAAATATTTTGTTTAAGAAAATATATGTTAAAATACCTTCCTTACATCCTTTTAAACATCCTAGAGATCTTATTTAGGGCATAATACAAACCTTATAGGTCTTAAGATGAAAATAAAATTAGTTTGTCCGAAGAAGAGGTATAGTTCTTAACTGAGCGTTTTTGTTTTATTTATTATTATAACACCTTTAAATATTATTCAAATAAGCTGAAATAATAAAATAAATATATTATATATATTAGGGTGTTGTTATGTTAATGGCATAACCTATATCCATATCATCTTTCATCAAATGGGAAATGAAACCATCATTCGTTTGTACGGAGGACTACCGCCTTGTGAATTGATGTAATTCATTTCCTATCACTACCTCTCAAATTTTGTTATAATGATGGTATTAATGTTTTTATATGATATTCATGTCATATTTATCATTATTAAAAAATAATATATCATTTACTTTATTATCTTTTCATTCACTAAAAATGATAATGTCATTCGTGCATACATGTGGACTACCACCTGCACAAAGCGATGTGATACATTTTCCATCACCACAACACATGGATTATATATAAGTATATTTAAATAAATAATATTTTATTTTTGATATGATGATAATTATTTAAATATAAAATAATACTTACCTTATTTTGATAGTGATCAATGAAAAATGAAAATGTTATACATGCGTATGTATGGCCCGCCATATCCATGATTGTAACATAGATTATTTTTCATAACCATATTTCATGGTTGGTTTTAAAATTATAATTTATATATAATAATTATAATTATTTAAAGATTATTATTCTTTATTTGATGAAATAATGATTTCTTTGACCATATTCAACATACTGAAGTCATTCTAGACTTATGAAACGAATATCATCCAAAATTTTGATGTAAACATAAATGATTAAGTAATTTTATATAACATGGTATTAAAAAAATAAAAGGAGTAATTAACTTGAAAATTGTTCTTAATAATGTAAATAAATAACATAATTTTATTAATTGGGAATAAAAATAACATATGTGATGATTCTGACTCAGGGTAAGGGACACTTTAACTTAAAACCATGTTTTAAATGTTATAATGATTTTTTTTAAATATTTCCCTTACATAGACCTATTTTTAAAATTATATTATGAATGTATTTATATGTAAATAAAATAACTAAAAATTTAATTTTATTCCTCTTTCTTTTAAAGGTTTTCAAAAATGAATCTCGTTACGAAATTTTTTACTTTCTTTATAAAAGATAAAAGGAATGTTCTATTTTAATATATACAGTGACAATAACTTTCCCTGCCATCATAAACATTATTTGAAGTTTGTATTCCTTTACAATTCTTAATATTTTATTTAAATAAAAACCCTATTTTACTTTTATTCTCATATTTTGGTATTAAAAATGGTTTTTTAAGAGAAAATGGTTTTTTGATATCTAAAAGTGTTTTGCACATGGGTTTGAAAGATCTTTCTAAGGGTTTTACTCATGATATGATCCTTGGACATTATTTATGATAGTTTAATCCCCATTATAGTTCATGGGTGAGCCCAATATAGCTTATAATAAGGGTTGAACCCTTTATATCTCATATGTAAGACCGATATAGATTATACAATGGGTATGACCAGATAGTACTCAAATACTTTGGGTAGGGATTATTTTATCTAGTTAACTATATTGGAAGTTGGTTATATGGTTATTCCAATTATAAAGTTCCTTGTAAGGGTTATTTAAGGGTTATATGAAGATGATTTCTTAAGGAACCTATATGTCTTTCTTATGATTTCTAAGGATTTTTTATATAAATTATTTTATTTCCAAAGGTAAGATGATGATATTTTTAAAGGAGAATGATTCCATTTTGGGTAAAAGGTGTGTTTTTTTTAATAAATAGTTTCTCATAAATATTAATTTTTTTTTACTAGACTAATTTATTCTATATTTTTCCCCTTTAATGAGCTTTTTGTGATCGTCCCACATTTTAAAAAAATCACAGGGTTTAAGGATGGGTAAGGGAAAAGAATAAGTCAAGTTGAAATACATGAATATTTGTCATGAAAATAAATCATTTTTTATTTTAAAAAATTTATATTATGGTAAATATAGATACTAAATAGAAGTTTCTACTTTATAAAATATGGTTTTAATATATGTGAGTTATGAACTAATTCTATAAAAATCTAAACTAAAAATATCCTCAGGAATGAAAGTTAGTAAATTATAGTTTAAAGACACTAGAATATTTAATGTTTAAGGATGGGTCCTTATAGTTGGTATTAGAGAAAATTTTTAAATAAATTTAGAATTTAGGATAATATAAGTAAATACACTTAACATATTTTAATATATAGTTTTAATGATAAATAATTTGAAGGATACCATGTTGCTTCATCTAAAATATTTTTGTTCCGAATGGTTTTCTATAGAGGAAATTGAGAAGTTATTATAGGAATGCACTGAGAGGAAAAACCATTGCAAATAAACATCCTGAAATGGTTAAAATTATAATAGGGAAATTTTTTGTAGTGATGGTTTAGTTAATATAGGTTATAAATATTATTGTAGTCTATGCTAGAGAGAAGCCAGATCTTTAATAGAGGAACATGATTATAGTGGATCATTTTATAAGACAAAACCCACCATATTTTAGTGGAACCTTAGATACAGTGGTAGCCAAAGGATGGATCAATGGATTGGAAAATATATTTAATGTCAAGGTATGTTCAGAATGTCAAAAGTTAACCCTTTCTATTTATCATTTTGAAGTAGAAACTAATCGATGGTGGTCATTGGTTAATAATACTAGAGATAAATATGATCTTTATGCCATGTAATGGATAATGTTTAATAATATTTTTCAATATAAATATTTCTCTTAAGTTTTTTAACTCAAAATTGAGAAAAAATTCTTGGAATTGAGGAAAAATAATGAATATTTGGTAGCTGTGTATGAACACAATTTTACACAACTGGCGAGGTATATACCATATTTTTTTAGGTCATTTATAATAAATTTAATATATTTTACTCCAGTTTAAAATAATTTTTATAAAGAAATTTAGTTTCATGAGAATTTAAAAAATATGAGAAAGTTATTTTATGTTATGTGAAATTGTGCTAAAAATTATATTACTTGACATAAAAAGAGTAAGAATATTCCAGGATGGAAGGTGATGGGGAAGCATCCCTAAAATAAATTTAAAGGTAATAAAATCAAGTACCCATATTGAGATAATTGTGGTAAAAATAACCTTGGATAATTTCTTAGAAAATCTAGGATGTGTTACTAATTTGGAAATTTTGGACATGTGGCTCATGACTGTAGTGAAAATAATCAAATTAATAATAAAAATTTGATGGTAAAATTTTTATATTTCAATGAGTTAGAGAATTATACTGATGTGTATTTTAAATTATTTTTTCAAGGTGGGAATCATTAGGATTGAAAGAAAAAATATGTGGAAAATCATTTTATACAACTGTGATTAATATTGGGACATCAAATGAAGTGTTGATAGTTATGTTACCTATTTATTTAATTATTTAAATACCTTATTTGACTTCAGATCTTTTCAATCTTTCATTTCTGAGAAATTTTCATGTAAATTAGAAATATCACATCATAAAAGTGAGATAAAACTTTTGGTGAAAACTCTTGGTGGAAGCATTAAAGTAACTAATATTTATGGGAATATTACTATTGTTATTAGTGGGATGGTCTTTCCTACAAATATTACTGAACTACCCATAGTAGAGCTTGATATTATTTTGGGTATAGATTGGATTTTATTTTATCATGCTAAGATATATTATAGATCCAAGAAAATTTTATTCAATGATTTCATTCCTTTGATAACATACTGATAATCTATGAAATTTAATAGAGATGGAAGTGGAAGTTACCTAGATCATGTTGTTGAAAAGAAAAAAAACTGTCCAAATTAGTGATGTGCTAGTAGTGAATGAATAAGGGTATGTTTTTTCTAATGATTTTCTTGGTGTTGTTCCTGGTCTATAGGTTAAGTTTACTATTGACTTGGTGCCTAATTCTAAGCCTATTTCAAAACCCCATTACTTAATAGATCAAGTAGAACATTTGGAATAGAAAAAGTATTTACAATAGTTTTGACTTATCACTTCACCTTAGGGTGGTCTTATTTCATTTGTTAATAATAAATATGGTTCAATTATAATTTTAATTTTTTTTAGAGTCTCTAATAACACTAATATTAATAAAAATTATCATTTTCCTCATATCGATGATTTTTTTATAATCTCCAAGGATAATAATACTTTTCAAATATTGATCTCAGGTCAGGGTATCATCATTTAAAATTCAAATAGGAAGATATTATAAAGATAGTATTTCAAAAAAATATAGGAATTATGAGTTTGTATTTATTCCCTTTGGGTTTTCTAATAGACTAGCTATATTTTTGGATCTTATGAATAGGGTTTCCCATGAGTTCTTTACTAACTGAAAATTTAAAATTTTATTTCCAAAAACACTCTTAGGGGAAAAGTGATAGCCCAAATAGATTTCATGTTGTACCAAGCTTCAAAACACAAAATAAATTACCAATCCATTTCTTAAAATTTTTAAAAATTAGAATCCATTACCCCATGTAAACTTCATGTGATAGAGGTTACCTCCATGTATAGATAATCTTTGATAAGATCCTTGAAGTTCTAGGCCCTATTGTCTCAATTTTTGATATACTCCTCTAGATTTATTTTCCCAATATTTATTTCACATGCCAATATTTGATCCTATTTTTTGATCCAATTAACTTAATCATCAATAAGATCAACTCGAAGCAGTCAGTAAAAACTTATATCACCATCCACATTTGGAAAATTTATCTTGAAATATTCCCCCAACATATTTTCCTTAGAATGTAATAGAAGCTTCAAGGTAGTTTCTTTTTTAGCATCTTCCTTAATTTTATTTTTCTAAACATTATAAACTGCCTCCAGTTATAGCAACTAGTTAGGATCTTCTTTCCTTTTAGCTTGAGTATATTTGACCTAATTAGTAGAATCCTCAACCTCATTATAATGATATATTTCATTCTCCTCTGAAATTTTACATTCATAAACTTCACCTTGATCAAGAACAAATACAAGATACTTAAACTCTACCTCAATGAGTTTTGAATTACTGGAGGATCTAGTTTCCATTGGTTTTGGTAAATTTGAGTTATCTTTGTGTTGTTATATTTTTTCTCTTTAACGACTAGATAATATCCAGAATCAAAGATTACATTCTTTTCATTACTTTATCCATAAACAAATACCACTATCATAAGATGATATTTCTCCCTGGTTAAATAATATTGAGAATCTCTTTCATTATCTCCCTTATTTAATTCAACCTGGATATTGTAAGAAATGTGATTCTTTTTCAACATAGGAATAATAGTCTTCCAGCCTTCTGGGTTGGTAACACCCTCCATGAGTTCTTGGATAATTTTTTGGTTTTATTTATTGATGACATATTAGTATATTCTAAAACTCATGAGGATCATGAAAGACACCTGATAATTTTTTTGTAAACCATAAAATAAAATAATCTATATGGAAAATTTAGTAAGGGTGAATTTTGGTTGTAAAAAATTCTTTCCTTGGGAATATTGTTTATAAATATGGATTAACTATTTACCCTACCAAAAACATTAAATAATGTCCAATACTAAAAATTTTCATATATTATTCATAGTTTTCTTAGTTTATCAGGTTACTACCATAGGTTTATTGGAAAAAATTCTCAATTTTCTAGATCATTTACTAAGTTAACTCAAAAAGGAGTTAAATCCATTTGGATGAAAGAATGTGATGATTGTTTTTAGAAACTAAAAATAATATTGGTGAATGATCCAATTTTTCCCTACCCTCTATAAATGATGATTTTTTCATTTATATTGATGTTTTTAAGTGACTTGGTTTTTTCTTGATGTATAATGATTAGGTAATTTCTTATGATTCATGTCAAATAAAACCTTGTGAGTTAAATTAGACTACACATGATCTAGAATTAGATTATATGGTTTTTCATTAAAAAATTAAAGGAATAATTTATATAGAGTAAAGTTTCAAATATATATTGATCATAAAATTTTGAATTATATATTCACTCAGGAAGATTTGAACATGAGGCAAACAAAGTGGCTGGAACTAATTAAGGATTATGACTACACAATTCATTATCATCCTAGAAAATAAAACAAAGTATCCAATGATTTTTTATGGAAAAATAATGTCATTTTAACCATGTTATGTTTTTAATATGTCTATTTGGTTAGTGATTTAATGAATTTTGGCTTAAAATTTATGGATAAAGGAACTTATTTTATTTTTTTCAGGTGTCAGTATAATTGTCTCTCTTAGAAAGAACTAAACAAGCACAGAAGAAAGGTTGTGTTTTATAAGGAAATATAGAATTTGTTAAGAAGGGTAAGTTTTATAAATTTTATGTTTAAAAATAATGTGTTTTTAGTTTTTTAAAAATATTATATGTTCTTTTTTATTCCATGTTGAAGATATAATTGTTGAGTAAAACTCATTTTTCCCCATTTTCCATTCATCTTAATAGCACTAATATGTATAGAGACCATCCAGAGTATTACTACTCAGATGGAATGAAAATAGATATTATTGAATTTACCATGAAAGGTTTCACTTTTCAATAGGTTAGAGTAGAATGAAAATTAACAAAGGAGATACATCATCCTTTTCTAGTTCTAGAGTGGAAATGGGAAAATATATCCATGGATTTTTTAATGTCCCGGTGTTTTTTGGGGTTTGTTTACATTTAAAGTTATAGATAAACTCCTCCTAAATGGGTTAATGAAAAGTTTCCCATGATTTTGGAAGATCTTAGGGATTTTGAGGGGGTTTTAAGCATAGAAAAGAGGGAAGACATGATAATTTGTGTTGATATCACAATTGGTTCATGGTTAGTAGTAATTTTGTACCATAACCATGTGGCCTGAAGAAGGGGGTGCACTATTAGGAAAACTATACAGGTTTTACCTAAATACTGTGAGGCTTGAGATCACCTTTGAAAGTATAGAGCGCACATCCACCACATGGTTTTTCATACCGCACGGGTGGACAGGAAAACCATATGGCTTGATTTCCTCTTAGATAGAGGGAACTGCATGGCTGGAACATGGTTTGGAAAACCATGTGGCCAAACCATGTGCCTTATTAAAAGTGGTATTTTACTATTTTTACCTCCCACCATAAATTTTTCTCCCCAAAATTTATCCCCCATTAATCTCTTAATATCCTTGGGTGCATAGAAGGAGGTCCCTCCTCCATGGATGATTTTCCTTCGATCTTGGGTCATTTGGAGTGTTGTTTATTGTGAATTGAAGCTCTAAGTAAGAATCAAACTCTATTTCCTTCCATCTTATGGAAGATTCTTTTTGTTTTTATTCCTCTCCTTCCAAATATATAAACCCTTATTTTTCATAGTATTCTTTGTCTTGGTGTTGATTCCATTATAGTTCGAATCAAGGGTTATGGTTTGATGAGTGGTCATCTATGAGATTGAGGTAGGTGGTTTACAAGATTTTGCACATATTCTTAATGTATTCCATATATATGTGGTTATTACAATGCACTTCCATGCTTAGTTTTTATGTATTTTATTAAGAAAATTAATTTGGGCCTTAAATTGAAGTGTGAGACCCTTAAGATACCTCATTGGGTCCATTGATGATTTGGGACTGGGCCTAGGGATACCCATGGGGTATACCAATCCCCTAAAAGTGGTGTAATGAGATTGGAAATGATAAGATAGAGAAATTATGAAATTAAACAGGTCATAGTTTTCATTTGGTATGTTAGCATAGTTAAAGGGATACTTGGTGTAATTTGGGGATAAGTGTTCATGACATGTTAAGAGGCTTATTTGAAATTTGATCTATGTTAAGAATTATGAAATGCCTAAGAGGATTTTTGAAATGGTTTAAATGGTGCATTATGGATTTTGATCTGATTGTGATTTTCAATGTGGTAAAAATAAGTTTTAAATATGATTATGATTTGAAATGATGTGTTGACCATATTTTGATTTAAAAATGGGGTTTTAAATGGGTTTTAAATGTTGATTTGAAATGAGGTTGAGGGTTTAATTTTTTTGTTAAAATTATTTAATGAATCTTTGAATAGTTTCAATGTAAATGAATGTCTTGGGACTTGTTTGGTTTTTTAAGTAGTAAGACCCATGTTTTAAGGGGTGGCTTCCAATTTTTTAATAGTGGGTTTTTTGTTTTACTTGAAATGTTAATTGGGATAAGAGATGACTAGGGGTAAAAGTGATAAATGGTTAAAGGGGCATGACTCGGGTTGTTAAATGGTTGACTAAATGTTCAATGGTTGTGGCTATGAATAAATGGTAAATGAAGAGAGATTAAATGTGTTGATAGGAATGAACCATGAAAGATGTAAATAATGGTATGGTTGGGATGTTAGACAAATTCTCATCATCTTTGGTTGGGCTAGACTGATGCTCTAGGCCCCACTGATGTTTTTTATGGTTGGGATATTGGGCCAATGCTACTCATATTTGGGTCAGGATAGACTTATGATCATGGCCATACTGATATATATATTATGGGAACCTATTCTAATTACCCAAGGTGATTTGGGTTAAAGTGAATTGTTTAAATAATTTCACATTTTACTTAAAGTGTGTGACCCGTGTGATATATGGTTTAGATGACCAATAATATATGAGGTAGGTTTAGTTGGCCCGGGTGTCACCTTAGCACCCTAGGTCCAGCTAGTTAATTAATAAAAGCTTCTTTAAAAACATATTTCCTTTTATGAATTATTTATTTATCCCTTGTATATCTGCATACATTATTTTTTAGACTAGTTATTTCTTTAGACACCCAACTGATTTTTAATCACTCCCTGCTCGGGCCTCCATGACACTTGGGTACTCGAGAAGATGTTACTTTTTTTATGGTATAGTTTTAGGATAGTGACCTATATTTGGTTTACATTTTTACTGGGAGAATAGATCATGGTATGTTAGGACTGGTTTTGGACTCAGGATCTTTTTAGGGGGGTTTCATAGTTTTAGTATTTTAGTTTTTTACTGTATGAATGTCTGGCATGTAGAGTGTACATGTCATTATTATATCATGTTTCATTTGAGTTGATGTTGTTACTTTCTATATGTTGTTTCATTTACTTCTTATTCATATTTTGATATCTTTTTGTATTATATTTGTTTTTTTCAACTCTAATAAAGAGGGAATAGTCACCCCACATTCCTTTTTAGACCCTTGATGCTAGTCTATAGCCTCTAACATGCATGGGGGTGGGCCTGAGTTCATGTAGTGCACCGGCTTAGGGAACCAGTTTAGTGGCATCTGTTTTGGGACATTACAAAGTGGTATTATAGGTGGTGTATTTTATCTTGTTATTTGGGAATGGTATATAAGAGACTAGGATCTCATAGGATCATGGTAATAAGCTTGTTCCTGGGTGCCTGCAGCCTCATGTGTTGGGTAAAAGCTAAGTTTATAGGGGTGGGAATTGATTTTTGTTTTGAGCTTTTATCATTGATTGATATTTCCACCTTGATTTATACACTTGGATGTGATGTTATTTATTTATGAGGTTTTATCTCTTATAATGATATGGAAATAGAGGTTGTTTGGGTTCATATATTATACAAGGAACATAGGATTGATAGCTTATCTATATTTTTCCTATGATTGACTTGTGAATGACATAATGTTTAACCAAAAAGCATGAATAGTGAAATTGAATAAAGCTAGGATTTTTAAAATTTTGGGTAAATGAAAGTTTTGAAATATGAATTGTTGTGTTTTCAAATTATTAAGTTAATTAAGTAGTAATGTGTAATGATGGAACCTTTAGGGACACTAGCGATGAGTTTCCCTTGTGTTGTTGTTTGAACCTATGTGTGGGTGGTTTGAGCTCTGAGAGTGCCCTAGTTTAAGAACCTTGTTTGTGGGTTTTGATACCTTGATGGGTTTAAGTGTGCTAGTTATTAGTATGTTACTTTTTGATCCTTCAGTTTGGTTGTGTCCTTGATGTTGTGAGGTTTCAATTGATAACGCGGATGTGGTAACCCTCATGGTTTATGACAGTATGGGTTATGTGTTGATACTTTTAATGGGTGTCCTAGTTTTGGGTGTTTTGGATGGGAACATTGAGGATGCCTCAAGTCTGATGAGTTTGATAGACCAAGAGGCATGGCTAGTTGTCTAAGTTGAAATTTGGGCCTAGTTCTGGTGATGTACGGCCCATGGGGTCTAGAGTCGGGTTTAGAGAATGATCATAGGAAAGTGTGTGGCCTCAAGGGTTATAATGAGAACCATATGTTGGGAACATTCTAGAGATGTGTGATGTTGTTTAGAACATGTGAACATGTGGATCGGGAGTAAGCACCGGTCATTTTCCATGAAATCAAAGTGAGAAGAACTAGTTATTCATGAGACTATTTGGTTTTGGATCGGTGTGATGGATCATTGGTTTCTATTTTGAATCACTAGGATCATATTGTAAGATATTGAGTGGTGTGGGAATGGTAATGGAAAATTGTTCATGGATACTTGGTATAGATTTGTGATGCAGTGGTATGTTTTGGTTAGAAATCCCACATTATTATGATATTCAGGAGTTCATGAGACATTTGTGAGTAGTGAAGCCTGGGATTTTTAGGTCAGTTAAAGTGTCCCTAAAGTGATAGGTGACACCGTAAGTGGATTAGTTTTGGTTTTCATCGATAACCTCTTAGTGTACTCCTAGTCTAGAGAAAATCTTGTCCAACATCTTGACATTAACTTGAGTACACTAAGAAAGAAATGCATATATTCCATGCTACTTAAATGTTTTTTCTGGTTTAAGTAATATCCACTTAGAGGTTGCACTTTTAGATAAAATAAAGTGAATTTGTATGGTGGGGAGTGCACCATCAATATTTTGTGGTGAGGTACTTAGGATAGACTAAATGTTGATGAATATTGAAGGTTCCATTCTTAGAATCCAGGAACAGGTGATGGTGTTGTTCTATTATTTCTCTCTAGTGAGGGTGAGATGGAAACACCACTTCCTGGGTTCTAAAGTGGTTGGAGTTTGGTTCAAAGTGGATTGGAGTACGTGATAAATGTGGTTTAAATGACACTCTTAAGGTGGTTAGTAATTTTTTTTCATGGTGGTATGAATATTTTGATGGAAGAGTCATGAACATGTGGAATTTATCATGGGTTGGTCATGGTGGCATTTGGATTCTAGCAGGGAACCTACTATGTGCATTCCTGAATTCCTTAGGGAATGCTAACTAGAAATTGAATGTGGTGGTGGATCAATCTAAGTTTTGTCTTCAATATTAAGGTGGTTCTAAAATTAATCTGATGTGCTTGTGTTAGAGACATCGATGGGTGCAGTGATACATGAAAATGTTTTTTCGGAAATTGATGTTTGATTCATGAAAAATTCATTGTGAGTTAGGGATAGACTCCAGAGATGTGTTCAAATGGTAGTGGTACACCTTAAGTGTGAAGGTATCATGGATAGGAAAAGTTTTAATATGCTGGAAGTGGGGTTTGGGTATTTTTGAGATAATTATTCTAGGGGTGTCCTGACCAGTGTTAGTGAATGGAGAAGTTGTGGTTAGTTTCAAACCACATCCTGGTTGATGTTTTGGAAATTTAGAATGTGTTTCTAGAATGGAACTAGGATTTTGAGGAAAGATATGAGTTTTTCTTATCACATGTATGGATGGGGGTATGCATCCATTTAATTTGGTTTTTATGGTAAATATGGATACCGATGTTGGTTGGATCTCTCATGGATGTTTGGGTGTGGTGAGTTGGGAAACACATCAAAAATGTTGTGGAAGCTTGAGTTTGAGATTCTAATGGTCCTTTCTAATGGTGGAAATTCCAAACATTAGAAGTTGGTGTTTGAAAGCTAAGTCTTGTGGTGGGTAACACCATGGCTCTAGCTAGTGTTTGGGTGATGACATGATCAGTGTTTTAGGTTGGATGTGTTTGGGTAAGAACCATTTGGGTGTTTTCATTTTGACATTGGTCATTAGCTCAGGTTTTGGTCGGTTAACTTCCTTGAAATAAATGTTGTGATTGGGCGGTGTTTCATGTGTTCAGATATGAGATGATTATATTTTTCAACGAGTTTTATACTGATGTAGATTAGTGAATATGGTTGTATAATTGTATATTCTTTCGGGTGATGCCAGGTGTGTGATTTTTTTGAGTCTGTGGGGAGAATTGGACTGGTGATATATTGGTGCACTCTTCTATGCTGGTGAAGTGCTTCACTTGATTATTTAATTATGTTGAAGTTTCAATGTTATTTCCTAGAATTTTATCATGTGTTTGATATTATTAATTATTATCTTGAAGTTGATGTACCCTTTTAGGAACATCCGACTTTTATTGCAAATCGCAGTGAGAGGGTTTATGAGGTAAGACCATGATTTTGATCTAAATGTTGTGATGGAATATATGTGTTCAATAGAAAACTAAGAAGAGGGAATTAGGTATGTGATTCCAGTATCCCAGCACTTTTTCCTTGGGGTTTTAGTGAAATTTGATAGTGCATCTCAATGACGAGAAATTATAAGATTCATAGGTACAAGGTCTTGGTGTTTGATAGGGTCCGTTTTCGGTTTAAATTTTGGTTAAACTCAATATAAATGGATTTATGTGAGGTTTATCAGAAGTGGGGAATGTATAATGGATGTCTCAAGGATTTGAGGCATAGAAAAGAGGGAAGAGAGGTCAATATGTGTTGAGATCACAGTTGGGACATAGTTAGTAGTAATTGTGATCCATTATTGTGAAGCCTACCAAAATGCGTACATGGTTAGGAAAACTATGTGGGGTGGACCAGGAGATTGTGTGGCTCAATATAATCTTGGAAAGGGGTGATAACATGGACATTTCATTTTTTTTAAACTGTGTAGGTGGACAGGTAAATCATGTGGCTCAGTTTCCTCTTGCACAGAGGGAACTGCATGGTTGGCGCATGATATAGAAAATTGTGGGGTCAAACCGTGTGCCTCATTATAAGTGATATTTTACCATATTTTTCCTCTAACCCTTGAATTTTTCTCCCCGAAATTTCTCCCCCATTCAACCTCAAGTATCCTAAGATGCAAACTAGAAGCTTCCTCCTCCATGGATGATTCTCCTTCAATCTTGAGTTATTTGGAGTGTCTTTTAAAGATAATCGAAGTTATGGGTAAGTCTTCAACATTGTTTCATTCCATTTTATAGAAGAGTTTTTTTTTTGGTTATTCCTCTCTATATGAATCTCTAAAACCTTGTTTCCAAAATTTTATTTATCTTTTTGTTGAGGCCATTGTAGTTAAAATCAAGGGTTGTGGTTGGATGAGTTTTTATCTACAAGCTTGAGGTAGGTGGTCTAAAAGATTCTTCCCATAGTATTGATGGTTTCTTTATGTATGTGGTTGTGAAAATTCACTTACTTACTATGTTTTTATGTATTTGATGAAGAAAATTAGTTTGAGACTTAAATTGATGTGTGAGACCCTTCACAAATATCATTGGGTCTGTTGATGATTTGAGACTGGGCCCAAGGCTACCTATAGGGTATAACAATCCCTAAAAAGTGGTGTAATGAGATTTTAAATGAAAAGATAGAGAAATTATAAAAGTAAAAAGGTTATAATTTTCATTTGGTATGTTATAATAGTTAAATGGTGACTTGGTATAATTTTGGGATAATTTTTTATGACATGTTAAGAGGATTATTTAAAATGTGATCTATGTTAAGCTTTGTGAAATTCCTAGTAGCATTTTGAAATGTTTTAAATGGTGTGTTCTAGATTTTGATCTAGTTGTGGTTTTTTATGTGGTAAAACTATATTTTAACATGGATGATGTTTTAAAATGAGTTTTTTATCTCAAGTTGATTTAAAATTTTGTTTTTAAATGGGTTTTAAATGTTTATTTAAATTGAGGGTAGGGTTTCCATTTTTTGGTGAAAATGATTTAATGTTTCTTTGAATGGTTATAATGGAAATTAAGGTTTTAGGCCATGTTTGGTTTTTCAAATAGGAAGACTCATGTTTAAGGGGTGTATTATAAGTGGTTAATGTGGGTGTTTGGTTTTAATTGAAAATTTAATAGGTCTAATATATGATTAAGTGTAAAAAAGTGATAAATGGTTGAAGGGGAATGACTCATGTTGTTAAATGGTTGATAGAATGTTTAACAGTTGTGGTTATGAATAAATGGTAAATTAAAGGAACTTAAATGTATTGATTGGAATGAACCATAAAATATTTAAATGATGGTATAGTTGTGATATTGTACTAATACTCCTCATCTTCATGTTAGACCAGACTAATGTTCTAGGCCCCACTAATGTTTTTTGTGGTTGGGATATTGGAGTAATGCTCCTCATCTTTGGGTAGAGCTTTACTAATTCTCTATGAACCACCAATATATATATTATGGGAACCTTGAAAGATGATCCAAGGTTCTTTGGGATAAATTGAATTGTTTAAAGAATGTCCCTTTTGACTTAAATTTTGTGTTCCCTATAACATATGGTTCAAATGACCAACAATGGCTGAGGTAGGTTTAGTTGGCCCATGTGACACCTTAAAACCTCAGGGACAACTAGTTAATTAATAAATGGTTGTTTTAAAATGTTTTTCCATTTATGAATTGTTTATTTATCCCTTGGTTATCTTCATACACTATTATTTAGACTTTATTTCTTTATAAACCATTGGTGGTGGCCTACTAAGTTATACTCACACCCTTCTTAGGCTTCAATGACACTTGGTACCCGAGTAGATGCTGCATGTTTTCATGTATAGGTTAAATAAAGTGACCTGGATTTGGTTTACATTTAGGTTGGTAGAATGAAGTATGGGATGTCAATACCAAGTTTGGACTCTAGTCCACATTTGGGGTTTTTCGGAGTTTTAGTATTTTTGTTTTTTATTGTATGATTGTTTGACATATAGAGTATTCATATTATTCATAGATCATGTTTGGTTTGGTTTGGCATTCGTACATGTTTTATGTTTTTTCATTTACTTCTTACACTGATTTTGATATCTTTTGGTGTTATTTATGTTTTGGTTTGACTATGATAAAGAGGGTATAGTCCCTACACGTATTTTTTTAGACCCTCACTGTTATTCAGAAGCCTCTTACAAATAGAGTGGTACACCTGAGGTCATGTGGAACACCAGCTCAGGGCACTATTTTAGTGGTACTCGGTCCAGGATGTTACATATTTCATTGTGGGATTTTAAATTAATTCTCAAGGTAATAATGTGATTTGGTTTTTTGTTGATCGATTTACTAAATCTTTATATTTCATTCCTATTCAAGATATTATGTCTTCATATTAACTTTCTCAACTATATCTCAAGGATATATTTTAGTTACATGAATTTTCTCTCTCTATTTTATTTGATCATGATCTCATATTTACCAATATTTTTTGGAAAGGACATTAAAAGTAATTGGGTACTAAATTAAATTTCAGTACATTATTTCATCCTCAATCTGATGGATAGTCTGAGAAAACTATTCATAACTTGGAATACATGCTTTATGCTTGTCCAATGGATTACCATGGAAGGTAGGATCAATATATTTCTTTAGTTTAGTATTCTTTTAATAAACTTTTCCATTCTAGTATATGGATAGAAAATTTTGAGGCATTTTATGGAAAGTAGTGTCGAACTCTTAATTTTTTAGATGTAGTAAGATAAAGGAAGATAATGGTACTAGTTTTGGTAGAGGAAATGGTTGAGAAGGTGAACATGATTTATCAGTACATGAGGATGACTTAGATCAGGCATAAAATTTGTGTGGATTATCGGAGAAAGGGTCTCTCTTTTGAGGTAGGTGATCATGTCTTTCTTAAGGTACATCCATAGAAAAGTGTTATGAATTTTGGTAAAAATGTGAATTTAAGACTATATTTCATTGGACCATATGAATTACTAGAGAAATTTATATCATTTTCCTACCGAGTAGACTCACCTTCGAATTTATCTCAAGTACACAACATATTTCAAGTTTCAATGTTAAGGAAATATGTTCTGGATTCATATCTTGTTTTGATCCCTAAGGTAGTTTATTTAGAAGATAACCTTTATTATAAGGATAAAGCGGTTTATATTCTTGAACACAGATATCAAGTGTTTCCGAATAAAGTAATTCATCAAGTTAAGGTTAGTTGAAGGAGGAACCTGGGAATATGAAAATTCTCTAAGGGAAAGATATCCCCACTTATTTAATAAGTGAATAAAATTTTGAGGATGAAATTTAAAAAATGGGAACAATATAAAAACCTAGGTAATTATAGAATAAATAATTTTAATATTTATTAGTATTCATGAGATAGATAATGAAATTCATTATAAATATATTATGTAATTTTTAAATCAAAAAAGAAATAATTTTTTTAAACTCTTTTATTTTATGGATTTATTTAAAATTATAATTTTAAAATTATATAATTATAATTTAAAAAAATAAATTTTATTTTTTAATTCATCGTTTCAAAATTATCTTAGAATTATTTTTTTAAAATTTTCTGAAAGGGTTGATTTTTTAATAAATAGTTAAAAATATATATTTTTTAAATGGTATATTATTTTTAATTATTTACAAAGTAAAATTATATTTTGGACTAGTTTTAAAATTTAATTAGTTAATTTTTGACTCAAAATAATCCAATTATGGTTTTTGAAATGAAATTTATACTTGAATTTAGTATAAAAACATTTTATACTTAAAAGGGGGATTTTTCTAAAAAAATATTTTTCATCATGCTTTTCTGGTTTAATTTTAAATTAAATTATTCTAATTTTGTGTTTTTAATTTTGAAAAATAGATTCCATAATTTTAAATATGAGGTATAAATTTTTTAAATATGTCACTTTTTATTTTTGAAAATTATGAATAGTAACCTTAGTAATTTTTGTTACCATGGTAAAGGGTAAATTGGGTAATTAAAGGTAAAAATAAAATGATAAGGACTAAATAATGATGCTAAAACTTTACTTAATTTTATTTTAGGATTATAAATCATCCATAATCAATTAAAATTTTAATATATATCTTTCTTTATTATTTTTACATGATTTTTACCTTTATAATATTTAAGTGGATATAAATCCAAAACCGTCACACTCTTGATTTTAATAACTATAATGTTTTTAACATAGGTATAAATAGAGGATATTTTCAGTTATAAATATTAATTTTAAATATAAATTATTATTTTTACCATGGTAATTTATTTTTAATTTTTAGTGAAGAAATAATTATCTTAAATTCTTATGCAACACTAACACAGTGCTTGTGTGAGTAGTAAAAAAATAGTAAAATTATTTTGAAAACTCTAAAAATAAGATTATTTTAGTTATTACTTGTTTTCTATGATTTTTTAGATAAAAATGACATATTAAATAAGTTTATATGAATTGTATTTTAATTCCATTATTGTCTTGTAGTTTTAAAATTCAAATTAATTGAATTGTTCCAAAATTAACATTAATGTTACTTTATAATAAATAATATTTTATTAAATGATTTAAAATTACTAAATATATTATATTTAGATAATTTAATGGGATATGGTTTATTAAATCAACCATGTTTCATTTATGATCTGTTTATCCTTTTATATTAACTATATTAACCCCTTTAGAGTAAAAAATATTGTTATCACCATAATTGTCAAAAAGGTTAACAAATTGTTAAATTAAAAAGATAAGGGTAAAAATGTGATCCAAAAATGTATAAATTTTATTTTATGAGATTATATTAATTAATAATCATATAAAATTATAATATTATCAATTTTGATCCATTTTTACATCAAAATTAATTTATACTAATTTAATATTTTGAGAAATTCTAAGAGTGCCCCTCCCCTCTTGTAAAAGGGCATATCTTATTCTCATTTTTTCACACTTAAAAAACATTTTGGGTTAGAAAATACATACCTAAATACCTTAATTAAATACCTATACACATATTATAGTAATTATTTTGGTTATAATTCCACCCTTATAGTTCTTAAAGTGTAACAAAAATGAGGTTTTTCAAAAAAGAGGTATAGTTCTTAACTGTGAGTTTTGTTTTATTTCTTCTTATATCAACTTAAAATATTATTTGAACATTAAGAAATAATAAAACCATTATATTGTATATAATGATATATTTTTATATTAATTCAAAAACCTATATTAATCTTCTATTTCATCAAATAGAAAACCAAACCATCATTCGTGTGTACGGCGGGCTACCGGCTCGCAAACCGATGTAATTTGTTTTCCATCACCATCTCTCGCGACTGGTTATAATTATGGAATTAATATTTATATAAGATATTAATGAAATATTTTTCATTCTAAAAATATAATATATAATTTAATTTCTTACCATTCAAATTCACTAAAAAATGAAAATAGTGTTCGTGTGTACGTGTAGACTACCACCTCTACAAAGCGATGTGATTCATTTTTCATCACAACATCTCATGGATTATACATATAAGTGTATTTAAAGGTATAATATGGTATTAATTATATGATGATAATTTTTTAAAGATAATATAATACTTACCTTCTTTCCATAATGATCATTGAGAAATGGAAATGTTACACAAGCGTACGTACAGATTACCATCTCCATTATTGTAACATACTTCATTTTTCATAACTATATTTAATGTTTGGTTTTAATATAAAAAAATATAATTATTTCATGATTATTATTATGTAGATGATGTAATAATAACCTATTTACCATATTCAATCAACTGAATTCATTCTAAACTTATGAACCAAATATCATTAAAACATATTACATAAACATAGATGACTAAGTAATTGTATATAACTTGGTATTAAATAAAATAAAATGAATAATGAACTTGAAAAAGGTTATTAATAAAGTATAAAATTAATATAAGTTTTTTATTCATGAATATAAAGAACATTCGTGATGATTTAGACTCGAGGTAAGGGACTCTTTAACTTAAAATCTCATTTGAAATGTTAATAAGATTTAATTTCAAAATATTTTTCTTCCATGTCCATGTTTTTAAAATTATTTCATGAATGTATTTATATGGAAATAAAATAAATATAAAGGTAATTTTATCCCACTATCTTCCAAAGGTTTTCAAAAAGTAATATTTTTACAAAATGATTGGATTTCTTTACAAAAGACAAAAGGAATGTTCTATTTTAACGTATACGATGACAGTGAATTTTCCCATCATCGTAACCATTATTTGAAGTTCATTACTTTAAAATAATTCATGTTTTCTTCAAAGAAAATGGCTCTTTTCCTTTTATTTATTTTGGTATTAAAAAACAAATTAATAGAATAGGGTATTTTGATATCCAAAAGTGTTTTATGCATGGGTTTAAAAGACTTTTCTAGGGGTTTTATTCATAATATAGTCCTTATAAATTGTTTACGAAAGGTTGAGCCTCATTATAGATCATGGGTGAAACTGATATAAATTATATGAAGGTTTGAGACCCATTATATCTCATGAGGGATCCCAATATTTCTTATATTATTGGTGCACCTAGATAGTTCTCTAATGCATTTGGTAATGATTACGTTCTTCAATGAATTATATTTTAATTTTACCATATAGTTATTCCAATTATAAGGGTTATTGTAATTTTTCTGTAATGGTTCTATGATGATTATGTCCAAAGGAACCTCCCTGAATTTTCTATTCTTTATAATGAGTTTTCATGGAAATCATTTGATTTTAAAAGTTAATAAAATGATATTTTTAAATGAAAAATGATGCTCTTTTATCTAAATTGGTTTTTTAATAAAAAAATTCATAGGTTTCTATATTTTTTACAATACTAGTAGATTTATTCTTTTTATGTCACTTACTAAGATTTTTGTGGTCATTATATGTTTTAAAATATTTTTCACAGGGTTTAAGGATGGGTAAGGAAAAGGAAGAAGTCAAGTTGAAATTCCTAAAGGTTTTTCATGAAAAGAAATCATGTTTTATTTTAAAGATTTTATATTGTGGAAAAAATGGATACTTAATAGAGGATATGAATTTTTAAAATATGGTTTTTATGTGCATGATTTATAAACCAATTATCAAAAACTTTAACCCAAAAAGATCCTTGGGAATGCAAGTAAGTGAATTTTAGTCTAAAGACACTAGAATAGGTAATGTGTCCTTATAGGAATTATCTAATTCAAATCCATATTCTAAAGTTTATCATCTAAATAAAGGAAGGGCATGTGTTATAGTAATAATTGAGGTGAAAGTATTTATGTATAGGTATTCAAGAATTATATTGTAGAAGTATTTTTTTCAATGGTGTTTTTTTAAAAGAATCATGAAACATATAAGGATTGTGTTAGTTTTTGTAAGCATATATGATTTTATTGTGGATTTAGGGTGATTCAGGTTATTTATTGAAATGATTATCATATATGATTAGGGAATATACATTTTGGTATGATACTTTAAGAGTGATTGATTTTATTTGGGGATAAATGTTAAATTTATCTTGGATGAATATGTGATCAAATCATACAAATCGTTGTTTTTAAAACTTAATCGTGAATATTTTTTAAAAATGTTAATATTATTTATTTATCAAATGATATAATTTACACTTTGGGTGTTATCATTAAGGATTTAGAGATTAATGATATATTTTATCATATATAGTTTTATTCATTTTGGGAATTATCTTACCTTGTGATAACCATTTTGGTTTTAATTAATCTCTAAACATAGGGGGAATAGCTTGTTGTCCTTTGTGGAGTTATTTGATCTATTAGAAATTTATTTCAGTGCTTTAGGAATAAAAAAATCATCTTGAATATTCATCATTTGGAGTAAGAGATATGGTTGTGGTAGAAATATATTAATGGATGAAATTTTACTTATCAAGTAAGTATATATTCCTTGTGTTCATAGTCTAGATGGTAAGGAATTATCTAAATCTAGTTAAAATGTCTTTAAATGAAAATTTTGTCCTATTACTTTCATTTTTAATGAATAGATGGTCTTTTTCACACCTCTTGGGTTTATGGTTTCATGGTCATTAACATTCTTATGATCATTCAATTTATTATGATCAATGGTCTCTTTATCTATCCATCATTATTTTGGCATTACTATTTTCTTCCATGTTTATATTTTCGCTTTCTACTAACATTTTCCTACTTGTAAACCTATTTATGTGTTATTCTGGATAACCTCCATGCTTCCCTTTCTCTCTTATCAAGTGGAAGTTTTGAACCCTTTTTACGATGTGGGATTTAAAGAAAATGTATTTTCATATAGAAAACCATTTATTACCAACATCAAGTTAAAATTTCAAAGACAATATTTATTAAATGGTAGGGGAATGTAACACCATGATATTTTAATGAAATAAAACTATGTTCGATAACTTATATGACATGAAACATAAAGCCTAAATGAATTATGAAATATTACAATGACTATTGTAACCTAGCAATGAAATTAGAATATATGAAAAGGACTAACTAAATTATATAAATATATGATTTAAAAATATATAAAATATACTCATTGGTTTTAGATATTCTATAAATTAAAATAAAAATCATTTATATGTAAGAGTTTTTTTCTAAAAAATTGCTATTGTTTTCACGCGCAGTGTGACTTTAACTTAATAAATTAAATTAATCAATATTTTTGAATGATTTTAATAAAATTTATATATTAAATATTAAATAAAATGTTTTATCATTCCTCTAATATGTTTTTTAGTCATGGGATAAGAATAAATCCAGTTTTATGCTTAAAAATGTATTTTTCTAAAAATAGTTTCATCACTTTTTGAACACTTATTTTAAAATTAATTTTTTAAAATTTTAAAAAAATTATTTAATAAAATTAAATTAATTTTTTAAATAATCAAATTAAAATTAACTTAGGGTGAAATATTGAGACTCTTTTTAAATGATTTATTTCTCAATGAATAGTGAAAATTGTTGATTTTTCAAATATTGTCAATTATATTCATTAAATAAAGTAATTTAAAAGTCCAATTATATTTTTGATTTCATATAAAATTTACATATAAACTATTTTATTTATAATAATCTAATTAATTTCAATTTAATCATCAATTTTATGGTTTTAGTATAAGTTTATTTTTAAACTTAAAACACATTTTTCTTAAAATAGTTTTTAAGTGCATAATGTTTCCCCATTTTAATTAATTAAAAAACCCCTAATTATGAATTATTTAAAATAATTTATATATTATATAACTATATATATTAATTATTATTAATATGATTATTATTATGAGCCATAGAGTCAATATAAGGTCATCTTATGCTTTAAAAATATATTTCTTGAAGAACTGTTTTTTTGACATGTTCTGTGGGTTCTTTATTTAAATTAAATTATGCTACTTATATAAGTTTAATTTTATAAAATCAATTATATATTTATAATCATTTTAATTAATATTAGGTAATAAGGTGAACTTAATTTTTTATCATAATGAATAGTAAAAATTAATTACTGCAATTAAGGTTAAAACGGGTTTACTAGGGGTTAAACCAAAATATAAGTGTAAGTTTTACAATTAAAATTTTATAAAACCTATTTTATGGAAATATTATGACCTTATAATATCCCTAATTTTAATATATGGCTATTTTTAATTTTTTATTAATAATTACTTTATCATTTTTTATTCTTTTAGGAAATTTCCAAGTGGGTTCCCTCCCCCATTTATAAAAGTAAACTCCCTCTCCTCACCTATAAACACTTAAAGAACCTTTTGGTTCAGCCAATAATTACCCAAATACCTTCATTAATTCCATTACCATGTTCTATAGGCCTTTTTTGTATAAAACCCTCATAAGAATGATTTTTATGTAAACCTAAGGAGGTTGTCTGAAGAATATGTATCGTTCTTAACTGAGTGTTTTTATTTTATTTCTAATTAAACATAATTAAAATATTATTAAAACATTATTATATAATAAAATTATTATTTTCAATATATTATATTTTATTATGTTGATTTCATAACCAACATCCATCTCCTCTTCTATCAAATAGGAAATGAAACCATCATTTGTGTGTGTGGTAGACTGTCTCCTCGTGAACCGATGTAATTTGTTTTCCATCATCGTCATTCGTGGATGTTTATGATGATAGATTTAATATATATATATATATATATTAATGACATATTTATAATTTTATAAAATTAATATCTCATGTATTTTCTTACTTTTCCATTCATAGAAAAATGATAATGTCGTTCGTGCGTATGTGTGGATTACCACCTCCACAAAGCGATGTGATTTGTTTTTCATTACTATATCACTTAGATGGTATATATAAGTTTATTTAGAGAAATAATATTATATTTAGGATATAATTATAATTATTTAAATATAAAATAACACTTACCTTATTTCAATCATTATTATTGAAAAATGGAAATGTTACTTACGTATACATACAACCTACCATCTCCATGATTGTAACATAGTTTATTTTTCAAAACCATCATTCATGATTGGTTTTAAAATTATAATTTATTTATAAAAATTATAGTTATGACATTATTATTATTCTGAATATTATTAAATAATAATATATTTTACCTTATTCAACTTTCTAAAGTGATTTTGGACATATGAACAGTACAGCATCAAAACATCCAATGTAAACATAATTGATTAAGTAAATAAATATAAAATTGTAATAAATAAAATAAAATGAAAAATAAACTTTAAAAAGGTTCTTAATCAATTAAATAATTAACATAAGTTTATTATTTATAAATATAAATTATATATGTGATGATTCAAACTTGAGGTAAGGGGTTTCATAAATCAATTTATTTTCATTAGGTTATATAACTTCTTAATTATCTTTAATATTCTAAGATTATTCGTGTAATAAATTTTTATTATGTTTTTTTATTTCCAAGAGTTTTATGAGAATTTACTTTTAATACAAATGATCAATTCATTGAGTAATTCTCACTTCAATGGTATGATCTATGTAAGGGATTTCATTTTAATTTCCCTTCATTGAGGCATATTTTAACATTATGCGCCTAATTTATTTTATATAGTGTATATTCTGCCCCATTTACATATTATATCATTAATACTTTATAATTAACTGTATTTTAAATTAAAATTCATTTTACTTCATCCAAGGTTATTTGATTCAAAAATTATCAAAGCAGTAAAGGATTTATGTTTCAATATTATTTTATTTCAAGATTGATTGTGTTCAAGGTTCCTTTGGGGGAAATAATATACTATTATTTTATTGAACAATATATATTTTATTCTACTATAGTCATAAATGTGGGTTACATTTTTGGTTTCCATTTCCTCCCTTATTAAATAAATAAATATTAAGAAAGTTGTTTGTAAGTAATATCGGTCTTGTATATTATTTTAGATCTAGAATCTTTTTCTTACATGTCTATATTTTTTTAATATATTTTAAATAATGGTTTTAATATTATTTAATGATTTATTAAATTAATTTTTACCAATTTTTAATTTTTTTACAAAAAAAAATTTAAAAGGGGTCTTTCTGTCATTTTTCAAACAGGTTACTTTTTGACATTTTTTACAAAATTGTTAAGGAATGTTTTATTTTAACTTATACATCTTGGACATAATTTCCCATTTCCATGATTACTCAATGCTATTAATCCTCATTTAAAATTTTCCTTGTTTCTTTTAAAATAACATTTTTTGTATGATATTTTGGAATTTTTTTAGATTTTAAGGAAGTGATTTCAAAGTGAAAATGGTATTTTTCCACAAGAAATATTCCATGTGATCATATAAAGATGGTTTTATTAATTATGATAACCTTTGATTTTATATATTTCTTATTAATTATTTATATATGTCTATTACACATATATCTAGCTCATTCTCCATTATTTTTATAAGGTAATACATGACTTATATTTATTTCCCAAATGCCTTCATTATGAAATTTCCTTTGATTATGATAAGAGGAAATATTATACAACTAATTTTATTTCCATGGGTAATTATTATATTTATTCCATCTGATTAATTTAGTTATTGTGGTATAAATAATCGTGAAATTGTTATAACGGGTTCACCAAGATAGTTCTCCAATGCATTGGGTAAAGCTTTAGAGAGTACACCTAATCCATTATGGTACTTTGTTTACCATGTGATATTATCTTGGTAGTTATCATTGACTTATTTTTATGTCATGTTATATATTGTTCCAAATTTTCTTATTTTTTCATGATATTATGATGCCATTTTCTTTATTTTATGCTTCTATATGATTAGTCATGAGCCTTATATTTTATGATATCATGTTATACCTTTGATTCACATGTTATGTTTCCTTATTATGTTTATTCAATTGATGGGATTTTTATCTCATCCCTTTCTTTTATGTATTTCTCGGGTTATCCTATGTAATTTTGTACTGACCAAAACTTTTATCAATGAAAATTCCTCTTGATTTAATCAAATGTATTATTATGTACAATGGTTATATAACATATGCACATATTTGTTTTTATGATTTTGGATTTTTAAATACCATTAAGAATTTTTATCATTGCTAATATAGTCGTTGATCAGTGATCATGTGATTAGTATAAATATAGGGCTTTAACAAATCCAATTTACTCACACAAAGGAATCCATGGCCTCATCCAGTAGAACTGCTTCATACGAATCCCATTTTTAAAAGTTCATAAAAGAGGTGTAAACCTTGGGCTTCTCTCTTGACCAAGACCAAGTCGATCTTCAATACGTTAAGCTTGAATGGAACCGCCTACAAGAGAAGTGGAAGTTGATAGAGATTACCACCCGAGCGATGTTATCCGAGCAACCCCAAGAGTCTTTCACTATCTCACACCTTAACCTTAGGTCATATGTGGGTGTTATAAGGGGTTATGTAACAAGACCATAACACTATGATTATGTGAATTATTTTTTAATATAATAAATAATATACATTCATTTTATTATTATTACTTTGTAAATGGTTTTTAAAGAACAAATAGTATTTTTAGTTAATATTCAATTAAGAAATATATTTTGATGAATTAATAGATTTATTAATTAAATAATATTTTAATAAAATATTATTAATAAATTAATTTTAAATATAAATTATCATATAATATTTAGGAATACAATTTTAATTTTTATAAAGGTTTGAAAGCTGTTTTTGTCAAAACCCATTAATTTTCAATAAATGTTGGTTTTTATTTTAAAAGTAAAAATTCACATATTTATAAAATTATTGAGATAAAATGAATATTATTTTTTTAATCAGGATGTCAAAATTATCCAATGGTGAATTTTTCATAATTTTCTGAGATAGTCAAATTTTTGGGTAAAAATTAAATATTTTTTAATTATATAATGTATTTTATGACATCATAATGACCCAATAGTGATGTAATAGAATACTATAAATGATATTTTCGGACAATATATGTTTTATACTTAAAATAATGTTATTTTATATTTTTTTTATTATTTTTATGGTGCCTTAGTGGACCCTCCAAGACTTATAAAACATTTTAACTTTTTAAATTGATTTCCTCGAGAGTATAACTCACCTCCACATAATCTATCCTAATATTTTAATAATTTCTTACATGGGCCTTATAAAATATTTTTTTCTACTACCCTTTGGAAAAAATCCTGGGCAAAAACCATGGTATGGTTTGTGGTTTTGATTATTTTAATGTATAGGGTCTAAAACCTAAATAATAAAGAATTCCCTCTCTTTTCCTATATAAACCCACCCAAGATCCCACTTCCTCTTCACTAAAAGCCTTTGGATCTAAACCAAACCCTGAAATCCTCTCTCTAGAATAATATCAATGTTCTACAAGCTCCCAATAATCCTCTCTCAAGCCTATCCCAAGCCTTTGGGATCACACTTCCAAGTAAGGGATTTCTTCCTTTCTCATTTTTGTCCAATTTTCTTTATATTGTTATACACTTTTATTTTCAAATAAAAATGTTTGGGTATGATTTAGAATCTCCCTCATACTCCCCTCCTTATTTTTTAATGATAAGAGACCCCTTTATCTCTCATTAATTCCTTCCATGTACACCTGTTACCATGCCAAAATTCTGTAAGGGATTTCTCTCTCCTCATTTACATTCAAGCAATTATTTTGTATTATGAATCTAAATTTCATTACATATGCTGGGACATGTATCTATATGAACCACTTACTGTCCATTTCATGTGAACATTATGAGACACCCATTTATCTCTCATCATCCATTTTTTGAATTCTTATGACACGCCATTATGCTGCCGAAATTGCACCGTGATTTTCCAAGTCAAAGTCATTGTGTAGTGAATACCATGCCCATTTTTCTATAAAGGATATTCACCTTTATGAACATTTACTTATTGATTATAAATTTTAATTTATGAATTCCATATTCCTTTATCTTGGAATAAATTATGATGTTTAATGAATCTATGTTATATGATCCATGTGGAACACTTATGCATGAAATGAAATGATTTAGAAGGGTGTGCCCTGATAGCGCTCTAATGCATTGGGTAAATATTAGTATCATGATACATCAATTTCAATGAGTTTGTACTCATAATAATTAAATTTCAATTAGAGTTTACTCATTCTCCATGTGCAATGAGCCTTGGATCAGGCTAAAATCATGTTAAATGTTGTTGCCACATTTCCAACTTATGATAATCATGCTATATAATAACTTTATGTTCATGTTTCTCTTATTCACCATTGATATTATTATTTCCTAACATGTATTGTATTCTTCATGTTATGCCTTTTTTACTCCCTTATTGGGCTTTATATCTTACCCTTTTCTTATGCATTTCCTCAGGTTATCCCATTCAATGCTAAGTACGAAGGAATGGTGTGGTCATGTAAAAGAAGTTTTCAATATAGATATTCTGTTTAATGTTCTAATTTGTTATGTAATGTTCCTAATCCAAAAATACATTAGACCTCTTCATCCTCTATGTTGTATCAAGTGAGGTTTTTTATGTAATAAATTATTTTTAAGTGTTAAATAAAAAGTAGGGTTGTTATAGTTGGTATCAAAGGATAGGTTTAGTTATTTTTGGGATTAGGATTAGAAAACCCTAGTGAAAGCCTTAGGGATAAGAATAAGTATAATAATAAAATCCCTAAATTTTGGTGAGTATTGAGTAAGTGTTTTATCAAGAAAATAGATCCATGTCTGGATACGAGTAGGTAGAGGCGGCTCTGGCATAGATGTATCTAGGGATAAAACTCGAAAACACCACTTTGAGATAGACTTGTACGGGAACTGGTGCATCACAACGAGACTTACTACACTCTTGGTTACGACACTCCTAGGGGATATTGTTTAGTAAATTCATAAGATTAGTATGAACCATTATTAAGGGAATTAAAAAAATCCCCTAGGAATATATTTTGGGAAGTAGATCATGGATAACATAGATTGAAGCCTATAAATTCATAAGTTAAGGAAATAAAAGTAATTTATAAGTCATCCATTTTTGTCTTTGGAATACCTCTTATGTGTTGCCCCTAACTTTCCATTTATTCTATCCAATGGTTGGTAATAGGATTACTTAGGATAACAATCAATGCGAAGATCAATGTGACAACTATTCTAATAAGATGCCCAATCCAATGAGAGTGAGAATCGTGAACTTTGTCACAATACTCTCTCATCTAACTCAATTTTTGAATAGAAACATGGTTCAAGAGGAACGTTAAACCCCCCCCCCCCCCAAGAAATAACAATTCGCAGTTGAGAGCTTCATGAGATAAAGGCCTCCTACTTTTAATGGATAATTTGATCCCTCAATTGTAGAAAAATGGATCAACTCCATTGAAAAGATCTTCTCCATTATTCAATGTTCCAAACAAGATAAGGTTCTCCTGGATGATTATTTTATGGAGGGTGAATATGGTCAATGGTGGACATTGATCAAAAATATGAATCCTGAGGAGGAGATCGAGTGTAACATCTCGGCCCGGTGCACCATCAAACCAGTGTCCGGACCGGTTTCCACATGGCCTCAAGCACATCTCCCTGTACACCAGAGGCTGTCGACTAGCATCGAGGGTCTCAGGAGGTGATAGTGGGGAGACTATAACCTCTTATCAGAGTTTCACACTGGTATTATCAGAGTGAAACAAAAAATTAGTAGTGGAATTAATAATAGTTAAACAATGAACAAACAGCAGCGGAAGTCAAATAGTGATCATTTATATAAAAGGTGGCAAATGCCACTTGTCACAATACAGGGATGATGATACAGATATGGAAAGCAGTAAACAATACAGCATTCTTTCAATACAATACAAAAGAAATGAAGAAAATATAGCAAAGCCTAGCGGCCGATCTCCTGAGCATCCCAAGCTCCTACTTGGTCCTTTGCTCCTAACTCCCCAGGTACAAACAGCACATCACACGACCTAGGTCCTGCAAGCAAGAAGGTCTACTCGAGTACCCCAGTGCAATGGAAGCCCGAGTAGGGTGTGAGATATAAATCTCAGTAGGTCAGAACCACCGGTATCTAACCCAATCCAGACAGTGTAATAATAATTAAAGCAGTAAGCAGGTATAGCAGGGTTCGATAAACAGAACAATAAAGAACAACAACACCTGTCCCGGTATACCTAGAGGAAACCTGACAGTTATACCAGCTTCGGCTCATTGCCGTTAAAGTAACCCGATCATGTCACCATATATATTTATATAATATGTTGGGTAGGACCGGGACGGAACTCACGGACGTCCTTAACCTAGAGGCAGCGCTCTCGATCCTACCTCTGGCCCAACCTTGGGGAAGCTCTCACGGTTTATCCCCAGCCCGAAGGCTTAATAATGATTCAAGGAATACATATATATATATAATACGTTGGGTAGGACCGAGACAGAACTCACATACGTCCTTAACCCTGGAGCAGTGCTCTCAATCCTACTCCTGGCCCAACCTTAGGGAATCTCTCACGGTCTATCCCCGGCCCGAAGGCTTAATAATGATTGAAGGGATCTCTCACAGTCTACCCTTAGCACAAAGCCGTAACATAGGGGAGCTCTCACGGTCTACCCCTGGCCCGAAGCTGTATTATTTAATTAGGGAATCTCTCACGATCTTCCCCTAGCCCGAAGCCATGTCAAAGGGGAGCTCTCACGGTCTACCCATGTCCTGAAGCTGTATCATTTAATAGTATAGGTTATAAGGCATACACTTCTTATAACATTCATATCAATAAAACATGACATTTCCATCTCACAATATCACATAATCACATCATTTATCATATTCATCACATTGATATAAGGTACATGAAACAACCCACTCATGTATGGTATTAGCTAACCCCCAATTCATTCTTTATTCCTTTCATTTCATTTCAAAGACAAATACGGATTTACAAAGCATTAAGAGGTGCTAAGGACTACTCCTAGGTATGTCCCACTCACTAGACCCATTCCATTAACATAAGATGTACTTATTCCATTATCCTAAGGCATGGTCTTACCACCCTCATCCATTTCATTCAAGTTTAACCAATTCATCAAAAGATTAAAACTATTATTCTTTAACCAATTAGTACAATTAAAAGTAAATATGATAGCATAAATTATCACCAAATCATAACAAGAATCCAGCAGGAAAGCATAAGAATCTACTTCCTACTTTTATCTTGAAGACAGCGCACCTCTGATCGAGGGGTTTTATTATTAAATCATTTGTTTAATGACCAAGCAACCATTTTATCTTATTCCTGCAATTCACACCATTTTCACTGAAGCAATTATCCAAGACTAACATGCATAATTAAAATACTAAAACAATGCAGTATTAAACTCTTTAAAATCTTCACTTTAAATTAAAAGGCAAGGAGAGGGACCCTACCTCAAGGTGGATCTATCCGTCCACTCCGGCTCTTGATGCTTTATAACTAAGAGTCGCCTAAGCTCTGTCAAAGAGAAACCAACCTGAACCTGCGTACACACTAAGAAAAACATAATAGGAACCTCTAAAACAACCAAAGACACTAAAAGGAAGCTATGAAAACCAATAATAGGTAAAACCCTTACCTCGGAAACAAACCGGCGGATCAAAATCACCGCAATCCACCGCGCCTTTGGCTGCGGACACCGAATCTCTCCCTAAAGAGTCCCAATAGACCTTTCGCATCATCCTAGAACAAGAGAAACAAAGAAGAATGCAAAATCAAAAACTCATCCTAACCCTAGGGTTCAGCCAAACGAAAACAGGGTAAGGGGAAACCCTAAAATCTGCCAAGAACGAGAGGAGACTAAGGACAAGACCTTACCGCGGTGATTAGGAGAAGAAACCGGAGGAAATTGGTGGTGGAAACTCGATCGAGAGGAGGCCATAGGAAGGGTGGTCACGCGACGAAGGGGGAGCTCCCTAGGTGCTGGGTCGTGCGGCTCGGACGAGTGAGGGTGAGGGAGTGCAGACTTAGGTTTTTATTTTGTTTAATTTTCTTTTATTTTAATTTTAATTAAAAACCTAAAACACACCCGTGCACACGGTTTGACCCGCACAGTTTTCCAAACCGTGAAAAAACCGTGTGTAGCCTTCTACCTCCAAGAGATTTCTCGCACAGGCTAAGCGCACGGTTTGGGGAAACCATGCCCAGCACGTGCGCACGCCACTGTCCACCAGATTTAGGCTGCATGGTTTAGGCTTCACGGCTTGGTCAGCCCGTGCGCCCTCTGCAGCCCTTTAAAGAACTGGGTTTTGTCGCTTCCGAAACCCCTCGGGCCACCCGGGAAACTTAACGGGCATTCTCCCATGTCCAAAAACATTAAAAGGAAGGGTTCAAACCTTCGAAACTTCGTTCCGAAGCCCGTTTCTAAAAACAACCGATTCAGTAATTGAAAAATTTCAATTTCCCACACTTTTTAACCGGGCTCAAAATGCGGGTCATTACAACCTTCCCACCTTATAACTTCTCATCCCCGAGAAGACATCGGGACTAACACACACCTCACTCAACCTACAAGGTTCATGAAGTTTCGTTCAAATGATTGTGTTACATTTCTGAACGTCCCACACACCAACAGACATCCACTTAAGCATAGGGCACTTAAGCCTTCAACACCCGAGCCAACGCTCGTTTTCCAACTGAACCAACACAAAAGATCTTACCTGAGCCCATTCAATAAGAGACATGATCACATCATCGTCTCATCAAGAAACCAAACAAAGGTACTTCCCAACTTAGATTTTTAACATTAAACGGCCAAGACTCAAACCACAGCTCCACCACCTTTTGAACTGTATTTCAAAATCACACTCTAAGCGTTCCAACGACGCACCTAGCGTGATTTTGAAACGATCAAATGGTCGATTTCCCCATCGACCTCTAAACCCAAGTCTAAAAGAGTCAATCCACTCTGGCTGACTATTCAAGAAGACGCATGGCTTAGACGGATGGTGTTTTATAATCTGAACAACAATGCCTCCTCCCAAGGCATCCCGCATTCACCACAAGAACACTCACCGAAAATCTCATACCCAACTCTTGGTGATGTCTCAAGATCAAACCACGAACGAAACCATGTATCCTGCGTTCAATGCCGAAAGAGAACCAACCAAGCTCCTAAGCTTTTGAAAACATTAGTGTGGCATAAGACTGACGCTCTCTTAGTGAATCCAGGACGAAGTCAAGATAGGGGACATGCTCTTCACGGAGCAGAGTACACCAAGAGGATTAAAATCGGATTCCAGTTATTCATTCCCAAAAACTGGAAAAGAGATCAGTCGAACCACCCCTAATCGACTCTAAAGAAGAAACTCAGATTCACCTACTGACGCATCAGGAGTTCTAAACCGACCACAATTCCTTTTTCCCGCACAAGGCATTCCGTGATCATTCACGATTTACCACCGAAGTCCTCCACAACCAACGATGTTTCTTAAAAAGGGGTTGCATACACCACCAACCAGACCAACGTTGTGCGGCCGAGTAAGCATCGACACATAACGACACCTACAAGCCTCATAGGCATTCAAACAACCCTAACCATTTTCCAAGATGGTCCTTCCTAGCGTGTTCCTTCTACCTGGAAGATCACGCTTTACTCAACTAGCATGATGCTTCCCACCTTAGAAGGGTCGGCGTCATCAAAAGGAGAAATACAAGATGCTCATAAGCAGACTCGTTCATAATTAACTGAACGGACGTGCGTTGCTCCTCTGAGCCACGATCACCACATCGAAACGCACAAGAAAACAAAAGAAACAAGACTGGCATGTCAACCACCCGAGTCTTCCGAAAATCATCCCAAGCATTGGGAAAACTTGAGTCGCAAATGCTCAGGTCACCCTACCACAGAGATGACCCAAAGTCATACACAGCAGCACAAGAGGTTTAGCCGAACGTCATTTCACCTTACACAACCGTTTACATGGACGAATACTTACCAATCATCCATTTCCGCATATAAGAAAAGGTCAAATGACCAACAAAGCAACCAACCATGCCTGAGGCATGTCTACAGAGCATTACCCGATGCTCAAACCCTTAACAAGATAAAAAGAAGCATGACCACCTGTCCGAACAAGGGGGTCATTAGAACTGGAAGTCCTACACGGAACAATGGTACCCAAACAGTACAAAACTTCAGAAAGATCACCGAACAATCCAAGCACATAAGTTCTAAGGGAACTACCTACCACGGCTAGCCCCTCACAAAAAACAAGCGTCGACCCAAGCACTGGGTCGCACCCAACAAAAGTCATCAGGCTCGAAGCCTAACATTTAACGTCATTGATAAAATAAAATAGCCTATGGAAAATGCATAAGATTTTGTTCCAAGGCACTCATAAGAAAGACTTAACTTACCCACACACGGGGTCTCAACGGAGGACACCACGATAGGTTCCTTTTTCCAAGCCCTTTATATTTATTCACATTTATCATTTAATCACCTTAAAAGGTTAAATTCAACACATCAAGTACCCTTTTCCAAACAAAAATTCACTACTCACTTGATCATTTTATCAAACAGCTCAAAGAAAAGTAGGAAAGTTTCAGCAAACTCGCCTTTTTTTAACCACTAGGAGACCTATGAGGGTCCCAACAAGCCAACTCACAATAGATCAAATCCAAACATCTTTTACACAAAAAAACATTTCACAAATCATGTTGCCATCACATTCATTATGGGTTGCCAGTTCCCAACTCATGAAGCACCCATACACTCCATGGGTTGAAAATTGGCTCCTAACAGACAAAACAAAATACATTTCAGAATTTCACATGCACAAACAATCATCCAATCATACGGGTGGCCACCTACCAATCTATAAATCACCCATACACTTTATAGTATAGAATTTGGCGCCCTTTAATCAAAAACAATTTCCATTCATTTTACAATTTAACTTTTTCATCTCTTTTTATGGTGATTCAATTACACAGGCTACCCTTTCCTTTCCATAAGGAACCTATACAGCTCATAACTGAAAATTGGCTCCTATCATAATCGCAATCACTTAATTTAGCAAAAGCAACCAATTTCATCTTAATCAAAAATAGCATGTTATCGTAATCAGTAACACATAAACATGCTATATCACAGAATCATGGAATAACTACCGTGACACCTATCACAACAGTAGGCGTTAAATAATGCATCCTAGATGGCATGGCATAATGCATGGTATGAAATTTCTTACAAGGTGCCTATATGATGCAAGAGATGACACACCCTCATATCATCAGGTTGCAGCAAAAATAGAACCCAAAATTGAATCAACAGTATCAACAGAAAACATGTGCGTCACGCAACGGTGAAATCAAATCAACCGTAATAATCAAAGTCATTAGAATAATAATTTCATTCGAGGCAATTTGGATTTTCCCTATCCATGGGGTGACCAATCCCAAACACAGCTCATTACTAAATTCCAATTCCTTCCTATCACTGTCTAATGTCGCCAAACAGTAAAACAAATCAGAAGAGAAAACTCTTTTGATACCACTTTGTAACGTCTCGGCCCAGTGCACCATCAAACCGTTGGCCGGACCGGTCGCCACATGGCCTCAAGCGCGTCTCCCCATACACCAGAAGCTGTTGACTAGAAGCGAGGGTCTCGGGAGGTGATAGTGGGGAGACTATACCCTCTTATTAGAGTTGCACAGTGGTATTATCAGAGTGAAACACAAAAGTAGTAGCAGAAGCAGTAATAGTTAAACAATGAACAAACAGCAGCGGAATTCAAATAGTGATCATTTATATAAAAGGTGGAAAATTCCACTTGTCACAATATAGGGATGATGATAGATATATGGAAACCAGTAAAAAATATAGCATGCTTTCAATACAATACAAAAGAAATGAAGAAAAGACAGCAAATCTTGACGGGCGATCTCCTGAGAATCCCAAGCTCCCGCTTGGTCCTTTTCTCCTAACTCCCCAGGTACAAATAGCACAGCACACGACCTAGGTCCTAAAAGAAAGAAGGTCTACTTGGGTACCCCAGTTCAATGGCGGCCCAAGTAGGGTGTGAGATATAAATCTCAGTAGGCCGGCACCACCGGTGTCTAACCCAATCCATACAGTGTAATAATAATTAAAGCAGTAAGCAGGTATAGCAAGGTTCGATAAACAGAACAATAAAGAACAACAAAACCCGTCCCAGTATCCCTAGAGATAACCTGGTGGCTATACCAGCTTCGACTCATTGCCGGTAAAGTAACCCGATCATGTCACCATATATATTTATATAATACGTTGGGTAGGACCGGGACGGAACTCACAGATGTCCTTAACCCAGAGGCAGTGCTCTCGATCCTACCTCGGGCCCAACCTTGGGGAAACTCTCACGGTCTATCCCTGGCCCGAAGGCTTAATAATGATTCGAGGAATATATATATATATATAATATGTTGGGTAGGACTGGGAAGGAACTCACAGACGTCCTTAAACCTGGAGCAGTGCTCTCGATCCTACTCCTGGCCCAACCTTAGAGAATCTCTCATGGTCTATCCCCAGCCCGAAGGCTTAATAATGATTCAAGGGAGCTCTCACAGTCTACCCTTAGCGCGAAGCCGTAACATAGGGGAGCTCTCATGGTCTACCCCTGGCCTGAAGCTATATAATTTAATTAGGGGAGCTCTCATGGTCTGCCCCTAGCCCGAAGCCATGTCAAAGGGGAGCTCTCACGATCTACCCCTGGCCCGAAGCTGTATCATTTAATAGTATAGGTTATAAGTCATACACTTATTATAACATTCATATCAATAAAACATGGAATTTCAATCTCAAAATATCACATAATCACATCATTTATCATATTCATCACATTGATATAAGGTACATGAAACAACCCGCTCATGTACGGTATTGGCTAACCCCCAATTCATTCTTTATTCCTTTCATTTCATTTCAAAGACAAATAAGGATTTACAAACCATTAAGAGGTGCTAAGGACTACTCCTAGGTAAGTCCCACTCACTATACCCATTCCATTAACAGAAGTCATGCTTATTCCATTATCCTAAGGCATGGTCTTACCACCCTCATCCATTTCATTTAAGTTTAACCAATTCATCAAAAGATTACAACTGTTATGCTTTAACCAATTAGTAAAATTCAAAGTAAATATGACAGCATCAATTATCACCAAATAATAACAAGAATCCAGTAGGAAAGCATAATAATCTACTTCTTACTTTTATCTTGAAGACAATGCACCTCTGATCGAGGGGTTTTGTTATTAAATCATTAGTTTAATGACCAAGAACCCATTTTCTCTTATTCCTGCAATTTACACTGTTTTCACAGAAGCACTTATCCAAGACTAACTTGCATAATTAAAATACTAAAACAATGCAGTATTAAACTCTTTAAAAGCTTCACTTTAAATTAAAGGGAAAGAAGAGGGACCCTACCTCAAGGTGGATCCATCCGTCCACTCCGGATCTTGATTTTTTCTAACTAAGAGCCGCTTAAGCTTTGGCAAAGAAAAACCAACTCGAACCTGCCTATGCACTAAGAAAAACATAACAGGAACTTCTAAAATAACCAAAGACACTAAAAGGAAGCTACAAAAACCAACAATGGGTAAAACCCTTACCTCAGAAACAAACCGGCGGATTGAAATCACCGCAATACTCCACGCCTTTGGAGGCGAACACCGAATCTCACCCAAAGGAGTCCCAAAGGACCCTTCGCATCATCCGAGAATAATAGAAACAAAGAATAATGCGAAATCAAAAACTCTTCCTAACCATAGGATTTGGCTGAATGAAAATAGGGCAAGGGGAAACCCTAAAATCATCCAAGAATGAGAGGAGACTAAGGATGAGACCTTACCGCGGTGATTAGGAGAAGAAACTAGAGGAAATCAGTGGCAGAAACTCGATCGAGAGGAGGCCGTAGGAAGGGTGGTCGAGCGATGAAGGGGGAGCTCCCTGGGTGCTGGGTCGCACAGATCGGACGATTGAGGGTGAGGGAGTGTAGACTTAGGTTTTTATTTTGTTTAATTTTCTTTTATTTTAATTTTAATTAAAAACCTAAAACACACCCGAGCACACGGTTTGACCCGCATAGTTTTCCAAACCGTGCACAAACCGTGTGGAGCCTTCTGCCTCCAAGAGATCTCTCGCATGGGCTAAGCGCACAGTTTGGGGAAACCGTGCGCAACCCGTGTGCATGCCACTATCCACCAGATTTGGGCTGCACGGCTTGGTCAGCCTGTATGCCAACCGTGCGTCCTCTGAATCCCTTTAAAGAACTGGGGTTCGTCGCTTCCGAAACCCCTCGGGCCACCTGGGAAACTTAACGGGCATTCACCCATGTCTAAAAACATTAAAAAGAAGGTTTCAAACCTTCATAACCTCGTTCTGAAGCCTGTTTCTAAAAACGACGGATTCAGTAATTGACGAAGTTCAATTCCCCCCACTTTTTAACCTGTTTTAAAATGATGGTCATTACATCGAGGCGTTGGAATGGAAGGATTTTTAGAAAAAAAATTTCGAAAAAAAAATTCCTCGCACCCTCCAACTTAAGATGGAAAGTCACTTCCTTTCCCTCAAGAAAAAAGATGACAAATCCATCAGAGCGTATGAGGAAAACTTTACAAGGCTGGCATGATATGCCTCTGGATTTTTTGTTACCCCTGAATGAAAGGTTGACCGCTTATTTGGTGGAATAAAACCTAGAATATGGAAATCCCTAGAGATACGTGACTTCAAGAGCTATGTGGAAATTGTTTAATGTTCCCTCAAAGTAGAAATAGAGATCGGTGAATCTTAGGGGTATCATGGGGATTAGAATCATAAGCTGGAATTTAATTATAGAGGTTGATGGATAAATCCAACGGTGCTATGAAAATCCATCACCTCACTTACCAAAATTCAAGAAAGAAGTACCCTAGAAATTGAATTAAGTGGACAAGGAAATGATTTAGGTGTGAAAGAGAAGGGAACCTGGTCATTAAATGCCGACAAGAAAAACCAGCGGCTGCAACAGAGGAAAGGAATGCTCCTTTCGATGCTCAATGCATTATTCATTACTTTAACTGCAAATAACTGGGGCACTTTGAAAACCATTTCCCTAAGACAAGGGTTTTTTAGGCAACAAACAACCTCCAAGGTAGCAATGGTGAGATTTTTCCATCACTACTGCTGAAGTGAACCCCGACAATGAAGTGGTGTCAAGTACTCTAGTTATTCATTCAAAATAGAGAACATACTTTTTTATCCTAGTTCTATGAATTATTTTATATCCCGAACATTTATTAGAACAATCCTAACACCACCACAAATCATGGAAGTAAAGATGTCAGTGAGAACGACAAATGGGGAAACCATTTCAACCCAAGAATATAACTCCTCCACTATCAAAATTTTTGGATTTAACTTCTCGGATAACCTCGTCAAACTACCTCTAGTAGAATTTTATACAATTATTATCATGGATTGGATTTCCATATATAAAGACAACATAAATTTTCATGAGAGGGAAATCACTCTCAATATGGAGAATCGACCCCTAATTCTATACAAGTGCAAGGGGGGGATGAATCTTTTTTAGCATCATCATCTCAAGAGTGGATATTACTACCCTATGAGCACACATATCTAGCTCAGATGATTGATTCCAAGGAACCAACCATCCTTGAAGACATACTTATTGTGAGGGAATTCTTTGAAGATTTTCCTGAGGAATTGTCTAGTCTTCCTCCTAGATAAGATGTTTAATTATTAATTGATCTTATACCTGGGGTGTTTCCAATATTCAAGACTCCATATATAATGACTGTTGTGGAGCTTGAGGATTTTAAGAAACAACTATAGGAGAATCTGGATAAAGGGATTATATGCCCAAGTGTTTCACCATGGGGTGAACCAGTCCTCTTCCTTAAGAAGAATTATGGGTTAATGCGCCTTTGCATTGATTATCGTGAGCTTAAAAAAATCATGATAAAGAAAAAGCATCCTCTACCCTAAATTGATGACTTTTTTGATCATCTACGTGAATCACAATACTTCTCCAAGGTGGATTTGTGGTCAGGATATTACCAAGTAAGGGTGAAGAAGGAGGATATCCCCAAGACTACTTTTCGTAAAATATACGGGCACTATGAATTCATAGTAATTCCATTCAGACTCACTAATGCTCCAACAATATTCATGGACTTGATGAATATATTCTTTATATATTACCTCGGCAAATGTTTGATAGTCTTTATAGATGATATTCTAATATACTCTAAAACCAAGGAGGAGCATGAGGAGCATCTAAGCACTGTACTAGATACCTTGAGAAAGGAGAAGCTCTATGAAAAGTACAAAAAGTGTGAGTTCTGGTTAAAGGAGGTATCATTTTTGGGTCATATCATCATAAGAAATGGGATATCTGTGGATCCCTCCAATATAGATGCAATTGAGGGATGGACGATGATAACATCAGTAATGGATATCCATAACTTCCTGAGGTTATCTAGATATAATCGCTGATTTGTGAGAAATTTATCACTATTGTCAAACCCTCTTACCAAGCTAACTCAAAAGGGAGTCAAGTTTTCTTAGAGTGATGAATGAAAAGAGAGCTTCAAGGAGTTAAAAATGAGGCTTATCACTGTGTATGTGCTCACATTACCCACAAGTGGATAACTTTTTGTGGTATTTAGTGATGCTTTAAATAATGGCATGGGTTGTGTGTTGATGAAAAATGAAAAAATCATTGTCTATGCTTTAAGGAAATTGAAATTTCATGAGAAAAAATATCCAACACATTATCTGGAGTTGGCTATAGTAATCTTTTCTTTGAAAATTTGGTGACATTACCTCTTTTGGGAGAAGTGTAAAATATACACAGATCACAAAAACCTGAAGTATATATTCACATAGAAAGAGTTGAATATGCACCAATGAAGATGGTTAGAGCTGTTCAAATACTATGACTACTCATTCTATTGCCACCTTGGGAAAGTGAATAAGGTGGAGGATGCTCTAAGTAGAAATAACCCAGCAATTCTATCATTGATAAGAATTTAAAAGGATCAAATCTTCTTAGATTTGATGAAGATGGACATGGGAATCATAAATAAGGGAACATAATCAATCCTTTCACAAATGATTTCTCAACCATATCTTTTGGAAAGGTTAAAGGATTCCCAAAAGGTTGATGTGTGAATTTAGAAGAAAGTGGAAACTATTAGAAAAGGTAAATCCTTCGAGTTCAATGTTAATGAAGAAGGAATTGTGAGATTTGGGACAAGACTATATGTTCCATCAAATCCAGAGTTCTAGAAAGAACTTTTGTATGATACACATAGTTTGAATTTCTCCATTCCCCCATGAAACACATAGATGTATCAAGATATATTAGAGTATTATTATTGGGATAACAGGAAGAATGAGATCACTGAGTATACATCAAAGTGTCTGGTATATCAGAAACTGAAGGCTGAGAGGCATAATTCTAAGGGGATGATGCAACCACTACCCATACCAGTATGGAAATGGGAGAACATCACCAAGGAATTTGTCACTAAACTTACAAAGACATCCAAAGGAAACAATGTTATCTGGGTTGTAGTGGATCGTCTTATAAATACTGCACACTTTATTATTATTCATGAGGATTTATCATTAGATCAAATAGAATGGATATACATCAGATATGTGGTAAGGATGCATGGAGTACCACTATCGATTGTATCAGATCGAGATCCAAAATTCACCTCTAATTTCTAGAAGAGTCTTCAACGTGCTCTGAATAATGAGATAAAATTTAGTATGGATTATCATCCTCAAACAAATTTCCAATCTAATAAGACTATCCAAACACTTGAGGACATGCTGATAGCATACTCAATGGACTTTAGAGGGTGGGATCAACATGTTCCTCTAGTTGAGTTCTCTTACAACAATAGTTTCCACTCAAGTATCCAATTGGCTCCTTATAATTCCCTATATGGGAAGAGGTACAGAACACCAGCAAGTTGGGATGAAGTTGGGGAGAGAAAACACCTAGGTCCAGAAATGGTCGAAGAAATGGTGGAGAATGTTAATACCATTTAGCAGCACATTAAAGATTCTCAGAGTCAACAAAAGAGATATGATAATAATCATCGATGAGACCTATAGATTGATATTGGAGACATGATATTCCTCCGCATATCTATGTGGAAGAGAGTTATTATATTTGAGAAGAAGGGAAAGCTTGGTCCAAGGTACATCGGCCATTTTGAGATACTTGTTCACATTGGAGCAGTGGCCTATCGATTATCACTCCCATCGAACCTATCTTCAGTACATGATGTATTCCATGTATCACTCTTAAGGAAGTACATACTTGATTCATCTCATGTACTCAATCCAGAGGTGGTACCATTGGAGAATGACCTATCCTATGAAGATAAGTCGGTGAATATCTTAGATCGTAGGGAAAGAGTTCTACGAAATAAGATAATGCCCCTTGTGAATGTTTTGTGGAGAAACCAAAAGTTTAAAGAAGCGACATGGTAATCAGAGGAAGTGATGAAGTAGAGTTACCCTCATCTGTGTTATTATGGGAAAAGGAAATTTTGAGGGAAAAAATTCTTAAGGGGGGAAGATTGTAACGACCCAAACTTTTATCAATGAAAATTCATCTTGATCTAATTAAATGTGTTATTATGTAAAATGGTTATATAACATATGCACATATTTGGTTTTATGATTTTGGAATTCAAAATACCAATAAGAATTTTTATTATTGCTAATATATCCATTGATAAGTAATCGCATGATTAATATAAATATACGGCTTTAACAAATCCAATTTACTCATAAAAAAAAGAAGTGATAGCCTCATCCAGTACAATTTCTCCATACGAAGCACATTTTTCAGAGCTTAGAAAGGAGGTGGCATCACTGGGCTTTTCTCTTGACCAAGCCCAAACTGAGCTTCAACACGTTAAGCTCAAAAAAAACTGCATACGGGAGAAGTGGAAGTTGATAGAGATTATCACTCGAGCCATGTTATCCAAGCGACCCCAAGAGTCGGTCACCATCGCACATCTTAGCTTTAGGTCATATGAGAGTTTTATAAGGGTTTATGTAACAAGACCTTAAAACTATGATTTTGTGCATTATTTTTGTATATAATAAATAATATACATTCATTTTATTATCATTACTTTGTAAATGGTTTTTAAAGCACAAATAGTATTTTTAGTTAATATTCAATTAAGAAATATATTTTGATGAATTAATAGATTTTTGAATTAAATAATATTTTAATAAAATATTATTAATAAATTAATTTTAAATATCAATTATCATATAATTTTTAGGAATACAATTTTAATTTTTATAAATTTTGGAAAGTCGTTTTTGTCAAAACCCATGAATTTTTTATAAATGTCAGTTTTTATTTTAAAAGTAAAAAATTCAAATATTTAAAAAATTATTGAGATAAAATGAATATTATTTTTGGAATCAAGAGGTCAAAATTATCCAATGGTTATTTTTTCATAATTTTCTGATATAGTCGATTTTTTTGGTAAAAATTAAATATCATTTTATTAAATTATGTGATTTACGACATCATAATGACCCAATAGTGATGTAATAAAATACTATAAATGATATTTTCAGAAAATAAATGTATTATACTTAAAATAATTTTATTTTAGATTTTTTTGATTAATTTTATGGTGCCTTAGTGGACACTCTAATACTTATAAAACATTTTAACTTTTTAAATTGATTTCCTTGAGAGTGTGACTCACCTCCACATAAGAAAGCCTAATATTTTAATAATTTCTCCTTATAAAATATTTTTTTCCACTCCACTTTTTCAAAAAACATTTTAAAAACAATGGGATGGTTTGTTTTTTTGATTAGTTTAATGTATAGGGTCCATAACCTAAATAATAAAGAATTCTCTATATTTTCCTATATAAACCCACCCATGCTCCCACATCCTCTTCACTCAAAGCCTTTAGAGATCAACCAAACCCTACCCTAATCTCTCTATAATCATTAAAAGGTTCCATAGGCTCCCAATAATCCTCTCTCAAGCCTCTCCCAAGCATTTGGGATCACACTTCCAAGTAGGGGATTTCTTCCTTTCTCATTTTTGTCTAATTTTCTTTATATTTTTATACCCTTTTATTTTAAAATAAAAATATTGGGGTATAATTTATCACCTCCCACATACTTCCATTTTTATTTTTTAATGATTAGATACCTCTTTCTCTCTCATTAATTCCTTCCATGTACACCTGTTACCATGCCAAAATTCCATAAGGGATTTCTCTCTCCTCATTTACATTCAAGCATTTTTTTTTGTATTATGAATCTAAATTATATTACATATGTTGGGACATGTATCTATATGACCCCCTTACTGTACATTTAATTTAAACATGATGATACACCCCTTTCTCTCTCATCAACCATTTTTATGAATTCTTATGACACGTCGTTATGTTGCTGAAATTGCACTGTGATTTTTCAATCCAAAGTCATTGTGTAGTGAGTACCATTCTCATTTCTCTATCAAGGGTGTTCACCTTTATGCATGTTTAATTATTGATTATATATTTTCATGTATTAATTTCGCATTCCTTTATCATAGAATAAATTATTATGTTTAATGAATCCATGTTATATGATCCATGTGACACACTTATGCAAGAAATTAAATGATTAAGAAGGGTGTTCCCTGATAGTGATCCAATGCATTGGGTAAAGATTGGTATCATGATACATCAAGTGCAATGAGGTTTTACTCATGATAATTCAAGTGAAATGAGGGTTTACTCATGATTCATGTACAATTATCCTTGGATCATGCTAAAATAATGTTAAATGTTGTTGCCACATTTCCAAGTAATGATAATCATGCTATATCATACCTTTATGTTCATGTTTCTATTATAATCTATTGATATTCTAATTGCCTAACATGTGTTTTATTATTCATGTTTTTCCTTTTTTTACTCCATTACTGGGCTTTATAGCTCACCCTTTTCTTATTTATGTCCTCATGTTATCTCGTGCAGTGCTAAGTTTGAAGGAATGTTGTGGTCATGTAAAAGAAGTTTTCAATAAAGATGTTGTGTTTTATGTTCTAAGTTGTTATGTAATGTTCCTAATCCCCAAAAACACTAGACCTCTCAATATTCTATGTTGTATCAAGTGAGGTTTTTTATGTAATAAATTATGTTTAAGTGTGAAATAAAAAAGTAGGGTTGTTATAAGTTTTAGGAGATCAAATGGATTTAGGAGCTCATTATAGAGAATAAAATAAGGATTTCTAGTTTTAGTTTAATTTAGATGTATTATGAACCAAGTATTCCAAAGACACTAGGCCTCATTATTTTTCATTGTACTTATTTGATGTTTCTGTAAAAAAACATTTAATAATATTTATAAAAGTCATGGGTCACTATATTGAGGTTTCGCTAAATTCATAGTATCTATGGCATAGAATCTACGTTTTAGTGTGGAAAACTCCTATAAAGAAAACAATATGGTGTAGATAAAACCTTGACGTGTATATATGAAAGATTTTATAGGTTCTAAACATTGACTGTGGTGTTTCCTTGGGAAATTTCATTATAATTATAGGTGAATAAGTTTGACCAGGGTAGGCTATAGAATAAGGGTAGTCTGCAATTTCATAAGGGTCTTCTGATATTTCTATGGCTCATGTAAGGGTAAAAAATTTTGAATGTATGATGCATAATGGTTAACATGAAAATTTTAAAGGTAAAAAAGAAGATTATAGATGTTTCATAAAGTTAAATTGAAACTCACATAAGGGTAATCATGGAATTTTCAAAGCCATATAAGGGTTGGATTCAACTTATATACACTGAATAAATTAAAATAGAAATTTATATATAATTTGTATAGGTTTAAGAATCCATGTTTAAGCATAAATGGAATATACATGTGATGAATAAGGGTTGGATGAAAATTAAACTAGTTATATAAGGGTATAAGATTACATGCGTAATGGTAAAAGGTAGTTACATAAAGGTAACAATAAATTCACAAAACACACATAAAGGTAAAAACCAAGATCATGAAAGGCTAACAGGAAACATATAAGGATTTTATATAATTATAAAACTAATAATAAATGGTTAATAACTAAAAAAATTAATAAAATTCAATAGAAATTAAAATTATAATTATCCAAAAAATTAAATAATGAAATATAGTATATTTTAATTATAAAAATAAAAAATAATTAAAGGGTAAAAGATGAACTCTAATAATCTCCCCATTTTTGATAATTACAAAATCAAAATATTAATTATAAAATCTCTCCCCCTTTTTGGAATTAATCAAAAAGATTAAAAAATTTGAATACAATTTTCCCCTTAATAAAATAAATAAGATATAATAAGAGATATTTAACAATATATAAATAGTTTAAATAGATACCCCCCCCCCCTCCTTAATTTATTCTTCACTTCCATCTTAGTTAACTCCTTAACCAGCCTAAAAATTAAAACTACTACCAAGATCCATGAAAAGATTGGTAAAGTTCAAGGATAATTTCAAAACAACCCATTAATTATGGTATGTAAAAATTGTGTGAATAAACCATGAAAGTACTTTGAGAGTGTCAAACTATGTGTATATTATAGTCCCACTGATTATTCCCAAGATAAATACCAAGTTAAAAACTAATCAACTCTTTTTAGGATAAAACCCTATGAGCATCAGGGCCAAAACCATATCCACTTGTTTGTATCCAGATAAGGATGTTTGCATAGAAAATTAAACTTTCTTTGAATTTACCATAATTGATAATTTTTTAAAATTAAATTTTCTATATTTTTTAAAAAAAATATTTTTAAATAACTATAAGAAATCATGTATATGATATTCAACAAAAAAGCACATAATTTTCTAAAAGGAATAATTTACTCCAAACTCCCCCTTTAAAAAATGAATACAAACTAAAGTAAGGGATTAATTATTAAGCATAAATAAATAAAAAACTTCTTAAAAGATAATACAATTAAATTAAATAATCTAGATGAATATTAACAATTAAGCTCATGCTTAGAACAAGATAATATATGTTAATTTATGAAAAAAACTTATTCAAAATAGACCATTTTGAAAACAATGAGCATTTAAGCATGTATAAATATATTAAAAGAATTATAAAAATATTTTTAGTGACATATAAATGATTTATAATGAATTAAAAAATGATCTTCAATTAATTAGAAAAATATTTTTAATAGATTAGAAAATTATTTGAAATGAAATAGAAAATAATTTTAAAAAAAATTAAAATGAAAATTAAAATGAAAATTTTAAAAATTATGACATTAGATAAACATATAAAATAGTATTTTGAAAAGATAAATATTTTCAAGATCATACATGATTATCATTAAAAAAACATGCTTGTATAATAGTGAGAGATTAAAAATAAATCATTAAAACAAATCTCCCTGTAAAATAATTAAAGAGAATAAAATTCAGAAATACTTCTTAAATTTTTATTTTGATTTAAACTCTATGGAATTATCCAAGAATTAAATAGATACACTCCCCCTCACTTATAGTATAAAAATTAAGCTCAAGGCAGAAAATAGATGATCAGTCAGTTTAATAAGTAAACACTACATTTATTTAGAATCCTCTATAGGATAGATTGATGGGATCCAATGAAAAATCCCTTTAATAAATCAAGTAAATAATCATTTTATAACCCTTTTGGGTTTATAAATATTAGAAAAAGATGATTTGGGAATGGTAAAAACTTTAGGTTCATAAATGTTGGAAAGTAAAGATTTAGGGACCCAAAATTGATTATATTTTTTAGATATATTATACTAAATATTGATCAATTTAGGCCTTCCATATATATAATTTTTTCAATTACACTCATAGATAAGTTGACCTTATTTATGATAATACTTAAAAAATTTAGTTTGATAAATACCCTTTACAAAAGAAGTATTTTTTAATAAGTTACATTATATTTTGAAAAATTCAAAACCATTATTATTTCTTTTAATTCATTGGGAACCAATCGTATTAATAGATTTTTTTCCTTAGGATAATTTTGAAAAATAAATTTTTAGAACCTTGATTTCATTTTTGAAAACTTCAAAATGAGGTTGATTTTTTAATTTTAAAATTCAACCATCATTTTACTTTATAATTTTATCTTTTTCATTAGAAATAATATTTTTATCATTAAGAACCCATTTATATTTCTATGAAATATTTTCATATTTTGAAATAAATTCTTGGAAAAAATTCCAATTCCATTATTAGATACATAGGATCATTAAGAAGATGATAAATGATATGAAGAAAAGTAATGTGAAGGGGAATATAAACTAACCTCTTCACCTACCTCAATTTGATCCATGAGGCATATAGGAGTGTAGTTTATAGTTTCATAATTTGTCATTGAATCTTCACTAGAAATCTATGTTGATACTTTTAGAACCTTCTTTCCTTGATTCTTTTATTTATAATTTTTTAAGGGAAAATATAGCTTATTTTTTCATTTATTTTTAAAATTTTTTGAAGAAATTGATTCAGTAAGAGCTTTTTAACCATTACAAATATAATTAAATATAGTAAATATTATAGGGATAAACTATTAGGATACAGGTATAAACTTTTAAAGTCTTGTCTAAACATATCTAAATGGGTATAATTGACTTTTTTAGTTCCATCATGAGTTTCTTCTAAAAGTTTCCAAATTTAATGATCCATTTTTTATATAGAAATATGATTAAATTAATTTTTATCTAAATTAGAATGTTAGTTATTCATATATTTTCCATATAATTAAAAGGAAGAAATATTATTTGGGGTACATTTATCTTCTTTTTAAATTGTAGGAGTATATCCATGTAAAGTAATCTTATAAACAAGATAGACAATAGATCTAATTAAATTATTCATGTGATTTTTCTAATAACTATAATTTTTTCCATGAAAACATAGATCATTTCTTAAGGATTGTCCTTTGGAAAATCCATGTGTGTTTTAAAAAACCATTTAAAAAGTATATTTTTATTTGAAAAATTGGATACATATTTTGAAGATAAAAACTTTGAATGAATTTAAAGAAAATTAATTAAAAAAATAAAAACTCATTTGGTACCAAATGAAGGTTAGAGATAAGTAAAATGGAAATTGGGGGTGAAATTAACTTTAAAAAATTAAAGGAATTCAATCTAATTTTAAAATTTTCTTTATAAAAGAATGAAGAAACTAAACCATCCTTAATATAAAAATAAAAGAATCAAAGTTTGAAATTCCATCAATATAGGTAAATAGAATAATAAAAGTGGAAGAGTAAAATAAAGTGTGATTTAAAGAATAAATTGATTAATCATATTATATTATGCATTAAAAAATTTGAATAAATGGATTATTGAAAGTGATGAATAATTGAAAATATGTAAAGTGGATAATATAAGACATTTGGTGAGGAATTTTGGTAATAATACCTGAAGGTACCCCTACATCTCCCACCTCAATCACTGGAGGATTGAATATATTAGCCTCTTGTCTTTAATAGTAGCTAAGATTCCAAAAATATCCCTTAATTTTTAGGTTCTAGCAAGAAACTAGATACAATAGACACTGGATCTTTAATGGTGAAGCTAGAAACTATAAATTATGTAGTCTCTTTCCTTTTAAAAGGAAATGGAAAGAAAACCATGGTCTTTTATTTTAATGGTAGAAAGCACTAAAAAATGAATAAAGTACAGGAATATGATATTTGTAGCTTATTTTCTAATATACCAAAGAATATGATGAAACACTAGGAGAGATTAAGAAAATAATGAGAGTGATTAAGATGCACAATTTGGAACACACGCTTTGAAGGAAAGAAAGAAGGTTTTTAAAGAGATTAATTTAAGAGCTTGGAAATATTTAAAGATCATAGAGTAATTTAAAACTTTGTAATTATTGTGTTTTAAATATTTAAGGCCTGCAAATATATCTATTTATATTCTCCAAATCCTTTGGAAAAGTTATGTAATCATTCTGGAGTCTTTAAGTTGAAGATGTCCAAGTTTGATGAATATTGACTATAATTAAGAGAGGGGATCAGATTAGATTTTTGCGGTGTGGTATATCATTATTTACTATAGAGGAGGACTTTAAAACATAAGAAAATACACTATTATTTGGTTTCTTGAAAATATATTTTATGGTTCTTCTAGAATTTAGGTCTTTGTGGCAGAGCCTCTGGGTTGCGGCATGGAGCCTTTTTGAGGTTCTACCAAATTCATGGTAGCTGCAGTATAGAATCTAGGTTTTGGCATGGACAACTCCTTCAAAGAAAACACTATTGAATAGATCATACCTTGTACAAATGAGATAATTGATTTTAAAGGTACTGAACCTTCATTGCAGTGTTGCCTCTAAAATTTCACTGTAATTATAGTTGAAGAAGTTTGACTAGGCTAGGCTACGGCATAATGGTAGTCTGATAGTCACGTAAGGGTAACCTAAGATTTATAAAGCTCATGTAAGGGTATAAATTTTTTAATATATAATTTATAAGGTTAAACATGAACTATGTAAAGATGAAAATAAGATTTCATATGTTGCTTAAAGGTAAATAGAAACTCATGTTTAGGTAAACATGGAGTTTCCAAATCTTCGTATGGGTAAGCTTAAACTTATATACACTGCATAAAGGTGACAAGAGATTTATATATATTTTATATAGGTATAATCATTAAATAATAAGGGTAAAAAGAATATTCATATGTTGTGTAAGGGTTAGCTGAAAATTTAATTGGGTATGTAAGGGTACAATCTTATATACGTAAAGGTAAAAGAAAGTTTCATAAAGGTAACAAAAAAGTTTCAAAACACACATATGGATAAAAAAATCTCATTTAAGGGTAACATAAAACATATAAATAATGTATAAGATAATAATAAAAATAAGAATAAATGATAAATAACTAAAAATTATTAAATAAAAAAATATTATCAATAAATTTTAATAAACATTAAAAATATAATTATCCAAAAAAATAAATAATGATTTATAGTATTTTGCAATTATAAAAACATAAAATAATTAAAGTGGAAAGGATTCACTCTAACACTGGTTACATTGAGTGTCAGTAGGTTTTAGGGTTTTAATAGTCTAATGAGATATGCACTAATCACATTCCTTTATCACTCCCACATAGATTATCTAGTTTTATTGTAAATTTCTATATAAACAACATAGATAAGTATCTCCTATATATTTTCACTCTACTTCACCAAGTTGAAAAATATATGTAGTTTGAAAATCCTTTTGTCCTTATGGTGAATAAAAGGAAAGTTCATGTGAAGAGATCGAATATTAACTCCAAGTTTAAATCTTCTTCACAATTCTCTTCCAAGAAGAAGAGGATAATGTGGAAAAAAGAATCACTGGAAAAAAAATTTCCCAGAAAAAGAAGAAAGAGGATGTTATTTTTATAAATTGGGAATTAGATACCACATGTGGTTATCACATATGTATTCAAATATAGGAACCAAGTAAATTATGAAATATTTACTATGGTGAGTTAAATCTATGAGAATCAAATAGAGCTATACTTTCTATTTTAGATATTAGATATTACCACCACATGTTTCCAACTTGAATGATCATGGTTTTGAAATATTGTAATTATGTTCCTTTAGTTACCAAAGACATTATTTTTGTGTCTAAACATGATGTAGATGGATTTGTTTAAAAATTTGGAAATAAGTTTTTCTTATTTTATAAATAAATCATTTGTTTTGGTATGGAATATTTAAATATTTTTCTTTACATATTGGATTATATGAAACAAGCAATGTCAATCGATAACGAAAATAGTTTGCATGACACATACCACACCCAACTATGGAATCAATGTCTATTTCATGTAAATGAAAAGTGTTTGATTAGATTACACCATATCGGTATTTGGATTCATTTAAACTAAAACTAATTGGTGTATGTCATGCATGTTTATATATAAAAATGACTAAAGCCCCATTTAGTTGAAAAGGTGAAAGGGCCACAGATATACTTGATTTATTTAATAAAAAATTTAGTGGACCATATCTTGTTGAAGCTAGGTGTGGGTACACATAATTCATAACTTTTATTAATGGTTTTATAATATATGGATATATCTACTTAATGAGATATAATTTAGATTCATTTGATGGATTCAAGTAATATAAGAATGAAGTTGAGAAGCAATTTGGTAAGAAGATTAAGAAACTATGATCAGACCATAGTGTAGAATGTCATAATCAAGACTTCATTGATTACTTATGGGAGTTTGAGATTCTATCCCAAATCACTCCTCTTTATACACCATAGTGGAATGTTGTAAGTGAAAGGAGGAACTACACCATGTTAGACATGGTGGGATCAATGATGAGTCATGTGAGTCTTCCATTATCCTTTTGGGGATACGTGTTATAGATAGTGGCACGCATACTAAACCATTTTCCAATTAAATAAACCAATGGTATTCCATAAAAACTTTGGTGTGTAAAGAAACCATCATTGTCCAATTTATGAGTGTAGGGTTAAAAGGAATTTTTTAAGTCTATTTTTGGTAATAATATTGCACCCTAATAAACTAAGTGTATAATTATATGATACCCTAAAGAAACAAGGTGATGTTACATATAAAACCCCTTAGATAAGAATTTTATGTTTAATAGAGGACTCGCGTTTCTTGAAAGGGATAACATCTCTAAAGAAGATAGTGGGATCAATATAGACTTTGATGAAGTTCAGGCTCAAGATACATAAGAGTTTTAACATGAAAAGATTTGAAAAAGTGTTTTGGAAAGGGATGCCTCAGAGACACAAGTACTGCATAGAATTATGAGAGAGATTAGGGAACCAGAATGATGAGGTTTTATAATCATCAAGGATGGTGAATCATTATTAGTTGATAATAATGATCCTATAACCTACAATGAAGTAGTAAGTGGAACATAAGCTACAAAATGATAATAAAATATAAATTTTAAAATGGATTCAATGTACCAAAACCAGGTATGGGTTTTGATAGATCCACTAGTGGAAGTAAATATTATTGGTTTTAAATGGGTATTTAAGAAGAAACTATACATGGATGGACAATTAAGTACCTATAAGGCATGACTGATTTCAAAAAGTTCAAAAAAATCAATATATAGACTATAAAGAAACCTTTCCACCAATTTCTATGTTAAAATATATCATCATTTTACTTTCCATGGTAGCTTACCATGATAGTGATATTTTTCAGTTGGATTTAAAAATATTTTTCCTTGATATGAACCTTTTGGAAGATTTCTATATGACATAACTTGAAGGGTTTGTGACTCCAAAGGATTCCAAAAAGTTATGAAAGTTTTACAAATCCATTTATAGATTAAAGATAGCATACATGTCATATAACATTCAGTTTTATGAATCCATTATTTAATTTTGTTTCACAAAGAAAGAATTTGAGCCTTGTGTCTATAAGAAGTTTAGAGGGAGTGTGGTAATTTTCCTAATATTTTATGTTTATTACTACTACTTATTAGAAATGAAATACTTCTATTATAATATATTAAATCCTGGATGAGTACATGCTTCTCCATGAAGGACTTAGTTGAATAAGAATATATTCTTGGGATCAAGATTCATCATGATAGATCCAAGAGTCTCCATACACTAAGTAAAAGTACATACATTAACAATATACTGAAGTGATTCAGTTGGGAATAATATAAGAGGGGATTGTTTCCAATGTCACATCACATTCAAATTTCTAGGAAAATGTATACTCAGACACATGAGGAAATACAAAGGATAGAAAGTATTCCATACCTATCAGTGATTGGTTCAATCATGTATGTCATGTTATGTACAGGGATAGATGTAACTTATGCCTTAAGTATGATGGGAAGATATTAAACTGACCAAGTGATTGCCATTAGATAGAAATAAATACTATCCATAATTATCAATGGAATACTAAGGATATACTCCTAATCTATGGAAGATATATGGTACTATTTATCAAAGGATATACATATTCTAGTTTCCAAATATATCAAGTTAATATAAAATCACAATCGGGATAAATATTTACTCTCAATGGAGGTGTTTTGAGTTGGAATAGATCAAATAAATTTGTGTACACTCTAATTTTATATTATATTTTGAGTATATTCCACCTTTCGAGGTATCTAAAGAATATTTTTTGATCCAAAAATTAATCCAAGATCTTGGTGTGGTTCCTATAAGTAAATAACTCATCATAATCTATTATTATTATATTATAGGGGTGTATCCTGTAAATAATTTAAGATCATGCCAACATAAAAATCACATAATTCAGAAGTATCATCCCTTGATAGATTTTTCTCAAAGAGGTGAAATCAAAGTGAGCTGATTTTACACATAATACAACATTCCAAAACTATTAACCAATGCCTTATCTCTCCATAAATATGATCATCGTGTGAGAGATATCTAATTGAAGGTTGTTAGTAGTTGGATTTAGTCTAAGTGGGAGTATATTAGAGTTGGGGTCCTAGAACCAATTATTTTTAATTTATATCACATTCATATTCATATAATTTAATATTAATTAAAATTTCTTATTACAAATATTTCATATTTCTATGTGACTTTAATGTCATAATTTCTTAGAGAATTTTTTTCATTGAAAATAGAATAGAGGTTCTCTGCTATGATGAAAACCTTGAAATTCCAAGAATATATTCTTACACAATGATATATATTCTAATAACACTATATGGGGGGATACCAATTATGTTTACTTTCATGTTTGATCACTTGTATGTAGATGAGACTTAATTTCATGAAGTTTACACTTGATAATATCCAAGATGGGATATTATGAGAACAGACATGCCAGTAGGAAATCCACATGATTATGTGTCATTGGATATTCATGTTTGTGATCATGTAACACCCCAAACTAAATTATTGGTCCCATGTTGAAGATCCACATGACCTCATGCATTCCTCCCCATATAAAAGAGATTGATGAATAGCAATGAGGGTTTGAATTCCATTATTGGGGACACTATACCCTTAGTATCAATCCTTGAACCAATAATATAAATAAAACATGACATTTTAGAGAAACCAATGTATAATAAAAATAATATCCAAAGGCATACATGTCATACAATAAATAAATAAATTATATCCTAGTGTGTAAAAACAAACTAAGGTATATAAAGTACAAAATAAAAGAAAATACAGTAGAAATAGTTTTGAGTATGCCCTTTCATCGCCTCTGGCTCTAAGCCTCTATGTCTTAAACTCTCTATCATATGGCCCTTTCCCTTCATTGGATCCCTAACTATAAATATTCACATGCACTAGGATTCCTATGCATTGTGTGATTATTTAACCCATTAGTAGACCATTAATGCATCCTTAACATAAGTGAACATAATATATAATAGTGTATTGCATCTTGTAAAGTAAATGCTCAAATAAACATAAAACCACAGAAGTGATGAGTTGTCATGTGCTGACAAAGTTTCCATAAACATTATCCATACCTACTTTAGCTCGATACCGGTAAGGATTTAAATTTCTATTATCCCAAGTTCTTCCTTTAAGTAAATGCCACATACCCTACCTTAACGGTGGTCATTATCTAGAATATTTCATGCCTCAACCAGATAATGGTCATTATCCTCAGATGAAGGTAATTCCCTTTGAACAAGTTTGACATAATTGGATATCACATCACCCATGAATGGAATTCTCCCACTTCCTCCAGTAGCCTAAATACTCTCTCTTCCCATGCATAGCCTACTCCCATGTCAAAATTCATGTCCATGATCTTACCCATAGTATCAAATGAGCCATAGTCTATAGCATCACCATGTCATCATGCTCCCCCTACAAGGGGATTTCTAATCGAAAATGAAAATCCTATTCATCCTTATACCATAGTAAAAGTTCCATAGACTATAAAATACCTTAATAAATACATATCATATAAATGTACAATAAGGAATATCAATAACAATACTCAAGGGCTACACACAATTATATGATCATAAATAAGAAAGGTCTCAAGGATACTCATACACCCACAAACAAACATAGAACAAGAATGGGTTAACAATAATAAACAAATATGTCAATAAATAAACATATACAAGGCCATGCATGGTAAGTAACTTCCTACCTCAAAGTTATTGATGAATAAATCCTAGGTTATTCAAATAATTGAAGAAAAAATACATTGTACACCCATAAAGAATGGATCATGCATCAAGGATTCTTAACCTAGATTTTGGTTCATCAAGAATGAAATTTATAATGTAAAATAAATATAATTACAAGTTATGAAGGTATTTCTATAATCACATACCTTAAGAAATCCACCATCAGTACCAATTCTAAGGTATATCAAAGAAGGGGTCTCCAATTCACAATATTCATTTTAAAATCAATAACGAATCTTTAATACCTCACCAATTATTGAATAGAGCCTTAGTTATATATAATAATCATAGATCCATTATTAATCCATTAATAGAAAATAGATTTAATATGAGATTCATGAAGAATAAGATCTCATGATGGTCATTATAGAGAAACTTACCTAAAAACATTCACCATTATTGAGAATATTAACTCTAGTCAATGGGGTTTTCGTTTTCATGTCAAATACTATACTAAACTACCACGGAATCAATAATGGATTAATGATCTATCATCAATCATCTATCAAGAAGAGTTCTAGGAATATGAGTCAATAACACTTGTTTATAGAATATTCATTGTCAATGGTAGATCTTGATCTAATCAATAAGCATCATCAACATTCTAGATCCATTACCAATCTACAAATAAGGGAGAAAAATCATTGGATATTCAAGGAAAATATAGATCCAACAAAGATCCATGCATATCTCAAAAGGAAGAAGAATTATTTGAAGTAGATTTAAGAAGATCTCATTGTTCTAGCATCACTAGATTGGTAAATGGTGGAATAACCCAAGGTATACATATGGGAGAGGAAAAGGACTAAGGGATAAGGCCTAAAATTCAAGATAGATCCATAGGGTTCATATTTTGGTATTAAAAAATGTGTAAAATGTGTGACATTAAAACCCACAAGGTGAATTTAATGCCCCCCCCCCCTCGACTGGGCACACCGACTACCCTATAAGTCTCACCGATGAGGTGGTAGAATCACTAGTTGGATGGTGATTGTACACTAGTTGGCCAATGTTCTTGGAAAAATGATTGGAATTATACTTTGGCTACCGGCTATTCAATGCATTCTGAACTTGTGTATACCCACTACTAGCATCACTAGATGGTCATTGGACCCCCACTAACATTCTGGTGGCCCTGTTTTGACCACCAAGTATCCTTTGATCCCCACTTCCTTATACACTCATCCTAATACCCCCTAAAACATAAATACAAACATTAATGACACATGTTTAAGATATGGAACATCAATCAACTTAGGCCACAGATCCCAAATAATTTTCTCTCAATCCTAATTATCCTCCTAGATCTATACATGACACTATAGAATCCTGACTAGTGATATCATCTTACATCTAAGGATATTCTCTCTTTGATCTATAATCTTCAATGGGCGCCTCATGAAAGGTGCTATCGTGGGCACTTTCAAATAATATGTGATTATTAGGTACTTAGGTGCAGTATGGTGGTTCACCAAGGTCATCTCTCAAAGGAGGAAGTAAATTTAACAACATATTAAAGGTATTTTGAAAATAAAATAAAATAAAATAATAATATTAATTAAAAGTATGGGGGTTGTTTATTGTTTATAAATATAGATGAAGTTTGCTGGAAGAAGATTGTATTTTTTTAATTTTGAAATGAAGTTAGATTAAAACGACACAACAAGAAATGTTTTTTAGAAAATATTTAAAAGAAATAATTGATCTAACTCTACCTATTCTCTAAATTTTTTATCACTATCATTTAAATTAATATCCACTTAATTATAATCCCCTAATTTGTTAACCCTCAAACCCTATGGGGGTTAGCTTAACCACAAAGATGAAATTACTTAAACCCTAGGCCAGCTTCAGAACATGCAATCGTAGAACCCTACTTTGATTGATGTTATTAGGTTAGCTCATGGTCAGTGGTTAATTAGAGAACATATACACTCTGGAAATTAGGATTAATTGAATTTAGGGACTATATTTTAACTCTAAAAATTTATCTTGTGTGGTCTTGTGTTACCGATTAAGATCACACTCTCACAATTTACACAACTTCCGACCTCGTGTGTATTTGTGTCAATTATTCAATTTCTTTCTTAGTTTCATTTAAATTAAAAACTCAATTAATAGATCTTATTAATTTAATTACAGTATATCATTTATTTAAAATAAATTAATGACTAATGTTAGAGGTAGATCAATTACTAAAAAGAACTACTCTTCCATGGGCGGTGTAGTCATCGTAGAAACATTTTGCATGTGCAAAGGTTTAGAAAGGGTAGAACCCATTCTAGTTTCTAATATTGATTCTAGACCAATTAGTAAGATTAATAGAATAATAAATTTTAACAAAAAATAATAAAATAGAAGAAATAAAATAAGAACAAAGAAGTTTATTATGAAAACACAAACATTACAACATGAGGAAGAAGAAGAAGGTTTTGACGAAGGGATCCTTGATTCAAGAGATGATCTTACTTAATTACTTGGATAATTGGAGTCTAACCTATTCTACTATTACATAAACTTCTTAATGCACGTCCCAACCCATACAAATGAGAAAAACACTAATTTATAAAGTGTATAGGAGGCCAGTTTTAAAGAGGTTTCAAGTGTGAATGGGGAATCTAGTCCAAATATTTTAATTCAACTTCCACCACCCATTTTACTTCCAAAACATGTGAAACATATGTTCTTCCAGAATGATAATATGTGAAAAATTGTTTGGAGATCTTATCTCAAAATTTTGTCCCAATCCAATCTTGGATGAAAATGTTATGGTCTAAATACAGAACCAATGTCCAATCTGGAGGGTCTATCCTACCTTTGACTTCAACGTCCATTTATTCAACCCAAATGCACGATTTAGTTCCAATGTTATAAACAAAAGTTGTATATAATTAAGTCATAAACATAGTTACAAAATTTCAAGTTCAAATAGTAAATATTAAAATATTTATCTTCTAAATACTACAATGCACTATAAAGGGTAAAACTGGAATTTCCATCAAATTTTCAAATGAATGATCTAATCCCAAATATTTTATAAATAAACATATTTAACACAATATGAGGAAATTTTATCATTTATTATCAATAAAATATTCAATAAAAATGTTTTTTATCAACTCCCCCACACTTACCCTTTTGCGCTCAGGGGAAAAACCTCATTTCATGTATTCAAAAAAAAATTGTGACAAGATATGCATATTCATATTTCTCAATCCACAGTGAAAATACAGGAAAAGTAAGAATCTCATCAAGAGTCAATATCAATAAATTTTAAAGTTGGGGCGCGGCCCGGCCTGGCAGGATCGCACCAACTGCTGGCCGGGCGCGCCAACCGGGCCAGGCTGCACCCTATCGGGCCGGACCCAGACCCGGGTCAGGTCGACCCAGTTCGGGCCGACCCAGGGGGTGTTGGGCCAGGTCGGACCGAGCCCAGACCCCCTATTTTCGAACCGTTTTCGGTTAAACGGCCATATATTGAGCTAAGGACCTCATATCAACACACTGTAAATTGCGTAGGATTCCTTGGATCGAGATGGTTGATTTGGTATATTAAACTCAAGGTTTCGATGAAGTTGTGTACGTCCGGGTTGGTTCTAACTCGAAACCAACCAGGCCCTTAGAGCGGAAATGCTTATAACATGAGGACCGAACGTCCGATTGACGTTTCGCTATGTTGGATTCCTCTTGATGAGACAGTTCTTTTGGAATACTTCACTTGAGGTTTGGACACAGTTGGAGTATGGTCGGGTTGGATTGTACCCAAAATCCAACCGGGCCCCTCGAACGGAATTGCTAATAACTCACAAACCGGGCATCCGATTGACGCACCGTTTGTTGCGTTGAGACCCCTAGGATGATGTGGTCCTTTTATATACTTCCACATGAGATTTTGTGACACTTGGAAGTATCGACCAGTAGCTCGTGGAGCGGATCCTCCCAGAGACGAGCATACGGAGTACGGTGACCCTGTAAATGGATGAAACCTGATGACTGCTTGTCCGATTTGATTTAGAGTGACTTGTATAGCCCAGTGGGGAGCACTAATTTGTGAGGTGGTAGACCCATAGAGGAGGAGCACTACTTTGTGAGGTGGTAGACCCGCGGTACTCGACAAGAGGAGTACCTCTGTAGGCTATGAGGGGGAGCACTACTTTGTGAGGTGGCAGACCCATGGCGGAGGAACACTACTTTGTGAGGTGGAAGACTCGCGGTACTCGACAGGAGGAGTACCTCAACAGTCCAAGGTTAGTGAGTGGCACCTTGGAGTCATGGCGGGACTACTGCGCTCGACAGAGGAGGAGTTCTCCAGCAGCCGTGTTTTCGTCATTGTGAATAAAAATCCTGGTTTGAGTTGAGTCAATGACCTTTGTGTTTTCCTCATGATTGAGATGGGTTACTTGATAACTTTGGTATATGTATGGGATTATACCTAAGTAAAGGTTATCTGTTGATATCTTTCTTTTTGGTTTATCTTTTTTGGATTTTAGTGAGACCTTGAGGGTCTCGGAGTCCCTACTGAGTATCGTTATACTCACCCCTACATGGGTTATGCCCACACATCGTTGTGTTGGTTTTAGACGATGGAAAGCACTGATCATGGTTTAGACTTGTAGAGATGGATGGTACCTGGTGGTGGATCTCATGACGAGTCGGTACCTGGAGGAGATGGACAGATGTGGAGTGTCGAGGAGGACATTTGTACCTACCCTTCAGGGAGGAACCCGGAGGATGATCCAGGATCTGCTTCACTTTTCAGCTGTTTTTCTTTTCAATTGTACTTTCTTTCTGTTGTAGTTGTACCTTTCTGTTGGGCTTGTATTTATGTCCCTTGTACTTTCATCATACCTGTTACTGCTTTACTTAGTGTTTTCTTCCACTTTTTCTCTGAATGTGTGTGTGTTTACGTTTCATAAAGGTAGTGTCTTCCCTTTATATCGGGATTTACGCCTTTGGTGCTAGTCTCTAGCCCCTGGCCTATGGAAGGCGGGCTTGGGGTAGTCACAGCATGGGCCCCGAGGATGGGTCGTGACAAATTCATAAATTATATCAAAACAAAATCCAGTGAGATTCATAACACTAATCATAGCGAAACAACTCATGGGTCTACCATGCCACTAATTCTTCATGTGTGTGTGTGCCAACCATTCCAAGCTTGTCTCTCCACCCTTTATCTAGTATATTCAGGTCAATAAAAACTTTTCTTCTTACCTGATTCTATTCCACCGAACTTGTTCAACATCCTTGGAAATATAATTCCAAACCCCACTCATTTAAGCATTCCCAGAAGTCAAACCATGAGTTCCCGACCAAAATATCCTTGCATGTTTAACATTTCTTCACTCCCCTCTTTATTGATTGTTTTTTTTTATTCTTGGATTTTTTTTAGAGGGAGAACAATAGTCAAATATTAGGTGCACACATATAGGTTAATCTGGTACAATGATGGAAATGATCGGAAGAGAAACAAACGTATGGAAAGACCATGTTATAAGCTGAAAATAATTACTTAGCCTGAATATACATTCAATTTGGTAATAGAAACTCACAATTCATGATTGTGTAAAATATTGTGTGGAGAAATCAATGAAAAAATATTCCATGAAAAAATATCACAAATAATGATGTCAAAATCTAAAAGGTTTTATAATGACACAACTATTCATATCATCAACGACTTCAATTTTTATAAAAGTCAACCCTTGATGATAAAATCTTACTCATGCTTATATTTCTACCAATTAATTTTGAAAACATGCATTTTCCATATATTCCACATGATAATGTTACATAATATATTTGTTTATTTTTTATTCTTTTTTTTTGAAAATTTTAACCAAAAAATTAATATAAAATACACATAAAACACACAAATGAAAATCCTAAATATCTACCCCAAAATTGTGTCCCCTTGATTCATGTTATTAGGTTAGCTTATGGTAAGTGGTTAATTAGAGCACATATCCACTTTGTAAATGATTATTAATTGAGTTTTGGGATTATATTTGAACTCTACAAATTTATCATGTGTGGTCTTGTATTACTGATTAAGATCGTACTCTCACAATTTACACAACTTCTGACCTCACGTGTTTTTGTGTCAATAGTTCAATTTCTTTCTTAGTTTCATTTAAATTAAAAACTCAATTAAAAGATCTTATTAATTGAATTACAGTATCTCATTGATTCAAAATAAATGAATGAATAAGGTTATAGGTGGATCAATTACTAAAAAGAACTACTCTTCCATGGGTGGTGTAGTCATCGTAGAAACATTTTGCATGTGAAAAGGTTTATATAAGGGTAGAACCCAATCTCATTTCTAATATTGATTCCAACACAATTAGGAATATTAATATAAGAATAAATTTTAACAAAATAGAAGAAAATAGAATAAATAAAAGAAGACCAAAGAAGTTTATTATGAAAACACAAACATTACAACATGAGGAAGAAGAAGAAGGCTTCGAAAAAGGGATCCATGCTTCAAGAGCTACCCTTATTGAATTGCTTGGATAATTAGATTATAACCTCTTATCTTCTACCCTAAACTTCCTAATTCATGTCCCAACCCCTCCAAATGAGAAAAACACTAATTTATAGTGTAGGGGAGGATAGGTTTAAAGAGGTTTCAAGTGTGAATGGGGAATCTCGGCCAAATATTTTAAGCCAACTTGAACAGCACATTTGACCTCTAAAATACATGAACCAGCTGTTCTTATAGAAGAATTATTTTTACACAATTAGGTTGTAGAGATTCTCTAAAATTTAGGCCCAATAAAAGCTCGGGTGAAGATGTTATGGCCCAAATATAGAACCAATGTCCAATCCGGTGGGTCCATCCCACCTTTGACTTCATGGTCCATTTAGTCCAACCAAATGCACGATTTAGCTCCAATGTCTTGAAAAAAAAGTTTTATCCCATTAAGTCAGGAACATAGTTACAAAATTTCATGTTCAAATAATAAATATTAAAATATTTATCATCTAAATACTACAGTACACTATAAAGGGTAAAATTGAAATTTCCATCAAATTTTCAAATGAATGATCTAATCCCAAATATTTTATAAATAAACATATTTAACACAATGTGAGGAAATTTTATCATTTATTAACAATAAAATATTCAATAAAAATGTGCCTATCAACTCCCCCACAATTAACCTTTTTCACTCCTAGGAAAAACCTCATATCATGTATTTGGAAAAAAAATTGCGACAAGATATGAATATTCATATTTCTCAGTACACAGTTAAAATATAGAAAAAGTAAGACTCCCATCAAGAGTCAATATCAATAAATTTTAAATTCATTGTCTCATAAATTGTGTCAAAACAAAATCTAGTGAGATTCATAACACTAATCATAGTGAAACAAGTCATGGGTCTACCATGCCACTAATTCTCCACGTGTGTGTGTGTCAACCATTCCAAGCTTGTCTCTCCACCTTTTATCTAGTATATTCAGGTCAATAAAAACTTTTCTTCTTACCTGATTCTATTCCAACAAACTTTTTCAACATCCTTTGCAATCAAATTCCAAAACTCACTCATTTAAGTATTCCCAGAATTCAAACCATGAGCTCCTGACCTAAATATCCCCACATGTTGTACATTTATTCACTCCCCTCTTTATTGATTGTTTTTTTTATTCTTGGATTTTTTAAAAAAAAATTAGAGGGCGTAAAATAGTCAGATATTAGGTGCACACGGATAGGTCAATCTGGTACAGTGATGGAAATGATCGTAAACGAACGTATGGAAAGACTATGTTATAAGCTGAAAAGAATTATCACCCTAAATATACATCAAATTGGATAAGAGAAACTCACAAGTCATAATTGTGTGAAAAAATGTGTGGAGAAGTCAATGACACAATTTACCATGAACAAATATCACAAATAATGATGTCAAATTCTATAAGGTTTTATAATGACACAACCATTCATATCATCGACGACTTCAATTTTTATAAAAGTCAACTCGTGATGATGAAATCTTACTCATGCTTATATTTCTACCAATGAATTTTGAAAATATACATTTTATATATGTTCCAAATGATAATGTTACATGATATATTTGTTTCTTTTTTATTTTATTATATTTTTTGTTTTTTTTTTGGTTTTGTTTTTTTAATTTTAACCAAAAAATTAATAGAAAATACACATAAAACACACAAATGAAAATCCTAAATATCTACCCCAAAATGTTGTCACCTCCCCCAAACTTAAAATATTGAATTCTTCTCAATATGTGAACCTATGAGATGATATATGCGTATGAAATATATAATTTTAATTAAGAAAAAGAATATAAAAGTGAAAGGGTTAAGAACAGACTGATATGCTCAAGTGATGATGGGGTCATGCAGTGTGATGAAATCCATTGTATCAGTTGGAATTCCCTCAATGTATTTCTTTAAATGTTTCCCATTGACTGTAAAGCTCCTTCTAGTGTCCTCTTGTGCGATCTCCACTGCACCATAAGGAAAAACATTAGATACAATATAAGGACCCAACCATTTGGAACGCAACTTACCGGGCATGAGCTTCTGTCGTGAACTGTAGAGAAGGAATTTATCTCCAACATGAAATTACCTTTTCTAGATCATTTTATCATGATCTATTTTAGATCTTTCCTTGTAGAGCCTTGAGTTCTCATATTAAGATAATCGAATCTCCTCAAACTCTTGAATTTGCAGCTTTTGCTGAATTCCATCTTGGGCCAAATCCATGTTGCATTTCTTTATATCCCAATAATCTCGATGCTCAACCTCCAGGGGTAGATGATAGGATTTCCCAAAAACAATATGAAATAGGGATATATTAATGGGTGTCTTTTATGATGTCATATAATTCCATAGTGCATCATTGAAGAGCTTGCTTCAATCCTTTCTATTTAGCTGCACAGTTTTCTCCAAAATTTGTTTCAACTCACGATTTGATACCTCATCCTGGACATTTGTTTGGGGTTGGTATGGTATTGATGTTTTGTGTTTCATCCCATACTTCCGAAGGAGGGAATCCAAATTCCAATTGCAGAAGTGTGTCCCTTGGTCACTGATGATGGCCTTTGGTACTCCAAACCTATAAAACAAACTGTGTCTTGACAAATTCCACTACAACATGAGAATCATCAGTCCTGTTGACCTTATTCTCCACCCCATTTACTCACATAATCAATAAACACAAAAATATAAAAAAACCAAAGGAACTAAGAAAAGGACTCATAAAATTGATTCCCCATACATAAAAAATCTCAAAGAATAGTATGGGTTGTTGGGGCATCTCATGTCTCCTAGAAATGTTTCTAGTGTGTTGGTAATGATAGAATGACTTATAAAATACATGGGCATCATGGAATAATCTAGGCCTATATAATACAATGTCTAAGACTTTGTTATCTATCTATTAGGGTCCAAAGTTTCCACCACAAGCAAGTGTATGACAAAAATGTAAAACATATTCAAACTCATGATTAGGAACACACCTCCTAATAACTTTATCACTCCACATTCCCCATAGGTTGGGTTCATACCACACATAAAATCTTGACTCACTCTTTAATTTTTGGACTTGATGTTTCTTTAAATTTTCTGGAATTTCAGAGACCACAAGGTAGTTAACTAAATTTGCATACCAAGGATGTGTACCTAAGAGTGTATAAAGATTATCATTGGGGAAAGTGTCCTGAAGTGGTACCTGGTCCAAGGTGCCACCCTCTAGTGTGTGAGTAAGCCTACTCATGTGGTCTTCCACCAGGTTTTATGACCCCTTATTTTACTTTATCTCAATATAAAATTCTTGAAAGAGAATCCATCGGATAAGTCTAGGCTTTGCATATGGCTTCTTCAAGAGGTACCTCAGAGATGCATGGTCAGAAAAATCAACTACTTTAGAGCCCAAAAAATATTAATGTAATTTATCTAAATCAAAATATAATGACAAGAAACTCCTTTTTTGTGGTTGTGTAGTTTTATTAGGATAAATCCATTGTCCTTGATGCATAGGAAATCACATGTGAACATCCCTCCACCCTCTGAGATAATACAGCCCCAACTACGAAGTTGGAGGCATCATACATAATCTCAAAAGGAAGCTCCCACTATGGGGGATGTATGATAGGTGGAGTGGTCAGACACTTCTTTATCTCATCAAAGGAAGTCCTGCAAGAATCATCAAACACAAAATCAGAATCCTTTTGAAGTAATCGTGACATAAGAAGATCAATCTTACTAAAATATTTGATGAAGCACTGATAAAATCTTGCATACCCTAGGAAAGATCTAACATCATGCACACATGAATGATAGGGTAAGGATGAAATGATATCTACCTTAGATCTATCAACCTTTATCCCATATTTTGACACTACATTCCCTAAGAAAATCCCATGCTCTACCATGAAATGAAACTTTTCAAATTTTAATACCAGATTCTTCTCAATACAATGATTCAAAACCTTTCCCAAAATAGAGATACAATAATCAAATGAAGACCCATACACTGTAAAATCATCCAGAAATACCTCCATGTAGGTCTTAATAAAATCATAAAAATACTCTCCATGTATCTTTGGAAGTTACCTGGGGCATTGAAAAGTCTGAATGGCATCCTCCAGTAGGCAAATGTACTGAATGGACAAGTGAATGTTGTCCTCTCTTGATCCTCCAGAGCAATAGGAACCTTAAAATATCCAGAAAATCCAACCAAGAAACAATAATGTGTCTTCCCAGCTAGTTTCTCAAGTATATGATCAATAAATGGAAGGGGAAATGGTCCTTGTGAGTATATTGATTTAGTTTCCTATAATCAATACACACACACCAACTGTTTTGTACCCTCATTACAATTAACTCAACTTTCTCATTTCTAACAATAGTAACACCACTTTTCTTAGGCACAACCTGAATAGGACTTACCCACTAGGAATCTGAAATGGGGTAGATTATACCTCCCTCGAGCAATTTTTCAACCTCTTTTTTAACAACTTTCAGAAGGGTTGGATTGAGTCTCCTTTTTGGTTGCCTAACCGGTTTATCCCCATAATCCAAAAGAATCCTATGCATGAAAATAGATGGGCTAATACCTAATATGTTATCCAAGGTCCACCCGATTTCCCTGATATTCTCCCTCAAAAGATTCAAAACATTTTCTTCATGTTCGAAAGGAATATTATTAGTAATTATAATAGGTAATCTCTATGCAACTTAAAAATTATGATTATTTGAGATTAGGTGGCAATAGATTTAGTTCCAATGAAGGGGTTGATGTATTGATGGATAAATTGAAGGAATTAAAATATGTGCACAATGAACATCAGTATTAGAATATACATCATCAAAATCATAGAATAAAGCATCAAATCCATCAGCATACTCAATTTCCATGTCATAATTAGAGTGAGAATTGTCAAAATCAAAATATGAATCCATTTAAAAATCAAATCTAAGAGAGGTTTTTTCATTAGAAACAGGTGTGGAAGTACACTTAGACATCAAACTATAACCAATACTCATAATCTCCCTAATAATAGGACAATCAAATTCCATGGGGTTTTTATTTGGTGGTTCAAAATAAGAGATAAAAAAATAGAATGGTCCTCTGAGGGGTACTTCATGGAGTCTATAACATTAAATATCACAACTTCATATCTAAACTCCATGTAAAGTGTACCCTAATTGACATTTAATATATTTTTTTCAGTTTTTAGGAAGGGTCTACAAAATATAATGGGAGTATGAGAACTTACCTGATCATCCTCCATCTTAAGCACATAGAAATCTACTGGAAAGATCATGTCTCTTACCTGAATAAGTGCATCCTCAAGGACTCTCACTGGATATGTTGTAGCTCTATTTTCCAAATGCACCACTAATCTTGTCAGCTTCGACTCACCAACTTGAAAATAAGAGAATATAGAGTGAGGCATCACATTTATGGAATCTCATAAATCAAAAAGTTCATCAGAAAATTGTAACTCCCCTATAGTGCATGGGATGGTGAATGTCTCAGGATCCTTTCACTTTGTTGGAATTGCTAGAGTTGGTGTAATGAGTTCTAAAACATTCCTTCTAAGATTGAACCTCTCATTTCCCTTGAGCCCTCTTTGATTGGTACAAAGTTCTTTTAATAATTTTAAATAACATGGGATTTTCTTGAGAGCTTCAAGTAGAGGGATGTTGTTCTCCACATGCTTGAATGTGTCCAAAACCTCTTTTCTCATTTCCTTGTCAACCATATTCTTTGTTTGTACAACCCTGTTTAGATAGGGAAGGGGTTTAGGAGGAACATCATGAATATTTTTCTTACCTTTTTCTTTCTCCTTTGGTTACTCTTCATTTGGTATGGAATGAGGCTTCTCTGGATTTGAGGTGAATCCCGGTGGAATGGTAGGTATAGACGTATCATTCATTTGCTTCCCACTTCTCAATGTGATGGAACAAACATTCCCCTTGGGATTTGGTATAAGGACCCGGCCTTAAAACATTACATAATCAAGAATTAAATGAATAATTCACATAGAGGATCTTTTCAGGTTTAGAGTTTTAGAGAATTAGGACATAACTATTACATCTCAAAAGATAACAAAGTAGACACTTATACTAAGTTTCCATAAAATAAAAACTCTTAAAAAGAAACATGTCTAGTTCCATGTCTTAGATAGCAAGTCTTTCCTTGATCCCATCCTTGACCCTATTCATCTTTAAGTCCTGTGGAAAACATTTCAAAAACTTGGGATGAGCATAAAAATCCCAGTAAAGGATACACAAAGAAGGAAAACTATTAGTTTTTCAAAACCGCAAGTAAACCATTAATACTTTATCAAAGTAACACTTTTCACCTTTAAGAAGTACTAAATACTCTTCTCTGAATAAAAGATCATTACTTTCCCTTTTGTAACCAAAAGATTACCATAAAACTCATATAAAGAACGCATAACATATAAAGGTAACTTGGGACATAAACATATTTAATGGAATAACCATACGGACAACTTCCACACATATCACTACATGGAATAGCCATACGGCTGACTTCCATACCCAATGTATTGGAGGTTATAATGTAACCACCTGTCCTGGTATTCACGGCACCACCCGTCATATAGTTTATCACGTAACCACCCGTCAAATGTCCAAGTACCATCATAATACATAAAACAAATGTAATGGAAAGAAAATATTTCCACAATTCAATCACAATATATCACTTAAATATATTTACATAACAAATCCATTATCAAAACCATTTTCAATACAAAAATACATAAAAGAGTATATGGTATTTAATTTCTCTTAAAAACATTACGGCTTGTTAAGGAAGCCAAAGGTCAAATATTACTCGCGGCGGTGCAAAAGGTCGTTGTCACCGCGTACGTTAAAATAAACATTCCTTTTTGTCATTAAATAAAAATATTCATAGAAAAATATTCCCTTTGAATGAAATGAAAAGTCAAAGGGGTTTATACACCGTATAAAAGATAGTTGTGTATAAAACAAAATATGCCTCAATGAAAGGATATTGAGATGAAGTCCCATACCACTTTGAATATTTTAACATTTTAAACCATTAATATCCATATAAATAAATCCTTAAAACCCATTTTGAAAACATGGATATTAATGAGAAATATTTATAAGAATAAATCATTAAAACATTTAAAATGATATTTTAGTTAAAGAGTTTTTAACAAAATGAGAGACACTTGAATACAAATAATTGAGGAATAAAATTTAATCAGAACTTTATAATATCATGAGAATAAAGGGATTCATGATATAATATTCCAAAGGATAGTATATACACCATATAAGAGTGAACTGGTGCATAACAACAATGAAGACTCAATAGAAATGTAAAATGGGATGAAATCCCTTAAAGGTATCATTAAATTAAGGATAAATCAATCTCATAATTATGTGTGACAAATATAAATACACCCAATATAAGTGGATATTAAGTGTAAAACAACCATAGGTCATTCACAAATATTCATACGATGACATATTCAATAACTACAAGTTGAACCCAAAGAAATCAAAATTGGGTTAAGAAGTTCCTTTGTAAAAATTCGACATCCTAACGGCGTCACTTTAAAATTCAGAAAATGATTTGATGAGACAAAAAGGGTATCTCATCACTTGGTAATAAATTTTACATCAATAAGGATATAAAAGAACATATCCCAACATAATTAGATATAAATTAAAAGACCTAACAAAAAGAAGTCTTTTAAATAGAGGAGGGTGAAAGGTTCCCTTACTGACTTGGGTAACCTTCAAAACGTACACCCCATGAAAGAAGGACTATAAAAAATTGATGTAAATACTCATAAATGAAATTATATTATAAAAAGAGTATAATAATGGTAATTACATACACCACTCAAAGGAAATGGTGGAAAATGTAGCATAAATCCCATGGGAATAAAAGTGAGATGAAAAATCTCTTACGAAAACTCGGCAGCATAACGGTGCCACTTAAAACTTCCAAAAATGGATTTATGAGATAAAATAGGGTCTCTCATAATATGAATATAAAAATTACAGAATGAGTAATATAAAATAACAACCCCAAACATAAGAAATATGAGCTTAAAAGAAATGACATGAAAGAGAGTACTTAAAAGAAAGAAAGAGGTAGGATCCCTTACCTTGTGTCCAACTTGACTCGATCATTATTTAATATCCTGAATAATAAAACAGATTTAATTTATACTTGATTAAGAACCTTTTTTTAATTTCATTATTCCTTTTATATCATTTATTACCATTTTATGAACATTATGTAATTATTTAAGTTAATAACGGTCGTTTTGTCGATCATTGGTACTTGAGTCAAAAATAATCTTCTTATAATTATAAGTTGTTCATGTGGTAAAATATCCATTATATACAGAATTATATTCATGATTTAGATATCATATATATCATATATATCCATTATATAAATTCATTTATAATATTACATAACATTTAGAGGTAAGAAATGAAATGCACCGTTCATGGAGACGGTAAGTCGTACGTACGCATGAACGCTAATTTCATTTCTATTTCGTATTTAATGGAATGAAATCATAATGATATAAAGGTATATTATAATTCAAGTATAATATCATATATATAATATCATTAACCCTATCCTTTATACGTCCCACATATGGCATTAACGAATCAAATCACTTTGAGGGGGCGGTAGTCCGCACTTCCTAAAATAAAGATATCGCGTTTACCCATAATGGAAACCATAAAGGTATGCCATAAATGAAAAATATAGAAGCATATGGAAAACATAAACATAATATATATCATATATAAATATAGTGACATCTTAATGTCCACCATGAAAGGTGTTAGAATAATAGTGAACAATCATCGTTTCGTGAGGCAGAAATTCGTCATCCACCGAAACAGTATGTTCTTTAACCATTAGACGGAGGTGTGTGTAAGTGTAGATCGAATAATTATAATAACAACAAACTAGTATATTTAATATACTGGATTTATTACAAAATAAAGTAATAAAAAGATTTTAGTGGGTTGGAGAAGAAAAATAAAATAAAATAACATTAGGGAAGATTTTACCTTTAAATCGGGTAACTCCCCTTGGTTTGAACCAAAAGGGTTTCTTGAAGATCTTTATGCCTAAGGGAAGGCTTCTATGATTAAGAGATGGATGTGTAGAGATAAAATGATCAGATTTTGGCCGAGCCAATGGCTTGAGAGGTGTGGGTAAGGAGGTAGAGGTGGGGGCCTTTTATAAGAGGAAGGAGGGGCACTCTTGGAAAGTCTTGAAAAGTTACTTTATTATAAAATTATTTTCAGATATCAAAGGTCCCACAATTATATATTTCGAGGATAAGGTGATAAGGGTTCTAAATACACCCATAAAATAGGTTTTTGACATGTTTATGGCTTATATTTTACATTATCTTTTCATTTTATTTAATTCGTTCATTAATGAGGTAATCACTGCATCATCATGGTTTCATAAATAAATTTATTTATTTAATGTCTAAAAATTATAAAAAAATATCATGATGTAGTAAATCTTTTTAGATTTCTAATTAATATTTATAGTCAAAAATATGACTTGTATAACCCCATGTAAAAATTGTTTTAGTAAAACAATACATGTTTGTGACATTTTTATTTTAACTTTAAATAAAAAGTTATTAATGACATTTTCCTACCCAAGTGGATCCATGGGGTCCCCAAGTTGACCCATGGATTTTCTTGGTCGTACATGACTCATCCAATAAGGGTAGTACATGTTTCAAGGTCATTTCATATTATTATAACATTATCTTTACCTTAAATTACACTAATTACCTTTAATCGCGATTAATAAAACTTAAAAGTTACTATTCACCAAAAAATTATTTTCATCCCATTGAACAAAATTTTACTTACTAATGACAACCATGTATATTGTATTTTTGAAAATAAAATCACAGAAGTGGTAAAGTTTCATTTAAACGAAAAATCAATTTTTTAACTACCACTTAGTGGTTTCACTATTCATCAAAAATTGAAGTTTTTCAGGAAAATACCAAAAATTCACCCTAAGCTATATTTGATATTCCAAATTCAAAAATGATTTCTATTTTAAAAAATTCAAAACATATAAGTTTCATAAATTAATTTAATAATTAATTCCTGTTGTCAAAACAAATAGCGTGTTTTTAAGAAACAAAATATATCAAAAGATTGACACTAGTCTAAGTCCAATTTAAAAGTGAAATTAATTCCAATGACCACCATTGGATTAAATGGTAAAAATATATTCTAATTTAACTTTAAAAATAATTAAAAAGATAATCTAATCATATAAATAAATTATATAAAAATGAAGTCTTGAATTAAAATACAACATTTTTCACTTATTCATTAAAAATGAACTTTATCGGAAAAATAACAAAAACATACACAAAGTAAATTTTGATGTCCCAATTCTAAAGAAGGATTTTATTTGGTCCAATTTAATTTATAATAGTTACCAAAACTATTTTTAAATAGGGTTCTCCATCAAAAGGTGATAAATCGACCTTTTAGTGAATATTAGAGTATTTATGCTTAAAATTGAATTCATTCGCATTTTAAGCCTATAACATTTATTGGATAAAAGTAAAAACATTTTACAAACATATATAATCATTTTGTAGTTAGTTTTGTTCATTCCCGCAATTACAATGGCTAGGCGTTAACTACCATTTAAAATAATATTATTTTATTATTAGAGTACAACGTAAGATTTCAAAGAAACTCGTTGTTGCGTATTGGGTACGCCATCGAGCATAGCATTCTCTTTCAAGTAATATTAATATTTTATTCACAAATATTAAGAAATGTGAAAAAGTAATATTCTTTATTTACCTGGTATGTTACATCCTTCCCCCCTTTTGGGAATTTCATCCTTACAATTTTTAAAATTGGACTTTGAAACTTCCTTGAAAGCCCCACATCAGAAAAAGAGTCAATTAAACTATCACTTTAAAAGAAAGAAAGATAAGTACAAAGGTCACCTGAGTTAACCCATACTAGTATTCCATTTAGAAAAACATGGATATTTAATAAAAAATAAACTGTCATGTTCTGATGGAGAGTGATAGAAAACATGTTTAGGAGAAAGTTAACCACCAGAAAATCACAAACTTGTGATGGGTTAAATGGTATTTGATTCCCCAGTAAGAAAAGTTAACAGAAAACATTTTAGTTTTAAGTTACTTTTCATTGAGGAATTTATTGATGATCTTAACTAAATCACAAGGAAACATACTTTCTTATCATGTTGACTTTCAACTTTTACTAGATTTCTTACACAAACTCATATTTTCTCCAAAAGACGAGTATTTAGGATGACTTGTTCACATTAAGAGCGCTATAATCAACTTCTAGAGAAACACTTATTCCAAAAAAGAGAACTATATATTTTCCATGTCATTAGACCTTAACCAAAACCAAAACCAAAAAGGTTAGTACAAGATTAGATAATCCCCAAAACGGATAATCCTTTATAAAAAAAATCTATTCTTAATCTCCAAAATTTTTCAAACAATACCCAAAGTTCAACAAGGACCATTCAATAAACATCTATCCATAAATTTCTTCAAATTAATAAAAACTAAGATTGAAACCCAAATCTATGAAGGATTTAATCACATAGTATTCCTAGATAAATCTTAACATTTATCTCCAAATAACATCAGCTTCTCTTAAAGTCTCATATTGAAAATTAATTTGCCTAATCACATATCCTCCATGATGGGTTAATAATTTCCATATATAACCCAAAATAAACTTATTCCTGATTCATAAAATCATTTAACTAAAAAGAATTAGTCAAACTAACCAAGCACTTCGTGTAGTCCAGTGGTAGGTGATAAATACAAGTTTCACTTTGGTTGTGGGTTTGATTCCCGCAGCTTTGTCCGACGCAACAGGTTGTCACACGGTCTACGTGTTGTCCTTTTTCCAAAACTATATAATTCTTAAAACATTCCCCAAAAAAAGGATAAAATCATCAAAAATAACCATAACATAATTTAACATCAATTTTATCCCATGCCTTTCATTTTCCATCATAACATATAGTAACCCATTATTACCTAAAAAGTAAGGATCATATAAACCCTAATGGTTACCTTTATAATTATTACCTGAACTTCCACATCGATTTGGTCATCTCGTACATGATGCATTAGAGAACTTACCAAGGTTCAATTGGTTAATCATTCCTCTTGATAGTTGGTTTAGAATAACCACGATATTTCTCATTGAATCCCCTATTTCATACAGTCTCTTAATCAGAGAACCACCACAATTTCCTTCAAACTTGTTGTCACTTTGGTGCCTACTAGATCCATCCATTTACTAAACCAAAAAGTTCAGTGTGAGTATATCATTAGAATCATCATATAATACTAAGATATAATTATTCATGTTATCTTAAACTCATTCACTTTATCTAAAACTATGACCCTTTCTGAAATCCTAACCATTATGGTAATGTCACTTGTGCTTAAAGGATACCCTAACCTCTAAAGTTAGCTAAACCGACCTTTGATACCAACTATAAGGACCTGGCCTTAAAACATTACATAATCAGGAATTAAATGAATAATTCACATAGTGGATCTTTTCAGGTTTAGAGTTTTAGAGAATTAGGACATAACTATTACATCTAAAAAGATTACAAAGTAGACACTTCTACTAAGTTTCCATAAAATAAAAACTCTTAAAAATAAACATGTCTAGTTCCATGTTTTAGATAGCATGTATTTCCTTGATCCCATCCTTGACTCTATTCATCTTTAAGTCCTGTGGAAAACATTTCAAAAACTTGGGATGAGCATAAAAAGCCCATTAAAGGATACACAAAGAAGGAAAACTGTTAGTTTTTCAAAACCTCAAGTAAACCATGAATACTTTATCAAAGTAACAATTTTCACCTTTAAGAAATAGTAAATACTCTTCTCTGAATAAAAGATCATTACTTTCCCTTTTGTAACCAAAAGATTACCATAAAACCCATATAAAGAACGCATAACATATAAAGGCAACTTGGGACATAAACATACTTAAATGGAATAACCATACGGTCAACTTCCACACATATCACTACATGGAATAGCCATACGGCCGACTTCCATACCCAATGCATTGGAGGTTATAACGTAACCACCCGTCCTAGTATTCACGGCACCACCCGTCATATGGTTTATCACGTAACCACCCGTCAAATGTCTAAGTACCATCATAATACATAAAACAAATATAATGGAAAGAAAACATTTCCACATTTCAATAAAAATATATCACTTAAATATATTGACATAAAAAATCCATTATCAAAACCATTTTCAATACCAAAATACATAAAAGATTATATGGTATTTAATTTCTTTTAAAAACATTACGACTTGTTAAGGAAGACAAAGGTCAAATAGTACTAGCGGTGGCGGAAAAGGTCCTTGTCACCACGTACGTTAAAAGAAACATTACTTTTTTCCGTTCAGTAAAACTCTTCGTAGAAAAATATTCCCTTTGAATTAAATGAAAAGTCAAAGGGGTTTATACACCGTATAAAAGAAATTTGTGTATAAAACAAAATATTCCTCAATGAAAGGAGATTTAGACGAAGTCCCATACCACTTTGAAGATTTTAAAATTTTAAACCATTAATATCCATATAAATAAATCCTTAAAAATAATTTTGAAAACATGGATATTAATGAGAAATATTTATAAGAATAAATCATTAAAACATTTAAAACGATATTTTAGTTAAGGAGTTTTTAACAAAATGAGAGACACTTGAATACAAATAATTTAGGAAAAACATTTAATTAGAACTTTATAATATCATGAGAATAAAGGGATTCATGATATAATATTCCCAAGGATAGTATATACACCATATAAGATTGAACTGGTGCATAACAACAATGAAGTCTCAATAGAAATGTAAAATGAGATGAAATCCCTTATAAAGAAGGTATCCTTAAATTAAGGATAAATCAATCTCATAATTATGTGTGAAAAATATAAATAAACCCAATATAAGTGGATATTAAGTTTAAAACAACCATAGGTCATTCACACATATTCATAGGATGACATATTCAATAACTACAAGTTAAACCCAAAGAAATCGATATTGGGTTAAGAAGTTCCCTTGTAAAAATTTGACAGCCTAACGGTGTCACTTTAAAATTCAGAAAATGAGTTGATGAGACAAAAAGGGTATCTCATAACTTGGTAATAAATTTTACATCAATAAGGATATATAAGAATATATCCCAACATAATAATATGTAAATTAAAATACCTAACAAAAAGAAGTCTTTTAAAAAGAGGAGGGTGAAAGGTTCCCTTACCGACTTGGGTAACTTTTGAAACGTACACCCCATGAAAGAAGGACTATACAACATTGATGTAAATAATCATAAATGAAATTATATTACAAAAAGAGTATAATAATGGGCAGTACATACACCACTCAAAGTAAATGGTGGAAAATGTAGCATAAATCCCATGGGAATAAAAGTGAGATGAAAAATCCCTTACGAAAACTCGACAGCCTAACGGTGCCACTTCAAACTTCCAAAAATAGATTTATGAGATAAAATAGGGTCTCTCATAATATGAAAATAAAAAGTACAGAATGAGGAATATAAAAGAACATCCCCAAACATAAGAAATATGAGCTTAAAATAAATGACATGAAAGAGAGTACTTAAAAGAAAGAGAGAGGTAGGATCCCTTACCTTGTGTCCGACTTGATTCGATCATTCTTTAATCTCCTGAATAATAAACTAGAGTTAATTTATACTTTATTAATAACCTTTTTTTTAATTTCATTATTCCTTTTAGATCATTTATTACCATTTTATTAACATTATTTAATTATTTAAGTTAATAACGGTCGTTTTGTCGATCATTGGTACTTGAGTCAAAAATAAACTTCTTATAATTATAAGTTGTTCATGTGGTAAAATATCCATTATATCCAGAATTATATTAATGATTTAGATATCATATATATCATATATATCCAGTATATAAATGCATTTATAATATTACATAACATTTAGAGGTAAGAAATGAAATGCACCGTTCATGGAGACGGTAAGTCGCACGTACGCATGAACGCTACTTTCATTTCTATTTTGTATTTAATGGAATGAAATCATAATGATATAAAGGTATATTATAATTCTAGTATAATATCATTAACCTCATCCTTTATACTTCCCACATATGGCATTAACGAATCAAATCACTTTGAAGAGGCGGTAGTCCACACTTCCTAAAATGAAGATATCGTGTTTACCCATAATGGAAACCATAAAGGTATGCCATAAATGAAAAATACAGAAGCATATGGAAAACATAAACATAATATATATCATATATAAATATAGTGACATCTTAATGGCCACCATGAAATGTGTTAGAATAATAGTGAACAATCATCGTTTCGTGAGGCAGAAATTTGCCATCCACCGAAACAGTATGTTCTTTAACCATTAGACGGAGGTGTGTGTAAGTGTAGCTCTAATCCTTCTAATAACAACATACTATTATATTTAATATACTGGTTTTATTACAAAATAAATGAATAAAAAGGGTTTAGGGGGTTGGAGAAGCAAAATAAAAGAAAAGAACATTAGGGAAGATTTTACCTTTAAATCGGGTAACTCCCCTTGGTTTGAACCAAAAGGGTTTCTTGAAGAGCTTTCTACCTAAATGAAAGATTATATGATGAAGATAGGGATGTATAGAGATAAAAGGAGCAGAGTTTTTCCGAGCCAATGGCTTGAGAGGTGTGGGTAACGAGGTAGAGGTGGGGGCCTTTTATAAGAGGGAGGAGGGGCACTCTTGGAAAGTCTTGAAAAGTTACTTTATTATAAAATGATTTTAGGATATCCAAGGTCCAAAAATTATATATTTCAAATATAAGGTGATAAGGTTTCTAAATACACCCATCCAATAGGTTTTTGACAAGTGTATGGCTTATATTTTACATTATCTTTTCATTTTATTTAAATTGTTCATTAATGAGGTAATCGTTGCATCATCATAATGTTATAAATAAATTTATTTATTTAATTTCTAAAAATTATAAAAAAAATATCATGATGTATGAAATATTTTTATCTTTATAATTAATATTTATAGTCAAAAATATTACCTGTATAACCCCATGTAAAAACAATTTTATTAAAACAATACATGTTTGTGACATTTTTATTTTAACATTAAATAAAAAGTTATTAATGTCATTTTCTTACCCAAGTGGATGCATGGGGTCCCCACATTGACCCATGGATTTTCTTGGTCTTCCATGACTCATCCAATAATTATAGGACATGGGTAAAGTTCATTTCATATTATTATAACATTATCTTTACCTTAAATTACACTAATTACCTTTAATCGCGACTAATAAAAAGTAAAAGTTATTATTCACCAAAAAATTATTTTCATCCCATTGAACCAAATTTTACTTAATAATGACAACCATGTATGTAGGATTTTTGAAAATAAAATCACAGAAGTGGTAAATTTTCATTTAAATGAAAAATCAGTTTTTTAACTACCACTTAGTTGTTTCACTATTCATCAAAAATTAAAGTTTTTCAGGAAAATACCAAAAATTCACCCTAAGATATATTTGATATTCTGAATTCAAAAATGATGTCTATTTTAAAAAATTCAAAACATATAAGTTTCATTTATCAATTTAATAATTAATTTCCATTGTCAAAACAAATAGCGTGTTTTTAAGAAACAAAATATATCAAAAGATTGACACTAGTCTAAGTCCAATTTAAAAGTGAAATTAATTCCAATGACCAACATTGGATTAAATGGTAAAAATATATTCTAATTTCACTTTAACACTAATTCAAAAGATAATCTAATCATATAAATAAATTATATTAAAATGAGGTTTTGAATTAAAATACAACATTTTTCACTTATTCATTAAAAATGAACTTTATCAGAAAAATAGCAAAAACATACACAAAGTAAATTTTGATGTTAAGATTCTAAAGAAGGATTTTATTTGGTCCAATTGAATGTATAAGAGTGAGAAAAACTAATTTTAAAGAGGGTTCTCCATCAAAATGTGATAAATCGACCTTTTAGTGAATATTAGAGTATTTATGCTTAAAATTGAATTCATTAGCATTTTAAGCCTCTAACATTTATTGGATAAAAGTAAAAATATTTTACAAACATATATAATCATTTTGTAGTTATTTCTGTTCATTCCTTCCATTACAATGTCTAGTCATTAACTACCATTTAAAATAATATTATTTTATTATTAGAGTGCAACGTAAGATTTCAAAGAAACACGTTGTTGCGTATTGGGTACTCCATCGAGCATAGCGTTCCCTTTAAAGTAATGTTAATATTTTATTCAAAAATATTAATAAATATGAAAAGTTAATATTCTTTATTTACCTGGGATGTTACATTTGGAGTAGGTTGTGGAGGAAGATTTATGAAGTTCTTACTTACTAGTTCATGGAGGGCAGTGGCAATCTGGCTCATTTTTGTCTCTAACTCCCTCAGCTCCAAACCTTGACTCTTCAGCTCATTCTGTTGATTAAGAACAATTTGTTTCAAAATTTCATCAGTGCTAGAATCTACCTTGGATGGGGGATTCCCTTGTTATTGTCTTGTTGATGCTTGGGCTTCAAATCTCATTAAGGGTTGTTGGAAACCCTACTGGTAAGGCGGAGGCTACTAGAGGTTTTGTTGAAAGGGGGCCTTTGTTGTTGTTCAGAGGCATACCACTTGTCCAATTTATCCTTCCACCCTTGGTTTTATTCTTTTTAAAAGGAATCAAACATCTTTTAGGGATGTGGTTGTTGTTACTGTTGATATGGTCTCCCAGGAAACACTATTGTACAATCTTCTGTTTCTTGTAGTTGGGGGCAACAGTCAGTTGGGTGGATTGTCTTAGTGAAAATTCCACAAGTACTTAAAGGAGGGGGTTGGGTTGTATTTTGAGCCAATGAAATCTACCTCACCATATTGGTCAATTCTTCTAACTTAGTATCAATAAAATGACTTTTAAGAGAAGAAGGACTTGCCTGATGTACTCCTCAAACATGTGGTGTACCTTGATTGCCAAATTATTGTGAGTTTGGTGTCATCTTGTCGATCAATGCACGTGCATATGTTGATGTATTGTACAACAATTCTCCCCCAACCTCGGCATCCACCATGCTTCTCTCCATAGGTGTGAGTCCTTTATAGAAGTACTGGATGTGGAGTTGTTCACTAATTTGGTGATGTGGATATCTTGCACACAGCTTCTTGAATCGCTCCCAATACTCATGCATTGACTCCCCTTGTGATTTCTTGATATCTAATATCTCCTTATGAATGGAAGTGGTCCTTTATTCTGGAACAAATATCAGTAATAAAAGCTATTTCAAATCATTCCAACATGTTACATCTTCAGGTTGTAAATAATACATCCAATCCTTTGCAGCTCCATCAAGTGAAAATGGTAATGCTCATAGTTTGATTTGATCTTCAGATACATTTCTTGGTTTAAGGGTTGAAAAAACCACATTAAATTCTTTAAGGTGTTTTTTTAGGTCCTCATCGGATAAACCATGAAACTTTGGAAGAAGGTGAATTAACCCAGATTTTAGTTCAAAGTTCGATTCGATATTTAATTATACAATACAATTTGGTTTATAGTTAATATCTGGTGCGTCCAATTCTCAAATGTTTCTATTAAGTTAATTGCTATTTTTTTCAAACATTGGTTCTTGTTTTAGGTTTTATTTAGAAGTGTTTCCAATTTCTGTGTTCCCAAAATGGATAAATTCTCCAAGTGGTTGAATGTTGAAACTTCCCATAGACTAAGAATGTCTGATTCGAGCCCTAAGGTTGCGTTCAATCTCAGGATCAATATCTAAGAGATATTCTGGATTAGTTCGTTTCATAAATCATATAAAAATAAAAGGAAGGAAATAGGACCATAATAAAAATGATAAGTTTGATTTTATGGTCTAAAAAAGAAGAAAAGGAAAATAAAAGAAGAAGAAAAATCAGATTGGGTAATGAAGGAAGAAGGAAGAGAAGAAGAAAATAAAATATAAAATAAAATAAATACCTCTAATTGCTTGAAATAATTACTTGTATCCCCAGAAATGGTGCTAATTTTAAAGGCGTTGTCATGGGAACTTTCAAATGATATGTTATTGTTGGGTACTTAGGTGCAGCAGAGTGGCTGACCAAGGTTGTCTCTCAAATGAGAAAGTAAATTTAACATCATATTAAAGGTATTTTGAAAATAAAATAAAATAAAATAATAATATTAATTAAAATTATGGGTTTTTTACCATTTATAAATCTAGAAGAATTTTACTGGAAGAAGATTGTATTTTTTTAGTTTTGAAATGAAGTTCGATTAAAATGACACAACAAGAAGATGTTTTTTTTAGAAAATATTTAAAAGGTGTAATAGATATAAATATACCTCTTCACTAAATTATTTATCATTATCATTTAAATTAACATCCATTTAATTATAATACCCTAATTGTTTAACCCTAAAACCCTATAGGAGTTAACTTAACCACAAATATGAAATTACTTAAACCCTAGGCTAGCTTTGGAACATGCAATTGCATCACCCTAATTTGATTGATGTTATTAGGTTAGATTATGGTAAATGGTTAATTAAAGAACATATCCACACTTTAAATGAGTATTAATTTATTTTAGGTATTATATTTTAAATCTATAAATTTATCCAGTGTGGTCTTATATTACCAATTAAGATCACACTCTCACAATTTACACAACTTCCGACCTCATATGTTTTTGTGTCAATTGTTCAATTGATTTCTTATTTTAATTTAAATTAAAAACTCAATTAATATATCTTATTAAGTGAATTAAATTATCTCATTGATTCAAAATAAATGAATGAATAAGGTTATAGGTATATTGATTACTAAAGAGAACTACTCTTCCATGGGTGGTGTAGTCATCGTAGAAACATTTTTCATGTACAAAGGTTTATAAAAGGTAGAACCCAATATAATTTATACTAATGATTAAAGCCCAATTAGTAATATTAAGAAAAAAAAATTTGAAAAAAATTGAATAAAATAGAAGAAATAAAATAAGAACAAAGAAGTTTATTATGAAAACACAAACATTACAACATGAGGAAGAAGAAGAAGGCTTCGACGAAGGGATCCTTACTTCAAGAGCTACCCATATTGAATTGCTTGGATAATTAGAGTGGAAAATATTCTCCTCTAACCTCAACTTCCTAATTCACGTCACAATCCATCAAAATGAGAAAAACACTAATTTATAGAGTGAAGGGGAGGCTAGGATTAAATAGGTTTCAAGTGTGAATGGGGAATCTCGGCCAAATATTTTAATCCAAATTTCACCACCCATTTGACATCGAAAACGTGTTAACCATTTGTTCTTTCAGAATAATGATTTTTGAAAAATTGGGTTGGATATCTTCTCTCAAAATTGGGGCCCAATCTAATCTCGGATGAAGATTTTAGGGACCAAATACAAAACCAATGTCCAGTCTGGTGGGTCCAGCCCACCTTTGACTTCATGGTCCATTTAGTCCAAACAAATTCACGATTTAGCTATAATGTATTGAAAAAAAGTTGTATCCCATTAAGTTAGGAACACATTTACAAAATTTAAATTTCAAATAATAAATATTAAAATATTTATCTTCGAAATACTACAGTGCACTATAAAGGGTAAAACTGGAATTTCCATAAAATTTTCAAATGAATGATCTAATCCCAAATATTTTATAAATAAACATATTTAACACAATGTGAGGAAATTTTATCATTTATTATAAATAAAATATTCAATAAAAATGTGTTTTATCACCTCACATATAATTCATCTGTCTCTAACTCAACATTATAATAGTCAATAACATGTGTATGATTGGTTATGTACCTATGGAGTTGAGACACATAAAATATTTCATGCATAGCTCTATATCCAGAAGGATGATACAAATGGTATTCCATTTTCCCAACTAAGGGTCCAACATATCTCAATTCTTTATTCCTTTTCTTCCTCTAATGTTGGTGGCCTAATCGAGAAGTCGCTCTCAAAGAAACCTGGTCACCCCTAGAAAACTCCAAATGTATCCTCATGTGGTTTAAATATGAATTATATCTTCTCTAAGATATATTCAACCTATTATTAATCATATGTACTCTCTCAGAGGTTTCTTGTACCATACTTGTCCCCACCACTGCTATCTCACCAACCTCATTCCAATAAAGTAGTGAATGAAATGACCTCCAATAAAGAGACTCATAATATTCCACCATAATCGAATCCTAGTAACTGTAATTGTATTATAAATCAACCAAGGATAATTGATCATCCCAATAACCAATGAATTATAGGTTACAAACCCAAATCATAACCCCCTATATGTGAATCGTCTACTCAGACTGTTTGTCTATCTGGGGATGGTCTGTTTTGTTTAATCTCATATGAGTTCCCAAGGACTTCTATAATCCCTACTAATATTTCACAATAAAACATGAATCTATGTCAAATATGATGATCAATAGAACACCATGTAATCATATTATCTCATGTACATACAACTTTCCCAGCTCGTCTACTGAGTGAGTCTCATGAATCAGTAATAAATGAGAAACTTTCTTTAGTCGATCAACAATCACCCAAACGGTATCATGGTACCTCAAGAACATGGGTAAACCTATCAAAAATTCCATCATGATGTCCTACCACTTATACATGAACATAGTAAGAAGATGGATTAGTCCACCATGATGTTGGTACTCAATCTTTATCCTATAGAAGGTAAAGTATCAGGAAACAAATCCAGTGATTCCCCTCTTCATCCCTAGCCACCGTAATTATCACCTGAGGTTTTGGTACATCATAGTCTCTCCAAGTGCACCGCCCACCTAGATGTATGAAAGTATCTCATCATATCTTCCTTTATGGATGTATGAAATACAACTCTCCCATGTATAAGGATTACAACATCACCATACAAAGACCACCCATGTATCACATCACCACTTATGATTTGTTCCTACATCACTGCACATTCTGATTTAGTCTCATGTATAGACTTTACTCATTATACTAAAGAATATGTGATCACTAATGGAGCACACATAATCAATCTATAGCCCTCAGAATCATCCATCCTTCAATTCGCCAACAAGATCATTAAGAACCACCATTTCTCTAAAGTTCATTCATCAAAATCCTAATATACTTGTTTCATATAGCTAAGAGAATCTAAAAAACCATTTCCTTTCCCTGGTGTATAATTAATCTCAAAGTTCAAAATATTTTGATACCATACCAAGTTCCTCTACCTCAAATTCAGGTCCCATTATGTGAAGATATATCGAAGGATCTTGTAGTTAGTGTAGAAAAAAAACCACTCACTAAAGAAATAGTGTTTCCAATAATTCAAGGTGTGGACCATGTATGCCATATCCAAGTAATGTGTAGGATAGTTCCACTCATGGGGTCACAAATGATGTGACCCATAAGCTACTACCCATTACCACTACATTATTACTTCTCCCAAACCAATGATTGATGCATCTCAGTATATAGTATAACAAATCCCTGGCTCGAGAAGAATCAGTACTAGAGTTATAGTAAACCTCATATTCAGCTCAAGAAATACATCTTCACTCTGGTCCGGCCACTAGAACTTCACTCCCTTCTTCATCAACATAGTCATGGGTGCTAATAAATGGGATAATTCCTAGTTAAAATTTTAGTAGTATCCTATTAAACCCAGAAATATCATGATCTCAAACATGTTTTGGTTACATGTCTAAGACATCACTGGGTATACTTTCTCTGAGACCATGAATATACCTATGTCATACACCACATGCCCCAAGAATTTCACCTCCTAAATCCAAAAGTTACACTTTGATATATTAGAAAAAATCTAATGTTCTCTAAGTGTACTCAGACTATCTCTAGATGTATAGCATATTGTTATGGGGTTGGTGAGTGGATGGAGATGTTATTTATGAACACAATAATAAATGAGCCAATATATGGTTATAAGATATTTTTCATGAGATTCAAAAAAGTTTTTGGTGAATTATTCAATCCAAATGGAATCCCTAAGTACTCATATAGCCCATACCTACTCTTAAACATCATCTTTGGAATATCATCCCCTCTAACATGCAACTAGTGATAGCCTGACCAAAGATAAATCTTGGAGAACTGTTAGTATCCTTATAATCAAACAAAAAGATTGTTGATCTTGGGAAAAGAATATTTATTCTTTTCCATCACCTGATTCAGATTTTTATAATCTACTTATAGTCAAAGATTATAATCTGCCTTCTTGGAGAACAAAACAGGTGTACCCAAAGGTTAAATTCTTGACCTAATAATGACCTTTTGCTCTAATTCCTTGAGTTATACCTTGAGTTACTTCAACTCAGAAACTGTTATATAATAAGGGGGTATCAAAATGGATTTCATACTTGTAATAAGCTCTATCTCAATTCAAACATCTCTATCAAGAAAAAGTCCTATGAATTCATTTGGAGATATGTCCTAATAGAGATCGACAATTGGATTAAAAGATGAGGGGGCTCGCACTGATCATACTAAAAGATACAAGACCACAATTTTCCTCATGATTATCCTAATATGAGTCAAGTATGGACCAACTCTAACTACTCTTAGTTTCCATTCTCCAGTCATCATGTAATTTTATCCCTTCAATAAAGTAAACAATGCTAGTATCTGATAATAATTTTAACAAACCGACCTGATTCAACCTGACCTGTCACCCAAGTTTTCCCATAAAATATCCCAAATAATGAACTTGATCACCATGGTTTAGTGAAAATAACTAATTGAAAATAAAAATCTCTTAGTAATGGTTTCTCCCATGGTAATATAGAATGAACAATCCATAAAATGATATGGTCACACCAATATCATCAAGGACAATAAAGCATAACATGACATCCAGAGTACATGTAATAAAAAGATCATCAGATTCCATAAAAAATTAAACATCATATAAAAGGTATACCACATAATTCCATACACATACATTCCATAATATAAAAAGTACCTTAAATGAATTCACATGAGCCAAACCTTGTGATACCATGTATCCATCACTAAACACGGATGGCAGTGATCATAAAGATCCACCCTGGTATATGTTTCCCTATCCCTTACCTAAATACTAAAAATCAAAGTCTATATACACATAAATTTATATGTAGTGTGTGAGGACAAAAACCTAGTAGGATACCATTATGAATCAATTTAAGGATCTTTATCATGCAACCAAATAAACTAGTTTGAAAAATCTTTTCAAAACAAAACCACTTTGAAAACATACCATTTTCAAATAAACCATTTAAATCCATTTGGTTTTATATTTCAAATAAATTATTCCTTCTAAATCATTTCTTAGTATGGCTCAAATAAATAAATAGGGCCACAATTTCCCACATGTTAAAAATACCAAACAAGTATGGGAAATAATACATCATCATCAAATAACCATATAAATGGAAATCGGAATCATACATACCATCATAGAAAAACAGAACTAATAAAATGTATAAAAAATATAAACTAACCAAGCATGAGTAATTTTCACCTTGGTCTCAAACCATCAGGCCTAACATGAGTGAGTCTAAATAGGTTAGCTACTCAGCTAAGAAATAATAGAATCTCTCACAGTCTTCCTTGGTCCCAACTCCAATATCTTACATGGTCTCTTGAAAACCAATCATGGAAGCTCTCATGATATTTATACCCAAATTATATTATGGTCCCCTAGAATTCAAAATTGAATCTCATGAGGTCTTCCCTCTAAAGGCTAACATGGTCTCTCAAACAATCCCCTTGCTCACACCCTGGTTAACCCATGTGCTACTCCATTCCACACAATCACAAAACATGTGCCACATAAATGAAATCCACGTCACAATCCATTTACAAAAACAAACATTCGAATTATATCACAACACATTATGCAAGGTAAAACCATTTCTAAAAACATTTTATAAATTCATTTAAATCTAAAAAATCTCTTTTAACTATTTATTCAAATACATGGGGTGCACACATGCCACCCTCATTTGGAAAACCCTTTTTAAACCCTAAAATATCAAAATAAATCCATCAATCACAAAAAACATGAAGTACATAACAACCATAAATAATATAAATGTAAATTTAAGGAAGAAACCCAAAGGTCATTATAAATTTGAAATTAAGACATGGAAAACACCCTTAAATAGAGACACCTACCACAAATATGGTTCCAACCTCATTGGCATATACAATAACCACCTGGAATAGGAAGATCAAGGCCTTACATATATAATCCAAAATAAATCAAATCAAACCCCCTTTACACACCCTATATTCATCCAAATCCCTCCTAGGGTTTCATACTTCCAAAAAAATGGAAGAATAATTAGGGAGAAGGGATAATGAAGAATAAACTAAGAACAGAGCTTACTTCAAACCAAAACACCAAGATTCCAAGGAGAATCCACCAAAATGGAAGGTAGGAAACTCCCATGCCAAGAGAGGAGGGATATGGATATTGGAAGAGAAAAATGAGGCCAAAGTGGTATAAATTCATCATAGAAAAATGGTAAAACACCACTTTTTAAGTGACATGGATAGGTTGCACAGTTAGTAAACCTATGCGATAATTGTACATGACTATAGTATCCCCAAAAATCAAGCCACATAAATATTCATAGGTGTATAATGTTTTGGAAAACCTTTATTAAACCATGAAAAATCCCATTGTCACACTCTATGTCTGCCTCACATAGTTAGCCTCACGGTTAGAAAAATTATGTGCTAACCATGAACCTTAGTCTATTTTCCAAAAACTCCTTTTCTGGCCCCTAGAATCTGGGAATTAAATGAATGAAACAAAAGGTAAATAAAACTAAAAATTAGACATATAAGTGACCCATATAGTTTCATAAACTCCCCCACTATGCTACTTTCTAACCTTAGAAAATTATTTAGGAATCCACAAAATAAAACAGGTTAGGATACTACTCCCTCACTAAGAATTACTACTCCCATGTCTTATGGATGACATCACCATGATTCCAGAGCACATGGACCAACAAGATCAATATACCACAGAGAACCATATTCTGAAAATCCAAAACATGAATTGGCTGCCCCACAACTGTGGCATCAGGATCAAGCACCAAATCTTCCCACTCTATCATATGATATAGTTATGTATGGTATCTATTAAACTATGAAACATTAAAGACTTAATTGATCAAGGTTATCCATGGTGGAAACTCCAACCAATTGGATACCTTTCCCAAATGTTCTATAACATAAAATAACCCAACATAACACGGTTCTATATTTCCCTTCTTACACAAATGATGATGTATCAATAAAACTGATTCCCATAAAAACACTTGATAACCAACCTAAAACTCCAACGGGTGATGAAGAAGGTTGAAATAAAACTTCTAGAAAATTTGGTCTATCGCTAACTATTTTTGTATCAACTACACTATCTCGATCATCTCCTAGATAATACTCAGTCTAACCAAGAAACACTCACCCACCTCATCCCAACACAATGGGAATTGGAATGATATCCATATAGTGCCTCAAATGGGGCTGTCTTGATCAAGGTCTGATAATAGTTTTTATAATAAAACTCATCCAATGGAATGTACTATTCCTAATAACCACCTAGATCAATCACACACACTCTCAACATATCCCCAAGAGTATATATGGTCTAATTTGACTGGACATCCATCTATGGGTGATATGTGGTTCTCAAATTTATCTCATTTTTAAATGATTATTATATTCCCTTCCAAAAATAGGAAGTAAAATGATAATCCCTATCTAAAACTATCATTGAGGGCACTCTATGAATTTGAAAAACATCTTGAACATGCAGGCATCTGAGGTACGCTACCTTTTTCAACTCCTTTATGGGCATAAAGTGGTCTTATTTCATCAAAAAATTGATAGGCACCCATATATAATCTTTACCACTTGAATTATGAGGTAGACTAATAAGAAAATAGAACATATTGGTTTCTCCAAGATTAATGGACCAATTAAAAATATGTGCCTCATGCATCACCTAGTGTCTCAAGATCAAAGGAAAAATCATCCAACTCTAAAAAGGGATAAAATCATCAGGAGACGAAGAGAAATAATCTGATATATCCCCACTATTTAAAGTTATTATAATCTACTAACACTTGGGGTCATATACCTACTCACTCCTAACCTGGTCAATAAGAAAGTTCAGGGCCTACACATTAGCCAAAAAACCTACTCTCCATCATCCTACACCTCCAAACTCGGATCAAAAAACAAACCTATCATACCCCACTCATCCTCTGAGTCCCAAAAAACTTGCATTAAAATCTTCCCACTCAATGTTTTGGTGACCACATTCCCCTTCCAAGGTGTATATGTAATCTCAAAATCAAATGTTTGGACATACTTCACCCAGTGTCTCTATCTGAGGTTTGGGTATCTTTGGGTAAAAATATATTTTAGGAAATTATAATCTAAATACACTATAAAATTCTCCTTTGATAGGTAATGTTACCATATCTTCAAATAATGCATTAGAGAAACCAATTTTAGGTCCTGGTTGGGATAATGTTTCTCATGTTGGTGTAGTTGTCACGATCTATAGGCCACCACATGTTCATCCTGCATTAACATACATACCAATCACACACCATAAACATTTCTTTACACATCATAAGCTTTTTTAAGATCGGGAATAATAAAAACTAGTGTGGATTTCATATGGTCCTTCAACTGCTCAAAATAACTTTGGCACTTCTTATCACACTCAAACTTCACCCCTTTCTTGTTCAAGGTCATCAAGGGAGAATCTAGACCAAAGAATTACTAAAAAAATATCTATAATACCTATCCAACACCATAAAAATATAGATCTCAAACACATTTTTAGGATGCTCCCAAGACATGACTGTTCAACCTTTCTATGGATCCACTAAAACTCTTGATTTTGAAATCACAAGGCCCAAAAACTTCACCTCTTTAATAAAAAAAATATCACTTGGAAGACTTGGAATATAGACGATACTCCCTCAAGAAACCTATAAAAACCTACATATGGTCATCATTATCCTCGTTCATCTTGGAATACACTAAGATGTCATCCAAAAACATGACCATAAAGGATTCCAAAAAGAAATGGAATATCCAGTTCTATGGTACCATAAAGGCTACTAGAGAATTGGTAATTCCAAATAGAATTACCAAATACTAAAAAATTTCCATATCAACTTCAAAAGGAAGTATTTAGAATATACCTTTTCTAGTCCCTCAACTAGTGGTACCCAAATATTAGGTCAATATTTGAAAACCAACTATCTCCCCGAAGCTGATCTAAGAGATCATCGATTCTTGGAAATGGGTATTTATTCTTCATGGTCACCTGGTTAAGCTTATAGTAGTCAATGAAAAGTTGAATACTTCCAACTGACTTCTTTGAAAATAGCACTAGATAATCCCATGGTGACATAGTAGGATGGAAAAATCCCTTACCCATAAGATCCTCTAACTGAACATTCAGATCTTTTAGCTCATACGGAGTCATCTTATAAGATGGAAAGGAGATCATGATCATCCTAAAGAGGAGATCGATAGTGAACTCAACCTCTTGCTGGGGAATAAATCCTAAAAAATATTTTGGAAACACATCTATGTTCCTTTCCACAACTACTAGAATCTCACTTATCACACTCTACTCAACAACATTAAGGAATAACCTGGACAACTGGCATGAGATCAACCCTAACTAAGAAGAAGCTAGTCCCAACCTCCTTGATTGTGGGTCCCACTCACCCTAAAAGATGTGAGTGCTCCCATTAAGATTGAGTAAATAAATCCTACAATGATAAAAATCAATCAGCAGCTTGAAGAAAATTAACCAATCCATATTGATGACAAGGTCAAAAACATCTAGATCCAAATAAGGAAGTCCCAGATTACATCCATGTTAGCTACAAAACATGGAACTATATTCACTTGAGACCCTGATCCTTCTTCCTAGCCAGTGGAGTTACAAAATGAATAAAAAATGTCATCAACTCATTGGACATACCCAAGGCCTCAACCATATTAAGGGAAAAAATAATGGGATAAACTAGTGTTAAATAAAAATGATTCCATGTAAGATGTGTAAATGTTGTACCTCTCATGGTGGATAGCTCATAATCCGATTACTCTAGTATAAACTCTACTATATGAAGAAGCCCTATATTAGACCCACCTTGCATCTTTTTCCCTAGTAATATTCTCCCTTACCATGAGTATGAGATCCTCCAGCCTTGGAAGCTTTTGACTACAATTGAGAGACCCTTGAAAAAGTGGGGACCACACAAATCCCCAGTGAATCCAACTAATAGAAGCACTAGATATATGTTGGCTTCCCACATAGAATGAATGTCCTTGGAGTCTCTAGGAAATAATGCCTAGTGTTTCCATACTTCCCACACTAATAATAAAAAACTATATTATGCCCCGAATAATCCATGAGAGCTGAACTTGATGACTATTGGACTCTCTTTCCACTACCCCATTAAGACTCACCTTCCTTCTGATTCTTCCCTAAAAAAGAAATCTGGATTCTTCCCACTTGAATATTACCACTGAAACCTATCTTTCCAGTCATATCAGCCTCTTTTATAGTCACCTTATCAACCACCTCTAAATAAGTTAGTAAATAGAGAATAATGAACATAGATATGATCTATAGCCTTAATATCTTTTTGAAATTTCGAGACATGAGGTAATCATTCATGAGGAGATCCGAAGATACATACAAAAATTTGGTAAAACGGGTAGCATACTCCAATACTTAATGATCCCCTTACTCCAACTTCAAGAACTCACGAGCCTTCACTGCCCTCAGGGTCTCCTGGTAGAACTATCAATTGAAATCCTCCTTCAAAGTGATCCCACCATAGCCTACCTCATCCTTCTAGTGCATGCATGTTGAATCCCACTTTAGATGTCTCATGGGTCTTTATGAACTCAAAGATACACTCGATATAATCCAACCACTCCCAGGGCTCATTGGATCCCTTATCACCATGGAGCACTGATGTATTTTGTCTTATAAAATCTTGAGCATAGTCCATGGTCTGGGATACTCTTGACCACCCACTTCAACCAATGAATGGATCATATGAATCATTAACTTCATCAAAGTCAAATCAATAGGAGGGTTCACCTATGGGATATTCTATATAGCACACTCTCTATGTCAGGATGAGGTTCTCTTGGGAGGCATCGTCTACAAGACACAAAACATGAGATTTATCAAGCACAATTCAATCTCAAACCACATCATAATAACCAAAAGGAACTCTCAATATGGGTAATAAAAAGTAGTATTATCATCAAAATAAAATACAAATAAAAAAGGTGCAAAAACATCAAAAATATAAATTATTTCCCACTATGAATGATTTGTCCACACAACTAGTCAAACCATGCACCAACCACATGAGTGTCACTGGAGGTTGGAAGACAAGGTTTCATAGGCTTTCCATAATTACTAAAAACCATGTACATAAACCATTCACCTTTCCATACCTCCCTATTTCACCCACAAAACTCAAAATGCCTCTCAGTCCCACCCCGGGTCTTAATAATGATTGGAAAATACTTCAAAATATTATCAAAACAACCCATAGTTGAGTTCAAAATATAACCACAATCCCAAACCACCCATGGAAACATGATTTTTTACATAATGATGAGCTATCCAATCACTCCCCCATTTCATCCTCTGGATTCCTGATGATCCTAACTCTAGTATACCACTGACTCGCAAATAAAAACCACCTATGATGCCATTTTCTAATGAACTGACCCAGTTTGACCCAACCTGTCACCTGAGCAGGCCTTTAACATGACCCAAATCATGTTCCTGATCACCATGGGATAGAGACAATCATTGGACACAACCAAAAATCTCTTGGGAATGGTTTTTCCCATGGTAAATTGGTATGACCCATCCATAAAATGGGATGGACACAACAATATCATCAGGTTCGACAAAACATAACATGAAATCCAGAGTGCGCATAATAAAAACATAAGCAGATACCATAAATAAAACTAAAAATTATATTCAAGGAATGCCACAAAAGTTTATACACATATATCCCATCAGATAAAAAATACCAAAAATGAATTCACATGATCTAAACCCTGTGATACCACATCTCTTCCACTAAACACTCATGGTGGCGATCAATAAGAGCCACCCTTGCACATAGTTCACTTTCCTTTACCAAATCCCTATAAAAAAAAGTATACATACTCCTAATGTTATATATATGGTGTGAGGCAAAAATCCTAATAGGAGACAAACATGAATCTATTTAAGTATTTTACTCCTGAAAACCAATAAATTAGTTTGAAAACACTTTTCAAAACTAAACCACTTTAAAAACATACCATTTTTAAATAAACCATTGAAATACCTTTGGATTTTCATTTAAAATGAAATATGTTTTCCAAATCATTTATCAATATGTATCAAATAAATTAACAAGGCCAAAATTCACCACATACTCAAAATACCCAACAAGAAAGGGAAAGCATACATCATCATCAAATAACCATATCAATGGAAATGGGAATCATATATCTCATCACATTAAAATAGAACTAATAAAATTCATAAAGAATATAAACCAACCTAGAATGAGTAATGTGAACCTAGGGATATAACCATAAGGTTTATCATGAGTGATTCTAAACAAGTCAACTAGCCAACTAAGAAATAATGGAAGCTTTCACGGTCTTCCCTAGTGCCTAAACAAAGAGATAACACATTTTATTAGCAACCAATCATAGAATCTCTCATGGTTTTCTTACAAAAAGGCTCTCATAGTCCCTTAGAAACCAAAATGGAGGCTCTCATGGTCTTCACTTCGAAGGTTCACATGGTCCCTCTAAAAATCCCCTGGCTCACACCTCGGTTAACCCATGTGCTAATTCATGTCACACGATCAAAAAACATGTTCCACATAAATCAAATCCACATCACAATAAATTTTTATAAACAAACATTCCCATTTTATCAAAACACCTTCTACAAGGTAAAACCATTTCTAAAACCATTTTAGAAATTCATTTTACACCCAAAAAATATCTTTCATCTATTTCCTCAAACACATGGGGTGCACACATGACACCCCCATTTGGAAAACTCTTTTTAAATCATCAAATTTACAAATCAATCCATTAAACACACCAAACATGGATTACTTAACAACTATAAATCATATAAATTAAATTTAAATAGTAAAAACCAAAGGTGATAATACATTTAAAGGTAATCCATTAAAAACACAATTAAATAGAGACACCTACCTTGGATATGGTTCCATACTCATCTCCTTTGATGATAACCACCTGTAATAGAAATATCAAGGCCTCACACACCTAATCCAAAAGAAATTAAACCAAAATCCCCATCACACACCCTAGATTTGGAAAACATCACCCCTAGGGTTCAACACTTCCATGAAAATAGAAGAACAAGCATGATGAAGGGTGTAGAAGAAGAAACCAAGAGTAATGGGGATTATTGTAACATCACGTTAACTTGATTGGGTAAGTTTTCCCTTTTTCTAAGTTCTCTTTTGGTTCAAAGTCCTTATAAGTGGTTTTCTATATTTTTTGTAGTATGTAGAGTAGGCACACATCGTGTACTTGAGGTACATGTTGTGTACTTGTTGCTAGATAAAATTTGTGAATGGGGAAATCATGTTGTGAGAAGGTACACGTCGTGTAGGTTTTAAATGAATATTTTTAACCTGAGGTGATGGGTTTTTTAGCATAACTTAACCAATGTAGACTACATGTCATGACCCTTGGGTATACATCGTGACCCATCCCAATCCTATATTTAAGTCACGTGTGTGGTGGTTTCATTTCATTCCTTCCATTAGCTCTTCATTTCTCTCAAACCTAGACTCTTCCTAGAATATTTTCAGAGGTTTCTCTCCTTATGAATTGATCTGATCAGATTTGGATCTTTTTTGCATCTGTAGTTCATCTCTCTGGGTAATTTTTCTTTTCATTTATTCATTACAGTTGATCGCAGTAGTTCCCTAGCTTTGTGGTAGAGAATCCGTTGATCTAAGTTGGTTGTTTATTCTTTGTTTCTTTTAAATCTGTTGTGAGATCTCATTCTATAAGACTTTTCCTTCATTGGTCATGGTGTGGTGATCATTCATCCTCAGGGTATGTGGGTTTTCTCTCTTCCACATACCTCTTGTTTTTAGATTTGGATCAATCCTAAGATGAAGTGATTTGATTATTGGGCCTTCATTGACGGTGTTAGGTTTCGTTGCTTTTGGATTCTATTATGGGCATGTGTAACCCAAAATTTGAGGTAGGTGGTTTCATATATAGCCTATGATAATGATCATGATTGCTATTACTTTGTAAATTTATCTATGAAATTGGCATGATTGATTGTGTGTGTTGAAAAAGTCTTTTAAAAGAAAATAGTTTTCCCTAGATTTTTATAAATGGATTGTGAAATGGTTTTGAATGGTTTTCAAAGCATTGAAATAAATTGTGAAAAATAGCACATTGGTTACCTTAGGTAATTAGGCAGAAGGTTTATCTTGAGTCCATCGTCCATTGTTTTGTGATTATCAAGGAGTTTTTTCTTGGGCATTTCCTCTGTTTCCTAGGCCCATTGTTCTAGGGGACCGATATTGACATTTTGGGGGGGTTTACTCATGGGGTATTCCCCTGCTTCCTAGGCCTGTATTCTAGGATCATTTTTTGTGCACTTGATTATTATGGTATGATTAGTCTATGGCCTAGTACAGTAGTATTCATTGGTGTTGTGATACATGTGATTCTATTTTGTACTGCTTGGATTTCTAAGTTAGCCTTGATATGCATGTTTATTCTTTTAAAAAATGATATAAAAAATGTGCGTTGAAACTGATATACATGATTTTGTTTAGAACTGTGGAAAAGGAAATGTTTACCATGTTTTCTATAAAACTTATTTACTACCTATCATTCCATGTTTTATTTTAAAATGAGAATATAGTATTTTTTTATATAGAGACTTGTTATGGAACACTTGGGTGGGATCCAACTGAGCTTGTTAGCTCACACCTTGTGCACTTCTTCAGTGGTTCATAGACCCTTGTTTGTTTTTTAGTGCATAGAAAGGCAAGGCATTGTAGTGTGGCAAAAAGGTTCGTGTTAGCTGGTTGGGTAGATGGAGGTGATATGGTGGGAGTTTTTCCATTACATCATTTGGAGTAGTTGTTACTTGTAGTCCTTTGCAGTTGGACTTGTCTTTTAGGTTTTGTTACTATTACAGTTGTTCTGTTTCCACTGTTTTCCTTAAAATTATGGAATATATATTTGTTAGTCTTCCATTGTTCCTTTATTTCTCTATATATGTATTCCATGTGGTTGTTCAGGTTGGGTGAAATTTTTCCCTTGGTTTTTTCGTTCAATACCCAGATGCTTGTCACCAACCCATGGGGATCGAGAACACCCTTCAAGTATGTGATGGGTTGGGTTGGGTTCTATTTGAGGTTAACCTGGGTCGGTTCATTAAATTTTTGTATCATATGAGGTTTTTCCTCAAGAATCTTTTTCTTGGGACGTTTGTTAGACTGGATGTAGGATTTTCGGTACTTGAGAGGTATGTTGTGATGAGTATATAGCCAGCTCTTATTGTAATGAGACTCAAGTTATCATGGTATGTCAGGTTATGTGTCTCTAGTGTTGGTTTTTTATTTTGAAATCTTGGTTTTTTCTTAGGGGTTTTCTAGTTTAAACTAATATTTGTTCCTTGTTTGATCATTCTTATGTTTCGATGTGCAGCAGTATGCCTTTGAGACATCTTCCCCAGTTTCCTTAGGAAGGTGTAGCTGATGCTCCTCAAGGAAATCTACTTATGGATTAGAATATCATCAAGAATATCATATGGGTAGTATGTGTTATCGATTAGGATGTACCAAAAGTTCAGAGAGCAATGGTTGAAGTACAACCAAGTGCTGGAGGAGAAAGAGATTGATCGTGGGAGTTCATGCGTGAGAAGACACCATACTTTAAGAGAATGAATGAACCTCAAGAGTCATAGGATTGGCTAGATAGGATTGATAAAATATTTGAATTCCTAGAGACACCTGATAATATCAGGTTAAAGTGTGCAGTGTTCAGGCTTGAGGGTACTAGTAAGCATTGGTGGGACTCTATGGTCCAAGAAGACAGACATGTGGGATTTAATTAGAAGGGTTTCAAAACCCTCTTCTTTCAGTAGTTTTTTCCAGAGTATCTGATGTTGGTAAAGTCTCTGTAGTTCCTATTGTTTCAACAGGGAGAGTGTTCGGTGTTGGAATACACCAACTACTTTGTTGAGGTTGTCTATTTTTCTCCGGACATGATAAATAATAACCAGCTGAAGGATCATAAATACCTGTAGGGTTTTCAACTAGACATGAGATCATAGATGTTTATGCTGAAGCTTTCTACCTATGTGGAGATGGTAGATATAGCTATAATGGTATAGATGAACATGGCCATCAAGGTTGGAGTTACCACCACTTCCCTTTCAACTGGTTACAGCTTCAATGGCATTCATGGGAAGAAGAGGAAGTGGAAGGATCATCACAAAAGTGTTGGAGGTAGGTATTTGTATTGAGCATCCTATACACCATCCATTGCAGCTGGAAGTGTGCCTTTAACTTTCTATTAGTGAATCAAGGGAGGATACACTAGAAGTTATTTCTTTATGCCCACAAAGATGTGCAATAGTTGTGGATGTGTTGGTTATCTACAACATTTCTTTCAGGCTATGAATAAACCTCATTATGGTTAGGGTTTTTTGGATCTAAAGGCTATTGTGGTATAGTTTGAAGCTTCAAAGACTGTAGGTATCTAGCCACAGGCCTCAAGAGTGAAGCATTTACACGTATTAGATGATTTTCCAATGTAATTTTATGCAGGTCTGGAAACAATGATAGGTACACTTCTTATTGCATCTATAGTAATAATTGAATTGTTTGATACTAATGCCTCCCACTTGTTTATACCTGCACACTTTGTTGATGCACTTAAACTTATAATGGAACTTATTCCCTTTATAATGTATTTAGTGACACCTATTGTAAAGAGGAAAGATCATGGGTTTCAGTGTCCATCTTGTTCATTGAAGATTGCTGGTACAGAGTTGGTCTGGGATTTTCTCATTCTTAATATGGATCTGTTTGACGTCATCATTAGTATGGATTGGATTGTCGCCCGTCTAGCTGAGGTTGATTGTTATCTTCAACGTGTTTTGTTTCTTGATGCTAATGTGAGATATCATGTGTTTCAGGGGAGAGGGACCCTGGGTTTGGTCGTACAAGACCTTCTCACCCAGATCTCAGGAGTTTGATGGCTTCTGTTGCATTTGAGTCTGACAATGTTTCTTCTTTTGATGATATTACTATTATTTTTCGAGATTTCCCAAACATTTTTTTAGATGATTTCTCCATCCTTCCTCTAAAGAGAGAGGTAGAGTTTACGATTGATCTGGTTCTAGGTACATAGCTGATATCGATGACTTCTTATCACATGGCACCAATTGAGTTGAAATAACTCAAGATATAGTTGGACAACCTGTTAGAGAAATGTTTCATTCACCCTAGTGTTTATCCTTGGGAAGACCCTGTGCTCTTTTCCAAGAAAGCATATGGTTCACTTTAGTTATATATAGACTACCAAAATTTTAATTGGGTAACAATTACGAACAAATATCTTTTTCCTTATGTAGATTATTTATTTGATTAGTTGAAGGGGAAAATGGTTCTCAAAGATTGATCTTCAATTGGGTTATCATTGGCTGAGAGTTCAGGAGTCTGATATACCAAAGACAACCTTTGGGAGCAGGTATGACCATTATGAATATCTTTTTATACCTTTTATTCTAACTAATGCTCTGATAGTTTTTATAGACTTGATGAATCGAATATTCCACTAACATTTTGACACCTTTGTAGTAGTGTTTGTGGATGATATTCTGGTTTACTCAAAGTCTGAGTGTGAGAATGAGCACCATATGATTTTGGTTTTGGAAATTCTGAGAAGTCACCATATGTATATAAAGCTTTCAAAATTTAGTTTCTATATTCAAGAAGTTAAGTTCTCGGGGCATAGAATTTCTGAGCATGGCTTATCAATTTATACAGATAAGGTAAAATCCGTCATGTCTTGGAAGGAACCATAGAATTTCTTTGAAATTCAAAGATTTCTTAGTATTTCTGGATACTACTAACGGTTCATTAAGGATTTCTATAAGATGGAATCACCTTTGACTTCTCTTACTAGGAAAGTGGTGAAATTCTCATGGGATGAAAATTGAAAGTCTTTTTTTGATGAACTGAAATGACTTATAACATCAGCTCATATTCTTATCTAACATAATCCCCGTAAGGGGTACATGGTGTTTTGTGATGTATTTGGTGTTGGTTTGGGATGCATGCTAATTCAAGATAATCATATGGTATCTTACAACTCTCTTCAACTCTGACTTCATGAGAAGAAAAAACTCCACTCATGATTTATATGTTATAGCAGTCATGAATGCGCTTAAATTTTGGTGGCACTATCTTTTGGGGGAGAATTTCACGGTCTTATTTGATCATAAGAGTATGATCTATATATTTTCTCAGAAAGACTTGAATCTCAAATAGAGATGATGGATAGAATACCTTCATATGTTTGACTTCGACATCACCTACACCTTGAGGAAAGGGAATTTTGTTGCAAATGCCCTAAGTAGGAAGGTACCATCATAGGCTATTTTGGAATCTAAGGAGGAGTGGAATCTTATGGATCTTTTCACTCAGTTGAACTTGGATGCTCAAGAGGATGTTTCAGGTATGGTTATGACTATTGTTCAGTTGTCATCATCTCTCATGGAGTCCATCTTGAAAAATCAGTAGTAGGATTGTGATTTTTAGAATACTTGGGAAAGCCTGTATGGTGGGGAGACTATTTTTGGTTGTTCTCTTTCTTCAGATGGCATACTTCACTTTGATAGGAGAGTTGTCATCCCATAACATATGAGAAGTTCAGTCTTGTTTTATTTTCATATCTCTTCATCATCCATTCATCAAGGCACTATGAATATGTATTATGACGTGATAAGAATATTATGGTTGCCGAGTATGAAGTGTGACATTGTAGATTATGTGTCCTGCTGTTACATCTACCAACGGATAAAGGCAGAGCACTTGAAGCCTTCTGGTTTGCTTTATCCTATTTTAGTGCCAGTATATAAATGGGATGAGGAATACATGGACTTTTTTGTTGGATTTCCATGGAAACTCTGAGGTAAAAATGATATCTGGGAGGTTTTTGATTGGTTTATGAAGTCTTCTCATTTCATTCTAATCAAAAACACCACTAAATTCAAAGATCTGGTTAATCTGTATATATAGGAGACTTCAAGGTTACAAGGGAGTCCTTCAAAAAACATTTCTTATAGGGATCCTAGAATTACCTCAAGGTTCTGTAGAATTCTTCAAGAGGCAATGGGAAATCAGATCAAGTTGATCATAACTTACCATCCATAGAAAGACGGTCAAATAGAGCGTGTAATTTAGATCTTAGAGGATATGCTTCGTGTCTACGTCTTAGATTTTACTGGATCATGGGATATCCATATATTACTAGTTTAGTTTTTTTATAAAAATAGTTATCATTCATTGATAATAATGTCTCCTTTAGAGGCATTGTATGGTCGCTTATGTAGATTGACTCTTTATTGGGCGGAGGTGGGTGAAGTAGCTTTAGTTGGACCAAGTTAATTTTGGAGATGTCTACAAAGATTTAGGATATAAGAGGATGAATTATTATAGCCTAGAGTAGACATAAATCATATGTATATTGGAATAATTATCCTTTTGAGTTTTCCATAGGTGAATGGATTTTCTTGAAAGTTTCTCCTCATTTGGGTCACTGTCGGATTGGAAAATAGGGAAAGTTGGCTCTGAGATATGTTGGACCATTTGAGATCACTGAACATCTTAGATAAGTTTCTTATTAGTTATAATTTCAAATTAAATTGATGTGAATCCATGATTTTTTCCACATATCTCATCTCAAAAAGTATCACCCTAATCCTGCTCACGTTTTGAGTTGGGAAGAAATTGAATTAGAGCTAGATGCTTCTATCTTGGAGAAACCAGTTGAGATCGTTGACTCTTAGATGAAATTATTGCATGGGAATTTGATTCAATTAGTAATAGTTATATAGAAACAAGGATTATATTCCCATGATACTTGGTAATGTGATTCATTTATGAGGGAGCAGTGGATTCATCTTTTTCTAGGAGTTCTATCTTCCACATGACTTCCCGGGGACGGAAAGTATTTATGGTGGGGAGTTTGTAACATCCTGTTACCATGGTCATTTGAATTTTCCATTTTTCTAATTTCCCTTTTAGTTCAAATTCCTTATAAGTGGTTTTATAGATTTTCTATAGGCTACAGTGCAAGTACACATTATGTACCTGAGGAACACACTGTGTACTTGTTGCTGGATACAATTTGTGAATGGGGAAATCGTGGTGTGAGCATGTACATGTCATGTACCTAAGGTACACATCGTGTAGGGTTTAAATGTAAGTTTTCAACCTGAGGGGATTTGTTTTTTTTTTAACTTATCTGGTGTGGACTACATGTCATAACCCTTGGGTACACATCGTGACCCAGACTACTCCCAAGTTTATGTCATGCGTGTGGCAGTTTTGTTTCATTCCTTTAACTGAATCTTTGTTTCTATTAACCCTAGACTCTTCCTAGTCAATTTTTAGAGGTTCCTATCCTTCTGGATCAATATGATCAGCTTTGGATCTTCGTTGCATTTTTGGTGTGTCTCTCTCGGTAAGTGTTCTTTCCGGTTCTTCATTTCAGTTTATCACAGTAGCACTGTAGCTTTGTGGTGCCGGATCCATTGATCTAAGTTGGTTGTTTCTTCTTGGTTTCTTTTATATCTATTGTGATATCTCATTCTAGAGGCCTTTTCCTTCCTTGGTTATAGTCGGTGGTCATTCATCCTCAAGGTATGTGGGTTTCATCTCTTCCACCGACCTCTTGTGTTTAGATTTGGATCAACCCTAAGATAAGGGGATTTGATTATAGGGCCTTCATTGATAGTGTTGGGTTTCTTTCATTTTTTATTTTGTTTCAAGCATGTGTGACTCAAACTTTAAGGTAGATAGTTCCATATCCAACCTATTATAATGATCCTAATTTCTATTTATTTGTAAATTGATTTATGAAATTGGAATGATTGTTTGTGTGTATTGAAAAAGGGTTTTGAAAGAAAAAATGGTTTTTCCTTGGATTTTGATAAATGGATTGTGAAATGGTTTTGAATGGTTTTCAAATCATTGAAATGAATTGTGAAAAAAGTGCACATGGGTTACCTTGGGTACTTAGGTGGAAGGTTTTGCTTGATTCCATCATCTATTATTTTCTGATTATCAAGGAGGTTTGTCTTGGGGATTTCCTCTGTTTCCTAGGCCCGTTGTTCTAAGGGACCGATATTGAAATTTTGGGGAGTTTACTCATGGGGTATTCCTCTACTTCCTCAGCCTGTGTTCTAGGATTAGTTTTGTACACTTTATTATCGTGGTATGATTAGTCTGTGTCATAGTCCTATAGTATTCCTTGGTGTTTTGATACCTATTCTTCTATTTTTTACTGCTTGGATTTCTGAGTTAGCCTTGACATGAATGTTTATTCTTAAAAAATGATATGAAAAATGTTTTTTGAAACTAATATATTTGTTTTTGTTTAGAACTAGGGAAAAGGGAAATGTTTACCTTGTTTTCTATAAAACTACTTTAGGACTTATCATGCCATGTTTTATTTTAAAATGAGAATATATGATTTGTTATATAGAGTCTTATTATGGAACACCTGGGTGGAATCCTACTAAGCATATTATCTCACACCCTACGCACTTATTTTTGGTGTGTAGACCCTTGTTTGCCTTCCGGTGTAGGGAAAGACAAGGCATCGTAGTGAGGCGGTGAGGTTCATGTTAGTTGGTTGGGTAGCTGGTGGTGAGATAGTGGGAGTTTTTCCATGACATCATTTAGAGTAGTTGTTTCTTGTAGTCCTTTGTGGTTGGACTTGTATTTTGGGTTTTTCTATGGTTACACTTGTTCTATTTCCATTGTTTTCCTTATAGTTATGGAATTTATATTTTTTATTCTTCCTTTGTTCCTTTATTAATCTATATATATATGCCATTTGTTCATTCAGGTTGGAAAAAATCATTCCCTCAGTTTTTTCATTCGATGCTCAAGTGCTTTTCACCAGCCTTTGGGAATAGGGAATGCCCTTTGGATATGTGATGGTTTGGGTCGGGTGCCAGTTGAGGGTAACCCGGGTCAGTTTGTTACACTTACCTCAATCCAAAACACAAATATTCCAAGGATAATCCACCAAAATTGAAGGGAGTAAGATCCCACTCTAAGAGAGGAGGTATATACATGATGGGAGGAGAAAAATGAGGCCAAAGGGAGTAATATAGAATGAACCATCCATAAAACAAGATGGCCACACCAATATCATCAAGGACAATAAAGCATAACATGACATCCAGAGTACATGTAATAAAAAGATCATCAGATTCTATAAAAAATTAAACATCATATAAAAGGTATACCACATAATTCCATACACATACATCCCATCATATAAAAAGTATTATAAATGACTTCACATGATCCAAACCTTGTGATACCATGTATCCATCACTAAACACGGATGGTAGTGATCATAAAGATCCACCCTGGTATATGTTTCCCTATCCCTTACCTAATTCCCAAAAAACAATGTCTATATACACCCAAATTCATATGTAGGGTGTGAGGAAAAAAACCTAGTAGGATACCACTATGAATCTATTTAAGGATCCTTATCATGCAACCCAATAAACTAGTTTGAAAAAACTTTTCAAAACAAAACCACTTTGAAAACATAGCATTTTCAAATAAACCATTTATATCCATTTGGTTTTCTATTTAAAATAAATTATTCCTTCTGAATCATTTCTTAGTATGGCTCAAATAAATAAATAGGGCCACAATTTCCCACATGCTCAAAATACCAAACAAGTATGGGAAATAATATATCATCATAAAATAACCATATAAATGGAAATGGGAATCATACATACCATCATAGAAAAATGGAACTAATCAAATGAATAAAATATATAAACCAACCAAGCATGAGTAATTTTCACCTTGGTCTCAAACCATCAGGCCTAACATGAGTGAGTCTAAATAGGTTAGCTACTCAACTAAGAAATAATGGAATCTCTCACAGTCTTCCTTGGGCCCAACTCCAATATCTTACATGGTCTCTTGAAAACCAATCATGGAAGCTCTCATGATATTTATACCCAAATTATATTATGGTCCCCTATAATCCAAAATGGAATCTCAAGCGGTCTTCCCTCTAAAGGCTCACATGGTCCCTCAAACAATCCCATTGCTCACACCCTAGTTAACCCATGTGCTACTCCATTCCACACAATCACAAAACATGTGCCACATAAATCAAATCCACGTCATAATCCATTTACAAAAACAAACATTCTAATTCTATCACAACACATTATACAAGGTAAAACCATTTATAAAACCATTTTATAAATTCATTTAAAGCTAAAAATCCCTTTTAACTATTTATTCAAATACATGGGGTGCACACATGCCACCCTCATTTGGAAAACCCTTTTTAAACCCTAAAATATCCAAATAAATCCATCAATCACAAAAAACATGAAGTAAATAACAACCATAAATCATATAAATGTAAATTTAAGGAAGAAACCCAAAGGTCATTATAAATTTGAAATTAATACATGGAAAACAACCTTAAATAGAGACACCTACTACAAATATGGTTCCAACCTCATTGGCATATATGATAACCACCTAGAATAGGAAGATCAAGGTCTTACATAGATAATCCAAAATAAATCAAATCAAACCCCCTTTACACACCCTATATTCATCCAAATCACTCCTAGGGTTCCATACTTCCAAAAAAATGGAAGAAAAATCATGGAGAATGGATAAGGAAGAATAAACTAAGAACAGAGCTTAATTCAAACCAAAGCACCAAGATTCCAAGGAGAATCCACCAAAATGGAAGGTAGGAAACTCCCATGCCAAGAGAGGAGGAATATACATATGGGAAGAGAAAAATGAGACCAAATTGGTATAAATTCATCATAGAAAAATGGTAAAACACCACTTTTTAAGTGACATGGATAGGTTGCACAGTTAGTAAAACTATGAGACAATTGTACATGGCTATAGTATCCCCAAAAATCAATCCACATAAATACTCCTAGGTGTATCATGGTTTGGAAAACCTTTCTTAAACCCTGAAAAATCTCATTGTCACACTCCATGTCTTCCTCACATAGTTATACTCGTGGTTAGAAAAATTATGTGCTAACCATGTACCTTGGTCTATTTTCCAAAAACTCATTTTTCTGACCCCTGGAATCTGGGAATTAAATGAATGAACCAAAAGGTAAATAAAACTAAAAATTAGACTTATAAGTGACCCATATAGTGTCATAAACTCCCCCACCATGATACTTTCTGACCCCAGAAAATTATTTAGGAATCCGCAAAATAAAACAGGTTAGGATACTACTCCCTCACTATGAATTACTACTCCAATGTCTTATGTATGACATAACCATGATTCCAGAGCACATGGACCAACAAGATCAACATACCACAGAGAACCATATTTTGAAAATCCAAAACATGAACCGGCTACCCCACAACAGTGGCATCAGGATCAAGCACCAAATCTTCCCACTTTATCATATGAGATGGTTATGTATGGTATCTATTAAACTATCAAACATTAAAGACTTCATTGATCAAGGTTTTCCATGGTGTAAACTCCAACCGATTGGATAACTTTCCCAAATTCTCTATAACATAAAATAATCTGACATAACACGGTTCCAGCTTTCCCTTATTACACAAATGATGATGTATTAATAAACCCAATTCCCATAAAAACACTTGATAACCAACCTAAAACTCCAACGGGTGATGAATAAGGTTGAAATAAAACTTCTAGAAAATTTGGTCTGTTGCTAACTATTTTTGAATCAACTACACTATCTCGGTCATCTCCTAGATGAGACTCAATCTAACCAAGAAACACTCACCCACCTCATCCCAAAACAATGGGAATTGGAATGATATCCATATAGTGCATCAAAGGGGGTTGTCTTGATCAAGTCCTGATAATAGTTTTTATAATAAAACTCATCCAATGGAATTTACTATTCCTAAGAACCACCCAGATCAATCAAACACACTCTCAACATATCCGCAAGAGTATATATGGTCCACTTTGATTGGCCATCCATCTATGGGTGATATGTGGTGCTCAAATTTATCTCATTTTTAAATGATTATTATATTCCATTCCAAAAATAGGAAGTAAAATAATAATCCTGATCTGAAACTATCATTGAGGGCACTCTATGAAGTTGAAAAACATCTTGAACATGCAGGAATCTGAGGTACACTACCTTTTTCAACTCCTTTATGGTCATGAAGTGGTCTTATTTCATCAAAAAATTGATAGGCACCCATATATAATCTTTCCCACTTGAATTATGAGGTAGACCAATAAGAAAATAGAACATATTGGTTTCTCCAAGATTAATGGACCAATTAAAAATATGTGACTCATGCATCACCTAGTTTCTCAAGCTCAAAGGAACAATCATCCAACTCTGAAAAGGGATAAAATCATCAGGAGACTAAGACCAATAATCTGATATCTCTCCACTATTTGAAGTTCTTCTAATCTACTAACACTTGGGGTCATATACCTACTCACTCCTAACCTGGTCAATAATAAAGGTCAGGGCCTACACATTGGCCAAAAAAAACTACTCTCCTTCATCTTGCACCTCCAAACTCGGATAAAAAAAACCTATCATACCACACTCATCCTCTGAGTCCCAAAAAACTTGAATTAAAATCTTCCCACTCAATGTTTTGGTGACCACATTCCCCTTCCAAGGTGTATATGTAATCTCAAAATCAAATTTTTGGACATACTTCACCCAGTGTCTCTATCTGAGGTTCGGGTATCTTTGGGTAAAAATATATTTTAGGAAATTATAATCTAAATACATTGTAAAATTCTCCTTGGATAGGTAATGTTACCATATCTTAAAAGAATGCATTATAGAAACCAATTTTTGGTTCTGGTTGGGATAATGTTTCTCATGTTGGTGTAGTTGTCACGATCTATAGGCCACCACATGGTCATCCTGCATCAACAAACATACCAATCACACACCATAAGAATTTCTTTACACATCATAATCTTTTTTAGGATCATGAATAATAAAAACTAGTGTGGATTTCATATAGTCCTGCAACTTCTCAAAAGAACTTTGGCACTCCTTATAACACTCAAACTTCACCCCTTTCTTGTTCAAGTTCATCAAGGGAGAATCTAGACCAAAGAATTACTAAAAAAATATCTATAATACCTGTCCAAGACCATAAAACTATAGATCTCGAACACTTTTTTAGGATTCTCCCAAGACATGACTGCTCAACCTTTCTATGGATCCACTAAAACTCTTGATTTTGAAATCACATAGCCCAAAAGGTTCACCTCTTTAATAAAAAATTAACACTTGGAAAACTTGTAATATAGACGGTACTCCCTCAAGACACCCATGAAAACCTACATATATTCATCATTATCCTAATTCATCTTGGAATACACTAAGATTTCATCCAAAAACATGACCCTAAAGGATTCCAAAAAGAAATGGAATATCCAGTTCCATAGTTCCATAAAGTCCATTGGAGAATTGGTAATTCCCAATGGAATTACCAAATACTAAAAAAATTCCATATCAGATTCAAAAGGAAATCTTTGGAATATCCCTTTTCTAGTCCCTCAACTAGTGGTACCCAAATATTAGGTCAATCTTTGAAAACAAACTATCTCCCTGAAGCTGATCTAAGAGATCATTGATTCTAGGAAATGGGTACTTATTCTTCATGGTCACCTGGTTAAGCTTACAGTAGTCAATGAAAAGTTGAATATTTCTAACTGACTTCTTTGCCAATAGCACTAGATAATCCCATGGTGACATTGTAGGATGGAGAAATCCCTTACCCATAAGATCCTATAACTGAACATTCAGCTCTTTCAGCTCATATGGAGTCATCATATAAGATGGAAAGGATATCATGATCATCCCAAAGAGGAGATCGATAGCGAACTCAACCACTTTCTGGGGAATAAATCCTAAAAAATATTTTGGAAACACGTCTAGGTTCCTTTCCAAAACTACTATAATCTCACTTATCACACTCTACTCAATGACATTAAGGAATAACCTGGACAACTGGCATGAGATCAACCCTAACTATGAAGAAGATAGTCCCAACCTCCTTGATTGTGGATCCCACTCACCCTAAAATATGTGAGTGCTCCCATTAAGATTAAGTAATTAAATCCTAAAATGATAAAAATCAATCAGTGTCTTAAAGAAAATTAACCAATTCATATTGATGATAAGTTCAAAAACATCTAGATCCAAATAAGGAAGTCCCAGATTACCTCTATGTTAGCTAAAAAACATGGCACTATATTCACTTGATACCCTGATCCTTCTTCCTACCCAGTGGAGTTAAAAAATGAATAAAAAATTTCATCAACTCATTGGAAATACTCAAGGCCTCAACCATATTAAGTGAAAATTAATGGGATAAACTAGTGTTAAATAAAAATGATTCAATGGAAGATGTGTAAATGTTGTACCTCTCATGGTGGATAGCTCATAATCTGATTTCTCTAGTATAACCTCTACTATATGGATAATCCCTATATTAGACCCACCTTGCATCTTTTTCCCTGGTAATATTCTCCCTTACCATGAGTATGAGATCCTCCACCCTTGGAACCTTTTGACTATAATTGAGAGACCCTTGAAAAAGTGGGGACCACACCAATCCCCAGTGAATCCAACTAATAGAAGCACTGGATATATGTTGGATGCCCACATAGAATGAATGTCCTTAGAGTCTCTAAGAAATAAGGCCTAGTGTTTCCATACTTCCCACACTAATAATAAAAAACTAGATTATGCCCCGAATAATCCATGAGATCTGAACTTGATGACTACTGGACTCTCTTTCCACTACCCCATTAAGACTCATCTGCCTTCTGCTTCTTCCCTAAAAAAGAAATCTAGATTCTTCCCACTTGAATAGTACCACTGAAACCTATCTTACTATTCATATCAGCCTATTTTATAGTCACCTTATCAACCACCTCTAAAGAAGTTAGTAAATTGAGAAGAATGAACATAGATATGATCTGTAGCCTTAATATCTTCTTGAAATTTCGAGACATGAGGTTATCATTCATGAGGAGATCCGAAGATACATACAAAAATTTGGTAAAACAGGTAGCATACTCCAACACTGAATGATCCCCTTACTCCAACTTCAAGAACTCACGAGCCTTCACCTCCCTCAGGGTCTCCTAGTAGAACTATAAATTGAAATCCTCCTTGAAAGTGATCCCACCACAACCTACCTAATCCTTCTAGTACATGCATTTTGAATCTCGCTTTATATATCTCATGGGTCTTTATGAACTCAAAGATACACTTGATATAATCCAACCACTCCCAGGGCTCATTGGATCCCTTATCACCATGGAACACCGATGGATTTTGTCTCATAAAATCTTGAACATGGTCCATGGTCTGGGATACTCCTGACCACCCACTTCAACCAAGGAATGGATCATATGAATCATTAACTTCATCAAAGTCAAATCAATAGGAGGGTTCACCTGTGGGATATTCTACATAGCACCCTCTCTATGTCAGGATGAGGTTCTCTTGGGAGGCATCGTCTACAAGACACAAAACATGAGATTTATCAAGCACAATTCAATCTCAAACCACATCATAATAACCAAAAGAAACTCTCAATGTGGGTAATAAAAAGTACTATTATCATCAAAATAAAATCCAAATAAAAGAGGTTCAAAAACATCAAAAATATAAATTATTTCCCACTATGAATGATTTGTCCGCACAACTAGTCAAACCATGCACCAACCACATGAGTGTCACTGGAGGTTGGAAGAAAAGGTTGCATAGGCTTTGCACAGTTACTATAAACCATGTACATAAACCATTCACCTTTACATACCTCCCTATTTCACCCACAAAACTCAAAATGCCTCTCAGGCCCACCCTGGGTCTTAATAATGATTAGAAAATACTTCAAAATATTATCAAAACAACCCATAGTTGAGTTCAAAATATAACCACAATCCCAGACCACCCATGGAAACATGATTTTTTACATAATGATGATCTATCCAATCACTCCCCCATTTCATCCTCTGAAGTCCTGAGGATCCTAGCTCTAGTATACCACTGAATCGCAAATAACAACCACCTATGATGCCATTTTCTAATGAACTGACCCGGTTCGACCCAACCTGTCACCTGAGAAGGTCTGTCACATGACCCAAAGCACGTTCCTGATCACCATGGGCTAGAGACAAGCATTGGACACAACCAAAAATCTCTTGGGAATGGTTTTTCCCAGGGTAAATTAGTATGACCCATCCATAAAATGGGATGCACACAACAATATCATCAGGTTTGACAAAACATAACATGAAATCCAGAGTGCGCATAATAAAAACATAAGAAGATACCATAAATAAAACTAAAAATTATATTCAAGGAATGCCACAAAAGTTTATACACATATATCCCATCAGATAAAAAATACCAAAAATGAATTCACATGATCTAAACCCTGTGATACCACATCTCTTCCACTAAACACTCATGGTGGTGATCAATAAGAACCACCCTTGCACATAGTTCACTTTCCTTTACTGAATCCCTATAAAACAAAGTATACATACTCCCAATGTTATATATATGGTGTGAGGCACAAATCCTAGTAGGATACAAACATGAATCTATTTAAGTATTTTACTCATGAAAACCAATAAATTAGTTTGAAAACACTTTTCAAAACTAAACCACTTTAAAAACATACCATTTTTAAATAAACCATTGAAATAGCTTTAGATTTTCTTTTAAAATTAAATATGTTTTCCAAATAATTTATCAATATGGATCAAATAAATTAATAAGGCCAAAATTCACCACATGCTCAAAATATCCAACAAGAAAGGGAAAGCATGCATCATCCTCAAGTAACCATATCAATGGAAATGGGAATCATATATCTCATCACATTAAAATAGAACTAATAAAATTCATAAAGAATATAAACCAACCTAGAATGAGTAATGTGAACCTAGGGATATAACCATAAGGTTTATCATGAGTGAGTCTAAACAAGTCAACTAACTGACTAAGAAATAATGGAAGCTTTCATGGTCTTCCCTAGTGCCTAATCAAAGATCTAACACATTCTATCAGCAACCAATCAAAGAATATCTCATGGTCTTCCTACCCAAAGGCTCTCATAGTCCCTTAGAAGCCAAAATGGAATCTCTCACGGTCTTCACTTCAATGTTTCACATGGTCCCTCTAAAAATCCCCTGGCTCACACCTCGGTTAACCCATGTGCTAATCCATGTCACATGATCAAAAAACACGTTCCACATAAATCAAATCAACATCACAATCAATTTTCATAAAAAAAAACATTCCCATTTTATCAAAACACCTTCTACAAGGGAAAACTATTTCTAAAACCATTTTATAAATTCATTTTACACCAAAAAAAATATCTTTGATCTATTTCGTCAAACACATGGGGTGCACACATGACACCCCCATTTGGAAAACTCTTTTTAAATCATAAAATTTACAAATCAATGCATTAAACACACAAAAAATGGATTACTTAACAACTATAAATCATATAAATGAAATTTAAATAGTAAAAACCAAAGGTGATAATACATTTAAAGGAAATCCATTAAAAACACCATTAAATAGAGACACCTTGTATATGGTTCCATACTCATATCCTTTGATGATAACCACCTGTAATAGAAATATCAAGGTCTCACACACCTAATCCACAAGAAATTAAACCAAAATCCCCATCACACACCCTAGATTTGGAAAACACCACCCCTAGGGTTCAACACTTCCATGAAAATAGAAGAACAATCATGATGAAGGGTGTAGAAGAAGAAACCAAGAGTAATGGGGATTACTGTAACATCACGTTACCTTTATTGGGTAATTTTTCCCTTTTTCTAAGTTCTATTTTGGTCCAAAGTCCTTATAAGTGGTTTTCTATATTTTTTGTAGGATGTAGAGTAGGCACACATTGTGTACCTGAGGTACATGTTGTGTACTTGTTGCTATAAAAAAATTGTTAATGGGAAATCATGTTGTGAGAAGGTACACATCATGTAGGTTTTAAATGACTGTTTTTATCCTGAGTTGATGGGTTTTTTAGCATAACTTATCCAATGTAGACTACACGTCATGACCCTTGGGTACACGTCGTGACCCATCCCACTCCTAGGTTTAAGTCGCGTGTGTGGTGGTTTCGTTTCATTCCTTCCATCAGCTCTTCATTTCTCTCAAACCTAGACTCTTCCTAGAAGTTTTTCAGAGGTTTTTCTCCTTTCAAATTGATTAGATCATATTTGGATCTTCATTACGTCTGTAGTGCATCTCTCTAGGTAAGTTTTCTTTTCAGTTATTAATTACGGTTGATCGTAGTAGTGTCCTATCTTTTCGGTAGAGAATCTGTTGATCTAAGTTGGTTGTTTATTATTTTTTTCTTCTAAATCTGTTCTGTGATCTCATTCCAGAAGACTTTTCCTTCGTTGTTCATAGTGTGGTGATCATTCATCCTCAGGGTATGTGGGTTTCCTCTCTTCCACCTACCTCTTGTGTTTAGATTTGGATCAATCCTAAGATTAAGTGATTTGATTATTGGGCCTTCATTGATGGTGTTAGGTTTCGTTGATTTTGGATTCTATTGTGGGCATATGTAACCCAAAATTTTAGGTAGGTGGTTTCGTATCTAGCCTATGATAATGAGCTTGATTGCTATTACTTTGTAAATTTATCAATGAAATTGGCATGATTGATTGTGTGTGTTGAAAAAGTGTTTTAAAAGAAAATGGTTTTACCTAGATTTTTATAAATGGATTGTGAAATGGTTTTGAATGGTTTTCAAAGCATTGAAATAAATTGTGAAAAATAGCACATTGGTTACCTTGGGTAATTAGGCAGAAGGTTTATCTTGAGTCCATCATCCATTGTTTTCTGATTATCAAGGAGGTTTGTCTTTGGGATTTCCTCTATTTCCTAGGCCCATTTTTCTAGGGGACCGATATTGAAATTTTGGGGGGGTTTACTCATGGGGTATTCCCCTGCTTCCTAGGCCTGTATTCTAGGATCAGTTTGTGTGCTCTTGATTATTATGGTACGAGTAGTCTATGGCCTGGTCCAGTAGTATTCATTGGTGTTGTGATACATGTGCTTCTATTTTTTACTACTTGTATTTCTAAGTTAGACTTGATATGCATGTTTATTATTTTAAAAAATGATATAAAAAATCTGTATTGAAACTGATATACATGATTTTGTTTAGAACTGTGGAAAAGGGAAATGTTTACCATGTTTTCTATAAAACTTATTTACAACTTATCATGCCATGTTTTATTTTAAAATGAGAATATAGGATTTTTTTTATACAGAGACTTGTTATGGAACACTTGGGTGGGATCCAACTGAGCTTGTTAGCTCACACCTTGTGCACTTCTTGAGTGGTTCGTAGACCCTTGTTTGTTTTTTAGTGCATAGAAATCCAAGGCATTGTAGTGAGGCGACGAGGTTCGTGTTAGCTGGATGGGTAGATGGAGGTGAGATGGTGGGAGTTTTTCCATTACATCATTTGGAGTAGTTGTCACTTGTATTCCTTTGCAGTTGGACTTGTCTTTTAGGTTTTGTTACTATCACAGTTGTTCTATTTCCACTATTTTCCTTACAGTTATGGAATATATATTTGTTAGTCTTCCATTGTTCCTTTATTTCTCTATATATGTATTCCATGTGGCTGTTCAGGTTGGGTGAAATTGTTCCCTTGGTTTTTTTGTTCGATACCCAGATGCTTGTTACCAACCCATGGGGATTGATAACACCCTTCAAGTATGTGATGGGTTGGGTTGGGTTCCATTTGAGGGTAACCTGGGTTGGTTCATTACAGTTTGGTATCATAGGAGGTTTTTCCTCAAGAATCTTTTTCTTGGGACGTTTGTTAGACTGGATGTAGGATTTTCGAGACTTGAGAGGTATGTTGCGATGAGTTTCTGGCCAGATCTTGATGTAATGAGACTCAAGTTGTCATGGGATGTCAGGTTATGTGTCTCTAGTGTTGGTTTTTTATTTTTAAATATCAGTTTTTTCTTATGGGTTTTCTAGTTTGAACTAATATTTGTTCCTTGTTTCATCATTCTTATGTTTCGATGTGCAGCAGTATGCCTCCGAGACATCTTCCGCAGTTTCCTTAGGAAGGTGTAGCTGATGCTCCTCAAGGAAATCCACTTATGGATCATAATATCATCAAGACTATCATATGGGTAGTATGTGCTATCGAGCAGGATGTACCACAAGTTCAGAGTGCAATGGTTGAAGTACAACCAAGTGCTGGAGTAGAAAGAGATTGATCATGGGAGTTCATGTGTTAGAAGACACCATACTTTAAGAGAATGAATGAACCTCAAGAGGCATAGGATTGGCTAGACAGGATTGATCAAATATTTGAATTCCTAGAGACACCTGATAATATCAGGGTAAAGTGTTCAGTGTTCAGGCTCTAGGGTACTGGTAAGCATTGGTGGGACTCTATGGTCCAAGAAGACAGACATGTGGGCTTTTATTAGAAGGGTTTCAAAACCCTCTTCTTTCAGTAGTTTTTTCCAGAGTCTCTAATGTTGGTAAAGTCTCTATAGTTCCTATTGTTTCAACATGGAGAGTGTTTGGTGTCAGAACACAACAAATGCTTTGTTGAGGTTGTCTATTTTTCTCCGGACATGGTAAAGAATAAATAGTTGAAGGATCATAAATACCTGTAGGGTTTGCAACTAGATATCAGATCATAGATGTTTATGCTGAAGCTTTCTACCTATTTTGAGATGGTAGATAGAGATATAATGGTATAGATGAACATGGCCAGCAAGGATGGAGTTACCACCTCTTCTCTTTCAACTTGTGACAGCTTTAGTGGAATTCATGGGAAGAAGAGGAAGTGGAAGGATCATCACAAAAGTGTTGGAGGTAGGTCTTAGTAGTGACCATCCAATACACCATCCATTGCAGCTGGCAGTGTGCCTTTAACTTGATATTAGTGTGTCAAGGAAGGACACACTAGAAGTTATTTCCTTATGCCCACAAAGATATGCAATAGTTGTGGATGTGTTGGTTATCTACAACATTTCTGTCAGGCTATGAATAAACCTCATTATGGTTAGGTTTCGTTGGCTCCAAAGTTTGTTGTGGTGTAGTTAGAAGCTTCAAAGACTGTAGGTATCTATCCACAGGCCTTAGGAGTGAAGAATTTACACATAGTATATGAGTTTCCAATGGAATTTTATGTAGGTCTGGAAACAATGAGAGGTTTACTTCTTATTGTATCTATAGTAATAATTGAATTTTTTGATACTGGTGCCTCCCACTTGTTTATACCTGCACACTTTGTTGATGCACATAAACTTATAATGGAACTTATTCCCTTTATAATGTATTTAGTGACACCTATTGGAAAGAGGAAAGAGCATGGGTTTCAGTGTCCATCGTTTTCATTGACGATAGCTGGTACAGAGTTGGTCAGGGATTTTCTCATTCTTGATATGGATCTGTTTTACATCATCATCAGTATGGATTGGCTTATCGCTCGTCGAGCTGAGGTTGATTGTTTTCTTCAAGGTGTTTTGTTTCTTGATACTAAATGGAGATATCATGTGTTTCAAGGGAGTGGGACCCTAGGTTTGGTCGTGCAAGAATTTCTCACCCAGATCTCAGGAGTTTGATGGTTTCTATTGCATTTGAGCCCGATAATGTTTCATCTTTTGATGATATTACTATTGTTTTTCGAAATTTCCCAAACATTTTCCTAGATGATTTCTCCAAAATTCCTATAAAGAGAGAGGTAGATTTTACGATTGATCTGGTTCTAGGTATATAGATGATATCGATGACTTCTTATCACATGGAACCAATAGTGTTGAAATAACTCAAGATATAGTTGTACAACCTATTAGAGAAATTTTTCATTCACCCTAGTGTTTATCCTTGGGAAGACCCCGTGCTCTTTGCCAAGAAAGCATATGGTTCACTTTACTTATATGTAGACTACTAGAAGTTGAATCGGGTAACAATTACGAACAAATATCATTTTCCTTATGTATATGATCTATTTTATTAGTTTAAGGGGAAAATGGTTCTCAAAGATTGATCTTCGGTTGGGTTATCATCGGCTTGGAGTTCAGGAGTCTGATATACCAAAGACAACATTTGGGAGTAGGTATGACCATTATGAATATCTTTTTATGCCTTTTATTCTAACTAATACTCCTATAGTTTTTATGGACTTGATGAATCGAATATTCCACTAACATTTTGACACCTTTTTAGTAGTGTTCGTGGATGATATTCTGGTTTACTCAAAGTTTGAGTGTGAGAATGAGCACCATATGAGTTTTGTTTTGGAAATTCGGAGAAGTCACCATATGTATATAAAGCTTTCAAAATTTAGTTTCTGGATTCAAGAAGTGAAGTTCTTGGGGCATAGAATTTCTGAGCATGGCTTATCAATTTATACAGATAAGGTAAAATCCGTTATGTTTTGAAAGGAACCATAGAGTTTCTTTGAAATTCAAAGATTTCTTAGTATTTCTGGATACTACTGATGGTTCGTCAAGGATTTATATAAGCTGGAATCACCTTTGACTGCTCTTACTAGGAAAGTGGTCAAATTCTCATGGGATTCAAATTGAAAGTCTTCTTTTGATGAACTGAAATGACTTATAACATCATCTCCTATTCTTATCTAACATAATCCCCATAAGGGGTACATGGTGTTTTGTGATGTATTTGGTGTTGGTTTGGAATGAATGCTGATTCAAGATAATCATATGGTAGCTTAAAACTCTCTTCAGCTCTGACTTCATGAGAAAAAATACTCCACTCATGATTTATATATTACAGCAGTCATGCATGCGCTTAAATTTTGGCGACACTATCTTTTTGGGGAGAATTTCACAGTCTTCTTTGATCATAAGAGTATGATCTATATATTTTCTCAGAAATACTTGAATCTAAGACAGATATGATGGATAGAATACCTTCATATGTTTGACTTTGACATCACTTACACCTTAAGGAAAGAGAATTTTGTTGAAAATTCCCTAAATAGGAAGGTACCGTCATAGGCGGTTTTGGAATCGAAGGAGGAGTGGAATCTTATGGAGCTTTTCACTCAGTTGAACTTGGATGCTCAAGAGGATGTTTTAGGTATGGTTATGACTAGTGTTCAGTTTTCATCATCTCTCATGGAGTACATCTTGAAAAGTCAGTATTCAGATTATGAGTTTTAGACTACTTGGGAAAGCCTTTATAGTGGGGAGACTATTTTTGTTTGTTCTCTTTATTCAGATGGCATACTTCACTTTAATAGGAGATTTGTCATCCCAGAACATATGAGAAGTTCAGTCTTGTTTTATTTTTATATTTCTTCACGGTTCATTCATCCTGGAACTATGAATATGTATTATGACATGATAAGAAGATTATGGTGGCCAAGTATGAAGCGTGACATTGCAGATTATGTGTCCTGCTGTTACACCTACCAACAGATAAAGGCAGAGCACTTGAAGCCTTCTCATTTGCTTTATCCTCTTTTAGTGCCAGTATAGAAATGGGATGAGGAATCCATGGACTTTTTGTTGGATTTCCATGGACACTCTGAGGTAAAAATTATATCTGGGTGTTTTTTGATCGGTTTATGAAGTCTTCTCATTTCATTATGATAAAAAAACACCACTAAATTTTAAGATCTGGGTAATCTGTATATGTAGGAGATTTCAAGGTTACAAGGGAGTCCTTCAGTCTTTGTTTCTTATAGGGATCCTATAATTACCTCGAGGTTCTAGATAATTCTTCAAGAGGCAATGGGAACTCAGATCAAGTTGATCACAACTTACCATCCATAGACATACGGTCAAATAGAGCCTGTAATTTAGATCTTGGAGGATATGCTTCATGTCTGAATCTTAGATTTCAGTGGATCATGGGATGTCCATATAGTACTAGTTGAGTTTTTTTATAAAAATAGTTATCATTCATTGATAATAATGGATTCTTTAGAGGCATTGTATGGTCGCCCATGCAGATTGACTCTTTGTTGGGCGGAGGTGGGTGAAGTAGCTTTAGTTGGACCAAGTTTAGTTTTGGAGACATCTACAAAGATTTAGGATGTGATACGACGAATTTTTATATCCTAGAGTTTACATAAATCATATGTATATTGAAATCATCATACTTTGGATTTTTCCATAGGTGAATGGGTTTTCTTGAAAGTTTCTCCTCATTTGGGTCACTGTCGGATTGAAAAACAGGGAAAGTTGGCTCTGAGATATGTTGGACCATTTGAGATCACTGAACGTCTTAGATAAGTTTCTTATCAGTTAGCATTTTCAATTAAATTAATGTTCATCCATGATGTTTTCCACATATCTCATCTCAAAAATTATCACCCTAATCCTGCTCGCGTTTTGAGTTGGGAAGAAATTGAGTTGGAGCTAGATGCTTCTGTCTTGGAGAAACCAGTTGATATCGTTGACTCTTAGATGAAAGTCTTGCGTGGGAAGTTGATTCCATTAGTTATAGTTCTATATAAATAAGGATTATATTCCCATGATACTTGGGAATGTGATTCATTGATTAGGGAGCAGTGGATTCATCTTTTTCTAGGAGTTACATCTTCCACATGACTTCCCAGGGATGGAAAGTCTTTATGGTGGGGAGTTTGTAACATCCTATTACCTTGATCATTTAAGTTTTCCCTTTTTCTAAGTTATATTTTAGTTAAAATTCCTTATAAGTGGTTTTATAGATTTTTTATAAGCTACAGAGCAAGTACACATTATGTACCTGAGGAACACACTGTGTACTTGTTGCTGGATACAATTCGTGAATGGGGAAATCACAGTGTGAGCATGTACATGTCGTGTGCCTAAGGTACACATTGTGTAGGGTTTAAATGTCAGTTTTTAACCTGAGGGGATGTTTTTTTTTTGTAACTTATCCGGTGTGGACTACATTTCATAACCCTTGGGTACATATCATGACCTGGCCTACTCCCAAGTTTATGTCACACGTGTGGAAGTTTTGTTTCATTCCTTTCAATGAATCTTTGTTTCTCTTAACCCTAGACTCTTCCTAGGAAATTTTTAGAGGTTCCTATACTTCTGGATCAATTTTATCGGCTTTGGATATTCGTTGCATTTGTGGTGTGTCTCTCCGGGTAAGTGTTTTTTCTGGTTCTTCATTGCGGGTTATCATAGTAGCACCATAGCTTTGTGGTGCTTGATCCATTGATCTAAGTTGGTTGTTTCTTCTTGGTTTCTTTTAGATCTATTGTGAGATCTCATTCTAGAGTCATTTTCCTTTGTTGGTCATGGTGTGGTGGGAATTCATCCTCCTGGTATGTGGGTTTCATCTCTTCCACCGACCTCTTGTGTTTAGATTTGGATCAACCCTAAGATAAGGGGATTTGATTATAAGGCCTTCATTGATAGTGTTTCGTTTCTTTGATTTTTTATTTTGTTTCAAGCATGTGCGACTCAAACTTTAAGGTAGGTGGTTCCATATCCAACCTATTATAATGATCCTAATTTATATTTATTTGTAAATTGATTTATGAAATTGTAATGATATTTTGTGTGTATTGAAATAGGGTTTTGAAAGAAAAAATGGTTTTTCCTTGGATTTTGATAAATGGATTGTGAAATGGTTTTCAATGGTTTTCAAATCATTGAAATGAATTTTGAAAAGGAGAACATGGGTTGCCTTGGGTACTTAGGTGGAAGGTTTATCTTTAGGCCATCATCTATTATTTTCTGATTATCAAGGAGGTTTGTCTTGGGGATTTCCTCTATTTCCTAGGCATGTTGTTCTAAGGGACCGATATTAAAATTTTGGGGAGTTTACTCATGGGGTATTCCCCTACTTCCTTGGCCTGTGTTCTAGGATTAGTTTTGTACACTTGATTATTGTGGTATGATTAGTCTGTGTCATAGTCCTATAGTATTCCTTGGTGTTGTGATACCTATTCTTCTATTTTTTTCTGCTTGGCTTTCTGAGTTATCCTTGATATGAATGTTTGTTCTTAAAAAAATGATATGAAAAATGTTTTTTGAAACTAATATATCTTCTTTTGTTTAGAACTAGGTAAAAGGTAAATGTTTACCCAGTTTTCTATAAAACTACTTTACGACTTATCATGACATGTTTTATTTTAAAATGAGAATATATGATTTGTTATACAGAGGATTGTTATGGAGCACCTGGGTGGAATCCTACTGAGAATATTATCTCACACCCTATGCACTTATTTTTTGGTGTGTAGACCCTTGTTTTCCTTCCAGTGTAGGGAAAGAAAAGGCATTGTAGTGAGGCGGTGAGGTTCATGTCCGTTGGTTGGGTAGCTGGTGGTGAGATAGTGGGAGTTTTTCCATGACATCATGGGGAGTAGTTGTTGCTTGTAGTCCTTTGTAGTTGGACTTGTCTTTTGGGCTTTTCTACGGTTAAAGTTGTTCTGTTTCCATTTTTTTCCTTATAGTTATGGGATATATATTTTTTAGTCTTCCATTGTTCCTTTATTAATCTATATATACATGTCATGTGGTCATTCAGGTTGGAAAAAATCATTCCCTCAGTTTTTTCATTCGATGCTCGAGTGCTTTTCACCAGCCTTTGGGGATCAAGAATTCCCTTTGGATATGTGACAGTTTGGGTCGGGTGCCAGTTGAGGGTAACCTAGGTCAGTTTGTTACACTTACCTCAATCCAAAACACAAATATTCCAAGGAGAATCCACCAAAATTGAAGGGAGTAAGATCCCACTCCAAGATATGAGGGATATACATGATGGGAGGAGAAAAATGAGGCCAAAGGGGTATAAATTAGTCAAGGGAAAATGGTAAAATGACACATTTTAAGTGACCTGGACAAGTCAAATGGTTTGGCTGCATGGTTAGGAAAAAAATTCACCAACCATTCGGGGCTATGATATCCCCAAAAATTGTGTTTCATGGTTAATCCTAGGTGTTGAATGGTCTGGAAAACTATTTAAAACCTCATTTTCACCCTCTAAATCCCCCTTTCATGGTAATCCTAGTGATTAGAGAAACCATGCACTAACTGTACATCTTGTTCTTTCTTCCAAAAACACCCTTTTTTGACCCTCGACACCCGATAATTCCAATAAAAAACTAAAAGGTGAATACAACTCAATAGTAGATGTACTAGTGGCCCAAAAGGTTTCACGGTAATCAATGTGAGCTCATAATATGGTTAGTTGGTCCATACTGAGAATCACATCAAATCTCTTCATCTTAAAAATCATAAAGTCCCACATATGTCCATAATTGAAAATGACTTTAAGGAAATCTAGGCATTATAAAATATGGTCCATTTTCATGCCCAAAGGTGTAATGAGATAAAGTAACTCAGAAGATAATTTGACTAGTAAGTAAAGTTCATCAATAACTTGGGAAGATATAAAGGAATGGAAAGAACCAATATAAGCAGGGAAGTAGATAATTTAGAAGTGATCAGGATTGTACCAAAAATGGTAGATAGTCACTCACCGCCATCTTCTATGGAATTATCTATTTCATAAACTTGGATTTACTAATATATATGACCTCATTCTTAAGATGCATAACCCACTTGGGTTGTGGCCATCTAAGTCTACTACTGAGGACCCCAATTGGATCCCCAGTTTCTGACTATGTCCACCTCATTCCCCACCTCAAAGCTCTAGTGAAGAAACACTGGATATTCCCCATATTTCCAAACTTTCAACACTTTCTCATAGTTTCTAGGTATGACTTGTGGTAATATTGGATCTTTCCATGATTAAATAACTTTGTAACTCCTATTGATGGGACTGAACAACTCATACTCTTCTCTAATCATCTGTTGTCTCCTCGGTGAAAACCCACAAATTTCCTCTTATTTATTTGGTAAGTATCATTGGAAGGATCATTGGAAACTAGTAAAATACCCAAAAATCTATCCCCTTCCTAATCCATATTTATCATTAGGGCCTTACGAAGAACCTTCATGAATTTTGCTATATAAGTAGACACCATCATCAAGCTCTATCAAAGATTTATGAACCCCTAATAACAGTATGGACACAACATACCCAAAAATAACTATTTAAGGAAAAGTTCCTTGAAGGTTTTACAAGTAATACCTTTATATATTTCTACCTAGTTCACTACACCCCACCACCATCCAATAGGTCCCTGTAGCATGAAGGTTTCCAGCTTCACCTTCATGCCCTCGGGTGTCTCAATGAGGTTAATGACATCCTCAATTATGTCTATCTAGTCCTATGTATAATGTATCCCTCTAATGACCTAAAAGGCTGGTGGATGTTGGAGATGGAAGTCTCTATCATAGTCAACCATAGACCTTGGTACCCCTCCTTTCTAAATAGAAATAAGTAGGAGGAATATTGGCTAAGGTGTATCTGCTACCAGTGCTACCAGAGTAGGTATGGGAGCATGCTCTATAGAACCATCATACATAGTGGGTGATGAAACAAGGAAATCATACCTAGAAGGAGTACCCTAGACCACATCAACAAGCAGTCCCATCAATCTTCTTTGAGGAATCATCTCTATAATATGAAGGAAACATTGATAATTTTTAATACATATCCTAATCATTCTATGGGATCACAAAAAAATTTTACTATGATTCTACCCATAACCCCAAGGTATAACCCTCCTAACACTAACCATGGTTTTCATCCCTACACATTAGTCACAGACATATATATACAAATATAATAATACACTCATTTTTCAATAATTAATGAAAAAATAAATATATAAAAATAGTAAGTCAAAACTAATATATCACACAACATAGTGTAAATATATCCCGAATAGATAGCACAAATAAAGGAATTAAATTAAGAACTAATATACAAAAAATAGGTATATATTTGGAATGTGATCCTACTTGTCTAGTCTTGATGTGTGAACACACCCAAGAAAATCTCATAAAATTTTAACAAAAATCTCATCAATGGTAACTCAAAGTTATATTATACATATGTTGTCCATACATATGGAAACTCCCCTACCTGATTCCCACAAAACCTATCTTCTCTCCACCATGTCCCATGTTGGTAAAATGAAAAGTATAAAACTAGGCTCTAATACTATTTTTTAATGCCTCGACCTGAACCACTAGGTCCATGCTAGAGATCCACATGACCTCATATGTGCCTCCCTATACACAAGAGGGTGTAAATTAGTAGTGAGGGCCTTAATTCCATATATGGGGAGACTATACCCTCAGTATCAATACTTTTACAAATAATATAAATAAAACATAACATATCATAGAGAAAAATACAGAATAAAAATAATATCAAAAGGCATACATGTTATATAATAAATAAATAAATGGGATACTAATGTGGAAATCCAAACCAAGGTATATCAAGTATGGAAGAAGATAGAATGTATCAGAAATAGTCTATAGTATGTCCTAACACCACCTCCAATTTGAAGCCCCCATCTCCTCAACTCTCTATCATAGGTCCCTTTCCATTCACTGGATCTATGGTCATGAAAACTGCACATGTACCAGGATACCCATGAAAGGTGTGAGTAATAAACTTAATAGGACACCGCCAATGCATTCTTAACATAAGTGAACATAATATTTAATAGTGTATGACATGTTGTAAAGTAAATGCTCAAATAAACATATAACCACACAATGTTTGAGTCATCATATGCTAACCAAACCACCATGAACCTTGGTCCCACCTACTTCAGCTTGATATCGGTAAATATGTCAATGTTATCAGCCAAATTTATGCCTTTAAGGAAATGCCACACTCCCCACCCTGATTATGGTCATTATCAAGAATATCACATGCCCCACCCTAATGGTGGTCATTATCCTTAGATGATGGTAATTCCCACACAAAATGTTTGACATAATTGGATAACACATCACCCTTGCATGGAATTATTCCACTTAAGGTAGTATCTGACATACTAATTCTTCCAATTCATGGTCTACTCAGATTTCAACATACATGTTAATTATCTGAAATATACCATAAAACGATCCATATTCTATATTTATAATCATGTCATCACACTCCCCCTCCAAGGGTCACCTACCTAAAACTGAGCATCATGTTCATCCTGATGCCTAAGGAAAATTTCCTCATACTATGAAATACCACAAGTAATACATATCATGGAAAGAAACAATAATTAATATCAATAACAATAATCAAGGGCTACACACAATCATATGATCACAATTAAGCAAGGTATCAAGGCTTCTCAGAGACCCACATGAAAACACATAATAATAATGGGTTAAGAAGCATAAAAACATGTCATGATACTTTCATATACAAGGAACTTAATTGTAGGGAATATAATAAATAATGTTTTTTAATTAATAACTCTTAGGTTCGTCAAGGAATCAAAGAAAAAACATGTCATACACCTATGGAGAATGAATCACATGTCAATGATTCCTAACTTAGGTTTTGGTTCTTCAATAAAGAAATTTAGAATGGATACTCAATAGAATTACAGGTCAAAAGTTCTTTCTATAATCACATACCATAAGGAATCCTCCAATAGAACCAATTCTAAGGTATGTTAAAGGAGGGGTCTCTAATTCACCAAATTCATTTTCAAATTAATAATAAATCATGAATTACTCACCAATTATAGGATAAAGCCTCAAGTCTAGACAATGATTCTCAATTCATCATCAATACATAAATAGAAAATATATTTAAGATGATATTCAAGAATAAAAAGGTCTTATGATGATTATTCTAGATAAACTTACCCAAAAATGTTCACTGTTCTTGATAATTCTAACTCTGTTCAAAGAGTTTTTCATATACACATTTAATCCTTCACCAAACTACCATATAATCATCAATGGATTAAGGATAAATCATCAATATTCTATCAATAATAGGTCTAGGAAGATGATTCAATATCACTTACCCATAGAACTTTTGTTGCCTATGGTAGATCTTGATACAATCAAGATACATCATCAACATGCTAGATCTATCACCGATCTATTGTGAAAGGGTGAAAATGTCCTTGGATATTCAAGGAAAAAAATATATAACATATATTCATGTACATATCATAAGGAAGAAGAATTATTTGAAGTATATTTAAGAATATATCGCCATTATAGCATCACCAGATCAGTCAAAGGTTTAAGAACCCAAGGGAGATGTATGGGAGAGGCCAAGGACCAAGGGAGAAGGTCTAAAATTTGAGATAATTCCATAGGGGTAAGATTTTGGTATTAAAAAAGGTAGGAAAACATGTGACATTAAAACCCAAAGGGTGTATTTAATTCACCATCAAACTGGGCACACTGGTTGCCTGGTGGGCCTCACCGATGAGCTGGTGACACCACTGGCTAGCTAGTGATTGGACACTAGTTGGCTGGTGTACCTAGTAGAATATATGGAATTATTACTTTTCCACTAGCTAGTTGGTGGGTTCTTCACTTGTGAAAACCCACTACCAACATCACCGGCTAGCTAGTGGACCCCCACCGGTGAATCAATGGCCTTGTTTTAGCCACCATACAACCTTTTAACTCCACTTCCTTATACACTCATCCCAAGAACCCCTATAACTTAAATAAAAACCTCCAAAAACTCCCATTTAAGAGATAAAACATCATATTGATAGATAATTTTATTAACTTTATCATTTCATACATTCGAAACAAGTGACGATGATATAGAGCATGTGTAATGATCCTTATACTTTATGATTATCATTGACACATGTCATGGATCATGAACTTTAATGTATTGTCATAAAACGTGATGATATATGATGGAAAAACATTTGGATATGTTGGGAGCATCATGAATGATATGTTATTAATATATAAAACAAGGAAGTATTTGACCCTTCAATATTTATAGAAGTTTATATCTCAACCCATTGATTGAAATGAAACTATCTCACTAAATTTCATGTTAATGTTGTAGTGATGAGTTTATTTTAGATAGTAAAAGAAAGACAAATTAAGAATATAGATTGATGACATGGGTGTGCAACCTTCTTGATGATATATCATGAAAAAGTGATTATATTACATAATGAGCATTTGTATGTGGTTTTATCATTATGAAATATCTTCTTCCTCTATGGGTGTATTGACCACTTTCTAGATAGTAATCTTAGACTTTCGGCAATCCCAGATAATAGAATTGAGGGAAGAGGACTAGAAGGTCACACCCAAAGTGTTTCCTTTGATCTCAGTTAAATATTATCTTTTATTTAACAATTTTAATAAATATTATTCTCTAGAGTGAGGAGTAATATTTATTCAAGTTTTATTAAATGATCAAAAATATTAAATAATTTTTTATTCACAAGTAATTATTTAATTACATGAATTTATAATATTTATTTAACTCTTATTATTCATATTGTAATAAATAATTATTTATTTAGTAAATAAATTATTTATTTAGTTACATGAATATTAAATAAATATTTTTTCACAAAACTATGAATATAATATCTATTTATTGAATAAATTAATAATATTTATTTAAATATTTATTCAATATTTCAATAAATGTTAAGGAGGACAAGCAGACCGAATGTTATCCTGTAATGAATTTTTATTTACCAGATTTTAAAATAAATATTTATCATTGTGTGGGTTAGCACACATTATAAATAAAATAATAAATATTATTCTATTAAATGGAATGGTATTTCCTTTGGGTTTAATATATTATTAAGGGAATTTATAAAATTAATTAAATGTTAAACTCTTAATCTAAGTCTATAGACAAATTTTTATGTCTGTCAAAGAAAGGCTAATTTTTGTGCACAAAAATTTACTCTCTAGAACTCCCTCATCATCTCTTCCTCTCAAATATAAGAAGAACAAGAGATATTCCTTCAATCCTGAAGGAACATGAAGCAATCAAATTCGACAATACAAAATGGTCAATCAGTCATGAAACCACCCAGTGCTTTATTAGTGTTATTTAAAGATAGAAGGAACATGTGTGGATCACCGGTAGAGGGGATATTTTATGGGTCCTAATGATGCAACGATGATACACCAATCGAGTTCGAGTAATCAAAACCATCAATAAAAAAAGATCTCAAGTCTGAGGTAAACTTTCTTCATGTGTTAAATTTAATTAAAAATTTACATGAAAAAATCATCTCTCTTGGTTCTGGTTAAAAAATTATTTTTCAATATTATTTGAAAAAAAATCATTATTCATGACATTCAAATCATGTACATTGTGAATTATCCATTGAATTTGAAAAAAACAACTGGGTTATTCATATGTTAAATAGTCACTTTCATTATTTCCAAAACAAACATCTCGGACTCTAATAGTGAACACCTCCACGGTTATTCCATGATCATTATCCCAAAGGATAGGGGGTGTCAAGGGGTTTTCCTCTACCCACATAATACCCCCTCTACCGATCCAAGACTGGAGATCCTAGTTGTTGGTGTGACCTTATAGGATACTATTGTAATAGCTAAGCCTGAAGAGGGTCACCAACTTCACATTGACTACTAAATAAGGATAGTCACTTATGATTCTGATGACGTGAACTCTATAAGAATAACACGCCATGCCTAGTCCACTGGTAGGGGTCCACGAGCTTCCATACCTAGTGCAACGGGATGATGAAGGTTGGAACCCACTCCCAGCTGTCTAAATCTTCTATTGACTAAGTAAATAAGAAATTATGACCATATATCTATTCCACATTGAGTCATAGTTATTCCCCTCCCATAATGATTTGATCTTATCTAGAACTCTCTCAAAAACCTTTTTCCTCATCAGTACCTATAGGTTTTTCAAAAACATGAATAGGGTTACCTAGATTTCGATCTCATGATGAAAAACCTCCTTGAAATGTATTTCTATGTCCTCCTCATATGATATATGTTCTAAATCATAACGCAAGTGGTTATTATACTAGATATTGAACTTCTGTGCATAGGAATTCCCCTAGTTAAGATTAAGAATCTCATATTGAAAACCCGCCATCATGGTCAAAGAAAAAAACTCTACCTAAAACTAAACATGGAACTTCTCCCACATAACAGTAGACTATTAGGGATCCCTGTGGAATAAGAACCACCACTGTTAGACTACCCCATGTAGAATCATCATTTCTAATGAAACTCAGTTATCCTTCCGAGCATGTATCAAACTAAAGGAAATCCCCACCTCCTCCAACCAAGCCTTAGTCTCCTAATCCAAGATAGAGACCTATAATTTTGTAGACCCTAGTATTGAAACTCTATAAGTTTCCTCCTATAAGTGTTTCCATCATTGACCTAAACTCTGTGGTGATTATCTAGCACATCCTACTAAATATCATTGATGCTAACCTAATGGGGATGTTGACCTAGATCCATTCCTACAAAATAACAAATTAAAGGGACTCCTAAAAATGAAATATGAAATATTTAAGGTTAATTAATTAAGAATTATCATTTTCTACCCAATTCATACATAGTAATAGAAAATCATTATGCATGATTCTTTCCTAGGTCTATACCCCATAATCAGTATCACTTCACTTACTATGTTTGGTAAAATTGAAGGTCCTTATGTTTGATCATAGGAGGCCCTAAATACTTATGTCCTAGTCAGTGTACCTTGCTTACATCATGTACTAAGTCCATCTGATATTTTTTTCCTACAAACCCGTGAAATCATCACCATTTCATATCTCCAAAATCCATCATATATCTCAATAATCTTCTCTGATACCAATCTATCAAGACCCCCCCCCTTAATTGGTACACCTCCTAAGTAAGATTAAATAATGGGATGACCCCCAAATAACATCTTCAATAGAGCAGGAGTTATTTACTAGCACTGAGGGTATAAAATACATACAAATGATATTCATTTCCCTCATTATATAAATTTAAGGACAAGATACAAGAGTATTTCATTCAAACAACTCTAAAAAATAATAAACATCAATCCCAATACATGAATATGATTTCATTCATAGATGAAAACAATTAAAAATACCAAATAAAATCCTAGGTGGAAAACAAAAACTCTAGTGACTCTTGAACAACCACTCTGAGATAGTAACACCTAGTTTGATCACTAACTAGCTCATGTGAACTTGAAAAACAATTGATATATACATGGGGTGAGCATATAAGTATACTTAGTAGGATCCTCCTTGTAACCTCTCATGTAAAAGTGAAAAGGTGTACTAAATCCCAATGAATAAACAAATGAAACTAAATTTTCACCTAAACAAGTAAAACTATATCTCATCCTCACTGAGGATTGCTCACCAAGTAATGCATACAAGTAAGAATTTCCATGTCAAACATATATGTAAGAAAGGTACCCCACATCCACTTCCCCATTGGATTGTTTCTCTCATGCCCCAAAGAAAAACACCATGTATTCTCATCCCTTCCATAAATCTTTCTAAACCCACTAGTATAAAAACTAAGTATCACATCACCTTTTTTACATTGTTTATTTATTACTGACATGAAAAAGATGTGAAAATTGATTTTTTTTATATAATAATTGACGTGAAATTTTAAAAAAAAATATAAATTAGCCACCTAGAAACCAACATTGAATATGAGGTTTAGCACATCAGTTTCAGGTTCAATGAAATCTTCACATGATATTTCTAGATATTTTCTCCCAATTCTAATGATTTCATTTATTTTTTTCTTTTCCAGTAAGACTCTATTTTACACTCTAGTTATATAAATTTATTTCCATTAGTTTGTATTTAATTGTATCATCATTCCAATTAACATTAAATTTTATCTCTAATGTTAATATGTTTTAATGTTATATTCATTATAATTATCACCACTATATATTTGAAAAGATATTTGTTTTTCATATTTTTTATAGATAATAATGATTCAAAGTTGGATTACTACACTTCAAATAAGTGATGAATATGAGGAAGGTGTTGATATTTTTTTGAAATTTTATAAAGGAAATTTTCCAAAAAATGAAATATTTTTATGTCCATTCCTAAAATGTTTAAATATAAAGAAGTTCAAAATCATAGAGGTCAAATATCATTTAATTTTTCATGGTTTTAATCTGAGTTAGAGCCCTTGGATTTATCATGGTGAAACTGGGTAGAATTTAAAATATATTGATGATGATTCTTTTCATGATGATAAGTCTAATAAAATTGATGAAATGATCCATGATATTGAAGTAGTGGAAATTGATAAAGAACTGAAAATTGACCATTGATATGGTGATGCTCAAAACCCATTATGTCTGGATTATTTGGAATTTATAGTTTTATCGATGCTGTTAAGATTGATTAAATTGAAGGGAAAAATGGATAGAGTGAAAATAGTTTTTACAGAGTTGCTACAATTGTTGAAAAAAAGTCTTCCTAAAGACAATGATCTTAAAGATTCACATTATAAAAGAGAATAAAATATTATTCCTGAGTGGATTAGGGTAAAAGAAAATACATGTATTCCTGAATGATTGTGTGCTATATAGGAAGGAATACTAATTTCTCTTAGGGTGTCCTAAATGTGAGATGTTGTGGTATAAGTCAAAAAAATCATAGGATGATTTTGCAGTTACAAAGACCCCTTCCAAGACATTTTGGTGTCTTCCTATAATTCCTCATTTTAAATTTTTATTTGAAAATTAAAATGATGAAAAAATGTTAATATGGAATAAAGATAAGAAGATATGTGATGGAAAATTATGGAATCCAACTAATTGTTCACAGTGGAAGAAAATTGATCCTCAATTTCATATATTTGGAAATGAAGTTATAAATCTTATACTTGGACTATGAACTGATGGAATGAATCCATATCAAAGCCTTAGTATCACACATAGTTCATGGCCTATTTTATTGGTAATTTAAAACTTATCTCCTTAATTTTATATGAATCAAAAATATATCATGCTGAGTTTAATGATCTCTAGACCAAAACAACCCAAAATGATATTGATGTTTTCTTTTCACCATTAATTGATTATTTGAAACTTTTATGGGAGGGAGGTATTGGGGTGTATAATTATTATAAAATGGAATATTTTTTACTATATGTAATGAATATGTTCATTATAAATAACCGCACAGTATATGGAAATTTGTTTGGATACAGTGTTAAGGGGAATAAATCTTGTCCAATTTGTGAACAATAGGTTTTATATTATCAACTGCAACATGGGAGAAAAACAGTATACATGGTTCATCGAAATTTTTTGTCTATGGATCAATCTTATAAAAGATTAAAAAATTCATTCAATAGCTTACAATAATTTTATATTTCTCCAAAACATTTTTCGATCGATCGTTATTTTGAGAGGGTGAAAAACATTGATGTGACATTTGAAAAGACACAAAAATTTGGAAATAATAGCAATATTTGGAAGCAATGGTCAATATTTTTTGAGCTACCATATCAAAGATATCATAAGGTCAAACATAATATTGATTTCATGCATGTGGAGAAGAATATTTATGAAAACTTTATTGGGATACTATTAGATATTAAAGTAAATACTAAATATGGGTTAAATGCAAGATTGGACTTACAATCAATGGAAATACATTTGGAGTTAGCTCCCACTCTTGATGGAAGGATAACATTCCTACCCTCAGCTTGTCATAGATTATCCAAGAGGGGGGAAATTAGCTTTTCTCAGTGTCTTCATGATATAAAAGTTTCACAGGGTTATTCTTCAAATGTAAAAAAATGTATCTTTAAAGGATTTGAAGTTGATAGTTATGAAATATCATTATTTTCATGTCAGTATGCAATATCTCCTACCAATTTCATTGCATGTAATGTTTCTCATCTATACCAGAATGACTATTATGATGGTGTGTTATTTTTTCAATTCAATTTGTAATAAAGTAATTGATCTGAATTATTTGAAATTTTTTGATAATGAATCAATTTTTATACTTTTTAAATTGGAAATGTATTATCCTATATATTTTTTTAATATCATGGTGCATTTAATAGTTCATTTGGTGTGATAAATAAAGATTTTTGGACCTGTATATCTATGTTAGATGTATCCTTTTGAAAAGAATATAATGATATTAAAGGGGAATCTTTAGAATCTATATTGACCTGAAGCATCCATTATTTAGAGGTATATTTCTAAGGTGGTTGAAAAGTTTTGTACAATATACTTGTCTATAGTAGATCACATCAGTTTGCCTACATCTCGCCATGAATGAGTCAATTATGGGGTAAATGGGATCCATAGATTTAAAGTAAACTCATTGAAAGGTGGACAGATAAAGAAGGTACATTTATACATATTGAATAACATAGATGATGGTCATCCATATAAAAAATTAATATTAATGTTTTAAAATAATGTCATCCAAGGAAGAAAGATATATAGATTTTGAATGAGCGTAACAAAAAAACTCCATGGTTTAAAGAGATCATACTTGGTAGATCAGATTCATCAGAAACATTTAGATGGTTAGTGGGTGGTTCAAGTTTAAATTTGATAACATGGTCTGGGTATGACATTAATGGATATACATTTCATACAAAAGATCAAGACAATATAAGTGCAGTTTAAAATAGTAGTGTATTGGTGTTCACAAAAGAAATGTATTTTTCTAGTGTCAAAAACAAAAAACCAATATCTACATCAAGTGAATATTATGGAGTCGTTAAAGAAATATGGGAGGTTAATTACATTAAATTTCAAGTTCCAATGTTTAACTGCAAATGATTTATTGATAAAAATAGTTCTAAACACGAAAAATTTGGAAGGACACTAGTTAATCTGAATAGATTTGAATACACAACTGATCCTTTTATGATAGAAACACATGAAAAACAAATTTTCTATGTTATTGATTAATCTAATATGTAGTGGTCTATTTTTTTACAAGGAAAAAACATTATGTTGGTGATGATAAACTTGTTTAAGATACTGATTTAGGTGAGATCCCTAATTTTAGGGAATGATTAACAGATAATATTGATGCGTACATTGTAGACATGGTCTGTTCTATACAGAAAGATCATCACAAAGGAATTTAGGAAAACAATCCTTTATTACATTCATAATATTATAGGAAACATATGTTTATTTCTAGTTTAATTTTTAAAATTTCATAAAAAATCATATTTTTTATTTTTATTTTCTTTATTAAAACATTTATTAAAACTAATAAGTTAAATTGTTTATTTATATTTGTTTTGTTTTGTTTTTTTACCATTTTTAGCCTTACATAACTTATTTATTAATTGTTTTTTTAAATAGTTATTTTAAATATAATATGTTAAATAAAAATTAAATTAATGTATAAAATAGTGTATTCAAAAAATATTTTCTTTGATGGAAAAAAATGATTTATTAGGTTGGATAATTTATACTATTCACACACCATTTTTGGATTTATTTTCCTTATTTTAAGTCTTTTAATCTCCCATTAATGTTGTTATAATTTTAGTTAACTACTATAAGAAATATGAATAAAAATTTTGTTATTTTAGTTTACCTTTTGTTGGATCATTTTTCATATATTCAAAGAATATTATTTTTGGTGGATAAAATGGTGTTATGCGTTGGAGGATTTTTACTATTTATGCACCATTTTTGGATTTTTTTTCATTCATATATGTCATTTAATCTCTCATTAATTTTGTTATCATTTTATTTAAATATAAAAAATATGAATAAAAAATTGTTTAGTTTACTTTTTGTTTGATAATTTTTCATTTTTTATTTACATTTGTATATAATAGTTGGATTTTTATATTTTTGTACTAATTGTTTGTTTATTTGATTTTTAGGATAATGAAAGATCAATCATATGATCCAACGCATACTTTTGGAGGAGATCTTACACATACCTATGGGTAGGAACATGCACATGCACCTATTGATGATCCTCCCCATCCTTTTTTACAAGAGACATCTACTTTCATGGGAGAAAAAGGGATCAAGGGTTGGTAAATGTGGCAGCACATGTTTACCAAAATTATTAGTTTCCCATATCTAGGACCATAGGATACCAGTAGAATTTTATGATAATTATATTCCAAGTGGTCTACATTCAAAACAATTCAAGGCTTTTATAGTAGTGTAGGATAAAATCAAAGTTAGTATTTTGATTGATGATTGGAGAAGTGTTGAAAAAATGATAATATCTCACTTGTGGGGGACTATTTTAGTCATCTCATTTGTTATTATTTTAATTATCTTGGAATTTTTATAATAATATATGTTCCCCCCTTCTTATTAGATGACATATGATATACCTTCTACCGGAGGATTCAGGAAGAAATATTTATCATTGGATGCTAGGAGATGGAGGGATTTTAAATCAACCATCATATCAGATTTCATATTTTGGAATAGACAATATCATAATCCATGTGATATATATCCATTTATAGATGAAGAAACATGGAATAAATTTGTTGAAATTAGATGAAGAGATGCATTTTTTGGTAAGTAAAATGTTACCTTTTAGAAAAAAAATATATTAATGATCATATTAATGATTTATTTGTTCTTAATTTACAACAATCAAGGAGATCGCATTAGGAGATCCAATATAGAAATTTATACCCTTATACTTTATCTTGAAGAGGGTATGAAATATTATAATCACAAATGATAGCTAAAAATTTTAAAAAAATTAAGACCTGAGTCTTCAGGCTCCACATAGGTTGACCCTCCCCCCCCCCACTAGACATGAAAAAATAGAAGAGGGATCGGAAGAGAAAAAAAGAAAATATCTTATGGAATAGTCGAGGTTTGTAACTGAGAGGATTGTGAGATGTTTACTTTATTTATTTATTTAAGTTAAAACAATTATTAATATATTATGATTCATTGTGTATTTTTTCAAATATTTTATATAGGATTCTCTTAAGGAGAAGAGCACATATGGGGGTCTTGATATATGAGGGTAGGAGGATATTTTAGCTACAATATTAGGAAATACTGAACACCCTGGTCGTGTATGTGGATACCCTATAGGTGTATCAGTAAAAAAATAATTTCTATGTTATGAATATTCTTCAATGGAGGATTTTTATAAAAATTAGAAACTTTGGAAGCCAAAGTTTAGGATATTCATGTGATGGAGGACATGATCAGATCTTTTTTACTTTGATGTTTGCAGACATGCAAAGACAGTTTTAGATGGCTGATACCACTCCTCCACCTTTTCTAATAGATCCCACTCCTCCTACTTATCCTATTCACACACCTCTTCTTGCATACCCCACTACTTCTTATCATACTCTTACACACCCTCTTCTATAGCTTCCCAGTTATTGTGAGTTATATATTGATGATCCCCAGCATCATATTGTTCCATATGGGATGATATATTATATTGGTGATATCATTAATCATTGAAAAATATTTATATAGAATCATAGGGTCACTATATAGGATATTATAGATAAATCAATAAAAATTCCATTTCCTACAGATGATTTGAGTACAGTTGTACAAAGTATTGGCCATTTTTTATTTTGGGAATCTAGACTTGTTCGGCATATTACCATAGAGGTATGTGTATATTATATCTTTTATTTAATTTTTCTATTAAATTCGTTTTAACATTTTAAAGTTTATATATATATTTATTTATTACAAGAATACTTTAAAGGTAAAGAAATATTATATAGACAACAAGAAATACAAAGTGTTATGACTTCAGATACAAATTCTACTTATCTTGATAGGTTTTCAAAATATTCAAATTTTTTGTTGGATGTTTATGAGATTCCATTAGAAGCTAGAAATTTTGGGAGTGCAATGACTGTGGAACTTTTGAAAAATGATATCATGGAGCTTGTAACTAGAGATCAATTGGGCATTAACATGATGCATGTTTTTTCTATAAAATTCAATTAACAAAAATATTTCCATTCATTCAATTTATTGAAAATTTATACTTATGTTTGTTTTGTATTAGGTATCTTTATACAATTTGTACATAGAATGATATGATAGAAGTATATGGATGTATAGACCCTCAATTTATTTCACCTATAGTGAGGATAATTACTGATGTAGAAAGAGTATTTTATATTGCTGAAAGATTTCAAAAGAATGCAATTATTCAGTGTTCAATGTTTACTTATCTTCAAGAGTAAAAATATATCTCTTAAAATAATAACCACTCACATTAAATTTTTATATATACCAGTGGCCATTGGATGTTGGGTGTTTTTTATAATAGAGAAGACACTTTACTAGTTATTCTCCATCCATAGTGAAGTGTGACAAAATTTTATGAATGTATTGAACATGTCACTTTGAATATTTTTATACTTTTTTATATTATAATGAAATTTAAATTTATTTTATTAATATTATTTTCAAACATGACATGGAATTTATTTAGAGAGACAACAAGAAAGAAGAGAACCAAGATGATATATGTAAAAGCATAAGTGAATCTTCATTTACAATTACTAAATTTTGGATATATTACTTAAAATGTTATTTTGAATTGAAAAAATATTTTAAATGGAATTTTCATAAAAAATAAAGAGTAAAGGAATTTTGATACTATGTTTTAAGATTTATTTATGAAATAATTTCAATTGGTACAGTTATGAACTTCCAAAAGGTTTTATTTCTTTATAAAATTTTCTTTAATATTTCATTTTTTTATTCATAATACATGTTAAATGATTTCTTTTTAATTTATAGATTTTTGGTGACTCTCGGCCTTATACTATATAAGAGACAAGTAACTTAAAAATTGAATGTGTGAATCATTTCATGATTTTTATTGGATTTTAGTTTATTTTTAATATAAATTGTAAACCTAAAAGTTCAAGTTGTAATTGTTTGTGCTGGTTTTTTCTGCTAGTGTTTTAATTTTTTTTATTTTATGCTTCTGTCTGCTGGGGAGGATAATAATTAATATAAATTTTTTAAAAAAAAATATTTTGTACCTCAGTTATTAAATAACAGACATGAAAAATGTTTCATAATATTTTACCATGCCTGTTTTTTTAAAAAATTGATGTGTAAATGGTTTTTCATGAAGGTTATTTCATAACCGACATGAAAAATACTATCATTATTAATTTTTCACATCAATTATCTGATAACCAACAATAAAAATCAATAATGATAGGGTTTTCACATTGGTTATGAACCGATGTGGTAAAATATTTTTCACGTCAGTTATGAAATAACCGATGTGAAAAACTTCCACAAAAATTTATTTAAAACATCAATTTTTATTAACCAATGTTAAAAAAATATTTACAACATCACCCACAATAACATCATATACTAACCAATGTTAAAAAGAATAAAAACCCAACAATAAATAACATTTTTTTCACTAGTGACCCTATGCATACATACCACGCCACATCACATCACATCCATAACCAATAGTAATTTCAAAATCCATTACATCTTGTGTATCATGCATTATACCTCAAGCCACTACATTTTATGCATGTACACCTATGGGAAACCATAGTCACAACAATCAAAAACAAGTATGTGTTATAACCTCAATACAATAAATCCCACAAAAATAATTATAATAAAATCATGAGCATCATAGCTTGTGAATACACATACCCTATAACTTAATAAATCATAGCATAAATACACTTATAAATCATATTGTGTTGATGGGAGAGTAATAAAGAGGGATAAGTCATCCATTTGTTCCCTCATCAACCTGGATTTTGAGGAAAACACCCATATCCAAAACATTTGGACTTCAACTACCCACCTATCTCAGGTAGTGGATCATATGAAATCATAAAATATAAGAATATATATAACACACAAACACACTAGGGGAAACTACCTATCCTGAGAGTCAACTATAGCTATCATCCCACATGACACTCAACTGCCACTGATAAATCCTTGGAAACTAGATTCAATGCATAAAAACAATCATCAATATTAAACCTATTTAACCATATTCACCAGTAATTATCAATTACCATTAATTTTTTAGTTAAACCTATTTCAAATTCTAGTTTAATAAATTCATTTCATTATAAGAAAACATGCTTTATAATTCCCATTTCAATTTCTAGATTTCCATTTCATGCTCACAGAGCATTAAATTAAACCATCCCATGGTTTCCATTATCCCACATTATCAATATTAACTACACCCAACCCATGATTTCATCAGTACTCTTGGACTCATCCTAGACTTCCATAAAGAAGATTCACTTTTTGTGCATAAACCAACTACAACAGGAAGTCAAAAACCACCACAAAAAACCATACAAAAAACTAGCTATCATAGAACACATCAAGTAAGATGGGAAATCCTAGATATCAACTTGTACCTATCAACCAACCAACAATCCACAGCCAAAAACTTAGAAAATATCCAAGTGCTACTCTCATACTATTTCATCTATCTCAACACCAACCTCATCCTAATGATAGACAATAATCAAGCCCTACTCACAACTTTTTTCATCCACACCTTATCTAAACAACCCCACAAATTGAAAAACATAAATTATATACCATTTTAGAGCACACATATAAGGATACAATAAGTAATTTCAGTACATAAAATCAATGGGATTCCATGGATATAACTCCAAGGCATATAATTCTTAATCAAACAAGAATAGTCTTACTCATACCCAAACATTTATCTCCAGCAAATAACATTTTCATTACCATCTTGAATTAATAAATTCATTATTAATGGGTTTCAATAACAATAAACCCATCCTCGATAGCTAACAATAGCTAATAACAACTATAAACATGCATCAAACAATGCTTTCATATTTAAATGTTTTCAAGGATGGTCATCAAATTCTCAGGCCTTTTTTATTATTCACTTCATTATTATCAGATTTATGTTTTTTATCTGATTTCAAACACTTATATCATGTAAAGAAATGAAAATCACAAAATATTAGATAGAATACTATCTAGAATGTATCCATAGGAATCAACAATAAAGAATCACCACATGTGATCACAACATATTTTCCAATTCATTCTTTATTCTGATTATTATTTTATTTAGGTTGATTCCATCATTACCCAAAGAAACTAAATCATGATAATCCTAAACTTGAACATAACAAAGTAAAATTAATGAATTCCCTACCTCAAGATGGAACTTTCAATATTCTATAAGCAAGAACAGAAGGACAGGCACTGATCTCTAATCTCCTCCCCTACAAGGAATCATGTGATTCTTAAGAACATCCCACCATGGATATTCCAACAAATACCAATAGAAACCCCATGATAACTGAATAATCAAACATACATAAAATTTAAATAGATAACAAGAGAGATAATAACCAATAAAATACGAATAAAATCACCTTGGATCGCCAATGAATGATATCTAAAAGCCAAGGTCTAAATCCTAGAAAATGGGGCTTAAAGTCTCTGAAAGTGGCCCTTGGGTCACCTGGTGTTTGAATAATAATAGAATAAATATGAGTAATTTGAGAGGGATCCTAAATTTATACTAGATATAATTTTAATAGACCATGGAACAACCCCCATGACCACGTCATAACCCTTATGGTTTTCTCCAAAGCCACAACATAGTAAGGGAGGCCACATTGTAAAAGTTCAAACCTCTGAAATCCATACTGAAAACCATGCATATCTCCTAAGTTCCAAAAAACCTAGGGTAAGGTTGTATTGTAACCTACAAAAGATACTAAAATGGTCCCCTTGATGTAATAGACATGAAAACTCAATCTCCAAGGATCCACAACACAACCTAAGTGTCATACCACAACTACCCCTCAGGAGGTAGAGAGAAGAGTCTGACCCATTGGTCTCTACGATGCTGACTATTCCCATATCATAACTACCTCCAGATTGATAGATACATCAAAAACCCTCATCCCAAACCTACATGCTATAAGGACTAAGGTTACTCTATAAACCCATATCCAAAACCACACCGCATCGCAGCCTAAAATCTCACACCATAAGCCTCCCCTTTCGATTAAAAATTCATCTCAAAACCATTCTACACCCTTCCTTCCACTAAATACCCAAGAACATCAAGGAAGAACTTAGGTAAAAAATGGAGCTTACATCAGGGCCTTTTTTGAGTAAAATTTGGTATTTCCCATTAATGAATGACACTCTTCTCTCTATGATCAATCATATCAACAGCATATCTAAGGTTAAATGTCGATGATCTCATACACCCTTCTATCTATATATTCTTTACTTTTCTAATTATCTTTATTTAGATAGATATATCATGATGGAATTGATTTAGGGATATGGAGTTATATATTGAATTATAAATAGAAGAATCATAATTTCTTGCTCTTGTAGTAGGGTTGCAATGATCAGATATTGATTCCTAACATTAGATCTAGGGTTACGAGTTTAATCTATGCTATGCATCTAGGGTTGGTTAATATTACTCACTCCTTATGGGATTTTGATTCATTGTTTTGTGATTGATTTTTTTTATATTGTTTTCATGCATTCACGGTTATCAAATAATAACTTGAATTGATATAATATTTAGGGTTTATTAGATTTGTTGAAACTTGGGTTTTTGGGTTTTGAATTAAACCATGGGATTTGGTTTTTAAAATGATACTTGTAAAAAGGTATTTTTGGAGACATGTATTAGGTGAATTTAATACATGGGTTAAATGGGTTGTTTAGGAAAACTATTTTTAGGAAGTAAAAAAATTAAATCGAATGGTTCTGGTATAAGAAATGATTAGGAAGTGTCTATAATGGCCTATACCATTCCATACTTTCCTTTGTATTTTTTCAAAGCCTGGAAGTGTTACGGGAGAGTTTTTTGGTGATTCATAGGTTCTAGATGGTGTTTTGGCCTTTTAAGGGGCACCACATATTGTGAAATGAATTAGAAAGTCATGGTGAACATCATTGTGGCTCGGTTATTCTCCTATGTGAAACGGGTTATGTGATCATTCCCTAGGGAGGGTTTGGTGTTGGGAATGTTAGTTGGGTGGTTTACCTATGTTCCGTGGGAAAGTATAAATGCCCAAAGGAGGGCATGGCACCAAGTGTGGTGATTTGGTATAGCACCCATCTGAAATGGAAAAAAGAGGCTCACCACATCATAGCCTTGGGTGTGGTGAGGGAAAAAAAGAGTAGTTGATGGGTGTTAGGGTGTGACCCCTAGCCATAGTGGAAGATAAGATAGCCACCATGGGATAGACCACATTGTTCTCTAGGTCATGGTTGTGGTCAAATCACATTTTTAAAATGATAATGAAAAGTGGATCTTGCATGAGGAGTTCGAATCATGCATTGTCCAGACCCACCATCAGTGTTTTAGCCATTCAATAAATCATGGTGGAGTATAACTAGATTTTATTATAAAAAGGAGGCCTAACCTCACTTGTTTCGATTCTATTGTTCCCACTTCAAGCTCAAAGTGACTCTTGTACCTCCTTAGACCTCTGTAGACACTCTTTTGTGAGGACTAACCCCTTGGATCATTGGAGAAAATCTTGTGAATCAAGGTGTGATCTCCTCTCTTCCCATTTAACTATTCTTCCTCCCTCTTCTTCTCTTCTATCCAGGAGTTCATCGTGGTGGTTTTATTCTCTGTTTTTGGGTGGTTTTTTATGTAGGATTGTTTTTTATAGGAGTACAGTATTGATTCCTTTGATATTGATGGTGTTGGATCCTTAGTTTAGTGTGTTTTCCTTGGAGGCTTCAATCGAGGTAGGGGATCCTTCATCTGTCTTCCTTTACTTATACATGTGGGGGGATCATGCCTTTGTTTTCCTTTGGGATTTGGTGTGCACCATCTTAATGAGGGTAATTAAATGGTTAATTGAAATTTAATGGTAATGGGAGAAATCACATGAGGTTTATATTGGAACCAATTTGGCTGGAATTTGTTTTTGGAAGATGAAAGATGTTTTTATTCGATGTGTTATCTTTTATTGTCAAAGAAAATAAATCAACTCACTTTGTATTTATGGAAAATTAGACTCAAAATCATATTCATAGGATTAGGAAAAAATTATTATGAAATTCCATTTTCTTGAGAAGGATTTTTCTGGAAGAAAAGATTATTTGGACTCACCTTAAGTCTGGAATGAAAGGTTTGATCATAATTAGGAAGTGTAACAGATTCAAAATGGATCTGATGAAAATATGATAATGATTTTCTGATTTTTAATTTAAACAAATCATAACTTGTCTATAAAAATTGTAATATTGGTATTATTAAGGAAAGTGTAGAATAAGTGCTTCCAATCATATTGAGGTTTGGAGGCAAATAAAGAAGAGATGGAAGGATGGAAAGTTACAATACTTATCAAGGTAATTCATACAATTTTATTCCAATCTTAAACATTCTCAAAGTAAAGTGATAGTCATAATACAATAAAAAGTTTGTGGGAGAAGGAATTTGTTGGATACAAAGATTTAAAATCTTAATTCATCAGTGTGAGATCACCGGATGCAGAATTGTTTGAAGGTTGTTCGAAACATGAGAAGATAAAGATGTTGGTTTTCAGTCAAACTAATAATCCATATGATACAAATCTTCAAAAATTCTAAGTTTGTGTGTACCATAATTAGAAAAATTAATAAGCCAAAGTTTCTATTGATACCAGTTCAATAGGACACGGTGTTCCACCAATCATCGGAGTAATCTTGACACTGATCATCAGATATGGTGATGGCTGCAAAAGGGAATCAGAGGCCGAAAAAAAATTCAGGAGTTATTGGGACCGATGAAAAATGGGATCAGTGATCATTCACCAATATAATCAACCATTTTCATATAGTTGAATTGTTTTTTTCAAATGGATCAAGAACAAAATAAGATATCTAATATGTTTTTAAATTGGGTCAAGAAAAGAGAAAAAAATGTATCATGTTTTTATCAAATGGGTCAAGAGTCATTGGACAAGAGGATACATTGATCCATTAGAGTAAGATAGAGACCAATACATAAATTTCATGCTAACATTGATAAAATACATTGGATGTAGGATCATCAGTCTAAGGAAAAGAAGAAAATAAGAAGTGTTTGAAGTTGTTGCAAAAGTGTTTTGTCAAAGAGGGTTGAAGTTGGTGTTGAAGTGTTGTCGAGGAATTTCATGAATATTTAGAAGTTGTGACTATGTTTATGGAAAAAAAAGGCAGCTAAATTATAATAAAGTAATAAAAATGTATATGGAATAATTATTTTAATGTTTATATTTATCAGTTGGTATGGAGAAATGTAATGAAGAATCTGTTGTTGAACATAAGTCTTCATCATAATGAGGAAATTGAAATGGAAATTGGAATCAAATAGAAGAAAGGTTATAAATTTTACGATGATTTGAAGTTGTGAGAAGATTCAATAAGGTTCAATAAGAATCAATAATAGTTGAGATGTTTTGAATAATCCAAAGATGCATCCAAAATTCAAGGGGAATCGAAGTTTTAGGGAATTTGTTTACGCATTAAAAATTTTCAGAATCCCACCTAAACCATTTTTTGTGAACATATAAAAGGATGATAGTAATTTGTACTTTCTAATACTTGTAATGTTCATGGGTGAAGAGAGAGGGTTGAGTGATGAAATATTTTAGAGAGAATGAGTTTTCAGATTGAGCATTCATGAGGAAGTTTTTTCAGACAGAAGGAGAAGAAGAAGAAGAAAAAGAAGAAGAAGAAGAAGAAGAAGACATATCATATTCATAGTTTCTTTATTGGACTGAGAAATTGGACTAGGATTTCCAAACTGATGCGGAATTAGTTTAGAATTGTTTCATTAGTATTCTGGTAGTGTTATATTATCGGACTGAGTAATTGGACTGGGAAATTGGACTAGGGTATCTGACTTAGTATCATTACAAATTCCAGAGAAGTTCTTACCTACTATTGGGTTAGAAAGTGAATAATTGTTTTAAATATCATATTTGTAAATGTTGACAAGACAGTACAGTAACTTATTTTGAAGCATCTAGTAAAATTTTCTTAACTTGTTACAAAAAATTGTATTATATCATTTCATGCTACTAGAAATACATGCACTTTTATATTGAACATTGTGTTACAAAAATGTAAGTGTATATCCCACTTATTGTATCTATGCAAAAGGATTGTTTTATGGTGGATTGTGTGGTATTGGATCGTTTCCAAACCATACCAAGGACATAGCTACTCTTGTCGGGTAGTGAACCTTGTAAATTCATGTGTTACCGTGGATGTGTGATTGTTTTGTTTTCTGAAAAGTTATAACTCTTTAACATGAGACAAATGTTGTTACAAAAATAATTAAACTTAAAAGAAAATGATATCATCAATTCACCCCCTCCCCCTCTTAGTTATACATTGATCTTAACTAGTAAATCTCAATTGGTATCAAAGTAAGGTTCCCTTTGTTTACTCTTTGCTTAAGTTTTTGAAAGAGAAGTTATGATGGAAAATCTGAATTGTGTGAACAGTAAGGGGATTCCAGTCTTCAGTGGTAAGAATTATCATATCTATAAAGATATAATGTTTCCTAATCTTATGTATCTTGGGTATGATGTTCTTGAAGCTAAAATAGAAGGATTTCCTCCTATTGATGAAAAAGTTAATCTCACATCTGTTGACAAGAAGAATATTGACAATGATGGAAGAGTTAAGAATTATTTACTCTTATAACTTTATGAAATTTATTATCTAATAGTGAAGGGTGTTTCCACTACCAAAGGTATCTGAGATAAGTTGAAGAAAATTTATGAATGCAATACAAATGTTAATAAGGAAAATTTACAAATCTTGAGGATAAAGTATGAAGATCTGAAAATGGGTGAGTATGAATTTATTGGTGACTTATTTACCAGGGTGAATGAAATTGTTAGTACTATCATATGTCTTGGTGAAAAGTTGGAAGATACTGCTATTTTTGAAAATATCTTTATAATTCTTCCTGATAAGTTTGATGAAAAAGTTTCCTCACTGGAATATAGAGATCCAAAAACACTATCTCTGGATGATTTGTATAGTACTATCATTACTTATGAAATGATAATGGAGAAGGTTATGAAAGAAAAAACAATAGTTTATAGAGATATGTCTTTCAAGGATACTAAGAAATAAAATACTAAGAAGATTATTGAAGAAAAATCTAGTGATTCTGATTCCAAAAACGAGGTATGTAAAAATCTTGATGGATTTTTATCCTTATTTTATAAAAATGTAAAAAGAGGTACAGTCAAATATAAAGTTAAACTTCCCTTGAATTTTTTTGATTATAGAGTCATTGGGAACTTTGCGGCTAATTTTCCTCAAAGAAATAAAGAAGATGATAATGATGAAGATGAAAAAAAGGCCAAGAATATCTTGGAAAAAATAGGGTGATAAGGCTAAATCTTATTCCAAATGGAAGGATATAAAATTCTCCAAATCCAAAAGGATAAGTTTCTTATCTAAAGATGATGATGAAGAAGATAGTGAATATAAATACAAAAGGTCTATTGAGAAGGCTATAGAGAATAATTTTATTTCAACAGTTAACAATGAAGAATTCTAAAGTAGCAGTTCTGAAAAAGAAGAAGAAACTTGATTAGAATTTCATCTTAAAGAAGAATTGAAATAATGTTTGAGAAAGATTGGGAGGATTGAAAAATAAATTAGGAAGTTTAAAAATGAAAAATCTTCAACAAATAATCAATAATGATTTCTTGATGAGAAATTTAAGCTGTTGAAGGATATTGATGATTTTAAGAAATCTCTTGAAAAATAAAAGAATTGTAATGAAAATTTGGAAGTTAAGTTGAAAGAAAAATAAAAAAAGTTGGAACTTGTCCCACAAAAACTTTTTAAAGATGAATATAGGGTTACATGTTTTAGTAACTCTATTTCTGAAGTTGGTGAAAGATCTGGAAAGGGTAAACCTGAGAAGGATCAAAAGTTACCATCAAAGGTTGAGAAGAAAGCTGAAATTGTTTCTGAGAAGAATAAATTTGGGAAAGTTATCTATGTCGCCTAAAACAACAAAATAGAGAATCTAGAAGTTTATAAAAATTATGAGTCCAAAAAAATTCTATTACTTCTAGTTTTGATAAGGCCGAAAGGAATATTCTTATTTATAATAGAAAGGTTGGTGGTCAACAAATTTCTGATAAGAAATATAAGAAGATTTCTGAGAAACATGCTCATAATTACAGATAGTATGGAAGTTTCATAGGAAAATATTATTTATATGGATACTGCTAGTATTATGATGGATCCAAACATATGGAAAATATTTGTTGGTTTAATCAGTAATATTAAAATTATTCAAAAAATATGAAAAGGAAAAATTTGAGGGGGAGTCAATATTTGCAAAGGAAGATTTTGGAGAAGGATGTTTTGAAAAAACCTGAGAAGGTTAGTGTGAAAGTTGAAAATAGGTTCCAACCTTCAGAAACTATTTTTGAAAGATGTGAACAACCTTGAAATCTCTCAAAAGTATTTATTATTTTTTTACTAATGGAACAAAAGTTTATTAACAACTCTTAGAAGTCGGATGTTAAGACAGGTAAATGAAAAGAAAAAACGCTTGTTGTAGAAATCGCTCTCAAATATAAAAAAGGAGAACGGCCTAGGATCTTGGATAGTAGGTGTTCTTCTCATATGAAAGAAGTCTTAAAATTGTTGAATAATGTGAAATAAATCAAATAAGTAACAGTGACATTTGGCAATGATGAATCCCTTAGAATCAAAGGTGTTGGATCTGCTATTATTTGGAAAGAAAAGTTAAATTACAAGAAATATTTTTTTTATGGGATGAAACATAACTTTATAAGTGTTTCAAAACTTTGTGATGATGGAAAAAATATATTTTCATAAAATATGGGTTTGTTTTGAAAATAGAGGAAGATAGAAATATAGTTACAAGAGGCCAACATACAAAAGGAAACGTGTTACAAGTTGGTGAGGTTCAAAAATATTGTTACAAGTGTAGTGGAAGAGAATTAGTTTTGTCATAAAAGTTTTGGACACATGTGTCAGAGAAACATGAGAAAGTTATCAAAGTGATAAAACATTCATGGTATTCCCGATATGTCAAGAAGAAGATATCGGTGATGCATAATTTTTCAGAAAGAAAAGATTACAAACTCTGTGCATAAGAAAGTTGACATTTTTTCAAAACAACCCATGAAACTTATTCATTTTGATATCTATGGGCCAATGAGTAAACAATAAACTCATGGAGATAAGTATTTAATTACTTTCATTGATGAATTTACTCGCATTACTTGTGTTATGTATACGAAACATAAGTCAGATGCTCTGAAATTTTTTAAAAGTTTCAATAGGAAAGCTAAGAAAGAATGCGAGTATTTAGTAAAGAAGTTGAGAATAGATAATGGTGGTGAATAAAAAATTAAAGAGATTTAAATTTATCTTGAGAAGCATGGAATTCGGTATGAGTTTAGTACATTATACACTCCTCAACAAAATGGTGTTGTTGAAAGAAAGAATAAAAGTTTGGTCGAGATAGGGAAGATTGTGTTACTTAAACATGATCTCTCTCATTAATTTTGGAGGAAATCCATGAGCATTACTGTGTATATTTAAAACCAATGTTTCTACAAACCAAGTTCATATATGGCTCCATATGAAATTTTCTATGAAAAAACTCCATGTTCGAAACACTCAATATTTTTTGGGAGTCCATGCATCATAAATAATAAAGGTGGAAACCTTGTAAAGTTTGAGTAGAGAGGTGAAGATGAAATTTTTCTTAGATATGCTCTAGAAGGAAGAGGATATAGATGTTTGAACAAAGATTCAAAAATATTATTGACTCTGTTGATGTGAAATTTATTTAAAATGTTGAGTAATATGTTAAACAAACTCGTGCAGGTAAGGAAGATGAATAAAATGAAAGAATTTTTGTTGAGAATTATGATAAGGATGCAAACAATTATAATCTTACTCAAGAAGAATAATTAGACTCAACTATTTCTAGTGGTGAGAAAGAATCTTGAAAATCTCATCTCAGATTGAGGAATCAAGTGGAAGCACATAACATTATTGGTGATTAGCATCAAAAGGTTCAAACAATAAGAATATAAAAAGTTATTACACATACATATTTGTATTCATAATTTGAGTTGAAATATGTGAATGAATATTTTGAGCATCTAAAATGGGTTCAGGTTATGAATGAATAGTTGGATTAGATTGAGAATAATGGTTCTTAGGAACTCATACCAGAACCAAATGAAGAAAATTTTATTGGTACAAAGTGGGTTTTTTGGAACAAATTGAATGAAGATGGTGAATTTATAAGAAACAAAGAAAGATTAGTGTACAAGGGTTACTCACAAATTGAAGGCATTAATTTTGATGAGACTTTTTCTCTATTGGAAAGGTTAAAACAATCAGGATCTTTCTTTCTATTTTTTAAAAACAAAGTTACAAAAAAATTAGATGGATGTAAAATAAGTATTTTTGAATGGTGATCTTGCTGAGGAAGTTTATATTGAACAACCATATGGCATTGTTTTTTGGAATGATGAAAGTTATGTGTGCAAGTTTAAGAAATCCTTGTATGGTATAAAACAAGATCAGAGGGCATGGTGTTACAAATTGGATACTTTCTTTAGGAATATGAGTTTTAAGAAAGGAAGAGTCGATAGTAATTTTTACATCAAATAAAGTCAAGGTTTTTCTTTCATTGTAATTGTCTATGTTGATGACATTATCTTTATTAGGAATGATGAAATAACATGTGAACAGTTTTATGAGGAGATGAAAAAGTTATTTGAGATGTTCATGCTGGCTGAAATGAAATAATTTCTTGGGTTAAAAATATCACAAAAGAAGAAACACATTTTTCATTCTCAAGAAAAGTATTCTAAGGAACTTCTTAAGAAGTCCTATATGGAAAATTTGAAACCAGTTTCCACACCAATTTCAGTGGTAACCAAGTTGGCTAAAGATATAGAAGAGAAGGAATTTAACTCTAAAGTGTTTCAGAAACTGATTGGAAGTTTTTTATACTTGACTGCCTCAAGACCCGACATTATTTATGTTGTAGCCTTATGTGAAATATCAGAGTGATCCAAAATAATCACATTTATAGGATGGAAAAATAATTCTTAGATATTTCAAAGGAACAACAAATTTTATAATCTGGTATGAAATCTCATAAATTATTGACTTGTTTGGATATTCAGATGTTGATTGGGTAGGAAATGTTGGTGATAGAAAATCCATAGATGGTAGAGTTTTCTTTTTGGGAAGAATTTTTTTTAGTTAGCATACAAAGAAAAAAATCAGTAACTCTTAGAATGGATGAAGTTGATTATGTTGCTGCTACTCAAGATGTTACCCATCTTATGTGGATGAAGACTCAGTTGGAAGACTTACTTGTTGAGGTAAAGTCATCCTTGCTCTTGGGTTGTGATAATCAAAGTGTCATCAACCTTACAAGAAATCAGGTATAACATTATCATTCAAAACATATGGATATCAAATACCACTTCATCAAAGAGAATGTGGAGAAGAATGAATTGAAGATGGAGTATGTTTCTACATCAAAACAAGTTTCTAACATTTTCACAAAACCTTTGCTGAAGGAATCATTTTATAAACTGAGGTTGAACATGGGTGTCCAACCTCTTTCTCATCAAGGTTGAGTTATGTGTTTTTGTCCCCTCTCTCATCTAATATTTGGATAGTGTTCTCAAGGGGGATAATTGTTTCATTAATATATCCATTGATATGTGCTAAACCTTTTCAGGAAGCATGTATGTAGGGGGAGTTGTGGGTAAGCTTTGATTTCAACATGTTAGTGTGTGAACTATTCTAATAGTTTTTTGGAGTGATTATAGGAAACTTTTGTTTATGGTAAAGTTAAAGGTGTGAAGAAAGATGTGAAGGAAGGCTGGGGAAGTTTCATGAGTTACTACTTTTGGATAGCATGGTTTTTTTTCAATGATTCTTGTTTCTGACAATGAGCTAGCTCATGTAGGTTTAGAATTGTTGATAAGTAATCTATTTCCTGAGGTTACAAAGTTCAGTGATTTGTGAACCTTGGTTGACAACAAAATCTAAAGGGGGAGATTGTTAGGACCAAGTTGGCTAGAAGTTTTTTTTTTGAAGCTAAAAGAATTTTATATTCAATGTATTTTCTTTTGTTGTCAAAGAAAATAAATCACCTCACTATGTATTTGTGGACAATTAAACTCATAGCCATATTCAAAGGATCATACAAAAATAATAATAAATTCCATCAGCTTGAGAAGAATTTTTCTGGAAGAAAAGATTCTTCGGACTCACCTTGAGTCCGAAATGAATGGTTCGATCGTAATGAATAAGTGTATCATAGTTATAATGGCTCCGATAAAAATTTGACGATGCTTTACTGATTTTTAATTCACACAAATCATAAGTTGCCTAAAAAACTGGTGATACTATCCTTATGAAGGAGAGGGGGAGAACAAGTGTTGCTAATCGTATTGAGGTTTAGCTGGAAAGAAAGAAGCGCTGGAAGGATGGGAAGTTATAATACTTCCCAAGGTAAGTCAGGCAATGCTATGACAATATTAAATTTTCTCAAAGTCATGAGAGATTCATAATACAAGAAGAATTTTGTGAAACATTGAATTTGTTGAAGACAAATCTTTTTGATCTCATTTCATCAGTGTGAGATCATCGGATGCAGAATTGTTTGAAGGTTGTGAAGTTTTTGTTCAGAAAATGAAAATATGAAGATGTTGGTTTATATATAGACCAATAAGTCACAAGATACAAATCTTTGGAAATTCTAGAAGGTGGTGTGTATCGTAATCAGAAAAATAAAAAAAGTCAAAGTTGTTATTGATGTTGGTTCAATAGGTAGTGGTGTGCCACCAATCATCGGAGTAATCCTAACACTGATCATCAGAAGCGGTGATGGTTGCAAAAGGGAATCATATGTAGAATTTTTTTTTGGGACTTGTTGAGACTAATGAAAAATGGGACCAGATATCAGTCAACAATATGGTCAACCATTTTCATCAGGTTGAATTTTTTTTTCAAATGGTTCAATGTGGAATGGTCGAAGGCCTTCATTTTTTATTATTTTTGATAATCCACCTTTCAAGGGGTGAGGTGGAACCCTTACAAGGCCTGAAGGATTAGAGACAATTACATGATCCATAGGTCTTAGAGGGAATCACCCAGACAAGACAACTTGGAACTGCTCATCCCCATCATATGTCATGATATCAGCACTCCACCTTCACGGGGCTAGATGGCTAGTTTTCCCATGAAAAGATGCATAGGCCTGGTACCGATGGCAAAGTCATACCTTCTCATTCTTCCAAATTCGGTTAGATCTGCTCTAGTGAATGCACCTGCCCTGAATCCTCATCTGAAGCCTTGTTCCTTGTAGTCAAACTGGTACATCTGAATTCAAGTGGCCTGAAGGCCTTGGGGTGGCCCTAAGGCCTTAAGGTGGCCCGAAGGCCTTGATAATCAACTGGCCTGAAGACCTTGGGTGGCCCAAAAGCCTTGCAGGACCCGGGGCCCAAACCGGTGGCCCAAAGACCCAAATGGATGAATAGTTCTGGCTACTACAGTGTCTGCTACAGTGTCTGCTACAGTACTTCTACAGCAACCTGAAAATACACCTCCACTCGAATTTGAACTCGAGTATCTTGGATGCACCTACCAAGTCCTCACCAACCAGGTTGAGGCTCATGTGCTCAAATGGTTCAAGAATGAAAGAATATCTCCATTATTTTTTTAAATTGGGTTAAGAGAAAAAAAATTATCTCATGTTTTTATCACATAGGTCAAGATTCATCATACTGGAGGAGACATTGATCTATTGGAATGAGACAGAGATTGATCCATCAAGCGCATGCTGACACCGATAAAAGTCATCAGATGCTAGAATTAATCGGATGCAGGATCATCAATCTAAGGAAAAGAAGAAGTGTTTGAAGCTGTTACAAAAGTGTTTTGTCAAAGAGGGTTGAATCTGGTGTTGAAGCGTTGCTGAGGAAGTGTGGGAATATTTATAAGTTGTGACTATGTTTATGGAAAAACAAAGGCAACTAAAGTATGACAAAGTAGAAACAATGTTTATGGAAGAATGGTTTCAATGTTTAAATTTATTAGTTGGTATGGAGCAACGTAATGAAGAATCTGTTGTTGAACATAATTCTTCATCGTAATGAGTAAATAAAAATGGAAAGTAGAATCAGACTGAAGAAATGTTAGAAATTCTAAAGCAAGATGAAGTTGTGAGAATATTTGAGATGGTTTGAGAAGAATCAAGAAGAGTTGAGAAGTGCCAAAGAATCCAAAGATGTATCTGAAATTCAAGGGGGTGAAGTTTTAGGAAAAATTTTTAAGTAGGAAAAATTTTCAGAATCCCGCCTAAACCATTTTTGGCGCACCTATAAAAAGAGGAGAGTACTTTGTACTTTCTGTCACTTGTATTGTTCACGAAATAAGATAGGTGTAGTGCTGAATGGTTTTAGAGAGAAGGAGTTTCCAAATTGAGCATTCTTGAGGAAGTTTTATAGATATAAGAAGAAAAAGAAAGACCATATTCAGAGTTTTTGGATTAGACCGAGCAATCGGACTAGGATTTCCGGAATGATACAAAAGCAGTTTGAAATTTTTTCAGTGGTATTTTGGCAGTGTTATATTATCATACTGAGAAATCAGACTGGGAAATCAGACTGGGGTATCAGGCTGAGTATCATTATGAAGTCTAGAGAATTTATTACCTGTTTTTGGGTGTAAAAGTGAATAATTATTTTGAAGATCATATTTGTGAAGGTTAACAAGCAGTACAATAACTTGTTTTGAAGCATCTGGTGAAAGTTTTTTAACTTGCTACAAAAACATCTATTACATCATTTCTTACTACTTGAAGCACATGCACTGTTGTATTGAACATAGTACTACACAAGTGTAAGGGTATATCCTACTTGTTGTATCCACACAAAAGGATTGTTTTCTATTGGATTGTGTGGTATTGGATTGTTTTCAAACCATACCAAGGATGGAGCTACTCTTATTGAGCAATAAACCTTGTAAATTCTTGAGTTCTTGTAGATGTGTGATTTTTTTTTGTTTTTAGCAAAGTGATAACTCTTTAACAGGAAGAAAAGGTTGTTTCAAAAATAAGGAAACTTAAAAGAAAAAGATATCATTGATTCAACCCATCCCCCTCTCAGTTATACATTGATCTTGCCTAAGAAATCTCAGTTTACTTTCTTTTATGTTTTCCCTATATGTTTGAGGATGCTACTTATTCCTTTTAGGTTTGGATTATGTTCAAATTGTTATGTTTTGTAGCTTTTGAATTGTTGGACTGTTTGTGCTTATTGATTTGACTCGCCACACATGAAAATGGCTAAGAACGTATATTCGGATAATAAATTGGTTTCACATGGAATCTTGGTTTGTGTGAGAATTCCCTTGAATTATATTGAATTAAATATGATGAAATCCCCTTGATTAATTTGAAGTAAAATATGTGAAATGTATTTTTCAGTTGTGATGGAATGTGGTTGAAATGTGGAGTGGTTGATACATGGGTCTTTTTGACAAGAGGATGATGGTTGTTTGTGTTATGTTATGTTTTTCTTGTAGTAAAATGTATAGGCTCGATAAATGAAGATGGTGGGTAATTAAGAAATCTATAAATTGATTAACTTTAAAAGGAAAGAAGCAATGTGGCATGTGGTTGTGGCTTACTTATGTGGTGTTATGCATTTAAAGGAGGCAACGGAAGTGGCAGAGGTTGTGGCTTACTTATGTGTGTGTATATGTGTGTGTGTGTGTGTGTCTGTGTTTATATTTATATATATATATATATATATAGTTACATCGATGTGGGTAAATGAGATATATAAATATATATATTTAGTGAGGTTTCTTGAAAAACATCCCTAATTTAGCAATGTTTTTAGGAAACATTGCTAAATTAGCGACGTTTTTCATGAAACATCACTAAATTAATGATGTTTATAGGAAACAACGCTAAATTTGCAATGTTTTCCCAAAAAAATCAAAATTAGCGAGGTTTTCAGGAAATATCATTAAAGTAGCGACGTTTTTTACCAAACGTGGTTAAATTAGAAACATTTTTAGGAAACATCGCTAAATTATATTTTTTTCGTAATGATAGCCCCATTTTAAGCTTTGTACAATAGGTCATTTAATTCTTCATTGTGTCGGGCTGAGGTTGGAGAGTCATCATTTACCGATCCTGATGTGGTGCAAATCACGATAGAGAAGGTTCAGGTGGTTCGTGAAAAGATGAAGGTAGCGTAGGACTAACAGAAGTCTTATGCTAATTGGAGTAGGAGGCCCTTGTAGTTTGTTGTGGGGAGACCATGTTTTCTTTAAGGTCTCTCCTCATTGTGGGTAGTGGAGGTTTGGTTAGGGGATTAAGCTCTCACCCCAGTTTGTTGGGTCCTTTGAGGTGTTGGAGTGTGTTAGCGAGGTGGCCTATCGGTTGGCACTTCTACCATGGATATACAAGATCCATGATGTTTTTCACATGTATTAGCTTCATTGATATCTTCATGATGACTCTCATGTCATTGAATGGGAAGAGTTGGATATCAAGGATGACACAGTGTTTGTGGAGAGACAAGTAGAGATCCAAGATCATCAGGAAAATATGTTACATGGATGGACCATTCCCTTGGTTTGTATTCTTTGGTGGTATGGTAGCTTTGAGGAGAGTACTTTGGAGCATGAGACACAAATGTGTGCCTAGTACCCAGAGCTGTTTTGAGTTTTTTCTTACTTTGTTCACTTTGATGATGTGATACTTGAATATTATTGGCTTATGAGATTTTATTTTTTCCATGATAATGTGATGTGTGTTAAAGCCATAAGTATATGAATAAGGGAAGAACCCTTTCTTAATCAAGATGCGTTATATTATGACAAGTTTTAAAACTATGCGTACAAGTCAGTGTCACCCAAAGAATATAATATCTTGATATGGAAGGTGGGTTTCCTTGATTTTTGTGCTTGGGACCGTGTTGTGTGATGGTTGTAGTAGTTGTTGGCTTGAGTTGTGTGGATGTTGGAATAGTGGTGCAAATGGTTGTGTGAAGAAGAGGTAGATTGAGGTTAGTGTGAGATGGTGACAGTGTTTCAGTTGTAACTAGATCCCTGAGAGGTATCTTGTGGGATGGTTGTTTAGACTCTTCCCCTCCTTCCTGTGTTTCGGGTTTGTTTTGATTCTCGAGGATGATAATTGTTTGAGAGGTATCTGATGTAATGGATCAGACATTTATGACCTTTCCTTTGCCTTTTTCCAAATCTTAGAGGTATTGTGGGAGAATATGGTGGTGATCTAAAGGTTGGAGGTGGTATTTTCGCCTTTCAAGGGGCACCATGACTTGTGAAGTGTCTTGGAAAGCCATGGTGAAGGGCATTTTGGCTTGGGTGAGCTCCTGTGTGAAATGGGTTGTGTGACCACACCCTGGGTAGAGTGTGGTGTTGGGCGTGTTGGGCGTGTTGGTTGGGTAGTCTTCCTGTTTTCATGGGAAAGTGGAAACATCGAGAGGAGGGTGTGGCACCAGGCGTGGTGCTTTGGTGGAGCGCATGTCTGAAACGGGAAAAAGAGGCTCACCATGTCGTAGCCATGGGTGTGGTGAGGGGAAAACAAGAAGTTGATGGGCATTAGGGTGTGGCCCCTGGATGTGGCAGAATATGGAATAACCACCGTGGCTAAAATGACGTCGTGGTCCAGGTTGTGGTGGTGGTAAAATCTTATTTTTAAAATGAGCATGAAAGGTGGATCTCGCATGAGGAGTCTAGGTCGCGTGAAGTCTAGCAGGATTTTCTTATAAATAAGAGGCTTGGCCTCCCTTATTTTGATCCCCTTATTCCCCCTTCGAGCTCCAATTGACTCTTGGACCTCCTTCACCCTCTCCATCCACTCTTTTGTGAGGCCTAACCCCATGGATCGTTGGAGCGAGTCTTGTGAATCAAGGTGTGATCCCCTCTCTTTTATTTCCCCCGTTCTTCCTCCATCTTCTTATCTTCTATTTGGATGTTCATTGTGGTTGTTTTCTTCTCTATTTTGGATGATTTTTGTTGGAGGCTCATTGTGCATAGAAGTTTGGTGGTGATTACTTTGAGATTAGTGGTGGTGGATCCTTGGTTTCATGCATTTTCCTTGGAATCTTCAATCAAGGTAGGGGAATCTTCATCTTTCTTCCTTTATTGTACATGTAGGGGGGTCACGCTTTTGTTTTCCTTTGGGGAGATGGTATGCACTGGCTTAATGAAGGTAATTAATTAGTTAATTGAAATTAAATGGGAAGGGGAGAAATTGCATGAGGTTTACTTTATTTTGTGTCTTTCCTATATGTTTGAGGATGTTAGTTATTCCTTTCAACTTTGGATTATGTTGAGATTGTTATGTTGTTGTGGATTTTGAATTATTGAACCTTGTTGTGTTTATTGATTTGACCCACCACACATGAAAACAACTAAGAATGTATATCCAACTAATAAATTGGTTGCACATGGAATCTCAGTTTGTGTGAGAATGCCCTTGAATTATATTGAATTAAATATGATGAAAGCCCCTTGATTAATCTGAAGTAATATATGTGAAATGTGTTGTGTGGTTGTGATGACATGCGGTTAAAAATGGAGTGATTGATATATGTGGTGGTTGAGACATGGGGTTTGTTGATGAGAGGATGATGGTTGCTTTTGTTGTGTTGTGTTGTGCTAGTTGCCCGGTACTGACGGAATGAAATGTTAATAACGAAACTAAAATAGTATGGGTTGGATGGCTAATGAACTCTTGAATCAAAATGAAAAGTATGACTCAAGCGATTGTTGTTAGATATGAAATGCATGGGCTCGATAAATGAAGATGGTTAGTAATCGAAAAATTTGGAAATGTATTAACTTAAAGAGGAAAGAAGGAATGTGGCTTGTGGTTGTGTCTTACTTGTGTGGTGTTATGCATTTAAAGGTGGCATTAGAAGTGGCAAAGATTGTGAGACTTTTTGGTGACGTTGTGAGTTGTGATGGTTCTCTTGTTATAAACCTATATGTTGGACTTATGTGTGTGACTACTATATATTGTATTTTCATTGTGATTTCTATACGTATCCCCACCCACATTGAGCACTATGTCCTGACACTCAAATGTTTTGGGGTGATGTTTTTTCCAACATCCAAGATGGTGAGGATGGATGGATGGCTACCCCCCTCTTCCCCGCTCTCTCTTCCAGACAAAGTTCTTACACACAGGTTGTGATGGCTTGCAGATATTGTGTACTTGTGGTTGGGTTGATGAGATTGACGAGGTGGTTCTTGATGGGATTTGTGCATGGTAAGATGAGGGCATGAGATTGATGTGTTTCATGTTTACGATGCCCTACTAACTTGGTTATGGCAGTGGTTATGAGAGGATGTGGATGTGATGACTAGTTGCACACGGGGTACTTGGTATGATGTGTTGCCCAAGTGTCTTCGAGTGGGATGTGATGACCAGTTGCACACAGGGTGCTTGGCGTGATGCAGTTGCCCAAGTGTCTTCAAGAAGGATTCTGCAAAAGTGATGGGAGCGTCAGGACGTAAGATGTTGGGGTGTGAAATTAGCAAATCAGTGGGAAAGCAGTGTGGGGTACCCTTACATCGATATGCTTCTTATTATGTTGCTACTTTGGATGTGTTATTTGGTGAGGGTATCATGGTAAGGATAGGATTGGTTAGTTGATCTGTTTAGGTGCACGTTGGTTCGGAGGTTTGTCCACTGGTGCATTAGTATGCTCTTTTCACATGTTGACGAGAGGCTTTGGGTATGATCCTAACGAGTATATATGTTATGCTCACCCAACGTATATGCAAACTATTTTTTCGAGTTTCCAAGAGGACTTCATGGACCGTGCTGGACATTACTAGCTCGAACATTGGAGTTATTGCTAAGTCGCTGCCCTGGGACTTTGTTTTGGGTATTTTATTTAGAGACTCTGTATTTGTTCACCTTACCCGTGCATTTTGGGATGATTTTGGTTTCCTCTTTTATCTTATGTCATGAAGTTGCTTGGTGGATGATATCCTACTCCAGATCCTACTTTATCTACTGAGGGTAATGTCTTTCATTTGTGAAATTTTCATACTCTCGATGTTAGTCGCCAACCTGGACCTACTGAAGGTGGGACTTAGAGGTCATCACCTCTCTCCCTTCATTGTTGGTCCAGTATGAGTACCTTTGGAGGGAGGGGGCATGATAGTGTCGGATATGGAAAGAAGGGTCAAGTAGTTGGGGTGGATGAGAATTTTTCATGTGTGATATGAACAGGGCGGACTGTGATATTTGGGAAACACTTGGGTGGGTGATGATCCACAGCGGGTGTATTCAATAATCATAAGCATGAATTTATGTTATATGCTTTATTATTGCTCATGTCTCTTTGGCTTGTAATGATTATCTGAGGTCTGGATATTGAGGTGTAACCAGGGAGGCTTGCCTTGCTTTGAGAAAATAATATTTTTTATTATTTTCATACGCTGCTTTGATTATATCTTAAACTGTGATAAATTGTTCCCCCCTTTCAAATGTGATAACTTTTTTTCAATGACATTGGTTAGATGGTTGGGAATAGATCTTTCACGATATTGCATGAGCCTTGGGGAATCCTATTGGGTATTTGTATACTCGCCCCTGCCCACATATCTCAGTGTGCGTGTAGATGTCATGTGTTTTGATGCAAGGTCAAGGATCAAGTGTTTTTTGGAGATAGATCCTAAGAGTTGAGTTCATGGTGTGTGTGATGGTGTTTGGTCATGTGTTGGGAGAGGGGTTGGGTCATTCACATTGGACAGACGTTATTTTTCCACAACACTGTTTAGTTTTCGGTTTTCTTTAAATAGTATTTCAAAGTTGGTTTTGGATTTTAAATGAAATAAGCATTTTTCTTGTATAGTTGATTTATTTTGAGGCAAATCGTCCCCTAGTGATTTTGTTCATCCATCGACACCAGTTACCAACTTATGGTAATCGTGGAACGCGTATAAGACCTTATTGCAATCCTTGCCCAAGTCTCTGAACATGGGTTCCCGAATCAGGGACATTGCAAGAGAGCTTTTAAAACATTTTGCTATGGATAGTGTAAAGGGAAGTGACACTCCTATGAATACAACCTGTGAACTTGTTTTGGATGAAATTGATAAACCAGTTGAGTAATAACTTTACAAACGTAAGATTCTAAGTTTATTGCACATTACTACTAATTGGTTTTATATTTGTTTGTTGTGTGTATATATTAAATCTCAAGCAAACCTAAGGAATCTCATTTGGATGCAATTAAAAGAATATTGAAATACCTCGAGTACTTTAAATTTTGGTTTATTCTATTCCAAGGGTCATTCATTTGACTTGGTTTCTCAAATGCATCAAATGCTGATTTTGATGGTTGTGAACTAGATAGAAAGAACACCTCTATAACATAATATTTTTTAGACAAGTCTTTAGTTTCATAATGTAATAAAAAAGAAAAAATCAATTGCACTACTGTTTAAGCTAAATACATACATGTAGTTGTGCACATATTTTGTTGATGAAACATACTTTACTAGATTATGAATATGAATTTAAACACATCCCTATTAAATATAATAACACAAATGCTATTAACATTTTAAAAAATCATACATCACATTCCATGACAAAATATATTGATATAAGACATCACTTTTTAAAAGATCATTTCTAAAATAGTGATATTAATTTTCAGTTCATGATTGAATAATAAACTAACATTATACAAGATTCTAATTTAAAATTCAACCATTTAAAGTTAGAAATGTTGAACATGTAATCAAATTCTCAACTAATTATAGGATAAATGATAGCCAAAGAAGCCTATATAGAAGATGTTCACATTATGCACAACTAATAAGGACTCTTTAAGTACTGAAACCCTTGCAATCATGACCATAAATACCTTTTCATTCAAGATTTCATAACATATAATATGTTTCTTTAAATAAAATATTTTTTAAAATCAAACACACTACTTCAACATGCAGCAATAATTTAAACATTGAAATCCTAAAACACTCAACTTATGAGTGGCGGATTGTGTCAAATGAATTAGCCAACCAGAGACACCAGATCCTTCCAGTGCTCCATCGCTTCCCTACTCATAAGATTTCACCTCTGCCACCACCTCTGCATGGCTGAGATCGGGCCATTCAAGAATGGCGCATAACGCTGTACCAGAGGATTGACGATCCTCCCGATCTTCGCCCACACACTCTGGTGGTAGCCAGCGGTCGCCGGGGCACGGTGCATGAGCTTTAGCAGCTGCACCAAACAGAATTCCCAAATTCATTAAGGCTGTGTTTGGCAAAATTCACAAAAATGCATTTACTACACATACTGCTTATGACAATTGATCTTCTTTTAAAATATATGCATATACCTGCCAATACATGAATGTTTGTACTATGTTTCGTTGCCACCTGAAATGTGAAAAATGAAAATGACCTCAAAAACAAACCAAAGTCTTGAGCAAAAACAAATTGAAAACCAGATTCAAGCTACTGACGAAAACAGGGAGAGAATCAGAAGGAAGCCGAGCATAATCTCGGCTTGCGAAGACACAATCCCGAGAGTAGTGGTGTTGGACTCCACCCACACACAACAATCTTCCAAGTACTTCCTGTTCAACAAAAACAGGAAGGAAGAAGGTTTATTAACATTGTGTTACAATCTTACATTATAAAGAGAAAAACTTAAATCATACCGCAGATACAATAGAGTCCATAGAACTGACAGTAATATAACCATCAAGTAATGGGGGGGGGGTGATGAAATAAGGACTTTTGAGTTGCTTACCTGTACAATGAGGAACGGCCGAAATTATCCCGAAGAAATCGGGCCACATGCACAGAAACTCGACACAGAACGGGAATTAAAGCAACTGCAATGAAGTTAATTATAAGCCAATGCATGGGGAAAACATCTGCTTCATGTCAAAGTATGAATTAGGATCTGTTTGGCTCCCGCTTCATTAATGGAAGGGGATGAAAGAGAATGGAATGAGGTTGGATGGAATGAAAGATGATAATTTTTTATAAAACCATTTGATTGAACAATAAAAATGTGCAAATTGAAAGAAGTTGTCATCAAATAGACATACTAGAAAAATTGAAGATGGTGATCGCGTTTTTTTTTTTTTTTTGCTAGTCTTTGAAAATTAAATTAAACTTCCTCCCAGAATCCCCATTACCTAGCTTTCATTGAAGGATTTTGGATTCCTGAAAATGTGATAATTAGAACCCACTAGGACATTTAGATTCCAATAATTTAACATACCAAAAGTTGAACACTTCAAATATCATAGGAATAAGGGCTGTAAATAATACAGTGATATTCACAACATACTTGAACTTGACTCAAAAAATACTCAAATTCAGCTTGATTTTTGTCAAGCCAAGCATGAGCTCGAGCTACACAAGTATTTTGTCAAGTTCGGGTATTGGAAGCTTGTGAGCTTCATCGAGTAATCAATATATTAATATATAAATTAATATTCATATATGTATAATATTTGAATTCCAGCTTGAGCCATGAAAGTAGTCGAGCTTGAGCTCTATCCATAACAACAAACAAACTCAAGCTTGAGTTTTTCAAGTGCGAGTTTGAATAATAATCGAGCTTAACTCAAGCACATACCCGGGCATGGAAACTCATTTTCACTAATTGAGCTTCGTCAATCAAGCTTGGGAAGCTTGGTTAAAATATTGAGTCGAGCTCGAGCTTCCTAAATCATACTCATATCAAGTCGAGTTGAGTATTGAGCATCAGAACTTTGCAACAAGCTCGAATTCGATTAGTATACTATATTGGCTCGATTCAACTCGATTACACCCCTAGTTGAAATCATCATTCACTCCTACCAAATTCCTTGAACCAAACAGGTTCTTACAACTCATTTAATAGCATTATAAACAGTACTGTTCATGGAAAATAATATGTCATTCTGACATTTGTTCAGATTGAAAGGCTAAAATGGTATGTCATTCCAACTTTGGTTACATAGAAATGGAATTTGTAGGAGACACAGTTCCAAAAAACAATGGAATGGATAATAACAACTCAAGGGGTATAAATCGGTTTTTCTAGAAGTAGAAATGGAACTAAAAAGACAATCATGTCACTCAACTTCAAAGTTTTTTATTTTAATCCAGGAGTATAATTGACATTAAACAATGCCATTTTGAAAGCAGCCAAACAATCATTCCATTCCATTCCATCATGATGATTCTATGAAACAAACAGGCGCTTAGTGAATGCAAAAATTTGCTGATTGAATTACGAACATCTAAGGCAGAGATGTGAGCTGATGAATGTAAGACAGTAGACAAGATAGATGAAATCCGCAGCCATTACTATCGGTTGAAACCAGGATTGGAGAGCCTGCAAGTTCCATGCTCGAGGTTTCTGCAAACACAAACCAGTTAATAGTAAAGAAAACATAACATGAGACGAACAGCAGCATCGATAAATTCAGTTGAGATTACCCCATATACTGAATATAAAGAATACAAAGAAGAACAAGCAGTGCCCATGAAGGAGAGTCGGTATGCCCTATTTGAAAGGTGTCTTGGTGCAATTGGAAGGACTGCCAGAATAGCCACCACAAACACCTGCAGTTGAGTTAATAACAGCAAAAGTGATCAAACAAATTGTAAGCAAAATGAGATGTTAAGAAAAGGAGGTCCAGCTGGTTGTGAACATCGGAAATTATACACATGTAAAATCAAGCTCTATAATACCCAGGCATTGACAGAAAATTGAATGGTCTGTTGATTCAAGCGCAAAGAGGATGCAGGTGCATTGGGACCTGCAGCCGCCGATGCCCTAGATGTTCTAGTGTTTGATCCTGCGAATAACTTTGAGTTTGATCAGTAAAAATATCAAACCTGACAAGTAAAAAAAGGAGTTGTAATCGCAAGTGAAAGCCAAAATTTTCAACCTGAATTACGCAGTCTTGCCTGATCAGATTGGGGTTGGGATGATGAAGATGAAGATGATGATTTTGATGGCTGTGACAAATTGTTTAAGGCCATCGGCTCAACCACAAGTTCAGGATCCTGCTTCGCATCCATACAAATTAAAAAAGGATAATTAATAAAAAAAAAACAATTAATACAAAATGCATGCATTATTGACATTGCCCTGAATATTTTTTAATGATGACTGCACAAGAACCAATCAAGCAATTACAAGGGTTTTAACCTTTGACCTTGAACCCACGCTAAGTGGGTTCCACTCAGTTAGGCATTTGATAATGAAACAACAATATGAAATTGCATACATTTAATAGCCCCAAGAGCCCATTTTCCTGACTAGATATAGTGAAAATTCCATTTTCTTACACGAGCTCAATATACAAAAGGAAATAGAATAAGAGTCTGTTAGCCCAACTAAGGTTAAATACCCTGAGAAGAGGAGGTGAATCAAGGTATGACAAATTAAAACAACTGCCCATTTAGATATTGTTTCGTCGTAAAACAAAACATTGTTTTCTCCCTTTCTCGTATCAATGTATGAGCAGAAATGAAAGCATGCACGAGACACAACAATTTTACTTGATTCATCTGCACTGAGCGACGTCCAAGAAGCATACAAAGACAATATGCCTATGTACCAAATCCACTAAAACGCGTTGTTGTTACAAAGTTTAGAGCGGACTCATTGTCCCTCTTGGTTCACTAACATTCACAGTTTGAAAGTTCAGTGTTCTCTCAAATGAAATGTGTGCACTGCTCTTTCAGATGATTCTTCTGTTAATATGAAACACCTCAGAATTGTTTCACATATAAGTGTGTCATGAAGTTCTTTTACCCAATCGCGTGGCGATTGCCTCGCAGAGAGACCTTTCATGAACTGATTTTGTTCCTCTAGGAACTACTTTAAATCCTTCGTGAAAACCCTTGCACCACGTAGCGCGAGTGCTTCGCGAGCTGCCTTCACCTCGCGGACGAATGACGCCTCGCGAACCTTTTCTCCTTTGCGGACTACAGTGCCCCGCAAACGCCTTCCGCAAACCTAGTTTTCTTTGCGGATTGCCTCCTTCGCGAGCTGAATTGCTTCGTGAACTACTTTCAGACTAAGCCGAATTATCCCAAAGATAATTCTCCCTAATAAAATTTGTTCCACTTAATCGAGCAATTAGGGATCCTTTATATGCAAAGCAACTCGAAAAACCCGCTAATCACAATTACGATCAACTCCTTTGCAAATTGGCCTTCACCACGAACTGCACTCGCTATACGGTTCGTATAGTGCATGATTCGCCTTGCGGCGACCTCTGAAACACCGCCTTCATCCGCAAACAAAAATACCCTTTGCGGCGGGCTCTAATTCACCGCCTTCAACCGCAAATGACAAACTCCTTTTGCGGTTCGCATAGCACAGCTGCTATGCGGAATCCATTCCGTACCTGATTTCGCTTCGCAGTTCCGCATACTTGTTATACAGTTCGCATAGTCAAACTCCTATGCAGTCCAGATGCCATTGCTGAAAAAACACCGCAAACTCCTTTAGGCACTATGCGGCCCACCAAAAATGCTATGCGAGAATCCTTTCATTGCCATAAAATAAATCTCGATTTTTTAGGACCAAAAATATGTCAAACACTGAGAAACTGCACCACTATCAAAACACCTGCTTCCGCAACAACTATGTTGGAAAGTTGTCAACCAGCTTTGTCAACAAACACAAACCCAAAAACACTGAAACAACACCCTGATAAAGACTTTGCCAAGCTGGGGACAACCCTGGACAACACTGCTTGGAAGGCCCCCTCTAGAAAGGGGCATAAGAGTCATGACAGGGGGAGAAAGTACAGTTGTACATTCTAAAGGGATAATTATGTTAGAGGTCACGTTGGGGGTAAGGCAAAGAGGTAATAAAAAGAGGGGAGGGTTGGAGAGAGGGGATATCCAAAGAATATTTCTGTTAGGGGGAATCGGCCAGTAGGCTTGGGCGAGTGGACCTGGGGTCCCTCGAGTCTTCTTTTTCTTCGGTTTTTCTCCTAAAATTCTGCTTTTATACAAGATGATTGTTGGCGGAGGGGCTGGGATTTATCAATTAGTCCGACCTGCGGCTTCGTCCGCGGCGAACTGCAGCCTTCCTCGAGCGGCTCACATCCCGCGCTGCGGCACTTGGCGAGAATCGCTCCACAGAAGCCCAACTGAACAACACACAAGTCGCACACGACAAGTCATCGTGACCAGCGAAAGCACACACCATCGGTGATCGTTCACGAGGAGCGCACAATCTGACAACGCGCACAGCCTTTCTTCATCCCTCCTTATGCGCCCGTCTGATATGTGTTCCAAGGGTGTTGCACCGGATTCATCTGCAAGATTCCTCACACCCGTCGCCGGCTCTTCTTCCTCCCTGAGGCGCAAACGAGAGGTTTCCATCTGATCGAGCTTCTTCACCTCCTTATTCAAGGCGACACACTGGGCCACACCACATTCGCCAAGGCGCACTCAGTTATCAAGCTCATTCGGACGAGCCACGTGGGACGCAGCGTGCGGATGAATCATCGCTCGCCGGAGGGGAGCGCGCCTGGACCTTCCGATCGCGCAGAAGATGGCGGCGTCACTGTTTCTTTCGCACAAGTAGCACTGCCAAAAAACCCAAAAAAACATATGCGACCTGCATCCCCAGTTTCGAAGCAGAGGCGCGCAGCTGGACGCGTACACTGCCGGATAATTTTTCCGAGGAAAGCGCGTTGCTGATTTTTTACCAACGGAAGGAATTCTCTGCTGAAATACTCTAGTAGTTTCTGTGGACAACCCCTGCACACTGTCGGATTGCTTTTGAATGGAGGAGATCGCAGCAACTCTTCAGAATAATGTATTCTCTGATGACGGAAATAAGCTACGACGCTCATCTCAATAGATTGGAGCAACGCATGGACCGCACTAACATGACGATGGCAGAATTGAAAGCTCATGTAGGTAAGATCGCCTCGACGATGGAGGCCCTCAAGCAGTGGCAATGGTACTGGGAACAAAACGCGTAGGAGTAGCCATAATTTTTGTAAGTTCTCCGCTGGAGCTATGCTACACCCTGAAACACAGTCGTACCTGGAAGACAACTAACCATCTTTGACCATGGAGGAATCAGGTGCGCTATTGATCGATAACGGTGACGCGGAAAAATCAGACAAGATGGTGTCACAGGAAGCAGTACTTCCACTTTCACCGTCAACTGCGCCGCAAGAGGCGGACTCCGCAACATTTGGAGTTGACGACGCCGCGAGGGCGAAACAAGGTCGTTGGGCCGCGATGACGTTGTGGTGCTTGGGCCGAGGCTCAGGCGGCCTATGGATTTAATGGTAAAACAAAAAATTGGTGACATGCTTGTGGATGTCACCAAGGGGCCACACAAGGTGACACCTTCTGAAGAGAGGGCCCTACCAAAAACGCATCGGCAAACTTCAGCACGTTCAAAGTCGAGTGGGGAATTGAAGGCGCTAAGTTTGAATATCGGAACACCAATGGATTTCACTGATATCGTGCAGGGCAAGCAATCATCTGGATTTGAAGAAGGGGATGCAGGAAGACTTTGGCAGGAGCAACAAGATAAGTCATGCATAGCGGTTTGCGGTGAGGATCATAAGGAGGGTCACATCTGGCGGGACAAAGGCACTCGGAGGCGGACCTTGCAACATAGTGGGCAACAACAACACGATTGGTCCATAGCACGGGAAGGTCCATCTATGAGATTGCTTAGAGAGTAGGTGAAGCCAAGGTGCGTCGTCACCAGGAGTTGTAAGCCCATGGAGCAGGCAGGACCATTTGGCATATTGCTTGGAGATTTTGGGGGACCGTAATCAGTTTCTTTTCCTCAATCTTGAGGACGAGATTGATCTTCAAGGCGAGGCGAGTGATAAAGACATTTTCAAGCTGGGGACAGCCCTGGACAGCAATGCATGGAAGGCCCCCTCTAGAAGGGGCATAAGAATCATGACAGGGGGAGAAAGTACAGCACGACGCAATTAGACATTCTAAAAGGATAATTCTATTAGAGGTCACGTGAGAGGTAAGGCAAAAAGGATATAAAGAGGGGAAGGGTTGGAGAGAGGGGATATCCAGAGAATATTTTTGTTAGGGGGAATCGACCAGTAGGTTGGGCGAGTGGACCTGGGGTCCCTCCAGGCTTCTTCTTCTAGTTTTCTCTTGTAATTCTCCTTTAGGGATTTTTGCTCAACAATCTGCTCATTTGGTTTTGGTGACAACTCTGCACCTTTTGATACGGCTTTAAACCTTCTGTTTCCAATGTGTTGACACCTCGTTGTACACATCTATCTTTGACTAAAATTCACTTCTTGAGATTCTAAATAGAGATCAAAGATTTACTCAACACGCACTCTAAGCTCATATGAGTATGTTTGGCGTGAGAAACAAAAGTAACATGCAAAGTTCATTAATGAATCACTTCATTACTAAAACAGTCAACTGCTTTCATCATAAACCCCATATGTCGTGAAATATAAACTTTGATCGAACATCTTTAGTATCGTCAGATTTAAAACTCTCCCTACTCCGTCGCTCCCCCTATCAGTTTCTCCCCCTATCTTGATAATGATATTTTCTCCCCTTTTGTCAGTGAATCCAAAGATCACTCCTTTGTGGCAGCAACATTGTAAAGAACACATATCAGCATATAAGGAAAAAACATACCATACATCGGGGAGAGGCTCCATACTTATTCAAGTGTGTGGAATCGACTGAACTCCAAGAGTCAGTCAATGTCGTTCAAATGCTTCTTTGGGTAAGGTCTTCGTTAGAATATCTGCAACCTATAGTTCTGTAGGCACATACTTCAACTTCACAAGCCCATGTTCCACTTTCTCCTTAAATTGATACTTGATTAATATGTTGCGTCCGTAAATGATGGACTTGATTTTTGCTAAGATTTATAGCACTTGAATTAACGCAATGGATTCCAATCGAAGACTTCACTTCAACTCCTATATCACCAAGTTGCTGCTTCATCCACAATAATTGCGTAGAAGCTTGAGTAGCTGTAATATATTCAGCTTTTGTGGTGCTTAATGAAATGCAATCTTGTTTCTTTCATAGCTAAGAAATACACAAGCCGTCAAGATAGAATGCATCACGTTGATTTCCTATCATGTGCTAAACCGGTATAATCTACATCTGTATAGTCCAATAACTCTTGCTGAGATTTGTCATTGTACAACAAACCGAAATTCAATGTTCCCTTGATATACCGAAGTATTCCTTTTACTACAAGTAAGTGACTTTCCTTGAGGTTGCTTTGATACCGCACTGCTTGGCATGTGGTAAAAACAATATTGGTTCGTGTCGTTGTTAAGCTAATGATCTGTCGATATTCTGTGACATTAACCGCTTTGTCTTCATCATCTCGTGACAATTTAATCCGACTAGCCGTCGGAGTTTTCATTTCTTTGAAATTATTCATTCCAAATTTTCTCAGAACCTCCTTGGCATGTTTGGACTGATAAATGAATGTGTCATTTCTTCCTTGCATCACCTGTAAACCAAGAAAAAACGTTAGTTCAATCATTGACATTTTGAACACATTTTTTATGAATTCTGCGAACAATTTGCATTATGCTTCATCTGATCCACCAAATATTATGTACACCAACACCATCATCTTGTGATTACTATCATTGTTGACATAAAGATTGTAATAAACTCCACCACACTGAAAACCAAGCCTCTTCAAATACTGATAAAGTCTTGAATATCACGCTCTCGGTGTTTGCTTTAATCAATATAACGCCTTCTTTAGTCGAAAAACTGTGTTCTCGTCTTTATGGACATAAAACTCATCTGGTTGTTCGATGTACACTTCTTCCAGAACCTCATTCAGAAATGCCGACTTAACGTCCATCCGGAAAACTTTGAATTTTCTTTGCACTACTATGGCCAGGAATAAGCAAATAGTCTCGAGTCTTGCAACAAGTACAAATGTCTCATCAACATCGATTCTCTCGATCCCAAAGTATCCCTTGCATACTAGTCGTGTTTTGTTTAGAATTACCAATCCATCTTCATTTAACCCATTTAGTCTCAAGGACATTCTTATCTGCCAGTCTCGAAACAATCTCTCATATCTGATTCTTCTCAATTTGGTCAAGTTCTTCGTTCAAGGCCTGAACCTAATTCTCATCTCCAGCTGCTTCTTCAAAACATTTAGGCTCTACCTGAGATGGAAAGGATGCTTACTATAAAGACTTCATTCTCCATGTTTGAATTGGCGATGTCTGATCACTAATGATGTTTTGCTTGTTAATTTCAGCTCGACTCTTCAGCTTCCATGCAGATACGGATTTGACTTCCTCCTGCTCATCATCAGAATCTTCTTCGAATCAGCATTTGCCACTTCTACTCCCCCTGAGTTGCTTACCTCCTCATCACTGTCATCAGGAACTGTTCACTGTGTTGTTGAAGATTTTGTTCATTCTCTACTACAGTGATATCATTGCTTTCAACAACTTTTCTCATCCTCTTGATAAAGCATTTATATGCTTTGATTTCTCCTGAGTAGCCAAAGAATATCCCCCCATCTCCACCAAACTCAAACTTTTTGTGTTTCCCCTTATTGATAATAAAACACTTATTTCCAAATATTCGAAAGTATTTCAATGTTGGCCTCTTTCCGTACCATAACTCGTACGAAGTCTTTCCTTCTTTCAGACACAACAAAGCCCTATTAGATATGCAGACCGATATTAAGACTGTTTCTTTCCAGAATTTCTCTGGTAGGTCATTTTCAATAAGCATTGTTCTGGACATGTTGTTTATTATCTGATTTCTCTTCTCAACCACTTCTTTTTGTTGAGGAGTTCTCACTGTTGAAACTTGGTGCCTTATCCCATGTTTCTCGAGATAATCCTCCACTTGGCTATTTGTGAATTTCGTACCATTATCAGTTCAAAACTTCAGAATTTTATGTCCAAACATCCTTTCACCTTCCCTCCGATATTATGTTATGCAACTGAACACAACGGACTTGTGGGCAATGACAATTATTCATGTCATCCTGCTGAAATCATGAATGAAAAGAACATAATACCCATTCCCGTCAATGGCTTTTGGTGAGATAGGTTTACACACATCTACATGCACAAATTTCAGCATTCTGGTTGACTTTTGTTCTTTTGTCTTATACTTCTTTCTGATAATCTTCCCTTGTTGACAAGCATTGCGCGTGTGAGTACGATCACGTGATAACTTAAAAAGATCTCAAACTGCATCGCATTTGACCAGATATTTCAAAGATGGTTGGCATAGATAGTCAAATCGTTTATGCCACAACCTGTTTTTTTCCTCTTTGAATAGAAAGCACATATCCTCTTCTCCACTCACAAGATAGAGATTCTCCTTCATGTGTTTTCCCTGTAAAACAATTGTACCGCCTTTTCCCTCGACGATACACAACTTCTTGGTAAAGTTTATAGCATGACCCGAGTTACACAATTGACTAACACTTAACAAGTTGTGACTGAGACCTTCGACAACCAAGACATCAGCACGCCTCATATCTTAGACCCTAAATTTTGATTTTTCCGAACCAATAATCTTAAAGCCTTCATCATTTTCAAATTTGACAACACCTTGTCATATTTGATGCATGTGACAAGATCCTTATTTCCCGCCATATGGGATGTGCATCCACTATCAAGGATCCATACACCAGCATGATCTGATGTTTTAAGGGCAATCTCTGCAACCACTGCATGCAAATCGATTTTGCATTTTCAGCTCATTCGATGATTCTTTGGGTTGCTGCTTAGGACCACTTTGGGTCTGCTTCGACACATTCTTATGCATTGTTGATGAACAATATCCGGCCAAGTGTCTGAATCCTCAACACCAGAAACAGTGACCATCAAAATCATTCTTGAAATATTGAACTCTATGTGGTTGTCTTTGCTGCACTTGTTCCCTTCGATACCTTTTGGCTATGGAACATACATTTTGGGAATGTCTCATCTATCCACACAATAACACCTAATACGAGGTGAATTCCAGTGAATCATTATTGTAAGAGCGGTTACACCTTGTCTTTTCTGAACCTTCTAATTGTGATTTTTAACCAAATCAATTCTCAACCTCGGAGTGGGCACTTGCGGTCTGACATCAATCATCAGAGCTTTTTGTTTGTGATCAAGCCCCATACCAACCTTATCATTTGGATTTGACAGTTACTTCTGTTTTGCTGGACCTTCATGCTCCACTTATCTTTTTTGTCGCCTGAGTGATCGGCTTTTCCGATATCATATCAGGAGTCAACATTCTCTCCTGATCTTTTAATTTTCTTCACAGGTCGACAACTTCAACTTCAGGTTCTTCGATACATTTGTTTTAAACATTTTCTGTGTTAATAAAACCATTTATTTCTCCTCTGTTCTTCAACTTTGAGCTTGTACGCAATGACCTTTTCTGAGTTCTCTGACATTGAAGACTTAAGCTTTTCAATTTCTTTCTTCAGCTAAGAATTCTCTTCTTTCTGCTGCCGCATATAAAGTTTGACATCATGAACCACTCTGTTGGCTTTCTTCATTTTGGTTCTCCAAAAAACTATCTCATCAATAGTGGGTTCTAATTCTGCCTGGAGATCAACCTTTCCTTCAACTTCTCCATCATTGTCGCTTTCCTCCATTATCTAAGAGTTACCTAGAATTGTCACCATAGCATTTTCTTCGTGATCCTTACAGTTCTCCATCTCTTCAACCTCATATTCTTCTGAACGGTCATTCTCTTGTGAAGGAAAATTCTTTTTTTTAAAGAAGATTCTCTTAAAAAATTTCTTACCTTTCACATAGGCTAAAGACTTCTTCATGGGAATTTCGACTTCAACTTCATCGTCATCTTGAAACTTTTGAGGACACTTCGCAGCAAGATATCCAACATTTCCACATCGAAAGCATGCGAGTGGAAGTTTCCCTTTGAACTTTCATTTTCCTCTTTATAGATTTGAGGAAAAGAATGACATGACCTCACCCATCTCTTCTTCCTGACTATCTTCAATAGTGAGTTTCTTCATGGCCTTTAATTTGGACTTCCTTTTTTCTACAGACTCATTATCATCATTTCTCATCTCATATGTGACAAGAGTATTGTGCAAACTAGCCAATGTCACCTCCTTTGGATCTTTATCTTCCAGTACAGAAACTTTCGGATTGAACCGAGGTGGAAGACTTCTCAAGATGCGCTTAACAATCTTTACATCTGCAAGAATTTCTTCGAGACCACGCATGTCTTCCACAACAACATTTACCCGGTCAAAGAATGCATCTACAGACTCATTATGGTGCATTCTTAGGTCCTCATATTTGTTTCACAGAACCTATAATTTTGTTTCTCTGACTTTTGAATCGCCTTCATATATATTTAATACCTTTTCCCACTAAGGCATTGATTCTTTTGACATCAACATCCAATTCTCTTAAGTTTGCTTCTGCTAAAACTCCAATGTCCACACTTACAGAAATACCATACATCACAGTGGTAAAGACATTCATGCCTAATGATCTGAAGTAGTGCTGCATCCAATTCTTCCACAACTGAAAATTGTTTCTACCGAATATCGGAATCCCTTTGTGATTAACAACCTCCATTGAAATCACTGAGAGAGAATGATTTTAAGTTTTCGCTCTGAAACCAATTGTTAGCCCAACTAGGTTAAATACCTTAAAAGGGAGTGAATCAGGGTATTGCAGATTAAAACAATTGTCCCTTCGGATCTTATTTCGTCCTTAAACAAAACACTATTCTCTCCCTTTCTCGTAGCAATATATGAGCAGAAATGAAAACATGTACGAGACACAATAATTTCACTTGGTTCACCCACAATGGGCTACATCCAACCAAATCCACTAAAGTGCATTGCTATTACAATGTTTAAAGCGGACTCGTTGTCCATCCTGGTTCACTACTATTCACAATTTGAAATCTCACTGCTCTCTCGACTGAATGCGCACTGCTCCTTCAGATGATTCTTCTGTTGATCTGAAACACCTCAGAATTGTTTCACACATAAGTGTGCCATGAAACTCTTCTTACACCCAATCGCATGGTGAATGCCTTGCGAAGGGACCTTTCGCGAACTGTTTTTGTTCCTCTGTGAACTGCTTTAAACCCTTCGCAAAAACCCATCAACCGTGTAGCGCGAGTGCTTCACGAGCTGCCTTTACCTCACGGACGAATGACGCCTCGCAAACCCCTTCTCCTTTGTAGACTACATACTACAGTGCCCTACAAACACCTTTCGCAAACCAAGCTTTCTTTGCGGACTGCCTCCTTCGCGAACTGAATTGCTCCACGAACTACTTTCGGACTTAGTCAAATTCTCCCAGCGATAATTCTCTCCAACGAAATTCACTTTACTTAATCAAGTGATTAGGGGTCCTTTATATAGGCAAGGCAACCTGGAAAACCCGCTAATCACAATTACGATCAACTCCTTTGGGGATTGACCTTTATCGCGAACTGCACTCGCTATGCGGTTTGCATAGGGAATGATTCCCCTTGCGGCGGCCTCTGAAACACCGCCTTCGTCCGCAAACGAAAACACCCTTAGCGGCAACCTCTAATTCACCACCTTCAACTGCAAATGACAAACTCCTTTTGCGGTTGGCATAGCACTGCTACCATGCGGAATCCATTCCTTTGCTGATTTCGCTTCCCGGTTCCGCATACTTGTTATGCGGTTCGCATGGTCAAACACCTATGCAACCCAGATGCCTTTGCCAAAAAACCACCACGAACTCCTTTAGGCGCTATGTGGTCCACCAAAAATGCTATGCGAGAATCCTTCCTTGACCATAAAACAAATCCCAAATTTTTAGGGCAAAAAATATGGCTAACGCTGCGAAACTGTGCCACCATCAAAACACCTGCTTCGGCAACGACCATGCTGGAAAGTTGTCAACCGCCTTTGTCAACAAACACAAACAGCCCAAAAACACCGAAATGACACCTTGAGGGATTTTTTCCAAACAGATTCGTTAATCCATATTCAAAAAAAAAAAGCATTAGTTTTCTACACCACCAAATAATACACTTGCTGCATTCTGGCCATTCAATTTTCATTTTTTTATGCACCTATTCGTTTTTTTTTTCCTATATTTGTGTGCAGGAGGAAGGATTTGAGTGAAAACTTTTGATTAAAAAAATTGTTGCAACATCAGCATCAACATTGTGAAAGTATCCAGTACAAAAGGAAACCCATATTTAACTAAAATTTTAAAGAATCAATCAAAAACAATACAGAGCACTCATTCCACTTTCTTAGAATTTGATAGGGAGGATAAGAAGAAAATGAAATGGTACTAGAAAGTGAATCATGAACTGTCCATCCCTTGATCAAATTTCCAATTGGATCACGCTGTATTCTTTCCTGTTCATAAACCCTTCAAACAATTTTATCCTCATGAAGCCTTAAAACCGGATTTTTTCCCCAATCCCAGTCCATTGTTGCATCCATGTATCGATAATAATATGCTTGTTTTCATATATTACTCATATCTCAGACAGCATCCATGTGCTTTACAGAAAGGGCTCGTTGATGATGGAATAGCGCAAGTGTTTCAATGGGAAGAGGCGGAGAGAATTTAAAAATACACCAGCATAAGAGGGGCCGAAGGGTAAAGGGAAACTCTTAAGGTGGATGAATATCATTCATCGAGAAGTGAGGATAGTGAAATAACTGGCGAAAAACTAAATTGATAGTAGTTCTTCTATCAGGCGTCAAATTTCAAACATAATCCAACAATTTAACCTAAAAAATCGCCACGCGAGTTTACAGATATATATATAGTTGGGAAGAGGGAAAAGAAAGTATAATTCACATAAAATTCATCAATTGTAGAATCACAACAACAAAAACGCATAAATGGTAAAATTTCAGGGAGAGGGAGAGTGTGTGTGTTTAAACTGGTACAACATGGAAGAAGGGATAAAATGGATACGAACAATGTAACGCTGGTAGAACTTCTGCTTGAAGTGATCCACGACGCCCGGACGAGAGTTCAGGTTGGGAGGGATGAGGATATTTGACCAGTACTCCGGCCATCTAGGGTCGTTGTCGTAATCGTACGCCTTTGCCGCTATCTTCTTTATCTTCTGTGGATCCTCACCGCCTCCCATCTCGACTCCCCACTCGTTCGCTCGCTCCACGAACTTACCAAAGCCTCCTCCCGAGTTTTTAGTTACGGCAATCGCGACCCCTGCTTGCTGGTTAGGGCTTTGCTGGGGTTTGGTTCGCATCAGCTACTAAACGACCCCGTTTTCATTTTCATTTCATTTAGATGAACTCTTTTTTAATATATTATTAATCCTAGGTTGTGTTTAGAATTTATAGTTCTATTTTTTTTGTCAATTTCATTAAAACACGGAGTTTAAAACATGTACAAATTATCTCAAAGAAGACTCGAATGGAATGTGAATTGAGTATTAAAAATTCAAAACTTTACCGATTTTAAAATATATTATGCAATGAGAAAAATGTAGCACTCAATTTTATAGTAATTTGAGATTGAAAATTATGCCCCCACATAAAATTTCTCATTGAATTATATTTGATCAAGAGTTCTACTAGATCTCTATACATTTTTTACAAGGTTTTTTTGATCAAATACTAAGTTCAAGTAGTGTTTGCTTATGTTTTAAAAATAAAGTACAACTGAACGTGTTGTCGTGACACGTCAAATTGATTATGTTTTTAATGTTGATTTATAGTCTATGACAGACTTTAGGTCATCTCTCAAGGAGATTTAATAGATTTAGAGTTTATTTTTAATAAAAAGTGTTAAAAGATGAGGTGGTTTTGAAAATAGTTTTAAGAAAATAACTTAATTTAAAGAGTTTAATAGTTGAAAAACCAAGTGGATTTTAAAAAATATGAGATAAAGGGGTCATTGTGATTTCACTACACACATTTCAAGTTCATTGTTTTTATAGATTCATTTAGGTTTGGAATAATTCTTTCATTGAAATTAATTGGAATCCCGATTAATTCCTAAGTTTTTATTTCAATGCTTGAAGAACCAAACTTTGACATTACAATCATATTGCCAAAGTCCAGAATTTATGCATGGAATAAGAGCTTCCTAAACAAATTAAAATCTCAAGAAAGTGGCTAAGAAAAGGATTCTTATGTTGTCCAATCAAAACAAGACAAGTCACGCACTCAAAACCTCATACCGATCGGTTAAAAATTTAGAGCATATCTATCACATGCATCAAAACAAGCATTCAAATATGAAATAATGTAAGATACATGGAATGAAATGTTTTAACACCCAAATTGCTTCAAACCAGTAGCTAATATATGTGTTGGAACTCCCTTGACATGTGTGTAGCTCCCTCACAACAAATGCCCTTCGTTTAGCCCGACATCGAGAGGAGGAAACTCAGGTGGATATCATTCTTCATCCTTGATCCCCCTATGAAGATAGGGGCCTCCAGAATATGGCATCCCACCTATCAAATACATAAATTTTCATTACATTTTACAAACAGAGGATCTTTAAAGTCTAGTGTCTTAGAAATTAGGAATAATATACATGAAAACATTAAACATTCTTCTAATCCACTTGTAAGGATTCATCATAAGTTCATCCTAAGTACAATTACTACATCGCATAACCTGGAGAGATACATCAAATGAAAGGGTGAGCAGAAGACCCAGTAAAGAAAGCAATGGAATTAGTTTACTTGTGATATCAATAAGAACTTGATGAAAAACATAAAGACATGAGAAATGGAAGTAGAGGCATATCATAATGAAAAGAACTCGAATCATAACTTGAATATGTGGCTACAACATTTAATTTAGACATTCATGAACATATCACCAAGGTTCATCCCCAAGGTGTCATAAAAATTACCAAGGTTATTCACCAAGGTATCGTGAAACTTGTCATCTCTAGAGATTAAATTCTTTACTCAATGCATTGGAGCGCTATCAGGGCGCACACTTAATATGTATTTATTTTCATGTGAGCCACATAGATCATAATCAAACGTTTCATAAAATAACCCAAAAAGAATAAAAGAATTGGGTTTCATTCAAAATCATGACATTTTAAAAGTGCTTAAAAACTTGATTGTTATGTCGTTTATAACCCATGGAAAGGGAGTGAGGGTTATATGTATGTAAATTCCAAAATAAAATATATCAATTTTATGTCTTGATGAATTCACCTAGAAATAAAATAGGTTTGGGTATTCACATAAATAAAATAAGATAATTTCTTGTGAAAAAGAGAGAGATTTTGAGACAAAAATTCTGCAGCATAACGACAATACAGCATGGTTTTAGAAAATATTAAAAAGAGTGGGGACAAGGGTCACCCACTCATAAATAACTCATAATACAGTATGGTTACATAATAAAAAATAAATAAGAATATGATATGGATATTTGAATGGCATACCACATGAAAAGAAAACTTGAAAGAAAAAAGAAGATGTGATTTCTTTTACGAAAAATTCGGCAGCCCAACGACGTCGCTTAAAATTCAGAAAAATAAGTTGATGAGAGTGGAAAGGGTCTCTCGTCATTTTTAAATAAAATGAAAAACAATAAGGGTATAGAAGAACATACCCCAACATAATAAGATGGAAACTAGGAGACATAACATAATTGAAGTCATGACTTAGGAGGGTGAAAGGTTCCCTTACATTGAAGAATAACTTCAAAAGCTTGAAGGTTGGGACCTTGGGGGATTGAGGGAACCTTGGGAGGTAAAAAGACCAGAACTTTGTTGATGATGAATTTTGAATGAAAGGAATGAAGGAATGGGTTGGTATTTATAGCAAAAGTGAGGGAAATTTAATTAATTTCCAAGGGACACCTCATCAGTGGTATTTGAAAAACCATGAGTTTGCCCTTGGTTTTGCCTATGGTATTGGCCACTTGGGACACCTCATAACATATATTAATATTCAAAAGTCGACCAGAATTATTACATCATTATTATATCATTAATGATGTCATTAATCACACTGAAACTCAAAACTGTATTTTTACTATTCACCGAAAAACAAAACATTTTATAAAAATCTCATAAATTCACCCTAACCTAATATCGATGCTTTGAATTCGAAAATGAACTCCATTTTATGAAAATAATTTTCTAATTATGAGATATTTAATTTTTAAGTAAAAACACTATTTACCTGAAAAAAACTAATACTTAACTAATAATTTATGAAATAGTTATTTACTTATGATATAATATCACATTACCAAACAAGATGCATAAATTATATTTATACTTTCTTAATTTATTTTTCTATTACTTTGGTCACATTACTATTCATAAGGGTAATATTACTATTCATGCTTTATTATTCACTAAAAATTAAGTTGATCTTATTAGACTCTAAATTTATTACTGATCACAACTGTAGAAGACCATTTTTTGAAAACCATTTTACATTATTAATTATTTAAAGTATACAAAAATATTTTAAAATACCCTTTTTCCCCAAAATTTCATCAATAATATGGATCTTCTATAAATTCATCCTATATTTATTTTAACATTTGAAATCCACAAATTTAACATAATAAGAAATGAAAATTTCATTTATATAAAATGATCACACAACGTAACTAAGGTCTCGTTACATAGCCCCTTATAAAACTTGCATAGGACCTAAGTGTAAGGTGTGCTATGGTGATAGATTCTTGGGGCGGTTCGGACAACATTGCCCGAGTGGTGATTTCTATCAGCTTGAACTTCTCCCTTGGACGATTTTGTTCAAGATTTACATGTTGAAGCTCATCTTGGGCTTGGTCCAGACCAAAGCCTTGTGATGCAAACTCCTTCCCAAGCTCTGACAGATGGGCTTTGTATGACCTGAGTCTACTAGATGAGGCAATCGACTCTTCTTTCTGTATTAATTAACCATGATCACTTGTATTTATAAACAATAATCATAATGTTAAGAATTTAGTTTCTAATGGTCATATTGACCAACGGTTATATAACAGTCAATACCTAGTGGTATTATTTTAATTATAGTCACTTCATTAATTAAAGGATATAGTTTTATTGAGTATAAAATAAAATAATACACAAATTCAAGAAATAAATATTATTCAAAAGTTCAGGTCATTACACGGAACTTCTGGGATGAGGAGAGGGATCCTCTGGAAATTCAAAATGGAATTACTTCACTCATTGGTTGAACTTCAAAATGGGGTGCCCAAGGTGCCAATTTATAGGCAAAGTGAAAGGTGGTTTTGGGCACCCATATTTCATAAAACAACTTGAACCATGGTTTTCGACATCTATATAGTCTTATCTCGCAATTGAGAAAACTAAAAACTTGTTTTCCCCCCTCTTAAATATCTCCACCAAAAATTTGGAATCATTTTGAGGTCTAAATCTCTAGATATAGATGAAATATAGAACACAACTTTTGACTTCGTGCAAATTTGGTTCCTTGGACAGATCAGTCTGGTTGGTCCACCAGATGAAAGAATAGGGCTTGGGTTCCTTCAGAAAAGTTATAGACCACTTAATTTTTGATAATATACCAAAATATGATCCCAATTGGAGGAAATATTAGTATCAGTGTGCAGTTGAGTCCACCGGGGTGCTTGTAATCTTGCAAAATTTGACCCATTTTTCTTCAACTTCATCCTGGGCCCTCCGAATCTCCTCCACCTACAATAAAATCATCCAAACAAGTGAAATTACCCTTTTTAACAGTGATTAACACAAATAATTAAATCAAACATGAAGTGAAATTTGTTATTAAATTTTTAATTTGTGATACAAAATCATTTTATCACAGTGGTATAAGGGTATAAATGAATAGTGAATCGCTACGTGATCACACCCCCACACCTAAAAATTTGCACTCCTGGGTTGAGTAATATTTTCAAAAATTATGCATGGGGATATTTTCAACTTCATGAATATTTAACATTCAATGAAAATTTAATTCTTGATAAAAATGTGATCAAAACAAAAATCCCACCAAGGATTTATTCTCAGTGATCATGGAAAAAGATGTCTCATAAATTGAATCAAAACTAAATTCAATGAGTTGAATGATACCAATTTGAGAAAATAATTCAAAAGTCAACAATGTCACTAACTCTCCATGTGTGTGTGTGTGTGTGTGAAAACCAATTTATGATATTATTTACACTTCCTATCTAGTAAATATAGGTTATTTTTAAAAAAATCAACTTAAATGATTCTGTTTACTGAACGTTCCTTCATCCTCTGTAATAAAATTTCAAGACCAACTCACTTAAGAATTCTTGAAAGTCATACCTTAGTCTTATAACTTGGATATACCCATATGTTATACATTTCATCACTCCCATCATTTATTATTATTTTTTGTTTTTTTTCAAAAGTTGAACTTGGAACAAATCTCACACTCATCACTCAACCCTAGTGTTTTTGTTTTTTTTTGTAAATTCGTCATGCATTTTCAATAATTTCCATGATTAAGTGGGAACCATTTTCAATGATTAATAGAAAATAATTTTCCAATATTAATTAGGAATCAAGAATGAATATTCCAACACAAAAGTGAGGGGGGAAATGATGGGGGAAAGTAACAATACTATTCAATAAGAAAAAAAAGAAAGATAATGAAAATTACTAACTAACCTAGGAATATACTCACCCCCACACCTAGAGCATGCAATGTACCCACTATAATAAAAGAGAATGTGGGAAGGAAGGATAAAACCTGATGGGTTTCATTCTTAGGTTGCTTCTAGAACTTGGAGTTCCTCCATTGAGGACTTTGGAATGGCTTTGTGAAAGTGATTCAGCTGCTACCCATTGACAGTGAAGTTTTTTTGTTTCTTCATTTGTAACCTGAACAACACCAAATAGATAAACATTAGTAACAATGTATGGTCCAAACTAGTGGGAATGAAGCTAAACTGGATGAAACTTCAACCTTGCATTATAAAGGAGGACCTTCTTCCCAGTGTGGAATTATCGATGAAGGATGAGATGATCATAGCCTTGGTTTGCTTCTTATAGATCTAGGAGTTCTCATAAGAATCCCTATGCATTTCCTCTAACTCCTGAATATGAATCTTCCTTTGAGTACCCACACCAAAAAGATTAAAATTACATTTTTTAATGGTCTATTAGGTATGGTGCTCTATCTCAACAGGTAAGTGACAACTCTTTCTAAAAACAAGCCGATAAGGTGACATTCCAATGAGAGTTTTAAAGGTAGAATGGTAAGATCATAATGAATCATCGAGTCTAAGACTCCAATAATTTCTATTATGTTGAACCATTTTTTCAAGAATTTGCTTTACCTCTCTATTTGACACCTCAGTTTGACCATTATTTTGTGGGTGATAAGCAGTAAACACTCGATGCTCAACCCCATAACGATGCAAAAGTGATTGAATTGTTTAGTCGTAGAAATGAGAACCCTAGGAACTGATGATGAACCTAGGTAATCCAAACCTATAGAAAATTTGGGTTCTCAAGAATTCCATAATACTGTTCGAATCATCTGTCCTCATGGCTCATGCCTCTACCCATTTTGATATGTAATCAACTGCCATAATAATATACAAGTTTCAAAAGGAATTGGGAAATGACCCCATATAGTCAATGTCCCAAACATAAAAAATGTCATGGAATAACAAGGGTTGTTATGGAATTTCATTTCTTTTAGATACATTCCCCATCATTTGATAATGAGGAAAAAATTTATATAAATCATGAGCATCCCGAAAAAGTGTTGGCCAAAAGTGACCAGAATTGAGGACCTTGTGAGAAGTCCATTGGAGACCAAAGTGGCTCCCACAAGCAAGAGTGTGGTAGAACCTAAGGACAAACTGAAAATCTCTATTGGGAATAAAATGACTAAGGAATTGATTACAACATGTGTTCCAAAGGTAGGGGTCATCCCAATTGTACTGATGAGACTCATGTTTTAGAAGGTTAGCTTGGTTTTTGTTGAAATTAGTAGGAATGCAAGATGCTACCAAATAATTTACAATTTTGGCATACTAAGGAATAACATCTTACACTCGGTACAATTTTTCATCGGAAAACATGTCATTTATGGGAATAAAGGGGGATGAGTCAATGTATGAGGATGGAAAGATCCTACTGATATGGTTATCCACCACATTCTCTGCTCCTTTTTATCTCTAATTTCTAAATTAAATTCCTAAGTAGGAGCATCCTGTGAATGATTTGGCTTTTAGTTTCTTAAGGAGATACTAGAGGGCTGCATGGTCTGAGAACACAATGAATTTGGATCCTAAAAGGTATGACCTACATTTATCAAAGAAAAACATAATGGTAAGGAATTCTTCTTTAGTTATGGTGTAGTTTTCTTGGGTAGGGTCTAGTGTACGTGAGGTGTAGGAAACGACATGTGGAGCTCGATCAACCCATTGTGATAAGACTTCACCAACTATATAGTTAGAAGCGTTACACACGATCTCAAATGGTAAATATCACTGAGGTGGTTGGATTATCGAGGATGATGTGAGACTCCATTTCAATTTATTAAAAGCTTCCTCGCATTCTTTATCTAAAAAAACCTTTTCTTTTTGGAGTAATTAGGAGAGAGGGAGTGTAATATTACTAATGAATGAATGAAATGAAGGTAAAATTCAACATGATCTAAGAAAGTCCGCACATCCCGCACATTCCTAAGGAATGGTAGGGAAGAAATGACATCCAATTTTGATTTATCCACTTGGATACCATCCCCATAAATGACATGTCCAGGTACTATACCTTATCGCACCAACAAATGACATTTCTCATAATTTAATGCAATATTCTTTTCAATACAACGACATGGGATAAATCCAATGTAACACCCTAAGATTTTGAAAATAAATTTAATATTGAATGCATGAAACACTGTGTCTCTACAAAACACTATTTTGTTATAACCCAGCTAGTAAACGTAGTTTTTCCACCTCTGTGATTTGAATTTCGAAGAACTGACATACATGGTTGGGTTCAATAAGATATTTAGAGTATAATAAGACAAACTTATTTTTTTTTGTGAATATTAACTTACCCTTATGAATAGTAATGTTACCCTTATAAATAGTAATGTACCCTTATGAATAGTAACTTGACTCTTATGAATAGTAATGAACCCTTATGAATAGTAACTTGACCCTTATGAATAGTACCTTGAATAGTAATGTACCCTTATGAATAGTAACCTCAAACATTCAAGTAAAAAACATAATTTAGGCACCTTATAAACGAGAGTTAATATTTTAAAAATTAATAATTAAGTGTTGGTATTTTTACGAGCAATAAATAATGAATTACAATGTTATAATTAATAGATTAATTTAAAAGATAATTAATTTTCATAAAATGTATTCATGAATCAATATTTTGTTTTCCTATGATTATAAGATAATTTTATGAGACCCTAGTTAAATTTTCAAAGTGTCATAAAATCTGTTATAATATTAAAATTGGTATTTTTCGAGTAAATTGTGATTATAATTAAAAATTAAATTTATCATATTTAGAAAATTATTTTATTAAAATTGAGTTCATTTTTGGATTCTAAATGTCATAAAATGGTTTGGATGAATTTTTAGGATTTTTATAAAATAGTTTAATTTTTCTTGAATAGTAAAAATATATAGTTTTTTATAAAATACGGCATTTTTCATGACATCGTCATGAAATTATTGGGATATAAAAATTTATTTAAACTATATAATAAATAAATAATTATATTAAAATTGAAATATTGTACATAATTAATTTGGAACATGAAAAGTTTATTTTTTCATGATAAGTATAAAAATCATTGTCATTGTCGATGCAATGCCTGCGTAGCGCTGACAAAGTCAAAATTAGTAATTTATATATAATAATTGAGTACTAAAAATTACATTAATGAATTATTTATTAATTATTATGTATTATTTATCACTTTTATTTTTAATTTTTAATTGTAATGTTATATAACATGAGTATTATCCAAATGTCTGTGCAATGCTTGTGGAGGGCAAGAAAAGACAAAATAACAAAGTTAAGAAGATGTATTATTTTGTATAAGACTGAATATACATAACGAATAAATTAATGATTTTATTTTGAACCTAATTAATTTATATTTATGATAGTATTTTATTTTAATTTTTATATATGAAATAATTAACATTAATGCATATGAAACGCCAATGCAACGCTCGTGCAAGCATAAGAAAAATAAATAAAATGTTTTTAATTAAAATTATAAGAATTATTAAATGACCTATATTTTAGATAAAACATTTTATATAATCAATTTTAGACTATTATAAAGTTTTTATTCTAATTTGGGACATTTTGGACCCACATGAATCACTTTAAAGCCTTTATAATATTTTATTTCAAAAGGAAATCAAGTTGTCGCATTATAGTTTTTAATTTAATAATATTGTTATATGAGATTTTTCAGAGGTTTTATTGGAACAAGAATAGTATTTGGAAATCTAATAAAATTTTCTTTCTCATGTAATTTTATTTTTAATTTTTATACAACAAATAAATACCATAATGGCTTCCACAAAGATGATGCAATATTATTTTAATTAATGAATAAATCAAATAAATGATATTAAAAATAATAAAATAAATATAATTTTATATTTTTAAGATAATTCATGGATCTCCTAGATTAATATGAAATTTCTATGATATAATATAAAATTTAATTCTATTTTTAAACTTTTTTTTGATATGTTTAAATTCATAGATATGAATAGTTTTTATCTTGACAAAATTATTTTTCATGAATAAAATATTTTATTAAATTATTTAAAAAAACCAAAATTATTGAACAAATCCAAAACTGATAATATTAATTTGAAAATATAATACCCCTTTATATTTATCCCTTTTTGGAGTCTTAGAACCTATAATATATTAATTATATTTTAATAATTTTGGTGATTCCTAAGTTATCCCTCACCTCACTTATAAAAGGAGGTTCCTTCCTTCACAAATTTCATAACAATAAGCCTTCTTGTTCGTCCAAACTCTGCCAAATTACATCCTCCTCATACCTTGACACATTCTAGTGTTTCTTTTCTCACAAAAATACCACTTCCAAGATTCTTAAGGTGGTTTCAAAAGAGAAATATTCAAGAGGTAATATTTCTTCTTCTCTTTTAAATTCTTTCTCACTTATACCTTATCCCTGCCTATTATTAAATTATTCATGACAACTCTAGTACCTTATATGTGATGGTATGTTGTTATGATAATGTAATATTCCATCATAATCTCTTCTTTTCCCTCCTTTTATATTATAAATGAGAACATTGTCCGAGATGTGTTAATTATCACGTTCAAGGAAGACATGATTTCAATTTTCATTACTATCTTCAAGACTGGTCATGAAACCTTTATAATGGTTGAAACAGATCCAAATATATGTATTTTATCTTATGTAATGTTCTGGAATCCGTATACACTCATTATATAAAATAATAATACAAAACAAATTCATTATGCACAAAACCGCCAAGTTAATCCAAGCATTTATCATTAACTTTTATCTAATGAGTCATCCTCATGAAATATAACCAAGATCATTATAAGATAATTTATGTCTCTATAATGTCACTAATAATATATATTAACAATTTTTGATATTTAACCACATTTCAAACAAACTTCCATTCATGAATACAAGTAAACTGGTCATGAAAACCAAAGAAGAAAATGCTTCCAAAACAATAAAATTGAACCTCTTAAACCCATCAAAAAGGCTATGAATGAACCTGATAAAGTTAAAATAAATCAATTACATGTATAGTAAGTTCTGTAATTATTAATTAATGAATATTAATTGGATTATTCAGGTCATTTAGATCAAGTGAGGAACATCGTCAGACTTAAGGTAAGGGTTTTCTACCCGAACCTCCATTTTCATTCGGGTTTCTCTTATTCTCTATTCACCTCAATGAAATTATTATTTATTCTTATGTACTACTCATAAATTATGTTTTTATGTTCTATATATGTTTACAAATCATAATCCTTCTTTATTTTGTGGGGAGTTGAATGTTTTAAAAGAATCTTTCAAAAATTCTTCTGAAATGCAAGCCCAGTTCAAGGAACTTCTCGAATTCTTACCTATTTTGAAGTTCACTATAAAATCTAATTTATGAAATATTTATCTTTATAAAATTAAAAATTTTAACATGAAAAATATATTTTGGTTCATTTCTGGTTTTATGAAAGCAAACATGACTTTATGCTTCAAAATCCTTTAATATTTTCCTTAAACCGCACTAAAATGTTTTATTTCTAAAGATTATTTAATTTTTTTAAAATGATTTTACCTCAATAAGGCTTTATTTAATCCTAAAATACAATTTCAATGACCTTGAATTTTATTTTATGGTATATACATGTTTACAATTTGATTTCATGACAAATACAAATGATTTTCCAAAAGAACTCTTCTTTCCAAAGTAAAAATAATTTTTCTCATCTCACTTTAACTTTTATGAGATATATGCCTTGTTCAACACTTATTTCTTACTTGAGGTGTATGTAATGACCTTCGGTATATCATATCAAGATTCTCCCTATTCTCATAATATTCTAATGGATTATGATTTTAATGTTTCAAGGTGGTATGAGACACTTTGGAATGCTTAAGGATTATTTCCTCAAGGATTTTTCAATGGTATCATTTAAAAGTATCTTCATATAAGACAAAATCCCTTGCTGAATCTTGTAATTTATTGAGATTTATCTATTATGATATAATATACAATATGTTATTGAATGGTTTCTGATTATTTTGAATATGGATGTGCTATCTTGATACCATTCACCATATTATTCTGAATGGTTAGTGTTTATGTTCAATGATTGGGAGAAGTTATTTACATTTCATATGTTAGTTTCAATATGAATCTATATGTTGATTATGTTCACACCTTTAATACGAGGAATTCATTGGACTTATTATGTGGCGGTTGGGGCCGTTATAGCCCCTCGATGCATCGATAGGTCTAATGAGACAAATAGATATGGACTTGGCTGAGGCCTTGCCCATTTTGAGATATGGTTTTGGCCGAGGCCTTAATCATTTTTAGATGTCTTGGTCGAGCCCTTGACGATATGTTTTAGAATATTTGACACATGAATTTCCCTCATTATGAAGCTAGAAATTCATAGTTCATGTGGTTGTTTGACTAGTAGAATACCCATGATTATGTTTTATTATGGAAATGTTTACTTAGATCATATTCTCGTCATAATGTGTTCAAGTTTATTATTTTTAAATGCATGTGTTTTCAATTATTCACCATGACTAATGTTTTTTAATGTTATCTTCCATTGTATTTCTTACTCTTACTAAGCGTTTGAGCTCACCCCTTTCTTATGTTTCATTTTCTCAGGACACAAAGAGGTTTATTGTGATTGACTTGTAGGGATAAACTTAGAGTGGTGGATGTTCCCAATGGAACTTATTTGTTGTTTTTGATTTCAAGTTATAATGTTGAACTTATGTATGTATCTGGTTTTCCAAAACTACTAAACTACTCGGTTCTTCAAGATTTGATTCCTTATAATCATGCCAATGTATTAAAATAATGCACCAGCTCCAGGCTTCTGGGGTTAGGGCATTAGAGTTGGTATCAGATGAAGTTTAGTAGAAAACTTGGAAGCTAGATTTAGAAAATGTAGATTAGGGAACCAAACACTAAGATAGACTTGATGATACACATACAATAACATCCTATAATTTTGGTAAGGAATAGATTATTTAGATATTCCTAGAAAATAAATCTCTATTTGGATACTACAAGTGGATGTGGTTCTGGCACTGATGTAACTAGGAGTAATAACTCTGACAAGGTGTTTCGGTCTTGACCCAGGGTAACCTGGTATACAAAAATGGGCCTTACTGTGCACCTGGTTTGACACTCCTGGGGGATATGCTTAGGATAATTCACATTTTCTTTACCCACCATTATGAAGGGTTTATACCCGCAAAGTAACCAAAGTATATGGTTCTAGTATATAATATTCATTAATTTATGCTATGTTTATAGTTATAGAGAGTTCATTATTTTATGAGCTAATACATTCTATTGAATTGATTAGAAATGGGGCCTAGAAAAAGTAATGAGCACTTCACCAATGCACATGATGCAAAGAGTAATAAGGATCATATCTCTTATGGTCTTAAGCCATCATTTCAAAGTAAGATAGTCTCCTAAGTATCCTCATCATATGAGGAAATAATATCACGTGTTAATAAGATATGTAAAGAATTATCTGAGTCTTATGGCTTTGAAGGGAAGAAAGAAAAGAAGAGGATGGCCAAGAAAAGTATGGATAAAGGAAAGAAGGGAAAGAAGGGTTTTCCCACATGTGATAACTATGTAAGGAATCACCCTGGTAAATGCTTGAAGGGAATGAGAGTTTGTTATAAGTGTGGAGAAAAATGACACCAATTTCATGATTACAAGGGAAATAAAAAGGTTTACAATGTACAATGCTTCAAATTCAAGGAGATGATACACTATGCGAATCAATGTCCCAAGTTTTAAAAGAATATACCCCAAATGACGATACTAGATAATGATCAAGTTATGATGCTAACACAGATTAAGTAGAATGATTAATATGCCTAGTAAAGAATCATGTCATTTTTTTCTAGTAATGTATTGGTTATAAGAATTATGGAATATATGAGGATTATACTGCAATACTTTTTCATTAAGGATTTGAAACCAGAAGTTGAATGGTACCAAGTAAAGAAATTCAGATGGAAGTTAAACTTTTTGAAAATGAATGATTTAGGGAAGTACAACTCTTAATATATTTCTAATGATGAAGATAATGATGAAGAAATGATTCATTTGGATAAGTACTGACTACCTCAAAACTGATTTTTGACTTGTTGACAAGTGGTATATGCTATCATTGATGAAGTTTACAACATTTTTGGATATAGGGAATATATCCAATAACACGTGTAAGGATGAATTCTTGGTTTCGATAAGGTTTTATGGTAATTTGAGTTATTACCATATTTTAATAGGATACATGATGAAGATATTCACATGTCAGGAATGTGAAAATTTAGGGATGCTTCATGTTGATTAAAGGAAAATAAGGTAGTAGATGCATTGAGTAGGATATATCATGGAGTTCTAAACAAGTGAGGATTTCTAAGGACCCAACAATGTACATGGATCTAGAAAGGATGGATATGAGAATTATTCTAAAGTATTAGATCGTGATCTTTTGGAAAGTTAAAACATTTATTAAATGGTTTAAGTTGATCATTGTACGAGGATTTAGAGTTTAATGTCACCACATGATGCGACCTATGCTAAGAGATGAAGTATAGATAGTTCAAGGAACAAATAAAGGATAATATTGAGTTTATGAAATAGAAATGTATATTTATACTCTTATAAATGGAATAATTCCTCAACTCTAAGAAAAGAGTCTTAATTTTTTTTCCCTATTATCATGTTTTTCATAACTAATGGTAATGATCTTTCATATGAGCATGTTCTTTATCAATTTCCATCAGAACATGATGGTTTGATCATTCTTCCATGACCATGTTATCCAATTAGAATGTCTTGTTTTGTAGTAACCGATGCATTTCCATTTCCCTCTTATTAAGAGGATATTTGAACCATATTTCTGATGTGGGTTTCCCATAATAGAATTTTCAAGTATCAACCATTAACTTTCTAACTTCAATTTCAAAATTTGAGGATGAAATTTTTGTGAGGGGATAATGTAACACCCCAAGATTTTTAAAATAAATTTAATATTGAATACATGAAACACTGAGTCTCTACAAAACACCATTTTTTTATAACCTAGCCAGTAAACATAGTTTTTCCACCTCTGTGATTTGAGTTTCGAAAAACCAACATACACAGTTGCATTCAATAAGATATTTAGAGTCTGATAAGACAAACTTAATTTTTGGTGAATAATAACTTACCCTTATGAATAGTAATATTACCCTTATGAATAGTTACTCGACCCTTGTGAATAAAAATATACCCTTATGAATAGTACTTGAATAGTAATGTACCCTTATGAATAATAACCTCTCACATGTAAGTAAAATTATAATTTAGGCACCTTATAAATGAGAGTGAATATTTTAAAAATTAATAATTAAGTGTTGGTATTTTTATGAGCAATAAATAATGAATTACAATTTTATAATTAATAGATTAATTTAAAAGATAATTTATTTTCATAAAATTTATTCATTAATCAATATTTTGTTTTCCTATGATTATAAGATAATTTTATGAGACCCTATTTAAATTTTTGAAGTGTCATAAAATCAGTTATAATATTAAAATTGGTATTTTTGGAGTAAATAATGATTTTAATTAAAAATTAAATTTATCATATTTAGAAAATTATTTTCTTAAAATGGAGTTCCTTTTTGGATTATACACGTCGAAAAATGGTTTGGATGAATTTTTGGGATTTTTATGAAATAGTTTAATTTTTCTTGAATAGTAAAAAAATAAAGTTTTTTATAAAATACAACATTTTTTGTGACATCATCATGAAATTATTATGATATAAATTTTTTTTGAACTATTTAATAAATAAATAATTATATTAAAAGTCTAATATTTTATATAATTAATTTGTAACATGAAAAGTATATTTTTTTATGATAAGTATAAAAATCATTGTCAATGTCGACGCAGTGCCTGCGTAGCGCTGACCAAGTCAAAATTGGTAATTTATATATAATAATTGAGTGATAAAAATTAAATTAATGAATTATTTATTAACTATTATGTATTATTGATCTCTTTTATTTTTAATTTCGTATTTTAGTGTTATATAACATGAGTATTATCCAAATGTCTGTGCAATGCTTGTGCAGGGCAAGAAAAGACAAAATAACAAAGTTAAGAAAATGTCTTGTTTTGTATAAGAGTGAATATATATAAAAAATAAATTCATGATTTTATTTTGAACCTAATTAATTTATATTTATGATAGTATTTTATTTTTAATTTTTATATACGAAATAATTAACATTAATGCTTATGCAACACCGATGTAGTGCTCATGCAAGCATAAGAAAAATAAATAAAATGTTTTTAATTAAAAATATAATAATTACTAAATGACCCATATTTTGGATAAAAAATTTTATATAATAAATTTTAGACTATTTTAAAGTTTTTATTTGAATTTGGGACATTTTGGACCCACATTCATCACTTTAATGTCTTTATAATATTTTATTTCAAAAGGAAATCAAGTTGTCACATTATAGTTTTTAATTTAATAATATTATTATATGAGATTTTCAGAGGTTTTATTCAAAAAAGAATAGTATTTGGAAATATAATAAAATTTTATTTCTTATGGAATTTTATTTTTAATTTTTAGACAACAAATACATACCATAATGGCTTCTACAAAGATGATGCAGTATTAATTTAATTAATGAATAAATCAAATAAATAATATTAAAAATAATAAAATAATTATAATTTTATATTTTTAAGCCAATTAATGGATTAAATATATGAATATTACATTTATATGATACAATATAAAATTTTATTCTATTTTTAAACTTTTTTTTGATTTTTTTAAAGTCATAGATATGAATAGTTTTTATCTTGACAAAATTGTTTTTCACAAATAAAATATTTTATTAAATTGTTTAAAAATCCAGAAATTATTGAAAAAAAATCCAAAAATGATAATATTACTTCAAAAATGTAAACCCATTTATATTTAGGCCTTTTGTGAGTCTTAAACCCTATAATATATTTATTATATTTTAATAATTTTGGTGATTCCTAAGTTACCCCTCACCTCACTTATAAAAGGAGGTTTCTTCAAAAATTTCATAACCATAAGCCTTATTTTTCAGAAAAAATCTTCCAAATTACATCATACTCATCCCTTGACACATTATAGTGCTTCTGGTATCATAAAAAGACCACTTCTAAGAGCCTTAAGGTGGTTTCAAAAGAGAAATATTCAAGAGGTACGATTTCTTCTTCTTCTCTTTTAAATTGTTTCTCACTTATACATATCCTATCCTGTTATCCAATTATTCATGAAAAATACAGTACCTTATTTTTACTGTACCTTTTTATGATAATTTAATATTCTATAATAATATCTTATTTTCCCTACTTTTATACTATAAATGAGAATATCATCCGAGATGTGTTAATTATCACGTTCAAGGAAGACGAGTTTTCAATTTACATTACTATCTTTAAGACTGGTCATGAAACCTTTCTAATGGTTGAACCCGATAATAATATATGTATTTTATATTATGTAATGTTCTATAATCCTTACACACTCATGATATAAAATAATAATACAAAACAAGTTCATTATGCACAAAACCACCAAGTTAATTCCAAGCATTTATCATTAACTTTTATCTAATGATTCATCCTCATAGAATATAACCAAGATCATTATAAGATCATTTATGTCTCTATAATGTAACTAATAATATATATTAATAATTCTTCATTTTTAACCACATTTCAAACAAACTTCCATTCGTGAATACCAGTAAACCGATCATGAAAATCCAAGAAGAAAATGCTTCCAAAACAATAAAATTGAACCTCTTAAACCCATAAAAAGGACATGAATAAACCTAATAAGTTTAAACTAAATCAATTAAATTTAGATTATGTTCTTAAATTATTAATTAATAAATCTAAATTTGATTATTCAGGTCATTAAGATCAAGTGAGGAACACCTTCAGACTTAAGGTAAGGGTTTTCTATCCGAACCTCCATTTTCATTCGGGTTGCTCTTATTTTCTATTCACGTCAATGAAATTCTTATTTATTATTATTTACTCATAATAAATTCTGTGTGAATGTTATATATATGTGTACCAATCATAATAATTCTTTAGTTTTTGGGGATTTACATTTTTTAAAAGAATCTTTCAAAAATTCTTCTGAAATGCAATCCCGGTTCAAGGAACTTCTTGAATTCTTACCTATATTGAAGTTCACTATATAATCTTATTTATGCCATTTTTATCTTTATAAAATCACAAATTTTAACATGAAAAATAAATTTTGGTTAATTTATAGTTTTATGAAAGAAAACATGACTTTTCACTTTAAAAACCTTTAATATTTTCCTTAAACCGCACTAAAATGTTTTATTTCTAAAGCTTCTTTAAAAACTATTTTTAAATGATTTCACATAAATAAGAATTTATTTAAGCCTCAAATATAATTTCAATTACCTTAAATTTTATTTTCTAGGATATAAATGTTTAAAATCTAATTTCATGATAAATACAAATGATTTTCCAAAAGAACTCTTCTTTCCAAAGTAAAAAAGGATTTTTCTCATCTCACTTTAACTTTTATGAGACATATGCATTGTTAAACAATTATTTATTTCTTGTGGTGTATGTAATTACCTTTAGTATATTATATCAAGATTCTACCTATTCTCATGATATTATAAGGGATTTTTATTTGAATTTTTCAAGGTGCTATGGGACACTTTGGAATGTTTAAGGATTATTTCCTCTAAGGATTTTTCAATGGTCTCATTTAAAAGTATCTTCACCTAAGACAACATCCATTAACAAATCTTGTAATTCATTGAGATTTATCTGTTATTATATCACCTAAAATATTTTTTTAAGGTTTTATGATTATTTTTACTATGAATGTGTTATCTTGATACCATTCACCATATTATTCCGAATGGTTAGTGTTTATGTTCAATGATTGGGGGAAGTTATTTACATTTCATATGTTAGTTTTGATATGAATGTATATGTTAATTATATTCACCCCTTTCATATGGGGAATGCATTGGACTTAGTATGTGATGGGTGGGGTCCACTATAGCCCCTCGATGCATCAGTAGGTCTCATGAGACAAATAGACATGGACTTGGCTGAGGCCTTGCCCATTTTGAGATATGGTTTTGGACGAGGTCTTAATAATTTTTAGATGTCTTGGTCGATGCCTTGATGGTATATTTTAGAATGTGTGGAATATTCATTTCCCTAATTATGAAGCTATAAATTCATAGTTCATGTGGTTATTTGACTAGTAGAATACCCATGATTATGTTTTATTATGGAAATGTTTACTTAGCTCTGATTCTTGCCATAATATGTTCAAGTTTATTATTTTTAAAATAATGTGTTTTAAATTATTTAACATGCCTAATGTTTATGTTTATGTTATCTTCTATTGTATTTCTTACTCTTATTGAGCATTTGAGCTCACCCCTTTCTTATGTTTTATTTTCTCAGGACATGAAGAGGTTTATTATGATTGACTTGCAGGGATAAACTTAGAGTGGCGGATGTTCCCAATGGAACGTATTTGTTGTTTTTCATTTCAAGTTGTAATGTTGAACTTATATATTTATTTGGTTTTCTAAAACTAGTAAACTACTCAGTACTTCAGGATTTGATTCCTTGTAATCATTCCAATGTATTAAAATAATGCACCAGCTCTGGGATTCTGGGGTTGGGGTGTTACAGCCAAGACTACTCAAACACTAATCAAAAGAGGAAGCATATACAATGAAATGTTCTATGAAAACTTCCATGAAATTCTTCAGGTAATTTGAAAAAATACTAACCATGCATTTCTGGAAAGTACCTAGAGCATTGCATAGACCAAATGGCATCCCCCTATATGAAAATGTTCCAAAGGGGAAAATAAAGGTTGTATTTTCCTGATCCTTGGGGGCAATATGGATATGAAAGTATCAATAATACCTATCAAGGAAACAATAATGGGATTTCCTTGCTAGTCTCTCTATCATCTAGTTAATAAATGGTAACGGGAAATGGTATTTCCTAGTGTGTTGGTTTAGTCGGTGATAGTATATGCAGACACGCCAACTATTATGCACATGGGTTGGAACCAATTCATTATTTTAATTTTTAATTACAACAAGACTAGTTTTTTAGGAATAACTTGCATTGGACTGACTCATTGGCTTTCATAGATGGGGAAAATGATTCTAGTTGTTAATAATTTTGTTACCTCTTTTTTAACAACATCAAATAGGTTTGGGTTCAGTCGATGTTGTGCATACCTCACTGGCTAAGCCTCATCATTTAATAATATATGATTCTTGAAAATTGATGGGATAATACTAATAATGCCAGCATGTGTTCATATCAATGATTGTTTATAATCCCTCAAAATGTCAAGCAGTCTCAATTCATGCTCTAGAGGGAGTGAACTAGCAATGATGATAGGAAGATAGTTTCCATTCTCAAGATAAAAATATTTTAAATCACGATTCAGTTGTTTAAGTTCCAATTATGGTGGATTTTGGATTGATGGGAGTGAATGTGAAATTGGGAGGTCAATGATCTCATCTAACTGCTCAATGGTAACATACTCAACTGAGGAATGAGATTTTACAAGCTTATAAGTATCATCGGTGGTCATGGGATCCTCAGTTTTCAAGAAATCATCAATTAAAAAACATGCATGAATTTTTTCTAGACCACTAAAAAATTCAATGCATGATTCATTACCTAGAATTCCTATCAAGGATAAAAACTCATAGAGGGGGTCGGGGGAAAGAAAAGAAGTTTTTTCAGGGGATGAGAGTACATCAATAGAATTAATTGAAAGTGATGAATGTTCTTCCAATGGGTGCTTCACGGAATCAAGGATATTGAAATGGATAATGTCACCACCAAAATCCATAGATAATATACCATTGTGGACATTAATTATGGTTTTTGTGGTTTTCAGTAAAGACCTTCCCAATATAATTGGGGCATGTCCATTCATCTTATCATCTTCCATTTTAATAACATAAAAATTAATATGAAAATTAAAACTTTAACCCTCATAAGAACATCCTCTAACACACCAATGTGGTGTGTTGTACTCTAGTTTTCTAGTTGAACAAAAATTATAGTGGGCTTCAATTCCCCAATCTATAATGAGGAGAAATTAGAGTGAGGCATCACATTTATAGAGGCATACAAATCAAGAATAACAGAAGAAAAGGAATACTCCCCAATGGTGAATGGAATGGAGAATATTCCTAGATTGTTGCATTTGGTGGGAAGTGATGGATCTATCAATTCTGAGACATTCCTCCCCAAGATCACCTTCTCATAACCTTGAATTCGCCTTCGGTGTGTACATATCTCCTTAAAAGACTTGGCATATCTTGGAATTTTCTTCATGGAATTAATCAAGGGAATGTTAACCTACACTTTTTTGAAAGTTTCCAAGATATATTTATCAAGTTCAGTTTCTTTTTGTTTTATTTGTTGGGTGGCCCTTTGAGTAAATGGAAGAGGAATGGTTTGGCTAGATGGCTCATCGACAGACACACTCTTTCCTTCAATGGTATTTTTCTTAGGACAATATTTTTTCTTATTTGGGTCATTTGAGATGGTTGGAATGGAAGTTTCCTCAGGAGGGGATGCCTCCATTATAGGGTTTATTTGGATTTTAATTTGAGTTCCACTTCATGACACTAACATTTCCCTTATCCCTAGGGTTTATTAGTGGTTGAGATGTTAGTTTACCTGACCCATGACTTTAGATTTCCCCCACCAAGTTGGATAGTTAGCATAATTGGGATTTTAGGTCTTATATGGTAGCTTGGGTGATTTATTGGAATTGGATATTGTTGGTAACCATTTTTTTCATCATGTATTCTAAGCCAAGCCTAGGTTTTAGAGGTGGTTATTGGAAAGGCCTTTGTGGTGGTTGAGGATTTCTGAGTGGTGGTGGTGGTGGATGACTACTCTACCCCGATTGGTTACATGGTTTTTGAGGTTGGTTTTAAAACCCCCTTGCCTATAGGATTGGGTTTCTTTCCACCCAGGGTTATATGGATAGTAAGGTTATTTCCTAAAGGGTTTGTTATAAGGGTGGGCTGGAAAGATTACCTCACAACTCTAAGATGTTTCTATCAGTTGAGGGCATTGGTTAGAATAATGGGTGTCAGGAGAACAGAAACCACAATGGATGGCAGGAGGAGATTGAGATTTCCCTTGTAAAATAGAAAGTTGTCAAATAAGGGCACTTACCTCTTCATACTTCGTGTCCACATTCTTATTGAATTCAGTACTCTTCACCTCATGGACACCTTGAATGGGCCTTGAACTAAATTATTGAGTGTCCTACTGTAACACCCGAGATTTTTATGAGTAATATTTTGTTTTTATATATCATCAAAGGAATATTTCACTACACACTAGCTTGACTTACTTTACATGCAATCGCGACCTTCCTCGATAGCTTGCATTGTACGCAATACCGAGTTTCACTAAACAACGATATGCTATTAAAATATTATTAAAACTAGCTGTTATGAATAGTAATAACCACTTTTTGAAATTTTATAAATTTTATTTTTCAAAATGGACTTCATTTTTGGATTCGGAATACCGAAATTAGCCTAGGGTGAAATTTTGGTATTTTTCTGAAAACTTTCAATTTTTGATGAATAGTGAAACCACTAAGTGGTAGGTTAAAAACTGAATTTTGCATAAAACTTAATTTTACCGCTTCTGTGAATGGAATTTCGAAAATCCGACAGACACGGTTGATATCAGTAAGTAAAATGTGGTTCAATGAGATAAAAATAATTTTTTGGTGTTACTACTTTTTTTTACCGCAGTTAATAGTAAATAGGGTAACTAAGGGTAAATATGATATTACTATTACCCTAACACATGTCCTAATTCTATTGGATAAGTGTAATTAGACCAAAAACAACCTTATGAATATAATATGACCATTTAGGTCCACTTGGATTAGATTATGACATTTAATATTATTTTATTTAATGAATAGTTAAAATAGTTAAAATCAAAGTTTAATAACTGAAATTTTTTTAATATGGGGTTATACATAAGATAAATTCGACTATAAATATTCATTAGAAATATAAAAAGATTTCCTACATAATTATATTTTATTTATAATTTTTAGAATTTAAATAAATTAATTTATTTATGACACAACGATGATGCAGTAATTATCTTATTAATGAAATATTGACCTAATTGATGTTATAAACACAAAAATAAATGTAATTTGAGACTTTTTATGAATACCACTAATTTTCTAGGTTAATATGACATGTTAGTATTGATTTAATTAACTTGGTTCGAACTAATAATTCTGTTATGATTTTCACAAAAATCAATTACTAAATAGTGTCAAAATTGACATAAAATAGTTTTTAAAACAAATATTATATTATTAATTGTTATTTTATTCCTAAAAATCTAAGGTTCGGCCAAATTACTTAGATAAGGTTATATATATTAATAATAAACAACTTGGGGTTCTCTTGGCTGCTTATATTAAGTTTATTAACATTATAGTATAAGAACACAAGAAGACATGATAAAAGTAAAATTATTTAACTTAATGTTAAATCTAAATGATAAGGTTAAAATAGGAACCTAAACTTGTCTAAATTCTATTGGATGAGAGGATTTCGACCCATCCCTACCTTAGCTTCGAAATATATCAATTTGGAGCTATTTAAAACCTAACTTGACTTTATAATAAAATAATAGTTTTAGATATTCCTAAGGTGCCCCTCTCCTCCCCCTCCTCCTCACACCAATTTGAGCACTCAAGCTCGGCCAAACCCTGCCAAAATCCCTTCTACACTTCCCTAGAATAATCCTAGAGGTCCTGGTCTTCTTCAAAGACCAATCTTAGTTCCCTAAGTGGAGGATTCAAAGAGGCGTTTCAAAGAAGAGGTAATATCCATTACCGATCTTTTCAATTTCTTTCTTCTTCAACTTCTTCTTCTTTAGTTGTTTCATGATAAAGTAATAACATAAGTATTACTTACATACTGATATGTTATTATAAATATTAAACAACCCTAATTCACCTTCTATCCATCCTACGAAAAAATGAAATCACTGCGCGTGCGTACGTACGGAATACCGTCTCCACGCCGTGGTGTAATCTATTTTCCACCATCACCTTACAAGGATGGGTATAATGGTGTAATGAGTAACTATATATGATTATTATAAAGTGATATTGATACTGAAATAGTATAAATACACTTAAATACAATTCCACGATCATGGGAGCAATATCATCGCTCGTGCGTACGTACGGAATACCGTCTCCACGATGTGATGCGACTCGTTCTACATGATCATCATTACATAGTAATTATATAAATTAATTGAATAAATAAATATGATATATTTTACACTAATACCATTCTGGATATAAGGTATCTATAACCTTAAAAGAAGAATAAGAATTTATTCGGCAAAACACGCATAAGAACAAAAGGCAATAAAGACCCGAGTAACAAGTAACAATGAAATATTACTAATAAGAAGCTAAGAATATGACCATATATGATATCATATCAATATGTATGATTCTGGAATAAGTCAATAACATTATTTAAACCATTATACAGGATCTTCGGACACGTACAAAGCAAATCGGACCTAAGGTAAGGGAAATATCACAATCTCACTTTTATCCGAGATTGTTTTTACTTTGGTAATTAATGGGGTGTATTTTATCATCCACATCCATGTTCCCTCAATATTTAATATTATTTCCATCCTTCTACAATAGTTTATATCCAATTTTACCCTTCGGTAAGTTTTTTGTAAAAGATAAGAAAGGAATCTTTTGTCGTTTTTCGTACGAGGTACTTTTTGACTTTTCCGACAAAAGTACGAAGAATGTTTTATTTAACTTATACGGCATGAATGTATTTTTAAAACATTATTTCCAAGAACATTCCTTTAAAATTTTTCAAGTTTATTTTTAATCAACTTATTTTATTTTATAATTGTATGACATATTAAGAAAGGAAAAGTGTTTTTGAAGAAGAAAGGATATTTTCCTCAAGAATTCATTTCAAATGTTTTATCAAAATTATTTTCCATCTAAGATAATATAGGGTTCTGTTTTTATCCCTATTATTACATTGATTTGATTATGTTTTGAGGGAATTATTTTTATGAAGTCATTTACCTTATATGATTTGTTTTATGATGTCATGATGTTTCAAGAATCCCATTTTTGTTATATGTGTTATGCGATGATGTATGATTTATGATTATGTGACACACATAAGAAAGGATTCATTATAAGATGGGTGGGACCTATATCTCCCTTCAATGCATTGGGTAAATATTTATATCTTATGAGATAGACATGGCTGGAACGGAAGGTTATTTCGGTTCAGTGATACAGGACTGAAACGAGGAGTGAACTCAGTTCAGAAATGGACTTTGTCTGCTAAGATAGTCTTGACAATGAGTCATGACTAACAAGAAATGATTTTCCATGATTATGTGTGCATGCCAAAAAGTTTCAAGTTTTATGTTATGATTATGGGGATCTCATTTTCAAATCTATGATTTATTCCATGTTAAGATATTATGATCTCTTTTTCAGGTTATGATTTTCAAGAAGATATGATATGATTTTTATTTCCTTTATTTGCCCTTGCTGAGCATTTGAGCTCACCCTTTTTTGTATGTTTTCTTTTCCCCAGGTCAGGAAGATGGATATTAAGTAGAATATGCTAAAAGGGACCCTAGATATGATGAAATAAATGGGAGACACTATAGAAGATTTATGAACCAGTTGTTTATGTTTCCCAGTTTCTAAAGACACTATACCTATACGGTCCTTTGTGGTTTTGTCGTATGTTGTAATAAGTGTGCTTCAATTTTGAAGTATTAACAGTGTATGTAAAGTATGGGTCGTTATACCTACTCCATGTTCCCAATATGGTTCCTTATAGTGATTGGGGTTTTGTCAATGACTACACCACCTACAACAACATCAATAATGTTTTAATCAATATGAATTAAACCTTTATAAAAATACTGTATTAAAATTTGATTATTTATTTGGTGGTGTGGGAAACTTGAACAAAGCCTTTTAAATCTTTCATAGTATTCATGAAGTGTTTCCCCTTGTGATTGTATTATCCCAAAAATTTCTTTTATTATAGTTTCATTTTGAGAGGCTAGGAAGTATTTTTTTTAAGAAAAAGGAATTTCATGTTCACCCAACCACTAATAAGGGAATTAAAATAATATAAACAATATTTTGTAGCATCTTCTAATGAAAAAGGTAATGCCTTAAGCTTTAACTATTATTCATCCACATTAGTAGGTTTTAATGTAGAACACATAATATGAAATTATTTTAAGTGATTATGTGGATCTTCCCCCATGAGTCCATGGAATCATGGTAATAAGTGAATTAAACTAGATTTAAGATCAAAATTTGGTGCCACAACTTATATTTGAATATATGCATGTTGGATATCGACATTAGGAGAGGTTAGTTATTTTAATGTTCAGTTATTTTTATCCATGTTATACACATTATTTTCAGTTTCTAATTTAGTTCCAGATTAATAGGGTTTAGAAAAGTATCAATATGTGGTGTTTTCTCTTTCAAAAGGTTGTCATGTGTGTCTCAGTGTTGCTAACGTAAGATCCTCTTCAGTTCGGGTTCAAAAGGAGGTAAATTTCTTGGAGTAGAACACATCATGCACAAAACCTATGAAATAAATAAATTAGAACACAAAAATATATGCAAAGGTAGAAGATAAAACAAATGAAAATTCAAAAAATATAAAAATATATTATAAAAAACATGCACTAAAAACCAAAGCTTTCCCTAGAAACAGTGTCAAAATTTGAATGTTTTATCATGAAATAACAATTTGATTATGTTTTTGAAGTTGAATTATAGTTTAGGGAAGACCCTAGGTCATCTCTAAAGGATATTTAGTAGGTTTATAATGTTTATTTTTTTATAAAAAGTACTAAAAGAGGGGGAGGGGTTTGAAAATAGTTTTAAGAAAATAACTTAATTTAAAGAGTTTAATAGTAGAAAAACCAAGTGTATTTTAAAAAAAATGAGTAAAGAGGCCATTTTAATTTCAAAACACACATTTAAAGTTCATTTTTATTAGAGATTCATTATGGGTTGGAATAATTCTTTGGTTCAAATTAATTAGAATCTCAATTAATTCCTAAGCTTTTATTTCAATGCTTGAAGAACCAAACCTTGACATAAAAATCATATTGCCAAGGTCCAGAACTTATGAATGGAATAAGAGCTTAAAAATTAGATTGAAATATCAAAAAAGTGGGTAAGAAAAGGATTCTTATGTTGTCCAATCGGAACAATATAATTCATGAACTCAAAACCTTACACCGGTCAGTTAGAAATTTAGAGCATATCAATCACATGCATGAAAACAAGCATTCAAATATGAAATAATGTAAGATACATGGAATTAAATGTTTTAAAACCCAAATTACTCTAAACTATTATCTAATATATGCATCATAACTCCCTTAACATGTGTGTGGCTCCCTCACAACAAACACCAACCATTTAGCTTGACATCGAGAGGAAAAGGAAGATCGGGTGGACCTCTTTCTTCATCCTTGACCCCCCTATGAGGATAGGGACCTCCAAAACTTCTAGGGTGAGGAGAAGAATCATTTGTAACCTAAAAATGGTAGCAATTAACTCATTGGTCTAACTTCTAAATGGGGTTCCCAAGGTGCTAATTTATAGGCAAAGTGGAAGGTGGTTTTGGGAACCCATATTTCATAAAACAACTTAGCCCATGGTTTTTTGCTTCCAAAAAGTCTTATCTCACTTTGGAGAAAACTAAAAACTTATTTTTACCACATATTTAATATCTCCACTTATTTTTTTTTATCATTTTAAGGTTTAAATCTCGAGATATGGATGAAATACAGAACACAACTTTTGACATCATGTAGATTCAGTTCCTTGAACATATCAGTCCAGTTAGGCCACTAGATGGACGAATTGGGATTTTCTTCCTTCAAAAAAGTTGCATCCCACTGAATTTTGGATCATCTCACAAAATCTAATACGAATTGGATGCATGTGTTAGTATAAGTGTATGGTTAAGTCCACTGGGGTGCTTGGGATCTTGCACAGTTTGACCTGTTTTTCTTCAACTTCATCATTGACCCTCCAAATCACCTCCACCTACAATGAAATCATCCAAATAAGTGAAATTAACATTTTTAAAAGTTATTAACACGAAATAATTTAATCAAACATTATTTTAATTTTTTTATTAAATTTATTTCCCAATTGGAACATTAGAAGTCATACACTTAAAATTATACACCGATCGGTTATGAAATAAAAAGTGTTTCAATTAAATACATAAAAAAAAGTTAAGATACTTTTAAAAGAAAAATTAAAAACCAAAATATACACCAAAACAATAGATAATTGTTTTTCAGAACTCCCTCTTCAAGTGTCTATCTCCCTTCCAATGATAACCCACCGTTTAGCCCGTCATCGAGAGGAGGAGGAGGTTCGAGTGGAACTTCGCCTTCATCCTTGACCCCCCTATGATGATAAGGGCCTACTGAACTTTCTTGGATGAGGATAGAAATCATTTTAATGACAATAGGACTCCTTTTTAAAATAAATTACAAACAAAGTACATGCCTGTGATTCTCATAATTAAAAAGAAAAAAAAACAAATACGACCATAGTAGTAAGATGTAAATTGTAATAGAAATATACACTAAAAGAAAAACATTATATAGTAGTATAAACTAAATTGTAGTTTGTATTAGTGTAAAACACAACATAGTAAGGGTCACTGCATCATGGTTTTATGCATTGAAGTTTTTTTATTATATGATAATGCCATCGATTATTTTTCCACCTACTATAAGTTATCATGTTTGGATAAAACATAATGTGATGATGTTTAAGGTGTTTTGAATGTCCAAAATGATTTATTAAATGTTAAATAATCAATAGAGGAATTTAATTTTATGGCACAAAGGGTGGTATTTGAAACATTTAATTAGTAGGTCAAACATTTTAGAAACATTTGTGATCCTTGAAAACCTTTATAAATAAGTTCAATCTATGTGTTAGGTGTGACATTCAAATATAAGATTTATGTTCTGACAACTCCATGAACCGAGGCACACCAAAGTTCTCATTTTTATTATAAATTTAACTAAATTTTATAATAGAACATGGTGTTAGAGCTAAGTTTTATTGATATAGAGATTGTTATAATTAAAGTTATTATTGTTGTTTATTTGATGTTTTGAATATTACAAATACATCACATTGTTTAAAAATACCTCACATGTTTACATTTAGAATACTGGATAATTATAATTTCTCATAACTTTGTTAAATCACATTTTTTTATTCTTTAAATTGTTTAGTGTTTATAATGAGTTTATAAAGAATCTGCAGTTTTTGGTTTTTCCGTATTTTCTGATATTTTGTTCAAAAGTCTTATAATTTGAAGTTTTGAGAATTTTGGAAAAACACAAAGTAATTTGATTTTTATAAATTCATACATAACTATTTATTAAACTCATAAAAACTTTTTCAAAGATTTATGAATTCACTCAAAGTCATACAATTTCAAACAAAGTAAAATGATTTTTGTAAAGTCATATAAAAATGTTAAATCCATAAAAAATGGTTTAGAAAGACGTATGAATTGAGTTATAATAATGATGTCTATGAGGACATAATTCATTCTTAAAAAAACTACATTAATTATTATAAAAACAAGATTTATGTTTACGTAAATTCTAGAATCATGTTTTTGCAAACTAGATTCATGATTATGCAGAATTGTAAATTGATGCTTACGTATTTTTATTATCATGTATAAATGATAATTATAGGTATTTAATCATTATGGCTAAAATGATGCTTACATATATTTTATTCTTACAGGGAAATCATGTTTATGGGATATTCATGTTTACATGGAACTGATTTTATCATTTTAAAAGCATCTTGATATTAAGTTTTCTTTTAGTTTTAATATTTTGAATTAAAACATGCTTATATGATTTGTTTTGCCTATTTTTATTAATTTTTAAAATATATATACATGATAACGATGCTATGAGAAATAATTTTGAATTTTATTATAAAGGATTAAAGTGGGAATAATTTTTCAAACTATGCACAATATTTCTACCAAAAGTAATGATATTATTCCATGATTACATTATTTATAATAGTGGAAACCTATGATTAGTTCTCAAGAAACTCCCAAATTATCAAGAGTATAATGGATTTAATAAAGAGGATATTAGCTATTGGTTTTATTGTGGGATATTGATTTGAAACCCTTTACTGCTAAAGTGATTGAATCTTCATTAAGATTCATCATTTTTTATCTTTTACTCTTCATTTTTTTATTCTGGTTTTCATTGTTGTATTATTTTCATTATTTGTTTGTGCTGTATTGTTAGTTTATGATTTTAACATTCCAAAAGATCATTTTTTATTGGTTATAACACCTATAAAAAATAAAATTTGTTTGGGTAGTGACTCCAAAGAAAAGGTTGGGTATTGTTCTTGGTTGAACCTTGGTCTGTAGAAAGGTAGTTATAACCTAGGTTGTACCTCTAGGTGAGTAAAGGGAAGGTGTATATAAAAGGTTATAACACCTTTAAAAAGTGTGGTTTATAATGATTATTATTCCTCACTCTAATTAGATATGAGTGAGTAGTACATATAAGATCATTTGATCCAAAGAACTATAAAAAACTTATGATTATATGTTTTAATTTTTCACTTCATTTTATTCTTGAATACTACACTACATTACACTATTCCTGCTTGAAATAGTGACCTCTAATTAATTAATTATTTTAAGGATTTTAAAAGGTCTATAAACCCACCTATAGACCACATTTATCATCTCAACTGGGCCAAAAATGGTATCAAACCTTATTCCTCATAGATATAGGTTCTAGTACTTGTATTTTTTATTATGTTAACCTTGTCCTAGACCTAACAGTCTAAGGAAAATGATTTTTGCAAGATGGTAGGAGTGAATTTGAATAGTGGGTGGATTCCACAGAAGCCTCCATATTTTGATGGAAATGATTATAGTTATTGGTAGGCTTGAATATAGGCATACATGAAATATCTAATATCAATCACTAGATGATAACTATGAAACCATATAAGTTACCAGATATTGATTTGGATACACTTGTAGGTAATTATTTTTTCAATTTATATTTTGAATTAAAGAGTAATGAATATATTATACCATAATATAAGTTTATGTTTGTTTATCCATGTCTTATCTTATAAGATAGATCAAGATAGATGAAGGATACTTCAAGTAACACAATGCGGTTCAGACAAGCTTAAACATCCAAAACTGAGAATGCTACACACAAAGTGTTAGGACTTGAGAATGAGAGATGACAAATATGTGAACCATTTGTTTCATAGATTCACAAGTATTATAAACAGTATGAATAAAAATGGAGAGGTGCTAGATAATAAAATATTATTTGAAAGGGTGTTTTGATCTCTACCTAAAAATTGGTATGAAAATAATTTTTCAATCTATGAGAGAAATCATTTTAAAGAGCACACTTTGGATGAACTTATCAGTTCACTGGTTTAGTATGAGTTAGTGTTAAAAATATTACTGAGGAAGCTACTTTAAAGAAGAATAAATCAAATATAAATGTTTCCACTAATTCTTATAATTTTGATTTGCATTGAAGTAAGAAAGATGAAATTTCTAGCTTCACTAAAGGATTTAAAAAATATAAAAAAATAATGGGAGGATTTTAAGTGACCTAGAAATGATCATCAAAAGGATGATTGAAAGGGAATAAATAAAGGTAAAAATAATAAAAATAATAATTTATCATAATTAACATCTTATGAGTGTTGAAATAAGGCACATATCAAGACTTATTTTCTAAAATTGAAATAAGAAGCGGAAAAAAATACAAAAAGAAAGAGAAGTGATCATTTTTTACTTGATGGAGTTGTGGTGAGGAGTTAAACTTAGGTAGTAATGATTCTAAAAATGATAGAGAATAATAAAACCTTTTTAATAGAAACAAATATAAATGAAGTGTGTACTAATTCTAATTTCAATTCAGGTTATGAATTTGATTTTGAAACCGATGTTAAAGAGTTAAGTGAACATAAGGAAAAGTTTTAGAATCAAATTTTAATAATAGATGAATAATTTAGAGTGTTACAAAAATAAAATAAGAATATAGTTAAACAAAATAATATGTTTACTCAAGAAAAATAAAATTTAAAAATTATATCATCAAATGAAGAAGACTATTTTGATTTATAAAATTAGAATTTAAAATAGAAATTATGAAACAAAGAGATGAGAATGATAAGATCAAAGATTTTATTTATAGGAATATTTAAAGTGAAGAAAGGAAATTTAATAATTTATTTTATGGAATAACTTAAATTGATAAATAATGTAAAAATATCAAATAATAAAATAAAAAACTAATAAATACAAATTTATATTTAAATGAGAAAGCATGTGATGACTTAGAAGCTACTCAAAAAAGAGAATTAGAATCTTAAGAAGAAAATTTCTTATTTGAAATAAATCTTATATATTTTTTTTTATGGTAAAGAAAAAATTGATGATATTATAACTATGAATAAACCTAATAAAGGTAAAATAAGCTTTGGATATAATAGTCAAATACCTGAGTAGTACAAGACTTAATTTAGTTAAATCACTGAAGGAAATGTTTCTAGTGTTACATGATTTAGATATAATTTGAAAGGTAAATTTTCAAATTAATGATCATTAAGATTTACTCAATAATTAGTTCATATCAATACTTTTATTTATAATAATTTATCTACTAGATTACCCTACAATAAATTTCTTAAATCTATTTGGGGTCCTAATAAATTTATTATTAATCTAGTTGGACCAAAGATAGCATGGGTACCAAAAAAATTATATGATTTATATTTTTTCAAGAAATTTTCCTTAAAAGTATCAAGGACACATGATATATAAACAATGGTTTCTCCAGACATATGATTAGGGACCCATAAAATTTTATAACTTTTAATCAATGTAATGGAGGCTCTATTACCTTCACAGATAATTCTAAATGTAAGGTCAGAGGTTTTGGAGAAGTATGTATATTTAAATATGTTATAATTTAGAAGTTATTATATGTTGTGGGTCTTAATCATAACTTAATTAGTATCTAAAAGCCTTTTGATGATTGAATGTGTGTTAAGTTTGAAGATAACATGTGTTTAGTTCTCAAAGATAATTCTATCATATTTTATACAAATAGAAAAGATAATATAGATTCAATTAATTTTTCTGATCTAAACAAGAAGAATGTTAAGTATCTTAATGCTATAATTTTTTCCCAGATATGCAAAATTGGTAAACTATAAGGGGGGTGAATTGTAGATAAAAACCTAACTATAACTTTTCTTCTACTTAAAGAGTAAATATACTAGAAACATAAAGTTCTGATTAAACCACAAAATATTAACCAACAAAAATATCACAGTAAAAATTATATGCATACCATAAGTTAAAAACATCAAAACTTTATCAACTTCTAAAAAATAATAAACACAACATAAATAAAAACAAGTAATGAAATTGTAAGCACAACAAAAATAAAACATAACATAGAGTACTGATTAAAAAAATAAATTACCCATTAAAGAATATTTATAACACATCATGTTATTGTTAGATTATTTATTTAATGTTATTTAGGGGTATTTTATATTTTTAGGAAGCTCCAGGCTTAAATTTATGAAGTTTAGGAAATTTCCTTCTCCCTAACAGTTTCTATGCATGGGCTAGGAGAAATTGTTCATAATCTTAAGGGAATGGACCTTTTGAGTTCATTTAATTATTGCATGGTTGGGACTGCATAGGAAACACATAGTTTAGATAAAACAGTGTAAGTTATAAGAGAAACCATGTGAGAATTTTTAGTCTTAGGATGTTGAAAAATGAGTTTCACACAGCTAGAAGTAACCATGTGACAACCGTACGATAGTGCTACAAATGTTTCAGAGGTGTTTTGAATGGTTGGTGTGTAGTTTACCAAACCATGCGTCGAAACCATGCAAGTGTGCGGTGAGTCTCTTATAGAGACCACATAGTTGGTGCACAATTTACCAAACCACGCGGTTAAACCATATGAGTTACCAAATTTTAGTTTTTTCAAATTTCCAAAAATACCCTATCTCGATTTAAGTTTTTTACACCCCTTTTATATTCCTTATTCATACAACCAGGCCTGGGAACATCCAAGGGTGTCTCCTCCAACCTTATCCATTTTGGATCCTCTAAACTCTAATTTAAGCATTTCCATCTAGGTAAACCTATCCGTTCTTCTTCTCCTTCCTTATTCGTCCCTATTTCTCTCATTTACTCTCAATTTCACTTCCTCTTAAAACCCTAGAGGGTTTTTGGTCCAATATTAATGGTCTAGAGTGATTCCAATTTAGATATTTTATCATTTATAATTTATAGGGGCCATTTTCTGTATGTTTGAGCATTCTCCACCAAAGGCGATGCATTTTGGATCGTTCTGACTCGTTTACTGATTTCCCGAGGTATGTTTTTTTTCTAAACTTATTTTATTTGGCATGTCATTACATTCTTGAGGATTCCAAATGCCTTATTTTCTAAATTATATTTATAAATGATAGTTATAATGGATTCATTTTTTTAGGTGAGTCCTCAATTGGAACAAAGGTTTACTTGGAATTTAAAGTGATGTTTGAAATGACAAGTATTGATAAAATATTTCAAGAATTATTTTAAATAAAATGTTAGGTTTGAAAAAGTTTTGACATCATTTGGTTCATGGTAGGAACTAAAGAGTGATTTTTTAAGCTTTATGTTTTTTTATAAAAGTAAGATTTGATTTCTAAATTGATTTCAAGGGTGGATTCAAATTCAATGTTTTAATAATTGTTTTATAAATGAACTTGAAATATTATTAAAGGACTTGGAATCCCAAGTTAGTTTTATAAAAGTAAAATTTGTCTATTTTAAATAAATTTCAGAATATATGGGTGTGTGAGACCCTCTTTGTTCCCCTTGTGTTTGTTTCACTTTATGGGTGGTGCTTGTTGTATGTAGTGATCAAGTGATGGATGGAAAGAAAATATTTCCTGTGAGGGAATTAGAGGTGAGGGTGAGTTATTATTTATGTCTTGTGATTATTGTATTGATTTATTGACTATTTATCACACTCACTTTGTTTTAGTCCTGGGAACCTAGGTAACTAAATGGGAAGTCTAGATTTATACCACACTAGTTAGTCACATGCTACTAGAGTCTCCTCTAGTGTGAGATATGACTAGATGAGGAGTTCCCCTACTGAGGTTGGGAGAAGGCTAGTTAGGTGTCTTGTGAATAGGATGAAACATGGTCCACCAGGTTGATTTGTGTTTGGTAATGTTTAGTATTGTCTCACATTTGATCCTAGGGTAAAGACTATGAAACCTTTTATTTTGTTGATGGTTTGACATAGGGGACTCTCTTTACCTTATTTAGATTTCTTACTTTATTGTCATATATGGAACCTATGATTTTTTACTTTTTTTGTTCTTTAATGATATTTTGGTGTCATCTTGTCTGTTGTTTTATTCATGTAGCATGAGATGAATTTCTAAAGGATTTATGAAATAGGTTTATTTTAAAAAGGAATATTTAAAATAAAGGTAGGTTGTTTTACATGGAATTTTTGTGCATTTAAGAAATATTTTAAAGAATTTATTAAATAGATCTCTTTATATTTATTTTTTTAAATGAAAGTCTTTGATTTATAAAAATAAAATTTTTATTTATTTCATTCATATATCTACATTAGAAAAAAATATCTTTATATCATATTTTAAACTATCATAAATGAATTTTATTTCTAAAATAATTGCACAAACTCTTTGGTGAAATCCTACTGAGTGTTTTTTTTTCACACCCTACATATTTAATTTAGTGTATTAGTTCTTATATTTTCTTTCAAGTGCCTTGGTTATAGTCTCTTGGTGTTGGGTTCTTCGAGATGCAGTAGTGGGATGTGTTGAGTGAATGTGGGTCATGAGGATGTTATTGGTAAGTGTTGTTTTTGTTCTTTTTGGGTTATAGTTGTTTTTGTTTATTTTTTTGGATATTGTTGTATATGTGATGTTTATTTATTTATATTCATTTGTTTATATTGGTTGGTTTAGTGATGCTTATTTACTTTTGATATTGTGCTCTGATTGGATGTTTCTTTTTTCATGTGATTTGGGAAAAACCATTCCCAAGATTGTTCTTTGATACCCATATACTAGTTTTCAGCCTCTGGGGATCGAGAATTCTCTTTAGTTCATTAGTGGCTTGGGTTTGGTGCCGGTTCAGGTGGTAGCCTGGGCTGGTTTATTATAAATGGTATCAGATCCCATTTTCTTTGGAGGGATCCTAGGTTCTTGAAAATCCTGTTATGTTATTTGGGGTGTGTTAGGGTAGACATGATATCAGGATCGTCATCAGAACTTAATAATAAGATCTCAAATGGGTTCTTGATCACCACCCTTCAAGATAAAACTTGATTTACCATGGTATATCGAGTTTTGAGTCTTGATTTTGAGTTACTTATTTATTATTTTTGATGAAATTTAGATCCCTATTGAGTGTGTCAATGATTTCAGGGGTCGTTTTGAAATTCAGGGGTGGAAATAGTGAAGAACCAGGGATGCATGATTATTAATGCATGGTCTAGAAATCTGTGTGGACCCCGTACAGTTTGTTTTGAACCATTACAATAGTTTTTTTATAGATGGTTCATGGTTTTCTATCCCATACGATCAAATTGTGAACAACTTTTTTTACCCCTGAATTGTTTCCTTTTTTTACTTGCTCCCTAAATTGACTCTAAGTGTGTTTACCATTAATGTGTGTGAAATTAAGAGGATTTGTTTTTACAGATATTGAGGTCATGGGATTTTATTTTCATTTATTATTTTTTATTATTTTATGGAATTATTTTTAAAATTTTGGTTTTATATTTGGGAAAATTGGTTTGGGATGGGAAATGAAATACTTTGGATTTCCCTTGATTTTTTTTGATCTCACGACATGTTTTCAAAAGGTTGGGGTGTGTTTTTCTATGGGATCATTCTTTTAAAGGTTATATTTGTATTAATTTTTAAATGTTATTTGGGTTAATTTTTTAAAAAGAGTGTTTGAGATTTTGGAAAAAATGAAGGTTTTAGTGAAAAATTGATTTTTTTGTTGGATTTATAAAATAAGGTTGGGTGTTTATAAAGGTTTGTGTATTTTTAAAATATGAGAGTGGGGTTTTATAGAAATTTTTTAAGGGTTTTATCAAGGGGTTTTGATATATATATAAATTTTTTACGAGATATAAAAAGGGTGTTTTACTTGGAAATTATATTTGTGTGATATTGCTTGATTCATTTTTGGAGTGTGTTAGTTGGGACTTATGATATTCTATTTAAAGTATACCCCCAAAGAATATTTGAAGAAGAGTAAGAAGTATGTTCATTAGGATAATCTCTAAGGTAGTTTCCTTGATCTCTTAGGAGTGGTTCTCTCACTCATCGACTCTACCTAAAATTAGGATCAAGTGGAGGATTAGAATTATATATAGTCCTTGGTCTCCATCTAGAACTTTTTTAATTAATGTGCCTCTATCCAGACCATATAATAGTGGTGTTTTAGTTAGACTGGGTTCTTTTATGGGAGTCTTCTTTTCATTTTAGAACTTCGAGAGTGAATTTTCAGTGCAACTATTTGGGACATATATAAAGGTTTTAAAAATTAAATTGTTAAGGGAATAAATATTATAATGACCCATACTTTTCATACATATATAATAGATCTTATTAGATAAATATTCAATATATAACATGAAAATACTCATAAATTCTGTGGATTTTTTTTCTCTTAAATACATGGGAATTTTACGAGTCCGCAAAAATTTACGACACTTGATTCCGAGGCCCGGTGTGCCTGGAATCAATTTCTGAAGTTTTGTTCGGGTATGTTTAGTAAACGTACAAGCAGGATTTTATAGCTTTTGAATCGGTACTTGGAATCGAAATCTGAGGGCACCGTTGAACTCACAGCGCAGTTTTTTGCTTAAGAAGACTTTCACCTCGACGGCAGTTGGTCAGGAATGGAAGTTAGTTTTTGAGGTTTTTAATTAAATTGAATAAAAATAAAGTGCTAACTCTATTTTTATTTTTGATGGTTAAAAGCTGCAAGAGGAGGTTAGTGGTGGGGTCCACCATGCCATAACCTCCCATGAGAGGTTATGGTGGTGGGGTCCACCCGCACATAACCTCCCTTGGGAGGATATCCTTGGTGGGGCCCACACGAGCTTTAAACCCCCCTTAACTCCCCATAAAGGAGGATGAAACTATTCACCTACCCCCATTAATTATTTGAGCTAACACCACCCATTAATTAAATGAGTTGTCTCATTTAATTAAACTCCTTTTGAATCCATTTGAATTCTTGCCAACCATTAAAATAATAGATAGTCTATTATTTTTGGTTGGCGATTCATTTTGGTGGAGCTTGAGAGAGGGATTGGAAGAACTTAGAGAACTTCATCCTTCTAGTGAAGAATGCCCCTCACCACCAAAGAACGATGAACACCATCTTCTTCCTTCAACCGGGGCAAGAAAGGGAAGCGTCACCCATGAAGAATGCCGACGTCGCCTTCGGCTTTGTCTTCTCCAAACTCTTCTTCCACCGTCAATGAACAACAATCCGAGGTAGGGGTTGGATTTTGAGTATTATTATTTTCCCAAGTTCTTTAAAAAAAAACAAAGAACACAAATGTTTACTTTTTCGGGTTGGGATTAATCTTTGCGGGAGGTTAGGGTTTGATGATCTTCTTTTAAGTTCTTGTTGAGCCGCCTGTTACCGCTCTAATGCGGAGGGTGTGGGCCAAACTAACATGGCCCGACCCCTCCATCATTCTTCTTGAATAGTGTGTTCTTCGCGATGGAAGGTGGCGGCTTTGCGTTGTGGTGACGAATGGAGAACCCCCTTCGATCCACCAAGAAACCCCTTCAATGCGCCTTCAAAACGAACTAAGGAGCTCCCCCAACCTCTAAAAACCAGATTTCTCGCATGAGGCACGAGTGGGAGGAAGAACAGGGGAAAGATGGGAAATCATGAGTGGCCCAGGACTTAAAACCCTAATTTTATGTGGCTGCACATCTTGACCACACGGTTTGGGAAACCATGCGCCAACCGTGCGGTATCCACTGTCCCACCTGGGGACTTCACACAGTTTGGCCACACGATTTGTTAAACCGTGCGCCAACCATGCAGTTGCTACTGTCTCACCCAGAGACTTCACGCATCTTGGATGCATGGTTTTTCAAACCGTGCGCCAACCATGCGGTTGCTACTATCTCACCCAGAGACTTTGCACGGCCTGACCGCACAGTTTGTTTAGACCATGCGAAAACCATGTGCCCCTGCACAAACCTCTATAACTTTGGCATCGAGCATCCATTTGATGAACCACCAGTGGCGATATAATCCATTGAGTGAGAAGGTGCCTTGAGTATACCCTACTGTATATTTGGGTTGAGATAAAGTATAGTCAGGTTGGATCGATCACGAATCCAACTGGACCCTAGAAATAAAAGGCTAATAAATCAGAGACCGGGCGTCCGATTGATGCGCCGTCTATTGCGTTGATACCCCTATGACGTGGAGGTCATTTGAGATACTTATACTTGGGACTTCGTGATATTTGGAGTATCGACTAGTAGCTTGTGGAGCGTATCCTCCTGGAGATGAGCGAGCGGAGTACGAAGACCTAGTAGCTGGCTGATACTTGACAACTACTGACCGATTCGACTCAGAGTGATTTGACTAGCCTAGTGGGGAGGGCCTCTGTGTGAGCATGGAAGACCCATGGTGGGGAGTGCCTCTGTGTAAGCATGGAAGACCCAAGGTACTCGACATGTGGAGTACCTCAGCAGGCTACCAGGGGAGCGCCTCTGTGTGAGCGCAGCAGACCCACAGTGGAGAGCACCTCTGTGTGAGTGTAGCAGATCCACGGTACTCAATAGTAGGAGTACCTCAGCAGTCCAAGTTAGTGGGAAGCACTTATGTGTGACATAGCAGGCCCACTGTACTCGATATAGGAGGAGTACACCATCAGCTGAGGTACAGACAGTGTGACTAGGGTTGTTACTTGATACTACCCCCTAGAATAAAATCCTGTTTTGAGCTGAGTCAATGACTTTTGTGTTTACCTCATGATTGAGATGAGTTACTAGATAACTTAGGTATATGTATGGGCATATACCTAAGTAAGGGTTATCCGTTGTTTCTTTACTTTGTGGTTATCCTTGTTGGATATTGTGAGACCTTGAGGGTCTCGGGATACCTACTGAGTATCGTTATACTCACCCCTGCACGGGCTATGACCGCACCTCGTTGTGTTGGTTGCAGATGATGGACAACGCTGACTGAGGTAGAGAGTAGTAGGATTGGACCATACCCAGAGGTTGACCACTCAGAGTGACAGTGCACGGAGTGGTCGGACGGACGTGGAGTGCTGAGGAGGCCATTTGTACCTACCCTTCAGGTAGGAACCCCGAAGGACGACCCAGTAGCTATTTTACTTGCTTTTATTTGTACTTGCTTTCAATTTTACCTGTACTTTATTATTGGTCTTGTATTTCTGGCCCCTTTTACTTTCCATATCTTCTTTTGTATACAATATTGCTTAGTGTTTTGCTTCCAGTTATGTACTCTGATTGTATGTGTTCACTTTTTATAAAGGCAATGCCTTCCCAACTTAGGTATTTATGCCTTTGGTGCTAGTATTCAGCCCCTGTACTATGGAAGGTGGGCTTGGGGTAGTCACGACATGGGTCTTGAGGATGGGTCATGAAAAATTGGTATCAGAGGAGTCGGTTATACCACAGAACACAGGACTCTGATTATTCTTTTATGTGAAGAAATAGTGTTATGGGTACTAAGTGTGGTTTTTAGTTCAGGGAGTCCAGTGTTGGTACGACAACTGACGTATCCATACACCAGGACCTTGACTACTAATTTCTGACTTAGTGCACGAAAAAACTGATTGCGTGTGTGTTTTGGAAGTTTTTCTGAAAGTCAACTCAACCAGGTCAGCTCCCCAGGTATAATATTTTGACCATGTCGCAACTGTTTCTTTCTGGATGCCTCCCAGTAGAGCCCCGAGAATCATTCTCACTTACAGCCCACCGAGCGATGAGGCTTCGGTGCAGGACCCCTTTCCAGCAGAGGCACCAGTGGTACTACTTCCCGTTGGGCCACCGATGCCACCAGCCCCCGCAGCAGATGATGCACACCACTTGAGCATGTTTCATGAGTTCCAGTGCCAGATGCTACACAGGTTCCGGGGAGCGATGGACCCACAGGAGGCTGAGGATTGGCTAGAGGCTGTGGTGAGAGTCTTCAGGATGGTAGGGACACCATCAGACCTCATGGTGATCCTTGCTACAAGTCTCCTTCATCCAGCATCAGGCAGATGGTGGAGCCTGATGCTCCAGGTCCATGACGAGGTGACACTACTCTGGACAGACTTCAAGAGCCTGTTCCAGGTGGAGTTTGTACCATCCACCCTTTGAGCGGTGCAGATATAGGAGCTACTGCATCTACAATAGGGTAACATGACGGTAGCTCAGTACTTAGCGAAGTTCACCGATCTCTCATGCTACTCCATTGATATGGTACGGGACCCATTCTTGAGTGCTTGGACCTTCGAGCAGGGGATCAGATGAGAGATCAGGGCATCGATGATCTCCCTCGACATCCCGACGCAGGCATGAGTGTTAGAGAGAGCCCTCCTAGTAGAGAATTTTCTTGCTGAGAAGTCACCAACAACGAGACCCACTACTAGTCGACATGCAGCAGAGTCTTCAACAGCTGGCAGTAGACAGATGACGCAAAGTTCCAAGAGGACCAGACCCACGGTTGGATGACCACAGGACTCATGATCTTTTGTGCGGGGCACCCAGGGCAGTGACTTACCTGCCAAGAGCAAACATTGTTACTCATGCGGCGGGCAGGGTCACATGGCACATGACTATCCGACCCACCGATCAGATGATCAACCGATAGTTGAGGGACCTCCCAGTAAGAGGCAGAGATTTGATCGAGGTGGTCCGCAGGGCACATGCAGACGTGGCATAGGAGCTAGACATGCAGTAGGCGGTGGGAGACGTTTCGAGGTGTTTCCACCACCACCACCAGGAGGTCCACCCCGACCGTAGGGAGCAGGTGGACAGGGGAGAGCTCAGCTTCAGGCAGCTGAGGCATACGACCATGGTTCTCCATAGATGATTCGAGGTATGATCTATGTCTACTCTACCTTTGCTACAGTTCTTATAGACACATGTTCCAGTCACTCTTTCATTTCCACTGCCCCCGTTCAGAGCTCAGAGATTCCGATGGAGTCGTTGGATCGATCCTTATGGATAGAGACTCCTACGGGAGTAGACTCGATGATTACACACTGGTGCCAGCAGTGTGAGCTTACTCTAGGATGAGATAGCTTCAATTGGGATCTTCTCATAGAGGCGTTGAGGCCTTATGATGTCATCTTGGGTATGGACTAGTTATCTATAGTCCTTGCTCAGATCGACTATATTAGGCAAAAGGTGTAGTGTGTCCGCATGGATGGGACCAGGTTTACCTTCACTGGCGAGAAGGGAGACTTTGTAGTGCAGGACAGACTTACTTGGAGGAGGGTGCAGCCAATCACTCACCAGTTGGCTTGCCTCACCCTCAGAGCAGTAGATGTGGAGAGTCTGACTTATCCTGTAGTGGTGGACCAGTACACGGATGTTTTCCCTGACAATGTCCTAGGAATACCTCCTAGCAGAGAGGTGGATTTCTACATTGACATGTACCCCGTGATGACACCGATATCTACTCCATCATATCGGATGGCTCCTGCTGAGCTTCATGAGCTGCAGGTGCAGTTGGAGGATTTGTAGGGGAAGGGATTCATCCGGCCCAGTGTTTCTCCCTGGGCATCCCCGATTCTGTTCGCCAAGAAGGCGGATGGGAGTTTGAGGCTCTATGTCGACTACCGTCTCCTGAACCAGGTGACCGTGAAGAAAAAGTACCCACTTATGAGGATTGACAACATCTTTGATCAGCTCAAGGGAGCTTGATGGTTCTCGAAGATACACCTCAGATCAGGTTATCACCAGCTTAGAGTTTGAGACGAGGATGTTAAGAAGACGTCCTTCAAGTGTCGGTATGACCACTACGAGTTATTGGTTATGACCTTCGGCATAACCAATGCTCCAGCAGTGTTCCTGTGTCTCATGAACAGGATCTTCCAGCCATACCTCGATCGCTTTGTCATGGTCTTCATCGACAACATACTGATCTACTCGACTTCTAAGGAGGAGCATGCCTACCATTTGTAGGTAGTACTGGACACACTCTGAGAGCACCAGCTTTATGGTAAGCTCTTGAAGTTCCAGTTTTGGATTCTATAGGTTCACTTCTTGGGAAACATCATCTTGGAGGCTATAGTTGCAGTAGATCCAGCGAAGATTGAGGTGGTACTTGCTTGGGAGCCACCCAGGAGTGTGAAAGAGGTACAGAGTTTTCTGGGCTTGGATGGATACTATCAGAGGTTTGTTCTAGACTTCTCCAGAGTTGCATCACCACTATCAGCCTTGACGAATAAGGGGAAACCCTTCATGTGGATGGAGAGATGCCAACAGAGCTTTCAAGAGCTGAGGCAGAGGCTGACTAGTGCCCCTATCTTGAGACTTCCATAGGAGGGTGTAGGGTACGTAGTTTACTGTGATGCATCAGGGGCCAGACTTGGGTGTGTCCTGATGCAGGAGCGAGTAGTGATCGCATATGGTTCTCAGCAGCTGAGACGGAATGAGCAGAACTATGCCACCCATGACCTGGGGTTAGCAGTAGTGGTCTTCACCTTGAATATGTGGTGACACTATCTGATGTACGAATGTTTTACTGTGTACTCTGATCACAAGAGTCTCAGGTGTATCTTCTCTTAGAAGGACCTAAAACTGAGACAGCGGCAATGACTTGAGTTTCTCTAGGACTATGACTTTGAGATTGTCTATACTCCTGGGAAGGGGAACATTGTTGTAGATTCTCTCAGCAGGAGATCTGGTATACAACTTCTAGGAGAGACGATAGTGTAGCTAACTGCCTTACAGATATCCTTTGTGGATAGGGATGGAGTAGCCTATCTACAGTCTCTTATAGTCACTCCTCTACTACTTCAGCGAGTTAGAGAGGCGCAACATGGAGACATTGACTGTGATACACGATGTGCTCAGATATCCACAGGGCAGGCACCTGATGGATTTTCTGAAGGTGGGGAGCATGTCATTCTCTTTAGAGGACGTACCATGATACCAGTTACACTTCAGGAGGAAGTGTTGAGGGATTTACACACTTCCCCTTTAGCGGTACATCTAGGAGTGGCGAAGATGTACTAGGACCTTCGATGACAACACTGGTGTCCAGGTATGAAGAAGGTGGTAGCGGAGTTTGTCTCTCAATGCCTCACTTGTCAGCAAGTGAAGGTGGAGCACCAGGTACCAACAGGCTTGGTTCATCCCTTAGAGATCCTAGAGTGAAAATGGGATGGGATATCCATGGATTTTGTGATGGGTATTCCATGTATATCCAGGAGTCATGACTCGATTTGGGTGATCATCAAACAACACACCAAGTCGGCACACTTCCTACCGATCAAAGAGCAGGACTCAGTAGAGATCTTGGGACACCTCTATGTGTAGGAGATTGTGCGTTTACATGGAGTAACTTCTTCTATATACTTAGACCATGATGCATGGTTTACTTCTTGGATATGGAAGGGGCTGCAAGAGGCTTTCGGGATGCAGTTACGTTTGAGCACAACCTTCCATCCTCAGACAGATGGCCAGACCGAGCAGACCATCCAAACCCTTGAGGACATTATCTATGCTTGTGTCCTCAACTTTGGTCGTAGCTGGGAGGACCACTTACCATTGGTGGAGTTTTCCTACAACGATATCTATCACTCCACCATCAGTATGACACATTTTGAGGCCTTGTATGGTCGGGCTTACAGATCACCAATGTGATGGACAGACCCAGGGGAGTCAGTACTAGTGGGACTAGAGATGGTACAGGCTACCACAGAGAAGGTGCAGATCATCCAAGAGCAGATGAAGACTGCACAGAGCAGGTATAAGTCGTATGCTAATAGAAGATGGAGACCTCTAGAGTTCTAGGATGGCGACCACATCTTTCTACGGGTCTCACCTCGATGAGGTCTACAGAGATTTGGCCGAGGCGACAAGTTATCTTCATGATTCATCGGACCATTTCAGGTCCTCAGTAGAGTAGGCGAGGTGGATTACCACTTAGCTCTTCCACCTCAGTTGCATCGGGTGCACAACGTCTTCCACGCATCCTGGCTGAGGAGATACGTGCACGACCCATCCCACATCATCGACCATGGGGAGCTGGACATCGATGACGTGGAAATTTTCACGGAGGTTCCAGTGGAGATTGAGGATTGAAAGGAGAAGGTCCTATGTAGACGGTCGATACCTCTGGTGCATGTACGCTGGCAGCACGAGAACCTCCAGGAGAGCACATGAGAGCGGGAGGCTCAGATGCATGCTCAGTACCCCTATTTGTTTCCATAGTTCGAGTTGTAGCTTACGTGGACGTAAACGTATGAGTGGGATTTTATAAATTTTAAACCGGTGCTCAAAATCAAAATCTGAGGGCACCATCGAACTCACAGCACCTGTTTTCACTTAAGAATACTTTCACCTCAACGGTAGTTGGTCGGGAATGGAAGTTAGTTTTTGGGGTTTTTAATTAAATTGAATAAAAATAAAGTGTTAACTCTATTTTTATTTTTGGCAGTTAAAAGCTCCGAGAGGAGGTTAGTGGTGGAGGCCACCACACTATAACCTCCCATGAGAGGTTATGGTGGTGGGGCCCACCCACACATAACCTCCCTTGGGACGATATCATTGGTGGGGCCTACAGGAGCTTTAAACCCCCCTTAACTCCTCATAAAGGAGGATGAAACTCTTCACCAACCCCTATTAATTATTTGAGCTAACACCACCCATTAATTAAATGAGTTGTCTCATTTAATTAAACTCCTTTTGAATCCATTTTAATTCTTTCAAACCATTAAAATAATAGATAGTCTATTATTTTTGGTTGGAAATTCATTTTGGAGGATCTTGAGAGAGGGATTGGAAGAACTTAGATAACTTCATCCTTCCAATGAAGAACGCCCATCACCACTGAAGAATGACGAACACCATCTTCTTCCTTCTTTAACCAGGGTAATAAAGGGAAGTGTCACCCATGAAGAATGCTGACGTCGCCTTTGTCTTTGTCTTCTACAAACTCTTCTTCCACCATCAACGAACAACAATCCGAGGTAGGGGTTGGATTTTGAGTATGATTATTTTCCCAAGTTCTTAAAAATAAATAAATAATGTGGATGTTTTATTTTGTGGGTTGGGATTAATCTTTGTGTGAGGTTAGGGTTTGATGATCTTCTTTTAAGTTCTTGTTGAGCTGCCTGTTATCGCTCTAATGCAGAGGGTGCAGGCCAAACTAACATGGCCCGAACCCTCCGCCATTCTTTATGAATGGTGTGTTCTTCGAAATGGAAGGTGGAAGCTTTGCGTTGCGGTGAAGAATGGAGAACCCCCTTAGATCCACCAAGAAACCCCTTTGATGTGCCTCCAAAATGAGCTAAGGAGCTCCCCCAACCTCTGAAAACTGGAAATCCCGCATGAGGCATGAGTGGGAGGAAGAACAGGGGAAAGATAGGAAATCCCGAGTGGCTCGGGACTTAAAACCCTAATTTTAAGTGGCCACACGGCTTGACCGCACGGTTTGGGAAACCGTGCGCCAACCGTGCTGTAGCCACCGTCCCACCTGGGGACTTTGCACGACTTGTCCGCACGGTTTGTCAAGCTGTATGCCAACTGTGCAGTTGCTATTGTCTCACCCAGATACTTCGCACGACTTGGCTGTATGGTTTTTTAAACCGTGCGCCAACCATGCGGTTGCTACTGTCTCACCTAGAGACTTCGCACGGCCTGACCGCACGGTTTGTTGAGACCATGTGCAAACCATGTGCCCCTGCACAACCCTCCATAACTTTGGCACCGGGCATCCGTTTGACAAAACGTCAGTGGTACTAGAATCCTTGGAGCGAGAAGGTTCCTTGAGTATACCCCACTAGAGATTTGGGTTGAGATGGAGTATGGTCAGGTTGGATCGATCACAAATCCAACTAAACCCCGGAAATAAAAGGCTAATAACTCACAAAATGGGAGTCCGATTGACACACCATCTATTGTGTTGAGACCCATATGATGTGGCGGTCCTTTGAGATACTTCTAATTGGGACTTAGTGAGAGTTGGAGTATCAATCAGTAGCTTGTGGATCGAATCCTCCCGGAGACGAGAAAGTGGAGTACGAAGACCTAGTAGCTGGATGATACTTGACGACTGCTGACCAATTCGACTAGCCTAGTGGGGGAGTGCCTCTGTGTGAGCACAACAGACCCATAGTGGGAAGTGCCTTTGTGTGAGCACGACAGACCCACGATACTCGAAACGTGGAGTACCTCAGCAAGCTACCAGGGGAGTGCCTCTATGTGAGCGCAGCAGACCCACGGTGGAGAGCGCCTCTGTGTGAGTACAACAGATCCATAGTACTCGACAGGAGGAGTACCTTAGCAGTCCAAATTAGTGGGAAGCGCCTATGTGTGATGTAACAGGCCCACTGTACTCGATAGAGGAGGATTACACCATCAGTTGAGGTTTCAATAGTGTGAATGGGGTTGTTACTTGATACTACCCCCGAGAATAAAATCTTGGTTTGAGTTGAGTCAATGAATTTTGTGTTTACCTCATGTTTGATATGGGTTACTAGACAACTTAGGTATATGTATGGGCATATACCTAAGTAAGGGTTATCCATTGTTTCTTTACTTTGTGGTTATCCTTGTTGGATATTGTGAGACCTTGAGGGTCTCAAGGTCCCTACTGAGTATCGTTATACTCACCCCTGCACAGGCTATGCCCGCACCTCGTTGTGTTGGTTTTAGATGACAAACAATGTTGACTGAGGCAGAGAGTAGCAGGAATGGATGGTACCTGGAGGTGGACCACTCGAAGTGACGGTGCACGGAGCGGTCAGACGAACGTGGAGTGCTGAGGAGGCCATATGTACCCACCCTTCAGGTAGGAACCCTAGAGGATGACCCAGTAGCTATTTTACTTTCTTTCAGTTGTATTTGCTTTCAGTTGTACCTGTACTTTACTGCTAGGCTTGTATTTCTAGACCATTTTACTTTCTAGCACTTCTTTTGTATAAAATATTGCTCAGTGTTTTTCTTCCAGTTGTGTACTATGATTGTATGTATTTACTTTTTATAAAGTCAATGCCTTCCCAGCTTAGGGATTTACACCTTTGGTGCTAGTCGCCATCCCCTGGCCTATGGAAGGTGGGCTTGGGGTAGTCATGACATGGGTCCTGAGGACGGGTCGTGACATAACATTATGATACACGCTAGAATTATATAGGTTTAGTGTCTTTGGAAACTTGGATACATAAAAAACTTGTTCACAAGAGATCTATATCATTTCCCACTATTTTCTTTATAACTTGAATCCTTCTTGAAATATCATACTTAAAACCTTTCTTTATAACCTAGGGAAAGGAAGCATAATAAAGGGTGAACTTAGATGTTCATAAAGGGTAAACAAAGAAGATATAAATTATCATTTAAACAAAATATGTTCATAAAGGGTATGCGAATATGACCTTAACCTTTGAAAATCATATCGAACAATTCTTAGATCATAAACATGAGTCATGGAATAAAGTTTGGCATTTAATAAGATATGAATCATAAAGAAATCAAAGAATATGAGGCGTGAGAACATAACATTAGAAAAAATCATGTTATAAGTTTATGGAATTAGTGTGTAATAATCATAATTATTGAAATATTATGTTAAGGCTACTCACCAAGACATTCATAACATGTTATGATTGGGCTAAACACCCGTGTACCTTCTTCGAGATTGGGATAACCTACCATGTACCCTATTTCAGACTTGGAGTAACCTCCCATGTACCCTCTTTCAGGCTTGGTAAAACCTCCCATGTATCCTCTTTCAGGCTTGGTAAAACCTCCCGTGTACCATCTAGATAAAGAATAAAGATGGTATCATTGGATCATATCCCTAGTAAATCATGTCATGCCCCCCTCCCCATAGTGATACCCCTCCTGGGATGGAAATAAAGGAAGAGAGATAATGAACTCCAAGTCCCATCTCTAATAGGCCCTAAGTTAGCGACAAACACCAAGGGTATAAAAATCTCACATATGAGAGACATTACCCTATAATATAAATAGGATCGAGAGATAGGATAAACAAACACAAAGAAAATCCATTATATAATATAAATATAAACCCAGAACCATCCCATAATGCATGATTAATGTCAATAGATACAAATAAAGGTCTCCAAAGTAAAGTACAAAATATGAGTCCTATAATAGTGACTCAAAAACAACTCCAACCCAAGCTATAAATGTCCATCTAGGACCCCAAAGTCCTCCTAGAAACCTAAAGAATAGTTTATATACATAGGGTGATAATCCAAGTATACTTAGTATGATCATACCGACTGTCTCATGTATACATGTGAAAAGAGGATTTTAATGCGCTAGTAAATAAACAACAAAACCAACATGAACCTAAATATGTAAAATAACCAAACACAGCCTCCCTATGGATCAATCACCAAATCATGAATCCAATATAGTAATATAGAATCATGATCATGACAAAGTAAGGAGTCTTGCTGCTGCTTCCCCACTGATTTTCTGCTCTCACACCCCAACATCAAACATTTTGTGCTCCAATATCTTCCACACATATCACTTCATATACCGTCCATATCTAATGTGGGTCAGGATGCATCCCTACCTACCCAAAACCCACAAGGTCTAGCATATCGTTCTAGTATCATGCATCATCCCACCATAACTCATATTACTTTTAGAAACCTAGACCATTACATTAAAGCTTGCATAAAGATATACGGGTCATCACATCACATCTCACTCAAAGACACCTGATCCATCACATGACCAGAGTAGTAGGGTATCATGAACATGAAGGAAATCACCTCGTTCCCTCCTCCTACAATGCATGAACCCCACCACACATCACATCACATAACTACCTCATCACATCATATCTCACTTGAAGACACCTGGGCCATTACAATTGAAGGAAGAGTGAGGAAGATAGGGTGGCCAGCCATCCACATCACCACTAACCTTGATGTTGGGGAAAACACTTGCAACACAGATCCTCTGAGCATTAGTAAGGTTATACAATTTGGGTGGGGATCATGTAGAAATAACATAAAAATACATGACATATAAATAGAACATAATACCCAACATATGGGTCCACAATAACTACACTAGAACACAACACCACCACCACTACACCACATGTCAACCGTCATAACTGCTACCACCACTATATGCATCACACCACACAGACACACATAACTTCTTTCAACTACTAGATTCACCATTCCCATTATTTTATTCCACATATACACCACCATTGATTCATTCAATATCATAATTTATTCCATGGATAATCAGGAAACTAACACAACCATATCACAAATAACTCACCCAACTCACATGACCATCACCATAACACCACACATCCACCATCACACTTCATAACTACTGTACACTACAATTCACCACATCGCATAACTGCCCACATTGCATCCGTTCCAACCAACCACTACATCACAACTTGAGATATCACACAACCCAGATGGTCACCCCCATCACCACACAACATCCCAAACCATGTAGGGAAACACAACATGAACAAGCACACACAATAACAACCCATCCCAAATTCCACAATTTATTCAAGGGATTTTATGAAATTACATATTTATTTAGAATGAATATTATCACAAAAACCATATTTCCATGGGAAAACAATTTATTACCCATATATAAATTTTTTATCCTTTTATTTAGTGTGTGATCAAACAAAAACAAAACAAGAGTCTCACAATATATCATCTATAGTGAAAACAAGTCTCCAAACAACTGTTATTTTCAGAATTGGAAATAAGAACACACAATATCATCAACAATATTATGAAGCAGTAAAAAGAATTTGATTACTCCCCATCCACATTGATTTTTATTTATGAAAATTTATTATCTTCATTACACCGAACCTTATTATCCACCCAATGGAAAGAAAAATCATGTAATCCCCACACATATAATGAATAAAGAGAAAGAATGAGGATCCCTTACCTCAAATAAGCTTTTCTGATCCACTGTGCACTATAGGGCGAAGAAGAAACAACTTGTAAACCAAAACCACACAAGAAAACTCTAGATCAACTTGAACCACATTAAGGGATCATAAAAACACAGCCTAAACTAACCCCAAACCAAAACCAACAACACAACAATGAATCCTCAAAATAGTAATGGGATAAAATGAGGGAAATGGGAGGATAAATCACCACTAACAACCAGTGACAAAATACTGGAACCCAAAAAACCAACACTAGAGGAGGAGGGTTAGAAGGTCCTCTGAACGCATCTAGGGTTCACCCACAAATATAGAGAAACAACTACCTAATAAATGGATTCATCTAAGACCTTACATTATAAATAGGTTGAAATTAACCTTATTTACAACATAAATTTACTATTTATGTCGTAAATCCCATGTAATATATGGATTTAAAGATTTAAAACCCTTTTAGGCCTTGAATCTCTCAAAACCACAACACTCACAAAAAAAGGCTCTTTGGCCAAATTTATTTCATGCCATAAATTCCAATTTTACGCTATAAATCCATTTCACACACTATCCCTTTCCCATATACAAGCCTTAAAACACTTTCTAAACAAGAAATAAAACACTAAATTAAAATGTAAATCCCAATTTTATATCGTAATTTTTTAGATTTTGAATAGTAGTACCTCTAACTCTACAAAACCTCCTCCATCCACATTAGAAACACCTCCAACATCCAAACATGGCAAAGTAATGGGCCGAGAAGGCACATACCGTTACACCAGATACCTCTCAAATGATTCTCATTCTCAAGAATCAAAACCATACCCAAGAAAAGAAAGGTTTCTGAAAAAAAACCCCACAAGATACCTCTCATAGTTATCATTACACCTTAACACTACCACCATCCCAACACACTAAACCAAATGCCCAACAAAACACCCCACACAACCACATCACCACCTCTAATTGGGCACAACACCACATCATCTCACACCATCCACAAAATGCCTTCCATACCATACAACCATATGAACTACTATCTCAAAATCCACAAAGCCCAAGCTAACATCCTTCAAAACCAGCAATGAATACTACCACGAGTATATAAATCAAGGAATCCCATATCCATTATCAATATATTTATTCGCTTCGGGTAGCACTATCTTGATCGCACGATTTTAAATGTGTAAAAGTATAACATGTATTGATGTGGGATCCAATTTTCCATTATTCATATACTGTAAGCTCCATCACATGTCACATCATCAAGGAAACAACACATCTAATAAAATAGTAAGATCCAAACATTACATTATCAATAAAAATGTAACAAAGTAAATCTAAAAACAACTATGGGTACTGGACATGCATCTGCATATCTCGCTCCTAAGTACTCTCCTCTAGGCCACCATGCCTCGACAACACATGAATCAAGGGAATGGTTTATTCACACAACACCATATCTTGATGATCTTGGATCTCTACTAGTCACTCCACCAATGTCTCATCATTCTCAATATCCAACTCTCCCCATCCAATGATGTGAGAGTCATCATGATGATATAATCAGATATAAGACATGCAGAAGATGTCATGGATCTTTTCCAGCCTCGATGGAAATTCTAATCGATACACCACCTCTCCAATACACCCTAAACCTTAAAGAGCTAAACAAACTCGGGATAATTCTTACTCCCCATACCAAAACTCTAATTCCCACATCGAGGGGAGACTCTCAAGAAAACATGGTCTCTAACCTTAAATTATAGGGGCCTCCACCTATGATCAGAATAGGCCTTCTTGCGGTCCTTCACCACCCTCATCCTCTATCAGATTAACTAGATCTTCTTGGTCATGCTCTGCACCACATTAGGACCAAGAACTATTGACTCTGCAACCTCCATCCAACATAATGAAGAATGACATGGTCCTCTATATAAAACCTCAAATGGATCCATGAAAATGGATGAATGATAAATATTATTATATGAAAAATCAACTATAGGTAGGTTCCTTACCCATGATTCACCAAAGTCCAAGATGCAAGCATACAATATATCCTTCAGTGTCAGGATGGTCTGCTCCATCTAGACATCTATTTGAGGGTGGGAATTAGTGCTAAGATGAAAATGGGAGCCATAATAATGTTGTAATTACTTTTAGACTTGTGAGGTAAAATTAGGATCCTCATCAGATATGATGGTCCTTGGTACCCCATGAATCCTAACCCCAACATCCACATACCACCGCACTAAAACCTCCATGGTACTCAATTCACGAATTGCCAAAAAATAAACCAAATTTATCAGTCAGTCCATTATCACCCCAAATACATCACAACCTACCTGATATTGGGATAAATTGGTGAAAAAATCCATCGATATGTCTTCCCATTTTCATTCAGGAAAATCCAAGGACTACAACAAACCACCAAGAACACGGTGCTCCACTTTCACCTACTAAAAAACCATACACTTTTCCATAAAATATTCCATCAAAAATTTCATAACTGACCAAAAAATATTCCTCCTAAAACCTTGATACATCTTGATCACACTAGAATACACTTCCAAGAGTGAGTTTTGAAACTCACAGAGAACCTCCTCACGCACTGCAAATGGAATGATCAACCTCCCCTGAAATAACACCTGGTTTTGATCATCCTATGAACATCCCTCTAGAGCATCACTATGGACAAAAAAATCACACATCATCTCTACGTCTAAGTCTTCCCATTGAGACTCCTATAATAGCTACATCAAGGATGAATCTATAGTCATGTAGTAAATACAACAACGACCACTACTCTCTCCAATATCAAGGTGCATTACTGCAAGACCCTCCACCCCTTTCCAAACATCATCAGAATCCCAAATCACATACCCTAGGGACTTATATATATCACCCCAATACTTACACATATTTTCCTTTTAGAATAAATTTAATTTTTGTAATAGCTTACAATACACACAACACTAGGTTTAAACAAAACACTATTTAGTCACGTTTTGCACGGTCAATTAAATTCTAACACTTATAGAGAATTTATATAGTGATTATATATTTTATTTATCAAATAAAATATTTTTACCTTCATCAAATATATTTTATAGGCATAAAATAATAACAAATCCAATATTACACATAAAAACCTATATTTTTTTTATAAAAAATTGTTTTATGGACTTTTAATAGAGAACCTATTTGAAATCCATTTTTTGAAATTTTTATATAATATATTTGAATAAATAAACTTTTTCTTTTAAATCAGAATATAAAAATTTACTTTGGATAGATTTTTTGTATTGTTTTAATAAGTTTAATGTTTTGGTGAATAGTGAAAAATAACAAATTTTAATTGAAAACAATTTTTTTAATAAAAATAATTTATAGTGTTAAATTATATTATTTAATGGTTTTAAAGTATAAATAGATTATTTTTTATCAATCAATCCAATTTAGGTCATTGTCATAAATTTTACATTGAATTTAGATATAAAAAGGTTTCAATCTTTGGCATGTTTAAACTTTAATAACCCATTTTCTCACCCCATCAACCAGATTAATTTTAAATTATTTAATAAATATTTTATGTTTTTAATTTTAAAAAATGGATTCTATATTTTTAATAAGTGGTTCTAATTTATATAAATAGTTTTCTTTTATTTTTGATTATATGAATAGTATAATTTAGTAATATTTTAATTACCACGGTTACGAGTAAATCAAGTAATTAAAGGTAGATATAATATTATAATTACCATAACATGTGTAATAATTTTATTTTATGAGTTTTATTAGACCAAAATAATACTTTGGACTAAATTATAACCCTTTTTAATCCACTCGTGTGAGAATATGACATTTATAATATTTTATTTAAAGATAAATTAAAATTATCATACTCATGTTTTTAATAAGTATTACATTTTAATACATGGTTAAATAGAATATAAATTCAAATATAAATATTAATTTGAAATATAATAAATTTATATTAATCGTTATAATTTATTTTTAATTTTTAGACAAGAAATAATTTAATTAAAGGATTTCATAATAATGATGCACTAATTGATTAATCATTAGAAATATTAAATAAGTGATATTAAAAATATTAAAATAAATATAATTTGAAATAATTAACGACATACACAAATTTTATAGATAAATATGACATGTTATTTATATATTATAAGTATTGGTTTGAAGTTATCATGTTGTTATGATATTTTTAAAAAGAAAAACAATGAACAATATCAAAATTGACATAAATGACACTTTAAAATAAAAAATATTTAATAAAATGATATAAAATTTATAAAAATCTATAATGTAATGCCCTGACCCTAGTTACCTAGGTTCAATGAATTATTACATAACATTTTCATGATCACAAGAGATCAAGTCTCGAAATACCGATTAGTTTATTATCCTTAGAAGTACTAGATACATACATAAGTTTTACATTACATCATAAAACAACAACAACAATGTGTCCCATTTGAACACACTCATATCCTTTAAACTATCCCTACAGGTCAAGCATAATATACTTCTTTAAATCCTGGGAAAAAGAAAACATAAGAAAGGTGTGATCTCAGATGCTCAGTAAGGATAATAATATAGTAGAAACTATCATAAATAAGCATAAACATTTAAGGCAATGTATAAGACTAAAACACAAGCCTTTTAAACATAAATTTCAGCACAGTATGGAAAATATAAATAAAATAGTTCCATTTAATTATTCACATGGATATTCTACTAGTCTAATAATCACATGTAATATCAATAACTAATTTCATAATGATAGAATGCATAATGCCAGACATCATAACCAATAGTCAAGACCTTGTGCCAAGACTGCAAATAAGATTTTGTCAAGGCCTTGTGCTAAGACACTAGTTTGTCTCATGAGACCTACCGATGTATCAAGGAGCTATAGCAGGCTCCAACCATCAATTACTAAGTACAATGCATTCCTCATATGAAAATGTTGAAACATAATCTAAACATTTATATTAAAACTAGCATACGAAATGTCAATATTTTAACCACAAACCATGAATGGTATAAAAATATCACATCCACAGTCAAACATAAATTATTCAATACAATATGTAAAATTTTATTATAATAAATAAACCTCAATCAAGAATAATGAAGGATCTTGACATAGATGAAAATAATCAGTAAAACTATTTGAGAGAAACATCCCATTTTCCTAGAAAACATTTAAAAGTCTCACTATTTATCAAGAAGCTGTTAAAAATAGATTTTTGAATCAAAGAGTCCCATACCAATTTGAAACTTTTAAAAGGAATTTTAATTTTAAAACATTCATGTCCATATAAATAAATTATTAAAACCATTTTTAAAACATGTACATTAATGATAATGATTTAGAAGAATAAATCATTAAAACATTTAAAATGATATTTTAGTTAGAGATCCTAACCAAATGAGATACACTTGAATAAAAATAATTGAGGTAATAAAAACTTTATAATATCATGATAATAAAGGGATTCATGATATACTATGTCAAAGTACAATATATACACCATAGAAAAGTGAATTGGTGCATAACAACAAAGAAGTCTCAATGGAATGTAAATTTAGATGAAATCCCTTATAAAGATAGTATCCTTAGGTTAAGGATAAATCAATGAAATAATTATGTGTGAAAAATATAAATACACTCAATATGATTGGATATTCAGTGTAAATCAATCAGAGGACATTCACACATATTCTTGTAAAAACAACACCAATGACTTGGATGTTTAACTCAATGAATGGAAATTGAGTTAAGATTACTCTTATCAAGTTCATATTCATGAATTGAGATTTTATAATTGGAGTGATTATGTATATCAAAAGTATATACACACAAAAGGGAGTGGAAATTACTACATAAGTAAATAAATAGTTATTTCACACATAATCTTGGAGTAAAATAATCAATGAAGTTTGCGTATAACCCAATGAGTGGAAATTGAAATTAGAAATTACCTTAATGATTTAGTAAATTACAAAACATACACTTCATGAAAGAAGGATCATACAACGAAGATGTAAATAACCATAAATTAAAGTATATTACACAAATAATATAATCATGGCTAGTATATACACCACACTAAAGGAAATAGTGTCAATATAGCATGAATCTCATGTGAATAAGAAGTGAGATGAAAACCCCTTACCTTGTAATTTTCCTTAGTAGAGGATATGTTAACCTCTTATATAATGGTTAAATCATTGTTATAATATTATAAAATAACCACATACATAAATATGATATCATATATAATCTTCTAATAATTTTTTGTTAATAATATTTAAGTAGTATCATTATTTCAGGTGTTAACTAATTTGTTTTCCTTTATATGTTTTGTTACGTAAGTCATGTTTGATATGAATAGGATGTATTTGATTCATATATAGAATGATATTAAGTTCTTAAACATTATTTTTAATCATAAAATGAAAATTATTCTTGAATGGTAACGATGTGAGATGAATCTCATCACGTTTGTGGAGACGGTAATCCGTACGTACGCATGAGCGAAAATACCATTCTATTGATGGTGAAATAATATATAATTGGATCGTATATCATATATAAAGATTCATTAACATGTTATATTTATTATTTACATCAATTATACTCATTATTATACCCATCCAAATTATGAAGTGTTGAATAACAAACTACACCACGATGTGGAGACGGTAAGCCGTACGTATGCACGTATGGTGACTTTTGTTGGATTAGGTTATACCAAAAATACACAAGAGGGGGTTTAATTGTGTCTTTTAAAAATTCTTCACAAGATCATGTTCTGTCCTTTAAATTTAATCAGATAGATTAATGCAGTGGTAATTGAAATAGGAGGGACACACGATGTATATTGGTTCGGGGAACAGAAGGCCCCTAGTCCACTCCACCAATGCTCTACTCCATGAGCTTAGTGATTTTCACTATATGGACCTCTTATCAATAGACCTTTCCACAACTGAGTATATCCAGTTGACACCTTTACAATCTAAGGCAAAACAGATCCTTCTAGTTCAATCACAGAACTTATACAGCTTAGTATGAGAAGTCGGTCACTCAAGATAAAAATAAGTATTTGTTCTTTGAAAATAATTTTCCATTGTTCTTCACAATTGCAACAGAATGAAATTGATAGTAGATGAATCGTCATCTTTAGAAATAATTATCTTCAAGTAAGAGTCGTTCTGAGTCGATCCGGTTGTAGTAGATATAGAAAAATAATTCGTAACTTCAGCAGCAATAGATTCACAATAGATCTTCAATGATGAATGGTTGAATCTTTTGTCGTGTTTCTTCTTTTTCAATAAACATAGTTTTGTCACGCTTTGTAACAGAAGATCTGTAAGTCTCGATTATCTCAATTTTATCAACATTTTCGTGCATCATATTTTGTATATCATAAGAGTATATACTCTCGTGTCGGGTTTCAGATATTGTATGCTATATATATTAAATTTTAAAATATCGCAAATATATCGAGCACTTTCTCTACAAAGTCAGATCCACAAAATTCGCCTTCTGACTCGCGATATTCAATAAATTCTAAATAATAGAGCATTAATAAATCCCCAAAAAAAATTTCATGAAAAGATAATTTTAAATTGACCCTTTGAATCATAGATAAACGACTTTGAATCATTCAAAGACACGCTTTAAAATCAACTTTTAATCCGGCTTGAAATCAGCTTAATAATTTGCTTGTAGACCATTTCATAATAATATCATCTTTAATTATCTGATGCTAAACATAAGGTTCAACTGTATAACATGCATCTTCTGAACATAAGGTAGATTAAAAATGTAAGGTTGATAAAAAATGTAGAGTTGATCATCCATACTTTTCTTTCCAACATTCAAACATGTGATAAATGATCCATACTTTTATAAGCTTCCAAACGAAAGATACATGATCCATACTTTTTGATGAAACATAAGGTTGTTCACAAAAGTAGGTTTGATGAACCATACTTTTGAGAAACAAATGTAACATTTAAAACTTATGTACGTTTCTTCTTCCATACTTTTCCAATATCCCAAACATAGGTTTCCTTCCTAACATAGGGTTCTTCTTCCATACTTTTCCAATAACGTATGGTTGTTTAACCAAACTTTTCTGATATCTCATAAATTATACACTGTATTCCATCCTTACGCTACACTTCTCCACGTAGGGTATGAACACTATTTCTAGAACACGCTTAAGCAATTCCTGAATATTTAGAGCATGAACAGTGTTTCCAGAACATGCTAATGCGAATACTTTAGCAATTAATTCTCATTGTTCAAGAACTTAAATATTTATTCCAGTAATAAAAATATAATGAATAATAAATTCCTGAAATACACTTAAAAATAAAATCATTAGAAAACAATTAAGGGTATTTTTGAGCATTAAAATCATCATAAAGAGATAAAGTATTGTTCTAAAAAATATCCCCCTTTTTAATAAAAATATTATGTATTGTTGAAAACAACACTTGCTAAACAATCTTCCCCCTTTTGACGATCACAAAACCCATAAAATAATAAATGAAATTAACTTCCAAAATTAATTACATATAGTTTATAATTTTTCTTAGATAAAACAATATTTAATTTTAACAAGATTATTTCAAAAATAAATAAACATTGTGTTATCCGTAATCATAAAAATAAATTTCTCCCCATTTTTCTAAAGTGAGAAAAAATAGTATATCCAAATTTATCCCCCTTTTTGTGATATAAAAAAGAATGATAGAATATGGAATAGAACACATTTTAATGTAGCACTGAACTTAAATAAATGATATTATAAACTATTTTGTCAATAAGTGAATCTAGATTACTAGAATATCTAAACAAAGACAGTAAAACTTAATAGAAACACAAAAATATAGAATGAAACAAAATTTCATTGAAAATATGTAACAGTGACAATCATGATGAACACAGGAAGCAAGATGTGGCAATGGTATGAGATAGGGTCTATCTCCTTTGAAATACGACCTTGATTTCTGTCAAATACTCCCTAAGCCTTCTCATAATTCCATCTCTTAGTTTGATAATAATATCTCTATTCTCCTGAGTCATATGAATATCTTCGATCATATTTACTCTAAAAAACTCATGGAGACTTTCTTCCTTCTCCATAAACAGAGTCAATTTTGCTGTGAACTGATTTAGTACAGTTTTAATACTTGGTTCAGTTGAGGTCAACTGGTCAACTAAAAATTTTTTATTATCTAATAGCACTAGAAAAGGGGCACTATTGCATTGAAGGTCCTACAATTTGTCATTAATATTTCTCATCACTACTGTGATAGCCTAAAATCTTCTGATTAAATCAGGTAAAGTACCTGATGTACTGAACTCACTTGGTCTGACAGATGCAAATTTTTTCTATATGAAAGATCTAAATTCCATTAAATCTGTCTTCATAACCATATATGATTTCAACTTTACAACTTCATTTAGCATTTCCTTCTTAAACACTTAAATTTCCTGCTTTGAAACTAAAATAGCTTTCAAATTCTAAAATTTCAACTGTTCTTTTTCTAAGGTGCTCCTCAGAGCAGCATTTTCAGATTCCAAACTTGAAAGCTTCCTGTACAAATCTTTTACTTCCTTATTCACTGAATCAGAGGCACCCTGTGCTTTATTCTCATCTTCAGTTTGTACTTGATGCAGCAGCACTATAGGTAATGACTCTGCATCTGATTTCTCCGTATCTGCTTCCTAAGCAGGTTTTTCCACTGACTTTTCCTCAAAGACTTTCCCAGGCTCTTCCACAGAAAAATCCTCATTCAACACCTCTGTATGTACTTCAGAAAAATTTTAATCATGAATTTCAACATTTTATGGATGTTGCGCCTCATGAGCATCATATGCATCCATTTCCTCCACTGGATTTTCTAAAACAATTTCCTCTTGAATTATATAAGGACTGGCCACTTTTACTTCACCAGGCATGACCTCCTTTTCTTTTTTAGTTTCAGTTTCTACTTTAGCCTCTACAATAGTTTCAACATTAGCTGCAACTATTACCACTTCTTGAGCCTCTTCTCCTTTTTCAACTTAAGGAGTCATCTCAATCTGAGAAGCTATTGGTTGAGAAATGTCTTATACTGCAGAGTCTCTAATGAATCTGTAGCTCAGAATAGGTTCAGTTTCATCTGGGAGTGATTGAGTGGTCTGTTCATCATCTTGATTCACACGATTTCTTGACCTCTGAAGTTCATTTTGACTTTCCTCATCAGCTAATGGATCAACTGCTTCAAAAATTATCCTCTATGATACTGCACTTGTTCTAGATTCAGCTACTCTTTCTTTTGGTTTTGCTGGTTGGGTCTGAGCACTTTCTTCATCTTCTTCAGCTCCAACAGGCAGCATTTTTCCTTTGACAGTGCTCCATAAATATCCAATTTTTCTCAAAGTACAAACATTAAAGATATTATTATGGTGGCATCTCACCTGAGCATTCACTAATCTTATCATATCTGTCTTAAACAGAATTTTTGAGATAAATATTCCAAAAGGATAAAAACTCATTCTTGCCTCTGGTTGGCAACAGTAACTGAGATACCTCACCATGTATCTCAGAAAGTTTAATTTAATATCACTCATCAGCAAAAAAATTAAATACATATCTGGATAAAGAATATTTTCCATTTTAGACATCTTGGGTGCAATCCCAGTTTTCACAAACTTAACCAATATCTTCAGGTCCAGTTCCAATTCCTTTACAAAAATTTTCCTAATATTTGTTGATCCACATAGAAACAACATAATATCCTCAGATTTATGTACACTATCGCTAATATTTTTCAAATTTAAATGATAAAATCCCTCATAAGGGAAATTTAGAGTCTGAGAAATTTCTACAGATGATATTGAAAATATTTGTCTTCTATTTTTGCTATCATAGAATCTTCATATTCCCCCAGACCAAACTGAATAGATTTAAAGAAATAATGAAGCTCCACCTCATATAAATACTCATTTTTCTCACCATTAAAATTCTGTTTGAGGTTTTTAAAGGAAAGATCCTTCTTCAGCAACAGGTTCATCTGATATAACCATCCCAGATCTATGACATTTCCTTGAAAAAATTTCCTTCCTTCGGAGCGTTGTCTCTTGGCAGTGCTGGTCTCAGCCACATCGGTTCTCTTGGTCTTGACCATTTCTTTCATAAATCTCTGAAGGTTCAAAAAAGGATTAGGGTTTCGAAGGTTTAGGTTAGGATTGACAAAGAGCGGTAATGCTTCGCGGGCTCGAAAGGGTTTTCGGTAGAAATGAAACGATTCAGAATACAAAAGGGCTCTGATAGTATTTATTCCCATGTCATCAATAATCATTACATAAATTTTAAAAACAAATAAAATTTTACGCGCGCATATAAAAAAAAATTTAAGAAAAAAAAATTATGTTGGAAAAAAATATAACTAATTTTTTTTAAACAGTAAAAAAAATATACAATCAAATGAATAAAATTAAACATTATTTAAAATTAAATAAACCTAACTCCCCCTTAATAAAATCAAACCTTGCAGTGGGAAGCGATTTAGTAAAAATATCATCTAATTGAATTTCAGTACTTACAAATTCTAAGAATATATCCTTTTTAAGAACATGGTCTCTTAGAAAATGATATCTGATATAAATATGATCAGTCCTAGAATTATTAATAGGATTTTTTGAAATATTAATTGCACTTGTATTATCACATAAAATAGGTGTATTATTAAAATTTAGTTCAAAGTCCATAAGAGTGTTTTTCATCCACAACACTTATGCATAGTAACTACCAGTAGACACATATTCTGCCTCAGTTGTTGACAGGGCAACTGAATGTTGTTTCTTACTTGACCATGATACTAAGGATTTTCCTAAAAAGTGACAAGTACCTAAAGTTCTTTTCCTATCTAATCTACAACTCCCAAAGTCTGTGTAAGAACTTGGTTCTTATTTTTGAGGTACGAGTTTATTCTTTTCCTTTTTTCCTTAAGTGTTTTTGAGAAAATAAGGAAAATGGGGAAAAATCCAAAATTCTGTGACTACATGCTGTGTACTTTTCCACACGCCGTGTACTTTGGCCGTGTGGGATGGGTACATAGGGCATGTAGGCATATCGGCAGTGAAAGGTGTAAAAACTGACTACATGCCGTGTATAGGGTATTTACACACCGTGTATTCTGTCAATAGGTGAACAGTAAGGTGGTGGAGGCAGCCGCCGGCGGAGTGACAGTACACACTGTGTAATCAGGAATACACGTCGTGTACTCATGTTAACGGATGAACAATTCCACGGTGGAAAGAGGCCACCAGAGGAACATTTAAAAAATGAAAAGTACACGCCATGTACTTGAGAGTACATGCCGTGTAGTTTTTTTTTCACTTAAAATGGGAAGTAGCCTCCTCTGTTCATAGAGGAAGCTTAGAATGCTGTTTGGATCTCTGGAGGACGACCGAACCTTGGAAGATCAACTGATCACGTACCGAGAATCCGTTTCCGCTTTTTCCGATCACGTTGGGACCGTACGAGTAAGCCCTCCCCTCTCCTTACACTGTTCTTACCAATTATTCATCGAAGGGAAGTTATTTACGTTTGAACATGAATTATCATATCCCAGATCTATGTTGTTCTTGGATGATTCGGGAGGTTTCGTTCACGTAAACCGTTCAGAGAGGATTGAGGTAGGTGGTCTAGTGTTTAAATTCCAACTGCTGTGTGTTTTGTGTACCATTGTGCTACATGCCCATGTTTGGAGTGTCGTATGGCTGAGGCCTTGCATAATTAAATACCTAGAATTGCATAGGTGATTTAATGATTAGGTACAACTGTTGGTTGGGATCACTACTTGGATCCAGGGCCACCTCGTGGGTACGTTCCTTTGTTTAGCCGTTTGTCCAGGTTGCCCGAGGGTATACCGTGATTATTAGCATGATTGGAATTGCGTTGAGAGGAATGTATAAAAAGGCTTGCTATATGTTGGGATCGGCCTAATTACTTGATTCTATTTCACCTGAGGGAAAGGCCTTAGGGAAAGTGTTTTTTTAGCCTGAGGGCAATCACTTTAGGGTTTCAGTTCTATTTGGCATGAGGGAAAGATTCTATTACACCTGAGGGCAAGGCACGAGGGCAAGGTTCTGATTAGCCTGAGGGCATGGTTATATTATCATGAGGGAAAGATTCTGATTACCTGAGGGTTTTTTTCCAGTTTGGCTTGAGGGAAATGTTCCGATTAGCCTGAGTTCATGGTACTGTTTAGCCTGAGGGCACGGTATATTTGAATATTCACTATTATGATTTTTTTTGCTATGGCACTGTATAGGAGATTGTCAGCTGAGGTTGAGTCTCGAGAACATATAATTCAATTATATTGATTTGATAAATGATTAATTAAAATGGAAATGAAACTGTTAGTGATAGTTACTCTTGATTACTTACTAGTTTACTACATTTACTACTGCACACTGCTGTTGCAAATTTTCACTGACAGTTGGGCACGAGCCTTTGGTGGTTGCCTACTGAGATTTATTTCTCACACCCTGTTTGGGTCATGTCTTCAGCCCAAATAGATTACATTTCTACAGGTGTGGATAAGGGAAAGGGTCCCTATACAAGTACTTGATTGTAGTAGAGGAGTAGGAGAGCATGAGACCGAGCTTAGGCTTGCGATGCTGCGGCGTTTTGTTTACTCCATTTTGTTTTTGTTTGGATATACCTTGTATTTTGAGTTGTATTGTATTGTATTGCAGTGTATCATGTTATGGCTGCTTTCATAGAATTAGTGACATGCTGCATCTTTATATATATGACTTTTGGTTCTCTTTTTAATTTAGTTGTCCATTTCAGTTATGTATTGTCTGCTACTTCCACTGTTGTATGTTATTTATCTTTTCCGCTGTGCTACACTTTGAAAAATGAGGGCATAGTTTCCCCACTATCAGACCTGGGCCCTCACTGCTAGTCGATAGCCTCTGGAGTTTGGGGAAATGTGCTTGAGGTCATGTGACCAACCGGGTTCGGGGCACCCATTGAGTGGCACCCAGATCCGGGACATTACAGTCTGTATCTGAATATGAAATTAAATTAAAATCAGACATTTTTGGATAAAGAAGAGATTGAAAAAAAGTTCCTTTTAAATCTCTAAAAATTCTTTTAACAGTAGTTAAATGAGATTCTTTAGGATTTGATTGAAATCTTGCACAAAGACATACTGAATACATTATATCTGGCCTGCTAGCAGTAAGATATAATAAACTACTAATCATACCTCTATATAACTTGTTGTCAAGTTATTTCCCAGTTTCATCCAAATTAAGTTTTATGTTAGTACACATAGGAGTTGTATATGTCTTTCTGTTTTCAAGTCCAAATTTCTTAAGTAAATCAGTAATGTATTTTCTTTGATTTAAAAAATTTCCAAAATCTTTTTGATAAATTTGAAGTCCTAAAAAGAAATTTAACTCTCCCATCATACTCATTTCAAATTCGTTTTGCATTAGATTTGAAAATTCATGACAAAGAGATTTATTAGTTGATCCCAAAATTACACCATTAACATAAATTTGAACCAATAAAATATTAGAATTTATAGTTTTCTTAAATAGTGTTGGATCTTCCATTCCAACAGTAAAATCATTTTTCAAAAGAAAAGAGCTTAATATTTCATACCAAGCTCTAAGTGATTATTTAAGGACATAAAGATCCTTAGTAAGTTTAAAAACAAAATCTGGTTTTTATGAATTTTCAAAACCAGGAGGTTTCTCAACATAAACTTCCTCCATTAAATAATCATTTAAAAAGGCAGACTTAACATCCATCTAAAATAATTTAAAGTTCATATGAGATGCATAGGATAAAAGGATTCTAATGGCTTCTAATCTAGCTACAAGTGCAAAGGTTTCATCATAATCTATACCTTCTTCCTGATTATATCCTTTATCTACTAGTCTTTCTTTATTCCTTGTTATTATTCCTTGATCATATTGTTTATTTCTAAAGACCCATTTTGTTCCTATAACTATATAATTCTATGGTCTTTCAACTAATTTCCAGACTTCATTTCTTTTGAACTGGTTTAGTTCTTCTTGCATTGTTATCATCCAACTTTCACCATCTAAAGCTTCTTCTATAGACTTGGGTTCTAATTGGGATAGAATGACAAAAAACTCAACAAGATTTCCTATGTTCCTTCTGGTTTTTATTCCTATTTCTAAGTCTCCTATTATAGTTTCTAAAGGGTCATTCTTTAGGGTTATTGACTATCTAGGTAGTACAATTATAGGTTTTTCAGTGTCATGTTCTTCTGGACTGAACTGAATTTTATTTATATCTTTTTCAAAATCATCTTTCAGGTCCTCAAGTCTCATGTTATCATTAGAATCAAGTTCATCTATTTGATCTTTCTTTTTCTTAAAGGGATCATATTCATCAAATTTCACATGAATTGATTCTTCAACAATCCTTCACTTTTTATTAAAAAATCTATAAGCTTTGGAAGTAGTAGAATATCCTAAGAAAATAACTTTATCAGATTTTGGATCAAACTTACCAAGATTGTCCTTGGTGTTTAAGGTTTAAACCTTGCATCCAAAAACTTTGAAGTAATTTACTTTAAGTTTTATGTTATTCCAAAGTTCATAGGGTGTCTTTTTCAAAATTGGTCTAATTAAAACTCTATTCATTATATATTAGGCTGTACTTAAATATTATGCCCAAAAAATAGGTAGGAATATTGTATTCATTTAGCATAGTCTTATCCATTTCTTGAATAGTCATATTTCTTCTTTCAACAATTCCATTTTGTTGAGGTGTTCTTGGTGCAGAGAAGGTGTGTTTAATACCCATATTTGAGCAAAAGGAATTGAATTCCATATTCTGAAATTCTCCACCACGATCACTTCTTAATGAAATTATTTTAAAACCTTTTTCATTTTTAATAGCTTTGAAAAAACTTTCAAATAATGTAAAAGCTTCATTTTTAAATTTTAAAAAGAAAATCCATGTAAGTCTAGAATATTCATAAAATAAAATATATACATATAGTTTACCAGCCAAAATTTCTACTCTTAAAGGTCGAAACAAATCCATATGGATAATTTCTAGAGGTTTAGATGTAGAAATTTTGTTAACATATTTGAAGGATGATTTGTGCTGCTTTCCAAGTTGACATGCATCACAAAATCTATCACTTACAAACTTGAGACTTAGAAAATCAGAAACTAATTGTTTCTTGGATAACTTATGTAAATCATATATATTGCAATGTCCAAGTCTTCTATGCCATATCTAGGATTCATTTATCTTAGCAGTTAAGTAGTTTACTTGTTGTTTACATAAGGAATTTAAATCCAGGGTATAAACATTATCAGTTCTAGGTGCTCTAAATTTAAGCAGTTTATTTTTGAAAATAGAACAAAAATTGTTAGAGAAATAAACAGTATAACCATCATCACAGAGTTGAGAGATACTTATCAGATTGTGTTTTAATCCTTATACATAAAGTAATTTATTGATTGAGACAGCTTCTGGATCCCCAACTGTTCCAATGCCAATTATCTTGCCTTTGGAATTGTCACCAAAAGTGACTAGTCCACCATCTTTTTGAGTTAGTGTAGTGAAATTCGATGAGATTCCACTCATATGCTTTGAGTAGCCACTGTCCATATACCATATGGTCTTTTTTCTTCTGTGACCTGCTTCCTGCAAAGGCATTTAAACAAATTACTTTGGTACCCATATTCTGTTGGGTCCAGGAGTGTTAGCCAACAATGATCTGGGAATCCAGACTTGCTTAGATTTTCTAAATTCAGCAGAATCAAATAAATTATTTGATACAAAAGATTTCTTAATGCCACTTATTTGAGGTTGTCTTAAGAAATAGTTTTTAGAAATATGTCCCCTTGTCCCACAGTAATTATAATTTAATCCTTTTGTGCTTGGAACAAAATAATTCTTGTACAACTTAGATTTTTCACCTTTACTACCAATTCCAAATCTTTCTTTCTTAATGATAGTTTTCCCAAAAATTTCATTCAAAGAGTTTTCTCCTTTGGTAAAAACAAGGGTTGTAGTTTTATAGGTTTCTCCTTCATTTTTTAGTGTTTTTACCTTTGATTCATGATTTGTATAGTTAGTGTTAATTGAATTATACTTATCAGTTAACTCCTTAAGTTGTTTTAGTATTGTATCTCTTTCATATGAAACAGCCTTGTGAATGTTCTTTAAAGAATTATGCTTCTTAAAAATTGAATCATATTTTTCTTCAAGCATGTTGCAGTAAGCTGCAAGTTTTTCATTAGAATAGCTTGTTTCAGAACTAGAGTCAGCATTAGAATCAGAAGAGTAGTATAATTGTACCTCATCTATTTCTTCCATAAAACACATGTTGGATTTCATATTTACTTCTTCCTTTTCTAAGTATGATTCTGAAGAGATGCTGGAGTCTTCAGACACACTCCATGTAGCTTTCATTGCTTTCTTGTCTTTTTTCTCATAATCATTCATTTTGAAGAACTTATTCTTCTTGTCTTCTTTTAACTAAGGAAAGTCAGGTCTGATGTGTCCCATTTTCTTGCACTCATAACATTTGACTTACTTTTCATCCTTTTTGAAAATTTTTATGAAGCCTTTCTTTTTTTTATAGAATTTACTAAACTTTCTGGATAGCTGAGCCATTTCTACATCAGAATTTGATGAATCAGAACTATCTGATTTCACCTTTACTTTATTTTTCTTTATCTTTCTGCTTTTACTTTGTGATGAAACTTTTAAGGAAGTGTCATCTTTCTTGATAAAAACCTTATGCTCATTTGCTTAATCTTGCATCTCATCTTCATACATCATAAGTATTCCAATCAACTCTCTCATGGTTAAGTCTCTGATAGGTGTTGACTATCTGATTGCAGCAGAGATTCGATTCCATTTAGTAGGTAGTACTCTCAGTACTTTTAAGGTTTGATCTGCTTGTTTGATTGGTTCTCCCAAAGCAGTTATATTGTTGAAAATTTCTGTCAATCTTCCATTCATTTGAGTAATTATTTCACCTTTAAACATTCTGAATGTATCAAATTTAATCTTAGTAGTAGCATATATCATTTTCCTGACATTTTCAGTTCCTTCATAATCAACAATAATAGTTTTCCACATCTCATATGCTATCGGGCATTGAGATACTCTGTTGAATTCATCAGGTCCTAGACCACATATAATTGTATTCATTGCCTTCGAGTTCATATCATATTCTACTTCAGTAGCCGCACTTCATGTATCAGGATTTTCAGGTATTTTATATGGAGTTGGAATCCTAGAATATACTCTATATCCAAGGGTTTTTAGATAAATTATCATTCTTGACTTCTAGAATCCATAATTTTCTCCATTTAAGTACGATTTTCTTACCATAGTCATTCCCTCTCTTGTATCAGTCATCTTGCTCTATATATAATCCTTAATCACTTTCATCTTGTTAAGGCTTTATCAGAAAGATCCTCATCTGATACCAATTATTGGATTGGGTTATACCAAAAATACACAAGAGGGGGGGGGGGTGAATTGTGTCTTTTACAAATTCTTCAAGAGATCATGTTCTGTCCTTTAACTTTAAATAGATAAATTAATGCAGTGGTAATTGAAATAGTAGGGAAACATGATGTATAATGGTTCGGGGAATAGAAGGCCCCTAGTCCACTCCACCAACACTCTACTCCATGAGCTTGGTGATTTTCACTATATGGTCCTCTTATCAATAGACCTTTCCACAACTGAGTACAGGCAGTTGACACATTTATAATTTAAGGAAAATCATAGCCTTATGGTTCAATCGCAGAACCTACATAGCTTAGTACGAGAATCCGATCACTCAAGATAAAAATAAGTATTTGTTCTTTGAAAATAATTTCCCACTGTTCTTCACAATTGCAATAGAATGCAATTGATAGTAGATAAATCATCGTCTTAAAAAATAATGATCTTCAAGTAAGAGTAGTTCCGAGTCGATCTGGTTGTAGTAGATATAGAAAAATAATTTGCAACTTCAGCAGTAGTATATTCACAATAGATCTTCAATGATGAATGGGTGAATCTTTTGTCGTGTTTCTTCTTCTTCAATAAACAGAGTTTTGTCGCTCTTTATAACAGCAGATCTGTAAGTCTCGATTATCTCAATTGTCTCAACGTTGTCGTGCAGCAGATTTTGTATATCGTAAGAGTATCTTCTCTCTTTTCGTGTTTCAGATCTTGTACGCTGTATATATTGAATTTCAAAATAGCACAAATATATCGATCCCTTTCTCTACAAATTCAGATCCACAAAAGTCGCCTTATAACTCGCGATATTCAATAAATTCGAAATAACAGAGCAGTCGTAACTCCCCTGAAAATTCTGTATGAAAAGATCCTTTTAAATTTATCCTTTAAATCATAGATAAATGACTTTGAATTAGTCAAATACGTGCTTTAAAATCAGCTTTTAATTCATCTTGAAATCAGCCTAATAATTCGCTCATAGACCATTGCATAATAATATCATCTTTAATTATCTGATTCCAAACGTAAGGTTCAACTGTATAGCATGTATCTTCTGAATGCAAGGTAGATTACAAATGTAAGGTTGATAAAAAACGTAGGGTTGATCATCTATAATTTTCTTTCCAACATTAAAATTTATGATAAATGATCCATACTTTTATAAGATTCCAAATGAAAGATACATGATCCATACTTTTTGATGAAACGTAAGGTTGTTCACAAAAGTAAGGTTGATGAACCATACTTTTGAGAAACAAACGTAACATTTAAAACTTATGTATGGTTCTTCTTCCATACTTTTCCAATATCCCAAACATACGGTTCCTTCCTAAAGTAGGGTTCTTCTTCCATACTTTTCTGATAACGTATGGTTGTTTAACCATACTTTTCTGATATCTCATAAAGTATACACTGCATTCCATCCTTATGCTATGCTTCTCCACGTAGGGTATGAACAGTGTTTCTAGAACATGCTTAACCAATTCCCTAATATGTAGAGCATGAACAGTGTTTCTAGAACATGCTAATGTGAATACTTTAGCAATTAATTCTTATAGTTCAAGAACTTAAATATTTCTTCTAGTAATAAAAATATAATGAATAATAAATTCCTGAAATACAATAAAAAATAAAATCATTAGAAAACAATTAAGGGTACTTGTGAGCATCAAAATCATCATAAAGAGATAGAGTATTATTCTCAAAAATCTCCCCCTTTTTAATAAAAATATTATGTATTGTTGAAACCAACATTTGATCATCAACTTTGTCATTCATAGGATGGATAGAGTAATGAATATGGTTGTACCATATTCATAATAACATCATAGTATGTATATGGTATTGGATTTATTATTTTATTATGGAAACAACAAATAAAGTGGAAGTGGAATAAGAAAAGAACTTTGAAAGAGGTGATGAAATTATTACCCCTTCTTTGGGTGATTCCTTTTGATTTGATCAAAAGGGATCCTTAGGTTGGATTCTGATCAAAGTAAGGCCTCTAGGTTGAAGTGAGGGTAGTTGGGAGGATATTTGAGTAGGGGTTGTCCAAGCCAAATGTCTTTGAAGGTGTGTTTTTTAGAGAAAGGTAAGTACCCTTTTATAAGAGAGGTGAATGTCAATTTAGGAAAAGATTGAAATATTATTTTATTATACAATCATATTCAGTTTATAATGGCTAAAAAAATATTTATTTTGAGGATAAGGTGGTATGGGTCGAAAACCTTTCAACCAATAGGTTTTAGATAGGTTTAGGTCACAATAGTAACCTTATCTTTTAGATTTAACTCTTAGTTAAATAGTTTAACTTTTACCATGTATTCTTGCATTATTATAATAAATAGTTAATAAACTTACTATAAAAATCCAAGAGAACTCCAAGTGGTTCATTATTGATATATATAACCTTATATAAGTCTTTTGGATGAACATTAGATTTTTAGTAATATTATATCAATTAATAATATAGTATTTGTTTTAAAAATTCATTTATGTCAATTTTGACACTATTTAGTATTTGGGTTTTTTGAAAGTCATAACAACTTTATCATTTAGAAAAAAAATTATTTAATAAACCCTAAAATTTTATATTAACCTATAAAATTCTTGGAATACATAAAAAGTCTCAATTTACAATTATATTAATATTTATAATATCAATAGTTTTAATCTTTCAATAATAAGGTAATTACTGCATCATCATTATGTCATAAATAAATTTAATTATTTTATGTCTAAAATTTATAAATAAAGTACCATTATGTAGTAAATATTTTTATCTTTCTAATGAATATTTATAGTCGAATTTATCTTATGGATAGCCCTATATTAAAAATGGTTTAGTTATTAAACTTTGAATTTAACACTTTTAACTCTTCTTTAAATAAAATAATAATAAATGTCCTAATCTAATACAAGTGGACCAAAAGGATCATATTTTATTCCAAAGGTTTATTTTGGTCTAAATACACTTATCCAATAGAATTAGGACATGTGTTAGGATAATTATAATATCATCTTTACCTTTAATTACCCTATTTACTTTTAACCGTGGTAAATAAAATTCAAAAGTTACTATTCAACAAAAATTATTTTCATCCTATTGAACCAAATTTTACTTAATGATATCAACCATGTCTCTATAATTTTTTAAATTCAATTCACAGAAGTGGTAAAATTATGTTTTATGCAAATTTGCAAATGTTCCTAGAAGGTGAGTAAAAGATGGTAAAAAGTTCAATACAATTTTATATATCTAATATTATTATAAAATGACTTAAATGAATTAAATTGGACTAATATAGGTATTATGTATCTATTTTGACTTTAAAATAAATTTAAATTAAAAATAATTATTTAAATAAAAAGTCGGCTTTAAACAATAATGCAATGTTTTTCACTATTCATCAAAGATTGAAAGTTTTTAGAAAAATACCAAAAATTCACCAAATATAATTTTGATATTAAAAATTCAAAAATTATGTCTATTTTACCAAATTCAAAACATAGAAGTTTTATTAATTAATTTAAAAAAATATCCCTGTTGTCAAAACCAGAAAGCGGGTTTTTGAGAAGTAAAAACTATCAAAAGATTGATATGTGTTTACGTCCAATTTAAATATAAAATTACTTCCAATGAAAAAAATTGGATTAAATGATAAAAATATAATCTAATTATACTTCAAAACCATTCAAATGTTTAATTTAACACTATAAATTATTTTTATTAAAAATTTTGTTTTCAATTAAAATTTAGTATTTTTCACTATTCATTAAAATATGAAAGTTATCAAAAAAGCACTGAAAATTTATCCAAACTAAATTTTTATGTCCCAATTCTAAAGAATAATTTTATTTATCCAAATTTAATATATAAAAGTGTCAAATATTGGATTTAAAAAGGGTTCTCCATTAAAAGGCGGTAAAATTGCAGTTTTTGAAAAATACTTCTTTTATCTGAAAAATTGATTTTATTCTTATATTATGTCTAAGAAACACATAATATGGATGTTAAAATTATATGGAGTATATAAAATTCAAAATTTGGTTATTACTATTCATAACCTCTTTTTAAACGGCTATTTTGATAGATCGTGGTGCGCTTGAACTCAGTGTTGTGTACTTCGCACACTATCATACTATTCAAAGAGAAACGTACCATGGAAGATTGGGTTGTTATATTATTCCCTCCTTCAATAAATTGCGTCCTCACAATTTGAAATTGTTCTTTAGAAATAAGAGGTTAAAAAATAGAATATACCTTTGTGGAAAACCCACATCAGAAATAGGGTTAATAAATTTTAGTCTTAATAAGAGGGAAAGAGAAATGAAAAGGTCACCACTAAATTAGGATTTCAAATAGAAGAAAATTGGTGGAAATTATAATTGTATGAAAAATGTAAATATTTATAGGGATTTATTGAGGTCATCAATCACAAACAAGTGAATGGAAAATTGAGGGTCTCAAATCCATAAATCTACGATGATTCAAAATATCGTTAGTTCAAAAAAACATAAGGTATTAGGATAAAATTTTTTTGGTTTTAAGATCCTTTCCCTAAAGTTTAAGAATTATTTTATTCATAGAATAATAAAAAGAATACTTGACAAGTTTAGTTCCATCCTTTAACTAATTTTTACCACAAACTCATCTTTCACTCCAAAAGATAAGTATTCAAGATGACTTGGTCACACCTGAAGTTCTAGAATCAACTTCTAGATAATCACATAATCCAAAAAAGATGAACTATATATTTCACTTGTCTTTATACATTAACCAAAACCAAAATGGTTAGTATAAGATCAGATGATCCATAAAAAGGATAATCATTTATAGAAAGAAATACTACTCTTAATCTCTAAAATTAAACAAACAATACCCATAGTTCAACAAAGACCATTAAAAAAAAACAGTTGTCCTTAAAATTCTTCAAAATAATCCAAACTAAGTTTGAAATCAAAAATTCAGAATGATTTGATCACATAGTCTTCCACGATAAATCTTAACATTTATCTCCAAATAACATCGACTACTATTAAAGTCACATACTTATAAGTAATTAACCTAATCACATATTCTTTATGACATGTTAATAATTTTTAATAAATAACCCCAATCTCTATAAGTCCACAAAAAAAACATAAATTCTTTCAAAATAAAAATCCACCATTACTCCTCAAATGAAATCCCATAGTATTCTATTTTCCTTAGGCATATAGTGTTCCCAAAAGAGAGAATGTCTTCCAAAATAACATTTATCACTTAATCACCAAATCATTTTCATATACTAAGGATAAATAATAAGTTCCCAAAATAAACATATTCTTGATCCATAAAATTATTTAACTAAAAAGAATTAGTCATACTAACCAGGGACTTCACGTAGTCCAGTGGTAGGCGATAAATCGCAATCGCACTTTGGTTGTGGGTTTAGTTCCCGCATCTTTGTCTGATGCAATGGGTTGTCACACAGTCTATGTGTTGTCCTTTTTCAAAAACTATATAATTTTATAACATTCCCAAAAATGAGATAAATTCCTAAAAAATAACCATAACATATTTTAACCACAAATGTTATCTCATACCTTGCATTTTCTTCCCAAAAAGTAATAACATGTAATTGACTCAAATTCAATGATCATATAAACCCAAATGGTTCTTTATAACTATATCCCCAAAATAAAAGACAATTCTTCCTCAAAAAGCATTTTCACATAAAAAACTTCAGGGTTACACATACAAGAGAAAAGTCTTCCAAAGTAATCCCATCAACAAAGAGAATTAATACTTTTAAAAATTTCTCCATACATTTATTTCCACATATGTTATTACTTGAATTAGAGGCTATCCTATAGAATAGGACATTGACTTAGGTAATTATCAGGTCCCCTACATTTAAGACAAATGACTGTAAATGTATTCTTAGGATCATTTTTATTTTCTTCCATAGTACTCATAATTTTTCCTTGGCAATTCTTTACTTTATGTCCTTCTTTCCCATACATAAAGCATTTTTTTGTTCCATTGAGACACTTTCCTGGGTGTCTCCTTCCACATTTCCTGCATGATGAAAAATGATATTTCTTTTCTCCATGGTCTCCACTACTAGAGCTCTTATCATTCTCCGCATTTCTCTTCTTTGTTGAGTTTGGGAGTTGGTTAATGTATATGTTGTTAAACATATTTTTTTGGAAAATTGATTCAGTATTAACACAATATCTTTTATGCCTATCAACATTCCATTTTTTTCTCATTTCCACCACTATGACCACCTTGTACATCATGTTCAATGTTAATATGACTTCCTTGAAATCCAACCATTGACTAAAACTAGAAACACTACTGGAAAACTAACCTTTACCAACGGTTTAGAACTGTTGGTATAGGCCTCTAAACCGTTGGTATAGCCTATACCAACGGTTTTGAGAACCGTAGCCAAGTAAGCCGTTGGGATAGGTCTATACCAACAGTTTTCCAAAAACCGTTGGTATAGGTAATATGAAATCTATACCAACGGTAATGGAACCGTTGGTATATAAATTCCAAAAATAAAACATCCGCTGGAATTTTATCCCAGGACCCCTCGTTTATCATTGAACGACTCAACCACTAACCTAACATGAATTTTGTGATCATAATTACATAAATATATATATGTATTCTCATAAATATTTTAAATTTTTATTTATATAATGTTCTCGGTATGAAGGTCTGATAAAAAATGAAAGTACCTATACCAACGGTTTTAACAATCGTTGGTATAGGTCTTTGGTTGTGATTTTCATTTTGTGGGGGATGTTGAATTTTGGCCCACTTTTCCCAACGGTTTGGCCAAACCGTTGGGAAAGGTAGACCTATCCCAATGGTTTGGCCAAACCGTTGGGAAAAGTGGCATATTTGGGGACCTTTCCCAACAGTTTGGCCAAACCGTTGGGATAGGTCTATATTTGGGGACCTTCCCCAACGGTTTGTCCAAACCATTGGGATAGGTCCACCTTTCCCAACGGTTTGTCCAAATCGTTGGGAAAAGTGTCCAATTTAGGGGCCTTTCCCAACGGTTTGGCCAAACCGTTGGGAAAAGTGGCCAATGGCCAAACCGTTGGGAAAGGGGACCTATCCCAACGGTTTTTGCAAACTGTTGGTATAGAAGCGTTGGAAAAGATCTAATTTCCAGTAGTGAAAGTAGAGTGTGAGTAACAATAGTCATAAAATCATTTATAGAATATCATGAAACCTTATTTTCAATCTAAAACACCATAGGATTAATTAAGGTAATTTATTCTGATATTATATTAAAATCCTTAAAATCGGTTTGTAAAGAAAATGTGAATTATCCTAAGCATATACCTAGGGAGTATTGTAACCAAGAGTGTATCAAGGCCAGTTATCGTGTACCAGGATACCCCGAGTCAAGACCGAAACTCCTTGTCAGAGTTTTCACTCCTAGGTACATCTGTGCCAGAGCCGCCTTTACATTATCATATCCAGACAGGGATGTATTACTTGGAAAATACACAAAATATCTACATTACCAAAATTCTAATAAGTTCTTCTATACTAATCTTCAAAGTCTATCTTAGGGAAATGTTCTATAATCAGATTTTTTCTAAATCTATCTTCCAAGGTTTGTACTAAACTTATTCTGATACCAACTATAACTCCCTAAAACCAGTTACCCAGAGTCGATACATTATTACAAAAAATTGGCATGATCATAAGAGATAAAGTCTCAAAAGACCATTTATTTTAGTAGCCTTGGAAGTACTAAATACATACATATGTTTTACATTACATCATAAAAAACAACAATAATGTGTCCCCTTTGAACGCACTCATATCCCTTAACCTATCCCCATAGGTCAAGCATAATATACTTCTTCGCATCTTGGAAAAAAGAAAACATAATAAAAGGGGTAATCTCATATGCTTAGTAAGGATAAAAATATGGTGGAAACTATCATAAATAAGCATAAACATTTAAGGTAATGTATAAGACTGAAACAAAAGCCTTTTAAACATACATTTCAGCATAATATGGAAAAGATAAATCAAATAGTTCCATTTACTTATTCACATGGATATTCTACTAGTTGAATAATCACATGTAATATCAATATTTAATTTCATAATTATGGAATGCATAATGCCGCACATCATAACCACATATTCAATGCCTCATGCTAAGACTACAAATAATATTTTTTCAAGGCCTTGTGCTAAGAAACTAGTTTATCTCATGAGACCTATCGATGCATTGAGGAGCTATAACGGGCTCCAGCCATCACTTACTAAGTCCAATGCATTCCTCATATGAAAAGGTTGAAACATAATATAAACATTCATATTAAAACTAGAATACGAAATGTCAATACTTTAACCACAAACCATGAATGATATAAAAATAGAACATCCACAGCCAAACATAACTCATTCAATACAATATATAAGATTGTATTATAATAAATCAACCTCAATCAATAATAATGAAGGATATTGACATAGATGAAAATAATCAGTAAAACTATTTGAGAGAAACACCCCCTTTCCTTGAAAACATTTAAAAGTCTCACTATTTATCAAGAAGATTTTAGAAATAGATTTTTGAATCAAAGAGTCCCATAACACTTTGAAATTTTTAAAAGTAATTTAAATTTTAAAACATTCATGTCCATATAAATAAATCCTTAAAACCATTTTTAAAACATGGACATTAATGAGAATGATTTAGAAGAATAAATCTTTAAAACATTTAAAATGATATTTTAGCTAGAGTTCCTAACCAAATGAGATATGATTGAATACAAATAATTGAGGTAATAAAAACTTTATAATATCATGAGAATAAAGGAATTTAGGATATACTATGTCATAGTACAATATATACACCATATAAAACTGAATTGGCTTATAACAACAAAGAAGTCTCAATGGAATGTAAATTGAGATGGAATCCATTATAAAGATCGTATCCTTGAGTTAAGGATAAATAAATGACATAATTATGTGTGAAAAATATAAATACACTCAATATGATTGGATATACAGTGGAAATAAATCATAGGACATTTACACATATTCTTGTAAAAACAACACCAATGACTTGGATGTTTAACTCAATGAATGGAAATTGAGTTAAGATTACTCTTATCAAGTTCATATTGATGAATTAAGAATTTATCAATGGAGTGATTATGTGTATAAAAATTATATCCACACAAAGGGGAGTGGAAATTACTACACAAGTAAATAAATAGTGATTTCACATATAATCTTGGAGTAAAATAATCAATGAAGTTTGCGTAGAACCCAATGAGTGGAAATTGAAATTAGAAATTCCCTTACCGATTTGGTAACTTATGAAACATACACTCCATGAAATACAAAACATACAACAAAGATGTAAATACCAATAAATTAGAGTATATTACACAAATAATAAAATCATGAGCAGTACATACACCACACAAAAGGAAATAGTGGCAATATAGCATGAATCTCACGTGAATAAGAAGTGAGATGAAAACCCCTTACCTTGTACTTTTACTTAGTAGAGGGTAGGTTAAACTTATATATAATGGTTAAATCATCATCATTATGTTATAAAATAACCACATACATAAATATGATATCATATATGATCTTCGAATATTTCTTTGTTAATAATATTTCAGTAATATCATTGTTTCGGGTGTTAACTAATTCGTTTTCCTTTATATGTTTTGTTACATAAGTCAAGTTTGATATGGATAGGACGTATTTGATTTATATCTATAATTATATTAAGTTATTAAACATTATTTTTAATCATAAAATGAAAATTATTCTTGAATGGTTACGATGGGGAATGAATCTCATGGTGTTCACGGAGACGGTAATCCATACGTACGCACGAGCGACAATACCATTCTATTGATGGTAAAATCATATGTAATTGGATGGTATATCATATATACAGAATAATTAACATGTTATATTTATTATTTACATCAATTATACTCATTATTATACCCATCCAAATGATGAAGTGTTAAATAACAAACTACACCATGATGTGGAGACGGTAAGCCGTATGTATGCACGTATGGTGATTTTTTCATTCATAGGATGGATAGAATAATGAATATGGTTGTACAATATTTATAATAAAATCACAGTATTTATAAGGTACTGGATTTATTATTTTTTTATGGAAACAACAAAGAAATAGGAAGTTTAAAAAGAAAATAACTTTGAAAGAGGTGATGAAATTATTACCCCTTCTTTGGGTGATTCTTTTTGATTTGATCAAAAGGGATCCTTAGGTTGGATTATGATCAAAGTAATACCTCTAGGTTGAAGTGTGGGGTATTTGGGAGTATATTTAAGTAGGGGTTGTCCAATCCAAATGTCTTTGGAGGTGTGATTTTTAGAGAAAGGTAAGTACCCTTTTATAAGAGAGGTGAGGGTCACTTTAGGAAAAGCTTGAAATATTATTTTATTATACAATCATATTCGGTTTATAATGGCTAAAAAAATATTTATTTTGAGGATAAGGTGGGATGGGTCGAAAACCTTTCAACCAATAGGTTTTAGACAGGTTTAGGTCACTATAGTAACCTTATCTTTTAGATTTAACTCGTAGTTAAATAGTTTAACTTTTACCTTGTATTCTTGTATTATTATAATAAATAGTTAATAAACTTAATATAAAAAGACAAGAGAACCCCAAGTGGTTAATTATTGATATATATAACCTTATATAAGTCCTTTGTATGAACCTTATATTTTTAGTAATATTATATCAATTAATAATATATTATTTGTTTTAAAAACTCATTTATGTCCATTTTGATACTATTTAGTATTTGGTTTTTGTGAAAGTCATAAAAACTTTATCACTTATAAAGAAATTTATTTAATCAACCATAACATTTCATATTTACCTTGAAAATTCATTAAATACATCAAAAGTCTCAATTTACAATTATATTAATATTTATAATATCAATTATTTTAATCTTTCAATAATAAGGTAATTACTCCATCATCATTGTGTTATAAATAAATTTAATTATTTAATGTCTAAAAATTATAAATAAAATTACATTATATAGTAAATATTTTTAGATTTCTAATGAATATTTATAGTCGAATTTATCTTATGGATAACACTATATTAAAAATGGTTTAGTTATTAAACTTTGAATTTAACACTTTTAACTCTTCTTTAAATAAAATAATAATAAATGTATTAATCTAATACAAGTGTACCAAAAGGATCATATTTTATTCCTAAGGTTGATTTTAGTCTAAATAAACTTATCTAATAGAATTAGAACATGTGTTAGGGTAATTATAATATCATCTTTACCTTTAATTACCCTATTTACTTTTAACCGTGGTAAATAAAATTCAAAAGTTACTATTCACCAAAAATTATTTTCATTATATTGAACCAAATTTTACTTACTAATTTCAACCATGTCTCTTGGATTTTTTAAATTCAATTCAAAGAAGTGATAAAATTATGTTTTATGCAAATTTGTAAATTTGCCTAAAAGGTGAGTAAAAGACGGTAAAAAGTTCAATACAATTTATATATCTAATATTATTATAAAATGACTTGAATGAATTAAATTGGACTAATATAGGTATTATGTATCTATTTTTACTTTAAAATAATTTTAAATTAAAAATAATTATTTAAATAAAAAGTCGGCTTTAAACAATAACACAGTGTTTTCACTATTCATCAAAAATTGAACGTTTTTAGAAAAATACCAAAAATTCACCAAAGTTAATTTTGATATTACAAATTCAAAAATGATGTCTATTTTACCAAATTCAAACCATATTAGTTTTATTAACTAATTTAAAAAAATATCCCCGTTGTCAAAACCAGAAAGCAGGTTTTTGAGAAGTAAAAACTATCAAAAGATTGATATGTGTTTACGTCCAATTTAAATATAAAATTACTTACAATGAAAAAAATTGGATTAAATGATAAAAATATAATATAATTATACTTCAAAACCATTCAAATGTTTAATTTAACACTATAAATTATTTCGATTAAAAAATTTGTTTTCAATTAAAATTTAGTATTTTTCACGATTTATCAAAATATGAAAGTTATCAGAAAAGCACCAAAAATTTATCCAAACTAAATTTTTATGTCCCACTTATAAAAAAGAAGTTTATTTAGCCAAATTTAATATATAAAAGTGTCAAATATTGGATTTAAAAAGGGTTCTCCATTAAAAGGTGGTAAAATTGCAGTTTTTGAAAAATACTTCTTTTATCTAAAAAATTGAATTTGTTCTTATATTATGTCTAAGAAACAAATAATATGGATGTTAATATTATATGGAGTATATAAAATTAAAAATTTGGTTACTACTATTCATAACCGCTTTTTAAACGGCTAGTTTGATAGGTCGTGGTGCACTTGAACTCGGTGTTGCGTACTTCACACGCTATCATACTATTCAAATAGAAATGTACTGTGGAAGATTGGGTTGTTACATATAATTCATAAAAATAACCATAATAAGGTTAAATATTTCATAAATGATCCATTTTGGTTTTTTTGGAATTTTATTGTAACTATATTTACCCTAAAGTGTAAAAAATCTAAGTTGTCATGGTAAGAGTTAAATGGTTTAACTAAGGGTTAAATCCAAAAGATAAAGTTAATATTATGACGTAAATATGTATAAAAATAACTGGTTGAGAGTATTTAGACCCATAATCATACTATATTATAAATAACACACTTTGGATCTATTTTAAATCAAAAATCAATTTATATTAATTTAATATTTTGAGAGTTTCCAAGAGTGCCCCTTCCATCTCTTATAAAAAAACACCTCCTCCATCACTTCCTAACACTAATTTGATCCTTCTATATTGAACAAAACCTACCCATTTCTCCTCAAAAAATTCTTATATGAGTTATGGAGGTCCTGGTATTATATAAATATCACCCCTAGTATTCCTAATAGGTGACCCAAAGGAAGTCCATCAAAGAAGAGGTAATTGTTTTACCAACTCATTCAAGTTAATTTATTCTTCTACTTAATATTACTATGTTTTTTCCATAATAAAGTAATAAATATAGTATCATCTATATTATTATATGTTATTATGATTATGATATAACCATATTCCTCCTTTTATCCATCCTATGAAAAACAATATCATTATATGTGCGTACATACGACTTACTGTCTCCATACTGTGGTGTGATTTTCTTTTCATCACCACTTTATTTGGATGGGTATAATGATGAATATAATGGATAAATTAATAAAAATGAAATGATATTTATTCTTTATAATTAATATTCCATTTAATTCATTACCACTTTACCATTAAGGTAATGATACCATTGCTCAAGCGTACGTACGACCTACCTCTCCACAACGTGATGAGATTCGTTCTCCATGTTAAACATTCAAGAATGATTATATAAAACATATATGATGAGTGAATATAATATTAATGAACATAATATCATTTTGGATATAAATAAAATACATCTTATTCATAAGAAATATGACTTACATAACAAAACAAACATAAGAAAATAAAGCAGTTAACACCTGAAACAAGAGTAATAAATAAATATTATTAACAAATGGGTGATAAGATAATATTATAGAATAATATATGATAAATGTGGATATGGTTCTGTTATAATTTAATAACATGATTTAACCATTATACATGAGGTCAACACACCCTCAACTAAAGAAAAATATGAGGTAAGGGTTAATTATGCAATCTCATTATTATTCAAAATTGTTTATACGTAAGTATATACTAGGAAATATTTATCATCTATGTCCATGTTTCTTAAAAAAAATTCCAAAATATTTTTACTATTATCCTACAAAATTTTAAATTCTTTTGACCAAGTTTTACTTTTTATAAAACGGTTTAAAATGAATCTTTTTGTCATTTTCCAAATGAGGTACTTTATGACTTTTTTGACAGAAAAAATGTTTGTTTCTAACTTATGCGACATAAGCATATTTTTATACTACCGTGATGCCTTAATGTTTTTAAACTTATCTTAAAATCATACAAGGTTATTTTCAAAGGAAATTTTTTATTTTATAATTGAACAACTTTTAAATAAATTATTTCAAATTAAAAATGGGTATTTCCCTTAAGATATTTTTAATGATTTTATTAGATTATTTTCATCCATGTCAACATCCATTGTTGGATATTATGCTTGAATGAGGTTGATCTCTTATGATACCATTTACCATATTTTTTAATGGTTTATGATTTATTTTAACTGTGAATGTGCTATTTTGATACCATTTATGGTTTATGGTTTAAGTATTCATATTTTGTATGATAGTTTTTCAATAATAATGTTTATATTGTTTATGTTTCTACCTTTTCATATGAGGAATACATTGGAATTATTAAGTCATGGGCATGGACTGTTATATCCCCTCGATGCATCGGTAGGTCTCATGAGAAAAACTAGTTTGGGTTTTTAACCATTTGTTTATAGTGTCTTGGCCGAAGCTATGCTGGTATGTTTATGATGTTTGGAATTATGTATTCCATCATTATGAGATTAGTTATTGATATTCCGTGTGATTATTTAAAAAGTATAATATCGATGGTTATGTATATTTCTCATGTGTCTATTTATATAGAATTATTCGATTAACTTATATATGTTCTATATTATGCTCAAGATTATGTTTTAATGGAATGTGTTTTTAGTTATTCAAGTTTCCTTATTGCTTATGTTTATTTATGATAGCTTACGTTGTATTATTTACCCTTACCGAGCATCTGATCTCACCCCTTTCTTATGTTTTATTTTTCCCCAGGATGTGAGGATGTATATTATGACTGAATTTTAGGGATAAGGAAAGGAAATAAGAGTGTTTTAAAATAAGTTACTATATTACTTTTTCATTATAAGATGTAATACAAAGATTATGTATGAAAAATGGATTCCAAAACTAAAAAACTAATCGGTCCTTTAGGATTCAAATATTATATCTATTCCAATATAATAAATTAAGGCACTGGATTTGGAATACTAGGGTTGAGTTTGTTATAGTTGGTATTAGAGAAAGTTTAGTACAAACCTTAGAAACTAGATTTAGAAAACAAAGATTAGGGAACATAACCCTAAGCCAGAATTTGTGGATAAGTATATAATAATAACTTAGAATTTTGGTAAAGTGGAGATTATGTGGGTATTCCTAGAAATACATCCCTATTTGGATACTACAAGTGGATGTGGTTCTAGCACAGATGTTCCAAAGAGTAACAACTCTGATAAGGTGCATCGGGCCTGACTCAGCGTAACCTAGTATATGATAATGGGCCTTAATACACACCTGGTTTGACACTCCTAGGGGATATTATTTGGACAATTCACATTTTATTAATGAACCATTATTAAGGATTTAAACATAAATATGTCCCCAAAGAAATCATTTTTATGATTATGAGATTTTCTATGCATAAATTTTCAATTTATATTAAGTGTTTTATTAGTTTAAAATTATGAATTATGATTCATAAGATAATCTAGTGTATTCCATTATTTAGAAATAGAACCTAGTGGAATTAATTAAAATCGTATCAACGCATGTAATCCATGTAGGGATTTCCCTCCTATGTAAGATAATGATGTTCGAGCTGGAGCTACAACTGGTGCTGAACAACTTATAACTATATTGGGAAATACAACTTAGGTTATGAATAATAACCTTACCCATATAGAGAACCCTGATCCATAACATATAGGAATAATGTTAGACCACTTCACGAGACAACAACCTCTATTATTCAATGGGACTATAAATCTATTTGTAGCTGAGCAATGGATAAGTTTTTTAGAGAATATATTTCTTGCTTTGAGAAGAAATGACAGGGAGAAGTTTGTCATGTAAATTTATCATCTCTCAAGAGATGAGGATCAATGGTAGTTATTAATTGAAAATATTAAGGAGGATAAAGAAATAGAAAACATGGAATGGTGAAAATTTAAAGAACTTTTCTTAGAAAAACATTTTCCTTGTGAACAACGAGCGGATATGGAGAGGAAATTTATGAGACCAAGACAAAAGAAAGATGATAATGTTGAAAAGTATGAAGCTAACTTCACAAGGTTAGTAAGGAATGTTTTGGATTATGTATGTAATCCAAAGAGTAAGATTGATCAATTCTTGGATGTGTTAAAACCATTACTCTGATAGGTACCAGTCTCCTAAAATTTATTATCATATGAAGATATAGTCTTGTGTGCTATCAAGACAAAAACTAAATTCTTTAATTATTATGAATTTTAAAAAAAGTAATATAAGAAGAGGGCTATTTAATACTCTAAAAAATGAAATAAGTAAGTATGGAAAAAGAGAAGAGTTGACTTTCTATCCTGAAATAATTGTGGGAAGAAACACCTCGGTACTTACTTGAAGGTAATGAGAGTTTGTTATAAGTGTGGAGAAAAAGGCCACCAAGCCTATGATTACAAGAGAAATAAATAATCTCCAAAATCAAATGATACAATTGTAAATAAATGGGAAAATATGTGAATTATTTTTCTAAGCATCAAGGAAATTTTACCCAGAAAAGGCAAAGGGAGAAAGGATAATCTTATATGATCGCAACTTCTGAGGTTGAAGTTCCCAATGATGTGGTGGCAGGTACTTTAGTCATCTCCTCAAACTTATCCAATGATTTATTTTATTCCATATCATCTCATACATTTATATCTTTCTAGTTTTCCAAGAAAATTAGATATTTTCCTTTTGATTTAATAAGGGAGTTGTCAGTTAAAACTCCTAAGGGAAGTATCATTGCAACAAAGATGTGTCAGCCAGTCCCATTTATGACACATAAACATAATTTAGTTGTTTTACTTATCATAATACCTATGATTGACTTCGATATAATACTTGGTATGAATTGGATTAAAAAATCTGATGCAAAAATTTACTACAAGAAGAAGGAAATTACGTTTTGTGAGGAAGAAGAATCATCCCTTATCTTTAAAACAGAAAATTCATCATCTGATTCTTATCTATATCCACCACCAATAGCTCTACTGAATTAAATTCTTGGGGAGGAAGATAAAAAAACAACTAGGGATGAATAATGGAATCTTAAAATTGAGGATGTACTTGTTGTTCAGGAATACATTGATATATTTCCTAAAAAATTACTTAGACATCCTCTAGAGCGTGAAGTTAAATTTTCCATTGATTTAATCCCTAATGCATGGCCAATATCAAAAACTCCCTATAGAATTTACCCTATATAATTGGTGTAGTTGAATAAGAAACTAGAGGATTTGGGTAATAAGGGATTTATTTTCCCCAATTTTTCACCATGGGGAGCCCCTGTTATATTCATTAAGAAGAAATATGGATCAATTCTGATCCTTGGTGAACTGGTTTCCCTTGGTGAACGGGCTGTTTTCTGTCGACTGTGTCATGTTCCGACGGGGGGTTCTTTGGATGGTCTATTGCGGTCTTTGCGTGCAGGTTGGAGGGTGGCGATGGGAATTTTGTGAGATGTCTGTGTGATGATGAAGGTTTCGCAGTGGGTTGAGCCGTGTGGTTTGCATCGGTTGTTTTGGAGTGTTTTGTTGTATGCTTGAATGTTTCGGCTTTCGAAGGTGGGAGGTTTGTGATTCGAGACTCGACTTCATGAGTTGACTCCAAAGGAGGGTTTAGAGCTAGCGGTTCATCCTTGCAGTGTTTTTTGGATTTGGTTGTTTGAGAGGGTATGGCGCCAGCCATCGGATCAGGCCTTAGCTTTGACTGAGGACACTTTCTTGCCGAATCACATTGCAATGATGGAGAGCTTCTTCACGTTCACATGCTGGGGAGGAGCAGTTCTCTGTTGTCATTCTGGGTTTTACTCTTTCTTCATTCGAGTGTGAATGTCCTATGTCCATGATGTCATTGGGTTTCCACCCCCTTCATCCCTTAAAAGGGGGTCTTATCTTATAATAAAAAAAAATTTGAAGGCCTTTGGGCCGTTGGATGGAGGTTGTGCATTGATTATAGGGAAATAAATTCTATTATAATAAAGAAAAAGTATCCTATACCTCAAATTATGACTTTTTTGATCAACTTTACAAAGCCTAATATATCTCAGAGATTGATCTTCATTCTGGGTATCACCAATTGTGAGTGAAGAAGGAATACATTCCGAAGACATCTTTTCAAACACAATATGAACATTATGAGTTTACAGTAATTCCATTTGGATTAACTAATGCACCCTCTATTTTTATGGACCTAATGAACAGAGTATTCAAGGAATTTCTTGATGATTTTGTGGTGGTATTCATTAATGATATTCTGGTGTATTCTAAAATCTATAAAGATTATGAGAATCACTTGCGAATTATTCTTAAGACTCTTAGAAGGGAAGAGCTATATGGAAAATTTAGTAAGTGAGATTTCTAGATTCAAGAAGTTCCTTTTCTTGTCAATATTATCTCCAAGGATGGAATATCATTTGATCCTACCAAGACACAGGTAGTCAGAGAATGTCCTACACCAAAAATCATAACCGAGGTACATAGTTTCATTGGTTTGGCAAGTTATTATCAGCAGTTCATTCATAATTTTTCCCGATTGGCTAACCTATTAACCGACCTTACACATAATGGGGTTAAGTTTGTTTGGAAAAGGGAATGTGAATAATGTTTTGATGAAATAAAGAGAATATTAGTCAATGCTGTGATTTTTAATCTACCATATGGAAGTAATGGGTTTGTCATATATAGTGATGCATCGAAGAGGGGAATTGGTTGTTTCCTAATACAAAATGAAAAATTTATCGCATATGAATTAAGGAAATTAAAGACCCATGAACAGAACTATCTAATCCATGATCTGGAGCTAGCAGATATAATCTTCACTTTGAAAATATGGATACATTATCTCTATGGTGAAAGATGTGAGATATACATGAATCATAAAATCCTTAAATACATCTTCTCACAAAAAGGGCTCAACATGAGATAGAGGTGATGACTCTAGTTACTCAAGGATTATGATTGCTCAATACAATACCATCCAAGGACAGAAAATAAGGTACCCGATGCGTTGAGTAGAAAGGATCATGGAGTTTTGACTCAAATGAGGATTGAGAGGGATCCAATGTTCATGGACCTAGTAAAGATGAATATAGGAATTTCAAAGGAAGGAGATACATCAATCATATTTCAAATGATTGAAAAACCATATTTATTAGAGAAGACAATGAATTATGAATATGATGATGAGTACTTTTAGATGAAGATTAAAAGTGCGAACAAAGGAAAATTAACAAACTTTGTTTATGAATATTGTGTTATAAAATTTGGAAAGAGGCTATGTGTTTCATCTATAAATAAGCTAAAAATATAATTATTATATGATGCTCATAACTCAAATTTATCTACTCACCCTAGTATCATAGAGATGCATAGGTACTTGAAGGATTTTTTTTGTGCGAAAACATGAAGTAGGAAATTACTGATTATGTGTACAAATGTTTGGTTTGTCAACAAGTGAAAGCTGTGAGGTAACATCCTAAAGGAGTACTACAACCTCTTCCTATTCCTATGTGTAAATAGGATAAAATTACTATATAATTTATCATGAGACTGCTAAAGACTCCTAAGAATAATGATGTAATATGGGTTATCATTGATCACCTAACCGAATTTTCACATTTACTTGCTATAATAGAATAAATTCATCTTGATCACCTCATAAGGATCTATATTAATGAAGTTATAAGACTTCACAGATCACCTCTATTGATTTTTTTCTGATCAAGATCCCCACTTTACATTGAAATTCTAGAAAATTATTTAGAAGGATCTTGGCACTGAGCTTCATTTGAGCAATACCCACCATCCTAAAATTGATGGATAGTATGAAAGAATAATTTAAACAATGAAAGACATGTTTAGGTCATTATCACTTGACTTTCAAGGTATATGGGATCAGTACATACCTTTGGTAGAGTTTTCTTACTACAATAGTTTCCATTCAAGTATTCAAATGGTGCTATATAAAGCGTTATATGGAAAGAGATGTCATACTCCAAATTGTTGGGATGAAATTGATGAAAGGAAAATCGTAGGCCAAAAACTTGTTAAAGAAACAATAATAAAGGTAAAGGATATTCAAGATCACATTAAATTAGCTCAAATTAGGTAGAAGAGTTATGCTGATAATTAGAGGAAACATTTAGAGTTCTAAGTGAGAGATCATGTTTTCTTGAAAGTATCTCCACAGAAGGGTGTTATAAGGTTCGGTAAGAAAGGAAAACTAAGTCCTAGGTACATCAGGACCTTTTATATTCTTTAAAGGGTTGTATTTGTTACTTATTATTCTGAAATGTTGTCAAATATCTCAAAAGTACATGAGGTGTTTATATATCTCTGCTAAGGAAGTACATGCTTGAACCAACACTTATACTCACATTTGAAGAAATAGAGTTGGATCCTGAACTTTATTACTGTGAAGAACCCATAAAAATTCTTGATACTAGAGATAAAGTATTGAGGAATCAGATGACTTGTTTTGTAAAGGTACTCTGGAGAAATCACAAAAATGGAAGAAGTAACATGGGAATCAGAGGATTTTATGAAGAAGAATTACCCACAGATTTTTTAGAAGGGAACTCCCCTAAAATTTCAAAGGATTTTTTAGGATTGAATAATGTAGAACCCCAATACTTTACCATATTTTCCTTTTAGAATACATTTAATTTTTGTAATAACTTACAATGCACATAACACCAGGTTTAAAAAAAACACTATTTAGTATCATTTTGAACAGTAAATTAAATTATAACACTTATAGAGAATTTATATAGTTATTTTATATGTTATATATCCAATCAAATATTTTTACCTTTATCCAATATATTTGATAGGTATAAAATAAGAACAAACCCAATATTACACATAAAAATCTATATTTTTTATAAAAACAGTTTTACCACCTTTTAATGGTGAACTTATTTTAAATCCAATTTTGAAACTTTTATATATTTTATTTGAAAAAATAAATTAATTCTTATAAATTTGAATATAAAAATTTACTTTGGTTAAATTTTTGGTATTTTTATGATAAGTTTCATGTTTTGATGAATAGTGAAAACATACTAAATTTTAATTGATTTTTTTTCATCGAAATAATTTATAGTGTTAAATTATATTATTGAATGGTTTTAAAGTATAAATAGATTATTTTTATCAATTAATCCAATTTAGTTCATTGGCATAAGTTTTACATGGAATTTAGATATAAAAACGTTCCAATCTTTTGCATGTTTAAACTTTAATAACTCATTTTCTCACCCCGTCAATGAGATTAATTTTAAATTAATTACTGTAAATTCTATTTTTTGAATTTTAAAAAATGGATTTTATATTTTGAATCAGTGGTTCTAAATTATGTAAATAGGTTTCTTTTACTTTTGAATATATGAATAGTAAATTTTAGTAATATTTTAATTACCGTGGTTAAGAGTAAATCATGTAATTAAAGGTAAAATTAATATTATAATCACCCAAAAAAATTATACTAATTTTACTGGATGAGTTTTTTTTTGACTAAAAATATACTTTGTATGAAATTATAACCCTTTTTAAGCCACTTGTGCGAGAATATGATATTTATAATATTTTATTTAAAGATAATTTAAAAATGTCATACTAATGTTTATAATAACTATTACATTTTAATAAATGATTATATAGAAGATAAATTAGAATATAAATAGTAATTTAAAATATAATAAATTTATCTTCATCATGATAATTTATTTTTAATTTTTAGATAAGAAAAAATTTAATTAAAGGCTTTCATAATAATGATGCAGTAATTGATTAATCAAGGGAAACATCAAATAAATGATATTAAAAATAGTAAAATAAATATAATTTAACATAATTAATGAAATCCACGAATTTTATAGATAACTTAGATATTTTAGTGATATATTAGAATTATTTTTTCAAATTTATTATGTTATGATGTTAAAAAAACAAATAATGAATGGTATCAAAATTGACATAAAGGATACTTTAAAATAAATAATATTTTATTAAATGATATAAAATTCATAAAAAGCTACAATTTATACAAATAACTAGAATAAGGTTAAATATTTAATCAGTGATCCATTTGGGGTTCGTTTTTCATTTTATAGGAACTATATTAACACTAAAGAGTAAAAATCCAAGTTGTCATGACAAGTGTTAAATGATTTAACTAAGAGTTAAAGCCAAACGATAAGGTTAATATTGTGACCTAAACATTTATAAAAATCATTGGTTGAGATTATTTAGAACCAAAATCATATTATATTCTAAATAACTCACTTTGGATCTATTTGATATTGAAAATCAATTTATATTAATTTAATATTTTGAGAGTTTCCAAGAGTACCCCTCCCCTCTCATATAAAAAGACACCTCCTCCCTCACTTCCCCAAACAAATTTTAGCCTTCTAGATTGACCAAAACCTTCCTATTTATCCTCCTAAAATTCTTAGATAAGTTCTAGAGGTCCTGGTCTTCTAAAAACTACCCCTAGTGTCCCTAAGAGGATACCCAAATCAAGTCCATCAAAGAAGTGGTAATTGTTTTACCGACTCATTCAAGTTATTTTCTTCTTCAACTTCCTATTCCTATGTTGTTTCATTAATAAATTAATAAATCTAGTATCATATATATTCTGAGATTTTATTATGATTATGGGACAACCATATTTCTCCTTTTATCTATCCTATGAAAAACAATATCACCATGCATGCGTACGTACATCATACCATCTTCACTCAGTGGTGTAATTTGATTCTCATCATCACTTTATTTGGATGGGTATAATGATGAATAAAATGGATAAAATAATAAATATGAAATTATATTTATTCTATTTAATTAATATACCATCCAATTCCTTACCACTTTACCATTAAGGTAATGATACCATCGCTCATGCGTACATACGACTTACCATCTCCACGATGTGATGAGATTCATTCTCCACGCTAACCATTCAAGAATGATTATAAAAAATATATAAGATGATTGAATATAATATTTATTAACATAATATCATTCTGGATATGATGAAAATATATCCTATTCATAATAAATAGGACTTACATGATAAAATAAATATAAGAAAATGAAGCAGTTAACACCCAAAACAAGAGTAATAATGAAATATTATTAACAAATGGGTGATAAGATACTATAATAGGATCATATATGATAAATATGTATATGGTTCTGATATAATTTAATAAAATTATTTAACCATTATACAGAAGGTTAACACACCCTCAACTAAAGGAAATTGTGAGGTAAGGATTAATTCTGCAATTTCATTATTATTCGGGATTATTTATACGTAAGTATCTATTGGGGAATATTTATTATCCATGTCTATGTTTCTTAAAAAGTTTTTCCAAAATATTTTTACAATTATCCTAAAAATGGTTAAATTATTTTAACCAAGTTTTAATTTTTTTAAAATGGTTTAAAAGGAATCTTTTTTTCATTTTGCAAAAAATGTACTTTATGGATTTTTCGACAGAAGGAATGTTTGTTTTTAACTTACAAGGAGTGAGTGGATTTTTATTCTGTCGAGATGCCTTGATTTTTTTACTATTACCTTATAATATTACATGGTTATTTTCAAATAAAATGTATTCTTTTATAATTTAACTACTTTTAAATAAATGATTTCAAATTAAATAGGGGTATTTCTCTCAAGATATTTTTAATGATTTTATTTGAGTATTTTCATATTTTTCAACATCCTTTATTGGATCTTATGATTGACCGAGGATGATCTCTTATGATATAATTTACCATATTTTTTTGAACGTTTTATGATTTAGTTTGACCGTGGATGTGATATTTTGATACCGTTCATGGTTTATGGTTTAAGTATTCACATTTCATATGCTAGTTTTTCAATACGAATGTTTATATTGTTTATGTTCCACCCTTTTCATATGAGGAATGCATTGGACTTAGTAAGTGAGGAGTGGGGCCTGCTACAGCTCCTCAATTCATTGATATGTCTCATGAGATAAACTAGTTTGGGTTTTTACCCATTATGTATGGTGTCTTGGCCAAAGCCTTGACAATATGTTTATGATGTCCGACATTATGCATTATCTTATTATGAGATTAGTTATTGATATTTCATGTGATTATTATTCTAGCAGAATATACATGGTTATGTATATTTCTTATGGGTCTATTTATATGCCATTATTTGATTAACTTATACTCCCACCATATTATGCTTAAGATTATGTTTTAATGCCATGTGTCTTTAGTTATTCACCTGGCCATATTGTTTATGTTTATTTATGATAGCTTTTGTTGTATTGTTTACCCTTACTGAGCATCTGAGCTCACCCATTTCTTATTTTTTATTTTTCCCCAGGATGCGAAGATGTATATTATGACTAACTTATAGGGATAATAAAAAAGAATAATATTTTTTTCAAAGGAGTTAATATGTTTTTTTTTTCATTTGAAGATGTAATGTAATTCTTATGTATGTAATCTAGCTTCCAAAATTGCTAAAATGATCAGTCCTTTTGGATTTGAATATTGTATCTATTCCATTGTAATAAAGTAAGGCACCGAATCTGGGCTTTTGGGGTGGGTTCATTACATTCAGACTCAACGCATCAACAACCTCATTCCCCTTCCTTAGAGTATAAGAGATCTAAAAATCGCAATCCTTAAAAAACTCTATCCACCTATACTGGTGTAGATTCAGATCTCACTGAGAAAAGATATATTTTAGGATCTTTTAGTCTGTGAAAACCACAAAGCGCTCACTGATGAGGTAATATCGTCATATATTCAGTGAAAGCACTACTTCCACCAACCCCAGATCATGGGTGGCATAGTTATTTATATGGGGATATAACTGTCAAGACCCATAAGAGATCAATACTATATGATGCATTAACACTAATCCCAAACCCATATGGGACATAACACAAAAAACCTTGAATAACCCACCCTCATTAGGAAACTAAAGCACTGGAGCACTAAATAAATTCTCCTTCAGGTAACCAAACAATGTATGGAACTGATAATTACACACAAAATCTCAGTCCTTCCTAGTAAACATGGTTAATAGATCTACAACTCAAGATAAATTAGGACCAAACCTCTAATAATATCATGTGATACTAAGGAATCTATGAACCTCTACCATGTTCTTGGGTTCTTCCTAAAGAAAAAATTTCCTCAGTCTTGGATAGGTCCCCAAACACACCCTTTTGAGACACTACATCTCATAGTAAAAACAGCTCTTCCATACAAAACCTACACTTGGATAATTTCCCATAAAGATGGTGGTGTCTAAGGACCTATAAAACAACTCTTATATTCTCAATATGGTCCTCCTATGAATTGAAGTACATAAAGATATCACCAATGAACAAGTCGACAAACTGGTCCAAAAACTCATGGATGAAAGATTTCATAATCCCTATGAACACAACTGGAACATTTGTGACACCGAACAACATGACTATGAACTAAAAGTGTCCATACATGCATCTTATGGAAGCCTTTGGTATATATTTGTCTTTCAACCTCATATGGTGATATATCGACCATAAGTCAACATTATAAAACTAACTAGCTCCCCTAATATGGTATAATAGGTTATTGATCCTCAGAAGGTGGTAATGATGCTTGACTGTTGCATGATCCAACCTTCGATATTCCACACACAACCTCAAACTACTATCATACTACTTGGAAAACAACACTGGAGCACCCCAATAAGGCATGTTGGGTCAGATGAAAACCCTCTACATCATATCGTCCAACTAAAACCTCAACTCACACAACTCCATAGGCACCATTCAATAAGGATCCATTGAAATTATAGATGCGCCCAGTTACAACTCTATCCCAAACTCGACATCATGTCACGGGGTTAGTGCTATAACCTCATCTGGGAAAAAATTCAGGTACTTCTCCATAACCTTGGGAAAATACTCTACATAAACATCCATTAAAAAATCTAGAAAAAAAAATTCTTTTCTTCCCTACCACCCATCTGATAACCTCAATCACCAATGAACACCACTCGTTGTACCTCCACATCAGAAAATTAAACTCACCTAGAAATAGTTGATGATTGCATGCATGGAATACAACCAATCCATGCTAAGGATAGCATCATATGGCTGCATATACATCAAGAGGAAATCTACCATACACTGGTGCTACCCCATCACCAAATTATACCTCAACACACATCAAACAAAGTAGCCCAACCTCCAACTGATGTAGATAATACAATGGGAACTGAAATCATTTACATATATAGTCCCAAGGCATAGAAAAAATTAAGAGAAATAAAGGAGTGTGAGGATCCTAAATCAAACAAATCACATATAGGGGTATATGATAAAATGAACATACCTTGTACAACTCCTAAATCTACCAATGCTTTTACCTCTAATGCATGCATCTGAACCTTCCCATCTCCTCTAACTCTCTTATATTAGCCCCCAAAACTGTACTAAAGTCCATTTCATTGCATACGGGGACCATCATGAGGATTCACTATGCCAACACCATCTTCTCTCGGTAGCTGAATAAGCACTAATGGTCTATACAGTTGAAACTGCCTCAGAGGAAACTATTACTCCTACAAAAAAGAGGCATGAACACCCACCTGACACTGGCCTCTATGAGTGATAATATATTAAAATTATAAGTTCCTATATCCTCTAAAAACATTTTATAAAAAATACACTGGAAAGTTATCGAGAGTCACCTTCCCTAGAAGAACAGAAAGAGATATTTCGCTCTCAGTTCCCCACTAACCAGAACCCTGACTGCCTAAACACCAGAAGCCCACTTCTTGAAACTCTACTTCTTAAACTGCCCTGATAAAAGATCTCTCTGGGATCAACTCAATGATAAACCATCCACATGATTACCTTTAATTTCTTATATACCTCCAAATATGTAGGTAACAAAAATAGGGTGACCGTATACCTGATCACTAGGAAAAAATCCTCATACAGACGCCGTGCTATGAACACCTCATCTAGAAAAACATCTAGAGAAAAGTGAAGGAAATCCTTGAACCTAATCCCAAGCTCCTGAATGTTCAAGCTCCCCTGTTGAAGGGAGATAAAATCCTGCCACTTGGATTCCCTCATCATCGATGATAGGAATTCTGAACAGAATTCCTTCTAGAAGTTGGGTCCTGACACATCCTTCTCCTTACGATCACTAATAAATAGTTCCCACCAATGATATATAGCTCACTACATCTGAATAACTTGCAATGACATCAAGAACTCAGCTCGTGCTTAGATCAAACTGAATGAAATCCCAAGATCCTCCAACCAACACTCTGTCTCTAGATTTGAGATGCTTCCCTCACACTTCCCCCCAAATTTTCCATTGAAAGGCATGAAAAGTCCACTACCATGAATCATCCTCCTCTTACAAGTCAATCCTACAACAATAAATTAGATCAACCAGCTAAACCTAAACTACCTGATCTACTCATGGATGATGACCAAAATCCATTTCGAAAAAGAAAGGAGAACATCCTATTCCTGGTAGTAAGAAATTTATCAAATATTATTTAATTGATTCATTTTAACTTTACCAAGATAACTTAATTCATACATGAACACACTCAATCATGATGCATGTACCTTTTATAAGTCTCTACTATACAAGAAAATCCACCTCAAATGGTTATTAAATAAGCTAAGAGTCTGTGCACTGGATCACAGGGTCCCCCCAGTGTCCCTAAACTATGTTACACACCAAGATTAACTGACACCATTTCCCTAACAACCCACACAATCCTCACTGTTCCTAACTCCATAATCCATCCTTTATCTCAACCAAACCTCTAATACAACTTTTTCATGTCCCCTTCCCTCCATAGATACCCTCTTGGAAAAGAAATAAAGGAAGATAAATAATAACACCCAATGTTTTGCCTTCAGTAGGCCCCAGTTCGGTGATAAGCATCGAGGGTATAAAGTATCACATATGGGAGGAATTACCCACTAATATAAACAAGATAATGATATATAATAAAAAACAAGCAAGAAAATTCAGTATATGATATAAAAAATAAAAACAAAACTACCCATAAATGCATGATCAATGTCAACAAATACATATAAAGGTATTTAAAGAAAAGTACCAAAAGATAAGTCCTGTAACAACAACTCAACAACAACTCCATCCAAAGCTTAAAATGTCTATATTGGTCCCCAAATTACTCCTTGAAACCTGAAAAATAGTTTACATTCATAGGGTGAGAATACATATATATTAAGTAGGTTCATACCCAAGGTCTCAAGTGCACATGTGAAAAGTACATGCTATTGCACCAGTGAACAAACACTAGAACCAACAAGCACCTAAACAAGTCAACTATCCAAACCCAGCTTCACAATGGCCCGCTCACCAAATCACACATCCAATATAGTAATATTACATCAAGATAATAATAAAACAAGGATCCCCACTACCATTTATACATTGATTTACTACTCTCATGTCCCAAAGTCAAACATCCTATGCTCCCATCCCTTTCATACATATCACATAATATATTATACATCTTTGATATAGGTCGAGATGCATCCCAACCTACCCCAACTTCACAAGGTCTAACATAGTGTGCTAGCATTAAGAATCATCAAACCACAAATCATCTATCCTGTAGACACTTGGTCCATCACATCACATCTAGCACAAAGACACCTGACCCATCACATCACATATTTCCCAAAGGCACCTGGGCCATGCCATAACTAGATCAGTAGGGAAACATGAACATGAAGGATATAAATCACATTCCATACTACCATGTATGACCCACACCACACATAATGTCATATCACTACCCCATCACATCATATCTTTCCTGAAGACACCTGTGCCATCATAGATGAAGGAAAATTGGGGAAGAGGGGTAAACCATCCATCTGCATCCCCACCATCCTAGATGTTGGGTAAAACACTCAAAACCCATATCCTATGAGTTTTGGTATATAACTTGGGTGGGGTGTGTATATAAATAATAAAAAAATACATGATATACTAATAGAACATAATACCCAACCTATGGGTCCACAAAAACTTCACCATCACACACCACCACCACCACTACACCACAAATAAAACATCACAACCACTACCACCACTATATGCAACACACCACACAACCACCAAACACAGCCACATATAACAAATTTCAAATATTAGATTCACCATTCATATTATTTTATTCCATATATAAACCACCAATCATTCATTCAATATCATAATTTATTCCATGGATAACTAGGAAACTAACATAATCATACTAGAGACAACTTTCCCACCTCAAACAACCATCACCACAACACCACACATCCACCATCACACATCACAAGCACACTATAATTTACTACATCACACAACTTACCACATCTCATCAATTACAACCAACCACCACAGCACAAACCCACATGTCACACCGTCCAACTGGTCACTTCCATCACCACACAACAACCCAAACCCCATAGGGAAACACAACGAGCATAAACACACACAACAATAATACATCCCTACTTCCACAATTTATTTAGGGGATTTTATCACATTACTTATTTATTTAACATGATTATTATCACACAAACCATATTTTCATGGACAACCAATTTATTATCCATATATATGTTCTTTATCCATTTATTTAGGGTGTGATCAAACAAAAACAAAGCAAGTGTCTCACAACATATCATATATAACAAAAAAAGGCTCCCAATAGTTTTTATTTTCAAAATTGGTAACAAGAACCCAAAATATAATTAGAAATATGATCAAGTAGTAAAAATCATGTGATTACACCCCATCCCCAAAAATTTTTATTTATACCAATTTATTATCTTCATTACGCCGACCCTTACTATCCACCCAATGGAAATAAAAATCATGAAATCCCCACATATTTAACACATAAAGGTAGATAATGAGGATCCCATACCTTGAAGAATATTTTTCGATCTACTATGCACCACATGGAGAAGAAGAAACAACCTAGAAACCATAACCACATAAGGAAACTCTAGATCAACCTGAACTGCATCAAAGGATAATCAAAACACAGCCCAAACTCACCCTAAACCAAAACTAACAACACCAAAATGAATCCTAGAAATAAGAATGGAAAAAATTAGGGAAAAGGGAGGATAACTCACCACTTATTACTAATGATAAACCACTAGAACCCAAATACCAACACCAGAGGAGGAGGGCTGGAAGGTCCTATGAAAGCATTTAGGGTTTGCCCAAAAAACTAGAGAAACTAATACCAAATGAAAGGATTAGGTCAATCCATTTCATTATAAATATAATTCAAGTCACCTTATTTATGGAGTTAATTCCCTATTAACTTCATAAATCCCATGGGAACCATGGATTACAAGTCATAAAACCCTTTTGGGCTATGAATTTCTTAAAACCTTAACACTCACTGAATAACATGGATCCTCGAATAGATTTATTTAATGATATAAATTCTGATTTTACACATTAAAATCATTTCAGACACTATCCCTCATACACATAAAATTTGTAAACCACCATCTACATGAGCCATAGAACACCAACTTACGACATAAATCCCAATTTTACTCTGTAATTTTTCTGCTAATGTACAACTATAGATCCAAATCCACATAACCTTATCCAACCTCCTTGTAAAACCCTCCAACACCCAAATTTGGAAAAGTAATGGTCTAGAAAGGAATAAACCATTAAAAATCATAAGTAACATCAATGGATGTTATCATAGATAAAAAATTCCTTTAAAAGATCTCTAGAATATTTCTTAAAAAAAATACTCATTTCATTTTTAATTTGTATATTTAATTTTTTTAAAAATATTAATGAAAAAATTTCTTTGAAAATAACCTTGGAAACTTGTAAAATAAGCTTCAAAGCATTTAACAGTTATGATAGTGGGAAATTTCTTTCATGTTGTGTTCATTAAAACAAAGATTCCTTTCACATTTTCATTAAAAAGTCAAAAGTACCTTGTTAAAAAAATGACAAGACGATTCCTTTGAAAAATATTTATTGAAATCCAAACATTTGTAAAAATGAATTTAAAAAATAATTTGAGATTAATAATAAAAATTTTAAAATTTTTTTATAAATCATGTATTGGGATAAAAAATGATTTTTGACCAAAGAGAGAATTATAATATGTTTTCCTTAAAAGTGTTCTTTCAGTCTCCTGAGTAAATAAAGTGAGGAAAATGAAATAAAAACATGTATTATGAAAAAATACCAGATTAGAATAAAATTAAATGGGCTTATCCAAAAATGATCATATAATTTCCTTCAATTTAAATTCAATCATAAACAATCCTAATTAAAATGAGATTGAAACATAAATCCCTTACCTAAAGTTTGACTTATTTAAAAAGTACTCTAAACTCCTTTATAATAAGTTTAAATTTATTATAATTCAATACCATAATCATTTAAATACTTCTAATATAATATATTATCCACTTAAAACATTTAAACACACATTTATTACTAATTTATTCTTAAAATCATCGTTTTCAGGTGTTAACTATTTCATTTTTCATGAGAATTTTAGCTCAGTAGTTCCAGTTATTATACTTTGATCATGGTTAAATTATCTATAGAATATTAATCATGATATAAATATCACATATTATATATATATATATATATATATTCATCAATAAAAGGTAGAGATAGATAAATGAATTACACCATTCATGGAGACGGTAGGCCGCACATATGCATGAACATTGTTTTCACTTTTTGATGGATGAAATGATAGAAAGGTAAATAAAAATAAACCTTTTAAAATACTTATTATATTTTATATATCATATATATTCATTAAATCTACCCTTATTACCATTTATGTAAATAAAAAATTAAAAATGAATCACATCGCTTCTTGGAGGTAGTAGTCCACACATATGCACAAACGACGTTATCATTTTCCATTAGATGGAAAGGTAATAAGAAATATATGATATAATAATTCCAGAAGAATAATTATATCATAAATATAATATATAAATATTAAACCTATCATAATAACCATCCATGAAATATGGTGATGGAAAATGAATTAAATCAGTACATAGAGGCGGTAGTCCACATTTACGTGCGAGCTATACTTTCACTTCCCATTTGATGGAAAAAGGATGAATAATGGTGGTTACATAATCATAATAATATTTTATTATATTTAGGATACTTAATTTGTTATTTTATGATTAATACCATAGATTTGAGGAGGTATGAGAAGAAATAATTTGAAATTTTTCAGGTAGGATGATTACCTCCTCTTCGGTAGGTCTCCATTAGACCCTTTCTTAAAGACCTTTTGAATGGACTTTAAAGAAGAAAAGAACCTCTAATTCACGTATAAGGTTGTTTAGAATATAATTTTTAGGGTTTTTTTTGTGATATATGGCTCAAATTGGTGTAAATAATATAAAGTATGGGTGTCCTCTTATAAGTGGGGAAGAGGACACACTTGGAATTTCTTAAAATATTAAAATATAATAAAGTTGTACTCAAGAAAAATGATTCAAAATGTCCATATATTCAAATTTTAGATAATATGAGGTTTAAATATGGATATAAAATAGTATTTATACAACTTTAATCAGAAAAATACCCTTATCTCTTGGTTTAACCTCCCTGGTAAACTCGTTTTCACCTTATCTGTGATAACATATTTTTATTTTTTTTACTATACATCATGATAGAAAATTAAGTTGATTTTATTTCAAAATATTTATTATGATGATTAAAAATATTAAATCCATTTTATCAAATAAATTTATAAAACATTTAGGATTTAATTTAAAATTAAACTCATAAAACGCGATGAAAATCAATTTTTTAGAAAAAAATGTTTTCCTAAGTATAAATTGTTTTTATTTAAAAATCCAACATAAAATTAATTAAAATGTATTAAATTAGATTATTTATAATATAAATGAACTAATTTTACTTTTAAAATAATCAAAAAATGTAACTTTGTAAATGATTTAAACAAGAAGAAAATTTTCAATAAAAATCATTATTTTTCACTATTAATAAAAAAACAATATTTTCAGAAAATTCTCAAAAATGTAATATAAGATAATTTTGAAATGATGATTTCAAAAATTAAGTTCATTTTTTAAAATATATTTTCTAAAATTAGAAAATATTAATTATATAATTTCCCCACAAAAAAATAAATAAAAATAAAAACCATTTATAATGAAAAATGTATATAAAGAAATTACTAAAAATTAAGTACTTATTTATCTATATATTTTATTTATCTAAAACCTGTATACACAATTTTAAAAATGTGGTTATTACCAATTTAACAACTATGTTGTAATGGTATACTATATTATGGTTTATTGAGACTCGAGTTAGCATGTAGTGCAAGCTATTGAAGAAATTAAATTTATTTAAAGATAATTATATAAAATAATATCAAGGTGTCACATTCTAACCCACATAAAAAGAATTTTCACCTAAAAATTATTCCACTCTAATAAAAAAATTCTGATTTCTTTGTTTTTTCACATCTACATGTTTCTAATAAGTTTTTTTAAATTTCTGATTCCTCCTTAGAACTTCAACCAGGTGAATATTCTTGACCTGTAGCACTTTATCACTATGATCCAATATTTATACTAGTTTTCTTTATAGTAAAGATCATTATCCATTAGTATATCCTCTATGTTTATTACATCTAAAGAACCAGGTATATACTTTCTTAGTGGAGATACATGGAACACATTATGAATTGAGAGAGATTTGGTGGCAGCATCAAGAGATAAGCTATCATCCCTACCCGGTCAAGAATTTTGAAGGGGTCAATATACCTAGGTATAAATTTCCCATTATTTTCAAATATCATAATCATATTCTATGGATAAATTCATAGGAATAACTTCTCACCACCTTGGAATTCAAGATTTCAGATATGATTGTCAGCATAACATTTTTGTCGACTCTAATCCACTGAATAACTCTAAATTTATCCAGCATTTACTCATATAGATTTGGTACCAATAAATTTATTTATCTAACTTCATCACAACATATTGGAGTTCTACACTTATTTCTATAGAGGGATTCATAAAGAGCCATCTGAATTCTCAAGTGATAGCTATTATTTTAATAAAACTCAACTAGATAAAGGTGCTAATCCCAAACACATTTTAAATCCATAGAATAAGATCTCAACATATACTCTAGGGGTTTAATGGTTCTCTTAGACTAACCATTTTTCTAAGGATGATAAAAAATACCAAAACACAACTATGAATCCAAATCTTGCTGAAGACTTTGCTAGAACATTGAGGAAAACATCATATCCTGATCAGATACAATAGAATGTTGTACTCCATAAAACCTTACAACTTCCTTAATGTATATTATGGAAATTTGATCAAGATATAAATATTATCTAATTGCAATGAAGTGTGATGATATCATAAGACGGTCAACTATAACCTAAGTTAAATTATGGTATTTAGACATTTTGGGGAGTTCTATGATAAAATACATAGTGATATTTTTCCATTTATGTTCTGATATAGGTAATAATTATAACATCCCCTTAGAATTTTGTATTCCATACTTAACTTGATAACATAACAAGCACCGATACACATACTCTTCAATACCTCTCTTCATGTTGTCCCACCAAAAATACTCTTTCATATCTCTAAACATCTTCATACTTCTAGGTCAAATAAATAAGAATGAACTATAAGCTTCATCCAATATCTCCTTCTTTAAATCTAGAATGGATAGGAAACATATGCCATTCATAAACCTTATAATTTCATCACAATCATGGTTGAATCTAGGAACATTTTCTTCCTTCTTTTACAACTCTACATCATCCTTACGTGACTCTTTAATATTCACTTGGATAGATGGTTGAAAAATAATTTTAGCAAGATAAGATTTATTCCCTTCCTCAAATATTTCCAAATTTATCCTTTTAAAATCCAAAAACTTTGGTTCTTTTGTGTTCCTCATTATAGATAAACTAGCATGACCTTTTTGACTCAAATCATCTGCCACCTTATTTACTTTCACAAGGTGGTAATGTATTAAGCAGTCATAATATTTGATCAACTACAACCATCCTCTATGGAAAATATTTAACTCTTTATGAGTGAATATATACTTTAAACTTTTATGATCTGTATAAATTTCACAACTTTATCCATAAAGATAATGTCTCCACATCTTTAATGAAAAAAATTTCACAGCTAATTCCAAATCCTGAGTTGGATATTTTTTCTCACGAACCTTCAATCACTGAAAGTCATAATCTATCACCATATCATTCTGCATGAGGATAATTCCTAGTTCCTTATTCAATGTATCATTAAAGATCACAAACCCTTCTATACTACAGGGAAACTTAAGCACATGTGAGCTGACTAACCTTCTCTTATGTTCTTTGGAAAATTATAATTTCTCACATATTTGTTAAATCACATTTTTTTGATTCTTTAATGTGTTTCATTTTTATAATGTTTTCATAAAGAATCTATATTTTTTGGTTTTTTAGTATTTTCTGATGTTATGTTCAAAATTATTATAATTTTAAGTTTTAATAATTTTAGTAAAACAAATATTCATATGATTTTTACAAAGTAATACGAAACTAATTCTCAAAGTCATATGAAAATTTTAAAATTCACACATTTTCACTCAATTTCATGATATTTCAGATGAATTTATATTTTTTTGTAAAGCCATATAAAAATTCTAAAGTCTTATGAAATTGGTAAATTCATAAAAAATACCAATTTCATACAAAATGGTTTTGAAAGAAAAACTATCTGAGTCATAAGAATGATGTTTAGACAAACATAATTCATGATTATGAAAAATAAATTGATACTTATGAAATATATTTTGTGATTTAAGAAAAAGATATAATTATGCTTATGCATATATAAATCATGTTTACATGAGGAAGATTTATACTTATGAAAAACATCAAATTGATGCTTATAGAATTTCATGCTTATAGATTTTCATGCCTATGAATTTTAATCCTTATGACTAAATGATGTTTATGGGGATTTCATCCTTATGGATAAAAATGATCTTACAAATATTTTATGATTATGGGGAAATAATCCTTATTGTATATTCATGTTTATGAAGAACTGAGTTTATCATTTTAAAATCACTTTGACACTCTTTTTCTTATAGTTTTAATATTTTGAATTACTATATGTTTATATGATTTGTTTTAACAATTTTATTAATTTTTAAAATACATATATATGATAATGATGCTATGAGAAGTAATTTTGAATTTTCTTTTGAATGATTAATGTGAGGACATTTTTTAAAAATATGGAAAATATTTATATAACATGTAATGATATTATTCTATGATTAAATTAGTTATAACTATGGAAACCTATGATTAGTTATTAAGAAAATCCTTCATGATCAAGAGGGTCGTGGAGTTAATGAAGAGGAGATTAGTTATTGGTTTGATTGTGGGATCTTGATAAAAACATGACACAGATCATTCGAGCAAGAGATTGGGTAAAATTTTGATATATGAATTACAATGTGCTAATAGTGATACCATGGAATCCATTTTACTATAATAACAAGATATCTTCAATGTTTGATTCTTTTTTATTGAAGTGATTGAAGATATCTTGAGTTATCTTTGATCATTTTCTATTATTTTTATTTTATTTTATTTCACTATTGTATTATTTTCATTATCTTTTTGTGTTATATCATTGGTTTTTACTTTTCATATTATAAAATCACATTTTTATGTTGGTTATACCTCCTAGAAAAAGGCATGTTTTCCTAGGTTTTGACCCCCAAACGAAATTCAAGAATTGTTCTTGGTTGTGCCTTGGTTTTTAGAAAGGAATGTATTGTCTAGGTTGTACTTCCATGTGAGAAAAAAGTAGGTGTATGTAAAAGTTTGTCACCCATTTAGAGAGGATTGAAGAGAAGATGTAGGATAATTTGATCTAGACTAATATAAAAATACTATATTCATATATTTTAATCTTTATTTTCATTTTATTCTTCAAAACCACACTATATTACACTGTTCTAACATAAAATAATACAATCATATTAATTAATTATTTTAAGGATTTTAAAAGGTCTCTTTACCTCCCTCTTGACCACATTTTTCATTTTAACCAGACTAAAACATGGCTTGTGAGACATAATTCTCAAATATTGTGAGATTTTCTACATCCCATGAATATCCTAAGAGAAGGGAGCTCATTGGTCACTTCTCATGGATCTCTATTAGGCTCTTGTGGAAGAGTTTAGATAAATCATGTTCAACAGAAAAAATTACATTCTTCATATATATTTTTAAAATCACAAATGAATGGATTTATATTGAAAAAACAGGCATTGATTAATTATTTATGGTGGGTTTGGAAAATATTTTGGATTATAGTTTTTGATTTATGAATAATATAAGAAAATGTAATTTTATAGAACCATGACGTTATGAAAAATAGTAACAGTTCTTGATGTTTTTCATAACCATAATGTATTTAAAGGAAAAATTAGAATGATTTTATGAAATCCATAAAACTTTATCATAGTTTACAAAAACTTTTATGGGAATCTACCCATAATATCTAATAATTGTATATTAAACCTCCAAAAAATACACAGTGGAAAAAACTAAGTCATCTGGATTGACTCCCTCAATAAAGTGTATCTAAAGATAGGAATCCTCACACCTTACTCACTATAAAAATTTGATCCTCGTACAAACCCAAGTGAACTCACACATCAAAAAATTCAATTAGAAAAAACAAAAAAGGAAACAACACATCAATTTTCATGGTTTATACAATGTGTCCTATATACATGGGAGAAACACTGATACTATTCTCAATACAATCAGAATTTATGATATTACACTTCAACTAAAAAAATAGTAAGTATAAATTATTATAGAGATTAAAATATCTATAATTATTAAATCAATTTTAGACCTAAATCATTGTGAATGTCATCCTAAACATAGTGCACATAGTCCCCAATTTGATTTTATAAAAGTATTCAGTTGGTCCTCCCAGTAATACCAACCTTCTATATTTTTAGAGGTCCCTCCATTTGGAATGATGATTGTTGATCTCCAGTAGCCTACAAAAATATAACATCTTCTCATATTGAACAACTTCAAGCTACACTTTTCCAAAAACTTTTGTTCACCATGCTAGGATTGTCACCCATTCACACATCTATTAGACCATATTATCATCTAATCACCCTATCATTTTCTAGTGATTTTTTCTACCAACACCTGAATCACAAGAATTATGTATCATTTGAATCTCTAACATACAATTTATTTACTCATAATGTAATTGTGCTTCACAATCCCAACAATAATCATTTTAAAAATATTTTAGGTAACTCGTAGCATCACTCCAAAACTTAAGAATAAAAGAAAACTTACTTCCACTTCTACAATAAGTAGTGTTCTGTTTCTCTATCAATTCAACCAAGTCCCACTGAGGCACAATATTTCATTATACTTTCTTATAATAACACCTTGGTAAAAATTTAAATTAGATTTTAGATTTTATATATCTTCTATAAATCTAACTCTATGTCCTTTATCATGTTCTAAATGAAGTGGTATTTTAGGTCAATTTGTTTTTTCAGTGAGTGAAATACTAGATTCCAATCCAAATGAATCACACTATAATTATCAAAGAATAAGATTCCACCTTCTTAGATTATTTTTAGATCCTTAAAAAACCATTTCAACCAAACCAAATCCTTTTATTCTTTCATTGCATCCACATACTCTATTTCCATTATGGATAAAGTAACAATCTATTGCAACTATGACATGAAACTAACCACTCTTTCTCCATAGGTAAACACAAACCATGTGGTTCTCTTACAAGTGTCTGAATCCTCGATGAATTAAACATCGATGTAACCTCATAATGGATCATCCATTCTAAATCACAAGGTTTTATATTCTGATCCTTTTAGGTAATAGATGATCCGTTTCATAGCCTCTCAATGTCTCTTACTATATTTTATATGAATAAACTTATAACTCCCAATGAAAATAGAATTTCTAGTTGAGTACATATCATGGAGTACATAAGACTTCTAAATACTAATTAAAATAGAACTTTATCCATGTACATGACCTTATCTTCCATTTTAGGCACCTTTTTCTTTGATAATTTGAAATTTACATCCAATGGAGTTGATACTGACTTGCAGTTGGTTATCTAAAATCATTCAATGACCTTTTTTATGAAATCCATTTGAGATAGAACCCAATTCTTAAATTCCCTATATCTCTTGACCTTAATTCCCAATATCTTCTTATCATATCAAAAATATTTCAACTCAAACATTATAGATAGAACCTACTTCAGCTTCCAAATTCTTTTATCATCAGTTCTATTTAGAAACATATCTTCCACAATAGAATTAGAATAATAAAACTCCATTAATTATTTTCTTTATAATAGGAACAATGGTATGCATTATTCCATGTGAATCATTCATCTGGAATGAATAAATTATATTTTTTATTACACTACATTGGAAATTTCTTCTTTCTATATAGACCTTTCTTTATCTTACACACAAAGTTTTGGTTCACATCATCCATGAAACCCATCAATTATTTTAGGTAAATATCTTCCTATAAATTTCTATGAAGGAAGGATGTATTTATATCCATCTATTTTAAGTTAAAATTATCATATTAAACCATACTCAACACTTTTTGAATGGTATCATACTTAACTATAGGTGAGAATATAACTGAGAAGTCAATTCCTTTCATCTTTTGAAATCCCTTCACCACACAACACACCTTGGTACCATTACCTTCCACCTTCTTATTCTATTAAATGGAACAACCACTTATTATAAATTTACCATTTCCACATAATAGATCATTTAAATCCCATGTTCCATTATATTTCAATGAATAAATTTCATCTTGCATCACTAACTCACACTTTCTAGAGTCACAAAGATCAATTTCCTTATTCAAGATTTCAGATTCTCTTTCATCCATTAGAAGTAGGATGTTCATTTCATCCCCAAATATTTGAGCTACTTTTTTGAATCTAGAAGATATTCTCATATAAACTTGAGATTCATTTTTTTAGTACTACATTTTTCAGTTCTATGACTTTTAGAGTCCAAACTTACAGTACTTATACTTGAGCCTCAATGGACCTTGATATTTTTGGAATATCTTCCACTGGTATCATCTCTGGAATTTCAATGTATTCATCTAAACTTATCAGAATGTGTCTTTGTATACTAATCCCATTTAGATAAAAACAGTATTGTTCAGTTGATTCATCACTTTAAACTTCTTTCTCAACCAAGTTCCATTTCTTCCACAAAACCTTCTCATTAAAGAGAATATCAAAACTCATGGTCATTGTCTGCTGATTATCATCCCATAGATGGAATCCAAAATTTTCATCATCATAACCAACAAGGAAAAATTTCATAGAATTAGAATCAATATTATATTTATCCTTTGAAATAAAATTAACACATAAGACCCTACCAAATTTTTTTAGGTGGCCAATGTTTGGTTATTTTCTAGACCATATCTATTCCAGAACTTCCTATCTCATAGGACCAGACAAACTCTTTTTGATGAGGTATTCTATTGTACTCACTAGTTCCAACCATTTTTCCTTGGGAATTTCTAAGTAAACCATCATGTTTCATTCCTTCTTAGTCAATGTATGATTCATCCTTTCTACCATGCTATTTTATTACAGAATTTTGGGTATAGTTCTCTTTAACCCGATCTTCTTATTTTAAAATAAGTTTTGGAAGTTTCATTCATTGTATTCACCACCATTGTCAGAAATTAATCATTTTAGATTTCAAACAAATCCCCTCTCCACTGTATACTTCTATTAAATGAATGATAAAAAGCATCATATTTATGATTCAAGAAGTAAATCCATGCTTTCCTCATTACATCATCAATGAAAGTTACATTATAAAGTGACCCACTATGAGATCAGATAAGGATAGGTCCCCAAATGTCTAAAAGAACAAGTTCTATATTCTGATATTTAGGCTTCTAGATATTAAAATTAAAGGAAATAATTTTCTTCTTTCCCATAACATAATTTTACCAACATATAAACTTAGTGTTATAGAGATTCAGTATGACTTTAACCATTAAACCTTCATGTTCTTCTCACTTAAATGTTTGATCCTATAATGACACAACTCCAGACTATTAAACACTGAAACACTAATAAATATAACTCTATATGATCTTCTGGTTAGATATAAGGTCCCATCCTTTACTCCTTATTCAACTATCATGGAACCTCATGTTACTTTTCAAACTCCATCCACAAATCTAGTCTTAGGGCCTACCACATCAAGATTCCATATGGAAATTAAGTTCTTATGTATCCATAGGAAGTGTCTAACTTATTTAAGCTATAAAAAGATCTCATTCTTGATATTTAAATTAATATATCATTTCTTAACTATCTTTAGAGCCTCATCTCTACCAAATTCACTTTTATAAACTTCTTAGACATATAATTTTACATACATCATTGCTCCATCATTGGGCGAAAAGATGTTCCCAATTCAATCAACCATAAATCAACTAGAATATTAAAACTAAGTAATAATTTATTTACTCCCCATATATAATCATGGAATTTTAACTTCAGGAAGTTTGTGACCTTTTATAATATTCTTTATGACTCCTATAATTTCTTTAGAGATTACCTTTCTTCCCACAACTCCAGTATATTGGGCCAAGACCAACCAAATTGACTTGGAATCTCTCCCATGACTTATCATCCAATTTTTTCTTTTGATTTATTCTTTGGGGTGACCTTCCTCATCTGTCTATTTTCAATTCACTACCAAGAAATTCTTGAATTTACCTCTTATGGAGTTCTTCATTGAAGATAAAATTATGGATGTCCTCAAATACCAAATCAATTTTCTCATAAGAATTTATCACTACCTTTACCATCATCTCCTATGAATCTAGTAGTGATGAAAATAATAGTAGATCTCATATATCATTTTTGAATGTTACCTTCATAGATTCGATCTACCATCTAAAAATATTAAAATCATTTAATTGATCTTATATTAATTTTCCTTATAATAACCTCATTTTGAATAACCTATGAATTATTAACACTTTATTAAGAATCATATGATTCTTGTATATATATTTTATGGGTTTCTTGATATCAACCATTGTTTTCAATTTTTGGATGTTAAAGGATATGTTCCATGCCAATGAAATCCTTACTAGACCTAGTGTCATCCTATCTGGTCATTCCCTTTCCACATTTTCCTTCTTCTCTATATGAACTTTAGTTAACATAACATCTAGGTCCTTTTAAATTAGATGATACACCATTTTCATTCTCTATAATTACAAATTTGTTCCATTGAACTTATATACTAGGACCTTACCTTATTCTAACATTACACCTTCCACTGAAGGTAAACCCACACTGAAAATGAAATAACATCAAGGTAAGAGTGAGTGTTACATGATTTTCCTATGATTTTATTAATGAGAATGATCTAAACCAAAATATTTGATACCACTTATTGGGAATCCACCCACAATGTTTGATCACTGAATATAGAACCTCTAGAAAATAAATAATGGAAAAACCAAGTCTTTTGGATAGACTCCCTTGACCAAGTATACTGGAATATAGGAAGCCTCACACCCTACTCACCACAAAAATTCGAAACTTAAACACACTCATTTGAACTAACACCTTATAAAAATTTAAGAGAAAACACAACAAAGGAAAAGAGACATGGATTTTCATGGTTTAGACAATGTTTCCTACATCCATGGGAGAAACATTACTACTATTCTCATTATAACCAGAAGATATAAGATTACACTTCAATTGAAAAAACCATTAATTACGGATTTTTTAGAGATTAATCCCTATATAATTCTTAGATAAACTTTATATTTGAATCAATGTATATGTCATCTTGAACACTATGTATCGGGGTTATACTTTCCTTTTATATAAGTTTTCAACCAACCATCTAAGTAACACTAACCTATTATATTTGTGGAGGTCCCACCATTTGGAATGATGAATACTGATCTCTTGTATCACCCTTAAAATTGAACTCTTTTACTAGTGAAAAACTTCAAGATACACTTTTATAGTAACTTTTGTTTGATATGTCTATACCATGACCCATATACACATCCATCAGATGATATTATTGTTTGATCACCCCACTAATTTTTGGATAGTTTTACTCTTAATGATTAAATATCATAGATGATGTATCATCTGACTCTCTAATATACTATTGATTTAATCAGAATGTAATCAGGTTTCATACTCCCAAAAAATGGGTGTGGATTTTTTTTTGAAAATATACCCTTATAAAATGATAATTTTATGCTATGGTTTTCTTGAAAAATGATCATGGTTAGTATAGAAAGAATATTTCTATAAAAAATATAAAATAATTGAGAAAAACTATATAATGGTTTCAAAAGTATTATTTTTTAATGTTTTTCTCAAATTATATTTTCTAAATAAAATGGTTGTGGTTCCCTTGAAAATAATTATCATTAGGGAAGAAAATTTTAGGATTGACTGTAAAAACTATTTTTAGACTAGGAGTTAGAACTTCTAGAAGGAGAATTTTTAGAAGTATTACTTTTGATGGATAAAATGGTGATGGTGTAAATGAAAATGATAGGTACAATACATATGAGTTTAGGATTACCAAAATATACATAGACTGGATGGTGTAGTTAGAAGATAAAATTAGAAGTTACCCCTAAAATCCATCTAATGGAAGTAGTATGGGAAACACAAAGGAATCATGAGAGTTTCAAAACATAAATAATGTATTGGGTGAAGGGGTTGAGTTTGTGGATGTCTTTGACATAATGGAAGTATTTTCATAGAGATTAGATATGATGAAATTCTCACTATAAAGATCAGAAGGTGGTGAATACTGGAATCATTAACTAGAATATGCTATTTATGTATAGTTAAATCACTTGTGATTGGGTAATTGTGTGGAATTGTAATCATATTTCATTTCCTTAATAAAATTAAAGCAATATCCTCCTCATAGAGCTTGAATCATGTCTGAATGATGTAAATTGTGTTGTTATTTTGTCTAACATTCTTTCAATCACTATCTTCTAATAATTATTGTTAGAATTACTTAAAAGTGGTTTGCGTGTTGTGATGCAGTGATTTGGATGTGGTTTGTCTTCTAAGTTCCAATCACCATAGTGTGGGAATACAACAATTATTTGTTTCCACCAAATAATTTCTAGTTAATATCTCCTATTAGTTTTACTAAAAGATATATGTGTTCCCAACAAGTGGTATTATCATTTCAGTTAGAGGACCTTCAAATGATAAAATCCCGGTGAAGAATTTATAGTTCTTGGTTCAAAATAATCATTGCACCATTTTACTTATAGGATAGTTTTTGGTAATCTGTTCATGATACCACTAATATATTTTAAAATTTAATGGGAGTTCAATAATTTTATAAAATAGCATTTGATGAGGGAAAGGTCTATGTGGAGGTATTCGACGATATAGATTTTGGAGTCTAGAGAATGAAGATGTAGGATTGTCTACTTTATAAGGACCTTGGTCTACCATTGACATGAAAAAATATAGAAGTGATGAAGAAATAATAATTAGAAAGGATGGATAAGAAAGCATTAATGTTGATACATATGTTATTATACTATAATCTATCTTATAATATCAGAGAATCAAAAACCAATTTGCAACTTATGAAAACCCTCACTAACATGTATGAGAAACTGATAATAATGAACAAAGTGATACTTTTGCAGAGGTTGTTCCATATGAGGATGTTAAAATGTAAACTAGAAGAAGATCACATAAACAACTTAAACATGATCTAGAGTTAATTAAAATGGAAAGACTGACATGGCGATGTTGTCACTATCAGTGAAGGTGAAATTTAGAGATATGGAGTGGGTGATGTTGTCACTATCATCCTTCCTTAGGTATTGGTATGAGATGGTAACCACTATGATCAATTCAAGTGGAAAGGCTGACATGGTGTATTTAGATTTTAGAGACTAGATTTTGAACAAGGAACTTTGGCTGAAGGAGATCCAAGTATCATATGGAAATTTTTATAGTGTGGTAGGAAGGGGGAGTTACACAATATAGAGAGGTTAGAGAAAAGGGAAATAGGAATGAATTTGGAGTAAGATTAGATTAGTGGAAAGAGATCACATGTTTTGGAATTGTGGGAAGAAATGTCACCTAAAGAAATATTTCAATGAGTGGAGAGTTAATTCTAGAAGATAAAATTTTGGAAGTGTATATGAGAATCTGATATCATAAGATAACAGACGTCAATTATTAAGTACCATTAGTTTACTATAGTCTCGGAATATAGACTATAGAGATTCATTCCTCTCAACATCTAATAAGGGGAGTATAAGGAACTATGTTGGGAATCAGTTCCAACACCTAAAAAATGGATTCCAAACTTTTACCGTTAGAAGATATCCACAAGATTCTACAATTATGGAATAAATAACCAACATATCTAGTCATAGAATTATCCCCTATGGAATCAGTGTCCAAAACTATTAAGACATGATACCACATACACCACATCAAGTTTCCCACCTCTGGTTTTGACTCCCTCTCATGGTTAACATAAAAGAACTTATTTTTAGACAATAAACAAGTGGAAAAGCATGTAACATGCAAACAACATGAAAACACAAGGGTATAAGGGATTATGTGGTTTAAACATCGTGTTCTAAATCCATGGGATAAACTACTACATCTTAACTAATTAGAACATATATTCTTCTAGGTTACAAGGATAATCCTATATCCCACAAATATTTACAAAAATTAGCATAAAACTTCCTTCCCACAACAAACTTCTTACCACTAGATATCCCACTGTGAAGTCCCATGAGTGAGGGGATACGATACCTCTGATAGAACCAACTTCCATTTTTCTCCTTTTGGTCATTTATATCTAATTTTATGAAAATAACTATCAAAATTTGGCACTATGGCCTTCAATCCATGGAGTGATGACTAAGAACCCCATCCTTCAATATAGGATGCTATTAAGCACACCTTTCATAGTGATATGGATTCATTATTTATAGATTAATGTAATAGGTTATTCGATCCACACAACAAACCAATATTTATAGTATGAATATCCCCATAATCCAATCTTTATGGGACCCCATATGACCAATAAATGGAAATAATTTCCTTAACTAGACATATTGGTAAATAGTGAATACACTATTTAAGCACTTCCATCACTACCTCAAGAACTCCAGAGTGTGTTTGAAAGATGCCCCTTTTGTTTGCATCAATCTTTACTTTAGATCATGACCACTTATATGAATCGCTTGAATAAAAAAATATTCACCCAAATTCCCATGATTGACCACCATTATATTACTATATCTATAGAACTATGTCCATTCAGCTGTATCTATTGAACATTATCCATTCAACCACACCACCCAACTTATACTGAGCTAACTGACATTGCATCTGCTGAACTTTGTCTATTTAGCTATGTTTGGTAAACAATTTTTACTTGATTGAATCTATAATACCCATGGTTTTGGTGTACTATCTCCATTTAGCTTTCCCAATCATAACCATTGGAGACTTAAAGTTTGGAGTTTCTAATAGTTGACCAAAAAATAGTTATGACATTAAAACTTAATAATCTCTCACTTGAGAATTGTATTTGAATGTTAAGTCCAACTATCTCCCACTTGAATACTATTATCATGCTTACACTAAATTCCCACCAACTTATCTTCCATTAACCCTTGTAGTGTAAACATGGTTCTCTAATATGATTCCTTTTAATAATTCATGATCCCACTGAAGAGACACCTCATTAGTTTCTCTAATACCATGATCTCATATGAATGCCTTTATGAGAGTTCCATATAAAAGAAAATAATACTAATATCTGTTAAAATTTATTGAAGTCCCATCAATAAGATTTAGTCATGTACTATATCTTTAGATCTACTCCTTCTAGACCTATTCTTCAAAATACTCCGCCACTGAGCTCTGAAAATAGCCGAGAGTTGTCTAGTACACACAACTCCAATGATACCTATATAATTAACCTTTATTCAAAATTTGGTGTTAAAAAATTTAGGTATCATCTAACTGATTAACTCCCACTAAACAATTTAGAACCTTCTGATCACCATTTCCCAGTGAAACTTAGGAAAAATAGAGTTCTTTACTCCCACTATATTCCATCCTGGTTTCGACTCTTCAAGAACCCACATCCGTCATAGATTTATATTAAATAATATAATAATAATTTGATTATCATCATTATAGAGCTTAAAAACACTAAAATCTTTATCACAAACCTTAGAAAAGAAACATATTTGGACTTGGGGTTGTTTTCATTCAGTATAAATGTGGTTTTGGTTGAGTCATCCAAAGTCTTTTCTGATGAAGAGGTTAGTAAATAACCTAATTTCTACACCTGAACAAACTCTATAAGAAACTTCCTCAAATGAAAAAAATCTTCTTCTCCATATCACCTTCCGGTGTTCTAGGCAAGTATCCTTAAACTATAGGACATGAATTCCACTCTTCATTCTGAAACACCCACTTTCCCCACAACTCTCATACCATGACTATCTTCTAATAACTATAACACAACATAATTATCCATGATGAAAGGATCCAATGATTCCTAATAAATTTTATCTTAATGGAAAACACCAGCACTCATATTCCACTTTGTCAAAGAAGTTACTTTGAATTACCAATGTCACTAGTGAGAAAACCAACAAGAACTATCCAAACTTCAATTCAAGATGCCTCCTCCTTCCAGAATAACATCACCTAAAGATTATTCTGTGGAACACACTCCACTCATGTTATATACTCCATACATCTAAGTTTTAGCACACCTTCAATAATCCTAGGGGTTTTACTCCCTTCTCACTTTAGTGATCAAGAAACCATGCCATAGATCCCATTATTTCCTTGAAAAAACTCCTTCTGGAAACAATATATTCAGAAATGTATTTCACACTTCCCCATAACCATGAGACCCATACATGAATCCCATTCCATCAAAAAATTCCATAAAGAAACCCTATCCTTTTTCTAAATAATGGAAATGCCTTATGATAAATCAGGACTATGCCACACTCCTTACTTGCACTTCTTTCAAGAAAAAACACCACATCTTAGAGTTATCCAAAAAATTCCACATAATTCCACTTGGATTTTGATTGATGAATACATAGTCACTTATCCTAAATTAGACTTAGTCTAGTAAACACATGAAAAAAATGACCACCACCACCTTTAACTATTATATTTATAAATCCTCTAGAAGTTTTACCATATAAGAACTGACCTTCTAGACTTAAAAGACCTACTAGAATCTCCCTTTATTTATTCTATAATACCGGTCATAGAAAATGGGAACACCAGTTAAAATTGATTGACTTGTAACCATACTTAGAATTTACTATATAAATATTATTTTGGGAACAAGTGTTAGGTTACCTGACTACAACATCCCAAAACAATACCTATGCTTGTTATCATGGACTTCCAGTTTACTAAACCCATCACTTCCAACTGACTCAACATCCAACATAACTTCCAGACTTCCCTGGAGTAGAAAACCCACATCCTCTATTTTCTGATGATTCCTTCCATTAAAGCATAAAACTTGACCTTACCAGTGTAATGTTATCCTCCAAACATAGAACTCACTGAATCCAAATAATGTATGGATCAAGACCATCCATGGAGTTCTTCACCGGTATTTCTACTAAGATCCAAAATTTTACCTCGATAAAAAAACAAGCAATGATACTCTCAATGGTATAATAAATTCTTTCACTAGAACTAGAATCCTTAGTACCTCTACTATCTATTCCAGTGAAAATCCTCTAAAAACTCAATAATTGTTTCACTAGGAGAACCCATCATTCATCCAACCAAGATCATCATGTAAGTCTTGATAAAATACTCACCATATGATCAGTAACCAAGATTTGATACCACTTATTTGGAGTTGGAACAAACATTTGAACATAAAATGCTATCCTATGAACATTGGATGGTATCTACCCGATGCTACAACTGAGGAACATAGCACCAACACCTCTAGTGAGTGATAAATTCCTCATGGCCTCAGTGTTCGAAACTAAGAAGACCAGGAACCCTAGATACTAGATTGAGTTTCTTATATATAGTTTTATCTCTCTATTATATATGAAATTCATGACCTTCCTTATGAATAAATAATAAGAAAACAAGCATGCGATATGAAAAAAATACAAACATAATGACATAAGAGATTATGTGGTTTAGACATTGTATATTATATCTATGGGAGAAACAACTGCATATTAATTGACTAAAACATATATTTTTCCACATTATATGGATAGTCCCATAACCTACCCAGTCTTATGAAACTAAGAATACCAACACATTCCCATGATAAATTCTCTGCCACTAGCACTCCCACTTTGAAGTCACATGAGTGAGAGGATGTGATCCATTTGGTAGAACCTCCTTCAACTATTGATCCTTCCATTCATCTATTTACAATGCCCAAAATATGACCAATATCCTTTAACATTGAGGCCTATAAACCATGGAGTACTACCTCAACACTCTATCCATCAATGAAGGATTTTATCAAGCATACATTCCACAGTGATGTGGATCCACTATTTATAGCAGAACATATCAGGTCATCTAGTCTTCACAACTAAACGATATTTATGCTAATAATTACACTAAACTTTGATATTTTTAGGACTCTATTCATCTATTCAAGGGAAATCAAAACCTCATCCAAATATACCAGCGAATAGTGAACAAATTATGTCCATACTTCCATCACAACCTCTAAAACATTATGTCGTATCTAGATGACACCCTATAAATCTACATCACTTATTCCATCAGATCATGATTTCTTATACCAAGTTCATGCTTTAGAAAATCTCACTTTCAATTCCTATGTTTGACCACCTCTATACTATTGTATCCACTTGACCATATCATCTCAACTATATTTGTTGAAAGTCATTCATTTAACTTCACCTCTAAAATTACACTAACCTGACTGACACTACATCCCCTAAAATTTTCCATTTAGTTTCATCTAGTGGAAAACATCCACTATCCTGAATCCAAACCACCCATGGTGTTAGTGTGATATTTACACTCAACTATCCCATGAATAATTACTAGAGATATAATGTCCAGATGATATGGAAAGGTTCATATTATGGATGATTAGGATCTCAAGATTATGGTAAAGGGTGAAATATTCATCTATACAAGTGGTAAGAGTATTATATAGTTTAATCCCATAAAACTCATACCAATAATGAGGAAAAAATTATTTATTTTGGATAGTTAGATGATGTATGTTTCTACACTACATTCACAGATGTCACATAGAAGATTTCACAAAGTTATATGGTTGTGGAAAAAAGAGTAAAGGGTGGGATATTACACCCCATGGGGATTTCATAATGTATGGTTCATACCAGAAAAGAAACTTTCCTAAAATTATGGCATGACTGTCTGGGTCACTTGAGTGAGAAAGGGATAAAAATCCTCACTTCTAAAGGTATTATAATGTTAAAAATCATAGAGTATGGGATTTTTAGAGATTGTATCTTTGGAAAAAAGCATAAAGTATCCTTCCAAATATAAGATAAATCACTAAATAACTAAAAGTTAGAGTTAGGGAATATGAATGTATGAGGGCCAACTCCATTTCATTCTCGTGGATGGTCATTGTTCTATATGATGTTCATTAATGATGTGACACAAGAAGTGTGAGTGTACTTTCTCAAGAACAAGAATGAGGTTTTCAAAACCTTTATTTGATGGAGAGGCATGGTGGAAAAGGGTTATGATTTCAAAGTTAAGAGACTATGATATTATAATTGTGGGAATTATGGAATTAGGGAGTTCTATAGGTTCTACTAGAAAAAGGGTATATAGTTTGAGAAGACCATACCAAATACTGTGGAATATAATGGAGTTTTGGATATGATGAACCAAAAATTAGTAAAAAAGATGAGTATTATAAGAATTCATGTGGGATTATCTAAGGTATTTTGGGAAAATATAGTTATGTTTTCAACATACTTGATCAACATGATTCCCTCTTCCTTGTTGGGGTAGAAACTACTGGAATTATATTGGTTTAGAATGAAGAATTACTTCAACCATGTCAAATTATTTTAAAAACTCACCTATATCCTTATTGATTCCAATGAGAGGGATAAACTTAAATTTAAGTCTTGAGAATGTTACTTTGTGGGATATATAGATGAATATTTTGGTTTTAGACACTAGGATAACAACCTTTAGAAGGTTTCTTGCAGTAAAAATTTTATATTCAATAAAGGGATCCTATAAAAGGATCAAAATGAATTTAATAATTCAGATGAGATAAAAGTATCATCAGAAGTTAAAGTTTAGTTAGATGGATGTCTGGAAGTTATGAAGGCTCTATAAAATTTAGGAAGTATATTAGTATTGATAAAAAAGACTATCCAGAAGTTATAGTGGATGAGAGTCAAGTTCTGATGGTGTTTCTAGGATGGAAGTACCATAAATATTTATGAATATAGAATCACAAGGTAGAGTTTTGGTATACATATCTATAGAATATGAATCTATGGAAGTTTTAGTACTATAATTAGTTGATATATAAAGGTTATTTTCGAGATATACTAGGGAAATCCACTAAATGTATAGGTATGAGAGTGATATACATGACTTGGTTCTTACGAGCGATGGAGATATGAGATCCTAGAAGAGGTCATTTGTTTTAAAAATCAAATCTATGGGAGTTATCCATGATAGATGATATCAATTCCCTCTATGTGTTTAGAAAATGCGATCTAATGGAATTTATTATTGGGAAAAATTCCTTTATAAGTGATGTGTGTATTAGCTAAAGGAGGAATTATATGGTAGGTGGATGCACAAGGCATGAATAGTCATAAAAGGGCTTCAATGAACTGAAGGTGAATATTTATAAGAGAATTTTTCATTGGTAATTAAAAATATGAATATCTGGATGGTTATATGTTGGTTTTTCATGGAGGTATTACATATAGAATAATTGGATGTAAATAAAACATTCATTTATGGGGAATTAGATGATTTTATCTATATAGATCAACCAGATGGTTTTATCGAGTATCAAAACTAAGATCTTGTGTGCAAGATAAAGCAGACCCATTATAGTATGAGTTAAGTTCTAAGTTAGTGGAATACAAAGTTTAGTGATTTTATGATAAATTATAAGTTTATATGAAACAATGAATACCATTAATCTTATTGTAATGTGTTTGGATATGGGAGTTTCATTATCCTACTTCTTTATGTTGATGATATGATTATTTCTGGTCCAATAAAGGAAAGAGTTTATGAGATGAAGTTTGAATTATCTATATGTTTTGAGATAAATTATCTACGTCCTGATAAATATATATTAGGAATATGGATTGTGAGGGAAATACATTCTAGTACTTTGTAACCAACTCATTTGGATTATATATAGAATGTGGTGGATCATTTTAGCATGAGTGATAAGAAACCAGTGACTACACCCCTAGCTCAAAATTTCAAATTGAGAAAGGATAAGGCACCAATAATGAAAGTTGTGGTATATTACATGGAATATATTCCCTATGCATCGATATTTGTAAGTTTTATGTATGAAATGGTTTGTATTCAATCATAAATTATTCAAGCATTGGGTGTTGTTAATAAATATATGTGTAATCTCTGAAGAGAAAATTAGGAGGATGTGAAGTGAATTCTCTAGTACTTAAAGAGTTCAAGAAGCATGGAACTTTGCTTCAATATAGATGATTCTTTTAAAGGTTTTTATAACTCTAACTTTGGTGGATATGGGTACACTTGGAAGAGAAACAATAGATTTGTGTTCACTTTTGGAGGAATGACTATATGCTGGAGGTCAAAGCTTAAACTTGTATTTTCATTATCAAAAATGGAAGCAGAGTACATTATTATAATGGAAGGTGGAAATTTTTTGATCTAGATGAAGGGGATGTTAGAAGATCTTAAAAGGAGGAAATTTTATGGGATGCCATTTTTTGACTCACAAAGTGTGATTCACTTAGAAAAAAATTCAAAAATTCATTCTATGATAGAGAATATTCACCTGAAGTATTACTATATTTGGAAGTTTTTAAAGGAAGTAGTGATGAATTTATTGAAGATAAAAGGGACTTGAAATCTGATAGATATGGTGAAAAGGGTTATAATATGGGATGTGATGAAGTGGTGATGTGCTTTGGTTGAGCTAGGATGATTGTAAACATGCAAGGGGAACCATGTAGCAATAAAAGAAGTTTGAAGAATGGAATGAGGTTTGTAGAAGTTGATGGGGGAATGAGTAGTGAAGCTTAAAAATTATTATTATGTGGGATATTGTTATGATCAACTATGAAAACCATTTTCTAGACATGGTGTTATAACTTATGGATGGTGAATTTCTATAATACCAACTTCTAATAGCTTGGATAACAATGGTTCCATTGAAAGTGATCAGGACTAGATGTTCAAGTGTAGGATAACTAGAAGTTATGTAGATATGATGGTGTATTCCAAGGATGAAATCAAAATTTACCCCTAAAATTCATAGGATTAAAGTGGTGTAGGAAAAATAAAGGACTTGTGAGAGTTTCAGAACATGTACAATATACCAGGTGAAGAGGTTGATGTAGTGGAAGTTTTTGAACAAACAAAGGGATTTTCTTAGAGATTGGATTTGATGGAATTCTCCCTTTGAGGGAAACTACTAGAATCAATGGCTGGATAGTACTATTTAAGTATAGTGGAATCACTTATGATTTAGTAACTATGTGTAATTGTAATCATCTTTTATTTCCCTAATCAAAGTAAAGAAGTGTTCCTCTTGTGGAGTGGGACTTAGGTCTGGACCATATAAATTGTGTTATACTTTTTTCTGGAATTCTTTGAATCACTGTATTTGAATAATTCTTGTTTATTTCATTTTTAAGTGGTTTGTGCATTCCAATGCATTTATTTGAGTAATTTTTTTCTATATTTCAGAAACTATAGTGTGGGCTCACATTATTTCATTGTTTCCACCCAATAAGTTCCAATGGTGTTACTGGAACATAACTATGATTAAAAAAGAAGCATGTTATGGTTTCTATAAAAAACAACTATATATATTTTTTGTTTTATATTGAAAGTTTGTGTTTCATAAAATTCTAAAAAATATCTAAATATAAATTAAGGATTTAAATCATACCAAAAATATTTTTATGGATATGACCTAGGTTCAAAGTCAATTTACAGGGTTAATTAATTTATAGTGTTTATAAATTATGAAATGAGGATAAATATAAAAGTGTTTATATTGATTTATAAAATGATTAAAAAGAAAAATAATATGTATTGTTAAAATTAAAAGGTATTATTTGGAAATTAATTTAAACCATACCAAAATATGTTTTGGTGGATTTCATCAGGGTTTAAATAAAATGAAATATGTGTTATTTTTTAATATAAAATATTTATATAGTTATAAAAGTTTTCATAAATATCTTATATTTAAAACATGACGAAGTTCGTATTAAATTTCATGTAAGATGAGAATATGAAATATTTCATATTAAAATAAACATGAAACAATCATGTTTATTAATGTAATGGATTTTCTATAAATAATGTTTAATTATAAAGTGTTTATAATTATTTATTTATAAAATGTCCATAAATGGCCATCACATGTATAAATTTATGTTTTTTTAATTTATTTAATTTATTACCTACTTTATTAAATTCATGAATCTTAATTGTTTATATTATGAATTAATGTAAGTTTTAGTTTAATTTATGAAAACAAATCTTATAAATTTCATACTATAGCGACCCTACTTTTTCTTACATGATTATTACATCATTTCAATGTTAAACAACATAATATTTATACATTAAATGATTAAAAGTTTTAGTATCTTGGAAAAATCAGGATAATACATCCATTGTACACAATAAAACATAAAAATTTATTTATAGAATTATTATTTATTATTTTAAAATCTCATGTTCTCCTCAGTACATTTAGTCACCTGAGGATATACATCAAAGAAAGGGGTGAGCTAAATGCCTAATAAGGGGAGGAATAAGGGACATGGATCAATAATATGTGGGTGAGAATAATCAACATCATCTTATCACTAGTATAATATATTCATAATCATCATTAAGGAAAAATTTTATAAAGTCATGGAATTTTGTGATGTATAAAAATGATACATCATGTCATAGTGGTCAAATACCACACATAATTGTGAATAAATATTACATCATGTCTATGCATAACATATGTGAATAAATAATAACATCATTATTGTGAACATAGATAGATTCATGTTCACACATAACACACATAATCTTATGAGATAAATCACATTACCCAATGAATTATAGGGCTATATAATTCCAGCTCCACCAAAAAAATCACAATATTTACATAATCATGTCTGTCACATAGAATGTATAACAATCATAGTAATTAAATAAATCATGGAAAGGAATAGGTTTCATAAGGATTCCATAAATAATAATTTCATGAATAAACTTGGGGATCATAAATTAATAATGGAAAACTTATTTTTCATAAAAATCATCATTCTTGAGTAAAGAATAAATAACTCAGGAGGATTAAAAGATGTGTCTTGGAAAGAAAAGACTTTTTGGAAAATATTTCTCTTTTTTTATAAATCATGGTGGTAACATGTATATCCTTAGAATAAAATTTAAGAATAGTTAAATTATATTTAAGTAACATTAGAGGAATATCCATACTGAAATTAATGTGAAATAGGGATAACCTAAAGAAAGGGATTTGGGTTTGAGAACCCCCTTACCTTAATTCCCACTTTATTTCATTGCTTTTCCATATCCTAAATAATAAACATAGGTTTATTAAAAAATTTAAATAGAATTTAATTATTTTAATTTTGTCTATATTTATAAATTATAATCATTGTTTTATATTTATTAATTTCTTTTGATGAAATTGAAGCATTTTGACATCATGTGTTTCTTAAGAATTTCCTGTTTTACTTCCTTTTTTCTATTTTGTTCATGGAAATTTATAAATAAGTAGAATAAATTATAGAATATTAGAATAAATATATTTATACATTTATATATAATAAATAATTTATTTGAAATAGACATAAGTTTGGTCATAAGGAAATAAGTTGGAAACATCCTTGTTGGCGGTTAACCAACCGTTAATGGGAACATTTTTCAAATATGAAGAAAAAGAGGTATAAAATATGTATATATCAAAAATATAATTTTTTATATTAGGTTAACATCATTAAAATAATTTTAAATTCTTAATAATTAAATCAAATAATATTTTATTTTTAAATAAATTGTAAAAATAGAGAGACGAAGAAGAAATCGAGAGAAGAGTCTGAAAAAAACTTACTCTTTCCTTAGTGTGGCTTCTCTTATACGACACTAGACTTCCTTGATGAATGTATTTCGTTTACTATAGCATGTCCCTAAGGTTTTGAAGGTACTAATAGAAATTATTTGGGTAGAAATTTTTCCTTGGAAAGTATGAGAGGACTGGTTTTCAAAAGGGAGAGAGAGGGGTTATTTATACTTTAGGAGAGAGGTATTTTTAGAATAAAAGTATGAATAAAATATTATATCAAAGGTGAAACTTATAATAATGATTTTTTTTGGAAATATAAATCATATATAAATATAATATAATGGTTTCAGGACTTTAAAACCCTTTATAATTCTAATTAAATTTGCTTATTAAAAAGGAAAGTAGAAAAAATAAAAATTGTTTTTTAAGGGATCACTTTTCACTTTAGGTTTTGGAAAATGATTTTTAGGTTTGAAAATTAAGATTATAGAAATTTAATGAATAATTTATAAAATTAAATATATTTTTTCTGAAAATAAATTTCTATAAATTATTAGGTTATTATTACACCATGAATGATGTAATTTAAGATACACCGGTTACCTGAAAAACTATATTTTTACCGTTCACCTAAAAATTGAAGTATTTTAGAAAATTAATAAAAAATAAACTTTTTAAAATTTAGATGTGGTGATTTAAAAAATGATTTCCATTTTATCAAAATAAATTTATAATATAGGTAATTTTAATTTTTAATATAAAAATTATGATTTTTACGAAATAGTTTATTAAAAAAAGTGGTTAGATTTTCTTTACGTTTTTCTAAACATGATATTATTTTTCATAATTATATTATTTATCTTTACTTATATTAATCATGATAAATATTATTTATATCACAATTTATTATTTTGAGGTTAAATTACTATTCCAATGATCAAGTTACTATTCCCAATGGCCAGATTACTATTCCAACGATCACATTAATATTCCAACAGTCACATTACCTCCTATAAATACCATTTCATTATTTCACTCAATATTTAATAAAATTACTACCTAGGTTATGTATTTTCATTTTATAATATATTTATCCGTTTACTAATATTTTGTTTCATTTTTTTAGTGTTGGTCATGGGGGGAATGATTCAAGTAGATTGGGGAAACCCATATTTTCCCATTTTAGATTTTCTATTATATATTTTTTGTATAATTATAATGTTTGAAATTTTCATTGGTTTTGTAGTTGACTAATATAATGATATTTATTAATTAGATAATTTTTTTTTTGTTTCTCTATAGTTTTTATGTGTATAATATTATATAATATAATATAACACACATTTATTTAAGAATTAAATATTAATAATAAACACTGGGTCGTTACATATACCATCTATATAAGGAGTTAAATGTTAGGTATAACATAATATTTTTTGATGCTCAACCATGAATTTTATTTGGAGGTACTTAAAGGAAGTAAAAAAGTGGATAAGTTTAGCTCTAGAGTGGGCACTCGGTGGGAGTAGATTGGATACTCGATGAGAGTTAGGTACTACATGTGGATCTTTTAAGTGCCACCAAGTTATCAGTGGCCTTATACTAGGCACCCAATAGACTCCAGAGTAAAATACCATAAAATAGGGGTAATTTTGTCATTTTAATTCAAAATTTTGATTCTTAAAACATAATTATTTGGTATCTCACCTTTATTTGGACCTTGTAACTTCTCATAAGAGCTATCCCTATATTATCATTTATCCTCACACAAATCCACCCTCAACATTCATTTGGATTTCTTCCAAGTGGATATAGGGGTACATATTTGGATTATATTGGGTTAGTACCACCTCTAATTTTCTTCTTATGGCATCAAATCAAACATTTTATTCTTCTTTCTATGTATTTTAGAATCCATAAGTTTCTTTGGATTCACTTATGCCTAGACATGGATGAAGTTATTGTAAGGTAAAGAAATTATATTACTGTTGTTTTATTTTCTAGATTTATTATTTCACTATAGTTGTTACTTAATATTTTAATCCCTAATTATAGACCTATATAATATATCTTATGGTGGATTTCTCTCCTTTATTGGTCCTTGAAGAACCATTCAACATTGGTATAGGTAGGTGAACCCTTGTTTTCTCTCATACACTATAAGGTCTAGTCTAGTAACAATATAGGGATGATTGAATTTATTATAAATAAATGTTTTTCAAAATAAATTAGAATCTTAAACTACACTACATGTTATGTAAATTCTTATTTTTTATTTCTTATTAATATTTCATTGTATTCAAGCATGCCTTAAGGGTTTATTAAACTTATTTACCCTTATTAATTTTATTGTACATGATGCAGTTGATATCCTAAATTGATGATATACATTTTAATTAAATTAAAAATTTTAGATGCTATATTTTTCTATTTTAATGGTGAATACAAATATTTTTTATATGTTTCTATTAGTGTAACTCAAAGTATACCTTTATGTAATGGTTTCTTGAGATAATAAAATGTTTTACTTACCACTTAAGGGATGGTTAACAAATTATAAGGGGTATTTCATGCTATATAAAATACTAAAAAGGTATAGATTAGTTTTAATTAGGAATAATGGTATGGGATTATGATTCCCAAACTTTATATAACCATTCCCCATTTCCCATGGGATGGGATAAAATATTTCATTGACTCTAGTATACTTATTATCCCTTCCCACAAGATGGGATTATTCCCAAACTTAAGTATATAAATTTTCTTAGATGGGGTGAGATACAATATTTCCCTAAATCCATCCTAAAATTCATACCAGGTTAATCCCAAAGTTGATAAGTAATGATTGGATCCTCTTGGTATATGGTGTTACTTTTTTTCTAGTTATAATTGAATGGTTTTGAAGAAATGTTGATTATACTATCATTTGTGTTCTTCCTTAACTCTAGCTATATATCATTACCTGTATGCACTTGGTTTTATTTCTAGTTATTATTATCCATGGTATACTTACATCTTTCCTATATTTTTTTAAAATAACATCTCTAACATTTGTAAATATTAAAATAAATTTGAAAAATTATGTTTTAAAATGAAAATGATTTTTTAAATAAAATTATGGGAGAAATCTCTCTCTCCCTCTCTCTCTCGATAGTTAATCTTGTTATGAATAAATCTAAGTCATTCCATTATTAATGGGTTTTGTAGGATAATATCATGATAAATACAATATAAGAAACCCATTTAATAGCCTAATATGTCATCACCAAACCAAAATGAAATGAAGAACATGAAATATGAATAGTAATACCTCATATGCAATAAGATCCATCCCTATCGATCATGATGGAGTTTTATTAATGGAGATCACAAAGTGACAACTTAAGGACTCTCTCCGCCACAAGTATGACACTGACTACTAGAATCCTCATATGTTATGAGAGGAACCTCAATCTCTAAAGGTGTGTTAACACATTCTACTCAAAGAAAAATTAAGTATCAGGGAATAAGATAGATTTTTATATCGATAATAAGTATTTCACTTACCCAAAAGGATGATCTACATCCTTTATATAGGCTCATCGATGTAATTAAAGAGGCCGAGGGTTGACTGATAATGCTTAGAAGATGAGATAAATTACCTGTAACGCATTCCCCAAGGGGCTTGTTATCTTAGAATATTTCAATGATCATAATATATTTATAAAGACATAAATAAATAAAACCATTGATTCATAACCAATGATATACCATGTAGAAGAAATAAAAGTTCCCATACACTTGTAACCATAGCTAGTCTATCATACATTATGATAGAGGTAACTGTGATATGCATCACATGTATATAACAATATACAACTCAAGGTATATCATATAATAATATGTACCCATTTTACTTTATTTATAACAATCTCTCTCTTACACTAAAATATCATAGGGAATTTATTCAAAATTTTACAACTCTTTATTTGTCCATCCAAAAATATTTTGTAAACAGTTTATCTAACTCTCTTGATTTTGGAAAAAAACTTTGTAAAAAATTTAATCCTTATTATAAGGCATAAACATGTGAAATTATGAGCATTTTTATAATTGAAAACAAATATGAAATCCCGATTTCATAGATATAAGAAAAAAGTGGCCCCTAAAAAAACATCCATGCTACTCAAGTTATAAACAGGCTGGGTTTGATCTCGATAAAACATATTCATATATATATATATATATATGAATAGGTCCACCACAAGATGTATCATATATATTGTATGTATGACTATATAATCAAATTTTCTATGAAATTGAGTGACTAATAAGCATGGAATATTTCAATCTAGTATAATACAACTCTTAAATTCATGATTCTATAAAATATATTAACTTGTATAAATGAATATATCACTTTCCATTCATCTAAGTAGTAATGCACATCACATGTCACTCAACTAATCATGGTCATGAATTTACCCAGTCTAATTCAATAAAGGCCCTATATGCCTTTTCTCATCACACGAGTGCACCAATATTGTAACATCCTAGGTAAATAAAGAATATGAAATTTTCATATTTATTAATATTTGTGAATTAAATATTAATTTTAATTTAAAGGGGATTTTATGTTTAATGGAATACCCAACATGCAACAATGGGTTTCTCTGAAATCTCATGTTGCACACAAGGCTGAGTCATACTGAAAAATAATAATATAATATTATTTTAAATGGTAGTTAATGCCTAGTCTTTGTATTGGTATGAATGAATAGAACTAACTAAAATATGATTATACATGTTTGATAAATGTTTTTACATTTATCTAATAAAATTTATAAGCTTAAAATGTGAATGAATCCAATTTTAAGCATAAACACTCTAATATTCTTTAAAAGGTCAATTTACCGCCTTTTGATGGAGAACCCCTTTTAAATATTTTTTTTTCACTTTTATATGTTCTAATTGAAAAAATAATATTCTTATTTATAATTGGGACATCAAAATTTAATTTGGATGAAATTTTGGTATTTTTCTAATAATGTTCAATTTTTAATGAATAGTGAAAAATACTGCATTTTAATTCAAAACTGCCTTTTAATAAAATTTATTTATATGGATAGATTATCTTTTTAAATGGTTTTAAAGTGTAATTGGATTATATTTTTAACATTTAATCCAATTTTGTTCATTGGAAGTAATTTCAATTTAAAATTGGATATAAACAAATGTCAATCTTTTGAAAGTTATTATTTCTTAAAAACACGCTTTCTAGTTTTGACAGTGAAAATTAATTTAAAATTAATTAATGAAAATTATATTTTTTTAATTTGGTAAAATAGAAATCATTTTTGAATTCATATTATCAAAATTATCTTTGGGTGATTTTTTTTATTTTTCTGAAAACGTTCAATTTTTGATGAATAGTGAAAAAAACACTACATAGTAGTTAAAAACCGACTTTTTCATATAAATGAAAATTTACCACTTCTGTGAATTGAATTTCAAAAATCTGACATACATTATTGTCTTTATTAATTAAAATGTAGTTCAATAAGATGAAAATATTTTTTGGTGAATAGTAACTTTTGACTTTTATTTACTGCGGTTAAAGGTAAATAGGGTAATTTAAGGTAAAAATATTATTATAATAATATAAAATTACCTTAAAACTTGTCCTAACCTTATTGGATGAGTCATGGATGACCAATAAAATCCTTGTGTGAGATTTTTCTCCTTTGAAAGCCATTTGGGTAAGATAATTACATTAATAACTTTTTATTTAAAGTAAAAATAAAAATATCATAAACATGTATTGTTTTGCTAAAATGATTTTAATATGGGGTTATATAATTTATATCTTTGACTATAAATAGTAATTATAAATATAAAAATATTTCCTACATCATGGTGTTTTATTTATAAATTTTAGACATCAAATAAAAAAATTTATTTATAACACAATGATGATGTAATGAGTACCTCATTAATGAATGTTTTAAATAAATGAGATTATAAATACTAAAATAAATTTATTTTGAAACTTTTTATGCCATAAAATAATTTTATTGATTAATATAACTTTTTATATTTGAATTAATGAAGTTTTTTTGAAATAATCAAGTTGGTTTGTATTTTTTTAAAAGTCATGATATGAATAGTATTAAAATTGACATAAAAGAATTTTGAAATCAATCAATATTTTATTCAATGATAAAATAGTCCTAAAAATCAAATATTCATCCAAATGACATATATAATGTTAAAAATGTAATTAATTATCCATTTTGGGTCTCTTGGAATTTTATAGTAAATATATTAACCACATAATATGAATATACAAGAAGACATGGTAAACTTTAAATAAGTTAACAAAGGGTTAAATAAAAAATATAAGGACTAAAAAATATCCAAAACCTGTCCAATTATTATTGTATGAATTTATTTAGACTTATATTCATATTATATTCTAATTTAATAAGTTGTGGACATTTGTAACTGAATATTATTTTATAATAAAATAATACTTTCAAAATTTCCTAAAGAGCCCCTCCTCCCCCTTATAAAAAGCCATCACCTCTACCCCTTACTCACACCACTAAAGTCCCCTTGTATCATCCAAAATCTTCCAAAATAAGCTCCAAATATCCCTATATTCTTCCTAGAAGACTTACCTTAGGCATAAGGCACTTCAAAGAATCCTTTTGGTTCATACCAATGGGAGTTACCCAATTTAAAGGTAACGTCTTCCCTCAAGTTATCTTCTTTTATTTTACTTATTAACACCATTTGCTCTTATTATTATTTGTTTACAAAACAAAAATAGTATCCTCAATATAATATGTCGTTTTTATTATAATTATTCAAACTACACTTACCCACACCTTCAACTAATGGATACGAACATACTGTTTCTGTGTACGGTGAACTGCTGCCTCACGAAATGATGATTGTTCAATTATCTCATACCACCTCTCATGGTGGCTATTATGATGTCACTGTATTTATATGTGATATATATTATATTTATATTTTCTCTATGCTTCTGTATTTTTCATTTATATCATACCTTTATGGTTTCCATAATGGGTAAATGCGATAGTTTCATTTGAGGAAGTGCGGACTACCGCCCCTCAAAGTGATATGACCCATTCATGCCATACGTAGAATGTATAAAGGATGGAATTAATTAAATTAGATATGATATTATACTAGAATTATAATATACCTATGTATCATTAAGTTTTCATTCCATTAAATATGAAATATAAATGAAAGTAGCGTTCTTGCGTATATACGGCTTACCATCTCCATGAACGGTGCATTTCATTTCTTTTCTAAAAATGCTATGTATTATTATAAATAAATATATATACTAGATATATATGATATATATGATATCTAAATAATGAATATCATTATAGAGATAATGGAATTTTTACCACATGGACAACTTGTAATTATAAGAAGTTCATTTTTGACTCAAGTACCAAATATCGACAAAACGATCGTTATTAACTTAAATGATTATGTAATGTTTATAATGTGGTAATAAGTAATATAAAAGAAATAATAAACTTTAAAAAGGTTCTTAAAAAATTATAAATTAACTTTGGTTTATTATTCCGGAGATTAAATAATGAATGAGTCAAGTCAGACACGAGGTAAGGGACTTTGTCTCAATCTCCTTTCATTGAGGAATATTTTTATTTATGAATGAATTTATTTTATATAGTTTATAAACACCTTTGAATTTTCATTTCATTCAAATAGAATATTTTTCTATGAAGCGTTTTACTAAATTAAAAAAAGGAATATTTCTTTTTAATGTATGCGGTGACAACGACCTTTCTATCGTTGCGAGTATTATTTGATCTTTAGAATACTTAATAAGTTGTAGTGTTTTTTTAAAAAGAAAATAAATACCATATATTATTTTACGTATTTTTTGTATTGAAAATTGTTTTGATAATGGATTGATTGTGTCAATATATTGAAATGATATATTTTGATTGTAATGTGGAAATTTTATCTTTCTTTTATGCTTGTGTTATATGTTATGATTATGTTATGGATCTTGGGCATTGTCTATGTATAAGGGTGGTTCTATGATAAACCTAGGGTGGGTGAGCCTGAGATAGATCTCCAATGCATTGGGTAACATGATAGAGGTAAACATTAATTTTTATCCTAAGAGATTTAGAGAATATACTGTGCTGGGTATTCTAAATGTAACTCCCTATGTAGCTGTGAAAGCTACAATGTAAGTTTTATATGGATACCACAAGTTACCTTGATGATTTATGATTTATATATTTTATTCATAAATCATATGATTTCATGAGGTATTTTAAAGAGATTATGTTTTGTATGTATTGATGGACTAATGTTTTCATTCTTTATTTTATAACCCTTACTGATCTTTTTATGCTCATCCCAAGTTTTTGAAATCTTTTTCACAGGATATAAGGCAGGGTAAGAGAAAGGAAGAATTCAAGAAGTTTTATATCATAAAAATAATTCTTATTTTCTTTTAAGAATTTTTATTTTATGAAAAAATTTATACTCAGTAGAAGTGTCTAATTTGTAATATTTTAGATGTAATGTAATAGTTATGGCCTAATTTTCTAAAACTCTAAAATTGAAAAGATCCTCAATGTGAATTATTAACTTAATTCAAGATTATGTAAAGTTTAATGTCGAGGCCTTATAGTTGGTATCAAAGGTTAGTTTAGACAACTTTAAGAGTTAGGGTATTGTTAAATTAATTTTTGATAATATTGAAATGATATAACATTTAAAGATTACCAAGTTTCTTCACCAAAGATATTTCTATGTTCAGAATGTTTTTTTATAGAGGAATAGGGCATCAATGCTGGGAAGGCATACAAAGGGAAATGAACTTCCAAATCAGCATCTTGAGATGATCAGAATCAGAATTGAACAGTTTTTTGAAGTGATGTCTCAGTTGAATCAGGTGATAAATGATGGTTGTGTTTATAGATGATATTTTGGTTTATTACAAAAGTAAATAGGAACATGAAATTCATTTAAGGGTTGTCTTGAAAACCTTAAAATAAAATAAACTATATGGGAAATTCAGCAAGTGTGAGTTTTGGTTGAAGGAAATTTATTTCCTTGTTCATATTGTTTCTAAAGATGACATAACTATTTAACCTTCTAAAACAAAAGTTGTTGAAGAATATCCAGGACCCATAAATATAATCAAGATTCATAGTTTTATTGGTTTGGAAGACTATTAAAGTAGTTTTATTGAGAAATTTTCATGTTTATCTAGCCCACTGACTAAGTTAACTTAAAAAGGTATTAAGTTTATCTGGAAAAAATAATGTGATGATTGTTTTTAGGAATTGAAAAGAAGATTGGTGAATGCTCCAATTTTGGCACTGCCTTCCAGAGATGGTGAATTTGTTATCTACATTGATGTTTTGTTGAAAGGACTTGGTTGTTTCCTAATACAGAATGATCAGGTAATTTCTTATGCTTCACTTCAGTTGAAACCTCATGAGTTAAATTACCCTAAACATGATTTGGAATTAGCTGCTATTGTTTTTGCTGTAAAAATTTGGAGGCATCATTTGTATGGAGTAAAATGTAAAATATATACTAACCACAAAAGTTTTAAGTATATATTTACTCAGAAATAATTGAACATGAGATAGAGTATATGGCTAGAATTAATCAAGGATTATGATTTCATGATCCATTACCATCCGGGAAAGGCAAATAAAGTGGTCAATGCTTTGAGTCGGAAAAGTAATTCTACAATAACCGTGTTATATTTGGAACAAGATACTATGATTAATGATTTGATAAACTTTGGAATAGAAGTTATTTGTGTAGGAGATCCCTCTGTTTTGTTTCAGGTGTCAGTGAAATCATCTCTATCAGACAGAATTGAGAAAGTGCATAAGGAAGACAGTGAGTTATAGAAAATGGTAGAGTTGGTTCATAAGGGTAAGTTTCTTGATTTTAACATTTATAATGATTGTATTTTGAGATTTTGGAAGATATTATGTGTTCCTTTTGATTCACAGTTGAAGAATGAGTTGTTATGTGAAGCTCATAGTTATTCGTTTTCAGTGAATCCTGATAGTACTAAGATGTATAGAGATCTTTGGGAGTATTACTAGTGGGATTGAATGAAAAGAGATATTGTTGACTTTACTATGAAGTGTTTGGATTTTCAATATGTTAAAGTAGAGTGGCAGTTACCGAAAGGGATACTTCATCCTTTACCAGTTCCAGAGTGGAAATGGGAAAATATATCCATGGAATTCATTATGGGACTACCAAAGACATCTCGAGGTAACAATGAAATATGGGTTATTGTTGATCGATTGACTAAATCTGCTCATTTCCTTGCTATTTGCTATTCAAGATACTTTGTCTCTAGATCAACTTTCTCAGTTGTATGTTAAAGAGATAGTCAGGTTTCATGGATTTCCACTCTCCATTGTATCTGATCATGATCCCAGGTTCACTTCTAAATTTTGGAAATGCCTTCAGAAGTCATTGGGTATTGAATTAAATTTGAGTACATCTTTTCATCCTCAATCAGATGGGTAGTCAGAATTAACAATTCAGACATTAGAAGATATTATACGTGCTTGCTCAATGAATTACAAGGGAAGTTGGGACCAATATATTTCTTTGGTTTAATTTTCTTATAATAAAACTTTTCATTACAGTATAGAGATGACACCATTTGAGGCATTATATGGAAAGCTGTGTCGAACTACAACTTTTTAGGATAAAGTAGGTGAAAGGAAACTGATGGGACCAAAATTGGTAGAAGATATGGCATAAAAAGTTCAATTGATTTAGAAGCACATGAGAACAACTCAGAGTAGGAAAAAAATTTATGCAGATAACCAGAGGAATGATCTTTCTTTTGAGGTAGGTGATCATGTATTTCTCAAAGTTTCTCCATGGAAAAATGTGATGTGTTTTGAAAAGAAGGGAAAATTGAGTATGAGGTTCATTTGACCCTTTGAAATCCTGAAGAAAGTTGGATCATTGCCTAAAGAGTGGATTTACCTTCAAGTTTATCCCAAGTACAAAATGTATTTCATATTTCAATGTTGAGAAATTATATGCCTGATCCATATCATGTTTTGAGTCCAGAGGTAGTTCAATTAGAAGAGAATCTTTCTTATGAGGAACAACCAGTCTAGATTCTTGACCACAGAGAGCAAGTATTGCGGAATGATGTAATCCATAAGGTAAAAGTTTTTTGAAAAAACCATATGGTTGAAGTGACAATGTGAGAATCTGAAAATTATATGAGGGATAAATACCACCACTTATTTGATAAGTGAATATAATTGCAGGGATGCAATTACCAAAAGGGGGGAAGGATGTAACATCCCAGGTAAATAAAGAATATAACATTTTCATATTTACTAATATTTATGAATTAAATATTAATTTTATTTTAAATGGGATGCTATGTTCGTTGGCTTAGCCGACACACAACAATGAGTTTCTTCGAAATCTCATGTTGCACACAAGACTGAGTCATACTAAAAAGTAATAATATAATATTATTTTACATGGTAGTTAATTCCTAGCAGTTGTATTGGTGGGAATGAACAGAACTAACTAAAATATGATTATACATGTTTGATAAATGTTTTTACATTTATCCAATAAAAGTTAGAGGCTTAAAATGTGAATGAATCCAATTTTAAGCATAAACACTCTAATATTCTTTAAAAGGTCGATTTACCACCTTTTGATGGCGAACCCTTTTTAAATCTAGTTTTTGTCACTTTTATATGTTCTAATTGAAAAAATAATATTCTTCTTTAGAATCGGGACATCAAAATTTAATTTGGATGAAATTTTGGTATTTTTTTGATAATGTTCATTTTTTAATGAATAGTGAAAAAATACTACATTTAAATTCAAAACTTCCTTTTAAACTAATTTATTTATATGGTTAGATTATATTTTTAAATGGTTTTAAAGTGTAATTGGATTATATTTTTACCATTTAATCCAATTTTTTTAATTGTAAGTAATTTCACTTTGAAATTGGATATGAACAAATGTTAATCTTTTGATAGTTATTATTTCTTTAAAACGCATTTTCTAGTTTTGACAACGGAAATTAATTTAAAATTAATTAATTAAACTTCTATGTTTTGAATTTGGTAAAATAGACATTATTTTTGAATTCGAAATATCAAAATTAACTTTGGATGAATTTTTGGTATTTTTCTGAAAATGTTCAATTTTTGATGAATAGTAAAAAACACTGCATAGTAGTTAAAAACCGACTTTTTCATTTAAGTGAAAATTTACCACTTTTGTGAATTGAATTTAAAAAATCCAATATATATGGTTGTCATCAATAAGTAAAATTTGGTTCAATAAGATGAAAATAATTTTTGGTGAATAATAACTTTTGACTTTTATTTACCGCGGTTAAAAGTAAATAGAATAATTCAAGGTAAAAATAATATTATAATAATATAAAATTACCTTAAAACTTGTCCTAACCTTATTGGATGAGTCATTTCCAACCAATATAATCCTTGGGTGAGATTTTTATCCTTTGAAAGCCATTTGGGTAAGATAATGAAATTAATAATTTTTTATTTAAAGTAAAAATAAAAATATCATAAACATGTATTGTTTTGCTAAAATGATTTTAATGTGGGGTTATATAATTGATATCTTTGACTATAAATAGTAATTATAAATATAAAAATATTTCCTACATCATGGTATTTTATTTATAATTTTTAGACATCAAATAAATAAATTTATTTATAACATAATGATGATGTAATGAGTACCACATTAATGAATGTTTTAAATAAATGAGATTATAAATATTAAAATAAATTTATTTTGAAATTTTTTTGCCATGAACGAATTTTATAGATTAATATGACTTTTTATATTTGAATTAATGAAGTTTTTTTGAAATAATAAAGTTGGTTTTGATTTTTTTAAATGTCCTGATATGAATAGTACTAAAATTGACATAAAAGAGTTTTTAAATAATTCTATATTTTATTAAATGATAAAATAGTCCTAAAAAACTAAGATTTGTCCAAATGACATATATGATGTTAAAAATGTCATTAATGGTCCATTTTGGGTCTCTTGGAATTTTATAGTAAATATATTAACCATATAGTATGAATATACAAGAAGACATGGTAAAAGTTAAATAAGTTAACAAAGGGTTAAATAAAAAAGATAAGGATTAAAAAATATCCAAAACCTATCCAATTATTATTGAATGAATTTATTTCGACTTATATTAATCTTATATTTTAATTTAATAAGTTGTGGACCTTTTGAAACTGAATATTATTTTATAATAAAATAATACTTTTAAATTTTCCTAAAGAGCCCCTTCTCCCCCTTATAAAAATCCATCATCTCTAACCCTTACCCATACCTCTCAAGACCCCTTGGATCATCCAAACTATGCCCAAATAATCTTCCAAGAACCCTATCTTCCTCTTAGAAGCCTTACCATAGGCATAAGGTACTTCAAGGAAGCATTTTGGTTCAAACCAAAGGGAGTTACCTGATTTTTTTAAAAGGTTGGGGTCAAAGCCTCAATTTATTATTTAAAGTAAAGACCTCTTTAGTGTGGGTAGAGGGAGACCCATTACATATCCCGAAGGCCCAAGGCCAAGTGGACTAAATACAAGGCTTAAAATCCCATTTTTTGGCCCAAAGGACCCCTCGGTGAATAGTACTGCTATAGTACCCACGCTGCTATAGTACCTGCTACAGTACCACCACCGCTATAGTGCCTGCTACAGTGCCTCCGCCACTACAGTGTCGCCACTGATACAGTCCGCCAGTAATACAATACTACTATAGTTCCCTGCTATAGTACTTCTATAGTACCATAATTTTTTCCCTGTCTAGATTTGAAGGTAGCGTCTTCCCTAAAGGTTGCATCTTCCCTAAAGTTCTCTTCTTTTATTTTACTTCTTTAATACCTATGCTCTTATTATTCTTTTTTTACATAACAAAAAAGTATCCTCAATATAATAGGTTGTTTTTATGAGAATTATTCAAACTACACTTACACACACCTCCATCTAATGGATACAGACATACTGTTTCTGTGTACGGAGAACAACTACATCATGAAACGATGATTGTTCGATTATCTCCTACTGCCTATCATGGTAGAAATTATGATGAAACTGTATTTATATGTGATATATATTATATTTATATTGTCTCTATGCTTATGTATTTTTCATTTATATCATACCTTTATGGTTTCCATAATGGGTAAATACGATAATTTCATTTGAGGAAGTGCAAACTACCACCCCTCAAAGTGATATGACTCATTCATTCCATACGTGGAACATATAAAGGATGGAATTAATGAAATTAGATATGATATTATACTATAATTATAATATAACTATGCAACATTAAGTTTTCATTCCATTAAATATGAAATATAAATGAAAGTAGTGTTCATGCGTACATACGGCTTACCATCTCCATGAACGGTGCATTTCATTTCTTATCTCCAAATGTTATATACTATTATAAATACATATATATACTGAATATATATGATATATATGATATCTAAATCATAAATATCATTCTGGAGATAATTTACTTTTGACCACATAGATAACTTGTAATTATAAGAAGTTCATTTTGACTAAAGTACCAAATATCGACAAAACGACCGTTATTGACTTAAATGATTATGTAATGTTTATAACGTGGTAATAAGTAATATAAAAGGAATAATAAACTTCAAAAAGGTTCTTAATCAATTATAAATTAACTTTAGTTTATTATTCACTAGATTAAATAAAAAACGAGTCAAGTCAGACATAAGGTACGGGACTTCGTCTCAATCTCCTTTCATTGAGGCATATTTTTATTTATGCCCGAATTTCATTTATATGGTGTATAAACATCTTTGAATTTTCATTTCATTTGGAGGGAATGTTTTTCTAAGAATCATTTTACTAAATGAAAAAAGGAATGTTTCTTTTTAATGTACACGGTGACAATGACCTTTCCACCAACGCGAATATTATTTGATCTTTGGATTCCTTAACAAACCTTAGTGTTTTTTAAAAGGAAAATAAATACCATATACTATTTTACGTATTTTGGTATTGAAAATGGTTTTGATAATGGATTTATTATATCAATATATTTAAATGATATATTTTTATTTCAATGTGTAAATTTTATCTTTCCTTTATGCCTATGTTATGTGTTATGATTATGTTATAGTTCTTAGGAATTGTCTATGTATATGGGTGGTTCCATGATAAACCTAGGGAGGGTGAACACGAGATATCTCTACAATGCATTGGGTAACATGATGAAGGTAAACTTTAATGTTTCTCTTAAGAGATTTAGGGAATATACTGTGATGAGTATTCCAAATGTAACTCCCTACATAGCTGTGAAAGATACAATGTATGTTTGATATGGATGCCACAAGTTACCTTTATGATTAATGATTTCTATGTGTTATTAATAAATCTTATGATTTAATTAGGTATGTTAAAGATCTTATGTTTTGTATGTATTGAAGGACTAATGTTTTCATTCTTTATTTTATAAACCTTACTGAGCTTTTTATGCTCATCCCAGGTTTTTGAAATGTTTTTCACTGGATATAAGGGAGGGTAAGAGAAAGGAAGAATTCAATAAGATTTATATCAAGAAAAGAATTCTTGTTTTCTTTTAAGAGTTTTTATTTTATGAAAAAATGGATACTGAGTAGAAGTTTCTACTTTGTAATATTTGATATGTAATGTAATAGTTATGTCCTAATTTTCTAAAACTCTAAACTTGAAAATATCCTCAATATGAATTATTAACTTAATTAAAGATTATGTAATGTTTAAGGTTGAGCCCTTATAAATATCATCTTGGTTGTGATCTAATTGATGATATAATCCAAAATATACCCAACCACCCCTAAGGCTTGCGTAAAAAAGGTATAAAAGTATGAAGGTTATCATACTAGGTATATCTCTAACCTCATGTAATATAGATTCATAATAATTATACACCCCCAATCATATCAATAACCATATTAAAATCCATGTGATATACTTTGGTGGATCATTCCAGATAAAAAGTCTAGACTTATTACCTCATGAGTCTATTCTTTATATCATATACAAATCTTTATATAAACTAAAAGATTCTAATCATGATAATCTTATCATCACAACCTATAATTCTCTATAATTATCATCATTTTGGTATAAATAAAAGTCATATTTTTAGGGGATATTATCATTCTACTATTAATGTAATATAAATTCAGTACACATGAATGGATGATAAATTGATATTTTATTTATTATAAAACCATGATACATTTTACAACCATCATATAAAATATCTCATGTATCAAATACCATGATATTAAACATGAACCTAATGTTTTTTTTATGATTATGGTTTTATCAAAGTATCTACTACATTTTTATTTGTATCCACATAATAGATTTTTACATCAACCCTCTCAATAATCTCTTGAATGAGATGGTATTTGTGAAGGATGGGTTTGGTCCTTTGGTGAGACCAGATTTTTCGGGCCTTGTGCCTTGGGCCTACGAGTCATGTACGAGTTACCCTTCAACCCTTTAATGGGGGATTATCTATAATAAAATAAAAAAAGAAGGCCTTCGGGCCATTCGGGCTTGAAAGAAATCCAAGGACTCTCACTAGGATTGGACTAGTATCTACATGTAATTCTTAAATAATAAGTGACATCGGGTCAGGTAAAAAAAATTTCATACATGATATATCCTATGGAGGGTGCATAAGGAATTATATCCATACTTTATAATTATTTATAAGGATTTGTAATCATCTTAAGATTTATGAAATGAAACAATAGTACAGACCCCTTATTAGAGTTCTCCATGCTAAACCATTTTAGCACCAATATATGTATTTTTAATTAGTAAAATGAGCCTCTTGATCCATCTCTATATAGATCTTAATACACTATATGTAGGCTGTTTCACCCATGTATTTTGTTGAGAAACATTTTTATAAACACATATTTACATGATGTAAAGTCGAGACATCATTTACAATAAGTAGGATATCATTCACATAAAATATCAGAAATAAAAAAAATACTCTTATTAATCCACTTATATACACAAGAATCATCCCTATTTTTAATGAAACTAAACTCTTTGATTACATCATCAAACCATATATTCCAACTTCTTGAAGCTTAATTTGACCCATAAATAGACCGTTGCTATATGAAAACCATAGAAGACTCATTTTTAAATTCAAAAACTTTGTGCTATATTATACACACATCCTCAACTAAATTCTTATTAAGGAAATTGGTTTTTACATCCATTCGATATATCTCATAATCACAATTATATATTATGGAAAGTAATATCTTAATGGACTTTATCATCAAAACTTGTGAAAAAGGTTTCTTCATAGTCAATACCTGGAATTTATTTGTAACCATTTTCCACCAAGAGAGATTTATAGGTACATAATCTACTATTAATGTTACTTTTATTACTAAAAACCCACTTGAAACCTTGGTTATTACCCCTTTAGGTACATCCACTAAGTTCTAAACTTGGTTAGTATACATGGGTCATCTTATATTTCGTAGAATTTATCCATTTTTTGGTATCATAAATATAAAAAAACTATCAATAGGTGGTAAGTTGATCATATATTAACATTAATTCATCATAATTTTACATAATAAATCTATATTTCTTGGGATCCTAACATATCCAACCAAACCTTTGAGGTTCTTATGTAACTTTACTCAATTATTCTTCCATATCTCTTGGAGGAATCAACTAAACTTCTATCCCAATAACACTTCATATCTGTTGGTATTGAACTTATCTCAGTTTAAATTTCATTCCACTAACTCCATTAAAAATGTGATTCTTCTGAAGGAAAACACCACATCAGGCCACAAAAACTTTATTTTCAATAGGATTATAATAGAAATATCACATAGTTTCATTGGGGTAACAAAAAAAATAAGTTTTCTTTGATTTATGACCAAGTTTATCATAATCCAAAAATTACATATATTGTTCACAACCCTAAATCATCATAAAAGACATATTGGGAAATTTACCATGCTATATATAATATGTTGTCTTTTGGACTACCTTAAATGGAATACAGTTAAGTAGGAATGAAATAGTCTCAAGAGAATATCCCTAGAATAAAATAGGAATATCAAATTGAATCATCATCAATCGAACCATGTATAATAGGGTACGATCCCTCCTCTTAGATACACCATTTACCTATGAAATTTTATGTGGAGTGATCTTTTAAATAGTTCCATAATCTCTCAAATGATCAGTTAATTCTTGTATTAAGTATTTACCACCATGATCTGTTTATAGGTTCTTAATAAATTTTCATAGATGATTCTATAATTAGTTTTTAAAATAATTAAACTTTTCAAATGTTTCAAACTAATTTCTTATTAAGAACACAAAAACATACCGACTAATTTCATAGATAATGGTTACAAATTAATTAAAACCACCACTTTCTTGAGTACTCATTGGTCCACATTCATCATTATGTATAAGATTCCATAGTCTACTAGCCATTTTACCTTTTCCACTAAAAGGTTATTTTGTCATTTTTTTGAATAAAAAAGATTAATAGTTATCAAATGATTCATAATTGAATGATTATAACAATCTATATCTATATATTCTTTGTATTTTTGTCTCATTATATGTCTAAGGTGAAAATGAAAAAAGTAAAAGGAAATAGAATCATCCTTTATAATATTATTTTTAATGTTATAGATAGGATTATCCATATCCATAATGCATAAAATATTCATCATATTTTCAATATCTAACATTTCATTCATACATTATAGTAAATAATATCCTTAATAATGAATGAGAATCCCATCTTTTCCGAACAAGATAGAAAAATAAAATTTATATTTATGGCAGGAACATAATAAAAACTTTCTAATTATAAAAATAATACACTATGTAGACATAGATCAAAAGTGTCTATCTCCAATGAAAAAACTCTTACTCCATTGCCAACATGTAGATCTCATTCACCTTTATTCAATTTTATTCCATCTATGAATTTGTGTTTATCAGTATAAATGTGTGATGCACACCCATTATCTAATACTCATGATTCGGAGTTGGAGAAATTGATTTCTATAACATTCACATCTACATGCTTATAATGATTCTCTTTGAGAACACTTCACAACCTTATATACCAATCTAGAATAGTTTTATAGGTTATACTAATAAGAGACTTCAAAATAACAAACATGATTCACTACATAATCTATAATAAATATTTAAAGAAAATATCTTTCATGTACCTCATATTAAATATTTTATCCCCTAAAGAATGCAGTAAATAAATCCCCTAGGATGTCTCTTAAAGTGGTTGTTAAAATTAAGTTTCAAACTATCACTTTGGTTTATTTTTTTGAAAATTAATTATAAATAATGGGTATGTTTATTTAAATAATTAAATAATTTTTTTATAAAAAATTGGGAGATTTAAATTGAAACATATTGAAAATAAATATTTAAACATCTTATTTTAAAAGCTGTAGTAGTGACAAGTGTTGATTATTTATACTCTCCCTTATTCCTTATCTAAAATGATTATATAATTTTATTTCTTAGTCCAAACCCAAATAACTCTCAGTGAACACATAAATATTCATTGTTAATATACTAATAACTCAGTAGAGGTTTTTTTACATTTATATAAGTGATTTAAAATCTCAAATAACTCTAATAAATTGAACCGGGAAAAAATCACCATACATAATGGCATGACCTTTCGAAAGAATTTTAAATAATGATAACAATACTTTACTTTTATAAATTGAAAAATAATATATAATAGTATGGAATAAAAATCAAGAAAGAAATAAAAAGAACTTCTTCATTAAACTATAAAATTTCCATAAAAATATTAAAAAGACACTATGAAATACATAAACTTGGAAGGGTTTATCGTTGGATTTACACCACCAAAACCATTTGGGAGTTTAGACAAGCATGACCAAAGTAATCCCAATTTTTACCCTCCTCCTCAAAACTAGAACATAATATCTTTGTAAAACTCCTAGCATCAGTACCTAACCTCCACCAAGAATACAACACCTCCACCACGTGTCTTATTCCTTACATGATTATCTTTCTCTTTTATGACTTGGTTCTTCCACAAAAAATAGAGGTAAAATTATTTAAATTTGATTGTAGCTTTCAATAAATACTTATAAATATCAAAAGACATGAAAAAGCTCCTTTAATTGATTTGTAGGTGGCAGTAACAATGAGTTCGTTTCTATGTGATTTCATGTGAAGATAACATTAAAGTTTCATGTGCAACAAGATTTTAATCGACTCTGAATCATACCAGAAACCTATAACTCTAATATACCTCTTAAAATAAAGCCACATAAATCAAAATATATTTTTTTATTAAAAATAAACTTTGAGGACAAGTGGGAAACCATCGTTCACAAAACAAAATCCACTACGTGCTAAAGGAGCTCACAAAGTTATTAAACACAAGACTAAGGTTATTTGAATCAAACACTCTATATAATTCCCAGTGAAAAGTGATAACCTGTGTGTTTGTATCCTCCTTGAGAATTTCTTCGAGATGAGAGATCATACTGTCCATTGTCTGAATAAATTCTTCCAGAGATATTTTTCCTTGATTGAAACCCTAGCAATTATTTGATCTTGCTTGTCGATCCACGCTTCCTGCTCCTCAGTGGCCTCAACTTGAAACATTATTTCATAAATTCTTTAAATTTCCTCAATTTATGAATTGGGACACATGTATTTCTCAATAATTTCTTCCATGGAGTGAAATATGAGTTTCAGACACTCCCCTACCTCTTCTTCTATTAGCTTTGGTTCTCTGCTTAGATCACCACTATCCCTGTCTTGCAGGACTTTTCTATATGTACTTCCACATTTCTTGGCCAACCTGGTTTCAATTGGTTTTGGAAAGTAAGAATAGTCCTTATGTCCCTTTGGTTTTTCCCCTGTACCACAATGCATTTCTCGGAGTCATGCTTTCCTTTTAGTCCCTTCTTCCTTCTTGGGCTATGAGGAACTTTCCCATGGAAATGATCCCAACTATCCACTGAGATTTGGATATAGCTATCAGTACCTGAATCCTCCTCCTCATGTGACATTACTTGATCTTGATCCACCAGACTATCAAAACGGTTCCTTAGCTCAACCCCATGCCTTCAGTGGGGGGCTTCAGCCCAAACCGCTTGCTCAGATCACTGGGGAACAACCTGTTCACCCCTGCAGATACAACCTTTAGATATGATGGGGATTGGAGAATGTTTAGGTTCAAGGGACCCAACACACTCCCCTCCTCCTGAATCCATTTACTAGGATGTGCAACTGCCTTAGCATATCAGGGCACCTCCTGTATTCCTGGAGGCTCGACCACCCTCCCCTCTTCAGGCCTCTCTTTGTCAGGGGGAGGCATCACAGTATATAGCAGAGGCACATCCTACCTTTAATTCCCAGTAAGTTAAGCCTCCTCGTGGCTGCCAGCCCCTATTGAAACACAATCATGATCCCCTTGATTGAGTTTCTTCATCTCCACTGTATTCCTTGTATCAGCTGTATGCTCAAAACTAGTGCAGGATTTCTGTTCCTCATTTGCTCTCGATTCCTTCAATGGTATGCCCAAGTTCTATTTTAGCTGATCAAACACATCAACCACCTTTGGATTTTTAGTCAAACTCCTTCCCATACTCTGTATAGAATCAAGAGGATCCGTGATCCCCTAATTCTCCCTAATACAACTCCGGTTCACAACATACTCACCCTTCTCAGAGAGGGTTCCGACAAGGGAATCACAAACTTCAACGGTGCCACCCTCCCTTATCCAACCAAAAAGGCTTCATCAGCACCTAGAAACATCGTGGACTAAGTAGGAACAACCTGTGAAAAAGGGAATCCAGTAGTCGTAGCATACCTTCTGAATCCATCAGAGCTCTCCCTCAATTTCGATGGCAATGGACTCTAGAGGGCCTTTTGATAAATCAGCTTAGACTATATCCTTGGATCAACTGGGTGACAGACAACCTTGGTGTAGGAATCAGAGCAAAGGTAGCAACCAACTAGATTTCCTATAAACCGTAGTATATCTAGGTTCTGAAACGGTAGTGGAAGACCAGGTAAGGATATCTATAGAGATGAGGTCAGAGGATCGCGCCTCAGGTGAAAATTGAAGGTCCAACGGAATAGAGAGAACCTGAATCACTTTATAGAACACGGAGCGAAGTCCCAAGAAAACACGAGGTCATCTTCATTAGAGAATTGAATCTGTAAATGTCTCACATCTAAAAGACCTATCGTTACATGATCCTTCAAATTACAAAAGGATAACACAAACCGATCAAACGCATCGACCGACAGACAATCCCTCCCGAATTGGGCTACCAAAGTGAGGCCCAGTAATGCTGAAGCTTCTGTGAACTCCAGGGGGTAAATACGAACCGAAGGAACTCCATTAGAAAAGGATTGGACCTTAGGGATTATATCGATCAGAGGTAAAGGGGGAAGGGAGGACAGATCTGTGAAATGGGAGAAAGAGGGTAAATGAGGGGGAATCGAATGGGATGGAGAGGCGGGATCTCCCCTCCCCGACCGAAGAAGTTCGAGGAGGGGAGGCAGCAGTGCGGCCATACCCTATGCCATAGCGGGAGGGAGAGAGAGAGATCATGACTTCCAGGAAGGAATTGACATAAATTCACATAAACTGTTTGAATGGAATTACATAAAATACCTAATTCCTAAAAATTTCACAAATTATCAATTATAACTCTTCTGAGAATTCATCATATGACTTTCCTTATCAAAATTTTGACAAAGGAAGAGACTTATGATCAAAGGGAAAAAACATATATTTAATTCAAAATAATTATGATTCTAAGAACAAGACTTATAAAAAGAAAAATACTTATGTTTAAAGAAAAAAGTCTTATGGTCTATAGAATTAAAAAAATATAGATTTTTTAGGATGAGGCTAGAGACTTATTAATACTCAAAAAATTAATTATAATTTAAAAAATGGATTACATTCTAGACTTAGACAAAATTCACACTTCAATCCCAGAAAATGAAATTTCATAAAATCACAAAAAAATACATGCCTTGAACAATTAATTTAAGAAATGATTAAGAACCCTTAAAAACACATAATTTTTCATTTTCACAATTAAATACAAAATATCCCAGAAGTATAAAATTTATTCAAATCCTTTCAAAATGAAAAAATACTTGGTATTTATTCATTGAAATTAACATGAAAAGTTATAAAAATGTTAGTTTTATAAATTTACCCACACTTAGAACATAGACTTCTGGATAATTAAGAAACAAATATCACCCCAAAATAATTTCAAAATAAAAATGTATGGGATCTATTAATTAAAAACCAAGGAATAGAAAATTATCATGAATCCTAAACAACCATTTTTACTAATTCTCTATTGGGTTCAGTCAATCCAGTTACACTTCATTTTTCCTCCCATGACCACATATCAATTACTACACATGAATTTTCCCTCTTCACAAAAATATATATTTTCAATTAATTTTTTCTCATCTAAACAAATTCAAGAGTCCCCATAGATTTTATAGAATCCTAAATCTATATTCTAATTTAGTCAAGGACTTGTGTTTATCAATGAGGGTATTTTAAGGGTTTTTTTTGGGGATTTTGGTTGGTAGTTTTTAAATGTGAAAATTTTTGGGGCATAATAATGAGGTTTTGGATATATTTGAAGAAAAAAATATATTATCATTTTACAATAAAGTGTGGTCTCTCCTCATTCCAATTAACAAAAAATTAGCTAAAATATCTAGAAATTATCAATGGATAGTACACACCTTTATAATATCAGCATAAACATGAATTTATTCCATTTATTTTCCTTTATTTCAATATCAAATTTTTTAAATAATAAGATCCTTATGAAAAGTCAGGGTTTGGTATCATACTTTTCATTAAAAATTTGATTGTTGGATGGTCAGTGAAAATAATCAATTTAGAGGCCAATAATTAACATTTAAATTTGCGTAAAGAAAATAAAACAAAAAATTATTCCTTCTCAGTGGTGGAATAATTATATTGGGTTTGATCTAGAGTCCTATAAGCATAATCTATTACATGAGATTTATTTTCTAGTTTTATGACTTAAAACTTCCCTAAGTGAAAAGTTATAGGTATCATTCATTATTTCAAATTGTATGATCTAGTTTGGTTGTTGGAAAATGGGTGTCGTTATTAGTTTTTTTAGATCATTTAAATTTGGTTTAACCTTACCATAAAAGACAAATTAGACTTCTTTTTGGAGAAACATGGATAAGGGAAAAACAATTTTACTAAAGTCTTTTATGAATATTCTATAGAATCTAGCATGACTAAGAAATGATCTTAAATATCTTATAGTTTTTAGGTTAGGTAGTGAATAAATTACCACTAATTTTGACCAATCAACATGTGTTGCATCTTGAGACACAAAATTCCTAAGTATAATTCCTTTTTTCACAATGGAATTCCATTTTTCATAATTAAGAACAATTTTTTTATCAAAGTAAGTTCTAATAAAAATGAATAAACTCTTCATGAAACTTTAAAAAGGTGATACATACATAGTAAAGTCACCCATTAATACCTTAATAAAAATCTCTAAATATTTATAAAAAATAATCTTCATGCATCTATGAAAAGTTCATGGTGTATTGCACAAGACGAAGAGAATTCTCCTATAAGAAAATGTTCCAACAGGGCATATAAAATTGGTTTTCTCTTGATATTTTATATGCCATGTGGATTTAAAAATAACCAAAGAATACATCAAGGAATAAATAATGAGTCTATAAATATATCATTTTAATCAACTGTTCAAGAAAATAAAGTGTAAAATGATCTTTTCTAGTTATAAATTTGAGTTTTCTATAGTCAATAAACATCATTTATTTGGCTGTCAGGCAGGGGAAAGCTCCCTAAATTTATTATTTGATATTTTAAAGACACTTTTATTTGGGAAAAATTTAATAGTTATTACCCAATAGATATCAGCGATGAGAAATATTATTCTAGTATACCCAAAAGTGTTAACTTCTTTCTTAAAAACCTATAACAAATCTGGGATCAATCATCTTTGAAATTATCTCACCGGTTTGGGATTTTCTTTTAATATAATTCTATAAATTAAAGTGTAATAAATTATTCTAGTGAGATCATAAATGGTCTCTACTAATAAATTATTATGTGATTTGAGGACTACTAGTAGTTGGTTCTATTTGTCCTTTGACACCTCTTTATAAATAATGACAAGTAGTTGCACACTTTCACCTAAAAAGGCACACTCAAGATTTTCAGGTAATGATTTAAAATATAACCCAGGAAGGAAATTTTATTTGGTGAAATAAGGGTTATCTAACTCAATAACATCAATTTTAGATCTTAGTTCATCACTAAAATGAGAATATTTTATATTTAAGTTGGGGATAATAGGTTATCCCATAGTCTGTGTACAAGTTTGTTATTCCAAAACATATATATATTGGAAAGGTTTTGAAATATCCATATATTAAATAGAAATTTATTCAATTTTATAACATTTAATAATGGTTTTAAATTTAAAATTATTAGTTTCCTACAAATTAAAGAAAATTGATTCAATAGATTTCAAAATTTCTTTCGGTTTATGAAGAATGGGTTCAACACTTTCAAAAATAGTTGGATCACAAGAAGCAGAATCAACATATTCAATGGTTATTTGACATAAAAAATGGTTATTTTTTTAAAAAAATAATAATATTATCCATTTTCTAATTTTTTAACAATTATTTTGAAATCTATTTCAAGATTACCAATAATTTTATTGAAATCAGATTCATTATTTTCAAAATTAGAATTTTTAGACACTTAAGTTCCAAAATAAAAAAATATCTTAGTAGAAAAAAAATCAATAATGTTGACTTAGGAGGTTAAATGATATTTAGTTTGGTATTATGTATTGAATGGTATTAATGTGGACAAATTATCTTCCAAATTCTAATTTTATGGTTACTTTTTGGACATTACTGATGGTCTTAGTAGTTTTCAAGAAGGGTATCCCAAGAATGATAGGCGATATTATGATAAATTGGTCATATTATATATCCAAGACATAAAAATAAATATGATAAATCATGTTTCCCACCATAACTAGTACATCCTCAATAACTCTATCAGGATTAGTGGTACTTCTTTTAGTAGTTTGAATGACGATTTTAATAGTTTTTATTTCTCAAACCTATAAATATTAATAAATAGAGTATGACATAACATTAATAGAAGATCATAGGTAAAGCATGACATCTTGGAAGTCACATTATCCTATAGTGAAATTAATGGTAAATATACCAGGATATTTACATTTGATAGGAAAATATTATTGAATCATAGAAGATACATTACTCCCTTCCTTTTTGGGAAAATATTTCTTTCAATTTTTTTTATAATTTGGAATTTTTGAACAATATATAAAACAGGTATATTGACTTATACATTCCTAAAAGTTTTTAAAACTTATTTATACAATTATTTTTAGTGATTTTTATCTATTGGGTTATTCCTAGGATAAATAAGTGGTGGTTTTAATGTTTCTTGATTAGTTTTAACATAAGGTCCCAAAATACTTTTCCAATAATTATTGGTTTTTTCTAGTAAATACTCTTCTTATGACATTTATTTCTCTTTCAAAATATATTTTGAATCCTAAGTTGCTTTAGAAAATTATATAATATCCTCAGTAGTTTTTTCTCTTTAATAGGTCCTAAACTAGGTGAAAGTGGTTTAGAGGTCTCTTGTATAGATTTGGGTTAAAATTTAGGTGTTTTATTTTTTAATTTAATGGTTATTCATCTTGGTTCCACTATTAAGTTCAATTTAACTAACATTTTACTCTATTTTATCTTTGAGATTCATTTGGGGTTGTGAAGGTAAACCTCCACTGATTTGATTTCTCATGCTATCTAAATCAGTATCCAATTTTCCTACTCAAGTCGTCAAATTATTCATCATGTTTTTTTATTTCCTTGAATTTTCTTAGCATTTACACATAGCTTATTGTTGTCATTTTATGGATACTTGTTTTTGATTCATGGTTTACTAAAATTTGTTTTCAAATTTTTGGATAGGTTGATAAGGATTTAAATTACTTCTAGGTTTGTATTTGTAATTGAAGTATTTAGATATAAAATTATTTTAATCAACTTTGAAAAATATGTTTGGTTTTTCTAGTTTTCTAGATATGTCCTAGGTTTTATTATTAAAACCTTTTGGTTGTAATTTTTTAGGATGAAAATATATTTGTTGGTTTGGTTTAAATGGTCCCCAAATAAATAAAACATTTATATTTTTAGAATGATCATGCATTTGAGGACATTAGTCACTAAAATGGTCATTTGAAGAAAAAACTCCATAGTGGACTTGTATTTTTCAAGAGGTTTCATGTTTTATTTGGGATTTTAGAGTGTTAGAAAACACCATTGATCGAACCATAGAGGTAATATCACTAATATGTATTGCAATTATGTTATTTTTAGAAGTCGTAGTGGGAAATTCTTGAGCACATTTAACATATAACTGGTCTCTTCTACCAAACTATTGGGAAATTTATACCATATTTAAAATGAAATTTCTAGTAGAAGCAAGTGTTTTATCAACTAGATATCCTCTAGTAGCATCTTCAATCATACTTCTATTAGTGAGACACAACCCCTCATAAAAATATGGGATCAAAAGTTGTTCACTTATTTGATGGTGGGGGAAGTTAAAACAAAGTCTCTTGAATCTTTCACAGTACTCATGCAAAGTTTGTTATTAGGTTTTTCTAATTCCAAAAATTTCATTCCTAATATAATTAGTTCTAGAAGTAGGAAATAAATTTTTAAGGAAAATATTTTTTCTATTCATTCCAATATCAGATCAATGTAGAATGTGAATAAAATAACAATCCTTTAGAAACTCCTTCTGAAGAAAAAGAAAAAGACATTATATTTATTTAATTTATATCCATTCCTTGGGGTTTAATGTTTTCACAAATATGAATGAATTATTAAAGGTGTTTATATGGATATTCACCTAGGAATCCATTGAATTTTTAAAACAAATGGATAAAACCATATTTGATCTCAATGTTAGTAGGTTCATCAGGGTATTCGATAGTGTTTTGTTGATTGTATTTATAAAATTAATTCAATTATTTCAATGTTCTATTATCATACATGATTATTCAATGTCCAAAAATGTTTCTTCTTAGGGTGTTTGTGGTATATTAACAACTAGTAATAGGGTAATTTAAAATATCTCTATCTCTAGAGTGATAAATGAAGGACCCCTGAGCACCCTGAGAGGGGAGTGGTGAATCTGGGTGTCAAATTTTTTCTTTTAAATAGATGGATCTTGTTCCCATGTTAGTAGGAACCTGTTAAAACTCTCTAAAGAGAAAGTTAATAATAAAAACAATCACACGCAAAGAAAGGACACAACAATTTTACTTGGTTCACCACTAAGAGCTATGTCTAAGGAGCATACACCAACAGTGTGTTGGTCATACCAAAACCACTAATCTTCACAAGTTTTGGGTTAAAAGAGTTTAGCACAGACACTCTATGCTAGGTGAACTACCACTACAAGGTTCCGAGATAACTCACTGGATCCCTCATATCTCTTTCACTGAATCCCCTTGGCTCACTACCTTGGAGAGGTCTTCACTCAGTTTATCGACTTGAAGGCCACTTCAATGGTTTATCATTAATTCATGCATCCTAAACTGTAAATGGATGTTTTGTTGAAGTCCTATAATCGCGCATAGATATAATTTATTTTCCCATACACTGATATGGTATGAAGATTAATTTTGAAAACTGATTTGGCTGATTTTAGGGTTCCTTGGGTGTTCCAAGTACTGCTACTATTTTCGCGTACCACAACGATTTTCGCATACCGTCCAACGCCTCCATGTACCGTCCAACTCCTCCGCAAATTGCACTGCTCCACATTCCACCCTACTCCACGTACTGATCCACACCTCCGCATACCATCCTGCTTCGTGTACTACCTTGCTTCGCTGCATACTACGAGAGCTTTTTGTGCGGACCACACACTCTTTCGTGGACTAGTTTCCTTACATGTATGAGTCTCTCTACGTACCATCTTATCCTCCCCGAACTATTTCAAGCCTCTCCAGATTTCTTCCTGAAATTTTAATCTCCAATATCATCCTCTAACAAATGGGATTACTATTCCTTAAATAGGAACATAACTCCTCAAATTTCGGTAATCTGATTTACCCAAATTTTCTATGTGGGAAAATCTTCACTGCAAACTGAACTTCATATTCATACTATTAGGCTCCACCACGTACCGATATGGTTTTGAGAACCGAAAAAATTATTCCAAACTTCAAAATACTATGTAATGCATGTATTCACCACATACCTTCACTGCGAACCATTTTCAGTAGCATTCCGTGTACCGAATTCCTTCACCGCGTACCGTTGCTGTGAACTATTTTCAGTTCTGTGCACCATTCCGTGTACCGAATTCCATAACCACACACCGTGCACCTTCACCACATACCCCACACCTTCACTACATACCGCACACATTCACTTCATACCACACACCTTCACCACATACCATCGACCTTCACCATGTACTGTTGCTGCAAACTGTTACCAAAATCCATATTTTTGAGCCCCCCAAAAAATTGGAAAAAACTGGAAAACTACACCACCGTCAATACATCTTTCAGCCTCAAACGTATTAACTCATTCCTTGCAACCTCCCTAGTCATCCATGTTCATATTGACAATAAAAACAAACAAAACTCCAGTATTAGCAATGAATATCCTTGGTTCCAATAATCTCCCACTTTGAGTTTGTTGGAAATATCTAGATAAATTCACCAATGTGCAGTCACGATCAAAACCTGAACCTTCAAGAAACAACTCATCCATCACTCTAAGTCTACGTGAGTAGTGATCGATGTAGAAAACAAGAGAGAGGACATGAATTGAGTTCTCATTATTTTCTTTTCTCCCTCATAGTTTTAGTTCTGGATTTTTTCTAATCCACACTCTCTATTGAATCCATTGAATTTATCAATTCTTCCCCATTGTCAATAAAACCCAAAGACTGGTATGTAAACATTATAGATCTTAGAACATACTCCCCTTGGATCATATCTCCCACATAAACCTGCAAAACTTCCACAAATAGATTAACACCATTAAAAAAGTTAGGGAGAGGGGAAGCTCGTAACCTCCTTATAAACAGGGAGGTGGATGAACACTGAGGTTTAACCGATGTTTCTCAAACAAAACCACTGATAGAGGTTTGGTCATAATGTCAGCTACTTGATCATCAGTTCCCACATGGTCCATTTTGATCACTCCCTGTTCAACTTTTTCTTTGATGAAGTGATATCTGATCTCAATATGTTTTGTATGAGAATGTTGAACTGGATTATTTATAAGATCAATTGCACTCTTGTTATCACAGTAAATCACTATTGGTTGTTTCACCTCATCAACTATGTCACTCAGTTGCTGCTTCATCCAAAATAACTAAGTGCATGCCTTGGTAGCAGATATATATTCAGCTTTAGTAGTACTAACTGAAGTAATTTCCAGTTTCTTTCTTAACTAGCCCGCACATTTCTTCCCAATATAGAATGCTCCACTACTGGTAGATGTTATTTCCACTACATCTCCAGCCCAGTCAACATCGGAAAATGATGATAGTTTACTATCTCTTCCTGTAGAAAAGTATAGCCCATAATTATGTGTACCTTGAATGTATCTCATGATTCTTTTCACCATCGGCATATGTTCTTCCTTCGTATTACTCTGAAAGTAGGCCACAAGGCAAGTTGAAAAGACAATATCTGGTTGTATCACCATTAGGTACAGTAGGCTTCCAATGATTCTTCTGTACATGGTGGGATCTAAAGAGGTCCCTTCCTCATGCATTCCAAGCTTTGATCCAACTGCAATCGAAGTCGAAATTGGTTTGAAATCATGAACATTGAATTTCTTCAGTAGATATTTAGTATAAATTTCTTGAGAAATTAAAGTGTAATCCTTATTTTGATGTAACTGCAACCCTAAAAAGTATGTGAGTTCACCAATCATGGACATTTAAAATTCTAATTTCATGTGATTGGAAAATTCATCCACTGATCCAAGTTTTCTTCCACCAAAAATAATATCATCCACATATACCAATACAATGAACTAATCCTATTGAGAGTTCTTCACATAGAGATTGTTATCCACTCCTCCTCTTTTAAACTCTATCTTTCTCAGATAAGAGTCCAACCGAGAGTACTATTCCCATGGTGCCTGTTTCAGGCCATAAAGAGCTTTCTTTAATTTTCAAAACTTTAGTTCATCATTTCTAAACAAGAACCCTATGGGTTGTTCAATTTAGAATTCTTCTTCCAATACTCCATTTAAGAATGTTGTCTTGACATCCATTTGATACACTTTATAAACTCTTTAGATTTCCATGGCAAGAAATAGCCTAATTGGCTCCAGTATTTCTACGGGAGAAAATGTATCCTCAACATCAACACCTTCAATTTGTGAATATCCTTTACAGACCAAGTGTGCCTTATTTCTGATTACATTTCCATGTTCATAAAATTTGTTATTGAAAATCCACTTTATACCAATCTCATTATGATCTTCAGGTTTTTTAATAAGATACCATGTCTAATTTCTGTCAATCTGATCTAACTCTTCATTCATTTCTTTCACCCATAACTCATCCTTTTTAGCCTCTTCAAATGAGAATGGTTCCATGAATAATAGAAATGCAGATTGTGTATTATTCCTCATTCTCCTTGCTTGGGTAGGTGTATTCGGATCCCTAATAATGTTGGACTGATCAATCTCTACTCTTCGATTTATCCTTTTGGGGATCAACCAAATTCTCTTCAACTATGGATTTCTATTCTGATTCTTCTTCAGATTCAACATCATGATGTGACTCCGGAGAGTTTTTCACACCTTCCTCTACCTATATATTAGTATTTGTTTCATGTTCACATTATTCCTCATCTTCTATCATGTCAGCATAATAATTCCTTGAAGCATTCGACTTTTTCTCTTCAATGATCTTTACAATACTCTTTTCCACAATTCTTACCAAGATATTATTGAAATACTTATAAGATTTTATTTTCATTGAGTATCCAAGAAATATTCCTTCATCTATATTTTCTCTATACTTCCCTTGATTTCCTTCTTTGTTTCAGATAAAAAAATTTCTTCTGAACACACAAAAAATATTTTAAAGAGGGCTTCCTTCCATTCCATAATTCATATGGTGTCTTTGTTTCTCCCATATATAGCCCTGTTTGATTTTGAATATATATTGCACCTTGTACCACCTCTTTACAGTAATGTTGAGGAATATGACTATCAATCGGCATAGTTCTAGCCGTGTTGTTTACCTGTCAATTCCTATGCTCAACTACTCCATTTTTCTGGGGGGTTCTCATAGCTACCACCTCATATTATATCCCATTCTTCTTTAGGTAATTTTCAAATTCAATGGATGTGTATTACCCTCCATTATCAGACCGTAGGACTTTTATCTTCCATCTAGTATCATTCTCAGTGATTTTTTGATAGGTTTTCATGCAATCAAGAACTTTCCGCTTCCTTTGTATAATGATCACACATGGCATTCTACTGTAATCATATATGAAAATAATAATTTACCTCTATCCACGTGTTCTAGAAACATTTATTGGGACACATACATATGTATGGATGAGGTCAAGGAGATTTGATGATCTTTTCTTATTTGACCGGTAGGAACTACAGACCAATTTCCCTCGCATGCAAGCATCACAGGTTTTTTATCCTTCACACTTCAGATTAGGGATATCCATGAATATCTTCAGTTTAGATATCTTTTCCATGTCTTGCTGATTGATGTGTCACAATCTCCAATGCCATAAGTTGTTTTCCTCTCCAACTATTAGGTAGAAAATGTTCTCTTTACTATCAACCTGATATAAGTTGCCTTTTGTTCTAAAACCTTTCATGAGAGAATTACTATACTTTCTTCTTATAGTACATCCATTATGATTGAATGTCACAATAAGACCTAATTCATAGAGTTGAATCACACTAAGAAGATTATGATACAGACCGTCCACATACATGACTCCAGTTTTCTTCATCTCTCCATTATCTAGCTTTGTACTTCCACTACCTTTTATCTTCAAAGCACTATTGTTACCAACCATCACTGTTCCATAGAAATTTTTATTTAAATTCATTAATATTTATGCATTACCCATCATGTTGGATGAACATCCTCTATCATAAATCTAGGTGCTGTTGTTCTTTGTATCTTTGAGGTCTACTTCTGTAAAATTGGACTTTTCAATTTTCCACTTTTCTTTCCATGAGATATTGGATTGAGTGTAGGGAACTGATGAACTTTTAATTCTCTCTTTTATGTACATGGGTTCTTCATATTCAAACTCTTCTTCCAGAGGAAAAAACCTGTTTGAAATAGCAACACTGTCTGTTTGACGTGTATTAACTTATCTCTGAACATTGAAAGAATTTCTCCTATCATACCTCTGCCTGTAATACATAGATTTATGGACAAATTTAGAACAATGAAAACAATATCCATATAAATTATTTCTTCTATAAGAAGTAGGATATAAATATTTTCTCCTTTGTTGAAATCATAACTCTTCCCCATTCATATAGCTCCTCACCTCTTCGCAGTATGACATGGTATGGCCCAGATAGCCACAAAAATGACACTTCACGAAAGGAAATGTATTCTCACTTCTATTTCTCCTCATTACTTATTCTTCTAGAAAATATTTTTACTATATATCATTTTTGGAAACTCGAGGATAATATTCACTTCTCCTTTTAGTTTTATTTGAGGGTTTCATTTTCAGCACTTCTGGTGGATTTTCAATATGATCAACTATCATCTTTACTTTATTCTGGATCACTTTATTTATAGAATTTGATGTTTTGGCATCACAACCAATTCCACTATTTCCCATTCATGTGGGTCTTTGATTACTCAAGATCTTTTCAACCCCATCAGAACCAGGTTTTTCTCTCTCTAATTGCTCAACATCTGAGAACCTTCCAAATTGTATTTTATTTTTTTCTTATTTTGAAATTGATTCACTTTTGAGTTTACTTCTCAGAGTAAAAACTTCTTCTTTGAGTACCTCAATGGTCTTGTACTTCTCCTCAAATATCAAGGTAAGTTCATTAATGACCTTTGATTGTTCTTCAATTCTGACTTTTAGTTCCATAACATCATCAGTGCTTTCAAGGATTGATGATTGAACTTTCACCAGTTCTTCCAGTTGATCAATTTACACTTCTAGATGATCAATATATTCTAAAGATTCCTACAACATTATTCTCCACTTATTGCATCTATTAAATTTATTCTCAATATTACTAAAATAATCCTTAAGTTGCAACTTGGGATCAACATCAGTAGTTAACCAATTATCTCTAGATTTATCTGTAAATGGTTCTGACTTTTCAATGGTAGCCATCATTGAAGCATGGTTCCCAGATTTGAATTCTGCTTCCTATTCCTCAAAGAGTTCATTTTCATCATCTTCTTCTTCACACACAAAACAGTTTCATTAGAATTTATTTCCATATTTGAAGTCTCTCTTTTTGATGAACCTTTTTTGAGGATTTTGAATGTCTTTATCTTCACTTTCTTCACCATTGAACTTTCTTGGGCAATGAGAGTCGATGTTCCCAACTCTTCTATAGTGAAAACAAGTTAGAAGTAGCTTTACTTCAAATTTCCATGTTCCCTTCTTGAGTTTCTTGGAAATGAGAGAAAGAACTTCTTTTTCCTCATCATCTTCATCAACACAATCTCCTGAAATTTCTAGTTTTCTATGGATTTTAATTCCATTTCCTTACTTACCTGAGTCATTTCATCTTCTGGGTTGAGTCTCATCTCATATTCCACTAGGTTGCTCAGTAGATTATCAAGAGAAAGTTTGGAAAGATACCTTTCTTCAAGAGATAAAACCTTTGCATTATAAATGGACAGAATTCTTCTCAATTTTTTTACAATATCAACGTCTTTGATCTCTTCTCCAAGTCCTCAAATTTCTCCTACAACCTCAGTAATTTGATTGAAGAAAGAATCTACATTTTCATTAGGGTGCATCTTCAGATCATCAAACCTGTTGTGTAAAACTTGGAACTTCGCCTCCTTCACTTTTCTATCACCATCATAAATATGGTCTAGTTTATCCCACATTGACTTGGAAGATGTGAAACTAATTTCCTTTAGATAAAGATGATCATAAAGGGCTTTGGTGAGATCATTTTGTGCTTTTTCATCAGCATCAAGCAATTTCCTGTCGGTACCTATCATCTACAGTCCTGTAGGATCAGTGAATTGTATTTTCTGTGCAGTAGAAAATAAGACTTCCATTCCAAGATATCTTAGGTGAGATCTCATTTGGTTTTTACATATTTGAAAATTAATTCCATCAAAGAGGGGAACTCCCTTAACATTGACTGGATTCTCCATGATAGACAGATTCAACTCCAGTAACCTTTAACCTCCCTTTGATACCACTGGAAGGATCCCAGAGCACCCTAAGAGGGGAGGGGTAAATCAGGATGTCCAATTTTTCTTTTAAATAGATGGATATTGTTCCCACATTGGTAGGAACCTATTAAACCTTTCTGAAGAGGAATTTTAGAATAAAAACAATCACATGCAAAGAAAGGACACAACAATTTTACTTGGTTCACCACTAAGAGCTACGTCCAAGGAGCATACACCGACCGTGTGTTAGTCATACCAAAAACCACTAATATTCACAGGTTGTGGGTTATAAGATTTTAGCATATTCACTCTATGTGAGACACACTTCCTTTACAAGGTTTAGAGGTAGCTCCCTACTTCCCTCATATATCTTCCGCTAACTCCCCTGGCTCACTTCCTTGAAGAGGTCTTCACTTAGTTTATCGACTTGAAGGCAGTTTCAATGGTTTAGAATTAATTCATGCATCCTAAACTATAAATGGATGCTTTGTTGAAGTCCCATAATCATGTACAGATGTAATTTGTTTTCCTGTACACTAATATGTTATGAATATTAATTTCACAAACTGATTTGGCCGATTTTAGGATTTCTTGTGTGTTTCGCGTACTGATGTTGTTCCCGTGTACCACAACAATTTTTCATACCATCCATACCCTACGTGTATCGTACAACTCCTTCATGAACTGTGCTTCTCCACATTCCATCCTACTCCATGTACTGCTCCACACCTCTACGTACCATCCAGCTTTGCGTACTGCCTTGCTCCACCGTGTTCTGTGAGAGCTTCCTGCGCGAACCACACACTCTTCTGTGGACTATTTTCCTTATGAGGATGAGTCTCTCTGCGTACCATCTTCTCCTCCACGAACCACTTCAGACCTCTCTAGATTTCTTCCTGAAAATTTAATCTCCAATCTCATCCCCTATCAAAGGGGATTACTATTCCTTAAATAGGCACATAAATCCTCAAATTTTGGTAATATGATTTACCCAAAATTTTAATGTGGGAAAATATTTGCTGTAAACTAAAATTCATCCATGTACTATTAGGATCCACGGCGTACCGCTCTGGTTTTGTGAACCAAAAAAATCGTACCAAACTTTAACATCCCGCGTACCTCATGTATTCACTGCATAACATTACTATGAATCGTTTTCGGTAGCATTCTGCATACCGCATGCCTTCACCGCATACCGTTGCTGCGAAATTTTTTCATTTTTTCACACCATTCCGCGTACCGCATGCCTTCATCGCGCACCACACACCTTCACCATGCACCACACACCTTCACCGTGTACCGCACACCTTTATCGAATACCACGAGCGTTCACCGCATACCGTGTGCCTTCACCGCGTACTATTGTCCTTCACCGCGTACCATTGCTGCAAACTGTTACCAAACTCCCGATTTTTGAGCCCCCTCAAAAAATTGGCAAACACTGGGAAACTGCACCACCTTCAATACATCTTTTAGCCTCAAACGTAAGACCTCATTCCTTGCAACCTCCATAGTCATCCATGTACAGATTGACAACAAACACAAACCAAACTCCAGTATTAGCAATGAATAGCCTTGGTTACAACAATAAATTCAGTCAAATCTAGAATATAAAGGAAACAAATTGGGGTTAGAATTTCTAGAAAAAAAAATTATAATTCTACTTAAGAAACCTAACCAACAGTGACACCCATTGATGTAGGGGATCTTGTGGATAAAACCATTATCAATAATTTCCCTTTATAAATTAAGTGTAGTGGTAATTACTAGGTTGTTATCTAGGGAGGGTTTTAAAATTAAGTTTTAAAGTTTCACTTTGGTTTTATTTTTTAAAAAAATTAATTTTAAATTTGAGTATTTTTTTATTAAATAAAAATCTAAAATAAATTGAAGAAAAAATTTTGGAGTTGAAAAATGAAATAGTTTTAAAATAAATGTATGAACACTCGATTTTAAAAATAGTAGCATTGAAAAGTTTTGATCATATGGACTCCCCATTCTTCCTTAACTAGAATAATTATATAATTTTATTTATTAGTTCACACCCAAATAATTATTGGTGAACACCTAAATCAACCTAGCTATTATACTGAGAACTAGGTATAGACATTGTTCCCTTAATAAAAGTTATTCAATATATCAAAGATCTTTATACAATTGAACCTATCCAAAATCACTATTATAAATGAAAATACCTTTCTAAATAAGTTTAAATAGTTAGAAAAATCACTTTAGTTTTATAAATTGAAGAATAATCTAGATTATTTTAAAAGAAAAAACATTCGAGAGGAAAAAAAATTCTTCATTCATGAATACAGTTTCCATAAAAATACAAAGAAGATATAGTGAAATACATAAACGTAGAAGGGTTTATCCTTGGATCTACACCACCACAACCACCGGGGAGTTTATTAAAGAATGGAAAAAGTAATACCATTTTATCCTTTTTCCTCATAGATACAATTAAACCACTTACTCCCAATAGTATTACTTAACCTCCACTACGAATAGAAATTTCCCATAAATAGAAAAATATATATGGATTGATAATTTAATTCAATAAATGATTAAGAACACTTAAAAACATTGATTTTTTTCCATTTTTATAATTGAATAAAAAATATACTTAAAGTATAAAATCATTTAAATAATTTAAAAATGAAAAAATGGTGGGGATTTATTCATTGAAATTTACATGAAAAGTAATGAAAATATTGGCTCTTTAAAAGGAATATCCATGGGTGAGTAACATGTTTTATATCTTTTCATCAAGTAATTTAATAAAATTAATCCCACTAAAATGGTGAACGCATACATAATTACCTTTAGTGATCCAATACCTATATTTCTCTAATTTTTGAATCTAATTTAGTGTTCCTCTCAAAGATAATCTATTTAGCTAGGATATATTTCAGAACATATCAGATATTAATATTGGATATTTGAGTGAACAACCCTCTTCCCAAATCTATCATATAGATAATCTAAACTCTATTCCTATGGCATCCTATCTCATAGGGTTTCCCAACTAAGTGTCATCTACAGATTATAATGATATTTGGATACCTAACTCTTCGGATTATCCATTTCTAACATGCCTTATGTAAGATAATTCATGGGCATACTACTTTATCATGAACCAACCTGATGGGAAGATAAAGGTATTAGCATGTGTTTTCTTTAGAAGTAATCTCACACATAGTATTTAAGGTTTTTTTCTTTTAAAGTCTTATCAAATTAATATACATCACACACACACACAAATATATATATATTAAATTTAAAACAATTTCATTTCATTCAATCTTTATTATCTCATGTTTTATTTCTTCATGTATGCATTCTTCTAATTACTTAGTTTTATAATCCCTATTAGATTAACCAAATAAATACATTCAAATCATATTAATGTTAAAATCTATACAAAACTCAAAATTTGTGTTACTCACTCAAAATATAAGTGAAACATATTTACACATATCTAAATGAATCATATTCATAAGGTATATGAAAATATTTTTATGTAAAGTTTTAGAATTATATGAAATTAGAATCCCCACATGAGTAAGAATGGAACCACAGATAGTCAACCCTAAAATTTCTAGAATAAAAAATAAGGTTTGAATCCATTAGTAAGTTTATCCTAAAGCCCCACCACCTAGGGATACATTACTCAAGAGAGATTCCAATTTAATCATAACTTTAATACCAAATATGTATAAACTATATTCAATAACTTAATTCAAGATAATAAATTTGATTAGAAACTAAATTCATGGTAAATGAAAACTAAATCTTTTGTTATCCCACCTGTCATGTAATTCATGACATTCTAATATTATATGAATAAATTTATCATATAAATTCAATCAAACACAATATTTAAATTTCAAAAAAATAATATAAATATGAATATTTAAAATGAATAAATAAATAAATAAAATATTTATTTAATTTCTTATCAGTGGATATAAATATAAAAATTTCTTATTTATTTTATGCATGGAATTTTACTATGTATAATTCCTAACACTTATCATTTACAAACATTTCATAAACTATAATAATTTGTGCTAAAAAATTATGTTTTATTCATTTTATCCTTAAAATATATATTATGATTGATATAGGATTTTTTCATTATAATCCAAAATATTTAACCATAAATAGGTTGGATATGATTCACACATAGAAATAGGTACTATAATTCTATGCAAGTCATTGTGTTTCTTATGTAGGTATTGAAAGTGAAAGATATTTCTTACACGACTCCCTATCGTAAGGTGAAATTGTGATATCTATAATTATTTGCATAATATTACATAGGTCACCCATGTTACTTATGAAAATACCTCTTATAATTCATAATTTAATGTAGGAAACCTATTTAATATGACGCGGGTCACCTACCCTTTCATACATGAGGGCCATATCATAGTCGATGATAGGGTAATCACTAACTATTGACACCTATTTCACCTTATGTTTATGGATAAATGATTACTATATAGGGAACATACATAATCATAGATATCCCCTATATCACTATTATGACTTGATTTTTTGTTTTTATGAAACTTAGGTTTCACTCATAGCCTATGATATCACTGACATCATATCTTACATCAGAGAAAAAAAACCATAAATTTTTATTATACTATACTTTATGATACAACCCACTCATACCCTATGACTATGAAAAAATAGTATAGGTAAAGAAATCCAATGGGTAACACTCAACCATGTTATATTTGACACCATGATATGGCATAAAACGATTTATGATATTCATGTTCTTCAAGAAAAAAAAACATATTGATTACAAGATGATTGTTGATTTAATACCATTGATGGGTTTTGTAGGATCATATCATGATTAATATAGTGGAATAAACCCATTTAATATTCTGAACTATCATAACTAAATCAACATATAGTGAATAAGACAAAATATTAAAATTTATACCTTATATGAAGTGAACGATATCCCTACCGGCCATGATAGAGTTTTCTTGATAGAGATCTCTGATCATTATCCTAAGGAATCTCGCCTCCATAGGGATAAAACTAACCACTAGAATCCTTATATTATATGAGAGGACCCTTGATATACCAAGGTGTAATAAAACATTATCCTTAAATAAAATTAATTATCATGGTATAATTAATATCCTAGGTCAATAGATACACCATTGGGGGGGGGGGGTGAATAAGTGGTGTAGGTTTTTACAATCTCTTTTAGAAAAAAAATTCTATGCCTTTTTAAGTTTGTGATCCAATCATATTAAATCTATTCCTCACCCATATTCAATTTAAATAGAAAATAAAAATGGAACACTAGGGTTTTTTTATAAGGTTCATATCCAATATAGAAACCTACTCCTTATTGTGTTTGGCTGGCTACCAAGATGCTGATTATATTACTATTCAAATTTACAGTGATCATAAGTTCTTCAAAATTTCACACAATGGTTGGGTATGTATTATACACTTCATAGGGAATGTATTATTCACTTACTGATTATAACATGTCATTGATTATATTGTAACCACCAATATATAATAAGTTCCTCTACTATTAGTATGAATAATATCTTGAATGCATAGAAAGATGTAACTAAATTTTTGAATATTATCTTCTTCTAAAAAATCAATCTTTGACTACAATAATAATATCAAAACTATTGCATGAACATTGGAATTGTTCAATCTTTAAAAATAATCAAAGTGTGCATGAGAGCACAAAAACACACCTCAATTTTATTTCTTCTCAAAATAATGTATTCCGATTATCAGCAACAAAATCATTTTCCAAGGCATATATGATCTAAGTATATGTAACACTTTTTGATCTATTTTCCTTCCACTTTCTTTGATATGACGTTTCTCTCTCTTCACAAAATATCAAATTCTCAATACTCTCATATCTCTATCTATATTTTATAATTTTTTATATTCATAAAATAATGTGAATAATATTTCCATATTCAAAATGGAACCTCACCCTTGATTCTTAGTAATATAATTATTTTTGGTCCATAGCTTTCAAAAATATCTCAAGCTTGATCGTGATAATGAATTTAAGATATATCCATTTGAAACTCCCATAAAAATTTCATCATGATCTTCTAATTTAATCTTCCATAATTCTTAGCCTGAATCATATATTTGACCAAAAAACCTATGGAATTTTAGGTTTTGAATTCCATATAAGCTTCATAAGATTTAAAAACTTCTCAAAATATATCATTTAAAAAATTATAAGAACTCATATCAGATTTTAACCTTCTTATGTATCACCTCATTTAGAATCAAACATCTTAAATACTATATAATATACTTCCCTTTGACAGATTTTTCAAAACACTAAAATTAATAAGATTTAGTTCTTCTTATGTATCACATAAGATTTATGTCTCTATCGATTTTCATTGAGATTATTAAATAACTTATGTATCAGAATATATCTAATGTATTACAGTGATAATTCATTTTCCTTATTTCCAAATGAATCATATGTAAGATGTTTTAATTCATATGCACCAACCAATATTATTACATATAATCCATTACATTATAATATCTTTAGACTCAACTTAAGAAATTTCATACATATCATCCAATTCCACCTATTATATATCCAACCCCTTTTCTAAATTCACAGATTCAATTCAAGTCACCTTATATATATCATATAATTCAATCTGTTACGTATAAAATAGTTAGTTATATTTAAAATAGCTTATACTAATAGAATCATAGAATCATACTCTATCACCCTTATATTATATCATGAAATTTAGGAAACCTAAAAAAAACTAAATAATCTTCTGAATCTTCTTAATATTAATTGAAAAAAAGTATAGAATTCCTTAAAAATTCCATCAATTACTTTAATCTCCCCACTTTATATTTGTTTTAAACCCCAAAAACATATTATAAGAAACATAAGTCCACAAAATTTCTTAGAGAGAACAATATTAACACCACAATACTAGATAAAGTAGTATTTTTAGAGGATTCCACACCTCAGTGATAAGTAATTATTAGCCAATTGGTTTGGATGATCCCCCTTAGTCTAAGTGTCTTGGATGCTCCCCCTTAATCCAAACACTCATATAAATTTTTAACCTAATTTTTTAAATAATAATATCCCTATATTCACATAAGAAAATATATAATGTTTTTTACTTCTTATCCACCTTTGAAATTAGAATCCAAGAATATATATAGTTTATATTCTCTCCCCCGTAATCTAAACACCCATCCAATATTTTCTTCCCCATTTTGTAATAATAATAGCCCAATATTCACAAAATAAAAGGTAAAAATTTATGTACTTATTCACCCCATTTGATAAAAAAATCTAATTTAGTGGAGGCATGCCCTAAAGTCCCTAAAGTATGAGGGAAGGAACATGCCTTCATGTTCAATGTTAAAGTATCAAATTTGTTCTTGGGAATTTCCTTGGTAAAGATATCATTAGGTTGATATCTTATGGGAATAAATTATAGATTTATATCCTCATTAGAAACCTTCTCTTTGATAAATTGAAATCCAATATCAATGATCTTAGACTGAGAGTGTTACAATGGATTTTTAGATAGTCCAATTTTACTTTGATTATCACATGAAATTCTGAGTGGCTTCTTAATCTTCACCCTCAAACCTTCAACATGTAATTTCATCTACATAATATGGTCACAAACACTTAATTTCATCACACACTCTACCTTTTTGGTGCTCAATGAAATTTAGTTATGCTTATTATAGTGAAATATTGCACAAATGTCTCCTAAAATAAATATCTCTCATGAAGTAGACTTCATATCATTACGATATTCTACTCAGTCATCATTAGTAAATCCATACAGATTCAGGTACTCATCTATTTTTTACATCTACTCAAAGATCAAGTTTCCTTTAATGCACTTGATAAATATTTTAGTATCCATTAAGTGTGATTCTTTAGGACCACTTTGGTACCTTTCATATAGGGTCACTACATAGAAAATATAAGTTCTGGATAAAGTGAGATAATGTAAGATACCGATTAGTCTTTTAAAATATCTTTGATTCATACTTTATCCTTTAACTTCATTTACAAACATCATTATAACCATTATGGGTGTGAAAACTAGTTTGAAGTATTACATTCTAAACTTCTTCAATAATCTCATTGCATAATTTTCTTGGGAAATAAAAATAAATTATTTCTTTTGAAACACTTGAAATAATAGAAAATAACTTATTTCTCCTAGTATAGACATCTAAAACTGATTCTTTATCTATCTAGAAATTTATTTACAAACCCTCTATTTGTATACTACAAAAATGATATCATCAAAATAAATAATTATAATAAGAGTGTCTTATTCCACCTCCTTCACATTAAGGTTATCATGAAACTTTACTTTAATTAATTTCATCTCTCTCAAGTAGCAATCCATATTTGAGTATTAGGATCTAGTGTCCTTTTTTATCCCACAAAGAGACTTATTCAACCTTAAAACCTTTGTTCTATCATTATCAAGGATAAATCCATTTAGATTATCAATGTAGACTTCTTATTCTAGATCCCCATTCACGAAGGAAGACTTTACATTCATTTGATATATTTTTTACTCTCTATGAGATAAAAATAATATAAAAATTATTATAGCTTCTATACCTAAAACATGTGCAAAGGTCTCTTCAAAATCAACTACTTCAACCTATGACTATACCTTAAAAACAAGTATATACTTATTTCTTGAGACTTATCCTTTATCATTAAGCTTGATTCTAAACACCCACTTGGTTCCAATCACATTTTTTTCATTTGGTATAGGTACAAGATCCCAAGTGTCATTAATGTCAATTTTATATAGTGGATTATTAAAATAATTAAATCATTATTTATATTTTAAAAATTTAACAATTGAGTATGAATAATCTATGAGATAAGAACTATTTGATTATCAAGACTTAATCACCTTATGGTCTTAATTGGAGAAATATGGTCTCCCATAAAATTATATAATTAAAAACATTTATTCAAATTTTTATACATTAATTTTTAAGTTAGAATGACCTATACCTAATCACTAGTTTGTTCAGATTCAATATCAACAACATGTGGTTAATTTCTTACTTATTCTTCACTAGATTTCTTAGTAATTTGCTCATTTTTCATCAAAGTATTCACAAGTTATTTCATCTAGAATATTAATATTTGATTTATTTTCAATAACCTTGACATTATATCACCAAACCACCTTATATATCTTATTGTTCCAATATTTTTACCCTTTTTCATTAGAAAATTATCCCTGAATGATATACTCCTCATCCTTCTCATCAAAATTCACTAGTTTTTTATTTTTAATTTTTATCAAACATGGACCACTAACAAATTTAATGTAATTAAAAATTGTTTTTAATTTATACCACATTTAATAATAATTCATGTTAAGATTGGATCTTATTAAACACTTGTTATAAATATGAACAACTATGCACAAAAATTATCTCCATAAAAACATTGACTTGTTAACCTTTAAAAGCATAGTTCTTTCCATTCCAATAAGACTTATATTTATTATCTTATAAAATAAATTCTATTGGGGAGTTTAAGGATTAATATTTTTGTGATTTATTCCATATTTATCAAGATATGATTCAAAATAAATCTTACTAAACTACCTCCCATTTTATTTTATTATTTTTTTGATAGGAATCACTAGCTCTTTCTCTACTTACCATTTAAAAATTTTACACATATCCACTACCTATAAATTATATTTCATAAACATAATATTGGTAATTATTGTAAAATAATCAATAAATGTGATAAATTACAATCACCTATAGTGTATTGATTCCTCATTGGTACACATCAATTTAATTGGATTAATTTAAGTGGACTTATTGATTTGATTTCCACTCTTTTATGTCTTCTCGGTACCATCTTCCCCTTTTAATAGGATTCAAACACAATATATCAATTTATATAGAATTGGGGTATATATATCACACCATTTCCTCTTGATATTTTTCTTAAACTCTTATAACCAATATGGAAAAGTATCTTGAGATAGAGATTGTTTTCTTCTTTTTATTGTGTTAGTAAGAATTTCTTGGATCACAAATCTGAAATAGATTCCCAATTTTTATTTTAAATTTTGTAATAATCCTTCTATATTTTATTAAATTTATGAACTAAGTATTTATTTTTATTATAAATTCATTGAATTAATCATAGAGATGAACCACACTTGGTAAGTTGTCTATGTGATCATCAAGAAATAATACATCTTTAGATTTCAACTTTTGAGGTTCAATTTTAGCAGAACCAATTCCTTTTGTATTAAAGGAAATATTATTTCAAAACATAGAAATAACACTATTATTATATTCAATATTATTTAGGATATTGAAATATCTAGTCACATGTGATGAGAAACCACTATCAAGAATCTATCTCTTGGCCCTCTTACTGGATTTGAGATCCACTTCAACAAAAAGTTACTTTTCTATATTATTTCTACACTAAATCTTCTTATATATAGTATATTATTAATTTTGTCTTATAATAAAGCTTATAAATTCCACATCACAATGAACTTATTGGTAATATATTTTATATATCTCACCCAAACAATCAAATCTATTTTTAATAGATAAAATATATTGAATTTATATTTATTTCTTGCCTCTTCTTAGATCTATTTCTATTGTTATTTGGATAAACCCCCTATATTATTGCCTTCTATAAATCCATGGGAGGGAAATATTATTCTAGAAAACATAAGTTTTATTCCCAAATACTCCACAACACCAATATTATCCTTTAAAACCATCTCTTCCTTGAAATTATTTATTCTTACTTTTAATTATATCTTGTTTTACTATAACATTTCTAGACTATATTTTATTTGGTTTTGGGGAACCTTTACTTCCCAAGATTCTTTTAAATTTCTCAGATGTAGAAGTGTTATTTTTAGAGTTCTTCTCAACCCATGATTTCCCATATTGGATTTTAGGAGCTTCATTATTAGATGAAATATATTTAGAATTTTTTTAAGATACAGGTTTAGTATTTACCTGATATTATACAATACATTTCTCTAAATTTTGTGATGAATCTTTATTTATTTTGAAATTATTATCATAGTCATCTGTTATTTTTTCTAAGGTATTATTAGCCCTGGGGAACCTTGTATATACCATTTTTATCTCTTCTTCTTTATCATTGAATTTATTTTTAAGAGCATTCAATATTCTATCTTTCTCACCATATTTCACTTTAAGTAGTTTAATTTCCTCAACATAGTTATTTTATTTTTTGAGTACTCCATCTTTATATTTTTTCATATTTAACACCCATTTATTATGGGATTTTATTTCCCTATTGTGTTGTTTGTTACCCTCAAGACACACTTCAAGATCAGGTTTTAACATGTGTTCATTGTAGGTTTCTTCTTATTTATCCTCATTTATTGATCATTATTCATGTTTTTCAAAAAAATCCATGAAATTATTAAATTTTCCAAATAAATATTCTTTTTCATAATTACTTTATCTATATTAGTCATCTTATTACTTATTTAACACACTTAACCTTTTTATTATTTGAAGTTTTCCCATATTTTCATAATACTTCTTAATCTATTAGGAACTTCTTCCCCATTTATTTCTCTAAGGACTTTCTTCATCCTCTTTATCTTGATTCTCAAAAATTTTCTTTATTTGTAAATAAAATGAAAAATATCCAATTTCACCATATTGAAATCACTTTAGGTGAAGTTTTACTTTTTTACTTTTTTACTTTCTATTTCCCTTTTTTATGTTCTTATATATAAGGAAAATTATCTTCTTATGTTTTTAACAATTTTCCTTATCATATTATTATTCACTAGAGGACTTAGTTTCCTCATACCATAGTTTAGGAGAGTATTGTGAAACTCATCCAATGACAATCTTATTTCTTTCTCAGAGTTGATATCTTTTGATCACACCCATTAGGAAAATTTCTCATTAATTTTTAGACAATTGTTAACTCTTCTAAAGTATCCATAAATCCCTTAATATGACTAAAAATATCATTCACCTTAGTTAATTAGTCATTAATAATATTTTCTTCATCAATCATGATGTATTAAAACTTACATCTCTATATTTATAGTTTGTATTCTTTATTTTTAACATTCCCTTCATACATGTTCTCAAGATTGTCCTACATTTCCTTGTTTATTTTATGGACCATTAATTTTGTATATACTTTATTAAACAAGTATCATAAAATTCTATTCCAAGCTTTTCCATTAACTTAAAAGTTTCATTTATCTTTAAATATAATAGGGGAATATATCACAAGTGGTGAAAAACCCACTTTCATATAATCACTTACTTCAAGGACTTATGATAGATTATAGGGAAGCATTATATTATTTCAACCATGAAAGTTCTTTTCATAACTAATTGGAACATCTATGCTATTGAAATAATTCACATTATTGATTAATAAAGTCCAATAGTATAGGCTCTCAAATGGAACCTTATTAGATCTGATACCACTTGAAGATCCCATGTAAATAAATACTCTATTCAGGGGGGTTATTAGTGGTGTATATTTTTACATTATATTTTAGAAATAAAAATATATGAATTTTTAATGTCATAGTCTACTCTTATTCAATTTATTCCTCACCTATATGTAATTGAATTAGAAAAAATAAAAGAACATATAGATTTTTTACAAGTTTTAAATACAATAAATAAACTTACTCCTTCTTATGTTCTGTTGGTTACTAAAAAATTTATTATATTAATATTTATATTTATAGTGACTATAAGCTCTTTAAAATTTCACACAGTGGTTGGGTATGTATCATCCACTTCCTAGGGAAGATATCATAAAATTATTGATTGTAATAAGAAATTAATTATACCAGAATAATTAATATCTAGAAAGTTCTTCTGATCTTGGTATAAAAAATATCTTCAGTGTATATCAGGATGTCACTGCATTTAATAATAATATCTTTTTCTCATACCCAGTCACCAACAATCAGAATAATTTCAATACTATTACATGCATGTCACCTTTACTTCTCATGCTTTAAGAATAATAAAAGTGTGCGTAAAAGTGCACATACACACCTCAATCTTATTTCTTCTCAAAATTAATTATTCTGATTTTCAAAAAAAATCAATTTCCTTAATATAGATCAATAAATTATATTCAAATCTTATCAATATATTCTTCTTTCTCTTTTAAAAATATGACAATTCCCTCTCTTCACATAGTATCAACTTCTCATTACTCTCATATTTTCTTCTTCATTTTATACATTTTATATTCATAGAATAATGTGAATTATATTTCCATATTCAAAATGTAAAATCACCCTTGATTATCAAAAATTGAATTATTATTGATTAAAAACTTATAAAAATATATCCAACTTGATCATGATAATGAATTTCAGATATTTTCATTTAAAATTACCAAAAATATTGATCTATGATGTTCTCATTAAATCTTACACAATTCTCATATTGGATCACATCTTTGACAAAAAAATTATGATATTTTACATTTTGAAGTATAGTTAAGCATCATTAGATTTAAAAACTTCTTAAAATCTCACATTTTTCAAAATATAAGAAATCACATTAGATGTTTAACATATTATGTGTCACCTCTCTAAGAATCAAAAATTTTATGTAATATATAAAATATTCCCCCTTTTATATTCATTAAATTTTTGACATGAATAAGATTTATTTTTTCTTACACATCACACATGATTTCCTACTTTGTTGATTTTCAGTGAGATCCTAAAACAACTTCTTACATATGCACTAACCATATTCCATATTAAAAGATATCTTACATATTAAAGTTCTCATTCCTTTTACTTATTTGAAAATGACTGATATGTAAGATATTATACTTCTTACACACTAGTAAATATTATTACGTATCAACCATTATTTTTTGAAATCTTTAGAATCAACATAAAAATCATAATAGGTATCATTCAATTCCAAATATTACATATCCTTTATCATTTCCAAATCCATTGATTCAATTCAAGTAACCTAATACATATAATCTAGTTCCACCTATTTTGTATCACATACTTAGGTATATTTTAAATAGCCTGTAATACCATAATCACATAATTGTACTCTAATATCCTCATACTATGTAAAGAAAGTTCAAGTGAACTCAACAACATACTAAATCATTTCCCAAAGATTCTTAATTTTAGTTGAAAACAATAACATAATTATTTAATAACTCTACTAGGTTCTTCATAGATGATATGTTCAGTTATGGCCAAGTAGTATTTCACTTACCAAACAGGAGAATCTCTATCCATTATATAAGCTCTTTAATGTAATGAAGGATGATGAGGGATGGATTCCAATGCTTGGTAATTGACATGAAATACCCATAACAGAAAACCATTGGGTATTTTGATCATGGAATGTTTAAATAATAAAAATATATTTATAAATTAATTAACTAATCTACTAATTGATTCATAACTGATGATATACCATGTGGAAGATTTGGAAATGTCCTTGCACTCATACCCTTCACTGGCCTATCATTCACTATGATAAAGGATACTGTGATATGCATCACATGAATATCTCAAGCTATGACCCATGGAATATTTTACAATATAGTATACCCATTTTAGTGAATTTTCAACATTTATATGTTATCAAAAGTGTATTTAGATATATGTTTTCAAGAATTTATAAAGGTTTTCAAGCATGATTATGAGTCTTAATAGTTATCCAATATTGCATGTATTGAAATTGTTTGTTTAAATAACTATAGATTATACTTTAAATTGTACATTAATTTGATAAGTGAAAGTATAGAGGTGAGAGAATGGGGTTTAGAACTAAACATTATAGTCTTAAAATTTAATTTAAATTTTTAGATCCATATAAACCTTGGGGTATTATATTTTTGGTTCTCTATTAATCTTCTAGGATAATGTCTTGAATCCCAAGATCTAGTATTTTAGTGAGATTTTGGTGTTATATAACTTTATATAATGACCATATTGTGTTTTATTTTTATGTATACCTTCAACTTTTTCTTTCATATTCATTTTATTGGGAAATTTATGGTTGGTATGTATGTGTATTTTTTGTAGATCATTTTTACAGGAAAATGAAAAAGAGGGGGTTTTCCAACATTGATTTATATAACATATTTAATAATTAATTTAAATATATTTAAATATTTAGTTATATTATTAACTAAATTAATTTATAATGGTTTCTAAGGTTAAGATTAAATTTAAATCATGTTATTTTGAGTTAGAATAATGAACTTTGACATGTCTTATCAATGTGGTTTTGATTAAAATGGGTAAATATCAATGGGGTGTTAGGATTATTTTGGAAAAATAGGTTTTAATAAATTTATTCAGATTTGGTGTTTCAGTGACGTTTCTCCCAAATTAATTTTTCTGGGCTGTGTTAGAAAAGGAAATGGGTTTTTAAAGTAAATAAAATAATTTTTTTTTCTTGATTTTATATGTTTATTAGAGTTTTAAAAACTTATTTGAATGATTTTACATGGTAATTTAGAAGGAATGAAAATAGTTCCTTTACTATATTATGTTTTTAAAAAGGAAAAAAAATCCCTATACATTATTTAATTTATGTTTTGTAAATCTTGGAGTGTAAAATTGGTAATGATAATATGGGAAAGTGATTTAGATGTATTTGTTATGGATTTTAAGGGGTTGGAGTTTTTGGATGGTGGAAACAAGTTTCAATCATATATCTGATCCCTTACTATCATGTTTCCTATGAAAACAATAGTGGGGGTTATTTATACTAAGCTCCCACTTGGTGGCCTATGGTGTTCCACCGGGTACTCGATGGGGGATATTTTGTATTCTTTAAACTAAACTTGAGGTAATAAATTCTATAAAATCACACCATAAACCTCTTGGGGTTTATCTTTAATCTGTAATTCTACAACCATTACTTGATAAAGAGAAAAATTATTTATCCATAAATAATTTTCTTTTCATCTTACTCTTTAAAAAAAATGCACATAGTGGTTCAAAATCATCGAAGTTAAGGTAAATATATCCATAACTTAACTTTTATTTTTTTGGTAATCATTCTTATTTATTTATTCTTAACTAGTTAATTAGGTTTATTATTTTAGAATGATCCAGTAAAAACACCTAATATTTTATGGGATTATCCTTCTTTTTCTATTGTTTAAAGGAAACTCATATGATTTATTTTTGATAAACACATTTTAAGTTATTTTTCTATGGATGGAATAGTCAAACATTGTTTAATTTATTATTTTTAGCACTCAAAAATTATATTCCATGAACTTTATCATGATGAACATAATATATACACCACTCATATGACATGAGTTGAGTTAAAGATGAATGAGTTTCAATCAATGCACGTGCTGTATGATTTATCACACATCAGGGGATAAAGTTCCTTATAAAAAGTTTCTCAATCTAGTGACGTGGTGGTGAGAACCTCCCATCAAGAGTAGGCCATGCATACCATCTGTTTCTAATGAAAAGGGTTTTAAAAAACTATAAACCCATTTAAAGGGTCCTCTAGAAACTTATTTAGCCTCATTAAACATCTTCTATAGAGTAACATTATAACTATTGGTGTATTTAATTTCTTAATATTCTATTTGATAGCTCATGGGGCCAAAATGTACACACAAATCAAAAGTTATAGTATTTTTGTGATTGGTTTAATTTTAATATAAAGGAAAATGGAAAAGGGATATTTTCCACAAGGAAATCCCATCATTTATGAAGAATATCCATTCATTTAAAAAGGGCCCATCCATTGTGGTGTTAGAGTGATAATCTTTCATGACTATTTAACAATGTTCATGGATGGTAATTTCTTTTCAGTTTCATAGTAGTAATCTTTAACGATAATGTAAAATTCTCATGGAAGGGTTTTATTTGAGACTCTAAAGTGGTAATAAGTTACATCTACATAAAATTATCATAGAGGGGTTTTTGTGGCTCTAACGTGGTTATCCTTAGTTACTACATATGTCCTTTACGATGATGATTCTAGGAAGGTGTTTATATGAAAGTCCTATAAATCCCTGGAACACACTTTGATTAAAGGAAGATTGGTAATGAAACTCAAGGATAAATTTTCTTCTATGACATGAAGTTTTGAGAAAATAATCATATCTTTTGAAAAACAATTACTTTTAATGACCCTTTAATAAAATATCTCAAGTAACTCATAAGTTCAATCTAGAGAGAGGGGGAGGGAACAAAAAAAAATATTTTCATGGTAATTTCCTCCCAACATAATAACTTTATAAAGTCTCTCAAATAAGTTCCTTTATAAATTAATCTCATGAAATTATTTCATAGAGGGACATTCACATAATATTTTTTCAAATAGAAGAATTTAAGACACTATGAATTTATATAAATTTACCTATGCATATAAAACTATAATCTTTTGAAAAATTGAGGTTTCCTAAATTATATTCTAACAACTTATAAATGGTTCATAATTGTGAAAGATTTAGTATGCTGTTGGTGACTTTGTAAAGAACCCCTATTATCGGTAACTAGGAATCCCTTATATCCCTTATTTTTTCCAATACTGGAAATTTAAGGTATACCAACAATTGAAAACCATTGGTACAGGGTGGAGAACTATTGGTATAAATCATACCAATGGTTTTAGAAACCATAGCCTAGTAAGCCGTGACAATAGACATATACCAAAGGTTTGAGATAAACCGTTGGTATATGCGAATAAATCTACTCTATCCCAATGGTTTTATAAAACCGTTGGCATAGAGTTCTTATACAACACATATGCCAACGGTTTCAAAACCATTGGCATATATTTTTTAGTCTTCCATTAACCACTATACCAATGGTTTAAACCATTGGTAAAGGTTTTGTACCAACAGTTCATAACTGTTGGTAAAAAAACATACAGAACCTATAACAATGGTTTAAAACCATTGGTATAGGCTTTGCTGTACAATTCACAGAGCAGCTTGCTCTGTGGGATACTGTGTGAATTGTACAAAATACATACAATACAATACATAATAAGGATACATAATTAAAAACTGATAATTATAAGGATACATAATTTAATAATCAATTATGAATACAATACATTAAAAACTGAATATTTAATTATATGTGATACAGAATTAAGAATACATAAAAAATTGAATTTTTTATAACACATACACGATTGAATTCATAAATTAGAAGCTAATAACCCAATATGAGGAAATGAATAAATGAATTCAACCAAACACAAATATAATGTCATGGTTTGGGGCGAGTGTCTTTGAACTTAGTGATGATGATAATGGGTGTGTATCAATGAGCTTGTGTGACTTAGGGAATATAGTTGTCCTTGGAATATTAAATTTAATGTGTTTTAGACTAGGGGTAGGAGTTCCTCACATGAGAAGTGGATTGTGTGAGCTGGACCATGGATCGTTGTGCTAAAGTATCAACACAATCCAAATACGTTTGGTTGGTTTTCTGTATGCTAATTGTTTTTACTTAAAATGATGTTCATTTTAAACAAAAGAGAGACAGTTAGAGTGATAATAGCCATACCATGCCTCCGATTGAGGCGGGGTTGACTCGTACACGTCACATATGACCCATGGATCATTTTCCTAAAGTATCAATACAATAAGATTGCATTTGGTTGGTTTTTCGTATGCCAGTTGTTGTTTCCACTTAAAATGTTGTCCATTTCAAATAAAAGTGAGACACTTTGAGTGGTACCGGCCACACTGGGCCTTGGATTGAGGCTCGGTTGAATATTAGATGTCATAAATGACCCATGGATTGTTGTTATAAAGTATCAACACAATCCAAATACGTTTGGTTGGTTTTCCGTATGTCAGTTGTTTTTACTTAAAACAAAGTCATTTTAAACAAAAGAGAGACACTTATAGTGCTACCGACAACACTGTGCCTCATATTGAGGTGGGGTTGACTCGTACATGTCACAAATGACCAATGGATCGTTTTCCTAATGTATCAACACAATCCGAATGCGTTTGGTTGGTTTTCTGTATGCCAGTTGTTGTTTTCATTTAAATTGTTGATCATTTCAAATAATGGTGAGACACTTTGAGTGGTACAATCCACACCATGCCTCAGATTGAGGCAGGGTTGACTCGTACACATAAAAAATGACTCATGGATCATTTTCCTAAAGTATAAACAAAATATGAATGCGTTTGGTCCATTTTCTGTATGTCAGTTGTTGTTTTCAATTAAAATGATGTCCATTTTAAACAAAAGAGAGAAATTTAGAGTGTTACCAGCCACACCATTCCTCAGATTGATTTGGGATTGACTCTTACATGTCAAAAATCTCCCATGGATCATTTTCCTAAATTATCAACACAATCTAAATGTGTTTGGTTGTTTTTCCGTATGCCAGTTGTTGTTTTCACTTAAAATGTTGTCCATTTCAAATAAAAGTGAGACACTTTGAGTGGTACCGGCCACACCGTGCCTTGGATTCATGTGGGGTTGAGTCCTACACATCAAATATGACCAATGGATCGTTTTCCTAAAGTATCAACATAATATTAATTTATTTGGTTTCCGTATGCCAGTTGTTTTTACTTAAAACATTGTCTATTTTAAACCAAAGAGAGACACATTGAGTGATACCAACCACACCATGCCTTGGATTGAGGATGGGTTGAATCGTACATGTTACATATAAATCATGGATCGTTTTCCTAAAGTATCAATACAATCTGAATCCGTTTGGTCAGTTTTCCATATGCCAATTTTTGTTTTCACTTAAAATGATGTCCATTTTAAACAAAAGAGAGAAATTTAGAGTGGTACTGGCCACACCGTGCCTCATATTGATCCAGGGTTGAATTTTACACATCAAAAATGTCCCATGGATCATTTTTCCTAAATTATAAATGCAATCCGAATGTGTTTGGTTGGTTTTCCGTATGCCAGTTTTTGTTTTCACTTAAAATGATGTCTATTTTAAATAAAAGAGAGACATTTAGAGTGGTACCGACCACACCACACCTCTGATTGATGCGGGGTTGACTCTTAAATGTCACAAATGTCCCATGGATATTTTTACTAAAGTATCAACACAATACGAATATGATTGGTTGGTTTTCTGTATGCCATTTTTTTTACTTAAAACATTGTCCATTTTAAACAAAAGAGAGACACTTAGAGTGGTACCTGCCACACCATGCCTTGGATTGATGCGGTGTTGAATCGTACACATTAAAAATGTCCCATGGATCGTTTTAAAAAAGTATCAACACAATATGAATGTGTTTGGTTGGTTTTCCGTATGCCAGTTGTTGTTTTCACTTAAAATGATGTCCATTTTAAACAAAAGAGAGACATTTAGAGTGGTACCAGCCACACTGGGCCTCAGATTGATGCGGGGTTGACTCCTATATGTCCCAAATTTCCCATGTATCGTTTTCATAAAGTATCAACACAATCCAAATATGTTTGGTCAGTTTTCCATATGCCAGTTGTTTTTACTTAAAACATTGTCCATTTTAAACAAAATAGAGACAATTAGAGTGGTACCAGCCACAACATGCCTTGGATTGTTGCAGAGTTGACTTGTACATGTCGCAAATGTCCCATGGATAGTTTTTCTAAAGTATCAACACAATCTGAATGCGTTTGGTTGGTTTTCCGTTTGCCAGTTTTTGTTTTCACTTAAAATGTTGTCCATTTCAAATAAAAGTGAGACACTTTGAGTGGTACCAGCCACACCATGACTTGGATTGATGTGGGGTTGAGTCGTACATGTCACATATGACCAATTTATAGTTTTTCTAATGTATCAACACAATAAAAATACGTTTGGTTTCCATATGCCTGTTTTTTTACTTAAAACAGTGTCGATTTTAAATAAAAGAGAGACACTTTGAGTGATATTGGTCACACCGTGCCTCAGATTGAGGCGAAGTTGACTCGTAAATGTTACATATGAATCATGGATAGTTTTCCTAAAGTATAAACACAATCTGAATGCATTTGGTCAGTTTTCCGTATGCCAGTTGTTTTCACTTAAAATGATGTCAATTTTAAACAAAAGAGAGATATTTAGAGTGGTACTGGCCACAACGTGCCTCGGATTGATGCAGGGTTGACTCACACACGTCAAAAATTTCCCATGGATCGTTTTCCTAAAGTATCAACAAAATTTGAATGCATTTAGTTGGTTTTCCATATTCCAGTTGTTGTTTTCACTTAAAATGATGTCCATTTTAAACAAAAGAGAGACATTTAAAGTGGTACCGGCCACACCGTGCCTCAGATTGATGCGGTTTTGACTCTTACACGTCAAAAATGTCCCATGGATCGTTTTTATAAAGTATCAACACAATCCGAATGTTTTTGGTTGCTTTTTCGTATGCCAGTTGTTGTTTTCACTTAAAATGATGTCCATTTTAAACAAAATAGAGACATTTAAAGTTGTACCGGCCAAAAAACACCTCGAATTGATGCGAGGTTGACTCCTACATGTCAAAAATGTCCCATGTATTGTTTTAATAAAGTATCAACACAATCTGAATACGTTTGGTCAGTTTTCCGTATTCCAGTAGTTTTTACTTAAAACATTGTCCATTTTAAACCAAAGAGATACACTTAGAGTGGTACCAGACACACCATGCCCCGGATTGATGCGAGTTTGACTCGTACACGTCAAAAATGTCCCATGTATCGTTTTACTAAAGTATCAACACAATCTGAATGTTTTTGGTTGGTTTTCCGTATGCCAGTTTTTGTTTTCACTTAAAATGTTGATCATTTCAAATAAAATTGAGACACTTTGAGTGGTACCGGCCACACCGTGCCTCAGATTGATGCATCGTTAACTCCTAAATGTCAAAAATGTCGCATGGATCGTTTTTCTAAAGTATCAATAGAATCAAAATAGGTTTGGTCCGTTTTTCGTATGTCAGTTGTTGTTTTCACTTAAAATGTTGTTCATTTCAAAGAAAAGTGAGATAGTTTGAGTGGTACCGGCCACACCGTGCCTCATATTGAGGCGTGGTTAAGTCATACATGTCACATAGTACCCATGGATTGTTTTCTTAAAGTATAAACACAATCCAAATAATTTTGGTTGTTTTTTCGTATGCCAATTATTTTTACTTAAAAGGGTGACCATTTTAAACAAAAGAGAGACACTTCGAGTGATACTGGCCACACCATGCCTCAGATTGAGGCGGGGTTGACTCGTACATATCACATATGACTCATGGATTGTTTTTCTAAAGTATCAACACAATCCAAATGTGTTGGGTTAGTTTTCCGTATGCAAGTTAGAAAAAGCGTGCAACAATAGTGGTAATATCTTATACTATAACTATAGACATTGTGCATGATGTGCATCCCCTGGTTCATGGTTAGAGAAAATCATGCACATTGCTTCTAATATATATCTTTATATGGTTGGTAGATACCTTGTGGGTTGGACTTAAATTTTTTACTAACCGTGAGGCGTAGTGTTTTTCTACGCCGACCGGGGTTCTGAGCTCCGAACAAGCCCCAGAATCCCCATAAACCATTATAACATCATTAGGCTTCCATATTTGGTCAAAAATAAAGAGTTATAATGAATTCAAAAATATTAATACTAGAGTGAAAAACCAGCTTCAAAAATAAAGAGTTATACTGAATTCAAAAATGTAATGGATCAATCTGCCCCTGATCACCATCACCATCACCACTGTCATCATCAGCCTCATCCTCGCCGCTATCTCTGTCCTCGTCGTCATCTTCATCATCTTAACCATGCTCATCCTCAGAACCATCCTCGCCCTCGGACCCATCCTCGCCCTCGGACCCATCCTCGCCCTCGTCCTCATCCTCATCCTCTCTCTCATCCTCTTTAGCATCCTCGTCATCACCAGGAACGTCATCATCTCGACCGTCTCTAGAACTACCACCTGGTGCATTGGATAATGAACCCATATATGACATATATGTCTGAAAAGCCACGCTGGCCTCTAGTGGAAGCGTGGAAGATAAATCTTTGATAAGTTTCATAAATTCTTTCTCCTTCATTTGAACTTGTTTCTCCAACTCTATGACCCTTTTATCAGACTGTCTTGCATTCTTCTTGACCTGTTCCAACTCGGTGGTACTAGAATGGATACCTGGATAGGACCAATACCTCGTCGGGACTATATTCTTACCAGGTTGGCAGCGTACTCGACTAGAGTGCTCATCTCCCAAAACCTGATATAAATGATCGTGTGGCCCTAAATTGTCAGGCTCCTGGGCATCAAGGGCCTCTAAAGAATCCTGTTAAAAATATTAATAGATTATTAAATTTCAAAATAGATATTAAACTTTTAAATAAACAAATTAAAACTTTCAAGCTTTTCTTGTGTTGGTTCATTAACTGCAGTTCCATCTTTTTTCCTTTTACTCGAGCAAAACAATTTTGCTTGTGGGAGACGTCCTTCAATATTCAATTTGTGCTTCTGTAATGACATTGAAACAATATAAAGAGAAAGTATAATCATATATTCAATATTCAATAAATCACATAATTTAATTAGGAAACAATAAAAATGGCAAGTCATAAAGAAAAATTATAAACAACTATATCGTACTAGCTGCCTCTCATGATCTGACATAGTAGTGCGCCCAAAGTGTGGAGGTATTGCTTTGAATCAATGTTTTTTTTTGTTTTTTTTCAGAATATTCCTAATAATTTTTTAATAATGAATAAGATAATATTAATAAAAAATATGAAAACTGTCATTTAAATACCTCAAATGGGATCAATACCTTAAAATTGGCAGTCTCCCAATGGGTAATCATTTGGAGATATTGCTCTATCAGGAAGTAATCCATGATAGGTACTATCTCCAACTTCGTGCCCACTCTATCACACCATACAACATACAATTATTTCTTATAAGCTCTCTAAAGCTCTCTTAGCTCCTTTAAATGTGCTGGTCGTGCACCTTCGCCATCATGGAAGTTAAACCGAAGCTGACACCTAATAGATTAATTCATATAAATACAAAAAAATACTACATTAAATCCAACAGATTTTTTACCCATATTTGTTCCCACGCATTATCCTTGACTTCATGTGGGAGATGTATCCAAGAGACAGGGCTGACCATAATGATGTCAGAGTATTTGGCTAGCGTCGCCAAAAAACCCCAACATTCCTGCCCAGGTTTATGAATCATCTGTCCATCATCATTATATTCAACCATCAACTATGTCTGGAGGTTCCATACCACACGCAAGCGAGTACTCTCCCTCCCCCGCCTCCTATCAGTAGATGAATCTATTATTAAAGAAAAAAAATATCAGTACAAGTTATAATAAAAATAAATTTTGGTATAAAAATTTGTTAGAGTTATATAAATATACCTATGGTAGTCCGATTAATGGGAATCACTGGATGTGCAGAAGTTGAAGGAATATCCTGTACAAGTGGAGTGTCCCTCAGTGTATGCTCCTCAACCACATACTATGTTAGAGCAGGAGTCGAAGAAGGTGGAATATAATATCTCAAAGATAATGAACTAGAAGAAAAAGATGATGGCACAGACATCTGGCCAACTGGTAGTGTAAACATCGGAGGTCTAAATATCCAGTGTGTCCCTAAAGACACACGAGGATCAAAATGGGACATAGAATATAAGTCTATGGTAGGGGAATAGTCCAATCGGGTACGACCAGTGGATCGTCTAACTCTCACACCACGAGCCCTCGTACCACCGACCTCAGTACCGAGACCACCATATGATCATCTAACTCTGACACCCCCTCCTACCACCAGCCTCTGTACTGGGAGAAATATCAGGCTCCTCGTCATATATCTCTCATCTAGGGGGTGGATCCTGAAAAAAAGTTTAACACAAAAGTAAACACATGATATTATAAGTTATTGAAATATATATATTTGAAATAAAATACTCACAATAGGGATGAGTGGAGGAATGACCATCTATGTCATGCGGTGATTATTTTCTTTTATCTTTTTCCATCATATCTCTTTAATGGGTGTCATTTCCAGCAATGAAAACAAATTTAAAAGTAATTAGAAAGAGATAACTAATGTGTAACCCAAAAAAATATATAGAAAAACCATTATGATAAAAAAACATAAAGAAATAGATGATTTATGGTGGTTTGAAGGTAAGTACTAGGATACACACTCTGAATGATGTAGGTGAAACATGTAGGTGAGAACATGATAGTATGATTCTATATATTTCCCAACACAACTTTGGGTTCACAATCAACTCTGAAAATTGAGTTATTGGAGTCATCATAAGTAATAAACAAATTTCTTCAAATTGCAGTAGGGATAATGTCAACTTCATCGTCACCATCATCAAAAACATGTCTGGGATTTACTTCAATAATTACACCGAATTTAGGATGATGATGATATTTTACATAAAAAACTTGTTTCACCATTGATGCCAATACATATGGTTCATTGGTGGCAAGAGTGCGAGTCATGTCAATAAATCGAAATCCACAATCATCAATAAAGGTGCCTTGCCTCATCATTGAATAAAACCATTGACATTTCATCATCGTGACTTGACCATGTGAGTAATAATCCAAAATTATTATTTTCTACACAACTCTATAATAAGCTACATTTACAGAAGGAGGTCTATTATTTGATGAAATGGCATAACAGTCTGTTGTGGCAGTTAGCATAACACCATCATGCTGTGTTCTCATGTTTCTTGCTCGTTCAGTGATAATAAATTTGTATCCATTGATCACAAGTGATTTACAAGCACGAACCATGGTATTAGGACCAAAATCCAAAGCTCTTATTTCCTCAAAAACAGAGTCTGCATACAAACTCAATACCAGAAATATAAACAAATAGTAAAATTAATTAAATATTATTTTTATTTAGTTATTACAGAAATATTTTTACCTTCAATATCAACCAAGTAGAAAACCCTTTGCTATGAAAAGTCTCTTTCCTTCTCAAAGATAAAGAACAATGATTTCTATATATCAATTCTTTATGTTCCCTGTAGATAAAAATAATAATAGTTTAACAAATATTTAAAATTACAAGAGATAAGATAATAGATAAATGTACAATTTACTTACTTAATATACTCATTGAACAAATCACAATTGAATAACACTGTGCAATGTGCCATCTCTTGCTCTTCAAGGCTTAATGTCGTCAATGTATATTATCCCAGAATTCCTCCCGTCTAAGGAAGTGATGGTAAATTGGGTCCAATTTTCTCAGGCTGTTCTTCTTCATTTATCATTGATCTGTTTATTCTTGTAGTAAGATCAGACAAATACATTGAGCAGAAATCCATACATTCTTGAGCTAAGTAACAGTTCACAATAGAACCTTCGGGATAATTCCTATTCTGAACATATGATTTCAATGTGTACATGTTTCTTTCAGTTGGATACATCCAACAGAAATCAACGGGTCCTCCAAGAAGTATTTCAGTTGAAAGATGGACAATCAGATGCAACATGCATGTAAAAAATGACGGAGAGAATATTTTCTCTAACTCACACAAAATTAATGGTGTCTCTACTAACCATTTTTGCAAGAAAAATTTGGACAACTTCTTAGCATAAAGAACTCTAAACAAATAGCACAACCGAATAACTGAGACTCTTACATTATTGGACAATAGATCCGGGATTTATATTGGAATCAACTCATGAAAAAGGATGTGATAATCATGAGTCTTTAAAGATTTCAGCTTTAACTATTTTCTGTTTACCCAATTTGATATATTTCTTGAATAGCCATCAGGAAATTTAATAGTCTCTAGCATTTCTAGAAATTGATTTTTTTCAGTAGGTGTCATCACATAAGAAGCACATGGAACTTTCCATTTATTTTCACTGATACAGACAGGATGCAATTCTGATCTGATCCCCCAATCTACCAAGTCATGCCAAGATAATAAATCATCTTTTGTCTTCCCCTTGGAATTTAGAAGAATCAAAAGTAAGATTTCACATATATTATTTTCAAGGTGAATTATGTCTAAGTAATGACGTAACAAGTTGGTTGACCAATACGACAACTCAAAGAATATACTCTTCTTCTTCCAATTATAACAGGTATCATTGGAAACATTTTTACTCTTTCTAGATTTCATTACACCCTTCCCAAATAAATAACTGAAATATTTTAATTCATTAAGCACATCAGTTCCAGACATACACTGAGGTGGATCGTCAGTCTCCATGGTATTATCAAATCTTCGACGATTATTTCTATATGGATAGTTCATTGGTAATAATCATCGATGTCCCATAAAACTAAAACTATGAATATATTTCAGGCTTCTCTATTGAGTATTCTTCATACAAATAGGACATGAAAATTTTCCTTTTGTGCTCCATCCAGACATCATTGAATAAGTAGGAAAATCATTGATCGTCCACATAAGCACAACATGCATCTAAAACATGTCTTTCAAACATGCATTGTATGTGGGCACACCCACATCACAAAGAAGTTTCAACTATTTTATTAAAGGTTGCATGTATACATCTATATCATTACTGGGATCAGAAGGGAAAGATATCGGTATACTCAAGAAAGTGTAAGGCTTTTTCATACACAACCATGGGGGAAGGTTATAAATGTGTATGAAAACTGGCCATGTGATGTGCAAAGTAAGAATCTGCCCAAATGGATTAAAACCATCACATGAAAGACCCAGTCTCAAATTATGCACGTCAGCAAAAAATTCAGGATATCGAACCATGAAAATCCATCTTCAAGGTGAACCAACTCTTCATTATTCTTTTTTCTCTCGGTGTCATTCCATCACATTTTTACTGATATTTCATTAGACATGAAAATGTTCTATAATCTGGGGATCAATGGAAAGTGCCACATTACTTTTTATGGTACACAAGATGGTGTTCCATCATCTTTTGGATTCCATCGAGAGGTTCCACATTTGATACAATGATTTCTTTTAGCAGTTTCCTCCCAAAATAAGCTGAAATCATTCGGACAAGCATGGATTTTTTTTTGAGAATCTGAGTTCATCAACTAACTTCCATGCCATATAGTGTTTTGAGGGAATATCTACATCATATGGAAGTAAGTACTTCAAGAAGGTAAGAATGAAATCGATTACAGTATTTCAAATCCCATACATTGTTTTCCCATGAAACAATCAGATTAAAAATTCTAACTTTTTCATTTTACCACATTGCCGATATATTGGAGTTGTCGCAACATCATTCATTTTTTTCACCCTATCAACATCATAATTTTCATTGGACTCATCATGTGTTCTTTTATCGAAATCTTTTTGGTTGGACATCCTTTCCTTCTAATGATGCTGAATAAATGGAAACCGATCATATATCAAACTCTCCAATTCATTCATATCATTTGGATCATCAACATTTTGAGATTCCATTTTCTCTCCATTGTGATACCACACATAATAGTTTTTTTGGAAACCATATTTGGTTATATGATAGCTAACTGATTCATGAATCAACCAAGGTCTTCTAACACAATTAGAACATGGGAAGTGTATGCGACCACTATCAGAATCCTTGTCAAATAAAAAATCTAAAAATCTGTTCAAATTATTTTGAAAATCGGTTGAAATCTGATCAGTTTTGTACATCCAACTTCTATCCATTCTGTAAAAAAATTTCAATAATTCATTTCAAAGCAATTCAATAATATTGAAGTTCAATCAAAAAAATATTTAGGTAAATGACAATTGATTACTTTATATAAAAGCATAACTGACACATTACTCTATATGAGAATCATATTAAGAAACAAAACAAAATACAGTGTATATAAGAAAATAAGATACATAATTTATAATGCCTATATTCAAGGATTGGACAATAAGATATTGGAAGTGGATCAAGGAATATATAATCCTTAAGGGTATTTTTGGGAGTGCATGAGTTTTATACTTTAACTTCTTCAGGGAGATCAGGATGAGGAGTTGTATGAGGACCACATTAAAAGTAGTTATGGAGTCATCAAGTTTCACCTTAACCATTGATAAAAGTATCCTAGGTTTGGGGCCATAGATCATAGGTTGGTAGGGTGTATTCATTAAATCATGTCCCAATTGATTTTGGAGAGGGAACTTCCATAGTTATTGGTATGGATTTTATTAGAAACACCTATAAAAAGGATATACAGGAATTGTGACATCCCAAACTAGGTTTCCACTCATTAGTGACCCGAACCCAGATGGCCACTCATTGGAGAGGGACCTTCAAGTTCTATTGTGTTTTATCTCACATATGGATAATGATTTTTGGGAGTGAAATAGAGTGGATAATGATCTTTGTGTTCAAAAAAGGAAGAGATCAAAACAACTTCATTTGTGTGAATAATAATAATCCCATGGTCCTCTTGATATTTGAACCACACAGTAATGATTTTCGAGGTGAACTTGTATCCATGAAACCATATGAGAAGCACGATTCAATACATGATTTTTTTGATTTTCCTAGGCATTTTGAGGAACCCCAAATCAGTGAAAATGTTCATTGTGTTTTAAAAAGGTGATTGAATAACTCATGTATGATGTTGAAGGAAGAATGATTAATGGTTATATTAGGAAAACTAATATTCATTAATATTGTGAATTTGACATTTAGTGAATTAGTTTCATGAAGAAGGAAGAAGTACTACATTGGAGAAGGAGAGGTCCCACTGAGAGTTACCTATTTTATTCATAAAGAAAATTGTATTGTACGGTTAAGTATTTCTTATTCCTTATGAGAAGAATAATTAGGGACCACATACTATTTTGCAAAGTTGAAGAAGATACTCCATATGTTCTATTATGCAATGGATAAGTGAATAGTGTGTCATTTTATATATATAAATATTTTGATAGAAACATGATACATACTTGTTATGTAACACACATAGTGTACAAAAATGAAGATGAATAAGATCTTCATGTTTGACATGATTTTAATGAAAGGAGTGATTTTCATGAAATACTATGAATAAATATTACAAACAATTTATTATGAGTTCATATACATGAAGTTGTAATATTTGGAGCATTGAGATTAAAAAAAGAACTATGCATCTTAAAAATTAAAACACAAGAAAGAGACCATTCCCTTATAAATGTATATGTGTAATGCAAACATTAATTGGACAATGTGTACATTGATGTGGTGATTTGAGTACATAATTCTTGAATAGAGTAGGGAATCATAATTTTTTTCCAAAATCCCTATAAATTGGGAAAAACGACGTGATCTTACTAAATAGTGAAATAAATAGAGAAATGTTGAGAATATAAGAACATCCTTAGATAATATGAGAATAGGTTGAAGGAATCTAACCTGAATGGGGGGCGGGGGTTGCAGTTGATTGGATGTAAGAGGTTCACCTGGTCGGGTGCTTCTGGGAGTCGGGGGAAAGGTTCTGTTTAAGTGAATTTGGGGGTGGGCTTTCCCAATGATTATTAAAAACTATTAGGAAAAGCATGGATTTCCCAACGGTTATTAAAAACCATTGGGAAAGTATGGGTTTCCCAACAGTTTCTTCAAACTATTGGGAAATCCTTCCCTAACCACACCTTTACCAATGGTTTATTAAAACCGTTGGTAAATGACACCTATACCAACAGTTCTTTTGAACCATTGGTATAAAAACGTTTGGAAAGATCGCCTTTCTAGTAGTGTTCATAGGTAATCTACCTAGGTTAGATTAACCCAAATGATCTCATTATATTCATTTTCTAAGGTCAATTTCATAAAAAGACCATTTATTCAAGGCCCCATCCAAATCCACTGGATTTAAATGAGAAATAATCCTTGCATGCCAGAGTTCTATCCTTTGATCATGTATTATTTTGATAATGGGTACCTACTTGGAATTCATACCTAACAGATGTGACCATTAGGGAATTAACAATCATATATTATATCAATAACTAGGATTTCTATTATTAGGTGATTGATAAAACCTCCCCTAACTCAATATGTTCATCTTGGATACCCTATATAGAGAATACCTCCAGCTTCCAAAAACAAGGTTGGCCTCTTTGGTCCACTCAATGAGACATATATTAACATATGGAACTCTTATCTAGTGTAATCCCCAATCATATCATCCATTATAGAGTTAACTACAAATAGGATAAACAAGAGAGGGAAGCTCACGTGTAATCCCTATATAAGCACCATGAGTTGAGATCATCTTCTTGGTTTTATTTATTTTCATGATTTAAGATATCCCTCTTAGTTTCTCAAAATGCATTGAGTCTAGATACTCTTCTTGGTTTCCTAAAATTCCTTGGGTCTAGATCTTACTCATGGTTTCCCTAAAATACCTTCATCTATCTCATCCACCTAAATAAACCAAAAAAGAAACACTTTAGCATAATTCTCACACTAACCGAATTTTAGGCACCTTTTACCTAGTAGTACTAAATATATGAATTTAAACTTCATATCCCATTATCCTTATCACATGACATTAAACTGTATAGATTGGTCCTGTCACATGAACTTAAATAGTGAAACTCTATCTATGTGTGTTTTGATTCTTGTTTCAATGGGATATATAAGATACATTCTAGAGGTTCAATACCAACACCATTACCATTTCATCTACCCCATAAGAGGTGGTATCTCCTCATCTTGACCATCCTTTTTATGTGATGAGAAAAAGAAATCAACTGCCTTATATAACAATCATAAGATTCCCTCATGGGATCACATGAGGAAGATATAGTCCTATATCTCCCTTCCTTATGCAATGAGAATAAGACCCAATCATGCCCTATAATGAGAAATATGAAAGATCACCAAAAGATACTAGTCCAATTTGTATGAATTTAAACTACTTATAAGTAGTAATAGATACATGAAATTAAAATGCACCATTATAGCCCTTGTAAAATGACCTTAAAATGTATGACATGCCCCATTAAGTGACACAAAATTATGTGGGTTATAATTCCATTCAAAGGGATATATAGGAAGAAATTTCATGGGATTGATCCCAAATCCATAACACCTCCTTCCTACTTTCATAGGATCCTAACACCTTCCCATTTGGTGATAAATTGCATAGTGCCTTTCAATATGGCTTTAAATTATAGAGTAACCAAATAATTGGATTAAATGGGAGATAGTAGAATCCCCATGCATCGTGACCTCTTAAATGAATATTGTTAGTTAATCAAATCCATAAGGGAAAATGGTATTGTTACCTAGAAGGATTCATGAACATGACTTAAATCTATAAGATTCCAAGAATAGGGATCAAAACCCCTTTTTGGTTGAGAAAAAAATCCAACACTCTCAATAAATGTTAAACCCAAAGGTTCAATGGAATGTCCTAGTAACTACCTACCATTGGAAAGAAAGTTTTCACTAACTCGAAACATGTGGGTGTAAAGTCCTAGATTCAGATGACACTCAAATAGTGCCCCATACTCGGTTGGACAAAAGGCCTCAAGTGAATTTCCCCAAATTCCGGAGACTTCTAACTAGCAGTAAGGGCCTAGGGTGTGATAGTGGGGAAACTATTCCCTCATCGATAGAGTGTAACACAACAAAAAAATATTAATACAATAGTAGAAACAATAATCACCATTAAACTAAAATAAACAACGGAATACTGATAATATAAATAACCAAGCATCATTCCATAAAAAAATATGATGCAGTATGTTATGTTCTAAGAAAATATCCAAAATAGGAACACTATAATCAAGTACAAGATACAATACTAAGGTACAAAAATACAAAAGAAAACTCAGAAGCATCGTAAGACTCAGCTTGGTCCCATGCTCTCCTGATCCTAAATAGAATATCAAGTACCAGTAGAAGGGAACTTTCCCTTATCAACACATGAAATCATATAATATATTTAGGACCAAAAACATGAACCAAACAAGGTGTTAGAAATAAATCCAAGAAGGAAATCACCCAAATATTTTTGCCTATCTGTCTATGAGTATATGAAACAATCGGAGTACAAAAGTGAAATCAGTAAAATAAGAAATACTAAAATGTAAACAATCCAACAAGTACTGATTTCCATTTATTTAGTTCATGTTCATTAGATAATTAAATTATATTTAATTATAAATATCTCAAGATCCAGCCTCATCCTGTCAATCCCCTGTATAAAGTAAGCATAAAAAATGTCTCAAAAGACTATCTAAATAGATATAATAGAAGAGAGAATACAAGCATGTGCTTTGGATTAGAAGATGCATAATAAGTCATCCATTTCAACATTTAGTTCAGAACATCTCCCTTAGGCATAGAAAAACCTCACCCACAGGCATAGAAAAACCTCACCCATAGGCATATAAAAACCTCACCCAAAGGCATAGAAAAAACTCTCCTGCAGTCCTTTCAACAATCAATCAAGGCCAAGCTTAGTATATAATCATTTAAACATAAAAAAACACATTTAATTTAAACTATTACATGGTTAACAAAATAAAAACTCACATGGGTATCAAAAATTTCACAAGCCTTTCAAGTAATCTTACCATTACCAAGCTTAAAAATTATAAGATCACATGGGAAATTCACATCAGAAGCCTAACAAGTGAATTACACTATCATAATGATTAAACAATTATTTATCACACATGAGATAAAATTCAATTAACCAATTTCATTTTTAGAAACCCTAAAAATGGAAACAAAGGCACGCCTATAGGTATCCTAGGAAGAATGGATAAACATTGGTTATCTAAGGGAAACACATGAACGGGTGGCCCTTAATCACATCAAACCTAAAACATGATTTAATTCACTTAATCAGTTTACCTAATAAAAATTAGGCAATAACATGGGTCAATTATATTCAAGGCGACACCCTAAACATGGGAACGTGGCACTTCGACACATATAAACAACAAGAAAATTCATGAAAGGCACAAGACCACCTACCACATACTCGTATGAGTCTCATCATCCAATATCATCCTCTAATTAAATCTATAATGAAGTAGATCTACAAAATGAGTTAAATGATCAAGGTCCAATAACTTCATTGAGACAAAAAATCAAGAATAACGACTCAATTGGAATCGAGAGATTACAAATTGGGTTCAAATGCCTCCACAACGATTGAATCAGAGTTCATATAGAGATTTGTGAGGAGAAAATAGGTTCGACGTTGTTGGTTTACAAGATGGGCGAGCCCTTATATCCAAATGAAAAAAGAAGACACTACTGCCTGATTTAACAAGTAAAAAGAAAATTACATGGGGTGTACTAGAAACTACATGTCGTGTCAATATAGATCCTAGCCAGGTCATTACATGGTCATGTAATGGGATCATACAACATGTAACCCTAATTACATGATGTGTTCTTGAAAATACACGGCGTGTAAAACCCAATTATGTCATGTAATAGGCCTGCATACAGTGCTTGACCTATTTTACCTCCATTTTCATAAGTAAAAACTGAAAAGTAAAGATCTATACGTCAAGGGAAGAAATGAGTTTTTATAAACTTCCCCCCTTAAATCAATTCGTCCCCAAATTTACCTTCCAAGGGTGATGAAGAAATATATGAGAACAACTTTAGACACTGTGATCATACGTCGGCCTCTCTCTCCCAAGTCTCATCATGCACTCGGTTGTGCTTCCATAGCACTCATAATAATGGAATAGACCGGCCATAGAGAACCTTCATGCTACGATCCACAATACAAATAGGATGCTCCTTAAAGGACACATCTTCCTACAACTCAACCTACTCAGGTTGAAAAGCATGAGATGGGTTTAGAAAGTAACTTCACAACAAAAAAATGTGGAAGACATCATGTATAGACCTGTACCTCTGAGATAACTACAACCTATAGAAAACTGGCTTGACTCTCTCTAGAAACCTCAAACATCTCGACATATCTCGGTGAAAGATTACCCTGTCTCCTAATCCTTTTTTTTCTAACCTTGGGGAAACATGTAGAAAAAATCGATCCCCAACCTCAAACCCAGAGGTCATCTGCAGAGATCGACATAAGATTTTTGATGAGACTCTGCAGTAGTCATCCATTTCCAAATCAACTACACCTGCTCAGCGGTCTCCTGGACAAGACAAGGTCCCATCATAGCTGCCACTCCTACCTCCAACCAACACAGGGGTGATTGACATGTCCTACCACACAAAGTCTCATATGAAAAAATCTGAAAAGTATCCCAAAAGCTATTGTTACAGGAAAACTCACCTAGGGGTACGTGTCTCTCCCAAGAACCCCTTAAATCCAGAACGCATTCTTAAAGCATGTTCTACAACACCTGAATCATGCATTCTGACAGGGGTGGTAAGCTATGCTCAAAATAACTTGTGTACCCAACACCCTTCGTAGACCTTTCCATAAATGGAAAGTAAACTGGGCATCCATAATTTAAATTATAGAATATAGAACCCCATGTAGTCGTACGATCTCACGGTTATACAACCTTTCAAGCTCATCAACACTAAAGGTTTCCTTGATCGATAGGAAGAGTGAAACCTTCATGAGTCTATTAAGAACAACAAAAATGTCATCATTACCACAACAACTACACCATTGGAAAACTCCACCAAGAATGCCACTGAGTGTTCTATCGATGATACCAGCATGATTTTCCTTTAACTGGGTGAAACTGAACACAAATGAGGTCTTATCAGTGGCCTCGTAGCAAAGAACAGTCGAACCCTGATTGACCTCATCAAAACCAGTCACACAATCTTTCATCGAAAGACATTGAGGACTTTCACATCACACCCACCTTAAACTAGTTGAGTGTTCAAACTGGTTTACTCAAACTACACACAAGGAACAAGAAGGATAACAAGTTAAACTATCACAGGATAAATTATCTCTGAAATGCCCATATTAGGAGGCCATAGTGTTGCAATAGGACACAACACCTTCTCCTAAGGCACCATGTTCCCACAAAGAAAACATTCACCGAATCCCATACCTATCTCTTGGCGATTCTCCCTTGTCAAACAATCCACTTATCATTAAAAATGGTCATTACATAGCATGAGTAAAGGAGAAAACCAGATTCATACTACTAGAATCATTACTCCTTTTCAAAGCATCACATCTAAGCCTGACTATAAGTCTAAGATAACCTCAGATTCATCAACTCAGAGTCCAAGGAACTCACCAAGGTGGTCCATACTCCCTATTATAAGAGTGACTTTAGTACAAGGCCAGAAGTAAACATAAGAACACTGGATGAACCTAGAGCGACATCCACCTGGAAGTCACATCAAGGAAAGCAGTAGGCATCCAGATTCCTTCCAAGGAGTTCCTACACGAGAACCCATGCATCACTCAAGGTTAACCGAGTCTCATTTAAAACCATGCATCTAGCACACAACACTGAAAAAGATTTTGAACTAGCCCAATGACTTTCAACTATAGTGTGACTTATAAATGATGCTCTCTTAGTGAATCCAGGATGATGTTAAGATAGGGGACATGCTTGCCTCTTAAGAAGGACCACACAAAGAGGATTTCAAGGATCACCAGAAAATGATAACTGAACCACTATTGGTCAACCTTCTGAAAGAAACTCAACTTCACTTGCCGACACATCATCATTTAACTGACCACAATGCCTTTATCCCAAGTAATTTCCATGATAGTTCATGTTTAGAATTTGAGGTCCATTCATGATCATTGATTCCTCACAAGGACTACACACATAACCAAAACACAACAACATCATGTTTTCAAGAAAACATCATCAAGAAACAAAACTCACAAGTCTCAAAGGCAACCAAGTAGAATCGACCATTTCTGAATAGTCCTCGATTATGGTACTTATACATGGAAGGAAACATTTAAACTGAACTGATGTGATTCTCCCCACCTTGGAGTGTCTTAGAAGTCAATAAAAAGGTCCATCCGCTCTCAACATGCTAGTTCAAAACCAACATAAATGCACAAGTGTCATTCCATGAACCACAATCACTAAGTCTTATGACTTGGAATAAAAGCTGAAATTAAATTATCCAGTGTGTCAAAACACCCGTGTCCCAGAAAGTCTTCCTAAGTAGTGGGACAGACTTGGTTTCATAATGATTAGGTCACTATACCATGGAGATAACTCAAGAACATACACAATAGCTCAAAGCTCAATGATTTAACTGAACTCAACAGCTTGTTTCAATGTTTAACACTCGATGGGTACCACATATGTCAACATATACTATCCTAAGTTTACAAGAGAAAACAAGACATTTTGGGTACAATTCATAGGATGTCCAACCTATACATTCTAGTACCAGATGGATCATGTAGGAACTTTCTCAAAATCACATCATCCACACAACCATTTACATGGATGAGGATGTACTAAGTCACCCATACTTGAGGAAAGAGAGGTTCACATGACCTCAAAATCAGTTGTCCATGCTCGAGGCATGTATAAACTATTGAACTGAGCATTCCTTAATGATAATTCCCTTATCAAGGGTAAATATTCAACAAATATCATATCTCAAAAGCACAAATATCAAAATATAATAGGTCAAAACCTTCCTCTAAACACTCACCCCTCTGCCAGCCCCTTGGGTTAGGTCTAGGTGTCAAACAAAGAGAGATACTACCAAAATACCACTACGAAGTTCGGGTTTGGTCAAGTCAAACACCAAGAGGAATCCTACTTGGGATCCTCTAGGAAAACATGATTGAAGGATTCCTACACGGGATCCTGAGCTAAAACATAAGGGAGGAATCCTACTCGGGATCCTAAAACTATAAACAATAGAGGCATCCTACAACAAGGATCCTTAAAAATGGTACATAGGATAGGGATCCTATAAGGGACTCCCTAGAACAAAAAAGGTCAAGAGAGATAGGTCACAACTCATCTCATATCTAAAGTCTCAATTTGGTTGGTTCAAACACCCAACTGATCATCCATGCCAAGTCTCACTCTTAGGTGACAAATAAGAATGATAAATGGAATAAAGAATTCTCCATTTAGATAAAAGCACCAACAAACCCATTAGGAGTCCTCAAAATGCTCCATGGGTTTCACTGTCATGATATACTTGGAAATATACTCAGAAAGGACTACTCATAGGTCCAAATATGACAAAGGGGGATAAAATAAGAAAAGGACCTCAAAGGTTAACAAAAGATGAGTACACAGCGTGTAGACACCATACATGATGTGTAACATCAAAATTTCACATGGTCATGTATTCCCACTGTCCTAAGCATATAAAATCCCTAGGTACATGGTATGTAAGAATTGTACATGGCGTGTAAATAAGTTTCCCCTCCTGTCCATGTACTTCTACATGACCAGATTCATACGGGGTCCACCTATGTAAAACTACACGGTGTGTACCAAAAGTACACAACTGTGTAATTTTCCAAGACCATTATTTTGTGTTCTCTATCACACAGCTGGACACATGGTTACTTACCGCATGGCATGTACACATATCACATGACTTGTACTTAAGAAAAGTTTTCTTTCCAAACAGAAGAACACATGGAGTGTGTTCATAACACCACACACCATGTTGTCTGGGTTTCCGAACAGAAAGTCCATAAACTCCCTAGAACTTCCCCGAAACCCCTGTTTTTGAAAATCAAACCAATGGTATGACAAATTCCGATCTGTGGTGGCCCATACTCCTTGAGAATCAAGTTTTGTCAACCTCATATAGCACATAATAACAAAATTTCAGCTCATGGACGAAACATGATTCACCAAATTACAATTCAAGAGGGACCTTGGTGTGCATCCAATTCAACCCTAACACATACCAATAAAACAATCACAACATTAGGCATATCTATCATGGTACATATCAAAACATCATTCATATCTAGCACAACATATATCACAACAACATGAAATCGGTAATGTTCTCTAAATAGAATGACAATAACGCATGAAATTTGAATTTTAATAAGTGCCTATATAATGCATGAGATGACATACCCTTATCTCATCGGGTTGAAACAAAACAAAAACCACAATGATATCAATAATAACAGCACAATACAAGTGCATCACCCAATAGTGAAATCGAATCAACTGTAATAGTTCAAAATCTAAAAATTACAATTTCATTCAAGGAAATTTTTCCTTTACCTATACACGGGGTAGCTACTCCCGAGCACAGATTAATACCAAATCCCGTTGCATTTCTATCTCTTCATATTGTTGCTAAAAAATAAATCAAACCAGAAAATAAATCATCTGATACCACTTTGTAACATTCTAGATCTGGATTCCATTCAACTGGTGCCCTGTACCAAGTTGGCCACATGACCTCAAGCACATTTCCCCAAATGCCAAAGGCAGATGACTAGTAGTGAGGGCCTAATGTGTGATAATGGGGAAACTATTTCCTCATTGGTAGATTGTAACACAACGAAACCAATAATAATACAATAGCAGAAACAGTAAAAAGCATACAACTGAAATAAACAACAGAAGACTGATAAGATAAATAACTAAGAATCATTCCATACAAAATATGATGCATCATGTTATGTTCTAAGAAAATAGCCAAAATATTTACATTGTAATCAAGTATAAGACACAATACCAAGGTATATAAATATAAAATAAAACTCAGAATCATCGCAAGCCTCGGCTTGGTCCCATGCTCTCCTACTCCTAAATAGCATATCAAGTACCTGTAGAAGGGAACTTACCCTTATCGACACCTATAATCATATAATCTCTTTGGGACAAAAAATATGGCCCAAATAGGTTGTGAGAAATAAATCCTAGTAGAAAACCACCCAAAGATCTGTTCCTATCTGTCTATGAGTATATGCAACAGGTAGTGTACAAAAGTGAAAGTAGTAAACTAGGAAGTACACAAAAGTAAAAAATCCTAAAAGTACTGATTTCCATTTATTCAGTTCATGTTCATTAGAAAATTCAATTGTATTGAATTATAGAGATCTTGAGATCTGGCCTCAGCCTGTCAATCCCCTGTATAATGTAAGCACATCCGATGTCCCAAAAGACCATATAAATAGATATAAGAGAAGAGTGAATCCAAGATTGTGCTTTGGATTGGAAGACGCATCATAAGTCATCCATTTCAATATTTAGTTCAGAACCTCACCCTTAGGCATAGAAAAACCTCACCCTCGGGCATAAAAAAACCTCACCCATAGGCATAGAAAAACCTCATTCATAGGCATAGTAAATCCTCACATGTAGGCATGTCATCAATCAATTAGGGACAAGCCGCATTTCATCATAAAATCAACTCATGTAATTTACACTATTAAATGGTTAAAAAAATAAAAACTCACATGGGCATCAAACATGTCACAAGCCTTTAAAGTAATCTTAATATTACCAGGCTTAACAATTATAAGCTCACATGGGTAACTCACATCACAAGATTAATAAGTGAATTAAACTATCACAAGGCTTAAAAAATTATTTATCTCATGTGGGAAAACATTCAATTAACCAATTTCATTTTTAAAAACCCTAAAAAAGTGAAACAAAGGCACGCCCATAGGCATCCAAGGCCATACAGATAAACATTGGTTATCTGAGTGAAACACACCAATAGGTGGACCTCAATAAAATCAATCAAACTAAAACATGATTTAATTCACTTAATCAATTACATAATCAACATTAGGCAATAAAATGGTTCAATTCCATTCAAGGAGACACCCTAAACATGGGTGCATGACACTTTGACATATATAAATAACAATAAAATTCAAAAAAGGCACAAGACCACCTACCTCGTACTCGTATGAGTCTCATCATCCAAAATCAGCCACTAATTCATGCTAGAAAAAAGTAGATCTAAAAAATGAGGTAAAATCCTCAAGTTACGATAACTTCATTGAGAGAAAAAATCTAGAAGAACAGATCAAGAGGAATCAAGAGCTTACTAATTGGGTTCAAATGCCTCTGACAATGATCGAATCAGAGTTTAGACGGAGATTTGGGAGGTGAAAATAGGTCTGGTGCTGCTGGTTCATGAGATGAGAGAGCCCTTATTTTTAAATGAAAAAACACGATGCTATTTTCCAATTTAAAGAATAAAAAGAAAAGTACACAATATGTACTATAAACTACATGCTGTGTCCATACAGATCCTGGCCAGGTAATTACATGGCCATATACTAAGATTATACAACATGTAACCCTAATTACACAACATGTTCTTGAAAATACACAATGTGTAAAACCCAGTTATTTTGGGTAACATGCATGCATCTAGACCATGACATCTTTTACCTCCATTTTCTTAAGTAAAAACTGAAAATTAAAGATCTGTACCTCAAGGGAAGAAATGGTTTCCTATAGTTGTCCTGGGGGAGAGTCATAAGTAGAGTGTAATGATGAAAAAAGATTCTTTAAATTTGTTTATGGTGTTTTTGATTGTCTCTATCGGTAATCCATGATGTTTTTTATGATTATTTAATATTGATAATTAGTATTCAAAGGTTGAGTGTGATTAAAAGTGAAGTGTGAATCATCACACAAACATGGTGATGAGGATAAAATTACTCATTTATGACACATAGAGAGCATGGTGTACTTGGTGAATCTTGCATCAATGAGGAGAAGAAACATTAAGGACTTAGAGATTAAATGGTCAAGAAATAGTGTAAATGAGTTGAGAATTACACCTATCATGTCATGGTAAAAATGTATAATGTATACAAAATTACATTCTTGACATGACCAATGATAAGAGGATGGATAATAAACTGGGCTTAATGCCACCCACATCAATGTGGATGCCTATCATGAACAATGAACTTGGTGTAAGGATTCCCACATTATAGGGTAATGAGATTCATGACTATAGTATGAAAATTATTGAACAACATACTAGGGTTAACATAGATTGAATAGTGGTATACAATATTATATGAACAACATATTGCGAAGGATCCCCATCAAGTTATAATACTCTGCTTTATATGAATAGTGAAATAACAGATGATAAAAAATATAAAAATGGGAGTTTTATGACTATGTGTACAATGTAACAGGAATTGATATCTTAGTGTTGTGTATTATTAGTGAAGTTCATGGAAATAAGGACAATGAAAATGATGTTAGGGGGAGTTTTTCCCCAAAATTTCAATGTGACTAGTGTTACAGAAAGATCACTCCCTGTATCACATGGAGCTCAATATTATTCTCAACCACTTATTTTGATTATATTATTTCATTAGAATATTTGAGTAAGGTAATTATGGTTAATACTGATGGTTATCTTATAAATTGTTCACTATATCATTAAATACATAGGAGTTATCATTTTAAGACATTAAATAAAGATTAAGGATGCAAGAGACCAATTTTTTCATGAACCCTTCCCTTGTCATTTATCGATATTGTGGGAGTTTGAGGATTTTTTCTAGAAATTTTGGATGTTGGGGATGGTTTATGTCATTTTAATTAGAGATTTTAAGTAATTCTACAATTTTTGGGATTAGTATGACTTTTTTGTTAAGTTTAGAAATACCCTTATTTATTTCTATAGTTCATAGAGATAAAACTTATATATCCCATTTTCCATAAGAATAAAATTCACGTATCACCCCTAAACCTTTACTTATTTCCTTGGTCATGGGAATAACCCAAACATATTTAATTCTCCTCTTAAAAACTACCCTTACCTATTGACGAGTTTATCAAATTTTCAATATGTATGAGACATCTATATATGGATAAGAGTCATTTATTAAATATGTAAAAGTAATCCATTAATATAATATCTATACACAAGTGACTATTCTATGTGTAAAGGTAATTCCCTTTACTAATTTGTGATATATAAGATTCATTCCACCATCTATAAAAGTAATAATTTCATATGTAAAAGTAAAATTTTAATATGTAAGAGTCTTTTCACCCATTCATAAAAGTAAATATTTCATATGTAAAATTAAATTCTTCCATGTGTAAAATTAGTTTCCTTTGATGGAATGATCACTTTCCTAGTTTAACCATTTTGGGTGAGTCAGAGTTGGAAACACTCATGTTGGATTCGGGGAAATCTATTTTTATAAGCATGGTTCCTAGAGAGATTTTAGTATTATCCTTATGAGAAATAGGGAGAGGTTTAACACATGTGATGATATATGTGGTGGTGTTAAATAATGTTTATGATAAATCTTTTATGTGGTTGAGTTTTTGTGGTTGTTTTGGAAATGGTGAAGGCAGTCCCTCCACACCATATAAGTTCTTCACAAGTGTCAAGTTCTAGGTTTTTAGGACCATTTTTTGAAATGACACACCATGGTGTTTGTTAAACCTAATTACATTTCATATGCCTTATCTTCTAAATATCATCTTATAATTATGTAATTTATGGACAAATCTTTCTGATTTATAGAACCAGTAATTTCTGGAATATTATTTATTTATAATAAATCATATTTTACTATCTATAGGGAATTATAAATTATAAAACTATTGAAAAACCATGATTTCTATTATGTTATTAAATTACTTTATCTACTACATATCTTTACTATAATTATCTATAATTTAAAGGTTATGACATGGATTATCACTGCTCCCCAACCCTCCCTTATTTATATCAAAATTTGGGGTAATTAAAAGAGTTTTAAAAAGGGAAACACAACTCTTCTCATGCCCATTTTTAATAATTGGGTTTCCCCTTCCCTCTTTTCTATTTCATGTTTCTATTAAAGCCTAGATAATATGATATGATAGGGAAAATATGAGCACCTTTGATCATTCTTGACCCTTATCTGTAAGGTATTCCCTCACGGGTTCTCTACATTGTGAACATCTCTTCCTCTCAGTTCTTGCGTAGCAAGATAACGAGGTAGGGGATCTAGAAATTCTCTTATTTATTTAATTAAATATGGATTATCATGATTTAGTTTCCAAATGGGTAAAGATATAAGATTAACTGTAATAATATAATAATTTAGAAATAAATAATTTAAGGTGAATTGTGGTTCAAATGATGTTATGAAATAATAATATATTGAGTGTTGTCATTTTATGTAATGGATAATAGTTTCTGGTGTGACTTTAATATTTAAATATTATATCTAAACCTATTAATAAACTTAATGGAGGTAAGAAGTAATTAATAATAAAAAAATCATTATTTGAAGTTTCTAATTTTTCATGTAAATGTTTAATATGTTAAAGCACTTCCTTGTGAATATCTATTTAGTATATATCACTACCCTTACTAATTTCTATATTAGGTTTCTTTCTTATTTAAACAAATATATAATAAATTGATTAATAAATATGGTAAAGAAATATAATGTTTTATAGAAATAATATTAGAGGTTAAATGAATTTATACCTCATTTATTATTATATTTCATTCATATATTGAAGTTTTATTAATTGTTTATTAATATTTATTACCCTTGAAAATATTATATTCTTAATAAAATTGATATATTTCAAATATTAAAACCCTTTATATGATTTTATATTAAAACCTAATATGTTTGGTTGATGTGGTGAGGTTTTATGATGTTGTTTTGGTGTTAGACTAATGTGACTGGTGGTGGTGTTGTATGGACAATCTGGAAGGTGTTAAGGAAGATGATGTGATAGTTGGATTAGAATGAGAGATTTGTTCTTTTACTGTTTCTTAATTCTTGATGATAATTTTTTATTTTGGGCATATCTTTCCTTAAATTAGGAATAATTGAGTTTAGAGCCCCAAAGCTATAGAATTTTAATTAATTGATAAATTAATTTAATGGGGATGGATCTTAAGTGTTTAATATTGATAATGATATTTTAAATGAGAATTAAAAGATATAAATAGGTAAATTATTTAAAGAGAAAGGTTATGGAATCTAGAAATATAATATTTAATAAAAATCCATTGGCTTCATATGATTAATATAAATTATTTATCTAGAATTGAGGATGGTATATTATTAGTATAATAGTAAATTATTAAATGTAAATTATTAATGATGATATTACACCTTCTTGTTCATGTTCTTATATAAGTATTATCTTTATAGTCATTATCAATGGTTGTTAGGTTTTCATGTGGGATTATAACTATTGATCGAGTTCTAGGTTGGTTAGTTTCCCATAGAATAATGATTGTATGTGATTGTGTTTGAATTAGGTAGATAATGGGAATTAGGATAAATATTAATTAATTAATTTTAAGTATTCAATAATTTGGGTTTAGGGAATCCATAATATTTTCTAATTTTCAACTATGTATCCATGTTTACATCACCATCAATTTCATACCAATGATGTTTAGTAAGATGCGATAGTAGATCACCATAGAGTTGAAGTTGACAAGGACATTTCTTGGTGGAAGATGCTTCATGAGTTTTAGAATTAAATCATGCATAATTTTGAGGTACTTTTTTATTATACTGATACCAAGTCATTGTTAGAGTATGTATATATTTAATTTAGTTTGATCCACTCAATGAAGGAGCATTTTATTTTCTTGTCCATTAGTAGGCTATGGGGAGATACTTGTCTGTGATGGATTTTTTCCTTGGTTATCTTGAGGAGTCATCAATTTCATGGGTAAAGTTTCGTGATTAGTTCTAGGATGATGTTCTCATATTGCTCACAAAGTTGGCATACCAATAGAAGATTCTTTCATTTTGTTATGGTAATTTTAGTGTGAAAGAGTTAAATATATGATTCAATAACCTTTTGTGTTATGCTTTAGATTACTTTCCTAACGTGGAGGATAGGTTGAGACATTTCAAGGAGGAATTATGTCTTGATGTTGAATTATAGGTTACCCCATCCATATTTTTGATGCTCATTTAAGTGATGGAAAAGATAGAGGTTATTTATAGGATGTAATCTCATACCATTCCATCATAAGAGGGGATTCATTATGACTCTTTGTGAAGTATAATTGTTCCTATATGTTCTCATCTACCTAGAAAGTTGATCATTCAGATAGTAGGGTGTCTCTCTCAGCCTCCTTCATCTTGTTTATCTTAATATTGAAATTATTATACCCTCACTAAGAGGATGGGTGTTATTTTATTTTCATGTAGAGGTCACACAAACTAGAAGTTAGAGTGTCTGACCTTCCCTGACAGTCAGTACGGAGCTGGTGGGCTACTTCAGGTTCAACTATTTTACTAGTATCATTAAAGAAAAAGAATTTGAAATAGTGTTATCTAGGTATTGGGAATTAGTGAGTATAAGATATAGTAAAACCTCAAAATTTCCCTCATTATTAGGGAGATAGAGTAGATCTTGGACTTGGAGGTGGTTGGAAATAGGGCCAGATAGGTCACGGAGTATGATTCTTTCATATGAATACTCTAGGGTTTCTAGTGTTAGGAGAGCTAGATGTTGTGTGAGATATCATTTGCTTATATTTTACTTGTGTGTATTCCTTAAATGATTTGGGTGTTATGAACACATTTATTACACCCAACTTAGTATAAGATCTAGGGATTGAGGTGGTGAGGCTTATAGTTCCCTTTGTGTTGACTATTCAAGTTAGAGGTTAAGTCATCTTGTATGATGTATATAGATATTGTGGGATTATTTAAGGTCTACAACTCTTTTTGGGATATTTATTATGCTTACAAATATAACTATATGATTCCAACCTTGACATGGTCTGGTTGTATTCAGTGTAAGATATTATTGATTTCTTTAAGAGGATATTTATATCTTTTGATACTGATAGCGATCATGTCTCCATTATTGATGTCCCCATATTGGATAATAATATTTGGTTTATATGAGTTTCATATTCAAATTGATGGTCTTATACATAGAGGTTTATTAAACTATGTGTGTCACCTTGGGGTTCTTTGGTCCTATTTGTGAAGGAGGATGGAAGTTTCGAAGTATGTATCAATTATCATAGCTTGAACCTAGTTATGGTGAAGAAGCACTACCCCCTTTTATAAACATATGATATATTTGATCAGTATAAAGGAGATATATAGTTCTTTAAGATTAATCTATGTTTATAATATCATTAAATGTGGGTAAAGGATGAAGATATTTTTAACACTTCTTTTAGATTTCGTTATATACACTATGAGTTTGTGGAAATTCCCTTCAGTTTTAAAAACACACTAGCCATGTTCATGGACCTCATGAACTACATCATTTAGGATTTCCTCATTTTTTTATGGAATTAATTAATGACATACTTTTGTATTATAAGTTTGAGGAAGATCATGTAGATAATTTGAGAGCGATTTTGGAGGTTCTTTAGCATCATTGGCTATTTTAGAAGCTATATAAGTATAATCTATAGGCCCATGAGATACATTTCATGAAAAATTTCAGGCCTCAATGAGGAGTAGTAATAGATCCTTCAAAGATCAAGGCAATAATTTCTTAGGTAACCCCCAATAATGTTACAAAGGATCCAAGTTTGCTAGGTATTTTATGGTATTATAAAATATTATTTCCTAAACTCTATCAGATTATGAATCCTCTGATAGAATTTTCCCTGGAATATCTATCTTTTGTGTGGACTATCCAATGTTAGGAAGATTTTGAGTATCTAAAGGAGAAGTTGTCCAATGATCCTATTCTCCACCAACCCAAAGGAGTTATATTTGTGGCTTATTTTTATTATTTATTACCTTTATTGGGTTTCTCTCTAATTCATCAAAGATTAACTTTATTATACGGACCTCAAAAGTTATAACCCTATGAATATAATTATGCTACCCATGATCCCAAGCTTTTCATTTCCATGTTTTCTTTGATGTTTTTGAGACAATATCTCAACAATGAGGGATTTATGGTCTTCATAGACCACAAGTGACTAAGATATATCTTCTCTAAGTGCGATTTGAACTTGTGAAAATGGAAGTGGATGGGATTATTATAGGATTTTGTCTTATATATTTCATATACACCGAGGAAAGGGATTATTTTCACTAATGAAATGAGAAAGTAGCTATGTGGAGATGATGTTAATGAGTTCGGAAGTTCTTGGATAGTGATGGAGGATCCTTCAGTGATTCAATTTGATATGGATGAAGTTTATAACAGAGGGTGTCTCTACTAGATGTCAGTGTAGTCATATTTGGTTCACTAGGTATAAGAAACTCAATTAGAGGATTTTGGGGTGGAATTTTATAGAGATATTTTTGTTCATGGTGATGCACCTAAGGGATGGTCTAAGGATGATAAATATTGGGTATTTTTCCCTGGGAGGATCTTTGTTCCTTAAATGATTTATTAGGTGGTTCTTCATGAGATTCAAAGCCCGCACATGGAAGTACATCGTAGTGTAGATAAAATATATCATGCATTATAGACTCAATTTTAGTGGTTAGGGATGAATAGGTTTATTGCAAAGTTTTTATCTCATTATTTGACCTATAATAAGGTGAAATAGAGAATCATGTTCCTTTTGGGTTTCATCAACCATTAGTTATTCCCTAGTGGATGTGGGAAGACATCTTAATGGATTTCATGATGGGTTTGACTTAATTTATGGGTGAATATGATGCTATCTAAGTAAATTTGGACTAATTAAGAAATTTAACTCACTTCATGGAGATTATGGATTCAATCATGGTGGATTTCATATTTAGGAAATATTCATAGGTTATTGTGAGTTTCTATAGGGTTACAAGGAAGATAATATCTAATCATGATCCTAGTTTTACTTCCCAAGTGTGGAGAGGTCTTCAACATGATTTTGGATCTTAGTTATGCCTTAGAATAGTTTTTAATCTATATATGGATAATATTATATATTAGACTATCCAAACCTTGAAAAAAATATTGTGCACTTTCATTTTGGATTTTATAGGTTCATGTGTTAAGAAACTACCCTTGGATGAGTTTTCTTATAATATCATCTATCACTCTACAAATTTTATGACTATGTTATAAATATTGTATGACCAAATATATATATATCCATTATGTTAGATCCTAGTTAGAGTGTTAGAAATTCTTTGATGATAATTGGTGTAGAGTATGATAGAGAAGGTGTAGGTGGCTCATGAGTGGATGAAGGTAGTTTAGGATTTTCAGAATTCCTATGCTGATCATAGGAGGAGGTTTTTAGAGTTCGACATTGGTGATCATATATTCTTGAAGGTATCTCCTCATCATGGGAAGTGAAGGTTTGGTCACGGTAGTAATATTTATCCACGATTTGTTGGGGCTTTTGATGTGTTGAAGCATGTTTGTGGATTTTCATATCAATTAACACTTATTACAAAGATGAACCATATCCATGATATTTTCCACATGTCATAGCCCCTTCACCATATTCATGATGATTACCATTTCATTGATTGGGGTTACTTATAAGTAAAATATGATGTGATTTCCTAGGAATGAACTATTAAGATTCAAGACTGTCAGATGATGGTGTTTCATAGATATTATATTACTTTGGTTCATGTCCTCTGGTATCTTAGTTCCATAGAAGAGTGTACTTTAGAACATGATACATAGATCCATGATAAATATCTTGAGTTTCTTGATGATTTATTTTAATGAGAGGATATATATGACATTGGTATAATTGAATGAATGGTTGATGTTGTTGTGTAATTATATGATCTTCCCTTATGATGATTTAGTTGTTATGTTTTTATATTGAGATGCCTGAGAGGTATTTCATAAGGTTATTGATTTATAACCCCTTAAAATTTCCTTCTAGGTTTTGTTTTGATTATTGAGGTTGAAAATCATTTTAAAAGAATCTCGTGTTGTGGACTGGATTTTTCTTGAGCTCTTACTTTGTCTTTTCTTGGGTGTTGAGGGAGTTTAGGGATGTTTCATGGTATTTTTGGATGTTAAGGAATGTTTATGTCAATTTAAGTTTAGATTTTAAGTAAATCATTAATTTTTGGGTTTAGTCATATTTTTGGTTATATATGGAAAGACCCTTGTATATTTCTTTAGATAATGGATATGAACTTTATGTATCCAATTTTTCATAGAAATATCCTTTATATATAACTCCATGACCTTTACATATTTACTTAATCATAGGAATGACCTTAATATATTAAATTTTCTTTATGGAAATAATAACTATGTATTGAAGAGTTTTTTAAATTTTCTATACAGAAGAGTCTTCCCTATATACATAAGATTCATATCTTCAATATGTAAAAGTTACCCCTTTACCAATTATCTATACATATTTCTTTATTCCATGTGTAAGGGTAACTTTATTTGTCGATTTATGATATGTAAGAGTCATTCCATCATATGTAAAAGTAATATTTTCATATATAAAAATAAAATTTCAATACGTAAGAGTTTTTTCAACCTTGTGTAAAAGTAAATATTTTATATTGAGTTGGGTTTTGGAACACACATGTTGGATTTTGGGTGAGCTGTTTCTATGAGCATGGTATCTGGGATGATTTTGGTGAAGTACTTGTGGGAAATAAGGAGTGGATTAATGCCCATGATGGTATTTGTGATGGTGTCATTCCATTATTATGAGAATTATTTAGCATGTTCAAGTTTCATGGGTTTTATTTGAATGAATATATAGTCCCTATATGATTTTTTGGTTGATTGTGGGTGTTAGGGTCAAGATCTATTACAACCATCTTGGGTATCGAAAAGCTATTTTATTGGTCAAAACCAGACTTACCCTCAAGATGTCTTATCTTTTGATGCATTATCTTCAGAATATATACTTAAATTATATAATTTCTAGATAACCCTTTTTTTATTTATATAAATACTAATTTCCAATCATTTTTCAATTTATCTTGAATCATATTTTATTATGGATAGGGGTTTATGATCACATAGAGATTCACAATTCATTTCCACCCTTACACCACTATTTTAAACTAGGTTTTTAGTGAATATTAAAAATACAATAATAAATTTAAATTCATGTTTAATTTAATGATTTAATTTTTATCACTATTTATTAGGGAAATTTTACTTGTTTTAGAGTTTACATTGTAGGAGGAGGTGATTTGGAGAGCCTATGATGGAATTCAAGCAAAATGGACCAAACTGCATGAGTGCCCAAGCATGCATGTGGACATAAATATGTATCGTGGATAATTCGTGCATAAAATTGGGATAGAAATGGGTGTATGAATGAAAAAACGTGTGTTATACATTATCTAGAAGACTATTGATCCCAATTAATCAATTTCTAAGACCAAAATATGCCCACAATGTGAAGAAATTATGGGAGGGACGAATTAGACCACACTTCTGTATTTGAGTCATAACTTGGGCCTCAGAACTCCAATTGTGATTATTCCACCTCAATTGGATATATAACTCGAAGGAAAACCTATTCATATAATTTTAAGTCATTTTCACATGTTTTGGTCAGTTAACCAGGCAGATAAATAAGGAGGAAGAAGTTTTCTATGAATATTCAACTAGTCCCTTAGGCACTTGACTTCTTTTGTGGAAAATGTGATGTATTTGTCCATAAAATCACCCCTAACACTTATTCTCTCATGTTTAAAGACCATGGTTAAGGGTTATCAGAACTCGAGAGTTCTCTTCACCCATTTTAGTTCTCTTCTCCCTCATGTACTTCTAAGCCTCTTAGTGATCAATTTGGGGGGTGTCCTTTATTGTAATCCTGTGCTCCATGCTTGTAATATTCATAAGGTAATTGAATTTACTGGTTTTTTCTATTGTTATTCATTTCTACCTTATGAATTTGTGTTTATTCTAGTATGATCAAATAAAAATAAAAGGAACAATAATCCTCATTCTATCATGCATAACCTGGATCTTGTGACGATTTGAGCATGTTCATCTCTTTTCTCACCACTTCCCTTTCATGAGTATGCATATGGATCACATCAGTTGATAAAATATAAAATCTATAACCCATTAATAAGCATGTTTTTTTTCTTGTGGAAATATTACCATTGACAAAAATCTGGCAATCTCATCATTTTGTTTATGTGAGGCCTTGATTGAGTTCTGTTTTTATATCTATTCAATAGTGTTGATTTTGAGCAGTTTTCGATAATCAATATCATTGGTAGATCAAATCCTAGGTGGTAAACTAGTAATAACTCACATAACAAATTGATTTTATTATCTATAAAATCAATAAATCAATAATCCTTCCCATTCCATTGAGAGTGATGACAGATTGAGCATCAAGGGACACTTACCTGGGTTGATCACGATTTCTCCATCCTGTTTCTATCACTTAGTAATATAGTTTAAAATTATATTTTAAAATATAAAAACCCCAAGTTTTATAAATTCCCATTACCCTTTATTTTCATAATAAAAAATCTTTTTTAATTTAATGATATAAGACTCTGTCAAGAGACAACCTAGGGTTGCTGCTTTACTGTAGAAATTCTAGTTAAAAATAAACATCTAATTTTACGTGCTCGACAACGCGATCAAATTTTGAAACCATTGTAAAGGATCCAAGATCATTTTTTTATTTATTTCATTTTATTTATTTAATTTTTTTATACTTATTACTCCTTTAGATATCCCCCCATTTTTTTGTATTTGTTTTGGTTTTTGTTTTCATTTTTGTTTGTTTTTGTGTGTTCTTCCCCTCTCTCCATCTTCTTATTCTTCTCTCTCTCTATATCTCTATAATTCTGTATCATAACATTCTATTTTATTTTCTACTTCCACCCTTCTTAAATTATTTTATTTTATCCATCCTCCACCATAAAAAAACACCGAAAAAAGTTGTCACGACCCGTCCTCGGGGCCCGTGCCGTGACTACCCCAAGCCCGCCTTCCATAGGCCAGGGGCTGGCGACTAGCACCAAAGGCGTAAAATCCCGATAACTGGGAAGGCATTGCCTTTATAAAAGAAAACAAGCACCACAGAGTACAAGCGGAAGTAAACACTAAGTACAAAAAGAAGAACTGAAAAGTAAAAAGGGGACGGAAATACAAGCCCAACTGTAAAGTACAACTCGAAAGGGAAAACAGCGACTGAAAAGTAAAGCTGCTACGCTGAGATGTCCACTGGAAATCCCACCTGAAGGGTGGGTACAGATAGCTCCTCTGCTCCTCGGGTCCCGCCGTCTGCTCCGAGTATGTCCCGCCCAGTGGTCTGCCTCTGGGTACCGCCTCGTCGTATAGTCCACCTCCCGGTACCGTCCAGTCCTCGAACACTCGGCCTCTGCCAGCACTGTCCGTCGTCTGCAACCAACACAACGAGGTGCGGGCATAGCCCGTGCAGGGGTGAGTATAACGATACTCAGTAGGGACCCCGAGACCCTCAAGGTCTCACTAAAACCAACAAGGATAAACACAAGAAGATCTCAACAGATAAACTCTACTTAGGTATATGCCCATACATATACCTAAGTTATCAAGTAACCCATCTCAATCATGAGGAAACACAAGGATTGTGAAAACGACGGATAACCACTACCCGGGTATATGCCCATACATATACAAAAGTTAGCAAGTGACCCATCTCAATCATGAGGTAAACACAAGGTCAAAAGTCTCAGCTCAAACCAGGATTTTCATTATCGAAACCGTAACTGCTGAAGAGCTCCGTCTCTAGAGTGTACAATGGTCCTGTCACGACTCCGAGGTACTGCTCACTAACCTAAGACTGCTGAAGTACTCCTCCTGTCGAGTACCGCGGGTCAGCCACCCAGACACAGTAGTGCTTCCCGCCGAGGTATGTCACCCAAACTCAGTAGTGCACACCCCCTAGTAGCCTGCTGAGGTACTCTCCGGACGAGCACCGCGGGTCTGCACTGTCACACAGGTAGTGCTCCGTCCGCCATGGGTCTGCACCTCAGAAAGTAGTGCTCCGTCCACTGGGCTAGTCGACTCACTCCAAGTCGAGTCGGTCAAGCAGTCGTCAAGTCTCAGCCAGCTACACGGTCTCCGTACATCGCACGCTCGTCACTGGGAGGGTCCGCTCCACGAGCTACAGGTCGATACTCCAAGTATCTCAAAGTCCCATGAAGAAGTGTCTCAAAGGTCCGTCTCGTCACAGGGGTCTCAACGTAACAGACGGCGCGTCGATCGGACGCCCGGTCTGTGAGTTATTAGCCTTTTCGTCCCAGGGGCCCGGTTGGTTTCGTGTGCGAACCAATCCCGGCCGTATCTCAACTGTACCCCGAACTCCCATAGGGTATACTCAAAGGGACCGTTACTCAACGTAACCACCAACGCTGCTGACGGCTCGTCAAGCGGACGTCATGTCTGAAAGATATCAGCTTTCCCGTTCCAGGGGCCCGGTTGGATTTCGGGTACAATCCAACCCGGCCATACTCCGACTGCATCCAAAACTCGGGCGGAGTATGTCAAAAGTTCCGTCTCATCAAGAGGAAGTCAACGAAACAGACGGCGCGTCAATCAGACGCCCGGTCTGTGAGTTATTGGCATTTTCGTCTCCGGGGCCCGGTTGGTTTTTAAGGCAAAACCAACCCGACCGTACTCCACCTGCGTCCAAACCTCGGGCGGAGTATGCCAAAAGATCCGTCTCATTAAGAGGAACGCAACGCGACTGACGGCGCGTCAATCGGACGTTCGTGGCTCAAGATATGAGCGTTTCCGCTCCGAAGGCCCGGTTGGTTCCGTGAACGAACCAACCCGGCCGAACTCAAAGTAATCCGAAACCTTGAGTGCGATATACCGAAACGACCGTCTCGATCCAAGGATCGCGTTGCCGCAGACGGTTCGTCGTTCGGAGGTCCGAGGCTCAAGTTATGAGCCAAAAACCGAATCTGGTTCGAAACGGGGGGGTCCGGGTCCGGGCCGACCCGGCCCGACCCCCCCCCCCCCCCCTGGGCGGCGCGGGGGCCGGCGGCGGCGGCGGGCGGCGGCGGGCGGCGGCGGTGCGGCGGCGGCTGGCGGCGGCGGTGCGGCGGCCAGCGGCGGCGGGCGGCGGCGGTGCGGCGGCCGGCGGCGGCGGGCGGCGGCGGCGGCGGGCCGCGGCGGCGGCGGGCTGCGGCGGCGGCGGTAGCGCGGCGGCGGGCCGCGGCGGCTGGCGCTGGCGCCGCTTAAGGAGGCCGCGCGGGGGGAATTTAATTCCCCCGCTGAAGGAATAGGCGGCGCGGCCTTGTGCCGCGCCAATTTCATGAAACGGCCCCCCCGCACGTGGGGGGCCTGCTGGCGCCGAACCAAAGGGGGCCGGTTGCCCCCTTCCCTCAAGAACCGCCCCCCCCCCTCAAGTGGGGGGGCTTTGATTGGCAGAAACGGGGGGCTTTGCCCCCCACAAGATAACCGCCCCCTCTTTAAGAGGGGGTTTCATGAAGTGGCCGGGGGATTAATTCCCCCGGTTTATTGGCATCCGGCCGGCCAGCTGGCCGGCCGGTTTTCTCCAACGGGACCGGAAAAATCCGGTCCCCTCTTCGGCTTCCGACGCCGGCGGCCCGGCCGCCGGTCTGCTCTTCCGCCACGGCCCGGAACCGGCCGCGGTCTCCTCGTTCTGCCGCGGCCCGGAACCGGCCGCGGTGTTCGTCGTCCGGCGCGGTACGACGGCACCACGCCCCTTTCGCCGTGCCATGATTTCTTTCAACGCGGCGCGACGGCGTCGCGTTCTTGAAGATTTTTCCTCGTCGTGGCGCGACGGCGCCACGTAAAATATATGCACGATCAACCGCGTGGTGCGACGGCACCACGCCACTTGCTTTCTTCCGCAAAAACAAACAAGAACGTTGGAGGGGGTTCGGCCGTGTTCGTACGGTCCGGCCCCCTCACGTTAAATTAATAACGCAACTTTAAATAAACAACATCCTCACGTTATTCATACGAACCACGAGCAAGAATGAGATAATTAAATATTAAACAACATCCCCTACCTCGGGTTTAAGATTCGAAGATTCGACTATGTCCGCGGAAGTCGACGTCGCGGAGATCGGGCGTCGCGGTAGTCGTTCGTCAATTTCAACGACGAAGAGGCGCTTCCGAAGAGGCACGTCGTTGGCGAATCCTTGTACGCCGACGAAGGTTGTCCGAGGAAGATGCGGTGTTCTCTCTCGTTGACACCGAAGACGAAGAAGAGCGGAGCGACGTTCTTCGTCGGAACTTGAGCGTTCTACGTCAAGTCTCGTGGAAAGTCAAATAAAAAGGAAACAACGAACTCAAGAACCCTTACCTTGATAGTCGCACGTTGACGGAGTTGTGGAATAACGGTGTCGCGGAGGAAGAGTCGTTGTCGAATCTTCGTATGCCGACGAAGAAGGTCCGAAGAGGAAGCGGCGTTTCCTCTTGTTGACACCGAGGACGAAGAAGAGAGGCGTCGTTCTTCGTCGGAGTTTGAGCGTTCTTCGTTCTTCGTCAGAGCTTGAAGATGAAGAGGAAGCTCTCAAAAAGCTCTCAAGGGGACAATCCAACAACCCATAATAAAATAAGATAACATCTTATTTTATTATTACAAAACATAAAAGAATTTCAAAAGTTTGAAATTCAAAAGAGTTAACCCCCAAAATTAATTAAGAGTAACTTAAGCCAATTAAGAGGGGGGTTAAGGGAACTTGCAAAGTCTAGGGGTTCGTGTGGGCCCCACCACACTTAATCCTCCCAAGGGAGGTTAAGTGGGTGTGGGTCCCACTTCCAACCTCCTTTGGTAGGTTTTTAATAAGTTAAAATAAAATTTGTCTTACACAAATTTTATTTAACTCAACTGAAACCCCAAAACTAACTTTCAACTCGCAACAAACGCAACTCCCGAAAAGGTCTCTTTAAGCGAATATCGGCGCTGCGAGTTCATCGGTGCCCTCGGATTTCAATTCCGAGCACCGGATCAAAAGTTAGGAATTCCCGCTCGTTCGTTCACTGAACGTACCCGAGCCAAACTTCGGAAATTAATTCCGGGCACTCCGGGCCTCGGAATCCGGTGCCGTCTGAAACCGCGCTCTTGTAAAATTCTAAAGAAAATTAAGAAAAAAATTCCCTTGAATTTTACGGGTCTTTACATTACTCCCACCTCAGGGCTTTACGTCCCCGTAAAGATACAACAAAAACTAGGGAAACAAAAGAGGGTACTGAGCACGCATCTGAGCCTCCCGCTCCCATGTGCTCTCCTGGAGATTCCCGTGCCGCCATCTGTTGCGCACAAGAGGAATCGATCGCCCATGTAGGACCCGCTCCTGTCGATCCTCTATCTCCACCGGGACCTCCGAAAAAGTCACCCCATCGTCAACGTCAAGCTCCCCATGGTCAAAGATGTGTGTCGGGTCGTGCACGTATCTCCTCAGCTGAGACACGTGGAAGACGTCGTGCACCCGGTGCAACTGAGGTGGTAGAGCCAGGCGATAAGCCACCTCGCCAATCCTGCTGAGAACCTGGAAGGGTCCGATGAAGCGCGGAGATAACTTGTCGCCTCGGCCAAATCTCCGAATACCACGTCGAGGTGAGACCCGCAAGAAGACGTGGTCACCATCCTCGAACTCTAGTGGCCTCCGCCTCCTGTCAGCGTATGACTTCTGCCGGCTCTGTGTTGTCCTCATCCGCTCCTGGATGACATGGACCTCTTCTGACGTGGCCCGGACCATCTCTGGTCCCATAAGAGCTGCAAGATTTCTTCTTTGCCGATAAGAGAAACCTGGTCTCATCCCCTGGATGAACCACATTCTTTGCCTAAAACAGTCAATCCTAACATGGATGATATTAATCCATACCAAGGATGACGTCGTAAGGCCTCGACGCTACTACTAAGAGATCCAACCGTTACTCTCGCCTCCAAGGGTTGAGTCACACTGTCGGCATCAGTGTGTGGTAACTGGGTCTCCTCCAGTAGATGTCTCACAAGTGAGGGTCAAGTTAACAGTCAACTGGAACCTCTTAGTAACATCACAAAAGAGGACAGGAAAGAAAACATCACAAAGGTATGTGTCTTTTAATATTGCAGCTCATATTACAAGACGCTACACAAAAGCAACATCAACATGGAACTAGAAGTACAAAAGACGTATCCACTAGTTCCGCTCCTGTCCACCTGCTTCCAGAGCTCCAGCATTTGTCGCTGCCTCAACCTCGGTGGCTCCCTCCAAGCCTGCGGATCGAGGAGTCAGACAGTCACGTGCCAGGTGACCCTTTCCGCGACATGAGTAACACAACCTGCTCCTTGCACGGCTAGCTCTATTCCCACTCCGGGTGCCCTGCACCACCGGTCCTAAAACCCGAGATCGCCCAACTGCTGGTCTGGTCCTCCTGGACCTCTGCATCATCTGTCTACTGCCCACAGATGACTCGGCTTCTGATCGAAAAACACGCGGTAAAGGCAGAATCTCCTGTACACGCTCGGGGTGTAGAGATACTGGCACAAACTCCACCCTGAAGAAGGTCTCGAAGTCTTCCCATGCGAAGTTCATCTCATCGCAAAACTGAAACAAGTGGCTCCACCACCTACCTGCTGCTGCGTGTAGTAGGCTCGCAGCGAGGATCACTATGAGGTCTGCTGGTGTCCTCACTAGCCTAAACACTCGTACCACTGCCTCCAGCCAGTCCTCTGCAGCCTAGGGATCCGTCTCCCCGCGAAATCTGGGCGGTCGCTGGCGCTGAAACTCATGCAGTGCGCTGTGGCGATGTGCATCGTCAGCGGCTGCTGCTGGAAGCATCGGGGGCTCGGCAGGTAGAGCTACCGCCGGTGCCACTGCTGACAAAGGGCCCTGCACCGAGGCCTCGTCGCTCGGTGGGCTGTTGTCACGTTTGATTCTCGGAACCCTAGCTGGCTGCCGTCGTGGGGCCATCCTGAAAGAAACAACGTAACACGATCAAACGATTATACCTGGTGTGCTGACCTGGTTTGAGCTGTTTTAAGGGGAAAAACCTTTGAAAACACACACGCAATCAGTGTTTTCGTGCACAAAGTCGGAAATCAGTTGTCAGGGTCCTGGTGTATGGATACGTCGGCCGCCCGCACCAACACTGGATTCCCTGAACTGAAAACCACACTCGGTACCCTTAACACTATTGCTTCACAGAAAGAAAGATCAGAGTCTGCGGTAGAACCGAACTCCTCTGATACCAATTTGTCACGACCCGTCCTCGGGGCCCGTGCCGTGACTACCCCAAGCCCGCCTTCCATAGGCCAGGGGCTGGCGACTAGCACCAAAGGCGTAAAATCCCGATAACTGGGAAGGCATTGCCTTTATAAAAGAAAACAAGCACCACAGAGTACAAGCGGAAGTAAACACTAAGTACAAAAAGAAGAACTGAAAAGTAAAAAGGGGCCGGAAATACAAGCCCAACTGTAAAGTACAACTCGAAAGGGAAAACAACGACTGAAAAGTAAAGCTGCTACGCTGAGATGTCCACTGGAAATCCCACCTGAAGGGTGGGTACAGATAGCTCCTCTGCTCCTCGGGTCCCGCCGTCTGCTCCGAGTATGTCCCGCCCAGTGGTCTGCCTCTGGGTACCGCCTCGTCGTATAGTCCACCTCCCGGTACCGTCCAGTCCTCGAACACTCGGCCTCTGCCAGCACTGTCCGTCGTCTGCAACCAACACAACGAGGTGCGGGCATAGCCCGTGCAGGGGTGAGTATAACGATACTCAGTAGGGACCCCGAGACCCTCAAGGTCTCACTAAAACCAACAAGGATAAACACAAGAAGATCTCAACAGATAAACTCTACTTAGGTATATGCCCATATATATACCTAAGTTATCAAGTAACCCATCTCAATCATGAGGAAACACAAGGATTGTGAAAACGACGGATAACCACTACCCGGGTATATGCCCATACATATACCAAAGTTAGCAAGTGACCCATCTCAATCATGAGGTAAACACAAGGTCAAAAGTCTCAGCTCAAACCAGGATTTTCATTATCGAAACCGTAACTGCTGAAGAGCTCCGTCTCTAGAGTGTACAGTGGTCCTGTCACGACTCCGAGGTACTGCTCACTAACCTAAGACTGCTGAAGTACTCCTCCTGTCGAGTACCGTGGGTCAGCCACCCAGACACAGTAGTGCTTCCCGCCGAGGTATGTCACCCAAACTCAGTAGTGTACACCCCCTAGTAGCCTGCTGAGGTACTCTCCGGACGAGCACCGCGGGTCTGCACTGTCACACAGGTAGTGCTCCGTCCGCCATGGGTCTGCACCTCAGAAAGTAGTGCTCCGTCCACTGGGCTAGTCGACTCACTCCAAGTCGAGTCGGTCAAGCAGTCGTCATGTCTCAGCCAGCTACACGGTCTCCGTACATCGCACGCTCGTCACTGGGAGGGTCCGCTCCACGAGCTACAGGTCGATACTCCAAGTATCTCAAAGTCCCACGAAGAAGTGTCTCAAAGGTCCGTCTCGTCACAGGGGTCTCAATGTAACAGACGGCGCGTCGATCGGACGCCCGGTCTGTGAGTTATTAGCCTTTTCGTCCCAGGGGCCCGGTTGGTTTCGTGTGCGAACCAATCCCGGCCGTATCTCAACTGTACCCCGAACTCCCATAGGGTATACTCAAAGGGACCGTTACTCAACGTAACCACCAACGCTGCTGACGGCTCGTCAAGCGGACGTCATGTCTGAAAGATATCAGCTTTCCCGTTCCAGGGGCCCGGTTGGATTTCGGGTACAATCCAACCCGGCCATACTCCGACTGCATCCAAAACTCGGGCGGAGTATGTCAAAAGTTCCGTCTCATCAAGAGGAAGTCAACGAAACAGACGGCGCGTCAATCGGACGCCCGGTCTGTGAGTTATTGGCATTTTCGTCTCCGGGGCCCGGTTGGTTTTTAAGGCAAAACCAACCCGACCGTACTCCACCTGCGTCCAAACCTCGGGCGGAGTATGCCAAAAGATCCGTCTCATTAAGAGGAACGCAACGCAACTGACGGCGCGTCAATCGGACGTTCGTGGCTCAAGATATGAGCGTTTCCGCTCCGAAGGCCCGGTTGGTTCCGTGAACGAACCAACCCGGCCGAACACAAAGTAATCCGAAACCTTGAGTGCGATATACCGAAACGACCGTCTCGATCCAAGGATCGCGTTGCCACAGACGGTTCGTCGTTCGGAGGTCCGAGGCTCAAGTTATGAGCCAAAAACCGAATCTGGTTCGAAACGGGGGGGTCCGGGTCCGGGCCGACCCGGCCCGACCCCCCCCCCCCCTGGGCGGCGCGGTGGCCGGCGGCGGCGGGCGGCGGCGGTGCGGCGGCCGGCGGCGGCGGGCGGCGGCGGTGCAGCGGCCGGCGGCGGCGGGCGGCGGCGGTGCGGCGGCCGGCGGCGGCGGGCGGCGGCGGCGGCGGGCCGCGGCGGCTGGCGCCGGCGCCGCTTAAGGAGGCCGCGCGGGGGGAATTTAATTCCCCCGCTGAAGGAATAGGCGGCGCGGCCTTGTGCCGCGCCAATTTCATGAAACGGCCCCCCCCCCGCACGTGGGGGGCCTGCTGGCGCCGAACCAAAGGGGGCCGGTTGCCCCCTTCCCTCAAGAACCGCCCCCCCCCCCCCCTCAAGTGGGGGGGCTTTGATTGGCAGAAACGGGGGGCTTTGCCCCCCACAAGATAACCGCCCCCTCTTTAAGAGGGGGTTTCATGAAGTGGCCGGGGGATTAATTCCCCCGGTTTATTGGCATCCGGCCGGCCAGTTGGCCGGCCGGTTTTCTCCAACGGGACCGGAAAAATCCGGTCCCCTCTTCGGCTTCCGACGCCGGCGGCCCGGCCGCCGGTCTGCTCTTCCGCCACGGCCCGGAACCGGCCGCGGTCTCCTCGTTCTGCCGCGGCCCGGAACCGGCCGCGGTGTTCGTCGTCCGGCGCGGTGCGACGGCACCGCGCCCCTTTCGCCGTGCCATGATTTCTTTCAACGCGGCGCGACGGCGTCGCGTTCTTGAAGATTTTTCCTCATCGTGGCGCGACGGCGCCACGTAAAATATATGCACGATCAACCGCGTGGTGCGACGGCACCACGCCACTTGCTTTCTTCCGCAAAAACAAACAAGAACGTTGGAGGGGGTTCGGCCGTGTTCGTACGGTCCGGCCCCCTCACGTTAAATTAATAGCGCAACTTTAAATAAACAACATCCTCACGTTAGTCATACGAACCACGAGCAAGAATGAGATAATTAAATATTAAACAACATCCCCTACCTCGGGTTTAAGATTCGAAGATTCGACTATGTCCGCGGAAGTCGACGTCGCGGAGATCGGGCGTCGCGGTAGTCGTTCGTCAATTTCAACGACGAAGAGGCGCGTCTGAAGAGGCACGTCGTTGGCGAATCCTTGTACGCCGACGAAGGTTGTCCGAGGAAGATGCGGTGTTCTCTCTCGTTGACACCGAAGACGAAGAAGAGCGGAGCGGCGTTCTTCGTCGGAACTTGAGCGTTCTACGTCAAGTCTCGTGGAAAGTCAAATAAAAAGGAAACAACGAACTCAAGAACCCTTACCTTGATAGTCGCACGTTGACGGAGTCGTGGAATAACGGTGTCGCGGAGGAAGAGTCGTTGTCGAATCTTCGTATGCCGACGAAGAAGGTCCGAAGAGGAAGCGGCGTTTCCTCTTGTTGACACCGAGGACGAAGAAGAGAGGCGTCGTTCTTCGTCGGAGTTTGAGCGTTCTTCGTTCTTCGTCAGAGCTTGAAGATGAAGAGGAAGCTCTCAAAAAGCTCTCAAGGGGACAATCCAACAACCCATAATAAAATAAGATAACATCTTATTTTATTATTACAAAACATAAAAGAATTTCAAAAGTTTGAAATTCAAAAGAGTTAACCCCCAAAATTAATTAAGAGTAACTTAAGCCAATTAAGAGGGGGGTTAAGGGAACTTGAAAAGTCTAGGGGTTCGTGTGGGTCCCACCACACTTAATCCTCCCAAGGGAGGTTAAGTGGGTGTGGGTCCCACTTCCAACCTCCTTTGGTAGGTTTTTAATAAGTTAAAATAAAATTTGTCTTACACAAATTTTATTTAACTCAACTGAAACCCCAAAACTAACTTTCAACTCGCAACAAACGCAACTCCCGAAAAGGTCTCTTTAAGCGAATATCGGCGCTGCGAGTTCATCGGTGCCCTCAGATTTCAATTCCGAGCACCGGATCAAAAGTTAGGAATTCCCGCTCGTTCGTTCACTGAACGTACCCGAGCCAAACTTCGGAAATTAATTCCGGGCACTCCGGGCCTCGGATCCGGTGCCGTCTGAAACCGCGCTCTTGTAAAATTCTAAAGAAAATTAAGAAAAAAATTCCCTTGAATTTTACGGGTCTTTACAAAAGTTCATAACTTATTTTCATGATCTGATCATTAAAGGAAAAATTACTTGAATTTGACCCAAAAATTGAAAAGACACATCAATAAAAAATTAGGCCATACAAAGTAATACAATCAATTAAAATAGAGAAAACCATTTCTGAACCTCAATTGTCCCCAAACCAATCAAAAATTAAACCAAATCAAACTCAAGAAAACATGGTTGTAAATAACCAGACCTTGAAAGAAATGACCACCCCAGATGTGGAGTACCAACTTGAATACATCCAATATCCTAAGGAAGAAACCAAAATTGAGCTAAGATCAGACCACATACACCTCCTTCCCAAATTCCATGGTCTTCCCGGTGAGGACCCTCACAAACATCTCAAAGAGTTTCACATAGTGTGCTTCACCATAAAACCCCAAAATGTGTATAAGGAACTAATTAAGTTCAGGGGATTCCCTTTATCCCTTGATGATGTAGCCAAAACTGGATATACTATCTACCTTCTACAATTGGGGGATGGAATGATCTGAAAATAATCTTTATAGATATGTTCTTTCCTACCTTTCAAACTACATCAATTAGGAAAAAAATATATGTCATTAGGCAATCACAAGGAGAGACCCTTCATGAATACTGGGAGAGATTCAAAATAATTTTCTCATGATAACCCCACCACCATATTAGTGAAAAAAGATTAATCCAATACTTCTATGAGTGACTTATCCTCATGAATTGTGGAATGATTGATGCTGCAACTGGTGGTTCCTTAGTTGATAAAACTCCTTCCGCCGCTCATGAATTAATAACCAACATGGATCAAAATGAACAAAAATTTGGTACATGAGATATTACACCAACCTAAGGAGTTCATGAGGTAAGTAATTCATCCCTAGAACAAAAGGTAGATAATAAAATTGATGAAATTCATACCCTTATAAGGTAATTATCTCAAACACAAGGTAACTCACACTCTTCTTCAGTTCCATTGCATTGTGGTATTTGTTCTGACAATACTCATTTTTCTGACCAGTGCCCACAACTTCCAGATTCACCTGAGTCCTATGAAGTAATGTTCCTAGGGAGTCAATTCCAACAAGCACCTCCCTTCAAGAAAAAACCATCCGAGGCAAATCCAAAACCTGGGTGTGAAGCACAACCACAATACCGACAAGGAAGAAACTCAATCTACCCCAAGTAGAATTGGTATAAAAAAGTCCAAGGTATGAAACCTTCTTATCCTTCATCTTCTCTAAACATTCCTCCCCCTACTCCTCCAAAATATGAACCAAGACTTGAGGATATGGTAAAGAAAATGGAAACCCAGAACCTCCAGTTCCAACAGACCACACAATCGGGTATTCAAGACCTACGAACTCAAGTGGGATAATTGATGAATACCATCAGTGAGATAAATATGCAAGTTTCTAGACAATTACCTTACAAACCTATTTACAATACAAAATAAATAGGTAATTTTTGTTCAGTCACACTTTGTAGTGGTAAGGAAGCTTCTTCGTCCAATGATTCTACCCAAAAGGTATGTCCCCCTCTGGAAAAAACTCTTTCTTTACCCATAAAAGATTCCAATGTAGAAAAACAAAACAAAAAGGGTATTCAAATTATCATTTATGATTCAAATGAACAATCAATTCCTCTTATTTTCCCCAAAAGACTCTCTAAATATAAGAATAATTTTTATAATGATATTGATAAATAAATAATGGATACATTTAATAAGGTTCAAGTTAACATTCCTTTATTGGATGCAGTTAAACAAATCCATCGATATTCTAAATTTCTTAAATATATTTACACCCATAGATGAAGGATAAAGGGGAATAAGAGATTCAACCTAGGAATTAATGTCTTATCCTTGATTCAACAAGCAATTCAAACCAAATTCAAGGATCCAGGCACTTTCACGATACCTTATACCATAGGTGAGACATTATTTTTAGATGCTATGTTAGATTTAGGTGCTTCCATTAATGTAATTCCTCACTCCATGTATACTTATATGTAGGTTGGAGAGATTCAAATGATAGGAATTGTCATTAAACTTTCCAATCAAAGCACTAAACACCCAACATGAGTGATTGAGGACATCCTTGTAAGAGTGAAGAATCTCATCTTCCCCACTGATTTCTATATTATTAAGATGGAAGATACCCAAACCCAAGGAAATTCTCCTCTCATACTTGGGTGGAAATTCCTTAAAATAGAAAATATGATCATCAATATTCACAATGGTACACTTTCTATGGAGTTTAGTGGAGAAAAGTTAAGTTTTAACATCCTTTATGCAATGAAACATCCCATTATAGAGAAATCCCCTCTTCCAATATATTCAATGGAAGTATATCTAAAAAAACACACACACACACAATTATCTCTGTGATCCATACTCTGAATCATTTTCCTCTTCTTCACCCTTGTATGATTTGAGTTTTTATTCATGTTTTAAGTGTTGTGTGGGCTCTAAAAAGTGTAAATTTTGTGCTTTAATTGATTAGTGTGTTCATTCTGAAGTACTCATGCCCGTCAATGATTTTGAAAATATCATTTCAATATATTTTTCTATCCTTATAGAATAAACATGAGTAGATAGAAAATTTCATGGACTCCACTCCCCCTAAATTCCCTCCCTCAATCCAAAAAACCAATGGTGTTGGAACTAAAACCACTTCCTTATAATTTAAAATATTCCTATCTTGAGGGTATTGAATAATTACCTGAAATTATTACTAATAATATCTCTCCACAATAGGAATAAAAACTACTTGACCTTTTTAGAGAGTCTAAAATGGTGATAAGATAGACATTGACTAAAATTACTAGGATTATCCCATCTATTTTTATTCACCATATACTTTTAGATGATGAGGATAATCTTGTAAGACAATATCAATGCTAGTTGAATCCCACTCCCCTTGAAGTGGTAAAATTGGAAGTCAGTAAATTACTTACTACTGGGGTAATTTATCTTATATTTGATAGTAAATTGGCTAGACTAGTGAAAATTGTGCCTAAAAAACTGGAATAACAGTTGTGTCAAATGAAAAAGATGAATTGGTCCCAACACATGTGAAGAAAAGTTGGCGAGTGTATATTGAATACCATAAAATGAATTAAGCCACATGGAAGGACCAATTTACTCTACCTTTCATTGAATAAATGTTAGAAAAATTATATGTTAAGTCCCATTATTTTATCTTTTATGGCTATTCAGGTTATTTCCAAATCCATATAGGCCTTGAGGATTAAGAATAGAAAACATTTACCTATCTGTTCAGCAAATTTTCATAAAGAAGAATTCCTTTTGATCTATGTAATGATCCTAGTAATTTTCAGCGATGTATGTTGAGTATTTTTTTATGAGTACCTTGATAATTGTATGGAAGTTTTTATGGATGATTTCATGGTATGTGGATCTTCTTTTGATGACTCTTTGACAAACCTAGGTGCTATCCTCCACCACTACATTGAAAAAGATCTTGTATTAAATTATGAGATATGTTATTTCATGGTTTAGCGGGGGATAGTTCTTGGGAATGTTATTTCTAATGATTTAATTCAAGTGGATGAATCAAAAATTCAATTAATTTAAACCCTTCCATATCCAAAATGTGTTCATGAAGTGTGATATTTCTTGGGTCATATTGGTTTTTACCACTAATTCATTAAAGACTTTATTAAGATCACACTTCCATTGTCCTGATTATTACAAAAAGATTCTGAGTTTGTGTTTGATAAAAATTGTGAGGATGCATTCAATTCACTAAAAAGGATTCTCACATCACCCCCCTTCATCCAACCACCAAGATGGGATCTCCCTATAAAACTTATGTGTGATGCCTCTATCTTTTTAGTTGGGGTAGTTTTATTACAAAGGGTTGAGAAGGATCCTCATTTCATTATGTATACCTCACATACCCTTGAACCTGCCCAGGTAAACTACACAACCACTAAAAAATAACTCCTTTCTATTTTGTTTTCCTCTGAAAAATTTCATTTATATCTTCTTGGGTCAAAATTCATTGTATTTTCTGATCATATTGCCATTCGTTTTCTCCTAAAGAAACCTGAAGCTAATCCCCAACTCATACGTTGGATGCTCCTCCTCCAGGAGTTTGACTAAGAGATTAGATATCACAGCAGAGTAAAAAATGTTGTATCTGACCACATTGGTCGGATTTTTCCACCTCTAGACCACCATGTTGAATCATCCATCCCCATTGTAAAATTCTTCCCTCATGAGAACATTTTTGATGTTGTGGACCTTACCCTTGGTATGTAGACATTATGAATTTTCTAGAAGCATCTAGGGTCCCCACTGATTTTATCACTTCACAATCCCATATAATTAAGCATGATTCTCAGTGGTACATTTGAGATGACCTATATTTGTGGAGAATCTATAGTGACCAAGTTTTTTGTCAGTGTGTCCCTGACCATGATTTCACCTTTGTTTTGAAATTCTACAACACTTTGGATTAAGAGGGGATCAACATATATCTTGAAAGGTCCTTGACTCATGAATTTATTGGAAAACATTTTATTGAGATGCCCATTTATTTTTTAAGTCATATAGTCATTGTCAATTCATAGGGAATATATCCAAGAGGAATGAAATTCCTGAACAACCCATGTTATTATGTGAAATATTTGATGCATGGGGAATTGAATTCATGGGGTCTTTTTTAAATTCATTTGGATTCATGTACATATTTTTAGCTTTTGACTACATGTCTAAATGGGTTGAAGAAAAGGATACTAGGACCGATGACTCTTGAGTTGTTTTTGATTTTTTGAGGTCCCAAATTTTTAGTAGGTTTGGTTTGTCGAGATTCATCATTTGTGATAGGGGTTCACATTTTTTCAATCGTAACATGAAAAATTTTCTTCACAAGTATGGGGTTTTTCATAAATTCTTCACTGTATATCACCCCCAAACTAACAGACAAGTATAAATCTCAAATCGGTAAGTTAAGAGAATCTTGGAAAAAACAGTACAACCCAACATTAAAGATTGGAGTTTGCACTTGGATGATGCAATTTGGGCATACTGTATAGCTTTTAAAACCCCAATCAGAATGTCACTATACAATATTGTGTTTGGAAATCCTTGTCACCTCTTGACAGAGGTAGAAAATCGTGAAAATTGGGCCGTTAGACAATGTAATATGAATCTTTCAGATACAGGTGAGCAAAGGAAGCTGCAGATTCAAGAGTTGGAAGAAATTTTATGTGACTCATATGAGAACTCCCAGATCTATAAAGAAAAGACAAGGGCTATCCATAATATCATGATTCATTAGAGGAAGTTCCATATTGGTGAGAAGGTCCTCATGTACAATTCCAGGCTAAATCTCCACACAATTAAGCTTCGTTCCCAATGGCTCGATCCTTATAATATTACTAATTTTTACCCTTTTGATGCAATATAGGTTTTTCATTATTAGAGTGGAAAAATTATTACTATCAATGTGTAGTGACTTAAACACTTTGAAGATTTTCCAAAGAATCTTGTGGAGGAAATCCACCTTCTCGAAGAAATATACTAGCGAAACACACCAAGTTTTATCATTCTTTCTCACATTATCATTTATTATAGTGAGGAAACTAAAAATTCTAGGTGTGTGGGGGTGGATAAATTTATGAGTTCATTAGGATTTTCATATTTTTTCTTTTTTCTTCTCTTTTTTCCTTCTTTATGATATTTTCACTTTTCCCCATCTTATTAAGTTTATTAGGATTTTCATCATATTTCTTCTATCTTCTATTTTTCTTCTTCTTTATGGTATTTTTACTTCCCCCCTTATGGTCACCAAATCATGGAACTTTCTAAAAATACATGTTGAAATTTTTGATTCCATGTTGTTTTAAAATTTGATGAAAACTTTTCCCTATTATGGAATGAATATTTGTATGAATTTAACATCAGAGAGTGATTTTTTGTAATTTTTTTTTCTATTAATGATATAAATGGTTGTATCTCTATGAAACCTTTGAGATGATTTATACCCATTGTGTGAGTAGTTTTTGGGAAAACTCTATCACTAATATCTCCACACATTTTTGTACCAAATCACAAAGTGTTAATATTTATTACTTAATAGAAGGTTAATATATGTTAGGTTAATATTTATCATCTTTATAAAATTATTTTTCTATATGTTCATTCCTTGTTCAATCTATTTCATTAATATACCAGATTGACCTATGTGTGTGTACCTAATATCCGACTATTGCACACCCTTAAAAAAATAAGAAAAAAAATCTGTAAAAAGGGTTGTTTCTTAGGAAAGTCAAAAACCACTCCTAATAAACCTTTGATATTGTTATAATTATTACAATTAGTGTCACGTGAAGATCAAAAAAGGGTTGAGAGATGAGTGTGAGATTTGTTCCAAATGAAAATTTTGAAAAAAAAAACAAAAATAATAATAAATGAGGGGAGTGATGAAATGTGAAACATATGGGGATATCTAGGTCGGGAGATTAATGTTTTAATTCTAAGAATTCTTAAGTGAGTGGTTATAGAAATATTATTGTAAAGGATGTAGGGTAGGTTCGGTGGACAAAATCATTTAAGCTGAAAAATGTTAAAATAACCTGTATTTACTAGATAGAAAGTAAAAAAATAGCATGGAATGGTTTTCACAAACAAATGGAGAGTTAGTGTCATGGTTTAATTTTGAATTACTTTATCAATTTTTTATCATTAATATATTTGAATTTTATTATGATATAATTTATTTGACATCTTTTTCCATTTTCATCAGGAATAACTTTTTAGTGTGGTTTGTGCTTTGATCAAATTACATTAGTGAATTAAAATTTACTTGAATGTTAAATCTTCATGAATTTAGGAATATATACATGCATAATTTTTTTGGATATGTGAATTTTTCTAGGAGTTCAAATATTTAGGTGTGGTGGTGTGATTATATAGCGATTCACTATTCATTTTTCCCTTTACACCATTGTTTTAAACTATTTCTGTAATGAATATTAAAAATATAATAATAAATTTAAATTCATGTTTTATTCAATGAATTAATGTTTATCACTATTTAATAGGACGACATTACTTCTTTCAGTATTTACATTGTAAGAGGAGGTGATTTGGAGAGCCTGTGATGGAATTCAAGCAAAATGGGCCAAACTGTGCAAGGGAACAATCATGAATTTGGACCTAAATATGTACTATGGATAATAAATGCTTTAAATTGGGATAAAAATGGGTTTATTAATGAAAAAAATGTGTGGTATACATTTTTATATAAGACCATGTATCCTAATTCATCCATTTGGAGGCCCAAAATAGGCCCACAATGTGAAGAAATTTTGGGTGGGCTAGATTGGACCACCATTCTGTATTTAGGCCATAACATGAGCCTAGAAACCTAAATTGGGATGATTCTACCTCCATTGGATATATAACTCAAAGTACCACCTCTCCATTTAATTATAATTCATTTTAATGCGTTTTGGTCAATCAAATATCCAGATAAAGAAGGAGGAAGTCTACCATAAATAGTCACATAGTCCCTTAGGTACTTGAATTCACCCCTGAATGATCAGGGGTAAGGGTACCATGATTAAAGTGTGATGTATTTTTTCATAAAATCATCCCTCACCCTCATTATCTATTTTTGAATGATCAGAGGTAAGGGTGAGTCGAACTTAAGAGCTCTCTTCACCCATTTTAGTTCTCTTCTTCCTCATGTACTTCTAAGACTCTTAATGGTCAATTTGGGGGGTGTCATTTGTTGTAATACTGAGATCCACACTTGTAATCTTCCTAAGGTAATTGAATTTATAGGATTTTTGTCTATTTTTATTCATTTATACCTTCTGAATTTGTGTTTAGTTTGGTATGATCAAATACAAATCAAAGGAACAAGAATCCCCATTCTTTCATGCATAACCCGAATCTTGTGATGATTTGAGAGTATTCATTTCTTCTCTCACCCCTTCCCTTTCATGAGTATGTGAATGGATCACATAGGTTGATAATATCCAAAATATATAACCCATGAATATTCATGTTTTTTTCTTGTGGAAATATTATCATTGACACAAATCTTGTCATCTCATCATGTTGTTGATGTGATGCCTTGATTGAGTTCCATTTTTACATCGATTCAACAATGTTTTGAATAGTCACCGATAATTAATATTTTTGGTCGATCAAATAATCAGTGGAAACCTAGTAATAACTCACATACAACATTGGTTTTAGTATTTATAAAATCAAGGAATCAATTATCCTTCCCATTCCCTTGAGAGAGATGATGTATTGAGCTTCAATGTACACTTACCTGAGTCGATCATGATTTATCCATCCCGTTTCCCTCACTTAGTAATATAGTTTCAATTTATATTTTAAAATAAAAAACCCAAAGTTTTATAAATTCCAATTCCCATTTTATTTTCATAATCAAAACCGTTTTTTAATTTAATGATCTAAGGATTCATCAAGAGATGACCTAGTGTTGCAGATATACTGAAGAAATTCTAGTTAAAAATAAACATCTAATATGACGCACTTGACAATGAAATCAGATTATCAATCATGAAACCATATAAATACTAGTAATTTAGTTATATTATTAAATTCTATTCACTAGTACATTTCTATACTGTAACTACCTATAATTCAAAGGTTATGATGTGGATCATCAATTCATAGTGGCAGTACATTGTTTATATCAAAATTTTGTGGAATTAAATGAGATTTAAAAATGGGAACATAACCATTATCACATCTATTTTTAATAACATTTCTTACCCTCCCATATATTCTATTTCATATTTCTATTAAATCTTGGATGATCTAATATGACATGATAAATGAGATCACCTTCGACCAGTCTTGTCTCTAGGCTTTAAGTGATTCTCTTATGAGTTCTATACCTTGAGAAAATATCTCCCATTCGCTATTCTTTCACAAAAAAATGATGATTCAGGGGATGTAGAAATTCCCTTATTTATTTTTATATATTTTTATTATCATGATTTAATTTCATAATGTATAAATTTTAGAGATTAACCATAATGAGATAATCATTTAGAAATTAATAATTGAAGGGGAATTGTGGATTGTATGTTGTTATAAAATACTAATATACTGAGTCTTGTTATTTTATGTAATGAAAGATAGTTTATACTATGATTTTAATATTTTAATATTATATCTAGATATTTAATCATATGAAATATGGTTATAAGTAAGGAAGATGAAATAACATTCTTTAAAGTTGCTATTTTTTTTGAAAATGTGTGATATGTTTAAGCACCACTTTGTATAAGTCTATTTGGTATTTATTTATTCACATAGAAAATGCTATATTTTTTTTATTGATTTATGAAACCTACTCATAATAAATTGAGTAATCAAGATGGTGACGAAATATGTTGATTGTGGGAAATATTATTAGAGGCTGAATTCATTTAGGCCTCATTTGTTATTATCGTACGTGCATTTCTTAAAGCTGCATTAATTATTTATTAATATTTTTTTTCTATATAAATTATTATATTATTGTATCCCTTGATATATTTAAAATATTATAACCCTTTCCATGATTTTAAATAGAAACCTGATAGTATTGGTTAATGTAGTGAGGGTTGATCTTTTTGTTATGGTTGTGGCATGATGCTGCTGATGGAAGAGTGGTACATATAATGTGGAAGTAATTTTGGATGATGATATAATAGTTAGATCAGGATGAGAGACTTTTTTGTTTTCTGTTGATGAATTTCTACCGATTGATTATTCTATTTCAAGTATATCTTTCCTTACATTAGGAATAATTTAGTTTATAGATCCATAAATTATATAATGTGAAGTCATTGATAAATTAATTGAATGGGGATGGTTATTGAATGTTTATTATCGATAATGATATTTAAAATTATTAATATAATATATAGATTGGTAAATTATTTAAAATAATTATTATGGAATCTAAAAATACAATGCTAAATAAAAACCCCTTATCTTTATATAGTTAATATAAATGATTTATCAAAAATTAATGATGGTATATTATTTATAGATGGGTAATTTATTAAATTTAAATTATTAGTGATGATATTGTATCTTATTGTTCACGTTCTTAGGTAAGTATTATCTTTCTAGTCCTTATCAATGATAATAGGGTTGTTACATGGGATGTTAGCTATTGATTAATTTTTGGGTAGATTAGTTTCCTATATAATGTTTTTGTAGTATAATATTCATTATATTCATCTATTTCTTATGATCCACCACCTGAGTAGGCAGGGATGACTAAAATCCATATTTGGCCTTAGGTTATGGGTATTTCCCATCATCTAGTTTTTTGAGGATATAGATGGTTAACTTCTCCCCCAATAATGTTCTCTCTTTTATAAATAGAGTGAATAGAGGAATATATAGGCTATGATGGATTTTAGTTATAGTATTTTTGCTCATATTGGTTATAATGGCTCTCATTTATGACATACATGTATATGTGGTCTATGATGACTTAAGTCTATAGTGTATACATGTATCTAGTATATAATAGCTTATGGTTATAATATGTGTACTTATGCATGGGTGGTGATGAAATAAGGCATTGTGTGTATTTACATGGGTTGTGATAGATCTAGATCTAACTATATGATTATGGGGATGTTGTGAAATGAAGGTGCAATATGACTTATAGAGGGAATTAGATAACTATGACATAAGATAATTGGTATAGGGTGATTGATTTAGGGGGAAAGTGGTAGTGGGGAACATTTATAATATATATACACACAAACACACACATATATGGATTTGATAATATGTTGACCATTTTTGTTCATTGCTTGGTGAGTGATCCTTGTAGAGGATGGAAATATAGTTTAATTGATTTTAGTGATGATTTTATTTCTCTGCTTGTTCCTTGGAGATTTATTATACTTATTCTACATTTTTACTATAAGTTTTTGGGAGGTTTATAATAATTATAACTATATTTCCACCCCCCATATATATATATATATATATTTCAAGTTTGTAGGAGGGTGTTAGTGATTGAGATAGCCGTTACTAGCTCATGGAGTTTTTTCGTGAGTTATGGGTGTATGTTGTTGAGACTTTAGTTATTTTATGGTATATTTCCTTTTTGGTTTTTAATTGTATGAAATTTTATATACAATTATTGGGATAGTTATTTAGTTTTTTGGATTTTATTAGTGATTTTAATATCATTTAATGGAAATTTGAGGGCAATTCCTACCATATGCATGTGTACTAAACCCTTAGTGCTAGTTTCCAATACATAGCCTATTAGAGGTGATATTTAGAGTCCATAACACTCTTCACCACTATCCCATTAGGGGTACCAATGGGGTGGGTCATGAAAAAAGAGACCGCGGAGAATATGATTTTTTATATATCATGGATGAAAAATTTAGTCAAAAATTGAAAAACTATCATGTGGTTTGTGAAGGTAACCATGATAATTAAATGGGAAATAGTAATTTCCCAAGTTAATGATGTGATTATGGAGGATACATGTGTTTACAAGGGACAATGGAGTGTTTATTCCTAAGGCCACGATGAAGAAAAAGAGATATTTTTATAGAGAATATAGACAATTTGTTGATTATACAAGTAAAAAGAGTGATTCCTGATAGAAAACTCATAGTGAAGAAGAATAAAATATATATGGAATTATACTAATTAATAAACCTATACTATAAATGTGTTTTATATACCAATTCTATCATTTTTTAAATGTGTTTTGGGTGAAATTAGTTTTTTGAACCTAAAGGGAGTAATATATATTTTGGGTCGATAGTGAGACTTCCACCATTATTTTTACTTATAATAAATAAGGTTATAGTTAAACCATGGGAGGGTTAGTGAGATCCATAACACCTTGTATGTATCCCATATTAGTAAAAATATATAAATTCTTTTACCTCTATGGCTATGAGTCCTTATTCTATAACATTATTTATATATGTAGAGTTTGTTCTATAATAGAATATAGAACAAGATCCATTGATAATAAAAAATTAATAGGAATAAATTTAAATACTTTATTCACTAATCCTCTCATATCCCTTTGTTTCATAGAAAATACAATTCACATAACTAATAAATGGAATCTAACCGCTATTTTTAGGACCTATTTTTTTCCTTATATATGTTCTTAATGTTTTGTGTAGAATAAATGCATATGTGAATTTGAAAGGGATATATATTTTTGATATAAATAACTTAAAATTATAAAAAATCCAGATGATAACTATTTGTGGATCAATTGGAATATATTTCAGAAGAAACATTTACATAGATAGAAAAAAAATAAAGTAACGATTTTAAGAGATTATAAAGTTGTTAATGCACATAGAGGACAAATATCAAATGTCATTTACACTAAATCTATTGAATGTAAATATTCAAAGTTCATGTGAGATATTATAATAATCATATTTTAAGGTGAATCCAAAGTTCAAGAGGTGATTCTTCAAATTCCAAGAATCACTTTTGAGGATCACATGATTCTTCCAGAGGAGTCTGTAGTTTCATTTTTCAGAATATTGTTTGATGTTTTTGGATCCAAGAGTGGTCTTATAGAATATATAACTAACATTTATATTCTTAAGTGAATATTAGTAATATTTCTATCTCAATTTCTCCTAAATGGCTCTATAATATTTGAGAAGTACCTTAACACTAGTTCAATTTATGGATTATAAAGAATAGTAGTGGAATATGAAATGAGGATATAAGAGGATGTTTGAAAGGTGGAAATAAATTATGGAGATATTGATCTCAAATATTTTGAGAAACTCACTTTGAATGATGAGTAGAGTTATGAATCTGATTAAATGATGACATTTATTTTAATAGGACTTAAATGAGGTAAAGTGAAGTTTAAAGGGATGATGACACTAACTTATTTCATATATGGAAATCTAGGACATATTACTTCTAGATATCCAACCAAGTTTAAAGAATAGGTTGTTCATAAATAATTTACAAAGAGGTATATAAAGAATAATTCAATGAGAAAGTTTAATAAAAGTCTAGGGAATTATAAATGAATATATCAAGTCTCATCCCCATTAATACCCCTCTATGTATTGGGGATAGTAACAAGAATATACCTTGAATCCAACCTCTAATAGGATATAGGTTGGTGACTATAATTGAGGTTATAAATCTAAAATATGAGCGAAATTACCCTCTAGAGAGAACAAAAAAATACTATATAATAAAATGAAAACAACCAAACCATGAACTATAAATAATCTATGATCAACTGATATCATAAAAAATAAATAATACATGTATATGATACAATAATAACTGAAATACATGACAACAACAAAGTCAATAAAATTACTACTAAACCCTAACACACATAAATCCTAAATAACCAATATAACTATATGGTAAACAAAACAATCACCTTACATTAGGATCCCACTATCCACCTTGGTCATTATGCTAGAACTTCTAGAAACCTCCACCAAATTAATCTTGTAAAAATAAATATAAAAAATGGGTGAGTATATCAACATTCCCAATAGTATATCACATAAGAATAGAAAACCAAGTCAATATCATGTACGTATAATACTCAAAGTAATAAAATCATAATATTCAGTTTCTTACTCACATAACAAAATCACCCAAGTGTAATCTAAGACAAACATCAGTTAGTGAACTATCTTATTAAAAGGTTTCTAAGGTGTGATTAATGTTTCATCAAAGTATTAGAAACATTTAGAAACCATAAAACCTAATAAAATTATAATTTTGGAACTAAAATAATATAAAATAAAAATGAATAATGCATACATGACATGAATGTATATCACTAACATTACCTTTTTCCAGTGCTTGATAATGAACATTAAGGAACAACAAAAATGATCTTCTCTCTGAGGTGTATCCATGGGTTTCAAAAAATCACCTAAATGATTTTTATATATCCTTTCAAACCTCTATGATACACCGGAATCTCATGGGGAAAATGAGGATAAAAATAGATAGATTTAAGAGGGAAAGTGTATCAACTAAAGACTTCCAAGAGGATCACACATATCCATGTACTGAAACCATATCCTAGACACTCCCTCAAACCTTGTATTTTCTCATGCGTTTCATAAACACATGAGTAATTACCTTTGGTTATATCTCATGTAACCCATCATCAATCAAAATTCCCATGAATTTTAATTATAGATGATGTATTAGGGAGTTTCAAATGTTTACACCCTAATATTTGATTGCCTTATGTGATCCTCAGTAGTGCCAAATGAATCATCCCACATGATCCAAGGAACTAAGATTGATCTATATTGTACAATACAACATAGACAAGCATACTGCATATGATATCCTTATATCATAAAATATGATATGCCTTAAGGATTAAATATAAGAAATTTTACATATAGTTGTCATACTCTACGACATACCATATCTTACCATATGATATGGAAAGTATTTAGGACATAATATCTTTAATATCTTACTTATACTAAATCCTAAAATACTTTCATTCCATTTCACCTTATATTACAACATATACTATACATTTTGAAACTACTATCCAAAAATCCTTTTTGATATCATTCAAAAATATTTGGAAACCTATCATCAATTTCACTAGGTATCACATCATATGGAATACCTTGTGAATAACCATCCAAAAATCATTTTAGATAAACTCTAAAAGATTTTTGGAGTATATATTTGATTTTTGAAAACTTAATAACCATTCAATAAACCACTAAGTATAACCTTATTGGCTTTTTTACTATTGAAAACAAATATGAATCATAGGATATATAAGTGTAAATAAAGGAAAAAATTTAGAAGGACATAAATTCTACTCAATATATAAAGGGATCAAGCATGATCTTCATTAAACACATGTATCACTATACCTATGTCACTAGATGCATCATATAAAGCATTAATTTTCATATGACCCCATTGAATAAATCATCAAGTGACCATGGAAAATAGATTATGTTAATCCCATATATCCTCCTCATACATTCTCAACTCTTTGAGTATAGACTGAACATGTCAATAAATATATAACATGTCATTAATCAACCACATGAGAAAATCACATGTCCCCTATAAAAGTAGATAAACACATCACATGTACCTTTTATGTATGTATATACATTCCCTAAGTTTATCCAAATCAAGGGACCAAATCTGATACTCATCACATTAGAGGACATATCCCATATTGATTAATCTCTAACCGATGAAATGATTAGGAACATAACCAGCCACCCCCTAATTAGCTAAGACTTTAGGCTTGTGTAAGAAAGGTATACAAATAGGATGGTTCTCATGATAGGTATCTCACTAACCTCATATAATGGTAACTTTAAATATGAACCATGCACCCCTAGTATATCAAAGAAATATTTCATGACACTTCACGTGCTATACTTCATGGGCTATCCAATGCAAAAAAATAATTTTTACCTCATGAGTATATTCTGTATCTTGATATAAGAATCAAACAAAAGATAGACTTAAACTTTTATCACAACATATAATACCACATGAAGAGAATCAGTTAGGGATAACTCAAAGTCATACTTTGAGAGTTCAATTATCATTGAACTTCACAAAATGTATATCACTATGTGTGTGTGTGTGGATATATATACACATAACTAATAAGAAATAATTATAAAGTGGATATTTCATTTCGTATAATATGATAGATTTTATATTATAAAACTCCTCAAGAATATTTTAACAAAAATATATATAATATCTTTTCTAAAATATCATATATGATAGACTTCTAGAACAACCTTATGTTTGATACAATTTTAGGGGTTTTGTTAAATTCATTACATATCTATGTAATTCCTACCACATTGCTATGTGACCACCAGATAAAACCCTCCCACTAATCTTTTTAGTGAGTAAAATAAAAGAAGAAATATAGTTTTAATAATTTTGATACATATGAATTGTATCCCTAATGTTCAACTCTATGAACATATTAAAACTTCTTAGATCCACAACATCAAATGTTACAATGTTAATAACTTCTATTGTCTACTTATAACACCTTTTAAGTTTATCATCATCATTATTCAGGGAATCCAATCCAAAAAAATTTCCACTTTAATTCATTTTAGTAACTAATTTATCCATTTATATTGTATGTTTACCAAAATATTCAAAACTCCTTTAGGATATTAAGTGAAATTAATTTTTTTATGATAATTAAATATAACTCTTTATATTTTTCTTTACCATCATATCCTAAAATATTTTAGGATAACAAGTGAAATTCACTTTGAAATTTAATTGGAATGATCTTTTATATGTTAACTTTGAACTTATCTATGTTCAAACATACTCTCACTAACCTCTTAGATAATATATTATTCACAGAATATCATTATAAGATACAAAAACTCCTTTGTATTAGAAAACAAATCTTATTTCCCTTTAGTAGGAATATATAATAAATATACTATTGCTTCCATTTATTATATGGAATTATATGTGTTTAGAGAATTTTCATGAAAATAAGATTATTATTTAAAATATTCCACTAATGGTGGTGGAATATCAATTACTTATATTTTAATAAAAATTTGGATAAACACATTTAACCCAGATAATTTTTTTATCCTTAACATAATCTTAAATAATTTAATATAATTTAATGAATCATAAGCCCCACCGTTGGTGGTGGGGTGGTAAGGTCTTGGGGGTGTGAGGGGCAGGTCGCGGGGTCAAGTCCCTGGGCTTGAGATTTACATGTAATTTTCTTCCTTGTGTATGTGCCGCTTTCACGGTTGTACCCAAATTTTTATAATTAATCATAAACAATGTAGATAATCTTTTATTTTTCAAAAAAATAATTTTTTAGCAAAAAATTCTTTTATCATATAATATAAATGATGTAATTATACACATATTTACTAAGATCCATACGAGATTGATACATTCCTTTAAATTAGAATCTTTGATGTTACAACTAATTTCTTCATCATTTTGAATGAAAATTACAAGATCTATGAATTCATACCATTTTTTGAACTCCTTTATACTAAAAATATTTGTAAAGTATAAATCTGGTGTCCCATACCCTTTAAAATTACAGATTTAATTTCTATAATAATGATACCTAGAGTAGAAATTATGTGAAGTTTCTATAACTCATTCATGTATTCTAGATAATTTCATCATATGGAATCATCGATCTACTATAATGATAACTCTAGATTTTAATAACCATGATTGGATACTAGAGGAAACATTGTTAGAATTTCAAACATAATTTTATTCTTCCATTTTGAACATTTACCTAATCGTACTAACTATATAGTACCATAATATGGTCATCACATGACCATTTCATCTATCCTTAACTCTTTGAGAATATTGAGTAAAATTTTCTTGTACACACACATATTTTCAGAACATTTTACTTGATGACATGAGAATTAATTCCATTACCTAAATAATACTTAAAAGGATATATTTAGTCTCACCTAGTCATTGACATACCCAATCATATTGAGTAAATAATTAAGGATTAATGTTCCTTTTATTATATTGTGTCTAATGCCTTTGAATCCTTAAGTGAATAATTTTATTCTCCCATAAGCATCTGGATTCAATTGTTGAATGAATTCAACTATTTTCTACACAGGAAGGAGTTTCTCTAACACATATAATTTCCTTACTTAAGAAGTTTTATTAAGTTTATAGTCTTAGGAGTTACTTACATTAATCTTCTAATTTTTAAAGGATTGATCTCAAAGTCAAGTTGGACGATGATGATGTTATTCATCTATAAAAAATCTTTTATCATATGAGTATCATGTTTTACATCGTTTAATATAGACTTTTAATAAATATGCACCCATTAAAATGATGATCCCTAAATTTCATCATATCCAATAGTGGAAAAAATACATATTTCACTAATCAATGAGTTGAATTGAGTATTCATATTACCTATTATAAATTTAGGAAATCCATTATACTAATAATATCATATATTACTCTAGGATAGTTGAGTATCCAACTTTTTATCCAATCCATCATATGGATAAACTGAACTCTATTCACATGGTATCCTAACTCTTAAGGTTTCCTAGCTAGGTGTAACTGAAATAAAACACTAAGAAAAGGCAAATACTTCTATTAGGGTCACCCATTACTTGATTTTCTCAAAAAATATAATCCATGGACACCTGAATTTAGCATGAAACTATGCGGGTGGATGGTCAAAGTCTTGAAAAGTGTTGTTGTTGAAGGAATATGAAACTTAATATTTTTAAAGGGGATTTAATCTTACCATATTATCATTTAATCTCACTATATTATTTCATTTTATTACTTTTATATATTAATTATACTAGTTATTTAGTTTCCAATCCTATTTCTTACATATAATCAATATGCTCAAATCATGTTGATGTTTAACTCTTTACTTAACTCATATCTTGTGTTAGTAACCCAAATAAAAAGAAAATTATATTCATACATATCCAAATCTATCCAATTCATAAGGTACATGAAAATATTTTATGTAAGGTTTTATAATCATATTAAATTAATAATCCCCACATGAGTAAGCTTGGAGCCATAGATAATCCAACCCCACTTTTATAGAATAAGGAAAAAGCCTAAGGCTAGTGGGAAATTTGATCCAAAGTACCTATACCAAGGGATAATTTACTCAACAAAGATATCTATTCTATCATGATTATAACACCAAATATGTATAAATCATAATTAAATACTTAATTAAATCTTATAACTCAATATAATCTAAATTCAAGATAGAAGAAAACTATATCCATGATCATACCTAGAATGTTTCTTCTTATATGAATGTATGAAAATTTATAGAAGAATTTTAACAATTAGACTAAAGTATACATAATAGTTCATTATATAAAAATTATATATATGAATTAAATATGAAATAATAGATAAATAAATAAATTATGAATTTAAACATGAGTCAAACATTTATGAACAATTCCTAAATTTACAATTATAAACTCTTTATAATTTATTATGGACATTCCATAATTTAGATAAATGTCATGAAACAGTCTGGGTACCATGGTAACCTGATAACCGAGCTGACCCTGACATGGCCCTAAGGGCATTCCCAATCCCCACGGGTTGGCAACTACCACCTGGAATCATACAACACGAAATAAGAAAATAATTTTACAAAAAACATATCATAAGTAAAAGAGATAAGATAGTTTTCATAATTAAAGGAAGCACTATTGTGAGTAAAGTACCATAATACAACAAGGCATAAAAAACCCAAAGTGCTACAACCCAATTACTAAAACGAGAAAACATCCCCAAGGTCCCTAAGGACACAACTCACTAAGTCCAAAGCCCAACACCTGTATCCACCTCCAAGAGATCCCTTCCCTTTTCTCGAACATGGAATAAGAAAGTCTACAATCACCCAAAGGAAAAAGTAAGGTGTGAGCCTAAGCCCAGTAGGATACCACCAAAGATTCTATAAGAGATGCCAAATATAGATTATCCAAATAAAATCTTTCAATTATCAAAATAAACAGGTTTGGAAATTCAAAATCATATTTAAACAAAACATGATATAAATTCTCAAAATGATAGAAAAATATTTTTAAAGCACAATATTTACTTTAAAAGAGATGAAATATTTCTTAAATAATGGATTAAATAAAACAGTTATATAAAGCAGTTTATATAAATCCAACAAAGGCTTGTAAAAATAGTTTTACAACATTGGCATACATTTATATCTCAAATATAAATAAAAAATAGAGCAACATGGTCATCTTCCAAGTATGTACGATAGTATTAACCAACTATAGGATTCAACATTCTCTAAGTGATCATAGAAACATGAGTATACTCACATCCTCTTGACACTAGATAGATGTGACTCGTCACCCTTCCATCAAGGATGTGACCCACCACAAGTATATTTTAGAATGTTTTAATAGTGTAGAGTGTATCCAAATAACTCACTAACTACCTAAGTCTTGAATATTCTCTTAAATGATGTTAAACTTATTTTAAGACTTCTTTAAATAAAAAAATATCATTCTTTCATTTCAAAAATGTCAATTTCAATACATTTAATACCAAAATGGGTTTTAATAAAAAACATACCCTTTCCAGAAGATAAAACCACTAGGTTTCTATCAAATCATTTTTAATCCATTTTCATAAGTTCGAAATCCATTCAAAATAAATTAAATCTTTTTCACAATTAATTTACACAATTAAATTCAACAATTTAATTGAAAAAAATTCCATCAAATACATAATTTAAATTCAATAATTTAAATCAGTTAATTTCTATAAACGCACCCTAATTCAATAGAATTTGGGTTTTTTCAAATTTTGTGCCAAAACCATTTCAAATATCCCGATTAACTAGAATTAGGTTTTATTAATTTAATTTAAAGAAAATTTGAGTAATTAAATTTAAATAAAAAAATTGAAATAAATCAAGAAATATAAGGATAATCAATTTGGCTAATGAGGATAGAACCACCTACCTTGAGGTTGTCTATGTTAGCAATAAGGATAAAACACCATATGTAGTTCAATATATCTTCTCATGACCTTATTATCGTAAGCTTCGACACACCAAATCTCAATGTTCGTCAAGGGTTCTTAGAACTAATACCAAATATTTTATTTCAAAAGGAAATAAAATATCACACATAATGATAATTTCTCTCTCCTAAATAATTTTTAAATTATCATTTAGATTTATCACATGCCATGATAATTTATCTTTTTAGGATAATTTTAAAATCATCACTTTAATTTTATCATTTAAAAAAATGCATGTGTTAGAAACTATCCTTTAATAAATTAAATAATTATATTTTAATAATTTAAAAATTATCATTTCTTAATTATTTTATGATAATTTATTTCCACAAATTATCCTTTGATAATATATGTAAAAATTATCTTTGATATTTCCATGTAATTGATATTTGATAATTCATTCTAATTAGCATTCAATAAATCTTAATAATTATCTTTTGTTAAATTCACAATATTTATCTTTTAATAATTTCTTTATAGTTATTATTCGACAAATTCATATAACTATTCATTAAATGATAATTATTTGTTATTATCATTAATTTTTAAAAATATTAACTTTTGATAATTATATAAATTATATCCTCAGAATAAATTACCAGTCAAATTATCATTGATAATTTAAACAATTATTCCAGATAATATTTCAGTAACATTCTTTGGAGAAATGTAAAAAATGATTTTTTGTAAATTTATAATAAATTATCATTCGTTAATTTTTAAGGAATTATAAATTATAATTTGTGGGAAAAAGAATACCTATATAAAACTAGGATTTAATGATTAATCATTTAAATTTTTTCCCAAAAAAAATGTGTATGTGAAAAAAGAAGAAAAATTAACAAAAATAAATAAATAGAAGAAGAACCTGCAACTCACGATGAACCAAAGTGGTAGGGAGGAAGTTTTCGTGCATCAATTAGAGAACTGAGGAAAAACCCCAAATGCACCCATGGGATTCTGAGGTCTTTTAGATGTGGTGGCATTGACCACTATAATTTAGATATTTGTGTTTTTTGAATCCCCCAAAACCACCATGTTTCTTCATTTCGTAATATTAAAACCCCACATTAAACTATTAGTTTACCTTACATTTTAACCAAATTTTAAATATGGAGTGATTAATTTTATCTCATTAATGTAGATCCAACTTTAAATAATTAAAAACAGATGATTTCAAAGCTTTCTATTTCAACCGTGTGCATTAATGGCCATTTCTTGTTAAGTTTGGAAGGGACAAAGTGAAGAGAGAGGAAGAAAATATAATTTATTTAATTAATTCTGTAACCATAATTAAATAAATATTTAAAAGTTATTATTGTGAGTGACCTGAACAAATTCCCATTACTCAAGAAAGTTATACGCTGTCTAGGGTAAAAACCTCGTTTCAGACCCAACAGTGGTCTTAGATTTTTCAAACGATGTACCATTTGAGAGATATTAATGATTTAATATTTAAGAAAAGGAATAAATAATTAGTTAAAATAAAAATGGACATTTTTGTTAGAGAGGCATCCAAAATCACAACACTTATAAATATTATACCTTGTCTAGGGTAATCCCCTCATTACGGACCCATCGGTGGTCTCAGATTTCTTATAGGACACATTTTTTGGGAGATATTTAATTATTTTTAACAAAATAATATATTAAATATTATTTAATAACTTTATCTTATGAGCGAGGCATCCAAATGAATGACACCTTCAAATGTTATACCCTTCCTAGAGTAAACACCATATTTCAAACATAAACATGGTCTCATATTTCTCATATGATGCACCATTTTGTAGTTATTCAATTATTTTTAATAAAAAGTGTGTAATTAATATATTATATTTAATATTTTTATTCAGTTTTCACTGAGAATTTACAGGCCTTGGAATATCACACTAACTCAGCATCGAACTCCAAAAAAATTTTAATTGAACATCCCAAGATGTTAACTGGAATTTAAGGTCATTAAAACATTTATCCAAATTTTTCTGATAATTCATTTTTTTCCCACTTAAGATATTAATAATTTAACACAAGAGGATTTAGAAATACTTAAAAAAGTAACATTATGTTAGAACCTCTCCACCATAGGAACATTCTGTCCCTAGGAAGCCTATGAAGAAGCCTCTACATGAAATAGATGAGACCACTATTCTATCATAAGTGCCTCCCTCTCCCACATCTCATGAGAATCAGAAGCATGTTTCCATAGAACACATACCATATGTATTTTCCTCCCCTAAAATACCTTGGTATCAGAATGAAAAAAACCTAACTGGTTGTTCTGTCACAGATAAAACAGGTACCACTTCAAGATCATTCTAACTCAGAGCATGAGATAGGTCAGATAAATACTTTCACAGCTACAATACATGGAACAAATTATGTATCAAAGTTAGATATGGTAATAGTATCAAACGATATGAAACTTTCCCCACCTTCTCAACAACCTCAAAAAGTCCAATAAAATGAGGAGCAAGCTTCCCTTACCACCCAAGTCATCAATGACCCAACTAAGTTGAAACCTTCAAGAATACCCGGTCACCAACTAAAAAATCTAATGGTCTACGACGATGATCAAGATAACAATTATACCGACTCTATGCTGTCACTATTATATAATGAATCAACTAAATCTTATATGTTTTCTATTGGACCAAACTTGGTCCAACCTAGGAACTTTCATCAATCTCTAACCAATACAATAGATATTTACAAGGATGACCATACAAGGTTTGAAAAGGAGCCATTCTAATTGCTGACTAGTAACTGTTGTTATAAGAAGACTCAACCAACCCAAAATGATCATCCCAAGCCCCACCAAAGTTGAGAAAATAATAGCAAAGCATATCCTAAAGAATATCATCCAACTGAAACTTCAAATATTTTAGTTTAGCTGGTGCCATGCGGTAAGAGGGAAATGAAACTGGTTGTGTACCAGGCATAAATTCAATGGAAAAATCAACCTATCTTAATAGTGGTAAACCAGAAAAGTTAGAAGGAAACACGATGAGAAACTTGAAGAAAACTGGAGGGAGATCACCACTCATTGAATCTCACTCCAGATAGAAATAAAAAAACTGATATCAATTTCTTGAAATCTAGATAATAAGGTCTGGATCTACTCAACCTTGGGTCCCATTCTCTTTGAAAGACAAGAGGCACACCACTGGGTGTAGTAAGGTAGACCTGTTGAAGATAACAATCAATCCAGATTTATTAGCAATGAACCAATCCATCCTAAATATTAAATCAATATATTTCATGTTGAGTATAAGAGAACTCCAAGAAAACTCGACATTTGATATATATAAGATACAAACAGGACTATGGATACCCTACTCTCTCTTCATACTAAGGGGTTTAGTAATATTCATTGCACAAGATATTTGCTTTAAAGGAAGATAAAAGAGATTAATGATACTGGTTGAAATAAATGAGAGAGATGCACCAATATCAAATAGAGCAGTCACTAAAGATGAAGTTATAGAAACGGTACCTCTCATAGTCGCTGGGTCATATCAGCTTTTTCTAGAGACTCTTCTACTGCCTGAAGAAGCTTCTTTTTGGATGCCTGTGGTGGGAACACTTTTGTATGTGAAACATTTTATTTCCCTTCAGTTTTAGGAGTAGGTGATGATTCTGTTCAAACAGAGTGGAAAAGTTGTGGAAGAACTTCTGAAAGTTCCCTAAATGTCCCAAAGAGATATAGTTCTTGGGTGCATCAGTGAAAACCCTCTTGGAATGTACTAATTTTACACACTGATAAAAATTAAAGAACATTATCCTAGTGCTGTAGGAGATCAAAAACAACAATGTCGTCGATAACCACTATGAGAGTCATCATTCTTACTCCTTCCTTTAAAGGAACTCATGTTTCCACTGGATGAAAAAATAACTCCCTTTAACCATGACTTTCTAGTCAGGTCCATCTCAACATTCATCACCCTAAAAATAACATTAACATAAGTGGACAACTTCAGTAAGAAAACTTGAGAATGGATATCTGATCGAAGTCCCAACTCGAACTATCAAGCCTTCATCCTCTCATTAGACAAAATATCAGGTGAAAACTACACCAACTCATCAAAGTGATTTCAATATTTAGTCGTGGTTCTTTTGGCTTCCTCAAGCTTGAAAAACTCCACATCCTTAGCCAATACCATTGAATCTGGGTAGAACTAATCGGTGAAAATAACCTTGAAGTCTTTCCATACTAAGCCTTCATGTTTCTTCTCCATCATCATCATGTCCCACTATCTCCTTCTCAGTCCATCTAGCATGAAGGTGGCACACTTTACATTGATCTCATCTAGTGTCTCCAAGAACTAAAAAATACATTCTATCATGCCCAACCATTCCTCAACATGTTGAGGATCAATGGAGCCTTTGAAAACTGGTGGTTTCTGGTGAAGGAACTATTGAGAATAATTTAAAATAACATTCCCCTAAGGATCCATAGTTGTAGCATGAACGGGGACTAGTGGTGGTGCTTTCCCCAAATAATGTATAGTATGCACAATCACCTCAACTAGATTCATATCCACAATAGGATTTTCTCACTCAGGTTCAGCAATAGCCTCCTCCGGGATCCTATTCTCATGTCTTCTCAGAGGAATTATATTACACAACAATAATAGACAATGAGGAAGACATTAGATAATGCTCATACAGAGAAATGAGGGAAACATAATCCTAATCGGTAGAACAGACAAGATTTTGATTTCACTCTATCCAAATAAAATTAGGGAAAATACTATAACTTATCCACAAGATGTTTTTCCCTAACCACCCCTGGTGACATAAGATTTATTACGGTGAGAGTTGGCCAGACACTCAATAGTAACTACCTCCTAAGTCCTGATAAGATTTCACAATGAATACTAACTTCAAGACAAAAGATCAACCTCCCTCTAATACCACTTTATCACGAACCATCCCGGGTACCCTCGTAACCTAATAACTGAGCCAACCTTGACATGGCCCGAAGGGTGTTCCCAATCCCCACAGTTTGACAACTATCACTTGGCATCATACAACATGCAAGTGGGAATGAATTTTCCACAAAACATAGCATAAGTAAAAGAGATAAGACAGTATGAAAAACAAAAGGAATCTCCATTAGGAGTAAAGTTCCAGAATAAAACAAGACATAAAAAGCCCAAAGTACTAAAAACCAAGTACTAAAATGTGAAAATATCCCCAATAGATCCATTCCATTTGCTTGAACCAGGAAGAAGAAAGTATACAATCACCCAAAGGCAAAAGTAGGTTGTGACCCTAATCCCATTAGGATACCACCAATGATTCCATAATAGATACCAAATATAGATTATCTAAAGAAAAACTTTCAATTTTCAAAATAAACTGGTTTTGTAAGTCAGAAGCACATTTAAACAAAACATGATATACATTCTCAAAATTATAGAAAAATAATTTTAAAGCACATGATTTACTTTACAAGAGATGCAATATTTCTCAAATATTGGATTAAACAAAGAATTTATATAAATTAGTTTATATAAATCCAACAATATAATCTAAATTAGTTTTACAACATTGGCATACGTTTATATCTCAAATATAAATAAATAAGAGAGAAACATGGTCATCTACCAAGTAGGTATGATAGTATTAACCAGCAATAGGATTTAACACTCTCTAAGAAATTACAAAAAAATGAGTATACTCACGTCCCCTTGACACTGTTTAGAGGTGACTTATCACCCTCCCATCAGGGATGTGACCTGCTACAGGTAAGTTTTAGAACTTTGTAATAGTGTAGAGTGAATCCAAATAACTCACCAACTACCCAAGACTTTCATGTGTTCTTAGGTTATGGGAAAATTATTTTAAGACTGTTTAAAATACAATAAATCCCATTCTTCCATTTCAAAAATCCCAATTTATTTACATTTAATACCAAAATGGGTTTTAATAAAAAAACATGCCCTTTCTAGAAGATAAAACCAATGGGTTTCTATCAAATTATTTTAAATCTATTTTCATAAGTTTGAAATCCATTCAAATCCAATTCTATATTTTTCACAATTCATTTCCACAATTAAATTCAAAAATTTATTTGAAAACATTTCCATTAAATCCATAATTTAAATTAAACAATTTAAATTGACCAATTTCCATAAATACGCCCCAATTTAATGGAATTGGGGGTTTGCAAAATTTTGTGCCAACACCATTTCAAATCCTCCAGTTCACTAGAATTAGGTTTTATTAATTTAATTGAAATAAAATTTGAGCAATTATATTTAAATAAACAATTGAAATAAATCAAGAAATAAAAGAATAATAAATTTGGCTAATCATGATGAAACCACATACCTTGAGGTTGTTGATGTCAGCGATAAGGATAAAACATCATATATAGTTTAATACCCCTCCTCAAAGACTTATTATCGTAAGAGTTGGCACACCAAATCTTGACATTTGTCAGGGGTTCCTAGATCCAATACCAGATATTTTATTTCAAAAGAAAATAAAATATCATATGCAATGATAGTTTCTCTCTCCTGAATAATTTTGAAATTATCATTTTGATTTATCACATGAAATGATAATTTATATTTTCAGGATAATTTTAAAATCATCATTTTAATTTTATCATTTAAAAAAAATGCATATTTTAGAATATATCATTTAATAAATTAAATAATTATATTCTAATAATTTAAAAATTAACATTTCACAATTATTTTAGGATAATTTTTTTCCACAATTATCCATTGATAATATATATAAAAATTAACTTTTTTATTTCCATTCAATTGATCTTTAACAATTCATTTTAATTATCATTCGATAAACATTAACAATTATCTTTTGATAAATTCACAATATTTAACTTTTGATAATTTTTTTATAGTTATTATTTGAAAAATTCGTATAACTATTTATTTCATGATAATTATTTATGATTATCATTAATTTCTAACAAGATTAAATTTTGATAATTATATAAATTATATCCTCAGAATAAATTACCCTTTAAATTATCATTGATAATTTAAACAATTATTCTAGATAATATGCCAGTAACATTCTTTGTATAAATGTACAAAATTACTTTCTTGAAATTTATAATAAATTATTATTCTATAATTTTTATGAATTATACCTTATAATTTGTGGAAAAAATAATTTCTATATAAAACTAGGATTTTATGATTAATAATTTTACTTTTTCCCAAAAAAAATGTATGTAAAAAAAGGAGAAAAAATAAAATAAAAATAAATAAATAAAATAAGAACCTGTAACTCATGGAACACAAAAGTGGTGGGGAGGAAGTTGTACTGCATCAATTAGAGAATCGAGGAACAACCACATACTCACCCATGAGAGTCTGAGGTCCTTTAGACATAGAAGGATCGACCACTATAATCTAGATCTTTGCGTTATTTGAAGCCCCCCAAACCACCATGTTTCTTCATTATGAAAAATAAAAACCCCATATTAAACAATCAGTTTACCTTATGTTTTAACTGGATTTTCAAAAGAGAGTGATTAATTTTCTCATTAATTAAGATCTAACTTTGAATCATAAAAAATAGATGATTTCAAAGCTTTTCGTTTCAACCGTGTGCATCAATGGCCATTTCTTGTTCAGTGTGGAAGGGATGAAGTGAACAGAGAGGAAAAAAATAGAATTTATTTAACTAATTATGTAATAATAATTAAATAAATATTTAAAAGTTATTATAGCGAGTGACCTGAACAAAAGCCCATGGATCATGAAAGTTATTCCCCATCTAGGGTAAACCCCCCATTCTGGACACAAACGTGGTCTCATATTTTTTAAAAGATATACCGTTTAAGAGATATTAATGATTTAATATTTAAAAAATGAAATAAATAATTAATTAAAAAATGGTTATTTTTATGAGCGAGGCATCCAAACGCCCGATGCTTACAAATGTTATACCCCATTTAGGGTAAAACCCTCATTCTGGACCCATTGGTGGTCTCATATTTCACATATGACACACCATTTGGGAGATATTTATTTTTTTGTAAACTAATATATTAAATATTATTTAATAACTTTATCACATGAGCAAGGCATCCAAATGTACGACACATTCGAATGTTATACCCCTCTTAGAGTAAAAACCATATTTTAGGAATAACTGTGGTCTCAGTTTTCTCATACAATGTACTGTTTTGGAGTTATTAAATTATTTTGAATAAAAAGCGTGTGCTTAATATATTATATTTAATATCTTTATTAAGTCTTCACCAAGACTTTGCAGGCCTTAGAATATCATAATAACTTAGCATCAACCTCAAAAAAAAATTAATTGGACATCCTAAGATGTTAACTGGAATTTAAGTTATTTAACACATTTATCAAAATTCCACTGATAAATCACTTTTTTCCACTTAAGATATTAATAATTTAACACAAGAGGATTTAGGAATACTTAAAATAGAAACAGGATATTACAATAAATATAAACACTTTATATTTATTCCATAATATTGAATCTATAATATAATTCATTATATGGAATTTAATTTAAATATGTGACATTTGATAAAGTATAAACATTTTATATTTCAATTTCTATTTTGTAGACATTTTACACAATCTAAATATGACATATTCAATATTATTTATACCTTGTATCAAATAATTTATCAAAACTCATTATGATATGGTTTTAATAATTTATTTAAATAGGGAACATTTAATTTGAAAAACTCTAATGAAATATTATGAAAAATTAATAATTTTAATTATAAACACTTTATATTTTACCTTATTTTTTGTAATTTATAAAACCTTTACAAATTACATCTTCAATTTCTATATAAACATTTTATATCTAAATTATAAGCCATAACATATAATTTAAAAAGTATTTTAATATTAACACTTAATATTATAGAATATTTACTAATAAAATTTTCACAATCATTTAATTAATTAATTATAAACACTTTATAAATAATTAATTTATAAAAAAATTTATGCATTAATAAATATCACAAAATACCTTTTATTATAATTTATAAAAATTTTATAAATTATATAATCCAATTCATAATTTAATTTAAGTATTATTTTTTCTAATCAAATTTTATATAATGATATAGGTGGAGTTATAGAATACTATTGATAGAGTTACATCACCTAAACTATTTATGCACTATCAATTGAACTTTTTTACCGATAACCCTATCACTGATTAGTATATGTAGCGTGCATCATGTTTTTTCACTTCCATAATAAAGGCATGATCATTACATATCTCAAACCCTACACATTAGTGGTGTAACCCTTATGTATCAATAGTGTAACCCTTATATATCAATTATATTCTATGATCTTCATCAATATCACTAAGGTTATATGATACTCTGTTTTGAGCCCAAGACCTAACACTATTGTTGAATATGTTAATGTTATTTTATATGATACAAATTATACAAAACCAAGGTATTTTTGTTGAGATACTAGCTATGATATACCGCATCGTAAACTATGACTTAATCAGGAAGGAAAAAAAATCATATTTAAAGATAGAGAGTATGGAAATAATTATGATTTACAATTTTTTTTTTCAAAACGATTTCAAAAATAAAAATACATTGTAAGGATTTTATACCCCAAAAATGATTCTTAGGTGAAATTAATGATTAATTAAGGTAGTAGGAATGTTTAGAAATCATAAAAATCAATAAAAACATTCCTTTGTAACTGAAATCTTATAAAATATAAATAAATAATGAATACCTTAAATTGAAGTACACTTATGTGATTTCCTTCTTCCAATTATTAATGAAGATAACTGAGGAATAACCAAAAGGATCTTCCCTTCGAGGTTTATACATGGGTTAGAAAAAATCCCCCAAATTATTTGGGCATAAATTTTTTATCCTCCATGATATACTAGTTTCTTTTCACTTAAAGTAGTATGGACGAAGAGAGATTTAATAGGTAAATAGTATTGAATATATACTTTCTGGAGGATCTCACACATCCATGTTTCAGAATCATAGCCTAGCCTCCTTTATATATGAAATTTGGAAACTTTCATGAACCATCCTGGATACCCTGGTAACCCGATAACCGAGCCAACCCTAACATAACCTGAAGGGTATTCCTAATCCCCATGGGTCGATAACTAGCACCTAGAATCATACAACATGCAAGCAGGAATGATTTTTTTCACAATACATAGTGGAAGTAATACAATCAATTCAATATGCATATAAAATAAATTCCACTAGGAGTAAAGTACTAGAATACAACAAGGCATAAAAAGAACAAAGTACTACAACCCAAATACCAAATGGGGAAAAAATCCCAAGTCCCTAAGGGAAAAAATCACCACGACCAAGGTTCAAAAACTGGATCCACCTCTAAGAGATCCCTTCCCTTTGCTCGAATCTAGAATAAGGCAATCTAAAAACACCTGACAGAACAAGTAGGGTGTGTGATACAAAGATCAGTAGGGACTCAACAAGGATTCCATAACAGATTATAATAATAGATTAACCAAAGGAAATATTTCAATTTTAACATAATCAATTTTTTCATTTAAATGATATTTAGACAAATCATGCTATAAATTTCAAAATATGGAAAATCACATTAAGAAAAGGTTTTAAAAATGATGGAATATTTATAAAAACTTTCTTAAGTAAAACATTTATATAAAATAGTTTATATAAATTTATCAGGAATGTAAATTAGTTCAAACAATATGGGTATACATTTATATCTCAAATATAAATAACAAGTGAGCAACATGGTCATCTTCCAAAAGGTATGATAGTATTTTTGGCTATAGGACTCCACACTCTCTAAGTGATCTCAGCAATATGTGTATACACACACCCCCTGACACTAGCTAGAGGTGAATTGTCACCCTCCCATTAGGGATTTGACCCACCGCATGTAAGTTTTAGAACATTGTAATAACTTAGAGTGTGTCCAAATAACTCACCAACTACCTAAGGATTTCATGTTATCTTACATAATCAATTATGGGAAATTTATTTTAAGACTACTTAAAATAAAATTAAATCTCATTCTACCGTTTCAAAATGCTAATTTTCCATTTAAAACCAAAATGGGTTTTAATCAAAAGCATGCCTCTTTCTGACATAAAACCAATGGGTTTATATCAAAATATTTTAAAGCAATTTCCACAAATTTTAAATCCATTCAAAATAAATTATGTCAATTTTCACAATTCTTATCCATAACTAAATTCAAAATTTTAATTGAAATCATTTCCATCAAATCCAAAATTTAAATTAAAAAATTTAAATTTACTAATTTCTATAAACACACCCTAATTCAATGGAATTGGGTGTTTGTTCCAATTTTCCATGCCAAAACCATTTCCAATCTCCAAATTCTCTTGAATTGGGTTTTATCAAATCAATTAAAAGAAATTTTGAGTAATTTAATTTAAATCAACATTTGAAATAAATCAAACAATTCAATGGTAATCAATTTGTCCATACATGATGAAACTACCTACCTCTTCCTGAAACTCAACACTCATAACGACTCCCTTCAATAAGAATGTAGGTGTATAAGACCTCAAAATCCAACCTAGAAGAAATATCCAACACCACAAGGAATAGATCCATCAATTCCAAGATGATCCATTGAAAACCCAAGAGAGGGGAATGAGAGGTAGACGAATAATGATGAAGAACGCTTACCTAGACATCACCCACTAAATAAATAATTATTGAACGACAAAGGAATGGATATAAAAGATTTGGAAGACTCCAAAATCACATGGGGAAAAGCATTAGGTCAAGGGAGAATGGGAATTAGAGAGGAGTGAATGAAGAAATAACCAAGCACTGCCTCCATTTTATTGCTACTGTCGGGGTGTTACATGAAGTGTAATCCAGTGATACATTATGAAAGTTTTAATTTCCGTAATGGTGATGACACATTAAATTTGTAATGCCCCTTTAAAATCAGGGTATTACATGGTGTGTAACCCCTATTCACATTTTGAAACTCCTAATATTCATAAATGTATAAACCCCAGTCGTTACACATTACAACCGATCTGGAAAAAAACTAAACATCACGTAAAAGGGTTTTCACAGTGTATACCCATCACACCATGAACCACGTTTCACATATTGCACCCATCAGTGGTTACATGATGCGTAACCTAGTTATATTGTGTGTAATATCCTGGTAGTTTACAAAAACACCCTATTTAAAGTTGAAAATACAACAAGTGTCAAAATTTACCATTATAGGAATCCTCTTAATATAAACTCAACCCAACCCAGTAAATTAAAAGGAAAAACCATGATAAGGTTAAAGGTGAACTTGTCAGTTTGGTAATGGGGTGCTACAACCTCCCCACCATAAAAACTTTCTCTCCCCAGAAATCCTATGAAGAATCTTCCATTCCAAAGAGATGAAGCCACTACTCTCTCATCAGTGCCTCACGTTCCCACATCTCATGACTATCAAAACCATGATTCTATAGCACATGAACCAAAGGTATCATCCTCCCAAGAAGTACCATGGTCTTAGAATCAACAATCATGACTGGTCACCCAGTCACAGATAAATCAGGTTTAACTTCAAGATCACACCAGCTCAAAATGCGAGATAGATCCGAAAGATACTTTCTCAACTGTGATACATGGAATATGTTATGTATTGACATTAACTACGGTGATAGTGCTATATAGTAAGAAAATTTCCACACCTTATTAACAACCTCCAAAGGTCTCACAAAATGTGAAGCAGGCTTCCCTTTCCTCCTATGTTGTCGATAACTCAACCGAGGAGAAACCTTCAAGAATACATGTTCACCAACTAAAAATTCCAAAGGCCTACAACGACGATCAGTGTAAGACTTATACCAGATTTGTGCTATCATCATTATTTGACGAATCAACTGAATCTTATTTTTAGTCTTTTAGACCAAACTTGGTCCAACTAAGGAGCTTTCACCAACCTATGACCAACACAACATATATTTACAAGTCCATCCATACAAAGCCTCAAAAGGTGCCATTGTGATTGATTAATTGTAAATAATATTATAATAGAACTCAACCATACCTAATTTATCATCCCAAGCCCCATCAATGATGTAAACATAATCTCAAATCATATCTTCAAGAATTTGTAAGGCCCTCTCTATCTGGCCATCCGACTATGGATGGTAGGTTGTGCTCAAACAGACCTGAGATCCCAGTGCCTCCTAAATGACTTTACAAAAGTGATAAGTAAACATAGGATCCCTATCAAAGGATATAGAATATGGAACTCTATTCTAACAAACAATATCATTCACATAGATATTTACCAACTCCTCAACTTTGGTTGTATCTCGAATGGGTATAAAGTGAGATGACTTGGTTAGCCTACAAATCACAACCCATATCCCATTCTTCTTCCTCTAGGTATTAAGAAGCCCAAATACAAAGTCCATAGAGATTTCATACCACCTCCAAGTAGGGAATATAAGTGGTTGAATCAAACATGAAGGTTTTTGGTGACCATCTTTCACCTAATGGAATGTATAATAATGAGAAAAAACTCAGAAATGTTCCAACTCATTCCCAGCCACCAGAACTACCGCCTCACATCATAGAACATATGTTTGGTTCAGGGTTTCACCACCCACTTGGAATTATAGAAATACCCCATTACAACCTTCCTTTACTCTAACAACACAATGTAATGGTTTTGATAACACATAACACCCTCTTTGGAGAACGACCACCAAGCATCAGTCTCCCCACAATAAATAGAGTCTCTAATGATACAAAATTCACCATCAATATCTTTATCTTGAAGAATAATATCGAGAAGAGTAGATGTCTACTGAATGTTGGCTAAAGAAACTTCAGACCCTTTCTTCTGAATTCAAATATGCAACTGTGAAAAAATATCCATCAAAATCAACTCCTCTAAAGATTATTTTATAGCTTGGGTTGGAAGTTTCCTACTCAATGAATCTGCAATGACATTCCCTTTCCTTAGGTTATAGGCAATGTCAAATTCGAACGACTATAGGTACTCCACTCAACACCTATGGAGAAGGTTCAAATATTTTTGAGAGAATATATAACTCAAGATTTTTTGGTCTGAAAACATGATAAAACTTTATCCATAAAGGTAATGCATCCAAATCTTAAGAATATGCATCACAGATGAAAGTTCAAGATCATGGGTGGGATAATTCTTCTTGTGTGGACTAAGCTAATGAGATCCATAAGAAACTACATGGTCTCCCTATATATGAACGTAGTCCAAGCCTGAACCTGATGCATCAATAAAGACCACATAGACCTACCTGACCTTTAGGAGATTCAACATCAGTCTCATAGTCAATAGAAATTTCATTTCAAAAAAATAATTCTGAAATTTATCATCCCAAGAAAACTTCACCCCTTTCTGAGTCAGATCAGTTATTGGAGAATCCAAATTCGATAAGTTCTTCAAGAACCAATGGTAGTATCTAGCTAAACCCAAGAAGCTTTGAATTTTGAATACATTTTATGGTTTCTACCAAGTCATAATAGCCTTTACCTTCTCAGGATCAACTGATAAACCCTATTCAGACACCACATATCCCAATAATTTCACTTCCCGAATATAGAAACCACACTTCAAAATCTTGGCATAAAGTCAGTGATTTCTCAACAGACCCATAACTATTCTCAGATGTTTCACTTGATCCTCCTTATATTTATAGTAAATGAGGATGTCATCCGAAAATACTACCACAATGTTATCCATATACTAATGGAAAATATTATTCATCAAATCCATGAAAACTAAAGGAGAATTTTTCAGACCAAAGGGCATAACAAGGAACTCATATTGGCTATACCGTCTCTAAAATGTGGTTTTCTGAATGTCAGATTCCTTTATAATTAACTGATGGTAACTAGATCGAAGTCCGATCTTTGAAAAACACTTAAAAAAATTTAGTTGATTAAACATATCATCAATCCGTGGAAATATATACTTGTTCTTTACTGTATCTCGATTGATATTTTAGTAATCAACACATAGGTGAAGAGAATAATCATCCTTCTTAGCGAAGAGAACTAGTACCACCCAAGGTGACACACTTGGGATTATAAATCCTTTCTTAAGAAGATCATCCAACCGGGACGCCAGTTCTTTTAGTTCAGCTAGTTCCATGTGGTAAGAGGGATTTGAAATTGGTTGAGTACCAACCATTAAGTCAATAGAAAACTCAACCTCTCTCACCAGTGGAAAAGCAAATAAATTAAAAACAAACACATCAGGAAACTCAATGATGGTTAGAGGAACATCCCCACTCATTGAATCCCACTCTATATTAATAGAAAACATTGATATCACTTTCCCCAAATCTGGATAAGAGGGTTCATATCTACTCGACCTTGGGTCTCATTCCCCTTGAAATAAAAGATGGAAACCACTGGGTTTTGTTAGGTAGAACCATCAAAGATAACAATCAATTCAAGAATTTTTGGCAATGAGCCAATCCATCCCAAATATGATGTTAAGACATTTCTTATCTAGAACTAGAAAACTCTAAGAAATCTCAACGTCTAAAAGATAGAAGACACAAGCGGGACTACAGAGACCCTGCCCTCTTTTCAAACCAAGGGGTGTAGTAGTATTCATTACAAAAGATAAAATATCCATAGTATGATTAAGCAGATTAACAATACATGTTGAAATAAATGAGTGAGATGCACCAGTATCAAATAGAATAGTCACTAATGATGATTCTATAGTAATAGTACCTTCCATAGTCACTGGACCCATATCTTTTTCCTCTAGAGATTCTTCCACAATGTGAATAAGATTTACTCCACATGCCTGTGGATATAACCTTTTTGTACATGAATCATCTAATTTCCCCACAGTTTGAGGAGCTGATGATCTTGTTCCACTACATGGAGTAGATAAGTGATGGAATAATTTCTGTAAGTTCCCTAAACATCCACATGAGCTATATTTCTTGGGTGCCTCAGTGAAAACCCTCTTAGAAAGTCCTGGCTTTCCACACTAGTAGAAAATCAAATAACTTCCTCCTGGTGTAGTTGAAGGTCTGGAATTGAACCTATTGTCGATAAATTCCACAAGAATAACAATGCTTCTGTTTTTCTTTGAAGCAACTAATGTTACCACTAGGAGGAAAAAAACTCCCAATAACCCTAACTTTCCAGACACGTCCATCTTAACCATCATCTCCCTATCCATCACATCAGTATAAGTGGGAAGATTCAATAAGAAAACCCGAGAACAAATATCTGATTGGAGTCCTGACTCAAGCTGTCAAGCCTTCATTCACTCATTATATATAATCTCAAGATAAAAATGCACCAACTCAGTAAAGAAATATGAATACTCAATAATTGTTATATCATCTTGCTTAAGTTGGAAAACTACACTACCATAGGCAACACCATTTAATTTGGATAGAACTGGTCAGTAAAAATAACATTGAAGACTTTCCACTCTAACCCCTCATGTTTCTTTTCCATAAACATCGTGTACCACCATATCCTTTTTGGTACCTATAGCATGAAGTTTTCACACTTCACCTTGATCACATCTGTTTTCTACAAGAACTCAAAAAGATATTCTATCTTTCCCAACCATTCCTCAGCATGTTGAGGATTAGTGGAGAATTTGAAAAATGGTGGATTCTGGAAAAGGAACTCTTGAGAATAATTTATAAGAAAATCCCCAGGATGATCCATAGTTGGATCCTGAATGGGGACCATAGGTGGTTCTTGACCCAGATATTGGATAGTGCGCACAATCACCTCAACAATATTTGGCTCCACTGGAAGATTCAATCACTACACTTTAGTAGAAGCTTCATCTTGGATCTGATTTTCATGTCTCCTTAGAGGCATGATGCCACAAAACAGTATAAAACAACATTGAAGAAATTAGATTCACACTCAAATGATGAAATAAGGGAAATTATTCCTATAAGACGGAACAAACAGATTTGGATTCTACTCTATAAAAATCAAAATAGGTAAAGGAGTAGAACTAATCCATAAGACTTACTTCTCAAACCACCCCTAGTGAATTAAGGCTCATTGTGGTGAGAGTTTACTAGAAAATAAATTTCAATTACCGCTTAAGTATTGATAAGATTTTAAAAATGCATATTGACTTCAAGGAAAAATCTTAACAACCTCCCTCTGACACCACTTTGTCTTGAAGTAGCCTAGGTACCCTAGTAACCTGATAACTGAGCCGACCCTGACATAACCCAAAGGGAATTTCCGATCCCCATGGGTCGACAACTAGAACCTAGAATCATACAACATGATAGCGATAATGATTTTTTTCTACAGGATATAGCATAAGTAAGACAAGAAATTTAATATACATATAAAAGGAACTCCACTAGGAATAAATTAACAGAATACAACAAGGCATAAAAATCCAAAAGTACTATAACCCAAGTACCAAATGTGTAAAACAGTCTAAGTCCCTAAGGAAAAAACTCACCACAACCAAGGTTCAATAACTAGATCCACCTACAAGATATCATTTCCCTTTACTCAAACCTAAAAGAAGGTAATCTACAAACACCTGAAGGTAGAAGTAGGGTGTTAGCTAAAAATCCCAATAGGGTCTCACCAATGATTACATAACAGATGGAAATAATAGATTATCCAAAGGAAAAATTTCAATTTTAAAGTAAATATATTTGGTATTTAAATCATATTTAAACAAATCATGCTATACATTTCAAAAGTTGGAGAAACACTTTAAGAAAATGATTTATAAATGATGAAATATTTATAAAATAATGGCTTAAGTAAAACATTTATATAAAAAAGTTTATATAAATTCAAGAGGCATGTAAAGTAGTTCAAACAACATTGGATTACATTTATATCTTTAATATAAACCATAAGTGAGAAACATGGTCATCTTCCAAAAGGTGTGATAATATTTCTAGGTATAGGACTCTGCACTATCTAAGTGATCTCAGTAATATGTGTATACACATGTACCCCTGACACTTCCCAGTGGTGTCTTGTCACCCTCTAATTGGGAATATGACCCATTACATGTATTTTTTAGAATATTTTAATAGTGTAGAGTGTGTCCAAAAAACTCACCAAATACCTAAGGCTTGCCTATGATCTTACATAATCAATGATGGGAAATTTATTTTAAGACTACTTAAAATACAATTAAATACCATTATCCCATTTCAAAATTCCAATTTTCCATTTAAAACCAAAATGGGTTTTAATAAAAAACATACCGCTTTCCAATATAAAACCATTGGATTTCTATCAAAACATTTTTAAGCCATTTACAATAGTTTGAAATCCATTCAAAACCAATTCCATTAATTTTCACAATTATTTTCCACAATTAAATTCAAAAATTTAATTAAAATCATTTCCATCAAATACAAAATTTAAATAAAACAATTTAAATTTACGAATTTCCATAAACACACCCCAATTCAATGGAATTGGGGGTTTTTCCCAATTTTCCATGCCAAAACCATTTAAAATATCTCAATACATTGAAATTGGGTTTTATCAAATTTATTGAAATAATGTTTGAGAAATTGAATTTTAATCAACAGTTGAAATAGATCAGGAAATTCAAAGGTAAAAAAATTAGCCATACAGTACAAAATGACCCACCTCTTCCCAAAACTCAACACTTGCAACGACACCCGTCAATGAGAACAAAGGTGGAGAAGACCTTGAAACCCAACCTAGACATAAGATCCAACACCAAAGGTAATAGATACATTAATTCCAAGATGATCCATTGAAAACACAAAATAGGAGAATGAGAGATAGATGAAAAATGATAAAGAACGCTTACCTAAATATCACCTGCCAAAGAAATGATGATCAAACACAAATGGAATGGATACCGAAGAGTTGGAAGACTCCAAAATTTCTTGGGGAAAATCCTTGGGTCGAAAGAGATTGGGAATAAAAGAGGAGTGAATAAAGAAATGAACAAGCACTTACTCCCTTTTATATCCATTTTCAGGGCGTTACATATCATGTAATCTAGTTACACACCGTGAAAGTTTGAATTTCCATAACGATGAAGACGTGTCGAATTTTTAACACCCTATTAAAATCAGGGTATTAGGTAGTGTGTAGATCCTATTAACATCGTAAAACACCTGAGATTCATAACTACTAAGAACCCCATTATTATGCATCAAAAACTGATCTGAAAAAAATACATGTTGTGTAAAAGGGAATTCACGGTGTGTACCCATGACACCATAAACCATGTTTCACAGCTTGCACCTGGAAGTAGTTACACGATGTGTAAACTAGTTACATGGAATGAAATATCATTCCAATTTACAAAAAACCCTATTTAAAGTTGAAAAATACAACAAGTTTTGGAATTCACCATTATAGGCATCCTCCCAATATAAACTCAACCCAACCTAGTTAACAAAAAGGAAAAACCACGACACAGTTAAAGGTATACCTATCAGTTCAGTAATGGGTGTTAAAGAAACTCGCTGAGACCATGCATGTACTCATGAATTTCATAAATTCATGAGAAAATACCTTCAGTTATATCTCATATAACCCTCATCTATCAACTCTCCCATTATTTTCAATGATAGATGACATATTAGAGATATTATAATGTTAACTTCTTTATGTTTGATTACCTTAGGTGATCTATAATAGTTCCAAATGAATTATCCCACATGATTCATGGAACTGTGATTAGTCTATGTCATACATTATGAAATACCCAAGAATATTGTATATGATATCCTTGTATTATGAAATTTGATATACCCAAATGTATAAATATATGCCTTTTACATATTCATGTCATACTCTATGACATACCATATCATACCATGTGATATTTAAATTATTTAAGTCATATTCCCTTCAACCATGTTCACGCCTCATAATATAATATAAAAAATATATTCATTTTCAAAAATTAATATATCATCATTCATAAGTTCATATAATTATATTATTACATCCTTAGGCTCACCACAATAATCACTCGCCAAATAAAAACCATGTATAATATAACACAAATAATTAAAATATAGAAGCCCCCCCATAAATTGAATCCCACCAGATACATTATAATCCCCCAAATCCTCAATTATAGTGACCAATCCGTTATCATAACCTCAAAACATTCAACTACTTCATGTAAAATAAATACATATGAAAATTTTACCAATAAGTGGGGGTGTGTGAGGGAAAACCACTAGCTAGCTATCGAATTTCCCCATGAAAAGTAAATGTTTAGTCACACCTAAGAAAACCACCCTTATGTAGTTGGTTGTGTAGAAAATGGTGCTCCTATTAAGGATGTAACATCAAAATACAATAAGTAATAACTAAAAAAATCCCAACCCATGATCAAGATCCATACACACAATCACCTTAACATCTGTGTAACTATCATCCTTAATCATACTATCCATTACACCAATATCATTATCACACTATCAGAATCATTATCATCTTCTAACTCAAAACTATAATGAGGTCATAGTACTCATATCATAAAGGTCTCAATAGTATAATCTATCATAACTTTTCCACACTAATATTCAATAAACTTGGTAAACTAGTCCACATGACTATCTATTAGACCCAATAAAATAGTCCACCCATCACAACACTACCCTCAAAATAATTAGAAATATCTTTGGATAAATCATTTAAACTCTATATCTATATGAAATACACATCATCATCATAATGATAATTTCACATAATCATAACAAAAAAGATCTTAAAAATAGAACTCCCTTGGTTAATCCTCTATAACTAAACAAGATAGTCATCATCATATCAATCTAGTTACACTTTCAAGTCAATCATTCTATCATGGTTACATAGAAATTCATTAAATTATTTCCAAACTATCAGAGTACTACACTCTATATACATTACCCTTCTATAAATGCAGAACAAAGAGATAATAATATTGTGATGTCCACTACCGTATCACATCACAATGCCTGTGCTCAATGTTCATGTCAATCCACATCACACAGTAATTACATTTCATCAATACACCAATTCCTAACATTTAAATTCCATGAAAAGTTCACAAAATAAATTTAATAAGAATAAAACTGCTTAACCATTGATTACCACATTGGAGAAAACTAATTATCTCAATTTTTCTATAAGATTTCCATAATCCATAATTTTTACCAATTATTTTATCACTATTTTATATAAAGAATAACTTCATAAAAAATTTATGTCACACTAAATAATAAATCAATATTAATGATCATATTTATGATTTTGATCACCAGTCTAAATAGAGTCCCCTCATGTATTATGGTCACCACAAAAGTGTTCAAACTACTCATTCACACACTTATGTCCATATCTTCTTTAATAATTTCATTATCTTAGAAGCTCTAAATTACTTAATAGATGGAACTACTATGATATAATCTCAAAAAAACTAAATAGGTACTCTTAAATTTTTACATGGGATGTTTTATCATAAATATTGGTTTCCAATGTTTTAAAATTCTAGAAACACCCACCAAACTATCTTTAATACCCTAAAAAATATCAATATCATGATAGCATCATTGCCTCTTTCCACATGGATGTTATATCCTACTCACCCTAAACTGTCTCATGCCACTCGCCCATATAAATATCACTTCCCTGAACTGTCAATATAGATATAATTTTACCTTGTTAAGTTCAAGGAAACTATTCCATCATGTAGTGATTAAGGAAGGAAAACCATCACTAACTTACTTTAATATAAGTATTTTCTTTGATTTGAAAACATGGGTCCTTGGATGCCTCAAAATAGTCCTTATTTATAGGGAACATCAAGTTCATGGGGGTATAATAATAATATAACAATTTTTTTCATCATCCATTTATCATTTCTTTGTATTTCTAGACGCAACCATGAATGGGGGTGGTGATATACACAGTAAAATATCTTTGGTCATTGTATAGGCAATAAAAATGGGTGTCGATGTCCAGTAAAATTGGATAAACTTGAATTAATTATTTCAAATAAATTCCAAATACATGAATAACTATATATTTCATTAAATTATCTAGAATCACTTCCTTAACCATGAATTTATTAGGATGAAAATGAAAAAAAATTAGGGAACCACTTCCTAACTTAGAAACCCTATTTATAAGTATTTTTCTCTGAACCTCCATGTTACCACCAAAATAAAACCAAGGGAACTATCCATTATTATAGGGAATATAGGTTATGGAACAAAAAATCCTCCACTATAACCTCTTAATAAAGTTCTAAATCTCTGTAAATTTTTTTATGAATATTATATCCTTTTCTAAACACAATTTAGTCCATACCAATAGATGAGAAAAATTATATAGATACATATAGAAATGAAACTTGAAATATGTCTTGATCCTGTCATAATTGAGATATCAGTTCCAAGAAACAAACCATATCTCATTCAAATTCCTAATTATAAAGGAACCAACAAAAAATTACCTACCTAATTTTTCCTATAATTAAAACTTTGAGTAAAATAGATATTAAAACTCGATTTGAACACCAACATAGTATATGTGATTCATATTTATCTCAACCATAATAAACATTACTAAGAATAAACACATGACATAATAACAAAATACAACCCATACTTCCATTTGAGTAAACTGATGAATTATTCAAATTCTACAATACTATATCAATTGATAATCATCACATCAATTTATCTTTAAATCATCACTTAAAACCCTCATTTTTTGTTTTATTTACTAAATTAACTCTTCTAGATCCTTATTTCAATAAATCACAGTGAAATATTTAATTTACTAATGTTTACTTTATTTTTTGTTAAGTACTATTTTGAATAAATATTTATTTCAATATTACTTAATTCTAAATCTATATCACATACTAGAATTACTCAATGATATATTAAAATAATTTATAAATGGAATATATTTTTGAGATTCACCTAAAATAGTTATAATAAAAACTAATGTCTATAAAATACTAAATATATTTTAAATGCCCAAATTTTTTTATTGGTTATATATATTTTTTCAATAATTGTAAATTTTTATGACTTGGAGAAGTTGGGTTACGGAGTGATAATCCACCCACTAAGAATAAAGATGCTTCCCATGTCTCTAGGTAAAGAAGGATAAAGAGATTCTTCCCTTGAATAAATGGCTGTATAGATTCAAGTGAGAAACCCTAAAATCAAATGATTGATGGGATGATCCTCATGGGAAATACTATTACTAATTTGGATGCAATATTTATAATAATTTATAATAAGTGAAGAATCTGAGAGTGAAGTTGGCTAATAAATTGGAAATAGATAGATTTTATGAATGTATTTATCAAGATCAAAACATGCTAAAATTTTGAAAAAATTATAGTTAAAATTTAAAGAAACCATTCAAGGAATTACCTAGCATGAAGGAATATAAATATAGTATTGAATAAATCTTGGATGATGGCTTGAATAATCTGAAGTTGTGGATGAAAATAGAATGTATTGAAGCTACTTTAAATACATTACTTGATGTTTTTACATGATTCACGGACATTGGAAGTTAGCATAAGGTGTTTTTAATTATTTTAATAATCCATAAAATTATTTTAAGCCAATATGAGGTGATTTTAAGAGTTTTAGAGAATCCAAAAATTTATTTTGATGAATTTTGGAATTCCAAAGTTAGTGCTGAAATTTTTTCTAAGTCCTAAATATTTTGAATGAGTAATCTAGTGGCGTAGATATTGGGAATTTTAAAAAGGAATGACTTTGTAAGATTAAATATAGACTTAATAAGAGTGATATTAGAGTTCAAAAGAGTCATTTGATGACTTCAGAAGAGTCATGAGTGACTTAGGAAGATTCATCATAGATTTTTGAAGAGTAACTTTCTACTTCATAAGAGTAAACCACCAATTTATAATATTAATATCTCACTTTGAAAGATTCATTTTATGACTTAAAAAGACTCATTGGACACTTTAGAAGTGTAAACTTGGGGCTCATAATAGTAAATTTCCACATCATAAGATTCATACACTTAGATAAACTTTGATATTTCTAAAGTCTAAAAATTTTAGATTTACAGAATTATAAATTTAGAGGGAAATAATATCATATGATGCCAAATATAATCTTTAAATATATAAAAATTATGAAACAATGTTGAGACATGATTCATGCTTGATTTTAATAATATTTAATGAGAAGGAGATAAATAGACCACTATTTTATTTAAATTTTGATTTTAAAATGAGTATGTTTGAAAATAAATATTGATGATTGAAAGTGGAAAAAAACTCAATGATGATAGAGATGAAATTTAGTGATTAAAACATCACAAAAATGACTTGTGATTCAAGATGAATCATAAAAGTCTTATAATATTGAGATATTATGTAGTCTGTGACATAGAAACTAAAATTTAAAGCCTAATTATTTATTATAGACTACCATTCAATAAATAATTGAGCCACTCTATAAGATTAATTTTTATATAAGTTTTATACAATAATGTGAAGATTATTATATTTTCAGATAAAGTGGATATATTTTGAGAAGAAGAGGCTTGAAGTCTGCTGTAGAAAATATCTATAAGATTTATTCAGATGAGTATGAAAATGAGAAATAAAATAAAATTGGTATTCTTAGTATTTTTTTGTAGATACCCACATAAATAGAAGTTGAGAAAAAGATTTAAAGGATCATGGGGAGAAGGTATATGCCTGAAATTTGTTTCGGATTTCATGTTAACTCCTACAAAATTTATATTTATTTAAATTATGAAAGTAAAATAAAAAAAAAATGATGAGATCATATAGTAATTTGGGGTGTTAAACTCTTTAAATATCAATAGAGCTCTCCTTTATAATGTCTAAATCTCAAGAGAGAATTAGTGAAGTTGAGAGAACCTTAAGATCTATCCAAGAAGGGAAGACACTCATAATATACTCAATTGAGATAATATTTTCAATATTTTTCCTTAAATATTAATGATTTATTCCCATAATTTTTTCTATATAAAGTGAAATTAAGAATTTCTTGGGGTTTAGGTATGATTTGGGATTTATTGTGAAAATTAAAAAAATCATGATTTTAAGTGTTTTTTTTCATTTTTATTTTTAAATCATAACTCTTTTTAAACTAATCTAAATTAAAAAAAATTATTATTTTTAGTATTCTTTGTTTATTAGGATTTAATTCATTCAAATATACCTAGTGCTAAATAAATCCATATAAAGCACAAATAAATCATGAAAATAGGAAAACATTTGGGTAGTTAAAATTAACCTACCTCCATTAAATCAGAAATAACTCACAAAACATAAATCTATATGAGTTTAATCTAATTTTAAATGAAATATAACTTGTAAAATAATATATCCATATAATACCATGGAAATATTCTAACATCAAGTTAGTAATTGGATGTGTGAAATTAGAGGGAAATAAACAGTCAGTTCAACAAAAAAGTATACTTTAGTAACATGAGAATAAACTTTTCTACACATTTATAATATAACAAAAATGTTATTGGAAAAAATTCAAGCCATAGTCAAAAAATTCTTGTTTATGAACTTTTTATATTTTTCCTTTTATTGGGAATAAAATTCACTCAAATTCCAGTGATGGAATTAGAAAGAAAATCTTCCTCAACTATTCTTTATAAAAATTTATCTTTACATACATTCAAAGGATAGGGAGGCCAAACATGTGTATAATATAGGAACAAAAAGATCTGATTGATTGGGGAATAAGAGTTTTCATGGATATAATCTATCCATGTTTGGATAAACTCCCAAGTGGCTATAGGCCATGGAGATCTGGTGACTATTACCTTTTGAGTTTTCTAATTCATTGCAATCACTACTAATTTCATTGAAAACTATAATTTTGAATGAAATCACTCATTTTATTTCTTAATAAAATTTTCTTATAATTTTTTGTATATTTTTTCAACTTATAAAAGTAATATGATTGTTCTTGGTGATTAATATTCTTAAGAGAGGTATCGTTTTTTAGAACAATGGGTTCAATCAGTTTTTATTAGTCGAAGGCCTTTGGGTAATTAAATCAATTTCATAATGATATCAATACCCATACTGAGGAATAAATATGTTTTCTAAGAATTATTAGTTGTTAAATTTAAGGTCTTTCACTACAAAAAAAGTATTTCTTAGTGGCGGTTCTAGTAAACTCCATGAATTAAGTCTGATTAAAAAAATATAATATTGGGGCGGTTTGAGAAAACATCCACTATATATTTTTTTAACAATTAGTGGTAGTTTTAATTAAATTGCCACTAAATGTTTAAAAAAATCCATAATTCCACCCCCTCACCCACTCCATATATGTTACCCTAACCCCTTTCCACCCCTCCCTCCCCTGACCTCCTCCTCTCCCTTCTCGACAACAACCCCACCCCCACGACCCATGTTTACCCACCCCTATGACCTTCCTCCTCCCTTCTTGGTGGAGAACTTGACCTCCGCAGCACCCACACTGACACCTTCCCCCATGAACTCCCCTTCGACCTCCCTCTCCCTGGATCGTGGTTCCTCTCCTCTCTAGTGACTCAGACCCAACTCTAAACTCCCTCTCCCCATCTCGGTTCCCCTCCTCCACAACAATGTAGATCCCCCCCCCTCTGACCTCTATCTCCTTGGCTCAAATCCCCTCCTTGGTGGTAACACAAACCCCCCCTTAAAGGTTGCATCATCCTACCCATAATCACCCTAAATCTATTGTTTTTCAAGGAGGTTATTTTCTTGTAATTTCTCTTTATAGTTCTGATTTTATGTATACGTGGTATTATATTAAACTTTATTGGTTAGTTAATAAGTAGATGTAGTTGCGTCTTTTGTAGTTTCTCCTAGAAAAATCACTCACAGGGAGTTTATTTATATAAAAAATATGGTATCAGGGGTAAAGGTGTTATGGGTATGGATTTGGTTATCAAAATTATAGGATATTCATTCAATGGATTAATTAGATCGACATTATTTGATATATGCTCCCAAAAAATAGAGAAAAAGGTAGATTATAAAACCATATCATTAATAAATTGGAAATATTTGAGGACCAATATAATTTACCCCCTTCACATTAATTATAAATCATCAATAATTCATAAAAATTATTATGTAGTTGATTGATTTTATTGTAATCAAGTTAGAGGGTTTCATCACCTCACACCCAAATACTGATATCAGAGACTTAGCATGGAAGTACTCAGCTGATTCGGCTAAGAAAACTATCCAGTGAAGTATGGTTTTGTTTTGGATTTCTGGTTATCTCTTGCTACAATGTTGTTCTAGTTTTGTAAGGTTTTACTCTTTCCCCCAAATTGAAATTTCCTGAAAATGTAATAGAAATTTACTTTGGTAAAATCCATGGAAGCTTTAAAATTGGAAATAGAAACACTATGTATAGCCTAAACATATGGCGTTCTCTAGGGCGCATCATCTATAGTGGTAGAAAGTAGTGTTTTATCTTTTATAGTCATGGTAGATATATAGAGTTGAATATTTTGGTTATTCATGATATATCACAAGCTCATATAGAGTTGAATATTTTATTAATAGTAATTTCCTATGAAAAAATTTTCATTATATATATAATTTTTTTATTATAAATATTATTAATTTTAATTTTATAAAATAAAATTCGTTTTTTTGATTCTAACATGTAAATATTATCTTATGAATACTTTTTTATAATTTTCATAAATAATTATTTCGTAGCTAAATAGTGAAAAAATACCAATTTTTTTAAAACATTTACTTTCATTACATTACTATAATGGAAGAATGGATTACTTTTTTAAGCATTTTTATATTATATATGTATATATAATAAATCAAAAAATATCCTTTATTGTATTTATAACACTTGTAGATATTTTTTCAAGCATATGTAATATTTCAATCGAAATAATGATTTAGTAAATTAAATTAAAAAAATTAGTTTACTTCACCTATTAGAATTATATCCATAAAATGTATATTTTATTTTAGATCAATATTTTCATATTATGTAATAATTCTAGTGTCTTTTTTTGGGAATAAATGTATAATTACTATGATTAATGTTGATGACCATGATAATGATAAAAATATTATTTTCAAAAAATTGTTTTATTAATATTTTATAACATTTAGCTAATAAATTAGATTGATATATTTAAAATAATGACACTATAATGATGCTTACAACCATAAATGATTATATTAATAGACATTTTATTGGTAATCAATACATTATAATATTAAGAAAAAATAATATCAAAAATATCATTTTTCTACAAAAATCATTTTTCCTATATATAAAATGTTTTATTTTAAATGCATGTTTTTTCATGATTATAAATTTCATTAAATTAAATTCATAAAAATTAAGTATTAACACACAAGAATTTATTTAGATAGGTTATTTTATATGTTTAGTAAAACGTAATTTATATAGGTAAAAACATGTTACCACAGTAAAAATAAAAAAGGTAAAAAGTAAATATATAAGAACAAATAATTTTATATTTACTAAGAAAGTAACTTTATATTAGAACTTTAAATTTAGGAAGACATATTTTATATCTTTTTTAACATTCATGGGTTTCCATTGCCCTAAAATATATTTTTTCGTATTTATGATTAATTTATTTCATTTTAGTATTACTCTTATAATAATTGTTTTCTTATATAGGTGGATTATTTTGTTCAAGTTAGGGTGGTTTGTTCGAACCTGATCATGATTATGAGATATTGGAATTCAAGTATGTGACTGAGATAATGAAAACAAGGAAATTCATCAAGAATGCATACAACCATCATAAAAAGGTGAATTCCTACTACTTATTTAACTAATTTTTTCATAATTTTTTGTACTATTTGTTAGTTAATTTTCTTATAATTTTTATCTAATACTTATTTATTTTTTCTCATATATATTTTGGGAAGTCATATTTTTTTCAACTATATGCAACAAGGCATAAAAGTGATAAAATGTTTCTTTCTTCCAATGTTACCACAATTTCTATTTTCATTGCCTTTCTTTTTTAAAATGACAAAACTACATATTGAGTCGATTTCATTAGAAAAAAAACATTATCATTGTTGAAATCCATAATATTAGATGAAACTCATGTTACCATTTTGGTTAATTCTCGTGATATAATGGGAACATGGGTTTCCTCTCCTCTTCTATATTTCAAAAATGAGAAAGGTTTTTTAGATAATATCATCAAGTAAATATATAGTGTTGGTAGTTTGAAAAAGAAAGAGAATTAAAATAATAGTAACACTGACAGTTATAATTGTTTTTATACTTTGGGACATGTATTAATCATCCACCTCTCAATCAAATACACGGTACGATCAGTATGACTCAAAGTGCTTATTTTTATTTAAAATTGACATTAATTTTAGTTAAAAAGAAAACTGACATACTCAAAATTGTGCAAAAAATATTCTTATTGTTTTTATACTTTTAAAAAAATGATCTATAATTCATTTGTGATGTGTAGGAATCATCCTCACCTTAATCCGATACACAATGTGCATGGTATGACTCAAAGTGTCCGTTATTAGTTTAAAATTTACATTTTAGTTCAAAAAATTTCACTCATTGAAAACCAATTAAAAATTATCATATTTTCTTGATAATTTATAAAATATATTCATAAATCATTTGTGATGTGTAAGAATTGGTATCATGTCAAACCAACACATAATGTGATCTGTATGAGTCAAAGTACGTGTTTCTAGTTTAAAATGATAGTTTAGTAAAAAATACAAGTGACACACTCAAATCTAAGAAAACTCATTTATATTGTTTTGATACTTTAGGAAAATAATCCACAAGTAATTTTAGACATGTAGTAATCATAAAACCCTTAATCTGATACACGGTGAGACCAGTATGACTCCAAGTATATCTTTTTATTTAAAATCAACATCCATTTTAGTAAAAATAAAACTAACATTCTCAAAACCAATAAAACACATTAAGATTTTTTTTGAAACCTTAGTAAAATGACCCATACATCATTTTTAACATGTATAATTCGTCCACATCTCAATCTGATACACGATGTGCCTGGTATGACTTAATGTGTCCGTTATCAATTTAAAATTCAAATTTTATTTTAAAAAGTGTCACTCACTAAAAACCAAGCAAACATACTCAAATTTTATTAATAATTTAGGAAATTGATTCATAATTAATTTTTGATGTCTGGTAATTGGTCTCACATCAAACTAATACATGATGTGATATGTATGATTCAAAATGCATGTTTCCAATTTAAAATGATAATTTAGTAAAAAGACAAGTGACATACTCAAAATGGAGAAAAATCATCCATATTGTTTTGATACTTTAGGAAAATGATCCAAAAGTCATTTGAGATGTATAGGAATCATTTACACCTCAATATGATGCATGGTGTGACCGGTATGACTCCAAGTTTGTCTTTTTAATTAAAATTGACATCAATTTTAGTAAAAAGGACAAACGACCTACTCAAAAACTGAGAAAACGCATTTGGATGGTTTTTATACTTTAGGAAAATGATATATAAGTGATTTTTGATGTGTAGAAATCAACCAAACCTCAATCTGATACACGATGTGCCTAATATGACTCTAATTGCATCTTTTTCTTTAAAATTGACATCCATTTTAGTAAAAAGAAAAACTAACAAACTCAGAACTGATAAAATGCATTTGGATTGTTTTATTAATTTAGGAAACTATTTGTAAATCATTTTTTACATATAGAAATAAACCTCACCTTAATCAGATACACGATGTTTCCAGTGTGACTCAATGTGTCCATTATAAGTTTAAAATTATCATTTTTATTCAAATATTGCTACTCATTGAAAACTAAGAAAACATGCTTGGATTTTCTTGATAAATTAGGAAATATATTCATAAGCTATTTTTGATGTGTATGAATCTATCTCATGTAAAACTGATACACAATGTGATCAGTATGAGTTAAAGTGTGTGTTTATAGTTTAAAATGATATTTTATTAAAAAATACAAGTGATGTACTCAAAATTGAGTAAACACATTCACATTATTTTTATACTATAGGAAAACAATCCATAAGTAATTTTAGACATTTTGGAATTATCCTCACTTCAATTCGATGCATTGTGTGACCAGTATGAATCAAAGTGAATATTTTTATTTAAAATCGACATCAATTATAGTAAAAAGGACAACTAACCAACCAAAAAAATGAGAAAACACATTTGGATTATTTTAATACATTAAGAAAAAGATTCATAATTCATTTATGACTTATAGGAATCAACTTCACATCATATTGAATTATGGTTTTCCCTATATGGTTGTAAATGCATTTTTAGTGTTTTAAAATACTAAAACACGAGTGGAATGTTCAAAACCATTGAGAAAAACCTGATATTAATGTTAAATCATGGGAAAACAAATTTTGAATTGTTTTTGACTTGTAAGCATAGGAAACACATTAATTTGACATGTGTTGTGTCCATAATAACTTGATAAACACTTCTTATAGATATGAAAGCCTTTAAAAATAAGTGTCAAGGGATCAAAACCTAGAAAATGAAGTAGGATTACCCTAAAATCAGAGGATATAAACTATATATTTAATTGGGAAATGTAGTAACCGATGACACGTCATTCTAAATAATAGTTTTCCCAAGATGGTTGTAAACTCGTTTTTGTTGTTGTAAAATACTAAAACATGCATAGAATGGTCAAAACCATTGAAAACAACCTCATATTGATGTGAAATTATGAGAAATCCACCAATGAGTTGTTTTTGACATGTAAAAATAGAAAAATGTCAATCCAATTTGTGGTGTGGTCAGAATTACTCGGTAAACACTTCTTAAAGGTACAAAAACCTTTAAAAAAGTGTCGGGTGGTCAAAATAAGGAAAAAAATCGAATTGCCTTGAAATCATGGGGAAATAACCATATATTGAATTGTTAAATGTAGGAAATAATTGTATTTCAATTTGAATTACAATTTTCCCATTATGTTCGTAATTTTTTTTAGTGTTTTAAAACATTAAAACTTGCGTGGAATGGTCAAACCATAGAAAATGACCTCAGGTTGATGTAAAATCATTGGATAACCAACAATGAGTTGTTTTTAAAATGTAGGACATACTGTGATATCAAAGTATTGAAAATTTATTTATTAGGTCAAGTTCAAGCACACCACATGTCATTTTAAAAATAAAATAGAATATTTACTTATCCCTTTTCAGTTTTAAGTGTTGAATTTTATCTTAAATATGCAAGATTTTGTTTCCAAAGGGTTTTGAATTATATGTTATTTGTTTCATGTTAAAATTTATTATATTTAATTAACAAAATAAAAAAATTTATGTGCATAATTCTGAATATATTATGTATATTTTTTCTTTTTCATTTCACTTCTTAAATGTTCTGGTTTTTAGTATAGGTGGAAGATGCCGATAGTAGGTAGAAGGTTGACCATTCTGATCCATGGCATTATTCTGGTTTTTTACTGTAGTTCTAATTTATTTTGTTTTGATATTTTTTATTTTTTATTACAATTGATGAGATGACATGGTCAGTTTTTGTTGATGAGATAATTTGGTGGCAGACATATGCAATGGAGGTTGTGAGGTGGATGTATATTGGGAAAGTGTTGTTGTTGGGTATATTTTATATGTATATATTGATGAACAATGTATTGGTTGATATGTATGAGTTGACTGAGACTGAGGTTGTGATGACTATGGATGTTTATATATATTACTGCAGATGTATGACATATATATGATGGGTTTATCTAATATTTATGTTTTAGTTTATCTCATGTTAGTTTTTTTTATATTTACAGTTTTTATTAAATATTTTTTTTAATCTGATTTAGCGGTGGTTCTTAGTATCCACCACTAAATAAATAAAATAAAATATGTTTTAGAAGTGGTTAAAATTAACCACCACTAATATGTTTAGTGGAATTAAGTTTCATTTATTTATATTTCCCCCATATATTGTTAAATAAAAAACCACCACTAAATAAACATGAAATTGCCACTAAATGTTTCAAAAATGACACATAAGAAAACCACCATGAAATTAAAAAAACCACCTATAAATTACTAGAGACCATTAAATACATGGAGGTTTTATTAACTGCCACTATACTATTAGGTGGTAGTTTAAATCATTGCTACTTTACAAAAAACCACCAGTAATGAACTTTTTTTAGTGTTTCAGTGAGCATTGAAGAATTAAAATAACTAATATTTTTAGGCAAGTATAAAAGGATTATTCGAAGGGTTAAAGCTTATCAATTACTATTATTTCAAATATAACCTTTCTAATCACTTTTTATTCTAATTTATAATTTTTATTCTTAATTTATTTCTAATATAATCCATTTTAATTTTAACTTTACTTTATTTAAACCTCTTTTTTATCCAAAATTTTCTTAACCTTTATAAAAAAATTAAAAGAAGTGATAGTTTTGAACTTAGTCTACAACCTCCCCATGAGAAAACCCCCGGGACCACTATACTATATTCTTTAGGGGATAAAATATTGATTGTAAGTTCATGATAAAAATATCATGATGAAATGGTTCCATTTTCAGGGAGTTTTCCTAAGTTTCATTATTTTTTTGTGTCAAAATGGATTTTTTACAATGATTAAACCTAAGTTTGTCATGTTCATTTACAATTTCCCAAGTCATGTATGGAATATATTTTGAAAAAACTAGTGAAACAAAATTCTATAATACTTCAAGAATTGAGTAATCAAATGTCAGTTATTTCTACTTTAATAAAGGAATTAATATAATTGGACACCCAAAAAGAGACTTAATAAATGTCAAACATTGTCCCAAAAACTTTTTCTACTGAAGAAACTTATGAGGATAAGTTAAGGGATGAATTATAAATTTTTTTCTCAATTTTACAACCCAAGGTATCCATTATCACTATTTTATCCATTGATGTGAGTACAAAAATCAAGAGTTTTTAAAAAAATTTTAGGTTCAATTTGGTGAGAATTAAATTCCATGTGTGACCCGTAATTTTAGATATGAAAAATTAAAATTTTTATACCAAAATTTGTCTAAATAAGAATAAAAACTCAAGCCATTTAGTTTTAAAGAACACCTGGGGGAACTTGAGATATTACCTTATCTCAACGAAACCCTGAAAAAATTACCCATTCATAAAAAGAATTGGAATATGAGATAACGCATGGAGAATCCAAAAAAAATAGATATATTTTAGTTATATTATGTTGTCTATCAATAGTTAATAGGTTATTACATTGAAAATTTTATGCATACTGTTTTTGAATGGTCTAGTTTTTTAGATAAATAAGATGGGTACAAGGAAGCGATGGTTAAATTAGAAGATAAATTAGAGGAACCAATTGATTTGTGCACTATTTTACATGAGGATAGAGATAATAAGCTGATTTTAAAATTAGAATTTATATTCCAAGCTAAAAATGAAGCTATAAAAAAACATGTAATAATTGTTCGATATCCATTATATATACATCCTAAAAATTAAGTGTGGAAGAGTTTTCCTTATATTCTGGTACCTTATTTACTACTCCATGTGAACCAAAATATCATAGAAGAGAGAATAAAGGAATATATATATATGAACTTATATAATCTATGAAAGTTTAAAAAGATAGGAGAAACCTCATTTTGGTGATTTTTAAGCAATACATATTTTCCTCCTTTAGATTAGGTATAAAGTAATTTCACCGTCCAGATATGGACATCATAAATATATCACCCACTTAGGGGTTCAAACTAAGATTATTTTCCCCTCTTCTATTTATTTTTATTTCTTCTATTTTCAATAAAAGTTTAATGTATTATTTTAAACATTATAATAGTTTTAAAGTGACAGAAACTATAAGACCTACTCAAGGCTGCTACTTAATAACCCAAGATATATATTCCCCTATCACTTTTTTTATATGCATGATTCTGTATTTTTAATTCTTATATGAATTGTTTCATAATGAGAACATCCTCAAGAGACAACCCTTTGGACCACTATACTGAATTATTTTGGGGATAAAATATTTACTAGGATTTAATGAAAATAATATCAATATTAATTATATATAATAAATACCTTATTGGTATCAAAGAATATTAATAAAAATAATAATAATAAGAATAAGAAGAATAAGAATAAGATAATGGTATCAAAATAAGTTCCTATGATACAAAATATTATAGATGCGAGAAAAATAAAAAAAAATAAGAAGGTTATTGCGAAATAAAATCATGAAGTGACTTCTAAATTTTTTTAGAAGATCTTGGAGTTTTAGTTGAGAAATTACACAAGTATTTTATGAATAATAACTAGGGGTTTGGATGGTAGCAGAGACTAATCTGTATACTGTAGTTCATGATGACTATAAGGCAGTCAAATACTCTATGTTGAGTTAAAAGGAGATTATATTTTTTTGATCCAATGACATCCTACGTATATTGGTGATATATTTAAACTAGTTCAAATATTTTAAAGACTAATGAGATTGTAAAATTAATAACTTATAGGAGAACCAATTATTCACTTTTGTAATATAGTAAACACTAAAAAGTGTAATATGGCGGGATTTTATAGGATGATCCCCACCCAAGACACTTTTAATTAATGATATGATTACCATGTAAAATAAATGACTCTATAAAACCTGATCACAATAAGGAGTAGGATTCATGGAATGAGATGAACATTTTAAAAACACCATATGATGCATTTAATTTCCTTTTCATCATTTCATGTTGTGTATGTGATTAGGTAGAGATAAAAAGATATATTTACATCCTAATAGATGGTAGTGGTTCAAATAACATAGGGGTAAAAGCTATAATATTAATTTGGAACTTTGTAAATGTTATCAATGCTTGATTCCCCCCTTCCAAGTGTCATCATATTTCCTAAGGGGTATTTCAATTAACATAAGAGAAAAGGTTCCCTCTAATTGGATCATATTTTTCTTAATTTGGTGTTTTTATCATAATTTGACGAAGTGTAGATTTGAAATGGAAGAGAATCATACGAATTAAATTGTTTCTATTCTTAGAAGAAAAGAAATAGATGTATTTTGAAAATGATTTAGAAACAATAAAAAAGAAATTCAAAGAAGTATATAATCAAAGAAAAAGTGAAATAGAAATAACCACTAGTTGAAGTTAGTCAGGGTGGTAAATGTTTTGGTTAATCTATTGAGAATTATTCCATAATTTAATTGAATTCAAGTTGTGATGATAATTAAGATAATGTTTTAGTTAAATAATTTGAAGATGAAAAATTATATGTTAGGGAATACTGAATAAAATCCCTTGTGAAGTTATTACCTATTTATTTATGTTCATCTATATTATATGAGGATAAATCAAAACTAAAAGTTTATTTTGATTCAATTCCAACATCATTAATAGGAAAGTTGAAAAAATGAAACGCTCTCATCAAAGAGTTGAAATCTAACAAGATATCCCTAAAAATCTATATAGAAAATCTATCAATGGTAGAATAGAACTTGAAATATATCATTTTTGATAAATTCATAGTTATATTGAATCTGGGTGGATGGGTCTTCAAAAGAACGCGCCGCACGCGCCCGGGGAATTTCAAATTCTTCCGCCCGTTTCTGTCCCGGCGCCTCACTCAATGACGGTGCATCCGTCCCCATTGTCAGTTGTCCCTGGGATTATGGCTCCATCCGACAGCTCTTCTCCTCACTGGGGGTCTCCTGTTCTGGCTCCCCTATCACAACGTCCAGTTTTTTCCTTCAAAGATGCGCTTTGCGGTCCGAGCTCAAGGGTTTTGGATCTGTGCTTTTCAGGCATCGATCTGTTCTCTCACTCGGTGGTCCGGGAAGGTTTGCAGATCATGCTATCGGCTCCTTCCGTGGGGGTCAATGAGGTGATTTCTGGACTCAAATGGATGTTGGTGGCGCGTTTCAGAGCTGTGAAACCTTCACTTCCTGTATTCCAATGTTTTGTGGCATCTTGGGGTTTGAAGGAAGAGGTTCACATTTCAATGATCCACATGTTCTCGTTCTATTTGGTGTTAGCTTCGGAGGAGAATTTCGTTAAGGCATGGGGCTTTGCTCCTCGTGTCTTGGGCTGATGGAGCTTCAACCTCTCTCAGTGGTTGATAGAGGCTCATAAGGGGAAGGAAGATCCTCATGCTACAGTTTGGGTATGTATCCCCAGCCTGCCGCTTCATTTTCAGAATAGTACTTTTCTCAGGGCCATCAGCGACTCGTTGGGGAGTTTTCTTTGCATAGATGCACACACTCATAGAGGCGAGGAGATGTTGGCCCCTCGGATCAGTGTGGAGTTGGATCTATCTGTGTCTATCCCAGAGAGATTGTTCCTGAAGGTGCAGGATTCCTCCGTCTGGTCTCAGGAATTGGTTTATCCGATTTTTCTCAAGTTTTGTTCAGAGTGTCTTCTACAGGGGCATTCGGGGAAGATCTGTAGGAAACGGTTCCCTAGAGGGCGGCCTCGTGAGGGCTGTGCTCCCGTGCCAAGAGGTCCGTCGTTCTCTGCGGATGGAGAGCCTAGCTCAGTCTCGGCTCAGCTTGAGGTCTCAGATTCTTCCACTTCTTCTGGCCAGTGCGACACCTCCCATGTATTCCTTGTATGCAAAGAGCTCGTTTCCTCCTGTCCTAGGCATGAGGCCTTCCCAGATGTGGCTCTCGGTTCCTATGGGCTGAGTGACATTCTTATGGATCCCTTGGCGTCCTCGTCTTGGTCTTGGCTGCAACCCCAGATGATCTGGGAAGGTGCTTTGTGGGATACGCTTTGGGAGGTTGCTCTGAGTCTGACGATTTCCTTTTCTCGAGATCACCCTCAAGCGATACCAGTTCCTCTCTATTGTGATGAGCAGCTGTCCAAGAAGGTTTCTTGATAGGGAGCCGCTCTTCCTAGAGTGGATCTTCTTCAGGGTCACAGGGTGTTGGAATGAGTTGGATTTCTTGATGTGGCAGGTTTTCATGAATATCGGCTCCCTGCTGAGGATGGTTGGTTAGTCAATAGTGATCTTGCTACTGGTGCACCCTCACCATCTGTTCAGGTTCTCTCGACGTCGGAAGAGGAGGCTCGGTCGCCTCCTTTGGAGGTGAAGGGGAAGGCTTCTAAGCGTGCATTGAGGCTCATGCCTTCCCCTCCAATACAAGTTGGTTCGGGTCCGGGAGTGTGCACGAGGTCATCTTCGAAGAGGCTACAGAATAGGGAGTGCTCTGTTTCCGTTGTGAAAGAGACCGAGTTGCCTGGGGCCAAAGCCGGGCATAAATTGCTTCCATGAATCCAATATTCATCTAGAATTCATGGGGAGTTGGGGAGAGATTTAAGTCAGATTATATCATCTCGGAAGTCAAGAAACATAAGGTCAAGTTGGTGGCTATCCTCGAGCACAAGTAGAAATCTGTGAAGATCAATGAGTTCAAACGCAAGCTGAAACTTCATGCATCTTTTCATATAGAGCCTATCAATAAGTTCATCTGGATTTTCTAGCATAGGGAGGCTACAGTGGAGTTAATTCAAGCATGTGAGCAGCATGTTACGACGAGGGTGTCCTGCGGTGGAGGCTCCTTGTTTGTTTCTTTTGTTTATGGTAGTTGCGATGCACAGAAAAGGGAAGAGTTATAGAGTGATTTGAGTGCTTTTGATCCAGGGGGTCAGCCTTGGGTGGTGGATGGTTATTTCAATATTGTAGCTAACTCAGAGGAGAATAAGGGAAGAGGAGACATTCCAAGGAGGGCTAGTAGGGCGTTTAGCCAGTTTATGGCTGGCAAGGGTCTTCTGGATCTGGGGTATTCAGGTGACCCCTTTACTTGGTGTAACAACCAGAGGGTCCGTAGTCATTGCTGGAGCCGGCTCGACCAGTGCTTAGCCTATGTTCAAGCGATATCTATGTTTCCTGAGGCGAAGGTTGAGCATCTGAATCATAGCATCTCTGACCATTCTCTGCTCCTGATTTCTCTAATAAGGAGGGAGGCTCCGCAGTCTGGCTTCAGGTACATGAGCCACTGGTCGTGTATTCCGGGTTATCACCAGACAGTGAGGAGAAGTTGGGAGGAATCGATCCAGGGGCACTCTAGGACTACATTGCACAACAAGTTGAGGTGACTCAAGAAGGACCTCCTTTCATGGGCTAGAAGCATCATTCCCTTGGATCAGGAGCTGGAGGTGCTCAGACAGGATATTGAACGACTTGAGGTTGGTATTTAGGAGGATTGTGATGACGTTGTATTTGGGGAGATCTCTGAGAAAAAGGTCTCCTTTGCGGTTATGATTCTTGAGCATGAAAGAAGGGTGAGGGATTATTCGAGAATCAAATGGATTAAGGAGGGCGATAAGAATACTGCTTTATTCCATACTTGTGTACGGGAGAGGAGGCGTGTGGTCCAACCGAACCTGGCTTTAGAAGATGGGTCTTTCACTAATGATAGGGAAGTGGTCGGGGGCTTGGAATTTTCTTTCTTCAAGGATATTCTTGCAGGACCCAATCCAAACATGCTACAGGGATACCCTACAGGGGGGGGATGAGTTCTGGGAGGGGATTCCACACTTTGTGTCCCCTCAGGAGAATGATTTGATGGAGGGGATCCCAGATGAGGAGGAGATCTTTATGACTATGGTGAGTCTCAATCATGAGAGTGTTGTAGGCCCTGATGGTTTTCCAGGTGGGTTCTACAGGATCTCCTAGGAGGTGGTGAAGGGGGATATCATCAATGCTATCCAGGATTTATTCATAGGGGTAAGCCTACCACGGATCGCGTCTGCCACGAGATGCTAAGAGATATCAATAACAAGGTTCGTGGATCCAATATGGCTATCAAGATTGATATGAATAAGGCATATGACAGGATCGAGTGGGGATTTATTAACAAGGTCCTGAGAAATATGGGGTTCTCAAGATGGTATTATGATATTATGTTCAGGCGCTTCAGTTCGGCTTGGATGGATTTGTCTTTTATGGGGCGTACTCACGGTTTTTTCAAGACAGTTTGAGGCCTTCGTCAAGGCGATCCACTATCCCTGAGTATTTTAATTCTTATGCAGGATACCTTAAGCAGGCTAATTAACAGAGGCATCTATAATGGGGATATTCTTCCTTACCAAAGGAGGTTGAGGATGCCTACATTTTCTCATCTGATGTATATGGATGATACCCTCATCTTCATCAATGCGGGGAGGTGATTGGTGCAGGTAAATATTGCGATCCTTGAGGAGTATTTCCACTCGAGTGGTCAACAAATTAATAGGGAGAATAGTGGATTCTATGTGGCCCAGGCTTGCACTTCGAGTAGGGTGATTGATATGGCTCAAAGATTGGGTATGAGGCCCGGTGCGTTTCCCATGGAGTATCTTGGCACCCCTATGTCTCTAGGAAGAATGCGCATCAGGGAATTTGACCCTATGGTAAGCAAGATTATGGGTAGAATTCATAATTGGAAGAACCACTTTTTATACTTTGGAGGTCGTATTACTCTTGTGAACAACATCCTCTTGGCCATCCCGGTACATGCTCTCTCATCCACCAATGTGCCGAAGGGGGTTATCAAGGCCATTGATAGACTTTTGGCTCGTTTCATATGGGATGCATCTTCGGAGGGGAAGAGGCATTGGATCTCTTGGGGGAAGATGACTCGGACAATTTTAGAGGGAGGGATCAATGTTAAAAGTCTAGATAACGATATTCATCACCTGCACGTGAAGTTGTCATGGGAGGTAATTGAAGAGCGATCTTTGGGAGGTAAGATGATGTCCTGCAGAAAACGGGTCACCACAGATGTATCTGTGAGTAGTGGGTGTCCGCTCTGGTCCTCCGTTAGCAGTTTTATTCCGTCCATCCTCCAAAGCATGCAGTGGATTATTGGGGAGGGGAATATATAGTTCTGGTACCTCAATTGGTCGGGAAGGACTCTTGGATATCTAGGGTGCCCGAATCCTTTGATCACATACAAGGAGGCGAGTCAGTACCCACATTTCTTCAGATCCATTCTGGATCTAGACCAGCATGAGGTTTTTGACTCTGTTATTTTGATTTCGGATATGGACCAGTGCGTCTACACCCCCTCCACCTCGGGTAGGTTTAACGCGAAGGATTTTTTAGGTCTAGCTTGTCGTGAGGCCAGCAGGCAGGGGGGTATGGTTGGGTGTGGTGTAAGAGTATCCCTAAGAAATTTAACTTTCTGACATGGAGGATCCAGAACTGATCATTACCGTCTGATGATATCATCAAGAGGCTCGACATCAGCATGGAATCTTTCTACCAGTGCTGTGTCAAAAAACGCGAGGAGAGTTTATCCCACATATTCTTCGAGGGCGATTGGGAACGCCAGGTATAGGGAGTCTTCGGAGAACTCTCAGGATACCCCCACATCGCGGTGAACTTTGACTCCTTCATGGAGAACTGGTTCCAGGGGATGGACGACTCCGGTAATGAAGGTAGGGCGAGATCCATCATCTTTAATGTTGTATGTTGGTGTGTATGGAAAGCAATGAACCGGGCCAGGTTCGAGGGGCTCGCATCTACGGGGATATTCGTTACAGAAAGAGTACGATGTATTCTAGTGGAATTTTGTGGCATCGATGATGTCTGGAAGCAGACCCCATACCTTTGCAAGCTATTTGTGCCTCACAGCGTGGTACAGCGGCAAACAACTTGACAGCAAGGACACTGGGTCCAGTGGAATCCTCCTAAAGCTGGCTTCAAACTGAATACCGATGGCTCTTGCGTGCTGGGAGAGATGCATGGTGGTGGTGTAGTCTGAGATCCTAGGGGTAGCATGGCCTTGGATTTCTCGGCGTACTATGGTTATGGGAATTCTATGCAGGCAGAGGAAAAAGCGGTGCTCACAGGTATCAGAATTTTCAGGCAGCAGGTGCTTTCCATCTCCAAAGTTGAGACTGATTCTATGGTTATTCACAATGGATTGCATGGTAAAGGTATCTTCCCCTGATCCATTTCATACACTATTAGGAAATGCAAAGCTTTCCTAGAAAGTTTCACCAGAGTCACTCACACGTGGAGGGAGGGAAACAAGGTGGCAGATCACTTGGCCTCTATGGAAACCCCTGATAGCATGGTCAGTGTCATACTCATGTTTTCCATTTTAAACTAGAGGGGGTGAATTTGATATGGGGTGATTCCCTCAGTCTTCATTACTATAGACCCCCTAGACAATGGTTCTCTCTCTATTTTAATTTCCTTTTTGAATAAAAATGGTAACATTGGATGGATAGTTATAAAATTTAGTGAAGAAAATATACATGCATTTTAATAATCACATAAATCTATTATTAAAGTTAAGAATGATCAATTTCAGATTAAATCAAAAAGTGTGAAATATCTAGATAATACATTAAAATAAATCATAAAGTTACATAAATATTAGATTAAAAATATTAAGAAAGAGTGAGAAGATAAATATAGCTTAGTTGAAGCTAAGAAGAAAACTCTTAGTATAAACTGTATTGAGTTGAAAGTAAAACTAGAAAATATAAAAGAGGATAAATAAACTTCCAAAAATATAAGAATATAAATAATACCACAAAAATTTTAGAAAAGTTTCTTGTTTTTAAGAATACTCAAAATAGTGGCTAGCTTGAGATATCTCTGGAGATCCATCTATTATAATCTCATGGGGAAGGTATCCCACTATCCTAAAAGAATAGTTTGTAAAAAATATATTTTTAAAAATATTGGAGGACAAATGTGTTGAACCCACATTGTGTTTATTTTATATTTTTATCTATATAAAAGAAAAGATTTTTCATTTAAATATATTTATAGATAAATTACTATAATTGTTTTGGATGTTCCTAAGAAATAATGATTAAATAAAAAGAGTTTGAGGAGTTCCATTCTTGTTTATAAGATACATTGAATTATTTTGATGAGGTTGAAAAGAATATGAGAAGTGGAAAAAAGTTTTGGTCTTTATTCTAGGTATTCATCTATTATTTTACAAAGGAAATATTAAAAGGGTTAGAAAAAAAATATTTCCAACCTAAGGTTTTACAAGGCCCATGAATTTAGTTCATAAAAAAGGATATCATAACCAAGTTCAATGGATAGCTAGAATCTAGTATCCATGAAGGTTCATAGTTTAGGCAAAGAACATGTATGATGAGCATTGATTATGTGTTCTAGTGCAAAGGAAGGTGAGGATGGTTAACTTCACTTGTCAAGGTTAGCATAGATGACTGTATGAGACCGTCAACTCTTATCAGATTTCACTGGCTGTCTAATGAAGCATTGAGGGTAATATTAAAGTCGTAACCCTAGTGATGTTTTGATATGGTATAATCATATGTGCATCACTGTTAAACTATTTAAAAATTCATGGACACACACGAATTAATGTGAGATGATTCTGTATTACTTGTCTTAAACCTATGACCATGAGTTTGAGCCATCAAACAAATTCAGTGATTTCCTAGAAATATTTTAAGAAGTTAAAAGTAATTCAAAATAATAAAATAAGGGAATTGGTGTTCAAACATGTATAATCTCTTTGAATTATTGGAATAAATAGATCATTTTGTGTGATAATTCAATAAAAGAAGGTTATACACATGTGCACTGAATTACAGTGAATCAGATAAAAATTGAGGAGTACAAAAATTCATAGACTTCAAAGATTTGTAAATATAATATTCTCTCTATGTAAATGTTAAATCATATGATTTAAATGATTTTAAATCAAGGTGGAAACATCATAAAGATAATGAGTTTTGATTAATACTAAGTTGAACTCGGTGGTAGGGAATGAAGATGCAAGATATAACTGGAACTGATAAAGTTTCTTGAAAAATGACCATGCCGAAGGATAAGAGAATACACCATAAAACATGAACATGATTAAAACCCGTTCATAGGATAATACATGGTGAGTTTTTTGTTTGTAAAATATCACGCGGATAAACTCTACACTGTAGTGATAATCATAAAGTGTGGTTGACAGTGAAGAAGAAGATGAATATGAAGAATGATGAAGGATGATTTCATAGAGTTCATGTAATGAATTTTAGGATTATTAAACTATAAATATTGAAAATATATATCGAGGAAGATAACGTCTTGATTTAGTTTGGAAATTTAGATGATCATCATATCACTTCCTCATTGATATCACATGAATTTAGAATATATGAATTTGATCATATTTCTTTGAGTGTATGTATTTTCATCATAAGTTATTGAATATGGATCATATGAATCTAGTTTGTAATACTTTTATAGACTTAAAATATCAAATATGTTGATGATAATGAAAGGGTTCCACACTATAATAGGTAACTGCCACATTGTAGATCCATGCATTGGAATATGGATGCATACATGGATGGTGATATTAAACGTGTTAAAGAAGTATATTTTTTGGAATAAAAATAAGGAAATAAATATATTATATTGTTCAATTTAAAATTGAATATATATTAATTTAAAGGATTAGATTTCATGATATTTGAATACTAAAAATTATGTAAATATAGTTCCATGTATTTAAGAAAGAAAATAAGAAAAAATTGGATATTTTAAAGAGTTTGTATATGAGGAAAATCAGATGAAGCTATGAGTATTCTCTGGATAAATAAATATATCCTAGAAGTCAATATGAGTGTAGTGGTGAATCGATATAGAATATGTTTAAGACTCATTTCATAAAATTTAGAGAAATTACCATTTCTTTATAATAAGGAATCATCTTGTGCACTGAAAGATGAAGAAGATGAGAAATATTGAAGTGAATATTTTGGTTGTACCTACTGTAGAGAAAATCTAGGTTGAAGAGAATATGTATTATCCATCCTATAATATATTATATAGAAGTATGAAGAATAATTGATACAAACCCACAATATATATAAATTAGATTTAGCCCACTTGATTACTAAATAGGAGAATGAAGATCAATCGATACTCCCCATGAGGGAATCGAGACATCCCATGTGATATTTATTCAAGGAATTTAAATACCATTATCTTATACAAAGGGACTATAAACCCTCACTTTATTTGTACCTGGCCGGTTCTATAATTTTGATGAAGACAATTTTGATGTGGAAGAAGATGATCTGGTGGTAAAATTAACCCCTAAGGAGATGGAAAATTATTCTACATTTAGAGACTCAAATCATTTATGTGATAAAGAGGAAAAAAATATTCTTTTAAAATTTGTCTAATTAGAGAACCAAGTATTAGTGAGAAAGATTACAATACATATGATTCATAAGAAGTGTCTATTTATAATTTATAAGATATTATTAAAAAATTCCCAAAACATATAGTCACTTCTATTTGTGGATATTTTTGAATTCTTTAGAAAGATATTATTCATCTTGAAGAGGAAGTTGAGAAAAGAGAGTGGGAACTAACACAAAAATTAATGATGAGTGTAGATCTCACCATGTATTTTAATGTCAAGAGTGATATAATCAAGGATATTTAAGAAGTATTATCTAAATTTGGTAAGTATTCTTTTATGTAATCATAAAAAATTATGAATTCATTAAGTGTCTAAAGGAGACATTTCATCCATTGAATAAAAAGAAAAAAATACAAAACTGATGTTAATAATGCTTAGTTTGAGATGAAAGTCAACTAGATAAATGATATTGAAAGTTTGCTGGAGGAGAAAATTAAAATGATTGAGATTTTTTAGAATCACATAAATAATATTAGAAATGAGTATAGAGAAAAAATACAATCAATGTATGATTATAGAAATATCCTAAATATGAAATGTTTTGAATTAGAATTCAGATTTTAAATTCTAGAAAACATTTAAGAAAAGTCACATAAAGATGAAAATAGTGTTGCTACCTCATTTAATTCTATATATAATCCTTGTGCTAAAATACCACTACCCAATGGAAAAAAATCCTAATATCATCTAAAGAACAATCTCAAGTATCTTCAAAGAAATTAGTACCATCCAAATTAAATTCTAATGTTTATTCTAAATTTATTTTTATAAGAAGTATAAGTTTAAATAAAAAATATAAAACAAATATATGAGTAAAAATGAAGATTTGTATACCACCATTTATATGCTGAATTAAATAAGGAGCATGACTACTAGTTCCTCTTGAAGATCCTAAATAATATTGAATAAATCCTAAAAATATCCTACTTATATACATAAAATTTGTGGACAACAAGAAGTTTATAAAACAAGATCTTGTATTTTGGGTCTTTATTGTTACTATGAAAAGTTTATATAAATGTAAATTGATTATTGGCATAATATATAAAAAAATAATAAGAAAATAAAGGTCAATATTAAGAGGAAAATCTATAATAATTAAGAGTTCATAGAAAGAGAAAAATGATCTATCTGTCTCATATAGATTTTAAAACTTGAAGACCATCTGTGGGAATTGAAATAAATGTGGTTACAAGAGTGATACTTTGTTGTATAATTTAGTCATTTATGTTTCAAAATAAAATCAACAAAGAAGGAAAAAAATTATTAGAAGGAAGGAAGAAATCCTACCTTGGTAATATTTGAAAATCATGAAGCTGGAAATACTATTGCCTAGACGTTTTTTGAGAATTATCATGAGAAATATTTTTATGAAAAAACCAATAAGATAAAAAATAATTTTATATCCATGAATACTAATCATGTGAAAGGATCTCCAAATTTATCATTGTCAGAACTCAAAAAAATCCCCCAATATACCGTAATATTATTTAGTTATTTGTATAATATATTTTGAAAAGGTTAGAAGAATTCAAAAACCACAATAAAGTGTATGTGTTAAGTGGAAAGAAGATATTCCACATGAAGATGTAAAATTTCAAGAGAGGATTCCAAAAAATGAAAATCCAATTGCTAAAGAAGATCGATATGGGAAGTGTAAGTAAGTTGGAAACTACTCAAAGGATTTTATAACAAGTATACCATCCCAAGAAGTGATTCTAAGGAATATTTAAGTTACAAAAAGTGATTGTTGGACTCCTCATGTATTAGTCATGTTTTAATGATCACAAATCTTATTCAACCTAGTTAACTCCTATAAATTATATCCAATCATGTGTATTTATGTTTCAAGTTCTCTCATGCTTTATAATGGTTAATCTCAATCCATGTCATGCATATCACTTCTTAAGTCTGAATATAGTTGTTTGCCTAAGTACAAGACATCGTGAAGCCAGACACCGTAAGCCATACACTGTGAAGCCAGACACCATGAAGCCAGACACCGTAAGCCAGACACCGTGAAGCCAGACACCATAATCCAAACACCGTAAGCCATAAACTATGAAGCCAGACACCGTAATCCAAACACTGTGAAGCCAGACACTGTAAGCTAGACACCGTGAAGCCAGACATCATGAAGCAAGACACTATGAAGCAAGACACCGTGAACAATAAATCATGACACTCAGACACCATGTGAAGAAGACACTGTTTTCATAACATACTGTGACACCATTTCTTAAACTATTTTTTCATCTTTCAATTTAATTTTTAACGGTCATATTTGATGCCTTTAATGCACTGACATAATTAATGTTTCTTTGTAGACATAGTACGAGGAACAAGGTATGAAGCACATGGAACCTATCGGCTAAAACTCATGCATTCAAAGATAAAGAGTGAAGAGTACCCAATAGAAATATAGAGGGATACTGAATGAAATACAAGCGTGTGAGAATGACCGCGAAGATCATATTGCAATATTTTCAAAAGGAAGCATTGTCACATGCATGCAATCTGAATCTGCTGAAGAACATACGAAGTACACTGGAATCCAGAGAAAATATTCACATTATCAAAACTCGTGAAGAACACAAGCTAAATCACGACATTCTATTTTTCAAGACAAAACCCAAAGAAGGACTTAGAAGCATTTCTGTTTAATCAAAGGAGTCCAGAGCTGCACTTCAAACCACTAGGGCATTCTAAACTCATATCTAATCTATCCTAGTGATTCTTTTACTTACTTGCTGAGAAGGTGTGTACTCTATTTATTCCATACACACACTGACTCCTGTGCTAAACTGGAGGATTTCTAAATCCTTACACCAAACACTTTATACTTCTGTTTACCCATGAAAACTGTGGAAGAGGTCCATGTGTGACCTGGACAGTCTGTGTACTGTTGTTAACCCTGATCCAGGGTGTGGATCAAAGTTTATATATATAAACTGCTTGGTGGTAGGTGATCACCAAGTGGAGTGGATTAGGTCTCGTCTTGAGACTGAACCACTTGTTTCATATCCGCTGTGATGTTTAAATTTAGTCTTCTCTATTTTACTGCTCTATTGCATAATCTAGAAATCACTAATTTCACTTTTATGGTTAGTCTTGGAAAGAAGTTATAAATATTTTTCTTTAGTAGGATAACTTCAAAAGTAATATTAATAATACAAATTAAGATTACTAAGAATTAATCAATCTTCTAAGAAGTTTTTAAAAAAATTAAACTCTTATAACAGTATAACCTTGACTAACTGAGTTGTATCTATTTTTGGGGAAACTATCTATTTTGAAAATAATATTATTTTAACATAAATTTTTATACTTACTCAATTCACACCTCCCCTCTTGACTAAACTACTCCGACCAACATTTGGTATCAGAGGAAGGTTTATTAGGGCTCTGTGTAATTGTACTCAACTGTGATTGTAGTTGTACTTTAACGATCTGTAAATTTATGTTAATTCTAAATTTCTAGCTCTTTTAAAGTAATAAGTTAGTATGGATAATATATTAGAAGGTGATGCAACCAACATACCACCATTATTTAATGGAACCAACTATGCTCAATGGAAAATTAAAATGAAGATGCATTTAGAGAGTATGAGTTTTGAAATTTGGTCATCCATTATAGATGAATACAAACTTCTTGTGACTGATAGAATTACATGGGATGAACCTACCAAACTTGCTTACAATAACAATTTCAAATCCATGAATGTTTTGTATTTTTACTTAGGAGATGAATAATTTAATAGGATTTCTGCTTGTAAAACTTCCCATGAAATTTGGGATACCTTGTCTGTCTCACATGAAGGCACATCTAGTTTAAAGGAAATGAGACTTAATACTTATACTATAAAATATTATAATTTTAAAATTAAACCTGATGAGCCTATTTCTGACATGTATCTCAAGTTCAATGAGATTGTCAACACAATTATTTCTCTTAGAAGAGAAGTCACTGCCAAAGAATAGATCATGAGAATCCTTAGATGTCTACTTGATAGATGGAGGGGAACCTCTGTCTCTATTAGAGAATTGTGCGACATCAGTAAGATACCTGTAAAATAACTCATTGTGAAACTGATTATGTATGAGGAAAAGATGAAAGTCAACAAAGAATAGGAGGATGAATCAAAGAGGAAATCCGTAGCATTTAAGACCACCTTATCGAAGCACAAAGAAAAAGGGAAAGTAAAAGCTTCTGTAGAAATTTACACCACTAAACAATCATCACCTGACAATGATAAGGAGATGGATCAACTGGCCAGAAGATTCAAATGATTTTATAAAAAGAAGAACTTTTTCAGAAAGCCTAACTTCAAGGGCAAGTATGATCTAAAATAAAACTGGAAAAAGGACTAGAAAATAAGTGACAAAACTGATGAAATTGTATGCTATGAATATAAGCACAAAGGACATATAAAGGATGACTGTCCAGAGCTCAAGTATAAGAAGAAATATGAGGACAAGGATAAGATGTACAAAAAGGCAATGAAGGAAACCTGGAGTGCCTCTGAGGATAGTTCAAGCGACTCAGAGACATCACATGATGAATAGGATAACAAATCCAATATGTGTTTTATGAAAAACACCTCTGAGGTAACACTGAACTCTTCTGCACATAATTCATACTATTCTGAAGAGCAAAGTGACTCTAAAAATATGACTAATGAAGAAATATTTTAATACTGTAACATGCTTGAAGAGACATGCAATGAATTAAAAGGTAAATATAAATCATTGAAGAAACAACATGCTCTCATTGTAAATGTTAAATCCGAACTTACTACTGAAAAGGAGAAAAATGCTCAACTACTCAAAGAAAACAATGAATTAAAAATGTCTAATGAGAAATTAAAAAGTTACTTAGAAAAGTTTACTAATGGGAAAAATACCCTTACCCCAATGATAAGAAAAAAAAATTTCCCCCAAATACAATACTGGCATTGGTTATCAACCTGGTTAAAGAAACCTTGGTAGAACAAATTTTGTTTCCAAGTATAGGACATATAATTTTGTTCCCAGTTCTGGACATAACTCAACTAGATCAAGTCATGATACATATTCTACTGTTTCAAGTATTTGTGGACTAAATATAGTTTATCTTTCAAATACTTTACATAATGCTTATAGGAAACCTATGAGACAAATATGGGTTCCTAAATCACTTATTAATAATGTTACTAGACCCAAACAAGTATGGGTACCAAAATATATCTTTGATTGATCATGTTATAGGAAAGATACTTAAAGAGCTCCTGTAAAATTCTATGGTACTTAGAAAGTGGATGTTCAAGGCACATGATAGGAGACTACTCATGATTCAATAACCTGATAAAAGTAGATGGAGTACATGTCACATTTGGTGACAATACCAAAGGGAAAATTATTGTCTTAGGCTAGATTGGTAACACTGATTCGATTTTAATTTCAAAATTACTGTTTGTTAATGGCTTAAAATATAATCTTCTTAGTATATCAAAATTATGTGATGATGGATATAATGTTAAATTTGAAAATTATGTCTGTAATGTCTTTAATTCTAAAAATGAATTAGTATTTTCTACATCAAGGAATGAAAATGTTTATTCTATTAATTTAGATTCTTTAGCTTCTCAAAATGTTTCATGCTTAACTGTATTTCATATAGCATCTTGGATCTGGAATAGGAGACTAGGACATTGTAATGTTCACTCCCTTAGAAAGCTAACTAGAAAAGGCCTAATTAAAGACTTACCCAAACTTGAGTTTCCACATGACAAAGTATGTAATCCTTGTCAAAAGGGAAGACATCACAAAATCTCTTTCAAAACAAAGAAAGATGTTTCTACTTCTCAACCTCTCGAAATGGTTCACATGGATTTGTTTGGACCATCTAGAGTTTCTATTTTAAATGGGAAGCACTATGTTTATGTTCTAGTAGATGAATTTTCTAGATATACCTGGACCTTCTTTATGGATCAAAAAAGTGAAGCTTTCTCTTATTTTACTAAGTATTATAAGTCTGTAGAAAATATTAGTGGCCTTAAAATAAAATCTTTAAGAAGTGATCATGGCCGTGAGTTTGAAAATCAAGAGTTTGAATCCTTTTGCTCACAAAATGGTTATAGTCACAATTTATCTACCCCTAGAACACCTCAGCAGAATGGTGTTGTAGAAAGAAGAAATAGAACCCTGCAAGAAATTTCTAGAATAATGCTTAGTGAATATGACTTACCTATTTACTTTTGGGCCGAAGCTGTTAAGACAACATGCTACATAATCAAGAGAGTCTTGATTAGACCAATTATCAAAAAGACCCCATATGAACTCTGGAACACTAGGAAGCCTAAGGTTAATTAATTTAGAGTTTTTGGTTGCAAAGTATTTATTCTCAACACTAAGGATAATCTTGACAAATTTTCATCCAAAAGTGATGAAGGAATTTTCCTAGGTTACTCAATATTAAGTAAATCTTATAGATTATTCAATAAGAGAACTAAATGTGTGTAAGAATCTGTTCATATCATATTTTATGAAATAGATCCACATGATCCTAGAACCATCCTAGAAAATATGGGGGATAATGTATCAAATCTGAACATAAACTCCAAATCCTAAAATTCTTCTATGAAAGAATCTGGGAAAACTTTTAATTCTGGAAATTCTCTACAATCAAGTCATAATGAACCTGAATATATTGATGAAACTGAAATCACTAGTCCCTCTTTTTCTAGAAAGGTTAGAACCCTTAAAAACCATCCCTTAGATGATGTTGTAGGAGACTTAAAGAAAGGAACACAAACTAGAGCTTCTCTTAGAAATCAGGTTGAACATCAATCCTTCTTATCACAACTTGAACCTAAAAACATTGATGATTCCATCAACGATGAATTTTGGGTAATGGATATTCAAGAAGAACTTAATCAGTTTTAAAGAAACAAAGTTTGTAAACTTGTTGAAAGACCCAAGGACACATTCATCATAGGTACTAAATGGGTGTTTAAAAATAAGGTAGATGAAGGTGGAAATATAGTTAGGAACAAGGCTAGATTAGTTGCACAAGGCTATAGTCAAGAAGAAGTAATTGACTATGAGGAGACCTTTTCTCCAGTAACAAGACTTGAAGCCATCAGAATCCTACTTGCCAATGTTGCACATCTGAATTTCAAACTATATCAAATGGATGTTAAGAGTGCATTCTTAAATGGGTATATAGCTGAGGATGTCTTTGTTGGGACACCCCCTGGATTTAGAAACCCTCATTTTCCCAATCATATTTTCAAACTATAAAAATCTTTATATGGTTTAAAACAAGCTCCAAGAGCTTGGTATGACAGATTGAGTACTTTTCTCATTTCCAAAGGTTTTACAAAAGGAATAGCTGATCCTACCCTCTTTATAAAACGAATTTCTAATGATATTTTAGTTGTTCAAATATATTTAGATGATATTATTTTTGGATCTTCAAAAAATTCATTATGTATTGATTTTTCTAAAATGATGTAAAATGAATTTGAAACGAGTTTAATGGGAGAACTAAAATTATTTATTGTATTTCAAATCTTTTAAAATAATGATGGAATTGTTTTAAATCAAAGTAAATACACTAGAGATATTCTAAAACGTTTTGGATTGGATAACACTAAAAGTAGTGACACTCCCATGAGTACCACCTGTAAGTTGGATCTTGATGAAGATGGAAAATCTATTGATCAAACCACTTATAGAAGAATGATTGGAAGTTTACTCTACTTAACTGCTAGCCGTCCAGACATTATGTTTAGTGTGTGTATGTGTGCTCGTTTTCAAGAAAATCCTAAAGAATCTCATTTAAATGCTGTAAAGATAATTTACAAATACCTTAAGCATACACCAAATCTAGGATTGTTCTATCCTAAAGAACAATCATTTGAACTAGTTATTTATTCCGTTGTTGACTTCGGTGACTGTAAGTTAGATAGAAAGAGCACCTATGGAACATGTCACCTTTTAGGAAAGTCACTAGTATCATGGTGTAGTAAGAAACAAATTTATGTTGCATTATCTACTACAGAAGTTGAATACATAGCTTCCGGCAGTTGTGCACAAATTTTGTGGATGAAACACTCATTACTAGATTATGGATATCAATTTAGACATGTACCAATAAATTGTGACAACACAAGTGCTATTAACATCTCAAAAAATCCTGTTTCACATTCTAGGACAAAACTTATTGATGTAAGACATCACTTTTTGAGAGATAATTATCAAAAAGGTGATATTACCTTGGAATTCATTGGTACTGAATATCAACTTGCTGATATATTTACTAAACCATTAAATTCAGAGATAATAGACTATATCATACATGATCTTGGCATGATAAATCTCAAATAGATATTTTACTTGTCTTATTGTTCAACATTTTACTATGTTTTACATTACTGTTTCATGATTACGGTTTCTCAGTTACTATCTCTTATGTTTATGGTCTCACCATTAGCACCTTGTAATTACAGTCTGACATTTACTGTCTCACCGTAACGTGTAATGAAAATTTCACTCACTGTCTCACTATGACGACCACTCACTGTCTCACTGTGACGACCACTTACTATCTCAACGTAACGACCATTCATGATCTCACCGTGAACACTCTTTATGATTTTATTTAAACCCATATCGTGGTAATTATTATTTCACATCTTTTACTTTACCGTGTTTTTATTTTTGTAACGATTGGAATTCCTAAATGATAAAACAAAAAGTTTCACTCGGTTCTTCACTCAGACTTTCTCTCATTTCGAACCCTTTCAACCTTGCAAACCCTTATCTCTCTATCTCTCTTGAACCTTCAGTGGATGCTAAGAATGAAACGTCAATCATCATCCACACCTGAGAAGTGCAGCCCAAAGAAGAAGAAGATTGCACCTAAGCTGACACCTGAAGGACCTTTGAATCTGAATCTGGTAAATCGCAGTGTTGTACCTGAGAAAGAAATTTTCCCCAAATGGCTCCTGTCTAGAAAATCTATAGTCTTGAAAGTGTTAACAGAACATGGCTGGTTAGAATAGTTCTCAAGGGAGAATAGACCCATCTATCCTAGGTTAGTAGCTCAATTGTACCAGTACGTGCAGTTCTATTTTGATTCTAGCGAAAGTTATGTTGTAAGGAGCTGGATTAATGGCCAAAGATGCTACTTCTCTTCGAGGTTATGGGTTGCATACCTTAGGATACCTCATGAAGGTATATGTGAGGATTATCATAGAGAACCTCCACCTTCAACTGATTTCTTTGATCTTGAAGATGCTCTGAAAACCCTAACCGAAAATGGCACCAAGAGAAGGGACATCACTGCTGAACTAGATAGAGAAACAAGACTTCTGTTTAAGTTTTTTCAAAATTTGGTTAGTCCAAGAAAAGGTGATTTTGCTGTGTTAAAGTATCAAGATGTGTTCTTTATTCACCTTATGAAAAATGGACACAAGATCAACCTGTAAAAGTACATCATTCACCATATGTGTGAGTTGATCAAGGTTACATCCAAGTCCACTTCTCTGTTCTACTCTCGGTTGATATCATCCATGCTTGTTGAAAAAGGCGTGGTTGGACCTAATGAAGAAGTGATTATGGACTGTGAATACTGTCTCTCTAAAGCCACCATCAAGAGAATGAAGATAAACTGGAATCCTTGGAAAAAGGAATGGGAGGAAGAAAATGATAAGGTTTATGATAATTTTAATCCTATGGATTATCCATCAAGGCCAAAAGACATTTTTTATCCTGGTTTGGAACTAGATGAACTTGCTGAGTATTCAGAAGAAGAAGAAGAATAGGATGAAATACCACATAGGGAAGTAGTTATTGTTGAGGAAGAAAGGACTATTGTTTCTCATGTTGTTTTTGAATAATAAGTTCATACCCCTAGAGAATATTTCAATTTAGAAATCCAACATCAGGCTGAAAAAGAATCAGCTATCACAGAATCTGAGAAACAAGCCATGGAAGAGCCTGCAGTAGAAGAACTCCCTGTTGTGCAAGAAGCAAATCTTGAAGAACTCCCTGTGGAACAATCTGTTCCTGAAATAATACCCTCTACTGAAGAAAGGATGGAGATGGACTTCTAGCTGGCTAGACAAGAAATTAATGAGGAACTTAGAGATAAAAATATGGATTTAGACCAATCTCCTGAGCCTCTCAGTCCTGAAAAAGAGGCACCTATTGAGGGGGAGAAAACCCCAAATCTTGAGTCTGGTGAAGCATCACATCCAACTGAGTCAAGTCCTATAGACACTCAGTGCAAATTTCTTAGTTTCTATGATGTGAATGAGTCTCAGAAGGTTACTACAACTAAGCTTGATCTCTTCTCCCTATTTTAGTTGAAATATTTCACAAACTTTTCACTTGAGAAGGAACCTAAACCTGAACCTGAACCTGAACCTGAACTTGAACCTTACCCTATACCAATTCCTATAGCTAAACCTTTATCTGCACAGCTATCCTTTGTCAGTAAATATGATTTGAAGGATTTTGGAGATACTCTCTTATCTAGCGTTGAGAAACTTCTGAACTCCCAACCGCGTGTTGTGACAAATTTAAGTGAGAGAGATGCCTCACTATTATTAGAAAAGATCATTTGGAAAATACAACCTAAGATTTTCAATGAGATTCAAGAAGTACGAGTTGAAAATAAGTTTCTCAGTAATGAAGTCACAACCCTGAGAAGCATGGTTAAAGACATGTAGAAATAGCTACATTCAAGATCAGAGCCTTCTACTGCTCCTCTAGCACCCACTATTTCTCAAATTTCTCATGATGTTCTGTCTTAGATTCACCCTTATCTGGCATCCTTAGATTAAAATATTGCGGAAAGTCACAAAAAAATGTTTAAGTAAATGTGAGATCTTGTAGTGAACCTTAATAAACTCACTGATGAGTACACTGGTTTTCTTCAAAAGGTACTAAATCAGCTCAAATCTTTGACCACAGGCGTCAAAGCTTCTAATATCTCTGGTTAATCCTCTACACCTTCCTTGGACAATACTTTGCTCAGATCTATAGTCAAAGAAGAGCTTCCGAATGATTTTAGTGGTTTTAATGTGGCTTCTTTCTCTGAAGTTGTCAAGAACAGTGACAGAGTGCTTGACCTTGTACAAATTCACTCCAAGATTGCAAATGATACCTAGTAGGATATTTCTAAGAAAGGGGATGTCTATTTCAACCGAATTTTCTCCAAGACTAATATGTACAACCACTTCGAATAACTTATAGAGAATCTGTGAATTCCTAATGTGACTCAAGAATTCAAAAACCAATTCCAAAAGTTATCCGAGTTTACCCGATTGCTGGACAAGTTTATGGAAAACAAATATTACTTTAAAAAATCCATGCAGTATGGTGGAGAGATTATGGCAGACTTCATCAAACTCCTGAGACCTTATTTTCATGTCCAGAGTATAGAAATTGTTGCTCCAACAGCTGCACCTCTCAGACCTAGGATGCCTACATTCACCTTTGCCTTAGCATCAACTACCATGTCTGTTGGCCAAGTTCTCAGTCAGATCAGGCCTATAATTATTAATAAGTAACTACCTAGATCTTCTACTACTCCTACCTTGGATCCCTCAGCCTTTCAAGGTCTCCCATTACCCTCTTTATCTACCACTTCTCTTCCTTCTTCTACATCAACCACTGCCACTATGGCTTCCTCTTCTGCTGCTACTAAAGGCAAAGAGAAGGTCAATCCCTGAAGAAGACCAGTGCTTACTCCTTTCTGATGGGGATGCCATTGTTTTTTGTATTTCTCCTTTATTTTGTACTGAATTGTTTACTCTTAATGGAATGTGCACTGTCTACCCTCTCTTCTTTCAACCTTTTGATAATCCCAAAATGGGGAGAAGTTTCTATATGTTATTTTCTCTATAGTTACAACTAATTTACACTTTAACTGTATATGATTTGTGATCATCAAAAAGGGGGAGATTGTTGGACTCCTTGTGTATTAATCATGTTTTAATGATCACAAATCTTATTCCACCTAGTTAACTCCTATAAATTATATCCAATAATGTGTATTTATGTTTCAAGTTCTCTCATGCTTTATAATGGTTAATCTCAATCCATGTCATGCATATCACTGCTTAAGTCTGAATACAGTTGTTTGCCTAAGTACAAGACACCGTGAATCCATACACCATAAGCCAGACACCATGAAGCTAGACACCATGAAGCCAGACACTGTAATCCAGACACCGTGAATCCAGACACCGTAAGCCAAACACCGTAATCTAGACACCGTGAAGCCAGACACCATAAGCTAGACACCGTGAAGCCAGACACCATAAACCAGACACTGTGAAGTCAAACACCATAAGCCAGACACCATGAAGCCAGACACTGTAAGCCAGACCCATGAAGCCAGACACAGTGAAGCAAGACACTGTGAACAAGACACCATGAACAAGACACCGTGACACCCAGACACCGTGACACTCAGACACTGTGTGAAGGAGACACCGTTTTCATAACATACTGTGACACCATTTCTTAAACTATTTTGTCTTCTTTAAATTTAATTTTTAACGGTCATATTTGATGCCTTTAATGCACTAAAATAATTAATGTTTCTTTGTAGACATAGTATGAGGTACGAGGTACGAAGAACATGGAACCTATCATCTAAAACTCTTGCATTCGAAGATAAAGAGTGAAGAGTTCCCAAGAGAAATATAGAGCGATACTGAACGAAATACAAGCATGTGATCACCAACATGAAGAACATATTGCAAGATTTTCAAAAGGAAGAATTGTCACATGCATGCAATCCGACTCTGCTGAAGAATATACGAAGTACACTGGAATCCAGAGAACATCTTCACATTATCAAAACTCGTGAAGAACACAAGCTGAATCACGACACTATTTTTCAAGACAAAAACCAGAGAAAAACTCAGAAGCATTTTTTTAATCAAAGGAGTCCAGAGATACACTTCAAATCACTAGAGCATTATAAAATCATATATACTCTCTCTCAGTGATCCTTTTACTTAATTTTTGAGTATTATGTGTACTCTGTTTATTCCATACACACACTGACTCTTGTGCTAAACTGGAGGATTTCTAAATCCTTACACCAACCTCTTTATACTTCTGTTTACCCACGAAAACTGTGGAAGAAGTCCCTATATAGCCTGGTTATTATTTTTTTTACCCACAAAAACTGTGGAAGAAGTCCCTATGTGACCTGGACAGTCTGTGTACTGTTGTTAACCCCGATTCAGGGTGTAGATCAAAGTTTATATATATAAACTTCTTGGTGGCAGGTGATCACCAAGTAGAGTGGATTAGGTCTTGTCTTGAGACTGAACCACTTGTTTCATATCCGCTGTGCTGTTTAAATTTAGTCTTCTCTGTTTTACTTCTCTATTGCATAATCTAGAAATCACTAATTTCACTTTGATAGTTAGTCTTGGAAAGAAGTTATAACTGGTTTTCCTTTGTAGGATAACTTCAAAAGTAATATTAATAAAACAAATTAAGATTACTAAGAATTAATCAATCTTCTAAGAATTTGTTTAAAAAGTCAAACTCTTATAAAAGTATAACCTTGATTAACTAGGCAGTATCTATTTTTGGGGAAAATATCTCTTTTGAAAATAATATTCTTTTAACATAAATTTTTATAGTTAGTCAATTCACCCCTCCCCTCTTGAGTAAACTACTCCGACCAATAGTGATCCTTGTGCCTTGATGTCTTACAAGAAGAAGAATTCACTACTGCAAATATGGCCTTTATCAGCACTAGAAAAGGGCATTAATAGTTCTAGAAAAGCATTATTAATCGAGTTGAAGATAAAGAGGTCCCTTTTATCAGTGCTAAAAAAAGCACTGATAAAGGCCCATTATATCTGCGCTTAAAAAAACATTGATAAAAGGGGTCTTTTATCAGCTCTAAAAAAGCATTGATAAAAGTAAAAAAAATTGAAAAAAAGTTTAAAAGAATATATTAATGCGAGGAGATTCTAATAGCACTTGACCGCCCCTTTTATCAGTGCTAAGTGGAGCCCCCTCTCTCTCACATGCACTGTACTTACCCGCACAACCCACTCCCACTTTCTTGTGCACCCTTGCTTCCACCAGAACTTGAAACCAAGATCTCCCCCCTTGCACGCCTGCACATTTACCACTAACCAATTTAGTTTTTTTCTCCATTTAATGATATATATATTTATATATATATAGTTATATTTATTCGTATATTAATATAGATTCATATTAATATAAATATATTTAGTTATATTAATACATATATATTTATTCATATATTAATATATATATATATATATATTCATATATTAATATATATTTATATCAATTTATATATATATTTTTAGTTATAATTTTTTATCCATATATTTATTTTCATATTAATATATATTTATAAGATTATTTTTAAATACATTTATAAAATATGTTTTTTATGTGTGTTTATAAATAAATAAATACATACATATATACAACAAACACACAGACACCCACACCCACACCTACATATTTACGAATAAATACATATATATATATATATATCTAAAAATCCATAGAATGTTAAAACGACCATAACTTATAATCCATAAGTCTGTTTTAACTCAAAAACCAATCAAATCTATGAAAATGAAACAATATTTGATATGATATGTGGTACAGGCCTAGAGGACATCTAGATAAGAAGTTATAGCTGTTTGAATGTTAAAAAATTAGGGTATCCTGACTAAAAACTCAGTTTTGGTGGCATCATGGGCATTTTTTGTCCTCGAAAAATGTGACAAAAGGTTTCTTTAGATCAATAGAGCGTAGATCTCGTTGCAGGCTTTGATTTAATATGCTGTAGTGCTCAAATGGACACCCGGATCAAATTTATGTCCGTTTGAAGTTTATGTTACGTTTTCAACTTATTTTAGATCTTTTATTATTATTTTTTTCTTTTTATGTCTTCAAATTGTTGTTAAATTATTATTATTTGATGGTAATTAGCAAATTATTAATTAATAATTTTTTTTAAAATTTTTTTAAATCCATTTTAATAAATTATTTATATATTAAATGTAATAGTATATTTATACTTATCTAAAACATATTTAAAAATATATATTATATTTATATCAATATAAATACACTTATATATCAATATTTTATTTGTCATGATTTTTTTTGAAATATAGACTTTATCAGTGCTAGGAAAAAGCAATGATAAAGTCCCCCTTTATCAGCACTGATAAAGGGGGTGCCTTTATCAGTGCTAAAAAAAGCACTGATAAAGGGTCACTTTTAACATCATTTTAGCACCGTTAGAAGTGCCCTTTATCATATCTTTTTTTAGCGCTGATAAAAGCACCCCCTTTATCAGCGCTTTTTTATCGATGTTAAATGGTGGAGCTATATAAACCCAGTTTTCTGGTAGTTATTACACACACAAAGAGTAATATTAAAGATATATAGGTTTTATTCTTTCTAATATTGATATTAAATCTAGAAAAAATTGAATAAAGAACATTCATAAATATGGAGAAAAAACGGTAAGAGTGTTATGGTTGGGAAGTGATTATCATCCTTATTTCTCCCAGTAAGGAGAAAATGAGGATCTAAAATATTAAATTATTATTTTTAATGTATATATAGGATAACATGTTGGAAATTGAAGGTTATTCTATGTCTCGAATTGATAACTAATGAAGTGATGTAAGATGGAATAAAAATTCCAGATCTGAAGAAGCCATCATCTTAGTATGATTTACCATTTGGGATTATAAATAATATTATAATAATATATATAACTTGATGAATATTATGTTAAGTATCTCTATGATGGGGATACAAGTGGAGAAAGTACTTGAGAATCTGTAAGATTCAAGTAATTCATATAAACATGATATTTTTGGAAGTATTTAGCCATTGAAAATGCATGAATTCTCATTCTCTCATCCTTTGTTTTCTAAAATTTAACCTAATATTAAGGGGGATAAATTATTTCAATCATTGATAAGAAAATAAGGATATCTCAATGTCTATTTCTAAAACCTTCCACATGTTTTTGAATGTTTTCATCATGTGCATTGAGATGAGTATATGATTTCATATTTTTATTCAAAATAGAACAATGTTATCAATTGGAATTATTTATATTCTTCCCAAATAAATATAGATATCCTATAAATGTGTTGAGTTAATAAATATTAGGTGGTGTCAAACTATTTGTGTTACAAATAACATTTTTTTCTAATTCTAACCCTCAAGTTTTCTACATCGAGAATGGATCATGTACACTTTGAGTGGGATGAATGATAGATTTTTTTAAAATTTTAAGTGATATCACCATATTTCTAATAAATTTTATTTTTTATTAATATGGGAGAGGGAAGAAAATGAGATAATTTTTAAAAAAAATGAGGAGTGAAGAAAAGTATAGAACATATTGACATGCCATTTTCTATCATTAGTATTGAAAATAAATAAAATGTCTGTGATTATTGGACCCACTTTTTGTTTGTGTTGTATTTTTTTCAATATGGAAGAAAAGTTGTTTAATGTCAATATATTTATGGAGAAATTATTTTAGTTTGTTTTGGAAGTTCCCATAAAATAATTCATAAATAAGAATAATTCTAGGAGTTCCATTCATGTTTATAAAAAACATTGAATTAATTTTATGAGGTTTGGAATAAGAATAGATTTTGATAAAGGTCTTGGTCTTGGTGTTTGGCATATATTATATTATTTAACAAAGGAAATATTATAAGAGTTGGGAAAAAATATTTCCATCCCAAGGCTAGATAAGACCCAAGAAGCCATTCCATCACAAAGTAATACCCTACCAATCTAAAAGGCTAGCTTTCCTTGAGTGGCCATGGAAAGTCCAAAGATATGAATGATGAGAATTATGCATGTGGGTTGGTGTGGAAACATGTGACTGTGGTTAGATTCCCCATTTTGGGTCTGTATAGATGATTGTAAAAGACTAATGTCTCTAGTCCGCTTTCATTAGCTGGCTAATGGAGCACTGGGGGTAATATGGAAGTGGTTTCCCCAGTATAGTTTTATTATGGTACAATCATATTCAAATCACTATTCATCCATTTAAAAAGCTAAGATCATGTGCGAATTAAAGTTGTATGACACCACTTTACTCATCTTCAACAATGCACCACGTGTTAAAGCCTTAAATTAGATCAAGTGATCACCATGAAGTAACATGAATAGCTTGAAGTTCTTTGAAATATCAGAATTAAGGAAGTGGTGTTCATACAATTATAAACTACTTGAATGATTTTAAGAAACATATAATCTCATTTATGAATTCATTGAAAGATTTTTATACACATGTATACTGAATTAAAGCGAATCATATGAAAATTTAGGATTATAGTAATTAAAATATATTTAAAGCTATGAAAAGTTAATATACACTATTAATTAAGGTTAAATTAGATGATACAAATGATATGTGATCAATGGGGAAATATCACACTACTAATTATTATTGATTCATTCTGATATGAACTCGATGATGGAGAAAAAATATGGAAGATATAACTAGAGCTGATATAGTTGCTTAAAAAATGACCACACCAACATATAAGAGACCATTCCTTAGAGAAAATTACAGTCACTATAAAATAGAGACTGTCTTGAAACTATACCATTGGAAAAACCATGGTGATATTCATGGTAGAAAAATGTAATGATGATAAAAAATACACTATAGTGATAATTGTGAAGTGAGATTGATAGTAAAGAAGAATATGGATAAGAAGAATGATGAAATAAGATTTTGTAGAGTTCATGTGATGATATTGAGAATTATTATACTGTATTGATTTACGAACATATATTGAGGAATATATCAATTTTAGTTGAGTTTCTAAATTCATAGTATCATCATATGAAATCTTTATTGATATCATATGACTTTGTAATGTACAAATTTTATTTTATGTCTTTGAGTATATTTTTTCATCATAATTCTTTAAAGATGGGTCGTATGAATTTAGTTCTTAATACTTTTAAAGACCTATAATATAAAACATGTTAATGAAAACAAAAGGCTTCCACACTATAGTAGGTAAGTTCCACATAAAAAGATCCATACATTCGAATATACATGCATACATGGCTAGTGATATTAATTATGTTAAGGAAGGGGATTATATGGAAGAAAAAGAAGTAAATAAACCAATTCTATAGGATGATTTAAAATATAAGATATATGAATATAAAGGACATGGTTTCATGATATTTGAATAAAAATAATTATGTAAAGTGAGTTTGGATTCTTCGAGAAAGAAAAGACGAAACAAATGAGAAACTTTGGGGAGTTTGAACATTAGGAAGATCTGAGGAAGCTATGAGTATTACCTAGATATATAAATATATTTTGGAATTTGATAAGAGAGTAGTTGTGAAATGATATAGAATCTTTTTTAGACTCATTATATCTAAGTGAGATAAATTCCTAGTGCTACATGATAAGGATTTATCTTATACACTAAAATAAGAAGAATATGTGAAAGAGAGGAGAGGAGATTCCAAATGTAGTAACTTTAGACCATATCCTAGATGAATAGAATATGAATTATCTAGAATAAAATATATGTTTTAGAAGTTTGAAGAAGAATTGACACAACCCCATGATTTATGTGAAGAAGTGACAACCCACTTAATTGCTGTAAGGGAGGAAGAAGATCAATCCATATAGTCTAGGAGGACCACAATCCATCACATGTGATATTTCTTCAAGGAAGTTCAAGTCTATTATCTTTTACGAAGGGATAATAATCCCACACTTAATTTTACCTGGAAATTTTCATTAAAACTCTTTCAAGTCCACACTCATTCTCATGATTTATTTGATAATAAAAAGGAATTCATGCACATAAAATAATAACCCTGATGTAATGGGGATATAGTCATCCTCAGGGAGGTGAACCTCATAAATAATTATAGTGTTATATTATGTTTATTTATTATTCTATATCTATATTCATATTGACCAAAGGGAAGTAAAAAGTGAAAGAGAGATCCACTCACTAAATAATTAAATAGGTGAAGATGGGATAATGTAAAATAAAGAATAAAATTATACCAACATTGATTCACCCTCTCTTAATGTTGGACACATCCCTATATGATCCTAACAAAAATTCAAAATATATTCTAATGTGGATTGAAAAAATGAAAGGAAAACAACCAATGCCTCAAGGGTGGAAGTGATCATGTATAAGAAGATAATATCCTTTAATAAATTCCAAAAGAGTGGTGAAACCTCCCAAAAAAAGTAATCAAAAAATCAAAATAGATTTCATGTACAAGTAAAAATAAGAGAATTTTTAGTCACTACCTGTTCTACTAGTGGTATGGGAATATTACCATTGATTTCTATCACAACATGTTAGTATGTAGAAAGATTAAAAGGATTTAAGTTAGGAAGATCATAGATGTAGTTCATAAGAAACCTATTGTGATAATTATAACTTCATAGATAAAGATGAATTTGTATTATAAGAATGGATTTGGGTTCTTAGAGAATTTATGTGAGTACTATAATTGAAGTGGTCACTATAATATGGTGTTATATTATCTACCAACCAAACCCAACTCTTATTCTAATAGGAAAAGAATACCATAATAGAAAATAAATACGGTAAAGAAAGAATATAAGTCTTCCTTGAGGCAGAAACAAAAGATAACTAATGAGAAAAGTACACCCATGAATTTATAGAACATAGATGAATAAGATGTTTCAAAAAAGTCAATATTATTATATTTTAGTAAGAATGACCATATAATGGACCATTATAAAATTTCCATGAACATCTAGAAAGAAAGGAGAAATTTGGAATCAATAAGGAAATATTTAATTCAAGAAAGGGATAGAATAATTTGTTTAGATATTGACATCAAAGAACAATAATAAAATTTTCCTGAGATGTTTTTGAAAAGGGATAATCCAAAGGTTGTTAGAGAGGTGTGTGGAATGCATAAGAAAATTGGACACATAGACACTAAATTCATTATATGGATTTATAAAAGGACGAAAGAAAACCCTATCAATGACGAAACAACCTTAAGGATGAAATTAATTTATGATTTTGAGGACAAAATCTTTATAAATAAATCTTTAGTAGCTTCCTCTATTGAAATTTAAAAATCTATTGAAAAAGAAGAATCTAGACAAGAAGTTCAAATTTTAGAGAAAATAAAATCTCTTGATACTCCTAATTTAGATAAGTCTCCTAAAAAGAAGATGTTGAAATTAGTTATGAATGCTAAAGATATTAAAGAATCTAAATCTTTGAAAGAGAAGAGGAAAATAAAATATATTGAATTAGTAGTTCAATAAAAGGAGAATCCTTTGAAAAATATTATCATTAATTTAGATAAATAATTCATAAAACTAATTGTTAGTCATAGAGTATTTTAGAAAGAAAATTATGATGAATCCAAAATGAAGAAAGAATAATGAGGAGTTGAAATTTTTTTTTTGAGATGGATAAAGATAAAGATGAGGCCTTAAGAGAAGAATCTGATTAGAATATTTCAGTAGAGAAGAAGAAGAAGAAATATTCTCTAAATAAAAAGAAATATAAAATTGAAAAATATATTCTACCCAGATTCACTATCCAAGAATATTTTTTTGAAGAACAATCACTAAAAATAAATTTGGATTTTAAGGAAAATGTAATGATGTTGCTTTAGAAGTTCACGAAGGGTACTCTTTATTATCATTACCACTTCAACATATTGGAAGTATTGATAAGAAAAACTTAGATATAATTTCATCAGATATAATTTCATCTAAAATATTTCTATATAAATTCCATCCATCTAAAGTTCTTCAATATGAATTTACCTCTTCTCATTATTCTGAAGTTGTGGTCACACCAATAGAACCTTTTTTAAAAGAAATTATTATTGAAAATCCTGCTGAAAAAATTGATAAATTCCTAGTAGGGAAAACTAAAATTAAATATATACCTCCTTTATAATATTCTATTTATACTTCTATTACTATAACTTAACATCAATTATAAAAATCCTCTAAAAAATTAATTCCTAAAAACTATTTCAAGATAAATATATTCTTTAAATTAATCTAAAAATAATATAAACAAAAAAATAGATAATAAAGAGCCTATTGATATTGAATTATATTCAATAAAAAATATTGAAGTACTAATAGTTTATCCAATTGTATCCAAAGTACCAGAGAAGAAATATAACAGTTCATCTAAATCAAGAAATTACATTAGAACTTAATCTTTCAATCAAAATCTTGACTCAATTATGATCATGAAAAAGAAAATGAATAATACCATTCATATTATACTACAACATAATTAAAGAGAATGATGGATTTGGAATCAGATGACCAATGCTTAAAATTTAGACTATAAAAATTAATTGATAGACATTGTTGGAAAATTAATGTAGGATATGAATCTATTCAGAGAGGTCAGTGATTTTCATGATCGGTAGATGATAAAATTCAACCATTCAATAAAATGACAAGTTAAGAAAATCAATAATTTTAGTGATAAAACAATTTACTTACACAATAATTATGATATTCTCTATGAAAAAGAAATTATTCTTGAAAAAGTTGTTAAAGATATTGAAAATAAGGTTGATGAAATTTATTCATTTATAAAATATTTAAATAATCTCACTATAGTTCAGAATCAACTAAAAGTAGGTAAAAATTCAATGTTTGATGATAAATGAGAGAAATTCAAATAACAAAACTAGGAGATTATTTTTCTAAAAGAAAAATTTTCTAAGTAAGATCAAATTTTGAAGTCTCAAGAAGTTAATTTTTAAGAAGATATTTTATTTTTATCATAATTTAATGAAAAATATGAGATGCCGGATGATAAATAGAAGTACATAAAAATGATGAAGTACATGATTGAGAAATCAATCAAGAAAGGTCAATTTTTAATGTTTGATATGCTTGTAATCTTGTAACTAATTTTTTTTTCTTGTTTCTTGTTTAATATTATTTTATGAATTTTATCTAAAGAATAATTTTCAGGAAAAACCACCCACTATATTTCTTTTTCAAAGAGTATTAATTTTGATTTCTTTTTAAAAATATTAAAGGGGAAGAAGTTTTTGGAAACATTCTATCTCTTAAAAGATGATTATTTAAAAAAAAATTTACAAAGGAAAATAAATTTTTATAGTTAGGGTAAATTTATTTTTCCTATTCATTATAATTTTAGTAAATCTTCAAGGAGATTCATTTTAAGTTCTTAAATTTCTAATTTTTCCATATGTTTTTGTATTTTTACAAAAGGGAGAGATTATTGAGTCAATGAATTACTTAGTTATTTTTTATTTAAAGTAAAAATAAAAGTCGATAAGTATATAATTTAAATTGAATATGTTATTTGTATTTATTATATAAAATTATTTAATATAAATATAAGTATCTTGTGGTTTTAAAAAATACCGATGGTTTGAGGATTTTTGAAAATATAAAGATCTCAGGAATATTGAAATATTGATGGTATAAGGTTTCATTAATCAGATCATAAAAATAAGTACATTTAATTGAATAAAAATAGAATTTTATTGGTATTAAATAAAATTATTGGTAGATATGGAGAGATGTTAAGTCTATCGGAAGATGAATAGTAAGATGCTACCGATGCCATTGCAACTGACTCCAAGAGGTGTATAATATGACTATTGGAGAATTTTATATAAATATAGATACATAAAATGGATTATAATATAAAAAAACAATTATAAAAACATATAATGATATAGAATAATATGAGAGATTCTATTTTTTGAATTATTCCACTTCTTGTTGACTGGTGAACTTTCAATTTTTTTTCTTGAGTATTTTTCTAGACCATACACCTGGTAGGTTTCATCATAAAAGATTATGTCATTTATTGTTATAATAATTTTATCAAGATATTGATTTTTGTAGTATATTTACCAAGATATCAGTTTTTTTAGTGAGTTTTCCAAGTTACCAGTTGTTGTATAGGATTTACCATGATACCAGTCTTTGTAGCGGGGTTTCCATGCTACCGATTATCGTAATGGGAAATTATCAATCTGTATGATTTAGTAGTTTTTTATTAAGGTAGACACAACTAATATTTTGTATTTAAGAAGTTAATACCATTCAACAATTCTATATTCTCAAATACCTTTCAATTTCTCTATGTTTCCCATTTCTGTTTGGGTTAAAAGTGAAAATTTTAATAATATCCTTCTGAAGTTGATTGGTAAATTACTCCATTTTTTCTTATTTTCATTGTGTTATTTTCTAAGGGTATTTAATAAAATTTCATTAGATTATTTTCTGTTATGTTATTACTTTTATCAGTAATTGGAATAATAATTGCCTTTTTGTCATGAATTACTTTGAGGTTACTCTGTTTTTATGGGTAAATATGAAGTTGTATTTATAAATTTTTAAATACTTGAGGAGGTATATAATTTTTATTTTTTTTTCAAAATACAATTCACCCCCTCTTGTAGGTTCTACATTACATACATTATGACATTATAAATCTATCATGGATAATATTTCATTTGGTATCACATTGTCTCCTTGCAACACAATACTAATATAATTTGAATTATTATTAGATATCTTAATCGACATCAAAATTCTTGGAGATTATTTTTGAAGAGAGAAATAAACCATGATGAATTCAATTTTAGATCATCCATTGGAGGGGATCTTATAAGTGAAAATATTTTAGTTCTTTATTCTTTTATGATAAATATAGAATTTTGGTCATCCCCTATAATAATTAAGAATGAGGTATGTTTTTCACAATCCCATCACTTTATTTATTTATAATAAATATAATTATCAAGAGGGGGTGAATATCTAATAAAATATGAGAAAAATCAACTTTCACTTGAATGTTTTGATGTATTTCTTAAATTTGAGTTCAAGTTGAAAATATTTCTTGAAAATATCATTGGATAACCCAAAAGAAAAAAGTTTGAGTTGGTATCAAATTTTCAATATTTTATGGGAAATTTTGTGGTCTAAATTGATTATGATTTCCTTCTACACTGTGTTAGCCCAATTAGATTAGATCTAATTAGTTACTGTAATATTTTTAAGAAATATGTGGTTAAACACTTATATCAAAAGGGATTGAATTATTTTCTCAATAAATGAATGAACAAACAAAATATGGGAGAATATTGGTTTTAGAAATTAGAAAATAAAGGGGAGATTAATTTTCCCATGGAGGACCTAACTCTATATCCATGATATTAATAAGGGTGAGAATAACTTTCCCCTTCACATTTATTATCAACAAGGGGGAGAATACATATTGAAATACATGGATGTTTGAAGTTGTTTATTTCTATTGAAAATAAACACAAAGGTGGAGATTAAAGTTCACAGTGGTTTATGTTGGTTTTATTTTTTATCTACAAGTGTTAACATATATGTCTTGGAGAAGTTGGGTGATAAAGTAAGAATCCACCTACTAAACATAAAGGTGTTGACCATGTATTTGTGTAAAAAGGATGAAGATTTGCATCTCTTGAATAGATAAAAATACATTTTCAAGTGAGTATCCCTAAAATAAAATGATTTAAATCACCCCCACCTAGAAAAGACAAGTTCTAAGTTAGAGGTAATTTCTATAATAGTTTACAAAAATTGGAGAAACTAAGAGTGAATCCATATATTGAACTGGAACTGGAATGATTGTATATATGTATTTATAAATATCAAAATGTATTTAAAGGTTGAAGAATATCTAGATAAATATTAGAGAAACCATCAAAGGAATTACCTATCATGAAGGATTCTGAATATAGTATTAAATAACTCTTGGATGATGGTTTGAAGAAGCTGAAGTAGAGGCTAAAATGAGAATGTTGTGAAGCCACTTGAAAAACACTAATTGAAGTGTTTACATGCTACAAAGGATTATGGATATTATTTTAAGGGGTTAGGAAATATTTTAATAATTCCTAAAATTATTTGAAGCAATTTTAAGGATATTTTAATAGTTTCAGAGAATCTTATAATTGATTTGAAGAATTTTATAATTTTGAAGTTGGTGCTAAAAATTGTGTGAAGTCCTAAAGACTCTAGAAGAGTAATAAATTGGTGTAGATATTGAGAATTTGGTAAAGTAATGATTTTATAAGATTAAAGACATACTTTGGAAGAGTTAAATTAGAATTTTTAAGAGTCATTTCATAAATTTAGAAGAGTTATGAGTGATTTGAGAGGAGTTATCCTAAGGTTTAGAAGATAAAAACCCTATTCTAAATAGTAAAAATAAACTTGACGAGAGTCATAAATCACTTTTGAGAATTCATTTTATGATTTAAAAAGAGTAATTGGACACTTCAGAAGAGTAAACTGGGAGTTCATAAGAGTAACTAGACACTTTTTAAGAGTTAGTCACTTAAAGAAAATTTGATATTTCTAAAGTATAAAAATATGAGTTTCCAGAATAAAAAGTTCATAATGAAATAATATCACATGATGTAAAAAAATTTCTTTCAAGATAAAAACATCATGAATCTATATTGTTCCATGATTCAATATCAATTTGATGAATATTGAACAAGAAGAAGATGATTATATTATTGCTCTATTTAAATTTTTAATTTTAAATGAGAATATTTGAAAATAATTATTAATGATCAAAAGTGTAAAAAAATACCTTATAATGATAAAGATAAACTTTAGTGATAAAAAATCAGAAAATTCCTTATCATTTAAGTTTAATGATCTAGGTGTGAGAATATTAGACTATAACACATTCTGTGTCTTAAAAACTCAAATTTAAATCCTCATTCTTTCTCATATTTTTCCACACTATAAATAAAAAATTCATGTATCAAGATAAATTACTATATGAATTTTATACATTAATAGAGAGATTGTTCTATTTTTGAATAATGGTGACATGTTTTGTTATGGAGAGAAACAAATATAGCTGTATAAAATATCTAGAATATTTATTAAGATAAGAATGAAAATGATAAATAAAAGTAAAAGGGTATTTCTGGTATTCTTATGGAGAGACCCATGTAAAAATATGTTTATAAGAAGATATGGAGGATCATGGGGAGAAGGACAAAGCATGTGATTTTTTAATACATTTAATAATGTAATATTTTTCATTTATGAAAATTGTGAAAGGAACCTAAAAAAATAAATAGTAATATCATATCTTAAAGTTTCATGAATACTTATTGAGAATATTAATACAACTATCCTATATAAAGTGTTAATCTCAAGAGAAAGTCTATGAATCTAGGAGAACCTGAACATCACTTGAAGAAGAGAAAATTCCAATCTTATGTTGCAAAATAAATTCCATCAAGATATTGAATATATATAAGAAAAAGACAAAAAAAATAATATTATTGAAAGTTGTTCCTACAAAAAAAATTATTTTAGAAGTGAGAAAAATAATTAATAATAATGTTATTGAGAAATGTTGATGTGAAAGGAATTTTATAGAATATCCTTTGGTTTTTGAAGACCTCATAGTTTGAGTTGAGAAATTCTTGGAAGAAATTTTTGAATAATAACTCATAGTTTAGCAATAAGTAGAGACTGAGCTACATTATATAGTTATATAAAAATATAAAGTAGTAAAAGTCTTTGTGACGATGTAAAAAGAGATTATATTTTATGGATGGAGTGAAATACTATACAGATTGATGATCTAATTCAATAGGTTTGAATTTTTTAAAGATTGGAGGGATTTCATAGGCTATTATCTTTTATCTGAGAGTAGATCCAAATTAGTTTTCACCCTATTTATCTATTAATCTTCATTGAAGTGGATGTTTTAATATTTATAGTAGACTTTATTTGGTTTTCCATTGGAGAAGAGTTTTGTTACAAGAAATCAGTTGTTCTTGAGGTATGGTTTGATTTTTATCTTTCATGCAAGAAAATCGTTCACTCATTGGAAGTGTACTGGAGTGGGAGGTAGAATATTTATTGGAAGATAGTTTTGGGATTGGGAAATAGTGATAAATAATTGGTTTTTAATTCGGGTGTAAGGTAGAAGGAAAAAGCTACAATTGGGATATCAATTGATTGAAGCAGTTACTCAGAGTTTGTGATAGCTAGAACAAATGATGGAGATGAGTCTACAGGGACAAATTTTCTTCCTGGAAATATTGTCGATCACCTGTTTTTTTTTGCGGAATAAAAATGGATGTCTCTATTGAAAATAAGGCACATATTTTACCTCATAATTTAAAAGTTATATACATTTATGGAAGGTTGAATTGTGATATAGAGGGGTTGTTTTATTAGGTCTTGTAGATATTTCAAATGAAACTCTAGAGGTTTTAAATGAGGTAGTAGTGGAAATAGGTAATAGAGTGAAAGGTAAGAAAGTGCTACTAGCGAAAGGTGAGGAAAATTCATTGGATTACTTGACCAATGGAGGATATAGGGACCCAGAGCATATCATAGGTAAAGAGAGGTCAGGAAGGACCAATCCAACAATTCATGTTAGAAATCCCATTGGAAATATGGATTTTGAAGGTTTGGTACAGGAACAAGGGGATGAAGCAGAAGCTGGAAAGGGAACCCACACCTCAGTAAAAAAGATGAACCTTTTTGATGATAAAAGATTTTATGAGATAGATTCAGAGTATGAGCTCTCTAGAAATGTTTCAGGGGAAAATATTTATGCATATAATGAAATAGGTATATATATACCTAGGATGAAGAAGGGTAAAAAGGGAAAAAGGGATTCAGGGAGTTTCATTGTGTTAAAGGTAAAGAATTCTAAAGTTTGTAAGGACTACTCTTAGGTACCAAAGTTAATGGAAATAAATTCCTCCAAAAATAATAAGGTGATGGTTAGTGAATTAACCTCTCATGATTAGGAAGGTAATTCAATTATCTTGAGTGGACCCAGTAAGGTCAGAGTAGTTGATAAAGAGGATGCAGAAAAAGGGAAGCATGGAGGATTATATATCATTCCAAGGAAGAAATATCAGAGGATGAATTTGAAATCAATGCTACCCAAGAGGAGTTTGGTTGGATGGTTAAGATATTGGTTCAAGTGGACCTCAATAAAGAATAATGTGTATGGATCAATAAGAAAAATCGCATATTAAAACATGTCTTCAATTAAAGGAATATTGGTATGGAATAATTTATAAAAACTTGGGACAATATGGCCTACATATTTCAAGACCTCATTATAGATGATTCAGACATAAAGGCCACTTCTCTTCAATGGAGTATCTGCATAGTTAAGGTTTCAAATAGGCTTAAACTTGATTTCAATAAATAAGTTATTTATTATGGGGTCAGCTGATAGAATGTTCCATACTTTAACAGTTTCCCACTTTTCAATAAAAGTGATTTTCATAATAAAAAAGTAAATTTTCAGTTAGTTAGTAATATGGTGAACACTCACCTGTGTAATATAGTGATATATTATAAGAATAACCTTTACAAAAAACATTGTGATTAATAATATGATTATAGTGGAAAATATATGACTCTATAAAACCCAATCATAAATAAGAGAAGTATTTCTATGAGGTGATGAACCTTGTAAGAGAATTATGTGTTGTACCTACTTTCCTTTATAGTATTACATGTGGTTTATATGACTAGGTTGAGATAAATAGATCCATTTACATCATAACATGTATTTGGTGTTTTCAAATTTCTTAATAGTAATTTAACGTTTGTTATAATTAATTCTTATATGAGGTATGGGAGTTGGGGACACAATGTTGATGAACTTGCTTTTTAGAGTTGATCATAACCTACGTGATTAAGAGTGCTGTAATTTGTTTATTGTTCAACGGAGATCTTAGTGTTTCCATTCTATGAGGATTTTAGTAAAAACACTATGTTATTATTATTATAATCATTTTCCTTCTAATCCATTATTGTTTAAATAAATTATAAGGATATGAACTTGTGTTTCTGATCATTGATCAAAGAAGATCTAGAAATAAGAGCTTACTCCTCCCAATATTTGGATCAAAGAGGTTCATTTCTAGAAATCAAAGTTATTTCATATTATATAATTAGTTCTCTTTCCACATTCATTCAAAAGAAAATAGGTTATAAGGATTGGAACCCAAATATCATTAATTAATAAATTTATTTTAGGGATATATGGATTGTTATTAAAAACTCCATTATATTATTTTATTTATATTCATTATTTCTTTGTTTATTCTCTTATCCTGCTCGGTTATTTTAATTTAAATTGTGTTTCAAATGTTATAAATTGACTTTTATTTTCCATTATACTAGATATTTAGGTTCTAATTTGTTCATAAAAAAACTTAGTCTTTTTTAACTATCACTGCTTAAAAATGGAAATTTTTATGAGATTTTAAAATCTTAAATTCACTCCCTCTTGAATTTTCTATACTCGGACAACATAATTCTATATTATGGTTTATTACTCAAGTAAATACATTCAAAGTGATGCAATAAATTCTTATATTAACTTATAATGAAACTAAATAATAGAGTTTTATAGGAAAGTATGTGGTATACTTCATCTTGACAACATTTAGGCAATGAAATGTTGAAAAATACCTTAATTACATATGGTGATGATTAAGTAAATAAGAATAAACCATAAATTTGGTTGTTTCATTTCTAATCATTCATTTTATGATAATGAACATCTTAGTGCATGTATTATCCCTCAAGATAGTAATATCAAATCCCGAATTAGTGGAATCAATAATCTATTTAGTATTTTCCTAATCAAAATAATTTTCCATAGAACTCATGGTGGAACCCTGTAATGCCTGAGTATATGACTAATTAGGGTAACAGACAAATTTGAAATTCCATTCTTAAACTCGATATATGTCACCATTTAGTTTTTAAGGAGCGTGAAGTTATATCCAAAAATTACTTTCCTCACATACATTGTGCTGGGACACATTATCACCATATAATTTCATATACTCCTAAGGTGTCACTACTCAGACCTTTATATAAAATATACATAGATATAGGGAATATTTTAAAGTCAATTCCATTTGAATTCCACAACACCAGCATTAAAAATCCAAACACTAGTCATTCTTTTATTTTGGTGAGACCATTATTACTCATTCTTTCAACCACTATCTCACATTCCCTATTAATGTATAATATCTCACCATGGAATTTTATTATCACTTTATATATCAAAAATTTTAAAATAACCATGGTCCAATCATCAATTTTACTTAATTGAGAGTGGATATAGAGAAAAAAAATATAAAATCAAAAAAGAGAAATATTCACCATCTCACTTCATACATGTGTATAATATTCTCAAGCCTAAAACTTGTTGGGAACCCATACCACTCTAATCCTAATATAATGAGTAATTAGTCACCCTAAAAAGCTCAAATTTTATTCCACATACCCTAAGAAGTTAACTGATCATAAAATAGAACCTAAAAAAATTGAAAAAATCATATTCAATGTTAATTCCCTCACAATGGAAACAAAATCAATAATTTTATCAATAAAAATATCCACCCATTCTCAAAAATGGTAATAGGTTTCACATTTTAATCTATTTTAACCATTCATAAAATTTTTATGGTGTTTTGAATATTTAACATTTAAAATATAATAGAACTACCCTTCACATTGGGAAAGTTCAAATTACCAGCATAACTAGCTCAAGAATATGTTATCATTAAAAAAATCAATCCATATATCTCAATCTAAGACTTCAATTATAGTTTTCATTCTCATATAATCAATCATTATCAGGTTACTATCGGTGGAATGACTATGTCAACCACATCCCAAAAAAGTGATCTCAATTAGATCATATGGAATGAAACCTTAAAAAAATTGAGAGGGGATATCATCATCCAATCTCCTCCAATCACACTAGATTACACCAATGAGTCCTTAGAATATCATTACTCAACACCTCACCAAATACAAATAATCTCATATCAAATGTATTCTATATTACTATGAAATTTTTTTCACAAATTTTATATCACAAATAATCAATCAATTATAAAAAAAGAAAAAAATACTGTAAAAACAACATGAAACACAATTAACCAGCCAAGTAACTCATCTTATAATAATAAATTATCACCACCCACTACCTTTCCATTATCTATGAAATAATATTGTTAAGAAAAGAATAATTATAGATATAGATATACTCAATAGGGAAAATTGTTATGGATATCTCATCCAAATAAGGTTCTGATGCCAGGACCAAGAAAACCCCATATGGGTCACATCAATTAATTAATCTTATACAATGTATCATCAACATGCGTTGTACTATCCTGAAATATTTCCCCTATATTAAGCTCAACACTTGATATGAAATTTGGTGTTGGCCCCTCATACTTATGTCCCTATATAAAACAATCATCATCCTTATAATTAATAATGGATAACATTTCAATTTGAAATGACCCAATAATTATTTGCACAGCACTTCACATTGAGAATTTATACAAGATATAATGTAATATTTTAAAAAATCCAAAAACATTGATATGTTTATATTATAATGATGAGATTGTTCCAGATGATATCATTTAAATTTATAACTATCCATCCTTGATCAGTTCCCCTATCACATGAAAGAATGAGAACATATAATGTCCCAACCAATATATGATGTATATAAAAGACTAAATTTACTATAAAATTGTGTTTCTAAATACTTGATCTAGTTAGTTTATAATTAGATACCTTGTATAGTAATTCATTAAATTCTATACTCTAATTTGGGTTCTATTTCTTATTACAATGAAATCTAATACTTAAAATTCCATTTCTCTATTTTCACCAAACCTACCAAAATCTCATACGTACCAAACTCCAAACTCTAATGTATATCTCAACCAAATGATGTTATACCACTCTATTACAATTGTTTCACACCAATACTCCTCTCTATATTAGTGATGGGAATGATAGTGACCTCCAAAGATTACATTCAATAGGCAATGGGTTAGTAACTAGTGTTGAGGATATAAACAAAACAAATGGATAGAATTAACCTATATATAACACATTGGGAATCTATAAAAAATAATCAAAATCACTAAACCATGATTATAATGGAATAAAATATCAATTGATATCATAATTAATATATAATTCATGAATATAATACAACATAACCAAAATGAAAGATAATAATAAATACGATAAAAATTGCATAAACACTAATATACCAAATTCATAAAAAATATATATAAATTAATGGAAAATGAAACATACCCAAAACACAAAGCTCATACTATTTTCCTTGGTCATCAAGGTAACTCTGATGGATACCTATATTAACTAGATCCTGCAAATTTTTATAAAAAAGTAAGATGAGTATATATATATATATACTAGGATATACCCTAAGGAAAAATAACCAAGTTAAAATAAATAATTCATAATAAACATACAAGTAAAATCATTATATATATCCACATCATCAAAAACCAAAACCACCCAGGGGTAATATAAGTTAGACATCAACTAATGAACCATATTATATTAAAGACCCATAAGATACCATACATGAATATATTAAATTCCAAAAATCTATACACAACTATTTATAAGTACATCCCATTAGATTATTATATCCATAGTCCCACCATAATAATTTCTCACAAAATAAAAATGTATTTATTTTATTAAAAAATAATCAAAATACAAAAGTCCCACCCATAAACCAACTTCCACCAGATAGTACCTTGTAATCTCTTAGTGCCAAATATTTTGCAACTATCACACAATCATAACCATGCCATATCTAGTTTTCATGTATGAACCAAATCCATATCTAATCTATGCTAATTATTAGGGGTGAGGGAGGGAAAAATACTTCTTGATCATCTAGTTATCACATAGGAATTTAATATCGGGTCGCACATAATAAATCCTCCCTCAGGTGGTTAATTTCATAGTGAATTAAACTCCTATCCATGAAGTAATATCAAAATAAAATAAATAATACCTCACACAATCCAAATCCATATTTGTGACAAACACAAACACACCATCATTATAATACTTTCATAACCATTATCATCAGTCATATTATTCATGACATTAATTCCATCATTATATTATCCATATCACCATCTTCTTTCACCTTATAAATATCACAAGATTAAGGTACTCATACTCATAAGGTCTCAACAAACTAAACCAAGTCAAAATTTCAACATGTCTATCCAATAAATTGAGTCAACTAGTTCACATGAGTATCCTTTAAACAAGGTTTATCTAGTCCACATGATTACCAGATCATTCCATTATTACTTTACCCTCCACCCAGGTAAGAAATTCTATAAAGAAATCATTCACACTCCAAGTCCATGTTAAGTACATATAATTATGATGATAATTTTAGATAAATACTTAAATTATTTTCTAAAAAATAGAACACTCCAAGTTAATCCTCTACTACTAAATAATCTGGTCTATAACACATTAAACCAATATTTTTTCAAGTTTATTTTTTTGTTATAGTTTCATAGGAAACCATTAAATTATTCCCTACCTACCAAGTTACCACACTCTACATACACTACTATATCATATAAAAATTTATGATTTTATAGTCCATATCAATCCATATGATGTAAAAATTTAACTTCATTAATAAATCAAGGCACAAATCGTCACTTCCAAAGAAAGTTCATAGTTTTTATGAAAAAAGTTTAAAATTATTACACTTACAATTACCATGTAAATCCATTATAATTTTCTAAAATTTTATAAAATCATTTCATAATACATAATTATCTCCAATGTTTTTATCACTTATTTATAATGAGAATAAAACCATCTAACATTCATATCATATGGAATAAATATCAATAGTGCGATAGTATTTATGCTCATGATTATAGGTCCTATAAAATTCTACTCATGTATCTTGGTTTCCATAATAATGGTTGGAATTATCATGCACAAACTCAAATATAATTATTATTTTATAAATTCTATCATCATAGGATCTAAAAAATACTCAATAGAGAGAATTGTTGAGATCTACCTTAAAAAAATGAGTAATTAAGTACTCTTACAACTTTATGTGGGTTGTGTCACCATAAATATCATTGCCAAACAATTTTAAATTTCAAAAACTCCCTATAAATGATATATATTACTCTAGAAAATATTAATATTGTGATTTATATGAATAAATTAGTAAAATTGACTATTTAATTGTCTAATTTAGATATCGGTGATAAAATATATTTTTATCAAAATTTAGATAGAAAATGGGTTTCAAGTTTAAATTTGTATATTCATACATAATAACATGTTTTGATGAAAATGAACCAAGATACAAAATTTACTTCAGAAACCTTAATTTATGAAGAAAGTTCAAATGTTCTAAATCTGGTCAACAACCGAAGCTAACATTTTTGTGAAGGAATAATGATCTAAAAGATCATACTGAATCTTATTATATATTTTATAAGAAAACACACATGTATAAAAAACTCATGTGGAACCCCAAACCCACACTCTTAGATCTGGTGTTCATAAATACATACATTACATTAATTTCGTGATAACAGTTGTAAAAGCTTGGATATAACCAACCTTAATTAAAAAATAAAAAAAATTATTGCATCTATTACATAAAAAATATTTTATTTAGGTTAAGTGCTTTAAAGAACTAGGACACAAGATGAACTTATAAATCACATGTTATTTAAACCAAATGAAAAATTCTCCCATTATATGTGAAACTAATTAATTCATGACACCTCTTTAAAGTATCCACAAATGTTTTCACACAAGATTTCATTAAAAAGAATATCACTTGTACATGTCTTCTCTATAAATAGGTGAAATAAAAAGAATAAGAAGGAGTGAGATCAAAAACATAGTAAGGGAAATATATAACTGAAGAAATCTTGGAATAGATATGATATAAATATTATGACCAGAATAGGTAAACCACATGAATCAATAGCCAAATTGAAACTAAGAGCATGATATAATAAATGAAAACATGGATATCAATAATAATAATCTCATACTGATGGAATTAATAATTAAAGACATAAGAAACCTACTATCAAGGCCTCGTGCCAAGACACGTTACTTGCTTGGAAGTCGGCATTCAATTCATACTATTGTCAAGAATTTATGAAAATACAATATCATATTATGGGAAGAGGTATACACCAAAACCCAACTTGTTTTTCTTCATGATACCTATCAATTCATCGAGAGGATATATATAATGTTGGGCCCAACCCATCACTTTTTAACTCCAATTCATTCACCAAAAGAGAAAATGAATAAAAAATACATAATAAACCATGCTAATAATAATCCATATTGAAATAAAAACAAAAATAATTACAATAATTTTCCACATGTAAATAAAAGGTATAGACTGATCATAACCCATTTAGAGAAATAAGGTGGATAGTTAAACAACACATAGTAAGCTTGATTATAATCATCTATATTGGAATAACAACACATGGGACACCGATACTTTTCCCCATATTAATTTAATATTATACATTCTAGTCGAACATCATCTAATCCGAGTTATGTAAAATGTGATGTTAACACTATATTAAAAAATGATTATATAACTCAGTCAACACTGGAATAACATTTTCATAATCCTTTTGGAGAATGAAAGTAGATGGTTTCAAAATAACATATACTAAGAGGTGAGAAGTATTTATCAAAGGGTATATATGAAATTATTATATATCAATAGAAAACAAATTTATAATACCATATAATATAATAAAATGGTAGAATATAAACAAATTATATAAAATAAGATCAAGGGAATGATCATAACTCAATGAATGAAATTTGAGTTACCAAAAACTCTTACTACTGGGTAAACAACTGAATCAATGTACACTTGAATAAAGAAACATTATTTGGGTGGTAAAACCCATAAAATAAAAATATTATGGAAAAAATATATACATGGGTAATTAATACACAATTTAAAGAAAGCATGTTGAACAAAAAATATTATGTCTCAAATAATCAAAATCGAGATCAAGAAAACCCTTACAACTTTAACAACCTTCAAATAAAAACCCCTTGAAAGAGAGAAATTGTAATTGAACTTAAAATTAAATGATTAAAAGATAATACTTGATATTATATCTAAAATAGTAAGTATATACACTTCATAAATGAAATTAGGTGCATAGAAAAAAAAAACTTATCTCAATTAAGGGAAATTGGTACAAAAACCCTTAACTATTATCCTGACTTCCACAAAAATAATTTAAACTCATGTAACATAAAAAAATATTACTTAATAACTTAATTAAAAACCTTTATAATATACTTTTTCTTTTATACTCTTTATATTTAGTCATTCTCAACATGAATTATTTTGATTTTCAACCTCAAGTGTTTATAGTTTTGATCGTTTGTACTAGATCTATAATAATGATGTCAATGTTTATTATTATTACTTGAAAATATTAGATAATAGATTTCATGTTCCAATATATTTTATAAATTTATAATTTCATTTCATATCAGTTTAAATTAATAACCATGGCGATAAAATCTATGATGATCTTGTTTGAGTGATTCTTAACGAATGAAAGGTGTTTTCTTAATTAATGAGTTTGATGTTGAAAAAAATACCAAAAAATTTAAAAAAAATTATATAATTATTTATGTCATATTAAAATAGTAAATAAATTCTCATAGTTATCTATGTAAAAAATTCATATTATTTTTCAATAAGGTGGTTAAACCGATCCAAACATGAACATACCTTGATTCAATTAATGATTATGAGGCAGTTTTGTTGTAATTCCATTATACTAGAATCATAATGATAATATTTAACGATTATTAGTGTGATATATAATAATTATAAGAAACTATAAGAAGAATTAATGGATTTGAAAACATTACATAATTTGAATAAAATACTATCCTCTTAGAATGCTTATTTTAAAGGGTTAAATTAACAATGATTTCTTGTTGATCATGTAATTAATAGGATTTATATTTTTTCCTAGAAAAAACTTAATAATATCATAAAAATAATACTTAAACTTTAATAATTTACTTATATACAACCTTTAAGGTGGTAAAGGAAAATTAAACATGTTATATCATGGAAGTGGTAGTCTGCACAATGCACGAACATCAGTTTTGTTTTTCATAATGGACGAGGTAAATGAATAAAAAATGATAAAAACCTTAATATAATACAATTAAAGTATTTAAATAATAATAATATAAATATATTGGTGTGTTTATAATAAAATTTAAAGAATAAAATTAAGAAGAAAAACAAAGTAGTTGATCATACTCATGTCAGGGTTATGGATTTTCCATGAAAGTGTCATTAGATTTGAAGGTATTGGGATAAATATGAGTGAATAGGGGAATATGGTATTATGATAGGGTTAAAAGTAGAGTAAAATTGAAGATTTTAAAAGGTGATTTTGACATTAGGGTGCATCTTGAAGCGGTGAATATGTTACCATTTTGGGAACACCATTCCATTTTTCAAAAATTCTAAGACACTAGTCAAGGGTAAATTATAAAAAAGTGTAAAATAGTGTATGGAAAACATTTCTTGGTCTATTAAATTATAATACATTAATTTCTAGGAATATTTTTTAAATGTTTTAGGTATTTTACATTATGTTAAACTCAATTTACCCATTTTACTTTTACCTTAGTAATAAATTTCTAACCTTAATAATTAATTTTTTTTAAAAAAGATTAAGATTTAAAAATTTAACTAATTTGATACCTATAATTTAAAATGTAAAAATAATTTTATCAAATAAAATTTTAAATTTGGGAAATGTTAATTTTATAATAAACAAACTTAATCACATAAAAACTGTTTTTAGAAAAACAATTTTTTTTTAAGAATTAAATTTATATATAAGATAAAATCAGTATAATAACTTATTTTAATGAAATAAATTAATTTAAAATAAATTGAATAAATGTTACTAGGATTAAAAGGAAGGATAAAAATTATCCTCACCATGAAAATACATGATTTGAAGAAAATAATGAAAAATATATTTTTATTAATGTAACTTTTTAAATAGTTATAAAAATGGTTACAATAGGTTTTTTAAGTTCAAAGAATATTTTTAAATAAATAATATTATTACTCAAATACATATTTTATCACTTAAAAGTATTTTAAATATTCTAGGTTATTCATACATAGTGATAAAATCATGGAAATTATAATTTTCTTAAATCCTGATTTTTTTTACTAAAAATCAATCTGTTTAGAAAATGGTAAAAAATTCATACAAAGTCAATTTTGATATAAGGAATTAAAAAATTAATTTAAATTTTATGGATTTAAAATTAAAAAACATATAAATTTATTTTTTTAGTAAAATCCTAAAATAAAATGTAAAACCATTTTTATCAAAAAAATACATTTATAGATACTAACTGAAATTATTATTATTTAATATCATTTAACTATTAAATTAGTATTAAAAAATTATTAATATAAAACATAATTTATCATTAATTATTATTTTTTTGAAATATAAATGTGTATCACATAAAATAAAATTTTCTAAAAAATACCTTTCTAAACGATAAATGATCTTATTAATCATTTTATGTAAACTAATTGATTTTAATTCATATTAAATATAGTATTTATTTTATTTATACATATATTTCATAAATTGGTTTCTCTTATTCATTACATATAATTAAATTACTAGGTTTAAATGTTTTACTTAAATATTTTTATTTTTTCTAAATATATCATGGTTTTATTTAAGTTCACTGTTACATGAAGACAAATATTTCAGATAAATTAACTTTTTTAAAGGTAGTTATATATTATAATTTTAGGGGGTTAAATTCCCCCCTAAATAAATTTCATCCTCATAATTTATCCTATCATATCCGAGTAATTCCTATAGGGAATTTATAATTAACCATATACTGCTTGATGATCATTAGTTTATTTAGGATGTGGAAAAAGATTTATCTATGTGAAAAATTATTATAAACACTTTATAAAGGGAGATAACCCATTATTAAATTTACATTTAATTATACTAACATATTTTTGTCTATATACATAAGGAATAACATCCCACATACCTTAAAAATGATTTATATGATAATCATACCACATGGGGTTTTATAATTAAATATCAAGTAATTGGTGAAGACTTACATTACATAGAATCTAGAAATTCTAGAGTGAAAACTCACTATATGATTCATTAGTTGTCATTTCATAGGATTTACCTTTTTTCTCATGGTTGTTGTTTATTATATCCCATATTGGACCTTGGATTATAACACTGAGTCACATAATTCCTAAGTCTCTTTGAATTGAAGAATTTTTTTTAGCTCCTCTCTTTCCCTTACACCTATAAGTCTAATAAATTTCATCAATTGATCTATCATGAGACTCCATCTTTATATTATTTAGTGTATTTGTTACTTCGACTATGTTCACATTGTTTATCATATTTCATGATAACTGGTGTGTCATAATAAACAAGTTTCTCATTATAGATCCCATTCTGATGGGTTGTTCATCACGATAATATCTGCATTGTCCCTCACACCTATGGTTCATTCATGTTATGTCCATTAATAAAACTAAAAAGGTTATCATGAGTGATGATAACTATATGAGAATTATCATAAATAACCATAGAAATATTTAATCTTAAGATGTTCACTTTATAATACTATCATGTAATCTTATAATTATTATAACTCAAATTGTATCAGAATCAGTTTATAACTCCCAAATATTTTAGAAAATATATTTTTTCAAATAAATTTAATTTCTTTGACAAATTGCACTACACGCAACAACAAATTTAATGGAACTTTATTATATTATTAAAATGTTTTAATTTTAATGTGGTAGTTATAACCTAGCCATTAAATTGATGGGTATGATTTGAAATAACTAAATTTTGAAAAGTATATGGTTTACACTTGTATAAAATAAATTCATTTTTTTATCAATTGATTAGAAATAAAAATAAAAATAATTTGAAAGTAAAATAAATGTTTTTCAGAAAAACTATTATTATACACATAATGTGTTTTTATATTAATTAATTAAAAAATCACTATTGGTGAATGATTGTGACATCCCATAGGGCATCATTAATTCCTATAGGGCTATATAAATTTAATAATTTATTAAACTCAAATAAAATAACTAAAAATATAGTACTTGCTAAGCCTGAGTTTCAAACCCACATGGATGATCCATATGTTATAAATTAATTAAGTAAATTGAAATTTCAGTTGTTTGATTGTTTGAAGAAAAGAAAATGAAAGCATCAAATATTGGGTTGTGAAATCAGGAGAGATACATGCCATGATCAGTGATTTTGGGTTTTTGTGCTTGGGATTTAATTGATTATGTGTTTATTCAGTTTTGGTTTTGGAATTTGGTCAGTGAGGATCCTTGGTCTTGGTATCCAACCATAATATTATGATTTCACCTTCTAAATAGTTAGGTACTTAGTTCAATCATAGAAATAGGCGAACCAAAACCATATTTAAACATAACTAAACTAAGTTTCATAATGGTCATACAAAAAATAGATTAATCAATTGATGTAATTAAAATAAACAACCTAAAAATTAATTAATGTTCATGAAATAAAAAAAGAGATAGATTTTTAAATGAATAAACATTGTTTCACCAATCTAAAAATTAATAATAATTAAAAACAATCCCTAATAGAACACCCCTGTAACACCCTGACTCCTCTAGACCATAGTCAGTGTATTACTTATTAAATTTTCATGGTTAAAAGGGATGAAAATCATGAATTAATGATCAGTTTAGTAGTCTTGAAAAACCTAGATACATAAATGTAACTCAAATTACATTGGAAAAGGTTACAAAATACAATACATAACAAAAACTAAAAACTGCATCCACAGGAACTCAATAAATGATCTCCGCTTTATCACCTGTTGAAGGTAAAAAGTGAAAGGGGTGATATCAAATGCTCAGTAAGGGTTACAAATGGTGGAAGAATGAATCAATAATAACTAAATTGTAAATAATTTGACAAAATCAACATAGAATGGTGAATAAATGAAAAACTCATGCCATTAATAAACTGAGAATGAAACTGCATCCATAGATTGTGTCATAGTGAAAACCTCATGGATAGTAATAAATGATAATGAATAAATAGAATTCTTATTAACTGGACATCATTTATCAGGCACATGATATCATAGTACCATAAAAATGGGTTAGTTCTGTGGGTAGAAACTCGTCTGATTTTTGGAAACAAACCTGAAGGGTTTGTCGCCAAACTGATTTGTCTCATGAGACCTACCGATGCATCAAGGGGATATAGAAGGCACCACACTCCACTACATGTCCAAATCATTATTTATACATTTATTCAATACAATATCAATATGCCTTTTCAATATCCTTATAGAGTAGATTATACAGATTCATCAATATTTCAATAATTAAAATAACATTCCAAATAAACAATGTATGTAAAATGGTATACAATTTAGAAAACAAACATATACATGATATGAGATTATGGAAATTTAATGTAAATATATTCTCAAATTAAAAGTCATCTCAAATGGGAAGTAAGCTACACCATATAAGGATTATTAGGTGCACCAGACAAAGTTAGTCACAACAAAATAGTAGTTGAGACAAAGTCTCTTACCACAATGTAATCGGTATAATCATATGACCAGAATATAATAACCCTAAAATGAATCATTGAATAACATGAATATAAATATAATAATTTTATTATATATCAAATGTAATAACACATATACCACATACAAGAAATAAGTGGCGTACAATGAAAATCTCACAGAAATGAATGTGAGATGAGAAACCCCTTACTTTATGCTCGAGTGTGTTCTTAGTTTGTTTTAATGGCCTGAATAATAAAGTTTGGATTCATTAATTAATAATTTCAGAACATACTATATATTTAAATGGTTTATTATAACCTTATTAGGTTCATTCCTGGCCCTTTTATGGGTTTAAGAGGTTTAATTTTATTGTTTTGGAAGCATTTTCTTCATTGGTTTTCATGATTCGTTTACTTGCATTCATGAATGAAAGTTTTTTTGAAATGTGGTTAAACATACAGAATTTTTAATATATATTATTTGTTACATTAAAGAGATATAAATGATCTTATAATTATTATGTTTTATATACTTGAGGATGAATCATTAGTTAAAAGTTTTTGATAAACGCTTGGATTTGGCTTGGCAGTTTTGTCTACAATGAACTTGTTTTGTATTATTATTCCACATTATGAGTGTGTAGGGATTACAGAAAATTAATGATATGAAATACATGTATTATGATCTAGTTCAACCATAAAAATGGTTTCATGGCCAGAATTGGACACGGTAATGAAAATTGAAAACCCGTCGTCCTTGAGTGTGATAAATTAACACATCTCAGACGGTGTTTTCATTTTTAGTATAAGAGGAGGGGGAAAGAGAGATGATGATGATGAAATATTACATTAGCATAATATAATTCCAGTTCATGTAAGGTGATGTAATTATCATAGCATTTGTATGAGGATAGATGAGGAAATAAGTATAAAAGAAAGGAACTCAAAATAAGAGAAAAATTGAGAATTCTCTTATGAAAATTTGACAGCCTAACGACGTCACTTAAAATTTAATAAAATATTTTTATGAGATAAATGGGGTATCTAATCACTATTAAACAATATGGTAATTAAGGGGAATATGGAATGAAATATCCCCACATAATATAATGGAAAATAAAATATAAAACATAAAATTAAATCTTTAAGAAAAGAGAAGGGTGGTTGATTCTCTTACCTTGTAGAGTAACTCCCAAAACATGAAGGTTGAGACCTTGTGAGTTTTAAGACACCTTGGGAGGACTCCTAGTAAGGTAATACCACCAGATATTTGAGGATATAAAGTTTGTAATGAAAGAAAACGAGGGGGTGAGTGGGTATTTATAGTAATTAAGAGAGAGCTTTTTATTAATTAAAAGGGACACCTCATTAGTGGTTTTTGCAAAACCATGGGATTTACCATGGTATTTACCCATGGTTTTAGCCACTTGGAACACCTCATATCATAGGTTACTTTAAAAAAGTCGACCATAATTTTATATTTAATTATTACATCATTATGATGTTATTAAACTACCGAAAACTCAAAACTGTACTTTTACTATTCATGAAAAATTAAAGTATTTTAGAAAAAAACCCAAAAATTCACCCTAAACATTTTTCAATGTGTAGAATTAAAAAATGGAATCCATTTTTTGAAAATAATTTTCAATGTATTTTTAATTTAATTTTTAAATAAATTCAAGTTAATTCAAAAAAGTAACAATTTTAAAGATATAATTATTTCTGTATCTCATTGAAAAACCAAGCAAGATCTCATTATTTTATTACCTTTAGAAAATAAAATATTATAATTGTTTACTATTTATAAGGGTCATATTATTATTTATAAGGATATGTTTCTATTCATCAAAAAATCAAGTTGGTTCTATCAAACTGCAAACGACTTACTGGTCACAACTCTAGATGACCTTTTTTTAAATTCAAAACATATAAGTGGAGAATTTATGTTTAATGGATAGGTTTTGACAATCTCATAAATAACCAAGTGTTGTTTCAAAGGAACACAGTGCTTTATGACATATAGGCTATGTATAGAATGTATTTAAGAGAATCATACCATAAAATGTTTGGGGTGTTATATTATTCACTCTTTCAGAAATTTCGTCCTCAAAATTTTATGTAAAAATACCACCAAAAATATGTGGGTGGTTCTTCTTCATAACATCCTCATATTCCCATGTTGCTTCCTCCATATTCTGGTTTTTCCAAAGAAACTTTACTAGACGAGTCGTCCAATTTCTCAATAACTGCTCCCTTGTGTCAAGAATCCTGATCGGATCTTCACAGTATGATAAATCAGGTTTCGGTTCTATTTCTTCCTAGGTGAGTACATGCATAGGTTATGGCATGTATTTCTTCAATAATGACACATGTAATACATCATGGACTTTGGAGAGATTTGGTGGCATTGCTAAACAGTAAGCTACTACACCGATTCTTTCCATAATTTCAAATGGTCCAATATACCTGGGGCTTAGTTTCCCTTTCTTACCGAATCTTAAGACACCCTTCTATGGAGATACTTTTATAAAGACATGATCTCCCACTTGGAATTCCAAATCATTCCTCCGGTTATTGGCATAAATATTCTGCCTACTTTGGGATTCTTTAATATGGGCTTGGATTGTCTTCACATTTGTCGTGGTCTCTTCAATTAGTTCTGGGCCTATAAGTTTCATCTCACCAAATTCATCCAAAAAAGTTGGAGTTTGACATCTCTTTCCATATAATGCTTCATATGGAGACATTTTAATACTAGAATGGAAACTATTGTTGTATGAAAATTCCACCAAAGGCAAGTATTGATCCCACAAAAATTGAAAGTCAAGAGAGCATGACCTCAACATGACTTCTAGAGTTTGAATATTCCTTTCAGACTATCCATTGGTTTGGGGGTGATATGCAGTACTCATATGAAGATCAGTATTCAAATCCTTCTAGATAATTTTCCAAAATTTTGATGTAAATCGGGGATCTCGATCGGATACAATTGATAGAGGTGCACCATGAAGTCTTACAAATTCATTAATATACAATCTTTTCTGGCACTCAAGTGGTAAATCCTCTCTTATAGGAATGAAATGTGATGATTTTGTGAGATGGTCAAAAACTATCCATATTACATTATTCATTCTAGATTTCCTCGGTAGTCCAGTGGAAAAATCCATCGCAATTTTATCCCACTTCCACATAGGAATATGTAGAGGTTGCATCACTCCTCTAGGATATTACCTCTCTACATTAAATTATTGAAAAACTAGACACATTGACACGTAGTCCGAAATTTCCCACTTCATATTATCCCACCAGAAATATTCCTTCAAATCTTTATACATCTTTGTGCTACCCTGGTGTATAGATAAATTTGAGCTATAACCATCGTCTAATAGTTCCCTTTTTAGCTCAGGTACTGATGGATTGAATAACCTCTTCCCAAACTTCAGAATTCTTTCCTCATACATGAAGTCTTACAATCTACCATCCTTAACATCAATAATTTTCTTATATATATTTTCATCATCAGATTGAGATCTTTTTATCTTCTCTAGTAAAGATGGTTTAGCAATCATTTGAAAGAGAAAAGATGTTTCCCCTTCTTTAACAATTCCCATATCCATATTTAGTAGATCAAAAAATATAGGATCTCTCTCAATCATTATTTGAGTCAAAAGTCCATGATCCTTCCTACTTAATGCATCTTCCACCTTATTCTCCTTTCCTGGGTGGTAGTGTATTGAACGATCGTAATCTTTGAGTATCTCTAGCCATCCTCTTTTCCTCATGTTGAGTTCTTTTTGTGTGAAAATGTATTTAAAACTCTCATGATCTATGTATATCTCACATTTTTCATCATAAAGATAATTTCTCCATATCTTCAAAGCAAATATTATAGTTTCTAACTCAAGATCATGTGTTGGATAATTTTTCTTATGAGTCTTCAACTGCCTTGATGCATAAGCAATAACAATACCATTTTGCATAAGGTCACAACCTATACCATTTTTTGAGGAATCACTATAATTCCAGTTCATGTAAGGTACAGTAATTATCATAGCATTTGGATGAGGGTATATGAGGAAATAAGTATAGAATAAAGGAACTCAAAATAAGAGAAAAATTGAGAAATCTCTTATGAAAATTAAGTAGCCTAACGACGTCACTTAAAATTTAATAAAATAGTTTGATGAGAGAAAGGGGGTATCTCATCACTCTTACATAATATTGGTATTAAGGGGAATATGGAATAAAATATCCTCATATAATCCAATTGAAAATAAAAGAGAAAACATAAAATGAATCCTTTAAGAAAAGAGAAGGGTGGTTGATTCTCTTACCTTGTAGAGTAACTCCTAAAACATGAAGGTTGGGACCTTGGGTGTTTGAGGACACCTTGGGAGGACTCCTAGGGAGGTAATACCACCAGAGATTCTAGGATATAGAGTTTGGAATGAAATAAAATGAGGGGGGGGTGAGTGGGTATTTATAGTAATTAAGAGAGAGTTTTTTATTAATTAAAAGGGACACCTGATTAGTGGTTTTTGCAAAACCATGGGATTAAACATGGTATTTGCCCGTGATTTTAGCAACTTGGGAAACCTCATGTCATAGTTTACTGTACACAAGTCGACCACCCTTTTATATTTAATTATTACATCATTATGTTTCCATTAAACTACCGAAAACTCAGAACTGTATTTTTACTATTCATGAAAATTAAAGTATTTTAGAAAAAACCCAAAAATTCACCCTAACCATTTTTCGGCGTGTAGAATTCAAAAATGAACTCCATTTTTTGAGAATAAATTTCTAAATATTTTTAATTTAATTTTTAAATAAAATCAAGTTAATTCAAAAAAATAACAATTTTAAAGATATAATTAGTTCTATATCTCATTGAAAAATCAACCAAGATCTCATTATTTTATTACCTTAAGAAAAAAAATATTATCATTATTTACTATTTATAAGGGTCATATTACTATTCATATTACTATTTATAAGGGTGTGTTACTATTCATCAAAAAATAAAGTTGGTTCTATCAGACTCCAAATGACTTACTGGTCATAACTCTAGATAACCTTTTTTTGAAATTCAAAACATAGAAGTGGAGAATTTATGTTTAATGGCTAGGTTTTGAATATAACATAAATAAAAAAGTTTTGTTTCAAAGAAACACAGTGCTTTATGACATATAGGCTATGAATAAAATGTATTTAAGAGAAGCATACCATAAAATGTTTGGGGTGTTATAATCCCCCTAAAATCACATCACCCAAAATAGATACAATAACTTGCTCATGATAGGAATGATGAGAACAAACAATATGGGTACCTGAAGAGGAAAGGTGAAAAATAATGGTGGTGAAGTCGGGCCCCAAATTGTCACTCCATCGTTTGGTGGTCATCCCTTAGTATCGATTGGCCTCCACTGGTCCCAAAGTACCTTAGAGGGGTGTCTGAGGGTCTAATTTTATATATAATCACATAAAAAACCTTGTTCGTGATGTATTTAATTTTTTTATGTGTTGACACTTACACGAAGTGTAAGAAGGTTACATGTTGTGTAATCCCTCCACATTCTCCTCCTCATCTTTTGAATCTGCACAAATATTGCGTGAATCTCATTTTCTGACTTTTAATCCATTCACAATGTGAAACAAGAACTCATGATATGTAATAGGCATTCAAAACATGTAACATCTTCATGAATTATCTTGGCAGCATTGGCCTCTCTTGATGAATTCACCACATGTAATGACATTACACATCATGTAATTATTATGTTCCACTTTTCTAGCTCTGCTTCCTCTTAAAAAATCCAGTGTCACACCACTTCTCTTTTCTCATGGAGAAAAGTGTCTTTAATATCATATTTTCTCCTCTTTTTGTTTCCTTTTCATAAATCAATTGTTTCCTACCATAAATAATAAAACAAGTCAATTCGTTCCAAATTTGGAAATATTTTTTATTGAAATATAAATTTTAATAGATAAAACACTATAAAATATATGCTAGAAATATAATTATCAGATTATAATAAAATTAATATATTATATATTCAATAAAATTCTTTATCATTCATCTAATATGATTTCTTAACATGAGGTAAGAAAAAATTATTCTTTATACTTAAAAAATGTATTTTTTGTAAAATAGTGGTTCCATCGGGTACATATTTTAATTTTTTTTTCCACCTTTAGAAAGTTTAATTCAAAAAATAAACTTCATTTTTGAAATAAACATGTCCAAATTATCTTATATTTAATTTTTGATTATTTTCTAATAATATTAGTTTTTTGATGAATTGTGGAAAATACTGATTTTTACTTAAAATTTCCTTTCATTTAAAGCATTTACAAAGATCTATTTTGTTTAAAATTTGATTTAAAGTTAACCTTAGTTAAATAATAATATTATTAATCCAATTTATATCATTGGAATCAATTTTATTTTGAACATTTGATATAATGTTTTTTTGTACTTAAGAAAACCTATCTTTAGAAAACCGCATTTTCTTCATGCTTGTAGGTTTAAATTTAAATTAAATACCACCAGTTATTTGAACTGAATTTGGTAAAATTAATTAAATATTTGTAAATATAATAATTAATATTATTTAATAAGTTAAAAATTTATTTTTTGATAATTAATTGTGAAAATAGTAAAAAATTAATTACCACAGTTATAGCTAAAACAAGGTTTTGTGTGTTACATGCGCCTATGTTAAAATTAATTTTCCACACACATAGGACTTTTTTTTATAAATATGATTTAATATTTTTAATAATTGGGTCCAAATTATATAATAAGTCTCATTTAGTTTTAGTCTTAATGGATAAATTAACTAGGTAAATAAACAAACAAAAACTAGTTACTGTGGTGAAAACTAAAATATTAAAAGTAAGTAAACTTATAGGATAATGGGATAACATGTTTAAAAATGGCTTATTTTTTTATTTTTGGTGTAGTTTTTTATAAAAATTTACTTACATCCAATCCATTATTTATCAATTTTGGAGGCACTTGGTTTGAGAGTGACTTCCCATTATTGAATTGTTTTGGGTATTTACAAAAATGTCACTCCTCAATTATAAAAGGGCACCTCCTACCCTCACTTATTCAGACCTATTAAGACTTTGAGTTCAAAATAAACCTTAATAAAATTCTCCAAAAAATACTTATCCAATTTATTAGAGCTACTGGGATTCCCAAAATACCAACCCGAGGGTCATTCATAAGAAACCCAAAGGAGGTTTTTCTAAGTGAAGGTAATTGTCTTCACTAAGCATTTTATTTTTTTACTTATTATCTTACCACATTAATTAATTCCTTAATAAGTAAAATATAACAACAAAAATATATAAAATATAATTATATTTTATTATTTTTATGGAATAACCTATGTGCATATCCTCTTCTATTAAATGTGAAATGAAACTGTTGATCGTGTGTATGGCGGACTACCGCCTCACAAATTGATGTAATTCATTTTACATCACCACCTTTAAAAGTTGAATATAATGATGGATTTAATATGTTTATATATATATGATATTTATAAATTAATTATACATCCAAAACTATAATATCATATTCACATTCTTACCTTTCAATCCATTGGAAGACAATAACATCGCTTGTGTGTACGTCTGGACTATCGCCCCCATGAAGTAATTTGACTCATTTTTCATTTCCATTTCACATGAATAGTAATAAGTATATATTTAATTTATAAATATTATAAATATGATATTATAATTATTCTTTAAATTTGAAATATTATTTAACTTCTCTTTCATTCCATCAGTTAAAAATGGAAACAGTATTCATCTGTACGTACGACCTACCGTCTCCATGAATATTGAAATTCATTTGTCAATATATAAATTTATGGATGAATATGAATATGTATATAATGATTATATATAATATTTATATTATTATTAACATTATGTATATTATGGAAATATATTCAAAGTATAAGGACCAAAATTACCAAACTAAAAATTACATGAAAAATAAAGCGGTTATCACAAAAAGCAGTGATTTTTATAAATAATTGTTACTAAAATAATTGTAAAAGGTTTTAAATAAATAATATATGGTATGATATATATTATTATGGTTATGAAATAAATTTATAATAGACCTATATTTATTATAAATGTGGTTAGAATGTGTATTAATAAATTCAAGACTTGAGGTAAGAGATTTTCATCTCACTTTTACTTCCATGGGACATGTGACATATTCACCACTTGTTTATTTTGTGTGGAATATATAATAAACATGAATTTATTTTATGATTACTATCATTAAAATTAATTCATATAAATACCCATGAAATTTTATTTCTTTCATGGGTCTTATGATTTCAAAAGTTACCAAAGAGGTTAGGGTTTTATGATACAATCTCTTTGTTTATCAGGATTGTTTATGATTTTCCTTAAAATAATGAAATATTATTATATATCTTTCAATAAACTCATAAATTTTCTTATATACTCATTATTTATATAAATTAAATATTTTCCTTCCATTTTCCCCTATTTATTTACTCAAGAGTCTAAAAAAATAATTTAATGGAAAAAATACTTTATTTCTCTCTTTGGTCAAAAATACTTTCTTTTTCATGTTTGTTTTTTTAAAATGTTTTAATTTTTTTTAATATTCCCCAATGATTTTTAAAGTTATATTTACCCTTTTTTAACTTTTTACACAATGGTTTAAAAGGAATATTTTTTAATTTTCTAGATGAGTTAATTTTGAATTTTTATAAAAAATGTGAAAGGAATATTTGTTTTAACATGTATGAAATGAATGGTATTTTAAGCCTTTATGAGAGCTCAATGATTTAAATAATCCTTGAAAATATTCTATTTTTTTTAAAATACAATGTTTTCTTTAATATTAAGTATTTTTTTTATTTTAAAGAAGTGAATTCAAAATGGAAAGGATATTTTTCTCTAGAATGTTTTAATGATCGTTTTATAGAATTTATATTCATCAGTAATAATAAAATTTGGTGTTACTTATTTTTTAATAGGGATATTATCCAATGGTACCATCATTATTATTTCTATAGATATTTTATTATTATGATTATGATATTTTTATGAAAACCATTTATTTTCCATGGGTTATGCTATGATGGATTGAGGGAATGTTTATAAAACCTAATTTATTTCCATAGGTTATGATATGATTATATGGTGAATGTTTAATGATTTTATGGAACAAATATATATGATTTTAATTATGTGAGTAGTGGGACTAAAATTATATATCCCTCTAATTCATTGGGAAGTTTTTTTATATCTCCTAAGATTAATATGGGAAACAAGTATATGTGCTTCAATTACTACAGGAAATAAGTAAATATGCTTGATCCACTATGGGAAACATGTGATGATGCGTGATTAATTATGATACGGAAAAAATATTTTGATTGTTGTCCACAAAGATTTTATATTCTAGGTAATTAACCTTAAAATATGAAATGGTTTCTATAATTATGATGGTTTCACACTTATGTGGCATGAACTTAGGGTTCATGATTGATTTATGATGATTTATCACTCTTAGGATTCATGTATTTTGACATAACAATGTTTTATGCTAGGAATATTATTTATGGTCTATGATATATTGGGTATAAACTTTGTAAGTTATATTCATGATCTCATACAATTATTATTATCTTATTATTTCATATTATTATCTATTGGTATCTCCCATGCTTTCCCTTATTGAGCATCTGATCTTACCCTTTATTATGTTTCCTTTCCCCATGTTATAGAGAGTGGTTTTAAGTAGGGTATGTCTACGAGGAGTACTAAATGGTATGATATTTATGGAAGATGTTGAATATATTTCATGAAATAAGAATATTGTGTATCTAGTCTCCAAAGAAACTAAACCTTTATGGTCATTGGATTAGTATTTGTGAAATTTATTTAATATACATATAAAAATATGAAATATTTTCCTATTAAAATTCTGAGTCACTATAGTTAGTATCTAAGAAAAAAATAGTCAATATTTTTATATTAGGGATAGAATATTTATTGAAAGACTTGGGGATAAGTTTAAGTATCAGATAACATCCTAATGTTTTGGTAAGTAAGAGATTATATGATTTTTTTAGAAATACATCCCTATCTAGATACTAAAATTGGATATATATCTAGAATAGTTATACCTTGAGGTAACAACTGTGAAAAGGGTTAATTGGGATTTGACTTGATCGTCAATTAGTGCATGAAAATAGGATTTTCTGCACACCTGGTATGACCCTCCCTGGGGATATGTTTTGTAAATTAACAAACTATTTATGAATCATCATGAAGAATTTTAATAGATGATGATGATGAATTAACTAGGTTAGACCTATGTTGTCATAGATTGAAAAGGAGGTATCATGATCCTTTATGATTATATGATCGATCACTCTAATTAACTATGTTTGATGATCACACAAACCATTTTTGTTTTAGTATGGGTTTGAATATAAAATGATGAAGTTGAGGTGGTAATAGGTATGCTCAAATATTGAAGTACACAATTTGAGCTCAGTTATATAAATTACTATATATCATGAAAAGTCTCATGGAATTTTAAATCATGTCCTCAACTATTAGATATTGAGTTAGTGGTGAAAACTTCCAATGGCACGATGGTTGCATCTCAAGTATATTGTTTCTCTCTGATTGAAGTATGTGGGAAAGTGATTCTTGAAAATCTTGTTATTCCGCCTTCAGTTGAAATTTATGTGATTATAGGCGTGGATTATATTTCTTTATATGGATACCATATCAATTGATGAGGGAGGGAATTCACATTTCATATTCCAAATGAACCCATGATCATTTATGGATGCGAGGATGAATGCAAACATCCAATGGAAATTTTATCCATTGTATGGGTCTTGATTCCTATTTGAATGGGCGGTTTATCTCGGATGGTTAGGGAGAATATTAACATCGATGATATGCCTGTTATGAAGGATTTTGTTGATGTCTTTTCAGAAGAGTTTCATATCCTTCCATTGAATCGTGATGTTGAGTTCTCAATAAAACTCATATCTAGTGCTACACATATTTCAAAGACTCCCTATAGAATTCCCAATATTAATTTTTATGAATTGAAGAAGATACTCCAAAAGAGTCTTGAAAATGATTTATTAAGACATGTGTTTTATGTTTTGGTTCACTTGTTCTTTTTGTTAAAAACAAATATGGATTAATGAAACTCTTCATTGATTATTGGGAACTGAACAAGATCAAAATCAAGAATAAGTATAATATACCCCATATTGTTGAATTGTTTGATCAAATTCACAATGATGAATACTTTTAGAAGGTTGAAATTTGTTCTAGATATCATTAATTGAGGGTCAATAAATATTTTATACCTAAGAAATTTTTTTTACAAGGTATGGAAGCTATGAATATACAGTGATGTCATTTAGTCTTACTAATTCCTCCACTATCTGCATGGATGTAATGAATAGAGTATTTAGATATTTCCTTGATTAGTTTTTGGTAATATTTATAGATGATATCCTTATTTATTAAAAGAGTAAGGAAGAGCATGAAGATCACATTAGAATTATACTGAAGACACTAAGGAATGAGAAGTTATATAAATTTTTTTCCAAGTGTGAATTTTGTCTTCAGAAAGTTTTATTCATTGGTAATATAATCTCATGTTAGGGTATTTCAATGGGTCCTTGAAAGATGGATGCTATTTAGAAATGGACCAAACCAACCAATACTATTGAGATAAATAGTTTTCTTGGTTTGTATTTTTATTATCTATGATTTATGGAGAACTTCTCATGACTATTTAATCCACTCACTATGTTAACTTGGAAGATATCCAAGCCCCTTTGAACAAATGAATGTAAATAAAATTTCAAGGAACTAAATAGAAGGTTTGTTAGAAAACATGTACTTAGATTACCCTTCAGTGGGTAAGGGGTTTTAATCTATATTGATGAATTAAATAAGGGAATTAGATACATATCATGAATAATGATATGGTTATAGATTATTGATCATGGATATTGAAGGTTCATGAGAAAAAATAACTAACTTATGATTTATAGTTACCTGCAGTAATTTATGAATTAAATATATGAAGGGATTATATTTATAGAGAAAGGTTTGACATATATACTAATAATAAAATTTTAAAGTATATATTCACACTGAAGGATATTAATATGCAATAGATAATATGGTTGGAACTGATAAAAGATTATTAATTCTCAATACATTACCACCCTAGGAAAGAGAACATGGTGGAAAATGATTTGAGTTGAAAGAACCAAGCTGAATTATATATAATGAGGATAAAAAACATTCCAATATTTTTATATTTGAAAAGTATGGATCTGGAAATTGTAACGTCCTGATCACAATTCTATGAAAATAGTGCTCTGAGCCGGTTGGTTAAGAGGCCCCATGTGCACCTCCCCATATGCTAGTGGCTGCCAACTAGTAATGAGGGTATAGGGGGTTATAGTGGGGAGACTATTCCCCCATATTAGTGTAATAAAATAGTGTAAATAAATAAGTATCATACTCAGTAGAATTAAACAGAGTGCATAAGAAGTAAATAAATTGAAATAAATCATGCTGTAATAATAAATGAAAAATCTATAAAAGCCCAAACAACCATGTCATACATACAACATTGGTCACCCACTAGGACATCCATACCGATACAAGAGTACAAAAAGAAACTGATATAATATTACATGGATATACTACTAATCCCAAGCTAAAACACATACCCAGTCTCCAGTCATAGTAAAACTGCACTAGCCTGATTTGAAGAACCCACACGAGCGGTTCCGCTCGATCATGAAACTCTAGGCCAGAGCCCTATCCACTAGAAAACTATGCTCTACCTAAAAATAATAAACAATGTCTACTCATGAACCAAGGTGCACATTATGGGGTGATAAATAATCTCATTAGGACACCCAAACAATGAACCTATAAATATGCTGCTATAAGTACATGTAAATGAAATATGATCATCCTAGCTGAGACACAACAAAAAAGATAAGTAAAATGAATAACTTGAAGCCACACTCGAACCTTGGGATCATAATTTCAGTCAACTGATCCCAAGTAACACTATAGATGTAAATATCTATATAAATATAATTATATAGTAAAATACCTATAAATATATACATAAATATGAATATTTATGAGTAAGGTGAGAGAAATAACATAAAACTAATTAGTATTTGATCCCCAGGTCCGTAATCCCAATCAATTGGACATCCTATTCAAGGGAATTGAGTAGGACATCATGCTACTCAAGTTGTGTATAATTAATTTGATATTTGGGTCCATAATCCTAATAAAAAAGTACCTTATTCATCCAACACCAGAAATATATCTGAGAAAGCTATACCACAATAGGGGGATACTGGTCCTACTCCTGGATTCACCCGTACTCACCTCCAATCAATTTAAAGAAGGATTCCAGGTAAGCACATCCATAAAACCTTTAAATGGTCATTGAGTGAGACACCATGATTCTCATGACATGTAAATCCAATCTAATGTCTGATCCCTAAGTCTCGATCCATAGGCAATCAAGACATTCAAAAATCATATAATCCCTAAGGGTCTAACCTCTAGAAAATCTGTAAGGAGAAATCAATGGTGAGATGGCATACCCACCCCTGGAGTCTCTATAAGGGAGAGAATAATCATCTCTACCATCTATAAGAGCATAATCATTCTAGGTATCCAATGATGTGAAACTCCATGTCGAACATCGTGATCAATTATCGATCAGGGAGAGTGTCATCATACATATCCCCCAAGATATAATAATCACCCACAAGTATAATCAAATCAAGGATAGAATAATAATCCTCATAAAATATAAACCAAAGGATAACTAATTCATCCTCATAATTTAGGAGAGTAGAATCATCCATGAGTATCATTACTAGGGATGTCATGCCTGCTTATTATAGTAGTAGGATAAACAACAAGATTTTAGGAAACACCTCTGCAAATACCAATAATCTAATAATAAAATAAACATTCTCAAAGAAAAGAACAAGTTATTACATCCATATATACTAGTAAATATAATAAAAAACATGGTCAGAAGCTGGATCTTGGGGAAAACATCTTGGAATCCCAATGAAAAAGAAAGACACCTCACACCAGGATCATCATCCACCAACCAGAAAGTACATTTGGTAAACATCTCTATATTAGTAATAAACAAGTGAAAGTATAAAAAAAGATTGTGGGTAGAAAAACTCCTAAACCCAAAACTACTTTCACATCAACTTGGGATTCTATGTTTAGAATGAGTTCTAAGGTGACACCCTCTACCATTTATAACTAAACCCGACGTACTAGCTTAGGGTCAGTCAAACATTGAGGCACCCACTCAGTCCCTCAATCAAAACTCTAAGAGGAAACCTACTTGGTATCCTCAACAAAAAAGGTAATAGAGTAATCTTACACAAGATCCTCAAGGTCCATACATAAGTGAAGACATCCTACATAGGATCCTCATATTGGTACATAGGAGGGTGCATCCTACATGGGACCCTTACAACATGGGACAAAGGAAATACATCATAAAGGGGATCCTTGGTATATGAAAAAAGATAGATCCATCCTATATGGAATCCTATAAGTTGAAATGTAAACAGAGGAATCCTTCAGGGGATCCTCAGAAATAACCAATATTAAGGAATCATAGGCTAGAAGAGCACATATCGTAAGGGATACATCCAAAAATTAATGCTACAAAAGCATCGAACATGAGAGATAGATCATGGACCATCTTAGATCAAGTTCTTAAACTAGGTTGGTCTTAACACCCAACCTTTCATTCTCATTCCAATCCCTCTCTCAGGAGACCACTAAATTCAATTATTGTAGGAAGAAATTATCCATTTATAAAAAATCTAAAACATCACCAACGAGTCCTTAAAACACCACAGGGGTCTTCACATTGTGTTCTATATGGAAATATAATCATAGTGAACTAATCATTGGTCAAATTATGACTTCCAGGTGAAAAGATATGAAAACCCAAAAAAGAGTTGAAAAAGGGGAAGTACACGATCTGTCTCCCTAAGCACATGAAGTTTATTCCCAAATGCCCAATTGGGTGTGTACTCTAGATAGACTTGGTGTGTAAAACCCCAAGTACATGACGTGTTGGTCCTCTACACAATGTGACCCTACATGGGGTACCTCCCGATGTACCTCACATGGTCCAGCATTGTATTCTACCAGGCCGTGTACATCTATAGAGAGTGCGACCTACATGGGGTTTGGACATGTACTCCACATGAAATGTTACACTTAAAAAGGTCCCCTGAATGGTTACTCATCTATAAGGCTAAGTACCAGTACACGGTGTGCATACCCCATACATAGAATGTACTTATGAAATGTAATCTTACCCAAAATGGAAGAGCACGTGATGTGTGTTCCCTGTACCACAAGCCCTGTAGATGGGTTTTACCAAATGGAAAACCCCCAAATCACCCTAAAACCCCAATTTTTTCTGAAAGTAGTAGATTGAACCTAAAGAGGTCCTAGGTAATCAAAATAGGGATTTAAAACTAAAAATTATTAAACTATGAGAATTTATGGAAAAAATTAAAAATGGCATAACTTTTGGTTGGAATCCACTAAAGCTTCACCTATTTCCATGGTCCACAGTCACACACAATGATCCAACATGTCCCGATATCTATAGAGGTACCTCTTTCTCTCCCTCTCTCTTTATCTCTCTCCCAATCCATTTTTCTTAATCACTTGAAAAAGGAAGACTTTTGGTTGCGTATGAGAGAAGCCATAGGAGGAAAGAATAAAGAAAAATAAAATAAAGAAAGGAATAAAAAGAAAAGAAAAAGAAAAGGGGGTCCATCTTGAACCCAACACCCAAACTGAATTTATACCCCACCAAGGAAAAACTACCCAATACATACTTAAAAGGGGAGATGAAATATCAATCATATTTTATTTTCAAAATATATGACTAAATGAACCTATGCGAATAAATTAACATTTAATTTATTAAATATTAAATATTATTTATTCTACTAAAATTCTAATGGATTTGATATCTGCCAAACTCCTATCCTAGGGTAAACACCTTATTTTGGGACCAAAATAGTGGTCATAGATATTATACGAGATCATATTCTAGGGGAAAAATACCATTTTACCCCTTATAAGCATCTGATATCACAAATTCAAATTTCTAGTCAAAAATTCTGTTTGAAAAAACATAGAACCTTACAAACTCCCCCACAATAAACCTTCTCATCCCTGATAATCCCAATGGTAAGACAAAAAACCTTATTCTTAACCTAATCATCTTCACATCCAAGCTATCTGGAATATGTAATGACCAACCTCATAGCGTTAACAACTATCTCCTACCTGGGATACATTTAACTATGACCGATCTAGTACTCTCCACCATAAGAATACCATTATCATCGTCACAAAACCAAGCTCCAAGATCAACAACCCACAATGACACCGAATTAAATAGAAAACAAGAGTCACCACCCTTAGATGTCCAATGGTGTACTCCCCACTATATGGATTACCTTATACCATACCTAAACAATAGCATCCATAGGTTTCCTTCCTTAACCAGGGAAGAACATGTAAAAATAAAATAAGATTGGTATAGGGATGACACTCTCTTAGTGTAATAAAGAAGAATTCAAGATAGATCATGATCATCTCTAAACAGAAGTACACTGATATTCCATCAAAAAGGCATGTACAGCTCTCTTCGAGCCACATTCACCATCCTGTCAATACCTGACCAGGATTTATACATGGGTCAATCATCTTATGGTACCCCATTTATCCTCAATTTCACCTCTATTATAGAGGGAAATTCACTATTTTAACCACAACTATTGGAAAAACATGCCTACAAAAAGCATTGGAAACATCGGTACTAGGCTCATACCCAGCCACTCACTAATTAAGATTCAAATAATACCATGTGAAACCAATGTATACCTTTATCATCAAAATCATACTCTAGTGAGTCTTCCATTACAAGGCTAAGAATATTGTGCTACATGGCACATCAATTTCATTAATCCAGAAGCTCCCTTAGAACTCCTCTTAAAAACAATCACCTCACCTATGCCATGATTTTATTCCATGACTGCATGTCACCCTATTTCATTCTAATCACGAGTGTCTACATGTGCTCTAAATACATTAGCAATAGCATAAACACTAGCCGATAGGTCTATGCACCCAAAAAGTCCTTCATATTGAACTAGTCTTGATACCCAATCACCCTAGATACTTTCCAAAAGCTAAATGTATCAACATTCCTATACCGCAAAACTCGAGCACCTAACAAGCCTCAATCTCAACTAAGTGTATAACCTAGATCGCTACCTAAAAAGGAATCAGAAAACATGGGACCAACTCTATTACACAAGTTTCTTTCAAAAAATGGACATCGACCTAAAAGGGTCCTAGTCAAAACTAAGGGCCTCTAGGTCTCCCACCTATCCCTATAGATCAATTATCACAAATGGGTCATAGGTTCTTACCACCTTACATAAAATATCAAACCTCTCAAAAGAAGGAAAAGATCACAATGACCTACAAAGGTCAAAATTGATAACAAGACCTATAAGGCCCCGATCCCCACCAAGAATACTCATAAGTAATTGCCCTATAGAGTTCATGATACCAACGTAGAAGAGACACCAAAATGACACTCATTGGGCATCCATATATAATAATACCACATAGAGGTCCAGTTCTCAAAAAAGGTCCTAGTATCTATCTAAATATTACTCAAAGATCTGACTAGATAACTATGACTTGAGACACAAAACTGTATAAGGGATATAATATAAGGGCATCTAATTCCATACCGACCTACTAGGGTCGTTGTACCTCCCATGTATGAGGGATGATTCATCAGCCTCACCACCAAATAACTCAACATAGATCAACATAATCTTCCATCAGAAAGATAAATATATATGTGTGTGTGTGTGTAAGTATTCCCAATTTAATAGGACTCATTTGTTAGTAAAATCACACACTAGTCAGCTTATAAGATCTAAATCCTACATGCCAAATATGATGCATGAGACACCTCTTTCCTTTACTGGAAAAGAGTCAAAATTCATCACTATCCTATTACCAATGACCAAGATCCAGAGATCCATAGTAAATCATAACATCCACAAAAAATGTGCATCTATCAAGGTGAAAATCATATACTACTATAACATTGTAGATCATAACGACAATACCATACCCCTAAAAACTAAGACTTCTTACCAAAATGAGTGTTATCAATGCACTAGTCTAATATCCATCATAGGTTTTGACACATTCCTAATACTCTTATCTACCATATCCCAAATAGAAAATAACTAGAAGAGAAAATCTCTAATATCACTTTGAAATGTCCCAACCCAGATTCCAATAAAAAGGTTCTATGAGCTTGTTGGTTATGAGGACCCAAGTGTGTCTCCCCATATATTAGAGGCTATCGACTATCATTGAGGTCCTAGGGTGTGATAGTGGGGAGACTATTCCCTCATATTAGATTAAGAAAATAGTGGAAATAAGTAAGTATCATACACATTAGAAGTAAACAAAGATAAGAAAAAGTAAATAAACTAAAATAGAACATGATGTAATAATAAATTAAAAGCTATAAAATATCGAACAACTATGATATACATACAACACTAGTCACCCACTAGGATGACCATAGATATACATGAGTACAAAAAGAAACTGAAATAAATGTAAATAGATCTAATACTAACCCCAATCCAAATAACATACCCAGTCTTCAAATACCATCGATCTGGCCATCCTGATGAGATGAACCCACAAGAGAAGATCTGCTTGATCATGTGACTCTAAGTCTTAACCCTATCCACTATACATCTATTCTCAACCAGAAAAGAAGATATATGTTCAACATGTAAAATGAGGTGCATATTTTGGGGTGAGAAATAATCTAATTAGGCCACCCAAATGATGAACCTATAAATATGCTACTATAAGTGCAGGAAAAAGAAATATGATCATCCTTATTGAGACACAACTAAAAAGAAAATTAAAATGAATAATGTGAAACAATAGTCAAACCTAGGGTCTATAATCCTACTCAACTGGGAAAGTTCCTCCATGGATTCCCTAATATATAAACTTATACATATATAGTCCCATACATATATATATATATACATAAATATGAATATTCATGATTAGGGTGAATAAAATAACATAAAACCAATTAGTATTATATCCATGGGTCCTTAATCCCAATCACCTAAACATCCTATGAAAAGGAATTGAGCGGGATTTCATGCCACTCAAGACATGTATCAATAATTCGATCTCTAGGCCTATAATCCCAATCAACAAGTACCTTCTTTGGTCAACACCGAAAATATAGCTTAGCAAGCTACGTAACCATAGGGGGATACTAATCCTACTCCTAGGTTCACACATACCCACCTCCAATAACTGTAAAAAATATTACAAGGAAGTACATCTGGATATCCTATAGATGGTCACTGAACCAGACACCATTCTTCTCCTTCCATGTAAATCTATTCCATTGTATGGGCCCTGGTTCCTGGTCTGTAGGCGGTCACAACATTCGGAACTCAAATAATCCCTAAGGGTGTATCCCCTTGGTGATCTATAAGGAGAAATAACTAGTGAGATGCCATGAACACCACTAGAGTATCTAATAAGGGAGAGCATAATCATCCCTATCATCCAGAACAACATAATAATTCTGGGTATCCAATGTTGTGAAATACCATGTCCAACACCGTGGCCAAGTTACCAGTCAGGGAGAGCGTAATCATCCCTATCCCTTAAGAGAGCATAATCATCCATGAGTATAATTATACTGAGGAGAGTGTATTCATCCTAACTGTATATTAAACAAAGGAGGGAGGAATCATCCTCATCACTCAGGAAATAATAATCATCCACAAGTAACATTACTGGGGATGTCATGCCCACATATCATTATAGCGTGCTCAATATCCAGATTCCTGGAAGCACCTATAGAAATATCAATAATCTAATAATCAAATATATAAGCTCAAAATCCATGTCCCATGTAGTACCTCTAGGTATAATAGTAAACATAAGAAATAACATGGCTTAGAACCCAGATCCCAGGAAGAAAATTTTGGCATCCTAACGAGAAAGAAATATGACTCGAGTCAGGATCTTCAACCACCAACTAGAAAGTACCTCTGGTAAACATAGTTGCATCAACAATAAACAATTGAAAGTATAAAAAAAGAGTGAGGGTGGAAGAATGCCTAAACCCAACACTACCATAACAACCACTTGGTATTTTATGTTTGGAATGGGTTCTAAGGTGACACTCACTATCATATTTACCCAAACCTAACATACTAGATTAGGGTCAGTCAAATATTGGGGCACCCATAGGATCCATCAAGCCAAACACTAAGAGGTATCCTACTTGGTACCATCAAGAAAAAAGTTAAAGGAGGAATCCTACATGAGATCATCAAGGACCATACATAAGATAAGGAATCCTACATGGGATACTTACCTATAAAGGTAAAGGAGGAATCTTACAATTTATCCTCAAATGGTAATCCAGTAGAGGCATCCTACATGGGATCCTCATATTAGTATATAGGAAGGGGAATCCTACACGGGACCCTCACAACACAGTACAAAGGAAAATACATCCTATAGTGGATCCTTGGTATAGGAAAAAGATAATGGTATCTTACATGGGATCCTCTAGTTCAAAACATAAGTAGAGGAATCCTATATGGGATCCTTAGAAACAATCGGTCTCATGACCTATTAGGATAGAAGGGAATATCTCTTAAGGGATACATCCTCAAAGTAAAGATACAAAAGCATCAGCCATGAGAGATATCTCATGAACCATATCAGATCAAGGTCTCAATCTAGGTTGGTTTGAACAACCAACCGATCATTATCATTCTAAGTTTCTCTCTCATGACACCACTGAATTAAATTATTGGGGGAATAACTTCTCTATTTATAAAAAGTATAAAAATACACCAAGGAGTACTTAAAATAATACATGGTTCTTAACATCATGATCTAAATGGAAATATAATTAGAACTAACTAATAATCAGTCTAATTATGACTCCTAGGTGAAAATATATGAAAAAACAAAAAAGGGTTACAAAAGGGGAAGTACATGACATGTCTCCCTAATAATAATAAGTGTATTCCAAAATCCCCACTTGGGTGTGTACTATAGTCAAACTTATCATGTAAAATACCAAGTGCATGGTGTTTTAGACCAATAAACAATGTGTACCTTACACGGGGAACCTACCGTGTACGTCAGATGGTCTAGCCATGTATTCTACCTGGCCATGTACATCTACATAGGGTGTGACCCACACAGGGTTTGGTCATGTTCTCCACATGGAATGTTCCCTTTACATGGGAAGCTTGGCTTGGTACTCGGCTACACAGATGAGTAATAATACACAGTGTATACCCCATAAATGTCATGTACTTATGAAAATTAATCTTCCCCAAAATGGAATAACACACGACGTGTGTTCCCTAAACCACACGTCTGTATACCCGAGGTTTCCTAAACAAAAAACCATCCAATAGTTCCAAATACCCCATTTTTTACCCCAAAAGAAGTAAATCTACAATAAAGGGGTTATAATCAAGCATAATATGAATTTAAAACTTGAAAATGATTAAAATACAGTAATTTAAGACAAAACATAAAAATGTTCTACCTTTGGGTGGAATCTTCTAAAGCTTCACCCATTTCCATATTCTACAGTAACTGCATGATGATCTGGTGCATCTCGAGCTCCATGGAGGTACCTTCTTCTCTCATATTCTATTCATATCTCTCCCTATCCCTCTCTCTTGGTCGTGTGGAGGTGGAATCACCATTGGTTTGTACACAAGAATCTATAGGAGTATAGAAGAAATGAAAAAAAATAAAGAAAAGAAGAAAAAGAAATGGAAAATAAAAAGGGGGCCCAACCCATCCCCAACACCTAAACTGTGTTTATGCCCTTCCTTGGAAAAAATCCCCATTTAAGACTCAAATATAGAGACAAAATTTCAATATGACACTCCATTAAAAATATATTACTAAATAAACCATCTCATATAAATTAACATTTAATTTATTAAATATTAAATATTAATTATTCCTCTAAAATTTGAACAGCTTATATATCTACCAAACTACTATCCTAGGGTAAAAAAAATTCTTCGAGACCCATAAAGTGGTCATAAAAATTATCTGAGATCATATTGTAGGAGAAAATAACTTTTTTTACCCCATATAGAAATATGATAGAAAAGATTCAAATTTCTACTCAAAACTCCAATCCAAAAAATCATTGGACCCTATAGAAATCTTGAAGAAAGGGAAGAAATAAAATATTTCTAAAATGAGTGTTTAACTATCTATCAAGGTGAAGACTAAAGTGGTGAAGAAGGAATATGTAGATATTTATAAGTAGCTAAATGTTTCCTATGTTTAACCTTGATTGTGGTAGAATTATTAGGTTCAGGATCCATGTATGAGTTCTGCTCATTCTAGATTTGAAGAATGAGCTATTAGAGGAAGCTCATAGTTTTACATTCTCTATTCATCATAGAAGTAAAAATATGTATAGAGATATGAAAGATTATTTTTGGTGGGATGGAATAAAAAGATATATTATTAAGTATGTATCTTAGTTTTTGGTATGTTATTAAGTTAAAGCTGAGAGAAAAAATCTAAGGTAATGTTACAACCATTACCCATACTATAATGGAAATGGGAGAACATAACAATGGATTTGGTCATCAGATCACTAAAAATGTCTAAAGGACATAGTGTTATTTGGGTTGTAGTCAATTTCCTTACAACATCTAAACACTTCATTACTATCAAGGAAGACTTCTCTCTTGATCGTATTTCCAGAATATTCATTAAATAATTGGTAGAATTTCATGGATTACCACATTCTATTGTATCTTATTGGGATCAAATGTTTACCTTGAAGTTATGGTAAAGTATCCAACATTTTTTAGATAAAAAGTTAAGTTTTATAACTACTTATAATCCCAATAAATATGGTCAGTCTTAGATAAACATTAAAACCTTGGAGGATATGTTGAGATCTTTTTCACTAGATTTTAAAGGTGATTGGGATCAACACCTTCCTCTAGGGATGTTTTTTTACAAAAATCACATTAACTCTTGAGTAAAAATGGATCCTTAGTTATCCCTATATAGAAAGAAGTGTAGAACTACAACATGAAAAAATGAAGTTGGATAAATAATTCTTTTGGAACTTGAGATAGTTTGAGAAATGGAAGATAAGTTTAGATCCATTCTGTAACACATAAGTGAAACACAAAGCTGATAGAAAATTTATGTTTATAATCATTGATGAAATATTTAGGTCAAAGTCAGTGATAAGGTGTTTCTATGAATTTATCCATGTAATAAGATTATGAGATTAAAAAATAATAGAAATATAAGCCCTAGGTATATTGTCCCTTTCTATATTTTTGATCAAGTATGGATTGTAGATTATCACTTGGCACTCCCACCAAACCTCTCTTAAGTTCATGATGTGTTCTATGTATATATCATAAGGATTTAAATACTGATCCATCACATATACTAGACTTCAATATAATACCATTGAAGGAAGATAATTCTTATGAGTAACAATCAATGGAGATTTAGGATCATAGAGAGAAATTTCCATGAAACAATACCACTCACTTAGTCAAAGTTTTGTGGTGAGACCACCAATTTGAGGAAGCTATATAGTAACCATAGGATATGATGAGACAAGAGTATCTTCAATTATTTATATCAGAGTAAAAAAACTTTGAGGGTGAAATTCATTTCAAGGGGGTATAATTTAACACCCAAATATTTTTATGATATATTAATTTTTCAATTAAATTTAATTTCTTCAATATATTTCTTTACACATAATACCATGTTTAAACAAACCTTGTAATAATATTGAAAAATTATAATTTAATGTTATAGTTATAAAATAGATATTAAATTGGAGGGTATGAATATGAATAACTAAATTATAAAAAATATATGGTTTACACATTTATAAAATAAATTCATTTGTTATCAACTTAATAGAAATGAAAATAAAAAATATTTGAAAGTAAAACAAATGTTTTTCTAGAATACTATTTTTATGTACACAATGTGTTTTTATATTTATTTATTAAATAAATAAATATTGGTGAAGTATTATAAAGAAATTTATATATTATATATTTTATATAATCTTTTATCATTCATCTAATATAACTTGTTTGGTATGGGATAAGAATAAATCCAATTTAATGCTTGAAAACTACATTTTTCTAAAAAAGTGGTTCTGTCACACACTAATTTTAAAACTAAAATTTTCCAATTTATAAAATTTATTTGATAAAGTAAAATGTATTTTTTAAATAAAAATTTAAAAAATAATCTTATATTAATTTTTTATAATTTTTTAAAAGATTAACTTTTTGATGAATTGTGAAAATACTGATTTTTGTTGAAAACCACCATTTTATTTAAAGAATTTAAAATTTAAAATTTTGTTTTAATTTTTTTTAAAGTAAATTTTATAAAATTATATTATTATTTATCCAATTTATATAATTTTAATTAATTTTATGTTGAAAATTTGATATAAGAACTTTTTTTTACTCAAGAAAACTTTTCTTTGGAAAACCGCATTTTTGTCCTTTTTACAAGTTTAATTTAAAATTAAATACTAGTATTTATGTGAATTTAATTAGTTAAAATGAATTAAAAATTTAGAATAAAAATAATTAATATTATATAATAATGTAAACTTATTCTTTTCATAACTAATAGTGAAAATATTAAAAAAAAATACTGTAGTTAAGGTTAAAACATGGTTTTTCACATTACATACACCTGTGTTAAAATTAATTTTCACAACACACATGAATTTTATTTGATAAATTAGATTTCATATTTAAAATTAGTGGAAAAATATCTAATAAGGCACTTTTTTTATTTTTAAATGGTAAATTACCTAGGTAAATAAACAAAAAAACTAGTTACCGTGGTGAAAACAAAAATGGTAAAAGTACGTAAACTTATAGGATAAGAGAATATAATGTTTAAAAATAATAATTTTATTATTATGGTGGTTTTTATTAATCTTAAATTCCTTCCACTCCATTATTTTTCAATTTTTGAGGATCTTGGGTTGAGAGTGACTTCCCATTGTTGAATAGTTTTGGGTGTCAACAAAAATTCCACTCTTCCTCAATTATAAAATAGAACCTCCCCCCCTCACTTATTCATACATATTAATAATTCTATCTCTACAAAAACATAAAAAAAATACCCCAAAAATCGTTATACATGTTATAGTTCCCCTAGACTACCCAAAATACCAAACATTTGGTCCTTAATAAGAGATCTAAATTAGGTATTTCTAACCGAATGTAATTGTCTTCACTAAGATATTTTTGTTTTTTACTTCTTATTTTACAAAATTAATTATTGTAATAATAATTAAAATATAATAAAACCAATATATAAAATATATTTAAATTTTATTATGATTATTTAATAACCTATATCCATCTCTTCTTCCATCAAATGGGAGATAAAACTGTCGATTATGTGTACGATGAACAACCGCCTCATGAACAGATGTAATTCATTTTCCATAACCATCTCTCAATGATGAATATAATGATGGAATTAATGAATAAATATGATATTTATGAAATAATTATAAATTTTTAATTATAATATCACATCTAACTTCTTACCTTCTAATTCATTGGAAAATGATAATGTCACGTGTGCGTACATGTGGACTACCACCTCTATGAAGCGACGTGACTTGTTTTTTTTCCTTTCCATTTTACTTGGATAGTAATAAGGATATATTTAATAGATGAATTTAATAAATTGATATTATATTTATTTTTTAAAGTTTAAATATTATTTAACCTTGTTTTGTTCCATTTGTCAAAAATGGAAAACAACATTCGTGCGTATGTTTGACCTACCATCTCTATGAACGGTGTAGTTAATTTCCTACCTATAAATTTTACAGATGACTCTAAATATGTATATAATAAATATATATAATATTTATAACAATATTAAAATCATGTATATTATGTAACCATAATCAAATTACAATTCTTAAAATTACCTAACCAAAACATACATGAAAAATGAATCAGTTATCACATGGAATATTGATTTTAATAAGGAATTGTTAATAAATGGGCGGTAAAAGGTTATAAGTAAATAATATATGATATGATACATATGATTATGTTTATGAAATATATTTATAATAAACCTATATTTATTATATAAGTATTTTTTAATTTTTATAAATAATGTTGAGACTTGAGGTATGATATCTTAATCTCAATTTTATTTATTTAAGACACATGCGATATTCACCACTTATTTCTTTTGTGTGGTGTATATACTACACATGAATGTATTTTATGATAATTATTTTGAAAATTATGGGATATATATATTCATCTATTTTTCTTTCCTTTATGTGGTATATGATTCAAAAGTTACAAAAGTAGTAAGAGTTTTATGATACAATCTCATTGTTTATTGGTACTATTTATGATTATGCTCCTGATGCATAAATATTATCATATATCTATCAATAAAGTAATGAATTTTATTATCCTATTTTTATTTCTAGAAATCATATGTTTTCCTATCATTTTACCCACTTTATGTACTCATGATTCCAAAAGAATTTTTTAAAGAAAAACAACTTTATTTTTCTCTTCGATCAAAAATCATTTATCTTCCATGTCCATGTTCTATAAAAAGGTTTTAATTTTGTTTAGTATTCTGTAATGGTTTTTAAAATTCATATTTAACCTTTTTTAATTTTTTTTAAAAATTTAAAATGAATCTTATGGTCATTTTTCAAATGAGGTAATTTTTAATTCTTTCCAAAAATATGAAATTAATCATTGTTATTAACATTTATGTAATGAGTGTGACTTTATAACATCATGACCACTAAATTATTTAAATATTAGTTTTTTTGAATTTTATTCTAAAATAAAAAAATTATTTAATATTCAGGAAATTTTTATATTTTAATGAAGTGATTTCAAAATGTAAAGTATATTTTCCTCAAGAATGTTTTAATGATATTTTTTATGAAATTTATATTCATTAACAAAAAACATAGGTGTTTCTTTGGTTTTAATGGGGATATAATCAAATGGTACCATCATCATTATTTATTTAGAATGTTTATGATTATTATAATGATATTTTTATGAAACCCATTCATTTTACATGGGATATGCTATGATGGATTGGTAAATTTTTTATGAAACCCGATTTGTTTATATAGGTTACGATATGATGAATTTTCAAGGATTTTATGGAACAAATATATATTATTTTCATTATTTTATAGGTGGGATTAAAATTATTTATCCCTTTAATGCATTGGTTATTTTTTTATACCTCTTTAGATAGCTATGATAAATAAGTTGATATGCTTGATCCACTATGGGAATGAAGTTTATGTTCTTGGTGCACTGTAGGAAACATGTGATAATGCTTAATCTGTTATGATATGGGAAATAGTAGTTGATGCTTGATACATTATTATTTGATGGTCTCATTTTTTAACCTTGAAATATGAAATGGCTTCTATAATTATGATGGTGTCACACTTATGTGACATAAACTTATGTTTCACGGTTGATTTAAGATTATTTCTCACACTTATGATTTATGTATTTTGAAATGACAATGTTTTATTCCATGAATCATGTTTTTGGTCCAAGATAGATTGGGTATTAAATTTTCATGTTATATTAATGTTCTCATACCCTTATTATTTTATTATTATTTCATATGATCATCAATTTATATCTCCCATGTTTACCCTCACTGAGTATCCAAGCTCACCATTATTGTGTTCCCTTTCCCCAAGTTATGAAGAATGGTTTTAGGTAGGGTATTTCAATGAAGAGTAATAATGGGGAAGATATTTTTGAGAGATGTTGATGATATTTATTGAAATAATAATATTATATATCTAGACTCTAAATACACTAAACTTTTATGTCCCTTAGGTGAGTATTTGGGAAATTTATTGAATATACACTAAAAAAGATGTAATATTTACATATAAAAATATTGGGACTCTATACGGTTTAACATATATCAGTGTCATATATAATTTTTGGTTTAAACTAGGTTAATTTGAGTTGGGTTCTCTCATACTTCTTAACATAATCCTTAAAATAGAGATCCCAAATATTGGGACTCTATATTGTTTAACATATATAACTATCATATATAATTGTTGGTTTAAACTAGGTTACTTTGAGTTGGGTTCTATCATACATCTTAACATAATCCTTAAAATAGAGATCCCAAATTACCAAGAATTTTCATAAAATATTATAAACCCAAAAAAACATATAAAAATATATACTCAAAATATAACATATCCTTACTAAAAAACATCAATCATTCCAATAATAATATACCCAAGTATGTATATACCCTAGTAATATACTATTAATAAAATACCTTTCCTAAACATACTTGAATATCCATTACATTTAACCATAAAAAGATTATATATTTCTCTCAAAATTAATTATATCTTTAACCCTAAAATGGTATTAACCACTAGTTAATAAGGTCACACACTAGTCACTATATATCATAATCCAATAAGTGAAGTGAAATTCTCTAAAACATCATGAATCAATTATAAATCCCAATGTTACCAATTAATATCTGACTTACTTCTTTAAAATAAAACCACCCTTTATTATCTCCACATTATCTGTATATTAAACTTAATATTTTTTCATACCTCAATCAAATATTCTCTAATAATTATTCCAAAAAATATAAACTTTACTTAAAATAAAATTTCAAGGTTATTGATACTATTTAATATATGTCACAATAACTTTAATGTAACATTAATAAAGAATAATTATTATATGTTTCACACAATCCTCATAAATATTTGAGTAAACAAGAATATAATTAAAAAATATCAATTACTAAAAATAGCTAAGATTTTCAATATTATATCAATCTCACTACCTTATGTAAGATTAAGAAACTTTCCTTTTCCATTATAATATGCATAAACTAAATTTCATAAACATTTAAGCATTCTCCCTTATTTTTTTATAAGACATAGTGGTTTATAGGTATATTCATTTATTAGATTCATTTCTATGATCCTATTTTTACTAAACATCAATTCCAAAATAGTTATTATAATATCCAAAAAAATTACATGAAAACATCAATCCAAATGTGTCTTTCCTCAGGACACATTTTTTTTAAAATATGATAATTTTGGATCATCCTATGAATCTCTTTGTTCAATCCTTGGTTATCCATGGTCATTTTCTATTAGGTTATCGAACAAAGTCAATTAAAATCATTATTAAATCCTCTATAATGTTTTAGAAAGAGAATGTGATTAATCAAATAAAATTCCTAATGAGTGTATCTTTAGGTGTGTATCCTTATAGCCCCTCATCATGCATTAGAGTGATTAGTGAGACAATGATCAATCAACCCTTTTATGGTGATTTCCCCTAGGTGCATCTATGCCACATCCAAATCCATGTGAATATATATTTAATGGGATGTATTTCTAAGAAAAACCTTATAATCTTTATTTTAATAAAAAATCATGATATTATTCAATAATAGACTTTTTACCATGGTTTTCACTAGGGTTATCTAATATAATTCTTTAAATAACATGTTAATTATTACCTTAACATAAAAACATATACTTTTACAAATTTTTTTCTATACCTTATAAATTATTATCAACCATAACTTATCAATCCTTAACTTATCCACAATAAACATTTTATATCTAATGTTATCTAAACCTTTCCCTTGATGCCAACTTGGAACCCCACACCCACATACCCATATCTAGTGCTTATAAACACATATATTACATTTATTGCTTTATACTAGATATAAAATATAGGATATAATCTGCAATAATTTCAAAATTAAAAATTATTATTACATCTCTTACATTTGAATGATCATTACAAGTTTAGAGATTTAGAGAATTATGACACAACATAAACTCATAAATCCTATGTTATTTATGTCAAATGGAAAATTATACTATTATATGTGAAACTACTTAATTAATGAAAAGTATTCAATGTCTCTCAAAAATTATTTCAAACATTATATCCTAAAAAAACATGTCACTTATACTACTTTTATTCATAACATGGGGAAATAGAAAACATAAGAAATGGTAGATCAAAAAATGAATAAGGTAAGCATATACCTAAAGAAATCATGACATAATCATGACATAAATATTATGGTATAGATAGGTAAAAAACATAAATCCATAAAAATTAGTTTCAAAATAAATAGACTTAATGGCTTAAAATTAGTTTTCAAAAAAAAATAACATTTGTATGCATAAAATTTATATATAATATAACATTATCATGGTTACTGATTTTAATTAGATAAATTTATTTAAAATTAATTGAATAAAAGGTATTAATCTTCCATGGAAATCAAAAACTGAACCTCACCTTGAAAATACTTGATTTAAATAAAATTGTGAAAACAATTTATACTAAAGTAACATTTTAATTAGTTATAAAAATGATTTAAATAGATTTTATAAGGTCAAAAAATATTTTAAAATGAATAATTTTATTCTTAAAATTCATATTTCATTGATTAAAATGTTTTAAAATTGTTTAGGATAGTCTTATAAAGTGATAAAATCCTAGAAATTATAATTTTCACAAAGCCCTCATTTTTCAATTAAAAATCAACCTATTTAAAAAATGATCAAAAATTTAGAATAAGGCAATTTTTATGTGAGGAATTAAAAAATGAATATTATTTTTATTGATTTAAAATTCAAAAACATATAAATTAATTTTTTGAATAAAATCCTAAAATATAATAGAAAATGATTTTTATTAGAGAATGACATTTTTAAATATTAATTGATATTATTATTATTTACAATAATTTACCAACTAAATTGGTGTTAAAACATAATTTATATAAAAAATAATTTTATATTAATTATATTTTTCTTGAAATATAAATTCATATTTCATAATTTTTTTATAAGAATAATTTTCTAAACAAAAAATGATCGTATAAATTGTTTTTAGTAAACTAATAGGATTTCATTGATATTAAAGGTTTTATTTAATTATATATATATATATATATTTCATAAAGTTTTTAATCCTGTTAATTCCCACTAATTAAAAAACAAAATTTTAGCAACCGTACATAAATATTTATATTTTATCTAAATATATTCTGATTTTATTTGTGTTTGGTGTTGCATGTGGAGAAAACTATCAAAAAAATTAACATATTTAAAGATAAAAATATATTAGAATTTTAGGTTATTAAAACTCACACCACTTGAAAAAATAATGATTTATGTTATTTGGACTTAGTCTTACTCCATGGGAGACACACTAGTTATTTTATTAGAAATATAAGAAGAATAAACTATTAAAAGTTACTAAAAAAAGTTATTTCACTCACATATATGTGGATAAGTATAGATGGTTGATCCAACACCACCAATTTTCAATATTTTAGGATGACCCCCTCTTGATTAAGGATACCCTCAGTTGCTCAGAAAATAAATACCTCAACTGCCAATTTTTAGTGAATAGTTGGTCAACCAACCATTTAATTTCATATAGACCTCTAAAGAACCATACATAGCCTTTTAAAACTCTAGGTTACTCTTAAACAAACTATTTTTTTACACATCCATCCTAAAATTGATATTTTCCAATTCATTCCACTAGTTCTAGAACCTGGTACGATCGTCCCTATATATATATGGTTCCAAATTTAAGCTTCTAGAAATCACTATTTAGGAAGCTTATAAAAATTAGATGTAATTTTTTTTCATATACATGCCTAAGAAATCCAACATAATGAATATTTTATAGTCTTTACCAAGTTTTAGATCACATAGAAAATTTCATACATTCTTCAATCCAAAAAATCGTACAATGAATCTCCCTTCCTTTAGATTAGTCATCTATATTCCAATGAGGCATAATAGTTCTCCAAACATTCCCACACTATGTCCTTTTTCAATATATCTACCAATTTTTAATTTATAAAAATATTTTATATCACTAACACTCCATCAGCCATAAACTTTTTAATGAAGTGACACTTCAATAGATTGTGTTTTTTATGAGTGAAACACCGAATTTAATGCAAGACGAATCACACATTATCTATAATATAAAAATGTCATATTCCTGTTATTTATTCTAATTTCCTTAAGAAATTAATTTTTTTATATAGTCCCCATACCCACTTCAATTTTCAAAACATACTTTTCTTCTGTGATAGATAGTGAAACTACCAATTTTATTTTATATATCTATCTTACAATAGTTCCACCATAAAAAAACACTAATCATTTGATACTTATCAAAATTTATGTATCTCATCCAAAGCCTCCATCAACAAATCCCTGTAATAGATTTTTCTTTTTTAAGAAATAAGGACTGTAATTTTGAACCTTTGAGATACTGAAGTATCCAATTTATTATTTCCCAGTGCCTTTTTTATTGTTTTTTTATAATTCTTATATCCACTCCCACTACATGAGTATTTTCTATCCTTATACAAACATTGACATACATTAGACCTCCAACCTATAATGTATATGGAAATATTTTCATATACATAGCCTCATATTCTATTATTTTTACTTCCTATTTAGATAGTTTGAAATTTATGGCTAGTGGGGAAGAGACAGGTTTAGATCGGAAAATTCCAAACCATTCCACTATATTTTTGATGCAATCAATGTAAGAAAACTTCAGTGTTCCATGATTCTAGTCTCTCAATATTATCATCCAAAAAATCTATTTTTATTCCCCAAACTCTTTAATATTCTTCATGTTTAGACCCTATAAAATAATTCCATCCACATAAAATAAAAGTATAATGAAACTTCCAAAATCAAACACCTTTAAATAGTAGAAAAGATCTTCATTGAATTGGATGAATTTCTATTGTTCTAGAAGCACATTGAACCTCTTATTCTATTCCATAGGTACTTTCATTAGCCAATACAATATCTTTTTGAGCTTTTACACAAGATTACTTCAAGATTCCATAAACCCATATAATTTATCCTTGAACACTTTCTTATCCAAATCTATATGAAGAAGATCCATTTTCACATATAATTATTCAAGATTTAGGCCTTTATTCACAACCATTGAAATCACCATCTATATTGTTTTTTTATTCTTCTAAAAATTTGATAAATTATTTAAAAGAAATAAAATACTTCTATTTTTTAAAGCCTTACACAAATACCATTTCTTTGTATCCTTTCCTACCATCTTATTCATCCTTAAACAAGTAGATCCATTTTTTCTTAACACTATTTTAGGACAAGGAAGATCTGTAAGATTCCATATTCAAGAAACATGTAAAGATTCAGTATCCTCTTTTATTAGTAACTACAACTATCTCAAGTCATTGAGATTTTCCACCTCTTCCATTATTTTTTGATTTCTAACATCTGTTAGAATCAAGTAATGTATATAAAATCTGAACCTCAACACCGATCATCTAACTTTGGTAGACTACTAAAACTTCTAAGGTTACGATCATTCAAAAATTTCTTCTTCTAAAACTATTCCCAAATCTTCCATAGTACTTTATATTTCTGTTTCATCTAGCTTTAACAACACTACTAGAATCATACATCAATTCAAAACCCATCCTTCTATAAAATTATGTGTTTTTGGAACTTGAGTGCTTCTTAAACAATCTTGATCTTCTAGACTTATATTTATATTATTCTATAATTATCTACTGATTATTTGTTCTCAATTACACATTCCTTGAGGTTTTAATCCTTTCATAAGATTCATTCATTGAAATAAACTTTCCAGATTATGATGACCTATATAATATCATTATCCCAATTTCGAAATCCAATGTCTTTTCCACTATACACTATAAATAAACATGCTCAATACATTTATTTTAAATTATCCCTTTACCTATAATCGACATATAAAAAAGATAAACTTATGAATACTTTGAGATGAGAGACAACTAATATTTTATCTATTTCAAGATATTCTGGAATCTCTTTCCCTAATGGTACGTAAGGACTTTAGTTCATTAGTTATGTCATATAATTCACTACTTCCACCTAGATTTCCTTTGGAAACTAGGAGTGTAAACTCGTGCTTCTATAAATATAAAATTCATCAACTATGGAACACCATTTTGTTATGATAATATGCGAATGATATTACCAAAAATAAATTCCTTTTTCTCAAGGAAAACCATAATAACTATCTATCTTTGCACACTCCACTGTTATCAGACTTTAAGTATTTTAGCATCATTCTAGTCAATTTTTATACATTTTCTCTCCATATGATGAAGTTTACAAAAAATTAAACACATTCGTAAGAAATAAAAGTGACACCTTTCATGTTATATCATCAATAATGGTAAAATTAAATAAGACCCTTTGTGATAAGAAACCAATGTTGTTCAGTAAACATCTATATGCTCTAGCTCTAACTTTCGGTTCTTTGGTGTATTTCATTAATTTTTAAAGAAAACATTTTACTGATTCCCAAGGATACACCCATCACATATTTCATACTCCATGTGATTAATTTTCATCATTCCTTTAGTAGCTAGCACTTTCATCCATTTTCCCACACATAAATGACTAAATAAATCATTCAATCTTTTATATTCAATAATTTATTAATTTGGTAAGTGTTTAACCTTCTGAACAACTGATATGGTATAATGTTTTATATTTCACACCTTTAGAAACCACCATAGATCCTAATGTGATATTTTTATCCCATTCCACAAGCTTTGTACATAAACCCACATCATCTAGTTGACTAAATGAGATTAGGTTCATCTATAATTCTGATATGTACTACATCCCTTGCAAATATGGAAAGTATCCACTCATAGTTCATATTTTCAAATCACCCTTTTCAATAATCTCAAGGGTTTCATAATCTGTAAGATTAAACCTTCAAAGTATTATGGACACATAGTTCCTCATGGATGCCCTATCGAATTTCAAGTGAAGTGAATCCCAAAAATCAATAATCCATGACTCCAATGGACTAATAAAGTATTGCAACAAATTAAATTCATCCGATATAGTATTTTTTTGAAGAACTTCTAGAAGAAAAATTTCATGATTTTTTTCATTCTTGTTAGTCCTTTATGTCCATATTATTTTTATAAATCCAGTATGTGGGCATTGGCTAAGTCAATTTCCCTCGTTTTTGCTCCCTATCTTACAAAATCTTTATGTAACATTTTTTCTAAGCAGTGTTCCCTCTACCTTCTACACTAAAATAATTTATAGTAGTTATATAGACCTCTTTCCACCAAGTATATTAATTTATAATGATATAAATAATATCCTAAAATTCAAGATCATTCTTACTATTTGAGCTACTCACTTGTGTAACCATTTCATCTCAAGGTTTTGAATGTGAAATAAGAAAAAAAATTCCCAAATTATTCCTATGACTGTCACAAATACTATTTCTAGTTTTCTCTAGGTTTACTTGGATTCATTTACATGATCAAACACTAAATTACATTCTTCCATCTTTTGAATGAACTATATCCATATCATTTTTTTCATTATTTTAGTCTCATCATACATGTCCATGAGTGTGAAAATTAATTCTATAGTTATATTCAACTACTAAATGTTGAAGCTCATGTTATAAGACAACATCATCTGAATAACACCAAGTTTATTCCAATTGAGTCATTCCCTTTCCCATTTTTCTTATTTCTTTAGTTTTGAATCCCTTAAACTGAACCTCATGATCTCTCTAAAATAGGTAGTCATCAATATATATATTACAGAATCCAAAATATAACCCATAGAAGTTATATATCTATTCCTTTCCTTTATCCAACACCATTAATTATGAAATATTAAACTCCCACTAAAAATAGAATTTTTAAAGGAAAATTACCTCACCAAAAATTTTCATCCATTCTATGATACCACTTGTTGTGTTGGAAACCAACCAGGTTATTTTATGTCCTTCCAAACCCTCAATTTGTGAAACATGGTCGAATGTTCTGAAATTGTTTGACACATGAAGTCAATATATAGAAAAATGAATAATTCTATAATATCTCATGCTAAATCACCTTGATCTTAGTATTTCTTCAAGAAAAAATACACAAAAAAATAATAAACAACTAGGATCAATCACAACAATAAGGATTTATTTTGTTCAAACTAAGTACCAATCCATGGGAGAAACACCACCACTATTATTCGAAAAAAACAAGAATAAAATTATTAAAAGATACTAAAATATGTAATACCACTTTAATATATATGAAAAAGTCTATAAAGTTGATGTGGTTTCACCACATTAATATATTCACGGATGAATTCCACTTAATCAAGGCCACTACCCACTACTCAGTAAATACACCATCTCAACCGCCAACTTCCAATGAAACATATAGAATAAAACCATTTATTTTTATATATCCCTATAAATAAACTTATATATAATTTAAAAACTTTAGTTTACTCTATCATATTTATAAAGTTACTCTTACACAAGATAACATTTTTTATATACACATTTCTTAAAATTTCTATTTTCCACTGACTGACTCCAATTCCAAAACCTAGTATTATTCCCCCTATCTATATCCTATTACAAATTGAAACCTATATAAATTCTCATTTTGGAATCTTCCAACACATAGCCAAGAATAATTTTTATAGCCAAGACTAAGTAAATATTAAATGCTTCAAGCCTGAGGGTCTAATGAGAAAGTTGAAAAAAAAACTCAACCACCCACATTTCAAAAATGTGGGAAAAATCACCATGGGAACTATCTCAAAGGTTTGGGGAAATGATTCATGTATGGGAGAGAAGGCCACCAAGATCATGAATGTTGAAAATACATGAGGAAACAGGACAATGTGGTGGAGGAAAGGAGAGCACCACCAATGGATCCAATGCACTAAACCTCGATTCCTTGAGGGTAATCAGCATCAGCAGCCAACAAAGCCAAAAAAGCAAGTAAAGGATTATTTCATCACTACATTTTAAGTGGAGTAAGAAAATGAAGTTATACAATGTACACATCCTATTCACTAAATAATGGATATAGTATTATTTCATTCTGGTTATATGCATTCCTTTATATCTTGTAAGCTTGATAGAACTATTGAATCAAATATCCAAAACCTTGATGTAGTGATATCTATAAAAACACTAAGTGGTGCAATCATTTCAACCCAAATGTTGGAATCTTCTCCTATTGGAATATGTGGGAATATTCTTCCAGTGAATCTTGTGATACTTTCCTTGGGGGAATTTGATGATATAATGGGAATATATTAGCTCTCATTATATATATCACATATAAACTATCATAAAAAGGAAATATATTTTTATTTTCTAAACCATCCCATGCTCCTCTAAAAATGAAAGGAAGATCATGAGTTTCCTTTAGAAAATCCTTCAATGGTGTGGGTGTTGATTCCCTTTGAAGAAGCATACCTATCTCAAATGATTAAGTCAAAGGAAGGTATCAACATTGGGGAATTTTCCATTATCAGTGAATATAGTGATGAATTTCCTGAATAGTTACCCAAACTTCCCCTACATCATGAGGTAGATTTCTTAATTGAACTCATACCCAGAGCTACGGCTATCTCAAAATGTTCTTATAGGATGAACCCTAATAAACCAGAGGAGTTAAAGAAATAGTTGTAAGAGAATTTGGAAAAATGGTTCGTATGCCCTCATACATCACCTTAGTGTGAGATAATGACCTTTTCCACAAAGAAGGATGGGTCAATTTGGTTGTGTATTGATTATCAGGAACTCAACAAGATCAACATAAAGTACAAGTATCCACTTATAAGGATTTATGAATTGTTAAATCAACTATGAAGAGCTTAGTACTTCTCAAAGGTATATATCCATTCAGGATATCATCAGATAAAGGTGAAGAATGAAGATATTCATAATACTACCTTTAGTAAAAGGTATGGGTACTATGAGTTTCTGGTGATTCCATTCAGACTTACTAATCCCCTTTTAATTTTTATGTATTTGATGAATAAATTCTTCAGAAAATACCTTGAAAAAATTGTGGTAGTATTTATCGATGATATTATCATATACTTAAAGAGAAAGGAAGAACATGAAGAAAAAATAAGGCTTTTATTGGGGACATTAAGGAAGGATAAGTTGTATGCCAGGTTCAGAAAGTGTGACTTTTGGATGTATCAAGTCAAATTTTTGGGACATGTGATCACAAGTGAGGGAATTTATATAGACCCTTCAAAAATAAAGGTAATTGAGGAATGGACCATACCCTCTAGCATCACATAAATCCATATTTTTCTTAGATTATCAGGGTGCTATCAATGTTTTGTGAGAAATTTATCATGATTATCAAGCCTTCTAACTAAGTTAACAAGTAAAGGGGTAAAGTATATCTGGATGGAAGAGTGTGAGGAAAGCTTCAAGGATCTAAAGAGAAGGTTTATCACTACACTTATACACACATTACCAAAAAGTGAAGAAATTTTTGTGATATAAATTTATTCTTAAGAGAAAGTCTTGGGTTGTGTACTCATGCAAAATTATAATGTGATATGTTATACCTCACATTAGTTGAAGATCTATGAGAATAACTACCTAATTAATGATCTAGAGTTAGAAGTTGTGTTTTTTCCTTGAAAATATCGCGACACTACCTCTATGTTGAGAAGTGTGAAATATATACTGATAAAAAGAGTCTAAAGTATATATTCTCATAAAAGGATCTCAACATGCATCAAAAGAGATGGCTGGAGTTAATCCAAGACTATGATTTCTCTATTCATTATCATCCTGGAAATGAAAACCAGGTAAATGATTCTCTTAGTAGAAAAGAACCTGCTACTCTATCCAGGGTGTGGATTGAGAAATAACCTAGCTTTATGGATATGAAAATGATGGATTGTGAAATCGCAAAAAAAGGGAATACATCCTATATTTCCCAAATTATTTCCTAACCATCGATCCAAGAAAATATTAAGGAGGCATAAAGGGATGATCTAGAGTTACAAAAGATGGTGAATACAGTAAAGGAAAGGAAGATTCAAAAGTTCAATATCGATGATGATGATGGTGTGATTTGGTTTGGAATGAGGTTGTGTGTTCCTTCATCACCTAGTATTAAGAATGAGTTATTTGATGATTCACATAGATCAACTTTCTCTATCCATCCTGAAAGTACTAAGATGTACCATGATCTTAGGGAATACTTTTGGTGGGATAACATAAAGAAGGATATTGATGAGTATATCTCAAGTTTCTTGATATGTTATCAAGTTAAATCCATCCAAAAAATCCAAAGGGCTGATGCGACAATTTCCTATACCCATGTGGAAATAGGAGAATGTCACTGTGGACTTTGTCATGAGTCTCCTGAAGAAATACAAAAGATATAATGTGTTATGTGTTTTAGTGGACTGACTCACCAATACTGCCAAATTTATAACTATTCTAGAATATCTCTCACTTGAACATCTTGAAAAGATATATGTGAAAGAATTAGTGATACTACATGGGGTTTCACTATCGATTGTCTTTGATCATGATCCCAGGATCACATCTAAATTCTGGAGGAGCCTTCAACATGCTTTGAGTACTGAATTAAAGTTTAGTATGACCTATCACTGCCAAACTAATGACCAATATGAAAGGACTATTCTGACACTCAAAGTTATACTAAGAGCATGCTCATTATAATTCAAAAGTTGATGGGATCGGTATCTACCAATAGTTGAGTTCTCATAAAACAATAACTTCTAATCGAGCATTTTGATGGCTCCATATGAATCTCTATATGGAAAGAGATATAGAAAACTAACCTATTGGTATGAAGTTAGAGAAAGAAAGATACTTGGACCTGATCTTGTTCAAGAGATGACATAGAAAGTTCAAGCCATCCTGTAACATATCAAAGCTTCTCAGAGTCAGCAAAAGAGCTATGCTGACATCCATCAAAGGAACTTGCAGTTCGACATTGGATATAAATTTTTCCTTCCAATATCACCATATAAGAGATTCATGTGGTTTTAAAAGAAAATGAAGCTAATACCAAGGTACATTGGCCCCTTTGAGGTCCTTTATTTCATAGGAGTAGTGGCCTATCAGTTTGAACTTCCACAAAATATGGATCAAATTCATGATGTGTTCCACATATCAGTCCTAAGGAAGTAAAAACCAGATCCCTCACATGTAATGGACTCAGAGGTGGTACAGTTGGAGGATGATCTCTCTTATGAGGAGAAACGAGTAAAGATTCTAGACCAGAGAGATAAGGTTCTATACAAAAATAAAACCCACCTTGTCAAAGTGTTTTTGAGGAAACATAAGTATGAATAAGCAACTTGAGAACCAGAGGATGTGATAAAAAATAAGTATCCTCACCTCATTATGTACAATGAAATTTTGAGGGAAAATTTTCAAAAGGGGGGAGGAATGTAATGACCCAAAATTTTATCAATGGAATTTCTCCCTTATGATAATAATTTTATATAGTATAAATCTCCTAAATTATCTTATAGACCATAATAAAATATTTATAAATGAATAATTAATTAAATAAGAAGTATTTATAGAAGTTAAGGAACCTATACCGATGAAACAATAACTTGACCTTAAGAATAGTAATATGACCCTTATAAATAGTAAACTGGCCAAATGAATAGTAACCTCACCCATGAAAGTATAAATAAAATTTAGGAATATTATAAATTAAAGTATGGTATAATTATATCATAGTCCAATTAAATGAATGTTTTTAAAAATCATTAATTAAGAGTTTATATTTTTGTAAGCCATAAATATTTAACTATAATTTTATGATTAATTTAATAATTTAAAAGAAAATTTATTTTGATAAAATATATTCATAAATTAATATTTTGATTTCATATGATTTTGAGATAATTTTATGAGACCTTAATTAATTTTTTCAAAGTGTTATAAAATCAGTTATAGTTTTAAAATATGTATTTTCCAAGTAAATGGTGATTTTAATAAAAAATTAAATTACTCATATTTAGAAAATTATTTTCATAAAATGGAGTTAATTTTTGAATTATAAATGTAAAAAATTGGTTAGGGTGAATTGTTGGGATTTTTCTGAAATACATGAATTTTTTGTGAATAGTAAAATATGGTAATTTACAGTATATATACATTACAACTTAAATAAACTATTCATTGAGTCATAACTGATGTAAGAACCAAAATCTCTAACTTACCTTAATTATTTTAATATTTTTTGTGATAATTTTCAAACTATTCATAGTCTTGATCCAAAATAATAAGGTAATGAATATAATAATGAGAAAACACTCATATCCTCCACTATAAATACCACCCATCACCCCCTCTTCTCGTCAAACCACTAAAACTTTGAGACTTTCACAAATTATTCCAAACAATCTTCCCTAGACTTTTTTCCATTTCTAGGAGCTGTTGGTGTCATCAAAATACAAAAACATTTTCCCTAATGAGGTTCTCAAGGAGGATAAATCCGAGAGGTAAAATCCTCTTCCTTTTTCTTTTAACATTTCTTATCCTCTCTGAACCTTCTCTTATTAAAATGGAATGATAAGTACAGTATGTTTGATATATAGTAATTCTATTGATTTAATATAATATTAATCATTAAACTCTTCCCTCCCTCTCTCTACCTCTTTTATTCTAAAAATGAAATCATCAATCGTGATGTGTCAATTTACCGACATCGCGGGCGATGCACTTTCATTTTCCTTTAACACCTTCAAGTATGTTAATAAAACCATTATAATGGTTGAAAAATAATTTAAAATTTATTTTACATCCCTATTTATCTTGTGTAAATAACTTGTACACATAATACTAAATGATAAAACAAAAATAGTTCGCTGTGATAAAAAAACCCGCCAAAATGAACCTAAAATGATCATCATTAACATATATCTAATGATTTATCCTCATTAAATATAACCAAATTATTTATAAGATCATTTAAACTTGTTTAATATCATTAATAACATATAATAACAATTATGGATATTTATTCACATTTTCCATGGACTTCCATTCATGTATACAAGAAAATCAATCATGAAAACCATGAAAATGAATGCTCCAAAATGATGAAATTAAACTCTATAACTCATTAAAAAGACCATAAATGAACTTAATAAAACTATAATGAATAAAATTATTGTATAAAAGGTTATTTATTTTTAATTAATTAATCTAAAGTGATTATACATGATATTAACGTGAAGGAATCTTCCCGACACAAAGTAAGGGGAAATATCGAACCCAAGTCTCCTTCTTTGGGTTTTCCTTATTTATGTAATAACCTGGACCTTTTTTTCAGGTATGTTTTCCTTTTTTGGTCATTTTTTAGAAAAAGAAAAAATTATAGAAATTTTATAAGTACACGTCATGTACTTTATGAGTACACACCGTGTAGCGACCATGCACACGACCGTGTGGGGTGACCTGGAGGCCGCCTAAAGCGGAGTACGGAAACGACGAGTACACACCGTGTACTTAAAAAGTACATGTCATGTACTTTCTTTTTTTCATTAAATACATAGGGGGCATGTTTAATCGCCATAACACAGTTCTTCTAGGTCTCGTTCGACCGAGAGCTCTATACGGACGTAGATCTTCGACGAACCCCCGAGCGAGCGTCCGTCCTCCGAAATGAACATCGTCGGTTGCATTGGAATCGCATTGGTGAGTTATTTTTTCTCCTAGATCCCCATATTATGTTTTCTCCTCTCTCATGATATATCTTGTGTTGAACGTTTTAGACATTTTTGTAGATCTACCGCGTTCTAGGTCAATTTGAGGCCCAACTCCGAAGTATATCGATCTCCCAAATCCGAGGTAGGTGGTTTGTGCCTTTCCATTGAAAGTCTTTGAGTATTATGTGAAACTTTTACCAATACCCTTGAACGGGGTATTTCATGTTTACCATTTTACTCCTATTGATTTCCTTCCATTCTTGTATTCTTGTATAGAGGTTAATTGGATATGAATAGGGTTGATTGTTATGCTTTGGATGTTTTACCCACATATGATCTATTTACGACTATTTGGTCCTGCTTAACCTTTTGACCACCTTTCCTGTTTTCCATGCCTGTAGATGTAGGGTGGAGCGTTTGTATTCTGACATACTTGATATGTTGTAGATTGGCTATCCAAGTAGTTCTGTAGTTTTACTTTGGCCATATTGCATTACTATGCTCGTTGACCTGCATAGGGCCGTGAGAACCTGGTGTAGTAGTCTATAAGAGGAATTGGCCGAGTGGGATTCCTCAGAGAGTCTTTGAGCACTTTATGCTATAATGGGGATTGACCGAGTGAGCTTCCTTAGAGATCCTAGGACCACTTGGGACTATAAGGGGAATTGACTGAGTGAGCTTCCTTAGATAGTCCTTGATTGCTTTAGACTATAAGGGGAATTGACCGTGTGAGATTCCTCAGAGAGTCTTTGAATTAATTGAATAAATTGATGCTATAAGGGGAATTGACCGAGTGAGTTTCCTCAAAGATTCCTTGACCTTGGGGCTATAAGGGGAATTTACCATGTGAGCTTCCTCAGAGAGTCCTTGACTACATTACACTATAAGGGGAATTGACTATGTGAGCTTCCTCGGAGATTCTTGTTTTAATTATGACTATAAGGGGAATTGACTATGAGTGATTCCTCAAAGAGTCTATTTATATATTCTTATGACAGAACCAGAGGGGTTAGACTGAGTGTACTGCCTAGAGGGTTGATTGTACTTGTTAGGTAGGACCAGAGGGGATGGGCTATGAGTATTTCCCATAGGGTTACCTGTTTGTGTTTAGCTTCTTGTTTAGTTGTTTCTTGATATTGAAACTGTGGATTGTTTACTGCTGAGTACTTTCCTGTTTACTTCTTTCTATACTTTTACCTACCATATATTCACTAACTATTAGGCACAGATCTTCAGGCGGTTGCTTGCTGGTATTTAGTCTCACATCCTATTTGGACCATGCTTTTGGGCCTAAACAGATTACATTGTTGCAGGTATAGATAAGGTCAAGCACCCTTCTACTTCAGGTACTTGACTTGCTGTGGAGCTGGAGAGCATGGGACCAAGCTTAGGCTTGCGATGTTGAGGAGTTGTTTATCTGTTTCTTTCTTACGTTGGTTTAGTACTATTTTTATTCAGCATTGGGACTTGTTTGGATATTTTCTTAGACATATGAATCATGCATTATTTTATATATATGTGCTCCAGTTGTTTATTATCTCAGTCTTCTGCTGTTATTGGATATTTAATGCTTCCATTATTTTATATTTGTTTCTCTTCCGTTGTGTTACTCTGCCAATGAGGGTATAGTTTCTCCACTACCACACCCAAGGCCCTTGCTGTTAGTCAGCAGCCTTTAGAATTTGGGGTAGTGCGCTTGAGGCCATGTGACCAACTGGGTACGGGGTGCCTCTAAGTGGCTTCCGGAACCGGGACGTTACAATTTAACCACATTTTCAGTATGGATATTCCTTTACTATTACTCATATATCATTTATTCATAATTATATTATATTTTATGGGATATACATGTTACCAATATGTTTTTATGAAAAATTCAAATATTTTTCCAAAATATCTCTTCTTTAAAAAAAATAAATTGTTCACTTCTCATGTGATTGTTTCTTCTTTAATAAAGATTGATACCAAGCATCTTATTACCAATTTATCTTATGAAATCCACTGTTTATGAATTTATGTTGTATTAAATGAAACCCATTCCCTTACATGGGTTATTATATGTCCAAGGTTCATATACATTCTATATGTCATTCATGATAATATAAATGTTATCATGTGACGGGTGCACCTGAAATTATATAGCGTAATGTAAATGTTATGATGTGACAGGTGCAGCCAGAATTATATAGTACTCCAATTCATTAATTAATGTGATCTATCTCATGTGAAAAGTGATATATGCATGAACATGATGCTATCTTAGTTCAAAACTATGTGTGGTAGTTGACCACTAAGACATGATGTTTCATTTTTATGCATTGTCACATTCCATGCATTTATCTAATGATTACTCTCATGATTATGATGATGTTATAATTATGATCACCCCATGTTATATTGTTTCATGTTCTTATCTATCCTCTTACTAGTCTTCTAGATCACCCCTTTCTTTGATGTATATCCTTAAGTGACTACTTGTACTAAAGATAATTCAAGGGCCAATAAGAGTTAAAGACAAAGGAATAAAATAAATGTTTATGTTTTATTTTTTTATATGTTATGTATTTTCATAATTTTCCCAAAACACTAAACCTTTTTATCATGGTAATGTAATGATTTTACGTTGTTTATCATTAAAATGATTTAATAAGATATATAATATAAAGAAGGGTCGTTATAGTTCCCTCTTTCATTTGGGTTGTCACCTGAGATGAATTTTTATCCCTTGTTACCCTTATCTCAAAGGCTGTTATAAGGAAAAAAACGTCACAAAATCAAATCATGCCTTCCTAGGGTATGCACCTATGCCTTTATTTTCTACATAATCAAATATGATGTTGAAATCCCCTCCAATGAGCCTTGCTAAAGCCCCCATATTTAAGGATACACGGTTACTCCACAAGCACTCTCTAGACAGTGCATCACATTTTATGTAAACAAAGAGATTAAACAAAAATATTCTTTAGTTATTACCTTTGAAGGGATGAATTAGTCAGATACACACACCATCTCTATAGAGATATATTTTTTCCAAATGATCTAAATATATTGATTTTGGTTTGTGATAAACATGAAATCATGCACCCTTATTCTTTGATTGAACTCATAAATACTAAAGGGTCATTTATTTAGTTCAAAAATCACAATGAGTAATGAGTTACTATTGTGAAGGTCATTTTAGATGAAATCCATCTTCACTTGGGCACCCATACCTCAATAATTCCATAAAATAAAGAATATCACAGGTGGAGGGGTAAATTTCTTTGGAACCCATCGTCATAGAATATTTTGGATAGAGGGCCATAGAGGCCAACTAATTTTTAGTTTAGGACCAAGTGTGAACACCACTTGGGGGAGAAAGGTTCTGATGGGAAAAGGGTGTATATCACCTAGTTCTAAGAGAAACTGGGGGTTGGAGGGATTGGATAACACCAAGAAACCATTTGAGTGGTGGAGGGGTGAGAAGTTGAAGGGTTCAAAATTATCCAATGAGGGAATGGGTGGGGGTCTAAAAGGGAAACAAACAACTTTACATGTCTGTTCCAAAGCTAGAGGGAGAGGATTAGGGGAAAAATAGAGGGAGTAGGAGGATACCTTTGATGGGGTAGGTGGTATGGAGATATAATTTTTCATCCAAAGTGGTGTCCAGGGAAATAGGTTCCAAGCTTACCTGAGGAACAACCTTTGGGGTGGGGGAAGTGGGTTAGGGACCTTAAAATAATCTAGATGAGAGGACTAGGAGGAGAACCCCTTCCACCTACAATTTTAGGATGAGTTATCTAGAAGATGTAAACCTAATCTGAAGTGATTTGGAGATGAGGGAAATATCTTCTTCCATTAAAATAAGGAGGTACCAGCTCAGAGACGGATGTGATTAGGAAGATGGTTAGAAAGTTACACTTGAACATAGATGTATTTCATATATGTTTCAATCAACCAAAGAGTGTGATAATCCACAAAAATAAAGTATCCAACTGCATCTCTAATAATATATAGGAAAGAATCATTATGGAAGGGTAAAGGGAGTCCTAATAAGTTGAGCCAGACAACTAGTTGGAGAGAGTCGCAGTCAGAAAGAAACCCCATCAACCACTTGAAAAGATTTTAATTATATTCTATGTATGTATTGGATATTTATAATTATCCATTCATGAAATTTTCCCTAGAGTAGATCACCATATATAAGTACTTACAGTTCAACATTGATACACTCATTGAAGAATCTATCCCCCAGGACATGACTAGTTTCTAGAAGATCAGAAGCAGTAGTAGATAAACCTTGACACCAAAGTCCACTGCTAGAAGTTCGAAGCCACCATGAAATTATAATCTGAGAAGGTGATCACCTGGGACCCATCCAATGAGTCAAAAAAAATATGATATAGGGGGATATCAAGAATGAGAAGAAATAGGGTGGAGAGCGATGATGATAGCTAGATGTGTACCTTATTTAGGGGAGGGATGATGAATGCATCAACAGAAACCTATAATAGGATTGAATAAGTTGGGGAAATCACATGAACATTAGGCATCTTGGGAAGGGAGGATGATGGAGGGGTACTATCTAGTTATGGAGGATCTACTGCCTTCATGGAGGAAGAGGAAACATGATCAACGGGTGGAAAAAATTGAAAATAATAAATTGTGTGGGGTGTATACTTTGGAGCCAAAACCACACAACCCATCCTATGCATTTTCAAAACACAATTATATAAATAATTTTATACTATTGAAACTCCATTATTTATCACATATTTCTCTAAATAATTTTCCATTTATATTTATGAATATTTAGTTATATTATCTCATCATAAGATCTTAATTATTCCTCTAGTTTCATTCTACATTCTTCATCATAATCTCTTGATGCAATAAAAAATTTCTCTCTAAGACTATATGAACATAAAACATCATATCCTATTATAATAATTTAAAAAAGAATAAATATTTATCACATTGAGTTCCATCTTGATTTATTGGACCACACGTATAAGTATGGACTAAATCCAGAAAATTGGATGCTCACTTTTTCTTTAGACGGAAGGGGTTTCTCAATATTTTCCACTAAATTATGCATCATAAGTATTTTATCCATTCCTTTTTAGAGAAATTATATAAACATTTGCGTTCAAATTTGATAAATTCTTAATAATATTATAATGATCGTGACCAAGCCTCCAATGATTTAAGATATTATCCTATTTTATATAAAGAAGACCACAACTACTTTTTTTCTACTTGATATAAATTTTCATTAATTCTATATCACTACATAATATATTTTACCATATTTTATTAAATATAATTACATTTCTAGTTAAACATGAATTCCAATCCCATGTCACATAATTTTATCAAACTCAAGAAAATTCTATGAGAGACCATAAATATAGAGAACTTTGATATCATTAAATTCATCTCCGACCAAGAGATTTTAACACTTAATTTGATCCTTAGAGCTCCATTATTTCTAAATATAAATGTTCTATAAAGTCTTTATTTTATATTCTTGAGCATATTTATATCACCTGTCATATTGGAACGACACCCACTATCAATAATCAACTTAACATTATTCTTCATAGATTTCAAATTTATCTCATCAGTTATAGATTTCCCTTTCATATTTAGTTTCTTCTCTTTATTGGAAACTCTATAATGAAGTGATACACATGTTGATCTCTTACCTTTTTTCACATCTCAAGTAATCAAGATGAATTATTCTTCTCTCATTGGATAAAATTTATTTTTCAAATGAATTTTATATGGTTGGCTTGTATCCATAATTCTTTAATTTACATGCATATAGTTTCCATTCATTTTCTTGATTACATAGATTTATGCCCAAAGTTATTATAATTAAAATAATATCCATAGATTATACATCTATTATAAGATGAGGGATATGTTTTAATTCTCTTTTATTGAAATTAAATAACCAATCCTCTTAAGTAACTGTCTACTTAATTGTAATAAGGAATTGTGTGGATAAGGTAATAATAAAATTTTCATTTCATTAAAGGAAATATTTTATTAATTTCAACTCTCTAAATATCCTATGATTTTGAATAACTCGTTGATTTTGGATAAGTTTTATATGATTGAGAACTTTATACTATCTTATACATACCTTTTATCTTCGTATTTTCTATATTTATTTTTTATTATTCAAAATTCAATCCAATATCACATTATGAAATTAAATTGAGTCTTTTAGAACTAAAAACATAATAAACACTTATTTTACAGAATCATCCCTTTTATATTATTCTTAATTTGAGAATTTTTCAAAATTTATACTTCTTCCTTGACGTATGATTTTATTTCTGTCTCAAGATTCGTTCTTAAAGACCCAACTTCCTCTATTATTGTTTTAATAATACTATTTTTATACTTGATGGAAATATTTTTATAATCAATGATATTATTCTACTTTATAATTTTTAACCTTTAGTTCATACCTTTTTCAGGTATCTCTTGATCATTTGTATGCTCCTACAAAACTTTATCTAGTAGATCAATTTATGCTTCAATATCATCAATATAACATGATATTTGTTTCAAGAAATCCTCTAATATTCCTATTATAAATACTTTATAGGTCAATATATTCAATAGATCTTTCTAAATCCACTTTGATATAAAAAAAACCTATAGTTGATCACACTCTTTTATATCAAAATTTAAATTCTCTATGGTATCCATCATAACATCTTTCATTTCTTAGATAAAATCAGTTTCAACACCTTATAAAGGATCTTAATGAACATCAAATTCTTCTATAAATACTAATAATTTTCCCTATAACTTATTTTCACTTTTATTTCCTAAATTAAAGTTCCATATAGGGGTAACTTATTTCTTGGTTTTTGATTAAATTCAATGTCACCAACTACTACATTAAATATTTTTAGACATATAACAGTGATTCTCCAAACCTTTCCACAATTAATGAATGATAATGGTAGCTTATCCTAAAATCATCCCTTTTATCTCTTAAACGTCATTATTACAAGATATATGAAATCACCACTTACATCTCCTTTTAATTTTCAGTCACATGAATTTCACGATACTCTATAACTTTGAATACAATTTATTGAGATGAATGTTATGAATAACTTTTTAACTTCACTCATATTTCATATATGACCAGCTTGATATGTATATCATCAATAGATAATTTAAAATATTTACTTATTTATATTTCAACCCAATTGGACTAAAAAATAGTGGTAATTTTTATATGATCTTCTTCACTATATCAACATCTTTTATCTCATGAACAAGTAAAATAATAACTCTGATAAATTTGATAAGATGGTTGAATAAATTATCAACATTTTCACTTAAAATATATTTATATCATGAATATGTGATGAATAAACTTTATATTTACTTCTTTAACTTTTTCATTGCCTTTATAGATATTAAAAATATTGTCCCAAATTCCCTTAGCTAGTGTGAATCTCATCAAGGAATATTGAAACTTACCATCACAATTCAATAATTCATTGTCTTCTTTCATCCTTAACATTTCAGTTGAATCATTCATATAATATCACATTCATGATTTCTTTAGATGGTATTTTTCATTTAATTTACATTCTTGATTTTTTTGGGGGTTTCCTATGAATTTTGGTGGAAATGGTGGGTTTTCAAAATTTGGGCCTAACCGGGAGCCCATTTCTAGATTTAAAAATAATTTTTTTTTCTTTTATAACTCCTTCGTTTTACAACATTTTACACCCATTCTACTTCCCAATTAGCATAAAACGGTATATTAAAGTCACCATATCCATTTTTACCGCATAGGAATCCATAATCATGATGGATTTGGGTTTTTTATTAATGTATTGGGCCATCCCTAAAGCCCGATTCCTACTTTAAATTATTTTTTTTAATATTTCAATATCTCGTTAATTGTTTACTATTTTTCAGTGATTACACCTCCTACTCGAATCAAAAAAACTAAGGCAAACCCCAATTAGATATTTTTCCTCTTTGTAGATCATCTCCCCTACAGATTAGGGAAATCTTTCTTAATGTTTCTCAAATCAACCAAATTTGAAGAGGTAAAATGATTCTTTCATAACTCCTTCAATTTTCACTATTTTTCCTCCATTTCAGTCCCTACATTACCCAATATGAATCCTTCTATCCTTAAAACCTGTTTTGTTTATTTGTAGATTCATATTTTTGTGTATTTAGGGAAATTTCTTCAATATTTCTACAAGTAAGTCTTTCTCTCTTTGGTTTCTTCTCTTTCCTTAGGGTTTCTTTCACCCTTTATTGAGTTCTAAAATGTCAAAAATGTAGCGCTCATGCCTAGGGTCTAAATTTCAATATTTAGGGTGAAATATGGAGGCGTTAGGTTCCTTTTCACTTCCTTTAGGTGCAGCATTGGTGCGGTTGATGTTTCACACCAATATTTGAGGGTTTCGAAACTTTTGGTAGGTGATTCCATGTGTAATAATTTATAGATGAGTTATTTTGATTTAATTACTTATTTTTCATGTTCCTCATATTCTTTTTGTGGTAATAAAACTATTTATTATGGATTTTTTTTAATGATTTAATTTTATAGTTTCATTTTAGTTTGAAATTGGGTGTTTTTCATGTGTAACCCTTAGGGTATTGTTTGGGTGTGTTTTATAACATATTCAATCGGTGTGATAAATCTTGTTGGCCTACCCATTATTATTTGGTTGAGTCTTGGTGTGATTTTGGGTTTAAAAGAGGTCTTTTTAATGGGTTTTATATGTGAAACCATGTAAAGCCTCTTGAAAGCATTTTATGAAAATGTGTGTTTTTCATGTCCATCATTTCTGGTATTATTTGAGGTGATTTTATAATAATTTGAAGTGCTTAAATAAATATTTATAGGTCTTGAAATTATTATTTGGATTGTAATTAGTGTGATTTTGGCTTTAAAATAGGATTTTGAATTTGGTTTTGTGGGAAAAACATTGTTATACCCCTTGGGTTGGTTTTATGAAAATTGTAAATGATTTAATGAGTTACAAAATTTGTGCAATGGTTACTTATGTACTGTTTTAATGGTAGTGTTTTATTAATGTTTGTTTTTTAAATATTAAGTGTTCGGTTTTTATTTCAAATTTTCTGTTAATGTTTTGTAATTTGTCGAGGTGATTTATGAAATTGTGATGTGGGTGTAAAACATGTTTTCGGGTGTTTTGTGTGAGTGTGATGTGAAAAATGGATTGTGTTTATGAAAAGGGTATTATGTAACATGTGATTGGGCTGTTATGAGTTTTTTTAGCATCTTGGGAAAGATTTTACAAAAAATTTAAAGGATTTCTAGAATTGTGAAAGGTGTTCCAAATGTTTTGTGGGCTATTTTGGTGTGAGTTTGATTTCAAAATCAATTTGAATGAAAAAGTGGATTTTATGACTTGTTTGATGCACAAGTGGGCTGTTTGGTGAATGTGTGATGTGGAAGTGATATTTTCATGGGAAAATTATATTTCTTTTCTTGTTGAACATGTTTTAGAACTAGAGGGAAACTCGGGTATCTAGGTTGGTGGACGTGTACTAGTATGCTAGTGAATATGTGGGGTTTAGCCTCGGTTTCACTTAACAATATTGATGCTTACAATACTAACTAAACTATGATGATGATGATTGGGGACCATTAGGTTATAGGTATGTTCCCTAATAGTGGCTCGTGCAGGATAATGAATATTATGACGGTTACTCTCATTGAGATACGAGGTACCTGAGACCCACATCGAGCTAGTGCCTAGGGGTTATTTCCTATTGTTTGTGCTCATTAGTTACTTTGTTCTTACCATCATCATACCTTATCGTTGGATGGAAAATTCAGTAGTGTTGAAATTATTTTTAAATATGTTGATTATTTATGATATCCCACTTGAAAACTGTTTTAATTTTTAAGTTTCATCTTTTAGAAATTGTAACTAGCATTTCTTGTTTATGAAAACTTGAAAGATTTTCATCTTTGAATGTTTATCACATGGAATATCTTAGTAGTGGTATCCTAATAGGAATTTGATAAAAACCTACTTACACCCTTGGGTGTAATTAGACTTGGTTTGTTTCACAGGTTGGGTATATTTTTTAGTGACAGTGGTTCGGGTTTCTCGCAGGACCTTGGTGGTGAAGTCTTGTGGAGATGGCTTGAGAGTGGTTCCCCTTGCCATGAGGATTCTTGGGATGTTTTCTTTTGGGTTTTTACCTTTTTATAGTCTTTGTGAGTTGTTTTAAACTATCTAATGTAGTTCTTAATTTTTGTAAAAGATTGTTTGGTTTGAAAAATCTTGATTTGTTTTATTGGATTCATCTGTTGTTTTAAGATTATAAACTTGGGTAAATCATTACCAGTTCCCATTTTATGATACTCGGAAACTTTTTCCAGCCCATGGGGATCGGGAACGCCCTTATAGACTTGTCACGATTTGGGTTTGGTTCCAGTTTTAGTGGCGTCTAGATTTGGTTCGTGAAAAAATTGTATCAGATGAGGTTCAGGTTAACTCTTTAGGTCATGTTATTTGGGAAAGAGTTGGGATAGTCTAAATATAGGATTTTCAGGACTTGGTATTCCAGTTATGGGTAGTGTTCCTGATCACCACACCTCATTACAGGATTAAATTTTCTTGGGAAAGTTGGTATTTATCTGATTCCTTTGGTTTTATTGGTTTTATGATGATTAGGGGAAATGACAAGAGAGTTGGGTTAATGGTATCATTGAGATCGCAGGGCCTGGAAATCCATTTGGAGCCAAGGATATTCCCTAGAACACTCTATGTAATGGTGAAGTGATTATAATATCACCACAAACCATATGTCCAATTCACCCATTGAAACTAGTTTCTTATCACATTGTCTTGTGTTCTTTAGTTTTGAAATCTTGGAACTTTGGTTTTAAAGTGACTTCGTTTTAAGAAGTTTATTGTTTTTGTGAAATGATTTTCAAATAAAGAGTGAATGGTTTGATTTATGAAATGGTGGAACTGAATTTTCAGAATTGTTTTGAAATGGAAAATGGTGTACTTACACCTCTTTTGAAAGCAGGAACTATATTGAAGTTGGTTTTGAAAAAGTGTTTCCAATAGAGTTTTTTTAAACAATCAAATGGTGTTTTAATGGGATGAGATGTTTTGAAATTGATGTGAATAAATTGAAAGTCGGTTCCTATCTAAATGTTTGTGTCTTTATGAAAATTTTTGTAATATGTGAATTGGTATTTTGATCTCTTGGTTTGCGGTTTTGAGAAAAAGGATGGGTTGGTTGACCATTTTGGTTATGAAAAGTGGAAAGAATTTTTGTTATTTCCATGAGTGACCACATGTATAGAGTTATATGGGATTATGGATGGTTGATGGCACAACTGGATGAGTTCTGGGACAAATATGAGGAGGTTTCCCGGTGTGGCATAGAAACATGAATATGTGAGGCCCATGGTGCACCATTAGTGGATACGCTAACCGCTGAACTGTTTTTTTCAAAGAAATGTTTTTAAACAAAAACATGATGTCTTGATGAATTTTTTGGGATGGTTTGTATTATGTGTTTTTGTAAAATGTTGATGTTGTGGGATGTTTTGAGTCTAAGAACCCCTTATGTTTGAACTGTGTTTTCGGTTTGTGTTTGACCATTAAGCTAGGTAAAAGGACTGATTAGTATTCTCTTATGAGATATGTTTCGGGAAACATTTATGGTGGTTCCCTTCATATGTTTGTATCTAGTTTGTGGCATGTTTTGACCAATGGACCAGATTGGTTGGGTCTTTGGTTTCTCTCGTTGGATAAGGTGCGCCCCATTTAAGGGTTAGTGCATGACTGAAGTGCAACCCAGATTTTTTTGCCATTGGAAAATCCTCCAGTTGATCAATATAAGGGATATTTTTATCAAGATTTGGATATTGAGTTTTCACCATTTCTTTTCTTTTATTTTTGTATCTTCTTGTAGCAGGAGAGTGCTCATGGAAGGTTGAAAGAGACCTTAGTTTCTTAAGTATCCTGATTCGTCGAAGGTTGAAGTGGTATGGGGTTGTTAGTGTGGATGAGTGTCTCAATGGTGTATAAGAGGGCCTCTGGATTATTCATAGTTTCTTTGAAGCAAGAGTTTATGTTAAACCAATTTTTTGGGAATCTGTTCTTGAGAGGCCATTGTGACCACTTTCTGTACTTGTGTGTTGTTTAGGGACTTGGCATAAGGTCTCATTCCATGTATTGTTTCTATCAGTCACAATGGTCATGTTCAGTGATTCCTTGTGATTTCATGTGCTCATTTGACTGTAAAGGTGAAGGTTGTGAAATCATCTGAGAGTCTCTTTTATGTTGGGAGTATGCCTCCCTTGGAAAAATGTCAAAATCCTCTGTTTCAGAGGAAGGTGTTTATATTTTTCCTTTCCTTCTGTTGTTTCTCACCCGAAGAAACAAGGTTTGATGTGTGTGCATCTTTTAAGACCTTGTTTCAGTGAAATTTTGGGTTAGGGTAAAGTGAGTTTTGGAATGTGTTAGTTCTTGGTAAACTTATTGGGGATTGTGGTGTAGTAGTATGTATAACCAGAAGATGAAGTTATGTTCAGGTGGTTTCCAAAGCCTAACTATGAGGCCAAAGATGCTTCAATCATTTTATCTCCATCCATATGTCCCAGAGAGAAGATGGCACATAGTCAGGGGAAATCCCAGGGTCGTTCAAACCCTTTTACAAATTCTTATCCTTATTATGACTGATAGGAAGAGTTTAAACATCTGGTGTCATCATATTTTTCTAGTTTTTCTCGGTTGGTGGTGGAGGTGGGAGGACCTCATTTCCATGTTGTAGCTAGAGTTCATACTTTCCCCATTTGGTTTTGATTGGGTATTTGGATAAAGGTTTGAATTTTTGTTATACAGGTTGAGAAAACGGTTTGTGAATGGTTAGTAGTGACCATTACCTAGAAAACCACGTGGATATAAGGATCCCCATGGTTAGGGCATGATTTCCCAAACCATGCGGACTAACCGTGCGGCCATCCCAACTCTTTAAATTTTGGGGTCTTTCTGTACCGGCCCATGCTGGTCGATTAAGATGGTAAGTTCTTATGGTGGGGAGACCCGTTATGAGTCTTATATAAGTTCTTTTGTAAAGTTTTAATGGAATTATACCCCTTGAACAAGGGAGTCCATTCAGGCCTCCCCGGTTAGTGTCCAGAATCTGTCTTAGGAAAATTTAAGTTGTCTCTTATAGTGGGGAGCCCATTTGTGTCTCCCCATACTAGTAACTCAGATTGGTCCTTGGTCTTGGCCTGGTGGGAGGTAGTCTCATTTGGATCTATCTAACTACCAAAATCTACCAAGGGTAAACATTGGGATTGGATAGTTCCCAACATTTTAGTTAAATAAAAGTAAGTGTAACCTTATTCGTTGTTGTTGTTCGTCTGGGTAGATTACTTGAGTCTTGTTCATATAGTGTTTTAGGAGTTTCCTTTTGGGTATAATGTCTGAATGTTCTTGATAATTTCAGGAAATTGATGTAAGTTTTGGTTTGTGACATTATTCCTTCCTTAATTGATCACTGTATGTGTTTTTTCCTTTTGGGGGCGGACTGAACTTGGCAAAGGAGTACATTTCTAGTCTATCAGTTGGGTTTGGTTTTTTATTTTGGCCTTGTTGTGGCTTTATGGGGATGGAAAGTTTTATGGTGGGGATATTTGTCACATACAGGACTTATTTAGATGGAATTTTTCATTTAATTTCCATTCTTTCTTTGTTTTGGGGGTTTCCTATGAATTTTGGTGGAAATGGTGGGTTTTCAAAATTTGGGACAAACCAAGAGCCCATTTCCAGATTTAAAAAAAAATTGTTTCTTTTATAACTCCATTTTTAAACATTTTACACCCATTACACTTCCCAATTCGCATACCCTAGTATATTAAAATCACCATATCAATTTGGACCACATAATAATCCATAATCATGATGGATTTGGGTTTTTTATTAAGGTATTGGGCCTACTCGTAATCCCATTTCATAGTTGAAATTATTTTATTTAATATTTCAATATTGCATTAATTTTTGACTATTTTTTGGTGATTACACCTCTTACATGAATCTAAACACTTGAGTCTCACACCTATTAGATATTTTTCCTCTTTGGAGATCATATCCCCTACGGATTAGGGCGATATTTCTTAATCTTTCTCAAATCGATCAGATTTGAATAGGTAAAATGATTCTTTCATAACTCCTTTAATTTTCACTCGTTTTCCCCCATTTCAATCCCCAAATGACCTAATATGACTCCTTAGAGCCTCCATACATGTTTTAGTTATTTGTAGATTCATATTTTTGTGCATTTATGTATATTTCTTTAAGATTTATGCAAGTATTTCTCTCTTTGGTTTCTTCTCTTTCCTTGGGGTTTCTTTCACCCTTTATTGAGTTATAAAATGTCCAGAAGTTAGGTTTAATACCTAGGGTCTAACTTCCTGTCTTTGGGGTGAAATATTGAGGTTTTAGGTTTCTTTTAACTTCCTTGAGGTGCGGCATTGGTGCAGTTGATGTTTCGCACCAATATTTGAGTATTTCGACACTTTCAATAGGTGATTCCATGTGTAATCATTTATAGATGAGTTATTTTGCTTAAATTACATATTTTTAATTTTCATAATATTTTTTTTTGTGTTTTTAAAATATTTTATGATGGATTTGGTTAAGAAAATAATTTTATAGTTTCATTTTAGTTTGAAATTGGGTGTTTTTCTTGTGTAACCCTTGGGGTATTGTTTGGGTGTGTTTTATAACATATGAAATTGGAGTACTAAATCTTGTTGGGCTTCCAATTATGCTTTGGTAGGGTATTTGTGTTCCTTTGGGTTTAAAATAGGTTTTTGTAATGGGTTTTATGTGTGAAACCATGTAATGCCTCTTGAAAGCATTTTATGAAAATGTGTGTTTTTCAGGTGCATCTTTTGTGGTATTATTTGAGGTAATTTTATAATACTTGGGAGTGCTTAAATAAATATTTATAGGGATTAAAATTATTATTTGGATTGGTATTGGTGTGATTTTGGCTTTAAAATAGGATTTGTAATTTTTTTTTGTGGGAAAAAAATTGTTATACCCCTTGGGTTGGTTTTATGAAAATTGTAAATGATTTAATGAGTTACAAAAGGTGTGAAATGGTTTATTAAGTACTATTTTGGTGGTAGTGTGTTATTAAAATGAGTTTTTTAAAGATAAAGTGGTTAGTTTCAATGTCAAACATTTTGGTAATGTTTTTTAATTTGTTAAGGTGATTTATGAAATTGTGATGTGGGTGTGAAACATGTTTTCAGGCTGTTTTGTGTGAGTGTGATGTAAAAAATGGAATTTGTTTATGAAAAGGGTGTTATTTAACATATGAGTGGGTATTTATGTGATTTTTAGCATCTTGGGAAATATTTTATAAAATTTTAAAGGATTTGTATAATTGTTAAAGATGTGCCAAATGTTTTGTAGGCTATTTTGGTGTGAGTTTGATTTCAAAATCAATTTGAATGAAAAAGTGGATTTTGTGACTTGTGTGATGTACATGTGGGCTGTTTAGTAAATGTTCCATGTGGAAGTGATATTTTCATGTTAAAATTATATTTCTTATCTTTTTGAACATGTTTGAACACAAGAGGGAAACTCGGGTATCTAGGTGGGTGGACGTGTACTAGTATGATAGTGAATTCATGGGGTTTGGCCTCAGTTTCACATAGAAAGATTGACGATTACAACACTAACTAAAATATGATGATGATGATTATGGTCCAATAGGTTATGGGTATGTTCCCTACTAGTGGCTCGTGCTGGAGAATGCATATTGTGATGGTTACTCACATCGAGATATGAGGTACCTGGGACCCACAACGAGCTAGTGCCTAGGGGTTATTTTCTATTGCTTGTGATTATTAGTTACTTGGTGCTTACTATTATTATACGATATGGTTGTCTGGAAAATTTAGTAATTTTGACATTATTTTTAAAAGTGTTTTTCTTAATGATATACCACTTGAAAACTGTTTTAATTTTTAAGTTGCATATTTTAGAAATTGTAAATAGCATTTCCTATTTATGAAAACTTGCAAGCTTTTCAACTTTTAATGTTTATCACATGGAATATCTTAGTGGTGGTATAATACTGTGAATTGGCTCAAACCCTACTTAAACCCTTAGGTGTAAGTAGACTTGGTTATTTTTTTGTCACAGGTTGGGTAACATTTTTAGTGCCAGTGGATCGGGTTTCTCGTAGGTCCTTGGTGGTGAAGTCTTATGGAGATGGATTGAGGGAGGTTCCCCTTTCCATGAGGGTTATTGGGCTGTTTTCTTTTGGTTTTGTACCTTTATTATAGTCTTGGTGAGTTTTTTTGAACTATGTATTTCAGTTCTCAATTTTTTTTAAAGATTGTTTGGCTTGAAAAATCCAGATTCATTTTATTGGATTCATTTGTTGTTTTAAGTTTATAAACTCAGGTAAAGTGTTCCCAATTCTCATTTTATGATACCCGGGTACTTGTTCCAGCCCATGGGGATCAAAAAACCCTTCGAGCCTTGTCACGGGCCGAGTTTGGCATCGGTTTCGATGGAGACTAGATTTGGTTCGTGACATATAAATTCCATGAACTAATTCTAATTAAACATCATTCCCAAGAGATCATAAATTTTATATTAATATATTCTTAAACAACTGATAATATTGGGCATAAAATAATAATACTCCCTTAAAATTCACTACATTCTCCATATCAATAAATTCTACTGATAGAATCACCAAGATCCAACCTATGCCTCAAATTCCACTTACTATAACATGATGTCTCATAATATACCCAATGAGAGGGGGTTTATTAAGTTGTTATGAAAATAATTCTTGAATAAAAATTTCATGGATCTTGTCTTCAAATATTCAAAGACACTTGGTACTTGTCACACCCATTCGATAATATCACCACAACAGAAATAAAAAATGAAATAAATAAATATAGATATTTTTTACATGGTTTATCCACGATGATATATATCCAAGGATCACATATTAATGATGTGTTGATATTCCTAATAATAACAACTTCACATGTTAGTAATTAAAATCTTTAGGAAATTCTCACTGCTCATACATGGTTCATAGACTCTTCTACTCTTCCACTAAATGCTTTAAAATAGTTCTATAAAAGTTATTGTATAGATATATAGGTGAATTTCACAATAATAATGATAGAGGAAATAAATCTTAATAACAATGGGTTTTCTCAATGATGATATGATCTTCACTTCATGATCTTCATAAGTATATGAAATAAATACTCACTTCCAAACTGATCTTCAATAGAATTCAATAAATCCCCATATCACTCTTAAATTCAAGATATTCAATGAAATACATGTCCTACTCTTCTCTTTTTTATTCTTCCTTGATGTAAACTACCTCAAATGATCCCTTCTTATTTTATCTTGAACATTTTTCCTCTATTTTTTTCAATAATATAACTCCATTTATAGTTATGATAGTTGAAATTCAAATTCAAATTCCAAAAATTTACTACCTTGAACTTTCTATACATCAAATTCACCCCTTATATCATCTTCAAGTAGATATTTACCATTGAACTCCATTTAGGTCGATGATGTTTGTACCTAACCACTAGAAAATATATATTCTAAATCATTAAATCTGACCATAACCTTCAGTATTTAAATTCTATAGAATGACCTCAACCCAAAACATCCATTTAATGCTCTACATGAAACTTTAAATGTTCATGAAATATTTATTCTATAAGGAAATTAACATTCTCAATAGCTTACTCTATGCTCAAAATCATTTTTCCTTTTCTAATATAAAAACTTGACACTCAAAACAGATGCCACTATGATGTGGTGAGCCTCTAATTTCCTGTTTTGATCATTATTACATAAGACTTACACTCTTTTTTTAAATATTATATATGATAATTAAATCTCACATGAGGATAAAAATAAATTCCAAATTACCTATTATGGGTATCCCTATTTTGTACATGGATTATTCCATCACAAAATTCTATTTTCCACAATATGTCATGAATCAAATCTCCATTTCAATTAAACTTTTGACTATTATGACTAAAAAAATACCCAATAAAATATAATTCATGTAATTTTAGTACCTATAAGTATTCATGTGTTTTACGAAAAACCAAAATTCCCCATGTCATAAAAATGAATTTTATTTTAGCTTCTTCACTCCTATGAAATACCTTTGACTGTGGCATAAATAAATTGACCATTTCCAAAAAAAATATCTCAAAATTAATATGGATTATAAAATAGTTATAGATCCTTCCAAATATCCAATTCTGATTCAACATGGAATTTATAATCTCTCCGTGGAATGAAGAGTACATCATTCAATAAAATACAGACCAGTTTTCCATAGCTTCAAATAAAAATCCAATTGTATTTAATTGGATTTAATTGATTTTATTTGATAAAAAATAAAACATTAAAACATTTATTTGAGACATGTTTAATGAGTATGAGTCATATATAGTAATTTTAAAGAATTAAAATATTTAAATAAGATGATATTTTTTCAATTATAGATTAAGAAAATGCTAAAAATAATTAGGGTGAAGTAGAAGAGGGAGGTGCTAGAGTTTTTGACATGGTGTATGAGATACTATGTGACTAGTAGGGGATCTACAATTATAGAGATAATGTTAAAATGTTTTATAATTTCACCAAGTATAAAAATTTGTTTCTAGAAATGCTGGAATAAATGATGTATTTGGGAAATAAACTAATGTTTATCTAATTTAACATTAGAGATCAATGTATTTTTACTCTCAAGGTAAAAATAGTGGAGTGAACTAAAATAATTGATGCTCTAACTAGTCTAGTAAAATTTATATGGTTAAAAATTGAATATATTAAAATTAAGGTAGTTTTTATGAAAATAAATATGGATATTGAAATTAAGATACTTACTAATAAGAGATATCTTTTGTTTAAGAGTTTAATTAATGAATAAAATTAGAATAAATACTCTAGGAATTATAATGACTATATTAGTAGTCAAATATACTAGGTAATGTGGAATTTAAGATTGAGATATTATCTATATTCTATTTAAAACAAGAATGAATCTACTAGAGTTATTCTTGTAATGAAAAATGGGTTTTTTGGCATGAAAATATCCCAACCCATGGTAAATAGTTAATTTACACCAAAATAGAGTTATTAATGTGATATTTATGTGTATATAATGAGTATATATAGGGAAATAAGAATATAAAAGAAAACATATGTTTTTAACCTATGGATCACACAAAGTAAAACTAATTAATTTTCTGGATATAATTTTTTAGAGAGTTTGAATATAAATTTGACTTATATACAAGTGTAAATGAAAGAAGAGTACTTTAAAGAACTACTTCATCATGAATTCTTGAGAGTAATGATTTTAATAATTACTTAAATTTTTATAATCAGTTTTATGTATTGGATGGAGGAAAATATATATCATATGAGACCAAGCCAAGGAGGGTCAAATGAAAATAAATATAACATAATTTTTGTTGTAAATAGTTGAATTAAATGAAGATATAATAGGAATATCAATTAATTGATATTTAATAAAATTCTTATGATAGTGAAGGGACTTGGATATTAAAACACGTTATTGCATTGTTTAAATTTTGTGAAGTTTGTGTTTGATGTAGTTAGAGTTTTTGTTTTTTTATCAAAAAATAATTTTCATTATTCAAAATATAATAGAAGATATTTTATATTTTTTCAAAATAGTGGATAGTATTTTTAATGATGATTTTGAGTTGTAAAATAAATCACACAACCAAACATTATATGAAATTATAATATTTAACTTGAATTTTTAATTATATTTTTTTAGAGAAATATCACACCACAACATATAAACATTACACCATGATTTTCTATTAGAGGTGATTATTATTGTATTGGAAATTATTATTTATATTTTACACCACCATTTAATTTCCATAATTTTCATGTGTTCATGCTTTTTATTTTGGGTAGATTATTTCATAGTGAAGTAAATGGTTTCATTATGAATATTATAATTTTACTATAATTTGAGGTCATAACAAAATATATGATCAATTAGACCTTTTATTCTAATTATTTCACTATAATTTCAAGGTTAAATAATAGATCTTAGGATGTTACATCATAATGATTTTTACTATGCTGAAATGAGATTGAAGTGAGAATAATTTTGAGGATCAGTTATATAAAACCCCTTAGTAATTACATTCATTACACCATTATAGAGATGATAATTCCATGATTTATGAGAGGTGAAATATTTTATTTTTTTAATTATTTATATTAATGTGTTCAATGGATACTACTCAGGATTTAACTTTAACATATCTTGACAATATTAAAGGTGTTGTAATGGTATAACGTAATTTTAAGGCTTAGAGTAAAGTGGAAAAAAATATAAATTAAGATGAGAGTTGGTTTTTTAAATTTTAAATTAAATAATTATAATAAAAGATATTTATATTACTAATATTATGTAAAATATGAATTAGATATAAAAATTTAAACTCAAATAAAGAAGGAAATACATAAATAGGGAGAGAATTTTGATAGATGATCTTTGAAATTTCATTTTTTGAACTTGGAAAACTTGGATTTGAATATTAAAGAATATTTTTGAAGTGGACGAGACTTATATGTTCAATGTAGAGATAATATGATATTCTTATATTTAATTTATAATCCAAGGGTTGTTATTTTCTCAAGATATTCTAGATAAATATATAATAGAATATATGGTTTTCATGGTTGGAGTTTCTTTATTTTTAATGATTTTAGTTTGAGGAGAGAAGATGAGTTGAAATTTATCTTCACTAGGTTAAGGGTAATCTTAAATCATGTAGATAATAATTTTTCTTATATTGGATCACACCACATTATTTTAGAGGCATTTTTTTTATTTTTTTAGTTCAAGGATAAACTATTATCAACACATCTGTCATTATGATTTCCAATGAATGATATAACCCTAAATTTTATAGATTATTTCGTGGATGTAATTCATATTGAATGATTTAAATTATAATTGAAAATTCCTATAGTTATTTCTTTGATGATGATTTAATTTTTTGAATTAAATTGTATAAACACCATAAAATTTAATATTGAAAAGGGTGAATTCAAAATAACTAGTGTGTTATTTATCTCAACCATTGATGAGGGTTATTTTGTTAAAAAAATAAATTATGTTGATGCACTATTTCAACACCTCTTAGTTAATACTTAATGATAAAAACACCTCTTTTACCAAAATAATCTTCAATTTTTATTATGTAAGTGTTCAATGTTTCCTTTTATGAAATTGAAGCCATTGTTTGTGTTTTGAAGTTGAGTTAGTTTAAAAAAAATTACATCTATAATTAATCATATTAATTCCAAAAATAGAATGGGTATTATAATTTTTAATATAAATAACTACTACATATTAAAGGATAAAATGTTTCATACCTAAAATATCTTAGTTTGGATGTGCTTGAAGTTACAAATAATTTTTATATACCTTATATGAAATGTGAAATGAGGACTGTTGTTGAAAAAAATAATATTGAAAATAATATCAACTATACTAATACAATATATTTATCTATATTAAATAATATATTTATTATTATTATGGGGATTGATAATGAAAAAAAATAGGATAAGTTGGAAAACATCTATGAAGGAAATACCAAAGTTAAAGAATCTAAATTATATATTTTTTTGTAATTTTTAAAGATATATATATTCTTAAAGATAAATTAATTGATTACTTATTTAAAATAATACATTAGTTGGTGATCTCTGTTAGATTATTTTGTGGGAAGATTTAATATTCTATGTTTGTAATGAAGTTACCTAAGATACTTTTAGGAAAAGTTGACACCATGGTATTAACACTTGAAGACCCTGATCTTAAAACTTTTACTTTGTATGGAAAACATAATTGTTTAATTGATTATGAAATGATAAAATGAATCAATATATAAAAAATGTCTAATTATAAAATTTAAATCATTTATAAATCATTAAATTCAGATAAATGTTTAAGATAAATCAAGAAATAATATGCAAATTGGATATAAGACAAATATATTGAGAGGAAATTTTAAATCCTAATATCATTTATCTCACGGTTTATTCAAAAGGTAAAAGTAAAGTAGTGAGGTAAGATTACATTTTATTGATTTAAATGTAAATATATAAGATAATTTTCTATTAATTGTCTAAATTTAAAAAAAATACAAAGTGAAGATGAAAATGAGTCACTTAGAAGTTTTTCAAAGAATAAATCTCTAGAGTTCAATAAATAAATGTTTTCCCAAAAAGAAAAAGGTAATAAATTATTAAAAATAATAGGGTAAATATGTTATCTATATTAGATAAAAAAACAAAGTAGTGAATATGACACTAAATTTGAAGCTTTGAGAAAAATAGAGAATACATTATTGATTTCCAAAGTGAATTATGATAAATTTACTAGCGATGACAATGATAGTGTTGGACATGATAATGAAACCATAATGAAGTTTTTTTTGAAGTGATAGTAGAAGGGGTGTATTTGAAAAAATTCCATGTTAGAGTTATGAAACAATAATACAAATAAATAACCTCAAACATAAATTAACATTGATTATATTCATGTTGAAAATGAATCAAAGTTATTGAAAGAAGTTAAATATTTGAAGGTATTTCTAACCAAATAAAATAAATTGAATAATTGTATTGAATAAAAAGATAAATAAAAATAAAAAAACGTTAAAATTATTATCAAATATTGTTATAGGTATAAAATAATATGAATAAATTCAATATAACTTTGAGAAACCTATATAAAAAATTGGAAAAATCTAAAGCTGAAATGTCATGATTATTGAATCTTACAAAAATAATGATGATTATTTAAATCATTAAATAACTTACTAAATGGGTATAATTTTTTTATTTTTGGAAGTAAATGCTGAGGTCTAAGAGTATATGGAGGTGGTGATGCTTGTATCATCAAAATTAGAATTAAATAAATCAATTGTTTTTTTAAAAATGTGAACTTCCAAGTAAAATAAGTTATAAATAGGAAAGATAAATTTTTTATAAAAGGGTATAATTTATATATAAACAACATTATCAAATTATATAATTTGGGTTAAAAATTTAGAGTAAAAAAATATGGTGCAAAAAGAGATTGACAACAAGTGTTACAACCTAGATAACAAACTCTTTGTGTAATAAATAATTCATTTTATTGATACTATTGGTGTTGTGGTGTATTTAGACACATGGAAAGCATATGAAGGTTAAGAAAAGGAATTTATATGATTTTATAAGATTCTGAAAGAAATATTTATGGATTAATCAATATTCTCATGGAATATATGTTCTAAAGAAGTTTGAAATTTTAGAAGTGAAAGCGGGGAATAAATTTAATGTGTTGAATAAAAATTTGGAAGATGTGACCAACTAGGTCATAGATTTGAGAATCACCTTATCACATTTCTAGATAATTCAAGTATTGATTTCAATATTAAAATATTTTCTATGAATAATTAGAAAGGAATAAATATATCTATTTTAGTGGAGATTTAGTTAACCACTTCTAAAATAGATCATTAGAGGATTCAATATAAATGATGTTCACCACATATTTTAGGAGATATGATGCTTATAAAATAACATTAACAGTGTTAATAAGACTAAATTACATTTTTAATGATGGATCACTTAAAATGAAAGGAATTTTTTAAAAGAATAAATTAAAATCAAAGAATATTTTTTTGGTGGGTTAAAACAAAATTTAATTAGTGATTCTCGATATTATGATGATGTAAATAAGGTGGTTTGTAAAAAAGAATAATTATTGTGGAATTTTTTCAAGGATGGTTAAGGAATATAAATAATCTCAAAGTATTTATTAAACTAAATATAATATTAAAAAACATCAATGAATATAGTAAGGGAGTTTATTAAGGGGTTTTCTCCAAGTATATTTCCAATCACTCCTTGATATGTCAATTATTTATATTTTTTAGTAATTATAATTAATGAAGGAAATGGAAATATATGGGTTGGTTTTTGTGAAATGAAGAACGTGATGTATAAGTATATTTAACTAGAAAAGAAGTTAATACTCATGGGAACCACAAGGAAATCCCTATCATAGTTTAATTGAATTATATTACCCAGAATTATTATTTTTCAATTGATTGACACAATATCATTCACCACTCAACCTTACTTATTTCTCAATTGAGATGTAAAACACATAGAGATCTATAATTTAAGATCAAATTTTCTTTCCAAGACCAATGGTGGTCAGAAACCATAATCGAGAGTTTTATTTCCTTGAATCCTCCACTAATTAGGCCTTAACCAAGGGAAGAAACCCATTTCACTAGGATAATGATATCCAAACCATTTTACACTATACTTAAAATATCCATAATATAATGATAAATATAGTGAAAATAACAATTTAAAGAACCCAATGGGTGAGAATAATTATAAACTACAGTGAAAATAAGGCCATCATCAAAATAAACTAGTTTAACTACATAAAAATAAAAATTTGGGAGAGTAAAATTAGGAGAAGATTCTAATATTCAAAACTCAATAATAGATTCCTAGTTTATTCCCCCTTAGATCAATATTGTGGTTGGTTCTACATGAATGGAGTAAGAGAATTATATTGGAGGAAGACAAAAAATAGAATACACAAATTAAAATACAAGAAATTTAAACCATTTTAAAACCATTGATGAAAATCCAAGGGTATGGATACATAAAAATGAAATAAGAAAATAGATTTTTTAATAATAAAGTGACATGATTTCTCTATGTGAGAACATATCTCGAATATTACTTGTCACAAAATTCTTCCCATAACTGTAACACCCTGAGATTTTGTGAAATAGATTTTTTAAATTAATTTAATCATTTTGATATTTTTTTATATCAAAAAACACTAAATATAGCTTATGTTATATGAAAGAACCAAGTTATTATTGATTTATACACAACTACAAGTCAAGGTTTCTCTACACGGAACACTTAGATTAGATTCTAGTGCACACAATACAATGTTTGGATTATGTTTCACATAATGTCGAGTTCTTTTGATATCTTGCGTTACATAGAAGATCGATTTTTAATGATCAAAAATATATTATTAAAATATTATTATTTAATATAATAAGATATAAAATAGATGTTAAATTAATGATTACTAATATTATCAAATCAATTTAGGAAAATATATGGTTTATAAGATGAATTAATTGGTTACCAATTAATTAGAAAAAAAAATATACAAATTGATTATAAAGGAAATACTTTTATTTTTATGCTCTCAAAGTCATTTTTTATTAATAAATTAAATTAACTAAATTAGTGAATAATATTAATGAAATATATATGTTATATATTCAGAAAAAATATTTTTGATATTTATCTAATATATTTTATTGGCATAATATAAGAACAAATCCAATTTTCTGCATAAAAACCTATATTTTTCTAAAAGGTTATTTTACCACCTTTTGATCATTAACCCATTTTAAATTTAATTTTGAAAATTTTTAGGATTTTATATGAAATAATAATCTTATTATTTGATATCTTGATATCAAAATTTATGTTTGTTTAACTTTTGGTATTTTTCTAATAAGTTTCATGTTTTGATGAATAGTGAAAAATACTTAATTTTTAATTGAAAACATCTTTTTCATCTAAATAAAATATAGTGTTAAATTATATTTTTTGTTGGTTTTAAAGTATAATTAGATTATATTATTATCAATTAATCAAATTTAGGTCATTGTAATAAATTTTACATTGCATTTGGATATGAAAACATTTCAATCTTTTAAACATTTTCACTTAAAAACTTGTTTTCTTGTTCTGACAAGGAGATTATTATTAAAATTAATTTTATCCAATTATGTGATTTGAATTTTGAAAAATGTTTTCCATATTCTTAATTATAATATCAAAATTTAGTAAACAGTTCTCTATTATTTCTAAACAATATGAATAGTAACTTTTATTACCATGGTTAAGTGTAAATCATTTAATTAATGGTAAAAATAATATTATAAATATTATAAAACTACCCTAGCACTAGACCAAATTTTATTCTATGATGGTAATTAGAAACTTAACACCTAAGGTTTTAAATTTAATAATTTAATGGACACTTGTACATGATAATGACTTAGATATTATTAAAATCAAATGTAGTGATAAAATGTTGCACTCTCACTTTTAGTAAGTATAATATTTTTAATAGAGGAATAAATTGAATATATTATCGACTATATCTATTATTAAGAAATATAAAATATTTATATACATCATAAATTTTATTTTTAATTTTTTGGGAATGAATAATTTTCTTAAATAATTACAAAATGATGATATAATAATTACACAATTAATGAAACAATAAATTAAATGATTTCTTAAATATTAAATAAATATAATTTGAATTAATTAAGGTGATTGAAAAAATTATTGATTAATATGGAATATTAGGAGAATCTTACATGATTTTTTTAAAACTTATCTTACTTTATGGATTTTATTAAAGTCAATGTAATGAATAGTGTTAGAATTGACACTAATGATATTTTATGAAAACATATTTTATTAAATTAGCTAAAAATCATAATAATATTAAATTACAAAAAAGAGGATAAATTATGGTATAAAATATAATAAATTTATCATTTATGGTTTAATTGACCCTTTATATTTAAAAATTACATATTATTAATATTAAAAACATTGTTATTATAGCTAAAATTAAAATTAGTTAACTAAGGGTTAATAAAAAATATAAGGATTAAAATTACATCAAAACCTATATAAAATTTATTTTTTATGGTAATATAGCCTTATATAATATTATATTATAATATATTACATTTTTGAGGTATTTTGATTGAGTTTTTATTTATTATAAATTAATATTATTTAGAGTTTCCAAAAGTGTCACTCCCCTCTCTTATAAAAGCATACCTCCCCTTATATTTTATTCAAACCTCTAAAGCCCTTTGTATCAGCCAAAATATTCCCAAATATCCTCCCAAGTTTATTATATTAATACTATAAGCATTCCTTTAGGAAAAAATCCAACCAAATAAGTCCTTTTGTGAAAACAAAAATGAGATACCCAAAGAAGAGGTAACATTCATCAATGAATGTTTTTGTTTTATTTCGTCCCTAAACCCCATAAATTATTTTTCTTTAATTTTTATATAATAAAATAATTATCCTAAATATTATGATATTTTTATATACATATGTTTCTACCTACAATTTCATACACCTCCATCTAATGGGTAACAAACTTATCGTTCATGTGTACGGCGGACTACCACCTCACGAAATAATGATTTTTCATTTTTCCTTTACCATCACTCACAGTGGAAATTATGATGAACATGAAATTTTTTATGATATATATGATAATTATAAAATAATTATACTTTTTTAATGAAAATATGATATCTAAATTTTCACCATCTAATTTTTTTGGAAATGATAATGTCGCTCGTGAATACATATGGCTTACCATCTCCGTGATGCGAAGTGATTCATTTTTCATATTTATTTCACATGAATTGTAATAAGGATTAATTTTAGGAATATATATTAAATATATAACATAATAATTTTTCTTTAATGATAATATATCATATACTTATCTTTCTTTTAATATGATAAGAAAATGAAAGGAGTGTTCATGTGTACGTACGACCTACCATCTCCACGAACAATGTATTTTATTTTCTTCCTTTAATTTTTATGAATCACCAAAATATATATATGATAAATATATATGATATTTATGTCATGGTTATAATTATGGATATTATGAAATCATTTTCTATGTAAGAGGACTAAAGATAACAAGTCAGAACACAAGCGAAAAATAGAGTTGATATTATCTGAAGCATAACATTAACATAGAATTGTTAATAAATGGGTAATATAAATTTATAATCAAATAATATATGGTATTAAATATTATAATATTGTTCTTATTAGATTTAAAATAAACTTATATTTATTATACTATAATTTTTTATGCTTATAACGAGAGTGAAGACATAAGATAAGAAAATTTCACATCAATTTTTATTTCTGTGAGATACATGTCATATTCATCACTCGCTTATTTTGTACGGTTTGTATACTAAACTATGAAATTTTATATCATTAATTTCATTTATTTAATTATATTCAAATAGTTAATTTATTTTATTATTTTATGTGGTTTAAAATTCTAAAGTTAATCAAGTTGTAAGGGATTTATGTCTGACTTTCATTTCTGTGGTACACATGACTTATACACTAATTATGGATTCTACATGGTGTATATACTACCAATGAATTTATTTTATGAGTCTTATCCAGAATAGTAGGGTAATTTAATATCCATATAATTTTATTTCTTTCATTGTGCATACGATTCTACTAATTGTAAAGTGATGAGTATTTATTTCACAATGTCATAAATATTTGAGATTGTTTCATTTTAATTCTCTATTGGGGAATATTTATCATAAATTTCCTTGTATTCTAATTTTTTTAAATGTTTTTATTATTCTCCTATGGATTTTTAAATTCATTTTTACCAATTTTTTAAATTTTACTATATGGTCAAAAAGGAATATATTTTTTCATTTTACAAATGAGGTACTTGGTAACTTTTATGGAAAAAGTGTGAAAGGAATGTTTTTTAACTTATAAAGCATGAAAAAATTCCAAAATTATGATTCCTTAATTATTTAAATATTCCTTTATAAGATAACAAGTTTATTTAAAATAATTTTTTTAAAAATTTTCATGGCATTTTAATAGAAGAAACTGTTTTCAGAGTAGAAAGGATATTTTCCTCAAGAATTGTTTTCAAGTGATCTCTCAAAATTATTTTAGATCTAAGATAAAATTATTTGATGTTACTTATGTTTTAATAGGGATATGATTGAATTATAACATTCTTATTCTTTCTAAAAATGTTTTATGTTTATGATGGAATGATATTTATGAAACATATTTCTTTTCTATGGGTCATGTTATGATTGACTGATGTTTATGAACCCCATTTCATTTCATAGGTTCTGATATGATGAATTATTTATGTTCTTATGGAACACATATTTATGGTTTTCATTATATTATGGGCGGAAACTATATATCCTTTCAATTAATTGGGTAAAGATTTATATCTCATGAGATAATGATGGAAATAAGTTGAGAGGATTGATCCACTTTGGAAGGCGGGGAAACCCGATCCACTATAGGAAGATGGAGAAAACCAACCCATTTCAAGGAAAGGACTGCAACTGGGGATAGAGGTGTGTATTTTCTAGTATATGTATCCCCCATTAAGTTCTATATTAGGTTTTGGTAATTTTCCTTGACTTATATGGAATGATATTACATGTTTATGTGTTTTCCACAAATTCCACATCTTATTATTTTGTTATGATTTCATGGATTATACTCTTTATTTTCTTATGATTTATGAATATTTAACTAAAAATATTATTCTATGATTTATTTATATGATCTTTTATATGAAGGGTGTGATATTATAATGTTATTATCATGTTATCATATCATTTATTCTTATGTTTATAATTACATATCTTCCTTGTTTACCCTTACAGAGCATCTGAGCTCACCCTTTCTTATGTTTCCATTATTAATGTTATAAAGAATGTTTTTAAGTAGGATTACTAAATTTGAAGTTTATTATGGGATATGTTGAAGATATTTCATCATATTATAATAATTGGTTCCAAATTTACAAAGGCACTAAACTATTATAGTCCTGAGGCATGTTTCTTTGTAATATAATTAATATTCATATAAAAAGATGTAATATCCATGTATGATAAGCCTATGTCATTATAAAAGTCATGAATTTCTTTATGGGTGGATACAATATATGTGGGAACTTCAATGGTGATTTAAAGATTTGGGTAAAAATATAAATTACATATTATAGATCTTGTCGAGCACCAATTGTTTTTTTAGAAAAATTGGTTTTAATATTACATGGGAAACTGTTTAATCTAACATAGGGACTGCTAGATCGGTCACACAGGGTTACTATCCAAATTTAATAAACTGTTTTTAATCATATATAAGTGATTGGGAATATATTATTACTTATACATGTGTTACTATGTGTCCAATTTAATCTTACTTGAGCCCCATTATTGGATTGGTTAATTACACACACGCATCATGTTATTTTTGATGTGATGTTCTTGTTTAATCTAACTCGAGATTCCTAAATAAGAATTAATTCCTAAAAAGTCCCATATTATGAGAATTTAATCACATGTGGTAGTGATTCTATAATATTTATTCATACAATACCACCATCCCCTTTAAATTAATCCCACATAGTTAATTACCTATCTAGTTTAATGTTATGTAGTGACTTTCCCTAAGATTTATTCACTTGTAACAGATACCTCAACCAATTAATCTTATGGGCGGTATCTTATCAACTATTTTATCTTATAAAACCCTTTGAAATTTTCTTTTAGTCATCCACAGACAAATATAATGTCTAATTATTCATATATAGATTCTTATTTCTTCGTGACATTATCAAAAACTCAAAAATCAGTGTTGGTTTTTTATAAATAATTATAATAATATAGAAATAAAATAAAAATAAAGGATTTGATACATTTTAAATAAAAAAAATATTAAAATGGAGTTCAATGAATAAGTGGGGATTGTTATAATAAATAAAGTTCAATGAAGGATTATTCCCCTTACTTTTCTCAATTCCGTTTTTTTATATACATTTTTTCCTATATTTTTTTAGAGTATTAGGGTGAAAAGTAAATACAATTAATAAATTATGATACATACCCTTTTCATTTTATGAGGTCCATGATTTCTACAAATGAGCATTTTGAATTGTTCAATACCATCTCAATTTTATTTATTTATTTATTTATTTTTTTATTTTTTTCAATAGGAACTAAATGAATTAAAATTTGAAACATGAAATTTGGTCATTAAAAAAATCTAACCAACCCAAAATCACCCCTATAATTTCACTCGTCCCATAATAGCAGATTAAGTGTGTATATACCTTATATTAATTTTGAACTATTATCATGTAATTAATTTAAGAGTGATGGTAAGAAGGAAGAATAATATTTTAATATGGCTATCTTATATGGTATTTCATGGATACTAGGGGTTTTAGAAGGGTAAATGAAAGGATCGGTATTGGAATGGATAAGATAATGGTTTGTTCCAAATGAATTCATTAATAAAACTAGAAAACTTATTAATTCTCCAAAAGTATTTAATTAGGATAAAACAAGGTTCTATATAAAAAAACATGAGTTTACTCAAGGATGGATAGTACTGGGAAGAAGATGAGGCAGGGGTTTAGAGTACTTCCCAGGGTAGGAAAAATAATATCGGATAATCTCTAATGAGGAATGGGTTTCCAAATTTCATTAAACTCATAAAAATGTTTTGAATATCAAAAATCTAGAGAAATATTAAATATAAAAACTCATTTGAATCCATTTTCCTTAATAAATCAAAGTTTTCTCCCCATAAATAAATCAATTTTAAAAAGTGATTAGATATTTTATTTAATCTCAAGGTGTCCCTAAAATCAAAGAAAAATAAATAAAAAACGCACTAAAAAATTATATCATATCACATAGGTTTCCCTTTTCACTACATTAATTACACACTTTATCCCCATAAATGATTTATATGGTATCCACATTTGAACAAAAAATTAAAATTTTCATATTTAGTTCATTTATAATATAGAGATATATATTCTTAATTTTATTTTAGAGATTTAAAACTTATAAAACAGCCCCCAGTATCCTTCAGTTTTCCCAAAATAAGTTATCTCATTCATATTACCTACAAAGAAAATAGAAAACAAGATTATTTTATTTAAAATAATCAATAAGGTCTTATTAAATATTTATTTTCTGGTTGTAAAAAAAATACATTTTTTGGTTTCCTATGCATTAAAATGGCTATCCACCTTTAAAATTGTAAGGAAAAACCTAAAAAGTTATTATTTAAGAAAGGTTAAATCTATGGAAATTTAAAACAAGAGATAAGTGAATAAATTTTGGTTATAACCCCCCAAATATTTGTTATGTCTTTTATATCTATAGATATAATGTTTTGGGATTATCCCTCACCTAATGAATCATGTAGTTTATGTAATTTAAACCAAAAAATCATTTTATTCCCATAGCATCTCATGAACTTATTATTTGAGTTAATCTCCATGTTCTTTGTATTTCTTTCCCATACCCAATCCATAGAGAATCATATAGTAGCGTGGGCATGGAAAAATGATTTAAGGATCCTTATATTATTCTCTTTAAACACTTGTAAAACTTATTGAGTATATATAGTTTTCTTCTAAGAGTAGTTTTTTGGTTCTTATTGAGAATTTTGTTCTTTATTTAATTCCATCTCAATACCACCCGCCTCTTAAATCTTATAAGAAATACAAAATGAATCAACCATTACTTCATCCAAATAAACCTCTTATCTAGTGGTCTCATTTCCAAAATCTCCCCCAACTAGTTGTAACTAAGATGATTTTATAATTATAGTATAAAGGAATTAAAATTTCATTTTGGTTTCAAAAAAATTTCAATTGAATGAATGTAAAAAAAATTATCCTCCTTATATGTTTGAGACTTAAGTTCTTATTCACTTTGTAATGCTGTTATGAATCTATATAAATGATTATCCAATGTACATTCTATATTTTTTTAAAAACTCATTACATATATTTCTTCACCTTCATCCAATGTATACTCTAAAACTACTGAATCTATTTTTTTAAAATAAATTTTAGTTTTAAAATGAATATGAGAAAATGTAAAGAAAATTGAATCTAGAGTTCTGTTATCTCCCTAAAGTGGTCCAACAAGAATAACTTGTTTCTCAATGATTGGCTTTGTCAGATAATCAAAAATGGTTGTTTAGTGTATGAAATTAATGTGTGTCCCCAACCTCTTATATATATTCTTTAACACATGGAGGGTATTATACTATATTTAGTTCTTATTCAACCTATTTAAATTCTAGAAATAACTAGGAGGGTTTATAAATCTATTCGGCTATAGTTTCATGATAATGGGGTTTAAATTCTTCTTTTATGTTCCTAAGAAACTCCAGGAACACCTCCTCCCTGATAGTGATTCTTAGAACTACAATTATTTTTTGGGCTATCAGTGACACTATATTATTGAAATTAGAGTGTGATATCAATATAGTATCCATTTTTTAGATTTTCATAAAAAATAGAATCGTGTTTATAAAGAGTGAATAAAATAGATAGAGAGTGACATGGGTCCCCAATAATGATGCAAAATCATATTTACCAATATATTTTTGAAATATTTATCATGTTAATTAAAATTTTAAAAATCCCCCAGGAAAGTAACTAGGGTGCTGACCATGAGTCTATCTCTAAGGAGATTACTAATCACTCGCTATTCTAAAACTTATTTATATTTTATAGTAATTTTAATTAATTAGGGAAATGGAAATAGGGGTCTGGTTTTAGTGAAATGAAAAATATTATGTAGAAGTAGAGTTAGAAAGAAAATCAGTCAATCCTTGGTAGTTTTACCAAGAAATACCAATCAAAATACATCTAAAATATATTACTCAAATTTACTCTCATTCAGTTGAGTGACTCAATATCATTCACCTCTAAAACTCACCCATTTATCTATTTTTACATACAACACACTAGGATATAAAATGTGAGTTTAACTTTTCTTCCTAATCATATTTTTAGCTACCAAACCCCATTTAAGAGTTCAATTTTCCAAAAACTTCCCCTAGTCAATATTTAACTGAGGGAAGATCCCTACTACACATGTACAAATATTTCTTAATTATTCTCCACTCTACTATCCATATCTATCATATGATGAACAATATAGTAAATGGAATCATTGAAATAACATAATTGGAGAGAAGATGAATAGAGTGCAGGGTAAAGAGGACCATCATCATATTTGACTAGTTCAACTATACACTACTACAACTCAAGATAAGAATAGAAAAGAGGAAATGTAGATATTTAAAAATCTAGAAAAAATATTTGATTTATTATCCCTTTCATCAATAATGAGGTATATTATCCATGAATGGATTAGGTGAATTATATTATAGGAACACATGAAATATAATATAAGAAATAAAATATATAAAAGTTAAAATATTTTAAAACCACAACCAAAAGGCCAGGGGTCTAAATCCTTATAAATGAAATGATGAAATATTTTTATTGGAATCTATAGTTTTCTTCTTCATTATAGTGAATTTAAGTTCCCATGAACTCTTTCTTAGGATTTTTTGTATGTGAAATAGATGATAAACATGATTTCTCTATTTGAGAACATATCTCAAATCTTCCCTGTTTATAAATTCTTCCCATGAGCACTGATTGTTCTATTTTTTGATGAAATCCACTTGTAATCTACAATAATGATTTATTAATTTGGTTAGATCATAGAAATTATGAGTTTTAGATTATATAAATCCATGATTTATTTTTTATAGACAATTTGGTTTCTATATTATGTGTTAAATGGTTGAATTTGACATGGGGGATGCTAGATCAATCATGTAGGGTGACTCAACATTTATAATTCCTTAGTTTTAATATAATGTGAATTCTTGTTAATTTACTGTTATTAATAAATGAGTGAATGGGTAGTCTAGTTTAATATTACATGATCCCCAATCACGTCTTAGTTAATTAAATGCGAAAAAATGTTATTTTTGATGTGTATGGCTTGTTTAATATATTATGATCTTGCTAGTGAAAGATTATATTCTTACAAATCTCTTTAATTAAATCATTTAATCATATGTGGAAATGTTTCTATAGAATTTATTCAGGTATGTGTACCCTCTACTTTGATTAAATATCATGTAAGGAATTACTTGAATAGTTTGATTCTATATAGTGACTTTACCTTGATTTATTCATATAAAATGCATGCCCTAGACAATTAATCTTATTCTAGGAATATTCTCAACATAATTATCTTAAAAACCATTTAAAATTTTAATTTAATCATCCCTAACCTATGAAAATTTTGAATTAATCATATTTAACATCTTATTTCTCTAATAAATCATCAATCATTCAAAAATTAGTGTATTATATTATTCAAATAATTCAAATAATAAATAAATCTATTAATAATATTTTATTTAATCCTTATTAAATTAAATCCAATTACTGAACATAAAAAATAAAAATTTTATTTAAGCATAATTAATAATTAAATTGTGGGTTAATTAAAAAATAATTCTAGTTTAAAACTTTATTAAATTTAGGCTCTCATCAAATGACATGTCATGATTATAAGAAAATGAACATGGGGAAACTTGTTTAAAGTTGGTGAAACTGTAAACTATTTTAATTTGAGTTTTAATTAATAAAATGAGTTATGGAATCAAAGGATTGGACATCTTGGTTAAAATAATATGAAAACCTTACCAGAGGAGACAATTTTCCTAGAATTCATATTCTAAAGAGAGAAAGGAATTAGATTTATTATATACACCCAAAGGGGAAGAATGTAAATATATTATATAAGATGAAAAATATTCAAGTTTCTTATCCATTATATATTATATAAATAGATATTTATGGTCCTATAAATTAGAATTCAATTAATAGATATATGTTTTAGGGGATAAAGTATTACATGGGTCTTCAAATTTCTCAATAAGAGTATTAGATTTTTCTTTCTCAATAGAATAATTACCAAGAACATTAAAATAAATTTATAATTGAAAAATAAAAGATAGTTCTTAATCTAATAGTAATGTGAAAAAAATATCTCTAAAAATAATGAAGGTATAGAAATTTAATAAAATAAAATCCAAAAATATCAGTGGATACTTCATGATTGGATATTGTTTATGTTTTCATATAAAATTCTCACCATAAAATTACATTTAAATAGTATCAATTCATTATATAAAAGAGGAGTCTAAGGTATATCAAGATAAAATTTATTTAGAGTGGAAATATTAAAATAAAGGTAAGTTAGATATATATGTATTTGTAGATGATAAATGGGATGAAAGTTGTGATGAAATGAAATATTCCTTATGTAGAGTTTTTTTGGATAAAATTGAATATCTTGACAAAAAAATAAAAAAAAAATATATTACTTCAAGTATAGAGGAAGATTAATATGTTACTATAACTCAATAAACAACATAGTTGGTGCATATGAGAACTTAACTTGAAGATATCATGGTAGAGGTGATGTTGAATTTTATGTTGGTATGTGACCATCAATGTTACACTAATCATTAAATAAATCTCAATCAACATTATTTATATAAGAATATAAATATAAATTACCTCTTCATGAAGTGGAAGGTTGTGAAATGGAAATTTAAGTTGGATTTTTTTCCCACCATATAGAAAATGGAGGATGAATTTACCAATCCATCACAAAAGGACACATTTTAAAAGTTAAGGATGATAATGGGGTCAACCACATGTCTCTATTGTCTAAGGTATGGAGTTCCACCCACTTCTCTCTTATATTAGGTTTTTTATTTCAAAGGAGGAGATAGTTGTATAAATCCAAAGTAATTTTTTTCTTTAAAATAGAGTAATTCATAAATGGGAAGAATTTATTTAGTGGAAAAAATAAAATGGGTAAATTTATTATCTTGGAATGCATGTATAATTAATTTGTTAAAAATTTTAATGACATATTGATCATGTGTGCATGAATTTTTTTAACACATATATTGGGAAAATTTTATTAGAAGAGAACATTGATAATAACTTATAATTCATAATAAATATAGAAGTGAGTTTTAATTGATTAATTAGTTAATATGGAAATGAGTGTTAATTGATGATAGGGTGTATTCTGATTGAATATGGATGTGAGTGTCGATTGGAGATACAATGAATGTGGGAGTGAGTGTAAATTAAGGAAATATTTGAGGCTATTATTAATCAATATTATTTAATACACTATGTATGCTCATATAAACATAGAATTTATTAAATAATATATCTTTTCTAAGAATTATAGAACCTAGAGTGAAGGATATATATAATGAATGGTAGAAAAAACTCCTAATTGGGAGATTTATAAATCCATATTTGATGTTTTTATTTAAAGTAGTTGGATATTGTATTGGATTTTTTCCCACTCATGATTCCCATTAATTAAAATGTGAAATAGAGTGTTTTAGATTGTTTGGAAGTGTTGGAGAAAATATTTAGGAATTATTTTTATTTTTAAAATAAATAACAACATAAATTATTATATTACGTCATAATATTTGTTACAAATTTAATATAAATTATTCAGTTGTTGTGAATGAATACATTTTTATCAAAAAAAATCTTAATGAAGTTGGGGTGGTTTCTATAATTTAGAGAGAAATAAAGATTTACTAGGACAACAATAGATCTATTTCTATGGATATATAACCCCAATTTCACCAAAGGAGTAAATACATCCTTTTAAAATAACATCTCATTTGATAAATCTTTGATGGGATCGATGAAAATATCAATTAGGTGGATACAAAGAAGAATGTATAGGATTCGTTTACAAAACTATTAATGCATCAAAATAATGAGGGTTATTTTACATCTTTGCGTATTATATACATCACATACTAGATTTAATGATTTTTTAGGTAAATGTTTTATGATTTTATAATAAAGGTAATATCTATTTATAATTCATTTATCTAAAATGTGTATATTATATGAATAGTGTAATGATAAAATCCATTAGAGTAATAATTTGAGTTTTACCTAATAAATTATCATGATATAGTATTATGGTTTTTAGAGATATATTGAAATTATAATGAGATGAATATTTTATATGATACAGAGTAGAATCGTGAGATGCAATCTAGAGATTAATTATATAGAATAACCCTCCAAAGTAAATCACATCAAATGTCATACTTAGGGGCATATTCTTTATACAAATCCATATTTCCCAAGGTTAAAAAGATACTTATCATATGAACCTTTATACTTTTATAATTTTCTTACATTGTATTTGATACTAATATAATAAGGGTGGTGATGTATGTCACTGACCAGGTTATCATTTAAGTTTAACCAAGGTGTGATTCATACACTTTTATTAAAATAATGATATTCCGGCCCAATATTTAATTAGACTGAGAAAATGAATTCATATTCTTATTTGGATGCTATATGATGTTTATAATTATTTGGATAAATGAAATGTGGTGTATTCATTCAATTGGGTCAGTATATTTCAAAAAATCATGAACATTTTTCATGGATTATAATAAATTTATAATTTCCATTTCTAGTGGCCGCATGATGTATTGAACAAAGGGATTATATAAAAATTCATATGATATATAGAGATATATCTTTTTTCATACAAATTAATACATATAAATTAGTGTGTTTAATCAATATCACACTAAATCACTTTATAGATTGAGTAGGAATGATGTTTTACTAGAGGTATCTCTTTTATTAAAATTAAGGTCTTCAAAATTCATAATTATTTTCAATGATATAAATGCTAATCAGATCACACTTAAGGTTTTAAAATGAGGATTAATTTAGGTACAATGTTTTTTTATGAAATTAAGAGATTTTATATGGTAATTATTTCCAGGATAGTTTTTATATATTCATAAATATTTATAAATTTCAATGTAAATTCTTCAAGGCTTTAATGAAAGTAAGAGATTTTCAAAAATTATACACTTAAGAATAAACCATGATGTGATTTAAGTCACCATGTTATATTTTATATCAGCTCATGTTCGTATGAAATGATATAGGATATCACTTAAATAACTCTCTAATGATAATTATCATGCCCATTAAACTTATTTAAAGATCATGAGATGATGTGAAAATATATTAATGATTCTTAAAGGAGTTTAACAATAATTCATTAATGATGAATTGGTTTAAAATAGTTACAATGGTGTAATTCAAAAGGATTTTCTTGTTTGGTAAAGTATGAAATGATTGAAATCTAAGAGGCTCATCAATTTAAAGACAGATCTCAATTTAATTGAGTTTTAGGACCCTATTCATGTAAAATGGTGACTTTTCACACATTTGAAACTATCTCTATTTTTTCATTTACTCAAATTTTTTGAAGAGGTTATAGTATAAATTTGAATAAGGAGATTTTTGTACAAAGTGTTTGATGATTTCCATGGTTGGTGGATACCTTTGGAGGTAGGAACCCAATGGTTTCTTATGATGGAAAGTGATCAAAATCAGAGTTGGTGCTAATCAACATTGATAGTGAGGTAAGACTCTATTATAGTTTTCATTTTAAATTTTAATTTCCTATAAAAATTGATTTTTAAGGGTTTTTAATTTCCTTTCACTACTTATAGGAAATAATATATTTCAAAAAAACCTTCAAATACACATACTTATTCTATATTAATCTGATCTTGAGGTATTATTTTTAATTCAATTCCTTGATTTTACAAACCTTTTATTTATCACTTGAGTTTAGGATATAATATCCATAAATCTATATATTAATTTTTAACTCGTGTATATTTAAAACAATTATAAAATACATATTTGGTATCACACACCCTTCAAAGTTTAAGAATTGATTTCTATAACATTAATTCATAACATGGAATCTCAATAGAGTTACTTAAAAACATTCATATATTTTATAAAATTCCATCTCTAATTAAATATTTCCCCACCTTATCAACACATTTATTTGGTTTCAATGACCTAGGATTACAATTATACCATCTAATTTTGTTCTTTTAGATTAACTATTTACATTTTTTACTATCATCATATCACTAGATCCTGAAAATGTCATGCTCTACTCATCTATCCTCGTTGTATTGGGGAGGTTGACTAAAATTTTATTAAATGAATTCATATAATCCAAAACAATATGATAAATATTTTTTGAATGAAATATTAGGTTGATCAATACTTAAAGGAGACCTCTGGACTCTCCAATTCATTAACATACATAATCATATTGAGTATATGAGTGGATATTGAAGTTCCTTTGGTCATTTTTCATGTAAAAATTCATTTAAAACCTTAAGTGAATCATTTTATACTTATTATAAGTATCTAGATCATCTTAATAAACCACTTCAATATTGGGTTACTCAATAAGATGTTTCTATGACATATATAATTTTGAATCTTGTTTGATAATGATTTTTATTTTATTAAACCTTTGTAAGAAATTGATATTATTAAGATTTTACTTATCTTGAATTGATCTAAAATTAATGTTTTATTATGATGATTTAATTTCTTTTCATAAAAAAAGTTTTCAATGTATGATTTTCTTATTTTACAATCATTTAATAAGGAATTATATTAAATTTGATCCCACTAAAATGATAAAACCTCTTAAATTAAATCATATTCATTAGTATATAATGATACATATGCACTATTATTTCTTTTGGATTTAGTGTTTCTCTAATTACATATCTATTTAGATAGACTATAATGTCAATCACATCATATATGAGTCTTTGATATTTGAGTGGAAAACTCTTTTCCTAGATACATTATATATATATAATCAAATATATTCCTATAGTATTGTAACTCTTATACTGACATAGATAAGTATAACCCAATATCATTCCCAGAATATTAACATAACCTTAAGACCCCATTTAGAGAAGTGGAAACCCTTTTGATGGAAAAAAAAGGAAATAGAATAAGATATGGAAAAAATTCATTTCAAAATTGTTTTTGGTATTAGTTGAAAATAATATGGAAATAACATGAATAAAATTTTGAATAAAAATAAAAAACAAAGGATATTTATACATTTCACATCCTCATTTAGTATCATTCTACCCCCATCCATGAAAATTGGGATAATTCTTATTATATATCTATAATAGAGGTTTTCAAGGAAGAATAGTAGGATTTCATGGTTGTATGGATTTGATAGTGGGTTACAGTGCATGATTAAAGGGTATGATCATACAAAATTGGTTGTAAGGAATTGGATATATGGTCATATAGAATTGGTGTAGTGCAAATAAGGATTGATTTATGGAATTAGTGGTGCAATTACATGACATTGGTTGAAGGTTATCCCAATGGGCGGAGAACGAGGCTATAATTTGATGGATTAAACTAGGATTAATATGGTTTGGCCAGAGGGAATAAATGATATTCCTATAGGGAGACAATTAAGTGGTCATAGTGTGAGAGAAGGATGTGGGTATAGTGGTGGTGATGGAATACTTATAAGATTTCAATGAGTGGTTATAGGGTCGGAGGAGGAGGAGGGTGTTGTTGTGTTATCGATGTACTTATATGACATTGGTAAGTGGTCAAAAGGTGGAAATAGAGGAGGGATCCATTTCAGTGTGTCGATGATGGGATAATTTTATCCAAAAAAACAATTTACTTTCTACAACAAGAATTCAAATTTATTTTATAAGGATCCTGGATTCCATTATATAATGAAATTTTTGATCACCTTAAACCCTCTTCCATATTATCAAGCATAGAAAGGGTCTAGTTACCTTTTACTAGATGGGGACATAGGGTTAGCTATATCCTACTCACCCTATAAAAGATAATCTATGGGCACCTACCTTTAAGGTCACCTATACTAAATGATCAAGGTCTCGATGAGTGTTTTATTTTAAATAAATCTTACACTTAGTATGATTAAATTATTTTAAAATATTGACATCTTATATCATGTATTCCCCTCATGTATGAATTCTTATAATGATTTAGTTTTTTTGTATCATATTCCTTCAATTAAATTAAAATTTTCAAAACTTGTTAATGTATAATTCTGTATGAAAATCATGATTCGGGTCAATTACCCAAAAAAATAAAATCCAATTTTATTCACACATATGTGAATATATCTCATGCATAGGATATATTAAATAATTTCATGAAAATTTTTAGAATCACATGAAAATAAAATCTCCACAAGAGTAAGAATTGTGTGATTGGTTGCCAACCCACACCATTCTTGAAATATCCTAGTCCCCCATGAAAATGAGAAGTATAACCCAAATTCACACTATTCATGGATCACTAATCAAGAGGGAACTCAATTATAATAAATTCTTAAACCAAATAAATTTACGCTCCAGTATCAATGTCAGTTAAGTTAAATATTGTGCCACCTACTGGAAAGAAATAAAAACTAAAAAAAAATTACTAATACAAAAGTCATGAGTAAAGAAAAAATGAAATGTGATTTTTAGAAAAATAATAATAAGGTATATTATTTTTAGACTGATTAGTTTACAAGGTATTTAATTTCTAACATAGAAAAAAATAAATAAAATTTTATAAAATGGATAAACTATATGAAGTAAGGATAAACAATCAATTATATTATTTCCAATATCATAGAATAATGGAGAATATAATCCAATATTATAACATCTTTAAATACATACTTTAAAATATAGTTGATGAAGTTCATGTAGTGGTGTATAATCCCAATGAACATGTGACGTGTGTGTTAGAAACTTCTCTTGTTGGAGGAGAAGAATAAAAATAGGGTTTGAATAAGAATGTGTATAAAATTGATAACTGGAGGACCTGAAAATTAGTAAACCATGCACATTCAATCATTATGGAACGATTAAATCAGAATGTTTTGACCTCATTTCCCTTTGCATCCCAATTGTAAATATATTATTCTTTGTAATCTTCCATGAAGTAATAGAAGAAACACTAAAAAAATAAAATATCAATAATAAAAACCCCTATGGGTTTCCAAAATATTCTAAAGTCTTATATACTTCATGTACCTTGTCATTAAAAGTATGGGAACTACCTGGCCAACTAGAAGCCTCATCCAATAAAGCAATTAAACATATCCCTATAAAATTCATTTTACTAAAAAATCAACACTCAGATTAAATATATTTCTATAAATCATAGTTCCCTATAAACTTTTGTGAGATAGGTCGTTCTTATAGGGGGATAAATATAAGTAGCATATCTAAGAGTAATGGAGTTATCCCTTATTATATCATACATGTAACATAATCTAAGTGAAATAAAATATAATGAGACCAACAAGAGATTCAATTTAACCTCAGATTCTCTAATACTAGACCTACTCTTATTTTTCTAGTGGATCGATTATCTAAAATAACAATATCTAACTAGCCTTAAAATATAGCAGGATATATGAATCTTAACCCACTAATAGTAAAAATTCCCCAAACCCTAGTTTAGGGATTCAATCTAACTGGCTTGATCAACCACATGGGTCAGAAGTATGATGATCTAAAGAAACTCTCTATTGTTCTATAAAAAATATCCATCCTAGATTCCCTTCGCTTATCCAATAAGCTTAGAGAGGCCCTTGTTGAGGATTTATCAAACCCTTAAGATTTGAATATAGAATTTGTTGAAACCAAGATGTAATATACCAAAACTGATCTAATTGAAATGTTATACGGTCACCTCATTTATATAAAAAAACCAATAAAAACTATTCAAGGACTTATTATACCCTTATATATGTTTGGAAATCACTATTATTTCAAAATTCATTCTGGACTAGTGTAAAATAGTTCAAGGGTTAACACCAATTCATCCAAAAATTTTCAATGAATGGGGTATTGAGAAAGTAATTTGGAACCTTTTGAAATGAATATTCAAGGATATTATAAGACTGGATATAAACCATTGGGGAGGATGTAATTGAAAGCCCAATTTTTGGAACTTGTGTCTTAATCTAATTTCATGGACATTCATCAATAAATCACTTTTAATCCCAACTTTGGAAGTCAATGGAATCGTTTTCATGAAACGTACCCTTTTCATATCCCAATACCTAAAATATTATATTAATGGACATATGGTAGTACTTTATAGTGATAGGTCTCCATTTTTTTAAAATCTCAATAAACTGATGTAATATATTACAAAGGGGGTAGATATTTATATAATAGAGAACACTAATAGTATATCCAAATAGTTTAGAAGATGATCCTAAAAACTCTTAGAATTATGTGAAGGATAGTTTCTTACTCTCTATCTAGAGCATTGTGGAAGTAAATCTAGACCTGACGAGTCACATCATTCTTCCATCCCAAGGGAAAGACTTTCTGGTTAATATTTTCCCCATAAAGTGCATGAATATGTGTCTTTTAAACCATCTATATTTACCAAAAATAAAATGAATATTATTATGTGAACTCTGTACATTGATTTTGGATTTGATCATATCTATTATAATACATGATTGATTGATAATCAGTGGAAAAATCTAAGAAAATATTGTGAAACAAAAATATATCATTGAAAAAAGAAAAATACCTCTATTCACTTGTTTTCAACATGACTTAAATGATTTTCAGCCACTTTTTATGAGTGCACTTCTGATAGGGTTGACGGAATTCCCATAGAATAAACTAAATCTCAAAGAGAATGATTTATCCTTCACTTGTTATGTTTATAATTGAAATGAACTTATATATTCAACACCTAATTTTGAATAAGGTGTCTATTCTACTGTAGATGATATTAAACACATGAATTTGGGAACTGAATATGATCTATATCCTGCATTAATTATCATAAATATGAATCCTGATTAATAATAGTATTAAACTAATTTCATCAATATGATAAACAACACATTTAAAAACCTAAATTAATAAGCATTAATCCTTCTCATAGGACCAAGGTAGAAACTATATTGGATAATCTAATCAATGATTATTTTATTTTAGAGGTTCAATTATCAAATTATTGGACAATTTTGTCCCCATTAAGAAAAAGAATAATAAAATCAGTATTGATGTTGACTTTTAGGATATCAACCATTATTACTCAAATGATGGTTTCCCCATTAAGATTATGAAATTGATAATTGATGAAACAAATATTTTTTAATCCATCTCATTACTAGATAATTATTCTATCTATAATCAAAAATAAATGGCCCGAAAATATTTGGATGTCAATTAATTCAGATAACCTTAAGGATTATACTAGTATGAGCTGATTCATTTTAGTTTTAAAAATATCTTTTCTACTTATCAAATTATAATAAAACACGTATTTAAGAACTTTCATGGAAAAACCATAGAGTATTACAAGGATGATTTGGTTCTCTAGTCATGAAAATATTTAGGTCAATTCATAGATGTTGAGGTAGTATTATCCAACATTGTTTACATAACTTGATGATAAACCCACTGAAATGTGTGTATATTGTGACTTCAAAAAAATCCACGTATTTTAGTCTCTAATCGTGTTATTGAAGTCCATACTAAGAAATCCATGGTGACACGTGAAATTAAACAATGAAATTTACAAGAATTGAGAGTAATTAATGGAAGACTCACTTGTATTCATTGTTTCATTATAAACAACACCATAAAATGTTTTCCCTTTAAAACTGATGAAGAAGAGTACAACTTACTAGTGGGATTGAGACTGTCTAAGTGTGTTTAATATCCTCAGGATGTACTTCTCATATTCTCTTATCTTAATTCCTCTCATGGATATAAATCCACTCATTATTTATGTGAATATTAAGAATGATCCTTTAGTACTCCTTCCTAGAATAATTATTTAGGAAAATAAAATAGACATGATTACCACATCTAACAAAAATGATGGAAACTAAGAGTATATATACCCCCATCAAGAAAAATTTTCTTTCCATAATATTTTTTTGTACAAAGGATACATCACTATCTATAACATTATATGGTTCATGTTTTGTCTTGTATTAATCCTTTGAATTATATTATTTTTTCCCCATCTTAATTATATGATTTTTGAGGTGGGTTTTTATTCTCTAATATTTCCATATCTAGTTCATCTTCTAGAAGGTGATGAAAGGATAAAAATTGGTAGATTTTCTTGTAATAGACCCTTCCACAAAACAATTACCTCTAGTTATAGATATTCATGATTAAGATGTATTTTATATCAATCAATCATCCTAAACATGAAAAACGAACATTGATAGTGTATATCAAAGTTTAATTGGGAAGTGTATGGAAGATTGAAAGTTTAACTAAGTTGAGATGGGAGTTATAATTATTTCCCCATTAAAATAAATTTTTCAAGAATTTATAATAATTTTAGAAGGTTGTACCAATAATGATACAAAATATCAAGCACTCAAAAAATCCTAGAGTTTTATATATAAATACTAGTTATTCAATTGAATGCCAAAGGCGAATCAGAATTGGTGATAAAATTGATCAATGGAGAATATTATATTATGAATGAATTATTAAAACTCTTGTTGAAAAAAATAGAAATTTATGGTGAAGTTTACTAAAAAATAAATTCTATCTTATATATCAGTATTCCACAATACTCAAGTAGAATCATTAGTCAACATATCCACAACTCACACCGACCACGATCATAATGAAGTGATCATTCAAATAACACACAAGATGATATTTGTTCACTTTATTATTAAAGTAATAGAATAAATAAATGATATTGACATAACCCTATATTATGATAGTTCCTTATCTACCCAAACTAATTAATCAATTATCTAGATGTGTAAAAATAGTTAATTATATTGAAAAAAATTTCTTATTTAAAAGAGAGATAAAAATAATAAATATTTCTTGAAAATCAAACTTTATCCCTTTTTATAGCACCAAATACTAGAAATTCCTCTAAAAGAAGGGTTTGATGGGGTCTTTCTGAAATTTATTAATTTATAAGAGACCCTCAAAATTGTTTAAGTGGTATATTCTATCACATGTGGTTGAAATCATATAGTAACTAAGATCTCTAATAAAATTTGGAAGCTTGGATACTTTAGTCCCTCCATGACACATGATTATGTGAAATTCACAAAGAAGTGTCATGAATGTCAGGTGTATGCCAACATTATTCATCAACCCCTAGAGTTTCTATATGATAAGAAATACTGCTAAAAATTTTTTATATGGGGGATATATTTCATGGACCAATTCACACTGATAAACATTGGGTATTTCAAGATTATCATTACTATTATTGAATTTTTTTCCAAGTGGGCTCAAACTACACCCACAAAGTATGTTTAAAAAAAATACAAGATCAATTTTATGAAATCCAACAACATAATTAGATTTATAACTCATTACACACTCCTCATGTATAATGGAAAAACATTTATTCATTTAGGATAAAGAATTCATATTCAAAGTACAACATCTAATCTAATCATTCTTCCCACAACCACATGGATGAAAATGGATAGAAAAAGGATTTCAACATCGATTCGCAAAGAAAATGATTGATTTTTAATGAACATGATATCTAAGAAATTTAAATATTTTAAATAATTAATATTTTTATGGGAAATTAATTATATATAAATGGGAATACTTTATTATAATAATAAAATAATAAGTTATATTTATTCATCAATAATTAGAGTCAAATTTCTTTATAAAAAATATATCAATGATCTTCTATGAAATGGTTTTTCTGGATTCCAAACATTATCTTGATCATAGAATATAATTGAGAAGATATAGGAATCTATATTTACAAAGTATTGATTGTGATTCCTTCAAGTATGGAATAATTATGATTCAATCATCAACTTTGGTATCTTATTAAATAATAAAGGTGATATTATTCCTCCATAGATAAATAATTTTGATTTTTGAGAAGTATCATGATCATTCATGAAGGGTTTGATTAAATATCTTATATAATATAGAAGATAAAGATAAGAAGACCTAGATTTATAAGCTAATCAATTATTTGTGGCCTGAACACATCACTATATGTACTCTTACACATAATACCCCATATTATCTAGTGTACAAGACCAATGTAGTTTTTCTTATCAACGATCAATTTATTTCACTCCAAATGATGATGAATAGTCAAAAATATGTTTGGATGAGGTATATGATCTCAATGAGAAAATACTTCTAGAATTATATAATATCTAGGTTCACTAGAATATTGAAATTCAATAATTTTACTAGAAATATCAACATATCTTATCCATTCAAGGATAATTGGTATTGATGGTGAGGAAATTGATGATACTATAAAAGAATCCTTTAAAACTAGATGCAAAATAAAAAGGAACTTATATAATTTAAAAGGTTCATTCCAATGGAGTATACTTCCTTATCACTTCAGATATAGTGCATATCATGAATACCACTAATATAAGGGTTATAAAAAAATACTTTTATTATGTATTCATTCTCGATTCAAACGTCCTCATTGCAAAAACTTAAACTTTATGAAATAATATTATTACCACAGAAAATTAAACTTTATGATGGGTCATCTTCATCATATGTCTTTACTATAAAATATATAGTCTATACCACATGACTATAAATTAATTAGAGTGGTTCACCCCACATGTCCCTAAACTATTTGATTCTCCTTATGTAAGAGAATAATCTACATAGGATAGTTTTTATAGTCATGTTTATATTTTCTTTGTTCAATGTAAAGGTTCACCTAACCTATGATAAAATTACCAATATCTAGAACTATGTGTGTATTTATTAATATTACCACAAGATATATAGCGATTTCATATCTCTTATATTGGGCCTAACCAAAAAACCCCACCCTCTCCACTAACCCTAAATTGGGATGCAACATAGTAATGCTTAGAATTAAAATCCTAGGACTAAAGACTATATATAACCCATTTTATCCTCCCATGTTAAACCCAGACATCTCAATGTCTATTATTTCATCTTGGGATTATTCTAGCATAGATTATCCATTAATTTACATTGGTTCTATATGACTTTATCCTAACCAAAATTTCTCTCTCATCACTATAAAGTTCATTGATTTTTAAAACTAAGCTTAGATTTATTCTTGTAACTGTAGGGTACTTAGTAACACATGGATAGTTTATAATTGGCCCAATCACATGATCATACCCCATTTTGAATCCAAAATCATCCAAGACTTCCAGGTGTTTTACTATAATCGTTCATAATAAGTTTCATCCATAAATATAATTTACTAATACCAACTATTTATTTTTATAACTTCATGTGTGTCACATCCGTGTTTTCATTTTGAGGTATTATTTTTTTATTTTCATTATAGAGATTATACATGGATTTTAAACTTTAGTTTTGATGAAAAATTGATATTTTAGGCTTGATAGTAAGTAGAACACGGTTTTTCATGGTTAGGGGAAACAGTGCGCCTTACCACTAGAAACTGTGTAGCCAAATGGAATTTTTGGAAAATGGGAAACCACATGGTTTATCAAACTGTGTGAGTAACCATGTATCTTGATCTGCTTGGATAGATAGGAGACCACAGTTTCTGTATGATTTGGAAAACCATGCAACATGTCTAGGTCATTAAAAAATTGAAATTTACCTTATTTCCCTCTTTATATTTAAAAATAATTATCCTCCCATCTATCCCACTTGGTATTTTTAGCCATGGGAGCCTCCTCCAATCTTTCCTAGGATTCTTGGACATTATTCCTTGGGTGGTTTTTACCCCTATTATTTAATGAATCTTCAAGTAAGTGGTTTTTATCTTAATTATTCCCTCTTTCTAGGGTTTTCTTTCCCTATTTCACAGGTTTTTGTTTTCCATCATAAGTTTGAACTAGAGTTGGATTAGTTCTTATGCTATTGGGGAAGATATTGATGGTTTTTTGTTGATATTTACTTTAATAGTTCTTATGGAGGTGTGTTTGTGTTTTTGCACCAATTTCTAGAATTTTCCAAGTGTAAGGTAGGTGGTTCAATGATCTAACATTTCTAGATGATTTTGATATGGTTTCTTGGTTAATTATATGTGTTATATGGATCATTTTTCTGGTGAGGAAGATTATTTGGAATTATTTTGACATGTACATGTGATGAAAGTGAATTTTATAATGGAAAATGGTTATGTTTTCATGTTTGTTTTGTTTAGTTGCATCATAGAAGTGTTATATGATTTATTTGAGAGGTGATAAATGTGTTTTCAATGTAAATTGAGGTGAAAATGTGTTAAAAGTTATTTTTTAAGTGAAATTGATTTTATACCATGTTGGTTTATTTTTTCGTGCACCTTAAATGTGATGATTGAATTTTTTAAATGATGAGAATCATATTTTAAAAGGAAACTTGTCTTGCATCAGTATCATAAGAGGTGATGCTATCAGTCTCCATTTTTATCATCCACCATGATTATTTTCCTTGTATTGTTTCCTTTTTATTAATAAAATTCTTACTTTTTAGTTAAAAGGAACTTGGATAGTTTTTTGACTTGGATGGGTCTTGGACCATGTAAATGGTTGAATATATTATGTGCATTTATTTTAACATTCCAAAGGGGTCTCATGAGTTGTGAAAGTGGTGCGAAAAGAGTTTTCAAATGGTTTTGGTGTGTGTAAAATGAAAATTGGTTTATTTTTGAAAAATGGTAATTTATATAGGATGATTTTTGGATGTAGTGATTTCCTTTTATGATTATGATTCTTGGCATATATATGTGAAAATGGTGATTTATGTGATATGTGAAATGGTATTTGATCATAAATGGAATCCTGGGTATCTAGGTGGGAAATATAGAACAAGTAAACTACTGATTCAGAAGTGGAAAGCCCAGATTCTTCTTGTATCTTTATGCTAGTTGAATCTTAAGTGGAAAGGCTCAAACTAACATAGTAGGATTCATACTTGCAACACTAACTAATCCTATGATATGATCACATACCACTAGGGCCTTGGGATGGATCCTTCCTAGTGTCCCTTTCATGGGAATTTTTTTGGTATTGGATTATTATCTAGAGACCACTAGGCCCTTGGGATGAATCACTTATAGTAGCTCATGTACAGGAAATATGTTGGTTGTTGATTTAGAGGATATTGATCACCAAGGTATGAGGTTCTTAGTAACTCACTTGTTCTATATACCCTTAGATATTTACCCATGGTGCTCTATTTTGACTTGATGTTGTGATGTGGTACCGACCATCAATATACGGTGGTCTTTTTGCATGTTGTATCTTTTAATGTAAGTTTATTATTGTGAAATCTTCTTTTATAAATGTTTCCTCTAAAAGTGTTTTTATGAAATTTTTTCCTTTGGGATATATCTTGAAATTTTTTTAAAAGTTTTTATGAGAATATGCATGCTGATTTGTATTTTAATTTTATATCATGGAATATTTTCTTTGGGAAAAATCCTATTGGGATTTGGATCGAACCCTATATACACCTTTGGGTGTATATTGAATTTGTTATATATAACCCAGGTAAAGGAAAAATGTGTTATGGTTATGGTGGATATGGTTTCTAGAGTTCCACTTATTTCAATTTTTGGTGGTGGTGTCTTGAGAGTGAGGACCCTCATGCTGCACAGAGGTTTTTGGGCCATTTTTTGGTTTCCCTTCCATTTTAGTATTTTGGGTTTTGGATAATATTGTAAAACCTTGATTCTAGAACTTATTGTACATTTTTTGGATATGTTATCAATTATATATTTTTGTTCTATTTTGTTGAATTTTTGTTGTTATAATCATGGGTGAAATCATTACCAATGTTTATTTTTGACACCCAAGCACTAGTTTTCAGCCCGTGAGGATCAGAAACACCATTTGGGCCATGTCTAGGCCTAGTTTGGGTGTTGGGTTGGATGGAATCATGACTTGGTTTGTGATAAAAAATGGTATATGAGGTGGTTACACTCTTTTTGGGTCAAATTATTTGGGAAGGAGTTTGGATATAGTGGACATAGAATTTTCGGGGCTTGAGGTTTGGGTTATGAGTAGGGTGCATAGACAATACACCTCGTGGAAGGACTCGAGTCTCCATGGGAGGTTGGGATTTGATTTTTACTTATCCTCCAAGAAAGAAGTACATTTTGTATACTATTTAAGGACATTGGGTGGGGGTGGAGTAGTTTGGTTGGTCTTATCGTTATGATGAATTTGGTCGTGTTTTGATTTATAAATGTGTTGTTAATTTTCATCGTTGTTAAAAAAAATCAGAATATGTGTTGATGTTTGTATTGATGGTTTTCTATATAGTTATTATTTTTTATAGAAAACTGCCTCCTCAGAGAGTTCCTGTGTATCCATGGGAAGATGCTGGAGATATCTATCCCTTTCCAATTGATTAAAGGCTAGTGGAAGTAGTGGTTCAGACTTTCCAATATTTGGGACAAGGAGCATGTTGTGGTCCTGCTCAGGTTAGAGAAGTCAAACTAGATCTTATAAAGGAAAAGGCTCAAGAGTTTCTCAAGAATAAGTTTCATTATTTATAGGGAAATGAGGAACCTTAGAAATTATAGGATTTTATTGAGAAGATTGAGAGGATGTTCGAGTTTCTTGAAACTCTTCAGCAAATCAGGGTGATGTGTGCTTATTTCGTGTTGGATGGTCCCAATCGGAAGTAATGGGGTGCTATGGTGCAAGCTGGAAAATATGATAAGATGGGTTAGAAAGACTTTAAGTTCATTTTCACTGAGTAGTATTGTCCCGGGTTTTTGGATTACACTATGTCTCAGGAGTTTGTGGAGATTATCCAAGGAGATTGGTCCATGATGGAATATGCTAACTACTTTGAAGAGTTGGTTCGGTGCCCAACTAAGATTATTTATAATGATTAGATGAAATATGAAAGGTTAGATAAGGGATTGAAACCAGAAATTCATTTGTAGATATTCTTGTTCAAGTTGGAAATCTATGTCGAAGTGGTTGATCATGCCATGATTGTGAAGATTTATCACAAGGACAATTCAGGTTGTTCTGGATCAATATTAGTAGAGGGTGGTGGTAATACTTCTGAGATGAAGAGGAATAAAGATAAATAGGAGAATAGGTGATGAAGTAGTTTAGGCTATCCTTCTTGTATGTGTTCATCTGTGGCTTTAGGAGCTGAGTCAGAGGTGTACCATTAGTGTGGGAAGGCTAGACATAGGAAATCATTGTGTTCATATCCACATAGATCATTCCATCAATGCATAGCCTTGGGGAACTTGCATTAGTTTTGCAGGTTGCATCCCCCATATTATAGTGGTGTTGGATCAGTGGCTTCCATAGTGATGTCAGCCCAGCCAAAACCATCTAATATAGTGGGATCTTAGTACAGAGGTTTTGGTGGTAGTGATGGATTTTATTCTGGGAAGATCCAATTCAGGGTAGGACTATTGGCCATTGATCGTTCTCAGGCTTAGGAAAAGAATAGGCATCTTCATGCGGTGGATTGAGGACCAGTGGTATTAGATGCAGGGCTTACGAAAATTCAAGGTACTATTATTATTTAATCGCCTTTATATTTTGTTATTATTGATACTAGTCGCTCTGTTTCTTTCTTTTCTACCGGTATTGTGCATGTTTTAAAGTTTCCAACTGAGCTTATTCTATAAGCAATGGAGTTGGTAACACCACTTGGTAAAAAGAAAGAAAATGGTCTCAGGTGTCCGTCTTGTTCACTCACCATGTCAGGGGTCGATCTGGAATGGGATTTTTTTTTATTTTAGAAATGGAACTCTTTGACATAATCCCCAGTATGGACTAGAAGGTTCATTTTCAAGCACACAATAGTTTCTATAGGTGGTGATCAAGTTTTGTGTCACCTGATGGTAATACCCATGTTTTTCATGGTGAATGGGATCCCTAGTCGGGTCATGTTAGACCTCTACATCTAGAGTTAGGTAACATTGTGTATCAACTCTCATCGCTCATGTTGGAGGATGGTGGTAGTAGTTTCTGATCTAGATTACCTCTTGTAGTGGATGAGTTCCCATAGGCTTTTCTAGAAGATTTTTCAGGTTTGCCACCAGAGTGGGATGTAGATTTTTCTATTGATTTAGTGTTGGGAAAACAATCAATATCTCTTACCTCATATAATATGGCCCCACATAGTTGAGGAAATTAAAGGTACAACTAGACAATTTGGAATCCAAAGGATTCATTCAACCAAGCATCTCTCTTTGGGACACCCTAGTTTTGATTAAAAAGTAGGTCGATGGATCTCTCTAGTTTTTCATAGATTACCATAATTTGAATAATGTAAAAATTAAGAATTATAACTTTTCCCATAGTGATAAATTATTTGATCAGTTAAAGGGGATGAGGTGGTTTTCCAAGATTTATTTTTGTTCTGGTTATCACTAAGTTAGAGTAAGAGAGGAGAATGTTCTGAAAAATGCCTTCTGAAGCTGGTGTGTACATTTTGAGTACTTTGTCATGCCTTTAGGGTTGAAGAATGCTCCATTGGTTTTTATAGAACTTATGAAAAGGGTGTTCCACTAGTATATCAACTCCATTATTATGGTGTTTGTGGATGAAATCCTAGTTTATTCTGTATCTGAGGAGAAGCATGAGCAGCATTTGAGAATTGTTTTGGTCTCTCTTCAGGATCATCACCTCTAAGAAATGTTTTCAAAGTGCACCATATAGATCAAGGAAGTAAAGTTTCTGAGTAATTTGATCTCATAATAAGAGGTTTTAGTGGACCCTGAGATGATCAATGAAGTTGTTTCATGAGAATAACTAAAGATTATTTTGAGATCAGGATCTTTTTGGACCTGTTAGGGTATTATAGGTGTTTTTTTTAGACTTCTATTAGATTACTTCATCCATGTGGATGATCACCTAAAAGGGGGTAAAGTTTGAATGGAACCCAAAGTTTCAGGTAACCTTTTAGAATATAGATCAGAGGTTCACCACCACCCATTTTTTATCTTACTAGAATCTGAAAAGGGTTATATGGGTTATTTTGATGCCTTAGGTATGGGTCTTTGGTGTGTATTGATGTAGGATGATTATGTGGTGGCTTATGGTTCTTTCCAACTCTGAAGACATGAGATGAATTACCCAAACCATGACTTGGAGTTATTAGCGGTGATGCATTACCTAAATATGTGGTACCATTATCATTTTGGAGAGAAATTTTTGGTTTATACTTATCATAATATATTGGCCTACATTTTAAATATATTATACCCTAGATAAAGGTAATGTGGTGGAAGATTCCTTGAGCATGAAGGTTCAAACACAATCATTGAAGGAGTCCAGTGATGAGTGTAATTTTATGTGGATCTTTTCTTAGATGCATTTAGAGACCAAGGAGAATAGTGGAGGTGTGTTCTTGGATAGATTTCACCTAACGCCTTCTCTTCTTGAGTTGATTCAATAGGAACATCCTAATGATGAGATGTGCTAGCAATCTATGTAGTTTCTAAATGGTGGGGAGATTCCTTGTGATTGTTCATCATCTCTTGATGGATTTTTATGCTTCAAGGGTTTATTTGTGGTTAATTTATCTATAAAGAAGGTGGTGATTTTGGATTTCTACCAGTTTCAGTGGGTTATTCACCCTAGTTATACCATGATGTTCTATGATGTATGTTGACAGTTCTGGTGGCTTGGTATGAGGTAGGACATAACTGACTTTTTATCATGGTGTTATACATGTCACTAAGTTGAGGTAGAGCACCAAAGGTCCTTCGATTTGTTTCATCCACTACCTATTCCTACCAATAAGTGGATGAGATTAACATGGATGTTATTGTGGGATTACCTCATACGCCCCATGAGAGAAATTCTATTTGGGTAGTGATCAATCATCTGACTAAATTGAATCATTTGATTCCGATCAGGGATTCATGCAAATTGTATTATTTTGTCCAATTGTATGTTCATGAGGTGGTGAGGATTTATGGTGTTCTATTAGAAATTGTTTCTAATAGGGACCTTCATTTCACCTCATTATTTTGGGAAGGAATTCATAAGGAAATGGGGTTATAGGTCAAGTTGAGTACAACATACCACCCTTAAACAGATGGTCAGATGGATTGGTGAATAAGAATTTTGAATACATGCTTCATGAATGTGTTTTGGTTTTTATATGATAATGGGATATCCATTTGGGATTGGTTTTGTTTTTATATAACAACATTTACCAATATTTTATTTGAATGGATCCATTTGAGGAACTTTACAGTCATCCATGTTGGTCTTCTTTGTGTTGGGATGAGGTGGATGAGACATCATTGTTGGTACCAATCCTAGTGTAGGAAACTTCTGAAAAAGTAAAATTGAACATCTAGAATTTTTTAATAGGGAGGATTCATTATAATTCTTATTCCGATCAGAGCCATCATGATTTATAATTTTTTGTGGATGACTAGGTGTTCCTAAAAGTGGAACCTTGCTTGGTTCATTATTGTGTGGGTAATTAGGGGAAGATTACTCTAAGGTATGTTAGAAATTTTAATATTTCCAATTAGATTGGTATGTTAGTATACAAGTTAGGTTTTCCCTATCACTTGATGTAAATTCAGGATGTGTTCAATGTCCTGTAGTTGAAAAAGTATAACCCAGATCCATCCCATGTGTTGATATGGGAGGAATTAGATTTGGAGTTTTATCTATCCATGTTTGAGAGGCCAGTTAAAATTTTGGATTCCTAATAGAGATTTATTCATGGTAATTCAATTAAATTGGTTCATTTTATTTGGTAGCATGGTATTTATGAACATGAGACATTAGACTGGAAGGCCTAGACTGAAAAGGAGTACCAATTTCTATTCTATTATCAAGTTTTGGAGTGACTTTATGGGGCCATAAAGTTTTCATGGTGGGGAGAATTTTCACATTCTTGTTTTTTATTTTGATATATTCCTTTGTTTATTTTAGTCTAGTGCTTATCCATGGGTTTCCACCTTAAGGTCGGATGAAAAAGAATGATATTTTGGGTTTGACAATAGGTGGTTCACGGTTTTTGATAGTTATGGGAAACTATATTCCTTGCCCAGGAAACCAGGTGACCAAATGAAATTTTTGGATGGTGGGAAACCACACAGTTTTTCAAACCACATGAGTATCCATGCGACTTTATCCTCTTAGACAGAGAGGGGATCATGGTTGAATCACAGTTTGTAAAACTGCGTGGGAAAAGTATGTGACTTTTCTGGGTCATTAAAAAGTGGAAATTAAACATTTTTCCATCCTCAGATTTAACCCAAATTATCCTCCCATTCAACCCACTCAAGATCTTTAGCTATGATAGCCTCCTACAAGATTTATTATACTTCTTGGGAATCATTCCTTGTGTGGTTTTAAACCTATTTCTTCAAGTAATCTTTAAGTAATTGTTTTATACCTTTATTCTTCCCTCTTTCTAGGGGTTTCCTCCTCTTTCATGGGTTCTTGTATTCCAAATTATGTTCAACATAGAGGGGTATTTGATTATGTGATACCAATAATGATATTGATGGATGTTTTTTGATATTTCAATTATAGGTTCTTATAGAGGTTAAGTTGTGATTGTACACCAATTTCCAAAAGTTTCTAAATACGAGGTAGGTGGTTCCGTTTTCTTACATTTATCTATTCTTTTGATATGCTTTCTTTGTTAATTATATGTGTTCTATGGATCCTTTTTGATGTGTTAAAGATGATTTGTATGTGTTTTGACATATATATGTGGTGAAAGTAAATTTTATAAAGGAAAATTGTTGTGTTTTCATGTGTGTTTTTTTGTTGCTTTTTAAAAGTGTTCTATGATTTATTTTAAAGGTGTGAAATGTGTTTTCAAGGGAACTTGAGGTAAAAATGTGTTGAAAGAGTATTTTTCAAGTGAAATTTATTTTATGGAATATTGGATTCTTTTTCATGTACCTTAAATGTGATTATTTAGTTGTGTAAATTATGAGAAGCATGTTTTAAAAATGAACTTGTCTTGTGTGTTGATTTGTAAGGGGCTTGGCCCATGGAAATGGTTGAATTGATTATGTGTATTTCTTATAATGTTACAAATGGGTTTCATGGGTTATAAAAGTGGTGTGAAAAGCATTTAAAAATGGTTTTGGTTTGTGTAAAATGTAAAGTCATTTGTTTAAGGAAAATGGTGATTTCTATGTGATAATTTTTGAAAATTGTGATTTCCTTGGGTGCTTGTTATGCTTGGAATCTGTATGTGGAAGTGGTGATTTATGTGATATGTGAAATGTTATTTAAGTACAAAGGGAATCTTTGGTATCTCATTGGGTGATATTTAACTATTATTTTATTGATTTGGAAGTGTAAAGCTAGGATTCATATAGTATCTTGATGCAAGTTAACTCAAAAGTGGCAAGGCCTGAACTCACTTAGAAGGATTCATGCTCGCAACACTAAAGAAAAATGTGATATGAACAAAGACCACTAGGATATTAGGATGGATCCCTCCTAGAGGATCATGCATGAGAATTTTATCAGTATTGGCTTATTATTTGGAGGTCACTAGGCCCTTGGTATGGATCACTCCTAGTAGTTCATTTAGGGAAAATCTATTGGTAGTTGGGTTGGAGGATATTTATCACTGAGGTACAAGGTTCTTAGTGAATCACTTGTGCTAGATACCTTAAGGTATTTACCAATGGTTCTCTCTTATGACGTGAATTTGTGATGTGGTACTGGCCATTTTTATATGGTGTACCATGTGTATGTTGTAGATTTTAAAGTACGTTTATTATTGAGAATACTCTTTTAGAAATATTTTTATAAAAATGTATCCTTTGGGATGTATATTGTTTTTTTTCAAAGTTTTTATAATAATATATATGTTGATTTGACTTTAAATGTTATTGAATAGAATCTTTTATTTGGGTGGAATCCTACTAATATTGGGATCACACCCTACATACACTTTTGGGTGTATGCAGACTTTGTTATGTATGACCCAGGTAAAGGAAAGATGTGTCATGGTGATGGTTGATCCGGTTTCTATAGTTCCACTTATAGCAGGTGTTGGTGGCGGTGGATTGAGGGTTACTCCCCTCATGTTACATGGGAGTTTTTGGGATGTTTGTGGTTTCCCGTCCATTGTATTATTTTTGTTTTTGGATAATTTTCTAAAAACTTTATTTTGAAACTTATTGTACCTTCTATGGTTATGGTATCAATTATGGATTTTTTTTCTATTCTATTGAATGATTATGGTTGTAGACCCCGGAAAACGCATCCCCAAAATTTTACAAATGCTTCCATTCATGATCCAAGATCTCAGTCCATTTTTCAAGCTTCAATTTGGTAGGTCATAGGGCCTGAACGGAGTTACGGATTAGGAGTTATGGACATTTGAAGTTTGGCTGGAAAACTGGTTCGCAAAGCCCATTCGTGAAGCCGCCACCGCGATTGTGGAGCGCTGCCACGAAGCTCCGCGAACCTGTTTGACGTTCGCAACGCGCCGCGAAGACCCGCCGTGAAGCATAGGAGGCGGGATGCTCCGTGAACTAATTTGACGTTCACGAACCCACCACGAAGCAAAGGAGGCGGGATGGCTCCGTGAAGTGCTTTGACGTTCGCGACGCGCTGCGAAGATCTGTCGTGGAGCAAGCTCCGTCTTCACACTGAGCGAGCTTTGCTTCGTGGCGCCCCTTGCCTATAAATACCCAGATCACCCCCCTTCTCCGGATGGATGTCCATGGCCACTTCGCCCCTTGGTCGGTCGAGCAGAGCTCCGCATTACGGCTCCGCGAGGCCATGCTCCGCGAGCAGCTTCCTTCGCGTTGCTGCTCTGCGAGCTGAGGCTCCGTGAGTCCATGCTCTGCGATCCCATGCTACGCGATGCTTATCCGCGAGACCAAGCTCCACGAGACCCCTTTGATCCATGTGAGTCCATGCTCCGTGAGCCAATGCTCCGCGATGCTGCTCCGCAAGACCAAGCTCCGCGAGACCCCTTTGCTCTGCGAGAGACCTTTGCTTCGCGTGGACATGCTCCGCAAAGCTACTTCGTGAAGACCCATCCTTTACGAGAATCCTACCTTCGTACCCACCGGTCTGTACTGCGGGGGCTGCACCCCCGCACCCCCTCTTAGGGTCAGTGCTGGGCAGCGGTCCCGGCCCTCCGGGCCGATCCGTTCACACCCGTCATAGACCCCCATGAAAAATGGAGAGTCGCACCGCGAGCTTTTCGGGCCGGGACGTCAGGATTTTCCATTGCGCCCTCATGCGTACCCACCTTCAAACTATGGAATAGCATGATTTGAGACACTCCTCCGCACACCATGAAACACCTAGAGTCCACATATTCCTCTTAGTTTCATTCTCATGTCGTGATTTGAGATTCTCATCACCAATTCCCCGAGTACCTTGAGACGAACCATTCCTCAGGTAACTCCTCCAAACCCAATCACTTGGATCCTATGCCAGGTTGAACCAGAAAGGGTCGCCCTTGCATAAGTCCCAACACCAACCATTTCTAGTCACCTTCTTCCTAACAGTCCTATCTACATGACTATAAATTGTAGTACTCCCTATCTAACAAATGATAGGATGCCTCTTGCCCTATACGAGAGATGCCTTATGCTCCTAGCATGAGATGCCAATAGTCCTATCTATATGACTTTAAACTATAGTACTCTCTATCTAACAAATGATAGGATGCCTCTTGCACCAAACAAGAGATGCCTTAGGCTCCAAGCATAAGATGCCTAACAGTCTTACCTACATGACTCTAAACTGTAGTACTCCCTATCTAACAAATGATAGGATGCCTCTTTCCCTATACGAGAGATGCCTTATTCTCCTAGAATGAGATGCCAATAGTCCTATCTACATGACTATAAACTTTAGTACTCCCTATCTAACAAATGATAGGATGCCTCTTGCCCTATACGAGAGATGCCTTATTCTCCTAGCATGAGATTCCAATAGTCCTATCTACATGACTCTAAACTGTAGCACACCCTATGTGCCAATCATAGGATACCTCTTTCCCAATACGAGAGATGCCTCATGCTCCTAGCATGAGATGCCAAGAGTCCTTTCTACATGACTCTAAACTGTAGCACACCCTTTGTGCCAATTATAGGATGCCTCTTTCACTAAACAAGAGATGCCTTATGCTCTAAGCATAAGACGCCTAATGCCATGATTACAGTGGCATGATTCCAACGCCCCTTGGCATTATCCCGCTTGTGCACTAGCGCATAGGTAAATGCCTCAACCCACCAGCGAGTTGGGATGCCCTCATGGCCAGACATGAGGAATACATTATGGGCAGCTTCCTAGCGTAAGCCCCATTCACCAGTGTCGCTCCATAGCGGCACCTGGGCAGCATCCTTGCATAAGCCCCATTCACCATTGCCGCTCCATAGCGGCACCCGGGCATCTTCTAGTATAAGCCCCATTCATCATTTCTGCTCCATAGCAGCACCCGGGCAGCTCCTTGCGTAAGCCCCATTCACCATTTCCGCTCCATAGCGGTACCTGGGTAGCATCCTTGCTCAAGCCCCATTCACCATTGCCGCTCCATAGCGGCACCCGGGCAGCTTCCTCGCATAAGCCCCATTCACCATTGTCACTCCATAGCGGCACCCGGGCAGCTTCCTCGTAGAAGCCCCATCCACTGTTGTGATCCCAATCAGCGGTAAGCCGTTGCGACCCCATTTAGCGATAAGTAGTTCACATCCTTATCCAGCGGTAAGCCGTTGTGACCCAATCTAGCGGTAAGCCGTTGCGACCCCATCTAGCAGTAAGTCGTTCACATCCTTATCCAGCGGTAAGCCGTTGTGACCCAATCCAGCGGTAAGCCGTTGCGACCCCATTTAGCGGTAAGCCGTTCACATCCTTATCCAGCGGTATGCCGTTATGACCCAATCCAGCAGTAAGCTGTTGAAACCCCAAATCGGCGGTAAGTCGTCATCAGAAGAACTATGTGGTCTTTGATTCCCTGCCACGGGGATACGTAGGATACCTCTTCAAGGCTCAAGCCTGAAACTATCGTCGTCATTTTCCCTAGGCCTCCATCCTGGAGTAAGTCCCAGCACCATGGGCCGCCTAACGCGTAAGTCCCTCTTCGCTTCTCACGGACGCACCCTTCACGGTGTGATCGTCAGGTCCTTGCTGCCTCTTGTTTCTCACACCGAACATGACTCACATGGGCTTAGAGTTAGCATTGGCCATGACAATACCTCGTCCAGCATGACGTTAAACTGTATACCCTCATCCATCATGATGTTAAACTGTATGCCCTTGTCCCGCATGACATTAAACTACACACCCATTTGAACTATGAGGTCTTTGATCCATGTCAAGGCATGGTACGTAGGAAGCCTCCCCAAGGTTCAAACCCATCTCTCATTGGACCAAGGTCCACCTTCACGTCGGTTCGTTGACGACTTCCATCATTTTAACTACGAGGTCTTTGATCCATGTCAAGGCATGGTACGTAGGAAGCCTCCCTGAGGTTCAAGCCCACCCATCATTTATTTATGTCGAGTTCATCCTCGTCCCGCTAGACGTTAAACTGCATCCCAGTCCGACGGCAAACCGTTGTGACTCACCCATTTGAACTACAAGGTCTTTGATCTATGTCAAGGCATGGTACGTAGGAAGCACCCCTGAGGTTAAAGCCCACCACCCATCGGACCAAGGTCCACCTTCACGTCGGTTCACCGACGAAGCCCCACCCGAACTACGAGGTCTTTGATCCATGTCAAGGCATGGTACGTAGGAAGCCTCCCTGAGGTTCAAGCCCATCTCCCATCGGACCAAGGTCCCTTACTCACGTCGGTTCATCGACACCCACCCTCCGAACTATGAGGACTTTGATCCATGTCAAGGCATGGTACGTAGGAAGCCTTCATGAGGTTCAAGCCCACCACTAGTGGACCCCTAGGTCTACTTTCACGTCGGTTCTCTGATGAAACCCTTTGAACTACGAGGTCTTTGATCCATGTCAAGGCATGGTACGTAGGAAGCCTCCCTGAGGTTCAATCCCATCTCTCATTGGACCAAGGTCCACCTTCACGTCGGTTCGCTGACGACTTCCATCATTTGAACTACGAGGTCTTTGATCCATGTCAAGGCATGGTACATAGGAAGCCTCCCTGAGGTTCAATCCCACCCATCATTTATTTACGTCGAGTTCATCCTCGTCCTGCAAGACGTTAAACTGCATCCCAGTCCGACGGAAAACCGTTGTGACTCACTCATTTGAACTACGAGGTATTTGATCCATGTCAAGGCATGGTACGTAGGAATCCCCCCTGAGGTTCAATCCCACCACCCATCGGACCAAGGTCCACCTTCACGTCGGTTCGCCAACGAAGCCCCACCCGAACTACGAGGTCTTTGATCCATGTCAAGGCATGGTATGTAGGAAGCCTCCGTGAGTTTCATGCCCATCTCCCATCGGACCAAGGTCACTTCCTCACATCGGTTCACCGACACCCACCCTCAGAACTATGAGGACTTTGATACATGTCAAGGCATGGTACGTAGGAAGCCTTCACGAGGTTCAAGCCCACCACTAGTGGACCCCTAGGTCTAATTTCACGTCGGTTCACCGATGAAACCATTTTAAATATGAGGTATTTGATCCATGTCAAGGCATGGTACGTAGGAATCCTCCTCGAGGTTCAATCCCATCTCTCATTGGACCAAGGTCCACCTTCACATCGGTTTGCTGACGACTTCCATCATTTGAACTACGAGGACTTTGATCCATGTCAAGGCATGGTACGTAGGAAGCCTTCCTAAGGTTCAATCCCACCCATCATTTATTCACGTCGAGTTCATCCTCATCCCGCAAGACTTTAAACTACAACCCAGTCCGACTACAAACCGTTGCGACCCACCAAAACTATGAGGACTTTGATCCATGTCAAGGCATGATACGGAGGAAGCCTACCTGTGGTTTAAGCCCACCACCCATCGGACCAAGGTCCACCTTCACGTCGGTTCACCGACGAAGCACCCTTTGAACTATGAGGACTTTGATCCATGTCAAGGCATGGTACGTAGGAAACCTCTCATAGGTTCAAGCCCACTACCCATTGGTCATTCCGACCTTCTTCACATCAGTTCACCAACACCCGAGCAACCTAGTGTATAAGCCCCACACCATCTGGACCAAGGTCCTTGTTCGCGTCTGTTCACCGACACACCATCCTAAACTACATGGTCTTTGATCCATGTCAAGGCATGGTACATAGGAAGCCTCCATAAGGTTCAAGCCCATCACCCGATCGCCCTGAACTCATTCACGTCGGTTCGTTGACGACACCCATCGGACTAAGGTCCACATTCACGTCGGTTCTCCAGCGCACCAACCCGAACTATGAGGACTTTGATCCATGTCAAAAAATGGTACGTAGGAAACCTCACGAGGTTCAAGCCCAACATCCATCGGGCCAAGGTCCACCTTCACGTCGGCTCGCTGGTACCATCCCGAACTATGCGGACTTTGATTCCTTGTCGTGGGGATACGTAGGAGGTCTCTTCAAGGCTCAATCCCAACTTTACTGTCTCCCTTGTGATGGTCCCATTTCATTCCCCATCCACTTCATTCATCCTTCCATAATCCGCCCTGATTCTTACCCGGGCCGCCACATCCTGGTGGGATCAAGCCATCCACCCTCCTCGCTGCTCCTAGCAGTACCTGGGCTACTATCCATGCGTAAGCCCCAACATGTATTTAGGTCATTGTTCTCTGTGTACACCCTGATTCATCACCCCTTTGAACTACGTGGGTTTTGGTCCCTATCCTCTACACAGGCTACATAGTAAGCCTTCATGAGGTTCAATCCCAGCCAATGGTAGACCTTGGTGTCCCCCATTCTGGGGTGTACTCTCCCTGATTCGCCCTCAGTGGTGTTCAGATCAACCATTACGGTGTGACATCTCCCCTCCATGGGGCACACCACCTCAGATCCATCCTCATTGGGCGTTCTGATCCGTCCCCTTGGTAAACCTTCCAGGTGTTCTCTCCTAGGGATATACCAATCTGATTCGTCTCTATGGGACATTCTGATCACCCTCGTTCCGTCTCCATAAGATGTTAAACTCACAGCCTACCTCGTGATAAACATGAGATGCCTGAGGAAAACCTCGGATGACACACCTTTGGAGTAACCATCTCTGTAAGACATTAAACTCACGGAATACCCTATGTTAAACACGGGAAGCTGAGGAAAACCTCATATACATGCCTCGGGTTCTGCACCCTTGAGATGCCCTCTTATGAGGAAGAATACAGGTTCCCCTATGTCCACGCACCCAGAGATGCCCCGACATGCCTGATGTTGCCATCTACTCTGACCGAAAGTCGCTACCATGTCAAGACCCTATGGAATGTCTTGACGGAAGTAGTGTAATTAACCAGCGTCTATGAAGATATGGCACCAGGAATGAGATTCACAAACAACGTATTAAATCTATGAGGGAGACATGGACTAGGTGATGAGTTCTGAGGAGGAATCCACGGAAGGAAGAACCGACATCCCATCATCCCATTTTGATCAAGGAGAAAACGTACCTGAATAAGGAACGATTTCCACCCGCCTTTGGAAAGTGGGAATGCGGGGCAACAACAGCGCATCCCCCACAAACGGATGTGTGCGCCTCGGCTAAAGCGCCGGAAAAAAATGGTTATAATCATCGGTGAAATCATTCCCAAATTATATTTTTGATAACCAAGTACTAGTTTTTATCCTGTGTTGATCAAGAACACCCTTTGGGCTATGTTTAGGACCGAGTCAAGTGTCAGGTTGGATGGCATCCCAACTTGGTTCATGACAATGTTTCTTAATTTTTGTAATCATATTATACTTAGAGAAGCATTGATCATCAATTATAGGTCGAGCCACAATCCATTATCCACTTTGAATCCCATACAATTAGGAAAAAATTATATAATTCCAAATCTATTTGAATACTTCTATTCCATATATCATTCTTAATGTTTTGAATACTTAAATCACCACATACCCTTTATAGATATTGTAATGAGAACATTTGAACTAAAGGGACACCCTTTTCCCTGGAGATTACATATCAGCCACATATACAACCCACTTATACCCATCTAAGGTCATATATTTATCATGAGGAAAATATTACCTAATTACATATTCATTTGAAAATATCATAGTTTAACCCACCATTAAGATATGTTAATTATCCATTCCTAGTATTTATTTCTAAGGTTATGTTAATAGACTCGATATTTGAACTTGTTAAATGGTTATACTAGCCTCTATTATCATCCCATCATACTTGATTCAAATATCTTAAGAAATGATTTATTTTATTCATTATTCATTCATTCAATGAATTGGAAATTTTCTTTTAACTTATGACATTATTTTTTCACATTTTAGAAAATAAACCACAATCTAGTTTTTTTAAAATGTCCTCTTTTCTTTTCATTCATATTAGTGATATTCATCATTCACTTTAGGTAAAATTTATACTTGTTGGGTGAGTAACTCCCCGTCCCTTATTTAGACTCACGACTCTTTCTAATAAACCATGTGACACTTTGGTAAAAGATATATAACCAGAAACTTGAATCATCTTATCCCTATAAAAAATAAATATATATTTTCATTATAATTTGAATCTTTTCCATATTGGGTCATTAACTTATACTAATAAATTTATCCTTTCAGTCAATGTTGTATGACTCTAAAATGTAACCATACTTTGGTTAAAGTTTCCAGATTGTAAACATCAAAAATATCACCCATGCATCAAAACCGAAATTTCTTAAACAAGTGTTTGATTAAAAATTAACTTTAGGTACATAATACTACATTTCTCATGAAACCCCAATTTTTTTCTCTACTTTATAACCTTAAACTAGGAACCACCCCTTGGTAAAGACAGGGTGACCATAAATATTAAACATATAATATCAGTGCAACTAAAAATTCCTTAAAAAATAAATAAAAGAATAAAAATATGTGTTAGGTTAAAAACCCATAGGGGTTTTCTTGATAAAAATTCAATCCCTCACTCACAAAGCCTTTTTTTTATTTCATGAATTGGTTGAAATTTTGAGCATAAAAGAAAATAAAGATACACTAATTTTTTATGACTAAAAATACAAAAATGGTGGCTTGAGTAGTAGTCAATTTTATGCTCACAAAAACTAATATATTTATATATTATAAAAAATATAGAGGAAAAAAATACACTTAAGACTTTTGGGGGTAGAAATTTAACTCTATAAATAGTTAAATCTTTCTTTATTATGTCTAAAAATCAAGAAAAAAATCAGAGAACCTCCCCATTCCTCATATACATTATTTTGGAAAATTAATAAAAAATCAAAAAGAAATAACTTCATGGTACTCAATATCACCTTGAATATCATATCACTTAAATTAAATATACTTCATGGATTTACTCATCTTAATTATCTCATATTTTTATATCTAAGTGGATGACCAACTTTGGATCACAATGATGGCACATTTTCTATGTAATTTGTCAAATTTTTGGATCCCTACCATTATGTTTTCTTTTGTCTTAGAGCTTCCAGGAGACAGTTCAAAGGTGTTCCAGAGGTGACAGTGGAGTACTTGATGATTTAGAGGGTCACCATGATATATCATAGGGGGTAATGATGTATGTGTTGACTGTTTGGAGGCTTTCTCATAGAGTAGACCATTTTTGAGCTAGTTGTTTTGAGACTTAAGCATTTTAGATCTAGGTGTGTGGTGATTGGTACACCACAATGAATGAAATATCTTGAATCAATATTTTATAAGTAGTTTTTCCTAATTTTGTTCCCCTATGGGAAACATATGTGGGATCCAATACATTGTATAGGGCATAGTGTTATTGGTTTCCTTAGGGGATATCCCTATTGAAAATGGAAACCTCTAAAGCAACTTAGTTTCTTAATGTGATTCTCACCAATGTCATATGGATGAAAATGGATACGGTTAATATAACTTATGTTGAGAATGTTGGCATGTGAATTCAAGGTTGATATGAGTATATAAGAGAGGAGGAAATGGTGATCTGGATCTCACCATAGGAAAGACATTGGTGTAGTGTGTTAAATTATGAGGGACATTTTCCAATTCTATAGTACAATGTATAGTGGAAGTCAAATTAAATTTATTGAATTTTTAAAGCATGTCATATTAAATGATTCAAACATCTAATCATAGGATCTCCCTTTGACCATAATAACCATGAGAGTTGTGTTGTCCACTATGTTATGAAAGATATTTTAAGAATTCCTCTATAAATATTGTATTTGAGATTCATTTGTTTTATTTTCAATACCCTTCTTTAAACCCAAGATGAACCCTATCACTATCACCACTCTACAACCATTAATTTGAGAGTCTAAACACCTTGGATCATCATATTGAGATATTTTAGATCAAGGTACTCTCTTTTATCTTAAATTATTCTTCTTCATTTTTCTCTTTCTTTTTGGATGTTTATGTGGTGAGGCTCCTCTATTTTTGGGTTGGAAATTGGGAATTGACTAATGATGGTATTATATAATTTGGTTATAGAGTGGGTACCATTAATTTTGGTAGTTTATCCATATTCATTCATTATTTCTTTAAGAAAATTGAGTTTCTAATTGAGTTTGGGATTCATTACTTCTCAATTTGTTTATGTGTCAATGTGAAAGTACCATATTTTAGCTTCCTTGTGCAAATGTCTAAACTAACCAAATAAATATAATAACTAGAATATATAATGAATTGGAAGGGGTATTGTTATTTCATGTGGAGATTCTCTATATTGATTTATCTTTTTATTTATCAGATAGTGCTATATATATACATATATATATTTTGTTGTTGTTATCATGAAAAAAATTATTAAAATTGGTAAACAACATAAAAACAAAATGATGAAAAAGGGTAATGAAGTGGCATGTGAATTTAATTATAATACTTTTATAAATTTATTGAATATATAAGTCTTGTTTGAAGAATGTTTATGTTTTCTTCCAAGCTATTAATAGCAGCTGGTTATGGGTTTCTTGATTGTTGAAAACTATAGTTAATGAATAAGTTAATTGAAGATAGTAATTAATAGTTTTTTTATGGAGATTAATTTTTGAGGCTAAGTGATCCTATCCTTAGTGTTAAAGGATTTTATATATTGGAGTTATTACCTTGTTTTACCATTGAGTTTGTGGTTTTAATTTTTTTTATATGTATGAATGCACTAGGAAGGTAGATACTTACATTTTTTTGTTGTGATCGTGGTATGGTTGGGGTTTCTTTGATGAAAAATGGGTTGGGTTTCTAGGGTTCTAGTGGTAGCTTGATTCCAGTGATGTCATGATGGAATACATTGAAATGAAATCTATTGAGTGTGAAATATGGATAGTTGTAATGGGTTGAGATCCCATATATACCATTGGTTATAGTTTACTTGTTTCTTTAGATGTATGGTTTAATTTATGTTGTTTGTTATGGTTCCTAACTACCATTTTTTGTTTGGTTTTATGCACTAGGAGTGCTTCTTCTTTGTGGCATCTCAAGATGAGTCCTAGAACACCCATGCTTTTAAATTTTAATGAATTAATAAATGGACCCATGGGATGGGGTTTTCTTGTCATTGGTAATGATATGTTTAATTAATAATGGAAACCATGTCATGGTTGGATAAATTCTATAAGACTAGGGGATGGAATCTGGAATTCAAATGTGAATTATAAATCAAGTTGGATTATAATTAAATGAATTTATTAAACGTGAAATTATTATGTATTTAATAGAGAATTAATAACTAGTAATTTATAATTATTATTTGAATATGGTTTATGATGTATTAATCATTATCCTTTTTTTCATGTATGAGATCATATTTTATATACCCTAGTGGTGGAAGCTGGGTGTCATTTTGGGATGATATTTCTAGTTGATTCAAAGTCTAGGGACTTTTCCTCAGTGCAAGTGTGCTCTTTATATCTCTATAATTTATGATTTTACATGGTTTACCACCCATGTTGGGAGGGAAGACAACATCCAAATTTTTTGGTTTTGTAGGTTTTCCCCAATATCTAGGTTGGTGAGGAAACTGATGGATAGCTTCTCCCTCTTCCATGCTCTCCCTTCAACATAATATTATATGGAGGAATATCCAAGATATAATATCATAATTTATGGGGTATATTCCTACATGTGATGATTTAGATCTCAGTTTTCTATACATTTATGCATGGGATATAGTGAATTATGGTTATAACATATATTTTTATCCAGATGTGGTGACTACGGTTTCCCATGGGGGTACATGGAGAGGTTATAATGGCTAGAGGTATACTTCCTAATACACAGTCTATATTGGATTCTATATGAATACTTGGTTATAGTTGATGTGATGAAATGTATTTATAGACTAAACCCAACATGATATGTTGGGACCTATATAGGACTGGGGTAGGTAGGTCTGAGGCTTGGATCAATATTGTAAATCACAATACTCTTAATCAAAATACCTAATAAAATGAAGTTAAGTGTAGGTTTTGTTATAACTTTATTTCATTTTCTCACATTTATTAATTATGTTGTAGTTAATTTTTATGCACTTGGAGTGTGTATTCATTATGGTAGATTAGTATGAGTCCTAGAGTACCGCATATTAAATAATAATAATGAATTAATAAATGAACCCATAGGATGTGGTGGTGTTGTTGGCGGTAATGATTTGATTTAAATAATAATGGAAACTATGGGATGGATGGATGAATTATTTGAGATCATGTAATAGATTCTGAAAAATTGAATTGTGAATTATAAATAATATTGGATTATAATGAAATGAATTTATTAAAAAATAAATTATAATGGGATTAAAAGTGAATGAATAACTAATAATTTATAATTATTAAATGATGATAGTTAATGTTTGATGAATCTTAATGATTATGTACATTTATGAAATCTGATTTTCTACACCTTAGTAGTGGAATACGGGTTTCATTTGGGACAATTTTCAGTTGTGTATAATAATATATAGTTTCCCTAAGTGTGGTTGTGCATCACATATCTTTATATTTTAAGATTTTATATACTTTATCACTAAATTTGCGTAGGAATCCAACACCCAAATGTTTTCATTATGGTTGTTTTCCAAATATTTATGTTGGTGAGGAAATAAATGGATAACTTATATATTACCCCCACTATCACTTTGATATAGTATGATGTGTATACATATAAAAGATTTAATAGATTAAGGTATAGTGTAAATTTCTATATGGGATGTGATGGCTCTCAGTTTATTGTACATTTATATGTGGGCTAAAGTGGCTTGAAGTTATATCAGATATTTTTATCTGGTTGTGGTTATTATGGTTTCCCATGTATGTATAGTAGGGTATGCAGTGTTTTGAGGTATACTACATGATATATAGGATGTAGTGGCATCTGGAGTACTACATGGTTATGGTTGAGGTAATGAAATGGATATATTGATTGATGACAAATCAAGATGTTGGGAACTATTTGGTACTGAGGTAGGTTGGGATGATTCCAAACTCACATAAGATATGGATTGATGTGGAGGGGGTTGTAGAATAGGCCCTTTGACATTGGGATGTGACTATAATAAACTAGCGGGGGAGTAGAGTCAATATACCTTTCTTATTTATATGTTTTGATACAGATATTCTTACTTATATTCATTATTTAGTGAGTGATCCTTGGTGAGGATGGGATATAGTTTTACTTGTTTTGGTCATGATTTTGTCTCATTTTTTTATTCAATGAGATTTAATATAATTCATTTAAATTTTCATGAGATATTCTGAGGAGGATCTAACTAAGTATACATGTATGATCACCCTGCATATGTATAATTTTTTTTTGGTCTGGAAGGTATGGTTAGTGTCTGAGATAGAAAAAAAACTCATATTTTTTTGGGTGCTATTGGAGCTTTGTGGTCCCTACCTAGGATTTATTTTAGTATTCTTAGTTTTTTCTGCTTTGTATGACATTACAATCATATATTGGGATTTTTTATTTATGTTATGAAGTTGATTAGTGTATTTCATCTGGTCTCTTATTTATTAAATTTATATGAAAATTGTAATTCCTCTCATTTTTTATTATATAACCTCATCACTAGTCTCCAACTCAAGGCCTATTGGGGGTGAGATTTAAGGGTCATCTACCTCGCTTCATTACTATCCCAAGAAGGGTACCTAGTATAGGGGGAAATTAGGGGAGGGGGTCATGACATGATACATATAATACTCATATATATCCTTTTAAGAGAACACATCTTGGAAGAAATAAAATCCATTTTCATATTTTATCTAATGAACTAACCTTAGTATAATGTGTGACACATGCATTACTTATATAGAACTCCTACACACACCCAAGATAAAATTTCATCAATGATAATTGTTTAGTTAATTATCTTAAATATTGAATCAGGAATTTTAAATCATGATTTACTAAATTCATCATACTTTAATGTTCAAGTGAATTCCAATACATTTTATGTTACTATTTATAAAATTTGTTAAATCGTTAAAATATAATTTATATTTTGAGTAATATAAGACATAGTTTACTCTAAAGGAGTTAAGTGTAAAATGTATATTTTTTTCCATAATCTCATGAGGTATAGTTATATAGAAATATAATGAATTTATTTCCTAAAAAATCTAGTTCATTGATTGATCATAAAGGTAGGAACATCTAAAAATCAGTGCATCTATGTAATGGATTAATATGGAATAAAAATAGTAATCAATGTAATAATCATGAAAAAAAATTGTTATATGGATGATCCAAGTTGTCCAATGCTTGATAGGAATCAGTAATCTATCTTTGTAAATATATTTTATTATAAGTATCTACTTTATAAAAATTATATAGATGATTAACTATTCTGGGTGTTTTAAAACATTACCGCAACCCCATGTTTTATATTATAATTATCATTAAGTAGCATTTAATAAATTATATTTCAACAATCTAACTAACCTTCCAATTTTTTATTTGAGATTCTCCCCCTTTATAATTTAGTTTCTATATGATCTTCTACCAAAATTATGTAAGGTAATGTATAACATTATCCACATAAAGTTTGTATTCTAGAGTTACCAATTGATCTTGTGAAAGTACAGTTATTTGGATGATGGAATAAAATGATTACTATTTAAAATCATCCACCCTAAGCCTATAAAGATTTGGAGAAGTCAAATTTTTTCCCTATCTTTTCAAAATTATTTTAGGTGATTATAACATGAATTTATTCATATTCTCTCTTCCTAAATATTTGATTAACAAATATAGTCTCAGGGATAAAATTCTCCTCATCTTGTTGGATAAATACAAATTTTGGAATGAAGATACTCATATAAATGAACTATGGGTTTTCAAGTGTCACTACATATGATATTGAAGATAATGTTTTTTATTTGGGATGTCTTTCCCTGAAGATTTGTGCTCAGTGAATGTATGATAAAGATTTTGAGTGGTAAGAAACATTGTATAAAATTATTTATTATAATGATCCCAATACGTGTTACCTTAACTAATATATTAAATAAATAAGATAAGTGTAAACTTTTAATGTAATAAATTTATAAGGAAAACAAAGTTCAATAACTCAATTGATTTTCCCTGACATTATTTGGGTCTTGACACTTAAGTATCTTCCTAAAATTTCAATGAATCAACCTCAACAATATCATTATTGAAATCTATTTATTAATTTTTGAAATCGCGTGAAATGATTTCACATTATCTTGAAAATTTTTATAGAAGTTAATTTTCTATAAATATCATGTTTGATGGGGAATCCCATTTTGGATATTTTGTATGTGGTAGCCCAAATATTCTAAAAACCATTAATTTTTGAATGATGTTTGGATTAAACCTAATATATTATTGGGAATATTATACAGTTAGTCTGATAAGGGTAGTAATGAATGGTATAGTAACTTATAAATGTATATTCTCTCATGTTCACATTATTAAACATCATTGTATAATCATTGGATGTTTCTCACCATGTACCCTATAAGATAGTGATGGTTTGATCATTTGAATGCATCCAAAATCTTATTGAAATCATTAAGTCATATGAGGTTTAAAAATAATAATTTCATCAAATAAAGTTATAATAAACCAATATTTTAATGAGATAACATAATAATACTCATCATTTTCAATAGTAGTGTTATTTACTACCATTTTAGTTGTCACTCTTTAAGGTATGAACACGAATTAATAATGACATTCTAGTATGATGGTAAGTTTGTTAACATCCATGAACACAATACATACACTATTAATATCTAGTAACTTGGGTTTACAATTAATATAATTAATTAATATTATATTTTTAAACTCATAACATCTAATATGGGTGAATTTAAAACCATTTAGAATTTTAATCGAGTAAATAGTCCAACATTCGTCCTCTTTTTTTTTTAATATTGAATAAGATTTAATAAATATTATTTAAAACTAGAACAGTGTGATTTATTCAATTCCCTAGTTCCAAGTATGATTCCATGAAAAAGTAATTTTCCTTAATTCTTTTATAGGAACATCTATATAATAATATCCATCCGCTGAAAAAAAACATTAAAAATCCTCTTAGTTTAACATTAAGATCCACTCAATACATGACACAATAACTAATTTTTTTATTGAACTTATTCTAAAATAGACTAATATATACACTTTATCCAATTAGCATGTTGATATGGATAGGATATTATTCTCTTTGATTAAGGTTCTAACCGCCAAGACTATAAGAATTTTTCAACCCATATATTAAATGAGATGACCAAATGGTGTTGAATTTATCTCCATTATAAAACCTCCATAATCTTAAAAAAGTTCTTTAATAGGAATGGGAATTACTCAATGAAACCCTAGATATTTATTGATAAAATGAACTTATAATAAGTCTCATTAAGTATTAGAGGACCGCTATTTTTTATATGTCCCAAAGTTTGATTCCAACCTCTCTATGTAGAAATTTAAAGGTGTAAGTCTTTGAACACCATTGACTAATTAATTCTAGGAAAATATCAGCATGTATATATACAAAAACTATGAGATCCAGAATATTTAATATAGTTTAATAAATTTTAGTTGTAATTTAAATTCTACATATCCATGAATAACTTAATATGCAGATGTGAACTCCTAAGTGAAATTCCCTTCATATTTGTGGTCCCACTGAAGATTCAAACCCTTTATTTAATCCTTAATTAAAGATAATAAAGTTATTGGGAATTTTAGAATAACTAGTGCATTTATGTGGATATAGTTTCCCATGAAAATGGTGAGTGTGATAAATTATATGATTCCTTAATATTTTCTTCTTGAATTTGTTTCATGCTAAAGGAAATGTTTTATTGAATACAAACCCATGAAGATATAAACTATGTAGATTGAACATTAATATTTAGGTCTAGAATTAGTCTATAATTAAGAAGAATTAATCTATACAAATTAGGGTTGTTGGATGATGGATAGTTAAGAATATTTGGTCATAAAAAAACTTGAAATTACTTGATGATGAGGTTAAAAATAGCCACAAGTGAACCCCAATGTTTTCAACCATAGAGTTTATCCTATTTTTATAATCCACAAGAATATAATGTGAAGATATGAAATACATATTATTTATATCATAGAAAATAAAATAAACACACCAGTACCAAACCTATTAATGTTAAGGGGGTGTAGAATATGTTTTGAAAGTAGGAAAAAATATTGAATTTTAGGAAATTCAAAATTTCATTTCCTCTTCCCCATTCACCCAATATTTTTAACCTAGAAACATTATTTAAGGAATTAGTAGATTATTATGCTAATCTAAATTATATAAAAGAAATCATGTTTACTGACTAAACATGGGTTAAAGGAGAAAAAATGTTTATATGATTAATAAAGGTGATTATGACACCTTATTTGGGATGGACCCCTTATTTATAAGAAAATACACGATTATTTTACTATAAATTTGAAATTAGATATGAGAGCAAACCTATATACCATCAATGGATGAAACCAATCCTAGTAAAGCATGCACCCACTTTCTAGTAGTGACTACACACTTCTTCAGACCAAAAATCAGGACATATTCATTGTTTTTCTAATATTATGATCATTTTAATCCTATTTGTTTTAAAATTCAATGGGGTTATTTTTTAGCATCCAATAATTATTAAAAACACTCATACGAAGTCTAAGGAATAATTTTTTAGAGTTTTTTATAGAAGGAAATCCATGAGGCCTTTCCAATTTTAAATTATCACCCTATGGAAGGTTAAGAACATGCCCTAATTTATTCCAACATGCACCACAATAAGAATTAGTTCACTACCCCCACCCCCCTATTTAGAAGAGGTTACCACCCACTACTCTATATAATTAGTCAATTTCCACTCTCTATATGGAACCACATCAGTACCTTGGTTCTTGAGGTAGTTTTTTTCTATAAATAGACTCATTGGCTTCCAAATTTGAGGATCATAGATTCATAAAGGAGAATAATGGATAATAGATATAAATGAAGAAAATATTGAGTGATCTCATATTCCATGGACTTTCAATGGTGATATTTGAATAAAAAATTAAGTGAAATAGATAGAAAATGATGGTATTTGAGTTGACTAAGGGTTTTTAATATAGATACCTCGTGAAAGAAAACTTTTCCCAAGTATTTAGAATTGACTAGAGTGAATGAACCCTATGAATAAGAACTCACAACAAGTTGGGTGAAGGGTAATGGAACCCTTCCTCCTTCAGCCTAAGCCTATTCCAACTAGTTATTATAGCTTTCCCTAGACTCTTCAATCATCAAGTTCACCTACCTAGATAAGGCATTTTCTTTAAAAAATGAATTATTTGATCTAGATGGATTAATTTAACTTAGTTATATACCCAATAAGACAACATTATCTAATCCTATACGCCTATAGACATAATTCTATGATTTTTCCTTTTTTGGCATCCATGTATCCCCTGTGATCACATATCCCATTTGATAATTGTAACCTCAGACATTGAAAAACATTACCCCATGGTTTTAATCTTCCTATAATAGATCCTTCAAACTGTATTAATCATGTTTCCCTTTCATAATTAGGATAATTATTCTTGAATAAATAGTGACATATAATTTATATTTTTACTCCTATGTGGATATTCAGTATAAATGTTTTCTTTCAAAATGGGACACCATTTTTGTGTAACACCCACTCCCTTACCTATATCATCTTTTGATGAAAACTATAAAAGGGAACTCATTTATATATAGCACACTTAAAACCATTAATGGGAATATTTTAACAAGTGGTACTAGTTTTTTTATACTAAAATATAAGATATAATGGTTGTAGTTACGTGACCTTAAAAGGAACACCTTTGGTCCTATTTTCATAACCAAAAAAGGAACAACCTTTTCCCTCATTGTATGACCATAAAAGGAATAATATATAACCTATTTATATGGTTTGGAAAATACATTTTATGCATTGAAATACCCATTCATCTGTATGTATAAATTTTTTATACGGATTTAAAGAATGTGATTAAACTACAAGGGGTTTGGTGCCTCTATAGGAGATATGTAGGAAGCCCTATATGGGCCCAATCCAAACACTATGACACTTTATTCCTCACTTTATATTATATAAATTTCATGAATTGTTTTAAATTATGTATTTCCTTATTATATATCATTACACTATATCATAATCAATGAATTATGTTAAATATGGGAAAACATAATTACTTGTGCAACATTCGTTAAAATGAAACAGTGAAAACCAATAATTTTCATTATAAAGGTAACAAATATTTTTACTAGGAAGGATTTTATGAATATTATTAAACATATAAGAGGTTATTTGACTAAAAAAATCTCTTTTATGGACTAAGTTAATCCTAATTGTCATGGACTAGGGGGTATTGACTCTTGAGTTAGATGAAATTTCAAGGTTTTTTTTAATTTACAACATATTAATCTAACAATAATTCAATCCATTACCTTTCAAATTACTTGAAGAAGTTTTTTTTCAAAATATAAAAGATCTAAAGATACTTATGTTAAATAATTAGATATAATATATTGATATGAATATAAGTTCTCAATGAAGATGATGAAGGATATCACGGAACAAGTAGTGAAAATCAATTTGGTTTTTGTGAATAACCTTTTCAAGTTGTATAAATAAATTGATAAATCAATAATGATTATGTAATTTTCATTTGAATTTATATTTTTATCTTATTTTAGATTTTAGATTCCACATTTACCATGATTTGAAGGTAATGTGTATGTAATATTTCATTATCATATTTAGTTTATCCATATTCTATTTGGGTTTTTCATTTTTTATAGTAAATTTATTATTAATAGTTAATTTATTGGTTTCCATATTACTAATACATTTTTAATGTTAAAAAACTGGAAGGCATATATTCCTATGATGAATAAAATTGAATATATTTTTACAAGTGGTGTCATTTATAGTAGTGCCACGTAAAAGATGAGATACAATAAAAAGATAGTGAAAAAGGATAAATCTGAAACATAGAATATTAAATGCATTTAAGTGTAATGAAACATAAAAGATACACTATAATCAGGAAAAAAGTTAGGAGTTGAAGATACTAAATGATTGATACTAGTTTCTAAACTACATTCATCCACTAGGAGTAGTACTTTTAATAAATACCTACTCCCCATAGAATTGTTCCATACATGAATTATTACAGAAAGGTGGGGAATATATATATATTTAATTTTCTAATCAAGTGGGGGTTTTTGAAAAGAGGAATTAAAAAAATTATGATTTAAAAATAACAATATATAGATAGAATTATGAAATTTGTGGTATGTGATATGGTTACCTTTAATCATTTTTTGGATTATTTTACTTTAAGTGTTATAAAATTAATATAATGATAAAATTAAATAAGAAAGGCCATGGCATAAAATGTTTATTTAATGGGAAACTGAACGATACAAAAAATAAATCACATATCATAGGAAGCTATATGAGTCATTTCACTTTATGTGATATTGAATGTTAAGGCATGTTATATGGATATCATATCATGAGATATAGGATATCACCCCATTTAATTTCCATGATTTCTTCTTACACGCAATATAATTCATTTATAACATATAATACATCATTTTAGGATGTTAAAATAATTATAACATAGTAAATTATTTTTTTAAATGTTAATCATTGAATCAAGTGATTTAATGAGTTAATAGTTTATGTTATAGGTTGTTATAAGATGCTATATAATTATGGGTATCATTTTTAAAATGATTAATTTTGAATTAAATATCTTAAGTTCATAATAATAAAATTTAAAATATATGGAATTATTTATAATGAAAACATCAAGGTTTCTCTTAAATAGGCTCATTGACACTCAGTGATATTTTATGTCACTATATTTTATATTTTTATAAATAATTAAAACAAAAATAAAAAAGATGGTTTATCGTGGTTTGTATGAGTAAGTAAGATAAAATAAATAGATAATGGATATGTTATAAAATAATAAGTATCTAATGTCACATCCATGACTTATTTAAAAGTAAAATTTCATTTAATTTCCATTCTTTCATTGTTTTGGGGGTTTCCCATGTATTTTTGGAGGAAAGGGTGAGTTTTCATGATTTGGGCCAAACAGTTATCCCATTTTCAGATTTAAAAACAAGTTTTGTTTATTCTATAACTCTTTAAATTTTCAACATTTTTCACCCATTAAACTTCCAAAATGGCCTCCCCTGACCTATTAACACCACCATATAAATTTTGACCCTTCAGGATCCATAATCATGGTAGATGTGGGTTTTTATTTAAGGAATTAGGCCAGCCCAGAAGCACATTTACAGTTTAAAAAAATTGTTTATTTAATATCTTATCATTTTTTATGATTTTTTGGTCATTACAACTATCACCTGAGCCAAGTGACCCTAGTAGATCCCCCATTCTTTTTTCCCTTATTTAGAGCTCGTATAAATCATGAATTAGGGAAGAACTTCTTATGCTTTCTCAAATCGTCCATATTTGAAGAGGTGACTTGTTTCCTTCATAACTCCTTCAATTTTAAATATATTTTCCCCATTTCAGTTCTCACTTGACCTTATAAGCATTATTATAACCTCAATTTCATTTTTGGCTATTTGAAAATTCATATACTGGTGTAATTGGGGTGATTTATTCAAGATACCTCAAGTAAGTGGGTATCCTTCCTTATTCCTCCCATTTTCTTAGGGTTTATTCCATTTAATTAGGGTTTATTCCATTTATTATTGAATTTAATAATGTACAGAAAGTGGGGATTATAACCTAGGGTTTTATATTGGGTTTATTGGTCTTTTCTTGTGGTTTTAGGCTTGATCTAAGTCCCTCGTGGTGTGACGGTGCTGCAGTTGAACTTTCACACAAAGATTCAAGGGTTTTGACACTTGTGGTAGGTTATTCCATGTATAATAAATTGTAGATGAGTTATATTTGCATAATTTACATTTTTATTGAACTTATTATTCAATATCCTTTCTTCAAAATTTGGTTTGGGTAACATTTGTTAAGAAAATGATTTTTAGGCACCAAATTTGTGTCAAATTGGGTGTTTTGCATGTTTATTCTATTTTATTCCAATTGGGGTTGTTTTGTAACTCATGTAATGGAATTATAAATATTATTTAGTGATAAAAATTATGTTTTGGTGAATATGGGTATTAAAATTGTGTTTAAAGTGGGGGTTTTCATGGATTTTGTGTGCAAAACAATGTTATATTTTGTGAAGTTATTCTATTGATGTTCGAATGGTTTTATGGACTGATGTAAGTGGTGAAAAACATGTGTAGCTACTTTTTTCAGTTTATTATGACAATAAATGATGTTTTTATATGCTAATTTCTTTTTTGTAACATGTGAAAATGGTTCTATCACAATGGGGGAAGCCCGGGTATCTAGGACAGTGGATATGTACTAGTACGTTAGTGATTCGGAGGGGTTTTATCTATGTTTCACTGAGAAATATTGATAACAACAACACTAAAAAACTATATTGATGATTTTTGTGGACCAATAGGTTATGGGTATGTTACCTAGTAGTTTCTTGTGCATAAGAACAGATTTTTCTATGGTTACATTACACCGAGGTACGAGGTACATGGGGCCCAAGACTAACTAGTGCCTAGGGGTATTTCTGAGATTAGTGATCATTGACTCTTGAATATTTATCTTTGGAATATGGTGGTTTTGTATGGAAAATAAAATATATTACATGTTTTATTTAATGTGATCACTCATGGAAAATTCCATTTGAAAACTATTTTCATTTAAAATTTTCATTCTTTAGAAATTATTTCCATCACTTCTTGCTTATCAAAACTAACATGATTTTTATCTTATATTGATTACTATAAGGAATATATTGGTGGTATCTTATTGGGATTAATCTCACACCATACTTACACCCCTTGAGTGTAAGCATACTTGATCATGTTTGACATAGGTAAAGGCAAGGCCTTGGGTGATGGAGGTTTAGGTTGTTAATTCTCATATTTGGTGTAGTGTTGTGGAGACGGCTTGTGGGTGATTACCCCTTGTCATATGGAGTCCTTGGGGATGTTTTTATGCTAATTTTATGTGTATTTGGACCTCTTGTTCTATTTTTAAACCCATGTATTCAGTTTTGGATTTTGATTAAATCTTGTTTGGCAAGAATTTTCAGAATCGATTTATCGATTGTTTTTAACATTTTATGTATCCATACTTGGGTAAATCATTCCCAAAAAATATATATGATACTCGGGAACATTTTCTAGAACGTGGGGATAGGGAACAACCTTTGGGCCTTATCACAGGATGAGGTTAGTGCCAATTTTTTTGGAAACCAAATTCATTTCGGGAAAAATGGTATCAGGGGTAGTAAATGTTTTTGGATTATATTATTATTTTAGGATGAGCCGGGCTAGACAGGAGATAGGACCTTTGAGAATCAGATTTTTGGTCATGAGTAGGGTTCTTGGCCTGAACCTATCTTGGCAGACCTCGAGTCCCCATGGGACAATGGAATTGTTTGTTTGACTTCACTTCCAGGTGAGACGTGTGGGCTGCAGACTACACATGGACATCGGGTGGGGTGGGGTAGTTGTTTCTTTTATCATTGTAATGTGTTTGGGATATTTATATTTTATGTCACTGATAAAAGTTTCATAATTTTTGTACTTACTTTTATTTTTTTGACTGTTGTATTTTGTAGCAACATGACTCCCCGTAAATCTCCCATGCACCCACGGGAGGAATCCGAAGAGATGTCTCCCTCACCACTTGATCAATGGATAGTAGTGGTTGTGGTTAGGGTTGTACAAGCTATAGAACATGGACCAAATCTTGTTATAACTCCTTTTAGATTGTATGTGACTATTCCTAGGAAGTACCAGGCCCAGGAGTTCCTAAAAAACAAGCCTCCTACTTTCTAAGGTAGCATAGAACCCCAGGAAACAGAGGAATGGATCGAAAAGATTGAGTGCATGTTCGAGTTCCTAGACACACCCGAGGAGGTCAGGGTGAAGTGTCCCTCTTTTCTATTGGAGGTTCCTAGCCATAGGTGGTGGAAATTAGTACTTAATACTGGAAATAATGAACTGATGCACTGGGGAGATTTCAAGGTCGTCTTCAATGAACAGTACTGCTCGGAAGTCTTGGCATATGTTGGATCCTGAGAGTTCATGGATCTTGTTCAGGGGGATATTTTTGTGATGGAATATGCTAACCATTTTGCTGATCTAGTTTGGTATGCTCCAGAAATCATCTCTAATGATCAAGAGAAGTCCCATAGGTTTGATAAAGTCTTACGACCAGAGATACACTCCCATGTTTTCTTGTTTAAGATGAGGACCTATGCTGAGGTGGTTTATCGGGAATGTATGGTGGAGATTGACTAAAAATGGAGGGCTGGTTTCCCTGAGACAGTATCAGTAATGGGCAATAAAATCTCTTTGGAGAAGAAAAGGAAGAGAGATGAGACATGGGAATAAGGGAGGTGGTAGTTCAAGCCACTTTTCTAGGAAGTTTTCACCTCTGGATTCTGATACGAGATTCATCATGTGCCACCAGTGTGGGAGGATGGGGAACATATGAACAACATTCACATTTCCTCTGAATCCCTATTATCAATGTGGAGGTATGGGTCACTTTGCATTACTTTTTTGGGGTGGCATGTCCACTTCAGAGTGGGGCAGGATCAGCAACTTCAAGAAGAGTGCCAGCTCAGTCGGAGCCGTCAAGGATGGGGGGATCTTGATTTGGTGGTCATGGTAGTAGGGTTGGGTCATCTTCTGGGAATATCCAATTTAGAGAATAGCCACAGACTAGCAGTCATCCTCAGGCAGAGACCAGACATCTACATGTGGTGGACCAGGCACCAGTAGGATCAGTGGCGGGTCTGTTGACAGTTCGAGGTACCATTTTGATTTAATCTTCTATATTTGATTCTCTTTTTGATATTGGTACCACTGTTTCATTCATTTTTTCCCGTTTTATGAACATACTGAAATTTCCAACTGATTTTTTATTTTTCTCTATGGAGTTGGTGACGCCACTGGGAAAGAAGGAGTAGGGTCTGAGGTTCCTGTCATGTGCGCTTTCTATGTCAGGGGTTGAGATGGAGTGGGACCTCTTGGTCTTAGATATGGATTTATTTAATATAATAATGGGCATGGATTGACAAGTAAACTTCTAGGTGCACATCGATTATTGTAGGTGGTGAGTGAGTTTCATGGCACCTGATGTGAGTCATCAGGTTTTTCGTGGGGAATGGGATCCTCGCTCAAGTCGTGCAGAACCTAAACTCCCAGAGTTAGGAGATCTAGTTTTCCAGTTATTGTTACTCACGATAGAGTATTATGGTCATGATCTTGATGGTGTACTACCTCATGTAGTGGATGAGTTTCCGGAGATATTTACAGATAATTTTTCAAGTTTTCCCCCAGAGCAGGATGTGGAGTTCTCAATTGATCTGACGTCAGGAACACAGCCGATATCTCTTCCCTCATATTTCATGGACCCCACAGAGATGAGGTAATTAAAGATACATCTGGATGAAATATAATCCAAAGGATTCATTTTCCGGAGCGTCTCTCCTTGGTTCGTTCTTGTGTTGTTCGAGAAAAAGGCCGATGGATCCCTCCAGTTGTGCATTGACTACCAGAAGCTGAATAAGGTAACAATCAAGAACAAATATACTTTTCCCAGAATTGATGACTTGTTCGATTAGTTTAATGTGGAAAGGTGGTTTTCTAAAATAGAATTGCATTCGGGCTATCATCAAATTAGGGTGAAAGAGGTAGATATCACAAAGATAGCCTTCCGAAGAAGGTACGACCACTTCGAGTACTTGGTCATGCCCTTTGGATTGACCAATGCTCCATCGATCTTTATAGAACTCATGAACAAGTTGTTCCATTAGTATCTCAATTATTTTTTCATGGTATTTATGGATGAAATCCTAGTTTATTTGGTATTTGAGGAAGAACATGAGCATCACTTGCAGATTTTTCTGGGCACTTTATGAGAGCATCGCCTTTATACAAAGTTGTCCAAGTAAACTTTTTGGATCAGGGAGGTAAAATTTTTGCGGCATGTGATCTCAAATCAAGGGTTTTCAGTGGACCTTGATAAGATCAGTGTGGTTATTTCATTGGATTATCCAAATAACTTGTTCTAGATTAGGATTTTTCTCAGCCTGGCTGGTTATTATAGGCAGTTTGTTCGGGATTTATCTTGGATTGCTTCACTGATAACCGCGCTCACCTGAAAAGGGGTGAAGTTTGTATGGGGCCCATAATGTCAGTAATCCTTTAAGGAGATGAAGAGGTGGTTTAATACCAGCCCCATTCTGATTTTTCCAGAGGCTGTAAAGCGGTATGTGGTGTATTGTGATGCTTTAGGTATGAGTCTTGGGTGCGTGCTTATACAAGATGATCGTGTGGTGGCATATGGATCTCACCAAATCCGACCAAATGAAAATAATTACCTGACCCATGACTTGAAATTTTCAGTTGTGATGCATGATTTGAAGATTTGGAATCACTACCTCTTTGGGGAGAAGTTTTTGGTCACCTCTGATCACAAAATCTTGTCCTATATCTTCTCGCATAAGGACCTCAACTTGAGGCAGCGTCGTTGGATCAATTACTTGCAGAGGTTCAACTTTGACATTGTATATACCCTAGGAAATGGTTACTTGGTGGCTGATGCCTTGAGTAGAAGAGACCTAGTGTAGGCTTTGAGGAAGTCCAGTTATGAGTGGAATCTGATGGCACTCTTTGCTTAGATGCATGTGGAGACCAAGGATCAAAATGGGGGTGTGTTCTTGTCGAGCTTTCAGTTGATTCCTTATCTAGAGGATCTAATTTAGGGGGAAAAACCTAGTGATGAGATTTTTCAGTGGATGAAGTAGTTTTTTCATGGTAGGGAGACGTCTTCTGATTGGTCTTTATCTCCCAAGGGAATCTTGTGATTCAAGGGCTATTTAGTAGTGTCGTTAACTCTGCAGAAGGCAGCGGTGCAGGATAGCCATCATTCTCAGTGTTCTATCCATCTAGGTGACATCAAGATGTATTATGATGTTCATCAGTAGTTCTAGTGTCCTGGTATGAGACAGACACCGCATACTTTGTGTCGAGATTCTAAACATGCTAGCAGGTGAAAGCAGTGCATCAAAGGCCCTCTAGTTTGCTCCAATCATTATTAATTCCTACTTAGAAGTGGTACGAGATACCCATAGACATCATTGTTGGATTTCATTGTACACCTCGGGGTAAGAATTCCATTTGGGTGGTGATTTATCATCTGATCAAATCATCCCACTTCATTCTAATTAGAGATATAGCTAAAGTGGATGAGTTGGGATGTTTGTATCTTCAGAAGGTGGTGTGCCATCAGTAGCTATCTCAGATAGATACCCTCATTTCACTTCTCAGATTTGGGAAGGCCTTCAAAAGGCCTTGGGGTCTTAGATTAATATTACCATGACATACCATCTTCAAACTGATGGTCAGATAGAGCTGGTGAATCAAATTTTAGAGAAAATACTTCATGCATGTGTTCTGGATTTTGGAGGTTCCCGGGATAGCCATTTGGTATTGGTTGAGTTTTCTTATAATAACTACTACCAATCCTCAATTCGAATGGCTCCTTTTGAGGTGCTTTATGGTCGGCCTTGTCATCCCCCCCAGTGTTGGGTTGAGGTAGGTGAGACCTCACTGTTGGGGCTGAGTATATTACAGGAGACATCTGAGAAGGTCAAGTTGATTAGGCAATACTTATTAATAGATCAGAGTCTCTATAAATTATATGATGACTAGAGGAATCGAGACCTAGAGTTTTCTATGGGTGACAGGGTATTCTTGAAAGTGGCCCCTCGTCTAGGCCATTATCGATTGGGAAATCAAGGGAAGCTGGGGTCGTGGTATGTCAGACCTTTTGAGATCACTGAGCATATTGGAAAGGTGGAATACAGGTTTTCATTACCTTCTTAGTTGATATCCATCCATGACATCTTCCATGTATCTCAGTTGAATAAATAAAACCCGGATCCCCCCCCCCTCATGTACTGAATTGGGAGGAGTTGGATATAAAGCATGATTTGTCTATTTTTGAGCAAATGATGTAAATAGTTGATTCCCAAGAGAATGTGCTTCAATTAAAGTCTATTCCACTAGTTCGGGTCCATTGGAATCATGGGAATGATTTCCACGGAACTTGGAAGCGGATGTTGTGGGTTGAGAAGGAGTACCCATTCTTTTTACCCGATCAAGTTTCAAGTTGACTTTTTGGGGTGGAAAGTCTTCCATGGTGGGGAGAATTGTCACATACATGACTTATTTTAAAGGAAAATTTCATTTAATTTCCATTAAATCTTTGTTTTGGGGGTTTCCCATGCATTTTTTGAGGAAAGGGTGAGTTTTCATGATTTGGGCCAAACAGAGAGCCCATTTCTAGATTTAAAAACCAATTTTGTTTCTTTTATAAATATTTCATTTTTCAACATTTTTCACCCATTACACTTTCAAAATGTCCTCCCATAACCAATTAAAACCACCATATCAATTTGGACCCTCTATAAATCTATAATCATGGTGGATGTGGGTTTTTATTTAAGGAATTGGGCTAGCCCAGAAGCCCTTTTCTAGTTTTTTAAAAAAATAGTTTATTTAATATCTTATTAACTTTTTGTGATTTTTTGGTGATTCAAACTCTCACCCAATACGAGTGACCCTAGGTGCGCCCCCATTCTAGTTTCCCCATATTTGGAGCTCATATGAATCCTGAATTAGGGTAGAACTTCTTATACTTTCTCAAATCATCCAAATTTGAAGAGGTAACTTGTTTACTTCATAAATTATTCAATTTTTACTATTTTCCCCATTTAATTTCTTACTTTAAATTATCATCCATATTCAAACCTCACTTTCATTTTTGGATATTTGAAAATTCATCTACTGGTGTATTTGGGGCGATTTATTCAAGATACCTCAAGTAAGTGGGTCTCCTACCTTCTTCCTCCCATTTTTTAGGGTTTCTTAAATTTACTTAGGGTTTCTTCCATTTATTATTGAAGTTCATAATGTAAGAAAAGTGGGTAATTGAACCTAGGGTTTTATATTTGGTTTCCTTCTCTTTTATTGTGAATTTAGGATTGATCTAAGTCCCTCGTTGTGCGGTGGTGGTGCAGTTGAACTTTTGCACAAAGATTCAAGGGTTTTGATATTTGTGGTAGGTGATTCCATGTGTAAGAAATTCTATATGAGTTGGATTTGAATAATTTTTATTTTTATCACACTTCTCTTTAGTTATCCTTTCTGTGAAATTTGGTTTTGGTAATTTTTGTTAAGCAAATGATTTTTAGGCACCAATTTTGTGTCAAATTGGGTGTTTTACATGTTTATTATATGTTATGCCAATTGGGATTATTTTATAACTCATTTAATAGATTTATAAAAATGATTTAGTACTGAAAATTTTATTTTGGTGAATATGGGTATGTACATTGTGTTCAATGTTGTGTTTTTCATGGATTTTTTGTGAAAAACATTGTTATATTTTGTGAAGTTATTCTATTGATGTTCTAAAGGTTTTATGGACTGATGCAAGTGGTGAAAAACATGTGTAGATACATTTTTGAGTATATTATGACCATAAATATTGTTTTTATGTGATAATAGATTTTTTTAACATGTGAAAATGGTTTGAGCACAAAGGGGGAAACCCGGGTATCTAGGAGGGCAGATATGTACTAGTACGCTAGTGAACCGGAGAAGTTTTATCCCAGTTTCACTAAGAAAAATAGATAAAACCAATACTAAAGAAACTATATTGATTATGGTTGGAGACCAATAGGTTATGGGTATGTTCCCTACTAGTTTCTTTTGTATGATAACATATTTTTCTATGGTTATATTATACTGAGGTACGAGGTACATGGGGCCTGAGACTAACTAGTTCTTAGGGGTATTCTTGAGATTAGCGCTCATTGACTATTGTATATTTATATTTTTCATATGGTGATTTTGGATGGAAAATAAATTAGTTTATATTTTTTACTTAAATGTTCTCACTCATGGAAAATTCTTTTTGAAAACTTTTTTCATTTAAAAGTTTCATTCTTTAGAAATTATTTCCACCACTTCTTGATTATCAAATCTAACATGATTTTTTTCTTGTATTGATTACTCTATGGAATATCTTAATGTTATCTTATTGGGATTAGGATAAAAACCTACTTAAACCCCTAGTCTGTAATTATACTTGATCATGTTTGACACAGGTAAAGGCAGGGCCTCGGGTGATGGCGGTTAAGGTTGTTATTTCCCATCCATGGTGTGGTGTTGTGAAGATGGATTGTGGGTGATTACCCCTTATCATATGAAGTACTTGGGGCTATTTTTATGCTTATTTTATGTGTCTTTATACCTCTTGTTCTATTTTTAATCCAGTTTATTCAGTTATAGATTTTGATTAAATCTTGTTTGGAATGAATTTTCAGATTCGGTTTATCGATTGTTTTTTATGTTTTATGTATCCATACTTGGGTAAATCATTCCCAAACCAAAATATATGATACTTGGGAACTTGTTCCATCCCATGGGGATAGGGAAAACCCTTTGGGCATTTTTAAGAGCTGAGTTCAGTGCCAGTTTTGTGGGTGACCAGATTCGGTTTGTGACAGCTAACCTTAAAGAGTGTTCCCAACCTCATTCCATCATAATTTACATGAGGATTGTTCTTATTTCATTACCTCTCAATGGTTAAACTAAATATCATATATTAAACAACCTATAATTATCTCTATAATTTATTTATTAGAACACCAATATCCTTGATTTAATTGAAACTTGAATTTTCTATGTAAATTAGTCTTAATCACTAAAAAATTGCTGAGTGATTTAGTGATACCTTGGTTCCTACTACTTAAAAGAACTCTAAACTAAAATAAATTTCTATCAAGAAGAATAGAGACACATAATGATTGTTAAAAAACATAACCACAACAAAAAATTACTCATCCCTTAACACATTTACTACCATTATATGAATAATGAACTAAAAAACAGAATTAATGAAATATTATATTGGGAAATAAGAAATTAAAATATTGAAATAGGAATATATATGTTATAATAAACAACTTATTCACTCAAACCACATATCTAAGAACTTATAGTTATAAATAAAACTAAGATAATAAGTATTATAATATAATCTATAGAAATAAATACTAATCTTCCACCTACAGGTTAACTATAGGGGTTTAGATTTCTGTTTCTATATTTATGGAGGAATGAGGGAAGAAACTCAGAGAAAATAGAATAAAATGATATATAAAAAACTAAATAAATCCTCCTTTTATTGGAAATTTATTCCCATTATATTATATTTCCTTTTTAAATTATCACTAGTATGGTAACAACACTAACATTTTGGTTTTACACTTCGGAAAATGTTGAATAATATTTTTGGGGTATGGTGCAGATTCATTATAGAATTTCAAGACTTGTTCAGGATCTATATTGATATATTTAAAATACTAAATATACCATATCATACACGTGTAGTTTTTCAAAATAATGTAATAAATCTAGAATGATGTCTCATATGAAAAATACAACACCACCATTAAATATGAAATATGTGTTTTACCCTAGGCTTGATAAAAAAATTCAGCACTGAGTGATTCAGTTAAGATCAGTCGTTTGTGGATGTTAGATTAAATTAAATTTATTAAATGAGTTATTTTGTTTAATTTTATAATAAATTATTTTAAAACTATCCATTCACTATATAATCCCTACTATATCTCATCTCTAGTGTTAACTAAATAACCCTAGATATTAGTGGAGAGGTTTATGGAGGATTGAATTGGTGAGTGATCTTGGGATCAAGTATCAATGACAAGAAAATATGGGGAATTGTAAAGGCAATGATGAATTAAAAAGATTCAAAAAAAGTTTCACATATACAAACATATTCTCCACTAATCAATTTTAATTCATGGTAGGGATTTTATTTTGTTTCCTTTTTTCATTTCTTGATTTTTATGATAAACATGAATTAATTTGGCTTGAAATTAATTCATGGATAAGTATTTGTTGATTATCCTACTAATTATTTAATTTTACTTGAATTATGAATTTGATATTATTTGGGTTTTTATTATTTGATGATCCTCCTTGTTATTCATATTTTCTATCAATGAAGTACAAATAAACATGACCCTCATTTGATGCTCACTTTTTTGTTTTGTGACTTTCTCCACCTATTCTTTGAATGTTCTTCAATAGTATTTGGATTGGCCAATGATTCGACTTTATCTGGGAACCTATTATTTGAATGATCTCATTATCAGGTTTTTCATATCATAGTTTTAGTATCAAATTCATAAATTTTGAAATGATGGAGGTTTTCTGATGAAGACATAAATCTAATGATGGATCAAGGGACTTCAATTTGATGGTTTTTGGAGCACGAATGACACATAGTGTGGTGAAGAATGAATCACTGATAAATGGGTACATAGAATCCAAAAAATGATGATGACATGGGCTCAGTGAATACAAATCAAAGCATTATAGTGAGATTTATAGAAAAAGAAAAGGAGATGACAATGCAGGAGGAAATTCCAAGATGAATCTAGATTTTATAAAAAAAAATTATATCTACACAACACATTGTTCAAAAGAACATGAGTCATGTATCCCTTTCTTGGAGGTGACTATAGTTTATGTAAAAAATTAAATATCACATTCAATGTGGGGGACACACACCATGTGATGATTAGCTGGCCATTTTAGCATTGACAATAAGTATATGCCTATGAATCCATGTGACCCTACACGGCATGTGTGTTAAGGAAAACCTCATATACTTCAAAGTGTACATGAACATAGTAAGATGAAAAATTCCTAGGTACTAGTCCTGAAACCTATATTCCATGTGTCATAACAACACATTTTTTATATAGAGAATGAAACTCCATGTGGGAAGACAGGACATAGAAAAAACCAGACTTGGTGAGAGATGTTATGTAACCCCCGCGAACACATCATGTACTCCTTCCTCGGTGAGTTAGAGATCTTTTTCACCTTATTCCTTTGTTGATATTAACATATATTAGTTACCTCATACATTTACAGTATGGTTATGTTCCCATGATCCACCCCTATAATGGTATTGTGTGGAATTCATTCCTGAGGATCAAATGAGAGATCCCCTATGTAAATTATTCACATATAGATTCATGTATCTCCCATCAGTTTTGGTGTATGATCCTCTATCTCATTCTTCCCTAGGTAGGTACAAGTATCATGTATCTAACATTCATAGCATGTGATCACCTTCATGGGGTTTTTTTAGGTCCAGGTATCCCTCATAGGCCCTAGGTGTGATCCCCTAGCAGTGTATCGCCATATATTACCTCATGATGATCTATAGTCCAATTGATTGAGTATATTAGATGATCCCTTTTCATTCATTCATACTTAAACATGGAAATGAAAAAAAATACTTATCAGATGAGTTCCATTGGTATAGTGAGTCCTGAATGAGTGATTTCTATTTGATGAGTATTACCTTGGAGCCTTGAGCAAAGTCACTAGGTTAGCAACAAGGACAAACCTCACCTTGAGACTTGGAGTCTTCCATTGATAATATCTAGGTTAATATTTTTATCCTCCTTACTTTTTTGAATTATAGATAATTATCACTCTCTTTTATGCCATGTTTGATGATTTTATGATTTCCTAATGGGTATGTTTATACTCACCCTTGCATGGAATCAAACCACATGTTTCATGTATTATATAGATTACATGACTTTCAATGGAGTACTAGGTTAACCAGGAGAAGGTGTAGCTTAGTGGTTCAAGATAGACCATGTATGGATCTAGAAGTTTAATTTAAGTAATAGTTCCATTTTGTTAGTAGGTTAAACTCTTTTATAATATTTGTCGGTTTGTATTTGAACCCTTTTTTCATTTATTTACTCTTTTTAAATACTTTTATGTGGTACTAAGTGTTATGAGTGAATTTATATTATCATTTTTTACCCTTATACATTATACTATTTTATAGAGATGTGTGTGTGTGTACATGCGCTTTTAGGCTAAGGCCTCCCATGTGTGTGATATGATTACTCAATGCTAGCCACCATACCCAGACCTATTAGAGATGTTCTTGGGGTGTCACTCTTAGATTACTACAGGATATAAAATCCTTGGTGGTATGGTTCATGAACACTATCCTCTAATCATCACTTATTTTTGAGATAATTATACATGGTTTATAGTAACTTGTGATTCATCAATACAGTCCAATGAACCATTGAGTCCTCCTATTTATTATTATGGATCAGGTCCCTTCTCTTATAACTACATTCATATCATCCCATTATATTTTTATACTTTTATATCCTTTATTGAGGGACATTTTTCTATATTTTAGTCCATTTCCATTTTTAGTTAGATAATTTCTCGTATAAAAGATGTTTTTTTACTTTTCATGTTATCCATGTATATTATTCTTTTCATAAAAAACTTGGAATAAATAGAGGCATGATTCATCTATGATTATTTATAAATATTATTAAATGAATATAATGGAATGATATAAGAATATTGGATTCTAATATTAATGCAATAGAGGTTTCATTTTATGGATTATGACATGATGTGATGTGTTTTTTGATTTGAAATATTGTTTTATGATATGTTTTATCATAATATAAGATATTACTTTTCTAAAATAGAAAATAGAGTATCACCTAATAAAATATTTATGTCCTAAATGATAATATCGAATCATATGATGTTGAAGATGGTGGTATTTTGAATTCATTGTATGTGATATCAACTCTGCTACTAATATCCCTATGTTAGTGATTGCAATATAACTTTCCCTTCAGAGTGTATCTAGGAACCCGAATGAAAATCAATCTTAATCCATATAAGTGTGTCATATGAAGATATTTTGTATCCTTTTTTATGATAACATCATTCTAGATCCTCACATTCGAATCATAGATGAAAATTTTACTTATCATAAATGGTGACTTGTTTCATGGGAACTATACCCTAAAAAAGAGTATAATAGATTGTTTATAATATCCTTATCTCTTTTGTGATGATATTTTTGAATCCTTAAAAACAATTTTGTAGTTTTTTATTGATATAATTGTATCATATTTGAAGAATATATTGTGTATAATGATGTAACACCCCATTTGTTTTTGAGGTATGATTTTGATTTAATTTTCTCCAAACTATTTTTATTTTATTGGTTTTTGAGTATTGGAGGTGTTAGTAGGGGGTCATGGGTTTATTTTGGGAGAATAGACCAGGTGCCATGAATTTTTTTATTAATGAAAGAATCTACCAGGTACCTAGTGGTATAACATTAGGTACACAGTAGACCACCAGGTGGAGGGTTAATTCTACGAGGGACACCAGGTGGCTGATACCTCTGGAATGAGTACTTGATGGGTATAATAAACTTGGAGAGACCTTAGTGGGTAACTAGTGGGTCCCTATTTTTTAAAATCTAATTAAATTAATTAAAATAATTTTTTTATTGAAACTTAAAATATCCCCATCCCTTAACATTTGGCTCAACCACACACCCCTCTCCCTTCTTCTTTGTTCCTCCCTCCTCTAAGTGCTGATTTATCTTAGTTATTGGAAAAATTCAAGTTTTGTCTATCCCAGGGGAGTGTCATGGGTAATTATATCACTCATATCTCCTCTACTTCTGGTTATTATTCCATTTTCACCATTTTCCACATGTTATTCCATAAATTAGGAGTTATTTACAAGTAGGGTGATTTATCTAATTAGAGTCTTTAATTCCTAAAATATCACACAAAGAGTCTCCATAAGTTATGATGAAGATGGTATCTATAATTTTCCTATATTTTATACATGTTTTCTGGGATTCACTTATATGTGCATTCCTCTAGGCATGTACACATTCTCAAAAATTAAACCAAATGATATTTTTTTGGATTTTATAAATGAAATAACTTGAGTTAATTATATAGGTATTTTACCTTTAGTTTTTTGACACCCATGTCACTAATTTAATTTATCATCCTAGACTACCAAAATAGTATTATTAAGTTAGTTACATGTAACCTCAAGCATGCCTCCTCATATACTGAAGGATTCTAACTAGTAGTGGGGGTCTGATGACCCTTGTGGGGAGACTATACCCTATTCTATGAACACATGATAACAATTATGTAACTAAACATACGAAAAGAAGATAAAATATGAGTAAATTAAATTTATTTATAGAAAAAATAATTCCATAATAGTAATATAATAATTCTATAAAAAATGTACATGTAGGTTATACATCCATACAGCAGGAATAAGGTCTCTAAACAAATGACCATATATTTAACCTAAATAAAATTAAAAATAAAGATATGGATACCCACATGATCCTTGGCCTCACCTAAGACCAATATCTACAACCCTTAAGATCTCTCCAAGCTCATCAGTTGGCACTCATGTCATTATCCTACTTGTAAGATAAATATAAGGCCTACACACACACACAAGTTCCAGTGGATGGTGTTAGTATAAAACCAATTAGTCCACAACCAGTGATTTACCTAATAAAAACCAACATATATGTTTATACTTGTAATGAATAAAAGTAAGACAAAACATATCATGTATACACTAGTCACCCCATTGGAAACTCAAGGAGTCTCCCTAATGTTCAACCCATATATGATTTGTCTAGTGTTAGAATAGGATAATACTCTCATAATTTTAACATCACCTAATTATCATCAATCAAGATAAAAAAGATATCTCCATATCATAACACATAGGTGAATAGTGCATTACTCATAAACTAGTCAAATTTTAATATATCACTAAATCATATCTTAGGTGAATGATACATCACTATCTTTCATCAAGGGTGGATGAAGAACTACTAAAGTCAACATAGGGATTGAGGTATCTTCTATTGAATGATTTATCATCACATAATAAAATAGAGAAATATATATCACCAAGTGAATGGTATATCACCATAAAAAACATGGAAAATGATATATTTCTTAGAAAATAATGTATATTACAAGATCACTTTGGGAAAAACTTAACATTAGGGGGTGAATTAGTGTTGGAATTCTTTTAAATCAATTCCATTTATTATCCCTTTTTACCTATTCAATTATTAAGTGAATGGGACTGTCTCTCTATCTCTCTCACTATTTTACCTTATCTCACCTTTGGTTTATATGTATACAAATATGAATAAAAAAGAAACACATTAAGAACGCTAGGGTTTTTTATGATATTTTCCTCCCTATGGATGACTATATCCCTGATATGTGGTTGTTATTATCCCACATGTATACAACATCATTTTTTATCAAAATAATTATGATAAATGGTATTTAATTGGACCTATTATCCTAGAACCAACTAGTTACAAAAAAAAGGAATTTATGTTATGTAATATATATAGAATATAGGGTTTATCCTACTCCGTGTGAAGTATGATCAACAACTTTAAATCTGGTCATCTCTTGACACAATGATCTTATCTTATTCTTAAACTTACAAAAATCTTCAATGCTTCATCAATCTTCACCATACTTCTATAGTAAAATGTTGTTTGATGGATTACTCACTAGATTAGACTAAATATTTTCTATATAATCAAATCCAAACTCACTATTTTTATTATTTTTTTTAGTGTATTAGAAGAAAACTAGGTATTTCTAGCTTTCTTTAATACTTCAAGTCTGTAGTAGGTACAATATTGGTTATTCCTTCTTTTGTTTAGATAATAGGATATATAATATGGTTACACCATCATATTCTCTTAGTTTTTCTTCAAAATCTCAAAATATATATATTCATTGTAGGCATGAATAAAATCTCTAAATTTCTTATTATTATAACCTTATTATATTTTGGTGTCCAGTAATATAATCAATGATATTTCATTTAATTACTGGTAAAGAATCAAAAATTATTTTCATTCCCATAATCTCAGAATAAATTATGGCCTCTTGTATCACATTTAAATATCAAAAAATATCATTTATATATTAGATATAATAATTTAAAGATAAAATATAACAAAAAAGATGTGGTGTGACTCTTTCAAATGCATTGTATCACCAACTTGCATTCTTATAAATTCATCATGTAATACAGTGTGATAAAATAATATTCAAATAATACAATCATGACTAGATAATTTCATTATGATGTTTCAAACCTTTGAAGGAAAACATACCTAGAATCATTATATTTAATATTCAATGTATCATAATTTTCATTTTTATATTTATTATAATATCTGAATTATAGATTTCTCAAACCTCATAATAATTTAAATACTTATGTGGATCAGATTTATATAGTAGATCAAAGTAATATTTGTTGTCTCAAATTCATATAGAATCTTTCATTGAATTTATAAAGATAGAAATACATATGGGTTCCCCAATTCTCATAACATTGTTAGTTTTCACTATATATGAATTCATAAGAGAATTATCACAAAGTAATAAGAGATGATAATTGAGTTTGAAACCTTAAAAAATTCATACTTAGCTTGATATTAAGTATTATAATGAATCAATGATTGATGTGGGTAAAAATTTATACTTGATATAAAATTCATATACAAAGTTGTAACACCCCAAGATATTAAAAGAGAAAAATCATGTACGATAATGTGTATAATACAAAACACCAATATTAGAAGATAATGTAACACCACTAGAATTTATTATATATTTATTTTTAAATAATTTATTTCTCTTCGATAGCTTGTGATGAACTCAACATTGGGTTTAAGAAAAACACAATACCCTATTAAGAAATTAGCATTTAAAACATGATCATTATAACCTAGCCATTACATTGAAAGGTATGAATATGAATAAATAATTTTTGAAAATATATGGTTTACAAATGTGCATTTTTTATCAATTTATTATAAATAAAAATAAAAATCATTTCAAATAAAAATAAATGTTTTCAGAAAAACTATATTTCTTATAAAAGGTTGTTTAGTTGTTATTTACAAAAAATATATTAAAATTAATTTTTAAAACTTTTCGAAAATTTATTTTATAAAATGAAATAAATTTTTTAAATCATCATATAAAATTTATCCATGGGTTAATTTTTGATAACTTCCTGAAAAAATTAATTTTTTGATGAATAGTGAAAATACTGATTTTTAAAAAAACTGTCATTTTGTTTATATAATTTAGAAGGTTAAATTATATTATAAATGGATTTTAAAGTAAAATTAGATAAATTATATTAAAATTTAACTAATTTAGGTATTTTGATTCAATTTAATATTTAATTATGATATTAAAACATTCTACACTTATGAGAATTCTCTCTTTGGAATCCCACATTTTCTTTGTGTTTGTGGGTATAATTTTAAATTAGATTATGCCCATTATTTGAATTGAATTTTAAAAAATATATTTAATGTCTTTAATCAGAGTAATTTATATTATATAATAATTTAAAATTAATAATTTACTGTTATGAATAGTGAAAAACAATAAAAGTTATTTACTGTGGTTAATATTAAAACTGATTTACATAGGGGTTAAAATGAAAAGATAAGGGTTAAAATGAACTAAATGTTTTTCAAAAACCCATTTTATGTAAATATTGTGACCTTATAACCTATAATGTTCTATAATAAACAATTTTGGAGTCTTTTGGCCCGATAAAAATGTGGTTGTGATAGATTATTTAAAAAATTCCATTTGTGTCTTCTCCCCCACTTATAAAAGGTCACCCACCCATTACCTTATTCACATTTAAAAATCTATTTGGTTCAAAAAATTACTTTTAAAATAACTCAATTAACCACTAACAACATCCTAGATCCCTATTTTTTATCATAAATCCAACCTAGTAATTCTTTTTGTGGAATCCTAAAGAAGTTGTCCAAAGAAGAGGTACCATTTTTAAACAAGTGTTTTTATTTTGTTTATTCTTCCACCTCATTTAAATATTCTTAATCCATGATTATATAACATAATATGTATATTAAATATATAGATATGTTATTATTTTAATGTAATTACCTATATACATCTCCTCTTACATCAAATGGGAAATGGAACTGTCGATCATGTGTATGGTGGTCTACCGCCTCATGAACCGATGTAATTCATTTTTCATAACCACCTTTAAATGATAAATATAATGATATATTTAACAAATTTATATGATATTTATGATACTATTTTAATTTTTTAATTTTATATCACATATTCCTCAATACATTCCATTTCTTTTAAAATATGACAACATTGCTCATGTGTACAGTGGACTACCGCCTTGCAAAGCGATGTGATTCATTTTCCAATTATACTTTAAATAAAAGGTAATAAGGATAATTTTAGTTTATATATGTGATATATATGAAATTATATTGATTCTATAAATTTAATATATCACCCCTTCTTTACCCTTTCATCCATTAAGGAAATGATAACATCAATCGTGCATATGTATGGCCTACCGTCTCCATGAAGCGATATGATCCATTCCCAATTTTAAAATTTAAATAATGATTATAAAACTTTATATAATTAAAAAATTATTTTTATAACATTAATATCATTATGTATATGATTTAACTATATAATAAGTGAAAAAACTAGAACTTTTATGAAAAAACATGCATGAGAAAATAAGACCACTAACACACAAAACAATAAAAATAATGAAATATTATAGGCCAAAAGTTGGTAAAATATTATAATGGGATCATATATGATATTATATATATGGTTATTGTTCTGTTATAAATTAATAAATGCTTAAAACCATTATACAGGAGGTAAAACCATGTTCAACCAAAAGGAAGTGTGAGGTAAGAGACTTTGTCTCAATTTCCCCTCATTGAGGCATATAGTAATGTTATGCTACTAATTTATTTGATATGGTGTATATAATTCCTCTTTGATAAGAAATATAATGATTAATTAATAATTAATGGTGTTTTATGTTTTAATTTAAATTATTTTTTCCAAATGGATTTGACATTAATGTTATCAAGTGGTAAATAATTTTGTAACTCAATTTATTTTAATTGGGTTATATTACTTATTCACTGTATTTGAAATTATAAGATTATATTTTTAATGAATTTAGAATATATTATGTTTTATACCCACTTCTATTATGTGGATTTAAATTTTATATTCATAATCAATTCATTGGATAATTCTCACTTCAACATTATGATCTTTGTAAGGGTTTATTTCACAATCTCATTTTTATCAAAATTGTTTTGTATTAAATTAGAATTAAAAGAAATTATTTGATAATTGGAAAATAAAACCATTTAATTTTCATCTCATATGGATATTAATTATTTTTATGGTAATATTACCATTTTACCACTCTTTGGTACTTAAAATTATTGAGAAAAGGTTTTAAATAAAATTAGTCTTCATTTATCTCTTTGGTCAAAAATCCTTTTTCTTCCAAAATCATGATTTCTAAAAATATTTTTTATTTTTTTTAATACTATAAAAGATTTGTTAAGGATATTTTACCTATTTTTTATTTTTAAGAAACTTTTTGAATATAATATTCATGTCTTTGTCCAAATAAGTGATATTTGGATTTTACCAAAAATGTGAAAGGAATATTTGTTTTAATGTGTACAACAAGTAAAAAATTTACCACCATAAGGACAACTCAATGTTTTAAATATTTAATTAGAAGTTTCAATTTTTATTTTAAAGGAAAACTATTTAAAAAATATTTTGTGAAATTTTAGTATAATTTTTTTTTTCAAAGTAAAAAAAGGATATTTTCCTCAGGAATGTTTTCAATGAAATTTTTATGTTATTTCTATTCATCAAGGACAAAAACTCATTATTTTATTGATACTCCATTGGGTATTTGTTTTATTGATAACAGACTTATTCATTATATGGATGGTTTATGATCATTTTGACCGTGGAATATATTTACATTCACTTTATTGATTTATTTTTGTATTCATTAACTTTCCTTTGAAATATTAACATTCTTGTGATCACTAAACATTAAATTTTCCAATAATATCAATATTATTTATCATGTATATGTTTATTTTTTAACTATATATCATTTATAAATATGATTTTATACTTATAAAGTTATTTTTTATCTAGGTAAACATTGATAAATTTGTATCCTTTACTCAATATCGATATTTTATGATAAGGCACATCCTTCTTCAATTAGATATATTATTCTATATATGTGAAATTATTTGGAAATGCAGTGATAGGTGGGGCCTATAATTATATATCCCCCCAATTCATCAATATTATCATGAGTTTAATTATTAAGATAATAATAAATGGGGTTTTTTAAAAAATAGTTTTAGATTGTCTTGTAGAAGGTGTTGATATTAAAGGTATGATAAATACTGAGATAATAAAGTAAAATAAATAATAATTTCAATATTTTAGAATTAATTCATTATTATCTATGATATTTTCACAATGATATTATCAGTAGATGAATTTTATTCTCAGTTATTGATTAAAGAACATGTGTTTTCAGTTATTTACAATTACATATTGATTATAACTTATCTAATCAATATAGTTAAATTACTTAAATGGAATTTATATTCATTTATTTAATTTAACATATTGATCAAGACAAATATACTAATTATTTTCAATTTTTTAAATTAAATATGTATTCATTTATATATCTTGGCATATTTATTATTCCATATATAATTAGGATTTTCAAGTTATTGATTATATGGCATGTGTTTTTAGATATTTACATTTCAATATTGATTATTACTTATTTATCATTCCTTATTTACTCATGACATATTTCACTTTATATAACTCTTACTAACCATTTGAGCTCACACATATTTTGTTTCTTTTCCTAAGAATCCAGGAAGTGTATTATGAATGATATGAAATTATATTCTAGAGGGAATAATGATATTCTCAAAAAAAAAGTTTCTATGATTTGTGTATTAAAATGTAATATGGGAATCGTGTATATATCATGTTTACTAAGACTACCAAACTATTTGGTCCTTCGAGATTACATTCCTTGTATATTATGATAACGTAATAAAGTAGACAATGGCTTCAGGTTATTGGAGTTAGAGTCACTAGTATCAAAGTAAATTTAATAAGAATCTTGAGAAGTAGATTAAGTAAAACATATATTAGGGATCATAACCCAATAATATAATTTTGGTATAACTATTGAAAAACATCAAAAAGTTTTGGTAAGTTAGATATTAGGTGTTTTTTCTAACAATAAATCATTATCTGGATACTAAAAGTTGATGTGGTTTTAGAAGAGATGTAGCTTGGGGTAACAACTCTAAAATAGGAATGTGGGGATTGATTTGACTATTACTTGGTACATGAAAATTTTCCTTACTACACAACTAGTTTGACACTCACAGGATAGATGGATTGGACAATTCACATTTTCATTAGAAACCATTATGATGTATTTGAATAGATGATGAGAATGAATTACCTAGGTTAATCCTAAGATGTATTAGATTGAAAATAAGGTGTCATGAATTATACATCCTAAAAATGATTATATAGTTTTCCCACTATGATTATTATTGGTCACACTATTCTTTTTTAGTCAATGGAATGAACCTAAAGGAATCATGTTAACATTGAACATGAAGGACAATGTAGTGAATATGAACACCAAAATGGGATGATGACTTAAGTAAAAGATATCATGATTATTCCTAATCAGTTATCCCAAAATATGTTTAATAACCAATACCTTAAACAACTATAGAACTCACCAAAGAAGATAGAGATGGAGTTATATAAGATATCAAGTGATGAAGACCATGGAGGGAAGAAGCATTGATTTCCTTCATGTCAAAAATATGGAAAGAGACACCCATGAAAGAGACTTAAAGGAGTGGTAAAATGTTTTATGTATAGAAATGAAAGGAATAATGAAATTAATTTATTATTAAAAATGAAGAGTACTATGGAAGGAAATAAATTTCATAAAAGGGACCCATTTATAGTTTGTTGTCATAAATATGGGGAACCTGGGCATTATCTGAGTCAATGTCATCTTCTAAAGGTTAATTATTATAACAAGGAATATCCTCTGTTAAAATAAAACTATTGGAGTATTTATGTGTTGGGGTTCAAGAATTAAACTCCAAAATTATTTTTTTACCAATGGTATTTTGTTTATAAGAATCATAAAACATCTAAGGATTGTGTAAAATTTAAAAAGAATATATTTCTTCATTAACTTAAGATTTATGGATACCATCATGGGTTTATAATTTTAAGGTTTATCATAATTTCAAAGTCTTAAAACCCCTTTTTAAAATTTATATGGTAAGAATAAAACATGATTAAGGATATTCGTGGAAATAATTTATGGAAATACAACCCATTGGTCTAGTATATATTTAGTAAAATAATTTATATAAAGAAAAATTCCTATAATTTTGTGGGGAAAAGTTTTAAGATATTTTAAACCTGTAGGGTTTATTATATCTTTGATATTAAGGTAATTATGGTTTATTACACTTTGGTAATGTTATAGTAATTATATTAATATGGTTTTTGAAAAAGGAAAACCCACATCCTGGGTGAAACCCCATCACATGCCGTAAGTCCATAGGGCTTGAACCGATTATCAAATAACGATAAGAGTGTTACACCTACCATTGGCCTACATGATGTTCTGGTTAATATGTTATGGTTTTTACATAAAATATTTTAGTAATAAATATTAACGATGAACTAGTGGTGTTAAAGTTGAGGTCTATAGATTAATAATGTGTGATAACCATATGGGTTTTGGAATGTATTTGGAGACAGATGCAAGGACTTTCAACTCTTTAATATATTTTATGATCTCTTAGAATTATAATTATAGGGATTCAAGAAAAAAATAATTTTTTGGATATTAATATCTAGGAGTAATAATTGAATTGTAAATTTTTCAAATCACAACCAAAATATGAAAATGTTCTTGAAAGAGAAACATATTAAGTATATTTCCTTATATTTTTAGATAGTAAAATAATACCTCAACTTTAGGAAAATGATCTTGAAACAAAAATGTCATTCTATTAAATTCATATCTGATTAATCAAATCATATTTTAAATCATCATATATTTATGGTTTTGAGATCCTTATCTTCCCATTGATCATTCACTTTATTATGACCAATGATCTCTATCATTCATTAAAATTATTTATGCTTTTCTGTCGTGCCAATATCTTAACTTCCCACTTATGTTCTCATACTCAGAAACCTAGTTATGTGTTATTCTAGATGACCTTCATATTTACCTTTCTCTCTTATCAAGAATAAGTTTTATAAACCCTTTTATGATGTTTCTTTTTAGAAAAGATATTTCCAAAGGTAAAACCATTTATTACTGAGATCAAGTTTAAATTGCGAGGACAAAATTTATTTAAGGTGGGGATAATATAACATCCTGATATTTAAAAATAGGAACATCATGTTTGATAATGTGTATAACATACAACACTGAGATTATAATATAATATAACACCTCAATAATTTATGATATATTTCATTTTTTAATAAACTCATTCTCTTTAATAGCTTACGATGCACACAACACCAAGTTTAAATGAAATGCAATACTTTATTAAAATATTATTATATAAAATGCGATCGTTATAACCTAGGAATTAATTTTTTGGGCATGAATACGAATAAATAATTTTTTAAAATATATGGTTTATAATTTTTTATTAGTTTTATAATGATTATAAATTAAAATAAAAATCATTTTAAAGAAAAATAAGTGTTTTCTGAAAAAAAAATATTTTTTTTCTATAAGCATGTTTAGTTGTGCTTTATGCACATAATTTAAAATTAATTTTTACTAATTTTATAAAATTTATTTTATAAAATTTCATTATTTTTTATAATAATTGTAAAAAAATTATCCTTGGGTGAATTTTTTATAATTTTCTCAAAGGATTAATTTTTAATGAATATTGAAAAAAATGATTTTTAATGAAAATATTCGTTTTGTTTAAAAAATTTAAAATTTAAAAAGATATTATAAATTTGTTTTAAAGTAAAATTAGTTTAATTATATTAAAATTTTACTAATTTAGGTAATTTAAATCAATTTCACATTGAATTTGTACATTAAAACATTCAATATAAATGAGAATTTTCTCTTTGGAAACCTGCTTTTTCGTCATGTCTGAGGGTATAATTTTAAATTGGATTCTAAAAATTATATGAATCGAATTAGAATAAATATATTGAATATTTGTAATAATAATAATTTATATATTCTAATATGGTGAAATTAATTTTCGACCATTATTAATAGTAAAATTAGTAAAAATTAATTATCATGGTTAAGGTAAAAACTGATATACCGGGGGGTTTAAACTAAATAGAAAAGGATTAAAATGACCTAAAAACTTTTAGAAAACCCATTTAACATCCATATTTTTACCTTATATCTTCTTAGGTTCTATATTACCCATTTTGGAGGCATTTTAATTGTAAAAACATGGGTATAATTGATTCTTTTCAAAAATTTGATGTGTATCCTCTCCCCCACATATAATGGCCACCACCTCTATATCCCTATTCACACATAAAAAACTATTTGGTTGATAAAATATATTCTGAAATAACTTATTTAATACCCTCCAAATATCCTATATCCCTTTATTTTATCATAAATCTAACTCAGGAAGGATTTTGGTGAAAACCTAACGTAGTTATCTGAAAAAGGGGTAACATTCTTAAAAGATCATTTTTATTTTGTTTCTTATTACACCACCTTAAAATATTATTAAAACATGTTTATAAAATTTAATAAGTATATTACATATATTTATATGTTACTATTTCAATTTAATGAACTATATCTATCTCCTTTTCCATTAAATGGGAAATGAAACCGTCAATCATGTGTACGACGGACTGCCACCTTGCGAAACAATGTAATAATTTTTCCATCACCACATTTTATGGAAAAATATAATGATTAATTTAACTCATTTATATGATATTTATGATTTTATTATACTTATGAAATTTTAATATCACATATACCTTCTTATGTTTCATTCCTTTTAAAATACGATAACAGTGCTCGTGTGTACGACGAACTAACACCTCACAAAGAGATGCAATTTGTTTTCCACTTACACTTTACATGGAAGGTAATAAGGATAAATTTAGTGAATATATGAAATATACATGAAATTATATTACTTATTTAAAATTAATATACCATCCACTTCTTTATATATTCACAAATTAAGGAAATCATAACATCGCTCACGTGTATATATGGCCCACCGTCTCCACGAAGTGATGTGATCCATTATCCATGTTCAAATTTTAATAATGATTTTAAAAATTTATATGATGAAAAAATGATACTTATAATACTAATATAACTATATATGTGATGTAAATATATAATATGTGTAAGAATTATAACTTTTAGGAAAAAAATCCTAAGAAAATAAGGAAATTAACACCCAAAATATTGAAAATAATTAAATATTATCAAAAAATGGGTATTAATTTTTTTTAAGAATAACTAACAAGAACCTATAAGTACAGAATTAGTGGTGATTTTATTAAAATGGAATAGATTCAATTGTTCACATCACCAAGATTGATCAGTTTAGTAGTCTTGAAGAATTAGATACATAGATAGTTCCCTTATTACATTAGTAATTAAACATAGAACATAACAAAGTAATATAAACTGCTTCCATGAAACATATTCAAGGATTTAATCTTCATAACTCGGAATGAAAAAAATATAAAAGGATGATCTAAAATGATCAATAAGGGTTACATGAATCAATAATAATCGAAGAAAAATCAATAAGGCATAATCATTATGGCAAGGTAAATAACTGAAAGACACATTCCATCAATAAACTAAGAATAAAAATGAACCCAAATATTTTTTTCATGGTGAAAATATCATGTAAATTAATAACTAGAAACTAAATGAAGAAAGTGATTAACTATTAGACATCATGTATCTGGCATATGAACCACTATACTGTTAAGACAATTTAAGTCTGTGGGTAGAAAACCATTTGATTCTTCTTTGAAACAAACAAAAAGGGTTTGTCGCTAACTGTTTTGTCTCTTGAGGCCTGTTGATGCATCGAGGGGATATCTATAACCAAGGACCACTAATTAATGCAATTCCAATGTAGTCCTAATACATATATGTAATTCATGAACAATATGAATTATAAAAATATTCATACTGAGTAGAGGATACAGATTCATCAATATTTCCCTAGTTAAAACACCATTCAAAGAAAACATCATATGTAAAAATAGAATGTTTTTAAGAGAATAATAATATCCATGGTACAATAAATATGGATATTTAATGTAATATTCAATGAATGATTATCATGAACAAAAAAATGGAAGTATAGATACACCACGCACAAGGAATAATTGGCAAATACAACATAATCAAAGGGAATATCTTAATGGAGTCCATAAAAGAATGGATTTAAATTTTACTTGGAAATTCATAAGGGAAAATGTTTATAAATAATTATACAAGACGTATAATTGAATTGAAAACATGTAAAAAGGGTTTTTAAGAAACTTTACAAATGAGCCTCTTCAGTACGGTTTAAGGGAAAGAATTAAAGAGTCTTAAAGTTAAAAAAGAGATAATTTTTGTATAAAAATAGAAATGAACTAAGATGGTTTTTCATGATAAAAATTTTGATTTTAGAATAATAATGGTATCTTAAAATATATTATGTATGGTACTTGAAAATTGGTAAGAAATTGGAATGTTCCCTTTAATCGGTCTTACTTATCTAGAGGAATTGAAAAGGGAACCTTTTAAAACATGAATTTGTGTGTCAAATAAAGAAGAATTGAGATAGGAACATATTTTTGTAACATACACACATAATGTAGGAGGATTGAGTAATAATAATAAATAAATAAATTGGGGTAAAGAGAGAGAAAATGTAACTTGAAGAAAAAATGGAGGTTTTGGGAGAAACCCTTACCTTATGTATGAAATTATTCCGCACTTGCACTTAATGTCCTAAATAATTAAATAATATTCAATAATAATTTAATTCATAAAATATTATACCTATATTTTATTTATTATAATTTTATTAAGTTAATTTATGGACTTTTTATAAGTTATATGATTCAATTTCATTATTTGGGAGTATTTTTTCCTTGGTTTTCATGATTGGTTCACCTTTATACATGTATGAAATATCATGTATAATGGGAATAATTATCTATAATTGAAATTATAAGTTATTAATTAACTTTTAGAAGATTAAATGTTATTTTATATAATTTTTTTCTAGATATGTGGATTATTAATTAGATAAAAATTAATGATAACCGTTTAGATTATTTTGGTGGTTTTTTTCAATTATTACAAATTGGTTTTGTTTTATTAATTAATATTATATATATATAATGGTTCTAGAGAACTAAATAAGTTTTAATATAAATATTAAAATAGTTTTTAACCATTATAATGGTTTTATAACCATCATTTAATGGGGTATTAGAAAATGAAAAATTATCATCCATGAAGGTGGTGAACTGATACCTTATAGACGATGTTTTCATTTTTAGAACAAAAGGGGAAGAGAAGATAATTAATGGCGTACATAACATTAAAATAATAAAATTAGAGTATATATATATATATATTATAATGGTTTTATCTTGTTAATTTGGACATGGTAGGTGATTGAAGAATAAGAAAATAGAATAAATTGAAAGAGAGAGGGAAGGTTTTACCTCTTGTGTGTTGTCTCCTTGAGAACCTCCTTATGGGATATGGAATTGGTCTATTGGTGAGACCAAAAAGACAAAAATTTGGGGAAGTGTTTTTGTATATGAATTAGTAATAAATTATAAAATATTAAATTCTTAGAAGGTGTGAGGAGAATAGGTAGTGAGAGGTAGTATTTATAGTGGAGGAGAGGGGTGTTTTTTAATTATTTTATTTATTTGATTATTATTTTGGATCAAGAATATCAATAGTGATGATTCTTGTGACTAATTATAGTAACTATTGAATGTTATTTCGAACCAATGGGTGCTTACCTCATCCATATATCATCCACGACTCAATAATTCGTGTATTTAGCTTATTCCGTAAAATACCGTATTTTACTATTCACTAAAAAATAAACTATTTTAGAAATATCTCAAAAATTCACCCTAACCATTTTTTTGACATGTATATTTCAAAAATGGACATAATTTTTCTTAAATAATTTTATAAATATGATAAATTAAATTTTTAATTAAAATCATCAATTATTTGAAAAATACCGATTTTAAAATTATAATTGATTTTATGATACTTTGAAATTTTAATTCAGGTCTCATAAAATTATATTTTAATAATTAGACAAAAAAAATATTAATTTATGAATCTATTATATGAAAATAAATTTTCATTTAATTTATTATATTAATTATAAAATTTTAAATAAACATTTATGTTTCACAAAAAATACTAGCACATAATTTATTATTTTTAAAACATTTATATACTTATTACATGATATAAATATATCATATTTTCATTTATAAGATATCTAAATTTTATTTATACTTTTATAGGTGGGGTTATTATTCTAATGGCCACATTACTATTCATAATGGTCACATTACTATTCTAATGGTCATGTTAATATTTAATAGTATATAATGATTCATTTAGGCTCGATGTTGCATGAAACATATCCTATAAAGTATATTGATTTTATTTAAGAAGATACACACCCTAAATAATAGGTTTTTATATTCTTCACTCCTTCATAAATTTCATCCTCAAATTTTTTCATGAATATTTCCTTCTAAATAGACAAAGGTGGGTTTTCTTAATAACATCCTCATGTTCAAATGTTTCTTCTTCCATTTTATGGTTTCTCCAAATAAACTTCACCTGTATAGTCATCCAATTTCTCAATACCTTCTCTCTAGTGTCAGGAATCTCAATTGATCTCTAGGTGAGTACATGTAATTATAATGGCAAGCACTTCTTTAACTATGAAATGTGGAACACATCTTGAACTTTGGAGAGACTTGGTGGAATTTCTAAATAGTACACTACAACTCCAATTATTTCTATAATTTAAAATGTCCCATTGTACCCAAGGATCAATTTCCCTTTCTTACCAAACCCTAAGACACCCTTCCATGGTGATACTTTCAGAAAGACATGATCTCCCACTTGAAATTACAAACCTTTTCTCTGATTTTCATCATAACTCTTTTTCTTAATTTTAGAAGCTTTAATATGAGTTTGAATAGTCTTTAACTTTACCACTATCTCATCAATAAGTTCTAGGCCTACAAGTTTCCTCTCACCAACTTCAACCCAAAATGTTAGAGTTTAAAATATCTTATTATATAATGCTTCATATGGCACTATTTTAAAACTAGAATGAAATATATTATTTTAGTAAAACCCTAACAAAGGTAAATACTGATCCCAGATACCTTGAAATTCAAGTGATAATGATCTCAACATGTATTCTAATGTTTGAATAGTCCTTTTAGACTTTCCATCAGTTTTAGGGTGATATGAAGTACTCAAATAAAGCTCAGTATCCAAATAATTCTGAAGACTCTTCCAAAAATTTTATGTAAAACATGGATCTTGATCATAAATAATCGATAGTGGTGCACCATGAAGTCTTACACCTTAATTAATATAGAGTCTTACAAGGTACTCAAGAGGTAAGTATTCTATTATAGAAATAAATTTTTTTGATTCTTTAATATGATCAATAGTAACCCATATCACATCATTCCTTCTAAGTGTCCTTGGTAGTCCTATGATAAAGTCGGTCATAATGTCATCCCACTTCCACATGGGAATAGTTATAGGTTGAATGAATCCTCTAGGATATAACCTCTAAGATTTTAATTGTTGAAAAACTAGACATCTTAAAACATAGTCAGCAATTTCCTGCCTCATATTATCCTACCAAAAATGTTCCTTCAGAACTCTATACATCTTGGTATTACCAGGGCGTAAAGATAAATTTGATCAATGGGAATCATCTAATATTTACCTTTTTAGATCGGGTATTGACAGAAAACATAACCTCTTTCTAAATTACATAATTCCATTTATAAATGAAGTCTTCAAATCTTCCATCCGTAACAGATTTAATTTTCATTTGAATATTCTCTACATCAGATTGAGATATTTTTATCTTCTTCAGTAAATATGGTTTATCAGTCATATGAAAAAGTATTGATGGTTACCCTTCATAAATAATTCTTATATCCATATTTACTAAATCCATTAATATAGGATATTTAAACATTCACATTTAGGTCCTAAGTCCATGATCTTTCTTGCGTAATGCATCTTCTACCTTATTTTCTTTTCCTAGGTGGTAGTGTATTGAGAAATAATAATCTTTGAGTAACTAGAGTCGTCATCTTTTCCTTATGTCAATTACTTTCTATTTGAATATTTATTTCAAACTTTTGTGATCTATATATATCCCACATCCCTCACCATAGAGATGGTATCTCCATATTTTCATAGAAAATATTACGATCGCTATTTCAAGATCATGAGTTGGATAATTTTGTTCATTATTATTTAACCACGTTGATTCATATGCAATAAATTTGTCATTTTTTATAAGGAAATAACCCATTACCTTCTTTCAATGAATCACTATATATCACAAACCCATCATTTCTTGATGGTAGAGTCAATATTGAATCATTGACTAATCTTCTCATTAATTCTTCAAAACATTATGCACATTCTCTTATCCGTACAAACTTAACCCCTTTACATGTTATCTTTGGTAACAGGTTATCCAATTAGAAAAAATTATGAACGAAACTCCAATAGTAACCTGATAATCCAAGGAAACTATGTAACTCATTTATGCTTGTTGGAGTAGGACATTCTTGGATTTCTTTTTCCTTCACAAGATCAATTTAGATTCCATTCATGGAGATAATATGGCCAAGAAAAGAAATTTACCGAATCCAAAAATTACACTTTCTAAATTTACCATATTACACTTTCCTTCTGAGAATCATAAGAATAATCCTCATGTAATTATCATGTTATTCATTCCTTTTATAATAAAATAGAATATAATCAATTAGTACTATAAAAAAAATCAAGATATTCATTTAATACTCTCTTCATTATATCCATGAAAAAAATGGAGAATTATCCAATCCAAATAGTATTACTGTAAACTCATAATGTCCATAGATCACCCAAAATATATCCTCAGAATATCTTCCTTCATTACTCAAAATTAATGATACCCATAATGAAGGTTAATCTTCAAAAAATATTCAGCTCTGTGAATTTGATAAAATAAATCATCCATGTGTGGTATAGGGTAGTTTTTATTATTTTAATATCATTTATTTCTCTATAGTTTATGCACAACCTCAAAAATCCATCTTCTATATTAATAAAGAGAACATGGTCTCCCCATAGAGAAACACTAGGGAGAATAAATCCTTTACTACTCAACTCCTCTAGTTGTTTCTTCATATCCACTAATTCTATAGTGGCTATTCTATAATTAGTCTTTTATATTGGTCTTCAATTAGGTATTAAATCAATGGTAAACTCAACTTCACACTCAGGGGGGTGTCTAGAAAATTCTTCAGGAAATACGTCAATTTATTCCCATACAATTGGTACATCCTTAATTTTAATATTACTTTCCTCATCCCTAGATGATTTTTTCTCTTCATCCCTAATAATTTAATTTAATAGAGATAATGGGGGTGGATCTAGATAATAATTAGATGATATAGTTTCTTCTATAGTGATAATGGATTCTATATCTTCCTCACAAATCATAACTTCCTTATTCCTTCAATAAATCTTCACATCTTATTTTGAAATCCATTACATACCAAGGACTATATCAAAGTCAGCCATAGGTATGATGATAATATCAACAACTAATATATGTTTATGTTACAAAAAGGGGATTGTCCGTCACATTATTATTGCAATGAGAATTCCCTTATGAGTTTTGACTGAAAACTCCCTTATTAAATCAAAACAGAAATGTGTTATTTTCTTAGAAAATTGGGTAGATATAAAAGGGATATATGATACAAAATAAAATAAATCATTGAATAAATTTTAGTATAGTATTAATGTACCTTACACCACATTATTTTGTACTTATACACTAGATTTGGTGATCACATAATCTTGGACATCCCCCCTTGGCCTATTTTATGGTAGATTCCCCTGATATTTGGGACATTTATTCGAATAATTCCTTATTTCATTACAATTGAATAATTTAACATAAATTATTTTTTTTCTTACCCTTTAATTCATTAGCTCGATGACCCTTTTTTCCACACTTATAAAAAACTCCCATTCCTTTCAAGAATTTTTTAGGATGATTCCATTGATGATTTTTACATAATAGGAATTTCTTAATTATAATCTTCTTATTTGATGGTTCACCTTTTCCATGGTTATCAAAATACATATTTTTATCTTTATTTAACTTGAACTTATATGATCTAGAAAGTTATATCTCCATTTTTATAGCATTTAATACTATTTCATCATATGATGAAAATGTTTGAGAAGCCCATGCCCATTGAATGATTGGATTAGGACCTTTAAATAAATTATCAATATTTCTTTCTGAATCATGTATGTAATCTATATCATACCTATCTAGTGTAGAGAAGGTATCCTCACACTCGGTAACACTCCCTTCTTCTTTTTTATTTAAGCTAAAAAAATTTCTTTTCATTTTACTTTGTTTATAAAAAGTGAAATATATGTCGAAGAATGTTTATTTAAATGTTATCCATTCCATTTCTTCTATTTTATCTTCCTCCTTAGTAATTTTGATCAATGCCCACCATTGATCAGCATCTACCTTGAGACAATATACTTCCAGTACTAGCTTTTCATTTTTATTGTATCTCAATGCTATAAATATCTTTTCAAGGTACTTGATCTACTACTCAGCTACCACTGTATTAGTAGTTCCACAAAAAGGGGAGGGTTATCCTACATGAAACGATCCAACATAGGTGTAGTATGGTTATTAATTATAACCTGAGTAAGATGTCCCGATGTGGTCTTGATTTTCTTATATCCAACACTAACTGTGTTGACATTCCCATTAGGAAAACCCCTACATTTTCTATGGGTAATGATTCTCTTTCATCCAATAAGGATCATCACTAAATAATGGAACCCACTAATTATTCTCATAATATTCTTGAGTATTTTTCCAAAAATTAACTCTATGGAATCAATATAATTTTCATGTTTACTTATCATCTGGTTCCCAAGGTTTCTACTAAACTTGATCTGATACCAATAGTAAAAACCCCTACCCTAGCAGCCCAGATTAGTTGGTTATTTTATTAAAATATAATATATACAAGTGATCACATCACCAATGACCGACTAGTTTAGTAGTCTTTAAAAACTAGATACATACATGGTTCCATTATTACATTGATAATTAATCATAAAACTAACAAATTAAAATAAATTTATTCCTTGAAACTTATTCAAAGATTTCACCTTCATAGCTTGGGAATGAAAAAAAATGGAAAGGTTGAGCTCAAACACTCAGTAAGGGTTACATGAATCAATAATAAGTGAAGCAATGCCAATAAGTAATAATCATTATGGAAAGGTAAATAACTAAGAACACATGTCATCAACAAACTGAGAATGAAAATGCATCCATATATTTTTTTCATAGTAAAAATATCATGGAAAGTAATAAATAGATACTAAATAAAGTAAATGATTAATTATTAGATGTCATTTATCTAGAACTTGAACCATTATACCATCAAGACAGTTTAAGTCTATGGATAAAAACCCATCTGATTCTACTTGGAAACAAACACAAAGATTTTGTCTCCAACTATTTTGTCTCATGAGACCTGTCGATGCATCTACATGCAATTTATTATTGGTCCCCACCCATCACTTAAGTCCAAATAATTATTTATATACATATTTAATTCATTAACAATATGAATTATCAAAATAACCATATTGAGTATAGGATATAGATTTAGCAATATTTCCTTAGTTAAAACAACATTCAAAGAAAATTCCATATTTAAAAATAGTAATTATCTAAGAAAATAATAATATCCATGATACAATAAAGATGGATATTTAATGAAATTTTAAATTAATCGTGATCATAAATAAAAATGGAAGTATACATGTAGCACACATAAGGAATAAGTGGTGAATACAACCTAACTAAAGGGAATATCATAACAATGTCCATGAAAGAATGGATTTAAATCATAATTGGAAATTAATTAGGGAAAATAGGCATAAATAATTATAAATTATGTCCAAATAAAGTGAAAACATCTAAAAATAGTTTTTAAGAAACTTAAAAATGAGCCACTTTAGTTCCTCTTAAGGGATAATATTAAAGAGTATTAAAGTGAGAAAAGGAATAATTTTTGTGTAAAAATAGAAATTAAGTAAGATAGTTTTTCAAGGTAAAGAGATTGATTTTAGAAAAGTAATGGTATCCTAAAATATATTATGTATGGTACATACAAACGGGTAAGAAATTGGGAAGTTTCCTATAACCAGGCTTGCTTATTAGGATGAATTGAAAAGGGAACCTTATAAAACATGCAATTGTCCATCAAAGAAAGAAGAAGTGATCTAGGAACATTTTTTTGGAAAATAAAAAAATATGAGGATTAAATAATAATAATAAACAATTACAGTGGGGTAAATAGAGGGAAATCGTAACACAAAGAAAAAAATGGAGGTTCGGGGAAAAAATGTTACCTTATGTATGAAATTGTTATTCACTTGTACATAATATCTGATATAATGAAATTAGATTCATTATTAATTTAATTATAAACCTCTTAAAATATATTTTATTTATTATAATTTTATTTAGTTCATTTATGTCCTTTTTAATGATTTATAGTATTAAATTTCATCATTCGGAAGTGTTCGTTTTCTTGGTTTTCTTGATTGGTTCACTTTTATACATGTATGAAAGATCATGTGAAAGGGGAATAATTATCCAGGATTGAAATTATTTGTTATTAATGAAATTACATAATATGAAATGGTTTTATATATCTTTTTGTTTCTAGATATGAGCATGATTCATTATAAATATATTAATATTAACTGTTTAGATTATTTTGGCGGTTTTTTTGATCATTATGTACAAATTTTATTATATTAATTTATAATATTTTTATATATTGGTTATAGAGAACTAAATAAGTTGTAATATAAATATGAAAATATTTTTTAACCATTATAATGGTTTTATGACCATCCTTTAAGGAAGTATTAGAAAAAAATCACTATCCCCAGAGGTAGTGAATCAATACCCCACAGATGATGTTTCATTTTTAGAAAAAATAGGAAGAGAAGAGAATTGATGGGGGATATACCATTAAAATAATAAAATTATAGTATATATATGATATTGGTGTTAGCATGTAACTTTGGAAAAGGGAGGTGAGGGAAGGATAAGGGAAAAAATAAATTGAAAGAGAGAGAGGGAAGGTATTACCTCTTGTGTGTAGTCTCCTTGAGAACCTCCTTAAGGGACATGGAAATGGTATTTTGGTGAGACCAGTAAGACTAGAATGTGTGGATGTGGTTTTTGAGATTAATTGGAAAAAAATTATACAAGATTAAATTCTTATAAGTTGTGAGGAGAATAGGTGGTGAGGGGTGGTATTTATAGTGGAGGAGAGGGGTGTTTTTTTATTATTTTATTTATTTATTTATTATTTTGGATCAAGAATATAAATAGTGATGATTATTGTGACTAAGTAAAGTAAGTATATAATGTGAGTTTGAACTAATGGGTTCTTACCTCATCCATACATCATCCATGACTCAAGAATTCGTGTATTTAGGTTATACTGTAAATTACCATATTTCACTATTCAATAAAAATTCAACTATTTTTGAAATATCCCAAAAAATCACTATAACCATTTTTCAATGTGTATATTTTAAAAATAGACTCCATTTTGTGAAAATAATTTTATAAATATTAAAAATTAAAATTTAAATTAAAATAATCAATTATTAAAAAAATACGAATTTTAAAATTATAATTGATTTTATGACACTTTGAAAAAATAATTAAGGTATCATAAAATTATCTTATAATAATAAGAAAAAAATATTAATTTATTAATCTATTCTATGAATATAATTTTTTTTAAATTATAATTTCAAATATAAAATTATAAATAAACATTTGTGTTTCACAAAAACACCAACACTTAATTTATCATTTTATAACATTTATTGACATATTCTATGATATAAGTATATCATAATTTCATTTAAAAGATAACTAAATTTTATTTATACTTTAATGGGTGAGGTTATCAATCTAATAGCCACATTACTATTCCTAATGGTCGCATTATTATTCCAACAATCATATTAATATTTAATAGTATATGATGGTTCACTTAGGCTTGATGTTGCATGAAAAATAAGATATTGAGTATGTTGAATTGATTTAAGAATATACATACCCTAAATCTTGGGGTGTTATATTCTTCCCTCCTTTAGAAATTTCATCCTCAAAATTTTTCATGAATATTTCCTTCTAAATAGATGAGGGTGGTTGTTTATCATAACATCCTCATGTTCTCACGTTGATTCTTCCATTTTATTATTTCTCCAAAGAACATTTACTAGTCGAGTCATCTGATTTCTCAATACCTGCTCTTTAGTGATAAGAATTTTGATTGGTCTCTAGGTGAGTACATTTATTGGGTATGGCATGTACTTATTTAACAATGATAGGTATAACACATCAAGAAATTTAGAGAGACTTGGTGGAATTGTTAAATGGTACACTATAACTATAATTATTTCTAGAATTTCAAATGGTCCAATGTATATAGGGATTAGTTTTCCTTTATTACCAAACCTTATGACATCCTTCCATGGTGATACTTTCAGAAAGACATGATCTCTCAATTGAAATTTTAAATCATTTCTTTGGTTGTCATTATAAATATTTTTCCTACTCTGATCTACTTTGATATGATCCCAAATATTATTTATGTTTGTCTTTTTCTCATCAATAATTTCTAGGCCTATAAGTTTCCTCTCACCAACACCGCCCTAAAAGGTTGGATTTCAACATATCTTTCCATATAATGCTTCATATGGTTCCATTTGAATACTAGAATGGAAACTATTATTTTCGGAAAACTCTACCAAAGATAAATATTGATCCCACATACTTTTAAAGTCAAATGAGAATGATCTCAACATATATTCTAATGTTGGAATAGTCATTTCAGGTAATCCCTCAGTTTGAGGGTGATAAGTTGTACACAAATGAAGCTTAGTATCCAAAGCCTTCTAAAGAATATTCCATAATTTTGATGTAAAATGGGGATGTCAATTACACACAATTGATATAGTTTCACCATTAAATCTTAAAAATTATTTAATATAGAGTCTTACTTGGCCCTCAAGAGGTAATTATTCTCAAATAGTATGAAAATGTGTTTATTTTTTAAGATAATAAATAATAACCCATTTCAAATCTTTCCTTATAGGTTTCCTTGGCAGTCTTGTGACAAAGTCCATCATAATTTTATCCCACTTCCACATAGTAATAGATATTTTTTCTTGATTCCTTGAAGATTTTGTCTCTCATTTTTCACTTGTTGACAAACTAGACATCTTGACACATAGTCAGTAATTTAACACTTCATATTATCCCAAAAAAAATATTCCTTAACATCTCTATACATCTTGGTACTAGCAGTGTGTATAGAGAAATTTGAGATATGAGTATCATCTAATAGTTACCTTTTTTGATCTAGTATTGATGGAATACATAATCTCTTTCCAAATTTCATAATTCTATTCATGCACGAAGTCTGCCAATCTTTCACCCTTATTAGATTTAAGTTTATTTTGAAAATTCTCATCGTCATATTGAGAGATTTTTATCTTCTTTAGTGAAGATGTTTTATTAGTCATATGAAAAAGGAATGATGTTTCCCCATCCTTAAAAATTCCCATATCCATATTTATTAAATCCAAGAACATATGATCTTTTTTAATCTTGATTTGGGTCATAAGTCCATGATCTTTTCTACTTAATGCATCTTATACCTTATTTTCTTTTCCTGGGTGGTAGTGTATTGAGAAATCATAATCTTTAAGTAACTCGAACCATCATAATTACCTTATGTTGAGTTTTTTGTGTAAATATGTATCTAAAACTCTTGTGATCTGAATATATCTAACATCCTTCACCATAAAGATTTCGTCACCATATTTTCGAATCAAAGATTCTGGATTCTAACTCAAGATCATGATTTGTATAATTTTTTTCATGAGTCTTCAACTACATTTATGAATATGCATAACTTCATCTTTTTATATAAGGACACAATCTATTATTTTCTTTGATGTATCACTATATATCAAAAACCTATCATTTCCTGATGGTAGAGTCAAAATTGGAGCATTGACTAATCTTTTATTCAATTCTTCAAAACATTCTACACATTCTTTTTTCTTTATAGACTTAAGACCTACACGTGTGAGCTCGGTTAATGGGTTATCCAATTAGGAAACATTCTAAACAAAATGACTATAGGAACCTACTAAACCATTGAAACTATGTACCTCAATTATGTTCATTGGATTAGACCATTATTAGATTTTCTTTATCCTTATAGGATCAATTGAGACTCCATTCTTGGAGACAATATAGCCTAGAAATGAAATTTCCTGAATCCATAATTCACACTTTCTAAATTTACCATATAACTATTTCTTTCTAAGAGTCTTAAGAATAATCCTCAAGTGATTATAACGGTCTTCATATATTTTAGTATACACTATAATATCATCAATGAATACTACAGAAAAATTTTCACAATATTACTTCAATAATCTATTCATTAGATCCATGAAAATGTAGGGTAAATTAGTAAATCCAAATGGTATTAATGTAAAATTGTAATGTACATACTTCATCCAAAAAGATGTCTTTGGAATGTCTTCCTTTATTATCCACAACTAATGATACCTAGAATGAAGTTCAATCTTAAAAAACTATTGAGCTCCATTAATTTGATCAAATAAATTATCAATGTAAGGTAGAGGGTACTTTTTTATTATAAGAGCATTGATTTCACTATGGTCAATGAAAAACCTCAAGGATCCATCTTTATTTTTAACAAAGAGAACAAGGGATCCCTATGGAGAAACACTATATAGAATAAATCCCTTATTAATCAACTCCTCTAGTTGTTTCATCACCTCCTTTAATTTTATAGTGGCAATTTTATAAGGAGTAATTGATATTGGTATCACATCATGGATTAAATCAATAGTAAACTAAAATTCATGATCTGGGGGGTGTCCTGGTAATTCATAAATAAATACATTAATGTATTCCTATACAATTGGTATATCCTTAATTTTAAGATTACGTTCCTTATCCCTAGATGATATTTTCTCTTACTCCCCAAGAATTTCATCTAGTAGAGCAACTGGGGGTGGATCTAAATAAGAATCAGATGACATAGTTTCCTCTCTAATGATAAGGGATTATATATATTCCCTCCAAATAGTAATTTACTTCTTCTTGCAATACATTTTCACATCATATTTTGGAATCCATTCCATAATAAGGATTATATCAAAGTTATCCATATGTGTGATGATAAGGAAAGCAACTAAATGACATTTATGCTTCATAAAGGGGACTAACAGAAACATTTTTGTTGTGATGAGACTTCCCTTAGGAGTATTGACTAACAACTCCCTTATTAAATAAAAAGGTAGATATATTATTTTTATGTAAAAATGGATAGATATAAAAGATTGAGATGATCCACAATCAAATAAGTCATTGACTAAATTTAAAGACAGGATTAATGTACCTTCCACCACATCATTGAGTACTTCTACTTTGGATATGGTGATCACATAAGCTTGAACATCTCCCCTTGGACTCTTCTATGGTAGATTCCCCTAACACTTTGGACATTGATTTTTATAATTCCCTATTTCATTATAGTTGAATCATTTAACATCATTGATTTGTTTCCCCCTTGCTTTAATTATCTTAATGGCCATTTTATCCACAATTATAATAAACTACCATGCCTTTCAAGAATTTCTCAGGATGATTCCTTCCACTATTTTCTCATAATGGGAATTGCTTTATTACCCTCTTCTTCTTTGATGCTACACATTTTCTATGGTTATCAAAATACCTTTTCTTCCCTTAATTTCACTTAAACATATAGGATCTAGAAACTCATTTCTCTATTTTGATGGAACTTAATACTATTTCATCATATGATTAAAATGTTTGAAAAGACAGTTCCCTTCATAGAATTTGATTAATACCTTTAAAGAAATGATCACTATTGTTTTCTGAATCATGTTTTTATTCTATATCATACCTAGATAGTCTTGTGAAGGTATCCTTATACTCTGAAACACTCTCTTCTTCCTTTTTCATTAAGTTAAGGGATTTTCTCTTTATTTCACTTTGTTTCTCATGAGGGAAATATTTTTTGAAGAATGTTTCCTTAAATGTTATCCATTCCATGTATTCTATTTCATATTCCTTCTTAGTATTCTGAATTAATGACCACCATTGATCAATATATCACTTGAGAAAATATATTGCGGATACAACCTTTTCATTTTCATTACATCCCAATGCTCGAAATAACTTTTTATGGTACTTGATACACTACTCAGCTAACATAGGATTAGTAGTCCCACAAAAATAGGGGTCTTCTACTGTATAAAATGATCTGACATAGGTTTAGTATGGTTATTCGTCATAACCTGAGTAGGATGTCCTAATATGGTTAGGATCTTCTCAGTTATAACACTAACTATGTTAATTTGATCAGTGGAGAAATCCCTATATTTTATGCAGGTATTGATTCCCTTTCTTCCATTCGGGGCTATCACTAAATAATGGAACGTGCTATGTTTTATCATAATCACCTTATATATTGGGGAAAAATTCATTATAAATAATTATTACAATTTTTAAGTTTACTTAAAATCTGGTTCCCAAGGTTTATACTAAACATGCTTTGATACCAATGGTAACAACCCTAACCCCAGTAGACCAGAGTCAATGGTTATTTTATTATAATGGAATAGATACAAGTGATCATATCACCTAGGATCAACCAGTTTAGTATTCGTGAATAACTAGATACATACATGGTTCACTTATTACATTGATAATTTAAAATATAACATAACAATGTAAAATAAACTACATCCTTAACACTTATTCAAAGATTTAAACTTCATTTCCTAGGGAAGGAAAAATGAAAGGGTGATATCAAACTCTCATTAAGGTTTACATGAATCAATAATAAGTAAATAAAATTCAATAAGGAATAATCATTATGGAAAGGTAAATAATTGAAAAACACATTCCATCAATAAACTGAGAATTAAAATGCATCCATAGATTTTGTGATAGTAAAAATATAATGGAAAGTAATAAATACATACTAAATAGGAAAATTGTCATGACACGTCCCCCAGGGCCCATGTCGTGACTAACCTAAGCCCGCATTCCATAGGCCATGGGCAGGCGACTAGCACCGAAAGGCGTATCCCCTAAAACTGGGAAGGCATTGCCTTTATATCCTATAAACACACTCAACCAAGCACACAACAAGATATGAACACAAGTAAACTGTATAGAAAAAAAGAGTACTGAAAGTAAGAGGGGATAGAATACAAGCCCAACAGTAAAGGTACAAGTACAACTGGAAATACAATATAACTGAAGAAAGAGAAAGACAGCTTCTGGGTCGTCCTATGAGGTTCCTACCAGAAGGGTAGGTACAGATCACCTCCTTAGCACTCTATGCCCGCCTGTCTCCTCTGCATACCGACACACCATATGGTCCACCTCCAGGCACTGTCCAGTCCTGGTACCCTCAGCCCCGATCAACGTTGTCCGTCATCTACACCAAACACAACAAGGAGCGGGTGAAGCCCATGTAGGGGTGAGTATAATGATACTCAGTAGGGACCCTGAGACCCTCAAGGTCTCACAAAATCCACAAAGGATAAACCACAAAGCATGTAAACCAGTGAAAATCCAACTTAGGTATATTACCATACATATACCTAAGTTATAAAATATTAACCATCTCATTCATGAGGAAACACAAGGCCCAACTCCTTAGACAAAGTACAACTGTTCCACAAAAGAAATATTACCACGAAGGTAAGTACCACACAGGTACGCCACACAGAAGAATACCACAAAGGTAACACCATGAAGGTAAGTACCACACAGGTACGCCACACAAAATAATACCAAAAAGGTAAAGACTCAAATCACACCAGGTATAACTTAGGTACATTAGTAAAGATGATTAGATATAACTACTGAATCATCTTACTCTGTTAAGAGGAAGACCCACGTAGGATCCTAAATCATCAGAACCACACAGGATCCTAGTATATCATCAGACCCATAGAGGATCCTAGTATAACAGACCCACAAAGTATCCTAGTACATAATCAGACCCACATAGGATCCTAGTACAGTAGACCCACACAGGATCCTAGTACATCATCAAACCCACACAGGATCCTAGTACAGAAGACCCAAAAAGGATCCTTGTACATCATCAAACCCACACAGGATCCAAGTATAGTATACCCACACAGGATCCTAGAGTAGACCCACATGGATTCCAAGAGTGGATCTATGTGGGATCCTCGAGAACAGACCCATGAAGGATCCCTTTCTCATGTTACAACCAGCTACAAGGTTCCCACACTAATCTCCCTTGATTCCAGTAGTATCTGCTCCTCAAGCCATAGTTCGATACTCCAACTTCCACTAATTACCATGAAGAAGTATCACAAAGGACATCCATGTAAAAGGGGTCTCCACGCAACAAATAGTGTGTCAATCGGGCGCCCGGTCTGTAAGTTATTGGCCTTTTGGTCTCGAAGGCCCAGTTGGATTCATGTTCAATCCAACTCGATGGTACCCCAAATTTAACCAAAACTCAAGTGGGTTATACAAAAAGGTCTGTCTCACTCCAAGGTTTCTGGTGTCACAGACAGTTCGTCAAACAAACGCTTGTAGCTCAAGATATTGTCGAAAGAGAGAAAATGGTTGAAGTTGGTCTATGTCCGGTCTGACCCGATCGGACCAACCCGGGTCTGGCCCTGGGTTAGACCTGACCCGTGGTGTGGCGGCCCATGGAGGACCACTTGTTCATGCCCGGCTGGATGGATGGCCAGTCTCTCCACCGCGCGGCACGGTCATGCGCCGCACTATCGCCGGTGGCCGGCAGCGCCTGCCACCCTTTCCTCGCCGTCGTGGCACAAGGTCATGGTTATTCTCCACTGGGCAACACGAACACGCATCGCCACCCCTTTATGCGTCCAACCACCACTGGTCATCGCCCTTGATCTACCGTAGCCCGGTCTGTGGCTCTTCTCTGGCAGCGCGGTTGTACTGCCACCTTCGTTGCGGCCGGCCGGAGTACCGGCCGCCGTTCCCGAGCCCCACCGGTGTCGGTCGCCGGCACTGGTCGTCGTCCTCCTCCATCACTTAGAACACACCAAAAAATCACAAGGATTTATAAGTGGTCGGGCCATGTTCGTTTGGCTTGCACCCACCGTGTTAGAGCGGTAGCAAGCGGCTCATGGGGAGAGATTCAACGTGAAAGAAAAATCAACTAAGATTAATAAAAAACACACCCCTACCTTTAAGGTTCCGAAGGAGGAGGTACGAGGAAGAATATGAAGTCATTGAATAATGTCGGTATTCTTTATCTCCATAAGGAACTTCCAATCTGGGCTCGGGGTTGGTTCCTCATTCTTCATTTCGGGGTTCGGGGTCGCTTGTCACTGCCCGCTGAAAGTAGCTTCGTCCTCCAAGTGTCGGGCATCGCAACACTTTACCAGAGCTTCGTCGCATGGTGAAGTCATGCCAAATCCTCCCCCAAAAGCTACATATAAATAGGAGAGGGGGAGAGAAAGTAACGATCATGGAATTTATGAAGTTTCATTTGATAAGAACCTTCCTAAATTCCAACGATGTTGTTACTTAGTATTTGATAGGTTTAAACAATTAATTTACTTTGGAACAATTAAATATTAAAAAAATTAATAAATTTTTGTTGGCTCTACTAATTAAATGGAGAGTTGAAATTTTTTCTCCCATTAAAGAGGGTTTGGGTGGTCCCCACCACCATAACCCATGTAGAGAGGTTTCAATAAAAATAAAATAAAACTTGTTCTTTATTTTATTTTTATTTCCATGTAAAACACAAAAACTAACTTTCACCCTCGACCTACTATGTTCTAGGTGAAGGTCTCCTTAAGCGAATATTGGCACTGTGAGTTCAACAGTTTCCTCATATTTCAATTTCGAGCACTGGTTTATAAGTTACAAAAACTCGTTGCACGTTTACAGAACGTACCCAAAAAAAAGTTCAGAAATTCACTTCGGGCACACCATGCCTCAGAATCACGTGTCTTCAATTTCCACAGACTCGTAGAATTACCATATAATTAAAAAAAATACATGGAATTTCTGGGTCTTTACATTCTCCCCACCTCAGGGATTTTCGTCCCCGAAAGCCACATCAGAAAAACTAAGAAAACAAGTGGGGGTATTGAGCATGAATCTGAGCCTCCCGCTCCCATGTGGTCTCCTGGAGGTTCCCGTGATGCCAACGTACATGAAACAAAGGTATCGATCACCCACGAAGGACTCTCTTATGTATATCCTCAATCTCCATTAGAACCTCCATAAACATCGCCCCATTATCAATGCCCACCTCGTCGTGGTCGATGACGTGTGATGGGTCGTGCACGTATCTCCTCAACTGGAATATGTGGAAAATGTTGTGAACCCGGTGAAACTGAGGGGGAAGTTATAGGTGGTAAGATACCTCTCCAACTCTACTAAGGACCTGAAAGGGTCTAATGAACCTCGGAGATAACTTGTCACCCCAGCCAAATCTCCACAAACCTCATCGAGGTGAGACCCGTAGAAAGACGTGGTCACCATCCTTGAACTCCAGAGGTCTCTGTCTCCTGTCGGCATAAGACTTATGCCTAATCTGTGTAGTCTTCATCTACTTCTGGATGATATGAACCTTTTCCATGGTAGCCCATACCATATCTGGTCCCATGAGTGCTGACTCCCCAGGGTCAGTCCAGCACAAAGGCGATCTGTAAGGTCGGTCGTACATAGCCTCGAAAGGTTTCATCACAATGGTGGAGTTATAACTATTGTTGTATGAAAACTACACTAAGGAAAAGTGTTCCTCCCAGCTGCGATAGAAGTTGAGGATGCAAGCACGCAGCATGTCCTCGATGGTCTGAATGGTCCACTCAGTCTGGCCATCCATCTGAGGATGGAAGGCGGTGCTCAAACGAAGTTGCTTCCTGAAAGCCTCCTACAACCCCTTCCATAGTCAGGAAGTGAAACATGCATCATTATTGGAGATAATCATCAATGGTACTCCATGTATCCGCACAATCTTCTGCACATAGAGGTGTCCCAAGCTCTCTACTGAACCCTGCTCTTTGATCGGAAGGAAGTGGGACAACTTGGTGAGTCAGTTGACGATCACTCAGATAGAATCATGACTCCTAGATGTACGCGGAAGTCCTGTTATGAAGTCCATGGATATCTCATCCCACTTCCACTCTAGAACCTCTAAAGGCTGCACTAAGCTTGCTGGTACCTGATGCTCCGCCTTCACTTGCTGACAAGTGTGGCACCGAGAGACAAACTCTGCTACTGCTTTCTTCATTCCCAGCCATCAAAGCTGTTATCAGAGATCCTGATACATCTTCACCACTCTTTTATGTACTGCTAGAGGGGATGTGTGGAACTCCCTCAACACTTCCTCCTGAAGTGACACTAGTACCATGGTATGTCCTCTGAAAAGGATGATGTGCTCCCCACCTTCAGAAAATCCATCAGGTGCCTATCCTAAGGATATCTGAGCACGTCGATCCTCGCATTCAATGTCTCCACACTGCACCTCCCTGACCCACTAAAGAAGTGGGGGAGTGACTGTAAGAGACTGAAGAAAATCAACTCCATCTCTATCCATAAAGGATATCTGCAAAGCGGCCAGCTGCTCCGTCGCCACACCAAGAAGTTATATACCAGATCTCCTGCTGAGTGCATCTTCTACAACGTTCTCATTCCCAAGAGTATAGACTATCTCAAAGTCATAGTCCTAGAGGAACTCGAGCCAACGTCACTATCTCAGGTTCAGGTCCTTCTGAGAGAAGATATACCTGAGACTCTTGTGATCAGAGTAAACCATAAAATGCTCACCAATAAAGTAATGTCGCCACATATTCAAGGAGAAGACCACTGCTGCTAACTCCAGGTCATGGGTATCATAGTTATGCTCATGTTGTCTCAGCTGTCAAGAACCATATGTGATAACTTCTCACTCCTGCATCCAGACACATCTGAGTCTGGTCCCTGATGTGTCGCAGTAGACTGCGTACCCAACGCCCTTCTCTGAAAGCCTCAAGATGGGGGCACTAGTCAGCCTCTACCTCAGCTATTAAAAACTCCGCTGGTATATCTATAACCACACGAAGGGTTTTCCCTTCTTCATCAATACTGATAAAGGTGCTACAACTCTGGAAAAATCTAGCACAAACCTCTGGTAGTATCCAGCCAAACCCAGAAAACTTTATACCTTTGTCACACTCGTGGGTGGATCCTAATAAAGTACCACCTCAATCTTCACTGGATACACTGCAACTCCGGCCTCTGAGATGATGTGTCCCAGAAAGTGAATCTCTCATATCCAGAACTGGCACTTAGAGAGATTACCGTAAAGCCGGTGCTCTCAGAGTGTGTTCAGAACTACCTGCAAGTGATAGTCATGCTCCTCCTCAATAGCCGAGTAGATCAGAATTTCGTTGATGAAGACTACTAAAAAGTGATCGAGGTATGGATGAAAGATCCTATTCATGAGTCCCATGAACACTGCTGGAGTATTTGTCATGCCGAATGGCATAACCAAGAACTTGTAATGGTTGTACCGACATCTGAAATTCATATTATTCACATCCTTGTCTCGTACTCTGAGCTAGTGATAACCTAATCTAAGGTCTATCTTTGAGAACCACCTTGCTCCCTTCAGCTGATCAAAGAGGTTGTCAATCCTCAGAAGTGGGTACTTGTTCTTCATAGTCACCTGATTCAGGCACCGATAGTCAACATAAAGTCTCAAGATCCCATCTGCCTTCTTGGAAAACAAAATCGGGGCTGCCCAAGGAGAAACACTGGGCCAGATGAACCCCTTCCCCTGCAAGTCCTCCAGCTATACCCGCAGCTCACAAAGCTCTGCGGGAGCCATCTGATACACTGGTGTAGATATTAGTGTCGGCCTGGGGTATAAGTCAATGAAAAAGTTCACCTATTTTCATGGAGGTAGTCCCAGAACATCATCAGGGAAGAAATTCGCGTACTGATCCACCACTACAGGATAACTCGGACTCTCCACATCAACCGCTCCAAGGGTAAGGCTAGCCAACTGATGAGTGATCGGATGCACTCTCCTCTGGGTAAGTCCATCCTGTGCAGAAAAGGTTCCCTTCTCACCGGTGAAGGTAAACCTAGTCCCATCTGTACGGATGCACCACACTTTGTTCCTAATACAGTCGATCTGGGCATAGACTATAGATAACCAGTCCATACCCAAGATTACGTCGTAAGGCCTCGACGCCTCTACTAGGAGATCTCAGCTGAATCTCTCGCCTCCTAGAGTAAGCTCACACTGCTGGAACCTGTGTGTAACCATCGAATCTTCTTCTGTAGGATTCTCTAACTGTAAGGATCGAGCCAACAGCTCCACCGAAATATATGAGCTCCGAACGAGGGCAGTGGCAATAAAAGAATTAATGGAACCTGTGTCTATAAGTATTGTAGCTAAGGTGGAGTAGAAATAGATTGTACCTCGTATCATCTCCGAATCACTATGCTCGCAGGCCTCAGCTGCCTGAAGATGAGATCTTCCATGTCTACCTGCTCCCTGTGGTCGAGGTGGACCACCTGGTGGTGGTGCTGGTAACATCTCAAATCGTCTCCCATCGCCAGCTGCATGGCCTGCTCCTTTGCCACATTCGCTTACTCCCTATGGATCTCCTCGGTCGAACCTCTATCTCTTCCTAGGTGGTCCTTCGACCATCTTCTAATCATTCGTACAGCGGGTCGGGCAATCACGAGCCATGTGACCCTGCCTGCCGCATGTGAAACATTGTCTGGTCCTTGCATGACTAACTCTATCTCCGATGCCCCGCACAACCGACCCTGAATCCTGCGGTCGTCCAAATATAAGTTTGTTCCTCTTGGACCTCTGTGAAATATGTCTGCTTCCAGCTACATAAGACTCCGCTACGTGATTCCCGGTGATAGGTCTCACTGCTGGCGACTGCTCAGTAAGAAAACTCTCCACTAAGAGGGCTTTCTCTAACACCCCCACCTACGTTGGGATGATGAGAGAAATCATCAAAGCCCTGATCCCCTACTCGAAGGTCTGGGCCCTGAAGAATGGGTCCCACACCATATCAATGGAGTATCGTGAGATGTCAGTGAACCTCGCTAGGTACTAAGCCACAGTCATGCTACCCTGCTGCAGATGAATAAGCTTCTGTATTCGCACTACGCGAAGGGTTTCTGGGAAAAAATCTGCCTAAAACAGGCTCTCGAAGTCTGCCCAGAGATGTGTCACCTCGTTTTGAACCTAGATCATAAAGCTCCACCATCTTCCTAATGATATCTGTAGAAGACTAGAAGAAATGATCACCATGAGATCAGCTGGTGTCCCTACTAGTCAGAAGACTCTCACCACGGCCTCTAGCCAATCCTCAGTCACCTGTGGGTCCATCTCTCCCCTGAACCTAGGTGGCTTCTGGAATTGTAACTCGTGCAACGTGCTCAAGTTTCATGCACCCTCTGATGCTGGGGCTGGTGGCATCGGTGGCCCAACGAGTAAAGGTACTCCTGGTGCCTCCGCTGGTGCCTCTACTGAAAGAGGGCCCTGCACCGAGGCCTTGTCGCTCTGTGGGCTATCATCACGAACTATACCCAGAACCCTAGATGGTTGTCTATGTGGAGGCATCCTGAAAAGAAACAGGTGTGCCACGGTCAATAATTTATACCTGGTGAGCTGACTCAAAAATATCACAAATAAAACTTTTCTAAGCACACACACAATCAGTGTTTTCGTGCACTGAGTCAGAAATCAGAAGTCAGGTTCCTGGTGTGTGTATACATCGGTCGCCACACCAATAATTGATTCCCTAAACTAATAAACACACTCACTAAACTTAACACTATTGTCATTAAAAAATATCAGAGTCTTATGTTCTAGGGTAGAACCAACTCCTCTGATACCAATTTGTCACGACCCGTCCCTCGGGGCTCGTGTCGTGACTACCCCAAGCCCGCCTTCCATAGGCCAGGGGCTGGAGACTAGCACCGAAAAGCATATCCCCTAAAACTAGGAAGGAATTGCCTTTATATCCTACAAACACACTCAACCAAGCATAAAGAAAGATATGAACACAAGTAAACTGTATAGCAAAAAGAGTGCTGAAAGTAAGAGGGGCTGGAATACAAGCCCAACAGTAAAGGTACAAGTACAAATAGAAATACAATACAACTGAATAAAGAGAAAGATAGCTACTAGTTTGTCCTCTGAGGTTCCTACCCTAAGGTTAGGTAATCATAGCCTCCTCATCACTCCACGTCTGCCCATCTACTCTGCGTACCGACACATCGTATGGTCCACCTCCGGGCATGGTCCAGTCCTGGAACCATCATCCTTGATCAGCGTTGTCCATCATCTACACCAAACACAACAAGGTGCAGGCGAATCCCATGTAGGGGTGAGTATAACGATACTCAGTAGGGACCCCGAGACCCTCAAAGTCTCACAAAATCCACAAAGGATAAACCAAAAAGCATGTAAACCAGTGACAACCCAACTTAGGTATATTCCCATACATATACCTAAGTTATCAAATATTACCCATCTCATTCATGAGGAAACACAAGGACCAACTCCTTAGAGAAAGTAAAACTTTTCCACAAAGGAAAGATTACCATGAAGGTAAGTACCACACAGGTACGCCAAATAGAAGAATACCACAAAGATAACACCATGAAGGTAAGTACCACATAGGTACGCCACACAGAAGAATACCACAAAGGTAAAGACTCATCTCACACCAGGTTTAACTTAGGTATGGTAGTAGAGATGATTAGATGTAACTACTGAATTGTCTTACTATGTTAAGAGGCAGACCCACGTAGGATCCTAAATCATTATACCCACACAGGATCCTAGTACATCATCAGACCCACATAGGATCCTAGTACAACAGACCCACAGAGGATACTAGTACATCATCATACCCACACAGAATCCTAGTACAGTAGACCCACACAGGATCCTGGTACATCATCAGACCCACACAGGATCCTAGTACAACAGATCCACATAGGATCCTAGTACATCATTAGACCCACACAGGAACCTAGTACAGTAGATCCACATAGGATCGTAGAGTAGTCCCACATGGATTCCTAGAGTGTATCCATGTGGGATCCTCGAGCACAGACCCATGAAGGATCCCTTTCTCATGTTACATCCAGCTATAAGGTTCTCGTACTAAGCTCACTTGATTCTAGGAGGATCCGCTTCTCAAGCCATAGGTCGATACTTCAACTTCCACGAAGTCCCACTAAAAAGTATCCCAAAATACCTCCATGTAAAAGGGGTATCATCGCAATAGACGGTGCATCAATCGGACACCCGGTCTGTAAGTTATTGGCTTTTTAGTCCCGAGGGTCCAATTGGATTCGTGTTCGGTCCAACCCAGCCATACACCAACTTTAACCAAAACTCAATTGGGGTATACGAAAAGTTCTTCCTCGCTCCAAGGTTTCCAGCACCATTGATGGATCATTAAACAGATGCACTTAGCTCAAGATATGGCCGAAAGAGCGAAAGGGGTTGAAGTTGGTTCGAGTCCGGTCCAACCCGGTCTCGGCCGACCCGACCCAGTTCGGGTCGACCCAGCCCGCTGGGTCCGGCATGGCCCGGACCAAGGTGTGGCAACCCGTGGTGCAGAATCCCGTGGTGCAGTGGCCTATGGTGCGGCAGCCCGCTTGCTCGCCCCCGTTTGGCCGGATGGCCTGCCGCTCCTCTGCGCGGCGCGGTCACGCACCGCGCCATCACGGGTGGCCGGTAGCGAGCCAGCCGCCCTTTCTTCACCATCACGGCACAAGGTCACGGTTATTCTCCATTGGGTGGCATGGACATATGTTGCCACCCCTTTGCATGGTCGGCCACCGTCGGCCGCCACCCTTGCTCTGTCGCGGCCGATGGGCCGCAGCTCTTCTCTGGCGGTGTGGTTCTGCCGCCATCTTCGTCGTGGCTGACTGGAGTTCCGTCCACCATTCCCAAGCCCCAATGGTGTCAGTCTCCGACACCAGTCGTCATCCTCCTCCATCACATATAACGCACTGAAAAATCACATGGATTGTGGAGTGGTCGGGCTATGTTCGTTTGGCCCGCACCCTCTGCCTTAGATTGATAGCAAGTGACTCATGGGGAGAGATTCAACGTGAAAGAAAAATCAATGAAGATTAATAAAAAAACACACCCCTACCTTGAAGGTTCTGAAGGAGGAGGCGCGAGGAAGAAGATGAAGTCATTGAAGAACGCCAGCGTTCGTCATCTCCACCAGGCGCTTCTGATCTGGGCTCGGGGTTGGTTCCTCGTTCTTCATTTCGTGGTTCAGGGTCGCTCGTCACCACCCACCAGAACTAGCTTCATCCTCCAAGTGTCAGACTTCGTGGAACTTTACTAGTGCTTCGTCACTTGGTGAATCCATGCCAAATCCTCCCTCCAAAGCTCCGTATAAATATGAGAGGGGGAGGGAAAGTAACAATCGTGGAATTTATGAAGGTTCATTTAATAGGAACCTTCCTAAATTCCAACGACGTTGTTACTTAGTATTTGATAGGTTTAAACAATTAATTTACATTGGCACAATTAAATGTTGATGCATTTAATAAATTTTTTTTGGCTCAACTAATTAAATGGGGAGTTGAAAGGTTTTCTCCCATTAAAGAGGGTTCGGGTGGTCCCCACCACCATAACCCGTGTAGAGAGGTTTCAATAAAAATAATATAAAACTTGTTCTTTATTTTATTTTTATTTCCATGTAAAACACGAAAACTAAATTTCACCCTCGACCTACTACGGTCGCGGTGAAGGTCTCCTTAAGAAAATACCAGTGCCTCGAGTTCAATGGTGCCCTCAGATTTCAATTCCGAGCACCGGTTCATAAGCTTCAAAAACCCGCTCGCACGTTTACTAAACATACTTGAAAAAAAAAGTTCAGAAATTCACTCCGGGCACACCGGGCCTCGAAATCATGCGCCGTCAATTTTCACGGACTCGTAAAATTCCCATATAATTAAAAAAATGCATGTAATTTCTTGGTCTTTACAAAAATAATTAACTATTGTTTGTCATGTTTCTATAACATGAATCGTTATACCGTCAAGACGGTTTATGTCTGTAGATAGAAACATATTTTATTTTTCTTAGAAATAAACATAAAGGGTTTGTCTCCAAATGTTTTTTCTCATGATACATGTCGATTCATCAAGGGGATATTTAAAAATGGGCCCCATCAATCAATTTATCCCAAATAATTCATCATATATAAATTTAATTCATGATCAATATGAATTATGAAAATATCTATATTGAGTAGAGGATACAAATTTATCAATATTTCATCAGTTAAAAAACATTCAAAGAAAACACCATATGTAAAAAATGGTACGTGGATAAGAAAATAATAATATCCATGATACAAGAAATAAATATATTTAATGAAATATTTGATAAATAAAGATCATAAATAAAAATGTAAGTATACATACACCACACACAAGGAATAAGTGGTGAATAAGGCATAACCAAAGGGAATATCATAACGGTGTCCATGAAAGAATGGATTTAAATCATACTTGGAAATTCATAAGGGAAAATAGGTGTAAATGATGATAAATGATTCCCAACTAAAGTGAAAACATGTAAAAATAGTGTTTAAGAAACTTTAGAAATGATCCACTTTGGTGCCATTTAAGGGAAAGTATTAAAGAGCCTTAAAGTGAAAAAATACATAATTTTTGTATGAAGATAGAAATGAAATAAGATAGTTTTCCATGATAAAAATCATGATTTTATAAAACTAATGGTATCTTAAAATAGATTATGTATGGTACTTTAAAATGGGTAAGAAATTGGGAACTTCCCTTTAATCGGGCTTGCTTGTCAAGATGAATTGAAAAAGGCAAACTTATAAAACATGAAATTACCAATCAAATAAAGAAGAATTGAGCTAGAAAAAAAAATTGGAACATACAAACAGAATTTAGGAGGATTAAATAAGAAGAATAAATAATTACATTGGGTTAAATTGAGAGAAAGTGTAACCTGAAGGAAAAAAAGATGGGTTCAGGAGAAACCCTTACCTTATGTCCAAAAGTGTTCTGCACTTGCACTAAATGTACAGTATAATGAAATTGGATTCATTAATAATTTAATTCAAAACCTCATAAACATATATTTTTTTATTTTAATTTTATTAGGTTTATTTATGGCCTTTTTGATGAGTTATAAGATTCAATTTTGTCATTCGAGAGTGTTCATTTCCTTGGTTTTCATGATTAGTTCACTTTTATATGTGTATGAAAGATCATGTAAAATGGGAATAATTCTCCAAAATTGAAATTATTTATTATAAATGAACTTAAAGAAGATTAAATGGTCTTATATATCCTTTGTTTCCAATTATGAGGATGATTCATTAGAAAAATGTTAATGGTAACCATTTAGATTATTTTATCATTTTTCTAATTATTATGTACTAGTTTTGTTTTATTAATTAATATTATGTATATATACAAGTTCTAGATAAATAAATAATTTTTAGTATAAATCATAATTTTTTTAACCATTATAATATTTTTATAAGAATCCTTGAAGGTGGCATTAAAAATGAAAAATCATCATCCACGAAGGTGGTGAATCGACACATCATGGACAATGTTTTCATTTTTAGAAAAAAATGGGAAGAGAAGATAATTGATTATGGTTGTATCATTAACATAATAAAATTATAGTTTAGATATGATACTAAATTTATCTTGTTACTTTGGATAGTTGAGGTTAGGGAAGGATAAGAAAAGAAAAGAAATTGAAAGAGAGAGAGAGGGAAGGTTTTACTTCTTGTGTGTCGTCTCCCTGAGAACCTCCTTAAGGGACTTGGAAATGGTATTTTGGTGAGACAAGAAAGGCTAGAACGTGGGGAGGAGGGTTGGGATATGAATTGGGTAAAAAAGAGACAATATTTAATGAATTTAATGTGTGAGTAAAAGATGTGGAGAGGGTTGGTATTTATATTAGAGGAGAGGGGTGTTTTTTTATTATTTTATTTATTTGTTTATTATTTTGGATCAAGACTATCTATGGTGAGGATTATTGTGACTAATTATAGTAACTATAGAATTTTATTTCAAATCAATGAGTTCTTACCTCATACATACACCATCCATGACTCAATAATTCTTGTATTTTGTATATACCATAAATTATAGAATTTCCCTATACATCAAAAATTCAACTATTTTTAAAAAATAACAAAATTTCCCCCTAATTTTTTTAATTTTGAATATTTAAAAAATGGATTCCATTTTTATAAAATAATTTTATAAATTTTATAAATTTAATTTTTCATTAAAATCATAATTTATTCAAAAATACCAATTTTAAAATTATAATTGATTTTATGACACTTTTGAAAAATTAATAAAGGCCTCCTAAGATTATCTTATAATCATAAGAAAAATATATATTAATTTATGAATCTATATTGTGAAAATAAATTTTATTTTAAATTATTATATTAATTTTAAAATTATAAATAAACATTTACATTTCACCAAAATACCAACAAATAATTTATCATTTTCAAAACATTTATTTACTAATTCCATAATATAAATATATCATATTTTGATTTATAATATACCTAAATTGTATTTATACTTTCATAGGTGATTTTATTATTCTAATGACCAAATTACTATTCCTAATGGTCACCTTACAATTCCAATTTTCATGTTAATATTTAATAGTATTTCATGGTTCATTTAGGCTTAGTGTTGCATGCAACATAAAAACTAAGTAAATTGAATTTATTTAAGAAGATGCATAGAATAAATCATGGGGTTTTATTATAAGGGGGTCATATATGATATTATAAATATGGATATTGATTTTTTATAAATTAATAACATGCTTAAAACAATTATATAAGAGGTTAAATTATATTCAACCAAAAGAAAGCGAAAGGGAAGGGACTTCATCTCAATTTTACTTCATTGATAAATATTGAAATGTTATGGACCTAATTTATTTGATATGATTTATATAATTACCCTTTGAAATTTTATATAATTATTCCTTAATAGTTCATGGCATTTTAAGTTTCAATTTTAATTATTCCAACCAAGGGGATTTGACTTTAAAGTTACAAAGTGGTAATGAATTTCATAACACAATTTATTTTCATTTGGTTATATTTACTTCTTCATTGTATTTGATATTATAATATTATGTATGTAATGAATTTTTAATATATTATGTTTTATTTACAATTGTTTTATGTGTATTTATTTTTGATACACATGATTGATTCATTGTTTAATTCTCACTTTAACGTCATGATCTTTTTAAGGGTTTATTTCACAATCTAATTTTAATCGGGGTTATTTATACTTGAATTAAAATTGGAGGAAATAAATTTGATCATTGGATAATAAAACCATTTAATTTTTCTATCCTTTTGTTATTAATTATGTTTTAAATTTATAGTACCATTTTCTAATTTTTTTTAGTACTTAAAAAGATTGATAAAATGTTTTAAACAAATGACTTCATTTATCTCTTCGGTTGTAAATAATTTTTCTTCCAAAACCATGTTTTCTAAAAATGTTTTCAAAAGTGTGTTTAAAATTATCAAAATTATTTATTAAAATCATTTTTAACAATTTTTTAATTTTAATTTTTTTAAAGGAATCTTGATGTCCTTTTCCAAATAGGGCCTATTTGGATTTTACTTAAAATTTGAAAGGAATATTTGTTTTAACATGGACGAAATGTTCATAATTTACCACATTCATGACCAAGAAATATTTAAAATATTTATTTATAAGTTAGAAAGGCTATTTTCCAAATAAAATCATATTGAAAATATTTTTTTAACTTTTATTGTTTGAAATATTTTTAAATTAAAAATGATATTTTTATCAAGAATGTTTTTAATGACATTTTTATGGTTTTTATATCCATCAATGACAAAACCCCTTTATTTTAATTATACTACACTGGGGATATGTTGGATTGATACCATCCTTATTCATTCTATGGATGTTTTGTGATAAGTTTGAACAACTAAATATTGACATTTAGTTTCTTGATTCATTTTTATGTTCATTAACTTTCCCTTGAAATATTCACTTTCCTGTGATCATTAGACATTAACCTAAATATTGATATTAGTTTCATAGATATATTTAATTATTAAACCATATATGATTAATAAATATATTTTTCTACATTGAAATTTATTTTTTTATCTAGGAAATATTGATAAATCCATATCCTTTAATTAATATATATATATTTGATTATAAGACACACTGATCAAGAATTAAATCAGTTATTTGATATATAAGGAATTCTTTACACAAACATTAAAGGGTGAGATAAAAAGTATATATTCCCTCATTCATGGGTATTCTATTGAGGTGAATCAACAATATAACGTTAAATGATTTTTTTACTCATAATTTTAAATTATCTTGTGAAAGGTCTTGATAGAAGAGGTATCATGAAGTCTGTTATTATGATTTCCAATAATTAAGAATTTACCTCATTAGAATTCCATTATTATTAACTATGATATTTTCAGAATGATATTATTTATAGATTCATTTCCTTCTTAGTTATTGATTCAATGGAATGTGTTTTTAGTTATTCACCCACAATAGATCTATTGTGCATTATCTAATCATGATATTCAAATTATTTAAATGGAATATGTGTTTATTTTTTTACATTTACTTATTGATTAATTCTTATATAATCCTGATAGTTAAGTTATTTAAATGGATTTTGTGTTTAGTTATTTACCTTGAAATATTTATTATTCGTTATCTAAGAAGGATAGTCAAGTTAAACAACACATGTTTTTAGATATTTACCTTTCCATATTGATTATTCCTTATTGGTTATTATTTAATTTACTCATGATAGCATCTGGTTTATGTAACACTTACCGAGAATCTAATGTCATACATATTTTTTTATCTTTCCTAAGAATCTAGGAAATGTAATATAAATGAAATGTAAGGATATTTTAGAGGGTGTAATGATATTCTAAAAAAATATGTTTCAATTTGTGTTTTCAAATGTAATATAGGAATCATGTTTTTATCTAGTTTACCAAAAATATTAAAACTATTTGGTCATTTGAGATATGATTACTTTTATTTTATTCCAATGTAATAAAGTAGACACTAACTCTAGGTTACTAGGGTAAGGGGTCACTATAAAATTCTTATATGATAAGCCTCAAATTAATACATGAACTAAGAAAGTCATATTTGTATTAACATAAGTTGTATGTGGCCTAATAAATCCATACATAACTCGCTTTAAAGTCTTACACATGCAATAACAAAACCTCAAACAATGAATATAGAAAAAATTCTATCTCTATCATATATCTTCATTATTTTTTACAAATGAGTCCAAAAATTACTATCTATTCCCAAAATATAAAAATAACTAATAAAAATGGTGAATATATAGTTTTCTATTGAAGGTAACAATATAAATATTTTCATAAAATTAATTATCACTATAAAAAACACTCATTATCACACTTATAACATAGTAAATATTATAATAAACTTATGATCATTGTCTTCAATGCTTGAATACCCAAGATTTTAGACTTTACCTATGACACTCTCCTTATATACATGAAGAAGATAACGTTCCTTTACTCCTAAAAAACTTTTATTTTACTTTAATAATGGTTAAAAAACCATCACAATTTAATCCTCAAAGGATTTCATGATTAACTAATCATAGAATAATTGAATATTAAATTTCATTAGGTAGTTTATCAACTAAAATTACTTTATCATCATCGATATTCATCTCCATATAAATTAATAACATGTAAAAAAATTATGGAACTCCAAAAAGTTATAGAATTAAACATTCACCTCACTCTATTGAATAATTATTTTAAATAAATCTTCTTGATTCTAATTTGTATATCAATACCACAAGAAAAATAATTTAAAATCTTCATTATTAATCAAATCTATCCAAATAGATTATGTGCATAAAATATTAGTAGCTTACAAATTATTTTTTTAACCAAGTAGTGATTGTAAAACTTATCATTACTTTAAAGACTAATATAATACTATACATAAAGTCTTAGTAGCTTCCCAAATTCTTTCCCAACTAAGCAATAATGGAAACACCTTTCATTACTTTCAATACTCATATATTTTTTCACAAGTCATCACATATAACAAGGCCTTTCATAGGAACTCCAAATTACTTCCAAGAAATTATTACTCAAATATTAACATGAAGTTCATTGATATTTCATTAATTAGAAAAAATATAACTAAAACACATGGTGGGTTCAAAAATCTCCCCTTTTAATTTTTTTATGAATACCAATGCCCATAAATGGTATATCAATATGTTATTTGTTTCAATTCTCTTTCCTTTTTCAAATTTAATTATCTATATTCTTCTCTTCCCCTTATTTAATATAAATATAAATTTTATAAGAGAGGATGTTTCACTTAAAACTTAAGAAATTTTCTATAAATCATACCCCTCTAAGTCTACTTGTATCATACTTGGTGTAAAAAAAGAGGGCCTGATTTAAAAATTAGATCTATACACAATTTTAAGAGTATGATGAAAAATCATACAATTTTTCAATATTATTATTCAGGGGATATAGAAATTTTTTTAAGATGAATAAAATTACACCAATTGAAATATATTTATTTATGATAATTAAAACATAAAATACCTATACTTATCAAAACATACATATTAAAATAATTTAAGAACATGTAATGAGTTTTAGATACTTTGACAAGCCTTGGAAATCCTACAATATTCATAAATTTTTTTACATTGATTAAAATAAAATTATCCCTCTTTGTATCATACATTATTATTTATTAAATAGGGATGTTGGAGAATATATACATAACTCATTAATGAATTTACAAGTATTTTATAGAAATTCTATATTTTCATGAAATAAATAAGTTCAGAAGATTCTCAATGTAAACTCTCCTTCATGGGATGATATCCATCTTAAATTAATCAAGGATTATCATATTATAAGATGTTATTTATATTTAAAAATGATATATCATATCAGGATAATGATTTCTTCAAAGTCTGAATAATTATTCTAGATTACTAATCATCTTTTCTATCTTTTAAGGACAAGATTCGCCTTTAATTCCTTATAACGAGAGCATAGAACTACAAAAAAATTATAAGGGAATAATGTGGATTTCCTTGATCAAAAATGTGAGTATCTATATTGATAATTTATTCTCAACAAGTTTTCCCTTTCTAATTAAGCTCGTAGACCAGATAGACTCTTCATGTAGGGTCTCTTGTTTCTCAAGAACATTCTCTTTGAAAGTATGGATACTTTTATTCTCTCCTCATGTGAAATATTAGATTTGAAATGATCCATTAAGGAATATGCATTAGTTAGTTACTTTTTTTATATTTTTAAATATTTCCTCTTAAGTTGTCATGATTGTTAGAAAATCCATTGAGTTGTGTCCAACCTTATTGCCCCTCCCACACAACACCTATGAATCCCTTTGGTTATCATTTTTTAATAACCTATCATAAAATTTAGATTATTCTTTATATATAATCATTTAATTCCCTTTTTCACCATCACGTTCTTATTATTATTTAAATATTCTTATTTCTTTCAATTGTTATTTCCAGATGATTGAAAAATCATTAGATGTGTGTAAAACCTTTTTAGTTCGTCCATATGGATTTATAGGAGAGCTCCAAATCAGTCTTCATGTTTTAAATTGGACTAATTTTATATTATCCTAGAGATTTATTCCTTTAACTTATACATCTATGACTTTTATACATGTTTCAATGGTATTCACCCTTCTTCAATAGTATAAAAAGTTTTCTCTCCATGGTGTTTCACTATTATCTGACTTCTTGGAGTTTATTTAAGCATAATTTTTCTTTTTATTATAGCCTAAGGATGACTAATTATTCTTATTTATAATCTTCATGGAATTATTATATTTAAAATATTTATCTAGCTTACTTTCTATGGATGGATTATATCTTTTTTTTATTTTTTGGTTGTTTCTTATTAATTATTTTTTATCCATTCTATTTTGATTTTATTAGTAATTATCCACTTTTGAGACCACTATAAATATAAAATTAATAGATATCTCCAATAATTTTCATCCTATTTGACAAGAATATATTATTCTCATCATATTTTAATATTTTATTCATTTTATAATTTCTCCTCCTCGATATGGGAAATATTTTTCTACCATAATTTTACACATTATACCAACATACAACAACCACATGCCTGAATTTGTTATAATAAAAATAGTGAAAAACAAAGTTCGGTCTCCTTCCTTGAACTACAAGCCAGATAGGTTTATACACATGTTGTTTCTATGTATTTCCATCCATTTTTAGGGTTTTAATGGAGGAACAACTCCTCATAAACTTTATTCCAACCAACTTTTATATATTGATAAGATCATTAAATTTTTTCCTTATCCACATTTTTATATATTTTGAGTTCAAAGATAGACTGTATAGGGAAACAGATTTAGCACTAATATTATTTTCAAAGGTGGATGATGTATTTCATTTTTATGATACTATATATTTATAAGAAGATGATCTCGTAATTTTTTTCCACAAGATAAAGTTATTTTAGAATAATAATTCACCTTAGTTGTTTATTTGGAATGTCTCTAATTTGAACATATTATGAATATTAAACTTGTGTTATATCTATATTCTTCACTTTAATAGTAAGGTCCAAGTATTTCACATTTATAATTAATTTCTTATCCTCTAATTTTTATTCATAATACTTCCTCATATTTTCAACCCTATCATCATGCTTTTTATTTTCTCATGTAGCATATTTTTAGGATCCTTAATTATCATTCCATGCAACTCTTACTGAGAATTATTGAAATCAGTTATTTTTTTCTTATAATGCATGGAACTTTTCTTAAAACCCTCTTGTGTCCATTTATTTTTCAAGAATTTTATTAAGTCGCTCATTATTATAGCTAGATCACCTTTACTATACTTATATATTTATATAATTTACTTATTCAACATTTTTGGAGAGATTTACATATGATAAAACCATTTATTCCAAATCCTTATCAAACTTTTATGATTATTCTTTATGAAAAATGATATCTTATTTCATAATTTAAAAAGAACAACAGATAAAAGTGACTATTTATTTGGTAAATTTATACAGTATATCACTTAAAGAAGCTACTAATTCATCATATAAATCTTCATATGCATGATCACTACCAGTAGTGCTTGATTCCTTAATAGAAAAACCTTTACATGAACCTCCAAATACATCATAATAATTTATAGATTTTGAATTATATAATGATTTAGTACTATATATCTCTTTATTGGTTGGTTTCCTTACTATATCTTCATCCTTATCATCAATTGTTTTTCAAGAGATATATTTTCAATATATAATAATAGATTTAAATTTACATTGATTTCCTTTATTATGTAGGGTGATAATATTCTATTAGTTATTCAACGAGGCACTTATCAAACTCTTCATCTCTTTTTTCTTCATATTACACATAGTCTTTAAAATGATAAGGCTTTTACCATCATTAGACATTTCTTATTAAAATATAAACTTCATACAAAATTAAAAAATAGAAACTCAAAACATCAAATTAATTATTATTGAAAATCCAAATAGAGGTGTGATCGTAGATCTAATACCAACTAATATAATATATTTGGTAAAATCCTATCACTAGGGGTGATGAATTAGTGTTGGTATTATTTTAAATGAATTAATTATTTTATCCTTCTCACCTCTTCACTTATTTTTGTATGGATATCTCTCTATGTTTTACTTTATCTCACCTTTGGTTAGTATATGTGAATATATGAATAGAAAAACAATAAAACATGAATGCCAAGGGTTGTTAAAATGTCTCACCACCCTAAAGATGAAAATTCACCTGGTGTAAAATGATTAGTATCCCACACACACCTAACTTACTTATTATTATAAAAAGAGTAATGTGTAAGGGTATGACCTTGGGTCCATTATCCTGTCACCAACTAGGTACAAATAAAGCAATAAATTTTTGTTCTATAATATGTATAGAATTTAAAAGTTATCTTGTTTCTTGTAAATTATGATCAATAGATTCATATTCGTTCTTCTCTTGACACAATAATTTGATCTTCCTTCTTATATTGTAGTAATCGTAAACTCTGACTCAATACTCATCATAATTATATAGTATAATGTTGTAGGTTGGATTACTCACTGTACTAGCCTAAATATGATCAATAAAAGAATATCGAAACTCATGATTATTCTTATTATTATTTATTGTATAAAGATATAATTGGATATTGTACCTTTATTTGACACTTATAGTTTGAAATAAGTATAGTATCAATTATTCCTTCTTTCTTTTGACGCATAGGATATAAAATATGGTTATAGTGTTGGGTTCTATTAGTTTCTTCTTTTATATATTTGAATATGTTCACTATATGTGTGAATATAATCTAAAAAATTCATGATATTGAAACCTTACTAAATTTTATTGTCTCCTACTATATCTTTAATGATATTTAATTTTACTACACCTAAATAATTGACAATCATTTTTCTTCCCATGACCACAAAATAAATCATGGATTATTCTTTCAACATTAAATATCTAAAAATACATTATATATAAAATACTTAATATTTTTATACAATAATAAAATAAAACAAACATGGTTGGGATCCTTTAAATATAGTGTAACACTTATACACATTCTTTTCAAATCATCAAGAAATAAAACAAGTTAACTTTATCCTAAAATTATAGAATCAAATCTATATTATCATCATGAAATTTCAGAAATTGAAAGAAAATATTTCCTATAATCATCCAATTTAAACTCCAATTTTTCATAATTTTTATTATGATATTTCTCAGAATATCTAAATTCATTGTTTTATAAAATAAAAATAATTTTAAATCTTTCAAGGATTATATTCATATGAAAGATCAAAGTTGTACCTGATGGCACAAAGTCATACAAAATATTCCATTAAAGTTATACAAATAGAAATTCATATCAGTTCTTTAGTCCTCATTCCTTTAGGAGTTTTATCCATTCTATGAAGTCATATGAGAACTCTCACAAAGTAATATAGGATCAACATAGGGTTTTATGCTCAAAAACATTTATATGGGTCTTGATAAAAAATCATAAACCACCTCAATGTATAATGTGGGTGAAAATTCATACATGAAAACAATATTATATCACCAGTACAATGACTTATAGGACAACATTAAATGTTGTACATGACCCGCAAAAGTCATAGAAAACTCAGAAAAAGTTGTATATGACTTGAATAAGTCATACATAGATCACTTATAAGTTATATTCATATAGAAACAATGTATTATGCACACCATAATTAGAAAAACTTATATCTCAATAATATATCTTTTATAGTTTTTTTAAAAAATGTGTCTATATTAAACTATCTCATCTCATAACATCCAAAACATTCACAAAAAATGATAAATATGTGGTTTGAAAATGAAGGTAACAATAGAAATAATTGCATGTAATTGATGATCACTATTACTAATACTCACAATTACACTCCTGTCATAGAAGACATAGCATGAAACTTATGATCATTATCATCAGTTCTTATAGACCAATGATTTTTCACCTTTACCTTTGAAATTGTCCTTGTAAACATGTATAAGATAATGTTCCTTCAATCCTCAACACTTGTCTTTGACTCCAAGTACAGTTCAACAATCATCACAATTAATCCTCTAATGAATCCATGATTAACTAATTGTAACATCCTTGAATATAACCATTCTTTTTGTGGTTTCTTAGTTTATAATTCCTTTAAAATCATCCATGTGAATCTATATATAAATTAGTAGCTCGTAAACACAAGGATGGAACTCGAGGGAGATATAGAATAAAATATTCACTTAACTCCATGGATTATTTCTTTGTAAAAAATCCACTTGAGCCATATATGTATATCAATCCATGAAGAAACAATATCTTCAAATCTTCACTACTCATAAAATCGGTACAAAAATATTTTTTACACAAACTCTTAGTGAAATCCTAATTATTTTCATAACCAGGTAGTGATGGAAACACATTTAATTACTTTCAAGGCTCATATAATATTTAAATAACTCTTACCATCTTCATAATTATTTTCCAAACTAAGTAGTGATGTAAATACCTTTAATTACTTTCAATCCTCATGTGACATTCACAAGTTAGAACACATAACAAGGCATTTCTTTGGAACTCCAAATTCCTTCCAAGAAATTATTCATAAAAAAATTTTATCAATTACATTGACACTCTATTCATTATAAATAAATACAAGGAAAATATAAGGAGAGTTCAATAGTATCCTAACACAATAATAGGAAAAATGATATATATCCATGTGAATGATATATCACTAATACAATACTTAAAAATGGAGAAAAATGAATTTTTGAGAGAATGAGGAATCACAATCAACAATGGTGGAGAATGTGGCATAATATGGTGAAAAAGGAATCACTCATCAATAACAGTGCAGAACGATGTATCATCAGGTGAATGAGGTATAAACAGTACAAAATATCCAAGGTGAATGATATATCATCGAGTGTCTTTGAGGTGATATATTTATCCCTAATTCATAAATATTAATGTAGATAATCAATCATTGACCTCACACTATGGGAACTATCCTTCTCCATAAGAATAATAATTCATGTAAAAAATAAATAATTATAACATCGGTATAAGTATATATATTATAGATATAGTGAATGATTTATCACTCTTGGAATTCATTTCAAAGAGTAAAATTATTATTAGGATACTCATGCTTAAGATATAGTAAAACTATAAAACACACATCAAACCTAGACTCTCCTAAATTTTTTTAGGATTCTATTCAAAATACCCATATCTCAAGCGTTGTGACATAGAAGAACACATCAGAAAAATGTATTATCATAAAGGTTGTCTCATTGATTAAAATTACCAATAAAAGAGTTTCCTTCACCTAATAATACTTTCATATGAGGCTCATAATATCATTTATGTACTAAGAAACCCCCTTATAGATCCATTACATAAGTATTTTTCCACCTTCAAAGGAATCATGTCCATTGATGGGAACAATATCAACACACACAGATCTAGGAAACTACCATAATGTAGGTAGTCCCAGTCATCACTCAAGATACAAGTGAACCATATTTGATTATAACCTGATTAATTCTCACATTCTAACCCAAAAATATATCTCATATGAAAAAAAAATTATAACAATCATGTATACTCATCCCTAACCTCAGCTCTAGGTGAGCACGACATACTACTACACAAAAGTCCTAGGTCATGATATCCATATGTCGTGAATAGACACACCTCATGGTTATATATCTTTCTAATAAATCCTCTCACATAGAATATGTGGAAACATACAACATAATCATAAATCCATAACCTCTAAGTCTTTCTAAGAGTCATATAAAACTCCCTAGCCTTTCCTAAAAAATGAAACCACTGACAACTCCCACTAAGGCCACTCACATGCACTAAAACACTCATATATTCTATAAAATAAATGTAAATCCATATAATAGGTAATATTAGACCAACCCACTTCATACTAAAGTTATCCCCTTAATCATGTTTTCTCTATACTCATCCAATTGATCATCAAATAACACCAACATCAAAAAGCTATGAACATATCCAATAGGCACTAATTTAATTATAAAATAGTTATAATTTATTTATAAAACTAATTCAACACTTTTCATTTAAGAATAAAAAATGTAGAAATAATTGGGTGATGTACCCACAATTAAACCTCAATCAATGGAGTATAATTTACTCTTGAAAAATCCCAAAGTCTTTAACCAACTAAAGATCTAATAACCAATATTAACCCATCAATTAAAATTACCCAAAATGAAATGATGATCCATATTATGTGATTATAACCCCCTTGGAATCCTTTACCCATCCTAAATAAAATACCTTTCATTATAGCATGATTCCACAATACTCTAGTTGAATAGACACCAAATCTCTAAATTTGAGTAACTATAATTAGAATTTGAGAAAGAGAAGGAGAAGGAGGAGAGGAAGAGGGAGTATCTCACCTTTAATGATGAATCCACAAGCCCAAACCCTCCATGGATGATGGGAGAATAAGGTGGGGTATGATTAGTAGGTTGGGGTGGCCTCTCCTCTCAGTCGATGAACCCCAAAAACCTAAAGAGGTTATCAATTTAAAATCAAATTTTAAAATAAAAATAGAATAGGGGCCTATTCTGGCATCACTTCATCATCATGGTAAAACACCCCTGATAAAGGAAAAATAATTACCATATAAGTTCAAGTTGTTGTATCACCCCGATATTTTAAAATAACACTATGTTTGATAGTATATACAACACTCAACACTGAGCTTAAATGAACCACACAATAACTTTATTTAAATATGAGCATTATAACCTAACCGTTAAATTGGAGAGTATGAATACGAATAAAAATATTATGAAATATTTATTGAATTTATTTGATTAAATAAAATTAATAATCAACAATGCATTTGTTATCAATTGGTTATAACTAAATATAAAAACTTTTGAAGGTAAAAGATATATTTTTTATAAAACAGTTTTTATGGTAGCAATGTATTGTAATCTTAATAGGTTAAATTTATCACCATTGATAAATTATGATAATTAAATAATAATATTATATATTCTATTTAAATAATTAACATTCATTTAATTATGTTTATTAGGGAAATAATGAGAATACAGTAATTTTAAACATTAAAAATATTTTTTCTTCAAAAATGGGGTTTATTGCTTTTTTATGCGTGGACAATATAAATAATTTTTCACTCTAATAAATTTTATTTCACAAAAAGTATATAACTTTTTGAAATCATCATATAAAAATTATCTTAAGGTAAAATTTTGATATTTTTCTATAGAATAAAAAATTTTGGTGAATAGTAAAAAATTACAGTTTTAATGAAATACGATACCAATTATGTTATCGCCAAGACATAAATATGAAATAAAAATTTATTAAAATTATGGAAATAATAATTTATCATTATATACTAAAAATATAAAATAAAAATAATTCAATAAATATAAATTATAATTTATTTCATGATTAATGTGAATACCTTTTTTAGTGCCAACATAGAGCTTACACATTACTGGAAAATAAAATTTGGTGTCCTAAAGATTATATTTGAGAAGTATGAAGTCCTAAATCAACTAGGTTAATAAATATGAATTATTATTGATTATATTTATGGATATATATAAATTTTGGAGTTATATAACATGTGACTTATCCAAATGCATGTGCAATTCTTACGCAAGGCTAGAAAAGTCAAAATAACATATTAAATAAGTTTTCATGACATAGATGTGAGTAAATATGCATATTGATCAAATATAAATGTGTATATTTAAATTTATTTATTTATTTATATTATGGAAATTTATTTTTAATTTTCCTTATTATATAATTACCTTAAATTCTTATGGAATAATGAAATAATGCTTCTGTAAATAGCAGAAAAATAAAGTAAATGATTTTTAAAAACTATAAAAGATTATTTTTGGGTGAGTTATAGAGTAAAAAGAATTTTATTGAAAAATATAAAATATTAAGGATGATTTAAAATTTTATATTCTAATTATATTTTTATCTTAATATGTTTAATGTCAAATTAAATGAATAGTTTCAAATATGACATTAATGATATTTCATAATAAAAAATATTTTATTAAATGATTTAAAATTATTGAAAATACAATTTAATTGGATATGGTTGAATATATAAACCATTTCCCATTTATTGGTGTCACTTTTACTTTTATAGTAACTTTATTAACCCGTAAATAGTAAAAAATATTGATATCGCCGTAATCATTAAAATGGTTAATGTGGGGTTAAAACAAAGTGATAAGGGTGAAAAAATCAACTAGAAAATTCCCAATTTTATTGGATGGGAGTATTTTTATTCAAAATAATCCAATATTATATATATATAAATTTATTTCAACTTTTCCATGAAAATTGATTTATATTAATTTATTACTTTAAGTAATTCCATGAGTGCCTCTCCCCTCACTTATAAAAGGGATCCTCCTATCCACTCTTCCTCAAACATTTTTAGCACTATAATTTAGAAAATACATGACCAAATAACTTCAAAAAATACATATAAATGTTAAAAAAGTCTTAGTTTTGGATGAATACCAATATTATAGGGATTAAGGTTTAAAGAAAAGGATGTTTTCCAAAGAAGATGCATAACTTTTAACCGAATGTTTTAGTTTTATTTCATCTCCCACCTCCTTTAAGAAACATCTAACCATTTTAATATGTAAAAAATGTTATATAAAATATAAATAGATTTTATTATGTTAATTTAATATCCTTAATCCATCTCCTCTTCAATTAAATGGGAAATGAATATATTGTTCATGTGTACAGTGGAGCACCGCCTAATGAACTGGTGTAATTCATTTTCCAACACCGTCTCTCACAGATGGTTATAATAATGTATTTAATATATATATATATATATATATGATATTAATTAAATATTTATAATTCCATGAATATATGATATTATCTAATTTATTACCTTTCCATGAACTAAAAAATGATAATGTCGTTCGTACGTATGTATGGATGACCACCACCATGAAACGATGGGATTTATTTTTCATAACCACATCACATTGAGGATATATATAAGTTTATTTAAATAATAATTTTATATTTATGATATAATTATTATTATTTAAATATAAAAATAATATTTACCCTCTTTCCATCATGTTTGTTGAAAAATGGAAACATTACTCATGCATACATACGACCTATCATCTCCATGATTGTAACGTTGTTAATTTTTGATAACCATATACCATTGTTGGTTTTTAAAAAATAATGTATATATAATAATGCTAATTATTACATGTTTTTTATTTTTTAGTTGATTTAATAATTTCTTCTTTGACCCTAGTCCACTTACCAATGTCATTTTGGACATATGAGCTGAATATCGTCAAAACATTTGACGCGAACTTAATTGATTTTAATTTCATATAACATGGTAATAAGTAAAATAAAAGGAATAATAAACATGAAAAAGTTTCTTTATAAATTAAATAACTAAAATAAGTTTATTATTTATGAATATAATTAACGTACATGAGGAGTCTAACTCGAGGTAATAAATACTTTACCTTAAAAACCTCATTTTAATTGTTTTAAAGATTTATTTTATAAATATTTTTCTTCCATATTCATATTTTTTAAAATTATTTTATATATTTATTTATATTGATATAATCTAATTATAAAGAAAATTTTATTTCACTTTTTATGTTCTTTAAAAAGTTTTAAAAATGAATATTTTTGTGTATTTTATATTGAATGTTTTCAATTTCCTTACAAATAAAAAAAGTACTGTTATATTTTAATGTATATAGTGCCAAGATATTTTACTACTACTACAACAACTTTTTTATTTTTGAATTAATTTTTATTCTTTAATATTTTATTTAAATATAGACATATTTTTCCTTTGTTATAGGAGTTTTAGTATTAAAAATTGGGTTTTAAATGGAAGGGATATAACGATATATGAAAATGTTTTTCTTATGGGATCAAAAGTAAATTTTTATGAGTGTTGATGGGAATTTTGGATTATATGTTTTTTTATACATGATATAGTACTTGGAAATTGTTTATGATTTGGTGAACCGATTATATCTCTCTAATGAAATGAGTAATGATTATTCTATCCGAATAATTATGCTTGAAGTTGTCTGTATAGGCCGTTCCAATTGTAAGGGTTCATGTAAGGGTTATATAAAGATGATACCTCTATGAACCACATAAATTTTCTATGATTCCTAATTATTTTTCATGTAAATAATTTTATTTTAAAGGATAACCTAATAATCTTTTATTTTAAAGGAATGGTTACACACTATGAGTGTGAAAATGATGTTTTAAAAAAATGTTTTTCAGGGTTCCTCAGGTTTTCTATGAAACCCTCATGATTATGATTTTTACATTAGTTTTTAATATAAAATTCCATATGAAAAATTTTAGAAGTAAATATGATCTCTTATGAAATTAAATTTTTATTTTATCTCATTTTTATTATGTTAAAGGTAATCTCTCTTTTATGATCCCACACTTTTGAAATATAATAATGAGTTTCTTTATTATTATTTTTATATGTACCTTACTAAGTTTTTTGTAGTCACCCTATGTTTTAAAATGTTTTTCATATGGAAAAATGATGTGTAGGAACTACAGAATTGACTGACATTCCACTATGGGGATTCACTATTAAATAAGTGAACAAGTTTTTGAATAAAACAAGAGTTTAAATTTAAGTATCCTATTTTTATTTAAAAAATTAATACTATGTGGTGTTATAAACAGTTTTTATAAGGGCATGACATATGAGAGTTTGTAATAAATTTCTTAAAATCTAAACTAAAAATATCACCAAAATAAAATAAAGTGAATTATTTTACAAAGATTCAATTTACTAATTGTTTAAGGTTGGGTCTATATAGTTGGTATTAAAGGAATGGCTTAGTTAAATTTCGATATTAGGATGTTTTTATGTGAGGTTAACTTAAGAGTTATGGATATGATCAAGGATTTATAATATTAAGGTTGATCATAAGTTCAAAGGCATAGACACACCTTTTTTGGTTTTATGCGATTGTATTCTAAGGCGATTAAGAGTATTTTGAGAGACAGTTATTATAATAAAACCCTTTTGTTTAGGTTTTGTTTTAGTGAGATGGTTATTTGAGGAATAATAAATTTATATTTTATGGATGTATATTTAAAGGTATTTATAACCTTTATGGTTAAGATGATCTTTGATGTTGGTGTAATTATGGTTAATTGGGATATGAGGAAAATTATATTTTGCAAACATATGATTTATCATATAGTTAATCATGAGATTGAAATTTCATTTGGTAAATAAGTGGTTACTGTTATTTTTAATGATGTTCACTAATTTGGGGGCATTATATGATTAAGGTAAATGGAAATACTTTAGGTTAAATGGGTTTTTATTTGGGGAATAAAGGTTGAATTATATTTTAGAATCATATATGATTTTAATGTCCTTTATGGTGATTTAGGATATTTATAGAAATGATTAGCATATTTTAGAGATTCTATGAATATGGAATATACTTTTTTGGGTATTTGAAATTTTGAGTGACTATTTTTGTTTGGAGATAAATGATAAATTGAACTTTGAATAATATCTGATCAATTCCTTATGGTTTATGGGTTTTAATAATATTTTGAGAAGTTTTAATGTTAGATAATTATGGAATTATTCATGTCGAATCATTGGGTGTTATTTTTTAGGCTTTATAGATTAATGTTGTATTTATTCATATTAATATTTATTGATATTAGGTATTATCATACCTTTTTCTAACCATTTCTTATTTTGGTTAATGAATAAATATAGGAAGAATAGATTCTTATACTTTTATGGAATTTTGTAATCCATTAGATGTTGATTTTACTAATTCAAGAATGAAAAATTCATCTTAAATACTCATCATTTAGAGAAACAGATGAGATTGAGGTTGAAATTGATTAAAGGGTGTAGTTTTACTTGTCAAGTAAGTATATTTCCTTATTTTATTAGTCTAGATGATAAAAGAATTCCTCAATTCTAGGAAAAGAATCTTGAAAAAATGTTATCCTATTACCTTATATTCTGATTAATTGATATTCTTTTTCACACCTCATAGATTTGTGGTTTTTTGGTCATTGAATTTATCATGATAATTCACTTTCTTGTAATTGATGTTCTCTGTCAGTATCCATCATTATTTATAAATTAATTTTTTCCTCCATTCCAATATTTTCACTTTACACTGATTTTCTCCTTATGAAAACATAGTTATGTGTTATTCCAGATAACCATCGTATGTCCCTTCTCCTCTTTCCAAAAGAATGTTATATTAACCGATTTTTTATTTGGGTTTTCAACAAAGGTATTTTCAAATGCTAAAACCTTGATTACTGAGATCAAGTTCAAATTGTGAGGATGAAATTTATTAAAGTGGGAGAATGTAACACCAAAATATTTTAAAAGAACACTATGTTCGATGTCATATACAAAACACAAACCCAATCTTAAACAAATCCCAATATATTATTATTTAAATGTAACCATTATAACCTAACCATTAAATTAGATTGAATGAATATGAGTAACCATATTATGAAATAGATATAGAATATATTTCCTTAAATAAATTGATTAATAAAATATGCATTGATTATCAAGTAGTAATATGACCACGCTGTCATCGACTATGCGATGAATTAACTATTTATGAACCTATTTGAAACTAGTATAGTCTGTGTGTAGGGTGTCCAACCTCAGAGAAGAATGTTTTAATGTTTGGACCAAGAGAAGGAAAATAAAATGAACAAGAAAACAAGAAAAACATTCAGGATTTCATGCAGTAGTAGATAGACATACAATAGGTGTAACAAGAATAATGTTAGAGAACTCGGTTGATGGATTTAATAAATGTTTCTTTCATTTATGCAAAAAAGTTTTACTATACTTTTAATTTTGATAATTAAACCTACCAAGTCATAAAATCAACCTATGAATTAATTAATTTTGTAGTTTTTAAACTATAGAATTAATTATTCATGAAAATGATTAACAATTTTCTACAAAAAAGTTTGTCAATTAATTTTGTTGTATTGCTCACTCAAACAATCTCTTTATCAGAAGATTTAAAATGTTGAAGCAGTTCTTGAATGAATTAAATAGAAATCAATTTATTGATTTTTGAAGAAGAAGAAAAATGAAAGCTTCAAGAACTAAATGAGAGTGAACAAATCTATAAAGAAGGAATTGTGCATGAAATAGTAAGTTTTAACCAGTCAATATTGTTCTCCTAAAATATTTATCTAGAAAACATAATCACAATTTTAATTTCAAAAGAGTTTAGGAAGAAAAAGAAGGAAGAAATGAAATTTTCTCTATCGAGGATCTCTTCCTCTAGCTCATGTTGTCTCTCTGCCATAGGTTCTCGCATTGCATCTCCCCCTATCTATCTTACTCTTCAAAAATGTTCATCAAATGAATGAAGGGTTCCACCTTAAATTTCACTATGTTGGCCCCCATTTAATGTCTATTTTTTACACTGACCGACTTAATTGGTTAGGGTCACTTATTGGTTGTCATTACCACTGTACACCTTTGTTTTACACAATTAAATGATAGTAAAAAAGAAAGTTCATCAATTTATATAACACTCTGACAAGTAGCTCTAACAAGAACTAAACAAAATTTTCTTCAAATATTAAAAACCTATGATAAACAAAAACAAAAATCTCCTTCCTAAATTCATCCTGTTCCCTTCTTCTTCAATAGACCTGGAAAAAAACCAATGTCAACTTCAATGAATCATATTTCATTTAGGCACACACAAATTAATCTATCTTAGTTCAACAAAAGGCTCATGGAACTTGGTGCGACATTTGGTGCAACACCCTATGTGAACCCATAGTCAAAATACTACCATGAAATGAGAGAACAGGTGATTCCACTTCATCAGGTTCAAATAAAAAACCTACAAACAGAGAAGCCCACACAAAAAACAAAAAATAATAATCAATGCACAGTCTGATATTCAATCGACTCTGAAGATCTTGACAAGAATAAACAATTATAATGGTGTCAAAATCGAAAACTAGAATCAATCTAGTAATTAGAACACCACACACTCCAACCCAATAGTGAAGGAATAAACCGTCTTAACCACCCTTGTCTGAAATTAATATCAACCTTCTCAATTCTAGATGAACATCACCTAAAAACCACTCATATATGAGGCTTGAGTTCAACTTCTTTATCAACAATAGAATTAGATGAACAATCTCACTTGGAGGAAAGACACTTTCCATTGAAAACTTGATGATTAAATTGAAAAATTTAAAACCCGAGGTCAAGAGAATCCAGACCCTGGTAAATCCAAGCATGAATTACTGAATGAAACTCGACAAGGGATCACAAAAACTGGGTTTACCTTCAATAAGTTTCATCGTCTTTAGAACAACAGGACATGGGAATAGGTTTGACATTGATTTGGTCCAGGAAGCTTAGACTCATATCTCCTTCAACCTCAAGTTAGATCTGTGTTGCATGATTCATCCAAAGGGAAAGGAAGAGTGACAAAAAAAATGAATTGAAATCACCTTGGGTGGAAACCTCATTAGTTTCATCAACCCATCAATGGTTGATCTCAGTACTGCGAACCCAACAGCATCAGTGAGATTGAGTTTAGCTTGATTTCATCAAATCTGGGGTTGAAAAAAGCTCTACGTTCTCATTTTATAGTTTCTTGAGCATCGACTTCTTCAACAACCATAGAAAAGTCTTGGAGGAGGCTCATTTTAAAATTCTTGTTGATCTATATGGACAAAAAGCTTCAGATTCATCATCATATTTGGACTGGGTCAAATTCACAGCATTTTGTGGCATTGTCATCTTCAACAAGAACATATTTAAAAAGATATATTCATTGAACCCAAGAATCATCCGAAAGATTGGCCAGCCTCCCTCAATCATCAATTTCAATCTGGTGTTGAGCTTCTTCTCCATCGGTGAAAGAGGATGTGGATCGGATCTCCCTGGACAGCGGGGTGATTCAGTTGTTCGGTTTTGGTCTGGAAATTAGATGCTAGGCTTGAAAGGTAATGGTTCTCAAACCATAGTACCAAGGTGTTAAATCATCATATTCAACTTTTCATTAGCCAAATTTAGGGTATTCTTCTCACTTAGATTCTATTTAATTGCATTAAAAGATCTTTACTTTTTTTTATAAAGGTTTGAGGGTCAAGCCCTCTTTTATTGAACAAAAAAGAGAAGGAACCCCTTTTGAAAATAGGTTAAGAGGAACCCCAAACAAATATTTGGAATAAATTCCAAGAAGAAAGAAAACCCGAAGGGATGACATGGAACAAAATGATCATAGGAAAACAAAAACCAAACAAGCTTCGATGCAAGTCTCGTTGCCCCCGCGAGACAAATGCAATAGCTAAGTCTATCAATGGTGAAATGTCGCCCCCTACCAAGAAGTTATGTTGTAATGACAACACAGTGTGAAAGAGCACCCCTCCTTCCACAAGGATGGGGAAGGAGGGACAAATGATAGGTGTCGGCACACCTATCCCTATTTCAACCCGCCTGCTCGACAAGCCGCAAAAAAAATCACTGCAATGGAAACCTGATGCAACAAAAACCAGACAATCCAAACTTAGTAAGATGTCAAAACCAGGGTGCCCATCTATTGAGAAGAACAGATGGTTGATGATGGGTGTCAACACACTCATACCTCCTTCAAGGTCGCCCACCCAGCATCACCTGCATATACCGCACCAAATGCAACTAGACAAGGACCAAAGTATGAGTTGACTTCAGCAATCTAAACAGAATCAAACCTTACAAGACCATTTCAAGTTCAAAAATAGCCAGATTGAAAGCACAATGGAGAAAAACGACATCCAGATAAGAATGCTGTCATCTATTCCTGCCGAATCCAAACCAGATCCATACCAAGCATCAGAGTGAACCCACCGAAGTCATCCAAGGAAATCCTCAAAGAGCAGAACCAGATCCATCCCCAAACCTCGGTAGCAACGTGACATAGGAGTAGCAACGAAAAGCGAATCACATCATGGAGTGAATCGGGGCAGCCAAGAGCACATCACGGAAAGCACAAGAGCAGTCAGAAGGTGCATCAGAGAGCACCGGAGTAGCCAGAAGGTGCATCATTATTTCAAGGGGACGAGACAGGCGACTCGACCACCAAGTCTCCACCTCCTGTGAAAATGCAACCATGAGCGACGCTGCAAGGAGACCAGGTCGAGGGGCAAGATCAGCATAGCAGTAGTAGAAAGGAGATCCACCACCAGAGAACTTCAAGAAAATCCATTAGGTTCTCGATGAAAGAGCCACCATCGTCACAACATTCGAGATGCTCAAAACAAAAGCGATACAAGCCGCAAAATAGGAGAAATTGGTCATCCAAGGGAGAGCATACCCGGATGAAGACGAGAATTTGGAAAATCTGCAGCAAAGCTCCATTTCGGAGAAAGAACAGACCTCCTAAGACCTAGCCGTGAAGCGAGGGGCAGAGGATTTGAGAGATTGTTATAGATATTTACTTTCCTCACATTCGAATGAGTTGCCTTGTGTACTTTATTTTTTGCGTAAAATAAATATTATTACTAAAATTAACAACTAACACACATAATTAAACACTAAATGAACTAACTAATGTGAAAAAAGAATAGAAAAGTGCCGCTTATAATTCCCCCACACTTAATCCTTTATTGTCATCAAGAAGTCAATTAATCAATTTTAGTGTATTTAAACAAATCTTAAGAAAGAAAAACTAGAATTCAATGAATAATTATCTTTCATATGAAATTTTCTCCATGTACTCTCTCAAATGAAAAATTAATTTCCCCCTTAAAATAAAATAGGTACAGTGCTAATTTGGGTTCCTGTTTTACAAAAGTAATTGAAATTATTTTTTTAAAAAGAATTTGAGAGACATCAATTTGTATCCAATTGGAAGTCCAAACTTCTCTAGACCTCTAGGTGAGCTGACTCACATAATTATTAGGAATAATGAATTGAATTTTTTTCTTGAATACACAAGTTAAATAATTAGAAGCAAGATAAATAACCCATCCACCAGCTTTAAGAATTTAATAATGAAAAATTTGTGGCTCAACCTGAATAATGATTTTTTATTTCATAATCCACTAAAATTCGTATCTTATGAGTTTGATTTCAACCAAAAAAGTTCTAAGCCAATGAAAATTGTAATACCTTCCAGCAAAATTTTACTAGAAACAAACTTTTTCAAGAGGGAAATAAAAATGATGTTCTCAATTAGATTCATGGAATAATAAAAATTAACTACCTCAAAGTGGTATCACCTATCCTCAAACTAAAGAAAACTTTTGATCCACTATAAATGAAAATAAAATATTGAGAATACAATAACTTTAAAAAAATTTAGGGAATCTGATGGGCTTCACTTTATAGCATAGTTTAGTTTATTAAAGACCATCCTCTCCCCCACAACTAAAACTCAACTTTATCCGCAATGCAGAATTCAACGGTGGAAGAAAATAATTAATAATTTTAATTAAAAACTGATTTTTAATTAAAAAGTAATATGAAATGTTTTAAGGGTCATAATAAAAGTCAAAAAATATTTTCAACAACTTCATACAATTTTCTCAAAATAAAACTAAGCACATGCTTAAAACGCCTTTGACACAACCCACAAATTTTGAACAAGGCATAAGAATGCAACATGTTTAACCATTGTTTCCAAAGAATAAATTTAGTTTCCAAAAATCATAATTTTTAAGTAAAAAAAAGAAGAAATCATGGTTCCGATAATTAAAAGAATTTTAAAAAAACCAGTGAGTTTCCCCCACACTTAATTTCATGCAATGTAAAGCAATGAATAAGCAGAATTCAATTAAGGGAAAAGAACTAAAAATCCCTTGGTAATAGAATCTTAACTCATTTAAGCTCATTCAAAATTTACACCCTATCTATAACTTAAGTGAAGTGCCCTAGATAGATGGTTACCATTCCAACAGAATGAAAATATCAACATTAGTTACAAGAAAATAGATTTTAAGAAAGAAAATAACTAGAGACAAATGTTTAGGGAAGTGAATCAAGTATGATCAAGCTTGTAGCTCCATAAAGCAATGTAGAACAATTTAAACATCAGACAAGGAAACTCTCATTCTCCTGTCAATCCAATAACACACCACAAGAACAATTTAAACACTTATGCAAATAGACAAATTTTCAATGGGTAAGAGGATATTAGAGAATTAGGTAGGCATAAAGATGTTATTTTTATTAAAAAGGAAAAAAAATAACAAGGAACATGGGTTGACTCCCATGAGGCTCTGAGTTTAAAGTCCTTAGTTAGACATAGTAAAAACATAGCTCTGTAGAATGGTGATGACAATTAAGTCCTTTGAATTCCCCTCAATGTAATGTTTAACTATCTAACCATTAACAAATAGTGGTCTATTCTCTTCTCCAACTAATTACAAATCTCAATTGATAAGTAATTTCAAAATAATGAATCATCCTGGCCATTTAGTTTTGAGTTTCCCTAGAAAATGTTTCAATTTGGAATTAAATTTTTTAACTCTCTCACCAAATATAAAATAATTATTTTTGAATTATAGATTCATGAAAATATTTTTATCCCTCCTTATAAATTCTAGAATTATCATAAGACTCCCTTCAAATTTCTTCCAACTCACTTGACTCCAGCAACCTCATTTCTCTAGCAGAACTAAAATCATAGTTGAGGGATTTTATTTCCCAATAAGATGTATTATGGAGATCTATAGGAAAATTAAGTTTCTTACCAAAGGGAATTATATATAGAGACATCCCTATGAGAGTTTTATATAGGGTCTTGTAAGATCATAATGCATCATTCAGGTTTAGAGACCAGTCTTTTCTTAGAATATTAACAGTTTTCTCCAGAATTTGTTTTAATTCTCTATTTGAAACCTTAGCTTTCCCACTGGATTATGGGAGATATGTGGTACTAGTTTTATGAATTCAACCATATTTATCAATTAATTATTTTAATTTAATGTTATTAAAATGTGTACAATTATCCCTGATAATATCTGTTAGTACACCAAATATAGAGAAAATATTATTCTTGGTAAATTTCACAACACTACACGAATGATTTTTTGGGAGAGCTAAAGTCTTAACCCACTTAGATACTTAGTGTATAACAACAATGATATACTCATTTCCATATGAAGGTGGAAATGTTCTCATGCAATCTAACCCCCAAACATAAAACATTTTAGATTCTAAAATACCTTTTTTGTGGAAACTATCATTTTTATCAACATTCCCAAACTGTTGAAATCTATCATACCGTATTACTAAGATTCTTGCATCCTTAAATAGTGTAGGACAGTATAAACCTGATTTTTGAACCTTTTGGACTATCTTCTCTCCCCTATGGCATCCACCCTATGGAGAAGAGTGACAACTTTCTAAAATAGAAAGAATTTAGTCCTTAGGAACACACCTCTTGAAAATCCCATCAGCACACCTCTTAAAGAGTAAGGGATCATCCCAAAAGTAGTACTTAAGTTCAAAAATAGTCTTTTTTATTTGATTATTTGAAATCTCATTTGGATTGACACCAATAGTTAAAAATTTGGAATCATCATCAAACAATTAGATTCTTTCATAGAAGAAGAAAACAGATGTTCATCAAGAAAAGATGAATTTATCTCTATTAACTCACTAGTTTGAGTTGTGGTTGTAGGTAATCTAGACAAGTGGTCATCTCGAACATTTTCAACAACTTTATTATCTTTAATATATAAATCAAATTATTATAACAACAAATTAAACCTCATAAGTATTAGTTTTGATTTGTTTTAGATAAAATATATTTCGAAGAAGAATGATCTGTTAATATAATGAATTTTAATCCTATGAGGTATTTCATAAACTTGTTTAAGGATAACATAAATGCTGTCAAATATTTATCTATTGTTGAATAATTTTTCTGGGCATCATCAATAAATTGAATGGTATAATAAATCACATGTAACTGATTCTCTTTTCTTTAACCCAAAACTACCCCTATTTCCCAATCACTAGCATCAAACATAACCTCAAATGGTAGATTCCATTTAGGGGAAGTAATTATTGGTGAATATGTAAGAATTTCATTTATAATAATAAATTAGTATTGTCACTTTTCATTAAACAAAAATTTAATATCCTTCACTAACAATGAGAATAGTGGACAATACATTTTAGGAAAGTATTTCATAAATCTCTGGTAAATACTTGAATGTCCTAAAAAATATCTAATGCCTTTTACATTTGTAGGAAGTACATGTTTTTGAATCGCATAGATCTTATAATTTTATACTCCAATACCACTCATAGAAACATTGTGTCCTGAGATAATTCCTTCGATAACCATGAATTGAAATTTCTCGTAATTTAAGACTAGGTTTGTTTCTTCACATGTGTGTAAAAAAGTCCCTAAATTTTCCAGAAAACTCCCAAAATCAGAACCGATAATAGAAAATTCATCCATGAAAAATTATATAATTATCTCAATAATGTTGGAAAATATAGCCATCAATCACCTTTGAAAGGTGGAAGGAGCACCACACAGACCAATGGGCATCCACCTGTTGGAAAATTTCCCAAAAGGAAAAGTGAAGGTAGTTTTTCATGGTCTTCTAGGGATATGGGAATCGGGTTATAACTAGAATAACCATCCAGAAAATAGTAAAATTTATTTCTAGAAATCCTTTCAAGAATTTGATATAGAAATAGAATTTAAAATGATCTTTTCTCATGGAAGAGTTAATATTTCAATAATCTATACCGACCCTCCACTTTGTAGATTTCATAATTTTAATTTCTTTATTTTTCTCATTAGTAATGACTGTAAAAATCCATTTCATTGGACCAAATTGTACCATACTTAGCTAGGGACTATCATAGATAGGAAAAAATATTCCAACATTAATAATATTAATTAATTCCTCTCTAAATACCTCTTTCATGTTTGAATTTAATCCTATTTGAAATTTGACTCTAGGCTTATGATCAGTTTCCATAGGAATTTTATGCATAAAAAAAGATGAAAAAATTACCTTAATATCAGATATGGACCATAAAATAATAGAATTGAACTTCCTAAGAATAGAAAACAAACTCACTTCTTGACTCATAGAAAACTCAGAAGAGAATATGACCTAAAAGGTAGAAGTTTTAACCAGAAGAGAATATTTGATATGGGAATGAAGAGGCTCCATCTATAAAATGGGTACTTCTTGACTAGAAGGAAGTCACTTTGGACTAAGAGGTTCAAGTTCCTAAATTTTATTCCTAAAAAAATGAATGATAGATAAATAAACCGTCTACCTTATTACTGTCTAGTATTCATAAATCCTTATAATCAATTTCTAATTTTTGTTTTAAAATGTTTTCTATAGAAAAATTATCCCAATTTTCCAAAAAAACACCCAAATAAGAATCTCTTGGCTCTACCTATTTACTTGAACCAATACCCATGAATGTTTTATCTTGTGTGGTGTTATTATTCATTTCATCAATCATGTTTAAGAATTATTATTCTTCTTGATCAAAATATTCATCATATTCATATAGATAATCACTTGATTTTTTTTTATTTTGGTGAAACTTTTTGTTTTTCAAAAACATTGAACTCTTTAAAATGTTCTTCTATATTGAAAACCAGCTTCCCATTAGCCAAATTTAGTATAGACCCTTCAATGGAAAATAATATCCTACCAATAATGATAGGGACTTCATTATCACACTCCATTTAAAGTATAAGAAAATTAGTAGGTAAAAATAGTTTCACAACCCTGAGAATAAAATCATCAACCCTTCCTATTGGGTGGGTGATGGAGTGGTCTTCCAACTGAAAAACAACAGTAGTGAGGAATAAATCTCCCAATACTAACTGAATAAATATTAATTATGGAATAAGTTTGATACTAGATCCAAGTTCACAAATGAATTTGACTATTCCACTTTTTCCAATGGTACACAAAATAACAAAACTACTAGGATCTTTGAGCCTAGGAGGTATCCTATATTGAACTATAACACTAAAATCCTTAGTTAAGCTGTAAGTGGAAAACTCATCAAGTTTTTTCTTATTTGAATTTTTTTAAGCATTTTTAGATATGAAGGAACCTATAATAATTATTGTAGAAAAGGAATATTACTGTGAATATTTTTAAAAAACTCTAGAAATTTGAGAAGTTTAGGTTCTTGATGTTTCTTCTTAATTATATGAGGGAAAAGAATGTGTGCAGCCAAAGTCTTGAAAATTGTAAGCATCCATTCATTTTATTTTTCAATATTTTACTTACCTTTATTTTTCATGATTTTTGTCTCTTTATCATCATCTTTAATAGGTAGAGTAGAAGGTTGTATAGAAATTTTTAATTCGGCTGTCCATATTTCAAGTTTCAGTGATTTCATTTTTTGGGTTATTATTTTATTCAATAATCTTAGTTTCTATATGGTTAGGTCCCCTAGGGGCTTCTTTTTGACTTTGAAGCCCGCTCCTTGTGGTGGTATCCATGATATTTTCCAATGGATTGAATTTAGTTGTACTTCATAATTTCCCTTTCTCCATATGATTCAAACCTCTATCAAGTTTTCTCATTTGATTTTTTAGATTTTTCATTCCTGTATCAAATTGAATTTTATCAAAATCATATTGAGCTTTTTTTTGTTTAATTGAGTGTTAAAATTTTCATCTTGAAAATAAATTCTATTCAGAATTTTATCAATTTTATAGAAAATTTTTTCATCAATGTTACATTGATAATTAGATGGTTCTTCCCTTGGTTGATTTTGGTGTTGATGCCTAGGATACTATTAGAAACCAGGGGTACAAAAGGTCTAAAAATACATTTCTCCTTCCAAGAAGGTGGGAATGATTTCTATAACCTTGAATATAATTATTAGAAAATGGATCATCTCTAAGTTGGAACCACGATGCGTACCCTAAAAAATTAGCATTACAAGTTTATTGGGTAGACATATCAAAGTTGGGGAACAATTTTTGGAATATCCATACATATCAAATTTTTGGCATTTCTCCCTAAGTGAATTTTGATCATTTTCATTATAATATATATCAACATTGACTTCACCTTAATAGACATTATTATTCCCATATTTAACTATTGTTATTATTCTAGAACACTCATATTAGAAATTATATACGAGTGTATTGAATATTTGTTTCAATTATTCAGATGTCCTATTCCTAAAATATCTTCTAGAAGCTTTATCAACTAATGTTTGGTGATAAGGGGTGAAGCTATTATAAATGGTTTCCATAAGAATCTATGGAGTACACTGATGATTCTAACATTATATAAGAAGACCCTTAAATTTGTCCCATGCCTTGTGGAATAGATCACCCACATCTTATAAAAATGATTTGATCTTTTGACTAATTTTATTAGTCATTCTTCATGGATAAAAAATCATCACAAAATCATTAAATAGCTTATCCTAGGTGTTAAAACTTTTCTCTTAAAACTGTTGAAACCATGATCTAGAATTTCACTTTAAAAAGAAAGGGAAATATCTAATATTTTTCTCTTACTCAATCATCCCAATTAAAGGCATTTACTCCACCACACAGTAAAAATATCAAATAAAGTCTAAATTTTATTCATTAGGAATTCCATTGTAAGATAGAAACATTGAAATATGAGATTGTTTGATCTCATAATTTGAGCCCTAGGAGTGTGCCTAATTCATGATGGATTACTAGAAATGTTTGTCACATGAAACTTCTTAAGGGTCAATCTCTCTTCTATCTCATTCCTAAGAGGTTTAAGATTCATATTTTAGTTTTGAACATTATTCATATTTTCCATATTTTTTCCCATTTTTGATTTGTTTTTATTTTTAATTGTTGAGCAGTGAATGTTTGTTTCAGTGAATAAGGGTTCTAATTTTTTAGTGATTGATATCGTGTATATCAGCACCTAGATTAAAGATTAAATTCTCAGAAAGTTTTAGATTTCAGAATTTTTTAAAAAGGATATTTTTTAAAAAAACATTTTAAACTTTTTTAATAGATTTATTTTTAGAGATTTATTGAGTTTTTTTGCTTGGACAGACTTACCTTCCCTAGCAACAGCACCAAAAATTGATCATGGTATCGTTGAATACATAAAAAATAAACTGTTTATGAAGCCTATTTGAAACTATTATAGTTTTTTATAGGGTGACAAACAATAGAGAAGTAAATTTTAAATTTGGCCCAAGAAGATGAAAAAAGAACAAGAAAACAAATGAAAAATTCATGATTTCAAGCAGTAGAAGATAAACAGACAAGAAGTGAAACAAAAATAATGAGAGGGAACTTGATTAACTGATTTAATAAATGTTTCTTTCATTAACACACACAAGTTTCACTGAAACTATAATTTTGATAATAAAACAATAAAAATTATAAAATTAACCTATAAATGAATTAATTCTGCAGTTTTTCCACTATAGAGTTAATTATTCATAAAAATGATTAACCATTTTCAAGAAATCAATTTTCATTTTTTTATGATTCCCACTCAAACAATATCTTTTTCAGAAGATTGGAAATGATGAATCATTTCTTGAATGAATTAAATCAAGTGACATTTATTAATTTTTAAATAAGTAAAAAATGAAAGCTTTAAGAAATAACTGAGAGTGAAAAAATATAGAAAGAAGTAATTATGTATGAAATAATAAGTTTTAACCTATCAAAATTGTTACCTTAAATTATTTATCCAGAAAAAATAATCATAATTTTAATTTCACAAGAGTTCATAATAGAAAAAATCAATAAGTAAAATAAGAATGAAATGAAATCTTCTCCATTAAGGATCTCTTTCACTAGCTCAAGCCGTCACTCTACTGTCTAGTTATCAACTTCTGTATCCCCCCTCTCTCTTTGAAAATGTATGTTGAAAGAATGATAGATTCCCCTATGAATTTCTCTCTATCTTCCCCCTTTTATTATCTATTTTTCACACAGAATTAATTTTTAGGGTCACTTATTTGTCTTCATGACCACTATACACCAATAATTTTTTCAATTAAATGTTAGTAAAATGTAAGTGCATCAATTGATTTGACACTCTGACAAGTATCTATGATAGGAACTTAGAAATTTTTTCTTCTAATATCAAAAACCTATGACAACCACAATACCAAAATTTACTTCCTTAATTTAGCCTATTACTGTCTTCATCAATGGACCTCCACAAGGTCAATGTCACCTTCAATGCATCAGATTTCATTTGTGCTCACAAAAATTAATCCATCTTAGTTCTGTAAAAATATCTGGGAACTTGGTGCGACATTCGGTCGAGCACCCAATGTACACCAAGAGTTAATAAATGGCCATGACATGAGAGAATATGAGATTCCTCTTCCTCAGGTTTGAATCGAAAACCTGTAAATGGAGAAGTCCACACAACAAACCAAATTTCATCAACACATAATCCCATATTCAATTGAATCCCAATATCTTTATAGGAATCAAAAATAGTCATGGTGTCAAAATTGAACACTGGAATCTATCTTGTAATTATAATGACACACACACCAACTCAATAGTGAGTACAAAAACATTCTCATCCATTGTCATCCTAACGATAAGGCCCCAGCCTTAAACATTACATAATATTGACTTAAGTTAAGAATTAACATTGAGTATCTTTTCAGGTTTTGAGCTTTAAAGAATTAGGAAACAACTATTACATAACAACTCAAAAATTACAAATTAGACACGTCAACTCACTATCCATTTTTTCAAAAAATACAACCATTTAAAATAAAAAATGATTTCTTTTTCTTGATTAAAATATTCTTGAATTATTCCTTTCTCTTACCCATACTTATTACCTATGGAAAAAATTTCAAAAAATTAGATGAACACAAAATGCTTGGTAAGGGATATAAAATAAGGAATGAAATCGTTAATCCATGAATATTCTAAACTCATGAAATCATTTTCAAAAAATCATAAATTTCACCCATAAAACATAAGCTCTTAACATACCTCATGAAATAATAATATTTTTGAAAAACATATTAGCAATTATAAATCATATAGGTAACTTGTGATATCTATATCATACTTACATTATAGCTTTCAAAACTACATAGGGAGTAACCTTCATGGTTACATTTGGAATACCCATCACAGTATATTCTCTAAATATAGTTGGAGAAACCTTATTATTTAACACCACCTCATTACCCATGCATTGGAGATCTATCATGGGCTCACCCACCTTGAATTTATCATGGAACCACCCATATACATAAATAATGCCGAATAACTTTAACATAATCATAACACATAAACCAATCATAAAGGAAAAATAAAATTTCCATACAGAAATCGAAAAATATAATTTCAATATATTGATATAATATATCCATTATCAAAACCATTTTCAATTCCAAAATAGATGAAAAGGGAAAATGATATTTATTTTTCTTCTAAAAAAATTCCATCTTGTATTGGAATCCAAATACCAAATAATGGTCACAATGGTAGAAATTTCATTTTTATTGTATATGTTAAAAAACATTCCTTTTATCATTTAGTAAAATGTTTCATATAAAAATATTCATTTTAAAACTATTTAATAAAATTAAAATTCAAAGGGGTTGATTATACATCGTATAAAAGAAGGTGGTGTATATTATCAAAATATGCCTCAATGAAAGGAGATTGAGATGAAGCCCCTTACCTTAAGTCCGACATGTCTCATAAAATATTCATATTACTGAATAATAAAATTAGGTTAATTTATAATTTTTTTATAATTTTTTTAAAGTTTATTATTCCTTTTATACCACTTATGATAATGTTATTAAAATTACATAATTATTTAAGTTCATATCAGACGTTTTGTCGATATTCAATACTTGAGTCAAAAATGAGCATGGTATAATGTCAAGAGTTCATATGGAAATAATTCCATCATATCTAGAATAATATTCATGAAATTATTATCTTTTCTATTCATAAATTATACTTTTAAATCAAACCATTAATTATTTTTATGAAAAATTAACAACATTATAATCATAGAAATTGTAGGTCATATGTATGCATGAGTAACATTTCCATTTTCATTGATCATTATGAAAATAAGGTAATTATTATTTTATCCTTCCATAATTATCACAATATTATTAAAATAATAATAATAATTTAAATTTATTTATATATACCACACAAGTGATGAGGTGAATAAAAATGATTCACATCGCTTCGTGGAGGTGATAGTTCACACATATGCATGAAGAATGTTATCATTTTTATGTGCATGGAAAGTAAGAAAATAATTGATATATTATTATATTATAATGATTAATATATCAGGAAAATCATATAAAAATAATAATTCCATCATTATGACTAGTCTTGAGAGATGATAATGAAAAATGAACTATATTGGTTTGGGAGGCGGTAGTCCACCATACACACGGACAAAATGTTAATTTCTCATTTGATGAAATTGGAGATGGATTTGGGTGACGATATTAACATAATAAAATCTTAGTATATTGAGGATAATGGAGTTATTAGTTCCTCATTGATGAAGGATATTTAAAGTAAGTGGAAGAAGAAATAAAATAGAAATATTTAAAGAAAATGATACCTCTTCCTTGGTTGATCACCTTTGAAGAACACATTAACACCTATACAGAGGGTGTTATGCCTAAAATAAGTACTAAATAATATACTCATGGAATTTATTAAGGATTTTTGGTAGATATTGGTTGAACCAAATGGTTATTGAAGTGTAAGTAATAGAGAAGAGTGAGAGCCTTTTTATTGGAGAGGGGAGGGGCACCCTTGGAAACTCTCAAAATATTAAATTAATATAATTTAATTTTTAAATCCAAATGAATAAAAATTGAGTTATGTATAATATAATATGAGTATGGTTATAAATACTCTCATAAAATTATTTTTATACTTGTATTTATTTTATTGTAAACCTTATCCTTTCGATTTAACCTTAATTAATCTATTTTAATTTTAATTGTGGTAACAACATTTTCAATATTAAGCGGCCATAAATTTGACTTATATGGTGTAAATTTCCCATAAATGGACACTTTAAAAACCTTTTAAAAATATTATAATCAATTTGTAATTTTAAAATATTTTTATGTTTTTTAAATAATTTAATAAAATATTATTTTTATAAAATATCAATAGCGTCAAGTTTGACTCTATTCATTTCATTGAATTTAAATAAAATCCAAACAAAGAGATAACCTAGAAAAAAACTATTTAATAGACTTATAATATTTCATATTAACCTAGAAAATTCATGGAGTACTATAAGTAATTATAATTATATTTATTATAAAAATTTTTATATCATTTATTTGATATTTCTATTAATACAATAATTACTGTATAACTACTGTGTTAGTATTTATGGTAATTATTTTATATCTAAAAATTCTAAATAAATTACCATGATGTATATAATTTCTCTTTTTTGGAGACTATTTATTATCTAAGTTATATCATATTTATCTCAATATTAAATTTATTATACTTATAATAAATAAGAGGGTGACATGTTTTCACTTTCTTTTGTTTTAATAATATTTATATCACTTTCCTGGAAAAAAGTCCATTAATTGAGTCAATTTCGATCCTTATGTATTAAGGGTCTATTTTTATTCATCCAATAGGATTTTGGCAGGTATTAGTGTAATTTTATTATCCTTATCATATTATTTATTACCCTAATTTACCTGATTTACCTTTATCCATGGTAAATTATAATTACCAATGTCACTATTCATAAAATCCAAAAAAAGGAACATATTTACATAATTTGGACCCACTAATTCCAAATATGGAATTAATTTTTCAAAATTTAAAACAAAAAAGTTGTAGTAATTAATTTAAAATCAATCCATGTTGTCAAAACGAGAAAACAAGTTTTTAAAAGTAAAAACCATATAAAGATTAATAGGCGTTTATATAAAATTTCAATGTGAAATTACATAAATGAAAAAATGAATTAAATGATAAAAACATAATATTATTATACTTTGAAACCAAATAAAAAGATAATTTAAAAGTATAAATAAATTAGACGAAAAAGTAGTTTTGAATTAAAATGCAGTATTTTTCACTATTCATTAAAATATGAATTTTATCAGAAAAATACCAAAACATTATCAAACTAAATTTTTATGAGCCTCTTCCAAAGAAGAATTTATTTTTTCAAATAAAACTTATTAATCTATCAAAAACTATTTTTTAAATGGGTTCACCATCAAAAGGTGGTGAAACTACCTTTTAAAAATATTAGTGTTTTTATGCCTAAAATTGGATTTATTCTTATTTTAAGCCCATAAAATTTATTAGAAGAAAGTAAAAACATTTAATAAACATATGTAAACATAAAATAGTCAGTTATTTTCATTATCTATAATATAATGTATAGGATATAAATACCATTTAAAATAATAATATTGATAATGTATTGATTTTTTTGGTACAACTCAGTCTTCTGTGCAATGTAAGATTTTAAAGAAACTCATTGTTGTGTTTTGGGTATACTGTTAGAGACAGTGTTCCATTTAAACTAAAAATAATATCTAATTCATAAATATTAATAGATATGAAAATGTATTATTCTACAATTACTAGGATGTTGCTTCCTTCCCCCCTTTTGGAAATTGCATCCTCCCAATTTTATTCACTTATCAAATAAGAGGGGGTATCTTCCCTCATAGAATTTTCCTATTCCCATGTTGCCTATTAAACCATATGGATTTTCAATAAAACCTTAACCTGATGAATCACCTTATTCTACAACACTTTCTCTCTACGTTCAACAATTTGGACTGGCTATTCCTTTAAGAATGTTTTTCTTCCAACTGAACTACTTTTGGACTCAAAACATGATATGGATCTAACATATACTTTCTTAACATTTAATGATGAAAAAATTGTGTACATGGGATAAAATCATAGGTAAATCCACTCTATAGGCAACTAATACAAATTTATCAAGGATTTTATAGGGTTCAATGAACCATGGTCTTAGCTTCCCTTATCAAAATTCATCACACTTTCCTATGGAGAAACTTTGAGAAATACATGATGACCTACCTCAAAGAAATATCCTTCATTAGGTTATCCACATAACTTCTCTACCTTCTTTGAGATTTCCTTATATGTTTCTTAATCAAATAAACTTTTTTTGCCATCTCTTCTACCAATTCTGGTCCCATCAATTTCCTTTCACCTACTTCATCCCAAAAAGTTGGTGTTCGACACTTCTTTCCATATAATACCTCAAATGGTGACATATGTATACTGGAATGAAAATTATTATTATAATAAAAGTCAACCAAAGAAATATGTTTATCCCAACTTCCCTGGTAATCCATTGAACAAGAATATAGCATATCCTCAAAGGTTTGAATTATTATTTCTAACTACCCATCTGATTGGGGATGAAAAACCATATTGAAGTTTAATTCCATACCCAACAACTTCTGAAGGACTTACCAAAAGTTAAAAGTGAACCTGAGATCATGATCAGATAAAATGGTTAGTGGAACTCCACAAAACCTTACTATATCTTTAAGATACAACCAAGAATGTTTATCTAGAGATAGTGTATCTTGAATAGGAATAAAATGAGCAGATTTAGTAAATCTATCAACAATAACCCCAATCACATTGTTACCTTGAGAATTATTTGGTAATACCACTACAAAATCCATGGGTATATTTTCTAATTTCTAATCTGGAACTGGAAAAGGTTGAAGCATCCCATTTAGCATATACTTCTTTGATTTAACCTTCTGAAAAGTCAAACACTTCACAGTAAAGTCAGCAATATCTTTTTTCATTCCATCCCACTAGTAAAACTTATGAAGGTCTCTATACATCTTAGTACTTCCAGGATAAACTGAAAACAGGGAACTATAAGCTTCATATAATAACTCTTTCTTAAACTGTGAATCACATGGCACACATAATCTCTTCCCAAACCTCAAAATGTGATCTTTATCAATATTAAATTTAGACAACTTACCCTTTTGAACCAATTCTACCTTTCTCTATAAATCACTGTCTCCCTTCTGTACTAGCGTAATTCTATCTAATAGAGATGAATTCACTGATACCTGAAACAATACAGAGGTATTTATTACACCAAAAAATTCCAAGACAAATTTTATCAAATCATAAACCAAAGGACCACGTTCCAATCATAGCATGGTTAATGTAGCATTACATTTTCAACTTAAAGAATTGACCACTTTATTTGATTTTTGTGGACGGTAATGAATTGTGTAATCAAAATCCTTGATTTGTTTGAACCATATTACGTGTCTCATGTTCAATTATTTATGAGTTAATATATACTTAAAATTTTTTATGGTCAATATATATTTTACATTTTACTCCGTACAAATGATATCTCCAAATTTTTAAAGAAAAAAATAGTAGATAATTCCAAAATCATGTTTAGGGTAATTTAACTCATGAGTTTTCAACTGAAGTGAAGCATAAGAAATTACTTGATCTTTATGCATTAGGATAAAACCAAGTACTTTCAATGAGGCATCACTATTGATAACAAATTCATCATTTCTGGAAGGTAATTCCAAAACTGAATCATTCACCAATATTATTTTCATTTCATGAAAATAATCATCACATTGTTTTATCTAGATGAACATAACACCTTTTTGAGTTAAATTAGTCATTGGGATATATAACCATGAATTTTTTTCAAAAAACCTCCAGTAATAGCCTGCTAAACCAATAAAACTAAGAATCTCTATTATATTTGTTGGTATTGGCCATTCTTCAACAACTTTTGTTTTAGCAGGATCAACAATTATTCCATCTTTATAAACAATGTGACTGAGGAATGAAATTTGTTGTAACCAAAACTCACACTTTCTGAATTTCCCATATAGATTATTTTCATTTAAGGTTTACAAGAAAACCCTTAAATAACTTTCATGATCCTATTTAATTTTACAATATATCAAAATGTCATCTATAAACAAAACCACAAACTTATCCAATAACTCATAGAAAATTATATTCAAAATATCCATGAATATAAAAGGTTTATTAGTTAACCCAAATGACATAACTATAAATTTGTAATGGCTATATATAGTAAGAAATGCGTCTTTGGAATGACTGCTTCCTTTACTTTCAACTGATGGTACCCCGAAATCAAGTCAACCTTTGAAAAAAATTGTGATACCTGGAGGTGATGAAACAAATCATCGATATGAGGTAAATGATACTTTTCATTAACAGTAATGTTATTCAAGGCTCTATAATCAATGAAAATTCTTATTGAACCATCTTTATTTTTAACAAAAAAGTCAAGATCACCCCTTGATGATGTCCTAGGTCGAATGAAATCTTTATCTAATAACTCATTTAATTTCTTCTTCAGCTCTGAAAGTTCAATTTGATCTATTCAATAAGGGGGTTTTGAAATTGGAATAACATCAGGTTCTAAGTCAGCAGTAAATTCAACTTCTCGATCAGGTATAATATCAGTCAAATCATCAATAAAAACATTAAGATACTCATTTACCAATGGCACAACATTAATCTAAACAACTCCTTTTCTTTCAGAAATATGTGCAAGATAACATTCATTTCAATCTTTTAATAGTTTCTTAGCTTCTTGATATGTTATTAAGGGTAAGGGTTCATTCTTGTACACAAACTGAAATACTATATGAAAAGAAACTTCTTCAGCTCTATAGTCAATCATATCATGGTAAAAAGAAAGTCAATCAATACCAAGAATAATATAAAACTCTACTAGAGGTAAACAAAGGTTTTCAGGTAAATTATATCCATAGATAAGTACATGAAGAATCTTATAATTTATTTTTGGCTCAACATTTCCCCCTAGTGTTTTTACCATATGTTTTAGATTCATATCATGAGGTGAAATTTCAAATTTACCAGAAAATTTACAAGAAATGAAAGAGTGTGTAGACTCAAAATCAAACAACACATTGACATAATTTGAATAAATAAACAATGTACCTCATACCAATTCATTTGATGAACCAATATCCGCTGAAGTAGTTGCAAAGGATTTCACTACACAATTATACTTTTAGTCTGGATGATTCCCATCATTCAAATTAATCATTGGAAACTTGTTTGCATAATGACCCATCTTGTTACATTTAAAACATTTCATTGACTATATATCAGATTTTTTCTTACCACTACCATGATGTTTTTTAGTGCAGTGACGAGCCTTATGTCCCATTTTACCACATCAGAAGAACTTACCAGAATTCGAAAGGCATCACCCAGTGTGTTTTTTACCACAATTTTTACAAATTATAAAATTAATTTTTATACCATCATAATTTTTTGAAGAATTCTCCCCTTTTTCTTTCTACCATAACCCTTTATTCTATTGTTTTTCAAAGAATTCATGATCATAGAAAAACTATATTTACACCTTCTTCTCACATTAAACTAGTTTTTTCAAAACTTTTGAACCCATGATAAGACAACTCCCTTAGATACTTTGGATTTAATACTGAGTAAAAAAAATTTATTTTACTATCAAGATCTCAGATGAAATTTGGAGCATACCTTTCCAGTCGAGTGAATTTTTTTCATATACAGCCACTAAATCCCCATCTGGCCTATATTCTAGGATTTTTTTCCATCCTAAGTAGAGACGCATTAGGAAAATATTTCTCAAGAAATATATTTTTGAATTCATCCCACTCAAGAGAATTAATATCCTCATCGTCCTTGAAATTATTAACCGTAGACCACCACTGATTGAATTATCCATCAAAAGAGTAAAAATAAAGACTAAAATTTTGATTTTCTAAACACCCCATGACATCAAAAATATTTTCTAGTGATTTAATCCACCCTTAAGCTAGCATGGGTTCATATGATCATCTAAATGATGGGGAATTTTGCCTCATGAAATGATCCAATACTGACATGTTCCTTTATGGTTGATCCAACTTATCTCGTGGATGGATACCAACACTACTGATAGCATGATCCAACTGTACCATCAATACAACAAACTATTCAGTTCTGATTCTAACCATCTCAGGTTGCTGATTTAGAATGTAGTTTTCCTCTGGATATCGTCCTAGCATAGCTGCCCTATTTTTTCTATAGAAAACCATTATTATCAGACATATCTTAGATGAATAAAAAAGGTAACATCCGAATCCTATATCATTTCAATTTTACCATAAATTAAAAATCATTTATAGATATTCTATTAACAATATCCTAACCCTTAAAGTTATCTAAACTGACCTTTGATACCAACTATAAGGCCCCAAACTTAATCATTAAATAATATTGAGTTAAGTCATGAATTCAAATTGAGGATCTTTTCAGGTTTAGAGTTTTATAGAATTAGGAAATAACCATTACATAACAAATCAAATATTACAAAGTAGACATGTCTACTCACTATCCATTTTTTTCACAAAATAAAACTATTTTAAATAAAACATGATTTATTTTTATTGATAAAAATATTCTTAACTTATTCCTTTTTCTTAACCATCCTTACAACCTATGGAAAAAATTTCAAAAAAATGGGATGAGCACAAAAAGCTCGGTAAGGGATATAAAATACAAAATTAAATCATTAGTCCATGAATATTTTAAAGTCATGATTTTTTTTTCACAAAATCTTAATTTTCACCCATAAAACATAATATATTAACATACCTCATGAAATCATAAGATATATGATAATATTATTAGAAATTATAAATCATAAAGGTAACTTGTGGCATCCATATAATACTTACATTATATCTTTCATAGCTATATAGGGAGTAACCTTTATGGTTACGTTTGGAATACCCATCACAATATATTCCCTAAATATCTTAAGAGAAACATTATAGTTTAACTCTGTCTCATTATGAAATGCATTTAAGAGCTATCACGGGCTCACCCACCCTCCATTTATCATGGATCCACCCATATACATAAAAAATTCCCATGGACCTTAACATAATCATAACATATAAAACAAATATAAAGGAAAAATAATATTTTCATATTGAAATCACAAGATATCATTTCAAGATATTGATATAATCAATCCATTATCAAAACCATTTTCAATACAATAATACCCGAAATGGAAAATGGTATTTATTTTTCTTTTAAAAACATTACGGCTTATAGAGGAATCCAAATACCAAATAATGGTCACACCGGTAGAAATGTCGTTGTCACCGTATACGTTAAAAAACATTCATTTTTTCATTTAGTAAAATTATACATATAAAATGATTCCTTTTGAAAACTATTGAATTAAATTAAAATTAAAAGGGTTTGATTATACACCATATAAAAGAAGGCTGTATATATTATCAAAATATGCCTCAATGAAATGAGATTGATATGAAGTCCCTTATCTTGAGTCCAACTTGTCTCATATAATATTTATATTCTTGAGTAATAAACTTAGGTTAATTTATACTTGATTAAGAATTTTTTTATATTTTATCATTCCTTTTATATCACTTATTATCATGTTATCAAAATTCCATAATTATTTAAGTTCATATCGAATGTTTTGTCAATATTCGGTACTTAAGTCGAAAATGAACATCGTATGATGCCAATAGTACATGTGGTCATAATTTCATCACCTCAAGAATAATATTAATAAAATTATTATAATTTTTATCTATCAATTATAATTTTAAATTAAACCATTAAGTATTGTTATGAAAAATGAAAAATGTTATAATCATGGAGATGGTAGGTCGTACGTACGCATGAGTAACATTTCAATTATTCATTGATCATTATCGAAATAAGGTAATTATTATTTTGTATTTCTAAAATAAGAATAATATTATTAAAATAATAATAATAATTTAAATATACTTATATATATATATATCATAAAAGTGATGCGGTGAATAAAAAAAAATTACATCGCTTCGTAGAGGTGATAGTTCACACATACGCACGAACAAAGTTATCATTTTTATGTGCATGGAAAGTAAGAAAATAATTGATATATTATTATTTTATAATGATAAATATGTCATTAAAATCATATAAAAACATTAATTCCATCATTATGACTAGTCCTGAGAGATGGTAGTGAAAAAAAACTATATCGGTTCTCAAGGCAGTAGTCCACTATACACACGAATGAAATGTTCATTTACCAATTTGATGAAATTGGAGATGGATTCAGGTTATGATATTAATATAATAAAATATCAGTATATTTAGGACAATGGAGTTATTAGTTCCTCATGGATGATGAAGATTTCATGGAAGTGGAAGAAGAAATAAAATAGAAATACTTAAAGAAAATGATACCTCTTCTTCGGTTGATCACCTTGGAAGAAAACCTTAACAACTCTACGGAGGGTTTTATACCTAAAATAATGCCTAACAAATGTGGGGAGGGATTTTATAAAGGGTTTTGGGTAGATATTAGTTGAAAAAAATGGTTCTTTAAGTGTGAGTATTGGAGAAGAGTGAGTACCTTTTTATAGGAGAGGGGAGGGGCACTCCTAGAAACTCTTAAAATATTAAATTAATATAAATTAATTTTTAAATCCCAATGAATCCCAAGTGAGTTATGTAAAAGATAAGATAATTATGGTTATAAATCATCTAATCCAATAATTTTTAGACATGTATTGATTTTATTTTAAACCTTATCTTTTTGGTTTACCCTTAATTAATCTATTTTAATTTTAATTGTGGTAACAACATTTTCAATATTAAAAGGATATAATTTTTACTTATATGGGATAAATTTACCATAAATTGAAACATTATTAACTTTTAGACCTTATCATAATGACTTTTTAATTTTACAAGATTTTTATTTTTTATAAATAATTTTATAAAATATTATTTTATAAAATATAAATAGTGTCAATTTTGACACAATTCATTTTATTGAATTTAAATAAAATATAAATAGAGAGATAACTTTGAAAAAAATTAATATAATTATAATTTGTTATAGTAACCTAGAAAATTCATGGAGAACCCTAATTAATTATAATTATATTTATTTTAATAATTTTCATATCATTTATTTGATATTTATTTTAATAAAATAATTCATATATTACTGTTGTGTCAATATTTATGTTAACTATTTGATCTATAACAATTTAAATAAATTTTCATGATATAGATAATTTCATTATATTTCTTGAGACATTTTATTATTGAAGTTGTGTCAAATTTATCACTATATTAAAATTAATATACTTACAAAAAATAAGTGGGTGACATGCTATCACTTTATTTTGTTTTAATAATATTTATATCACTTTTGTGGATATAAGTCCATTAAATGAGTCAATTAAGATCTTATGGTATTAAGGGTCGAATTTTATTCATCCAATAGTATTTTTTCACGTGTTAGGATAATTTTAGTATCCTTATCATATTATTTATTACCCGAATTTATCTGACTTACCTTTAACAGTGGTAAATAAAAAGTAGCAAAGTTACTATTCATAAAATCAAAAAAATAAAATGAATATATGTACATAATTTAGACCCACTGATTCCAAATATGGAATATTTTTTAAAAAATTTAAATCACTGAAGTTGTAGTAAGTAATTTAAAATTAATCCTAGTTGTTTAAACGAGAAAATGAGTTTTTAAAAGTAAAAAACATGAAAACATGGACATGGGTTTATATTTAATTTCAATGTGAAATTACATCTAATGACCAAAATTGGACTGAATGATAAAAACTTAATCTAATTATATTTTAAAACTAATTAAAAGGATAATCTAATGATATAAATAAATTATATGAAAAAGCATTTTTGAATTAAAATGCAGTATTTTTCACTATTCATTAAAATATGAATTTTATCAGGAAAATACCAACACATTATCCAAACACATTTTTGATGTTTCTCTTTCAAATAAGAAGTTTATTTTTTCATATATAACTTATTAATATTTCAAAAACTATATTTAGAATGAGTTCTCTATCACAAGGTGGTAAAACAACCTTTTAAACATATAAGAGATTTTGTGCCTAAGATTGGATTTATTTTTATTTTAAGCCCATATAATTTGTTGGTAGAAACTAAAAATTTTTAATAAACATGTGTAAATAGAAAATAATTAGTTATCTTAATTCCTGCTAATACATGGCTAGGTGATAATTACCATTTAAAATAATAATATTAATAATGTATTGTTTTTTGGTATAACTTAGTCTTTTATACAACATATGATGTTAGAGAAAATCATTTTTTCGTATTGGGTATACTATCAGAGATAGTGTCCACTTTAAACTAAAATTAATATATAATTAATAAATATTAATAGATATGAAAAATTATTATTCTATAATTACCTGGGATGTTACACTAATATAATATCAACATTATCGATTCTAGATGAGAAACACCTATAAAACACTCGCAGATGAGCCTTGAGATCAAATTATTCACAAAAAAAGACATCATATGAACAAAATTTGTTGGAGGAAATAAATTGGAATTTTAAAACTTGATGTTTTAATTCAAATACTTCAAACCTGAGCTCGAGTGAATCTCGACCCTAGTAAATCCAAGCAAGAGTCCGTGACTAAAACTCGATAGGGGATCACAAAAATGGGGTTTGGATTCAACAGGGTTCATTATCTTCAGAACAAAGGAACTAGGGAACATTTTCTACTTTAATTCAATTTAGGAATAATTGACTCAGATCACCTTCAAACTCAAGTAAGATTTGCGTAGCATGATTCAGCCAAAGGGAAAGGAAGAATGATGAAAACGATGACTCAGAATCACCTTTAATGGAATCCTAATTAGTTTCATCAACCCATCAGTAGATGATCCTAGCACTACATACTCATCAGTGTCAGTGAGCTTGAGTTTATATTGATTTCATCAGATTTAGGGGTGATAGAAAATCAATGTTCTCAATTTCAGGTGGCTTGAGCATCATCTTATTAAAAACCAAAAACTAGTCTTGAAGGAGGCTCATTTTTAACACCTATAGATCTACAAGTTCAAATAGATTTAATTTCATCATCTTTATTGGACTTAGTCAGATTCGTGGAATTTGGTGGTGTCATCATCTTTAACAAGTGAAAATCTAAAATAAATCTTCACAGAAAATGATCTTCAAATAGAAGCTTAGTCAGCCTCCCTCAATCTTCTATTTCAATTTGGTATTAAGCTCATTCTTCATCTATGAAAGAAGATGTTTCTTGAATCAATATACACAATGGGATGATTGAGTTGTTCATTTTTGGTCAGGGAAATTAAATTCTAGGCTCAAAAGGTCACAATTCTTAAACCATATGTTGAACCCTCTGTGAGATGGTTATTTTAATAATCACAAATCATTGTTATCTTTGTTTATAATTCAATTTATTCAATTATTCATTCTGTTCTAAAAGTGTTTATATATGTTTAATCATGTCTATAGATGTTTATTTATGACTATTTATGGTTTACTATTGACCTGGAAGTGTTCTGGATTGAACATACACTTTGTGAGAATTTCATGTTTTTGACTCACCGTTAGTTATTTTCTTGAGTCACCGTTAGTTAAAGGAATGAGAATGGTCGCAACAAACTGATGAGAATGGTCGCACTGAACTGATGAGAATGGTCGCACCGAACCGATGAGAACGGTCGCATCAAACTGATGAGAACGGTCGCACCGATGACAACGGTCGCACCGATGACAACGATCGCACCGATGAGAACAATCGCACCAATGAGAACAGTCGGACCGATACCGATGCTGATCAAATGACCTATCGATACTGATGATGATCAAATAACCTATCGATACCGATGCTGATAAAATGACCTACCGATACCGATGCAAATTCAAGTGACCTACCGACTTCATGACTCACCGACAGTCATGAAAATTGTTTGAATATATTTTAACTCTTATTTAATTAAAATGGTCATATTTTCTTAATTTAATGTATCGGTTATTAATTAATGTTGGTGGTTATATGTCAGGGAACCGTACCTAGTACCAGTCAAAAAACAATCACTCTTTTTTCCAGATCTCAAGGAATAAAAAGGAAGCTCTATCTGCACTGATAAAAAGAGGAGATGACACAAATAATAAACATAGATAGGAAGTGAATCATAAGAATACGAAGGTGCACATGTGTATGAAGAACCACGAAACAAAAAGAAGAACTCAAAGAACACATGTAGAAAAATAGAGAGCTTCAAGAAGATCATTTACCTGGAACAAAAACAGAATCCAAGTTGCTATGCCTACTGAACATCGTATGCATAAGGCTGAATAACTGTAGCTGAGAAGAACAACGACACTCTATTTTGTGTCATCATCACCAGAAAGGACTTGAATACCATCTGAAACATTCAAATGAGTCGAGAGCACATCTGCAATCACTCAGAGCATTCTAAACTCCTTATCCATTTATTTCCTCTATAGCGAACTTTTGTTAAACTTTTTGAGCAATGTGTGTGCATCTATCTATTTAGACACACACTGACTCTTGAGCTGAACTGGAGGATACTAAATCCTCACACCAAACTCTTTACACCTTATTGTATTCCACTATGAATTTTTTAAGAGGTCAAGTGTGACTTGGACAGCTTATGTGTTGTTGTTTAGTTTTCCCACGAAGAACTGTGGAAGAGGTCTGAGTACCTGAACAGTCTGAGTACTATTTTAAAATCCTTGATCCAGGGTGTGGATCATAGTTTATAAAAACTGTTTGATAGGACTAAGTCTCAGCTTGAGACTGAACCTCTTGTTTTAAACTACTGTGCTTTTTACCTTTGTTAAAACCTATTTTTAATATTCCACCGCTAAGTACTTTAAAATAAAATCTATTTTAAAGTAACTATGATAGCTAAACTAGCATGTTTTTGTATTTACTGTAAATCATTAGGTTAGTTTCAAAAGCTGATCTAATCTTCAGATTAGATTAACTGAGAACTAATTAATCTTTTGAGAACCTAACTGAACCTTTGCTGTATTAAAAATTCACTATAGTTTAGCTTGTTGTTTCTATTTGGTGGATTTTAATATAAATCTTTTTAACAAAAATTTTAATTGGAACTCAATTCACCCCCCCTCTTGAGTATCCACTCTGACCAACATTTGGTATCAGAGGCTGTTTTTATAAAGGATTTCCAAACACTCTATTTTTCAACTATGATTTTAGTTGTATCTTAAAGATCTTAAATTTCTGTTAGTTCTATATTTTATCTCTTTAAATATATTTTCTAAAATATAATTATGGATAATAGACAAGAAGGTTCTACTACCAACAATCCACCTTTCTTTAATGGTGTTAATTATTCCCAATGGAAACTGAAAATGAAAATTCATTTATAAAGTATGGGTTTTGATATCTGGACTGCTATAAAGACTTAGTATAAGATCCCAGAAACTGAAAGAAATACTTGGTATGAACCTACTAAAATAGATTACAATAATAATTGGAAAGTAATGAATGACTTGTATTGTGCTTTAGGTTATGAGGAATTTAATCGAATATTTTTGTGTAAAACTGATTATGAAATTTGGGATAATTTGAGTGTTTCTCATGAGGGAACAACCAATGTTAAAGAAATGAGATTTAATACCTACACTATTAAATATGATAACTTTAAAATGAATCCTGATGAACCTATTTCTGACATGTATCTCAGGTTCAACGAAATTGTAAATACAATGAGCTCACTTGGAAAAGCTGTTCCTGCAAAAGAGAAAATCATGAGGATAATAAGATGTTTGCTTGACAGATTGAGAGGCACATCAGTTTAAATTAGAGAATCTTTTGACATTGGTGATTTTCCTGTCAAGGAACTTATTGGTAAGCTAATGATGTATGAAGAAGAACTGAAAGTAAACAAGGAAGCAGATGATGAACCAAGAAAGAAATCAGTAGCCTTCAAGACTTCTACTTGAAAACTTAAGGACAAGGGAAAACTTCAAAGTGAAAGTGATAGCTCAAGCTGTGAGAAAAGTACATCAGACAGCGATGCTGAAATGGCTCAGATAGCCAGACTATTTAAGAAGTTTTATAGATAGAAGAAAATTTTCATAAAAACAAATTACAAGGGAAAATATGACAACAAAGGTCATTGGAAGAAATATTGGAAAAGGACTGACAAGGGTAATGACATAGTCTACTACGAATGAAAAAGGAAAGGACATGTTAAAGATGACTTTCCAAAGTTAAAATTCAAGAAGAAATATGAGTACAAGGAAAACAAATATAAGAAATAAATGAAAGAAACCTGGAGTGCTTCAGATGATAGTTCAAGTGATTCTGATTCTTATCAGGATGAAAAATCTCAAAAAGCTAATATGTGTTTCATGAAAAAAACATCTGAGGTAACATTGGATACTCCTGTATTAAATTCATATTATTTTGGAGTTGATTCTAATTCTAAATTTGAAAATCTGTCGAGTAAAGAATTATTTTAATACGTTAACATGATATAAGATACCTGCAATGAATTGAAGGACAAGTATAATACCATGAAGAAACAATATGCTTTGACCAGCTCTGTTAAATCTGCACTTGATATAGAAAAAGTAAAGAATGCTCAATTACTTAAGGAAAATACTGAACTGAAATTGTTTAATGAGAAATTAAGGAAGGACTTAGAGAAGTTCACAAATGGAAAGAATACTCTAACTCAAATTCTCGGAAAATAAGTGGCACCGAAATATACCACTAGAATTGGCTATCAGCCTGGATAGAGACAGATTACTAAAAATATATTTATTCCTAAATCTAGATAGAATGTTGCTAGTTCTAGTTCTGGAAATTCCTATGCCTCAACTAGCTATTCACATGGTTATAGATCAAAAAAATTTATCTGTCAAAATATTTTAAATATATTGATTATATGAGACCCATTAGACAAATCTAGGTACCAAATGTTTTGCTTGCTAACCTGTCTGGACCCAAGAAAATCTGGGTACCAAAATCATTTTCTGGTTAAACCTGTTTTGTAGGAGACTTGCTTGAAGAGTTCCTATAAGAAGACATGATACTTGGATAGTGGATGTTCAAGACAAATGACAAGATACTTTTCATGTTTTAAGAGCTTAGTCAAGGTTGATGGAGGAGATTTCATCTTTGGTGATAATTCAAAAGGAAAAATCATTAGTTTAGGCTAGATTGGTAACACTAATTAAATTTTAATTTCTAGAGTTTTACTTGTTGATGGATTAAAATAAAACCTGTTAAGTATTTCTCAGTTGTGTGATGATGGTTTCAATGTTAAATTTGAAAATGATGCTTGAAATGTTTTTTATTCTAAAAATGATTTGGTAGTTACTACCTTGAGAAATGAAAATGTATATGTTGTAGATTTGAATTCTTTAGCTAATCAGAATATTACTTGTTTAAATTCTTTTCATAAAGAGTCTTGGCTTTGGCACAAAAGATTAAGAAACTGAAATATACACTCACTTAGAAAACTGACCAAGAAGAAATTAGTTAGAGACCTACCTAAACTTGAATTCCTAGCTGATAAAGTTTGTAATCCTTGTCAAAAGGGAAAGCTGCATAAAGTTTCTTTTAAATCAATGAAAGAAGTTTCAACTTCTCAACCTCTCAAGTTGGTTCACATGGACTTGTTTGGACCTTCTATAGTTTCTAGTTTAAATGGGAAGTACTTTGTCTATGTCTTAGTAGATGAATTTTCTAGATACACTTGGGTATACTTTCTTGCTTAAAAAAGTGAAGCTTGTTCCTATTTTATTAAATATTCCAAGTCTATAGAGAACCTTAGTGGACTTAAAATTAAGACCTTGAGAAGTGACCATGGTTGTGAGTTCGAAAATCACGAGTTTGAATCATACTGCTCACACAATAGCTATAATCACAATTTCTCTGCCCCTAAGACACCTCAACACAATGGTGTAGTAGAAAGAAGAAATAGAACCCTTCAAGAAATTGCAAGAACTATGCTCAATGAATATGATTTACCTGTTTATTTTTGGGCTGAAGCTATCAATAAAAATTGTTATATTATAAATAGAGTCTTAATTATACATGTTCTTAAAAAAACCCCTTATGAACTGTGGAATAATAGGAATCCTAAAGTTAGTTACTTCAAAGTTTTTGGTTTCAAAGTCTTTATTATCAACACTAAGGATAATCTTGATAAATTTGTATCCAAGAGTGATGAAGGAATATTTTTAGGATATTCAATTACTAGCAAAGCCTATAGAGTTTTTAATAAGAGAACCAAATGCGTGGAAGAATATGTTCACATAAAATTTGATGAAACTGATCCACATGAACCTAAGACCTCTCTTTAAAATCTTGAAGAAGATTTGTCAATTCCAAATCTTAATGACAAAAATAGTGACCCTATTGTCAAGACAACCAATTCTGGAAATACACCAGAACTTGTTTCTGATGAACCCAAACCTAGAGAAGAACCTAAAATTTCTAGTCCTACCTTTACTAGATCAACTAGAATTATAAAGAATAATCCTTTAGATGCTATTGTTGGTAATCTTAATAGAGGGACACAGACTAGATCTTCTCTAAGAAATCAGGTTGAACATCAAGCCTTTCATTCACAGCTAGAACCTAAAAATATCAATGATGCAATCAATGATGAATTTTGGGTAATGGCTATGCAAGAAAAGTTAAATCAATTTGAAAGAAACAAGGTCTGGGAATTAGTAGAAAGACCTATGGACACCTTGACTATAGGTACTAAATGGGTATTCAGAAATAAATTTGATGAATCTAGAAATATCATTATAAAAAAAGCTAGATTAGTTGCACAAGGTTACAATCAAGAAGAAGGAATAGACTATGAAGAAACCTTTTCACCTGTAGCTATATTAGAAGCTATTAGGATTCTACTTGCCTATGCTGCTCATATGAATTTCAAGTTATATCAAATGGATGTCAAAAGTGAATTTCTAAATGGTTTTATAATTGAAGATGTTTTTGTTGAACAACCACTTGGATTTACAAACCCCCATTTTCAAAATCATGTTTTTAAACTTTCTAAAGCTTTATATTGTTTAAAACAGGTTCTAATAGCTTGGTATGATAGAATAACAAATTTTCTTATCTCAAAATGTTTTACTAAAGGAATTGCAGATCCCAATATTTTCATTAAAATAATTTCTAAAGATATTTTGATTGTACAAATCTATGTTGATGATATTATCTTTGGATCTTCTAAACATTCTTTATGTATTTATTTTTCAAAGATTATGCAAAATGAAACTCGGGTGGTCACCGCAGAAAAGGAAGTGAGTTCCGAATGAGTGTTATCCAGTAAGTCTGCACTTTTAAAAGTATTGGAGATGCAAGGATGGAAAGACTGGTTCTATGATAATAACAGATTCTACTACCCAAATCTAGTACATGAGTTTTATCTGAACTTAACTATTGTATTGGATGGAGCAGGAGCTGCGAGATTATCTTCAGTGAAAAAAGGGAAGAAGATAACTTTTTCAACAAAGCAATGGGTTGAATGTTTAAGAGTACTGTATAATGGTAGATATGAGGATTACACAGGTAACATTACTCTAACCACTAAATATTTTTCTTATGAAATTGCTCTAGAGATGTTGACTGGAAAGTCTGAATCCAAAAGAATAATAGATGCTGAGTTAGATGGAGAAAGTAGAATCTTGTTTAAGTTTATTCATCACCAAATCTGTCCCAAAAAAGGTGATTTTACTGCTATAAAGTATCAAGATGTTTTCTTGTTATTTTTATTTCTTAATGGTGAGAATATCAACTTGTGTAGATATACTACAGTTTATATTTCTGAGATGGTAAAGCCATCCAAAAAGGCTACAACCTTGTTCTATTATAAGAAAATCTCTGTCGTACTAATGTTTTTAGGCTGTGTTGAAGATGGAGATGAGTGTATTTAATCTAGTAGTAGATTTTTTATTAACAGAGAAATCTTCAAAAGAATGAAAATAAACTGGAATCCATGGAAGAAGGCATTGATTACTGAGGAAGATAAGTCGTATGACTCCTTTAATCCTTCTGACCATTCTAAGAGACCAAAGGGGATGAGAGATCCCAGTTTAAAACCTGATGAGGAAGTTGTTTATTCTGATGAGAAAGAAGAGACAGAAGCTCCTAAGGACACTGAAGAGTCCAGCAAGAAGGAAACAGGGGAAGCTGAAGCTGATAATGATATGGATACTGAAAAGGAACCTGGGTCACCTCCTGACAACAGGAGTGATCCTGATACTATAAGTCCTAAGAAAAGGAGGATGGAATTTGGACCAGCTAGTCCACCTCTCATGTTACCTGAGTCAAAACCGCTTCTAGGTAATGAAGAAGAAGCTGATACTGAAGTTTAAAATTCTGAGCAGTATGAATCCAGTTGCAAAGATAGTACCGATGAAACCTTAGTAAACAATAATGGACATGTAAATAGTGATGATGTGGATGATGGTGATGATGATGATGATAGTGATGATGGTTGTGATGATGATGATACAAGTTCTCAACCATTGGATGGTCACAATGTAATCCAAGCTGATCCACAACCTCATTTAGATGAGCAGGAAACTATTACCGAGGCTAAAAGGACAATGTAGATAGAGACTGATGTAGGTGAGGAAGTCTCACAGGAATTTTTTTGAAAAGGTGATTTTGTAAAGCCTCAGTATAACTCTTGTAAAGATATACGGGAGGAACAACCAGGTTTTGTGGTTCTTAGTTTGGATTATTTAGAGGAAGAGGAAGAAGAAGTGCATATCGCAAAGGTAAGTCATCCAGTTAAGGCTAGACCAGTTGCTGAGAATGTGCAAGTGACAGTAAAAAGACATGTCCCTTCAGTTTCTCGATCTGATTTAGAAAAATTTAAAAATGAGTTCCTCCATGCAGTTAGAGAGACGATAAAAGAGGAATTATCTAATGCTATTGCTCCTGATCCTATGAATTTATCTGAGGCTTCTATGGATGCTTTAACATAAAGAGTGGTAAGTATTATTAAGCCGGACCTGTGCAATACTGGTGAGATGATTGGTAGACATATTACCTCTCTGAATCAAGTGCTCAAGTATTTGAGCAGTGGATCAGTATCTCTGTTAGGTGAATTTAGATCAACCATCACTGGCATGATGGATGTTTTGAGAAATTTGATAAAACACCTGAAGAAATCTTATTTTAGAAAGTTGAAGGCTGAGATAACTCAGATTGTTGCTCAAGATAGCTCCTACAAAATGACCAAGATCACTGGTCATGAGATTAATGCCTTAAAAGATGTTATAAAAGAAGAATTGGCAGCTTTTGGACAGATTCTAGACTTGGACTCTCTGAAAAAGATAAAAGAAAATAGTGATTATAATCACAAGATGGTGAAGTTGTATTCGGTTAAGGATAATAAGGCTTAGAAAGAGATCAAAGAAAAAGTGGATCACTATTTTTCTAAAATTTATACCAAGCATGAGCTGAACCATCAGTTTAAAGTCTTGGATGAAAATTTAAGGCTTCCTCTAGTCACTCAATCCTTTAAGGATCAAGTCCAACAATTGAAGGATTTTACTCCCAATATGGAGAGTTTCATGTAGAACAAAGATGAATTTAAGAAGGCCATGAAATATGGTGGTGAAGTGATTCAGGATTTTATCAATCTGCTCAAACCATATCTTCATGTGAAAGCAAAGGAAATTTTTCTTCCTATTGCTAAGCCTCTCAATCCATCCAGTGTTGCTCCTGGTCAGATATCAATCTCTCAAGATCTCTCTAATATTCATCCAGTAATTCAGTAGACACCTTCTGGAAGATCTTATACTCAATCGCAAGTGACCTTAACACCCACTATGTTACCATACCGAGCTGTGTAACCTCCTATTTCCATTCGAACAGATCAACCTTCCACCAAACCACCCTCTGGCCCATCCATTCCTCCATCTGCTAAAGGGAAAGCTCCTCTGCACCATAAGAAGTAGCTGTTCCAGTCATTTTTTGATAGGGTAGCTTTTTTGTGTTTCTTTTTTATTGTACCTTTTTCAGTGGTTATTTCAATGGAACCTTCTTCTTTTTTCACTTTCTGCTCTCTTTTTTATAATCCCAAAGGGGGATAAATGATGACTACTTATATAAATGAATAGGGGGAGAATTCTCTGATGAATTGATGCATTCTATGGTGACCTGTTTATCTTTGGTCATATATTCCGTTTACATAGGGGGAGAATACTGAATGTTATATCCTCTCCTCCCTCTTCATTTATTCCATAGATTTGTTATTATCAAAAAGGGGGATATTGTTGAACCCTCTATGAGATGGTTATTTTAATAATCACAAATCATTGTTATCTTTGTTTATAAGTCAATTTATTCAATTATTAATTCTATTATAAAAGTGTTTATATATGTTTAATCATGTCTATAGATGTTTATCTATGACTATTTATGGTTTACTATTGACCTGGAAGTGTTCTATATTGAACTGACACTTTGTGAGAATTTCATGTTTTTGACTCACCGTTAGTTATTTTCTTGAGTCACCATTAGTTAAAGGCATGAGAACGGTCACACCGAACCGATGAGAATGGTCGCACCGAACTGATGAGAATGGTCGCACCGAACCAATGAGAATAGTCGCACCGAACCAATGATAATGGTCTCACCGAACTGATGAGAATGGTCACACCGATGACAATGGTCGCACCGATGACAACGGTCGCACCGATGAGAACGGTCGCACCAATGAGAATAGTTGGACCGATACCAATGCTGATCAGATGACCTACCGATACTGATGCTGATCATATGACCTATCGATACTGATGCTAATAAAATGAACTACCGATACCGATGCAAATTCAAGCGACCTACCGACTTCATGACTCACTGATAGTCATGAAAACTGTTTGAATCTATTTTAACTCATATTTAATTCCAACGGTCATATTTTCTTAATTTAATGTACCAGATATTAATTAATGTTTGTGGTTGGATGTTTAGGAACCGTACCTAGTACCAGTTAAAAAGCAACCACTCTTTTTTTCCAGATCTCAAGGAATAAAAAGGAAGATCTATCTGCACTGATAAAAAGAGGAGATGACACAAAGAATAAACAAAGACAGGAAGTGACTCATAAGAAGATGAAGGCACACATGTGTATGAAGAACCACGAAACAAAAATAAGAACTCTAAGAACACCTGTAGAAAAATAGAGAGCTTCAAGAAGATCATTTACCTGGAACAAACACAGAATCCAAGTTGCTGTGCCTACTGAACATCGTATGCACAAGGCTGAATAACTGTAGCTAAGAAGAACAACGACACTCTGTTTTGTGTCATCCTCACGAGAAAGGACTCGAATACCATCTGCAACATTCAAATGAGTCTAGAGCACATCTACAATCACTCAGAGCATTCTAAACTCCTTATCCATTTATTTCCTCTGTAGTGAACTTTTGTTAAACTTTTTGAGCAGTGTGTGTGCATCTATCTATTTATACACACATTGAATCCTGAGCTGAATTGGAGGATACTAAATCCTCACACCAAATTCTTTACACCTTATTTTATTCCACTGTGAATTGTGGAAGAGGTCAAGTGTGACCTGGACAACCTGTGTACTATTGTTTAGTTTTCCCACGAAGAATTGTGGAAGAGGTCTGAGTACCTGGACAGTCTGAGTACTGTTGTAAAACCCTCGATCTAGGGTGTGGATCATAGTTTATACAAACTTTTTGAGAGGACTAAGTCTCATCTTGAGACTAAACCTCTTGTTTTAAACTGCTGTGCTTTTTACCTTTGTTAAAACCTATTTTGAATATTCCACTGCTAAGTAATTTAAAATCAAATCTGTTTTAAAGTAACTCTAATAGTTAAACTAGAAAGTATTTGTATTTACTATAAATCATTAGGTTAGTTTCAAAAGCTGATCTAATCTTCAGATTAGATTAACTGAGAACTAATCAATCTTTTAAGAACATAACTGAACCTTTGCTGTATTACAAATTCACTACAGTTTAGCTTGTTGTTTCTATTTGGAGAATTTTAATATAAATCTTTTTAACAGAAATTTTAATGGGAACTCAATTCACCCCCCCTCTTGAGTATCCACTCCGACCAACACCATAGTACCTAGGTATTAAATCACCATCTTTAACTTTCCATTGACTATATTTAGGGTATTCTTCTAGCTTGGTTTTCATTTCATAGTATAAAAAGTTAGCAAATTTTCTCAACTTTGAAGGAGTTTCCTTATGCGCTTTATTTGTTGCATAAAATAATTTTGTTACACGATTTCTCTTATGAAAACTGTAATGATATTTTATTGAAAAATAATTCATTGATGTGTTGTGAATAATTATTTTATGATATATGACATTATCTTACATAGATAGATTAGAGTAAATTTATCTTTAGCAGAACCTCTCCAAATTATCTAATGAAAAGGAAACTCAAAATATTCTTATGCAACAGGATTGGTAAACATATCTTCATTGGACCCCATACATTGCAAATTAAGTAAAAACTAAAACAATTTAATAGCCCAAATTAATATTCCATAAATAAAAATATGATAAATTAAACTAAAAAAATAACATTAATAATTTAATTATTAATAATAGAAAAAAATAAAATTAGTTACATAGATTAAATTATAAAACACAAAATCAATATTTTATGAACAAAAATTAATAATAAAATAAACAAATTAAATAAATAAGGAATAAAACACTCAATAAATTAAATATTTACAACATATTAATAAAAAATTTTCTAATTGAGAGTAAATAAATATTATTACTATAATTAAAAACTAACAAAAAAATTAAACACTAAATACACAAATTATTTATCAAAAAAGATGTGGAAAAAATCATGAAAAAACACCACAATATTAGGAATAAAGATAAAATATTTTGAAGGTAAAAGATATATTTTTCATAAAACTATTTTTGGGAGAAATGTATTTTAATATTAATAGGTTAAATTTAGCACTACTAATAAATTATTAAAATTATATAAGTAAATTATTTATTCAACTAAATTAATTAACATTAATTTAATATTGGTCATTAGGAAAGGAATGAATATAATGTCATTTTATGCATTAAAAATACTTTTTCTTCAAAAATGGGATTTATTAATTTTTATACGCGGATAATATAATTAATTTATTAAAATTTTATAAATTCTAATTGATAAAAATTATATAATATTTGAAATCATCACATCAAAATTATATTAGGGTGATTTTTTGATATTTGTTTGAAGAAAATAATTTTTTGTTGAATAATAAAAAATAATTTTTTCATGAAATATGATATATTCTATGGTATCTAAAAGACCCGAATATGATATAAAAATTTATTAAACCTATGGAAAGTATCATTTATGAAAATATAAAAAAATATCATACAAAAATAATTCAAAAAATATAAATTAAAATTTATTTCATGATAAATATGAAAATCATTATTAGTACCGATGCACTGTATGCAGAACATTGGAAAATTCAAATTTAGTTTCCTAAAGATAATATTGGAGAAGGAAGAAGTGAATGATTGACTTGGATAATAAATTTGAAGTATTATTGACTATTTGTATTGATATTTATTAAATATGAAGTTATATAATAATTGAATTATCAAAATTCTTGTGTAATACTTTCATAAGGACAGAAAAGTCAATATAATATATTATATAAGTTTTGATGACATTGATTAGTGAAAATAAACATATTTATTGAATATAAATGTTTAAATTTAACCTAGTAAAATTATTCTTATGATTTATTAATTTTTAATTTTTATTATTGATATAATTACCTTAAATTATTACACAACATCAACATAGTGCTTGTGAAAACAATAGAAAAATAAAGTAAATGATTTTTAGAAACTCTAAAATTAATATTATTTGGGTGATTTATAATGTTACATGAAATTTATAGATAAATATAGCATATTAAAATTTTTATAAAGGTTTATATTAAAATTACATTAATATCTAAATGTCTTTAAAGTCAAATTAAATGAATAGTTCAAAAAATATTATAATGATGTTTTATAGTAAAAAATATTTTATTAAATGATTTAAAATTAATAAAAATACAATATTTTTCTAGGTGAATGGGATAGAGGTGAATATATCAACCATGGTATATTTATGGGTCACTTTTACTTTTAAAGTAAATTCTATATCAATAAAGAGTAAAACCATTAATATCACGGTAATCATCAAAAGTGATAATGATGGGTTAAAATAATATTGTAACGGTGAAAACATCAACTAAAAATAGAAAAAATTTATTTTATGAGAGGATTTAGACTCATATTCATCCTATATTCAAATATATAAAATTGGTTCCGCTTTAATAAGAAAAAATTATATTAATTTACCACTTTAATAATTCCAAGAGTGCCCCTCCCCTCACTTATAAAAGGGCACCCCTCTCATCTCTTTATCCCACATTATGAGTAGTTTAGTTATTAAATCACAAAATAAATACCTTTATAAAACCCAAAACCATTCTATATAGGTCTTATTTTGGTAAAAATACTAACATTATAAGGAATAAGGTTTAAAGAAAAGGAGGTTGTTCGAATAAGATGTATGACTTTTAACCAAATGTTTTATTTTTATTTCTTCTTATAAATCCTTAAAAACAATTATAAAAATTTTATATAATAAAAAAATATCCCATATAATGATATGTTATTATATTAAATTATTAACCTCCATCCACATCCTATTCCATCAATATGGAAATGAAACCATCATTTGTGTGTATTAAGAACTATTGCCTCATGAAATGATGTAATTCGTTTTCCATCACCATCACTCAGGGATGGTTATAATGAAATATTTAATATATATATATATAAATATTTATTAAATATTTATAATTCTATTAATATAATGTATTATCCACATTTATATATTTTCATGCATTGAAAAATGATAACATCATTCATGCATATGTGTGGATTACCACCTTTACAAAGTGATGTGATTAATTTTTTATCAAAGGATCACATAGATAGTATATATAAGTGTAATTAATGAAATAATATTATATTTATGATATAATAATTATTTAAATATAAAATAATACTTACCTTATTTCCATCATGTTTGTCTAAAAATGGAATGTTACTCATGTATACGTATGACCTACCATCTCTATGATTGTAACATAGTTTATTTTTCAAAACAATATTTCATGTTTGTTATTAAAAGTATAATATATGTATAAAAATGATATTTTTTTCAAGATTAGGATTTTTGAGATGATTTAATAATGACCTCTTTGACCCTAGTCTACTTACCAAAGTCCTTTTAGACATATTTGTTAAATATCGTCAAAACATCCGATGCGAACTTAACTGATTAAGTAATAATATATAACATAGTAATAAATAAAATAAAATTAATAATAAACATGAAAATGGTTTTTAATAATGCAAATAATTAACATAATTTTATTATTTTAGAAAATAGATAACATATGTGATGATCAAAAATTGAGGTAAAAGACACTTCACCTAAAAACATTAATTTAAATGTTTTTTATGATTTCCTTTCCAAATATTTTCTTCCATGTCTATATTTTTTAATATTAATATTTTGGTTGTATTTATACGGTCATAAATTAATTAAAAAGGAAATTTTATTTCCCTTATTTAATTTAAAATATTTTTTTTATAATTTATACATAATATTTTTTTTTCTTTTAAAAAGTGAATAATAAAGATCTATTTTAGCATATATGGAATCAAAATATTTTATATACACAATAAATATTACATGATATTTTTATTCATTTATAATATTCCTTGTTTTACTCAAAGAAAATCAATCCTTCTCTTTTTTTCTAGGAAGTTCAGTTTTGAAAATTGGGGTTTAAAGGAAAGTGATATATCAATATCCATTTTTTCCCTTTTAGGTTCCAAAGATTTTTTTATTAATTTGGGCATTTAAATGAAAGTATATATATTTTTATATATGTTATGGTCCTTGAATTGTTTTTATGGTTGGGTGATCCCATTATATCTCTCCAGTATGTTGGGTAGTGATTATATTTTTCTGATAATTATGTTGGAAGTTGACAGTATTGGTTATTCCACTCATAAGGGCTATTGTAAGGGTTATATGATAATGATGTACTAAGTAACCTATTTGATGTTTATATTAATTTTAATATGTTTTTATATAATTCATTTTACTTCAATAGATAATCTAATTACTGGGTTATTTAAAGGAATGATTACACACTTTATAGGTAAAAGGCACATTTTTAAGAAAATGGTTTTCAAGTGTTCACACATTTTCTAAGAAACATTCATGATTATAATTTTTTTACTATGTTTTATTAAAAAAAATTTATGAAAAATATTAGACAGTAACACCTATTTTATTTGTAGGTAAATGATTATTTAATATCATGTTTATTATATCAAAGTAAAACTCTTTTTTATGATCTAATAGTTTTGAAAATAGATTAATGAGTTTTTTTCTTATTTTTTATATGTCACTTACTGAGATTTTTTTTGATCATACCAAGTTTTAAAATATTTTTCACAGGGTCTATGGATGAGTATGAACTATATCAAGGTCTAAATTTTCACTATGAGGATTAAACATTAAAGAAGCGATTGTGTTTTTTATGAAACATGAGTTTAAATTTAGGAATCTTTTTTTGTGTGAAAAAATGGATATTTAATTGATTTGTCCAACATTTTTTATAAGTTCATTATATGTAATAGTTTTTATTAATATTTTAAAACTCTAATCCTAAAATATCCTCAAAATGAAAAAAATTTAATTCTTATTTAAAGACTCAATTTAATGATTTTTTATGATTGGTTCGTTATTGTTGTGGTCTAACCTGAAGCATTACAGAAAAACAATCCATAATAAAGAAACTTTAAATAACCCAAGAAACCTATTAAAACATTGATATATTCCTCTCTATCTAACTACCGACTTTGGGTAAGAACTAAAAAATAATGGCCAACTCCGCCTAGGGTTAAATCATTATATAGACTTCTTCATCACAAAACAAAACCCCTTTATAGGAAAGAACTATGAAATCATGGACAACCACCATGGAATGAATGAGTTCATCATAATGAAAACCCATCCCTTTGAGTAGGCCTTCAGGATGCAACACCCAGGTTACAACATGAAAAACCACCCGCTCTAAAGGTTTTTTCTTATACAACCCATTCCTTTCCATAGTTCCCTATATTATTCCATGAACCTTAAACTAATATTGAATTTTAATATTATACAACCCCCATAATGTTGTAACCACTATGAGTTGTGGCATGATGATCCACCTACAACTGATTATTTTTCCTAACCCAAGGAAAACTCCTTGGAACTGACCCCTGGGCCCTCTATAACACCTATAACTTCCTAAATACTTTGAAATAAATTATGTTAGGATAAAATGAAATTGATTTTATTCCTTTAGAATATTAAAGGTTTTATAATCTCCCCACCATAAAAATTTTTCTCACCAAGAAGTATCCTCACGTATCTCCCATGAACTGCATTAGTCACTGACACCCAATGTACACTCTAATTTTTAATCTCTTATTGGTTATATTCGGGATATAATCCACTTGAAACCAGAGGATAAACCAATAATCTAGAAACATATTTATTCAGTGCATCATTATTTTTGATCATACACCAAATAAAACACATTAAACCTTATCTGGATCATCACACTTGATCAAGCATGAAACATGATAGCCAACACCCCACCATATAAACAACCTTTGAGAAACCAAATTACCCCTACTCTATGAAAAAAACTAGCTAAAATAATACCATGTAAATACTTCACTCATTTTAAAATTCATGAATTTATAATTCACCAATTCCACACACCAACATCCAATGTCACTAGTCCACACCAGACCATTACTCACAAGACACTACATTTGATCACTTCCTAAATTATCTCATCAGAAACAACAATATCATTCCCAGCATTATAATCCTTAAATGGAACCATGATTTACCACAAACTTATTTATACTTTTTATAAGAACATATACCTTATAGATATGGTCACCTTATCATCACATTTTCAAATATCCTACCTATTCCTTCCACCAAACTGTGACCTGAAACTCAAGGATGTAAAATATTAAACATACTAACTCTACTCTATACTCATCAATTAATACAAATATCTCAATATTTTTTATTTAATGAAAAATATATTCTTCTATATAATATCCAATATAAAAATATAACCACATACAAATTGTGTCAACCAACACACCACTCCCAATGTTTACTAAAAACCATTAAAAATGAGTGTTTCATGTTCAAATCACCAATGGGTTTAACCCCAAAATTGTAATTTACTTATCATTGATCCATGGGAATGATCTTTCTGGAAACCCATTATATGTTGAACACTAAAATTCACAAACCCCACTCATTACATTGTAATTGACCAATCCCATGATCCTCACTCCAAGGTTTATGAAATAATATTTATTCTTATTAATTATATCTAAAATCATAAATGTTCTATCACCACACAACAAGTATCATTTAATATATTCTAAATTCAGAGAATGAATAAATCATTGCGTGAATCTCACATACCCAATATCTATAAACTTTCATTTCCCCATTAGCAGTTTCATCATATCACTTGTGAAAAAACTTCAATATTTTAGACACTGTTTAGGTCCCACAAGGCTGCACTGGGTCCCTAATCCCAAAATATTCCATAAAAAATAATATTCCTTAGGTTCCCTAGACTGAAACTCTCAGGTCTAGTGAAAAAAACACTTTTTTTCAACACTATCTTAGATAAAAAATGAGATGAAACTGTCTTTATTTTACAACATTAACATAATTTAAACATTACAAATTATTATAATCACACAATTACAAGAAAATAATATATAGTTTATTTGAAGATTATATATATAATCAAATTATTTTTCTATAGTTGTGAATATTTCTCCATAATTAAACCAAACTAGATTCACTTACATACTTCTTATAGGTTGTAATCACCTATATAACCCTAGGAATAGAAACATAAGAATAGGGTGAGATGAAATGATTAATAAGGGGAATCCTATCAACATTAGACCAAGGGTTAGATTATAATAATATGATAAAAAGTAATTAGAATATAATTATCTTGTTAAAAATAATTGGGAACATTAAGTGTTGTCAGAAAGTCATTTTATAAGTAGTTGTAATATGTTATGGAAAAACATATAGCATGGATAGAGAGTGTGAAATCATTAGGTAATAAAAATTAGATACAGATCTTGAATTAGGAATAATATTATGAAATTATAATGTGTAATAAACATAATTATAGAAATCATATGTCCAAGATACCCACCAAGACATTCATCATATAGTAGGCTTGGGATAATAACCCATGTACCCTCTTGGGCTTGGTATTATGAACCGTGTACCCTTATTAGGCTTCCATTTACCACCAATGTACCCTTACTGGGGTTGGTATAATCCTCCCATATACCACACTTGGGCTTAGAATAATCCTCTCATGTATGAATTTTTTGGGATAGTCTTCCCATATACCCTTTGTCTTGGGATCATCCTCATGTTCACCCTATGGCTTGGGAAAATCGTTCCATGTAACCTTTTGTTCTAATGAGATATAATAATTAACAATTAATTAGAGAGTTATATAGGACCCCAACATTCATAATATTAATCATCAATATATATGTGTTTGATTAGACCATGAAAACATTCACACTTAAAATATCACTTAATTAACCCATGAAAAAGAGACATGTATCATAAAAAACATTCCAATAACATCCCATACTCCATCCCAAGAAATAATATGAATGGCATCATTAATAAATATACCTAGGTTAATATAATAAATGTATAGTGATGTTAACATAGAGTGAAAACAACATTTGGAGGTTATTAGATAAATCACTTTGAAAAACATGAAGAAAAATCTATTTTTGAAATGCGTATAAAATTTTCAAAATGTTTTCTTTAAGATGAAATACTTCGATCTTGATAATTTTTTTAAATATTAAACTTTAAAACCATTATTTTTTTTTAAAAAATAATTTTTTTATAAAATATTGGTTATTTAAAAAACATAGATGAATTCCTTTTCAAAACCCAAGCCTTTTAAATCCCTGCTTAAAATCATATTTTTTTAGAAATAAAACTTTTAATTTTAAATAATATTTAAATATTCCCTTTTATTTTCAATATCATCATTGGTTAAAATATTTTGGGAAAATATTTAAAAACATTTAAAGTAATATTCATGAAGAATAATTCTCATATGGAGAGAGAAACCATAAATTGTTTTTACCAAACTTTTATACCTTACTCATAAAATATGAAGCTACATGATATATTCAAAGGTAAAGTGAAAAAGTTTGAAAAATTTTAATTCTAAAAAATATATTAAAAAATATAACCTTAAAATTTATTTAAAGTTTTTTATAGGAAATTTTGGGTGTAAGATAAAATGTTTGATTTTGAAAGGATGTAAAACCTTTTAAATATTTTGAAATATATTTATTGAAAACCTACATCAGGAAAAGACTAACAAAACTAAATTTTTTAAAAGAGGAGATGGGAAATATAAAGGTAACATGAGACAAAATTTCATTGGGTTTCCAAATACAAATGAGAAAAATGGATGGAATGGAAATATTTATATGGAATAAAAATAATTATTAAAGAGAATGAGAATTATTATTAATAGTTTTATTATCTTTATGGAGATGAAATTAATAATGGATGGATATTTGAATTAAATTTTAATTTTACCCAAGATAGAAATATAAATTACAATATAATACATTTTTATGGTATAATAACCCAAGCATGAATGAAATAAGTTCAATAAGAAAAATCACAACTCAAAGAAATAAGTTTGGAGTTATCAATATTCTTTTCATCTTAAGAAACATATTTTTAAAAATCACTTGAAAGAGAGGGCATGTTATTTAAATTTATATTCCATGAATAAAAGATAATTCATGAGATTATATATCGAATAGGTAATATGCACACCATTTAATTTAAATTCTGTGGATAAAAAATATTTCTCAAAGAAAGGAAATTGAGACAAAACACCCTTACATTTTATCCAGCTTAGCCAAGTGTGATATAAAATCCTATATAAAAAAATTATTTTATGAATAAAATATTTTATAACATTATTAATATATATTTACTTTTATAAACTTAATTTAAAACAATTTATTACAAATATATTAGTTGGATATTGTTTATTTTCATCATCGAGTACTAGAAATAATGAATGCTTGTTTCAAACTAGTTTTGCAATGTTGTTGTTGATTACTTTTTATTAAAAAAATTTCACCATTCCCAAATTATCCAATATTTTATAGTCATGGTATTTTAATGAGTCATCACATCCCATTTTCATTTAATGAATGATAAATGCATGGTTTAAGAAAATGGAAATTATAAAGAATTAGTTTCTGTTTGTTTAACAATCAAAATGTGATATATTAAAAAATATAATAAATATAAATATCCCCATTAAATAATAATTTAAAAATATAAAATAAATTATTATAACATGATATTTTTATTATATAACATTCTTCACCCATTCATGATATAAATATTATAACATAGTTCACATAGGTGGTAAAACTGACCCAAACAGGAGCATGATATAATGATTTAACAAGGAAGGAATTGTTTTTATATCATTATAATATAAATATTAAGTAACATTAAAAATTTAATTTATATAATATATCTTCACAAAATTAATTATTAGAACCATACATTAAAAGGGAGGATGAAAAATTAAATTCATTATTTATGGAGGCTGTAGTCCACCCATACACATGATTAATGATTCCATTTCTCAATGAATGAGATGGAATGGAGTTATACGAAAAATTATAATTTATAACAATATTTTTGACATAGTTAACATATTAATCCATCTAATATATCCTTGTTACTAGTCATGAGTGGTAGTGATGAAAAATGAACCATATTGCTTCATGGAAGTAGTGGTTTGCTTATATGATTGATCAATGTTGTTTTGTTTTTATGATTATATGTAAAGAACTGAATAATAGTAGATAAATTAATATAATAAAATTAAAATATCTTCATAATACGAATTTCATTTTTTATAGTGGATCTAAAATGTTTTGAAGATGAATATTAAGAAGAAAAGAATAAGGAGTAAAAAAATACTAATGCTGAGTACTTGGGATTTCTCGAGGAAATTTTCTTAGAAATGGAGGGGTTAGGAAAAATATTTGAGATAAAATTATCATGAACGTGGTATAGGATCATAAGAAGAAAAAATGGAAGAGTTTTAGTATGAATGTATAAGGGATAAATAAATCATGAAGTGGTTGAAGTGACCCCTTTCAAAAGTAAAGAGACAGATAATTTTGTAAGTACCCATTAAATTTCAATAATATAATTATATTACTCAAGGTTAAAAGGGAAAAAATTTAAAATAATAGAGAATAAGAGTGTTTTATTAGACACCTATTATAAACATATTTTATGACATGTTTGTAAAATGTTTTAGGTATTTTTTACTTAGTAAAACTCTGTTTACCTTTACCATGTAACCAATTTTTTAACCTTGGTAATGAATATTAATAAAAAAAATTAAATTAATCTTATTAACTAATTTTAACATTTTAATTTCAAATATAAAATTATTTTATGAAATAAAACTTCTAAATTTTATAATAGACAATTTTATTATTAGCGCACATAATATGTAAAAATAGGTTTTCTTAGAACAAAATAATATTTAAATATTAATAAATTTATACCTTAAATACATATATGATAAATTAAAATCTTTAATAAATTTTTAGGCCATTATTATACAATGATAAAGTCATAAACGTTACAGTTCTTGTAAAAGATATAATTTTCACTATTCACCTAAAAATAAACTAATTTAGAAAATATCTGAAAAATTCATGTTTGGATAATTTAGTTATATGGAATAAATATATTAAGTGATTTTTAACAAAATCATTTTCTATATATAATATGAATTAATTTTAATATAAAACACATATTTTAAAAATAAAATTATTTTTATGAAAAATAAATGACTCTTATATTAATATACCTTTTTAGATAGTTTTCATACGTTGTTTACTTCTATTGATGCACTATAGTTTAAAAACTATAATATATTTTTCATATTTCATAATATTATATTATTAAAGTGTATTAGTTTTAGTTTTAGTTTAGTGTTTCTTACAAGAAAATTTATCAAACAAAAATTTAATTTAGAAAAAATATATTCCAAACTCTCTAGGTGTTACATGACCCCCCTTAAACAAATTGAATCCTTTCAATTGTAAGTATAAATTACTATGAAAAATATATATGGTTATCTAAAATATAGGAATGAATAGATATATAATTTTTAACATATAAAATATATATTTTGTTTATAATTATCTTATCTATAATATTGAATTTTGTTTCCGATTATTTAAGTAAAGGGTCTATCATTATTCAGTATCAAGACCAACATTATATAATTTTTTAACGTTGTTCATAATCATACTTTAATTGATATAATATCCTAGGTTTATAATAAATTTTATTTCTTTATCCATCAAATAATATTTCCTCTAAGGATATAGAAGTAATTAATTACCAAAAATCCCATTAAATTCATCTAAAGGATATATAATAATATTTTCACAAGGCACATTATAATAAATGTCAATGTGGGATTCAATACATAAAGAATTTTTCATAAATATTAAAATCACCAGTGTAGTGATTTAATACTATTATAATACTTCTTAAATACACTAGATAAAAGTCTAATAAGTTATCCAAAAATATAGAGTGGATGATAAGTGTTCCCTAATTATCAAAATTGTAAAGAACGCGACCCTAATATCCCCAGGAAGGTAGTTACTTTATTATGTTTCCATAATATAGAAGTGATCTCATCCCAAAGGACTAAATGGTTTATTAGTCTTGGTAATCTAGATAAATAATTGAATCTAATATTACATTTGAAAACATAAAAATACAACATAGTGAAAGTAAATATTCTACATCCTTGAACTCATTCAAAGATTCCTTCTTTATATCTTGGGGAAAGGAAAGAAAATAAATGTGAGATAAAATTATCAATAAGGGTAACATAAAAAAGAATATATTATGATTAAATAATTAATAATCAATATGGTAAGCTAAATAACTGAAAATACATGCCATTTTACCAATAACATGAGCACAAATAATAACACGACATGAATAAATGATGATCAAATAATTCTATATAACTAATTACATGAGCTAAAAAATTATCCATGGATATCATAACAATTTAACTAATCACATGGAAATAAATAAATAATCTCATAATGATTTAATGCATAATGTTAGAAAACATACACATACTTTTGATGCCTCATGCCATGACATGTTACATAAATGGGTAAGGCCTCAACTAACTACCAAAGCTAGTTTATTTTATGAGACCTACCAATGCATTGAGGGGATATAATGGGCCCCTCACATCACATACTAATTCCAATGCATTTATCATATTAATAAATAATACAACTAAATCAACATGACATAATAATGAATAACTGTTTGTAATCGAAGAACTAGAATACAAAGTGTTAATACTTTCCCCAGTAAAACTAATCATAAAACATCTTGAAAATAAAAAATATGATATCATTAAAACATATACCTCATGGATTTTAAGTAAAATAAATAGTTTTTTCATTGATGAATGTAAATACCATAACAAGATCATTAAATACATTCTTGTAGAAAACACACTTTTCAATTTGAAATCAACTTTAAAAGACTAAAAATTTCAAGAATATTAGGAAATACATTTTATTTGAAAATAACCATGAGAAATTAAAAAATAAGTTTCAAAAAATCCAACATTCATGATGGTGGGAAATTCCATTTATGCTTTATAAGTTACAAAAACATTCCTTTAACGCATTTGTAAGAAAAGTAAAAAGTACCTCATTTGAAAGATGATAAGAATATTCCTTTTAAATAATTTTATAAATGTATAACATGGGTAAAAATTTATTTAATAATTCATTGGGGGAATATTAGAAACATTTTCAAAACATTTTAAGGAAAACTTGGACATGGAATAAAAATATTCCTGACCAAATAGAAAACAAAGTCAGTTTTTCTTAAAACAATTCTTTTGATATCATGATTACTTGTTTCATGTAACTTTTTCAAACTCAGTTTCCAACAGGTTTTATTCATGGAGTCAGAAACATATAATGGTTCTTGAATCCATGATGTTGACTTTCTTTCCAATGTAAGGAAGTCACTGAGTATTTTACTAATGACACATAGGGACTCACATTGGTCGAGAGGATGAGAGGCTAGATTCATCATACTCTTCTGAGGGAAATTGTTTCCTAATACAGGACTATTTTATAAATATAATTCATATTCATTAATCTTTTAAGAAACATAAAATAAAGATTTTATCCCTTTTAATTTTCAACCAATCACATATTCTTGTTGGAGTAACCATATTTATATATCATAGGTTCTCTATCAATGGAACCATCTATATGTATCAGTGGTTATCCATTAATGGAACCATTAGTATATATTAGAGGTTCTCTATATTATCCTATTATTTACTTGTTGATTCATTATTTTAATGTATTATGGTTTAAATACTCATAATTTTGAACTCTTGAATTTATTTTCCTCTTGGGATTCAGTTAGATATTTGATGTTGTGATCCGAACAATGATAAGGACTTCTTATGTATCCTCATGAAAGGAATTAGAACCCACATAGTTCTATGCCACTTAATGGGACATGTTTTTCCTTTTAGGGTAATGTGATAAGTAATGCACCATGTAGTTTAAGATCATGTGAAATGTAATTCAAGGATGGAGGTTCTTAGAAAAGCATGGTGTGGGCATTACACATGAGCGGCCCTTTATGGTTGATCCTACTGGGAATATAACCAGAATGGATGAACTTAACCCAAAATTTGGGTTGATAAGGGAGAGGTGGAAAGGTCCAAGTAGGGATATAAACATCCAGGTTCTGTCATGATCTTACTGTGTATATGTCCTCATAATTATGGTATAAAATTGAAAGTGTTGATTTTTTACCTCATGAAGGTTTCATACGTATCCCATTATAATGGGAATCAAATCCGACATAGTTCAAAAATTTTGTCTCTTATAACCACAAGGGAGGCCTATTAGGAATATTTGATCACTCTAGTGTCTTGATGACCACTAATCTCTAAGCCCAAGTGAGTCATGATCAATTTTAGAAACAAGAGAAAATTGAATATTTCCATCTTGTACAATAATGTATGAGAAGGGAATTACAAATAAATTGGAAGACCATGTGAAACATTCTTCCAAATCCATTGGTGTATGAGGGTGGGGATATGGAAGGAAGAATAATAATATTGTCCTATAATAAAGGCTAGGGGTATACTCTAAGAGGGATTCCATTTGTGAGTAGTTCCTACCCATTTGTTAGTGGATGAGGGTGGGGATATGGTGGGGTAGTCCGGAGGAAAGATGGATGTTCCCATTCTTATCATATTCCATGTTTCTAAACCCCACATAGGGTATTACATATCAATTGAGTGTGAAAACACCACCCAATTTGTTTCATGTTTTATGCAGTAGATGACGCTACCATAACCAAGAAATTTCCTTCCACCACCATTAAGGATGGGATCTTCATAACCATAGGAATTCATGATTGTGAACATTATGATGATACTGCTTGTTAGGTAATATAAATGTGGTACATCCTTTACCATAAGAATGAATCATTGAGAGGGAACATTAGTGTCTCCCATGTTCTGACCATGCACATCTAGTGGACTTAAAGGTGGTATTGGTTTGGTCTCCATCAGATAGGAGGCCTGGGTAAAGGGATTCCATTTCATTAGTAGTATATAGATGACATAGGTCTTGGAGTGTACTTTTCTCAGGTGAAACCTGAGTGAGATGGCTTGGACCTCTTCCAGGTGATATTTAGGAGAGATGGACTGGATATCATTAATGTGATAATTTTTAAAGTTGGTCAGGATTTATCCTAGGTGATACTTGAGTGAGATGGAGATGTTTATTGCATGGTGAATACCCCAGACAACACTACTTGGAAAATACATTTCTCTAAACACCAAGGGTCTCCTCAGGTTATCTTTGAAGGATGGTTCACAAGTCTTGATCTATTTAGGGGCACTTCTTCTTAGTGTTCTATACAAAGGAGGAAGTGGTTCAACACATAGGAACTTGGGGTTTTATCCTTTTAAGAACTATAGTACCTTGACTCTTGTTCATTATATAATGTTTTGTGAGCTTAGAAATAAACCTAAGAGTTTTGGGGACTTAGGTTGGAGACTAGGGTGAGAAGAGATTTGCGCCATCTTTAAGACTTCAAAGAGTTTCAAATTAGGAGCTCATGGGTCCTATTTATAGGCAAACTCGGGACCTTGGGTGAAGGCGGTTACTCGCACAAGTTGGTTTCATATGTCATCTATTCTACTTGGTCATGAAAATCAAAATTCCACTATATTGTTTGCATAGGTGTGCCACACTATATGGGTCATGTTGGTGCTACGTAAAGGTTCTCAACATAGGTGGTCTGTGAAAACTACTCTATGCAAGCTACGATATAAAATATTTACCACAAAAGTTCTCTATATATTTAGGACATGAAAAATATGGGAAAACAATCTTTGTAATTTTACTTCCATGAGAACCCAAATTATTTTAAAAAATTTTCAACTTCCAATAGTTATAACTTTTGACCCATAAGTCCATTCAGGCTCAGGGAGTAGTCAACTCAAATCCTATAAAGAAAACTACACACTTATATATAGTTTTTAAACCCTATAAGTTTTTATGATAAAAATATCCCATAATACCTTTACAAATGTGTTTAAAGTAATCCAAATATTTTTATCAACAATTTTCAAAATTTAAGGCCTACTCCCAGAGGGAGGTTCTCACTACCTAAACACCAGATTGGAAAACATTTATTAGGAATATCTATCCATCAGTGTGTGAGAAGTCAGAAATCACATGTAAATCTAGAATTATTATTCTTATATAATGGATACTCATTTCTAGTTAAACTAGATTTGTGTTTTTAAGTGAGTATTGTATCATTGGTCATGAAGAAAAGAGTGTGGAACGATTTTTTTTTAATTCCAACCAAACAACCTCCCTTATAATTAGATTCATTTAGAATGAAAGGAATATGATTTGAAGGTAAATATATGTCACATTTATGTATTCCTAAATAATCTTGTGGTCATTGAATTTATCTCACCATTAGGAGAATTATCTATATTTTTCCTAGGATGAGGGACCTAGAAAGAATGGTTTGATAGTTTATAGAGTCATATGAAAGACACTAGAGTTTTTTTTCTTTTATGTCACTTCCCTAATTTTTTCCTAAGTCTAATATAAATGTGACTTAGTCAGTGAGAATTGGATTTTTATTAGGATTCCATTTATGGGTTTTCTACCCAATGAGTTTTTTATAATTTAGAATTCATGTGATCTTTTTTCTCTAGATCACATAGAGTGCATGTATAGCGAGATGAGACTCAATTTATCTAGGTTTACCTTTTTCGAGGTATCAATATAGTGAGTATTACACATATTTTTCATTGGTATTTTAATTTATTACAAGAACTACCAATTTAACTGATGTTTTAGGTTGACTAAATTCGACCATGAGTTATGGGAATAATAACCCAAGTTGGGATTAATGGCCAAGAATGTTCCAACATATATTTGATATGGTAAGAGAAACTTCTAAGTCATAATCCTGGGGATATTGGATCAATGTTAATAGAATGGTATGGGTACTTAAGGAATGCCCATAGACTATATTCGAAAGGCGGATTCAATTATAATACTATTAATAATAATAGAGTTAAAATAATTTTCTCCTAAGGATTAAATTGTCCCTAATTAAAAGACATATTTGAAAAAAACATTATACATATCCATATTAAGAATATTATGAGTAGTTAAAATAGGGTTTCCCTTCATAGTTAAATACCTTTTTTCATAGTTAACCATTGAAATTTTATAGTGATATGAATTTCCTAGGAAACTAAAGTGTGGTTAATGAAATAGGGGACGCATCCATGAGGTATGATGGGGAGAATTTTAAATCATAATTGACCATAGTTGGATAAAAAATTCCTTACATATATTTGGATCATATATAATGAAGGAGGAATTTTTGTTTAATAATGAATTTGTAAATGGGGGAACCCATGTTGGAATTTCTTGCATAGATCGAGTTCCTATGAAGGAGAGAGAGGAAACCCATTTTTTATTTCCATATAAGGGCCTATGATGAGGGGTCTATGTATCAATACATATCTCATTGAAAATGAGAATAACACCATACCTATTTCTGGGTAAATGTGTGATAGGCGACTAACATGAGGAATGGTGGTCCTCTCAAGTGAGGACCACAAAAATGGGTAGTTTTAAGTCATTTATTAGGTATGTGAACCCTATAGTTTAACATCATATGGATATGGAATTTTCATGTAATTTAATGTCTTAAGACAAAGGAATCTGGTGCCCCTTTTAAGGTATTTCTACCATTAAAATGTTTACCATGACATGAATTGATGTGTATGAACCATAAAAGGACCCCCTACCAAAATTCATAATCCAACATGAGCTATTATTGGTGTGAGAAAAAAATAATGGTGAGGGTTTTCCTTTTATCTTAGAGGTGAGTAAAATAAAGATGGTGAAGCCAAAGACCAACACCAATATTAGAGATCTTCTAAGGCATTGTCCAAAGAAACACATGGTTTTACATCATGTGAAATGGGAAATAAACTATATAGTTTAATGTCTTCTAGTGAGGATATCCAATGCAACTTTTAAGGTATTACAAATTGTACTAAAGGGTGGGGATGGAGTTGCTTCTTCAACTAGTAAGGATGAATCTGATATGAATGAATATATGGGGGTAAAATGCTAGGAAATTTATTTAAACCCTATTTAAAAATTTGAAGCTGGTCATGGGATGGAAGTTATAGGTGTCACTACGTATCATTTCAAGATAGGAATCAACTCATACATAGTTCTATTTTAAAGGATCCTTATATCAATTATGTTCTTTGTATAAGGAGAGGTATGTTTTTCAAATTGCAGATAGAATGGGATATAGGATCCCAACATCACTACATATCTTATTATAGTGAGAATAAATCCACACATAGTTCTACCAGAACAAAGTTACATGAATTTATCAAGTTTATATGCATTGAGAGGGGTAATTTTTATTAAATACTAGTTTATGAATGAAATAAAAAACCCATGCTATACTCTTATAAAAAAATCTAGCTCATACATAGGAGAGTGGTTGTTTTTTGTTTGTTTTGAGACTAGGTCTAAGTTGAAGAATACATGAGTCACTATGTATATTTTCAAAGTGATAATCAAGCCACCCATTGTTTTAAAGTATAATGAAAGTATATTAAGATACCAGCATTATGAATAGGGGTCCTCTGAAGTGAGGGATAAATAATCACATAGTTTTATATCATGCAACAGGGATTTGAACCTTGTAGTTTAATGTCTTACGAAGAGAACACTGACTTGAATTTTAACATTATTTGAAGAGAACACGAACTATACATTTTAATATCCTAGATTAAGGATTATAAATTATAGTTTAATATTTCTTGACTAGGATTTATGGTTTCAAAAATGTAGGGTTGTATAGCTTTGACACAAAATAATTGGTGAGGTAGTCTATAACCAAATGGAAAGGGAGAGACTCGATGTGAATAGAGAGCCAAAATTCTAGTGTAAAATATCTCATAGATATGAACACTTAGTTTAATTTCATAGTGAACTGATAGATGAGTGGATAGATTTTATGGTTTCATTGCTTTGACCAATGGTGTACCTTTTAAAGTCTTTTGTCCTAGACCAACCATGTCATTAAGGTCATGTGATGAGAACCAGTAGCTGATTCTGGTTTTGGAATGACATAACCATGAAAATTGTAATAACAAACCCAAATATATAAGACTATTTGAGTCATGGTTGATATGAGAAATAAGATAATTCAGAGAGCTATCCATATTATACAAAAAACCCTAATCAATGTTTTTTATGGTGGGTTAATACTTGATTCTCCAATTTGTGGTTTTCCAGCCATGAATTCTTTAACATCCTCTGTTCATAAAGGGGGAAAGTTGTAAACCATAATTTTGGGAATCTTAGATAAGAGAAAAGGATATGGTAAAAGTATGCAAGGAATTAACACATAACATGTTCAAAAAGTGGTTTCTGCTATGATGTTGTTAGTACATATAGAGATAAAAGGATCTTCTCATGAATATGAAGTTGTCTCTTTTTGACAGGCCTCATAGGGGGAACCCATTATTTAGATCCATATTAGGCATAGTATGCCTTGTCAAAACAGAGGTTCCCTTCATAGTAAAATACATTTCTCACTAATATCCATGGAAATATTATATAGATCTGAATATCCCCTGACACAGAGTGTGATTTGAGAAAGGATGGTTCCTAAGTATGATAGGAGAATCTAAACCAGAATTGGACAATAATGAGTGGAATGTTCCTTGAATAGACGTGAATCATATATAAGGAAGGGGAATTTTTTTCAACTAAGGGTCTATGAATGAGTGAATCAATGGTGTAATTTTCAACAATGTTTGAGGTCATATATAGGAGAAATGGGATTAATATTTTTTCATGTTATGGCTGGGCCCAAGATTTGTGACCTAGCTGTCACAATGTATCTTGTAGTAATAGGAATCAAGCCACATGTAGTTCTTAAATAGAATATTTCATGACCAGGTCTGATCCATATACATGGATGTAAAATCCATTAATTTTTCTATATATTGCGTTTGGGACTAGGATTTGAGGTCTAAGCATAACTACACATCACATTAGAGCAATAATCAAGCCACACACCATTATTTAACATTGCTTGGTAGGTGACCAACATCAAAAGGGGTAGAATACACTCTAGTGATGATATTTAATAGTCATATATTTTTCATATGAAGCATCCCATTTTTATCACATATGGTAGTACAAAAATTTAATGTCATGTGATAAGGACATGATCATATAATATTTATCATATGTGGAATCTCATATTTATCACACAGGGTAACACTATAGTTTAACATTGTGTGCTACAAACATTTTTATTTATAGTTTTTAATAATATATCTCAAACTAATGGATTTTTATTTGATTTAAAGAGTGAGGAACCTGATGTTGGTGGGAGGTTTGATGCACTCCCCATCCATGGTGATCAATGAGTGCATAATTAGAGTAGACCTTATAAATGAAATAAGGACCTTACCATTTAGGTTCCATATTTAGAGGTTTCTTCCAAGGTATTATTGGGGCTCTGATAGAAAAAACATAGATCTATTTTAAGTAACTAATGAATGAAAAATTTTATATTGAATGCCCACACTATTCTATTTTAATGGACCTCTAACTAATGCATGGTATGCAGTCTTTCTCATCTAGTTGTTCCAATTTGTATAATCACTTTTGAGAATCATAATCCATGGGTAGTTGGTCACAAATGGAAATGAAAAGTGAAGGAAATTAGACCAAAATGGAAAATAATTATTTTTTCCCATATTCTAGTGAATATGGGGTTGTTGTTGTGGTAGTACGAGTTATTGTTCTGTAATCCCACAAGGAATGTTGAAGATTATCAGGCCTATATTCTTATCCATTTGAAACATTTTATATAGTATGTTTGATAGAGATTTATTGAGTTCCATTATCTATCTATTTCTACCATGTTATAGAAGAAAAAATGGTTGGAAAATATTTTTTACTCTAGGCATGACCTTTTCAATTAGAAAGAGAATAAATTGGTGCCATTTTCCATCAATATCATGTGAGGGACACCAAAACTAGTAATGATGTTGTACTTCATGAAATTGATGATTTTATTTATCCAAAATTCTTTGAGAGGTATTAGATTATCTAATTTAAAAAAAAGTAAAATTAAGGACATATTTGTACTTCTTAACCGTAATATGAGTATATGTGCCCACAACATAAATCCCCATATGGAGAATGGCCAAGATTATTTGGTAGTGTGGAATGACTACAGGGGTTTATGGATGAAGATGGCATGCACTTGATAGAGTTGAAACTTTTTGGTGATCTGTGAACAATCCTACACCATTAAAGTCCTGAAATATCCAAGACATTAGATTTATTGAGAAAGGTTGGTCCCTGACTAGTGGTTACCAAAAGTGATGGTATTCACTTCTCAAATAACAATCACAACCTCTTCCCCATCAATAAACCTAATAAGTAATCTATAAAACCCCCATTTATAAAGGATATTTTTGTGATTTAGGCTATCATATAGGGTGAAGTTGACTTCTCATCATCAAATATCCTCTTTTTTTGGATTTTTTATTGTAAAAATACTGTTTTGGAGGTATTCTAATATGGGTGTCATCTAACCACTTATAGGACCATTTAGTTCAAGGATGGAATTGACCTCATGGATCTATTACATGTTTCTATGAATTAATAGAGACACCATTCTATGGTATGAAATTATGAGGACTGTTTATTCCCTATTCAAGTTGGTTAAGGCTGTACCATATTTTTTAAGGCATAATCTTGAGAATTCTATAAATGAGGGATGTGAATTAAAAATGGTTATGAAGGGAATTATTCCATTAACCCTTAGAAATAGTTAATAAGGGGGATTATATCAATTTTTATAATGGAATTATCCTAGTTGAGCTTCTTAATTACTAAATTTTAATCAACTTTTAATTCCAAATGGATCAATGATTTTTATATAACAAGATTTAAGCTTTTAATTAGGGTATAATATTCTAACTTATTATTGGTGTATCCATATGACAATAGGAAAGAATAATGTATAAAAAACTTTTCTAGAGTGATATGAATGACTCCCAACATGCCTTTATTAATCATGGTATCTTCTATTCTATTTTTTATTGGTCATCTGGGAATACCATCATAATAAAACTCCCATGTCTAGGGGGAACTTTTAATTGAAAAAATAATTTTTAAGGAAATTCAGTAGTTGACAACATTATTTATACAGAGGGTTGTTCTTTAAGAAAATATATTAGTGCATGGAATTTTATCATTTTCTATGGAATGAACTAAATGAAAAAATGATTCAATATCACTACCCATGATTCAAAACATCCAGTAAATATGGGATGATTGAGGGTATATTTGAGTGAGTTATTATGAGAGACCAAATGGGACTCATGGTTCTGTTGGTAGTGACTCAGTTTCTGAAACAAAAATATTATTGGAATATAGTTATTCTCAATATAGTAATAACGAGTTTTAGTAATGAATGTGGTTTGACTGATATAATAGAGAATTATTTCATTATCTACATTGTTATTTTGTGCAAGGAAGGCACTCAATGATCACTATACAGACTTCATGTATAAGATTAGTAGCTTCCCTTCAATAGGAGACATCAACATTGGGGGAATCAAATGATATTTCTTGAGACCATCAAATTCTTATTGGTATTTATCAGTCCAATGATAAGTGATCTCCTTTATTATTAACATTTTGAATCGAAAGAACTTTCTCACAAGATTCACTATAAAAAATATAATGTAGGCAAGAAATCATTTTATAAATATCAAATCTTTGAGGTTTTGAGGAGGTGAAATTTTGAGCATTTCCTTTTTTTCTTCTTAAGATTAACTTTGATTCCATGATGGAATACCATGAAGCTAAGAAACATCCCTAACATGACACCAAAAACACACTTTAGAGGATTCATTTTCAAGCTATACAGCCAGATATTGTTAGGAATGATCTCTAGATAGATAAGATGATAAAAATTTCACCTATATTTCACTACCAGATCATCGACGCAACACTCAGTGATATTTCCCAATCAGGTTTGAAGATGTGATGTATCCCACATTGGTATGTACCAACATCATTTTTCAAACTGAAGGGAATTACCTGATAGAAGTATACTCATTAGGGTTCCCTGAATGTAGTGTATTATTTATCTTAAGGTTCCATATATATTTTAAAGTATCCTGAGTAACCATATATAAAGGAGATAGATAGATAGAAGGTTATCGCATCAATATGAAGTTCTGTACTCAGATTTTAGAAACCATTTTTGGATAATTTCTGTTGAAATATATAAATTTAATGAAAACTCTGATATTCCCATTCTTATTCTTGATTGGGAAAATATTGGAGAGAAAATTTAGGCATTGGATTTCTGGAATGAAGTTGGACCTAATGAGTTTATCAACTTTGGCTTAAAGTTTGGAAGTGTGGGTTGGATGCATCCTTGTGGAAACCTCTTTGTAACCATGGTGGTCTTTTGAAAGACCTGAGAGGTGGGTGGTTACATCAGGGTCAAGGACCAAAATTTCCATTTAATTTTAGGAAAACACATCTTGATACTATTTTATAAAATAAGTATATAATTCTTGTTCATCAGTGGACATAATGACATCGATCAACATGGGTTGTGGATCTCTCTTCATACCCAGATTTATCTATTGGAGTTCATCAATATTGGTAGTGACATCTTCCTCGAATGATGGAGGGGAATACTTGAGGTCTTCCTCTTACTCTTCCTCTTCCTCTTTCTCTTTCTCTTCCATACCCACCTTTTGATGGATGAGAGATGATGGATAATCTTCAACATTAGAGTTAAATTAAATGTTTTGATATTCGGAAGGTGTTGTAGAGGCATCCCCAAACTCTATCTATGACATGAGTTCTTATTCTAATCTAGTCTATGAAATTGTGGTATTATAAAACTCTAAGGGAAAATAAGGGTATTATATACTTGATGTGTTATTTCTACTTAGAGGATCATAGGACTCTTTATCATTAATAGTTCCAGTCACCATGACTAATATCATGAGGGTCGATGATTATATTCTCAACTCTGGACTCATGTTTTCAAACCAGCTTATGGGAAACACGTATTCATTTCCATGTTCCCTGAATGGATTGTCCAGAGTCATTTACATACCATTTAGAGTTTTAATTTAGGTGACATCATTAGTTATGGGTTATTTTCCCTTATATCTGGTAAAACATTACATAGATGTATTGAAAATCACAAGACTCAGATGGAGATTTATCACCAAGAAATGTTCTTATCTTCCCATTAAAACATTATTTGTGACATTGATGGTATGATGAAGTGAAATCCACATGCTAATGAAACTATGGAATTCCAAGAAGAATATTTAAAATAGTATTCTCTCAGAAAAACAAGAATTCAGAATTATATAAAAGGTACCTAAGTTGATCTCATGTCTTGATCCAATAGAGTGGATTTTGCTCACTTTTTTAAAAACCATGAAGCATTATAGTGGAAGTGGAAAAATTGGTTTCTTTATAACCCAATCAACTGAATTTTCTAACTGGAATGAGATGGATCCCTAATCTATTATCAATTAAAATCCACCAAATTTCAATTTCATTTAATCTATCATACATGTAAAAGGGCCTGATGTGTCTTTGTATGATAGTATCCATGTCCTTATCTGTTAAATATATGATCATGTGACATTCCGTAGAGTCAATATCTGCACAATACACTTCATATGAGGTGATATTAGGTTCAAAATCTTTACAATTCCCCTATGAGATCTACCTAAAGGTCCTTCAATAAATTGAAAACATACATGATGGAAAACTTTTCTAGCACCAGGGCCAATTTCTTCAAGATGTCATAATATCAATTCAATGGTATATGATTCCTAGTACAAGGTTTCTCCTTGGCATATGCTTTTGGTGGTTGAGTGATTGATGTAGGTAGGTCAGGACTTTGGATGAAAATCAAGGTATCTCCTATCATCAGTGGATTAGGCCTACTCAGTCTGCCTACTCACTGATGTTGATTAGATTATTTCATCCCCTCCAAATTTTATTCCAAAAAACCAGGTCTGAATGATTCTTGTTAAATTTGGAGTGAATTTTGTGGTCTTTTTGAGATCACTAAAGGCCTCCTCAATTAGTTTACGTAGTATAAGTATATTTGGAAGATATGTGGCCAACATATTTATTTTTTCCACGACTGTATCTTCCAATACTTCCTCAACTCCTGTAACCTCTACCTACAGTTACACATTTTGGCATAATGAGGTTGGTTTCATAAGTGTACCCATAATCAAAGAAGGGATACATTATGAGGATGATATTAATATAAACAAATATTAATTCTTTGTATGGTGAGGATTCCACTTGATGAGACAATTCACATGGTACCGTTTGGTAGGATGACGACCATCCTCTTGGGATCAGAGGAATGAAATTTGAGAGAGTCTAGAATGGATTTAGAATATACATAGGTTCATCCACTTATGGTTGATTATTTATTCTTTTTTATGGTGTTTTTGAAAGATCAGGTCTTAGTGCATTGCAGTTCCAATGGGGTTGGCCACACCATGGTGGAAGAGACTAGGGGCATGGTTGGTTGGTTCAACTATTCCTTGAAGATGGAATGAGTTTGATTGATCTTATTTTTTTCATCTTATCATTGAAGTTATATGCATCCTTATTTGATACTTCCTTACACTCAATTTCTTTCCCTAGTATGGCAGTGGAAACATAGACCACTTGTGCAGGTGACTTACCTAATTTTACCTACACAGAGTCAACCATATTTTTGAAAATGTAATTAAAAATGAATAAATACTAGATGGTATGAACCAAAATTCTATGAAAGGGGAAATAATTTTTTCAATATTAAAGGCCATCTGGATTAGGCCTATTGGGATATGGTAGTTCCAATAATTTTTTCCACGGATACTATAAAGTACCCAAGAAATTTTTCATCTTGAAAGGAATAAACCTTATTCTACCATTAATGAAATTGATTTTTCCCTATTATCTTATTTATTATTAATATTTATATTATTTCTATAACCACTCAAGAGGAGGTACTATGTGAATGGGTATAGGATTTATAATTAGATCTCATGTAAGAGCAGGTTTTAGAGTAAAAGTCATAGTTACCACTTTACCCATTCTCTTTCCCCGAGCTACTAGCATTGGTTGATACTTGACATTGGTTTGAAAAATGGAGTCTTAAAATATTTGGGAAACTAAAATAATGTCCCATAACACATATATACAATTCATATGGATGAAAAGTTTTTGAAACTCATTATGAATGTTCTCTATATTAAGGGCCAACAAGTATTCCTTAGGGGGCTTCATGTTTATATAGTAAATAAAACACTTCCACCTAGTGCTGAATTCTAAGACTCTATCATTATACTACTATTTTCAATTTTATAGGTAAAGGATCATTTACTTTTAAATATTGTGATGAATTGGTAGAATAATTTATGATGCAGATCATCCCATCATTTGATTGACTGGGCCAAAAAACTGGTATACTAGATGAAGGATATCTCTTCCAAGGTTTGTACGATATACCTGAGTTTATCTACATATTTCTTTTCAAGGGTTCCCATAATGGAACTTTATTGGGATATAAAATGTATAAAATTCTAATTTGGGATCCCATGAGACATTAAAATTTAGAAACATAGGATTCCCAATGTTTGGTGAGGAATAGTTTCATTTACCCATTCGGTGCGAGGCTTCCTCTATGGATGTATTGGAATTCTCCATCCTTCCATAACTTCCAATCAAGCTATCAATGACTCAATAATGTCGATGAACTCTAGGGGGCGATCAACTAAGAAGGATCTTGAATAGGAGGGGAAATGATTTAGTTTGGTTTTGAAGAAGTATTTTTGGTTGATAACCTACATGATCTGGCCTATGAGGATTGTTTTGACATGGTTCTAGTTTCTTAGCTAATACATGGAACTCCCAATATCCCACAAACATTGGATCCAAATAAATTGTTGGTTTGGATCCCATTTTTAGGGGCTATTTTGGCTCTAATATTATTGGTACGATGAGACCCTCTTATTAAGGTACATCAATTAGGAGAGTGATATGTAGTTTTTCTTGATGAACACATCCATCATGTATATTAACTCTATGTAGTTATTAATTTAATTCCTTCAACTCCTTCAATTACATCTCAAATTGAGTACATCTCTCCTCTAGTGTAAGCAATTTAACTATTTCGACTAATAGATGGGTTATAGCCACACCTTAACCGTATTCCTTGGATTAAGATCTTTAAGGGAGTGGTAGTTTAACTTTTTTAGTATCCCAATTTTTTTTTTCAATATTTTGATTATGAGTTCACACAAATTCTTAAGTTACTTTAGTGTGGACCATTTTTCAAATGGAAACATCATACTCATGTTCTTTTAAATTATCTTAATATTCTATATCATCTGCATAAAAAGTTCTAATAACTTTCACCAATACATAAAACATTTCAATTGTATTATTATAACTACAATGATATGAGGGGTGATTTCTCTCGGGATATTTTTTGAAATAACTATAGTCTTAAATAGTGATTATACCCTTGATTATGTTTGTGACCACTACTAAGCCTCATATTTATTTTGATGTATTCTCTTGGAGCTTCTTTTTAAAGGCTTATCTGAAGGTAATTTCTAGAAAACATTATCATATATATTCACAACAAGGAAGCCAGGTCACAATATGGAACCAAATGGTGGTATTCACATTGTGACACTCCTCCAAAACCAAAAAGGGATGATTCTAATCGGGGTGGAGGTTGAGGTAAAACTACCACTATCCCTATGGTATGGGAATCCCCTAATCTAATTTTGGATCACTTCAAACTTTATTTAGAGATCTTGAAAGATGTTGTTCTTTTAAAAATTTCCCCAAACATGCGGGCTTGGTCTGCTCTTGTATGGATGCACCAATAGGTGATGGGACTGCTCTCTTAATCTTGCATATCTTTTTTCAATAATGATACTAGTTTAATGTATGGTATATAGATAGGATATTTACTTCTTAAAGAACTAGTGGTATTTGATGACTATATTCCCTTAAGGTATAATCATGGTTTGTGTTTTTAGACACTTGATGTAGGAGTATTTCGACAGCTTTCTATGATAAGGATCAATGTTTCTAATACTTGTTCATAGAAAATTCTGGGCGAGTGTACCATTTTTTCAAGTGAATATCTATTCTAAGATATGGATAGAGACAATGAAATTTTATGATTTCATTCTGGTGGGCTCTTATATTCATGGTTCTAGGTGAAATAAAATGCACTGTGTTCACCCCATCCCCTTATATGAACACCAGATGGAGAATCATTAATATAATGATGTATCTTGTGCAAAGCATTGATACATTCATGTTGAATACCTTCCTATTTTTTTTCCCAATTTTAGGTATCATGTAGGTGAATGGGAATATAAGTTGATATGATGATGAAGTTCCTCTATTTCCTTGATGTGAATGGAATATCCATTGTAATACATGAACTTAGTTTTAAAGTGATGAAGAGTTTTCCAAATATTTAAATGAATTTCATCTATTAATTATTATAATAATTTACCTATAATACCAAAATGTATAGTAGAAAAGGGAAAAACATGATCGATATTTTGTCTTTGGTGAGTTTCTTCCTCATGAGTAATATTGTCTCTTTGTCTTATGTAGAAGATTTCTCCAACCGGTCAGACCAAATCAGGCATTTCCAAGATACTTTATTATAGACAATATGATTAGTAGGAGTCTAATATACTATGTTAAATGGAAGATGATCCAAGGTTGGTTTGGAGAGTGATAATTTCTTCAAGATATATTTTTGTTGAGAAATAATATCAATTATTATTGATAATGCATCAAGAATGGATGACCTCATCTTTATAATCACCTCAAGATATGAGGGGTTTCTCATAATTGATTCGTCAAGGGAAAGAAATTATTTTTGAAATGAAACATCACTTCAGGGGGACATTCGAAATGAATACTATCATGGGGAGTACTACCATCATGGAATAATGTCTAACCATATAAAGTATTCATGTGGCATATACCCTAGGGAGGACCTTTAGGGTGGAAGATAGAAATGGGAGGAAATCCTTGATGTTTGATCCTTTAACCAAGAGGAGGGATTCTATGGCCCTCATCAAGATATAGGTTCTCTTGATTGATCCCTTTAAAATTGTGAAGGAAGAATTTATTGTAAATATTTTGGGAGGACCTCTAGAGTTGTTGGTATCAATTTTTTTTCAAGGATGACCTTCACAACTGTGACTATTTTCTATAATTTTTTAATAAATTAATAAGATCATATACCACTATTAATAGATATTTAACAAACTAAAGAAAACCGTTATTGAGTAAGGAAGGTTTGTGTTTCTACTCTTGGATTTTTTAATACCTTTGGTGAGTTCTATTTTTAGAGGGTCTCCATTGGGCAACCAGTGTCGCCTTCCATGGACAAATATGATCAAATTTTGGAACTCACATGAGTGATTATTTTATTTCTAATAAAATATTCCAATAGGATTTTGGGGTTTTGGAATGTTTATATACCTGCCTTGGAGTGTACATTGAAGTGGATAAATGATCTCTAGCTGTAATGAGTACGTGTGCCCAATCCTGTTGTCCATTTATCATAGGATTTTGTTGACGAATCTCTTAGATGGGAAATGGAATATTCCTTTTCTCCTGAGGGACATTCACATTGTGATGATGTGATACACCAATTGTAGAGGTTGTGTTGGATTTTTAACTACAATCCACTATAATCACAATCATTATATCTTGAAAGGATTATATTATCTAGCTTGGGATCAATGCCCATACTTTTATCATTTCCAAGATGTAAGGGGTGACTTATATGGAAGAAATATAAATATATATCCATTACATGGTTAGAGTGGGGATATTTCCATTTTATTTCCCTTTATTTCCTACCAGAATATGCTAAAAGTCCTATTGTATAGGGGCAGAGATATGGGTTTAGACCCTACATACTATTGAATTTTTTTGATAGGTTTCTTTTGGTGATTCCAAATTGTACTAATATATATGATGAAAGTGGAAAATTATATGTTTATATTCATAGGTTTCCATAAAAGTTTATTATAGGGATTACCTTGATAGAAGGGGGATATGTTTCCATTCCTAGTTGATAGTTTTCTTCCCTTGGTTAACTTTCATTGGGGCTTGGTTCTGGGTAACCTAAGATAGGGCATGTGGGGTGGCATCCTAAGTGGGTTTAGGGTTTGTTGCTGTACAACATTGGCTATGCCAGCTACTGAAAGGAATCATTTAGAGTGACCCATAATGGGTTGAAAAGTCTATAGGTTTTTTCTTCCTCTTTTCTACCAATCATCCTTAGGTGGATGGTGGAAGAGATTCATATCCTAGAGGTATTTGTGTGTGGCATATAGGGTTGGGAAACTATTGTTTATGTCGTACTCCCAAATCAATGCATTATACACCTAGTGATGAAGATTCTAGGTGGGAGACAATATCCTCTATACGGAAATGGATATTTCTTTTACGACAGCTGATGTACATGCTTGTTGTTGAAGGAAAGATGGAATTTTGGATTGAATTGAGTTCTAGGAAAAAGGCTTAGAGTTTTTGAAAAGGAATTAAAATGTAAATTTTTTAGGGCATCAACACAAATAAATAGACACATGAAAAATAGATTTATTAAAAGGACCCATATTTGGAATAATTTAGTTATGTAGGATCGTGAAAGGGTCTAACATGTGGTCAAAAAATTTATTTTAGTTAACAAAAGTGTTCATTTTAGGTTCAATATTTTTGTTTCATGTCACTTTTGGGGTCTTTTTTCCAATGGGGTTTATTCATGGATCCATAAAAATCCAATGGTTCCTATATCCATGATGTGGAACTATTTTCCAAAGGGAGGAAATAACTGGGTATTTTTCCAATTACTCTTAGGGACTCACATTGGTTAAGAGGATAATAGATTGGGCTCATCAAAACCCTTTTAGGAAAATTATTTCCTAATATGGGAAACTCTTGTTGATTTAATTCATATTAATGAATCCTTTATAAACCATAATAAAAAAGATAGTATCACTTAACATTTAAAACCAATCACATATAAATATAGGAGTAACCATGTAAATATAAATCAAAGGTTCTCCATCAATGGATCCATCTATAGGTATCAGATGTTCTCCATCAATGGAACTATCTGTATATGTTAGATTATCTCTATCAATGGAACCATCTATATTTATAAGTGGTTTTTCATCAATGGTTCCATCTACATATATCATAAATTCTCCATATTGTATTTTTATTTACATGTTTAGGATTTATTTTAAATTATTATTATCTTAAGACTCATAATTGAGCACCTTGGAATTTATTTACTTCTAAGGAGGTGATTGGAGATATGATTTTGGGATCATTCCCTTAATAAGGGTTTTCTATATATTATCATGTATGGAATCATAACCGATGTAGTTTGGTTCCACTTTGGTGAGACCTTTACCTAAACACCAATGGTCACATTGGATAATCTTGGACAGACGGTGCACAAGTCTTGGGAAAGGTATGAGTACTCCACCTTTGTGTTTTGTATATAGTGGGAGTGGTTTCTCACATAGGTGTTTGGTGTTTTAATCTTTTAGGAACACTGGTACCATGAATCTTGTTAATTATCAATTGTTTTGTGAGATTTGAAAGCTATCTGAGAGTTATGAGGGATTGGGTGAGAGACTTATGTGAGCACATTTTGATCCATCTTCAGGTCTTCAAAGAGTGTAAAATGAGGAGCCCAAGGGTATTATTTATAGGAAAACTCAATATCCCAAGTGAATAATGTTGATCATACAATTTTTTCATACAGGCCATCCATGCTATCCAGACACAAAGTTTGAACTTGTATTATATTGGTTTTGCAGGTGTTCCACACTATATTGTCCACACAGGTGCTTTTTATAGGAGCTCTGCATAGGTGGTTCAGAAAAGCTTTCTATGTAGGATACTCCATGAAAACTACTCCAAAAAATCTGTACCATGCATGTTATCCTCATATCTAGGACATTCATGATATGGGTAAAGGATTTGGAAAACTGACTTGCATAAGAACCAAAATTCCATTAAAAATCTCCAACTTAAAACAACCATAACTTTATATATATATATGTTCGTTCAGGATCTACGAGTAGTCAAATAAAATACTATAATGAAAACTACACCCCTATCTATGTTGTATACACCATATCATGATATTTTTTGATTGAAAAAAGTTCTCATAACATCCTTAAAAATTTGTTATGAGGAATTAACAACTTTTTATTAGCAAATTCATATTCTGAGACCCACTCTCAGAGAGCGGTTCTCTCCATCATGCCACCATATTGGGAATTTTTTTGAGGATCATCTATCCCTTAGTGTATGAGAATTAATGTAGCACATGGAAATATATCATTATTTTTATTCTAGAATGAGAAAAATTTCTACTCAAACTCATCATGTACTATCTAAGATAGGAAATTATCATCAATTGTGCATAAAAGTGTGCGATATGAATTTTTTCCCCTGAAAACAGTAATTAAAATAGGAAGATGAAAGTAAAACTTATTATTTTCAAAAATAACAAAAATATTATAAATTATATTGGGTTTAAGATAAAAATATCAAATAATTCCCCCAAAAGAGACTTAAAAATAAATAATCTCGAATAATTATGAGATTGTGAAACAATACCTTATCAGTTTGAGAAATTTTGAATCACAATCCCCATAAAAGAAATAAATTCAAATAAATATTTAAATACCATGAATATAAAGGAAATCATAATATATCATATCAAATGGGATGTATATACACCACATGAAAGAAACAAGTGGTGAATATAGCATATATCTCACAAAAACAAAAGTGAGATGAGAAAACCCTTACAAAGATTGAATTATTGAAGTGTAAATTAATAAATGAAGTGATTTTTTTGTAAAAAATTTAAATACACATAAAAAAGTGAAGATATAAGAAAATATAATCATAGGTTATTTTACACATAATCATGGCATGATATAGTCAATGAAGTATAAGTCTAACCAAATTAATGGAAATAGAGATAAGAAACCCACCACCACTTGGTATCATTCATGTCAAATACCCTTGGATGAAATAATTTGAATTAAAACATAAAATAACATCATGTATGAAGGATTCATGATAAAATAATAAAAACTATAGTATATAAACCATATAAAATAAATTAATTCATAATATTAAAATATATCTCAATGAAATAAAATTGAGATGAAATCCCTTACCTCAGGTCCAAATCATTACATACGTTATTTATCATCATGAATAATAAACTTATGTTAATTATTTTTTTAATTAATAATTTATTTTAATATTATTTTATTTATTACCATGTTATATTTAATTACTTAATCATTTAATTTCACGTCGGATGTTTTGAAAATATTCAGTTCATATATCCAAAATTACTTCGGTATGTTAAAAATGATAAAAGTGGTCATTATTACATCATTTATAGAAAAATAATAATGGAATAATTATCATTTATATATTTAAATTATAATTTTAAAATGAATAAATAAAAATGGTTATGAAAAATGAACTATGCAGTAATCATGGAGACGATAGACTATATGAACGCATGAGTAACATTTCCATTTTTGGTAAATATTATTTTACCCTTATATAATAGTAATTATATAATAAAAATAATATTATTTATATAAATATACTTATATATACCATCCATGTGATGCATTAATGAAAAATTAATCACATCGATTCATGGAGGTGATAATCCACATGTACAAAAGGACAACATTATCATTTTTCAATGAATGGAAAAGTAAGAAATAGAGATATTTTACTTTTATAGAATGATAAATATGTCATGAATATAAAAATATATACATTAAATACATCATCATAAATAATTTTTAGATGTGATAATGGGAAATGAATTACATCAGTTTGCAAGGCGGTAGTTCATCGTATACACAAATAATGGTTTGTTTCCCGTTTGATGGAATAGTAGATATATATAAGTTATTACATTAAATAATAACATATATGTATATGGAAGATAATAATGTTATGATATATTCATGTTTGATTATGATTTGAAGGAGGTGGAATAAGAATTTAAAATAAAACATTCAGTTAAAGACTATTCCACTTCTTTAGACAATCTCTATTGCTTTATGCATTAAACCCTCAATGATTAGTATTATACATAGAACAAAACCTATAAAATTAGGGGAGAGATTTTAAGAAGGTATTTTTATGGTGATTTTTGGAACTGAAATTCTTTTTATGTGTGAATAAAAGAGGATACAAGGTTTTCTTTTATAAGTGAGTGGAGGGGCAATTTTGTAATTTTTTAAAATATTAAATTAATGTAAATTATTTACCTAAGGAAAATGGATCAAAAAATGATATATTTTTAATATAGTATGATAATGGGTATAAATACTCTTATTAAATAATATTTGAACACATTTATATAATTTTTTTCCCTTATCTTTTGGTTATAATCTGTGCTAACCCATTTTGATGATTACCACTGTAATAATATTTTTTACTATTTAGGGGTCATTATAGGAACTCTAAATGGAAAATTTGATAATAAATAAGTAATTTTTGTTATTTTAAATCATATACCAATAAATTTTAGGAATATAGGTTTTTATGAATTTTAAATCATTTAAAAAAATTCTATTTATTATAAAATAACATGAATGTCAATGTAAAAGTATTCCTTTAATTTGACACTTAAAACTACATGGAAACAAAGTAATTTGAATATAATACATTAAAAAATCCCTAATATGTTATATTTATCTAAAAAATTATTGTAACACAATAATTCATTAAAATAATATTAATTTTAATATTTTTAATGTCATTTACTTTATTTTTCAATTAAATAGATAAATACCGTGTCAGTGTTTCATAAAAATTTAAAGAAATTATTTAATTACTAAAAATTAAACTTAAATTACCATGGTAAAAAAATTAAATTATATTTTAAATGAATATTAATAATTGAACACTTTTTTTATCCCAGTTACAAAATATTATAGTTATTAAAAAGAAGAAAGTGACATTTTTGTCTCTATCACTTATTTAAATATTATAAAGGTCAAAATCAAATAGATATTGCACCAAGTGACCTTATATTAGAGACTCAAATATACATGGATTAATTCCACTAATAAAATAGGATAAAAGAATGTGGTATGATAATTTTTTATTCCTTATCATATTATTTATAACCTTAATTACTCGATTTACCCTTACTGTGATAATAATTATTTACTATGGTTACTATTTATAATTAAAAATAATAAAATGGAACTAATTAAAAAAAATTTAACAACATATTAAAAATTTTCAATTCATTTTTCAAGATTAAATTCATAAAATAAGATGAATTAAATTTAAAATTAAACTCACAAAAGGCGATGACAACTAGTTTTTTAGAAAAACACTTTTTAATTATAAAAATGTTTATATACTAAAGGGAAGAATAAAATTCATTAAAAAACTATAATTGGATTGTATAGAAAAAAATGAACTAATGAAATTTTAAAACTAATCCAAAATAGAATTTTACATTTTAAAAACATTTAAATAAAAATACATTTTTCAATAAAATTAATATTTTTCTAGTATTCATTGAAAAGTAAAACATTTCAGAAAAATTTCAAAAAATTATCCTTATGTTAATTTCAATATTATAATTAAAAAATGTTATAATTTTTATCAACTGAAATTTATAAAACTTCCATAAATTAATTATAATATTTTCTCACAAAATGCAATAAAAATCATTTTTGAAGAAAACATATTTTTGAAGAATAAAATGACTTAACTAAAAATTAAGTGATTATTTATGAGGCATTTATAGATACATTTTCATTTATTTGGAAATTTATATATATATTTCATAATATGGTTAATCTTATTCATACCCTCCAATTTAACGACTATGTTATGAAAATCACATTTAAATAATAATTTTTTATGGTTTATTTTGGATTAGTGTTCTATGTCATATAAAATATCAAACATAGTTTTTTTAAATTCTCATGCTATTATATTCTCCCCCTTTAATTAATTAATTCCTTATAATTTAAATTATTCTTGGTGGTCAAGGGTTTGAAATTTGAAAATTTATTTTTGGAAAATCCACATCATAAAACGGGTTAATAAAACTTCTTTTTGAAAAGAGTGAAAGTTAAGTATAATGGTCATTTGAAATAACACATAAATAGGTTTCAAAATAGGATAAAACTAATGGGAAATTAAAATATAGATATGGAGGAAAAATTAATGTCCAAATAATGACGGAGAGTGACATTATACAATGATCACATGAAAATGAATGATCATGAGAAATTTAATAACCATAAACCATTATCCAATGAAGGGTGGAAATACTATCAATTCATTTGAAATATAGGTAATAGTATGAAATTTTTATTTTATAATAAATTTCCTAAAACTAAGGAATTAATTTACCATCGATACTAATAACATTAGAAAATACACTAACTTTACATGTTGAATTTCATCCTTTAATCTATTTTCGCCACAATATCATATTTTGTTCCCAATGATGAGTATTTAAGATGATTTTTTCATTCTTGAAGAAATAAAATAAACTTATAATGGATCATATTATCCACAAAAGAATAAAAATATATTCCTCCTATCTTTACTAAAACCAAAATTGTTAGCATAATTTAGGATAATAAAGAAAATGAATAATACATCATATGAAGAAAATAATAAATTAATCTCCATAAATTAATAATAAAACCAAAGTTTTAACATAGATCAATAAATAACCCTATATCCCAAATAACCTAAAAATTAGATAAATTTTTAACCTCAGGGTTATCCCATACCATTTATCTCACACCTCCAAAGACGTAATAGCATTCAACCCAAATAATTCCTTTAATTTAACCCTAAAGGTGATATATACCTAACCTCAATATAACATCTCCAAAAATATCCTTAATTACCTAAAAATCATAAAAATTAAAAAATATTTTATTCAATAATATGTTTTCCAAAATAAAATTAATATTTATTGGTAAAATAATTTAAGTAAAAATTATCATATTAAACTGGACATCACATATCCAGTGGTTGGCGATGCACCCTTGTCACCCTTCATTTGTGGGTTCAAGCCTTGAGGACTTTTTGGATACAACAGGTTGTCACCAAACACACTAGTTATCACACAACATTTGTGTTTTCCTTTTTATAAAAATATATTAATATTATTCCAATAACATTCTATAAAATGTTATTAAAATCCTAAAAAATAACATTAATAATAAAATCAATTTTTAATCCCATGGTTATCTATATGATAAAACTTTTGTTCCCAAATTTTTGTAACCTTTAATTACCTCATCATCAACTATTATAAAAACCCTAAATTATATCAATACCTTTAAACTGTTTTCTATAAAATAAAAACCATTATTCCCAAAATACCATTTTCCCTAAAAAATATACTAAAATATAGGGTTTTATTCCCATAAATGTCTCCAAAAATATAATTAATCATGTTCAATTTCCATTTTAAATAATATCAATAGTGGTATCTATGAATTAAACATACGATAAAACTTATAATTATCATCCCGAGACACTTCAGGTTTATCCTATCTTATTATTTAATATAATAGGTTTCTATAGAATATATACTCTAATTCATCATAATGGTTTAGATAGAAAAGGTGAATTAACACCATAATATCCTTCAGGTGTGTCAAACCAGTTGCGAAGTAAGTGAAAACTTACTATACACTATAACGATGGCCAAAATATAAATTTTTGAGGGATATTACACTTAGATTCATCTATTCCAAAACCACATACACTTGTAGTATTCAAAAATGGATATATTTCTAGAAAACCACAAAATTTTTACCATAATAAAAAAATTATCTTATTATCCTACAATTGGAAAGATCCTTGAGTTCAATCATAGGGTTAGGTTCCCTAATAGATATTTTACTGAATCTAGTTCCTATGTTTTCTACAAAAATTACTCTAATACCAACAGTAAAAAACCCCGACCCTAGTAGCCTAGAGAAGTTTATAATTTATTACATTGGTATAAGTTTGAGATGGTATGTGAGTATGATATACTCTATAATACCAAATGTAGGATCGAATATGTAAACATGAGATGCTCAAATACAAGAGGGGGGGGGGGTGAATTGTATACTAAAAAAAATCCTTAAGGAAATTTTGTGTAACCAAAATTCACAACACCTATAAGTTCTAATAACTTGCCTGATTCTAGAAAAGTGATTTCGGAAATGAAACTTAACAAAAGTTTAAAATAACTAAGATTCTGCCTTAAAGTATATAGAATCCTATATAATCAGAGTACAAGTCTGAGGAAGTATAAGATGATTATACTTTCCTCAATAACTAAAAATGCACAGTGGAAAACAAAGTAGGAACACTAAAAGTAACAAGCAATAACTCTTTTAACCCAAAGAGGAGGGTATCCAACAACCCTAGATAAGAGGTCCCTTGATTTATACTTTCAAGAATGTCTATCTTACCCAAACCCAGGTAAGAGCTCAATTCAAAGATCGGTATCTATCTTACCATCCCCCAAACCCTCTATTTGTAAAGAAATTGGAACCTCTAACTTCACAACCTGAAGTCTCTGATTTCAAGGAAATCATACCTTTTCACTAAGCACATCTACACGAAGAAAATTTTGAACAAGCCGTTCAAACTTTCTGCATGAATCTTGAGAGTTTGTAAGAGCCTCTCTCTCTATAAATCACTTCAAAAGAATGTAAGCACAGTTGTCAAAGATGTAGTCAAAAGTTTCTGTCCAAGTTCAAATGAGATCATATTTATAGGCACAACTCCAATGGTCAGCTCTCTCCTCTAACGGTCATATTTTTCCTTGAATTTCGGAGGGACCTGTACATGTGTCACTCAAATAACGGTTGGTTGATAACTGAATGAACGACATCGTTTTATATCAAAATGCATGTAAGAATAACTAAAAACTAATATTCGGAATGTAAGTAAGTATGAAAGTTTAGAGTCTAACCAAAAATAAATTCAGAGTCTAGAATACAATTATATTCGGATTCTGTTTTCTAAGAATTCGGAACCTGAATTCTATAGAATTAAAGAATCTGAATTTCAAGGAAATTCAGAATCTGGATTCATAAGAATTCAGAACCTGAAATTACAAAGTTCGAAGTCGGAGTTCATGATAATTCAAAGCCAGAACTCATAAGGGTTCAGAGTTTCAATTCAGGGAACTCGGAGTCAGAACTCAGAGAAGTTATTATTTAGAATTCATATTCAGAATTCAGAATCATAAATTTGAAGAGTTCGTATCTAGAATTCGTATTCAGAATTCGGAGTCAGAACTCAGTGAAGTTCATGACCATAATTCTGATACAGAATTCAGAGTCAGAACTCTGAAGATTTTGTATCCAGAATTCGTATTCAGAATTCGAATTTAGAACTCAGTGAAGTTTGTAACCATAATTTTGATACATAATTCGGAGTCAGAACTCTGAATAGTTCATATCTAGAATTCGTATTCAGAATTCTGAGTCAGAACCCAGTAGAGTTCGGAGCTAGAATTATGAGAATTTGGATTCTAAAATAGAATGCTTCATATCTAGGTAATTATAGGATTCCGAGGTTTTTAGTTACAAACCAAATTTTACACTTAGGAAAAATATTGTTATGAGCAATGAAAACATGGCAAGGATAAATTTCCTTGGGGAAGGAAATTTTCCTTAGATAAGTAAACCAAGAAGTAAAATAAGTTTTTCCTTGAAATAAGGTGTTTGTGATTTTCAAAACAAGAAGGAATGGAAAAGTCATAAGGACAATTTAATTACTTACCAATCTCCCCCAAGTCTGAAAAAATGGATAAGTCATAAGGAAAACCTTATTGACTCAACAATATCCCTCTTTTTGGAAAGAAAAAACATCCTTAAGTAAAAGAATATGAGGACTTAGAAAAAAATTTCTAGACTTTGAAAATAAAACTTATCTCCCTTTATATATGATCAATGGTAAATACGACTAACTCCCCCTTAGGCTTTGGAACTCTAAGGATCGTATTCTAAATTTCTGGAATGAGATTTTTCTTATGAATGTGGAAATATTCGTAATGAGAACCCCCTTAAATAAACTCCCCCTTACTTAGGGATATATCTTCTTATACTTATAATTCTTTTTCCTTCTCCACTTTATAATTATTTTTCCTTCTCCCCCTTTGTGATTTTCAAAAAGAGTTTGAAGGAATGGAAAAAAATATGGTACCTGAAATATTAGTATAGACATCCAAACAAAACATGCAAGCACAATTTCATTACGATTGGAAGAATTAGTACAAGAAAAAAAAACAGATACAACAAAAGATCGGATTTGAGTCTATTTTGTTTCTTTTTCCTTGGGAATCAGCTTCTTCACAATTGTCTTCAACATTTTTAGCTCTTTGTGATCCTCCTCAGCTTGTTTTTCCAAGGCTATGATTCTATCCTATTGAGCCTTTAGGGCCTCTTCCTGAGTCTTCAGCAAATCCTTTTGCTTCAAAATCTTTTCTTCCATCTCGCTCCAGAGATCCCTCTATGTTTTCAAACTTTGGAAAACATAACTCAACTTCCCATTCAGGTCTTTGACATCCTAAATCCGAACATTCTGCTCAAGAGTTAACTTTTTCTCAAAGATGTCTGTAAGATCCTTGATTTTGGAGTCTTCAGTATCAAATGATTCTTTGACATCTTCTTGAAATTGATCAAGCTCTCCCATATTTTGGACGATCTTCTTTGAACAGCTGGTCATTTTATTGCAAGATTTTCTGTGAGCTTCGTAGCCTATGAGGAAAGTTTTGATATCTAATTCTATCTTGACACACTTGTCCATCAACATGGACACTGAATCTGATTTCTGATTGATTGAATATTGAAGCATCTGAAATATAGAATCTATGCTTGAAAAAGTTTGAATGGATTCAACAATATTATTTAAGGATTATTCAAAAAAATCATGACCAAGAGAAGATGATTCCGACTCTAACATTTTACTTGGAGATGGTTCTTCCTCTAGCTCTACCAGCTTCCTCTTAGAGGATCCTCTAGCTTCCTTCTTCCTTAGGATATCTTTGGTTGGGGTGTCAACAACCACTTGTTTGCCTTTGTTGATTTTTGGATTAGCCTCTTCTTCTAGATATTCATGCTCACTTCCGGATAATTGAACAATTTTATCTTCATAAACTTTTTCTTTCTCAGCTCCATCCTCAATGTCTTTTGGATGAATAAAGTGATGATTAAAACTTTCTTTTTTAGACAATTTTCTTACTTACTCTTCTTCACCCTTCTCATCAGCTCCAGGAGTAGAAAGTTTTAAAGATCCGTCTTGAGAATTCTGGATTGACAATTTCTCGGAAGCACTTTCCTTTTCATGATTCTATTGGACTTGCTTAATTACATCATCAGAGCCACCACTGATCTCAGCTTCTTGTACTTCTTCTACAACTTTTTTCTCTTCCAAAATCTTCTCTTGAAGTTTTTACAGAGTCATAAACCCCTTACCTGGAGTCTCAGGTAATGGTTCAACTAAAAATGTTTTTGGTACGAGAATTTGTTCAGATGCTACTTCAGTAGACTTTAAAAGAGATTGCACAATCTCTACCTCTGACATCTTCTTATTGAGCTTCTTCTCTTTGGCTTTCTTCTTAAGCACTTCAACAGTTGATTCTTTCAAGGCCTTAGCCTCAGCAGGATCCAAATATAATTGTGGCTCCCATGCTTTTCTATTCTTCTTATCCTCCATCCATTTTGCTACGACTTCATCTGGGTAGGCATTCTGCTTCTTTGGTTTAGGAGGTTCAGATTGAGCTTCTTTGGACTTAGAGGTTTCATCTTCAGCTACTACTTCCTTCAACTTTCTTTTCTTCCTGGCCTTCTTTGATGGTTCGGTTTTTTCAACATTTTCCAGAATATCTTCTGCCTCTTTTACTGGTAGATCATAAAATTCTCCTGTCTCCTTGGAGAAACCAACCTTCATTCTCTTGAGGGTGTCATCACTGATAAGAATCACCTTGAAATTCCTCAGCTTGGAACTATAGGGGATATTGAAAGATTCAATACACCGAACTATCAACTTTGAAATTAGGGCAGGATGCATAATAATCTGAGCTCTCAAATTCCCATTCTTGATGTTCTCTATTATAATGAGGATATGACTCATCAGATTGATTTTCCTTATATTTAATAAAAAATCTAGGATGTACATTTCACTTTTCTTAAGGGTGTCCTTATCACCCTTCCATGGTACGATAAGACCTTGAACCCATAGTTGTAGGATTCAATTATTAGTAGATAGATGGGAAATCTTTGCTGTCTTTACATTAGTAAGTCTAAGGCATTCCATAGCCTTCACCTTGATGAAACTTCATTGAACATCTAATAGCTTGTGGGAGAAAAATTTGGCTTCTCCTTCATATGAGAGCCCCACCAAGATCGTAGCCTTGGTGTAAGAGAGTTTATATGTCTTGTCATAACTCTTGAAGGAGAATTTTTCTCTACCTTCTTCCTTAAGGAAGCAAACTGATTCATAAAATTCTATGAGAAGATCTAGATAGACAACATCCTGAGCTCCTATGTTAGAAATAGCTACACTTTACCATCCATTGAGCTTGATGTTTTTGGAAATAATAGAGTTATACTTGTTGAAAAAGTTTGGGTGTACCAACCTCTCCCTGTATATTTGACACTCCAAAATCAGCTTAACTGAAGACATCTCTTGAGAAGGAACTTCTGCAGACATTCGGACTTGTGAAGAATCTGAAAATCTGGAGCGGGCTTTTGAAGTTGGGAAGAGCTTCATCATGCAGGATCTTGAAAAAACGTTGTGGGACAACCCTTCGAGGGTCCTTTATATAGGCTATGGAGGTGACCTTTCATCTTCAAAAACCAATCTAACAGTTGAGGAACCTTCTAATCTGATCTGACGGTTGAAAAGATAGCTGCAAGGAAAAACTTAGTTTAATCAGATCTTTTTAGGTTTTAAAAGTAAAACATTCAGATTTAAAGAAACTAGAATCCGAGAAATTTTAAAAACAAAAGAAAATAATAGCAAGTAAATGGTAATTAAGAAAAACTCAAGAAAGAATCATACCTTTCGGATTTCTAGGAAGATTATTCTTACTGATGAATATTCTTCTTGAAGAACTTTTAATTCCAAAAAAAACATGAATATGAAAAAAAATTCACTATGAAAATTACAAATCCGATAATTCCATTATGAAAATTTCAGTTATGAAGATTTTCATTACAAAAGATTCAGGTCTAAAGATTTTCATTATGAAAACTTCAGGTCTGAAGATTTTCATTACGAAAACTTCAGGTCTAAATATTTTCATTACGAAAACTGCAGGTCCAAAAAACTTGAAGAACTACTTTATGAAAAATATGAAAAACTAACTACGAAAATTTTCATTATGATTTTTTTTGAAAAACCAACTACGAAAATTTTCATTATGAAAATTTTTGAAAAACCAACTACGAAAATTTTTATTATGAAAAATTTTGAAAAACCAACTACGAAAATTTTCATTATGCTTACAAAAAAATGTACCCCCCTATGAAAAGAAGATTATTACTGTAAAGAGATTGGTTCAATAGGAATTTAATAAAAGAATATTACCTCATGGTTATCATTCCTAACTTCTGTTTAATGCATTCAAATCTATCGGAGGGTAAAGATTTTGTGAAAATATCAGCAAGTTGATCTTGCATTCCGATAAATTGAAGAATGATATATCCTTTGTGTGTGATCCCTAAGAAAGTGATGCCTAATATCTATGTGTTTTGCACGAGAGTGATGTGCAGGGTTTTTACTAAGGTCAATGGAACTTGTGTTATCACACATAATTTTAGTCTTAGTAAAACTCAAGCCACAGTCTGTGAGTGTGTGTTGCAACCACAACACTTGAGCACAAGAACTTCCAGTTGCTACATATTTAGCTTCAGCAGTGGAAAGTGCTACTAAGTGTTGCTTCTTGAAATACCAAGAAACTAATGAATCTCCTAAGAAATGACAAGTTCCGGATGTACTCTTTCTATCCATTCTACATCCACCAAAGTCAGCATCCAATTTTTTTTAAAAACAAAATCATTTCCAGAAGTATAAAAGAGTCCTAAATCCATGGTTCCCTTTAAGTAGCGAAAAATTATCTTCACTGCCTTTAAATGAGATTCCTTAGGATTGGATTGATATCTTGCACATAAGCATAGTAAAAAAATTAAGCCTGGACGACTATCTATCAAGTAAAGTAAACTTCCTATCATACCTCTAAAAGTTGTTTGATCTACTGGTTTCCCAGTTTCATCAAGATCAAGTGTTTTTGAGGTACCAATGGGAGTACTTATACTTTTAGTGTTTTCATGTCCATAATTTTTAAGAAGATATTTAATATACTTATGTTGGGATATATAGATTCCTTCTGGTTTTTGAGAAATTTGAAAAATAAGGGAAAATGTTAACTCACTCATCATACTTATTTCAAACTCAGATTTCATTAGATCTGTAAAGGAATTGGTTAAAGATTTCTGAGTTGTACCAAATATAATGTCATCAACATAAATTTGAATAATCAAAATATTTTTCTTGTCTTTATTTATAAAAAGGGTTGGATCTGCATTTCCCTTAACATAGTTATTTTGAAGCAAAAATCCTGTAAGTCTATCATACCAAGATCGAGGGGCTTGTTTAAGTCCATACAAATCTTTGGTAAGTCCAAAAACATGATCATAATGTTTTGTGTCTTCAAATCCAGGAGGTTGTTCAACAAAAACTTCCTCTTAAACATAACCATTAAGGAAAGCACATTTCACATCATTTTGAAAAAGTTTGAAATTGAAGAATGCTGCAAAGGAAAGTAAAATATGAATAGATTCAAGTCTAGATACTGGATCATAGGTTTCTCCATAGTCTATTCCTTCTTGTTGATTATATCCTTTATCAACTAATCTAGCTTTATTTCTAACAATGATTCCATTTTCATCACACTTATTTCTGAATACCCATTTTACTCCAATAACAGAAGTTTCCTTAGGTCTTTCAACCAAGGTCCAGACTTTATTCCTTTTGAATTCATTTAGTTCATCTTGCATGGCTTTAATCCAATCATCATCACCTAAATATTCATCAGTGCTTTTTGGTTCTAATTAGGAAAGGAATGATAGATGTTCTATTTCATTTCTTAAGGAACTTCTAGTCCTTACAGGTTAATTGACATCACCAATGATGCTATCACTGGGATGATACTTTAGAAACAACTGATTTGGGTTTTGTAAAACCTGTTCATCAACATAGGGTAGGAAATCTCCTGGGGTAAATGTTTTAGTAGTAACTTCTTGAACATTTTAATTATAAAAAAGATCTTCTATCAAAGGTTGAAAATCAGTTTTTGATAACACATCCGAGGATGTAGGTTGGGATTGTTTAAAAAAAAGGACCAGTTTCATCAAATTTAACATGTACTGTCTCTTCAACAGTACAAGTGTTTTTATTGAAAACTCTATATGCCTTAGAGGTTGTGGAGTAGCCTAAGAAAATTCCTTCATCATATTTTGGTGCAAATTTATGTTGATTATCTTTAGTATTCAGAATGAATACCTTAAAACCAAAAACCTTAAATTAGGAAATTCTAGGTTTTATACCATTCCATAGCTCATAAGAAGTTTTATTAAGAAAAGGTCTAATCAAAAATCAATTTATAATATAGAAAGAAGTATTTACAGCTTCAACCCAAAAATGTTTGGCTACAGAATACTCACTCAACATGGTTCTAGTTATCTCTTAAAGAATTCTATTTCTTCTTTCAACAACACTATTTTGTTGAGGTGTTCTGGGCACTGAGAAGTTGTGAGTAATACCTTTTCTACTACAAAAAGTTTCAAAATCATAATTTTGAAATTATCCTCTATGATCACTATGAATAGTTTTCAATGGAAGTATTTTCTCATTTTTAACTTGGGCTCTAAAACTTTTTAAATAAGAAAAATATTTAGACTTCTTTGATAGAAAATAGACCCACGTAAATCTAGTGTAATCATCAACCAAGAAAAATACATAGTACTTTCCCCCAATGCTTCTAGTTTGTGTTGGAACAAAAAGATCCATATGCACTAGCTATAATACATCAGTAGTTGAGACTTCACGAACTGATTTAAAACTTTATTTATGTTTCTTTCCATATTGACAAGGGTCAAAAAACTTTGAAGAATCAATTCTAAGATCTGTTAGATCCCTAACTAATCCTTTCTTATAAAGTTTACATAAGTTCCTAAGGTTAAAGTGACCTAACCTTCTATGCCATAACCAAGAATTATCTTCCATTACACTAAGGAAAGGTAAGTCTTGGCTCATAAGGTCTTCTAAGTTTAGTATGTAAACATTTTCTTGCCTATGGGAAGAAAGAATGAACTCTTCCTTGGAATTGTGTACCAGGAATTTGTAATTCCTAAAACTCACAAGGTAGCCTTCATCACATAATTGGATTATACTAATGAGGTTTTTCTTAAGACCCTTAACAAATAAAATATTTGAAATCAAAGTTTTTTCAAGAAGAATGATGTTACATATATCTATAATTTCTCCCTGAGCATTATCTATGAAAGTTACTTTTCCTCCTTTAGTATTGATAATATTTTCAAAATAGTTTTTGTTACCAGTCATATGCTGGGAACATCCACTATCCATGTACCACGTACTGCTGTTGGTACTTTTCCTATTTTCCTAAAAATAAGAAAAAGTTAGACTTTCAGAATCCAAACTTTCTTGGATCCGAAATTGTTAGACAAATTTTTTTTGGGTATCCACATTTGTTTAGAAAAATAATCTGTATGAAACCCAAGAGATTGAACTCTATTTAAGGAGAAATTTTTCTTCCAATTACCACCACTTTGACATTTAGTGAAAAAGGGGATCTAGAAGGAACAAAATAGTTGTTTTTGAAAAACGGTTTTTGGTGAGTATAACTTACTACAATAGTGTTTCCTTGAGGTTTAATTTGAGAATAAATCTTGTCAAAATTTTCCTTCCCAGAGGTAAATTTTTCAAGAATCTTCTTAAGAGAAAATATTTTGGATTTCAGTATGATGACTAAATTCCTATCCTCAGGAATTATTTACTTAGAGTTAGATCATTCCTCAAAAACTTTTATCTCTAAAATAGTATTCTTAAGATCTTTAGAAAGTTATTCCTTAATAGAATTTTCTTTCTCATGGTCTTTAGAAAGTTTTCCTAAAAACTCTTCTTTATCTCTAAGATCTCTAGAAAGATTTGAAATATATTTTGTAAGAATTTCTTCCCTAGTATTTTCCTTGTCTAATTTCTTAGAAATTTTACAATTTATTGCTTCAAGTAACTTGGAAAATCTAGAAACTTCTTCATATGAAGGTATTTCTTCATTTTATGAGGATGAAGTATCTTCATTAGAAGTACTATTTTTGGAATAGTAATTCTTATCAAGAGATAAATTTGTTAAATCCTCGACAGAGTGTACCTTGGCCATAAGACATGTATTGGGGAAAGAAGTAGTAGCAATGAATCCCATATTCTTCTATGATGATGAATTATATTCAGAAATTCACTTTCTGAAGAGTCTCCACAGCTAGCACTCTAATTATTATTAGCTTTAAGACTTTTCTTATGCTTTGATCTATAGAATTTCTTCCTGTTCCTCTCTAAATTCCTTTCCTTATTTTCCTTCCTTTTCAACAAAGGACAATCAGGTCTGATATGACTTATTCTTCTACATTCATAACATGTAACTTCTCCATCTTTCTTATCTCTGTAGTCTTTCTTCTTGTATTTATTCTGATGGTTCTTTTGAGCTAAAATCTTGTTCATTCTCCGAGAAAGATTAGCTAATTCATTCTCAGACTTTTCTATGTCACTAGATTCTGATTGAATAATGACTTTATTTGTTTTTGATCTAGTTAATCTTTCTGGGGTCTTGGAATTCATATGTTTAGAAGTGGTTGTAAAAGAAAATCCCCATTTCCATTATTCTTCTTAACATTTTTATCATCTCTCTTCATTCTGGTTTCATGCTGAAGAAGAGTTCCAAACAACTCATCTAAGGAAATCTGACTGACTTTCCTATTCTCATCAATAGCTGTCCTCTTGGACTCCCATTCATTTGGCATGATATATATGATCTTTTCTACAGGAGCCTCATCATCCAAACCTTTTTCTCCCATAGATTGTAATCTATTCACGATAGTCATAAACCTTTGCTGTACTTTGATTATAGGTTCTCCATAAGGAAAGTTAAAGCTATGGTGTTCAGCTCTCAACATAGCTCTTCTTGTCTCTATGACTTTAGATGTACCAAAATGCGTAACTTCAAGTTTCTTCCAGATACTGTTTGCAGCTTCACACGATGATATTTGACTATAGATTTTCCTAGTCAGGGAACATAACAAAGTATTTCTGACTCTGAAGTTTGATTGATATTCTGATTTCTCCTGATTCGTAAAGGTTCTCAATTCCTTATCCGGAATCTTATAATCTCTAGTCAGTATTAGATAGTTATCAACTCCAATATTGATAATGAAATTCTTCATCCTATCTCTCAAGTACTCATAATCATTTCCATCGAAAACAGGAGGTCTGGTAGGATTTAGATTATCAATAGATCCAACATTTAAACCTACCATCCTTAAGATAATCTTTGGCACACAAACTTATTAGTAGTATGAGTTTATAAACAAGAGAAAATATACTAATAAAGGAACTAGATATTGTATCTCTAATCAAGGATGAATCTAAACTATATGATTCTGAAAAACAGATTCCAAAAAAAATATGAATCCAGAAAATTCAATTCCGAATAATCAATTCTGAAAGAAGAAAGTCTTCTGAATCTAATTGTGAGATTAATTCATATTGAACCAATTCCTTTGATACCAATTTTGAGATGGTATGTGAGTATGATATACTATATAATACCAAATGTAGGATCGAATATGTAAACATGAGATTCTCAAATACAAGAGGGGGGGGGGGGTGAATTGTATACTAAAAAAAATCCTTAATGAAATTTTTCATAAACAAAATTCAAAACACCTCTAAGTTCTAATAACTTGCTTGATTCCGGAAAAGTGATTCCGAAAATGAAACTTAACAAAAGTTTACAACAACTAAGATTATACCTTAAAGTGTATAGAATCCTATATAATCAGAGTACAAGTCTAAGGAAGTATAATATGATTATACTTTCCTCAACAACTAAAAATTCACAGTAGAAAACGAAGTAGTAACACTACAAGTAACAAGAAATAACTCTTTTAACCCAAATATTAGGGTATCCAACAACCCTGGATAAGAGGTCCCTTGATTTATACTTTCAATAAAGTATGTCTTACCCAAACCCAGGTAAGACCTTAATCCGAAGATCGGTATCTGTCTTGATATCCCCGTAAGCCCTCGATTTGTAAGGAAATCGACACCTCTGACTTCACAACCCGAAGTCTCTGATTTCAAGGAAATAACACCTCTGCACTAAGAAAATATGCATGAAGAAAAGTTTGAACAAGCCGTTCAAACTTTCTGCATGAAGCCTGAGAGTCTGTAAGAGCATATCTCTCTAGAAATCACTTTAACAACATGTAAGCACAATTGTCAAAGATGTAGTCAAAAGTTTCTGTCCAAGTTCAAATGAGATCCTATTTATAGGCACCGTTCCAACAGTCGACTCCCTCCTCCGACAGTCATAATTTTCCTTGAATTTCGAAGGGACCTGTACACGTGTCACTCAAAAAAAAAATTGGTTGATAACTGAAAGAAATACATAGTTTTATATCAAAATGAGTGTAATCATAACTAAAAACTGATATTTGGAATGTAAGTAAGTATGAAAGTTCAAAGTCTAACAAAAAATGAATTCAGAGTCTAGAATAGAAAGATATTCAGATTCTATTTTCTAGGAATTCAAAAACTGAATTCTATAGAATTCTGGAGTCCGAATTTCAAGGAAATTTGGAATCTGGATTCACAAGAATTTGGAACCTGAACTTACAATGTTTGGAGTCAGAGTTCATGAGAATTTGAAGCCAGAACTCATAAGAGTTCGGAGTCTGAATTCAGAGAACTCAGAGTCAGAACTCAAAGAAGTTCGTATCCAGAATTCGTATTCAGAATTCAGAATCAGAACTTTGAAGAGTTCGTATCTAGAATTAATATTTAGAATTCGTAGTTAGAACTCAGTGAATTTCATAACTAGAATTATGATACAGAATTTAGAGTCATAACTCTAAAGAGTTTGTATCCAGAATTTGTATTTAGAATTCAGAGTCAAAAATCAGTGAAGTTCGTAACCAAAATTCTGATACAGAATTCGGAGTTAGAACTCTAAAGAGTTCGTATCTAGAATTCGTATTCAGAATTCGAAGTCAGAACATAGTAGATTTTGGAGCTAGACAACTGAGAATTCAGATTCTAAAATAGAATGCTTCATATCTAGGTAATTATAGGATTCCGAGGTTTTTAGTTACAGACCGAATTTCACACTTAGGATAAATATTGTTATGAGCAATGAAAACATGGTAAGGATAAATTTTTTTGGGGAAGGAAATTTTCCTTAGAGAAGTAAAGAAAGGGGTAAAATGAGTTTTGCCTTGAAATAAGGTGTTTGTGATTTTCAAAACAATAAGGAATGTAAAAGTCATAAGGATAGATTAATGACTTATCAATCTCTCCCAAGTATGAAGGAATGGAAAAGTCATAAGGAAAAACTTATTGACTCAACAATAAGATGCATTAGATTTTATCCCAAATGAACAAATAATTTATTAGACATTATAAACTAGATGCATAATTTAATGTCACATTACAATTGAAACATAAAAATAGAACATAAGAAAATTAAATATTCTACATCCATGAAATCATTCCAAAATTCCTTCTTCATATCCAAGGGAAATGAATGAAAATCTGGGTGATCTCGAATGATGAGTAAGGGTCACTTACAATGGAATATATCATTATTAAATATGTAATAATTAATACATGAAGGTAAATAAGTGAAAAAAATTCCGTTTAATCAATAACACAATCATAAAGAATAATATGGTAAGACTAAATGATGATCAAATAATTTTAGATAGATAATAACATGATCTTGAAAATTATCCATGGATATCATAACTATTTATATAATCTCATGTAAATCAATAACTAATATTATAATGAGGTAATGTAAACTTTTAAACATAATAAACATACCATTGAGCCCCTGATCCAAGACACCTTACATAAATGGATAATGCCTCCAAAAAATACCCATGATAGTTTTTTATGAGACTTACTTATGGATAATGGGATTATAATAGTCCCTTAACATTACTTATTAAGTCCAATACATTCATCATATTAACAGATAATATAACTTAATCATAATTCCTTAATAATATATAATTTTTCGTGTTGGAAGAAGTAGAATATGGAGTTTCAATACATTCCCCAATCAAACTGAACATTAACCATATAGATAAATAATAATTATGGTATCATTACAACATATATCCAATATAAAATAAGTAAAATAAAGAGTTTTTATCATTGATTAAGTGAACTAATATAAAAATATCATTAAAAATGTTCTCGGGGAAAACAATATTTTCAATTTGAAATCAACTTTTAAAAACTAAAAATTTCTAGATTATTAGGAAAAAGATTCTTTTAAAAGAATGATGGAAAATTTTAAATAAATATTCAAAACATAAAATATTCATGATAATGGGAAAATTATTTCATTATGTATAAGTTAAAAAAATTCCATTCACACTTCTCTAATGAAAGTAAACAATAACCCGTTTGGAAAAAAAATGATAAATTCCTCGTAATTGTTTTTAAAAAAAATTAAAAAATGTGTAAAAATGTCTTTAATAAGTCTTTTTAAAAAATTATAATCATTTTTTTAAATATTTTAAGGAAAATATGTATATGAAAGAAAAATATTCCCTACCGAATAGAATCAAAGTTGATTTTCCTTAAAAACATTCTTTCAATATATTGAGTACATAAAAGAGTAAAATGAAAGGAAAATATATAATTTTAACAATTAACCTAAGAAGAAGAAAATATATTGGTTTTAATATAGAAATATAAAATAATCCTCCCATTAGAAACTTAAATATAAACAATCTCAAATAATTCCAGGATTGTGAAATAAAAACTTACCGCTTTGGTAACTATTGAATAATAATACCCATGAAATAAATAAAATCAAAAAAATATTTAAATACTATGAATATAAAGGTAGTAATTATATATCATATTAAAGGGGTAGTAAATACACCATATGAACGAAACAAGTGTTGAATATGGCATATGTCTCATAGAAACAAAAGTGAGACAATAATTCCCTTTCAAATATCATATCATTAAAGTGAGAATTAAATAATTATGTGATTATGTATAACAAATGTAAATCCAAAAAAAATAATTATAAACACAAAAAATATAATCATTGGTCATTTCCCTCATAATCATGGGATAATATAATCAATTAAGTAGAAGTGTAAACCAATGAAGTAAATTAATTTATAAAACCCCATACAACATTGCAACTTTGAATTAAAATCCCCTTGGATGGAATCATTGGAACTAAGACATAAAATAAAATTAAGTATGAAGGATTCATTAAATAATGGGAACAATAGTAGTATATACATCATATAAGAGAAATTGGTGCATAATATTAAAATATGCCTCAATGAAATGAAATTGAGACGAAATCCCATAACTCATGTATGACTCATCATGTATAATCAATATATTCCTAAATAATAATATTATTTTAATTATTTAAATTCTTAAGAAATTTTTTCTAGTTTATTATTCCTTTTATTTTATTTATTACCATTTTTTATTTAGTTACTTAATCAATTAAGTTCACATAAGATGTTTTTATGATATTTGGTTCATATTCCCAAAATGAATTCGGTAGGTTGACTCTGATAAAATAGGTCTTTATTAAATCACATCCATGATAATAAAAATTACATAATTATAATTATTATACATCAATTATAATTTCAAAAATAGCATTGAAATACGGTTATGAAAAATGAGCTACGTTATAATCATGGAGATGGTAAGTCGTATGTACGCATGAGTAATGTTTCCATTTTTTAATGATCATGATGTGAAGAGGGTCGGTATTATTTTATTCTTAAATAATTTTAATTATATCATAAATATCATCTAATTTCTTTAAATACACTTATATAAACCATCCATGTGATTTGGTAATGAAAAATGAATCATATCGTTTTGTGGAGGTGGTAATCCACACGTACTCACAAACAATGTTATCATTATTAAATAAATAGAAAGGTAATAAATATATGATTGGTTAAATTTCTTGAATTATAAATATTTCATGAATATAATATATATATATTAAATCCTTCATCATAAGAATCTGTGAGAGGTGAGGACAATAAAAGAATTATATCGGTTCATGAGGTGGTAGTCCACCACACACCCGAACGATGGTTTTATTTCCCATTTGATAGAAGTGGAGATGGATATATATTATTTCAGTAACATAATAAAATATCAGTATGTGTGAGATAAAAATGTTATTATATAATCATAGTTTAATAATATTCTTGGGATGTGTAAGAATATATAAAACTAAAACATTCGATTAAAGGCTATACATCTACTTCAGACAATATCCTTTTATTTACACCATAATACCTTTAAGGATGGTATTATGCCAAGAAGAAGAACTATATAATGAGTTTAATGATTTTAGGAACTAATTTGGTTAGTTATTGGCTGAAATAAAATGTTTTTTATGTGTGAATAAAACAAGAGAGGATGTTCCCTTTAATAGCTGAGGGGAGGAGCATATTTGAAATTTCATAAAGTATTAAATTAATATAAATTATTTATACAGTAAAAATGGATCAAAATTGATATATTTAGAATATATGATTAATATAGGGATAAATACACTCATAAAAAATTATACTCATTTAGGTGGTGTTTTCACCACTGTATTTTGATTTTAACCTATGTTAACCCTTTTTGACGATTACCACCGTAAGAAAGTTTTTTTACTATTTAGGGGTCATGATAGTTACTATAAAAGAAAAATTGTCCAATAAATGTATCATGTATTTTATTTTTATCCATATATAAATAACTTGTACAAATATTTTATTTTTAGGATTTTTTAATAATTTAATAATATTTTATCTATTAAAAAATATCATTAATGTGAATTATGGAACTATTCATTTAATTTCACTTTCAAAACAAAATGATGTAAAAATAATTCAAAAAAAAAATTATTTAAACATCAATAATATGTTATATTTATCAAAACAATTCATGTAACCTAACAAATAATTTAAATTATATTACTTGTAATATATTTGGAATTGTTTATTTTACTTTTCTATTAATTAAAGAAATACTGTGTCAGCGTTGCATTGGATTTTAAGATAATTATTTAATTAATAAAAATTATAAATAAATTACCCTGAAAAAAATTTAGTTATCTTTCAAATTAATATTTATAACTGAACATAAGTTGTTTTTATCCCTATCAAAAAATATTATAGTTACTAAAAACTAGAAAGTGACAATTTTTTCTATATCTTTTACTTAAATATTATAAATTTCAAAATCAGATAAATATGGCACCAAAGGTCCATATATTCAAGAATATGATGGAAATGTGTGAATTAACCTCATAAAATATGATAAATTAAAGCTTCAGGGTCAAGTTTTTGTCTTTATCATATTCTTTTTAACTATAAGTACGAGATTTACCCTTAACATAGTGATAATTATTTAAAATGGTTACTATTCATTATAAAAAATATTAAAAGGGACTTATTTACCAAATTTAGACTTCATAATTCCAAAAATGAAGTTAATTTTTCAATATTCAATTCAGAAAAGTAAAAAAAATTTAATTTAAAATTAAACCCTTAAAACCCAAAAACAAAAGTTTTTCAGAAAATTACTTTTAAATATAAAATTTTTTTTATTCTAAATTAAAGTATAAAATTAATTCTAGTTAATATAATTTTATTATATTTAATCATAATTAAGTAATGAGATTTTAAAAATAATCCAAAATAGAATTTTAATTGGTAAATACTTTGAAATAAAAATACATTTTTTCAAAAAAATATTTATTGTTCACTATTAATTGAAAAATACAATTTTTAGAAAAATCCCAAAAATTCACCCTCAGTTAATTTTAATATGATGATTTGAAAAATGATATATTTTTTATCAAATAAAATTTCTAAAATTTCCATACTTTAATTATTATATTTTCTCACAAAAAGCAATAAATACCATTTTTGAAGAAATCATATTTTTGAAGAATAAAAGGAATTTGATAAAAAATGAGTAATTATTTACAATTATTATATAAATAAATTTATTTTTATTAGGACCATTAAAAATATTTCATATTTCAGTTAATCCCACTAATACCCAAAAAGTCAACGATTAAGTTATAATGCTCATATTTAAATGATAACATTTCATGGTTCATTTAGGTTTGGTGTTGCATGTAAAATATGATGTCAAACATAGTGTTCTTTTTAAAATATTAGTGTTTTAAAATAATACACTATAATATTTTTGATTGAATAGTTTTGACCTTATTCCCTTGGTTTAGGTGGTTGTTAATACCTATAATCCTTGTTAGACCTTTGATTGGGGCATCAATTTACATATTGACCAAAATCCTTATATTTGATGCATTGAAGTGGGGATGATTCTATTTTTTGGGAATTTAATAACATTTATGGTATTTAATAACCTATCCAAATATATTTAAAAATTACAAACTCAATGGATAATCCTTCCACACTTGAAGCTTTTTTTATTCCTTTGATACATTATCTTGTGTCCTCCTTCTCGAAATTTATTTGACGAAGTAAATAGAATATTATTTCATTCATAATATTCACCATGTAATATACAATGGAACTATATCTTTCTATTATTTGGTTTGTTCAAGTTTTTGGAAAAATCAGGTTGTTAATCATAACTCGAGATATCTGGTTGAGCATATCTACATTATTTTCAACGCAAACTTCAATCTCATTTGGTTTCCCATTAGGACCATCATCACATTGTCCACCATATCCATTGTTAAGTTAGTTTCCCTTAGATTTATACATTACATGAATAATGATAATATTTCTTAATTTTATATCCTTATGGAAAGGAACAAATTTTTAACATAAAAGGAACAAATCATAAATGAAATATATCCACTAACAAAAAGTTTTCTATGTTTCAATCTGGGTTATTCATTGTCTCTCTCCTATTAGGTTCTCTAACCATACTATAATTATGTACTCAAATCCTTCAAAATGGGTTATAAATATAATGTGACCAACCAAATAATATCCCAATTTAGTGTCTAAAAAGGTTATTTGTATTAATCCAACTCGTCATGCATCGAGTGAATGTCGAGTTGATACCCAACTAGCCCTTTTCAGGGTGATTACACATAGGTGATTCTATTCTGCAACCACATCAACATTCCAAAATCTAGAAATTTATGTAATTTCTAGGAAACCATAGAATATAAACTTTACAAAAACATTAGTACATTTTCCTAAAATTTTTAATGACATAATTGTTTACTTTAAATACTTTGAAATATATTAATAAATATTTTCAGAGCCTGTTACTGAGACTACGCGAGATTCTGAGCACCAGTGAGCCCAAAATTGATATTATAAAAATATTAAAAATATTAATATTATTCACATGATGTTTATTAAGAATAATGGGTTATCTCTTGAATATTTACTCACATCAGAAATCTAAGACTATAGTTGACTCTAGTATATAGGGTTTACTATAAGCATGACTTAAGGTTTTTCAGCACCGAAAGTCTGGTTGAAGCAAAAGTTGTCCGTTGAATTAAATTAAAACATACAAATAATTTATTTGTCTATTTTATTAAATTAACTAATTAAATTAATCTATAAATACCCTATTTTAATGATTTATCAAGGGTTATCTACATAACCCTTACAATATCTAATAGAAGGTTCAAACCATTCCTTATTGGAGAATTGGAATCATAAGACAAACAATGATCATATCGAGGTGGATCAAGAGGTAGTATACATTGTGGGTCTTCTCCTTGACTATTGAATGTGTTCTCAATCAATTATAGATCATTTTTTGAGGTAGGTATTATCAATTGTTGTTTACTACCTTGATTAAATGTTTGACAATGGATTTTTTCTACTATTCTTTGAACTGTGACCTTTTGATATTCGCATGAGCCCGTTCCATAAACACAAATTTTTTTATTCAAGTTATTCAATGATGTTATATTGATTTACCCACATTTAAATAATTATTTAATTAATATTTTCCAAAATGTTTATACAATTTTTATGATCATTTCTCCCCATTATCCTTTGAGTTCATGTCGTTTCCTTATGGGGTAATGGTTTGACTTTTTTAGGATTGGTTTAAGAGCGATTGAACCAATGAATTTATGGTGATTTTTTAATGACGTTTGGGATAGTGATTTGTGTAAGTATTAAGTTTATTTATAGGATTTTTGTGGATGTTTCATTAGATATAGAATCTGGGGTGAGTGGAAGATGATGGGAGGCATGTCTGGTGATGCGCAGCTTTGTGTGAACGAACAATTTATGATTTCTGGCCACCAGAGTGCTAGAATAGTTGGACACAGGTAGTTTCCTCTGATTTTGGGAAGTAAACTGGTGGGGATCATAGTATAAATTTCAAATTTAGAATACAAGTGAAGTAAATTTGGGAATATATACAATTAATGACTACATTCCATGTAACATGGAAGAAAACACACCATGTAAACCCTTTATCTTTGGCATTAGGTTTTTGGTTGGATTTAAGGATCACACGCCATGTGGCTAGGACCACATGATGTGTAACCCTACCCAGGTGGATAATCGATGTGGCAGATACACATAGCTAGGACCTTATACAGAAGGACACGCTGTGTAGTCTGAGAGTATATGGGCATGAGCCGGTACCTAAGCATGACCAGGTACATGGACACGTCTCGATGAATACAGGTACGATCCGAAATACATAGGCAGGCCCATGGTGGATGAGAAATGTCATCTGGTCCCCCTACACACCATTTATGCTGACATGGACTCTTATACATGTCCATATGAGAACATGAACATAAACCAAAGTGGAAACACCTACCATGTAGACCCCATTCATGCTGTATACCCCAATTTTGAAAAACCTCCACCATTCATATGTCCTTCAGATGGACTCAGATTTTCTCCAATGAGTATCCTATCTTGAGTAGTTTTATATATAGAATGAAATGTTATTATTTTTATTGGATTGAGATCTAAAATGTAGAATTATTTTAGTGAATTGATTCTATAGTTAATGCTTGATGAAGGGAGTGATCATGTCAGATCATTCGAGAGTTGTTGGGGTTAGAAACCCCTTATTTCATTGGGTTGCAGGTCCACCGTACTCCTTGTGCTAGTTTTAGTCTCACACCCTTTATGGTCTATGGAATGGGTCCTATACCTACTATGTGACACCCCCTGATGGACTAGGGCATGGGTATTCTACCTACTAAGTGGCACCCCCTGAGGGACTAGGGCATGGGTCCTCTACCAACCGAGTGAAACCACCTAGAGGAATAGGTCATGGGTATTATCACTTATAATTGGAATGACCTGAAGTACTAGTTCATGGGTCATCTACCTACTAATAGGAACTTGACTTTATGGAGTACGGAGCGGGTTTTATACCTACTAAGTGGGATCCCTTGACAGAGTAGTGTGTGGTTTCTCTACATACTAAGAGGCATCCCCTTGATGCACCAGGGCATGGGTCATCTATTTATAGATTTTTACCCCTAGAATGTGTGGAATAATGGAGTGGTATGACTCATTTACATGGTTTACTTAATATATACATGAGATTATAGGCATCATAAATGGACACCTTTGGAGCTGTTGACAAACTCAACGACCAGGGTGTGGCTGTGAGATGGCGATCCCCTTTCTCTCTCGTCTAAGTTTCTTTTATGAGAATATATATAGAACGAACTAACCTTTTATTACATTAATTTTACATCATTTAATGATAAAAAACATAAATCATTACACTAATAGGATCTAAAGGTTTATTGTCTTGGGAAAACTTGTACCATTCATAACTTTTACAACATAATACATAAACATTTATTTAATTCCTTCTTTTATAGCTTCTTACAGGATCTGGAATTCTCCTTAGTAAAAGTATCCACCTGAGGGACGTACATAAAAAAGGTGTGAGATAAAATCCCAATAAGAAGATATATAATAACATGAAACAACATAACATGAGATGAGAATAATCTTTATCATCATAACATAGGCATAGGATCATAATCACGAGAGGAAACATTAATAAACGACTTAGAATGTGGCAATGCATAAAAAATGAAACATCATCTATTAGTGGTTAAATACCACACATAGTTGTGAAAAAATATAGCATCATGTTCACACATAATTTCAATTTAACTCATGAAATTCACCACTTTACCCAATGCATTATAGCGCTATATAATTCTGGGTACACCCGTCACATCATAACATTCATATTGCACTATATAATTCCAGGCGCATCCGTCAGATCATAAAATTTTCAATATAATGCATGACACATAGAAAATATATCAAAAATGAACATAAGTAACCCATTAAAAGTAATGGGTTTCATATCATATTAATACATTAATAAAATTTGGGTTCCCAAAAGAAAGAGGGAATGACGTACTTGATACAAGAACCATTAACCTTAGGTGATAAGTTGAAGGTGTGTTTTTGAAAGAAGAGTTATTTTGGAAAAAAATTTGTATGACATAAACTATAGTGGAAAATATGTATATCCCATAAAATTTAAGATAATGATGAACACATTATTTTAAGGAGTAACCATAACAAAAATGAAGTGAAAGAGGGAGAACCCAAAGAAAGTAAGTTGGGTTTGAGAATTTCCCCTTACCTCATATCTGAACACTTTATTCAATTTAAAGGCCTGTATAATCACATTATATTAATTAATTAAAAATTAGAAAACATTTTACATGAATATAGTTCATTATGGGTTCATTAATTTTTTTAATAGGACTTTGGATGAGTTATAGAGTTTAAATTCATTGTTTGGGAGTGTTCATTTTTATAGTTTTCTTGAACGATTCACTTGTATTCATGAATGGAAGTTCATTTAAAACATGGATAAACATCCAAAATGGTAATTATGTGTTATGGATGATGTTTAAGACCTTTAAATAATCTTATAAATAATTTTTTTATATACCAATACAATGAATCATTAGATAAGAATTTTATGATGATCATTTGGGTTAATTCAGCGGTTTTTCGACCACAATGAACTTGTTTTGTTTAATCATTTAGTAATATGAACATAAGTTAGTTCCAGAACATTAAATATGATATAATATATATAACATAATCTGGTTCAAATATAAAAATGGTTTCATGACCAGATATGAATGTGGTAGAGAAAAATGAAAACATGTAGTTCTTGAAGGTGATAAATTAACACCTCACGAACAACCTTTTCCATTATAAAATAAAAAGAATGTGTGAAGGGGGTTGGATGATATAATATCCCATTAGTATCATAAAATTAATGTATATGTATGATACTAGAGTTACCATACCATGTGGATTAGGATAGTTGGGGAGATATTAAGAAAATAACTTGAAATTGAATGGAAATTAAAGGAAAAGATAGAGAGGAATTACCTTTGGAATCGTCATCTTGAGATCCTTATTAAGGAACCAAGGCTTGGTCTTTTTATGAGAACAGAAGCTCTTGGATGTGGGTAAGGGGCTAGGGAAGATGTTTGGGCAGATTTTAGACACATAATGAAGCTTTATATGAGTGAATAAATGAGGGTGTGAAGGGTGGTATTTTTGTGGAGGGGAGAGGGGTTTTCTCAATATTTTAATCATTAGTTTATTAATTTCCACCAAGATAGAAATAGTGATTATTCCATGACCAAAAATAGTAAATAGGACTTTTGAGTTCGATATTTTGGTTCTTACATCACTCATGATCTTAGGAATAGTGGATTTAAATTATATTGTATTTATACGATAAATTACTGTATTTTACTATTCACAAAATCCAATTATTTTAGAAAAATACCAAAAATTCACCATAACCATTTTTTATGTTTATAATACAAAAATAAACTCCATTTTTCAAAAATTAGTTTCTAAATATGAATAATTTAATTTTTAATTAAAATCACAATTTACTTGAAAAATACAGATTTTAAAATAAAAACTGATTTATAATGATTTCAAAAATTACATAAGTTCTTATAAAATTATATTAAACTATAAGACATAGAATTGTTAATTTAAGATTTTTTTAGTAAAACTCATTTTCTTTTAAATAAATTAATTAATTATAAGTAATTATTTTTGAATTACAAAAATACCAATACTTTTACTATGGTCATATTATCACTTATAAGATGCCTAAATTTTGTTTAATCATTCATGGGTGAGGTTACTATTATTTTGGATGATTTAATATTCCTAAGGGTTATATTACTATTCATAAGGATATGTTACTATTCATAAGGGTAGGTTACTGTTCACAAAAATTATGATTGTCCCATTAGACTCCAAAAATCACCCTAAATGCAACTGTGTATATCCGATTTTCGAAATTCAAAACATAGAAGTGGAAAAATTATGTTTAATGATCACATAGTTTTTAGTATCATGATATTTCATTGTTCTTCACAATGTAATTATAATATAAGGCATAATTATAATAAGGGAATTCCATTGATAAAACTTTAGGTCATTACATTCTTCCCACCTTATGAAATTTCTCCCTCAAAATTTTGTTTTATACAGATATGTGAGGGTACTTATCCTTCATTGCCTCTTCTGGTTCATAAGTAGATTATTAAAACTTATGGTTCCTCCACAATAATTTAACAATATGGGTTATCTTGTTGCATAAGACATTATCTATCCTTTATAGAATCTTTACTGGCTTTTTCTCATAAGAGAGATTACCTTCCAGTTTTACCACCACTGAGTTTAGTACATGTGAGGGATCTGGTATGTACTTCCTCATTAGTGGTATGTGAAACACATCCTGAACTTGATCAAAATCCATGGCTCCTATGCGGTTAAATATCTCAAAGGGGACAATGTACCTTAGGCTTAACTTTCCTTTCTTTCCAAACCGGACGACTCTCTTCCATGGTGATATTCAAAGGAAGACTTTATCTCCAATGTCGAACTCCAGGTCCCTTTAACGGTTGTCAACATAGATCTTTTTTCTGACTCTGAGAAGCTTTAATATGTTTCTGGATGACTTGAACCTTCTCTATCATCTCTTGTACAAGATCGGGTCCATGTAGCTTTCTTTCTCCAACTTCATCCCAATGGGTTGGCGTTCTACATTGATTTCCATAAAAATCTTCATATGGAGCCATCTGAATACTCGAGTGGAAGCTATTTTTGTATGAGAACTAAATCAATGGAAGATGCTTATCCCATCCACCTTTTAATTCTATAGATCAGTCTCTTATAATATCTTCAACTGCTAGAATAGTCCTTTCAGATTAGACCTCAGTTTGGGGGTGATAGGCCATGCTAAAATTTAATTCAGTACTCAAAGCATGTTGAAGACTCCTCTAGAATTTAGATATGAACCTTGGATCAAATTCAAAGAAAATAGAGAGTGGAACACCATGCGGTATCACTAATTCCTTCACATATATCTTTGCAAGTTTTTCAAGTGAAAGATATTCCCGAATAGTAATAAAATGGGTAGTTTTGGTGAGTCGGTCAACCATAAACCATATCAAATTATTTACCTTGAATGTCTTCGGGAGACCCGTCAAAAAGTCCATAGTGACATTATACCATTTCCACAAGGGTATAGGAAATGGATGCAACATCCCTTTGGACTTTTGTCACTATGATTTAACTTGCTGACAAACCAAGAACCATGATATATATTCTGCAATATCCTTCTTCATGTTATCCCACCAGAAGTGTTCTCAGATATCTCGGTACACCTTGGTGTTACTAGGATGGATAGAGAATGTTGATCTATGTGCATTGTCCAATAGCTCCTTCTTTATCCCGGGTGATGAAGGCACACAAATTCGTGTTCCAAACCAAATCACACTGTCATTGTCGATATGGATCTCTTAAAGCTTCCCATACTTTTAGTGCATTAACATTCTTTTGTAATAATAGATCATCCCCTTATCTCATTAATATTCTCTTGGATAGATGGTTGAAAAATTATTTTGGAAAGGTAGGATGTATCCCCCAACCTTATGATTTCAAAATCCATCCTTTGAATATCCAAGAAGATATGGTCTTTCTCAATCCGTAACATTGATAGAGTAGCATGTTCTTTTCTGCTTAGAGAACCATTTACCTTGTTCACCATTCCAAGATGGTAATTAATAGATAAATAATTGTCCTTGATTAGCTCTAACCATCACCTTTGATGCATTTTGAACTCCTTTTGTGTGAATATATACTTTAGGCTTTTGTGGTCAGTGTATATGTCACACTTCTCACTATAAAAATAGCACCACCAGATTTTCAAGGAAAAAATCACAGCTTCTATCTCTAGATCATGCATCAGGTAGTTTTTCTCATGGATCTTAAATGGTCGTGATGTGTAGGCTATCACATTATCATTTTCATGAGGACACAACCCATTCCTTTCTTTGAATAATCACTGTATATCAAAAAAATTTCTCCAATTTTCGTTAATGTGTGTACAAGTGCAGTGATCAGCCTTTTCTTTAGCTCCTTTAACATTCCACCACATTCTTCCATATAGACATACTTTACCTTTTTCCTTGTTAACTTAGTTAGCGAGATTGAGAATTGTGAGAAATCTATCACAAACGCCGGTAGTACCCAGCTAATCTAAGAAAACTATGGATTTTTGTGACACTCAAGGGTCTGAGCCATTCCTCAATCATATTTGTTTTTGAAGGGTCTATAGAAATTGCCTCAGTTGTGATATCATTTCCTAAGAACACAACTTGCTTCATTCAAAATTCACACTTGCTAAACATGGCGTACAACTTCTCCTTTCTCAATGTTTCCGACACAAGCCTTAGATATTCTTCATGTTCCTACTTTCTCTTAGAGTAAATGAGAATATCATCAATAAAAACTACCACAAATTTTTTGAGGTAATGTCTAAAGACTCTATTCATCAAATACATGAATATTGTAGGGGAATTAGTAAGTTCTAAGGGCATTACTAGAAACTCATAGTTCCTATATCTTGTAAGGAAGTAGGTCTTTTGAATATCTTCCTTATTCACCTTTAGCTAATGATATCCAAAACAAAGATCCACCTTTGAGAAGTACTGATCTCCTCTTAACTAATTGAACAAGTAATCAATCGTTGGAATACGATACTTGTTATTTATGGTGATCTTTCTGAGTTCGCGATAATCGATACACAATCGCATTGTTCCATCCTTCTTCTTCACAAAGAGTACTGGTACACCCCAAGGTGATGCACTAGCATATGAACCCTTTGTCCAAATTATCTTGAAGCCGATTCTTTAACACCTCCAATTCAATAGGATCCATCCTATAGGGACACTTTGAGATAGGAGTAGCTCTGGGTATGAGTTCTATTGAGAACTCTACCTCACGGTCTGGGGGAAGTTTGAGTACCTCTTTGGGAAATACGTCACCATATTCCCTCATGATGGGAATTTCTGCAAGTTTGGCACTTTCCTTCCACTAAACCATTTGGAAAGGTATGCTTCTTCATAGGTTATCAACACCCATACCGTTTAAGTATTTTTAAAAGGATATTGATGATATTATTTTCATTTGTATAGGAGCATGGGATGGTTCTAAATATGAAAAGATATTTCTTTTTTCTGAAAGTTGATATGTGATCTATATAACAAGAGCCAATCCACTCCCATTATAGCATTTAATTTTTCTAAGGGAAGTAATACAAGATTCACTGGAAGAATATTACCAAATACACTAATAGGATAAGATTCAAACACTTGGGTTGAAATGATTGCACCACTAGGTTTTTTTATAGATATATCTACTTCAAGGTTTCGGGGCTTCGATTCTATAGTTCTAGAAAACTTGCAAGATATAAATGAATGTGTAGAACCAGAATCAAATAAGACTTTTCCAATTATTGTGTGAATATGAATTTTACCTTGTATGACTTCATTATCTTACTCCACTTTCATAGTAGTGATGGCATAATCCTTCCCTTGTTCCTTTGGCTTTGGTGGCTGATGATGATGATTACCCTTGAGGACTCAAGGTTTATTGCACTGGCTTGCATAGTTACCTTTCTCTCTATAGTTGTATCATTAAACCATGGGTGGGGATCTCTTTTCTTTCACTACATTATCCTTACTTCTCATATCATTTCAACACTCTTGAGCATGGTGGCCTTCTTTACCACACATGAATCATTTCCACACCCATTTGAGGCAACTCCCATGATGCAACTTCCCACATTTTTGGCATGTGGGTCATTGAGATTTCTTCCCACCTTTAACATTATATCATATGGCTTGAAAATCCATCTTTAATTTCTTATCAGCATAGCCAAGGGACCATTCTCTAAACCCCATCTCCAATTTGAGGTTAAACTAAACAACTTCTTCATAACTCCCAAAGTCTCTAATTGTAAGATCCTTTATAAGGAGTGGTTTTAATCCACTAAAGAATATATCAATTTTTCTATTATTGTTAATAAAAAAACCAAAATAATACCTTGAAAGCCTTGTGAAACTTTCTTCATAGGTTGTGACATATCATCCTTCCTTTTTCTTGAGCTCTATGAATTCTCTCTCCATATTTTTTTGAAGAGTTCATGGGGAATACTTGTTAAGAAACATGATCTTAAAGTCTTACCATTCTCTCTCTTCAATTTATTCACTTGGCTTAGTGTTCTTAATCAAACACCACCACTATTCGGCCACTCCATCTAGATGATAAATAGATAGTGTCACCTTCTCCATCTCAGAATAGTGAAGCATAGAAAATATCTTCTCCATGGAGTTGACCCACTATTCTGCAACTAGTGGATTAGAAGTCCCACTAAACATCGTTGGTCATTGTTGCATAGAACACTCGATAGCCAGTTTCTCCCTCTTAGGTAAAGGAGGACATTTCCCATTATTCTGATTATTTTTCATAACCTGAGATACTTGGGTAAGAATCACCATGATGTTTTGAACTCTACCTCTTAAAGAATAGGGTATGTCATTCGAGAAATAGTTGTGTTGGCCCTCACATGGGTTATTGTCCTAGTTTCTCCTCGTTCCCACCATTTTCTATAATAGAAAAGGTTAGAACAAAACATAATTCAACAATTCATGAATAAATAACTTATTCATCTATAAAATTTTCACTAAAACCATATATTATGGGATACCTATGTAAATATTATTGTGTGCATATTTGTACTTAGTCTCATTCTAGAGGTTTTCTCTAGGGTTCACTATTCCTAATTCCCAAATTAACTAAACCTTGTCTATGAAACTAACTATAATGACCCAACATTTTTTTAAATTATGATTTGATAATTTAATGATAAAAAACAAAAATCATTAGACCAAGAGGATCCAAAGGTTTAATGTCTTTGGAAAACTAGGACCATTCATATCTTTTACAACATAATACATAGACATTTATTTAATTCCTTCTTATCTAGCTTTTTACTAGATCTTGACTTCTCCTTAGTATAAGTAGTCACTTGAGGGACATATATCAAAAAGGGGTGAGCTAAAAGCCCAGTAAGAGGACATATAAGAACATGAATCAACATAACATGATATGATAATAATCTTTATCATTATAACATATGCATAAGATCATAATCACGAGAGGAAACATTCAGAAAAGAACTGGAATGCATAAATGTATAAAAAATGAAACATAATGTATTAGTGGTTAACTAACACAAATAGTTGTGAAAAATGATACCACAGTGTTCATATATCATTTTAATTTAACTCATTGGATTAATCACTTTACCTAATGCATTGGAGAACTGTATAATTCTGGGCGCACCCATCACATCATAACATTTTCATTATCATGCATTCCACATAGAACATATATAAATAGTGAACATAAATAAACCATGGAAAGGAGTGGTTTTAATCTCATAGGAACACATTCAGAAACATTGGGTTCTAGAAAGAATGGGGGAATTACATACTTGATACAAGAACCATTAACCTCGAGTGAGAAGTAAAATGTGTGTTTTTGAAAGAAGAGTTCTTTTGGAAACTATTTTGTATGAAATAAACTCCAATGTAAAACATTTATATCCCATAAAATATAATATAATGATTAAAAATTACTTTTAGGGAGTAACCATATCAAAAATGGAGTGAAAGAGGGAGAACCCAAAGAAAGTAAGTTGAGTTCGAGAATTTCCCCTTACCTTGTATCAAAATTATTTATTCACTTTAAAGGACTTTATAATCACATTATATTCATTAATTAACAATTAAAGAAAATTTTATACTTTAATATGGTTCATTATGGTTTCATTAAGTTCTTTAATGGGCCTTTAGATGAGTTATAGACTTTAAATTCATTGTTTGAGAGTGTTCGTTTTTATATTTTTATTTAACGGTTCACTTGTATTCATGAACAGAAGTTTATTTAAAAAATTGATAAACATGTAGAATTGTAATTATATGTTATTTATGATGTTTCATAATTTTAAATTATCTTATAAATAATTTTTTATATACCAAGATAAAGAATCATTAGATAGGATTTTTTTGATGATCATTTGGGTTAATTTGGGCTATTTTTCGACCACAATGAACTTGTTTTGTTTAATCATTTAGTAATATGTACATAAATTAGTTCCATAACTTTAAATATGATATAATACATATAAAATAATTTGGTTCAACCATAAAACTGGTTTCATGACCAGATCTTAAGGCGGTAAAAGAAAATGAAAACATGTCGTTCTTGAAGGTGATAAATTAACACCTCACGAACAATGTTTTCCTTTATAAAATAAAAAGAAGAGGTGAAGGGGGTTGGATTATGTACTATTACATCAGTATCATAAAATCATAGTATATTTATGATATTAGAGTTAACATACCATGTGTATGAGGATAGGTGTGGTTAGATTAAGAAAAAATATTGAACTTGAAAGGAAATTAAAGGAAAAGATAGAGAGGAATTACCTCTTGAATCTTCATCTTGAGTTTCTCCTTAAGGAACCTAGGATTGGTATTTTTATGAGACCAAAAGCTCTTATACATGGGGTAGGTGATAGGGAAGATGTTTTGGCACAATTTATAAAAATCTTGAAGCTTGAGAGGTGTGATTAAATGAGGGTGTGAAAGGTGGTATTTATATTGGAGGGGAGAGGGGTTTTCCCACTATTTTAATCATTAGTTTATTAATTTACACCAAGATAAGAAATAGTGATGATTACATGACAAAAAATTGTAAATATAGCATGTTAGTTCGAGATTTGGGTGCTTAAAATACTCATGATGTCTGGAATAGTGGATTTAAACTATAATGTATTTATACGGTATATTAATGTATTTTACTATTCATAAAGAAATCAAGTGTTTCAAAAAAACGTAAAAAATAACCCTAATTTTTTTTTGATGCATAGAATCAAAAAGTGAAATCCATTTTTAAAATATAATTTTATAAATATGATTAATTTAATTTTTAATTAAAATTATAATTTACATGAAAAATATAGATTTTAAAATTAAAACTGGTTTTATAATGCTTTCAAAAATTAGATAAGTTCTTATAAAATTATCTTAAAACGATAAGACATAGAATTATTAATTTATGGAAACATTTTAAGAAAATAATTTTTTTTAATTTAATCAATTAATTATAATTAATTATTTATGACTTACAAAAATACCAATACTTTTACTATGGTCATATTATCACTTATAAGATGCGTAAATTTTATTTAATCATTCATGGGTGAGGGTACTATTATTTTTGATGATTTACTATTCATAAGGTTCATATTACTATTCATAATGGTAGGTTATTATTCATATGGGTAGGTTACTATTCACTAAAAATTATGTTTGTTCCATTAGACTCCCAAAATCACCCTGAATACAACCGTGTATGGCAGATTTTTTAAATTCAAAACATAGAAGTGAAAAAATTATGTATAATGATCATATAGTATTTAGTATCATGATATGTCATGTGATTCCTAATATAATTATACTATAAGGCATAATTATAATAAGGGAATTCCATTGATAAAACTTTGGGTCATTACAATATATATGTATATATATATATATTTGTGTGTTGTTGGTTTTATTTTACCTCTTGATTTGGGGTGAGTTGATTACTTCTATCATATCTCTCTATTGACCCCCTTCAGTTTTTGAGGCATCATACTAGGTATCCATACACTCACCTCTGCATTGGATTTTAACACATGTGTCTTGTTTTATGCAGATAATAGGCATATTGATGATGATTTATTTGGATCATATGAATACTCAGGTGAATTTATTTCATATGGTGGTCAGTATTGGAGATCAAGATCCAGACTCTGTCAACCATTTTCTTATTCTAGTGGTTGTAAGGTTGGAAATTAACTTCTGGTTGTTCAGGTGTTTTTCTCCTTTAAACATTGGTTGATTTTTGTTGTAATCTTATTGTATTCCCTATAGATTTTTACATACTTTTTTTTACTCTAGATGTTACCACCATTTATTATTATTCCTATGCACTTTTTCATGGATACAATTGGGTACAAGCATACAAGTAAACTAGGAGAAGGCCTTCTATTTTTTATCCTTCTCAATGCTTATCACCATCCCCTGGCTTATAGAGGCAATACTGGGGTTGTGGTGGCATGAACTTCCACCATCTAGGTGGGCCGGATGGGTTAGGTTGTTACAAAGTGGCATTAGAACATTTCATTCCTTGTGATGGTGTTTGGAGCTATCCTATTATGTGGATTGGTTGGGAATTAGGTAAGTAGTATTTAACTGTATTGAGTGTGAGTTTCATGCCAGGGAACCCAGTGTTGGTGCAGCGGCCAAAATATTTGTTCACTAGGACTTTAACCACCTACTAGTTGACTTAGCATGCTAATACATTGGTTTTAGGGATCAATAGTATATGAAATATATCAGATTGTGTCCTTGAACTGTCATTCATGAGTCAGTTAACCATATTTATATATATATATATATTCATATCTTACCATGGTATATCCTGATCAATTTTAGGATGACTTGAAAAATATCGCTATCCAGGTTACAAATTTAGGACTATGATAAAAATTCAATGAGTGATGAGGCCTTAGTTTTTGGACAATGTCATGAGATCTTTACTCAAGGAGATAAGGTAGTAGTACACCAACCTTTAAAACATCATATTTTACCAGTAGGGTGGGTTTAGGATGCATGTAGGCTTAATGCACTCAATGGGTTCCAACATTTGAGGCCACTGAGGTTCCGAAGTGAGACAAATCCCTATATAGTGGAGGGTTGGCTTGAGTGAGTGATCAAAGTCTTTAGGATATTTTAGACCCTGACTAATTAGATGTTTGTGTTACATGACAATATTTTCAATGGAGTAGTAGGGCACTGGTAGAGTCTAGTCATGCAGGCACATGATAATTTAACACTCTCATGGAAAGACTTCCAAAATATTTTTTTAATAGGATTAATACCCCTCATGCTTGCACTTAGTTTAGATTTAGGAGGTTCTAGAGTTGTAGAAGGGTATTATATTTTTTTTATGAGTATATTTCAAGGTTCTCCGACCTTACACTGTACTCCCTTGGTATAGTGTAGGATGGTATCTTCTAGGTGTGGAAGATCAGGAAGGGTCTCATCCAAGACATATGTTCCAGTGTGGTCACCCTATTTATTCCTACCTATGATGGAGTGTTAGAGTGGACCCTGGTGACAAATATTCCTATCTAAGGGACACCATGTAGTTGGAGATGGTAATGGGAGTCATGGGATTAAGTTTTCTGCAACAACCAACAGGTTCCATTTATTAGGATCTCTAAACATGATATCTTCCCATGGACACTATCAGTCACATGGAAATTCATTGTAAGGTTCACATAGAGGAACATGTTATATTATAGAGGGGTGATGTTATGTATGTGATGATAATGGTCACATGCCATGTGATTTCTTGGCCTGATATCCTAAGGAGGGCATATAAGCAGTGGATGGACCACCATGATAGAGGAAGATCCATGATCAGGGTTCTCCCAGGCATGGATAGGGTGGCCCCAAGGGAGGATGAGATGGCATAGTAGTTTTTGGGGTTCTAGGAGTAGGAGTCATAGGTGGAGGGATACATTATGAGATATTTCCACCACCACCACTAGGTGGTCCCCAACAAGCTGATAGAGTTGTCACATGGGGCTACAAGTAGCTGTAGTCCATGAAGTCTTATGACCTATCAAATTATGAGATGATATGAGATATGATATGTGTTTATTATACACTTTATATAGTACTTTTAGACATATTTTTGATTCACTATTTCATTTCCATATCCCTTATGTGATTTCTAGAGCTCCCTATTGAGACCATAACAAAAAAAAGTTTTCCAGAGGTTCTGACTGGGAGATATTATTCAATATCTCTTATCTTCCAGTATTGTAAAATTTCATTTGGTGGAGAGTATTTCATGTGGTACCTCTTGGTCATAATGATGAATCCTTATGACATTGTATTTGGTATGGAATTTTTGTCTATAGTTCAAACCCATACCGACTATCCTCATAGGTAGGCCATATTCCTTTGGGTAGGCTGGAAAATATTATCATTTATAAGTGAGAGATATATCATGGAAAAATGAGTGAGACTTGAGAGTTGGTGGTTACATCCCATCACCCATTAGTTAGAGAGTTTATCCTTTAGCACAATAGAAACTTCAGGAATCTATATTCCTTTGGTAGTGGAGGAATTTATGAACATATTCCCCAAGAACATTTTGGGACTAACTCTGAGGTGGAAGATGGAGTACTACATTTAATTTCTCCTTGAGACCTCACTGATATATTCAACATCATATAGAATCAACCCTACCAATATCCAAGAGATGAGGGTGTAGTTGTAGGACCTTTAAGAGAAGATTTTTATCAAACTGAGTGTGTCCCACAAAGAATCCTTGTTTTTTTCAATTAAAATTTTGATGGGATCTTATGACTTTAAGATGATTATCATCACTTTAAATAGGAATATATTAAGAATAATTAACACTTTATAAGGATTGATGACCTCTTGAATCAGTTATGGGGTGTGATTTGGTTCTTGAAGATCAATATCAGGCCCGAATAACACCATTTGAGGGTTCATGAGGATGATATTCTGAAGTTTTCATTCTGATGTTGCTATAAACACTATGAGTTCCTGGTGATGCCTGTCAGTGTAATGAATTCTCTTACTGTGTTTATGGATTTTATGAACCAGATATTCCAACTATACATAGAATAATTTGTTATTTTCTTTATTGATGGAATACTTTTTTCACTAAAGGAAAATAACCTATTAGTGGCGGTTTTAGGAAACCGTCGCTAAATTGCGCATCATGAATCTATTAGAGGTGATTATATCCGTTTCGTGGTGGTTTAAATGAATCATCGTAGTTGACTCATTTTGTGGTGGTTCTGGTTTTTTTAGTGGCGGTTTTACGACCGGTGGATCTCTTTTATTTGCGGTGGTTATAACCATTGTGAATAAAAAACACCCCCTCGCTGAAAAAGTGCTGCTAAAATAATCAAAACCGCCACAGAATAAACACGGATGGTGGGACACTGTAGCAGCAGTTTTAACCGCTGCTATGAGAAAAATATCTATATTTAGCGGCAGTTAAAACCGTCGCTACAATTTTACTAGTTTCATTTAGCGGTCGTTTTAACCGCCACTAAAAGCTGATCCGGGGAAAAAAATTGCAACTCTGCATCCCCTGCACCAGTGCCCTAAAAAACCAACCATTCCAGGAATATGAATAGTCTAACCAAATACATACTAGTCAATATGAAAAGAGATGCTTAACTAAGCACAATCAAATGCATCTTTCAGTAAATGAATGTAGATAAACATATCACATGGACATTAGACCTTTAAAAAAAATTATAAACAAGCATGTCTGTCATATTTCATGAAAACAATGCCAAGCCTAAATTCAACCTATTCCATCCATACTAGTTCCAACCCTGACATAACAATTCATATCAACATACATCCCACTTGTAATATATGATGAATTGTGTATGATATTCATAATTTATGGTCATTCTCTCATATCATTATTCTTATCTTATGCTTTTATATTATTATCAATTAATATCTCTCGCGTTTACCCTTAATGAACATCTGATTTGACACATTCTTTTGTTTCCCTGACCATAAGGTTATAAAGAACTACTACCCAACCTATGAATTAACATGAAAAGATCAATCAATTACACGTTAACATAAAATAATTTGAATTTTTTACAAAATGAATTCTTTGAAAATAAGCACATACAATAATGGAATTATATTCTATAAAAGTGAGTACTAGTAATTCATAGTGGGAAAACAGTGCATACAGTAGTCATGTCACAATTAATTTCTATATAAGTGAAAACTAGTAATGTATACTAGAAAATAAGCACATATATGAATATGTATATTGGAAAAAATAAAATTAGTAATATATATAGAGAATAAAAATATATTCCATGTATAAGAAGAAAGAACATCCTTTAGTAATATAAATAAAAAATTCACAAAGAGAAACTAGAAACATAAACTCATGTATTCAATTATGCTACGAAGATAATTTTGTGTGATTATATCATCATTAATTATTCAACATCGTCTTGCCTCTACCTCTATTATGAGAACGTAGGAAATGAATTTTTTGGTAACTCTAAAATAGGGATTCCCATGACCGGGTTTAGATTCTATGATCCTTGTTGGCATGTAAATTTTTCCAATGCCTTCATTATGCTCCAGATATAATCAAGTAATTCAGTCTATCATCACACCCAACCCATGATGCTCGAGTCCATCTCATCTTTCTCATACATCCTATTCACCCTTATGAATAAAAAACCCACCCTATGGTGATGTTAATGACACCCTTTGGCGATAAAAATCAATGTAAGCATAGTAGGGGAACAATCATTCCATCCCAAGAATGATGTCAAAACCATCATCTCGAGGAAAACGAGGTCCCATACAAGGTGACACCCACTTATATCAAGGTACACTCCCTACACTAACATAAATTCTCTAATCAAATCCCAAAAAAGGTTTTGAGTGTCATCACTTCATAGGAAAACTGAATGTCGAGCCCAAGGATCTCCAAAACATGCACAAATATGATGGAATGAGAATCACCTAAATCAAAAAAATTAGATACTAAAGTGAAATCTACCAAAATAGTACTTCTCACTATAGAAGGTCCAACACTCTGTTCCTCACATATTGGTCTCAATGTATACAATTATACTGATCTTTGGCCCTAATATACAGCCTAGATACCTTGAGCAAGTCCTATATGCTAGTGATGTAAGTCTTGTGTCTAAATGCTTTGACCATGACCACCGCTTCGAACTGATCGATTGGACAAACAATATATACCTTCCTAACATGAATCTAATTTACCCACTCCTAAATGTAGAATTATTACAGACACTCATTCAATGTACACTATAGGAAAAGATCTACAAAAATCCTGTAGATGGCTCATACTATTGTAATCTCGACACTCAACTTGATTACTATCATACAGTCTCCCCATGTATCCCTGCATCCCATAGTAATGATAGAAAATATAATTACCAACACCAATGATCTAGAAATTATTCCCTTAATTATAGGTCACAAAGTGTTACTTCCTTCCACCAAACACTTTTCTATTGGGTCAACAAACTAAACTACCCTACTTTGTGCCCAAACCTTACCTCAAGTTATGTTATGTAATAAGAACTTGATTTATTTTTGATATAGTGGACAACCAAAATACATTCACCTATGATAAAACAACATTATTGTTCCCAAAAGTGAATCATATCACCCTATATGGATCATCCATAAGACAAATACACACAAAATCTAAAAGCCCCTAAAGTGAGTTAAACACTCCATAACAAACATAGAACCATACTCTAAATGCATAAAATCATTGGCCCTTTAAGTCCTAAAATTCTATGGAAAAAATACTCATAAAAAATGAATCATAAAAAATGAATCATCACAATAAAGAATCGATATATATGGTGCATACCACACTTGAGAAATGAAGACATGAAAGGAAACATTGGAAATCAATAAAATGCATAAATGGAAACATGATAAATAAAGAAAATGTTAGGTCATGAAAATGTTAGGTGGAAACTATGTTCCAAACATGATAAATATACAAACCAACTATTCCCATATTTTTCTAACACATCAACAATACAACAAATCATGGTCTGATGATGAACACGTATCGTCACCCTCTCCACCTCCATCTCAACTTCCTGTTGTCACCTATAAGAACATTATATTGAAAATTAAATACTGTTGCATATTTATATTTTAACTTAAAACCAATAAAAGTTTGAAAACTAAATGATTTTTATTTTTTGTGATTTACCTGCTTACCACCAGTCGATGCACTACCACCATGGGAATATCTTCTAATCTACTGATATATATTAGTCATCGCTTTTTTCAAAGCGGATATCTGAGCCCCATGGTCTTGAACTGTGGTTTGTAGAGAAGATATATCCCTCTGAGCATCTTCGAGTATGGACTGACTATAATTAGGAGTATATGCAGCTGGAATCCCTGGTGGCTTGCCAAAGACCTTAGATGGTACGGGCCCGAAACCCATCCCGCACACTCAAACAGGTTGCTCCTTCCCAAGGACTTTAACAACCGGGTCATCCTGGGAGACTGAGTAGGACTGCCCAGGATTATCATCCCATAGTTCTTTAATTTTTACCTATAAATCAAATATAAATATATATTAACACATTAAAAACTGATAATAAGTTATTATAATAAAAAATTGACTTCATACCCTAACTTCTTTTGCAGGCTCATTAACAAAACTTCCATATGATTTTTTGTGAACATCCAACCACACTTCAGTTCGGGATGCTTCGTGCCCTAAACTCTATGAATGTATTAAGAAAAGATAAATCAACAATTTAATATATTAAACAAATAATATTGTCTTATAAATATTTAAACTAATGAAAAGATTACCAGAGTTTTTTGAATTCTAGAAAATCTTTTTGACCCCTCAGTGTGAGGGATGACTTGCTTAGCCCGGTTTGATGCATTCTGTCTTGAGAGATCCTGAAATAAATAAAATGAAATTTAAAAGTAATGTATTCAATTTCATATCCTCTTCATATACATGTATAAATGTAAAATGAGTATAATATAATAATATATATTTCAATACTATCCGCTTCTCATCACGATGTCTGTCAAAAAAAACTTTCCACTGTTCTTTCGGTACCCCACTGGGTATATTCTCATACATTTGTTACACGATCAACGAAGTATCATTGACATCTCACCACAATCTCCATTTTAAGTCTTTCCATTTCATACCAGGATTTTTCAATGTCCACTTTCGTGCTATCACATCAGCAACTGTAAAGTGGAAGAACATCTGTATACATAAATTCATTTTGAACATATTAGTAACATGACATTCAATTAAACCATAATGTATTAAAATTACCTTTTTTGGGAATCAAAAACTTCATTTTTCCAACTTGGAGGAATATGTCTCTAATCATCATAAGAAATAGGTAGGGAAATGGGATCCGCTTCCAGTTGTCCTAGAATCTGGCCAAGTAACCCCGCAACGTAATACGTAGGGGCCCCAAATGAATAAAATGGAATGACTATCTTATCACCATTCATATTCTAAACATCTAAAATTTTTATGTTTTTATCCATGTGTTGGTCGGAGTGGATACTCAAGAGGGGGGTGAATTAAGTTCCAATTAAAATTTCTGTTAAAATATTGTCTATTTAAAATCCCCCGATTTATAAAATAAGTTAAACTGTAGTGAATTTATACAGATTATAAATGTTCACTTAGCTTCTCAAAGATTGATTAGGTCTCAGTTAATTTAACCACAAGATTAAATTAACTTTTGAAACTAATCTACTGATTTACAATAAGTGTAAACACTTTCTAATTTAACTATCAAAGTATCTTTAAAATAGTTTTGTATTTCAAAGTAATAGCAGCGGAATAAATAATATATATGTAGTATACTTTGAACTTAAATATGTATAGCAGATATAACAAGAGGTTCAGTCTCAAGATGAGACTTATTCCTCTCAAATTTATATAAATTTGATCTACACCCTAGATCGGGGTTAAAAACTATTTACAAAATTGTCTAGGCCACACAGGGAGCTCTACCAGTGTTATACATGGGAAATAAAGCAAAGACCGGGCCACACAAGGACCTCTTCCCTAGTTCTACATGGGAAATAAAAGTTAAGAGTTTTGGAGTGAGGATTTGATATCCTTCAGTTCAGTACAAGAGACAGTGTGTGTATAATAAATGCAGAGTACACCACACTACTCGAAAGTTAATAAATAAATCACATAGAGAAGACAAATGAGAGTTTAGAAAGCTCTAGTGATTATTAATGCAGCTCTGGACTCGTTGGATTCAGCAGGAAATCTTTTGAGTCCTTCTCTGTTTTTTTTGTTGAAAAACAGAGTGTTGTAGTCAGCTTGTCTTCTTCAGGAATGAAAAAGATCTCTTGATTCTTTGTGTTTTATTCAGAGGTTTTAGATTTCATTCATGATAGTTCTTTGAAAGACTTGCAATCTCCTTCTTGTTCAGGATTGTTCTTCTTGTTCAGCACAGTTCTCTCGGGTGTATCTAAGTTTTTTTTGTTGTATAGTCACACTTTTCTCGCTTCACTACTTGCACGTGTACTGCATCTCAATCTTCCTTATATTCCACAAGTTCTGGCAGTAGTAATGATTCCCTTATCATAGGTACGAGATACGGTTTCCTGACATGCCAACAACTATCATTAAATAACATTAATTGCATTAAAACATCAAATATGACCGTTAGAATTATTTAAATAATATAGACAAAAAGTTAAGAAATGGTGTCACAGTGATTATGTAAACGGTGTCTTCTTTACGGTATGAGCTTCACGGTATGAGCTTCACGGTATCTGGGTCACGGTGAGTCCTTCACGGTGTCTGGGTCATGGTGAGTCCTTCACGGTGTCTCCATACTTAGACAAATATCTGTATTTGGACTTAGACAGTAATATGCAGAATATGGATTAAGTTTAATCATTAGAGAGTAAAAGATCTTGAATCTTGAATATAAAGGTGTGATAAAATATTTGAGCTATGTGATCATGCATAAGACTTGTAAATAATAAAGAGAGTAATTAACATCCATAAGATTTGTTATCATTAAAACATGATGTGTAGTTATTATTGAGATTGAAGAGCATTAGAAAGATGTGCAATGAAGATTGAGATTAATTAACATTAATAGGATTTGTGATCATTAAAACATGATTAACACATGAGGAGTCCAACAACCTCCCCCTTTTTGATGATCACAAATCAGATATAGTTAGAATATAAATGAAATGTAACATAAAAGAAACTATCATATTAGAAAAGAAAAAATCATTATAGTACTGACACTTGTAGTTTTTCTCCCCCTTTTATACCTGTAGTTTTTCTCCCCCTTTTGGGATTATCAAAAAAGTAGAGAAAATGAAATGAAACAATGTAGTCTTCATTAAAAAATTCAGAATAGATCATACAAGAGAAATACAAACAGAAATGAAATCCCATCAAAAAGAAAAACAGTCCTCGGACTCTTCAGGGATCCACCTTGTCGTTGCCTTTATCAGCAGCAGGAGCTGGTGCCGAGATAGAAGAAGGCATAGATGTAGCAGACAAATAGGGTAAGGGTAGACCTTAAAAAACAGATGGAGCCAAAGTGGGAGTAGTAGAAGATCTAGGTTGTGGTTGGTCAAGAATGACTGGCCGGATCTGAGAAAGAGCTTGGCTAACTGTCATGGCAGTTAAGGCTAAGGTAGGTAGACCAGGTCTAAGGGGTGTAGCAGCTGGAGAAACTATAGCAGTACTCTTCACATGAAGATACGACTTCAAAAGATTGATGAAATCAGTAATGATTTTACCACCATATTGCATAGCCTTTTCAAAATCATCATTATTCTCCAGAAATCTGTCCAAAAATCTGGTGAACTCTGTAAGTTTCTGAACTTGAGATTTAAAAGCTTGAGTCACCGGAGGGATTCTCAAATTTTCTACAAGATATCTAAAGTGATCTGTCATATCACTTTTAGAGAAAATCCGGGAGAGATACAAATCTATTTTCTTGGAGATCTCTTGTTGAGCATCATTGGCTATCTTAGAATGAATCCTAACCAAGTCCAATGCTCTATCACTATTCTTAACAACTTATGACAAAGAAGATAGATCCAAGCCACTAAAGGCACTCTGAAGTTCTTCCTTAATTATGGATCTTAGCATAGAATCATCCAAAGAAGGTGTGGAGGTCTGAACAGAAGCAGGTGAAGCCTTGACAGCTTTGGTTAGAACTTTGAGCTGTTTCAGAACTTTTTGCAGGCATCCAGTGTATTCATCTGTAAGATTATTCAGATTTTACACAAGCTCTCTCATGCGTTCCAGCATCTTGGTGTGTCTTTTTCCAATATTCTCATCAAAAGAAATTAGGTATGGATGAACTTGAGACACAATCTCCCTAGAAAGGAGAGAATCATATGGCTCAGGAGAAGCAACAACAGGTGCATGAGAAAAAACAGGAGAAGGCTCTGATCTCAAAGATAACTCATTCTGCAAACTTGCTACCATACTTTTCAGATTTGCAACATCAGCACTCAGTAGCTTATTCTCTACTCTGACTTCTTGAATTTTTCAGATCATTCTTGGATGAATATGCAAGATAATATTTTCCAAGAGAATTTATGCATCTTCTTGACTTAACTGAGTCACTGTACGAGGTTGAGTGGAGACAATTTTCTCAACTCTAGCTAACAAAGTCTCTCCAAAAACTTTCAGATCATCTTTGGTGACAAAGGAGTGATGCTAGGGTAAGGGTGCAGGTAAAGGTAGTGGTTCAGATTCTGGTTGAGGTTCAGAGTCATCTTCAGAATCATATTCTGATTCAGATTGATGTTTGGGCTCTGGTTTTGGTTATGGATGAGCTATAGACTTCAGTTGAAATAGAGAAGAAAGACCCATTCCAGTTGTAGTCACTTGCTGTGACTCATTCACATCATAAAAACTTGGGAATTCATACCATGTGTACACAAAGTATGAGATAGAAGGTTGAGAAGCTTCAGAAGATCCAGCTTCTATAATCTCAAGGTTTTGAGGTTCCTCCCCCTCAAATTGTACTTCCCTTTCAGATTCTTGAGGCTCAGGAACATGGTCAAGATCCATAGGATCATCTCTAATATCATCAGCAAACTCTTGTCTTGCCAGCTGAAAGGCAATTTCCATCCTCTCTTCAGTAGAGGGAATAGTCTCAGGAGCCGATTGTTCCACTGGTTGAGCTTCCAGACTTGCTTCTTTCTCAACAGAAAGATCCTCTTCAATAGGATTTTCCTTTAAGGTTGCTTGCTGTTATGAATCAGGAAAAACCAATTTCCTTGCAGCATTAGGATGAGCTTCTGGATTTACATCTGCACTAGAAGCAGGAGCTTCCTCTTCTCTCAAACTAACAGCAAATTCCCCTCCTTGAGGTATTTTAGCAGGGGCAACAATCCTTTCTTTTTCAATAGGAGCTGTTTCCATTTGAGGTCTTCTAGCTTCTTCCCTAGGAGATACTTCAGCTGTTACTTCCTCTTCTTCTTCTTCTTCTGAATACTCATCCACTTCATCTGGTTCCAAACCAGGATCAGATAGATTTTTAGGCCTTCTTGGATAGTCAACAGGATTAAACTTTTTATACACTTGATCATTATCCTCAACCCACTGCTTCTTCCAGGGGTTCCAGCTAATCTTCATCCTTCTGATAATAGGTATGGATAGGAAGTAATCAAGGTCCTCTAAATTTTCTTCATTTGGTGCAACCATCCCTTTTGCAACTAACATAGCTAAGATCATCCTTGAGTAAATCAGGGAGGTGGATTTGAAAGTGACTTTGATCATCTCACAGATATGGTTAATAACATACTTGCATAGATTGATCTTATGGCCATTCTTCAACAAGTGAATCAGGAACACATCCTAATACTTCATCACAGAAAAATCTCCTTTTCTTGGACTAATCAAATTCTGAACAAACTTGAACAGAAGTCTAGTCTCCCCATCTAGTTCAGCAGCTATGTCCCTTCGCTTGGTTCCATTTCTAGTCAGGATCTCCAAATCATTATCCAGGTCAAAGATGTCGGTTGTTAGAGGAGGTTCTCTCTGGTAATCTTCACAAACACCTTGTGGAATCCTTAGGCATGCATCCCACAAACTCGAAGAGAAAGAGCACTTCTGACCATTTATCCAGCTTGTCACCATAAAGCTTTCTCCAAACTCAAAAGAAAACATCACATACTGATAGAATTGAGATACCAATCTTAGGTAAATCGATCTATTCTTTCCAGTGAACCATTCAAGCCATCCTTGTTCTCTTAAAACCTTCAAAACTAAAGATATGCTAGACAACAACCACTCTGGACAAACCTCCTTTTCAGGTACAACTGTACGACTTCCCAGGTTTGGGTTTAGAGGTCCTTCGAGAGCTATCCTCGGTATCCTCTTCTGTTTCTTAGAACGGCGCTTTTCATACTAAGGTGAGGATGGACGCTTCATCCTTGGCATTCACTGAAGGTTCGGGCGAGAGGGAAGTGATGGTTCAGAAGAGAGTTCGGGTAAGGAATCGAATGAAACCCTTAAGTTTTATCATTTGGGAATGTCAAATGTCATAAAAAAATGCGGGAAATCAAATAGCAGTGAAATAAAAATTACCACGATATGGGTTAAAATAAGAATATATATAATCTTCACAGTGAGACCGTGAGTAGGCATTACGGTGTGATGAAAACTAGTCATCACGGTGAGACAGTTGATAGTCATCACGGTGAGACAGTGAGCATTCCGTATAGTCACGGTGAGACAGAGAGTTGACAGACCGTGAGCATAAAACAATAACTTAGAAATAGTGAGTATGAAACCGTAAAGTAATGTAGAGTAAAGTATTAAACATTAAGATCAATAAGATATTTATTTATGATTAATCATACCAAGATCATGTATGATGTATTCTAATCTTTTAGAATTTAATGGTTTAATGAATATATCATCAAGTTGATATTCAGTACTAATGAATTCCAAAGTGATATCACCTTTTTGATAATGATCCCTCAAAAAGTGATGTCTTACATCAATATTTTTTGTTCTAGAATGAGAAACCAGATTCTTAGAAATATTAATAGCACTTGTGTTGTCACAATTTATTGGGACATGTCTGAATTGATATCCATAGTCTAGTAATGTGTGTTTCATCCACAAAATTTGTGCACAACAACTACCAGTAGCTATGTATTCAGCTTCTGCAGTAGATAATGCAACCGAATTTTGTTTCTTACTACACCATGATACTAGTGACTTGCCTAAAAGGTGACATGTTCTAGAGGTGCTTTTTCTATCTAACTTACATCCAGAAAAATCAGCATCAGAATAACTAACTAATTCAAATGATTTTCCTTTGGGATAGAACAATCCTAAATTGGGAGTATGCTTGAGATATTTGAAAATTATCTTTACAACATTTAAATGTTACTCTTTAGGGTTTTCTTGAAAATGAGCACACATACACACACTAAACATAATATCAGGATGACTAACAGTCAGGTAGAGTAGACTTCCAATCATTCCTCTATAAGTGGTTTGATCAATAGATTTATCATCTTCATCAAGATCCATCTTACAGGTGGTACTCATGGCAGTGTAACTACCTTTTGTGCTATCCAATCCAAAATGTTTTAAAAGATATCTAGTATATTTACTTTGAGTTAAAGTAATTCCATCATCATTTTGAAAGATTTGAAATCCAAGAAAGAATTTAAGTTCACCCATTAAACTCATTTCAAATTAATTTTTCATCATTTTAGAAAAATAGGTACATAATGTAGTTTTTTAAGATCCAAAAATAATATCATCTACATAACTTTGTACAACTAAAACATCTTTAGAATATCGTTTTGTAAACATAGTAGGATTAACTATTCCTTTTGTAAAACCTTTGGAATTTTGAAAAGTACTTAATCTATCATACCAAGATCTTGGAGCTTGCTTTAAACCATATAAATCTTTTGATAATTTGAAAATATGATTTGGAAAATGAGGGTTTGAAAATCCAGGTGGTTGTTCAACAAAAACATCCTCGGTAATATATCCATTCAAGAATACACTCTTGACATCCATTTGATATAGTTTGAAATTTAGATGTGCAACATAAGAAAGTAAAATCCTAATGGCTTCTGATCTGGCTAATGGAGAAAAAGTCTCCTCATAGTCAATACCTTCTTCTTGACTATAGCCTTGTGCAACTAGCCTAGCTTTATTTCTAACTATGTTGCCAGATTCATCTACTTTATTTCTAAAAACCCATTTTGTGCCTATTATGAAAGTATCCTTAGGTCTTTCAACAAGATTCCAAACTTTATTTCTTTCAAATTGATTGAGTTCTTCTTGTATAGAAATTACCCAAAATTCATCATTAATAGCATCATCAATGTTTTTAGGTTCAAGCTGTGACAAGAAGGCTTGATGTTCAACCTGATTTCTAAGAGAAGCTCTAGTCTGTGTCCCTCTATCAAGATTTCCTACAACAGCATCTAAAGGATGATTCTTTATAATTCTCATTGATCTAGTAAATGTAGGACTATAAATTTCAGGTTATTCTCTAGGTTCGGGTTCATTTGGGGAAGATTCTGGAATAAGTCTAGAACTGGTTGTCTTTATAGCAGGTTCATTGATTTTATCATTAAGGTCCAGAACAGATAAATCTTCTTCAAGATTTTCAAGAGAGGTTTTAGGCTCATGTGGATCAGTTTCATCAAACTTGATGTGAATAGATTCTTCCACACACTTGGTTCTTTTGTTGAAACCTCTATAAGACTTTCGGGTTAAAGAATATCCTAAAAAAATTCCTTCATCACTCTTAGAAGCAAACTTCTCAAGATTATCTTTTGTATTAAGAATAAAAACTTTGCAGCCAAAGACTATAAAGTAACTAACTTTAGGTTTTCTATTATTCCACAACTCATATGGGGTATTCTTAAGAACATGTCTAATTAAGACTTTATTGATAATATAAAAAGCTGTATTCATAGCTTCAGCCCAAAAGTAAATAGGTAGGTCATATTCATTAAGCATAGTTCTAGCAATTTTTGCAGGGTTCTATTTCTTCTTTCTACTACACCATTCTGCTGAGGTGTCCTAGGAGCAGAAAAGTTATGACTATAGCCATTGTGTGACCAATAGGATTAAAATTCATGATTTTCAAACTCACGGCCATGATCACTTCTTAGGGTTTTAATCTTAAGTCCACTAAGATTTTCTACAGATTTGGAGTATTTAACAATGTAAGAACAAGCTTCACTTTTGTGAGCTAAGAAGTATACCCAAGTATATCTAGAAAAGTCATCTAATAGAACATAGACATAGTGCTTCCCATTTAATCTAGAAACTCTAGATGGTCCAAAAAAATCCATGTGAACCAACTCTAGAGGTTGAGAAGTTGAAACTTCTTTCTTTGATTTAAAAGAAACCTTATGTTGATTTCCCTTTTGACATGGATTACAAACTTTGTCATTTGGAAACTCAAGTTTATGTAGGTCTCTAACTAAATTTTTCCAAGTTATTTTTCTAAGTGAGTGTATATTACAATGTCCTAATCTTCTATGCTATAACCAAGATTCTCTATGAAAAGCATTTAAACAGGTAACATTTTGTTTGGCTATGGAATTTAAATCAACTGCATAAACATTTTCATTTCTTAAAGCAGAAAAGACTAAAACATTTTTAGAATTAAAAACATTACAAGAATAATTTTCAAACTTCACATTAAATCTATCATCACATAATTGAGAAATACTTAACAGATTATATTTAAGTCCATCAACAAATAAAACTTTGGAAATTAAAACTGAATTAGTGTTACTAATTTGGCCTAGGCCGATGATCTTTCCTTTAGAATTATCACCAAAGGTGACATGACCTCCATCAATCTTTTTTAAACTCTTGAAGCATGAGTAATACCCAGACATATGTCTTGAACATCCACTGTCCAAATACTATGTATTCTTGTGGGAACTCTTCAAGTAGGTTTCCTACAAAACAGATTTATATAGGAAATGATTTTGGTACCCAGATCTTCTTGGGTCCATACAGGTTAGCAATCAAAGCTTTCGGTACCCAAATTTGTCTTATGGGTCTCATATAATTTACAGAATCAAAATATTGTGAAATATAAACTCTATTTGATTTATAACTATGTGAATAACTAGTTGAAGCATATGAATGTCCAGAGATAGAACTAGCAGTATTCTGTCCAGATTTAGGAATAAATCTATTCTTAGTAATATGTCTCTGTCTAGGTTTGTAGCCTATTCCAGTAGTGTATTTTTCTGCAACCTGTTTTCCTAGAATTTGAGTTAGTGTTTCCTTTCCGTTTGTGAAATTCTCTAAATCTTTTCTAAGTTTCTCATTTGACATTTTCAGTTCAGTGTTCTCCTTTAACAGTTGAGCATTTTTCTCTTTTTCAATACTAAGTTCGGTTTTAAAAGTAGAAGTGAGAACATGCTGTTTCTTTAATGATTTGTATTTATCCTTAAGTTCATTGCACGTCTCTTCCAGCATATTACAATATTCAAATAATTCCTCACTAGTCATGTTTTCAGAATCAGAATCAGATTCTGCATCATCTCCAGAATAATAAGAATTTAAAATAGGAGTATCTGAGGTTACCTCAGATGTGTTTGTCATGAAACACATGTTGGCATGATTCTTTTCAGAATCAGAAATTTCAGATTCACTTGTGCTGTCTTTAGAAGCACTCTAGGTAGCCTTCATATCCTTTTTGTACTTACTGTCCTTGTAATCATATTTCTTCTTGAATTTTAGCTTTGGGTAGTCTACTTTAATGTTTCCTTTCTTTTTTCACTCATATAAAACAACTTCATCACTTTTATCTGGATTTTTCCAATCTTTATTCCAATGTCCCTTATTGTCATACTTTCCTTTGTAATTTGATTTTCTGAAAAATTTCTTTTTCCTATAAGACTTATTAAACCTTCTGGCTATCTGATCCATTTCAGCATCACTATCAGAGTCTGAATTTTCACTGGTTAAACTATCATTAGGTATTTGAGGTTTATCTTTGTCCTTGGTCCTTGAATCAGTAGTCTTGAAAGCCACTGATTTCCTCTTAGGTTCATCATCTTCCTATTTATTCACCTTGAGTTATTCCTCATACATCATAAGCTTACCAATGAGTTCTTTGACAGGTAGAGCAGCAATGTCCCATGACTCTCTGATTGAGACAAAGGTGCCTCTCCATCGGTCTGGTAAACATCTCAAGATTCTCATAATTTGTTCCTTTGCTGGAACAACCTTACCAAGTGAATTCATTGTATTGAATATCTCATTAAACCTGAGATACATATTAGAAATAGGTTCATCAGTCTTCATTTTAAAATTATCATATTTAATAGTATAAGTATTTAATCTCATTTCTTTAACATTGGTTGTTACTTAATGAGAAACACCCAAAGTATCCCAAATTTCAAAAGCAGTTTTGCAGGTAGAAATTCTATTAAACTCTTCATCTCCTAAATCACAGTACATGGAATTTATATATTTACAATTATTATTGTAAGCAGTCTTTGTAGGATCATCCCAAGTGGATCTAACAGTAGTGGGAATTTTATATAATGATTCTATGGCAGTCCAAATATCAAAACCCATGCTTTCTAAATGAATTTTCATTTTAAGTTTCCACTAAGCATAGTTTGTACCATTGAATAAAGGTGTCCTTTTAGTAGCAAAACCTTCTAGTCTATTATCCATAACTAGATTTTAGAAAGATATTTTAAGGAGATAAAAATTTAGAAATAACAGAAATATTAAGAACTTTAAAATACAAGTAAAATCACAGTTGAAAAACAGAGTACTTCAGAAAATATTTTAAACCTCTGATACCAAATGTTGGTCAGAGTGGATACTCAAGAGGGGGGGGGGGGTAAATTGAGTTCCAATTAAAATTTATATTAAAATATTGTCTATTTAAAATCCCACAATTTATAAAATAAGTTAAACTGTAGTGAATTTATACATATTGTAAATGTTCACTTAGCTTCTCAAAGATTGATTAGGTCTCAGTTAATTTAACCACAAGATCAAACTAACTTTTGAAACTAATCTACTAATTTAAAATAAGTGTAAACACTTTTTAATTTAAGTATCAATTTAGCTTTAAAATAGTATTGTATTTCAAAGTAATAGCAGCAGAATAAATAAGATATATGTAGTATACTTTGAAATTAATGATGCAAAACAGATATAACAAGAGGTTCAGTCTCAAGCCGAGACTTAGTCCTCTCAAATTTATATAAATTTGATCCACACCCTGGATCGGGGTTAACAACAGTTTAAAAAACTGTCCAGGCCACACAGGGACCTCTACCACTATTCTACGTGGGAAATAAAGAAAAGACCAGGCCACACAAGGACCTCTTCCACAGTTCTACGTGGGAAACAAAAGTTAAGAGTTTTGGAGTGAGGATTTGATATCCTCCAGTTCAGTACAGGAGACAATGTGTGTATAAGAAATGCAGAGTACACCACACTTCTTGAGAGTTAATAAATAAATTACATATAGAAGATAGATGAGAGTTTAGAAAGATCTAGTGATTATCAATGCATCTCTGGACTCGTTGGATTCAGTAGGAAAGCTTCTGAGTCCTTCTCTGATTTTTCTGTTGAAAAATAGAGTGTCATAATCAGCTTGTCTTCTTCAGGAATGAAAAAGATCTCTTGATTCATCGTGTGTTCTTTAGAGGTGTTGGATTTCATTCATGAGAGTTCTTTGAAAGACTTTCAATATCCTTCTTGTACATGATTTTTCTTCTTGTTCAGCACAGTGCTCTCGGGTGTATGTAAGTTCTTTTTGTTGTATAGTCACACTTTTCTCGCTTCACTGCTTGCACATGTACTACATCTCAATCTTCATTATATTCCACAAGTTCTGGCAGTAGTAATGATTCCCTTTTAATAGGTACGAGATATAGTTTCCTGACATGCCAACAACTATCATTAAATAACATTAATTGCATTAAAAACATAAAATATGACCGTTAGCATTATTTAAATAATATAGACAAAAAGTTAAGAAATGGTGTCACAGTGATTATGTAAACAGTTTCTTCTTCACGGTATGAGATTCACGGTATGAGCTTTACAGTGTGAGCTTCACGGTATGAGCTTCACGGTATGAGATTCACGGTATGAGCTTCACGGTATGAGCTTCACGGTTTGAGCTTCACGGTATCTGGGTCATGGTGAGTCCTTCACGGTGTCTGGGTCACGGTGAGTCCTTAACGGTGTCTGGGTCACGATGAGTCCTTCACGGTGTCTCCATACTTAGACAAATATCTGTATTTGGACTTAGACAGTAATATGCAGAATATGGATTAATTTTAATCATTAGAGAGTAAAAGAGATTGAATCATGAATATAAAGGTGTGATAATATATGTGAGATTTGTGATCATGCATAAGACTTGTAAATAATAAAGAGAGTAATTAACATCCATAAGATTTGTTATCATTAAAACAAGATGCGTAGTTATTATTGAGATTTAAGAGAATTAGCAAGATGTTCAATGAATATTGAGATTAATTAACAGTAATAGGATTTGTGATCATTAAAACATGATTAATACATGAGGAGTCCAACACCATGGTTTCGTTTTTTTCATCTTCAATGAGCAAATAATTAGTATAAAAAAATGCAATAAATTTATTTATATTAAAATTTGTACCTATGACAGTGACCCTCCAATATGCCCATGATGAACTGGAAGGGGAGTGCTGCCACCCCACTACTGAGGCTCTTAAAGGGAGATTCGATGACTTAGTCTCTAATGGGACACCCAAAGAGGGTGTAAGAGATGGTGCAGGGGTGTAGGCAACTGGTGGATCAGATGCCGTGGGGAGGGAGACAGATGGATCGTCATCTGTCATAGTAGTAGATGAAATAGTGTACCACTTCCTCCTTGGAATTCTTGTCATTTAATCAACTAAAATTAAGTTCAGAATATATATTTCAAAAAAAATATGCAGATTTTTTTTAAAATGATAATAGATGCCCAATACTAACAAACAGGATATATATAACAATGATAATGAATGACTATAAAAATGAAATGAGTGGTTGCTGAATAAATAAATAACTGTATATACAATCATTTTCCCCTTCAATAATGTCGGTTTCCTGCTTCATTACTTCATACACTTCATTTATCCTTGCTAGAGTAATATTTTCAATATCATGATGGACAAATAATTATGCTTCTTGTTGTTGATGAGATTCAATTTCAGAGGTCAAATATTCTAATTCATCACCCATATCATACAAATATCTTTGTATTACATGAGAAACTACACTCCACCCTTCATCCAAAACATCATTCACATAATATACCTTTTTTTCTTGTGATGATAAGATATATGTATCATGTAGTTCATGATCAACAACATCCATCAAGCGAGAGAAGTTCACAGAAGTAAATTGAAATGAATATCTTTTAACACCTCTGATAATATCGACCCAATTTAATTTGAATAAAACAACAGAAAAATGCCCATGGTAGTTTAATTCAATAATATCAAGCAGCATTCCATAGTATCCCACTTCAGAAAATGTAAATATACCACTATTTTGTGTTTTCAAACCCACTTCTCGATCGACTATACGAAATCTAAATCCATTCACATTGTAAGCGTCAAACATTATAACTAGTTTTATAGGACCTCTAGCAAGAAACTTCAAATATTATGACAATTCTGCTCGAGTATCGGTATTTTTTATCTAAAAAAAGAAATATAATTTATTATATTTACAAAATATATGTGTTAAACTAATATTCGTATTTATTGAAATATTTATGTACTTATATGTTGTGAAAACCATTCTACAAGCTCTTTATTCATATATTTCATTATATATTTATTATTTCATGCTCGGCCTCTCATTTTTCTATTTGTTTATATCCTAAACTCTTCAATAAATGGATCTACAATTTCACTATTTAGCAGCACATATCTATATTCCTGTAATAATTCTAATTCTGTTAGTGTCACATTTGAGGTCCTCCCAACTGATCAGCCAATAACAGGAAATATTTTTGATTTATGATGTATTTGATATTGAGTCGATGTGTCATTAACATTTCCAACTTGATTAAATATTGTCTCAATATCATCCAAGTATGTGGAATAAAAGGTGAGACACTCCTCAACCAAATATCCTTCAGCAATAGAGCCTTCTGGTTGATCTTTATTTCTCACGTATGCTTTCAAATTCCAAAGATATCAGTGAAATAAAATAATCATAATTATGCATTTATTTAAATGCCAATTTTTTTTTACTTAACTAAAAAACATATAAATAAAATACCTATCAATTGGATACATCCATCTTTAATGAACGGGGCTTCCTAATTTAGCTTCCTCAACCAAATGCACAGTTAAATGCATCATGACAGTAAAAAAATATGGAGGAAAGATCATCTACATTGCACAAAGGATCAATACAAAACTCTCCTGGAGGTTGTAAAGATGAAATGGATGTAGATATTTCTCACATAATTGCCTGAAAAATGTGCAGAATTGGAGTATAACAGCAGCAACATTTTCAGGTAATAATGTACGCAATGCAAATGGTAGTAAATGTTTTAACAAAATATGTGAATTGTGACTTTTCAATCCATGTAACTTACAATTATTCCAGTCAACACACCTCAAGATGTTACTCGAATACCCATCAGATACCTTAAAATTTTTTAAAATTCGAAGGAATGTATATTTATCCCTATTTTTCTTTGAAAAAATTGACGGAGCATACTTTTCATTCTCATCTGGCCAGAGATCACATTTTATGTTCATTACTTGTAAGTCTTTGCGAGCATTGAGAAGATCATTCAACTTTCCATGCTCATTAAGTAATGTGAAAATCAAATTGTCATAGAAATTTTTTCTCAATATGCATCACATCAAGATTATGACGCAACAAATTAAATTCATAATATGGAAGTTTGAAGAATATACTTTTTTTCTTCCATTGTTGCGTTTTGATTTCACTTGACGATGCACTTCAGACCCATTTTCCGCTATCATTAAAATGATGAACCTTCACACATTTTGTTTCAACATTTTCAAGTTGTGTCAATATTTTAGAACCAGTTAACAACTTTGGAGGTGGTCTACGATCAATGAAACCATTAAATTTTGATCTGTTCAGCCAAAATCTATAAGATGCATCAAGAAATCTTCTATGGCATAAGAAGAACCATTTTCTACTATGAGGTATCCATTTGGGATAAAAATCAAAGTTACAAAATGGACAATCCAAACCCATGTAAGTGTTCCAACCAAATAAATTCCCAAGCCCAGGGAAGTCACTAATGGTCCACATTAAATCATCATGCATTTTGAACATTGTTTTAGAAGAAGCATCAAATGTCTCAACATTGTTGCTCCATAAATCCTGCAATTCGTCAATCAATGGATGCAAGTATACATCAATATCATTTCTAGGCATTTGTTTTCCAGGAATAATCAACAAAATTATAAAAGATGTTTGTTGCATACACATCCATAGAGGAAGATTGTAAGGGATCAAAAAAACTGGCCAAATGCTATAACTGGTACTCAAAGTCCCAAATGGGTTGAATCCATCGGTAGCTAATCCCAATCTAACATTCCTAGGATTAGCTAAGAAATTTGGATGTAATGAATCAAATGTATTCCATGATTTTGAATCTTTTGGATTTCTCATTAGCCCATCATTGTTATTATCTATAGAATGCCACTTCATGTGTTTGGTGGTTTTTGATGACATGAATAATCTTTGAAATCGAGGCTTCAAAGGAAAGTAACACAAAAACCTTTGTAGGTGTGTTCCTTTTCATCTTCTCTATAAAATTATGTTGATTCATACTTCCAACATCACCCTTTGACTGCCATCTAGAAGAAGAACATTTTTTTTCAATTCTGTCTACTTGAATCCTCTCCCCAATAAAGTATACAATCATTGGGACACACATGTATTTTTGTATAATTTAGACCAAGCCTGTTAACAATTTTTTTCATATCATAAAAATACTTGGGGATTTTTTCTTCAGTAAATGCATCACGAATCAATTACAATATCATGGACATTGCCTTATTTGTAATTCCACATAGACATTTTATATGGCACAACTTCAGTAGAAAAGAAAGCTTTGAATATTTCAAACACCCAGTATACAACTCTTGATTTCCATCGTCAACTAAATCATGAAACATATTTTCCTCAGTAAAGTTTTCTCTTACATTTGGATCCACAAAATCAGGAGGAGGATCCAATGATATGTTACAATCTTGATCTGGTTGTGTTATAGTCTCAAAAACATCACTTGTCATGTTGCAATTTGTAGCACCCTCATCTGGTTGTTCTGTTTTGTTTTGATGTTGATAGTGGTGTCTTGTAGTGCCGAATGCATCATTTATGAGGTTTTTCATTTCATTTTCCGTTGTCGATGAAGTTGGGACCCCATTCTGTGGATTAACATCAGTGGTCAATCTTTCTGTAATGTTTGATTATTCATGCCAAATCCAACATAAATTTTGATCATGTAATTGCTTCAGTATTAAATGTTCATAAAATTCATCTCTCTTCAACCATCTTCTAAATTTACATTTAGGACATGAACATCTTATTCTCCCTTCAACAGATCAATTAGAAATTGAAAAATATAAAAACTCCTTCAAACCCTTAACATACTGAGGTGCCTTCGTCAATAATGTGATCCAGCTTTTATCCATGTATATCACAATGTTCCTACACAATATTAAAAAAAATTAAAACACATAGTTACTACTAAATAGAGAAAGAGATTCATATACACAATAGTGTAAGATTACAAAAACATAATATAATAAAGATGATCCATTGATCATAAAGTAGGCATAATATAATTGTACTTTTTTGAGGATAATATTCTCAAGTTTATATGCTATGGTGTAGTGAAATCCATACTATTTTTGATGTTCTCACACGAGGAACTACACATGTTGGAGCTATATTAGATCTTATATTCTTGGGATTAAGTATAGTAAAGTCATTATTGGGACTATAATGTTTGACATGCGCTTCCAAACTAGGCTTGGTGTGTATTTAGTTCCAGTAGAGTAGGCCTGGCATGGACTCGAGTTTGCATAGATGTACATTTGTGTTGCTTATGCACTTTTTATTGAGGTTTCTTTGTATCCATTTAATTTTTTACTACACTAGTAGAGACTAGATTCAATGCATGAACATAAGTATCATGATTCATCACCATTAAACATTTTGACATAGTAAAGAGATATTACTATCCACTCATTTGTTAAATTAAATAAAAATTTTTATTAGTAAATTTAGTTCATTAGATCCAGCTGGATTTATTATTTTCCATTAAAATTCTTATATTTCCATCAAATTATCCTCTAAGAATTAATCTAATCAACCCATAGTTTCCATTATCCCACAAAACAACATCAATACTCATACCATGAGTTCAATGTCAATTACATTATCAATTTCATAATCATGGTATTCAATGATCAATCATAAGCTACCACAATGTGATACACTCAATATGGCATATATAAACTAAAAAAAGTAGTTGGGAACCAAAAAAATCATCCATTTGATAACAATAAATCAAACCATTTGTCAATGAATAAAAAAGATGGGAATACCCATCTCTAAATTGAAACATAAACAACCAATCAAAAAGCTTCACACAATAACCCAACAAACATGATAACACAACTCTCAACATAAGTCATCTATTCCTATTAACCATATGACAATAAATGGAAAAAAGAGATCCCCTCTCTTAACAAACACCATCCTCCATTTTTTTTCCATCAAAACCCCAAACATCAATCTTAAAATTCCTCTACCACCCTAGAGCACACATATATAGAATCAAAATTATTTTTATCATTGGAAACACAAGGGGAAACTAAATCCATAAAAAAATGATACAATCCTTTAGAAACCATGAATAGACTCACCTAGACACAAATAATTATTTCCATAACCAACCTGATCATTAACAACTTGAATTAATATATTCATTATGCAGAGGTTTCATATTACTTGTTTTAACAAGTTTTATATTCCGACGTGAAATTTATATTAGAAAGTTTATGTTTCTAAATTTTTAATATTTTTTTAATCATATTGTTTGTATGTATGTTTTGTAACTTTGATTTATTGGATGACTTATAAGTCTGATACCTATACTCTAATCATTAGACAATATCTAAGTCTGATTACGTTAAACAACGTGGTTTGGGTTTTATGTTAGTTTAGTTTTTTAAATATAAATTCACCCCCACACTCTTGTTTCTATAATATACTCTTACAATACAATGTTTTCTACATCAATTAGCTTTAAAATTATTGAAAATTAATTTAATTAAACCATATTGAAAGGAACCAAAACTAAATGAAGAAAATAATATAGAACTGAAGACATGTAAGACTCATTGAATATATCTAAATAATACAAGACTAGATAAAAATAGATGCAAAAGAAATGACACAAACCATATTTAACATTCCAAATCTGACATAATTAGAATAAAAAAACAAATAAAATTTAATTGAATTTAACAGAAGTGAACAAAATTGACCCATACAAAAATAAACCTAAAAAACCAAATCAAAATTAATTTAGTCAAAATGAATCAAAAAAAACTAGAATGACATGTATTGATCCAAAACAATAGATCTAAATCTAAGTATTCAATATTCGGTGTCCCCTCAGACCTATTTTACCAAACTAAAATACAATGAAATGTCCAAAAATAGGAAATAAATACGAAATATTTGTAATAAATTGATCTAAAAAATATTAAAACCAACCAACCCTAACCTTTACACAATTTCTAAGAAAATATATTTATAACATATAGACATTTATTTCAAACCATTTTAAATAAAAACTTTAGAAACCCATTGCTTGTAAGATCATTTCATGGTTTAACCAATCAATTACAAGGGTATTTACTAAAAATACTAATTTTAAGACCATTAAAGCTGCACTCATATACACTGATTTCATAAATTTATTCCAATGAGTTAAAATTTTAAAAATCATTTTATATTAAAAACTATTTAATTGGATGAGTTTAACCTAAATCATTACACTTGAATCATTCAATTTTAAAAAATAAACCCTCATACAAAATTAAAAAAACCATTATAAAACATTGAAATTTTCTAATTTTATATCTTATAAATATTCATATTGACAATCACTTCTTTAAAATGTATCACAATTTTTCAAATTAATGCAAAAGTGATAAAAAAACCATAAAAATTATGAACCAACCTATCGAGAGTAAAATTAAATTGAATCAAACTGAATACAATCAAACCTTAAATGAATTAAAGTTTAAAAATAGTTATGAAACTAATATAAATCTTATTTTATTTCATTTAACTACACCAAATTCAACTGAATAAAATAAAAAAAATGTATAAAATTAAATTGAAATGAACCAAATCATATATAATTAATATTTCCCAATACTTATTTACCTAAAAATACTAAATAACTATAAATTAAAAAAAACAAAATTGACCAATCCAAATTGATCTGAACAAAACTAGATCGAACTAAACTAAACTATATTTACCCAGGATAAATTGAATTGATATTTTTTATTCATAAATAGAACAAAAAAATATGAATTCAATGTAAACATGAAAAATTATCCTAAACAATACTTGCTCATAGTAAACTCACTGGGAGAAGAGGGGTCGTGGGGTCACTGGGAGAAGGGGGGTCGCCATGGAGGTTGCTGGGGGGTTTCCGGGGGAGGGGGGGTCACTGGGAGAAGGGGGTCGTGGGGGTCGCTGAGAGAAGGGGCATCGTGGGGTCTCGTGGGGTCGGGGGGAGAATTGGGGTTGTGGTTGTGGGGTAAGGGTCGTGAGTGTAAAAAAAGAGAGATGGTTTTGTGGCTGTTTATTATAAACCACCGAAAAACCATTTAAAAAAAAGTTTTAGCAGCGGTTTTGTGAACTGCTGCTACAAAACCACCGCTAAAGTGAATTTATGTTTTAGTGTCTACTCTACATCATAGGAAGAACATGCATCACACTTGAGGATGGTCCTAGACTTACTATGGGTGTAAAAGATTTATGGTAAGCTCTAAAAGTACCAGTTATATATTTTCAAGGATAAATTATTGGGGAATGTAATTTTTGAAAACGGATTAGCTGTTGTCCTGATGAATATTTATTTAACAATTTCTTAGGAGGCACCCAAAGCATATTAAAGGTGAATATTTTATTGTATTTTCATGGTACTATAGAAGGTTCATGGTGGGATTATATATGATTGTATCCCCTTTGGATGACCCAATGTAGAAAGGGAATCCATTCACCTGAACCAAATAGTGTTATAGAGCCTTTGATTAGCTGAGGCTGATATTGAATAGTGATCCTGTGTTGAGACTACCTGAGGAGGGTGTGGAGTACGTAGTGTATTTTGATGCATCTAAAGCTAGTCGTGGATGTGTTTTGATGAATAGGAAGGCAATGACCACATATGGGTAAAGGTAGTTGATTCCCCCTAAGTAGAGCTATATGACTCATAACATGGATTTAGTAATGGTACTCTTTGCTCTGAAGATGTAGAGGTGCTATCTTCTGGGAGAACACTTTTTTACTTACATAATCATATTTTTAGGTATATATTTAGGAAGAGAGATATGAAACTAAAATGTTTATTCTAGTTAGAGTTTCTATAGGACTATAACTTCAAGACAGTCTATACTTCTTGGAAGGGCAACATGGTGGTAGAAAACCATAGCAGGAAGTCCCATTGTCACTTGGTAGAGGAGGTGTAAGAGCTATTCGATTCTTTAAAAACATCCTTGATAGAGGAGAGGGGTGAATCTTATCTCCTATCTATGGTTTTGAATCATCCACTTCTCCTGCATGTGAGAGAGTCCTAGTTGGGAGACATCAATTGTGAGGTTCTTCATGACCAGATGTCCTCTACATATTCACCATATGGATTTTCTAAAGGAGGGGAAATGATCATCCCTTTTCAAGGATGGATGGTGGTTCCAGTAATGTTTTAATAGGAGGTGATAAATGACATTCAAACTTCTCCTTTATATTAAAACTACAGTGTAGGAAATATATACTGTGTCCTTGAGTGATAGTTTTGGTGGGCTGGCATGAGGCGTGGGTTATCCAAGATTATCTATTAGTGTCTCATATATCAAAAAGAGTAGTCTAAGAACCAATTTCCAGTATGTTTGGAAAATCCTCTTGGGATCCTAGAGTAGAAATGGGATGAAATATCCAAATACATTGTGATAGGGCTTCCAAAGATAGTGAGAGGCCATGTTTCTATCTGGGTGGTGGTTGGCCAATTTATGAAGTCATCACACATTCTTTAAATTACTGAGAAGAGTTTAGTGGAGAGTCTTAGATAGTTGTACACATGAGAGATCATCTGAATCCTTAGATTACACAAAAAAATCTTCTCTAACAATGATGTGCAGTTCACATCACGATTGTGGAGCGGCCTAAAGGAGGCATTTGAGACCAAGCTACAGATGATTATGGAATTTTACACTTAGAAGGATGGATATAATGAGTGAACCATCCAGGTGTTGAAATATATACTAAGATATTGTGTGTTATAATTCTTATGAAGTCAGGAGGATCAATTTACATTGTCATAGTTTGCTTATAATTATAATTATCACTGTATGATCGATATGTAACCTTCCATGTCCATGTATAGGAGGCCCTTTAGTCTCCCTTATATAGGACCATGATTGGAGGGAATATCTTATTGGACCATAGATGGCGCAATAAATTATTGATAAGGACCATGTGATCTAAATGTGTTAGAGGAAAAATCAGATTTAATAGAAATATTATGAATATCGACATCACTAACCCTTGGAATTCTAGTAGGTAGACCATGTTTTCCTGAGAGTCATCCAAAAATGAGGATTTATGAGGTTTTTTTGGGGAGTAAAGCTATCCCCAGGGTCCTTGGAAAATTAAAGATCCAATAGTGGGTTATAGTTGTGGCCTACTGCCTATCCTTACCACCATATTTGGATTAGGCGTATAGTGTCTTCCATGAGTTGCAGATGAGGAGATACGTGCATGATCCAATGGAAATCATTGATTGAGAAAGAAGGATATGATCTTATGATTAAGGAGTATTCCCTTGGTTTGTGTGTTTTGGTAGTACGAGAGCATGTTGGAGATATCTTATGAGCATGAGAGCAAGATACATGCTCATTATCCTCAAATTTTTTTGTTTATGGTTTTTGGGAAAAAAAATTGAAAAATGGAGGAATAATTTAGTAACCTAGTTTTTGCCTTTTAAGGATTAGGAAAAATATTAAAAAAATACTTTCCAAGCTAAGTGCTGAAACTGTGCAAGTATCTAAGGCCCGGTGAGCCTAGAATTGATGTTATAACAATATTAAATATACTAATATCATAAGGATGTGGTTTTTTGAGAATAATGGGTTAAATCTCGAATAGTGTGTTGGATCATAATTCTAAGACCATATTTTATTTCATGATGTGGCGTTTAACCTATGTGTTACCTATGGTTTGTTGATGCTGGAGGTTTGGTTGAGGCAACCATTGGTGGGTGCATTTAATTAATAGAAATAAATAATTTCTTTATTTGTTTTATTAAATGACCTAATTAAAATCCTATATAAATACCCCCTTATGAATATTTTATTAGGTTTATCAACATAACCCTTGAAAGATATGATATGATGTTAAGGGAATTCCTTGCTAGAGAATCAAAATCAGATAAGGAACAATGATGAGATCAAAGTGTATTGATAGGTAGTGGATGAAATGAGTCTTATTCTTCATTGGAGAATGAATTCTTCACCAATAATCAAACATTTTTTACATTTTTTCTCATCAATTGTGGTTTCATCAATTGATTAAAAATTTTATCATGTGTTTTACATCTACTATTTGATCTGTGATCATTTGATCTTTTAATGAGTCTATTTCATAAACTTAAATGGTTTTATTCAAATTATTCCATGATCTCACCCTGATTTTTTCACATCAAAATTGATGTCCTAGAACACATGGCCAATGATGGATATAGAATTTTTATGTGAATTTATACCAGCTATTCTTGTCATTAATTATTGTTTGCCAATGTAGTATCAGTTCAACTTTTCCATGGTGGGTTCAAGCATGACCAAACACCCAAATTCACTCCAGTTGTATGAAATACATTTAGGATAGTGATTTTTAGATGGATAGGGTTTCAATATGAGATGAGGTTGATGGTTTTTGTAGATATAGGATTTTGTATGAGTGAAAGATGATGGGAGGCACATCCTGTAATGTGATGCTTTGTGTGAATGAGCATTTTTTTATTTTCAGAAACTAGAGGTCCAAAATAAATGACCAGATATAGTTTCCATTGATTTTAGGTGGTTAACTATTATGGATAATAGTGGTGAGGCTGTATTTTGAATATACATGAAAGAAAGTTGTTAATATTGACAATTCTTGACTACATGTCATCTAACTTGGAAGAACACAAGGTGTGTATCCCCCATAGCTATAACACTGGGGTTTCAAGTGATGTTAAGGATCAAACACCATGTGGCCAGGACAACATTCCATGTCACCCTCCCTAGGTGGCTGATCAAAGTTCCAATTATATATGGCTAGGACCTAGTGTGAAAGGAAACGTAGGGTACTCTAAGAGTAAATGAGCATAGGCTGGTATGATGGTATGACTATGTACATTGATAGAGCCCAATGAAAAAATATAGGTCTAGGAGAACAATAGTAGGCCCTAGGTAGATGAGACACATTGTGTGGACCACCGATACACCATTTATAATTACATGGCCTCTAAGATATATTGATTGGAGAATATGATTACTAATCAGAGTAGGTCAACACATCGTGTGGACCCCATACATTCTGTGTACCCCCTTTTGAGAAACTTCCACATTTTTCATATCCTTGATATGGATTAAGATTTTTTCCCACAAGTAGAATATCCTAAGTATTTTTAAATGTAGAATGAAATGGTATCATTCATAGTTGATATCAAGATATGACTTGGAATGTTTCAAGAGTGACACTTCTTTAGGTGAGGCTTAATGATGGAAGTGCCCAGGAAAGAACATTTGGGAGAGGTCAGGGTTGGAAACCTCCTTTTCTAACAAGGTTCTGAGTCCCCATACTCATTGTACATGTTTGAGTGTCACACCTTGAAGGACTAGGGAATGGGTCCTCTTCCTACTTAGTGTCACCCCCTAATAGATTATGGCGTGGTTCCTCTACATAATGAGTGGAACCCCCTAAAGGACTAGGGTGTGGGTCCTCTACCTACGGAGTGGAACCCCCTGATATATTAGGGTGTGGTTCCTATACCTACCGAGTGGAGCCCCATGATAGAAAAGGGTATGGGTCCTCTACCTGTTGAGTGGATCTCCCTGATGGACTAGTATGTGGGTCCTCAAACTACTGAGTGACACCCTCCTGACACACAAGGGTGTGGGTCCTTTATTTATATATTGTTCCCCATTGACTTTGTGGAACACTTTCGAGGTTTGGTTCTTATAGATGGTTACCTTGATGGATACATGAGATGTTGGGAATTAGAAATTAACCCCATGAGAGCTATTGAATAAATCCTTGACCTGGGATGGACTATGAGATGCAGATCCCCTTTCTCTCTCATCTGGGTTACTTTTATAAGACTATATATATATATATTATTGGGTTTCATTTACCTCTTGCTTTAGGATGAGATTACTACTTCTATCATATCTATCTATTTCCCCCTTCAATTTTAGGGCATCCAACTGGGTATGTATATAATCACCCCATCATGGGATTTTCCCATATGTTTCGTGTCTTATGAAAATGATAGAAAGATCAATAGTGATTTCAATGGAGCATACAGACACTTGGGTGTATATACCATATATGATAGCTGGGCATTTATATTAGGATATGGGATATATCATCTATTTTATATTCTAATTATTGTAAGGTTGGGACTTATTTTCTTGTTGGGTGTCTATTTTGATTCTATAAACTTTTGCATTCTTATTTAGTATTATGATTTTATTTCCTAGAGGTTTTTACATGAATGATTTCACTCTAGATGTTACCAAAATATTTATTATTCATTTATCACTATTACATAGAGATAGTTCGGTGTATGTGTACATGTAGACTATGAAAAGGAATCTAATTTATGTTTTTCCTTATTGGATCTTGTCTCTATCCCCTAGCTTATAGTGGTGAGCTTGTAGTTATGGTGTCCCAACCTTCCCCCACCACACTGATCCCAATGGGACATGTTGTTACATACTTAGACTTGTCCTTAAGGTTTTCACTAAATTAACCTTATCCAAAAATTCAAAAAATAACTAAAATAATTCTAAAAAGTAATTAAACTCTACACTGATACAAACTGAGGTTCCTTAAACAAGCACTCCTGGGTCTCATGCTAAAGGAAATTTAGTTAAACAAAGTCTATGAAAAAAAGTCCAATTAATCTACCATTATTTTACAACATTAACAGAATTTAAACCTTACATCTCAAAATAATTACACAATCCCAAGAACATAAGGTTTAGTGTATTTGTTGATCAACTACAAAAGGAGCTTATTTTTCAATAGTTGTGACCATTTCTCCATAATAGAACCACACTGGAGTCCCTTATATATTATTTATACGTTGGAATCACCTTTATATATCATTGGATGAAAACATAAGAAATGGATGAGATAAAAATCTTTGTAAGGTAAAAATTATCAACATGCCATCAAGGGTTAGATCAAAATCATAGGATAAATCATGATTAGGAGGGAAATCTTTTATTAAAAATAACATGAGATAATACAATTTTTCCATAAGTCATGATATTAATAAATATAATATCAAATGATCAAACATATAGCTTGAAAAAAGAGTATATAACAATAAGTTAATAAATATAATCCATGGATTATTACATAGGTATATGACTATTATATAAGTGTGTGGAATAAACATAAGTATAAAAATTATATGTTTAGGCTACCCACAAAGAAATAAATCACATAGTAGGCTTGGTCTAACCACCCACATACCATCTTGGGTTTGTGATTACAACTAGTGTAAAATTATTGGGCTTTATATTACCACCTATGTACCCTAATTGGAAATATCATAATCCTGACCTTCACCTTTTTTCCTAGGATAATCCCCTTGTGTACCCTTTTCTTGGGATAATCCCCCAGTGTACCCTTTTCCATGGGATATTCCTCCCATGGACCCCTTGGCATGGAATAATCCTCCAATGTACCCTTTTGATCTAATGAGATATAAACATTACAAATGAATTTTATGGATATATAGGACACCACCATTTATAATAATAATCATCTATATATGTGTTCCATAATATCATGTAAACATTCACACTTCAACCATTAATTAATCAACATATGTAATAAAATTTGGTTTCATGAAAATATTCCCTAGAAAAATCCATAATCAATCCAAAGAAATAAGATGAATAGTAGGATAAAAAATATCCCCAGTATAACATAAGTAATTCCAAAGGATGTTTATATAAATAAAAAATAACCTTGTGAGGTTATTAGACAGATCACTTTGAAAAACATAAATAAACATTCCTTATTGAAATTATTGAAAATTACTCAAAAAAGTTTTCTTCAAAATGAAATAATTTGAGATTGATAAAACATTTTAAATATTAATATTTAAAACCAAAAAGTATTTTCAAAATAATTTTTCATAAAATAAATGTGCTTTAAAAAACACAGAATGATTTTTTTTAAAACCTAAGCCTTTAAAATCCATTTTTAGAATCATGAATTTATTTAAGAATAAAGAATTATACTTTTTTAAATATAACAATTTTTCCTTTTATTTTCAAAATCATAAAGAGTTAAAATATTTTTAAAACTATTTAAAAACATAAGCATAAATATTTATTAAGAATAATTCTCATACAGAAAGAGAAACTATAAAAGAATTATTAGAAAACAATTTTTTTATAATCGTAAAATATAAAGTTACAGGTCACATTGAAGGTGGAGTGAAATATTTTGAAAACATTATATTTTAAAAAAGGTATTCTATAATTTATAATTGAAAATTATATAATGTTTTTATTTGAAATTTTGAGTGAAATATTTAAACATTCATATTTTAAAGGATTTATTTTTTAATATTTTGAAATACCATTGTTGAAAATCTACATCATAAAAAGAGTAATCAAAAATAATTTTTTAAAAGACTGTACAGAGAATATAAAGGAATATTTGGTCAAAGAATCATTAGGGATTAAAATATATATGCTCAAATTAGCGGGAAGAGAAAATATGGACATAGATGAAAAATAATCCTTAAACTGAAAGTGAATTATTCGTATCAATGATACACTTTTATGGGGTAGAAATTATTTTTTGGAGGAGATTTGAATTAAAAATTATTTTTACCATATCTCGGAAGATAAGATAAAATATAATTCAATTTTATGGAGGAATCACCCAAACATGGTAGAATGCAGTTCAAAAATATATATCATAATTCAACGAAAGAGGTTTTGAATTTTTAATATCCTTTATTGCTTTAGAAACATTAAAAAAAACCTCTTAAAAGAGTTGTATTAAAATTAAACATCAAATATCATGAATAAAAGATAATTCATGATATGATATATCCAATAGGTGATATACAAGATATTTAAATGAATCTAGGTTCATAAAAACATGTCACAAATAATAGAAATTGATACGAAACACCCTAACCATTAATACCACTTATCTGAGCATGATCTACCCTCCAACATAAAAGAATAACTATATCAATCACTTTTTTCAGATACTTATTCATATATATATTTCCCTTTATAAACTTTATTTATAACCATTTATTATAATATTTTTTTAGTTATAGTTTATTTTCGTCATTGAGTGTTAGAAAACCTAATTTATTATTTCAAAATAATTTTCTAATGGAATTGTCAATTCTAATTTATTAATTTTTTATTTCATAATTCATAGATTAATAAAGATACTAGAATAATTAATTTTAAATTATTCATCATATCCCATTTTCATTTGGTGAAATATAAAGGTATGATTTGGGAAAATTGATATTTTAAAGAACTAGTTTTGGGGTGTTTACTGGTCAAAAGGGGATATATTAATAAATATATTAAATATCAGTAAAACCTTTCCATAATCCCTAAAAACAATTTAATAAATTATTATTACATGATATTATAATTATATAATACTCCTTAATCATTCATGATATTAATATTATATCTTCGTTCACATAAGTGGTAAAACCAATGCAAATGAGAGTGTGTTGTAATGATTTAATTAGTAAGGAATTTCTTTATGTAATGATAAAATAAATTTTAAAGAAGCTTAAACATGTCATAAATATCACATATTTTAATTAAATTTGTTCTTAGAACCATCCATGTATGGTGGTTCTAATTAATTCAATTCATCATTTGTGAAGGTGGTAGTCGAAATATATGAACAATTTATGATTTCATTTCTAAATTAATTGGAAATTATTTAGGAATATGATCAAATTTAATTTTAGAATAAAAATTGTGACATAGGAATCATATTAATTCATCAAATACATCCTTGATTCCATTCATTAGAGGTGGTGGTGAAAAATGAACTACAACGATTCGTGGAGGTGGTAGTCTATATGTAAACACGACCAATGATGCTTTTTTTCTTAGTGGATGGAAATGATTGAATAATGGATGAAAAATTTCTATATTAACATTATTGATTTTATTATATTATTTTAGCTATAAAAAGTTTTTAAGAGGAATATTAAAAAGAAAATACTATTAAGTAAGAAATAATCATGTTGAGAACTGGAGATTTCACTTGAAATTTATATGTAAAAGGGGGCCTTAGGATATATAATTGATACTAGAGGATTATGAACATGAGAGAGGATTATATGAGGATAATTTTAAATTTTCTGGATAAAATTTTAAGGGATAGGTGTAACATGAAGTGGTTGAATATAATATTTTATATTAGTTTTCTAGGTTAATCATAATATTTTTAAATTCATAATTGCATTCCTTAAACACATATTCGATCAATTAATTTGTTTTATAAATTTCTTGTTTCTGATTTTGTACAGATAAAGTAATAAATGTTATAGTTTTTGTAAAAAAAATATTTTTTACTATTCACGTAATAATTAAGTGTTTTGGGGAAAATCACAAAAAATAATTTTATGCTAATTTAGATATTTGGAATTAAAAAAATATATTAATTTTATAAAATTAATGTTTGATATCTGATATGAATTAATTTTAATATAAAAACTCATATGTGGGAAAAATGTATTTTTGAGGAAAATAAATTACTCTTGTATTAATATACCTTTTTTCATATTTTTATTAAGGTAGTTACTTCTATTTATACCAAATAATTTAATACCTATAATAAATTGGTCATTATTGACACTAAAACACACATGTCATGGGAGAGGTCTAGGAATTCTCAGTTGGTTTGAAGCAAATTTGGGAAAAATGGATCAAATATCCACATAAGGGTCTAGGTTTATGAAGAATGATTAGCCACTAAATGAGGCTAATATTCATTTTTAATAAATATAATAATCATGTGATTTATTATTCACAAAAACCATTTTAGTGCATTTTACACTTTGAACATCATTTCACATTATGATTGTAATACCTTCTTAAAATGCACTATTATGTGGTACTTTTTTGAACATCATTTAAAGTACCCAATGATTCATCTGATTTTAAGGAATCTAATTATACATATTTTAATTTTATATTTTGGGAATTTTATATACACTTAAATATATGAACATATTTTATTCAGGGATCAATGGAGAATTCATGGAAGAAGATGGGGATATTTTGTGATGAAAGGAAACAATTATGGAGAAGTCAGATTGGACACCAGACCATTGATGAGACTGTGGGGCCAAACATACAGGCCCAATGAATCCAAACATTTGTGGTATTCTAGAAGAAATGTTAAGGAACAAATCACTCTTCAGGATCCAATGCTAATTCGGCTTCCATGGTGTCCATTTAGTCGGCCCAAGTTAGAGATAAAATTCTGGGCCAAATTCTGCGGCCCAGAAAAATAGTCCACTAATATAATCATATATCTGAATAAACAACTCCAAATGTGACCAAATTTTATAGGAAGTTAGGAGAAATCCGTGGCTCCATATTATTATTCTGTGGCCCACTCTGATTCGGCCATCTAGAAGGACTTACAAGCACGTCTATTCGGTGGAAGCAAGCTGGCTGCCACCTCGGGTCAAGGGTGGAAAAGTCTCCTCTCCCTTACTTTCCACCACCCTAGGCCAACCATACTCAAGTGGTATCTTTTGTACTGTTGGAGGCTCGACCCAAGGCTACCAAAATTCCTATTTAAGGCAGTTGTGGTGAATGAGTTTGAGAATCATTGGTGCTTTGTTCAATTGTAATGTTATGCTGCGATTTTGTTGTCTCAAGTTTGTCTTTCACATGTAAGTTGTTCAATTCACTTTAGTTTATTAATAAAAGTTATTCTTCTCCTATTATTATATTATTCTACATCTCACTTTGATACTGTTTCCTTAAGGTGTGAATTTATTCACATCAAATCTTGTGAAATTATTCACACAACGGTGGAGTGATCATTTTATTTTTGTTGTTTTCTTTACTTCTCCATTTCCTCCCTCATGAGTTTACTTTCCACTTCCATTGAAACCTTATAATCAATGGAGGGATAACCCAATTATGGGTTGATCCAAGGGAGTATCAAGGGGATGTATTGGATGTTATTTATCACCCCATTAATTTCTAATCACTTCTTTTAATTGAGATTTTTATTTGATGATTTTTAAACTCCATCGTCCTTGTTGAATTTGAGGCCACACACTTCAAGTGATAATACAAACCTTTACCTTGAAGTGCTCAAAACTTTGATCCTTCAAGTGTATAGGTGATTAGTATTAAAGGGTGTAGGTATTAAACCAGTAAGTGATGATGTTGTTTTATCTTCTTAAATAAACTCATCTCAAATATAAGAAATTGAAATCATTGAAAAGGAAATACGTCCAATCCACCCCGAGCGATAACCTAGGATCAAATCATTGACTTAATCTGAATTAACTTAAAACTATTAGTGACAACTTAAACTCATATAAAATCAACCCAATTTGGCCACTTCATATCCAAAAACATTCCTTATAATGTGCGTGTCTATAGGTTACTTCTTAGGTCTCTGAGGATTCGACAACCCAAGCTAGACTAAAATGACCGTTTTACCTTCATCACTTGGGTAAATTTGAGCGAGAATCAAATTTTAGTGCCATTTATGGGGACCTAAGTAATTCATCTAAGAACCCATTCTATTCTCCCCCATTTCTTCTTTTCTCATCCAAATTCTCTTATCTTTTCCCTTTCTCGTTTTTTTTTCTTTTGGCGCATGTCCGCCTACACCCGCGATCAATCAAACCGTCTAGTTAGGGTGGATAATCCTAGGGTTGGGGAGTCAAGTACACCAAGGGAACTATTTACATTAGATCCTAATCTTCCTAACACCCCTAATTCAAAAATTGAGTCCATTTCAATGGAAGGTCATCAAAGAAAACAACTCATAAACCCGGGTGGGAACCAAAATGGAAACCCAAATGAGGCAACCCCAAACTTGGGGAATGCAATTTATCAAACCATGAATGACTACCTCACACCTTCCTGGACCAATTCCCCCTCATACATTAGACACAATTCCATAGGATATGAAAACTACATATTTAAACCCCATGTCCTAAACCACCTTCCCACATTCTATGGAATGGAGTTCGAGATGCCCTACCTTCACATTAAGGAATTCAATGACATTATAGAAACCATGTGTCCCCCACATCAAATAGAATCAGCTAAGATGAGGATATTTCCTTTTTCATTAAAGGATTGAGCTAAAAATTGGCTAAAAAATTTGAGACCATCATCCATAAACTCATGGTACCAACTATAAAGAGAATTCTACAAAAAATACTTTCCCCACCACAAAACAATTGCACTTAAAAAGAGTATCCAAAATTTTTTTGAAAAAGAGGGAGATTCATTCTATGAAACATGGGAGAGGTTCAAAGACACTCTAAACATGGTTCCACACCATGGTTTTTCTATACCTGAACAAGTGATAATTTTCTATGAAGGGTTGAGTCTGGGGAACAAACAATTCATTGACATGATGTGTAATGGAACCTTTAAAAAGAAAGCCCCAACTGATGCTTACGAGTATCTAGAAAGCCTTTCTGAACAAAACCAAACATGGGGAACTTCACCTTATTCTGAAAAGCCACCAAGAACTACTGGAATTCATACACTTAGAGAAGAAGAAATCCTTAGGGCTAAACTCGCAGCACTCTCTGGGAAGGTTAAAGAGATAGACCTTAGGAAAGTCCAGGAAATCCAAACTGTTGACCCTGTTTTGAAAAATTTGTGACAAACATGACCATAAGACAGACAACTGCCTAACCATTCCATCCATCAAGGATGTTCTTTTAGGAGGACCCCCAGTGTAAGTAAATTCCTTGAACTTTCAAAATCCTCAATACCAAAACAAATTCAACCCAAGGTATAATGACCACCCAGGCTTCCGCTGGAAAGATAACCAACAACCTAGCCAACCAAAAGGAAAAAATTCTTACCCCCATCAGAACTACCAATCCCATAACTAGTTCCAAACCCAACCTATCCAATACCAATAGCCACCGGTCCATTTTCAACAAACCATCCCACCTTCAAAATGTCCCCCCTAGGATAAACCAATCTTCTCAAGCACCAACCCAAGCTGTTCCACAAAGCCTACTAGAACAACTGTGAAAAAAAATGGAGAGGATGAACTCAGAAGTCTCTTCCCTAAAACAAGAACTTCAAACCATCAAAACTGGAAATGCACCCATGCATACTCAGGTGGTTCCATCCTCAACTTCAACGGGAGAGTCACGTTGTGCTTAAACAACTCATGAACAACTAAAGGCTGTGACTATTTTAAGAAGTGGGAAATAAATTGAGAAACCTGAACAACTAATTCAGAACCCACATAAAGATTCAAACTTGGATGAAAATTAAAATGAACCACAATATCAAACTGAGGAATCTGATAACAATGTGAAAGAAACAACTCTTCAACAAACATCCCCACAACCTGCACCATTTCCTCAATGCATGAGGGTGAAACCCAAGCCTGAACTGAGTGAAACATTGAGGGAAATATTCTCACAAGTCAAGTTGAACATTCCCCTTCTCAATTCCATCCAAACCATACCTACATACTCAAAGTACCTTAAGGAATTGTTCACTTTTAAAAGAAAATTTTCACATAAAAATCAAGTCCTTTTGGCTGCTAATGTGAGTACCACCATTCAAGGGACCATTCCTCCTAAGTTGAAAGACCCAGGTTTCACTTACATCAATGTTGAACTAGGAGAAAGAAAAGTTGTAAAGGCCTTGTGTGATCTAGGTTCTAGTGTCAATCTCATCCCCTATGCCGTGTTCTTCCAGTTAGGCCTAGAATAACTCCAACCCACATCTGTCACACTTCAACTTGCTGATCGTAGCATTAGGGTTCCAAAGGGGATTTTAAAGGACGTTCTAGTAAAGGTTGAAAACTTCATTTACCCTACTGACTTCATTGTCCTTGACAACTATCCAAACTTAGGAAATAAGGAACAAACCCCAATCATCCTTGGCCATACTTTTCTTGCAACAATCAACTCTGTTATCCGAGTCCGAAATGGGAACATGACCATCACCTTTGGGAACACGAGTCTAGACTTGAACATCTATAATGAAAGCTCACAAATAGGGGATGATGAGGACATTCATGAAGTAAACATGATAGGAAGCATTGATAATGAATCCATAGAAAATCAAGGAATATTTGATGAATGTTTAAGTCAGGATGAGATTGATTTCCTTTGTTCACATGAAGGAAGTTTATCTCCTTGGCTTGAATAATTTTCAAATTTCTCTTATGATGAAGTCTTAGGTCTAACAATTAGTGAAACCTTTCAAGAAACCAATTTCATGGAGACCAATCAAACTTCCTTCCCTAAATCTGATCAAGCCAATATAGTATCTGAAACTTAAACATGTGGGGAATCAATCCTATCTGAAACTCTAAAAAAAGAAATTGAACTTGATCCAATGTCCCAATCTTCTGATGAAATTCTGAACCAACCTGATCTTGAATTGAAGGAACTTCCCGCTGCACTCAAGTATGATTTCCTAGGGGAAAATCAAACACATCCTACTGTTATTTCTTCTTCTCTTGAATCCAATCACGAGAGGATGCTTCTAGATGTCCTTAGGAAACATAAGAAAGATATTGGTTGGACCGTGTATGATATACTTGGGATTATACCACTTATCGGGACTCATAGGATTGTTCTAGAATCTGATTCAAAGCCATGTCGTCAACATCAACGATGACTCAATCCTAATATCATGGAGGTAGTAAGGAAAGAACTTCTGAAATTGATAAAAGCTGGTATCATATATCCCATAGCTAAGAGTGAATGGGTGAGCCCAATCCAAGTGGTTCCAAAAAAGGCTGGAATCACAGTGATAACCAATGAGGATGGAGAGATTCTTCCAACAAGGGTGAGTAGTGAATGAAGGGTCTGCATTGACTATAGGAAGCTAAACTCATTCACCAAGAAGGACCATTTCCCCTTACCATTCATTGACCAAGTCCTTGAGAGAGTGGTAGGTCATGCATTCTACTGTTTCTTAGATGGGTACTTAGGGTATAATCAAATTGAGGTATCCTTAGAGGATCAAGGGAAGACTACATTCACATGTCCATTCGGTACCTTTTATTTTAAACGCATGCCCTTCAGGTTATGCAGTGCCCCTGGAACCTTCTAACGGTGCATGATGGGAATCTTCTCAGACATGGTAGGGGATTTTATAGAGGTCTTCATGGATGAATTACTTGTGTTTGGGGATACATTTGAGGGATTTCTGCAGAATTTGGAGAGAGTCTTGTCAAGATGTGAAGAAAAAAATCTGGTCCTAAATTGGAAAAAATTCCATTTCATAGTTAAAGAGGGACTATTTCTAGGCCATCTAGTCTCAGGTATGGGGATTGAAGTTGATAAAGCCAAGGTTGACATCATCCGTCACCTTCCATCACCCAAAACTGTCAAGGAAGTGAGGTCTTTCTTAGGACATGCCGGTTTCTATAGAAGATTCATCAAGGACTTTAGTTCAATATCCCGTCCCCTTTGTGATCTTCTAGTAAAGGATGCTCCATTTGTTTGTACAGAAAGCTGTGAGGGTTCATTATCAACCCTCAAATCCTCTCTCACATCTCCCCCCCATCATGAAATCTCTAAATTGGAACCTTACTTTCAAAATTATGTGTGATTCCAGTGACTTTGATGTAGGAGCTGTGTTAGGACAACGTTGTGATAAAACTCCTTATGTCATTGCTTATGCAATAAAATCCTTAAATGATGCCCAAATAAACTACCCCACCACTGAGAAAGAGTTGCTTGATATTGTGTTTTCCTTAGAGAATTTTAGGTCCTACCTCTTAGGATCCCCCATCACTGTGTTCACTGACCATTCTGCACTAAAATACCTCTTCCAAAAACAAGATGCTAAGGCTAGACTAATTAGGTGGGTCCTTCTATTACAAGAATTTGACCTCACAATCAAGGATAAAAAGGGCGTTGAAAATGTTGTAGCTGATCACCTCTCTAGGATGGAATTAAAAGACAACTCAAATCACCGTTCTGTGTATGATTCATTTTCTGATGAACAACTATACTCTGTGAGTGACTTCCCTTGGTATGCTGACATAGACAATTTCTTAGTTATAGGAGTCATTTCAAAATTCTTAGGGACACAAGCTCAAAGGAAGTTTCTTTCTGATGTCAAAAAATATGTGTTTGATGATCCTTACCTATTCAAGTTCTGTCTTGATCAAATCATTAGGAGATGTGTTCCTGAGTCTGAGCAAGAGTCCATTCTAAGATTCTGTCATGCAGAGGCATATGGAGGCCACTTTTCCACAAATAAAACCATTGAAAAGGTCCTCCAAAGTGGTTTCTATTGGCCTAAACTCACTAAGGATTCCTACCAACTCTGCCAAAGTTGTCCTCAATGTCAAAAATTAGGATCCATTACCAAAAGGAATCAAATGACCCTCACTCCCATTCTGGTCGTTGAAATCTTTGATTGTAGGGGAATTGATTTCATGGGACCCTTCCCAAACTCTAGGGGATACCTATATATCCTTTTAGCTGTTGATTATGTCTCAAAATGGGTTGAATCCATTCCCACCAAGTCTAATGACCATCATGTTGTGATCCGATTTCTGAAAGAGCACATATTTTCTCAATTTGGAATTCCTAAGGCTATAATCAGTGATCGAGGAACCCATTTATGAAATCACCCATTCTCTTCACTCATGTCTAAGTATGGTATTTCTTATAAATGTTCCACTGCATACCATCCTCAAACCAATGTTCAAGCTAAGTTATAAAATATGGAGATTAAGAAAATTCTTGAAAAAACTGTCAACCCCTCTAAGAAAGATTGGGCTGAGAAACTCTTAGATGCTCTTTGGGCATATCGTACAACATTCAAAACTATCCTAGGAATGTCCCCATATAGGTTGGTTTACGGAAAAGCATGCCATTTACCTGTTGAAATTGAACATAAGGCCTTTTGGGAAATTAATAAAATGGATTATGACCTCTCATTGGTCGGAACAAAAAGGAAATTAGATCTCAATGAACTGGAGGAACTAAGGATGGAGGCTTATGAAAATTCAAGGATCAATAAAGATAGAGTTCAAGCCTACCAATCTAGGAATATCAAGGTCAAAACTTTTTAATGGGGAAAACTTGTGCTCTTGTACAGTTCAAAACTTAATTTACACCCAGGAAAGTTAAGGTCTAGATGGTCAGGTCCTTTCATAGTGCATCATGTGTACCCCCATGGGGTAGTAGAGATTCAAGATCCCACAAGTGGTTACATTTTCAAGGTCAATGGTCAAAGGTTAAAACCATTCATCGAATCATTCAATAAATAGGAAATAGAGGTTGAGTTAACTGAGCCAACCTATGAACCAGGAAAAAATTGATAGATTTAGGATCCATGTTGAGGTAACAACGTTAAACAAAGTGCTGCATGGGAGGCAACCCCTGGTTTCCAAGTTTCTAATCATTTTATTGTTTTAATCAACATTATATTTTAAATAGGATTAATTAATCATTTTTATATTAAAAAAATAGAGTGTTGACATGTTCTTCTATTATGAGTATGGATGGGTACGAAAGGGGAGCACCGTATTCATCTGTGTCACGTGGTGTGATCCTTGAGTAATGCCTTACCCAGAAATTTAAAAAGAAGACAATGTATCATCAGTTTGTTTTATTTTAATGTTTTTGTAGGTTAAAATAAAAATAAAAATAAATAAATAATAATATAATAATAATAACAAAAATGGAAACGTCGTGGGTCATGGGTCAAACCCCGTCACAACCGGCGAAGCCGTGTGGATTCGAACCCAGGACCGAAGGGAGATAGGGGCGCGCACTTACCACTAACTTATGACTTTTTGTGCTTCCTTATTCTATATTTTTTATATATATACTTATATTTTACTTTCTTTATTATATATATATATATATTTGTTTTGTTTTGTTTGTTTTGTTTTTCCTTTTTCTACTAGGGAACTCTGCACGTGACATGGATATCAAAGGATTAAAAGGGAGCAACAAGAATTTCAACTTCAACCACCAGATGACTTCATTCCATGATCCTCATTTTAAATTTTCTTTTTGAACTTTTATTCTCTACCTCTACCCCCTACTAAATTTTCTTTTCTTTAAACACTTGGGATAGTGTTATTTTAAGTTGGGGGGATATATAAAAGAAAAAAATGCTTTCGTGTCAAAAAAATGAATGATTTGAAAAAAATTGTGTAAATGGAAGAAAAAATTCCTTTAACTTTGAACATGGTAATACACATTGCACACTTTGAAACTAAATATAAAATAATTTAGAATGCCTTGATTCTTATTTCAATCCTTGTATAATTTCATGAGCATAGATTTTGGAAAGTGTGACTGTCCAATGTGATATTTCATCGTTTATATTTTCATCCCAAAAAAAAGATCACAATGCACGTCCTTTGGATACTGGGGTATTAGTTTGAGTTCATGGGGTCCCCCAAATAAATAGCATAGGTTTGGTGATCATTTTAGTTTTAATATGAGTATTAAATAAAATAATAATAATAATAATAATAAATTTTCACGTAGAACAATGAAATGACCTAATGCGTGGCTTTCAGCACTTGGGGATCGCGACCCCATAGTTATCTGGCCCTGAGTTAGTAATTTTATCTCTATTTTTGGTAATTTGAATTTGTTTTTGACTGAGTTAACTCGAAATTATTCCCAATTATGTGGGATTCACTTGGTTCCCTAAGGTCTTTAAGACTGGGAGTCATCGGCAAAGTCTCGCTACATGGGTTGACTCTTTTGAGTGCAATTTCAATTACCATGAAAAAATTGCAAAAAAAAAAAACAAAAAACAAAAAAACATGATAAAAAAATTAGAATACTCATCTTAATAATGAAATGTGATTCCACCTAGCGCTTCTGTCATTTCCCCCTTGAATAAAAATGAACCCCCATGTCTATTGTGATGCACAACAGATCCTCATACTTAATTGATATTGGATGGAATATGACAATAAATTTGAACAAAGGAATGGGCTTGGGATTGGGATCTTCTTATGAAACTATCTTGTATTAAAATATTTTTACGGGTTTCATGATTGTTTGGTATAAGGGTTTCTGGTGATCATTGTGTATTAAAATGTTTTTGGAAAAGGGAATTCGAATTTCATATTGTTGAGATATATTTTGCTCAGGACTAGAAAAACTCAAGTTGGGGGGTGTGATTAACCACTAAATGAGGCTAATATTCATTTTTAATAAATATAATATTCATGTGATTTATTATTCACAAACACCATTTTAGTGCATTTTACACTTTGAACATCATTTCACATTATGATTGTAATACCTTCTTAAAATGCACTATTATGTAGTACATTTTTTGAACATCATTTAAAGTACCCAATGATTCATCTGATTTTAATGAATCTAATTATACATATTTTAATTTGATATTTTGTGAATTTTATCTACACTTAAATATATGAACATTTTTGATTCAGGGATCAACGGAGAATTCACGGAAGAAGATGGGGATATTTTGTGATGAAAGGAAACAATTCTAGAGAAGTCAGATTGGACCCCAGCCCACTAATAAGACTGTGGGGCCTAACATACAGGCCCAATGAATCCAAAAATTCATAGTATTCTAGAATACATGTTGAGGAACGAATCATTCTTCAGGATCCAATACTAATTCGGCCTACATGGTGTCCATTTAGGCGGCCCAAGTTAGATATAAAATTCTGGGTCTGATTCTGCATCCCAGAAAAAACAGTCCACTAATATAACCATATCTTCGAATAAAAAACTCCAAATGGGCTCAAATTTTACAGGAAGTTATCAGAAATCTGGGGATCCATTTTATTCTTCTATATACCACTCTGATTAAGAAATCTAGAAGGACTTACAAGCGTGTCTATTTGTTGGAAGAAAGCTGGATGCCACCTCGGGTCAAGGGTGGAAAAGTCTCCTCTCCCTTACTTTCCACCACCGTAGGCCTACCACACTCAAGTGGGATCTTTTGTACTATTGGAGGCTCGACCCAAGGCTCCCAAAATGACTATTTAAGGCAGTTGTGGTGAAGGAGTTTGATAATATTTGGTGCTTTGTTCAATTGAAATGTTATGCTACGATTTTGTTGTCTCAAGTTGGTCTTTCACATGTAAGTTGTTAAATTCACTTTAGTTTCTTAATAAAAGTTCTTCTTCTCTTATTATTCTGTTGTTCTACATATCACATTGATACCTTTTTCTCAAGGTTTGAATTTATTCACACCAAATATTGTGAAATTATTCACACAATGGTGGAGTGATCATTTTATTTTTGTTGTTTTCTTTAATTCTCCATTTCCTCCCTCATGAGTCTACTTTCCACTTCCATTGAAACCATAGAATCAATGAAGGGATAACCCACTTATGGGTTGATCCAAGGGAGTAGAAAGGGGATGGATTGGATGTTATTTATCACCCCATTAATGTCTAATCACTTCTTTTAATTGAGATTTTTATTTGATGATTTTTAAACTCCATCATCCTTGTTGAATTTAAGGCCACACACTTCAAGTGCTAATACAAACCTTTACCTTGAAGTGCTAAAAACTTTGATCCTTCAAGTGTATAGGTGATTATTATTAAAGGGTTTAGGTATTAAACCAGTAAGTGATGATGTTGTTTTATCTTATTAAATAAACTCATCTCAAATATAAGAAATTGAAATCATTGAAAAGGAAATACGTCCAATCCACCCCGAGCAATAACCTAGGATCAACTCATTGCCTTAATTTGAATTAACTTAAAACTATTAGTGATAACTTAAACCCATATAAAATCAACCCAAGTTTCCCACTTCATATACAAGAACATTCCTTATAATGTGCGTGTCTATAGGTTACTTCTTAGGTCTCTGAGGATTTGACAACCCAAGCTAGACTACAATGACCGTTCTACCTTCATCACTTGGGTAAATTTGAGCGGGAATCAAAGAAAAACACCTTAATTAATGGATTTATATTGAGGAACTCACTAGATTAAAGGGGTTAGAGGTTGTAACCTCCACATAGTGTAACTTTGATTCAAAAAATTCACCCATCCATACAAAGTTGGAGGCAGAAACCTCCAAATGGTGTATGTTTGTTCATTGAACACCCCTTCCTTCATAAAAATCATAATATTATATAAAATCATCCATATTTAATGTAATCAATGTCATAACCTCCATTGGGTCTATAAATACCTCCCTATATCCACCCTTTATGGTATAAAAACTTTCAGATTCTGAGAAAATATCTAAATTCACCAAACTCAAAACCTTCATGAGAAAGAGTGGGGATGGATTTCAAATGGTAACCATATTTCACAAAATTACCTCCCATGGGTTCTTGATAATTTAAATACATGGTGAATATACCTTTAATTAAGGTACATGGTCTTCAAATAAGAAGAAATCCCTTTATGGATCTTGGTGTTTTGTTAGATAATAATCATCCGTGAAACCAACCCCATGAGAACCAAGACTTCACACCGAGGTAGTGTCAATATATTTATAGAAACATGATCATTCACGAGACCCCTATCCTTTGTGATACCCTCTAGTTTCATGAAGCCCCAAACTTTGTGAAACCCATCCAAAAAATCTCTCTATTGTTCCTACTTTCATCCAAATCCCTTTCATGGAAGTTGAGTGCCTAGAGACCCTACACCCATCCAAAACTAATTCACCCGCACCCTAAATTCTCATACAGCTATTGTCATCTAAACTTATGCCTCTTTAATTCAAGCACATCCTAGACCATTACCTTTCTTTTTTTTCTTCATAATAATAGGCACCCGAATTCATCTTTATCCTAATAATAGAATCCCTTACATTGAGACCCCTAATTTCCACTCCCCAATGACGTTATTTACACTATTCCCCACATATTGGTGCATGAGAATTAGACACATAAGCCCTAATAGTGGAATCATCAAGAGAAACTACCGACCATTACTGATAGAGAGGCCTTTTTCTGGATCTCCATCTCCTACATTGAAATGGTATCCCAAGGTTTAGTTCCAACTATGTCCAAGCTACATGACATTAAACTACCTATCCCCGATGTCCAAGTAGTATAATGTTATACTACATAACAACATACTTAAAAAATTATGTAGAATTTCTTTCTTACATCATGTGATAAGCACGAGATGCCCCATGTATGTTCATCATGGGATTCCACTCCTCCCCCTCTATGGGATGTAACCTTATACATAGTAACCCATGGTATCCTATATGTGTAATCCCTACACCATCCCTCATTGACACTCCTTTAATGTCATGATAATCCTTACCACATGACCTTAAAATTTATGGATTAGTCCTGCCACATGGACATAAACTAGGGAATCAAACTACATGTTTTTTAATCTATGTTTCCCAATCGGGTACGTAGGAAACCTCCACGAGATTCAATCCCGACATACCAAGACATCTGGAATACCTCTTTGGGGTTCAATCTTGGCACCCCAACACCACTATCAAATCCCAAGTGAGAAATTCCCCTAAGGGGACATAATTAACCAAACTACCAAGTATGAAACCCCCCAAGGGACACACATAACCACCCACATGTCCCCAAAAGATGTTAAAACTTTGAACCAAATGTACTGATAAGAAATTTAACCTATGACCCACTTTTCCCACAAGATGATAAATCTATGTCCCACTTGTCCCCAAAATACATTAATCTTATAACCTACCAGTCCCCACAAGATGTTAAAATTGTGACCCTATTTCCCCCATAAAACATTAAACCAATTACCCACCTATCCCCATCAGAAATTAAACTTGTGACCAAACTATCCCTAAAATATTCCAATCATATGACCACCCTATCTCCAAAATACATTAAACCTATGAAAAACCTATCCCCACAAGACATTAAACTTGTGACCTTATCCATAATCTCTATTCCATACAAAAAACATGGGATGACTGAGGTGAAAAGGCTTAGAATAATTACACCCCTAGCATCAACTAACTTGTGTCCAATATAGAAATACATAGGTTCTGTGAATATGTTGCCTCATATGAGATTCCATTAACTTTAAAATGGGAAGAATTTTCAGATACACAACCTACCCAACATACAACAATGACCAGACATGCCCAACGTTACTATATAATCTAACAAGAGGTTAGTATCATATCAAGATATAATCATCATAATTAAATGGATTATACCTAGAGATGGCATAAAGGAAGAGATTCCAGAACATGACTTAAGTCTATGAGTGAGACCTTGAATAGGTGAATATCTCCAAGGAGCAATACATGTAAGGATTAAGTGACATCCCATCACCATATTTCGATCAAGGATCTATAATCACTAGTTAATGTGATGCAAGCCACATGCCTTTGGATAATGGGAAAGTAAGGAAAGATGATGTCCAATGCCAATGGAAGGTGTCAGAAAAAATGGTAAGCTAAGCATGAACTATCATCCTTCAACAAGGAGACCGGTAAAGTTTTAGAACCATCATATTTTCATGTCACAAGATCCTAATATTCTGCGCTAGGTCCCACCAAACATGTATTGGTGATAGCATGGAACTATTATTTGACTTGGGATAAATAATATTGGGAAATCATGGGCTGAGAAATCATAAAAATAGATCCCTCTAATATTTCAAAAATAATGGATGACATTGGGGAATTGGGCCTCACCTTCATCAGATCTGTACTGATGGATGATTACTTATATTTTATAGGACTTGAGATATAAGATATCTAAAACATAGTGTCAACAAGTGTGAATGCAGTGGGAATGTAGATGAAATAATATCACACAATTATGTCCCTACCTTTAATGCCACTACTTCTTAAGCTATTAGGAACCCACACCCCATTTCACCCCCTGAGATCAATTAGAGGAGGGTAATTAATTCCCTTGTTCATTGATATGAAAAAGAAGGGGTCATTCCCACTAGGGATATTGACCACCATGATATCTAGTAATTGGTGCCTCAATGAAAATGCCACCCCTAAGGGACACATAAAGGGAAACTGACCTCGTTCCAATGATAAACTACTTTGGGACCATCTCCCAAAATTTCTCTAATAGCTTAGTGACCCATGCAAACAAGACAATGGATATTTGATCCATACCCATCAAGGAAACTATTTTGGAGCTTCCTAGGAGTTCTCTCTCCTAGAAATGTCAATGATAGCACTTAACATTCCTACATGTCAATGTACAGGTTGACCTACCTACTTTTCTGACCCCATTCCAAAACACCCAGTGCCAACATCAGGGCCATGCCTAGAACATTGTATGATAAGAGACATCTTCTTCAGATCTAGTGTCCTTTTCCACCATCAATATCCCATCACATTCTCATAACTACTAATGGGACTATTTGTTTCTCCCACTTGGGATTAACAACGCATCCACCTCTCAAGTAAGCCGGGTTTACATAGTCACCAGCACCATTAGAAACTATCACGAGACATACCAAAATGAAAAATACCAATGAGGAGGTCCTCCCAATGATAATATTAATCAATGTGGAGGTCCTCCCTATGTTGAATATATTTAATTCTCTAAATGTATATCTCGGGGAAGGAGGGAAAATAACTATCCCGGGGGACGTTCCCATGACGCAGGCCATAACAAACATGGAGGGAACCCAAGTGACTCTCAACAATTTGTGCTTCTAGAAGAACCAAAATATTAGAGGAATAAATTGGGGAATATTTGTGTAACCATAGATATCTTAGACTCCAATTTGATAGATTATTTGATATGGGAACCATCAAACCCACTTATAGAGATCTGGGAAGAATCCCATTGATTGAGGATTGCGATCCCAAAATATGAGGTCCACAAGATTCAAAAATCCCTCTACAAAGACCAATAGGTGGATGAAGTTATTTCATCCTTCCAAGGACTCATAGTGAAACCCTATATATCAACATAAACATCCCTCCTCTCCACATCCTCAATATAAGTTGGATATATTCCTGGGTCTAGGTTGATTCCCTTAAATTGTGATGAGAACTTGGTTGAGACTCAAAGGGATGTTGCTGCTCACATGCATGAGGAGATAGTAAATAAAAAACACTATATGGTTATGATCTTGAATGTGGACTATCCTATGAGAGAAATTACAATATATAATAGATGTTTGACTCTCATGATGACCCCTCTCTTATAAAATCAGCAACAAAGTAGATTTGTGCTAGTTCCGCTGCCAGTTCCCCAACTTATTCCAATTATAGTTTGGGATGACCAGGAGAAGGATCGTCCACATAGTAATGAACAAGAGGACTTGTGGGGAATATTTTCCACCAACAAACTATCAATTTCATTCTAGAAACTTACAGTTATGAACATTACCACCCTAGATTCCCTCACTAAGGATTAGGTGGTCTATTTATACAAGAATATATGGGAGACATTCAACCTTCTTCAGGAGCATTAGCTAACCTACATAAAATTCACAAACACCTTTATGCCATTCACCAATAGTGAAAGAGGGTTAAGAACACAATGATACAATTAGTTATGTATCCTAAATTTAATGGCTACTACCAGAATCTCTAGAGGAACTACACCAAGAGCCTCACTATGCTCTAGCAAGCCATGGTAGAATTATCTCAACCCATGGAGATCAGAGGTTAGGGTGGTATAATTCCCTATATTTCATCTCTATACCATGAAAATAATTAGATCATCAAAGCATCCCCCTCACTGATAGTGAAGATCCCTCTCAGACTACTACCATAGTTAATGTGGTCTCTATTGACCCTCCAATGGATCATAGAAACTGGGAATCCAACACTAGGCATGATAGGGAGAACCCAACCCAAGGGGAGATATAGTACCTTATAGATCCTTTGATAGGTTCCTTTATTAATTAGTAGAGATAGACGCTAGGTATTGGGAGTCCCCCTAATGTGGAATTGCCACATTCTTAAAGATATATTAATAAAGGAAAGGCGCCTTCTGAGCTCATCAGTCCATCTAAGATTTCTCTACAGAAAGATTCAAACACTAGGATGACCAATTTTCTCTAGAATATAGGGAACTTCAAGAGGGTTACTTCCAATATTATATTTGAATAGTGTATGAGTCATGAAAATTTCAAAAGAGTCCCCATTTCTCCTCCTATTGGGCACCTAATACACTTTATTTAGGCTCACATATTTGAACCAGGTGGTCCCACACATCTGATCTATGAAGAAGAAGGGGGATATGGTAAACAACTAAGATATGAGTCAACCAATCTATATGAGAAACTTCCCTATCCTATTTGAGATCAGTTCCATCCCTCTTTATAGGCCGATGATCCAGTCGGAGCACTGGTGACCAAAAAATCTTATCAAGATGATGTAATAATTACTCTCATCATCCACCATAAAGCTCTAGAAACAAAACATGTGTTAGTTCCACCAAATGGGAATCCATATCTGTTGTGGCTAGGCCAAATGTGCCCACCAATAGAATTAGATAACTTGAGATTCACCCCATTCAATGGTATGGGTGACCCATTAAAACATTTGGACCACTTCACCTTATAGTGTAGCCCCATGTCGGGATCATCTGAATAACAGGAATATACCAAGGTTCGATGTTTTTTCTAGAAATTGGAAGTACCTACAATTATGTGATATAGTAATATGGACCCGAGATCCATTAAAAGTTGGGGGGATCTATTCAAATAGTTCCTCTACCAGTTTAGCTCTACCTTGTAGAAGACCGACATCACAAACAACTCCAAATGAAAGTAGAGGTCTGATAAGCAATTATATGACTTTATTTCCTGGTGGAATGTACTTACATACTTTCTAATGATATCTCATGAATAATTAATTATAATGTTCATGGAAAATTCTAGATTTGAACTGGTCCCTACCCTCATTTCCCTAAACTATCCATAATATTTTGAGAGTTCTATGAAAAGTTTTAGTATCTAGAAGAATCCTTGAAGTAGACCGAATAGTGTTCATTCCAATTACCCCATCAATATTCTATGATAAGGCCCGTGATAGAGGAGATAGTTTCCATTGTGCATGTAGAGGATCCCAATATATCACTCCAAACCATGATATTAATTCCATTGAGATCGAGAAACAAGCCACATATAGGGCTTAACAAGTATATCCCTCCTTGTTTACTCTGTTAACTAAGCCCTAACCACCAACTATGTTGGACAATATCACTACTCAACCATAACCACATCATGATCAGTCACATTAAGAAAGGCCCCGACCAGAGCCATCTGGTACCCATACATCAGATTCTTAGATAAAACTAGCTAACTAGCAGCAAAATATATCCAACACTAGCCATGCCCCAACACCACATCCAATGGCATCTGCTTCACCCCTAATAAAGAAATACCCCATGTAGGTAAAAATATGACCCTAGCATAGAATTATGATGTGTTGAAGAACCTCACAACCATACCCATGAGGCTTTTGATTCTTGAGGCACCCCACTTATCAAAGGAAATGTGTGAGGACTTTTTGAAATCTATGAAAACTTCCCTTCAGTTAAATATTGAAGTAAGTGATGCCGAGGCTAACTACACATATGATACCTAATGGGAGGAATGTCCATACATATTATAACATTCTATAGAAGATGAGGATGTCACCATTCAGAGAAATATAAACCCTCCATATATCACATGCCAATTCAATGTGTCAAAATCTATTGTTTTTGGGAGGATATTGAATCTAGGATAAACCCTATCCCTACAAAAGCACTCCATATGACGGGACATACAAAATAATATCATACTCCCCCCAACATGACAATTCAAGTGTATGCTAAGAGTGACCATAAGATGCATATAATGATATAGCTAAAGACTCAATTTTTGTGCTTGGTATCAAGCACCAAATTTATGGTAGTCTTATAGGATACTTCCTAAAATGTGTTTTTGGGAAGGCCCTAGATTTATTTTCATTTAGTGGTCCCCACTTCATATCACCAGTGCCTCAAATACTCCCCTGATGGTCGAGTAGGAGTACTTTTGGGCAATGAATCTCCCTTGGATTCCTACAAGACCCACTATCTAGATTATGGTTACTACAAAAGGGAAGGAAAGAATTTATAGACTGATGGATTTGAGTGCATCAATTATCCTAGTTATCTAATGGATAATTTAGAAGATCCATAGGTAGACTTGAATGAAAAATGTTTTCTCCCAATTCATTTGTTGGAACCCATGACATCGGACCTGGGAGGTTGTTTCATAGTCCCAAAATTATTTCTCTTAGATTACCTCATACTACTACATTAGAAATGACCGAGTAATACCAAAAAACCCTAATCCTATAAAGTATTTATAAGTTCACCCCATGGCCACTGATCCACAACATTCTTGCATGTTCAATAAAGCAGGGATGATTTGATAGAAGTTTACCCATTACTACTGATTTGATGTCAAGAGTGGACCTTGTAACCTGAAACCTAATTGAATTGGATAAGTAGGTTTAAATTATATATTCTTTGAAAATGAATATCCCTCATCGAGTATTATATGTCATTTAGAAAAAACACTAGTGATCCCCTTGGGCCATCTATCCTACAAGATTTACCTCCTCCCTCTGATCCCACTATTACAGATAATGAATATGATTTAGAAGATTCCCATCCCACAATTGAAGATGGTATTTCTAACAATTTAGATAAGATAACTCAGGTAAATATCATAATTGAAAAAGATATAAGGATGGAACTAACCAGTGCAAATATATCATTAGAGACCTCAAATGCCGTTTTTGAAGGATGAATTTCTACTTCTAGAGATAGAGATATTGATTTATGCTATGAATGGGTTCAAAGAACTCTCCTTCATGGATGGATACCCTGAGTATAATCAAATCTAGATTTCCCATAAATACAAGGAGGCGACTAACTCCTAAGCACACTAGGGAACCATTTTCTATCAAGTGATTAAATTAATCTTAAAAATACTAGAGCTAATTACCAGTATTCTATGAAATATATATTCAAAATACTTTTTGGGACATTGTTAGAAAGTTATGTGGGTTATCTGGTGGTAAAATCCCATCATTTCTAGGACCATCTTAGAGTTCTTGAGAAATTCATTATCTTCCTCCATTCCCACCACATGATGATAAACCCTTTGAAGTGAACATTCAGGGTTCCCACTAGAATGTTTCTTAGATTAATCATCAAATATCATGGAATCTAGATTGATCCTATGGAAATCAAGGCAATAAACAAAATTCCTTCCCCATGAAACCTCCCAGAGTTGTGAGGCCTCCAAATCCACTTTTCCTATATTCTCAAATTTATTTATAATACCACAGAAAGTGTATTTCCTTTTTGAATATCATGAAAAAGTGAACTATTTTCTAGTGGGATGAGGACATATAGAATACTTTGGAAGATATTACAAAGTATATTATACATCCTATAGTTATAATGAAACCTATCTTATAAAAATTTATGGTCCCCTAGGTGAATTCCCTTAAATGGACCCTTGGTTCCCTCCTTGACCATTAGTTAAAGATACATCAAAATGAAATATAGAAACTATAGTCGATGCATTATGACCATAAACTATTTTTAACCTTGGTATGAGCTCTACAAACTTAAACAAAAAAATTCCCCTTTTCTCCAAACTTCATGAACTTAAAATAGGAGTATCCATATTTAAAGTTATATGAATCTAAAATACAAATCCCAATGTTCTCATTACATGAAGTTAAAATTGTATCCTTACCCAATGTGATGAACATAGGATGCCTCATGGAAAAAGTATGATATGAACAAAAAACCAACATCCTCAACACAATATGTTAGAATGTATCATTTTCCTAAGTGATGAACATAAGAAGACACATATAATATGTATGAGACAAACAAAAACCAAAATCCTTAGCACACTATGTTAAACTGTAGCCTTAAATGTTATAAACTAGAGATTCCTCATATGATGAATATTAGATGACTCAAATCAATAACTTCAACACAAAAGGTAAAATAGTATCCTTACCCTGTATGAAAAATACATGACGCCTTATATATCAAATATGAGATGATTAAAAGTCTTATCTAGAGAGGAAGTTTCCTTTTTGATGTTGTTCTCCCACCATGCTATATTCTAGAACTATTTAAAGATTGATTAAAATTTCTATGGGATATATAGGGACTCCTAGACCCAACATACTAGACCCATCCTTAACACCAACCTATTTTCATGGCCTCCCCCTGGTCTGAACCTCATGACCATAAAACATGAAAAACTGGTTTTTGGATTAATTTTTTTGGTGCATGGACTCCTTGAATCCTTCTTCACAACAGACTTTAACTCTTTTTTAGCACCCAGGAATCCTAAAATTACCTACAACCTTTTAGTTCAGAGAATTATAACCATAAACTATGTTCACCACCCCCTATATCCACTTCTTCATATATTTTTCTTCACCCTAGTTTTTCAACAAACTGATGCCCCCATATCTTTTCAGTGCATCCTTACTCGAGAGGGAATCCCCCTACCAACATCGATCTCCTAGTACTCTATGTTCCATAACTAAGTGTGGCTTGATTCCCATTACCTTGGGATATGCAGTGATTCCTAGATCTCTTATATTGGGAAAAACCCCCACCAATAATTAATTTTGGGGTATTTCCACCTCGACATCATAACATTAACTTTTCTGTAGTGTGTCTTGGAAGTTTTCATGGAAAATGGTCTCCTTGGTCCTAATTTTACATTGGTTTATCACTAATTCTTACCAAATGAGACTCTTTAAGATACCTAAGGCCACTTTGGACCAAAATACACGACCTTAAACTAGTAGCAACTATATTTAAAGCTATACGACTCTAAACTACAAAGACCAAAATCCCCCAAACATGATGTTAAATAGAATCCTTACCCCATGTGATGAATATAGGATGCCTAATATGATATGTGTGGGAAGAATGAACATCAACGTCATCATCACACAATGTTAAACTATATCCTTACACCATATAAACCTGGGATCCCTCATAAGATAAATATGGGATGACCAAAACCAACATCCTCAACACATGATGTGAAATTGTCACATTAACCTATGTGATGAACATAAGAAGAACCATATAAAAATTATGAGATGAAGCCATTTCCTCACTATAGAGGACACTGACCCTTTCAAATTAGACCCCTACCAAGACAAATTCCAGAACTATGTGTGTCTTGATTCTAATTCACATGGTATATATAGTGATGCATGAATCTTATATCCTAGGTCCATCCACTACCATCAACTTATTTATGGTTCTCCCCCCTATGGTATAGGTTTTATCCTTGCCTTAACAAATTTTTGTCTAGCATGTTTGAGTGCATGGTGGGACAGATCCCAAGGCACTGAACATTCCATCCAAGATAATTCCCACTTCCATGTACACACTTCATGATTTATTTGATTTGGATAATAAACATCCTACAGATTTGAATAGGACCCCTAATGAAAATGGTACCTAAACACACTAGCTCACCAACCATCATGGGCTCATGCCTAAAAGGGTTATTCGCAACATATGTCAGTTCATGTGTTTCAAATATGGTCATTGGTCAATCCTGATTTTTTTTCCTAATCCTTGATTTGTGTAGGAGTGGATCCTATTTTTCGAACCTGGTCAATAGTTTTCCTCTACCCATAGGTCATTACACTTTTACTATCTAGGTATTAGAAGTCACGATCTACCCTTCATAGACTTCCCCAAGGAGGTTAATTTTTTCAATTATTGTGTAGAACCCTTTAATAAAATAGGAACTCTATACCAATCCTTATTTCTTACTTCGAGAATGGATCAAATGGGTTTAAGAGTTAGTGAGTAATTTTTTTATGTAAGGTTAAGACACACCAATTACCCTATGGTATGAAATCTACAACCATAATATAGGAATGTAGGTCTAAGAATTATGACCTTAAAATTATGTGGATGTTTTCTCAGAGATTTTCCATGTTGAAGTTACTTCTTGGATTCTTTTTCATGTCAGGTGACCCCTATTCTATGCCATATACACTCTATATAGACACCCCATGGTCCAAATATCATGACCATGAACTATTTGAAACTATGGGTCTAATAATTATGACCTTAAAATATTTGTGACTTCCTGGTCCAACTATTATGATCTTAAATGACCCAAGGAATGGGTCACATATGTATGTTAGTTTGAAAACCCGTAGGGGTGAACAAAAAAATAGTTAGACTCCCACTCTCTAGTTTACTTTTACAAGTTGGAAAAAATTAAGGGATTCAATAAAAATTTGAAAAAATAATGGGGCACACCTTATTCTCTAGAAAAGACAAGGTTTTCACACTTGACACCATCAGTTCATAAAACGTTTGATCCAAATAGTAACTCCGTTTACCTTATGAGCTCATGTTAGAGGTGTCACCTAATGTGTATCTTACCCATTAATCCCACTACCCCAAAAATGTGGGAATTATTCACAATGTTTAACAAGTATTGGTAACAAGATGATAACTAATATTATGAATGTCCCAATAATATGAAATTAAATTGAATAATCCACCACCCTCACCACATGACATTAAAATGCACGTTCAATATCCTTGGTTGAAGAAACTAAACTAAACACCCTTCATCGTCATGGAATGATGTAAAACTACAAAACATACTATCCCCTTTCCTAAGAATCCATTTAAAACCATCAATATTGATCATCTACCACACCATTTTAGTACACATACCAATGCTTGGAACCCAAGATGATTCTCACCTAGGAATATGAGTCTAACCTTTTTTCAGACCAATAAACTAACCAAATGTGCCCAAATCCAAGGTGGTGTAATTATGAGAGTGTTAAACTCCATCCAAATATTCCCCCAATTCATTCCCACACTTCGTATATCCCTAGATTTGGATACCCATCATCTTTAACTTCTAAATGGGACCGTAACAATAGTGGTTCCTAGCCACACTTTCCAACCTAACATCCTTGAAATGTGCTCCAAAAGGGATCTGATAATAGTTTTATAATACTATTGTTTTGTACATTATCAACAGTCAATCCTCATTTATTTCTCTCCATACCTAGAAAAACCAATAATGAAATCTATGTTCCAAACATAGTCAAAATTTATCCCCCATTTTCATGTAACACCTTTCACATTCTAGATCCCGGGCATAATGATTAACACTATTCATTCCCCCTGGTTTGGGAAAAATTCCAGACCCCTATAGTTAACCCATTTGTGCACAAGAAAACATAGATAATGAAAATTGGATGTATATAGTTCCTCAGCCTATGGAAAATTTTTTATTAGTTAAAACACTCCCAGTGTTCAAAAAATGATTCATATCCCAAGTGATCATCCCTTTTTAGGAACACTCATATAAAGGAAAAATCTTATATTTATCCCATGTTTCCCAGACTGATCCTGAGTCACATGGGCTTAGGAATTTATTGTAGTTTGTCTCATAAAAATGATCAAGATGAAATAAAAATAGCACATTTAACCATATGAGAAATTGAAATAATCAATAAATAATGTTTTGGGGAGGGTCATACATATGTTAGAGCCTCCTCTTTATTTCATGATAGAATAAATTTCCCTAAGACTCATCCCCATATACTGATCACTCAAAATCATCCATCCCCTATCAACTAGACTCGAGATTAGGGTTCCACTACACCATATCATCGACTTCTTCCTCAGTAGTAGGGTGATCTTCTTCAGACCTAATTAAAATAACATTCTTCCATTTTTAGAACTCATCCAAGAAATATTCTACCTCAAATGCCTTGTCCTCAGTCACCACCAACTAAGACCTTAGTTAGAAACTGATATCAGCTTGAGCTGTGAGGATGAAGGTATTATCTTGCATCCAATACTCTATAAAAACGATCTTCTACTTCGATTTTTAGAGAGAATGTGTACCCTCATACTTCTCCTTGTGCTAGGAAATGTTGAACTCTTACCATTCAGAATGAGCTTGTTCAGTGAGAATATACTGATCCAATTCCTAGAGGCTACTAGAATTCACCCTGCCAGTTCTCAAAATGATTAACCAATGGTAGAGATGTCCCACCAAATTCATATATCATCTAGTGGAGTAAATGTGATGAAATTATGAATTCTCCTCCATCACATGAATCATATTGATTATTTATCCTTGTAAATATCCGAGAAAAATATCTACGAAGTCCTTAGAAATTCTATGCTGATATGGTGGGAAGACTACCAAAACATCAGTGGAGGGGTTATATATAGGAAATTATTCACATGGGATAACCTCAAATCCTAGAGGAATGAATCCTATCCAGATCCTTAACCCATATCGGGATCCCTAGAAAACTGCTATGATACTTTTGAGATAGGCTCAACCACCAAAACATCCTTAAACCCCTCCATTAGTGGCATGATATCAACCACCTTCATTGAGGCATAAACTCTAGCATCCAATGATAAAAGTATTTCTAGGGTTGGGATAATCATCATATCCCCTCAAACATATATATTTTTGGTGTGATTTAAACCCCCTCTATTAAGGCCTTGGTCTCAACATATTACCTTTGTGACTCCTCTACAATTGTCTAAACAACCACAACCTCAATAACTATCTCTAATGAGACAACAATTTCTACCATTGCTTCCTAATCTATTTGATCTACTAAATCGAGCATGAATACAAGAATATGAGATCCAAAAATGGTTTGAACTATAATTTAAAATAAATGTTTAGATGAGCATGACTTCTGGGAGTAAAAACAAGGGACAGTAGGTGAAAAATGGAAAGGGTTTACAAGAGTGGTACAACCTGATCGGTTACTCAAGAAGGTTCACTGCTAGTCCTATAGTTTTCTAAAGCTTCCCCATGGCTGGATGTACTGACTATATATAGAATAAAATAAACACATCAACACATCTTCGCACATAGATCCTAGAAATTATATAAATAAAGAGGGGTTATCAGGAAGCACTTAGGATAGATGATCCATCACCTCAGTTATAGTAACCACTTAAATAGATGGAGGGACACCAGTGACTATAGTATTAGGAATAGACCCCTCTCATTACCTCTCAAGGGGTGGGGTTCCCTCACCATACACCTATGATTCATAACAGACCCCCAATTAATTAGTAATCTCCCATTACTATAAAAATAAAAGGATTTATAAAATGAAATTGAATAAGGGTAAATGGTCATAGCACACAAAATAATAAAATTTACATGATCTGATGCAAGATCTCCGCTTCTCAGAGAATCCAAGTAGGGATAACTTCCTTAGGATTCCTCCTTTTCTGATGCCTTTCCACTAGACAAGATGTCACCAAATTAGTCTATAGGAATATCTAGAGGATAATTTATTCCCAAAATCCTATTTACATGGCTATTCAAGGGGTGAAAAACACCCTTATAATGAATTAGTTCTTCCATATCCTTGATAAATTGCATGACCTCATCCAGGGGTGGAAGGAAGATTTATCTTGGATGAACCAATAACAGAAGGTTTATTCCCTCATAGTAGAATCACTTCATCATATCATGGAGATATTAGAGTTTTATATTGATTATACATCTCCCCTAGTCATCAGGAAATAAAACATCAATGGGGGGTATTTGGGTGACACAAACGCTTCCTCGAGGACTATATTTGTGCCCTCATAACTTCTATAATGGGTCAAACATCCTTCATTAACTAATTACACAGGAGCATCAAGATGTTTTATACTACCCTATATGAATATTAATCTTGTTGAAGACCAAACATTACTGGAGATGCTTCCACTTAGTTACTTACTGGCATGACTCTTCCTCTACTATATTCCCTGGTTTCTGTTCAATCCCCAAACTCATAGTTGTATGAACCCTACAACTTCATCAGGCCAAGTCACTAGTCTCCTCAGAATGTCACTGAGATATACACTCTCCCAGCTCAGTGCATACTCATGGATGAGTCTTGGATGAGTCATGGATGAGCCCATAGATGGTGGTAGTTGGTGGAAACTCATTTCACCCCTTTCCATCCTCACGTTCTCTAGAGAAAAATGATTTTAAGACATAGGTATTACATATTTTTTAATTAATATTCAATAAATTATACAAACATACACATGAGGATCATAATAGTTTAATGTATTTTGTGACTAGGTTTAGAATATTATTATTTGGTGAATTATCTTCAATATTTCCCATAAAGATCTTCCCATTTTGTACTCTTTATAAACATATCATATTAAAACCTTTCTTCATAAACTAGGGAAAGGAATCAAATGAAAGGGTGTTATTAGATTCTAATTATGGGAAAATTAAAGATATATATAATAATAACATGAACAAAAGGTTTTTGATAACTTGAGAATAACATGTTAAAATAATACCCTACATATACATGATCATAATCTTGAGTTATGGAATAAAGATTGGTAGTTCATAAGACATGAATCAAGATGGAATTAAAGAATATTATCCATGATATGATAACATTTGAACAAGAAATTGATTTTTGGAATACATATAATCATAGAAAATATTATGACAAGGTTAACAACCAAGATATTATTCACATGTTAGGTATGGGCTAACAACCCGTGTGCCTACTCCGGGCTTGAGATAACCTCATGTGTACCCTCCTTTGGGCTTGGGATATACTCTTATATACACTATTTTGGTCTTGGTATAACCTCATCTGTACCCTTTAATCACATATAATAGGAATTTTTACCTAATGAATCAGAGGGAGATATAGGTCCCACCCATCATATGATGAAAATCATACATACATGTTCCAAAAGATCATAAAACCTTACTCATATAAAAATAAATAAAAATAAATGAGTTTTATAAACTTTTTATCATAACATAACCTAGGGAAATAGAAAAGGATTCATAATAATTTTATAATTTCATAAAAGTATAAATTCTAGAAAACTAAGTGGGGTTTATAAGAATTTTAGCATGGTATATCCTCTGGAAGAGAAATAGGTTTCATAAAAATATTTTCATTAAAAACATAAATCATATATAGGAGTAATAATAATGTTATCCTTGGATCATATCCCCAGCAATGAATAAGTAACTTAAAAGGATGTCATCATATATGTAAAATCATTTTGATAGATCACTTGTGAAATTTAATGAGGAAAATAAAAATCCTTTAAAAATAAATTTTTAAAACTAAAAATTTTAAAATGTTTTTGTAATCTTTTTCTTTTAAAATAAAATTTAAAAACTTATGAAGGATGCTTTTAAAATCATTTAAAAAATTTAAAACAATTTTTTTTATAAATTTATTTTTTTAAAAAAATAAAACAATTTTGAAATAATTTTCTTTGAAAATAAAATCAAAAAATTATAAAGTAAGATTCAATGAAAATAATGGTCATAATAGTGGGAAATTTTTTTCATCTCGTACAGGTTAAAACAAAGATTACCTTTACATATTTGATAAAATCCAAAAAGGCATTGTTTTGAAAATAGAATGAAGATTCCTTTGAATTTTTTTTATGAATATAAAATGTGGGTAAAAATGTATTTAATAATTAATTTATATAATGTTCAAAATAATTTTTTAAAACATTATTAGAAAAAATTGTTTTGGAAAAATGGGGTTTTTTTTCTGAAGAGAGAAATAAAGGCGAGTTTTATTAAAAATATTATTTCGGACTATTGAGAACATAATGAGAGTAAAATGAAGTTAAAACTTGTATTATCATGATATAACCATATTATAATAAATCTATTTATGTTCTTGAGATATGGATTATAATATTTCATCATTAGAAGTATAAATATAAACATTCCAGATAAATAATGAAATTGTGTCATAAAACCCTTACCCCTTTGGTAACATTGAATCTGAATTCCAATGAAAGATAAATTCACAAATAGATATGTAAAAAACCAAATATTTTAGGTGAATAATAATAAAATACATTCAAGGGAATTATATACACCATATAAAATAAATAAGTTGTGAAAATGGCATGTGTCTTACAAAAGTAAAAAATGAGATAGAAATCCCTTACCACTTTAGTAATATTTTGAATCATAATCCCCAATAATGGATCATATAAAATGAAACATTAAATAATATTACAAATAATTTATTCATGATAAAACAATTCAAAGGGTCAATATATATTCCACACAAAAGAAACAAGTGGTGAATTGGTATATGTCTCCATGAAATAAAAGAGAGACTAGAATTCCCTTACCTTAAGTATTGAATTTGGTTATACCAATTAAAAAAAATGCATAATAAATATATGTTTAATATTATTAAATTAAAGAACCATAATTCTATATATCATTCCATATATTATTTTCTTATGACATTTTGTTACCCATTTTTTAGAAATTTTATGTTAAAGTCACGTTTTGGGAAATAACTACTTTATTTTTCATGTCTATTTTGATTTTATATTTTTGGACCTATTAAATATATTGTGGTTAAATAATATATGTAATTTTAAACATTATATAAATATTATATTTATTCATTAAATATTTTATTAGAGTAATCCATAATATTTAAAGATAGAAAATAAAATACTTTGTTCATGGAGATGGTAGGCCGTACGTATGCATGAAAAGTATTTCCATTTTCTCAACGGATTGAAAGAAAGAAAGAAAAATAATATATTAAAGTTATATAATAATTTTTATGTCATATATATCACATATTTTTATTAAATAATTATTTATTACTTTCCATGCAAAGCGTGACCTAATCAGATCGCTTCGTGAGGCGGTAGTTCGCTGTACACAAGAACGACGTTATCGTATTCCCATGGAATATAAATTAAGAAATTTAATGAAATATAATGATTTTATAATAATAAAAATATACTAAATATAACATATAATCATTTAATAAAACATTTTATCCTTCAATGAGAGGTGGTAATGAAAAATCGAATGACATCAGTTCGCGAGGCGGTAGTCTGCCGTACACATGAGAGATGATTTCATAACCCATTTGTTGGAAGAGGAGAAAGATTTAGGTTATGAAATTAAAATAATAAAATATATGTATAGGTAATATTATTATTTTATTATATCATAATTTTTTGATTATAATTTAATTTAGGTGGTGGAAGAAATAAAATAAAATTCTTAGTTAGGGGTGTTACCTCTTCTTCAGATATCTTCTTTTGGTTTGTTCCAAGAAGATTCTTAGGTTGGATTTATGATCAAGATAAGTAATATATTATGATATTATGGAATTAAGTAATTTATTTTGGATGGTATTGGACGAAATAATGGGTTTTTAGGTGTAAAGATGATAGGAGAGGGGTGGCATTTTAAAAGTGAGGTGAGTGGTGCACTTAATAATTTTGAAAAGAAAAATGAATACCCATATTTTTTACATTCCAAAAGGGCTTAAAATGGAAATTTCTCAATAATATAAGTTATAAGGTCAATATATGTCGTTAAAATTGGTTTTGAACAAGTTTTGGATCATTTAAACCCTTACCTTTTTAATTTTACCCGTAGTAAACACATTTTCACCTTAATAGTGGTAAATAATTTTTACTCCTTTACTAATAATTTTGGTAAAAAATGATGTTTAAATTATTAGATAATATAAAATATTATAATTAAAAATATGGAATTATTTTTTACAAATTTCATTCATATAAGTGGAAAATTTTAATTTAAAATAAATCCCACAAATGCGACGAGAAAGTGATTTTTTTAAAGAGAAAATGTTCAAAAGTTTAAAAAGATTTATATAAAAATTCAATATGAAATTTATTCTAATGAACTAAATTGTATTAATAGATATATTATTTAAATAATTTTTCTTCTAAAACAATATTAATTTATTTAATGTTTTTAAAATATTTTAAAGAAATGAAAATTCTTAATAAAAACTTGTATTTTTCATTATTCATAAAATGAAATATCTTCTCAAAACATTCTCAAAAAATAATCCAAAAATATATTTTCAATTATGATTTCAAAAATGAAAATTATTATTCAAATTAATATTCTCAAGGAGTAGAATATTAGTTCGAAATTAAGTTTGTAAATTGTGACAAAACTTATTTTTTGAAAAGATCAATTTTGAAGCTTAAAATTAGATTTATTCTTATATCGTATCTAGAAAACACATAATATGAATGTTAAGAATTTTATAGAATATATAACACATATATTTCATTAAAATAAATAATTAAAATTAATCTTTTAATTTATTTCTGCAAAATAAATTTTACACATAAAAATGTTTTTTTTAGAAAAAGATTTACTTTATCTTCAACTGGTTATTATTTTCATTTATAATAAATTTATAAATAAATAATTAATATTATATAAATTTGTGAACGATATATTTGCCAAATTTATTTAATCCTATTCATAAATTACATCACAAAATATAGTTGATAACTATCATATTAAATAATAATTTCTTAATAATAATTCACGTTTCATTTAAACTGGACGTTGAGTATAACAAAGGATAAAATCCCTGTTGTGTGTAATAAAATCTAAACAGAGTGTTGTGTGTAAAAAAAAATATTTAATTTATTATAAAAATAAAATTCATAAAATTATCGGGAGTTATATTCTACCCCCTTAAAGTAAATTTCACCCTCAAAAGTTTCCAATTTTTTACCAACAACTAAGGATTCTTGTACATCATTAAATCCTTAGGTTCCTACATATATTAAACAAAATAGTGGTTTAACCACAATGAATTTACCAGGCAAGTGGTTTTATTTTTTAAAACATTCTTTATTCAATCCAAAATCACCACTGGTTGTTCTTTATAAGAAATATCAAAATCCAGTAGTATGACCTCAATGTTTAGTACATTAGATGGATTAGGTATGAAATTAATTAGGAGAGATACATGGAACCCATCATGAACTTGAGAGAGGTTTATTGGTAGTTTCAAATGATACTATATTATTCCTATATGATATTGTATTTCAAAAGGACCAATATACCCAGGTCTTAGTTTCCCCTTCTTTATTCCATGGATAAACTTTTAGAAATACCTTCTCACCAACTTCAAATTCAATATTGCATCAATGATTATCAGAAGAATTTGTTTTTCAACTTTTCCTATATGTTTTATTGAATGGAACTAACATTTTCTTCCACTTCATCAACTAGATCAAGAACCAATAGCTTTATTTATATGACATTATTCTAGTATAATGGATTTCTGTCATTCTATAAAGGGATTCATAAGGACCAATTTGAATGAATGAGTGAAAGAAATTTTTGTAAGAAAACTAAAATTGAGGAAGGTGTTGATATCAACCACATTTGAAATCCATAGAACAATATCTTATCATATTATCTAGGGTTTAAATTGGTCTCTATAGCTGAACATCTATCCAAGGATGATACAATGTGATTAAACTTAAATCAGTATGAAGATCTTGATGAATAATTCACCGTAACAAAAGTGTGAACTTCTAATCCCAACTAGATACAATTGAAAGTGGTACTATAAGAAATAAGAAATATTACCAATTGCTTAATGTAAATTCTAGTTAGCGGATCCAGGGAAAAAACTTCTTTGATAGAAATGAATTGTGTTGACTTAGTTAGGTGATCAACTACCACCCATAATTACCTCAACATCAAATATAAGATATAACCTAATATTCACCAATATCTTTAATCGTATATCCAAAAAGTCTATATTCATTACTCCTCAAATAATTTTTTACTAAAATATAAATGAAACTAAAGCGTTATATTCAAATAAATGTCTCTTAAAATATCCACAATCTTGATAAAATTCAATGACATAAAACCTAAAAAGGGGTGTTAATAAATATAAAATTATGATGAACCTTAAAATCATTAACTCAATATGTAATTCATAACTCTTAATTAAATATTACCTAGAGACATATATTTTTCTATAAGATAATTCACCCTTTATTTCAAAAATAATATTTTATTTTAAAAAAAATTAAATTTGAAGCTCGTGTTTATCCTTATACGGATATAATATCAAATTTTATTTCATTATTCCACAATACATATAGAGGGATATAATAAATGATCAAAATATTATGAAATTTCATAAAATAATGAACAAATAATATTTTCATAGGGATCATTTGAAAAAAAATCAAAAATAAAACTCTATACTAGGAAGTAGGGGATAAGTGTTCCTTAATTATCATGATTCAATTATACCATCAAGATTACATAAGATTTCCCTTTATACTTTGTCTAGAGAGGATTTTGTGGACAATCATCCTCATCATTCCTTGTATTGGGGAATTTATTTGAATAATTCCCATACTCCTTGCATTTGAAACAGTAGATAGTGGGGGTGCACTATTTCTATCTTTCTCTTTATTTGTACCATTAGATAAATTATTCCCATCACATTTGTATTTGATTTCCTGATGAACTTCCCTTCCACACATAAAACATTTATTAATTCCCTTAATAATATTTCCTCTATGTTTATTCCCACACATCGAGCATAAATGAAAGATCACCTTTTCTTCTCTATGGGTTTTACATTTTCATTTGAATTACATTTTTCTATTCTTATCAAAACCATGAGAAAAATATGTACCTCCAATATTAATTTCTAAATTGGTAGCACATATAACAATCTATTCATAGCTACTAAAGTATCTTATATATAACACCCTTTAGATACATGATTTGAATCCACTAAAGAATCGATCAAACTTACTTTTAGTTTGGTTTATAACACATGAAGCATACATCACATGTCTTGTAAAATTTGTCTCATTTGTACCAATAGATTAATCATCCCTTTTCTTTATCATAATGAACTCCTTATCCATCTTCATATGAATAATATTAGGAAAGTAATTATTGAAAAATAAATTCTTGAACCAATCCCGATCCATGGATTAAATTTCCTAATGTTCCCTTATATTCTTGATTAGAGTTTACTATTATTCACTTCTTTTTCTAAATTATAGAAAACTAAAATGATTTTTTCATGTTCCAAATTATGGATAATAGAAAATATATTTTTAATGGTACTAATACTTTTCTCACTAACTAGTGTATCAATAGGTCCATTGAAGGTTGCTTTACATTTCCTCATTAAGGACTCAATAGAAAATTGTCCCCTTATTTATTCATTTATAAGTTCAGCATGATTCACAGCTTAAGAAATTTGAGTCATCATACCAATGTGATTTCTATTGAAAATCCCATAACTTTTTTTATCCTAGGAGGACAATCATTTCTTTATCTGTCAAAATCATCATTAACATAGTTCCTTCGGGTTCCATATATTTATTAAAACCAAAATTTATAGTGTGATAAATAACAATCAGAGTGGAAAACCAAATAATCAAGAAAAATCACTAATGGGAAGTCTAAATAATGAAAAATTATTTTTAATCTATGAATATATATGTTTATCCAAGGATATTCATTGTCATAATTAATTTAAATCTTTTGTGATGGTTTGTAAAGAGTTTTTGAATTTTAAAATAATATCCCTCAGGAGTGTAAAACCAAGTGTGTAGTAAGGACAATTTCTATGTACCAGGTGATTATTGATTCCCCATTAATAAACCATTTTCAAAGTTATTACCCCTATGTAGCTCTGTTTCAGAGCTACACGTAGTATCTATTCATGTACATAATTTCTTGGAAACCACTCTCTATATCATTTTCCAAAATTCTAGGTCATTTTTTGATACTTTGATTCACCCTTAAACTTATCCATAGGAATATACTTTGTGATCTCACTAAAGTTTTCTCATATTAGTTTCTAAAGGTTAACCAATCAAATCCATTTATATCAACTGTAGAGACCTAGGATTTTCATAAATTGATATAAAATCTATTTTTTATGAATATTAAATACATTACCCAAATAAATGCCCGAGCACCATAATAGTTAAGTGTCTTTTGGGACTAGGTACACAATATTATAATTTAGGGGAATATACTCATCATTTAACATAAATATCTACCCCTTTTGTAGTCTTCACAAACATACACTAATCAAAGCATTTCTTAATAACATAGGTAAAGGAAATGTAATAAAGGGTGAGATCAGATGCTCATTAAGGGTAAGCAAGGGAGATACTTATGCGTAACATGAATACATGTGTTTGAGAACTTGATCATAACATGTGAAAACAATAACCTTTAAATTAGAGATCATAATTTTGAATCACGGAATAAATATTGGAAATCCATAAGACATGAACCATAAGGGAATTAAAGAATATGATCCATGAGAGTATAAAATTTAAATAAGAAATAGATTTGTGGAATACGAAAAATAATAGAAAATATTATACCAAGGATAACCACCAAGACATTAAAAACATGTTAGTATTGTTATACTCACCCATGTAACTACTTTGGGCTTAGGATAACCACTTGTGTACCCACTTTTTGGATTGGGATAAACTTAGGTGTACCCTATTTTAGGCTTGGGATAACCTCATGTGTACCCTTTAAGATCATATAACATTAACCATTACCCAATTTATTAGAGGGAGATATAGGCCCCACCTATCACATGATGAAAATTATACATAATTTTTCCAAAAGATCTTAAAACATTCATCATATCAAAACCCATTTAAAAAAATAGGTTTCATACAAATTTCATCAAAACATAACCTATGGAAAAGAAACATATTTCATAATAATTTAATCATTTCATAAAAGCATAACCCATGGAAAATAAATGGTTTCCATAATCATTTTTGAATGGTATAACCTGTGTAGGAGAAATGGATTTCATAAAAATCTTGTGCTCATAAAACTAAACCATATAAGAAAGAATAAAAACCATATTCATGGATCAAATCCCTCGTAAAAAATAAGTGACATCAACAGTTGTCGTCTTAGATGGAAAATTATTTTTAAAGATCACTTCGAACACTTCTTGAGGAAAATAACCATTCATTGAAATTATATTTTTAAAACTAAACCATATAACATATTTTGGAAATAAACTTCTTTAAAAATAAATTTTGTAAACTTATAAATGAAACTTTTAAAATCATTTAAAATATATCTTGAGGAAAATATTATTTCCACTATGAAAAATATTTTTAAAAAAATTCAAAATAATTTTCTTTGAAAATAACCATAAAAAATTATAAAGTATTATTTAAATAAAAATATGGTTATGGAATCAAGAAATTCCATTCATTCAATTTATGTTAAATCATATATTTATTTCAAATTTTTGATAAAAGAAAAATGATAATTGGTTGAAAAATAAAATGAGGATGGCTTACACTTTTTTTAAAAAAGGTAAAAAATGGGTAAAAATTTATTTAATAAATTGTTTTGTAAATGTAAAAAAATTGTTTTTTAAGAAAACACGGTTTCAGAAGAAAAAAATGGGTTTTAGACCAAATAGAGAAATAAAGATGACTTAAATTAAAAAATTTATTTTGATCTCTTGAGTACATAAAGATTGGAAAATTAAAGGAAAACATGTGTTCTCATGAAATAACTAGAGGATTAGAAAATTCATGAATCTCTTGAGATATGGATTATAAGATTTCATCATTAGAATCGAAAACATAAACAATCCCAATAAACAATGAGATTTTATCATAAAACCCTTACCCATTTGGTAAAATTGAATCATATTACCCATGAAAGATAAATAATAAAATGGATATGTAAGTAAAATAATTTTTATTAGAATTGTTATAAAATAAATTCATGTGTAGTAAACACACCACATAGTAGAAATAGGTGGTGAATATCAATTGTGTCTTATAGAATAAAAAAGTTATATGGAAATCCCATACCTATTTAGTAATATTTTTAATCATAATAACTAAGAAATAATAACATAAAATTGAACTTTAAATATCTTGAAATTTATTATATTAATAATATAACATATAAAAAGGATAATATATACACCACAAAAAAGAAATAAATAGTGAATTTCATATGTCTCCTAGAAATAAAATATAGAATATAAATCTCTTATCTTATGTCTTAAATTCAATTGAACATGTTGAAAAAATTAATATAATAAATATATTTTTATTATAAATCCATTAGATAACAATACTTATACATATCTTACAATATTTTTTTTCTTATCATCTTCTATTACTTCTTTATTAACAATTCCATGTTAAAGTCACGCTTCATCCAATAAATGCTTTATTTTTCATGTATGTTTTCTATTTTTATTTTTGTCCCTATTAATTTGATCATGGTTCCATTAAATATATAATTTTATCCATGATATAAATATCATATATATGCACTATATATTTTTTAAATTAATCTATAAGTTTTAGAGATTGAAATTGAAACACAACTTTCATGGAGACGGTAGACCGTACGTATGCATGAGCGCTGTTTCCATTTTATTGATTGGTTGAAAGAAATAAAGGTGAATAATATGTTAAAATTAAGGAATATTTTTTATTTCATATATATCATAGATGTTTAGTAAACCCAACCTTATTACATTCCATGTAAAGTGTGAATGATCCACATCACTTTGCAAGGTGGTGGTCTTCCGTACACATGGAAAATGTTATTATATTCCCAAAAAATAAAAATTAAGAAATAACATAATAAAAAATGATTAAAAATCATAATTATAACCTAAATATAATATATAAAAATTTAATCCATAATTATATCCTACCGTTAGAGATGGTAATGGAAAAAATAATGACATCAGTTCACGAGGCAGTTGTCCCCTGTAGACATGAATGTTGATTTCATAAACCATTTTTTTGGAAGATGAGAAGGATTTAGGTTTTCAAATTGTCATTATTTTTTTTATTATAAGGAATAACTTATTTTATTATATCATCATGTTTTAAAAAAAATTGAAAGAGGCGTAGTAAGAAATTATATAAAATGCTTTGTTAGGGGTGTTACCTCTTCTTCGAGAAACTTCTTTTGGTTTTCACCAAAATGATTCATATGTTAGATTTATGAAAAAATAAGGATTATATGATGATATTATAAAAATAAGGTTATAATTTATTAGTTATTATTTGAAAAAATGGTTTTTAAGTGTATCTAGTAGAGGAGAGGGGGTGGCCTTTTATAAGTGAGGTGAGGGACACACTTCAATTTTTATAAATTTAAAAGGTGTAACCATGTTTTTCACTTTTCAAAACAATTAAAAATAAAATATTCTTGATAATTAAAGATATGAGGTCTAAATATTTCCATTAAATGGGTGTTGGAAAAGTTTTGTGTCATTTTTAACCGTTATATTTTTAGTTTAACCCCCTAGTAAACCAACTTTTACCTTAACATCGGTAAATATTTTTTATTTCTTTAATATTAATTATGTTAAATGAAACATTTAAACTTATTAGGTAATATAAATTATGATGATTCCAAATATGGAATATATTTTGAAAAAATCCATTCACATAATTGGAAAAAATTCATTTAAAATAAATCCCACATATGCGATGAGAATATAGATTTTCAAATAGAAAATGTTCAAAAGTTTAAAAATTATTTATATAAAATATCATTATGAAATTGATTTAAATAAAATAAATTAGAATAATAAATATATAAGTTCACTAATTTTTTTTAAAACCATATTAGTTTTTTTATGTTTTTAAATGATTGAAATGAAATGAAAATTCATAATATAAACTAGTATTTTCCCTTATTCATAAAAAATTTACCTTATTCAAAAATTATAAAAAATTTACTCTAATATAATTTTGGAAGAATTATTTAAATAATAAAATTTATTTTTTCACAAAAAAATTATAAAATTATAAAATATTATTTTAAAAATAAGTGTGCATAAAAAAATACATTTTAGAAAAATTCAGTTTTTCAGTATAAAATTGGATTTATTTTTATCTCTTGTCCAGAAAACACATTATGTGAATTTTAAATTTTTTATAAAATATATAATTTTTAAATTTCATTAATATTATTAACTAATTTGTTTTTAATTTATTGATGAAAAATTAGTTTCGTGCATAAAATAATTTTGTTTTAGAAAGTTATATATTTTTTATTTTGAAATAATTCTTATTTTTATTTATAATTAATTAGTCACCAGATTATTCATTTTATATGCATGTGTAAACCATATATTTTTATAATTTAGTTAATTCTATTCATAAACTCCATTATAATAGCTAAATGTTAACTATCATATTAAATAAAAATTCCTTTATAGTATATCAAGTTTTATTTAAACTCAGTGTTGTTTGTAACACAAGATAGACTCAATGTTGAATATAATAAAAGATAAAATCAGTGCTGTGTGTAACAAAAAAAATAAAAAAGATTAAATTTATTTGGAAAATTAGATTTTAAAAAACCTATGGGTGTTACATGATACCAACCTTAAAATGATATTCACCCTTAAAATTCATCATTTTCATAATAAAAACAGAGGATACTTTTGCCTCATTAAATCCTTATTTTTATTTACAGATTACTTAATATAGTATTTTAACCACAAATAATTGACCAGGTGAGTGGTATTAGTTTTTAAAACATTATTCATTCGATTCAAAACATACACCAGTTTTTCTTCATAAGGAAGATCATTCCCCAGCAGTATGACCTTTTAGCTATGTATGTGTGATGGATCAGATATGTAATTCATTAGGAGAGATACATGGAACACATTGTAAATATTTTAAAGCTTCAATGGAAGCACAAAATGATATTATACATTCATGATATGATGAATCCTTTGAAAGGGACCAATATTCATAGGGCTTAGTTTTCCCTTATTTTGTATATATATATATATATAAATTTATAGAAAATACATCTCACCAAATTCAAACTTTTGATTACATCAGTTATTCATATCATTTTTTTCAAATTATACCATATGTGTTGATAAATGGCTCAAACCATTTTTTCTATTTCATCATCTATCTCATGTCCTAATAGATATATTTCTACAACTTCAATCCATTACTCTAGAGTTATATAATTATTTCCATAATGGGATTCATAATGATCCATTTGAATTCTCAAGTAGAAGATTTTTTTAAGAAAAATAAACTAGTTGAAGTTAGTGATCCAAACCACTTTTTAAATACATAGAACAATATTTTAGAACATCCTATAGGGTTTGAATTTTTATATTTGAATGAAAATATATCTAAGGATGATATACAATGCTGAAACTCAACTCTATATCAAGATCTTGATAAATAATTCACCAAAACTTCATGGTAAAATTCAGATATTGAGAATATACAATTGAAATTTGTACTCTATGAAATATTACCACTTACTAAATGTATATTCTAGTGAGATAATACATATATAAATCTTCTCTGATAGCAATGAAGTGTGCTTACTTCGTAAGGTGGCCTACTATAACCCATAATTATTTCAACATCAAAGATAATATAAAATCTAAATGATACATGTACCTTTAATCATATTTCCATGAAGTGTAAAGGAATTCTACCTCACATAAAATTCTCACTAAAACATATAAAAAACTAAAGGGTTTTATTGAAATTAATTTCTCTTAAAATATACTTAATCTTGATAAACATCCATCACAAAAAACCTCAAAACTGGTGTCAATGAATTTTTACTTATGGTCAACCTTAAAATCATAAATCTATGATGGTATCCATAACTATTAATTTAATATTACATGGACACATATTTCATTAAAAAATATAATTCACCATTTATTTTTTAAATAAGTTATTAACATATGAAAAAACATTTCTATTGGAAGCATGGGTTCAACATTATACTGATAGAATATGAAATATGATTTCATTATTCAATAATCAATGAAGAGGGAGATAATAAATGATAAAAATAACATTAAATTTCACTAAAGGATGAATAATAATACTTTAACAGATCTAATTAATAAAAAATCATACAAGAAATTCCCTATTAGAAAGCTAAGGATAAGTGTGCCTTAATTTGAATGATTCACTTCAACCATCAGGACTTCATAATATTTCCCTTTCACATTTTCTTCAGAGGTTTTTTTTGGATTATCATCCTCATTAGACCTTGGATTATGGAATTAAATCACTTAATTATTACACACCTTTAATTTGAAACACTAGAGTGTGGGTGGTGCATTCTGTGAGGATTTCTCTATATTTTCATTATTAACTAACTTCTATACATCACTTTGGCATTCGATTTCCCGATGAAATTACCCTAAAAACATAAAACATTTACTAATTACCTTAAGGAAATTTACTCTATGTTTCTTCCCAAAGTTTGAGCATAAATAAAAGATCATTTTCTTCTCTCCACGGTTTTTAAATTTTCTACTAAAATCTATTTTTCTATTCTTATCAAAACCATGAGTTTGATACGTAACATCGACATCCATTTCTACCTTGATAGCACATCGAAAAATATCATCATACCAACTGAATTATATTATGTATAACTCCCAATGGAGACTTGGTTTTAAGCCACTAAATAATCAATCAACCATAATTTTAGGTTGGATGAAAATACTAGAAGCATACCTCATAAGTCCTATAAAAGTTTCCTCATAGGTACAAACATATTCACCATAATTTTTCTTTATCTCAAGGAACTACTTCTCCTTCTTCATATGAATAATTGTAGGAAACTAACTATAGAAAAGTAAGTTCTTGGAATCATCCAAATCCATAGAGTCAATTTCATCATGTTCCATTTTGTTCTTGAGAGATTCCATAATTGATCCACTTTTCCTTCCAAACTATAGACAACCAAAATGTATTTTTCATGTTTCAAACACTGAATAATAGAAAATATCATTCTAGTGGTGTTGATCTATTCCTTAGAAACTATAGGATCATCTGATCCATTGAAGGTAGTATGAAATTGCCTCATAAAGGAATGAAAAAACGTTCTTCCATCATTTTCTCATTTGGTAGTTAAACATGATTCATGTATTTAGAAATTTGTATGATCATGGAAATAAGATTTTGAATTCCATATCCCATAAAATTTTCCTACTCAGGAGGATAATAGTTTCATTATACACCACACTTAACATTAATACATTTCCTTCGGGTTATATCCATGACATAAAACAAAATGCTACTGTGTAATAAAAAAATCATTGTTGGTGACCATATAATCATAAAATATTACTTATAGGATGTCTAAATAATTAGACCTTATTTCTAAACTATGGAAACCTAGGTTTATCCTAGTTCATTAATAGTAATCATCTATTTAAATCCTTCATGATAGTTCAGAAAGAGTACGTGAATTTCCAAAGAATATCCCCAGTGTGTATCAAAATAGGAGTGAAACTAGGACCATTATCATTTACTAGGTAATGATCGAGTCCAACTCAATGCACCCTTTCTGTATTTATTACCCATAGGTTACTATATTCCATAGCCATATCCAGTTTAAGTATCTAAATAAGGATGCTATTTCATGGAATCTCTATCCATTACCCAAATTCTAAAACATTTTCTTGTACTTTGACTCATCCTTATAATTATCCTTTGGCATGTCATTGGTGATATAACTAATGTTTTATCATCATAGTTTCTAAAGGTTAACTAAACATATCCCCTTATTCCAACTATAATAGCCCAGGATTTTAATACATAGATATTACATCATTTTCGATGAATATTCAATACATTACAAAAAAAACTTGAGAATTGTAATTGTTTAGTGTATATAGAGAATAGGAACAAAATCTTACAATTTGGTGAAGTATCTTAAACATTTTCTATAAATATTTTCCCTTTTAGTATCTCCACAAACATAACCAACATAAAACCATTCTTCATAACCTTGGTAAAGTAAAAATGAGAAAGTGTGAGCTTAGATTTTTAATAAGGATAAAAAGGTATATACATAAGAATAACATGAATATAAGGATCTAAGAACATGGAGATAACATATGAAAACCATATTATATATATCAATGATCATAACATTGAGTAATTGCATAAATATTAGAAGTTCACAAGACATGAATCATAAGGTAATAAAAAAACATCAGTTATAAGAGCATAACATTGGAATAAGACATATATTTGTGGAATACACATAAGCACAAAAAATATAATGTCAATCCATGAAAAAATTCATTTATAAGATGTTAGTATTGAAACAACTTCCTATGTAACAAATTTTTTTCTTGGGATAATCTTTTGGGCTTAGTATTACCTATCGTGAATCCTCTTTTTGTCTAGGGATAACCACCCATGTACTCTTTGAGCACATATAACATTAATATTTAACCAATACATTAGAGGGATATATAAGTCCCACCCATAAAATGATAAAAATAATAAAAACATGTGACTCAAGATCATAAAAAATCCTCATATCAAAACCCATGAAAAGAAATGGGTTTCATAAACATTTCATCCTAACATAACCTATGAAAAATAAAATGTTTTCCTAGTCATGTAATCTTTTCATCCAAGCATAACCTATGGAAAAGTAAGTGAGTTTCAAAATATTTTAGCATGGTGTAACCCGTGGAAGAGAAATAGGTTTCATAATAAAATTTTCATCATAAACATATACCATTCAAATAAATAATAAAAATAATATCCTTGGATCAAATCCACAGTAAATAATAAGTAAGATTGAAGGATATCATATTAGGTAGGAAAGATTTTGAATGATCACTTGGAATATTTATTGAGGAAAATAACCATTTTATGATTTTTTAGAACTAAAATTTATCAAATATTTTAAAAATAATTTTCTATGAAAATAAAATTTGAAAACTTATAAATAAAGATTTTAAAATAATTTAAAAAAATTCTTGAGGAAAACATACTTTTTTACTTTGAATTTTTTTAAACATAAAACCATTTCCAAATAAATTTAATTTAAAAAAATTGATAAATTATAAATGAATCATTAAATCAAATAATGGTCTTGATGGTGGGAAATTCTGTTCATATCTTACATGTTAAAATAATGATTCCTTTAACATTTTCACTAAAATCCCAGTCGGTATTATTTAGAAATCGACATGAAGATTACTTTAATTTTTTTTTAAAAACTAAAAAATTGGTAAAAATATATTTTATAAATAATTTATATAATTTTAAAAATGTTTTTGAAAATGTTTTTAGAAAAAAAGTATTTAGGGAAAATGGGGTTTTTACTTTAAGAGGGAAATAAAGATGATTTTCCATAAAAATATTCTTCTAAGATCCTAAGTAAATAATGAGAAGAAAACGAAGGGAAAAATTTATTAAGAATACATAAGAAGAGGAGAATAAAATTCATGAAGTTATTGAGAGATGGAGCCAAATATTTCATCATCAGAAACATAATCATAAACAATCTTGATAAACGATTATATTGTGTCATAAAAACCTACCCCCTTTGAAAACATTGATTTGTAAGCCTCGTGAAAGAGAAATCCTAAAATGGATATGTAAATCCAAATTATTTTTAGGGGAATAATCATAAAATAAATTAATTTGAAGTATATATATCACAAAAAAGAAATAGGTGCAGAATATGTCATGTGTCTCATAGAAGTAAAAAGCGAGACAAAAATCCCTTAAAACTTTAGTAATCTTTTAATCATAATAAAAAATAAATAATATCATAAAGATAAAAATTAAATATCATGAGAAGTATTTTATTAATTATATAACACCTCTTATAGGAATTATATACACTACATAATTTTTTTTGTACAAACCGAGACATGAATTGGTTACCCAATTAATTCCCCAAAGGAATATATTAAAATAAAATTTTCTAGTACACACGTGAGGTGTGAGAAGCTCACACCATCATGGAATTTATGAAAATAAAATCTTTAGAGACATAAAAAACATCTAAAAGAACACATTATAACTAACCTATCAGTAATATCTTTCCTAAGTCTGGAAGAAACTGTATCCAGGTAGCTTCTCCATTCTCACTTATACCCCTCAAAAGCATAGATCTTATACCACAAGGAGAAATACCCTATCAATTGTCTCACAACCGTTAATCTTAAAAATGAATTTGGTTTAATCCCCATATCTGTATTATATCAATTTTAGACAACAAGCTTCTCTGTAAAGGCATCAACTCCAAGAAATCACCAAATCCTCATAAGAAGGTATGTTCAATCTTTAGGAGACAAAAATAATGATAAAATGCATAAAATGATGTGATTTATTTAGAAAAATAAGAAAAATAGTAGACCTTAAATTCCAATGCATGGAAAAAAATAAAAATATGCCAAAGAGGTTTCACAAAAGGTTACTTGATGCCATCAATAGAAATGAAAACCATGATATCATCCCAGTGTTGTGAAAACAGAACAAAGAAATAAGATGACCAAAAGTTACCATAGCAATATGAACCACATAATAGAATGAGATGTTCCCCAAGATTCAATCAACACAAGAAAGAACTGAAAAATTACTCTAATATGCACTAACAGACCATAAACAAGCTGCTAAAGAAAACTAGAAGAAGTGTTATCAGCCTTACTAGATCCAGAATCATCAAAGACAGTAAAAAAATATTATTATCCATTATTATTTTTGAAACCTCATGTGTTCAATACATAACCCTTATACAGTATAGACATATTACATAATTTTAGACTTCCCAAATTAGATTACAGTTAAACTTTTAAAAAGTACATAATGACAACTGATGCCTAATCCAAGCAAGCTAACCATAGAATACACTTAGCAGAAGAAACTATCACAAAATATCAAGAAGTAAAATAATTTTAACGATAGAAGAATTCATTCACATAGAATATATTTGAAGGTGAAATCATGATTATTTTTATACTCATCCAATATCCTTATGAAAATACACTTTAGGATATCAAGATATTTCTCTCTAGTAATATTATTATTCCTATACTTCTGGAATATGATATCATCTTTCTCTTCCATAAAATCTTGTAATTCTTCCCCCACATCCTCCTTATTATAATAAGAATATATGTACATAGGGTTTTATTTTCCTTCATCATCATCCTTATGTCTCCTAGAAATAAAAGGGAGACCAAAAATCCCTTACCTTAAGTCTCAAATTACATCGCACAAGTTCAAAATCTTGTTTAATAAATATAATTTTATTATAAATTCTTTATAGAAACATAATTATATATATTATACAATATAATATTTTTTGTGACTGTTTAATACACATTTATTAACAATTCCATGTTAAAGTCACATTTTGGGAAATAACTGCTTTGATTTTCATGTATGTTTTGATTTATTATTTTTGGTCTGATTAATTTGATCATGGACCCATGATATAAAAAAATTTAATTATGATATAAATATAATATATATTCATTATATTTAATTTATAGTAATCTATATGATTTAGATATATAAAATGAAATACACCATTAATGGAGATGATAATCCGTACATATGTATGAATGTTTTTTCCATTTTATCGATGGGTTGAAACAAATAAAGGTAAATAATATATTAAGATTATATAATTATTTATATTATATATTTATCACATATGTTTATTAAACTCATCCTTGTTACCTTCCATGTAAAGCGTGAAAGAATCACATAGCTTTGTGATGCAGTAGTCTGCCGTACACAAGAACGAAGTTATAATATTCTCATGAAATGAAAAGTAAGAAAGAAAATGTGATATAATGATTAAATAAGTATAAAAATATAATAAATATTATATATGAAGATTTAATCCATCATTATATCCATCTATGATAGGTGGTAATGGAAAAACAAATGATATTAATTTGTGAGGTAGTAGTCCATTATACACAAGAAGGATGATTTCACAACCCATTTAATGGAAGATGAGAAGGATTTTGGTGGTGAAATTAAAATAATAAAATTTTAGTATATATAATATACTGATGTTATTGTATCATAATTTTTTAATAATAATTTTTTGTAGGTGTTTTAAGAAATAAAATAAATTTCTCAGTAAGGGGTGTTACCTCTTTTTCAGAAAACTTCTTTTATTTTTCACCAAAAAGATTATGAGGTTATATTTATTACCAAAATAAGGATTATATTACTATTAGGGAAAATTTATTTTATTTTGTAAGGTATTTTCTGATCCAATGTGTTTTGTATTTGTTAATAGGAGAGGAGGGGGGTGTCCTTTTATAAGTGAGGTGAGTGGTGCACTTGTAATTTTGGAAAAGAAAAAGGTGTACCCACATTTCCCACATGAAATAAGGCTTTAAAAGAGAACATTATAAATAATATAATAGATAAGGTTAAATGTTTTCCTTTTAATTGATTTTTTACATGTTTTGGAAAAAATTTAACCAATATCTTTTTAGTTTAACCCTCTGATTAACCTATTTTTAGCTTAATCACTGTAAATAATTTTTATTATTTGAAATATTCATTATGGTAAAAAAATTTATTTACCATATTATATATTATAAATTATCCTAATTAAAAATATGGAATAAAATTTTCCAAATTCCACTCACAGAAGTTGAAAATTTTAATTTAAAATAAATCCTGCAGATGTGATGAGAAGGTAAATTATCAAAGAGAAAATGTTTAAAAGTTAAAAATGTTTTTATATAAAAATTAAATATAAAACTGATTTCAATGATATAAATTCGATTAATAGATATATAATTTACTAATTTTTTATTTAAAAATATCTAAAAACATTTTTTTAAATCTTTAAATGAATTGACAATCCTTAATAAAAGCCGGTATTTTTAATTATTCATCGAAGAATTTATGTTCTCGGAGAATTATGAAAAATTAATCCTAAGATAATTTTTACAATTTTATTTAAAAAATGAAAAATATATTTTCAAATAAATTTTATAAAATTATCTATTTTTTTTAAAATAAATGCACAAAACATGAAAAAATTGATTTTTAGAAAAATATAGTTTTAAGTGTAAAATGGATTTATTAATATCTATTGTATAAAAAATACATACGATGAATGTTAATAATTTTGTTGAATAAATAATATATTAATTTCATCAATATAATTAAATATAAGTGATTTGTTCAATTTATATATGTCAAACAAATTTGTGCTCATAAAAATAGTTTTTCAAAAAAAGATTTACTTTATTTTCAAATGGTTATGATTTTCATTTCTAATTAGTTGGTCACCAAATAATTCACTTTATATATGTGTGTAAACCATATATATTCATAATTAATTCAACTCAATTAATTAAACCCATTACAATAGCTAGGCGATAACTATCATATTAAATATTAATTTCTTAATAGTAATTCACATTTCATTTAAACCAAGTATTTCATGTTTCAAAAGAGAAACTCAGTGTTATTTATAATATAATCTAAATTTAGTGTTGTGTGTAACTAAACCTATCGAAAATATTAAATATATTTGTAAAATAAAATTCACAAAATCCTTGGGTGTTACATGCACGGATATGTGCCATATCTATTGAAGGACCAAGGTGGGGCACTCGATGTATACCCCCATATACACATTTAGGGTGAGATTTTGGATACATTGGAACTACTATGAAACATAGTGTGGGGTATATAGCACTCAAACCACATTAAAGTCCATAATGTCCACTAATATCCAACATCAAAAGGATAAGAATTATGGGAGTTTCTCGATGGTCCTCATTCCATCATCAGTCCCTATACCCTTAAAGAGGGAAAAAAATGAAAAATGAAGAAGTCTGTTAGCCTTATTCTTTCTAGCATATCCACTAAGCCCAAGCCAAGAGGACAAATCTCAACAGTATTGAGTATCGATAGCTTAAAATTTGTCTTGGGTGGGAATATGAGTAATATATATTCATAACCACCCATTTGTGTGTGGAGACCCTACCATAAAGTAAGTGGAAGGCCAGAAACATGGAAGGGAGTCATACACTGACTAATGAGGCACAACCTCTTTTAAAACTTCACCATCACTGAGATCACTATGTTCATTTGTTTCCCATCAGTATAATCATAGCCATGATGAGGGTTCTCAGTCTCACCCCCATGTGTGCATCCATAATTGGAAGCATCCACATGTACATCATCATGGTGATAATCCGTTTTAACCTGACCAAGAGAGCCTCAAACATCGTATTATAAAACCATTATTTCAATTGGATCACCTCCAAGTGTCTCCAGTACGAGTGGTCCTTGCCTTATTGAAACACCTTAGGACACCGACATGGCTTCCGAAAAAACATGACCATGGAATCATTTAGGAAATAACTAAACCATTATTTGAAGAGGATATCTTTCATCCCTAGTTTGTGGTCACTCTCCTCCTATACCAAGAAAAAAACAAGCATGTGATCACTGTAATTTTCTCATTGTCATCCCAAACATCCTCAATTATGAAAAACTCATCATATATATACCCTTGGATAAGGATATAGGGAATTTTGTAGAGGTCCCATAAAAAAAAAATGAAAACCTCCCCATGATGTAGCTGAAACATGATGGTCCCTGGGCACCATCTTCTTAGAGATGATGGAACGATTTACTAATGATGGTAGATAAGGAATTATGAGCACCATGTTTCCTCATAGTTCCCAACACGCTTTATCTTTACCTCAAATTCATGATAGGACTGGATTACCCATTACACCCTGACCCATTAATCCATAATGTTACCAACATAGGGTAGGTCCCAGTCTTCTGTTCACCCTTTTAGGTGGTCCATCAAACCTTCCATTAAAATGATCTCATATTGATGGGAAGATTTATCTTCCTCTAACTCCTCCCTATTGAAAATTTTTACATGGTTCTATATGATATGAGAAGTAAAATATGCATAGTCCTTTATAATGTGACATCAAAAAACCCTATTCCACTAGTACTTCCTAAGTGTTCTATTGAATAACCAGGTGAGATCACCCTATTTAGAACTGGGTAAACACACATCATCCCTCTAGGAAAAACCATATAGTGGTATTATCCTATGAAATGGGTATTTTTTATGAACCTTCGTCAAAAATGAATTGAGTTTAATATGACATGACTTGCTCTAGAATCCCTCCCCAATCAGGAGGTTTCTAGCCATCTCCCTTCATTGATCAGTGAAAGCATCAGCACCATTGAAAACCATTTTATCCCAGACTTATAAAATATATATAATTGGTTCATTAAGGTTGATACATCATGGCCAATCTCATGAATGTTCACAAGATCAAAAACATATATTATAAAAACAATGGTTCAAAGAAGAGGAATGCTTACGAGTGGTGAGTATCAAGATCATAAAGCACTCTCAAGAATATTGAGTTTCATAAAAAAGAGCATTGTAATATCTTCATAGGAAGGATCATGGTCCCCATAGGGACCCCATCCATATTTATAGTAATAGGGTTTGATCGAGTTTTATGAACAAAGCTTTAAAATCACCAATTTTTGGAAGTTTTCCATTAGAATCAATGCATCTTCTTTTTCATCAGATCCAAATCTGGGGGGGGGGGATTTTTTAACACTAAACAAATGTGTGACAAGAGAGATCAAGGAAATTATGACCATTTTGAAGAAAATTCAGGCCAAATGGCTCAAAAAATACACTAAAGGGTTTAGGTATGCAATGGTATACACCATAACCAATAGATATAGCTCACAGAACTCACTAAACATGGAGATATTGAGGTGGTAACCTCCGCACAACCTAATTATGGTCTGTATATGTCACCCAGTCACATAGAGTTGAAGGTGATAACCATCACAAATAATATATTTCTATTCAAAACACAACCATTTTTTCATGAAATCAAAATATTCATAAAAATCCTCCTTCTTTCATGATATAAATTTCCTCTCCTTAATTGGGAATTTAAATACCTCCCCATGAATGAATTTGAAGGGAAAAGACCTTTCAACCTCATAGAAGAGCTATGAATTTTTGAAAGGAAAAACTGTTGAAAGAAAGTGTGGAGATGGTTTTCTAAATGTTATTATCTATTATAAAACCACCTCCCCAGAGTTCTTGAAAACCTCAACCCATGGTGGAGAAATATTTAATGAATTTCCATAGACTTCACAAAATAATATATCACATTTTGGATCATGGGGTTTCATGAGATAATTATCCTTTGTAAAACCAACCCCATGAGAACCAAGACATCACTATGAGGCAGGTTAAACCTATTTCAAAAAACATTCTCTTTCATGAGGCCCCTATCCTTTGTGAATCAATTGAATTTCATGAATCTAAAACATTGTGAAAACCATAAATTAGGTATCGTTAGGGTTGGTCCTTTCATCTGACAACATTTCACAAAAGGTGAGTGTTTAGGGACTCTATACCCATCCAAAACCAGTTCATTTACACCCCATATTCCCAGGTGGCTGGTGTCATCTACCATTGTTCCCCCATTGATTCTAGTATGGCCTATACCATTACCTAAAATTTTGTTCTAAATAATTTTTAACCTTGTTCATTATTATCCTAAGAATATACACCCTAACATTGGGACCCCTTATTTAAACTTCCCCAAAATATTTTTTATGCCAAGATACCCCTTAGGATGCATGATCAGTAGATGCATAATCCCTAAAGGTGGCGTAATAAAGGTAAACTACAAAAATTTATTGGTAGAGAGGAATTTTTTCTAGGACTTTCTTTAATATTTTGAAATAGTATCTATGGGTGTATCTTGCAACCCATCCCTAGATATTCTAGAGTCAGTGTTTTCTACTAAATACTTTTGCATAATTACAAGGAATCAATACCCAAATGACTGATCAATTTAGTAGTCATGGTAAACCAAATACATAAATGAGTATTGTTTTTCAAATGAATAAATTTATTAGAATATATTTTTTTTATTTCTAAACAATTAACTCCAAGGATAACTCTAATCCATCTACTAAATCAATTCATATCTTTTATATTAATATTCTAGGATTCTTGGGGAAAGAAACATAATAAGGGTGAGCTCAAATTATTTTTAAGTAAAAAGTATAGCAAAATAAATAATGAATCAATGAGAATAGTCAATATAGAAAGGTGAATAACTGATCACATATTTTATGTAATCAATAAACCGAATGGAAGTATGTATAAAATATGGAAAGGTAATAACTAGAATAACATTCCATTCAAATAACTAGATAAGGAAATATCAATATGGAAATTTAGGAAACTGAAACACATGCCATTTATTCAATGAATTGATAATAAAATGCATCCATAGATATAAGGGAAAATTACCTCATAGATGAATAGTAACCAAATCATAAAAATGAAGCGCATCAATAGTTATATTGATGAAAAATCCCATGGATGAATAATATCAAAATATAAATGAAGAAAATGATTAATTACTGGATGCTATGTTTCCTAGGTACATGGTACTGTTACCATCAAGACCTTTCACAAGACAATTTACAAAATGTAGGGTAAAAACCAATATAAGGTGGCTTTCCAAATGACTCGTCCCATTAGATTGCCGATGCATCGAGGGGCTATCTATAACTAGGACCTTCTCGTGTCGTACTAGTACAAAAATTACTCATCTATTAAATAATTGATTTAATAATGTTACTTATCAAATATCCATATGGATTTAGAGATACAGATTTATCAATTTTAACCCATATATTCAAATCAGTGTCAAAGTAGACACCGTATGTAAAATGGTATACGGTTTAAGCAATAGTAATATCCATAAAAAATGAAATGGATTATTTTGGGGAAATGCAATGTTCAATGATCACAAGAGATTTAATATTTCAAGGGGACTAATAAATAAATCAAGGAAATGAATGTGAATAATATCCTTGGCCAAATAAATCATAAATCATCTAGAGCAAGATTGAAGATAATATGAGTACAAAAAACCCCATGTGGAGTAAAAATAGAGGATTTTTTTCATTGATGAAATAAAAGAATAGATTTTAAAATTATTCTTGAGGAAAATATCCTTTTTATTGGAAAAATATTTTGAAAATATTTTTATTTAAAAATAATCCATTTAAACTTGTTAAGGACGCTTCAATGAAATGACGGTAGATGAATCCGTACATATCGTACGAGGTAAAAGAATATTCTTTTTGTACGGTAAAAGGTTAGAAAATACCTCATTAGGAAGGAAACAAGAATATTCCTTTGAAACATTGGTAAAAGACAAAAAGGGTAAAAATTTATTTACCAAATCATTTTAAAATCATTTTTTAAAACCTATAAATAAAATTTGGTTTAAAAATGAAAACAAATTCCCTGACTGAAGAGAGATATAAAGCCGGGTTTTTCTGAAAAATATTTTCTAAAACACTTGAGTACCAAAGAGTGTCAAAATGGTAATAATAATTTGAAATGGTCATAAATAACCAGATAATAATTAAAGGGATATTTAATAATTGTTATGTAATTTCTTCAAATTAAAATTCCATTGAATGATCATTAGGACCAGTCTTGAGGAAAATAATCATTAAGAATTCCAAAGTGTCCTTTTGAAATATTTGGAAAAAAATCCTCATGAAGAAATAACATTATATGAATGTTAAAAATATCATGATAGTAAGAAGATTCATGATATATCATGTAAAGGGAAGTATATACACCATGTAAAAGAAACTAGGTTCATAATAACAATTAATCCTTAATGGAATGTAAATTGAGACAGAAATACCTTACATATGAATCTAAAGACCCAAAAGTGATGATCATAAAATGAAAAAAATCTAAATACCATCAAGATAATAGGTTTTATGATATTATGTGTCAATTTGGAAGTATATACACCATATGAATATAATAAATTAGGTGCATAATAATAAATTATGCCTCACTAAAAGAAAAGTGAGAGAAGAATTCCTTACCTTGAGTTTCCTTTCGGGTGAACGTCTTATAAATTCATGTATAATAATTTTTTTTTTAATTTTCAACTTAGTTTAGATCCTTTTTCTTGTTTATAATTAATTTTATTTCAATTATTACCATTTTTTTTACAAATACCTAAATAATTATGTTTACAATGGGTGTATTTGACCAAATTTGGTTTATGTATCAGAACAACTATTTTTAGTCAACTATGGTCATAGGGTTCATTATATAACAAATACAGAATAATAACCATGAAATAATTATTATATTTTTACATCAATTATACTTTAAAAATCAATAATTATTTATGGTTATAAAAATGAGTACATGTTATAATCATGGAGACGGTAGGCCGTACGTATGTATGAGTAACATTCCCATTTTTAACTAATCATTGTGGAAATAAGGTAAGTAACACCATATAATTCCAGAATTATCATTAAATAATAAATACCATATTATTTAATCATACATACTTATATAAATAATTCTGTTGTTTTAAAGGAATCACATTATGTCGAGGAGGTGGTAGTCCACACGTCCACAAATAACGTTATCACTTTTTAAGTGTGTGAATTGGTAATAATGAAAATTATATATATATATATATATATATATATATTATTTTAATTCTAGAAAGTAAATTTTTGAATTATTATAATATATATGTTGTGCATGTATCATATTTTTAATTATACTAATTCATTTATACATTCTATGTATCATTAGAAATAATCACAATGCTTTGAGGGGGTGGTAGTCCACACTTCCTCAAATGAAATTATCATATTCACAGAACATGGAAAGCATAAATTTATGTTATAAATAAAACTTACATAAGTCTAAAACATTATAAATAACATATATATCATATATAAATATATTTTCCATCATAATGGACACCATATGAGGTAGTAATTTAGAATTGAACTATCATTGTTTTGTGAGGCAGTAATTCACCATTCATAGAAACAATATGTTCGTTACCCATTAAATAAAGGTGTGTATAAGTGTAGGTATAAAAATCAGTACAAAAAATTAATAGTATATTTATTATATGGGTTTTTTACACATGAATAGAATAAGGTGATTTTAGGGGTTGGATAATGCAAATGAAACTAGAGAGATTGGGAAAATACATTTCCTTTTAATCAAATAACTTCTTTTGGGTTAACCAAAAGGAATCCATGGAAGGTATTATTCCCAAATGAAGTCTTCTAGGTATATGGTAGGGATTTTTTGAGGACTTTTGGGAATATCATGGCCGAACATATAAGGTTTTTGAGGTGTGATAAAGTGGTAGAGGTGGTGGCCTTTTATAGGGAAGGAAAAGGATTCACTTGGTAATCTTGAAAACAAGTTATGTGCGAACATTTTATTAACTAATAAAATCATAAAAATCCAATAAAACTCATTAATGGAAGGTTAATTTCCGAAATATTTTCAGACAATGGGTTTTAGACAAGTGGATAGGTCATTTGGGCCCTTAAACATGGGGTTTTAGTCCATTTTAATCCTATTTACACCTTAATCACTTTAACTAATTTTAATCACATTGATTAATCATTTTTGTAAAAAATTAAGTTGATAATATTAGAACCGAAATATTATCTTTATTAAAATTTTTTATTTCATATTTTCAAAATTCAAACCACAGAAGCGGAAAAATTTGGATTAATGATAATCTTACAGAGAGACAGATTAACTTGTTTTAGAAGCAAAATGTTCAAAATATTGTTATCTTTTTTATATTAAATTTAAAAGTTAAATTGATTATAATGAACTAAATTTTATTAATTTATTAATAATTTATCCTATGTTACTTTAAAACAAATTTATAATATAATTTAACATTAATTATTATTTAAATGAAAAGGCAGTTTTTAACTAAAACACAGTATTTTTCACTATTCAGTAAAAATGATGTTTTTTCAGAAAAAATATAAAATATTTATCCTAATATAATATTTAAATTATTAATTCAAAATAAAAAAATTATTTTATGAAATTAAATTTATATGTGTTTCAAAATTAATATTTAAAATGGGTACTCCATTAAAAGGCTATAAAATTGAATTTACAAAAATATAGGTTTTTATGTGAAATATTGTGTTTGATCTTATATTATGCTTTACAAATCTATTGGATGAATATAAAAAATAATTTATTGAATATTTAACATATTTATTACATAAATATAACTCACTAAATGTAATTAATTTAACCTATTAGTGTAAAATATCCTTGTGAGCATAAAAATAATTCCATATAAAAATATCCCTTTAATATTCAATTGACTATTTTATTCATTTATAAATAATTTGTACCCAATGATTTATTTTTATAAACCATATATTTTCACAAGTTAGTTAATACTATTCATAACCTCTAGTTTATATCTTATTATATTAAATAATAATGTTTTAATTACATATTATTTCTCGGTATGACTCAGTATTGCATATAGCATAAGCCATCGAAGAAGGTATCTTTTGTGTGTAACACAAGATATATAAGAAGTTTGTTGTTGGGTATGATGTATTCCAACTTAGTGTCTCATGCGTTACACGATAACTCAATGATTCATGCATTTAAATAGAAAGAATATATTTTAAATAGTAAATATATTATAAAGTATACGAGTAATATATTTCCTTACACGCTTTCTTTCACAGGCCATATACGCTATCTAATACAAGGTTCATACATTAGTTTTTAATGGTGTCACATTCTCCCCACATTTTTTAAATTGTGTCCTCACAATTTAAACTCAATCTTGGTTAGAAATTTTTTGATATTTCCAATATTGGAATCCCACATCGTGAGAGGAGTTCATTAAAAATCCTCTAGAAAAGAGATAATGTATAGTAAAAAAGGTAACATGGAATACCATGTAACTTGGTCTCTAAGTAAGATAACATTAGGGTCAAGTAGAGATACACATATAGAGGAAAAGTGTAGATATTTATAGGAACTTAATGATGTCATGAATTATAAAAAAGTGAATGATAAATGGAATTTTAAGGGCCTCAAAGCCATATATATTTGATGATTTAGAAGGTTATCAGTTCAAAAAAAAATTAGGTATTAGAAAATATTTTTTATTTCAAAGTCATTTTACCAATGGTGTGAAATCCTTTTACTGAAGAAGAATATAATGAAATATTCTTACATGATGGTTTAAATATTATATGAAAAATCTTATCATTTGGTTGTGATTTGATCAAATTCCAATTAATTCATTTACTACCAGGAATTAATTACCAATAATGAATTTTTTTTATCTAAATCACTAAAATAAACTTTTAAATGATCATAAGAGTGAAAATTATAACTATTTTTCCTTAATTATCTTCCAAACTAATTAGATATTACATTAATTCATGATACTCAAAAGTGTTACTACTGGTTTATCATTAATAATTATTTATTTAATTATTTAACTAAAAAAAATAAAAATTAACAAATAAATTTCTTAGGTCAGTGGTTGGCGTGAAAACCTTATCGTCCTTCAGTTATGGGTTCAAGTCCCGCGGCCTTGTCAGATTTGATTGGTTTTTACCTGAATTACATCTTGTCTTTTTCTAAAACCATATTAATATAACTTACAAATATAAATTTGATGAAAATACTTGAAATTAAGTTAATACTTAAATAAAATTTTAACTAAGGTTTTCAATACAACCTCAATATATAAATACTTCATCCATTTTATTTTTAAATAGGTCCTTCCATGGTCTAGGGTTTATCTATAATATAATTAGTTGGATTTCGAAATCATGACACCTTATCTTTAATATAAAACTCATTAAGTTTAACCCAGGTTACTTATTATGTATCCAAAACCTTTATAATGGTTTTTAAATAAAAATTGTATTATCCTATGTATATCCCCCAAGAGTATCAAAACACATGCGCAGTAAGGACCATTGTCGTGTACCAGGTTACCCCATGTCAAGCCCGACACACCTTGTTGGAGTTGTTACTCCTAGGTACATCTGTTCCAGATCCATATCTACTTGTAGTATCTAGATAGAGATTTATTGTTATAAAGACCCACATAATCTATACTTTACCAAAATTATAGGGTTTTCATCTATAATTATTCAAATTCAACATTAGGGTTAAGTTTTCTAATCTAGGTTTTCCTAAATCTAGATTCCAAGGTTGCTACTAAACATTATTTGATACCAATTGTAGTGACCCAGCCCCAGATAGCCTAGAGCCGGTGTCTAATACTAAATAAAGTGGAATGATTATAAGGAATAAATCCTCGAAGGACCAATAATTTTAGTAGTCTTGGTAAACTAGATACATAAATGAGTATTCTATTACAAATGAATACTTTGATTACAACATAATTCTTTTCTTCCTTATAGATAAGTAACTATGAGGATTACTCTAATCCATATATTAAAACCATGCATATCTTTCATAGTAATCTTCTTGTATTCCTTGGGAAAGAAACATAATAAGGGTGAGCTCAAATGATCAGTAATGGAAAAATATAGTGGAAGAAATAATGAATCAATGAGAATAGTAAATATGGAAAGGTGAAAAAATGATTTCTCATGATATGTAATCAATAAACTAAATGGAAGTACGTAAGCAATATGGAATGATAATAATTGGAAGCACATGAGATTCAAATCACTAGATAAGGTGATATCAATATGGAAAGTTAGGAAACTGAAACACATGACATTTATTCAATGAACTGAAAAAGAGATGTATCCATAAATATTAAATGAATTATCTCATGGATGAATAATAACTAAATACTTAAAATTAAGCACATCTATAGATATTTCAATACAAAATCTCATGGATGAATAATATCAAAATATAAATGAAATAAATTCTTAATTATTGGATGCCATTTTTCCTAGGTACATGTTACCTTTACCATAAAGACAATTCACAAGACAGTTTATAATATGTGCGGTAAAAAACCATCTAAGGAATCTATCCAAATGACTCATCCCATGAGGCTACTGATGCATCAATGTGATATCTATAACCCGGACCCACCCATGTCGTACCAGTCTAAAAAATTCATCATTTATGAAAAAACATTATTTAACAGTGTGCCTTATCAAATATCTATTTAGAGTAAGAGATACAGATTTAACAATATGAACCCAGATAGTGAAATCACTATCAAAGTATACACCATATGTAAAATGGTATATGGTTTAGGCAATAATAAAATCCATGATAAATGAAATAAATAATTTTGGGGAAATTCAATGTTAAATGATCATAAGATATTTTATATTTCAAGGGTTCTAATAAACAGATCAGGGAAGTGTATGTGAATACCATCCTCACCCACATAAATGATAAATAATCTAGAGAAATATTAAGGATAATATCAATAAAATAAATCCCATGTGGAGTAAAAATATAGGGTTTTTTCTTTGATGAAATAAAAGAATAGATTTCAAAAAATTTCTTGAGGAAAATATCCTTCTCTTTTGAAAAACATTTTGAAAATATTATTATTTAAAAATAAAACTTTTAAAATTTATAAGAACGCTTCAAAGAAATGATGAAGGATGATTTTGAACTTGTCCTACAATGTAAAAATAATATTCATTTTGTAAAACAAAAGGTTAGAAAATACCTCATTAGGAAAGTGACAAGAAGACTCCTTTGAAATAATGGTAAAAGAAAGAAGGGTAAAAATGTATTTACCAAATAATTTTGAAATAATTCTTGAAAACATTTAAAAAAATATTTTAGAAGAAAATAAGTTCTCCCACGAAAGAGAGATATAAAGCTAGGGTTTTTGAAAAACATTTTCTTAACCACTTCAGTACCAAAGAGTGGAAAAAATGGTACTGATATATTAAAATGGTCATGAATAAATATATAAGAATGAATGGGATATTAAAAAATGGTTATATAATTTCCTTTAATGGAAATTCCATTGAAATATCAATAGGATTATTCTTGAGGAAAATAATTTTTAAGCATTCAAAAGTGTCTCATGCCATTTAGAAATATTTTTAAAAAATAATCATCATGAAGTAATAACAATATATGAATGATTAAAATATCATGAGAGTAAGGAGATTCATGATATATCATGTAAAGGGTAGTACATACACCATTTAACATAAACTAGGTTAATAACAATAATTAAACCTCAATGGAATGCAAATTGAAATGAAAATCCAATACAAATGAATCGAAAGACCCAAAAGTGATAATCATAAAATGAAACATCTAAATACCATTAAGATAATAGGGTTCAAGATATTTTATGTCAACGTGGAAGTATTTACACCATATATATATATATAATAAATTAGTTTCACATCAATAAATTATGCCTCATGGAAAGAAAAGGGATACAAGAATTACCTACCTTGCATTTCTTTTTGGGTGAACATCCTTTAAATTCTTTTATAAGAAACTAATGTAAAATTTTTACTTGATTAATAACCTTTTCATTTTTTAATTAATTTTATTTCACTTATTACCATGTTCTGTAAAACTACTCAAACAATTTAGTTTACATTGGGTGTTTTTGACCAAATCCAGTTTATGTGTCAAAACAACTGTTTTTGGTCAACTATGGTTGTTGGGTTCATTATATAAAATCTACAGAATAATAACCATTACATTATTATAATATTTTTTACATAAATTATTCTTTTAAATTAAATAATTAAATATGGTTATGAAAATGATAATATGTTACAATCATGGAGATGGTAGGCAGTACATACACATGAGTAACATTCCCATTTTTAAGTGATCATTGTGGAAAGAAGGAAAGTAAAAATATATAATTAAAAATTTAACATTATAAAATACATATCATATTATTTAATCATAAATAATTATATAAATAATTATTTTGTGTAAAAGGAATCATATCATGTCGAGGAGGCAGTAGTCCACACGTTCATGAATAATCTTATCACTTTTTAAGTGTGTGAAAGTGTAATAAATAAAATGATATATATATATATATGTATTATATTTACATAAATATAATTATTTGATTAATATACTATATATTTTCTATATTTATTATATGTTTAATTATGTTCATTAATTTATACATTCGATGTATCATGCGAATGAATCACACCGCTTTGAGGGGGCGGTAGTCCACACTTCCTCAAATGATATTACCTTATTTACACAACTTTGAAAGAATAAATGTATGTTATAATGAAAAATAAAATAATTTTAAAACATTATAAATAAGATATATATCCTTTATAAATAAAGTTTTCATAATAATGGCCACCATAAGAGGTGTTAATAGATATTTGAATAATCATTGTTTTGTGAAGCAGTAATTCATCATTCACAGAAACAATATGTTCATTGACCATTAGATGGATGTTTGTGTAATAATAGGTCAAAATATAAGCATAAAAACATTCTATTATATTTATGATACTCGTGTTGTTACATAATGATAGAATAAGGATATTTTTAGGGCTGGAGAATGGAAATGAAACTAGAGAGACTGAGAAAAGATATTACCTTTTAACCAAGTAACATATTTTGGTTTAACCAAAAGGAATCCATGGAAGGTATTATTACCCAAGGGATGATTTTAGGTAAATTACTTAAGAGGTTTTAGAGGCGTGAGAAATGTATATAGGTGGTGACATTTTATAGGGATGGAAATGTATCACTTGGTTTTCTTGAAAAGAAGTTAGGTGTGCACATTTTGTTACCTAAAAAATGTAATAATAAACAAATAAAACTCATTAATTTAGGTTAATGACCTAAATATGTCCATGAAATGGGTGTTGGAAAAGTGGATAGGTTATTTGTGCCCTTAAACTTGGGGTTTTAGTCCATTTTAAGCCTAATTACACCTTAATCACTGTAATTGATTTTAATCACATTCACTAATAATTTCTGTAAAAAATTAATTAAATCTTATTAGACCAAAAATATTATCATGATTATAATAGTTTTTGTTATAATTTAAAAATTAAAATCACAGAAGTGGAAAAATTTGTATTAATGCTAATCTCGCATATAGAAGGATTAATTTGTTTTAGTAGCAAAATGTTCAAAATTATTTTTTTGTTCTTTATATTCAATTTAAACATTAAATTGATTATAATGAACTAAATTGTATTAATAGAGGAATAATTTATCTAATGTTATTTTAAGAAAAATTGAGAATATAATTTAGCATTAATAACTATTTAAACAAAAAGGTATTTTTTAAATAAAACACAGTATTTTTCACTATTCACAAAAAATGATGTTTCTCAAAAAAATCCCAAAAAATGATCCTAATATAATTTTGACACTAAAATTTAAAATATAAACTTTTTTTTTTCCAATTAAATATATAAAAGTTTCAAAATTAAGATTTAAAATGGATTCTCCATTAAAAGACGGTAAAATTGCCTTTATAAAAATATAGTTTTTACGTGAAATACTGGGTTTTCTCTTATCTTATGTTACCCAATATATTGGATTACTATGAAAAATAATTTATTGAATATGTAACATGTTTATTATATTAATATCACTCACTAACTATAATTAATTTATTCTATTTGGGTAAAATAGCTATATAAGCATAAAAATAGTTCTCTATAAAAATATATTTTTAATATTCAATTCGTTCTTATATTCATTTATAAATTTTTTGTAACCAATGATTTCGTTTTCTAAACCTTATATTTTCATAAGTTATTTAATACTATTTATAATGTCTAGTTAATATCTTATTATATTGAATAATAATGTTTTAAATACACATTGTTTCTTGGTAAGACTCATTATTTCCTATAGAGTAAGCCATCAAAGAAGGTCTCTTTTGTGTGTAATGAAAGATATAGGGGACGTTCATTGTTGTGTATGATGTACACTAAATCAGTTTCACATCCATTTCAAGCTAAATCAGTGATTCATACATTGTAATATATAGAATATATTTAAAATAGTAAACATATTATAAAGTATACAGATATTATATTACCTTATAGGATTTTTATCGTGTGTCATAAATTCTATCAAATAAATGTTTCTTACTATATTTTTTAGGGAGTCACATTCTACCCACCTTAGGTAAACTGCATCCTCGCAATTTGAACTCAATCTTGGTAAAATATTGTTTGATATTTCTTACATTTAAATCCCAAATTTTGAGAAGATCTCAGGAAACATCCTCTAGAAAAGAGAGAATGGAAAGTATAAAGCTCCCTTGGACTACCATGTAAATTTATCCCTAAGTTGGAGAAAATTATTGGAAAGTAAAGATACATACTTAGAGGTAAAATGTAAATATTCATAGGAAGTGAATGGGGTCCTCAATCACAAAAAAGTTAATGATCAATGGAATGTTGGGGACCTCAAAGCCATAAATATTTTCGGATTTAGAAATCCATCAGTTCAATAGAAATTTAGGTATTAGGACAACATTTTTATTTCAAATTTTTTTTAATAATGGTGGGTAATCCTTTTACTGACCAATATTATAATGAAATATTATTACATAATAGGTTTTAATATCATAGAAAAACCAAAACTTTTGGTTGTGCTTTAATCAAATTCTAATTCATTCCTTTACTACCAAGAATTAATTTCCAATAATTAATTTTTTATGCCTAAAGCAACAAATAACATTTCAATGATCGTAAGAGTGACAAGTCTGATTATTTTTCCTAAAAAATAATCCAAACCAATTTGAAATTAGATTAATTCCTAATCCTCAAAAGTGTTACTACAGGCTTATCATTAATATTTATTAGTTAAATATTTTAACTTTAAACAATGAAAATTAATAAGGACATTTCATAGGTCATTGGTTGGTGTGAAACCCTTATCATCCTTCGGTCATGGGTTCAAGTCCCACAACCTTTCTGGATTGGATTGGTTGTCATCCATCTTACATGTTATCCTTTTCTAAAACCATATTAATATAAATTCCCAATATAAATATGATGTAAATCCTTGGATTTAGGTTAATATTTAAATAACATTTTAACTAAGGTTTTCAATACAAACTCAATACATAAATACCTCATCCATTTTATTTTCACATAGGCCCTTCCTTGGTATAGGGTTTATCTGTAATATAATTTGTTGGATTTCTAAATTATGACTCCTTATATTCAATCTAAAACTATTTAGGATTAACCTAGGTTACTTATTATGCATCAAAATCCTTCACAATGGTTTGTAATGAAAAATTTTATTATCCTATACATATTCCATAGGAGTGTCAAAACAAGTGCGTAGTAAGGCCTGTTGTCATGTATCAGGTTACACTGAGTCAAGCCTGGAACACCTTTTCCGAGTTGTTAATACTAGGTATATTTGTTCCAGAATCATGTCCACTTGTAGTATCCAGATATGGATATATTTCTAGGAAGAACCATATAATATATAATTTACTAAAATTCTATGGTTTTCATATATAATTCTTCAAATTATACATTAGCGTTAAGTTTTCTAATCTTGGTTTTCCTAAATATAGTTCCCAAGGTTAATAGTAAACTTCCTCTGATATCGACTGTAGCGAACAAGTGCCAGATAACCCATAGACGATGTTTGGTACTAAATACATTAGCATGATTACAAGGAATCATTCCCCGAAGAACTGATCAGTTTAGTTTTCTTGGTGAACCATATAAATAAATGAGTATTGTATTATAAATTAATACATTGATTACATCATATTTTTTTTATTCTTTTTTAAATAAGTAACTCTGAGGATAACTCTAATCCATCTAGTAAATCCATGCATATCTTTCATAGTATGATTCTGGGAGTCCTTGGGAATGAAACATAATAAGGGTTAGCTTAAATGCTTAATAATGAAAAAATATAGCATAATAAATAATGAATCAATGAGAATAGTCAATATGGAAAGGTGAATAACTGATCACAAATTTCATGTAACCAATTAACTAAAGGGAAGTATGTTAGCAATATGGCAAGGAAATAAATGGAAGTACCTAACATTCACTTAACTAGATAAGGCAATATCAATATGTAATGTTAGGAAACTGAAACACATTCCATTTTTTCAATGAACTGAAAATGAAATGTGTCCATAGATATGTAGATGAATTATCTCATGGATGAATAATAACTAAATCCTAAAAATGAAGTGCATCCATAGATATACCAACAAAAAATATCATGGATGAATAATATGAAAATATAATTGAAGGAAATGATTAATTATTGGACACCATGTTTACTAGGTACATGGTACCTTTACCGTAAAGACCTTTCACAAGACGGTTTACAAATTTTAGCATAAAAAATCATCTAAGGTGGCTAGAAAAATTACTCATCCCATGAGACTATCGATGAATTGAGGGGTTATCTATAATCGGGCCACATCGGTGTCGTACCAATCCAAAAAAATTATACATGTATCAAATAATTGATTTAATAATGTGCATTATCAAATATCCATATAAAGTAAGAGATATGAATTTATCAATATTAACCTAGATAGTCAAATCACAGTCAAATTAGACACAGTATGTAAAATGGTATATGGTTTAGGAAATAGAAATATCCAAGATAAATGAAATGGATAATTTTGGATAAATTTAAATTTTAATGATCATAAGATATTTAATATTTCAAGGGGACTAATAAATTAATCAAAGAAGTGAATGTGAATACTATACTTGACCAAATAAATAACAAACCATCTATAGAAAGATCAAGGATAACATCAATACAATAAATCCTATGTGGAATTAAAATAGAGGGTTGTTTTCATTGATTAAATAAAATAATAGATTAAAAAAAATATTCTTGAAGAAAATATCCTTTGATTTTGAAAAAACTTTTGATTTTTTTTATTTAAAAATAATCCTTTTAAACTTGTTAATTATGCTTCAAAAAAATGACAGAGGATGAACTCGTACATGTCGTACAAGGAAAAAATAATTTTCTTTTTTTATGGAAAATGGTTAGAAAATACCTTATTAGGAATGAGAGAATAATATGCCTTTAAAAATTGGTAAAAGAAAAAAGGGTAAAAATATATTTACCAAATAATTTTAAAATCATTTTTGAAAACCTTTTAATAAAACTTGGTTTTTATAAGAATATAGGTTCTCTAACTAAAGAGAGATATAAACTAGGGTTTTCAGAAAAACATTTTCTAAAACACTTGAGTAAGAAAGAGTGGAAAATGGTTATAATACTTGAAAATATTCATGAATAATAATATAATAATGAAAGGGATATTTAAAAATGGTTATATAATATCCTTGAATGGAAATTTCATTAAAATATAATTAGGATTAGTCTTGAGGAAAATAATATTTATACATTCCAAATTGTCCCATACCACATTGAAATATTTTTAAAAAATAATCCTATTGAAAGATTAATATTATATGAAGGTTTAAAATATCATGAGATTAATGAGATTCTTGATATATCATGTAAATGGTATTACATACACCATGTAAAATAAACATGGTTAATAACAACAATTAAGCCTCAATGGAATGTAAATTTAGACAAAAATCCCTTACAAATGAATAAAAATACCCAAAAGTGATAATAATAAAATGAAAAATCTAAATACCATGAATATAATAGGGTTCATGACATTATATTTAAATGTGGAAGCATGTAAACCATATATATATTACAAATTAGGTTCACAATAATAAATTACTCCTCACAGAAAGAAAATTGAGACCAAAATTCCTTACCTTGCATTTCCATTTGGGTGAACGTCCTTTAAATTATTGTATAATAAACTTATGATAATTTTATACTTTCTTCAAAACCTTTTTCATTTTTATAATAAATTTTATTTCAATTATTACCATGTTTTGTACAACTAATCAAACCATTAAGTTTACTTCAGGTGTTTTTGACCAAATTCAGTTTATGTGACAAAACAACTATTGTTGGTCAACTATGGTCATATAGTTAATTATATAACATCTCCAGAATAATAAACATTACATGATTATATTATTTTTACATGAATTATATATAAATAATTAAATATTGTTTTGAAAATGAGAATATATTACTATCATGGAGACAGTAGGCCATACAAACACATGAGTAACATTCCCATTTTTAAGTGATCCTTGTGGAAAGAAGATAAGTAACACCATATAATTCCAGAATGATCCTTATATAATAAATAACATATCATTAAATCATACATACTTATATAAAAAATTATTTGGTGTAAAAAGAATCAAATCATGTCGAGTAGGCGGTAGTCCACATGTTCATGAATAACGTTATAACATTTTAAGTGTGTGAAAGGGTAATAAAGAAAATGATATATATATATATATATTATATTAAAAAAAATATAATTATGACATGAATATCATATATATGTTTCATTTTTATATTATTTTTAATTATGTCCATTCATTTATACATTACATGTATCATGCGAACGAATCACACCGCTTTGAGGGGCGGTATTCCACACTTTCTCAAACGAGATTATCGTATTTACATAACTTGGAAAGAATAAATTTATGTTATAAATAAAAATTAAATAATTTTAAAAAATTATAAATAAAATTTATATCATATATAAATATATTTTAAATTATAATGGCCCCCCATAATAGGAAGTAATGGATAATATAATAATCATCATTTTGTGAGGCTGTAATTCGCCATTCATAGAAATAATATGTTTGTTGCCCATTAGATAGAGGTGTGTATAATTATAGGTTTAAATATAAGTATAAAAATATACTAGTATATTTAGAATACTGGTGTTTTTACACAAGCACAAAATGAGGATATTTTAGGGGTTGTATATTAGAAATGAAACTAGAGAGATTGAGAAAATACATTACCTTTTAATTAGGTAAATTATTTTGGTTTAACCAAATGGAATCTATTGAAGGTATTCTTACCAAAGGAATTATTATAGGTCTTGTGGAGGAATTTTTTAAATTCATTTGGGTAGTGATTGGGAAAACTTAATAGGTTGGAGAGGGTTGAGAAATGGGTAGAGGAGGTGGCCTTTTATAGGGAAGGAAAAGGACTCGCTTGGTATTCTGGAAAAGAAGTTAGGTCTGCACATGTTATTTCATAATAAAAGTCATAAAAAACCAATAAAACTAATTAATTTATGGTAAATGGCCGAAATATTTCCATAAAATTGGTTTTGGACAAGTGTCTATGTCATTTGTCCCCTTAAACTTGGGGATTTAGTCCATTTAAGCCTAATTACACCTTAATCAGTATAATTAATTTTAATCACTTTCACTAATAATTTTTTTAAAAAATTAAGTTGATATTATTAGAACAAAAACATTATATTTATTAAAATGATGTATGACATATTTTAAAGATTAAAATCACAGAATAGAAAAAATTAGGATTAATGTTATTCTTGCAGACTGAAGGATTAACTAGTTTTAGTACCAAAATGTTCAAAATTTTTCTATGTTTTTATATTCAATATAATAGTTAAATTTATTATAATGAAATAAATTGTATTAATATTTGAATAATTGATAAAATTTTAATTTAAAAAAAAATTGGAATATAATTTAACATCAATAATTATTTAAATGAAAAGGCAGTTTTTAACAAAACACAGTATTTTTCACTATTCACTAAAAATTGACGTTTCTTGGAAAAATCCCAAAAAATTTATCCTAATATTATTTTGCCATTAATAATTAAAAAATAAATTTTATTTTATAAAATTAAAATTATTATCATTTTAAAATTAATATTTAAAATGGGTTCTCTATTAAAATCCGGAAAATTGCCTTTATAAAAATATAGATTTTTTTTTGTGAAATATTGGCGTTTCTCTTATATTATGCTTAAAAAATCTATTTTATGAACATAAAAAAATAATTTATTGAATATGTAACATATTTATTACATTAATATCACTAACTAACTATAATTAATCTAATATATTAGGGTAAAATATCATTGAGTATTAAAATAGTTCTATATTAAAATATACTTTTATTATTAAATTGGTTCTTATATTCATTTACAAATTATTTTTAAAAAATGATTCCGTTTTATAAACCATATATTTTCATAAATAGTTAATACAATTCACAAAAACTATTTTATATCTTATTATATTAAATAATAATGTTTTAATTACAGATTGTTTATCAGTAATACTCAGTACTATGTATAGTGTGAGCTATTAAAGAAGGTAGATTTTTCATGTAACACAAGAAATTGAGGAAGGTATTTGTTGTGTATGATTTACGCTAACTAAGTGACGCATGAATTGAAAGCTAACTCAGTGATTTATTCATTGGAATATATATAATATATTATAAAGTATACAAATATTATGTTACCATACGTTCTTGCTGTTGCATGTCATACATGCTATCAAATACAAGGTTCTTACATTAGTTTTTCGGGGTGTCATAGTGTAGGACCCACTATATCTGATCTACAAGAGATAAAACTACCTACCCCCATGTCCTAGTCGTATGATGTCAAACTAAAAAACAACATCTCCAACATCTTATTTGAAACTGTATCCTTACCTCATGTGATGATCAAATGAATACCTGTGCTCGATTATCAGGGGATGCCACTCCTCCCCTTCTGTAGGATTTCACCCTATAAACATCACCCCTAGGAAGCCCATATGTTTAATCCCCACACCATGCCTTATTTATTTTCCTTTCATAATACAAGAATCCTTATTGCTTGATGTTAAACAACATGGACTGGTCTGGTCACATTACCTTAAACTTGGGAATCATATTATTTAAGTTTTGATCCCTGTTTCTCAATAGGGTATATAGAAAACCACTATGAGGTTCAATCCCAACATACCAACATTCCTGGGATACCTTTATAAGGTTCAATCACAAAACCTCAAAACCAAAATTAAATATGAATTGTGAAATATTCCCCTTAGAGACACACTTAACCAAAAAAATAATCGTAAAATATCCCTCGGGGACACACTTGGACACCCACCTATCCCCAAAATATGTTAAACATGCAACCCACCCTTCCCTATAATATGTTAAAGTTGTCACTCACCAATCCCCAGAAGGAATTAAACATGTGACCCACCTGTCCCCATAAGAATTTAAACCTATGTCCCACCTATCCCCACAGGATGTTAAACATATGTCCCACCTATCCCCACAGTACATTAATCCTATTTACAACCTATCTATATAATAGGTTAAACTTTTGACCCACCTATTCTCATATGATGTTAAACCTGTGACCCACCTATCCACAAAATACATTAAACTTGTGACCAAACTATCCCCATAAGACATTAAAACAGTGACTAACCTGTCCCTACAAGAAATTATTCGTATGACCTGATCCAGAATCTCAACCGTATTCAATAAAAATGCTATGCTTGAGGTAAAAAGAATCAAAATAAATAAACCCGTAGATTCAACTACCTTATTTATGGAATGTGATACCTTAGGTTCTGTACCTAAGATTCCCCAAACATCAAAAGGGGAAGACTTTTCAGATTCCAAACCTGCCCAAGGTCTATAAATTTATAGACTTTCCCAATGTTACTATATACTCAATAATGAGGTTTCTTACCTATCAAGGTATAATTGGTGTTATTAACTAGTGTCCACCTATATATGGAACTAAGAATTATCTCCATGAAAATGAATAAAATTTAATAGGGAAACCTGGACTAGGTGATGATCTCCAAGGAGGAATACCTGAAAGATGGAACTGACATCCCATGATCCCATTTAAATAGAGGAGATTACATATCCAATTAAAGTGATGGAATCTCGCCACCTTTGGAAATAATTAATATGAGTCCAAAATTATTTCCTCATCACTAGATAGAAAAATGATGTGCATCCTTGTATAAAATCTCTAAAAACAGTCATATTTAATAAATTTATTTTATTAAAGTATCATGTTTTTTATTTTACTATGGAGATGCATGCAAGAAAAGCTACAGAACATATTATTAATTTATAAAAAAAATATATTCCAGAATATTGTTTTGTTACAAGACCCTAATATAATGAACATCACATTCACTAATGATCCACTTCTAATTAATCCCATGATTTAACCATCTTGAGTAACCACATTCATTATGAATCATTAGTCATCACTGGTTAATCCACACCTAACTAGTTTTAGAGAATCACTTTCTATCACCCACACACAACATCATGTTGGAATAGATAACTTCCTAGGCCAATACTATATCATGTAAATGTGTTTAAAATGGTACCAAGGGATACCTCATACCACATCAAATACTATGATTGATCCTATACCAAGATACCAGTATTTCATGACCTATCTCCATGTGTCTTGGAATAAAAATGAGCCTTAGACACCCTTGATTCTTAATGCTACTGCTTATGGTCTTATTCACATACATGCCTTAGTGGATTAAACACAAATCTGTGATCATATTAACCCATATATAGGGAGGGAATAACATGATATCACCCTTCATTAACATCATCATCATGTCCTAAACTTAAAGAGTCACACATCCTTCACAATTCAACCCCTTCATCTCATATATTTAAAAAATACACCCATACTCGTTTCCCCCACATAATTCTAGGATTATTATAGCTAAAAAAATTACAAAGATCACTATATAAGGAAAATCATGGTATATACCATCATACATACCTCATATGTTGGCTGAAAACATAGTCTCTCATTCCTATGGTAGGAGAGTAACTAAAAAACTCATCATAATGGTTTATAACTACCCATGTTACTAAATAGAAAATAGAAATTAGAAGGTTCTCACTCTATAACTACCCACCACATTACTTAAATAATTCCACCTTGATTCATATTCCATTGGCCCTAAGCTTATGTCCTTAGGTAAAAAATTGACCATGTATTTCATTCATGTCATAAACTTTACTCACATGAAACACCATGCGTTCCTTCATTTCCATTACATTAATAAGGAATCCCTATCATGAATTAATTATGTACCCAATTTCAATTCTCTAATATCAACACTATCCCATGAATCATCTTCCGTGCTACCCATATTTATTGAATCCATGTACTTTGGCATTCCTTACCCTTCTAGTAATATTATCAAATATCAAATATCATCAAGAAATTTATAGTATAAGATCCCTTTTATTTTACTAGTATAACCCTACTCACCAAAATCCCGACTAGCCTATCATCATTATGTTTCCTTCCCACATAGTCCATGGAAAATACCTATATTGGTAATAACTCATGAAGAACCCCATATTATTATGTATAACATCGAGGTAACTCATATTCCATCACACATCTAGGGGACATCATCAATATGGGGTATTCCAAAACCCATACTGTCCACTCTAGGTCATCATCAAACTTATACTATTATATAAAAAATAAATTAAACAATAGACAACATGACTTTCTACTCTATACATACCCCATGAAAAAAGGGTTTCATATCATCTCTTCATCACTCTTTCCCAACCTACCCAGTCTTAGATTTGGTATAAAATATACATAATCCCATATAACAAGCCATCATAAAAAATAAAACTGATAAAATACATAGATTTATTGATTAGAATTCAATAAAATAATTATATGTTAAAACACCATCTAAGTCATTATTGACACATTAAAAACCCGAACTATCTTCATAGTTATATCATCAATAACATACATGCACAAATATCTCTTACCAATACTATGTTACAAATTTAATGAATGAATATCTGCCTCTTTACACCACATGTGTAGAGAAAAAATACAAATCAATTAAATTGAACATCATTCTTAGAAACAATATAGTCCATTATAACCTAAAATTGAGAAAATAGAAATAAAAAATCCTTGGTAACATGAAATTTAGATTATGCATTTGCAGGATATGGAAAATATACTATATACACCCTTATATTTGACCATTCCTATATATGTATTCCTTATCTCAAAATAGCAATACATACAATAAATATATGATGAAAATTTATTAAGTCCCAACATAGAATACATTAAAATTACTAGTCTAGTGGTGACACATGACCTTTGGATTAACTCCCAGTAAACCAAAGGTCATCAACTAGTATTGAGGGTCTGAAGAATGATTTGGGGAGACAATACCCTACAGTGTTGTCACATGATAATAGGAAAATAACTTACCATCCATAAAGAAAATATTATCATAATACCAAAAATTGATTTATAGTATAAATAATACCACACCAGTTACATAATTATGATTAAAAAAATCTACGTACAAGACGTACAATCATAAAATAATTGAAATGTTTAAAAAAGTCTAACCATATGTAGATAAAAAAACAAAAAATAAAAAAAAGGGAGAACAAAAATGTCATTAACACTACTTCTGACCTATCTCCACAACCTCACTGAGTGTTCCCATTTCATTAAATGTTACTCATGAAATCATCCATCCTACACACCAAAAATAATTTCACATGTGCACCCATGTGCCTATGAATGTTCTGAGAAAATAAATCAATAGGACACATCCAATAGTCTCCCAAATAAAAACCAGTATATATATGAATGTATAAATTGAATGAAATTAAGCCATATAATCTCATGTATACACCATTAACCCCATTTGGAACTCAAGGAGTCACCCTAATTATTGACGCAATCTAGATTCATACAATTCTACTATGGAAAGATGCTAAAATAGTCTAAACACATCCTAAATGTAAATGATATATTACAAATCGTATCATCAGTTGAGAAGAACAAGCTATCTTCATATCAAAACTAAAGGGTAAACAACGTGTCACCTATAAGTTATTCATAATGAAAAATATATCAATGATTAATATATCAAGTTAATTATATATCAAAATTTGTAATCAAAGGGGGACGAGGCACCACCAAAATCAATATAGAGATCATGATATCTCTTAGTGAATATGTACCACCAAAAAAAAATAAGGAAAATAATGTACTCCAAGTGAATGATATATTACCATAAAAAATAGTTTGAATTATTTATTTCCAAGTGAATGATATATCTCAAGGAGAATGATGTATCACCACATAAAAATAAAGAGAATGATAAATTTCAAAGTGAATGATCTATCACCAATCTAACCATAAACAATGGTGAATGAGGAATCATCTAGTGAACAAGACATCACCCATCATACATTTTGGTGAAAAAGAAATCATTTTGTGAACAAGACACTAACCATACATAGAGATTTTGGAAAGTAGTCTTAGAGGGTGTCATCAATTCCTCAGATGATTCCATTGTTTTGAAATTTTAAATGGATGAGCCACTAATTTCCAAACCACTAAAATGTAGTATAAATATGGAGAGTCAGAGGTCGATATCATGAGGAAAATTTGAGAATAAGATAATTTAATAATATAGACACTAAACTATGATTATGAAATAATTATTAAAATACTTGTAAATAGACAATAAATTTCTTTCTATGAATTAGAGGTTCATGGAAAAAGAAAAATTGAAAGGAAATTATAAATTTAGGTCCATGATGTGTCATGGAATTAAATAGATGAATTAGCAGTCATGATTTGTCATAATCAATTCCATGTGACTCTAATGGTCATGATAGACATTTTTAATCCTCTATATCATATTTTTTCAATTTTCATGGTAGTTTGGATCAGTAGGTGGTGGGTAAAACAAATCCATGTTTAAACACAGTGTGAGATAAACCCAATGGTCATGGTGTAGATCGAAACCCTATTTAATTTATTAAAATAATTACTTACTCACTGATCATAAAATGATCATTCGTGATTAATCATGAAAGGTAATTTTTAATTGTAGAATGAATACAAATACACACATAAATTTCCTTTAAAATACTAATTATACCTAAAAATATTCAATCCCTATTCATTTAAATTTATTTTCATAAGGTTTAACCCTCATGATATCTAATAGGGTGTTGAAAAATAGAAATAATACTCTAAGAATCCATGAAAATCAGCACCCTTGAGCAGTAGTGGAACTATATCTCACCTACAATCCAAAATCACCCTTAAAACTCTAAACAACCACTGTATTTATAAGCAAAGTGTTTCTAAAGTTAGAAATTTCTAAAATCTCATAATATCACTTTTAAATATCTAAATATTTATTGCTTCAATTGGTCAATGTTTGTATCCTTAAAACTCCCTTGATCCTCTATAATCCATGATCGAATCAATTCATTAAAATTCTTATTCATAAAATTCCTTTTATTCTGTATTATTTGACTTGTAATCCTCTGAATTTTCTAATAAATCAAATATTGTATTCATGGGGGTTTCACAACTGGCCCTCTCTTCAGTTTCTGTGTATCTCATAACCATGTAGTGGGGGGTGGGGGTGGTGTAAGGTGAAACACAAGTACAACCAAACCCACAAATGAAACCAAACCCTTTGCCTTTATTTGGCTTCATGTGTAGCCACCAAGAGAATCAACGTACCATTAAAGATGGTTATTTAATATTGATTTCAATATATCCGACACAATCTATCCTCCTTGGGTGTTGTCCTTACCATTTCACCCTTTAAAAACTTCCACATATGCGCACCAAAAATGATGAACAAGACATCACTGATATTTCTTTGAAGCATCTTTTTCCCTATCCATGGATTCTGCCATTCTTAGTAAAGAATTTTACTCATCATGTTATCCTTGATCTATCCATATTCACCATAGTGAATGTTTCTATAGTGTGGTAGATTCCATATTGATCTTCATAATATGTAAGAACTCTATCATCTTTATCTGGATTAATAGTGGCTATCTAAGTTCTAAATAACCTTCCTTGGAATTTTTATTGACTTATAGTCACTCATTGAGGTGAGATTAAAATTTTCAAGCATCATCCACAGAGGTATTCAGTGTCTAGTTATGGAATTTTAGCAATGATCGAAGGTTTCATGTAATGATGATTTCTTTATGAGTAGGGATGTGCGACTTCACCATGAGATGAAATCATCCCCCTTAAGTGCTAAATGCCACACAAATATCCAAGTTGAATATCAATTTATCCAATGCTTAAACTATGATATATAAATAATCAATCACCATGAATAGCTAATCAAAAGTCAAATGGGTGACAAGGTACACCAACCACTATTCCAGGATTTTATCACCCAGGTGAACATTCCCCCTCAGATGATAGGGACCCTCTTCTAGTGTAATACGTGTATAATCTGCATGACATATTACCCTATTATCCTTATTATTCCATATGAACCAATAAAAAATGGGACTTTTTGGCTAAGTTATGATTATATAGCCTTGATCTCCTTGGATGACTTGGCCATTTTTTACACAGAATGAAGATAAAAACGTTTTTCAAAATTCATCATATATGAACATTAATTTATCTTAATAAAAATCCTCCATAAAAAATATATGTATTTTATTTTTCCTAAAATTTACTTTAAAATAAATGTACCCATATAATAAAAAATTCAATTAATAATTAGGTCATCATAAATTCAAAATTACAAAAAAATTATCATTTAAAATTTATTTTGTTTGAGTATAAAATTATGAGACATCAACTAAAAAGGAATCACCCATAAAAAATAGCAGAGAATGAGGTATCACCAAGTGAATGGGGTATGACCAATATTTAATATCCAATATGAAGGATATATCATCATGCATCTCATTGATGAAATATTTATTGAGCATTCATAAATCTTTTGGTGTATGATTAACAAATGACCTCACACAAGGTGAAGGATCAATCACCACAAGATCAATAATTAAAGTAAACATTAAATCACTATAACACATATGTTAATACATATATCATAGCCATGGTGAAAGAGATACCATCCAAGGAATCAATTCAAAAAAACCAAATTTTCACTAGTCTACTCATGCCTATGATATAGTACACACAATATACACACATTAATACATTCCTCCCATGACATGAAATAAGATTATATAAAACCACCCATATCTTAGGGGTCATTACATAGTGAAACTCATAAAATCAAAATCATATTATAATGTTTAACTCACCACATAGCCTTACTAATACATACATTTCCATAGATGAGGAACACATGGGAATGTCATACAAGACTCACAATATAAGATAGGGACTAGGACCCCCAAATGAATCAATTCCATAGGTATCTCATCACATCCCAAGGAGTGGTGGCCATAAATGGACATGTTATCAATAAACAAACCTCATGATACATACCATGAACCAAGTAGATGAACTCATTTCTCAATAGACAGGGGAGCCACATTTGGTTTCAACCCAAGTCATTCCCACATACTCGCTCAAGTCCATTTCTCATACAACCAATTTTATAACAATAAAATAGAATCACCCAGATCCATTAATCAAGGTGATCACAAAATAATACTATATGACCATCCAAGGTCATGAGATACATAGCTCATGAATGGATACCCCTCATAGTTCCACCTCTTTCTTACCAAGGTTCTTACATAGGATAAGTTTCCATTGATGAACAAATCATACATTCATAACCTCCATGGGTTACTAAGTGTCTCACCAAACATCATGGAATTAATTTATGAAATGGGAAACCACTCATGGGTCCTACTCAGGATACTCACTCCTGTTGAACCACACTTACATTCAAATAATATATGGACAACTATATAATGTTTATTTTAGGCCCAACACACCTCAAACTAGCATTATACTCTTAATCAGATTCCTCCATTCCCATATAAGAGATAATTGAACACCAACACCATCCACAATATCATAAAAAATTCAAGAGAATATATATATATTAATTATAAAAAATTTATAATTAATTTATCCAATCAATTCAACACATTCCTTTTTTGGCATAAACAATGTAAAATGCACAGAGAGATGTATCCTCTCAAAAACCTCAATTAATGGAGTGGAATATAATCCTAACAAACCCTTATGTATATTTTATACCAAATAAATAATAACTAGGATCAATATGTAAATTGTATGTATATTAATTTAAAGAAAAATTCAAAATAAATCAATGTAAAAACTTACCTCCTGTGAAATGATGAACCACTATATGTGATCATTCATGATAGATTTCACCATAAATTAGTATAATCCACATAAAATCCATAAATTTGGGTTATTGGAATCAAAATGGGGAAAATATAAAGATAAATAATGGAAGAAGAGGTAAGATATCACCTTTACTGGTGAATCCATAAGTTGAAACCCACCATGGATCAAGGGAGAATGAGGGGGAGAAGGAGTAGGGAGGGTAATCTATTTAAATTCCATATTTTTTGAAAAATAGAATAAGGAACCTTTATGATGTAATGATAATCATTATGACACAATTCAACTCCTCATGGAATCATAACTATTGTACAAGGCTATAATGTAGTGTAACCTCAAGCATCATAGTGCAATTCCTTTTCATAGGGAAACTTGAAAAACTGTAGCCACCCATTATGGAATAACTATATTCCATACAAAAACACCCCACTTTATGTAAGAACAAGAAAACCATTACCACCCCTAGCTAGTGTCATGTTTTTCTTTAAACCCTATTTATCATGATTAAATTCACCTTTCTGATGTAGTACCATGAAATCATGACTTCCCACCATTGAATGGACACGTGCTTCATGGTGTAGCCTCATCTTCTTGAGTAGAATTTCATGGTGAAACACCCTTGTTGTGGTGTGACTAACTACATATTAAAAACATTTTATCTTATGAATCCTCTTAAAATGAAATATTAACCTATATTGTAAACTCATCATTAAACTTATTCAAAATTTTAATCTTATATAACCTCGTATCATGACATAACCCCCATGTGTTATGGTGTTATAAGACACATGTAATGGAATTTTAGCCTAAAAATAGGGTCAAATCCACAAAACTGATCCCTGATCCCCCACCAACACCTCAAATAGCCAAAAACATTGAAATACAAGTGGTTATTTATAATTTAAATTAGATTCATACCTCAGGAATATACATGGTGTTACAAATCATAACCACACCCTTGACCAAAGTCAAGTGGTAATTGAATAAGGGGACCTATGAGGGGTATCCCTAAATATAATGAAACCCAGTGGAAAATTTTAGGTGACCTATATTTTATTTTAGTAAATGTAATTATAGTGATGTAGGTGAACATAGAGGTAGCCTTGAGTGATATGAGAATTGGAAAAAGTGGTTGAGTAAGAGTTAAAAAACTTATGTAGTGTGTAAACTGGTGTTGGGTGAGCTACCAACCCATGATAAGCATATTGATATATGTATGATGATTGTATAATTATTAAAAATTATATTTATTTTAAGAATGGATTTATATTATGTGAAGATTTATGTTCAACATGATAAATATTTTTGATCTTAAAAGGTGTTGGATATAATACCAATTCCTATATGTATTTTATATGGGGTTGGGAATAAGTCCAATAGAGAATGTGATTGTGGTTTAGTTTGATGTAATTAAAACTGGGATCTTATGAAATAAGAGTTTCAATGTAAATAAAACCTTTTTTGTTTATATGATTCATTTTGTGTGTAATGTCAATAATAGAAATATTATAGAGGTTGGTTGGGTGTAATACCAACCACAAACTTACCTGTGATACAATATCGGTGTAATGATAATAATAGAAAAATTAGATAGGTTGGATGCATGTAATTACATTAGAATAAAGATTTGTGATACAGATCAAGTGTAATTACAATATTAGGTGGATGGATGTTTCTAGTTGGATGAACATCCAACCTAGTGTTTTTTAGAGGGATAATTTGGGTGTACTACCAACCATGCCATGTTTGGTTCTATATTTGGGAGAACTACTAAATTTTATTCTTGATCTTGTGGAATGATACTTTGAGTGATACTAACACCTGTTATTACTATGTGACATGTCCAGACTTGAAATAACCACCAAAAAAAGCATGTAAGGTCACTCTAAGGTGTTACGACGGGACCCAAGGATATTATGAGTATTTATTTTGATGTGTTGTTATTTGTTTTCATGTTACATCAATATTCAATTACAAAGAATGGATATGTTTAGACACACCATTGGTTTTTTACAATTAATTTATACACACACCTTTTCAAGAGAACCCCAATACCCAGGTAAAACTCATGCTTTATGACTGAGAAAAGGGAAAAGGACTTACTATTTTCGATAAAGGAGTTGTAGGTGTATAGTTAATGTTGTAATATGGGACTAATCCAGGACTTGAGAAAAACATGGTGGATGTCCTAAATTTTTTGTTTAGTTTGGGATCTAATTTTATATCATCATCAAATATGAGATCTTGTTCATATCTATACAAATCCTATGGCATTATAATATCTAATTTTACTAAAAAATGTGACATTCTATTTAGATTTAATTTGGACAATGATATGATGCCTATCCTTTGATGTTGTTATACTATGATTACTATTGATGATATTTATTCTTCTATTATTTATGGTTACCTACTTTAGAGGGCATAGTCTCCCCATTTAGTATCATCAGACCCTCACCACTAGTTGACAACATCTAATATACATAGAGGCGCACTTAAGGTATGTAACCCTGTAGTCCATTCATGATAAATGTGTACCAGGAAATGGATATTAAAAAGTGTTTTTAAATACTTTTTTCTTTTTAAATTACTATTTAGGATAGTGTAAATTGGATATATAAAATTTTCAAAGCTTTGTATAGACCATGTAAATGGAAGTTGATGACCCACACATCGAGAAATTACAAGTTAATATGGTTAAGATTGATTTTATTTTCCATTTTTCCTATTATGGTTGGTTTATTTTTCTAAATATGATTCATTATGTCATTGATTTGTGGAATATCGTTTTTCTCTTAGTGCATTGATTAAAGAGGGTTCCCATTAATGCATTATTTTTGGGGTATAAGAGTCACATAAAATATATTCTCTAGATTATGATTGAGTACATCCATTATGATATCTGGTTTAGTTATTTATTATGTCAAAATTAACTAATATAAAATTTCCCTATATAATTTTATGGTGGTACTCTAGTTAACCAAGATATTTTTTTGGCCATGTTATTATAATCAGATAATTGGTTACATGGATATTATATGTGTTTTGACATAGGGATTCGGTAGAGGGGGCTAGAGAGAGTGTCCGAGTTGTGACACCTTGATAACGCGGGGTGTGTATATAGAGTTATTGGAACCTATTATTTATACTGATTACCCTAAAGTGTGATGTCTATAATTATGATAGAATGGTGTTTTATGTCTTGTGTTTGACATTGTAATGATATTCCACCAAAATGACCTTAGTAAATCTCTAGGAAGATTGGCATGAGCATAACCCATTGGATGTTTACCCCTAACCCATTAATATACTTATACTGAAAATAGATGAGAAGCTCCAAGATAGTTTTCAATAGGTTGTAAAATCTATGGATACTAAGACTCCATGTGATGCGACTTCCATGTTTGAGTCGACATGGGAGTTTTATATAAATCACCCACTCATATATATGGGTGAGACTAAACACCTAGACACTGAACTATGAGTGGATATGATATAGTTCATCTTTGATCATATTTAGATACTTATTGAAAGGAAGGTGAAATAAGTGACCTATATGTTGTGAGAAGATCTACATGTTGGGTGGATGAACGAATATAAGCATGTGAGGTTATCTTGAAAGTATTTTCAAGTTTGTTTTTATGATAATTTATTCCCAGAGATGTTGAGGGTAGATAATGCCCAACAATTCATGTATCTCACCGAAATAGAGATGTTATTTATGGATAATAAATCAGGTTCTACGGTGCTTCAAAAGACATATATGATATTGTTTATGGATGAGGTAGATTAGGTTAGTCACATTAAGGATGGAATTCAATATACATTTCAAGATCAAGTGAATATTTATACAATTAAAATATTCTTAAAAGGTTTTGAATCTATCCTAAATATTTGTGAGGATCCTGATTAAGGAAAGGGGCTATGGGAAGTTAGTATCTATTACAGGGGTTGTTAGCAGAATTCTGAGTAGTATGAATTATGATCTTTATTTTTCACAATAGGAAGAAGATGTATATAGCTGCTAAGGTAGTGTACCATCTCTTACACCTTGAGGCATAGGTTCTATGGAGTGTTTCTAGTGTAATAGGCCTAGTCTGGTATGATATTGGTTCCACTAATAGCTAAGAGGGGGATTGCTTTATGAAAAGGTGGAAAACCTATAATAGTGTTTCTAGAACGCTATGTAGTTATATTGTATGAAATTTTTTGTTCCAACAAAAGGATTAGGACTAGAGAAAAAAGTAACAAAACTGTGTGGTAACTATGATTCCTTCAAATATTTGGGACATGGAGATAGATATGGTGCCTGAGGGTAGGGGAAATAGTGTTAATAGAGTGATTCTCCTTAAAACATCTAGTCCATAGGATATTTTAGGAAAGGATCAGGTTAGTTTCATTACATTATTCCATATATTTTTCCAATATATTGGTCCAAATATGTTTTGAGGTTTTTTATTTTATATAATCCAGCCCATGATACATTTTTTATATGGATGAATCAAAATCATCTATATATTCTCACTTCAATGATATTTTGGGGTAGACCATGGAGTAATTGTATGGGGTAGTTTCCATTTATATTCCCTTGAGGATTTTATTTGAGGGTATCCAATGATTTCTAGAGTGTTCTATCATGATAAATGGATATATAATTGTCATGATACGACCAGCATGGGAAATCTTTGCCAACGAATGGCTGATACACAACTACCCCAAGAATTATTCCATAATAAAAGTTTTGGAAACAAGCCTAGAGAAGGCATAACTAATATGGGAGTCCATTTCTTAATTTACCTATATTCACACACCCAACCATCTCCATGAAGAAGAGAATAGGAATAATAATAAAAGGAAAATACCACTTGAGTAAAACTATGTATGTAATAACCTCTAGGGACTAAAAAATGGTGTGATAGAGTAAGAAAAAATGAAAGGGGAAAATACATTCCCACTCAAAAAATATGTCCAAACCCAAAACACTATGATTTTTTGAGAGTTACTTGCCCCATATTTCCAAGACCCTACCAGAGTATGTAGAAAAATGTACAAAAGTATCCCTATGATCCTATGAAATCATTGAAAACCTATCCATCAGTTGTGTAAGACACAAATTGTGTGGGAAAATATCATGTAGGGGTGAGTATATACCTCCCTTGGAGGAAACATAAAAAAATAGAGGGGGAGAAATACGAGACATGATAAATTTAGTCATCTAAACCCAAGTAAAGAGGGAAACAAAGCACAACATAAAAGATATATATTCTCATATAAGAAAATCAGACAATAGAGAAAGGTTATATCTATCTCAAAACCCATCCCAGGATGATGAGTCTGCCTATAGCTCCAAAAGGTCCATCAATGATGCCCATCATCTCACATGTTTGTTGAAGAACTAACCACATGGTGGACCCCAACCCTCTCAATTTTCCATATAGATGAGGGGGTACAATAATTAAGTAGAGGACCCATTTACATATTACTATAAGGTGGTTATAGTTATTAGATAGATAGAGGACTGACACCCAAGTCTTCCTGGGGGTACCAGTCAGTAGATAGAGTACCTTGGTCTTAGTTCCTCAGGGTGTACCACCTAATAGATAGAGGACCCATACCCAAGTCTATGAGGTGGTACCACTTAGTAGAGATAGGAGCCACACCCTAGGGTATATATGTGTTACTATTAAGTAGATATAGGATCCATTTTTTAGTCCATCAGGGGGTATTACTAAGTAGATAGAGGACCCACACCCTAGTTCATCAGGAGGAACCACTTAGTAGGTAAAAGATAAATTCCTTAGTCCATTAGGGGGTAAATATATATAGATAGAGGTGTATGGGAGACCCAATGTAGAGACCCATAGCTTGATGCACATAGACATTACATTACTTTTTCAGAATACTTAATATATAACAAAAACAGACACCAAAGGACCGTAATAGTTTAGTCTCTTTGGAAACTTGGAACATAATCTTCTAATCTTGGTGAAATATCTTCAACATCTCCCATAAATATCTTCCTTTTTTTACCTAAAACCTTTATTTATGTCATGGGGAAAAGAAAACATATAAAGGGTTAGCTCAAATGCTTAGTAAGGGTAAGCATGCGGAAAATAAAACAAACCATATACATTTGAACTTCAAAACATGAACATAAAGTTTAAACATAAAAATCTTGAGTTGTTAAATAAATCATGGTAGTACGTAAGGCATAGATCATAAAGGAAGATGATTCATAATAAAATAGCATGGGAATAAAACATTTAATTGTGGAAAACCATTAAGCACATGATATGATTTCCATAGTATCCAAGACATTGCTGCCAAGACCATCTTAGTGGACAAAGTCCCTTTTTTAATCAAGTTCACTCCTCGTTCCAGTCTTGTATCACTGAACCAGATTAACTTACCATTCCAGCCATGTCTATCTCATGAAATATAAATCTTTACCCAATGCATTGGAGGGAGATATAGGTCCCACCCATCTCATAATTAAATCATTCTTACGCATTCTACAACATGAACATAAATCATTCATTATTACCCAAGGAATAAAATGGGTTTCATAAACATCATCGCATCATAAAATAATCCATATAAAAAATGGATATCATTTCATCATAAGAAAATTGAAACCATGTAAATCATAGAGACATTATACTTGAAACATATACATATGAAATAATTCCATTTTATATAGAAAATGGTTTTGATAAAACACTTGAAATGAATTCTTGAGGAAAATATCCCTTTTCTTCAAAATAATTTTCTTTTCACAAAATGCCATGAAATTTTAAAAGAAAAAGGTTTTTTTGAAAGTATTCATTAAATATTATAGAGTAATCTTCATGAAAATAAGGCGTTATGAAACCGTAAAAATCCGTTCATGCCGTATAAGTTAAAAAAATACATTCTTATCATACTTTTTCCGGAAAAGTAAAAAATGTACCTCATAACGTAAACAAAATAAAGAGTCCTTAAACACCATGTAGTAAAAGTAAAAAATGGGTAAAAAAAACTTTAAAAATACATGAAACCATTTTTAGAAAATAGGTACATGGATGATAAATATAACCCCAGTAAATACTTACGAATAAACAATCTCGGATAAAAATGAGATTGGAAAAGTTATCCCTTACCTTAGGCCCGATATGCTTCGTACGTATACGAACCTCCTTTATAATAATTTAAATAATTTCATTTACTTATTACAGAGTCATATTCATTGTTATTATATCATATATGGTTCACTTATGGCTTTATATTACCCGTTCTTTTGTAAATTCAATGTTAAGGCAACATTTTGGGTAAAATCGTTTTATTTATTGTACGTCTTTGGACTTGTTGTTATTGATATTATTATTACTTATATCATGATTTACTTACTTAAAAAATTTAAATAATGATTTATATATCATATATATTCAGTATATATATATATATAATAGATATATGAATGAAATGAAATACACCGTTCATGGAGACGGTAAGCTGTACGTATGCATGAACGCTGTTTTCCTTTCCTTATTAACTTGAATGGAAGTAATTAGATGACACAAATATATGTATAAATAAATCCAGTAGCTTAATTATGTCATATATTTCATTATTATTCAGTATATATACTTTATAATCATTCTTGAATGGTTAACATGGAGAATGAATCTCATCGCATCGTGGAGACTATAATCCGTACGTATGCATGAGTGATGATATCGTTCCCATAATTAATGAATGGAATTGGAGTGGATGATATAATATCTCAGAATCAGTATTATGTTATAATAACCATATATATTTATTCTTTACACCATTATACCCATCCAAGTAATGTGGTGGTGGAAAAATAGATTACACCACAGTGTGGAGACGATATTCCGTACGTATGCACACACAGTGATTTTGTTTTCCATAGGATGGATAGAAGGTAAAATGGGGTTGTTTAATATTTATAATAACATATCAGTATATTAGTGATACTGATGTTATTACTTTAAAATGAAACAACTAAATAATAATAAGTTGAAGAAGAAATAAACTTGAAAGAATCGGTAGAAGAGATTACCACTTCTTCGACGCACCTCTTTTAAGCTTCCTCTTAAGGCACTAGAGTTGGACTTTTGAGGAAACCAGAACCTATATAATGTTTCTAGGGAAGTTTATAAGGGAAATGGGAAGGTTTTGGCTGATATTGAAGGCTCAAAATTGTGTAAAGAGAAGAGGGAGGAGGTGCCCTTTTATAAGGGAGGAGAGGGGCACTTTAGGAAAAAACTTAACATATTATTCTATAATAAAGTAATATTAGGTTAATAATGGCTCAAAAGTGAATTATTTAGAAGATAAAGTGGGGATGGGTAGAAATCCTCTCAACCAATAGGTTTTAGATAAGTTTAGGTAACTATTTTAACCTCATCATTTAGATTTAACTCTAAGTTAAATAATTTAACTTTTACCGTGTCTTCTTGTTTTCTTACACTATATGGTTAATAAAATTACTAAAAAATCTGAACGAACACCAAGTGGTTCATTATTCATATATATAATCTTATCTAATTCGTTTGGACTAACCTTAGATTTTTAGAAATAGAATAACAATTAATAATATAATATTTTTTTTAAAAACTATTTTATGTCAATTTTGACACTATTTGGAAATTGATTTTTGTGAAAATCATAACAGCATGATTAGTTCAAAAAGGTTAATTGAATCAATAATAACATGTCATATTAACCTAAAAAATTAGTTTAATTTATAAAGAGTCTCAAATTACATTTATTTGGGGATTTATAACATCAATTATGTTAATATTTCATTAATAAGGTAATTACTGCATCATCATTGTGTCATAAATAAATTAAATTATTTAATGTCTAAAAATTATAAATAAAATACCATTATGTATGAAATCGTTTTATATTTCTAATGAATATTTATAGTCAAATTTATCTTTTGTATAACCCTATATTAAAAATGTTTTCGTTATTAAACTTTGATTTTAACTATTTTAACTCTTCTTTAAATAAAATAATAATAAATGTACTAATCTAATACAAGTGGACCTAAAGGGTAATATTTTATTTTTGAGGTTGTTTTTGGTCTAATTACACTTATCCAATAGAATTAGGACATGTTTTAGGGTAATAATAATATCATTTTTACCCTTACTTACCCTATTTACTTTTAACCGTGGTAAATAAAAGTAAAAAGTTATTATTCACAAAATTGTTTTTATCTTATTGAACCACATTTTACTCCTTGATAATAATTGTGTCTCTAGGAATTTCGAAATTCCACTCACAGAAGCGGTACAATTATGTTTTACGCAAATTTTCAAATTCTCCTAGGAGGTGGGTAAAAGACGGTGAAAAGTTCAATAAAATTTATATATATATATAAAATTATTATAAAATGACTCCAATGAATTACATTGAACTTATATAGGTATTATATATCAATTTTTACCTAAAATAAATTTAAATAAAATAAATAATTATTTAAATAAAAAGTCAGTTTTTAAATAGTAACGCAGTGTTTTCACTATTCATCAAAAATTGAAAGTTTTCAGAAAAATACCAAAAATTCACCCTAGGCTAATTTTGATATTCCAAATCCAAAAATGAAGTCCATTTTGAAAGATAAAATTTATAAAATTTTAAAAAGTGGGTACTACTATTAATAACGACTAGTTCATAATAATATTATAATAATATTTTGTTTAGTGAAACTCGGTATTTCGTACTACACACGCTATCGAAGAAGGTCTTGATTGAATTTAATGCAAGCCAAGCCAGGGCTGCGTGTAGTGAAAGCTCCATTTTTTTTTGCGTATAGCATAATCAAAACTTATTTCATTTATACATTAAACAAAATCTATACTTAATGTTGCGTAGAATAATTTCCACAAAACGAACTTGAAATTGTGTGTAACATGAGCCAAGAATAGTGTTGTGTATATTGCAAGCTAATACGGTGTTGCGTATAATACAAGCTAATCTTGGTGTAGTGTATAATATATGACATGAAAGAAAATAATATATCTCATAAAATCTTTGGGTGTTACATTCTACCCCCCTTAAAATTAATTTCACCCTCAAAATTCGTCGGGGTTATAAATCATTTACTAATTGAAAATTTCATTCATAGAAACCCACATCACAAAACTGAATACTAAATCATCATTTTAAAAAGAAGCGTTATAAACATAATGGATACCCAAAGTAACTCATCATTGGGTTTCCACATAGGAGAATATAGGTGAAAATATGGATATGGAAGAGAAATCTAACCATCATGTTTAGATGATGAGTGGTAGAGAACATGGCTATGAAAAAAAATCCAACAATCACAAATCCATAAATTTGTAATGATATATGGTACCATCTGATTCATCAGATATGAGGGAACTAGGACAACATTTTTAGTTTTCAATATTATTTCCCTAATGTTGAATCATTTTTGAATTAAAATAAATACTTACTTGATTTTGATACAATCTTAATATTGTTTGTTCCTTGAACAATTTCCACTTCATCTCTTAAAGAAACGAAGTTGAATTTGTCTTCCATGAAGTATTAGTAGATCATGTGATCGAATGATAGGTTATTCCATCTATATCAAACATAAGGTTAGCAAAAGTTATAAGTCCATCTTATGGTGAGATTAATCGTATATGGTTCCAAAAATGGACTTATACATCATCTATCATAGAAATTAATAAAAAAAAACTATTTTTTACTAACCAGGGACTTCTTGTAGGCCAGTGGTATGTGATAAAGGCCTGTCGTACTTTGGTTGTGGGTTTGATTCCCACATCCTTGTCCGACGTAACGGGTTGTCGCCCGTCCTACAGGTTGTCCTTTTTCTGAAACTATAATATTATAACATTCCGAAAATAATATCAAAATGTTCTAGCCTTAAACAATACTATCTGATGTATAACTTAATTTATTCCAATATTTAGGCTTACCCAAACTCACAGTATAAGGAAAAATATTGATAGATAGGTCATCTACCAAGCATGTAAATATCGTCATTTATCCCCATATATCATAAGATATGTCTTGTTGGTCACATTCCAAACATTCGAATGCCTTAATCATGTATTCTCTTGAAAAATGAATACCCATTGAACCTTAGTGAAAACATGAATGTAGTTAAAAGTTAACTCTTTCAACATACCAAAATCCTAAAAATTCTATATACTCAAACCATGATACACTTAGTCCTTATATCAATCATGAGCTCATGAATACTATCAAACATATTATTTTCTCCTTATCGATTAATTATGCGCATATCATCTACTTTCCAAAAATATTTCAATCACTTTTCGTGGTTACCTATACCATATAATTATCGAAAACCACAATAAACCATTACATAGATATTCCAATGTTCCACAATACTATAAATGATATTCCGCAAAATTATTTTGGAATCCCTTTACATAAACACATAATCATTCCACCACATCGTTGTCATACTCAAAATTGAAAATAGTGATCGCATGTGACTTCCCTTTATCCTTTTCCTTAAGAGGTTTCTCACATCAATCATCATTAACCCTTGGATTAGGGCATTGATTAGCATAATGCCCCATTTCCTTGCACTTGAAGCATTGAAGTGTTGGTAGAGAATTATCTATAGTCTTTTCTCGATTCATGTCATTAGAAACCTTTTTACCATTACTTCGGCACTCAGCTGCTCGATGAACTTCTTTTCCACACTTGAAAAATTTTCTAGTACCTTTTAGACAATCTCTACCATGCTTCTTTCCACACTTTGAGCATAAAGAAACATTCACCTTATTTTCAACATTATTCTAAGATTTTCCCTTGAACTCCATATTTCATTTCTTGTCAAAACCATGAGATGGATATATAGCACCAACTTCCAGTTCTACCTTGATATCACAATGCACAATTTATTTATAGCTACTGGAGTCTCTTATCGCTAATTCCCTTCGAAGACTTGGTTTTAAGCCCCTGAAGAATCGATCAACTTTACTTTCTGGTTGGATGATAAATCCAGATCCATACCTTTAAGGTCTTGTAAAATTCTCTTCGTATATACCAAAAGATTCATTATCCTTTTGCTTAGGCTCAAGGAACTCCATCTCCATCTTTGTTTGAAGAATACGAGGGAAGTACTTATTGAAAAACAAGTTCTTGAACTCGTTCTATTCCATGGATTTAATTTCATATCGGGGCCTTGTATTCTTAATTAGATTCCACCACTGGTCTGATTCACCTTATAAACGGTAAATAGCTAAAATAACTTTTTCATGTTATGAACAATGAAGTATGGAAAATATCTTTTCAATGGTATTGATCCATTGTTCAGCAACAAGTGGATCAGAAGACCCATTGAAAGAAGGTGGACGTTGCCTCATGAACGACTCAATAGAATATTGTTCCCTTCTCTGCTCATTTGTAAGTCCAGAATGATTCATATCTTGTGTAAGTATAGAAATAAGATTTTTCAATCCATCTCCCATAACATTGGTTTTTTCAGGAGGAAAATCATCGCATCATCCATTACATTGATCAACACGGTTCATTCGGGTTCCATCCATCGTCTAAAACCCAAAAAGAATAGTGTGAGAGGCTAAATCATGATAGAAAAACAACATAATAAAGGGGGAATACCTTAAATATCTAACATCTTAGGTTTAATTATAATATCATTACTGTAATTCTAACACTATAACCTATAATTATACTTAACCTTAGGGACATCCCTAAACATACCTTAGAAATATCTCTAGGGATCTCACTAAAGTTTTCTCATCCTAGTTTCCAAAGGTTAACTAAACCTTTACTCTAATACCAACTGTAGAGAACCATATCTTAACGTACATAAACATTACATTACTTTTGTAAAATACTTAATACATAACAAAAACAGACACCAAAGGACTATAATAGTTTAGTGTCTTTGGAAACCTGGAACATAATCTTCTAATCATGGTGAAAGATCTTCAACATCTCCTATAAATATCTTCCTTTTTTTTACCTAAAACCTTTCTTTATATCCTGGGGAAAAGAAAAAATATAAAGGGTGAGCTCAAATGATCAGTAAGGGTAAGCATGGAGAAAATAAAACAAACCATATACATTTGAACTTAAAAACATGAACATAAAGTTTAGACATAAAAATCTTGAGTTGTGAAATAAATCATGGCAGCACGTAAGGCATAGATAATAAAGGAACATCAATAATGATAAAATAGCATGTGGATAAAACATTTAATTGTGGAAAACCATTAAGAACATGATATGATTTCCATAGTAGCCAAGACATTGGTGCCAAGACCATTTTAGTGGACAAAGTCCCTTTCTGAATTGAGTTCACTCCTCGTTCTAGTCCTGTATCATTGAAACTGATTAACTTACCATTACAACCATGTCTATCTAATGAGATATAAATATTTACCCAATGAATTGGAGGGAGATATAGGTCCCACCCATCTCATAATTAAATCATTCTTATGTGTGCCACAACATGAACATAAATCATTCATCATTGCAGAGAGAATAAAATGGGTTTTATAAACAACATCCCATCATAACATAATCCATATAAAAAATGGATATCATTTCATCATAAGAAATGTAAAACCATGTAAATCATAGAGACATTATACTTCAAACATACACATATGAAATAATTCCATCTTATATGGAAAATGGTTTTGATAAAACACATGAAATGAATTCTTGAGGAAAATATCCTTTCTTCTTCAAAATCATTTTCTTTTCACAAAATTCCATGAAATTTTAAAAGAAAAAGATTTTGTTGAAAATATTCATTAAATATTGTAGAGTAATCTTCACGAAAATAAGGCGTTTTGAAACCGTAAAAATCCGTTCATGCCGTATAAGTTAAAAAAAACATTCTTCTCATACTTTTTCCGGAAAAGTCAAAAAAGTACCTCGTAACATAAACAAAAGAAATATTCCTTACATGCCATGTATTAAAAGTAAAAAATGGGTAAAAATAACTTTAAACATACCTGAAACCATTTTTAGAAAATAGGGACATGGATGATAAATATAACCCCAGTAAATACTTATGAATAAAAAATCTCAGACAAAAACGAGATTGGAAAAGTTATCCCTTAACTTAGGTCTGATATGATTCATACATATCCGAACCTCATATATAATGATTAAAATAATGTCATTTACTTATTAAAGAATCATATTAATTGTTATGATATCATATATGGTTCAATTATGACTTTATATTACACATTCTTTTGTAAATTCCATGTTAAAGCAGCGTTTTGGGTAAAATCATTTTATTTATCGTACGTCTATGAACTTGTTGTTCTTGATATTATTATTACTTATATCATGATTTAATTACTTCAAGAATTTAAATCATGATTTATATATCATATATATTTAGTATATTATATATATAATAGATAGATGAATGAAATTAAATACACCGTTCATGGAGACGGTAGGCCGTACGTACGCATGAACGCTGTTTTCCTTTCCTTATTGACTTGAATGGAAGTAAGTAGATTATATATATATATACATAAATCCAGTAGCTTAATTATTTCATATATTTCATTATTATTTATTATATATACTTTATAATATTTCTTGAATGGTTAACATGGAGAATGAATCTCATCGCGTCGTGGAGACGGTAATCCGTACGTACGCACGAGCGATGATATCATTCCCATAATTATTGAATGGAATTGGAGTGGATGAAATAATATCTCATAATCAGTATTATGATATAATAACCATATATAGATTTTATTTACACCATTATACCCATCCAAGTAAGGTGGTGGTGGAAAAACAGATTACACCACGGCGTGGAGATGGTATTCCGTACGTACGCATGCGCAGTGATTTTGTTTTTTATAGGATGGATAGAAGGTAAAATGGGGTTGTTTAATATTTATAAAAACATATAAGTATATTAGTGATACTTATGTTATTACTTTATAATGAAACAACTAAAGAAGAATAATTTTAAGAAGAAAGAAACTTGAAAGAATCGGTAGAAGAGATTACCTCTTCTTCGACACACCTCTTTTAAGCTTCCTCTTAGGGCACTAGAGTTGGTATTTTTAGGATACAAGAACCTCTATAATGTTTATAGGGAAGTTTTTAAGGGAAATGGGAATGGGTTTTATGAGCTTGAAGTCTCAAAATTGTGTAAAGAGAAGAGGGATGAGGTTCCCTTTTATAAGGGAGGAGAGGGGCACTTTAGGAAAAAACTTAAAATATTATTTTATAATAAAGTAATATTCGATTAATAATGGATACAAAGTGACTTATTTAGAATATAAAGTGGGGATGGGTCTAAATCCTCTCAACTAATAGGTTTTAGACAAGTTTAGGTTACTCTTTTAACCTTATCATTTAGATTTAATTCTAAGTTAAATAATTTAACTTTTACTGTGTGTCTTCTTGTTTTCTTAGACTATATGGTTAGTAAACTTACTATAACAAGCCAAAAGAACCCCAAGTGGTTCATTATTCATATATATAACTTTATCTAAGTCATTTTTCCAAACCATATATTTTTAGGAATATAATAACAATCAATAATATAATATTTGTTTTAAAAACTATTTTATGTCAATTTTGACACTATTTGGTAATTGATTTTTGTAAAACTTATAACAACATTATTAGTTAGAAAAAAGTAAATTGAATCAATAATAACATGTCATATTTACCTAAAAAATTATTTTAATTTATAAAAAGTCTCAAATTGAATTTATTTGGGTATTTATAACATCAATTATGTTAATATTTCATTAATAAGGTAATTACTGCATCATCATTGTGTCATAAATAAATTAAATTATTTAATGTCTAAAAATTATAAATAAAATAAAATTATATAGGAAATCGTTTTAACTTTATAATTAATATTTATAGTTGAATTTATAATATGTATAACCCTATATTAATAATGTTTTCGTTATTAAACTTTGATTTTAACTATTTTAACTCTTCTTTAAATAAAATAATAATAAATGTACTAATCTAATCCAAGTGGACCTAAAGGGTAATATTTTATTCATAAGGTTGTTTTTGGTCAAATTACACTTATCCAATAGAATTAGGACATGTGTTAGGGTAATAATAATTTCATTTTTACCTTTAATTACCCTATTTACTTTTAGCAGTGGTAAATAAAAGTAAAAAGTTACTATTCACCAAAAATTATTTTTATCTTATTGAACCAAATTTTACTCTTTGATATTAACCGTGTCTCTCAGATTTTCTAAATTTCACTTGATGAAGCGGTAAAATTATGTTTTATGTGAATTTTCAAATTCTCATAGGAGGTGGGTAAAAGACGGTGAGAAGTTCAATAAAATTTTTTTATATATAAAATTATTATAAAACAAATCCAATGAATTAAATTGAACTTATATAGGTATTATGTATCAATTTTTACCTAAAATAAATTTAAATAAAATAAATAATTATTTAAATAAAAAGTTGGTTTTTAAATAGTAACCCAGTGTATTCACTATTCATCAAAAATTGAAAGTTTTCAGAAAAATACCAAAAATTCACCCTAGTATAATTTCGATATTCCGAATCCAAAAATGAAGTCCATTTTTAAAGATAAAATTTATAAAATTTCAAAAAGTGGTTATTACTATTCATAACGGATAGTTCATAATAATATTATAATAATATCTCATTTAGTGAAACTCGGTATTGCGTACTACACACGCTATCGAAGAGGGTCTTGATTGCATGTAATGCAATCCAAGTCAGGGTTGCATGTAGTGAAAGCTCCGTTTGGTGTTTCGTATAACATAATAAAAACTTATTTCATTTATACATTAAACAAAATCTATAATTAATGTTTCATAAAATAATTTCCATAAAACGAACTTGAAATTGTGTGTAGCATGAGACAAGAATATTGTTGCATATACTGCAAGCTAATATGCTGTTGTGTATAGTACAAGCTAATATTGGTGTAGTGTATAATAGAAGACATCAATGAAAATAATATATCTCATAAAATCTTGGGGTGTTACACCCAAACCCTGGTAAGACATGGGTATTTCTATCCTTGACCACTTTACGATTATCCTACCTAACCAATGCCATCATCAAGCATTGTATAAACCAGAATCACACTTAGAGCATCTCACATCATATATAAAGATCCATTGAAATATCCTATATCCCTTTATACTAAAAAACACTTATGAAAAGCTAATCTTGGTCTAAAAATAGAGTCAAAACAAAGGAGATACTGGAGGTAAAAGTTTCATAAATAATTACATGGCATGTAAGGGGGCCATATGATGTGTGACCTCACCTAGACTCTTGGTCATGTCCTCACCAACACTTGTCTTCCATTCCATGTAGTACTACATGAAATTAAAGGGTAATACACAACATGTATCAGCCTACTAGGTTTAATTCATGTGTTCATAGTCATGCCCGTGTCCTTTGGGCCGTGTCGATATACTCCTAGAGTACTCAAAAGGTCCTCCCACACAGGGTCCGTAAAATGTGTAGCTGGATCACAACCTAGTTTCATAGAGAGGGTCACAATGTGTGTGTCCCATCCAGAAGGCATGTGATCGTTATCTTTTCCCCAAAACCCTAGTTGTCATAGCCATAGGAAAAAAAACATGTGTTCATCCCATTACATGTTGTGTAGTTTGGAGTTTTTTAAGAACTTCATATTCATATGAGGATTCTAGATCAACTAGTCCCACAGTTATATCTACCTATTTAACCATAGTAAATAAATGGTAATTAGTTCCATCAGTTGATCCCAGCCCTCCGGTTGTAAGTAAAAAGATTTATGATCCTCCTCTGCAAGAAACCAAACACCTCATGTTACTCCCATCATCGTAGCCACTCAAAATCCAGGATCCATGGAATATCACTTGGGTTACATATTGATCAATCCACAAATAATTTATACGGTTGTTGTGCAAACATCCACCATGAATATGGGGTTGTAATCAACCTTATAACCTCCCAACAATGTTGAAACGTGGCCCTGTAGCCCAACAATGAAGAACACAAAGAACAAGTGGAAGGTAAGGCACAATAACAATGGTTCTTCATTTATTAACCAATTATTATTGTGAAATTATCCAAGATTGGGCATATTTGGGGCGAGAAACCTGGAATAATTAACATAAATATAATAATAAATTTAATTTGATTCAAAAGATAATGAGTAGTATGAAATTAATCATTGATCAAAGAATAGTATATAAAAACATTCTCAATATTTTAATCAAGGTGGGAAACTATAATTGATGATCCCTTTACCGAGATTGGATTTTTCATTTGTGAAGAATGAATTCCCCAACGATGGGGATGATCTGTTGTGTTCATAGTCTGTCAATCCACCTAGATTCGATCACCCATCATCATCTAATCTTGATATACTAATGAAGAACAATGGAACAACCTCTCAAAGAACCCATGGTTATGTGTATTACCATATATATACTCCATAATAGGAAATTTAAATAGGGAAAATAGTTTTTTTTATTAAATGAATGAATTAAATCAATCAATTAATTAATCCTCTCAATTTAACCACCAATAAGTGACTTATCCAAACATCAGACAATTACCAAATTTAGGTCATTCCTAGGGTGAACCCCATGCTCCAAATTAAACTATGCTCTCTGATTTTTAATCCAAGATTCTATTCAAGAGATATTCCTTTAATTATAAAATACTAAATGCGTGTGATATAAAATATATTTAATTATTTTATTAGTTAATTCCAAGATGTATGAGCCTTATAACTGTGCGTTGTCTTAGTGTTTGGGTCTGAAAATATTTCTTTATAAAATTTTAAGTCTTATAAGGGAAAAATAGAGCCTCTACATTTTCTCCTCTTTTAAAGGTTTTTATACCCCAAAAGCAAAAACTATGTAAAATGGTCAGGATACTAATCTCGTATATGGCTCTCCCAAATGAGGAATATGATCTCATGCATATAAAACTACCCCAAACTATCCCCCTAACTTTACTACCATATATAAAGGAAGTGATCTAACTTGGTATGTTGGTAAAATATAACAAAAATGGAATCATTACCTCAAACTATCTGTAGAATCCCTCTTTCAATTCCCATGGATATTCTATCCCATCGCCACTCCAGTATCTCAAGAGGCAGTAATAAAACTTCTTAAACCTAGTGCCTGATCTCCACATTTTGACATGCGAGACAATGAGAGACATGCTCAGTAATACTCTTCCTCATTCTAGATAACCAAAACTATCCCTGAATTTCCCAATACATCTACCGTACACCAGGACGTACAAACAAAGGAGAAGTGTGAAACTACCTCATTTCCTCCTCTCGCAATGTGATCATAACCACCATATGTTCCTAGGAAATGATGAGGTGATTCCCTCTATAATATAATCATTATGATGAATCTCATGTAGATATATAGTCATAGATAAGATCATAGTCAATGTATACAAAATTAACCTCCATCACATGCTAGATATGTCAAGGAGTGAATACCATCAACTAAATATAAGTTTCACCCTTCTCCTCTACCAGGGTAGTCTGTAACAAAGAAAAATGATCACACTACTCCTCCACTAAGAGAGATTGGGACTTCATACTAAGGGAATGTAACACCACATTTCCCTCCCTATGTGTATACACTATATCAAATTAATTTTCCTACTAAAACTCTTGCGAACACCTCTGTCTCAGGTTCATGGGTATCTGTGAGTAGACATACCTAAGACTTTGATGGTCTGAGTAAACAAAAAAGTTCTCTCCTTAATGATAGTTCATACAAATCCTTATAGAAAAGACAACAACTACCAACTCTAGTTCATGATTCATATAGTTCTTCTCATGGGGTCTCAAATGCCTCATCCCATATGTTATCACCACCTTCCTAAATCAAAAAACATCCCAGACCATATCCATAGAAAATAAAATATACTATGTACTTCACACCTTAATTCTATAGTACCAAATTAGGATCACTAGATAGCCTCAGCCTCAAATACTCAAAGTCTCTATAACACTATTCATTCCAGGTAAAAAGATACCCTTTCCACGTTGGGGTGGTCAAAGGGGCTGCAATCAGGGAGAATTCTTCCATGAACCTCCTGTAGTACCCCACTAAGAAAAGAAAATTTCACTCCTATGAAATGCTCTTGGGTTGATCCCAAGTAAGCACTATATTGACCTTCTTAGGGTATATTGATAATCCATGATAAAAATTACATTCCTTATAAAGTTATTCTGATCGATCTAGAACTGAAACATTGAGAGATTACCATTAAGTCAGTTCTCCCAAAGAAAGTCTAGGACCATCCTCAATTGCTCTGCATGCTTCTCCTATGACTTAGAGTATATGATTATGTCTTCAATAAAGATTTTTTTTTATAATTATGGATGGAAAATTTGGTTCATAATATCCATATACACAATAGGTTAATTCATAACACTGAAAGGAATCACCAAGAATTCATAGTGCTTATAGAAACATTCAAATTTTTTCTTTAGAATATCATCCTCGAGAACCCTCAAATTATAGTATCCAGACCTAAGATCGATCTTAGAGAAAAATCGTGTGTCTTGAAAATGATCAAAGATGTCATAAATCCTAAAAAATAGGTACTTGTTCCTTATTTCAGACTGGCTAAGCTGATGATAATGAAAAATACTCTCCCATATACCTTTTTTACAAACAAAACTAGATCTACTGTAGGGAAACACTGGTTTTGATAAAACCCTTCTTTATAAGGCCTTACAAATGAAACCTCATCCCCCAAAGCTTAGTAGGGTCCATATAATACACCATAAAAGATATAATAATTTTCTCAGGGAGTAGGTTGATATAAAAATACACTCCCTCATTGGAGGTAGCTGTAGAACATCCTCAGGGAAGAAGTCCATATAATTATCCACAACTAAAGGAACCCAGATGCATGAAGGGACCACCAAACAAAGTGATAGAATCACCAAATGATGGGTTATGGGTTTCATCTTCCTCCACATAAGACCCACTCACTCCTCTATGAGATCTATCTCACCAAAAAAGAAGAGTCTCTTCCCATTTATCGGAAGAAATCTGAATCGTCTATAGTAAAAATTGATCTGGGCTCAAACCATGGACAACTAGTCTATTCCCAATATGAAATCATATGGACTCATCATGTTGACCAAGATATCCCATGAGAAAAACACTACAACAAGAAATATCTCTCATTTACAATAGATAAAAGACATTGAATAAATATTCACTATAGGAACCTCAAGCTAATGATGCTGGAATGAAGTCTCAACCGGGAGTTATACATCTCACACCTAGAGTAAGGATATGAAGGAATGGATCACACTTGTTTCTAAGATTAATAAATCAATAGTATAATGAACATTAATCATACATCTAATAATATCATGAGATTATAGGTCATAAGATTCCATGCCTGCAACTTCCCACAACCCCGAACACTAGATCCTCATGCCAAAAGCGGGCCTCCTGGTGATGGTAGTGGAATTATCTCATAACAACGTCCATCACAACCAGATCCTCCTATGGGATCCCCACTTTCATTTTTTCTAGCTTTTCCTCCCTGGGGTCCTTTTAGCTAGACCTAAGAGATCCATGATCACGGTGGTGCCTCTTCTATGGTGGTCCATCCGTTGTATGGCTGCCTTCCTTAGCATGTCGTGTCGATCAATCATATTCCATGTAGCCTTAACTCTCACATTCATAACATATCCCCTATCTAGGGTACCTTATGCCTCTATACCACCCCTTTTCTATATGAATACATTTTTGAGTCCATCTATGAGGAGGCCTATCATGCTAATACCCTTCCGACTGGAACCTGCTAGCTGTTGTAGATGACTTAGCCCAATGAAGACCACTACCATCTCAAGATACATGGAATCCATCAAAAAAGAATTTATCAATCACCAACACCTTCTTTATAACTACATCATATGTGGGAATACATATGGCTACCACACTGGAACAAATGTATCTACAGATAGCCTTCTCATACTTCAATTCCTAGAATTAACCATCCCAAATTTTGTCAATGGAGTATAGTGTAAGGATAGTAAACCTCACAACATTTTGAACATCTATAATTCCTCTTTACTATAGCTTTAGAAGATATTGAATCATAATGGAGAGAAATCATGAGGGGTATTAATCCTCACAAAACATATACCAAAAGTTATACTATGAGAGTGATGAAGAATCATGCCTCTTTGTGACTAGACTCCACCAGTGACCAACTACTCGTCAGAAAAGGCTGGCTTCTAGATCAACCAATAGATTAGTTGGGCTCCAAAAATACTAAAATATCAGATCACTTACTTAATAAATTACTATTCTAATTTATGATCTAGATAACCATGGAACCTCAATGTCCTCTAGGACTAGAATATATAGAGTGCACTAATCCTGCATACATCATTGTCCTGCTCCACAAGTAAGATGTACTGCTCGAAAGGAGAGGGTGTTATTACCTACTTTCTTGGAGGAAAGATATTATGATATATACCCTAAACTGAGTTTTCATCATCCATAATATCATTTTTAGGATCCTAAATTAGTGACATGACTGTTTGTCTTCATGGAGGCATCCTGAAAATTAATCAAGATGTTTCATGATCAGATGAAAATAAATATATGGGGAGATGAATCAAGGAGAAAATTCAAAGGATTAAATCCTATATTATTCATGTACCAATTTTCCATGAAACCAATGTCTTGGTATGATAAGTCAATAAAAAAGTATTCAAAGTCTTAGTGAATGGAAACATCGACCACTACACCAATACTAGGTTCCCTAGCATGAAATCCACACACAAGATACTTTAACAAAATTTCACTAAATGCCCAAAAAAAACCTCATATGAGGAAACAAATCCAAAAATTTTATTGAGGCCAAACTACCTCTGAAACCATTTTTTCATGACATGAAAAGCCTAATCCTTCATATAAATAATAAGTCTAATCAACAACTACCCCATGCCCACATCCTTAGTCCAGAGGAAGGAAACAATAATTGAGGTGGAATGATTAATATGGGAGGACTTTTCCTAATGTACCTGTACACATTCACCATACCATCTATATTCATAAGTGTGGAGGAATAATAATAAAGAAAATAACCTTTATAATAAATACCTGTAAAATAATAACCTCTAAGGAATAAAAAATAGTGTGATAGTGTAAACCATCATGAATGGAGAAAAATTAACACCCATTAAGAAAATAGGTCCCAACTAGAACATTACTAGAATTGAAATGATGAGAGATCATGGATCCAGATCACCAATCCTTGAATAAAATATGGGGTAAAATTCACTTGAGTATCCCTATAGTGCTCTAAAATAATCACTAACGTATCCTTCATATGTATAAGAAATGACATGTGTAGGAAAATCCCATGATGGGGTGAGTATATACATACCAAATAGAATGTCCCAAAAATATAGGGGGAGCAATATGAGACATGATAGAATTAGTTAGAAAAACCCAAATAAACATGGAAATGAAACTGAACATCAATGATATATATTCTTGTATATGAATCCCAGACAATAAAGAAAGGGGATATCCATCTCACAACCCAACCCATGATGATGAGTCTACCTGTTTCTCTAATAGGTCCATCAATGATGCCCATCATCTCATGTGTTTGTCTGAAGAAGTAACTGTGTTGAGTTCCCACACCTCATGACTGTTCCATAAATTCATGGGGGCATAATATCCAAGTGGAGGACCCACACCTTAGTAAAAAAATGTGGTTTCACAAAACAAATAGATAGAGGACCCAAACCCTAGTACATGGGGGGGGGGGGGTACCACATAGTAGATAGAGGACTAATGAACTTTTCCTTCATAGGGTACCACTTAGTAGATAAAGGAAACATTCCATAGTCTATTAGGGGTAACACTCAGTAGATAGACGACCCATTCCCTTGTACATCAGGGGGTACCAATCAGTATAATAAGGACCCATTCCCTAGTCCATTATGGGGTACCACTTAGTAGATAGAGGACCAATGTCATAGACCATCATGGGGGTACAACTCAGTAGGAAGAGGACCCACTCCATAGTCTATTAGGGGGTACCAATCAGTATATTAAGGACCCATGCCCTAGTCTGTTATGGGGTACCACTTAGTAGATAGAGGACCAATGACATAGACCATCATGGGTGTGAAACTTAGTAGGAAGAGGACCCACTCCATATTCTATTAGGGGGTACCACTTAGTAGATAGAGGTGTATGGGGGACCCACACCCGGGTAACATTGGGAGGTTGTTGACCCAGATCTATCTCTGATGATCCTAACCAATCACTACTATTGTTGAGTGCCACCTAAAGAAGCATAATGCTTGGAATATATCACATCATATATAAAAAACCATTCTGGATTCTATCATCATGTTCTACATGGGAAAAAACTCATGATATAAAACATGTGGGACAAAATCTGTGTCAAAACAAAGGAGATATAAGAGGTAGAAGTTTCATAAATAATTACAGGATGTGTAAGGGCATCCACACTTCCTGTGACAAGACTTGGCCTCCTAGCAGTTTCCTTTCCAAACCATGTCTCTCTAGTCATTTAGTACTACACAGAGTGTAGGGGTACTAAAAGACATGTCTCAGCCTTTCTAGGATGATCCATGTGCTCCTGTCCAAGCCCGTGTCCTTCGGGCCATGTCCATGTACTAATAAAGTTCACAACATGTACTCCCACATGGATTCCTAGTCATGTGTAGATGGAATATGCCCTAAATTACTAGGCTCAATCACATGGTGTGTGGGACAAACAAATATTGTGTGATCCTAATATTTTTCCGGAATCCATAGCCATCAAAGTAAGAGGACCACACAAATTGTGTTTATCCTAGTACACACCTTATAGTCATTATTTTTGAAGAACACCAGATTTGTCACTTGTCTTCTAGATCTAATTTTCTCACCACTGAATACATCTAGTTAACAATAAATAATTTGAAGAAATTACCTCCGTTAGTCGATTCCAGACTTCTGATGGTCAGAAATCAGATTTTTGATCCTCCACTCAAATCCACCATGAACCTCAGGAACCTTCCATTATCATTTCCAATATGGTTCCCAAATCCATAGATTATCACCTTCATTCTATTCCAATCCTTTGAAAAACCGCTGACTTAATCATTTTTCACACATCTACCATGAATCCGAGGGTCTAATCATTCTTAGAATTACCCAATAATGTTATACTGTGGCCTCATATCCCAATGAATTAGAAAATCAAGAACAGGTGGGGGGAAAGGCAGAAGGAAAAATCTATATCAATCGTTTAATAATATTTTGTGGAAAATGAGAATATATCAAGTATATTATGGGTGAAAACATAGAATAACAAGAATAATCCAAATAATAAATTTAATTCGATATACAGGAACATGCGAAGGATTAAATTAACCATTAATTAATGAATAAAAGTTAAAAGTGTGCTCAAAATTTTTATAAAGGGAAGAAACAACAATAGAATCTTCCTACATTGATATTTGATCATTATTTGTTAAATAACGCATTCAAAAATGGCGGGAAATATCCACTTTATTCATTTTCTATCAATAGACTTTTATTTGGTCGCCTGCCAAAATACAATTTAGATCTACCAATGAATAATGATGAAAAATCCTCACAATGATCCTAGGGTTATGCGGATAACCTTAAGAATTTTCAATAACATGGTACCAATAAAGGTAAAATGGTTTTGGGAATTAAATTAATTAATTAAATAACTAAATTAATAAATCCACTTAACATAGCTCCCAAAATCTTCTTTTTCTAAATGTCCAGTGATAAAGAAAGTTATGTTATGCCTTGGGAAAACCTTGTGCTCTAGTGTCAACCGTGGTCTCAATTTTTTTTATCTAAGACACCATTAATGTTATATAACATTAATTCTGAAATACAACAAGCATTTGATATAAAATATATTTTTATACTTATAAAAATTAATTACAAAATATATGTGTATCCACTACTATAAAACACGTGCTTAAAAACAATTAAATTATCTGTTGTCACTGTAAAAAAATCACTGACTATCATAACATGATTAAAATCTCTTTGATTTTATTAGTGCTATAAAATCATTGATAAAATCACACTTTATCAAAACTAAAAAATACTTGACAAAGGGAACCTTTATAATCTTTTAAAAATCATTGACAAAGGTTATCTTACTCATTCTTTATGATGGTAATTATAAGACCATATCATATAGAAATCCCATCAACCATAAGGAATCCACTATGATAAGACTTTGAGAGACTGATTCTATCAACATATGATATGTAATCGGTACAAAATTCAATAGATTCTTCTAAAATATATTGTTCCGTAATATAAAATTATAGCTGGTGACTTTGATGGCTAGCAAGGGGACCAAATTAAAATGTTATATCTTAAAATGATTTTGTAATCAATGGTTATACATTAAATAAAAAACAACACGATGAATTCAATTTTATGAAAAAAAGGTGAGTTACGCTTGTGGTGGAAGTGATGAACATATATGGTTCCAAGTATAAAAATATATTTTATGTAAATTTGTCAAATTTTAAAATTATCAAATAGATATATGAGTTTGATTATACAAAAAATCAAGTGACTATTTTATGATGAAAATGGGTTGAAAATTGGAGTATAATGAAAGTTGATGAAATGGATTTCATGAAGGTGAATTTTAGTGTGGAAGGGGAAAAGAAGGATCTGTTCATAATAGAATCACAAGAAATGAAGTTATTTCTTTTCTCAAATACAACAATCAAGAATTGGCTGACTGTCCTTTTTTGACTAAAAAAACTATATGGTTAAATAAAAATTAAATCAAGGACGAGCCGTTCATTGTGATTTCATATTAAATTCATGGCATTCCTAATGTAGAAAATGTCTTGAATGTTATCAGGGACCACAAAGTGAGGATTTGGATTCTCGATAGAGGGGAAAAATATCTTCAACCTTTAAAAAATAAAGAGAGTTAAATGATATAGATTAATTGTTTTTAATATGATATGATTTTCTACATAATATTACGTCTTCTCTATTATTTTAATATAATTTAAATTAAATGTTTGACTACTCAAGCAGAAAATGTCTTATGTATATGATGATGTCACAAATACCATGAAAAAACATGCTATTTTTGCTAAACCCAAATAATTATTAGTGGATGAATAAATACATGATGAAAAAAGTAAGGACACAACTATATTGTGTTGACTAAAATAATAAAGTAAATAATTAAGGGTACACAATTTGATGTAGGATAGAATCAACATGGCCGACCTATTGAACTAAACAAGTCAATGTTCATTAGTAATATTGGGGTCACAATGATGAAAATTTTTATGATTGATACAGAGTCATGGCATCATGTCCAACCTGTAATGAAGGAAACCCTTTGAGAAGATATAAGGGAAATGTTACTGTAACCTTTCATTACTTAACTAAAAATTTATATAGTGAAACATCGATTGATTTTTCATTATTCCTTAAATAGTTCAATTATTTTTAGATGATTTACAGTATAAATATGTCTTAATGGACATTGGAAAATCACATATATTCTTCTAGACTCTTATTACTAAATTTCATCATAAGGATGTTGAGAGGAATATAAATCCCCACCCACCAGTTACTTATTAACACCTTATAAAAATAGAAAACAAGGAATGATTTCATCAGTCTTTGCAATGATAAATCATTTTAGGTAAATTTTAGTTGATAATATATTATTTTAAATTATTTATTTTATCCAATTTAATTCAAAATTTTTAATTTATAAAACAGTTAATGAGTACTAAAAATAAAGAATGTGAATAAAAAATAATGCACCCCTATCAAAAAGAAATGATGGGGTACACTTCACTAGAGAATAAATTGGTATATATTTTAAATCAATAATAAATGTTTTATGTCATATGAAAAAACATATGTTACCTTTTTTATATACAAATTTATGAATCAAAATCCTAATCCACATCCATCCTATGACATGTGCTATAGAAGGAGGCTTGTGTAAACAAGGAGGGTAAACTAGTTGATGAAAACATGAGAACATTATTGGAAACCTGTGTATGAATGAAATAATAGTAATTTGTTATGATTTATAAAATTAGTACACAAAAAATATCTATTTATGTTTATATGGTTTTTACATGGTTTAGGAATAATAATCTCTAGTGACCGTACTGAAAGAAAAACTACTTTCAATAGCTTTGAATCATCCATAACAATATGGGATCATTAGAGGAGTGTGTTTTGGAGTGTCTCATTGAAAATTTTTTGAGAAGACAAAACTGAAAGGATATATATATTAGATTATGAAAGGATTGTATTCCCAATTATATTTTTACAAGATATTATTGTCAATTTTGGTTTGGTAGACCAATATATCGTAAAGGATCGAAGAGAAATGACGGGTGAATAAATATCCACACATGAACAACCAAATAAATTCACTGGATTTAAGGTTATTCATTACCCTAAGATAAAAACCTTACATGAGGTTATCAATTTTTTTCATTACTCATTATCCTAAATTTGAATCAAATAACTTCTGATAACATTATATTACTAAAATTCATCATGGTAAAGTTGTATGTGATTTTTATCTATCAACACCCATGCACCACCTTGTTGTGAGAGGGTTTAGTGTATTATATATTTGGAGACAAGTTACATAATAAAAAACACCCAAAATATCATACAATATTGGTGATTTAGGTAGATAAAGAGATGACCACTAAGTTAGCTTTTCTATTTGATGATCCAAATAATATAATGGTCAATGATTTTATTGGAACTTTTGTAGAATGGTTGTCTAATATTATAAAGATACAAGAGTTATGTCTTTAAAAAAAATTTCATATGAAAAACTTTTAATAATTAATATAATATGGTATGATATTATAGAAGGATAATGTTATGGGGAAATAGAAGGTCATACCAAGATAATCTAGTGAATCAAACAAGAAATAAAAAGGATCTTCTGGGAGTAACTTCTCCTCACATGTTTCACTGAAACATTTATTATCAATACAACATAATTTGGATTATAAATTTAAGTATGGATATATTTAATACATTCTATATGAATAATAAATAATTGGAAAATTCATCAAAAATTCAATCAGTCTCGAGAGTATAAATGAGATTCTCAAGTTTGAATGGCTAGGAGTATCAATTGTGATTGTATATAGAAGGTGCCTTTTTATACTATGTCTATCAAATAAATTATATAATTTTTTCATTATAGTTAATTTCTATTCATATTTCATATAGGAGTTTATATTACTTCTATATAATGGGGAAACCATACAAATAACGATTTGGAATCATTAATCTTTATATCATTTCATCACAAGAAACTTCTATATAGAATGAAGAAATTGGTCAGAAAGGAGATGAGATAAATAATGCATTTGAGAAAAAAAATAACAGACGATAAAATATTTTTTATGACTACAATGTAATGGGTAAACACTACAATCTAATAACATAAAATAATTTTTTATTTTTTTCATCACTTATTTGTTTTTGTTTTTTTGGAAGCATAGGATACTGATCACACTCAATATGGATACCAAAAATAATTTTTTGGATCCAATTCATGGATATCCAATAAAATAACCACACATGATGTGTATTGTTAATTTTCAATACACTAAATTCAATATTTTATATATAATATATGAATTATATGTTTTAGTATGTGTTTTACCAAGAATTTTGTAATGATTGGGCGGTCACTAAATATAGGCTAAATCATGGAATGAAGTCAGTGACTGAATATAAAAAGCTTATGGATTAATTCAAATAGAAAAAGATTAAGGTATATATAGAAACATTTAATTGTAAAAAAAATTCAAAAAAATTTACTTATTTTGGTCAATGTTTATTTATTGTATGGAGAAAGATAACAGTAGTGATTTTGGATATTATGTTTCTGAATTTATGTGATAGATCATAAACCATGAAAAGACAACATCCCAAAATTGTAAATTTCCAAAGGTAATTAATATTTCAATAAAAATATTACTTAATAGTTTTTTTTTCTATATTTTCTAAGCACAACCAAGACTAATGTAAACCTTCATTCTCAAAATAGAAAGTAAATTTGTTTAGAGTTGAGTGGGAAACAGACATGGTTTTAAAATGATTGCAGACTTCAAATTTTTGTGGTCACCTTCTCTTTTCTTGATCTAGTATAGGATATGACGCTAGAAATATATTTCTTGTGTGAATTAGTGGTTTCAAAATGCTAATATATTATTTTTTATCTTTTTCTCATTGAGAAGTATAATATATAAAATCAATTTTTTTGAAACAAATGGATAGAATACATGGTGTTATAATGACTATATGCATCATGAAGAGGCAACATCATACTACTTATTTAGTTAATTTTATCATCATTTAATCTAATTTTTAGTTATTTTTCTTATCATTTTATCTAATGTATATTTAATTAAATTCACACATTAGATCAAAAATCACACAACATGCTGAAAACCAAGAAAACAATATTATATTGTTTTCAATAATTAGAGAAATTATCTATAAGTAATTTTTGATGTGTAGTAATTGAACACACATAAATATGATAAATGATGCATCCATTATGGAAGTAATTATGTATTTTCAATAAAAAAGAGTTATTTTAGTTTAAAAAATACATCAGAGAGTCAAAATCAAGAAAATGAGCCTGTATTTTTTTTCAAACTTTAGTAAAATGATCCACAATTTATTTTTCTTGTGTAAAAATTGACCATACATATATATGAAACCCAATTTGGTTAGTATGACCGAAATTACTTGTTTTCAATATAAATGTTTCATTTTAGTTTAAAATAGACATCAAATTGTCAAAACCAACCAAAAGAGCGTATATTGTTTCAAAAATTATGAAAACAATCAAAAATTCATTTTTCATGTGTAGGAATTGATCACACATAAATATCAGATATGATGTGGTTAATATGACCTGATGTATTTGTTTTCAATAGAAATGCAATATTTTAGTTTAAAACATGCATCAAAATAGTCAAAACTGATAAAATGAGATTTGATTGTTTTAAAATAAGTGTAAAATGATCCATAATTAATTTTTGACATTTAGGAATTTTCAACACGTCAATATGATGCGTTTTCTGATCGGTATTTCTCAAATTGTGTGGTTTGAGTTTAAAATATAAATTTTACTTAAAAATGAATGTGACATACTGAAAACTGATCAAACACATTTGGATTGTTTAGATACTTTGGTAAAATGGTCCCTCAGTAATTTGTGACATATAGGAATCAACCATACATAAATCCTATACATATTATACCTGTTATAACTGAAATTGTGTCGTTTCAATTTAAAATTAACATTTTATTAATGTATTGTTTCATATTTATGTTTAATTTATTTCTTTATAGTATTAGTAACTTAAGAATTGTTTTCCTATCCAAGTGGATTATTTTCCTTTATTTAGGGTGGCTTTTTAGAAGTTTCTCATGCTCATGAGATTTTGTACGTCGAGACTGCAACTGAGATAATAAAAATAAGAAGATGGGTCATAAATTTATACATACATCCTGAAAATGTGTATTCCTACTACTTATTTAGTAAAATTTTTCATCACATTTTATGTAATATTTTTAAATTAATTTATTTATAATATTTATCTAATAATTAGTTTAGTTTTCTCATAGATATTTTGGAATGTAATTGTTTTCATTCAACTATCTGCAATGTAAAAAAACGATATAATATATAGATTTTGGATGGAGTGTTTTAGGAATCATGGGGTTTCCTCTTCCATAAAAATGAAACATGTTCTTTATTTTCTTGTTTGTTTCATATAGTTTAAATAAAAAATACCACACTAACTCATTTATCCACACCTCAATCTGATACACATTATTTTTAGTATGACTAAAACTGTATGTTTTTAGTTTATAATTTAAATTTTAGTTTAATGCACACATCACATACTCAAATATAAGAAAAGAAATTCAAACTATTTTTAAACTTTAGGAAAACGATCCATATGCCATTTGCGATGTGTTAGAATCATCCACATCTCAATTGAACACATGGTATGACCGATATGACCCATAGTGTGTCTTTTTTATTTTAATTTGGCATTAATTTTATTAAAAAACACAAGTAAAATACTAAAAACCAATAAACCACATTTATATTATTTAGATACTTTGAAAAAATGGTCTATATATCATTTTAAATGTGTTGGAATCATCTACACCTCAATCAGAAACATGATGTTCCCAATATGACTCCAAGTGTGACTTTTTATTTAAAATTGACATTAATTCTAGCAAAAAATTAAAGTGACATACTAAAAAAAATAAAAAAAATTATATTTTTCTTATTCATTCAAAAAAAATTCCATAAGTCATTTTTGATGTGTATTAATCATCCAAACATCAATATGATACATGGTGTTCCCGTTATAAATCAATGTTTTTGTTCCTAGTTTAAAATTGACATTTTAGTTAAAAAAGTGTGTCACTCACTGAAAACTAAGATAACATGATAAATTATTATTGATAATTTAGTAAAATAATTCATAATACATTTTTGACCCATAGGAATTAGTCTCACATCAAACTGACACATGATGTGATTGGCATGACTCATTGTGCATGATTTATATTTAAATTTAAAGTTTTGTAAAAAAACGTGACACACTAAAAATCAAGAAATAACATTCATATTATTTTTATAATTTAGTAAAATGATCCATAAGTCACTTGTGATGTATAGAAATGAGCCACACCTCAATATGACACACGGTGTTACTGGTATGATTCTAACTATGTATTTTTATTTAAAATGGTAATTAATTTTAGTAAAAAAATACAAGAGACATAATCAAAATTAAGACAACTATATTGTTTGGATACTTTATTAAAACTATAAATATGTCGTTTTTGACATATATGATTCAACCTCACCCCAATTTGATACACGATTTTCCCAGTATGACGCCAAGTGTGTCTTTTTATTTAAAATTGGCATTAATTTTTGTAAAAAAGACAAGTGAAATAATAAATATCAAGAAAACACATTAATATTTTCTTGATACATTATAAAAAAAAATCCATATGTACTTAGTTACATGTATGAATTAGGCACAACTCATTTCAATGAACGTTATGGATGATATAACTCAATGTGTCTTTTATCTGTTAAAATCAAAATTTTAGATCATAAAAGTATGTCACCCACTAAAAACCATGAAAAAAAATTCATATTGTCTTTATAATTTATGAAAATTATTTAAAATTCATTTTTTATGTGTAGGAATAAGTCTCATGTCAATCTAACACACAATGTGACTGGTATGACTCAAAGTGCGTTTTTCTAGTTTAAAATGAAATGTTGGTAAAAAAGAAAAGTGACATAATCAAAACCAAGAAAAAATTACATTTATTTTGATAATTTAATAAAACGATCCTTATGTTATTTTTGACATGTAGGAATCAACCTCAACTCAATCTGGCTCATTATGTGACTAGTATGACATAAAGTATTTTTTAAATTGATGTTAATTTTAGTAAAAAGAAAAGGTAATTACTCAAAATAGAGAAAAAAAATTTAGATATTTTTTATAATGTATGAAAATAATCCATAAGAAATTTTTGAGATGTAATAATTAGCCTCACATAAATCAGACACATGCTTTTACTAGTATGACTCCAAGTGTGACTTTTTATTTAAAATTGACATTAATTGTTGTAAAAGAAGAAAGGTTACATATACAAAACCAAGAAAAACAATTTGTATTATTTTTATATTTTAAGAGGATGATCCATATGAGAATTGTGATGTGTAAGAATAAACCACTTTTCAATATGGCTCACAGTGTGACAGATATGACTCAATGTGTGTATTTTTATTTAAATTTTAAATTAATTTTAGTAAACAATTTAATTCAAAACTCAAAACTGATAAAACACATTCATATTGTTTTGAAAAATTAGAAAAACTATCCAAAATTCATTTTTAATGTGTAATAATTAGACACACCTCAATCTGATGCATGTTCTACCTAGTATAAGTCAAAGTAACTATTATCTGTTTAAAATTGAAATTTATGTTTAAAAAGTTTTTCACTCACTAAAATAGACAAAACATGCTAGAATTGGCACAAAAATTTAGAAAAAATACTCACAAGTCATTTGTGACATGTATGAATTAGTCTCACATCACACCTACACACAATGTCTCTAGTATGACTCAAAGTGAATGATTTCGATTTTAATGGAAATTTTAGTAAAAAAGAAAGGTGACATACTCAAAAACAAGAAAATGAATTCCTAATATTTTGATAATGTAATAAAATGTTACATAATTCATTTTTATGGGTAATAATCATCCACACCTCAATCCAATACATGGTGTGACTGGTATGACTCAGAGTGTGTTTTTATTTAAAATTTTCATTAATTTTAGTAAAAAAGACAAGTTACTTACTCAAAATTGAGAAATAATATTCAAATAGTTATTGATACTTTAGGAAAATTTACCATAAGTGATTTTTGACATGTATGAATCATTTAAACCTAAATCTGTTACATGATGTTCCTAGAATGACTCAATGTGTCTATCATCAGTTTAAAATTGACATTTTAGTTTTAAAAGCATGTCACTCACAGAAAACCAAGAATGTATTCTTATATTGTCTTAATAATTTAGGAAAATGATTCATAAGTCATTTTTGATGTGTATAAAACAGTATCATGTTAACCAGACACATGATGTGATCGGTATGACTCAAAACTCATGCTCCGAGTTTAAAATGACATTTTAGTAAAAAAATGACAAACTAAAAATAATGAAATTTAATTTATTATTTTGATAATTTAGAAAAATGATCCATAATTCATTTGTGATATAAATAAAATGACCTTACATAAATTAGACACAATATGTTTTTAGTATGACTTGAAGTGTGTGGTTTTAATATATAAGTGACATTTTAGTTTATAACATCCATCAGTAACTAAAACTGATAAAATAATATATATTTTTTTCACATATTTTTATATTATAATAATAAATAAATTTCCATATATTTTCTATCTAATATGTATTTATTTAATTTTCACAGAGATAATTCTTGAATACCTACTAAAAATTGTGTCATGAAGGGTCCCTTTATCAATGCTCTTTTTATAGCTGATGAAGGGTCCTTTTTTCAGCTCTTTTTTAGTGATGATAAAAAGATCCCTTTTATTAGTTATTTTAGTGTAAATAATAAAGAACACCTTTATAAGTTTAAAAAAACTAATAAAGGGACCCTTTAATAGATCTTTTTATAGTGCTTATAAAATCATAGAGCCTCTAATCATGATCTAATAGTCAATGATTTTTTTTGCACCGACAATGACCAATTTTAGCACTGTTAAATACATATTTTTTCATAGTATTTCATAATATATTCCAATTTTTTATATGAAAAACTATTAATCTATAATAATTCCCATGTATTTTATTATGTTAGTGATTGAAAATATTTACATGATCATTGGGATAAATTGGATGATTTACTATCAAGCATAAAATGATTACTCTCACCAACTGGTATCATACATGTATACTAATGACGATTATTATAACCTTTTTGGGGAGTTTTATTTTTAGGTGGATTATTTAGGAATATACCATTGGTAGTAGGGGATGGCCTTAGCCAAGTATTTTATATTTTTTTGAATGATAAGGAGACATGATAGCCAATATTTCTTCTTATTTTTTTCCAGTTCCAAGTTAATTTTCCTAAGTATTTCTTAGAGTAACTCCCCAATATGGAGGATGAGTTTACTATTGATCCGAATCCATGTAAAAATACCACATCCATTCTTCCATACATGATATATCATATAAATCATTTAGAGTTTAATGCTCAAATAGAGGATCTTAAGGAAAAGGGACTCATTCACCCAAGAAAACACCCTTATGTTTCTCCAATGTTATTAATAAAGAAGGGATGTGGTTCAATGTGATTGGGATTAGATTGAAAAAAATTTAACTAGATAATATAAAAGAATCAATTTCCCATTCCAAACATCGATGATATTTTTGATGAGTTTAGTGAAGCCATTTAGTTCTCTAAGATCAACTTGGGGTTGGGTTATCATCAGTTGTGGGTGAGGAATTCTTATATTTCTCATCCTATTTTTTGAAGCTTGTAAAACATATATGATTATCTTATTATTCCATTTATATTGACTAATTAAAAATAAATTTTTATGGGTTTTATTAATCTTGTCTTCCATCCATATTTGGACTCTATTATGGTCATATTTTTTCATGATATTTTGGTGTACTTTTTATATTGTGGGGATCACGCACTGTATCTAGAGATTTTTTAAGCACACTCAAATAGAATGAACTATATTCTAAGCTCTCAATATTTATATTCTTGATCAAAAAGGTAAATTTAGTGGTATATTTGATATCTAAGGTAGTTATATCCATAGAAACTTATAAGGTTGAGAATATTATTTCTTTGGAGCAACCAAATAATTAATTTGAGATTTATAGTTTCTAAAGTTTGGATAGATAGTACTAAATATTTATTAAGGATTTCTTAAAATTGGTAGTATTGATGACAACACTGAATAAGAAAAGGTTAATTTCACATTTTTTTATTCTTTAAAGATATATTTTTAGGAGATGAATGTAATTATATCATATATGTCAATCTTGACCATACTTGAGCTTGATTAGGATCATACCTTGTATTGTGATGCATGTAGGGTTGGTATTGGAGTTTTTCTAATCCAGAATGGGTATGTTGTTTCCTTTGAAACTAGGAAATCATGGACACAAGAGAAAAATTATCCTACTAATTATATAGATATAGAGGAGGTATTTCATGCATGGAGGTATTCACATAACCATCTATTGGGTGAGATATTTATGGTATATATAAAATGTAAAATATAAAATTATATCTTTTCAAAACATTACACGAACCTTCAGTAGTAGGTGTAGGTTGAGTACCTATATTCCTTTGATTTTAATATTTATTATACCACTAAAAAAGAGAATTTCATAGCTGATGCATTAATTAGGAAGACTTAGACTCAAGTAGTATAAAATTCAAGTATAAATTGGAAGTTAAAAGGATTATTGTTGAGAAGATTTTTAACATATAGAAGTATCAGGTTGAGTGACTCCTATTTCGATGACTATCATGTCCTCAATCCTGAAGAGGGTGAAGGATAATTATTTTTCTTACTCAGATTGAAATGTTATATGGGTTAGTTGATATGGTGGGGATCTACTACTTTATTGGTACATATTTGAAAATGAGACCCATTACATTTGTGGTCGAGTTGTGGTCCAAAAGAGCATGCATAAAGATATGATGTGGGAATCACATGGCTAAATATAGGCTATTTACCTAGCATTACCAAGATTCACAATTGTATTGACATTTAGTATTGGTGGCCCAAGATGTGAAAGAACATGACATGGTTCTTTTCATGATTCCACATTGACTAGAGGATGGAGGTGGAGCATTAGTGACCTATAGATATTCTCCAACAACTACCCATTACCGATTGGAAATGAGATGACCATAATTATTGTTGAAACTGAGGATCCTCGGCTCTCTAACATTATTGTAAATTCCCTAGGTGGCGATGGATGCCTCTTAGACCCCTCCCCCATAGTCGGGTGGGGGTGGGGGGTGGGTGGGTGGGTACTTTTTTCGCCTTTCATAGGGGTTCGTCCTATTTACTTTACCCATTTCTCTAATCATGATTCCCACCCAATTTTCATTGACATAAAGTTTTTCCCAAAAGTGATAGACTTATATGATGGTTTTCCTCAACTGGGTATTTTGATATCATATTTCAATGAGGTCTTAGATATCTTGAATCTAACATTGGTGGATTATTTTAGTCTTTAGTGTTCTTTGATCGATTCTTTCAATAGTTTTGTGTACAGATCATGGGGTTTACAGTCGAGTACGACTTTTGGCCTTATCGATAAGTAGGACATCATGATGTAGTTTTCTATAAAGGATAATTTTATTTCATCTTAGTCCAAATATCCCCAATATTTTAATAACTCACATTTTGTCTTCTTCTAATGAATATAAACTTTTCAAATGATGTGAAATTCTAGTTCTATGATGTGGTGGGTTTTATTTCCTGAACTTCCTCTCCCATTACAAAATCTATCGATCATATTTATGCTAGGAAATATGGCCAGCCAGTATATTTTTATGAATAGTAGAACTGACATGGTTTGGCACATAATTTATTTGTGAATATTTTTTGAGGATGATGATTCAAAACCACCAGTTGAGTGGATGTGTATTGAGGTTGGTGAAGAGTTTCATTGAAAACAAAAGGTGGTCGTTGAGCCTTTAAAGACTATCAATCTTCTTCTATGAATCTGGGGAAATCAGTATTTTTTATGTCAGCATGGATTCAAGGATCATTGTGAGGTGGATATTCCCCAAAAGTTGTGACCCAAGAATTATAAATCAAGGGTTTAAAATATTTTTTCTAATTTTTGATGTGATTTGGATATTTCCAAGTCAATAGAATATGTTCCAGAAGATGCTAGCATACTTCCCTATTTTGATGGCATGGTTATTTTTAGAATTACGGTTAATAGATAGGTGGTCTCTGAAATCACAGTTGAAACTCAAGCTAATCTAAGGGATTTTCCACATTATAGGGTATCCATAGTCTAAATAATGAAATAAATATAATGCAAGGGTCTCTAGGACAATGAGACCATTCAAAATAAATTCAAACTCTTCAAGTCCAATAGAATTAGATATACAATGAAGTTGGTATTTAGAACCATTTTCAGTATTAGGTAATTTTGATCCAATCCCATTTGATGGAGGGAATGACCAGAAGGTATGACTTGAATAACATAATCCATTAATAGGTAGGCCATATGAGATTGAATTAGATAAGTATTATGCCTTTGAAACATCATACTATACATCTAAGGAAGCATAACTTGCTGAATAATACCTCCATTACTCTTCAAATAAATGAAATAAGACTCGCATCAATTCAATTGAGTTTATTAAGCATGTGCGGTGGCAGATGAGACAGAAGGACTACTCAAATTTACCTATTGCTCTAGATACAAGATCATCAAGATAAGAGGAACACAAGTATAAGGGGTGTTTTTTCTAGTCCTCATGAAATTTGGCACTTTATAAGTGTTGGAAATGATAGTGGTAGAACGAGGGTATGTTTTAATAGAATATACTAGATTTTGGGACTAATTTCTTATTAATAGAAACAACCAGGTACCCTATGGTCAAGTGTGGGGTACCTGGTGGACCTAAAGTGGATTCTAGTGTTTTGTGATCAACACCGTCTGGATAGTTCTTCTAGAATAGGTAAATGGTGGGACCATGGTGGGTACCTAGATGGTGAATGGTTCTTTTTATAAATTTAATTAATTTAATTAAATGATAAATTTTAATAAATCTAAAACTCTCCCCCTCCTTTGAATTTGGTCTATTCACACTCCTCCCTCTGTTATTCTCTATTCCTTTCCCCTCTAAGTGAAAGTTTATCAATATTCTTTACTAAATATTAGTTATGTTTGTCCCATGTGAGTTTCATTGATAGGTTTATCAGGAATATCCACCCCATTCATGGTTTCTATGATCATTTTTCTATCTTTCATCAGTTATGTAATAAATTAGGGTTTATTTTTTGGTTAGGTGATTTGTCTCAATTAGAGTCAATATTCCCAAAACTATCACCCAGGGAGTCTCTAATGGTTACTATGTTGGGGATCTCTATAATTTTATTAGGGTTTATACATATTGGAATATGTATAAAGACATTAGAATTCCACTATGAAATTGAAAATACTCCAAAATTAAATAAAATGAGGTTTATAATGATTTAATAAATGAATTAACATGATGTATGGCCATAAGAGTTTTTCCTTGAGGTTTTTTGAAACTATAGTCATCAATGACCATATCCTTGACCAAATCACTATTGAAATGGAATAAGATGATAGAGGACGGGGTTAAATAATTATGATAATACCTAGTTGATGATGTTAGGTCTTGAATATTTATTCTTAATGATTGCATGTATAGTAATTTACACTAATATAGAGGTATCCTTGGGTCACATAGGTGTTGGAGATAGTGGTTGAGTAAGGGTAACCAACCTTATGTAGTGTTCAAATCATTATTGGGTGAGATAACATCCCCTGTTAATCCTAGTGATATATGTATAATTATTTTCTTGTTAATGTTAATTTTATTTATGGGAAGAAGTGATTTACATTTTGTAAATATTTATTTTTAGAATGATATATGGTTATGATCATAGAAATGGTTTGGTGTAATTCAAAAACTAGAATATTTTTATCCTGAGGATTAGTCTAATTCAATCTAATAATGTGATTGATACTTAATTTGGTGTAATTTTAACCAAGATCTTATGTTATAAGAGGATTGATGTAATGAAAACCATATTTATTTATATGATTTGGGTAGGGTGTAATGCTAAAAATAGAAATATTAGAGAGGTGAGTTGGATTTAATTGCATCTATAAATATATCTATGACATGGGTTGGGTGTAATCTCATCCATAGACATATTTGAGAGTCAGGTTGGTTGTAATTCCAAAAGAAAACATACATGTGATAAAGATTGGGTGTAATTCCATTTGTATATTGATGTATGAATCATGTTGGGTCAGCTTCTAATCTAAGGTTCTTTAGTGGTATGATATGGACATACTTACAACCATGAGATGTTTGGTTCTATAGTTAGGTTTATTGAAAATAGATATTCATGATATTATGAAATGCTATTATGGGAGAGTGTCTTTTTGACCCTATGTATTAGTAGGTGACTTGTTCAATATTGAAACTGGTACTAGATGAAGCAATTATGGTCAATCACATGTGTCATAATGAGACCCAAGGATACAAAAAGTATATTTTTTGTGTAAATATTATTCTTTCCATGTAACATCAATATGAACTTACACTGACCAGATATGTTTAGGGTCAATATTGGTTGTTTCCTACTATGTTGTACTCACTCCTTGAGTGAAAACCTTAGAACTTGATAAAACTTCATGTTTCATAATCCAGGTAAGGAAGAAGAGCTTATTTCTATTTATAGAGGAACTCTAAGAGAATTTTTAGTGTTATTTATGGGACAAATCTTAGATTCAAGACTAGTTTAGTAAATATTTCTAGCTTATTTTCATTATTTTTGGAACAAAATGTTTATAATATACCCACATGAGATATTGTTAATATATATATGACTTGTGTGGAATTAAAGTATTTTATTTTTCTATAACATTTTTTTATGTTACTTAATTTTCATTGGATTATATATTTTTTCTATTCCATTCTATTTTTATACTATGATTATTATTTTCTGATGTTTTTATTCTATTATTTATGGTTACCTAATACATAGGGTATAGTCTCCCCATGTGTAATCATTAGGCCCAAGATACTTTTTGATAGTCTTTGGAATATGGGGATTCATTTTTGAGGTCACAGTGTATAAGTTCAGTCCTGAGGGAGTGAACTGGAATGGGGATATTACAAGCGGTAACTCCATGTCACTACCTACCATATCTATATTTTTATATACACAATAATGTTGTGATCTATGAAATATGGCATCATTGTTTATGATTACAAGATAATGAAATTACATTATTTAATATAGTGTATTTCATTACCAATGATATCATGATTCACATATTCATTTCAATTCATCATTGAAATTATTTATATTCGAACACATGCATATTATTTCTAGGAATTTCAAATTTCTGGAAGTTGAAATTACCTCATGGTTTTTCAATAATAAATGAATTTCTATTTTTAAGGTTCCAAATTATTTAAAAGAATCACTTTAGACCTCTTATGTCATTTTAATATCAGAAATTATGATAATTAGAATCTTATAATGATATTTTTTTATATACCCATATTGTTCTTGATGATGTAGTCTCACACTATGTCATATCTCTGTCATGTTCTATGGTATTATATTCTCATGCATGTAGTCATATCACAATTTATGATTTTGATTACTAAATTTTATGATTCTTTATTTTATTTGTGTTAACGGATATGACATAGGATTATATATTAAATAGAATCTACAGCCTCTAATATATCTATCCATTTTATCACTTTACACTTGTTTATTTCAGCATGTGGAAAAATCATCATAGATTTTAGCATTCTACAATATTTATTATACATCACTTCCAAAAATAATATTTTTTAATATATAACCTGAGAAAATTATTTAGGTTTTTACTTAAATATTTTGGATTCTAGTATCATTATTTAACTTGTTTATTGATGACATGTTGTTCCCAATATGGTTTTATGATATTACATGATTCCATACAATTACACATGATGCCACTAATTTCAATTTATTTTATTACATTGTATTATTAAATACGAAATTAATTCATTTATTCATTATAATAATAAAAACATATCTATTATATTTATAATTCACACCATTCTAGGTGTTTTTTTGGGTTCATCATATTACAAAACATTCCATGAGTTCCCACCAGTTTTTATTCCAAAAACATATACAGCACATGCCAGTCCAAGACTACCAACCTTCAATACAATTTTACTCATCTTATCATCATTACCTACTTATTTATGATATATTTTATATGATTATTATAGTTTAAATGATATATATATACCATCCAATAATATAATAAATCTTGAGTTTTAACACATTCGTACTTCTCACCTCATTACAATGCATTAATTTGGGTCTGATTTCATTTATTTATTTCAATGAGTAACAATAAAAACAATAATAAATGTTTTCATTTTTATTTTATATATCAATCTAAAAATATATTTGATGAATATTAAATAATTTTTTATTTTTTATTTAGTAATATAAAATTAAATCAATATGAATTATGTAGCAGTACTTACAGTAAATGTCATTATCGATGTCTACTTAAAATAAACATGTGACCAGAAATAAGGCCATGTTTCCTTTTTCCACATCAACTAAATATATCACAATAATAAATAAATAAGGTTTTAATATTCAATTAAAATATTAAACAATAATTAATTACCTTAAATTTCATAATTGATCTAAATATGGAAATAATAAAATATCAACAAAATTTTAAAAATGTGATAAACATACTTTTTTTTAAATTATGATGGAGTGTAATTCGTTGGAATGAAATAAAAAATATATAAATTTGGGGTTCTAAATATTCTAACACACTTATAATTTTTCAATACTTGGAAATAATATCCAATGGATTAATGAAAAAGTCATACCTGACATAAAATTCAGCATTAAGGCTAGGAGTGAAAAAACCAATAAATTCATTCTAACTATAGATTAATACTGATATGTATATGTATACAATTTAATTAATCTTTTAATTTCTTGTATATTCTTATTGAAACATTATATTTATATCCACGATTTTTTTAACTTACCATCCTAGAGAATTTTCTCCCTTTACTCAAGGGTTAAAATATATAGAGTTACACTCAATATCTAGGTTATTTATGAATTTTATAATATTGTAATTAATATTATATATTAAATCAAACTGAAAAATGTCTATATCAATAATTTTTTCATTTTTTGCCTCAATGGGTCAAAAATAAAGTTAATTAAGGTAGGGGTTGATTCTTACTCTATTCTCCATTTTTTCATTATTTTTATTCATTTTTTGTAAACATTTTTTATTGGTAAATAAGAGGAATCATAAAAGTGTTTTATAATAAAAAAGTAATTTTCAGTCATAAAATTACTATAGGAAATAACTTGTGAACATTCATTCATAATAAAACATACCATACCTCACACCCTTAATTAAATATATTTTTCTTAAAAAATCTTGAAACTTTCCTTTCTCTTAAACATAGTTTGAAATATAATCATTTAAAATACCTAAGAGATAAATAGATAAAGATAAATAGGTATACGATGTGTCACTCTTAATGGGATGTAAATGGGTTAAAAGGTATTTAAAAGTAAGTATAACTTTTAAGGTGGTCACAATGAGTTTATAAATGCTAAAACATGCCCCAATGATGTTGACCAAACTATTAAGCTCTAAAATTTCTAGAATAGAATCACATAAACCTCTAGAAGAAAATACATAAATCAGTATTCTTTGAATCAATATATTTTATTATAAGGAATATATTAATGGGTTGAGAATACCTCTGAGAATCATGTAATAAAAATTTGAAAATAAACTAATTTCATTAATGTCATTAGTTATTAACAATTTATATAAATGATTGAAAATAAGAAACATTAGAATGAAAAGACGTTATTAGTCATTTAAAATTATAGTTTTTTTAATCAACCTGTGCATCTATAATAACTTGGTGTTAAAGATTTTTATTAGACATTAAAATAAGTTTAATTTTATTTGAAATCATATAAAAATGAAAATAAAAATAGAAAACCCTATAAAAAAATTAAAAGATAATGAAAAGAAACAAAACATCACATTTATCACTCCCCCATAAGTAATTGTTCAATTTCCCTCAATGAAACTCAACTATTATAAATGGAAATATTATATGGAAATAAAGATCCAAAATGGATTGTGATGGTTAAATTTATATTTTTTTAATGAGAATAGTTTTCATTGAGAAATAAATAAGAAATAAAGTCAATATGTAAAAAATGAGGATAAAAAGATAATTGATGAAAAGAGGGTACTACCTAGGGTAGTTTAAATGTCCATGATCTTAAAATTAATATATAAGATGATATAATATAGGTATAATATAGATTTACTATAAGATGATACACACTAAGGTTGTTCTGATGATTTATCTAGATAATATAAGAGATGATTTCTGGAAGTAATGAAGTGGGGAAAATCAGACTGTTATCGAACATATATTCTGGGGAATAGTTTTAAGTGTTTATGGATGTTTAATGAACTAACAAAAATAGATTTATAATTACTTGGGAAGGAATTTAAAGTTATAATCATAATTTCCAAAGTATTTTAAAGGTACTATCAATGTACTGATAATTTTTATAAAGGAAAGAATATAGATTAAAGATAGAAAGTTTTGAAATATGATTTTATATCTTATGGTGTACTTATTTTGGAAAAAGGAAAACTGTGAAAGAGGTTATTTTTTTCTAACTCTAAATCCTACAAAACACAAGAAACCATACAACAAAGAGGTCATGGAAAAAATTAAAGACACCCTTGTAAGAGATCAACATGTTTGTGTGGAAACATGATGAAAATGATCACCTAGGGTGGGGAGAAACTGTAGAAAGATAAAAATACCTTTTTCTATAGCATATTTTAGTTTCATAAGAATTGAATATTTATATATTCTTCTTTGTGATATATGAAGTAGTGGATGCCCAAGTTGATATCTGATGTTTGATTCACTCAATCAACAAAAACTATTCACTATTTCAAAACATGGGAATATATGGAATGAAATAAATAAGTATTCAATCATATTATTCTTTAAATTATTGTGTTTCTAGAAGAATGATATATATACATTCATGAGATACACATGACAACAACCAATAAATCTATACCTACAATGTTCATTTGATGATATCTCTCCGCATAACAGAATGATACGTTTTATGGATGATTGAGAGTGTCTGCGAGACTACTTGGATAGAAATATGATCATTATAAACTATTTGTATCACACAAAAAAATCATGACACTACTATGATTCAAGATTGAAGACTATTAGATGCTAATAAAATGGATGTTACTAATAAGTACATAAAATAGATTGACAATTCTTAAATAATGCTAGATTTTGTATTTGTGAATTTTTTATAGATGGTAAAAAAATTTATAGAGTTATATGATGATGAAAAATAGGTTTAAGGAATCTTTTACAAGGAGTTTTGATGAGAAAATGAGTAATCTTGATGATAATTCTTTAGACACAATGTAATATATGGTGTAATAATCATATTATAATAAAACAATTTTTTGCCGGATTAAGATTGAGATAAAGAGAATTAAAAAATAGACTATACCTATTTTCACATAATCCCTGTAATCTAATAGAAACATGAATATCATGCATTGATTTGATTATTTTTATTAATTTCTAATAACCATTCATGAATTTATGTCGACATGTGGATGGTTCGGGGTTTAGAGAGTGACATAAATAATTCTATGTAATGTATTATTTTTTCATTATACTCCATGATTAAATGGTTTCATGAATAATAGTGAGAATATCATGAACTATATATTGTGAAAATAATACTTTATTTTACAAAAAGAAGATACAATATAGTTTAAATATTGAGATCATTGTAAGAAGCAATATTTTGAAAAAAAAATTATGAAGCACCAAAAGTTATATACATTCTCAAAAAATAATTAAAAATAATGTGAGGTAACTAGGAATTCTGCTAAGGACAAGGGGATTTTCTAGAAAATATACTTGGAAAGGAGTATATGATACACATACATGTTGAGGATTATATGATCAAATTAGGCGAGACATGCTAGAATTAAAATATGTTGAAAGAGAAAAAAATATGAACACTAGTTACTCAATTGTAATGTCAAAGTTCTTTTGAAGTAATAACAACTAAAAAAGTTAAATTAGTGATTAATATTAATGAATATTCCCAAAATATGTGTATAATGAAATCCATGTAATAATTATTTAATTATAAATAACTTAGTCTGAAGCATGTTTTATTTTGAATATGAGTAGTCACTGCTTAAGAATTGATATGCATAGAAGATAAAATATTATCAGTGTGTTTGAAATTGGAAAAAAACTAAATGTTGGATTTATTTCATGTATGGAGGTTATGACAAGTATAATTAAATTATGATGAAGTATAACAACCCCTAATCACTACTAACAGATGTAGTAAAATAAACATAATATTTCCATTTTTATCCTTGATATCAATAAATATGACCCAATTTTGTCAATAAATGAAAAATATTAGATTATTTATATACCCATGTACCTTTAAGGATTATATTTTTACTGAATTAGGAAAAACCATTACATAAAAATACCTATGTCTTAATGTGATAATTTTCCCACTATACCCAAATTTTCTTATTCCAAATTTAGTCATTAACATATCCCATAAAATTCTACACACAAAAATCCTTTGTAGAAAAATATAATTTAAAATAATTATTCATTACCAAGGGAAATTAAAACATATTAAGGATGATCTCAAATGAACATTATGTTAATCAAAATCATTAATAATTAAATTTCATAAGTAAACATAAGATGAGTGTAAGGGTTTGATGACATAATCAAAGAGAATGAGAATAAAATAAGAGAATTACAACCCATAAAAATATAGATCATAATTCATAATACATGGCATAAATATTGAACATAATACAAGAGTCATAGGAATCAAAAATCTTGATCCCTATGATGTCAATCTTGATCAAATGAATCATTAAAAATCTAGTATAACGAATTAAAAAATGCATTGGTATCCAAGAAAATTATAACCATAACCCATGTTAGAAATAACTAGAGCCTAGTTAAATATATAAGAGAAATATCAAGGGTTAACTCCCTCCTTATTTCCTTTGAAGATAAAAAACATTACCCAATACGGTGGAGTGCTTTATTGGGATCATCTGTTCATTTAAGTTGTATCACGATCCCCTGTTCATATAAGTTGTATAAGGTTCACCCATTCATATAATGTTTTTCAAGGTAAAACATTCAAATATTTTTTTGGCATTGCTCATACTCATAAATAATTTCTATGTACAATTAATGAATCAAACTGTTAGAATATTTAATTTTCATCATCAATATTTTAATGATAACTTGTGTTCCATTATAGCTTAATGCACCCCCGAAAAGGGATTTTTTTCATGATAATCTCTTTGAAATAATAATAATCCATCAAGATAAATAATATATATATTTTCATCACAAAAAATACCTATTTGTGTATAACTAAAATGAATGGTTTTTGTCGTTGATGAATATAAATACCACAAAATTAAAAAAATCCTTCGGGAAAATACCCTTGTCACAATGGAAATCAATTTTAGAAAGTAAAATAATAATAGAATATTAGTAAAAAATATTTCTTTAAAATGATCCATTTAAACATGTAATGGAATCTTCAAATCATTGAGAGTGCATAATGGTGGTAAATCAAGTTTATGTAATAAGTGTTGAAACAAATATTCTGTTCACACCATTGGTAAAAAGTACCTTTTTCAGAACATGACAAGATGATTATTTTTAAATGTTTTTTTAAACTGTATAAAATTGTATAAATGAATCTAAAAAATCATTTAATAGTATTAAAAAACATTATTGAAAATATTTTATAACGCATTGATATGTAAGAAAATGTGTTTTCTGATCAAAAGTGAAGAAATAAGGTTTTCTTTCCTTAAAAACATTTTCTAAAACATTTTGAGTACCAAAGAGAGAAAAATGGTACCTAAACATAAAAATTCTAGATATATATATTGGAGAGTAAAAATTAAATGGATTTATCAAATAATGGTAATGTAATTTCCTTAAAGGAAAATCAATAATAATTATTCCTGATTAAAATGAGATTGAAACATAAACCCCTTACCCCATTGGTAAATTTTGAATCATAAACCAAAAGAAAAATTAAATTCAAATTAATCTATAAAAATCATGAACATAAAAATATTCGCAATAAAACACATCTAAGTTGAAGTATATACATATCATAAAATAATATATGTTCATAACATAAACATATGTCCCAATGAATGAAACTTTGATAAGAAAAACCCTTACAAAGATTATATCATCAAATTGAGAATTAATTAATGGAGAGATTGCGTGTAAAAAATATAAATTCAAAAAAAGTGAAAATAAAAAATATATAAAATAATTTCTACTTCACACATAAAATTAATATAATATAATCAATAAATAAGTGATATAACCCAATTAATGAAGATTCTGTTATGAAACCCTTACAACATGGTAACTTTCAATTGAAATCCCCTTGAATTAAAGAATTTGAATTAAAAAATAAAATCTCATGAATCATAATTTATTCATGATATGAAATAAATATTGGTGAAAAATAAAATATATAAAATAAATTAGATGTATAATATTAAAATATGCCTCAATGAAATGAAATTGAGATGAAATCCATTACCTCGAGTCCATACATACCATGCATGTTTTTTAGATCCAATATAATAAACATTAATTAAAATTTTAATTTATTAATAACCATTACCATTTTTAATCCTTCATCATTAATCCATTTATTTAATTAATTTCAGTGATATATTTAATTACATAATCTGTTATGTCAATGTCGAGTATTTTGAGGATGTTCAGTTCATACCTTCAAAATGATTTTGGTATGTTAACCATGGTTAAAGGGGTAATTATTACATCATCTCTATAATAGTAATATTTAAATAATTAAATTTTTTATTCATTAAATTTATATTTAAAACAATATATTAAATATGGTTAGGAAAAATTTACTATGTTACAATCATGGAGATGGTTGGCCATAAGTACACATGAGTAAATTTTATATTTTTCATTGATCATGATGAAACGTTGGTAAGTATTATTATATATTTACTAAATTATTATTATATCATAAATAAAATATTATATATTTAATTTAATCATATATATATATACCATACATGTGATGTAGTGATGAAAAACGAATCACATCACTTCTTGGAGGCGGTAATCCACACGTACTCACAAACAACGCTATCATTTTTCAATGGATTAAATGGTAATAAAATAGATGATGCATAATAATTATATAATGATAATTATTTAATTAATATCATATTTTTACATCAAATTTATCATTATAATTATCCATTATAGGTCATTATAGAAAACAAATTACATTGGTTTATGTGGCGGTAGTCCGCCATACACAGGAACGACAGTTCCATTTCAAATTTGGTGTTATAGGAGGAGGATATTGGTAATAACACTAATAAAAAAAAATATAATTACATTTAATAAATTTATATTATTATTTAATCATGGTTTGATAATATTTTAAAGAGTTATAAGTGGAAATAATACTAATACTTCTACTTGAAAGCTATACATATTCTTCTAAAAACCTCATTTTCTTTACACCGTAATCCCCATATGGTTAGAAGTATTCCCGAAAAAATGGATTTATAAATTATTAAGGTATGTTAGGAATTTATTTTCCAAAAAAATGGATCTTTATGCATGGAGAGTAGAGAAGAGTGGGTGCGCTTTTATAAGTGAGGGGAGGGGAATTCATAGAATTTCTAAAAGAATTAAATTAACATAAATTAATTTTAATCATAAAATAGATCAAAGTACATATAATTTGAATATATTATGAATATGAATATCTATAATCTCATATAAAAAATGTTTGACATTTTGGGGTTATGCTTTCACCTTTATTTATTTTTAATCCACATGTTGATCGTTTTGATAATTACCATGATATTATTGTCTTTTACCCTTTAGGGGTCAAGAAAGTTATTATAGAAGGAAAAATGAAAAAATAGACCATGGTTGATATTTTAAACCATATATCATTAGATTGGATAAATAATGTATTTTTAGGAATTTTAATTCAATTTTTAAATTATTTTTTTATTAAAAATATAATTAATGTCATTTTTGGAAATTAATGAAATATTTTAATATAATATGCATCCAAATCATAAAAAATATTTAAAAAATTACATGGTATAAAAAATAAATAATATATTGTATTAAAATAATCATATAGTCAAACATATATAGGTTTTGATATTATTTTAAGCCTTATCATTTGGAGTAAACCCTTATTTAAAAAATTTTAACATTAAACTTAGTAATGAATTTTTCAATATTAAAGGGTTAAAATTTTACTAATATGTTAAAATTTTTATCATTAATGGAAAAATTATGATTTTTTTAAAAACTTATCATCAGAATTTTTCTATTTAAATATTTTTAATATTTTTATATAGTTTAATAAAATATAATTAACATAAAATGATTTTAATTCCTTTTAAAAACTATTCACTTAATTTCACTTTGATAAAAACTTGTAACAAAATTAATTATACAATAAAAATTTCACATTGATATAATATGTTATATTTATCTTCAAATATAATAGTAAAATTTAAGTCACCAAAATAATATTACATTTAGAGTTTTTAAAATTATTTTCCTTATTGTTCTACTACTTATGTAGGAACTCTGTCAGTGTTGCAAAAGAATTTTAGGTAATTATATAATTAATAAATACTAAAAATAAATTAAAATTATAAAATATCATTATTAATATTTAGAATAAACTCTTATAATATAACTTAAACTATTTTAACCCATATCGCAAAATATTATATTTATTAAAAGACAAAAAATGAAATTTTTGACTTTATCTTTTACATTAAAATTATAAAATCAAAGATAATAGATAAATATAAAATAATGAAATATTATATAATTTGGGTTGATTATTGTGTACATAAACTGATCCAATGAATTGAGTGGATATTTTGAGTTATTTTAAGACTTATCACTTTATTTTTAACCCTAATTAACCTAGTTTACTTTTATTATGGTAAAAAAATTCACCATGGTTACTATTCATAATGTCTAAAAAATAAAAGGAAAATATTTATCATAATTTAAACTTTTTTTAGAAATAATAAATAATTTTTATAAAATTTAGTTAATATAAATTGAATAATTTTATTTATAATTTTCAAAAAAGGATTAAAAGAAATTTTTCAGAAAAATATATTTCTAATTATAAAATTTTTTTCATACAGAATTCAAGAATATTTTTTATACCAAATAAAATAATTTTACTTTTTTTAATTAATGTAAATAATTAAATTTTAAAATAAATTCAGATTTTAATTTTAATATGGAAATAATTGAAATGGAAATATATTTTTGAATAATAATCACTATTTTTCCAATGAAACTGTGTATAAGTTCTTCAAAATTTCAGCCTATGATATATTTGAAATTATGAATTTAATTGTTTTTTAATTTTTATAAAATTAATGTTTAATTTATTTTGGAAATTTCTTATAATATAATCTTATGAAAATAAATAAAACCATTTTTGAACAATTTTTTTGGAGCATAAATTACCTTACTAAAAAATGAGTTCTTATTACCTAAAAATTAATCAATACATTTGTTTTGATACTGACTTCCATTTATATTTCATAATGTGGTTAAATCCCCTTCATAACCACTAATTTTATATCTGGTTTATAACTATAATAGTTAAATAATAATATTTTAGGTTTTGTTTAGCTTTGTGTTGCATTTTATATTAACTACCGAACATATTATTATTTTAAAATATCATAATATTATCTTCCCCCACTTTAATAAATTTCATAATTTCAATTTAAGATTGAGTTTGGTAATAAAGGCTTTCAAAATTGAACATAATTTTTTGAAAACCCACATGATATAAAGGGTTAATAAAAATTTTTTTTAAAAATATTGACAGGGAAATACGAAGGTCATTTGGTGGAACACATAACTAGGTTTCCAAATTAAATTACATTAGTGGGAAGTGAAAATATATATTAAGGGAAAAATAATATCTATATAATTATTGAGAAAGTAGATAACATTGTTCATAAGAAAGTTAATTATAAAGATAATGTTAATGATCACAAAACCATAAACCAAAGAAGTGTGAAAAGACCATAAATTCATTCCAAATTATGTTAAATAGATAATGGTTTTGTTTAAAACTAATGTTTTTAGATTTGGGGAATTATTTTACCATATAAACTAAGAACATAAGGAAATAAAATTATTTGAAAAGTAAAATTTTGTACTTTAATCAATTTTCACCACATTATCATCTTTTTTCTCTAGATTATGATTATTCAACATGAATTGTTTCTAGCGTAATGTAGTAAAATAAAAAAAAGGAACAAATAATCCTTAAAAATGATGAAAAGATATTCCTACTATATTTAAACATTTTAAAAAATGAAAATGTTTAGAATAAGGTAGGATAATTATCAAAATGAATAAACCATCATATATCAAAATAAAAAATTAATCAAAAAAGCCTCAAAAATAACACCAAATGATCAATATAGATCATTTGATAAATAAATAAACTTATATTTCATAAAAAATAATAATTAAAATGTTCAAAACCCAAAAGTCTAATTTTATTGATCACATTTTTTATAGAAATTAATTTAATATTTATCACCAATAAACATTAGTCACTCATAAATTCATATAACAAAAATATATATGGCTTAATTATATAATATTCCTAATATTCCAATCATGTCCATAAATAACCTAAATCACTATAAATCCAAAATATAATCATATATAATTTGAAAATAATATTAAAACATTATTCCATAAAAAATGTGATCTTATCCAAAAATATATATATTTAACTTATTTTTATAATTTCTAAATAATGCAAATCTTATTAAAAAATAAAATTAATGAAATAATCCCTTATTAAGTTTCCAATAACATTGTTATCTTTGTGGTAAATAATATATTCTCAACATTTAATAATTATTTTATCTTGATTAACTATAATTACCTCAATAAAATAGATAATTGTAAACTTAATGGATATCAAGGCCTTTAAAATTATTTATATATAATAAAATCATTATTCCTCAAGTAATATTTTCACCAAAAAATATTCTAAACTCAAGGGTTGTATTACCATAAATATCTCCCAAAATAATCTTAATCAACTAAAAATACCATCATGTAAAACCTCTAAAGGGGTGTCTAAGATTTTATACTTATGATAGAAGTTTAACTTATAAAACCCTTATGGTATCAATAAATATTAAGTTAACATCATATGAAAATATCCTAATCTCTAATGTTATATTAACCTTATGATAATACCAACAATAACAGACCCAAACTAGTACTCTTGGATCTAGTTCTATAAACATAATTTTTATATTTTTGGATTTGATACCAATAAATGTTACCCATTTTTTCCATGAAAGAAAAAAATTGAATCAAATACATACCCAAGGAAATTTTATGTTTATATTTTCTAATAATTTGAATAATAAATTATAGAACAATACCAATGTCTTTATAGGAGTATGTTTCAAAATATACCAACATTTTCTTATTCCAAATTCAGTCTTGAACAACCCCTATTAATGTCCAAACTAATGAAACCTTTATAAACTAAAATATATTAAAAAATTCTTCACGAATGAGTAAAATGAAAACATTAAAATGGTGATATCAAATTATAAGTATATATAATCCTAATCATTAACAATTGAATGTCATCAGTGAGTATAAGATGAGTATAAGGGTATAATGACCTACTCAAAGAGAATGAGTAAAATATAAGTGAATTCATACCCATCAAAATCTAAAAAAATATTATAAATGGTATAAATATTTAACATAAGAAAATTTTCATAGTAATCAATAACCATGATCTCTATAATATAAATCTTCGTAAAATGAATCATTAAAAACCTATAGCTTGTATAAAGAAAATGTGGTAGTATCTTAGAAAATTATCTTCATAACCCATGTCATAAATAGTTAATTCCATAGGAGAAGTCACCTAGGATAACACCATCATTAATCCCATTGAATTTAAAGAACATTTCTCAAAATATTATAGAGTTATATCTTATTCACGTGTTCGTTTAAGGTTTATCAGGCTCAACAATTCATATAAGCTGTATTGGGATTATGTGTTCATATAATATGTGTTAGGATCACCCATTTTCATAATATATATCCAGATCAATCATAATATGAAATAATTTACAAGTACCATACATAAATAAAACCTTTGGAATATTTCATTTTCATTATCAATCTTTTAAAAACATCTAATTTTCCCTTTTTAATTGATTTACCCATGGAAGAGAAATTGGTTTCATGAAAATATCCTTGAAATAATAATAATACATCATGTTAAAGATTATGTATGATTTCATTTAAAAAATCATTAGTTTGTTATAAATAAAATAATTTCTTATTGTCTTTGATGGATAAAAATGCCAAAAAAGAACATTAAAAACATTTTTGTGGAAAATACCCTTTCAATATTGACAATAAATTTAAAAATCTAAAAATTCCTAGAATGTTTTTAAAATATTTTTATTTGAAAATAACCATGGAAAATTATAAATTAATCTTCAAATAATTGATTGTTAATTAATTATGGAAATTTAGTTCATTATATAATTATTATAACAGAGATTTTGTTCCCACCTTTGGTAAGAAGTACCTTTTCCAGAGAATGACACATATATTTTTCTTTTTTTTTGTAAAATTTCAAAAATGGAAAAAATTTATTTAAAAATAATTTAAAAATAAGTATTATATTTATTTTTATTATAAAACATGGATATATAAAAAAATTGTTTTTATGATTGAAATAGGAGAAATAAAGTTGAAATTTGTAAAAAAAAATTCATAAACAATTTTGAGTACCAAAGAGATAAAAATGGCAGTTAAACATAAATACTATAAAATATCTAGAGGATAATAAAAAGGAAACGGTTTTATAAAATTAGGATCATATAGTTTCCAAAAATTAAATTTTCGTATCAAATATCCCGACTAAAATGGGATTGAAACATAGACCCCTTACCACTTTGGTAACATTTGATTCATAAACCCCATAAAAAATTACTTAAATGAATCTTTAAATATCATGAATATAATTATATTCCTGATATATCATTTCAAATGGAAATTATATAAACCTTATAAAAAAATATAGGTTCACAACTTAAACATATGTCCCAAAGAAAGATAATTTTAGACTAATAACTATTACGAATATCATATCATGGAATTGAGAATTGATTAGTGGAGTCATTATGTATAATAAATATAAATCCATAAAAATCACATGTAAATAAAACATAAATCAAGAAAATTCAATTTCACCCCAAATATTGAAAAAATATAATCAATGAAGAAGTGATATAACCTAAATAAAGATAATTGAGTTATGAACCCCTTACCACTTGGTAATAATCAATTAAAATCCCCTTGGATGAAATAATATGAATTTAAAATTAAAATAACATTAATTTTTTTGTATGAATGATCTTACATGTAAAGGGAGTACACATATATACCTTTTAAATTAATTTATCTGTATTACATTAAAATATTATTCAATTAATGGAAATTCAGACAAAATTTGTTACCTCAAGTTTAAACATTCCATATATGTCCTTTAGTTACTCTATGTTAAAATTTTATCAATAATTTATTTCTTAAGAAAATTTCATAGGTTTAATACATCATAATTAAACCATTTATTCCATTTCTTTCAATAACATATTTTATTACTTAATCAGAAAAGTCCACATTGGGTATTTTGGGGATCTTTGTTTCTTAACTTCAAAATGAATTCGTTTTGTTGACCACGGTCAAAGTAGAAATTTCTACATCATATCCAAAATAACAATCTTAAAAAATTACAATTTTATTATATATTAATTATACTTTTAAAAACAACCATTAAATATGGTTATGAAAAATTCACTACATTATAATCATGGAGACGATATGGTGTACGTACGCATGAGTAACATTTCCATTATTCAAAGAAGATGATGGAAAGAAGGTACATTTTATTTTATCTTTATAGAAATATTATTATATCATAAATATCATGTTATATGTTTATATAAATTATATATATCATCAATGTCATGAAGTGATGGAAAACTAATCATATCACTTTGTGAAGGTGGTAATCCACACTTACACAAGAACAAGATTATCATTTTTCAATGCATTAAATGGTTAAAAAATAGTAGATAAGTTAGAATTAAAAAATATTAATTATTTAAAAAATATAAAATTTATAAATTAAATAAATTATTGTTATCATCCAAGATAAGTGGTGGTAGAAAATGAAATACATTAGTTCGTGAGGCGGTAGTTCTCCCTACACATGAATGATTGTTATTTTTACCATTTGATGGATGAGGAGGTGTATATAATAAATTAAAAATTATAATTAAATATAAGTATATAAAAGGTAATTATTTTTTATTTAATCATGGATTAAGAAAATTTTAATGTTGTGTAAACATAAATAAAACTAAAATATTCGGTTAAAAGATATAGCTCTTCATCAAACAATCTCATTTTCTTTAAACTAAATCCTACTGAGTTTAATATTATAAAAAAAGTCCTCTAGAATATAGGGAGTTATTTTTTAAAGTTATTGGGGTAGTAATTGAAAAACAATGGATTTTGAAGCATGTATAGAAGAGGATAGGGGGTGACCATTTATATGTGAGGGGAGGGGAATTCCTGGAATTTCTAAAATAATTAAATTAATAAAAATTAATTTTCATCGTAAAATTGACCAAATTGATATAATTATAATATAGTATGATTATATGTCAAAATAATATCATGAAATAAAATTTGGTCATGTTTAAGTTATGTTTTCACCCTATAACTTTTAACCCATTAAACCTTTTGGCTATTATCATGATATTAATGTTTTTCAGCATTTATTGATAAATAAAGTTACTATAAAAGGAAAAATGAACCATAAATGGACCAATGGTTGATATTTTAACCATATACCATTAATTTTGATAAAGGTATTATGTTTATAAAATTGGAATGATTTAGTAAAATATTTTTTATTATAATATATCATTAATGTCATTTTTAGAAACTCATGAAATATTATAATGCATTAGGAGTCTAACTCATGTAAAATGGTTATAAAATGATATTTATTGGAATATACAGAAGATATTGTGTTAATATAATCATGAAATCTAATTTATATAGTTTTTGATATTATTTTAAACATTACCTATTTTTAATCTCTTGGTTAATGAATTTTAATATTAACTGTGGAAATAACCATCAATATGAAGGGGTTATATATTTAATTATAAGATGAAAATTGGAGCATAAATATATAGGTGATGAAATTTTATATCATTTATCATATTAATTCTCCGTTATATATATTTTTATAAATGTAGATAATTTAATAAAATAATTTTTTAATGAAATAATATTAATGTCATTTTAGCAACTATTGAAAAAATTTGACATAAAAAAACATGGAGGAAATGTAATTAAAATATAAACCTTTATCAAATATATAACTATTTATATTAATCTTAATCCATCATGGGAAATATTAAATGACAAATTTTTTTTTTGTGTTTTTAAAATCATTTACTTGATTTTTCAACTTCGTGCACAAGCGCTGTCTCGTCATTACATCAACATTTAATGTAATTATTTAATCAATAATAATTAAAAATAAATGTAAATGGTAAAAAAATTAATTAATATTTAAAATAAAAATTTCTAACCAAAAATAATTTTTTATGCCACAAAATATTATAGTTATTAATAGAATAAAAGTGACATTTTTACTTTATCGTTTACTTAAACATTAATAGGTTCAAAATAAAAGACAAATTGAAAAAAGGATTTACTTTAAATTTTTTAGAAAAAATAAAATCATCCAATATAATAAAATATTGTTTTTTAATTATTTTGGAGTCATATCACTTTATATTTAACCATAATTAACCCATTTTACTTTTACTGTCATAATAAATATTTAGCATGGTTACTATTCATAATGTTAAAATATAAAACAGACATATTTATAAAACTAAAACCTATATATTTAAAATATCTAATCCATTTTATCATATTCAATTAATGGATATGAAAAAATTTACTTTAAAATTCAAACCACAATAAACGATGAAAATTGATTTTGTAGAAAAAATGTATTTTTTAGTATAAAAATGATTTTAATTCAAGATAAAATATAATGTTTTTAAAGAGAATATAATTGTATTTTTCTAATTAAAGGAACTAATAACATTTTCAAACATAAAAAAATGAATTTCACTTTTTAAATACATGAAAATAAAATAAAATATTCATTAAAAAATCATATTTTTCACTATTAAATGAACAATTAATCTTTTAAAAAATTTATATAAACTTAATCCTGAAATTTTTTCACATAATACATTAAAAAATGATATAATTTTTATCAAATAATATTTATAAATGTATGAGAAATAAATTATAATATTTTATCACAAAAATCATGAAAAACAATTTTTGAAGAAAACATATTTTTGAAACATTAAATGAGTTAACTAAAAAATTGAGTTCTTATCTCCTAATCATTATTAAAAAATTATAGTACCTTTATATTTATTTCATAGTGTTGTTAATACCATTCATATGCACCAATTTAATGGCTAGGTTATAACTATAATATTTATATATTAATATTTTGTTGTTTGTTTATGCTCGATGTTGTGTACTGTACACCCTATTAAAACGACGTTCTTCTAAAATCTCATGACATTACATACAATATAAATAAATAGGGAAAATAAAAAGATTATTAGAGGCCTGGTAATCATGTGATATAAAAACCCATTATGACTATTTTGAGTTAGAAATTCACAAATACAATATTCAAGAATGTGAATTTCATGATTCTAGATGTGGCTTGTGGAGGCGATAAATAATGATTTTCAAAGAATTTTTTAAAGACCGCTAACTCTGATATCTTGAAATATTTTTAAGTTGTTCAAAATATAATGGTGAAATTCTTTGAATTTTGAAGACAACATGCCTTTGATATTTTAGGTAAAGGTTGAGTTTATAAGAAACTAAGATCATTTAGATTTATATGCACAAAAGGGAGAGTCGATGATTGATAAAGAGAGTTTCCAACCAATATTCTTATAAAATTCATTTGGGTCTATGGTTTGAGATGATTAAAACTAACAGTTCCAAATAAGTAGAGTGAAGTTTATATAATTTATTAAACTATAATAATGAGAGTAAGGCCAACATCCTATGACCACTTGACCAATATTTTAATGTTAATATACTTGAAGGTATGTGATCTAGAAATAAAGTCTTTAGAAGATTGAATAACATGACCAAAATATATATTGATTGTACTAGAAGATAAATCTGGATGTGGAATACATATTTTTAGGAGGAATTATTATAAATTGATGATAGTCAGTATAATTATGCAAGATTATTTATAATTGCATGATGTATAGTATGTACTCGATAATAATGACACCACACCACTAGTAATTGATAATAATAATACTAGTATTGAATATATGTCTTGGAAAAATTACTAAATGTAGAAAGGAGTGGATGTACCATGTTAGGGCTGAACATTCTGTAAATATTTTTTCCCTTTTCTGTTTTTCATTATATAGATTGCATGGTAAGGTCTCATAATATGATCTATACATAATAACTGAGATATTGGTTTATAAAACATAAAACAGGGTAAATTTTCTTGTTAGTTTTATTTGGTAAAAGTAATAAACAATGGTCCCCCCTTCTCAGTGTAGCTGTACGATCCACTGAGAGTATCAAGTAGTATTATAGCGTAGGTTCACTATGATTTGATCTAAATATTTTCCCAATTATTTTTTTCTCATTTATGTAATGTATATATTTTAGGATGATATAGAGTTTCCTCATCTAGAAGATAATAAAGATACAATGATTCCTCATTGAAGAAAAAATAATATATATTGACAACCACTAATAGGGAGGTTCTGGATAAAATAATGAGAAATTAGAAGATGAAGAACAAATAAATTGTTAAGGAAGATAACTTCTCAAAATCCAGGGAAGGAGGATACACAACCTCTAGAAGTAAATAATTGGTGGAAATTATTTTGATAAATATATTATGATTAATCCTATAGATGAATCCAAATCAAGCAGTTAAGAGTATGAATCTTTTTAATTAGTTGATGTTTTTTAATCTAAAATTATAGATTAGATGAATATTTCTTTATCGAAGTTGCGACACACATAATATCATATTTTAAGGTTATATATAATGAATAATAATATATATAATCATAATATAATGAGTTGTAGGTTTTATTGGATAAGAAGTTAGAAAAATGAAAGAATATCATATAATATTTAGCAGAAATGAAGCAACCTATCCAACTTTTTAATGAAATGTATTCAATAATTGGAGATGAATTATATAGATTAATTTGTGAGAAAGATGTGAATGTAAGTGTTTTTTAATATGTAATCCCTGATATAAAATCTACGATAGATCTTAGTAACTCTTAGTTGGAAGTTAAAGCTAGAATAATCAAAGAATATGAAAACTGTCCAATATAAGAAAGAAAGAGTCATGAAAAATATTTTTGGAAGACGAAAAAGCAATTCAAAGAAAAGATTTAATATTCTAATTTCCATAATTACAATTTGAATTTAATGTCTGTTGAGAAGGAAATAAGCCCGAGTAATTAGTAATATACTCATGTTGAATCTTTTTATTAAAGAGAGAAAACATATACCCCTTGATTTTATATAGAGAGTCTTACTCAAGGGAATAATCATTATAGTTATATAATAAGACTTAATTATTTGAAATATAAATTTTATTTAAGAGAACAAAAGGCACCCCCGGGTTCTAAACATTATGATTGTACTAATTCCATTTTACAATAGTGTTTGATAAATTTTATGTTACAAACAAATATGTGTATAGAAATTATATTGATACCCATCACATCCATAGAGGTGGAATAATGTAATAAAGTAATGTGAGTATCCATTCACAACATCCAAATAAATAGATTTTATATTCTAATACAATATGGTGAAAATTTTGATAAAGTAAAACTGAAATGAATAAATGAATATTTTATGTAAATTAAAGGTTTTGTGAAATGTTTGTACACTATTCCATTGACTATTGAGATTAAATGTCAAAAATTGGAAAATAAAGAAGGCCTGCATTAAGTGGAGGAAAATTTTTGTTTGGGGAAATCCTCTTATGATCAACTAGTGAAAAAATAGAAATAAAAATTTATTTACTATGAACGTATTTAATGATTTGGATAGGTTTTTTGAAATTTTCAATAAAGGAGGTCACTCTGATGATGATTTTTGGTTTATATCAGCAATGAATAATTCATTTACTACTAAATGAAGATGGGAAAAATTGTTAAATATAGTCAAAATTAATATTAAAGGCAATGATATCACAGGGTGTAAAGAAATAGAAGTTACAAAGAAGAATACACCCAATAAGAAAGTTGATAATGATGTCACACCCATAGGAAGATACATATTTTATAGAATAAAAGGACACTTCATGGATATGTGAACGAAATAATTGAATGTTAAAATTATTATAAGAAATATATAATAAAAAATTGAATCAATCCTAGAAAGAAACAAGAAGACTGTATTTGTGGAAGACATTAGTGACGAATAATTTGATTCATTATAGAGTTTACCAAAATAATTGTAACAAAAAGGATGATAATAAGATATGTGGAAGATGTAAGAAGACAATAAAAAATCCTAAAATTTTCATGACATGATTACTTTGATAGAATATTTCTATTAATAAACAGATGTAAGAATCAAAAAACATATGTACTAAAAAAGATTATATGGAAGGTAAATATCAACACAAGTGGAAAGTTGAATATGTTATAAATAATTTAATGACAGTATATCTATAAATTTTATGAAGTAAGAAATACGGAGGGGAAAACATTTAGAATAATTTTAGATCCTTATTGTTGGAAGTTAAGTATAAAGTTATACAAAAATTTTAGAGTAAAAGTAAATATAATAATCAGTCCATGCATACCAAAGATATTATTTTTTGTGAAATTTAATTATTCATGGTAGTAATAATATAAAGATAAATTGAATAGAGTTTTTAGATTTCAAAAAACCTCCCATTATTGATAAACTAATTAATAGGGAATGGAAAATTCACCTTATTTTCTTATATGTTCAAAATGTTCTCAGTGAATAAGAAATTTAAGGTGATGAAATTTAAGGGGAGACTTTAAGTAAAGAGTTCTATGAAAGTATAATAATATTTAATAATATATACTTCATGTATTATTCTACTTTGATCAAAATCTTGGTGACCCCACATCACACTTCATTATGCATCAACCTTGATAAAGAAAGAAGATGGATTTAACCCATTTATGTAGAGTAAAACTGGATATGGTGGATCCATAAATTTTATGAATTGATTTGGAAATTTTAAATTATCAATCCCTAAAGGTATGATATCTAGATATTATAACTCCAGATGTTAGGATTCTAGACAGAAAAGTACCTGATGAAACAAATATTCTGAAAATTTAAATTTTAGAAAATTAAGAATCTGTTACTTATGATACATGTTGATTATAATATTATATATATATATATATATATTATAACACTAAAAAGGATAAATGTATTTTTGATAAAAAGTAAAATAATTTTTTTAAGGGTAGTGGCATTATTTTTGGGTTCAAATGATTTTAACCCATTGGTTGATTTAGGTGCAAGAAACATGTTGATGGAAAATATTTTATATAACCCCTGAAAAATTTCCTCAATGAGGTATCACTTTTTGAATATTTTTTTGGATTACATTGAGGTCTAATTTAGTAACAAAAAATATCTTGATCTTGACTCATGCAAACATTAAGTTTATTAATGCATGGAAGATTTCCTTGGATAAGTGTTTCTATCAATATCTTCAGTAATTCAAAGTATATTTTTTGTTCAAAGGTTGATAAGGGGAGAAGATTAAAAATGATGGAGTATGTGATATGATTTCCACAAATTAGAGAAAAATTGAATTTACTATTAATAAAGGGGAGGATAATAATAAAATTTTAATTTTAATGGGTATTGAAACAAATAAAAAGTGTAAGATTAAAGATCCATTATGGATTGTGATAAGAAAAATAATATTTTTTGTCAATGAGAATTTATAATGAGAATTTATAATGAGAAATAAATAATAAATAAAGTCAATATGTATTGAAGGAGAATCATTATAGGGAATAAAAAAGTGTTCTTATAAGGGTAGTTTGGATGTTAAAACATCATTAGTTAATGTATTGGACAATACAATAAAAGAATATACTAGATCTAATGCTAGAAGATACACAGTAAGGGAATTCAGATGATTTATCCATATAGTAGAGGAGATGATATCTATAATTAATGTTGTATAGGAAATCAGATGATTATTGAACTGATATTTAGTGGATGAGTGTTTTGTGCTGATGGAAGCTGAATTCACTGATTATAAAAAATTTAGAATTTTATGGGAAAATATTTTTAGATATAGTAATAATTATAATATTAATTTGAAGTAACCATGAATGTTCGATGAATTTTTAAAAGGAAATATTATTTCTAAGAGGTTTGAAATTTCACCAAGGGAAATTATATAATATGGTAAACATATTTTTGGAAAAGAAAAACTATAGAGGAGGTAAAATAATTTAATAAACTCTAATGATTGGAAAAGCTAAGCACCCTTCAAAAAAAGAGAAAGTGGAAAAACTCAAATCCACAATGGAAAGAGAGATGATATATCTTTGTGATAACATTCAGATAGTTAGTTTCGGGAATAGGGTTAACCCCACATGAAAGAGAAAACTACTGGAGTCCATAGCATGTGTCTATTACTTGGGTATTTAAAATATTCTTATGTTGTATATTAATATATGAAGTAGTGTCTTACAAATTTGATGATCAATGTGGGATTAATGAAATCAAAAGACATCGTTCACTACTTTAAAATGTGATCAGGTATGAAAAGAAATTATGAAGTCATCCACCATGTTCTTCCTCACATGCTTGGGTTTTCAAAATACAAATGTATTGGTGTCTAAGAGAACAAAAATTAAACCAAAAAAAAACTCAACACATGCAATAAATATGTGATGATATCATGCCACATCTAAGAATTTTTTTTATAAATAAAACACAACATGGTGATATGTTCTTTGAATATTTTATAGTGTCTGAGAGATTGTCCATAAAGAAATATGATGTTGCTTTTCTATCTGTATAACCAAAAAATCATAGTTACACTATTATTTAAGATTAAATTTCATCTGAACTAACCAAATAGATGTTACATAGAAATTCATTTAGTTGGACTATAATTTATAGATAACAATATAGATTTCATGATTGAAAAGTTATTGATGGGGAAATAATTTTTTTAGTGATAGAGTAAGAATAAAAAATTTTCAATCTATTTTTGTTAGAGGAGTTGTGATGAAAATATGAGTGTTCCACACAATAATTCATCAAATAGAGTGAAATGTATGATGATACAGTTATATGAGAATAACACCTTTTGGATGAGACTAATATTAAGATGAAGAGAAGTGGAATTGTAACTCTATATATTTTTCTTATAAGCTCTATGAGTTGATAGAAACATGATGATCATCAAATAAATGATGTAGTTGTGATACATGTGAAAATCCATCCATGAATTTAAATCTCCATGTGGTTAGTTCCACATATAGAAAATAGTGTGAATTCATCTATGAAAATTATTTTGTTTTTATGAAATTAAACACTATTATGGTTTCGCAATGAAGAGTTACAATACCATGTACAACATTTTGTTCAAAGAGTAATTGAGTTTATTGGAAGACAATACAATGTGTCTTGAAATTAAAGTTCACTGAAATCAGTAGTAGTTGCACGAATTATTTTGTAAATCCTAGAAGTAATAAAAATTTTCAATTAACAATAGATATTAGTTTGATGTTATTGAGAACTATTCAAATGAAAAGAAAAGTTCCAAGAAGATATATCATAAAATGAATATTAGATATATATACAAGCTGAAGATGATATGGTTATATATTTTACTCAATTCTATAATATAAAAACATTTAATGATAAATGGAAGTTTAACATCGATTACTCAAGAGTAATGTTAATTTTTAATCAAATAATAGATGTATGTAGAAGCTTAATTTTGTGACTTTGATAAAGGTATATTTTTAGAATAAGTGAAAAATGATGTTCATGTATAAATTATAAAATTTTGATGAATTGAGTTCAAATTATGTGTTATTTGGAATATGATATGTATTTTCATTTAAAAGTTTTATGCTATGAAGGCAAATGATGATCAGTGTGACCATATTTGTGAAAAAAGGAAGATTGACTTCATGTATGAAGGTCATTTCTACTAGAATTAAAGTAGAATAATGTATATAGAATTAGGAGAATGAAAAGATGAAAAGGTCATTTCATTTATTCAATATAAAAAATCATTAATATGATACTGATTTGGATTTTTAATGATACAAAATTAAGGATTTTTAAGTTCATGATTCTTTTGAGGATTTTTTAAAGATATTAACATTAATATTTTTTTGTAGATTTGTAAAGGCCATTATCTCTAACCTTTAACTATTTTAAAGATTTCCACTATATAAATGTGTATAGATTTGATGTTTTAAAATTACATGCATATGAGTTTTTAAGGAAAGTATGAGTCTATAAATGACAAAGATTATTCATAGATTTGTATCAAAAAAGGATTCTTACTGACTAAGAAAAGGATTTACTGGTCTGAATTCATCAGAATTTCATTTTTGTTGATGTATTAGAATACTGGAACTTATAGTTATAAATAAGAAGCTTGATGTTTATAGAATTGAGTAATCTTGATGATATAGAGAAATCCAAACATCCATTGGACACATTAAAAATCTAATCATTGAAGTGATTCATGGTTTGAGATCTAGAAATTATGTTTCCAAAAGTTAGATTGACATGGACTATGTGAATATTGATTTTCCTAGAATATAATATCTTTTTTCAAAGGATTATTTATGAGGAGGAATTATTTTAAATACAAGGGATTAAATATAATTTAAAAGGGAATTGTAGATGTTCTAGACACACTATGGATATTTTATGATAATTAACACACCCCACATCTAATTGATAATAATATTATTAGGAATAAATAAATGGCATAATATTATAACCAAATATAAAAATGAGTAGGTTTCCCACATTGGGGTAAAAACTTATAAAAATCTCTATGTGACAAGGTATATTTCATTATTTCTATCTCATACTAAAGTAAGTTGTAAGGTCTCCTGATAATATTCATATATCATAATCGATATAATGTTTTGAAAAATGTTAAATAGGGTAATATTATATATTTTTTTATTTGGTAAAAATTTTATACACAAATTCACCCCTCTTTGTGTAACTATATGATAGCCTATGACTCTCATTTTCAAAATTAAAAAAATGACCGATGGAAAGAGGAAAGAAGATTATTTATTTTCTATATAAAGATTTGTAAAAGTGATATATTATTTATTGAATTTACATAGAAGGGAAAATGTGGGGTTTTATTCATTTAAATGAAATAAAATAAATAAAATAATGAAAAAAATGAAAACATTGATTTCCTCTCAAGAAGTACATCATTTGTTTTATACATCTTTAAAATATTAATAAACTAGAAAAAATTAGACAATAAATGAGGTTTTTATAATTGTGACCACAATATATTGTAATCTTCATTACTTATCCAAATAAATAGTTTTCAATGGGGGTGACTATGTCACCAAATGTGTGTTTATGCCTCTTGTCTAATGATAAAATTTAATCTATTAAAAGATATTTAATTTATGGGTTTTATTTTGTTTCAGAATTCTAATGAAATTTATAATATGTTTAGTTTTATCTTTGTATTCTTGGATGTGTCTTCTCAAATTCATCTTAAGAAATTTATTCTTAATGTTAATACCAATTTAGAGTATAATTTCGGTATATTTTATTATGAACTAAAACTTTACTCCCTATAAATCCCTAAAAAACCCTTCTTCTGTATCCTCAACCATTGAAATTAATAAATGCAAGGAATCATCAATGTAAAAATAAATAATATTTTCTTTCATTTTAGCATGAAAAAAATAATACCCATATTTATTTAGAGTCATTTCATTTCCCTCATATGTCCCACCAATTTTCACATCCCCCACACGAAATGATTCAAAAAAAAAATATTTTGTGATTAACTAGTGAATTATATTCTTATAAATATTTTAACACATAAGCCAATTAGTCATCAATGTTTAGATGAAATTGTTATTATTCTACCATTTATTTTTTTTAATAAATATGAAAAATACCTTATTCATTGTTAGAGGTAAATTTCTACGTATTTATTTTTTATATTCTGTCACGACCCGACCCTACCGGTCTCGAGCCGCAACAACCCCAAGCCCGCCTCCATAGGCCAGGGGTTGGTAACAAGCATCGAAGGCGTAATGATCTTCGGGAGGCCTTTGCCTAAGTACCTGTATGCACACACACAACCCACTCGATGCAGAAGTGTAGAGTAAAAAGAAAATGAAAGGACAGACAAATATAACCCAACCAAAGTCATGCATCAACTTCTAAATAGAACAAGTAAAGTGCTGAAAAGTAATGACAAAGGAACTGAACATAAAAGGGAAAAACACACTCCCAACCCGAAAGGTGCCACAACCCGACAATAGGTAAACAAAAGTAAACAAATCGAGAGTCCCACACCTAAAAACTCTACTATGACCACGGTATGCGGCCCAAGAAACTATGCCGTCTATGCTCCTCCGTAGTCACGATCGACCTGTCCTTCGTCTGCAAGGGCACACCAGGTGTGGGAAAAGCCCAGGAAGGGGTGAGTATAAAGATACTCAGTTGGATGCCCTGAAAGCTCGGGGGAGTAACAAAGGAGGCACTAAATGGGTGATCAGTAGACAAAACAAAGAATAATGAAATAGTACAGTAAATAGAGTGTAGCTCAACCTGACAAGAGAAAGGAAGCGGACTCATCCAAACAAGAGGAGCTAGACATAGAAAGGACGTGGCATACCCCGCGTGTCTTCACCCCTCCTAGAAGAAGAGTAACTGAACCCAAGGAGTAGGAACAAAAGTAGGGTATATATATATATATATTCTCAACAAGAAACCCAAATGAGAGTGTAAGGGGATCTCCATCTCCAAGCTCAGCCAAGAAAAAGTCGCCAATAGTTCTAAGGATATCAATCACTGATGCCCAAATGTACCGCATGCCAAATTTGTCTCATCGCTGAACCGTACAACCAAGGGACCTTCTCCTATAATCCTAGAGAAAAGTCACTGACTAACCTCATAGAAAGGGCTGAGTCTGAAAGAAGTTATTTGGTAACCCACTGCCCAGCCCAGCTGGAGGGTAAACCCTAAGGTCAACGACTAACTCACTACCCAGCCCTGCTGGAGGGTAAACCCTAAGGTCAATAGGTAACCCACTACCCAACCCCACTAGAGGTAAATACCTAATGTGCTGGTGGGTAACCCACTACCCAGCCCCGCTGGAGGGTAAACTCGGAACAGGTCTGATAACTCCGCACCGCCCGTGCGATCACTGGGTGTCACTAACATTACTACCGTGCGTTGGTTTGTAGTGGATAAAAGGAAACTATGACCAACTCCCTTTAATGTTTCCACATTTAATGAGATCTTGAATGAGGCTCCGCACACCCAAACAGATTACACCGATGCAATCCTTGCGAAAAAACACGTGAGATAGATTATTTACTCGCTTGAAAGAGACTCCTGACAAAAAAGTTACCAAACACCGCTTTATGCCCATATGACGTCTCATGGGGCCCACACCTCATTACCCAAAATGGTCAGGCGAACTACGCCATCATCATTATCTCGGAAAAACATGCCAAATCGACTATTCATGCACCCCGAATAGACGTCTGGTGAAAAAAGTCACAAAACGCTGAATGAAGCTTGAATGACAGCCCATGGGCCCATGCCAAAACTCCAAATTCAATGCCTGAAACCACCATGGATGACTTTTTATTGACTCTAGGGTCACAACTCCACTTACAACACCTAAAACGGACTCTGTATGTGCTTGTTCCACCCGAAACAATAATATCAGCGAGGTGCCAAATAACACTTAACAGGCGTGTCGCACCACCAAGCTCCCCCATATCGGGAATTAAAAATCCCGAAGACCATATCAAAACCTCCGTCTTGATCCAAGGATCAATTTTCCGTAGACGGCACAAAAATCCAATACCCGATTTGAGAGTTAGAGGCGTTTTAACACCAACGGACGAAGACGGGGTGGGCCGGACCGGTTCGGCCGGTCCACCCCTTTAGACTGGCGGTCTGCGGTTCGGCTGCTCGGACCTCCCGATCCACCGAGGCCCACGGTTCACCACGCGGGTTGCACCACTTTACCCAGACCTATACAAGCCGGTCTGGATTTCCCCCCACGAGACCCGCGTTTTGCGGGTCTCGGTCTGCTCCCGGGGTCGCGACGACCCTGGCCTCGCGTCGCACGCCGACCGGTGAAGCCGGCCGGCACCCCCTCCCCCGCTCGTCTAGACCTCTGTAGCACCAGGACGCCATCCCGCTCACCCGCACCGACCTTTTAGGAGCCCGAGCCGCTGCCTGAGGAGCCCGCGTCGCCACCTGGGGTGCCCGCGCCACTACCGTCGACCTCCAGACCGCCCTGGAACCGCCAGAAAAACAAGGGTTTTTGTGGGAAAACATCCTGGGGCCACCTCATATGCCCCAGAACTCAGATTTTCGATCTGAAAAGAGTATTGGAAATCTTGGATCGAACCCTATGAATCCATGGACTCTGATCTACAATTAAAAGTATTTTATGCTATAAATTGAGTTCAAAGAGGATGTGGGAAATTAAAAAGAAAACGCAATGATGCCTACCTCACAGGGCGTAGCCCGATGCTCCACGATCGATCTAACTTCGCCGGAACCAAAACCACCTTGCTGTGGAGGAGGTGGAGCTTGAAGGATGGGGTGGGGAGTTCTTGTTGGGAGCTTCTGCAAGAGAATTCCAAGGGGGATGAGGGGGGTGGGTGGGTGGATGTTATTAAGTAGGGAACTTAATTGAAATTTAATTAATTTTAAACACCGACCATCAGGCCCGTACTCGAACTCTCGAAGAGGTTGAGGTTAAGCCACTCCTATGGTAAAATACATATTTTGAGTGAAAAGGTGGTCTCAGAATTTTAATATGAGCCTCCATTCAAGAGTTAGAAAGTTCACGCCCGAGGCCGCTAAATTACAAAAACGCCCCTGGTGGCATTTTCCACAGAAGGGCCGTAACTACGAAAGTTACACCCCTCATAGGGTAAATGGCATGCTCTGAACTCAAAAGTTCCATCCGTTTTCCCATCTAATCAACTGTTTAGGAGTTATTCTATTTATTTGACATGTCTAGTGTTAATGCACTTAAAATTAAATTCCGGCCACACTGGTGCTCGAAATCACACGCCGTCTGAACGCCCTGCTCTAGAATAACATCAAGAAAATTTCAAAGTCTCACAGGCTCAAAACTCAGGTTCTTACATCATTCCCTCCTTCATGTTTTCATCCCCCAAAAACAAAACTAAAAAAACAACTCAGGATACTAAGCCCGCCTCTGGCTCTCCCATTCCCAGGTGCTCTCCTGCACCCACCCGTGCTGCCACAACACTCGAACCAAAGGAATGGTCCATCCATACTGAGTATGATCCTGCCAGTACTCAATCACCACTGGGTGCTCCATAAAGGTGGATCCATACTCAATGTCCATCTCTCCCTAGTCGACGACGTGCGTGGGGTCATGCACATATTTCCTCAACTGCGACACGTGGAAGACATCATGCACTGTCTCCAGCTGTGGGGGTAGAGAAAGAGGGTAGGTAACCTCGCCAACCCTGAGCGCGATCTCAGAAGCCCTGATGAACCTCAAGGATAGCTTACCTCCTTAGCCGAACCTCCGTGTTCCATGCTATGGGGAGACTCTTAAAAACACACGGTCCCCTGATCGAACTCCAATGGAATGTGATGACGGTCTGCGTAGGACTTATGTCTGCTCTAAGCTGTCCTCATCCACTCACGAATGACCTGCACCTTCTCTGTTGTCACCTGCACCAACTCTGGGCCCATGAGGGAGGTCTCCCCAACCTCCGTCCAGTACAACGGTGACCTGCAGGGTCTCCCATAGAGGGACTCAAAAGGTTCCAGGACGATAATAGAGTGGTAACTATTGTTATACGTGAACTCCACCAAGGGCATGTGATCCTCCCAGCTTAGGCCAAAGTCTAACACACACACCTTGAGCATATCCTCCAACACCTGGATAGTGCACTCTGTTTTCCCGTCTGGCTGGGGGTGAAAAGCTGTACTCATCCACAGCTGAGTCCCGAATGCCTCCTGCAGGCCTCACAAAAATCGTGATGTAAACCACGCATCACATTTAGAGACGATCGTCGAGGATACTCCATAAAGGTAGATGATATCACAAACGTACATCTTCCCTAGACTCTCCACCGAGCTCTGATCTATGATGGCAAGGAAGTGCGCCGACTTCGTGAGTCGGGACACTATCACCCAAATGAAATCATGGCCCTTCACTGTGCGTGGAAGCCATGTGAAGAAGTCCATAGACATGCCATCCCACTTCCACTCTGGGATATCAAGGTGCTGCAACAACCCTACCAAAACCTGATGCTCTGCCTTCACCTACGGACTGGTAAGACACCAAGAAATGAACTCAGCTACGCTCCGCTTCATGCCATACCACCAAAGCTGCCACTAAAGGTCTCTATACATCTTCCCCACACCAGGATGTACAACCAATGGAGAAGTGTGGAATTACCGCATCACCTCCTACCGCATCTCCACAGGTACTACAGATCGCCCCTGAAATAGGATATCATGATTCCCTCATTCAGAATACCCATTCAGTGCGTCGCCCATGGATATCTGATCACACAGTACCTCGCTGTTGACATCCCCCAGGTGTGACTCTCTCACACACTCAAGGAGAGAAGGAGTCAACATCATCAACTGCAAAAAAGCCGTACCCTCCAACTCCACCAAGGTCAGCTGTAGGGAAGCCAACTGCTCTGAAGATTCCCACACTATATGATACTAGGAATTCCTGCTAAGGGAATATACTACTACGTTTCCTTTTCATAGAGTGTAGACTATCTCAAAATCACAGTTCTGCAGAAACTCTAGCCATTGCCTCTGCCTCAGATTCAGATCCCTCTGAGAGAAGATGTACTTGAGGCTCTGGTTTTCTGTCTAGACCACAAAACGCTCATCCATAAGGTAGTGTCTGCATAACCTCATGGATAAGAACACCACTGCCAACTCAAAATCGTGAGTCGCATAATTATGCTCATGGGTCCTCAACTGCCTCGACCCATATGCAATCTTTTCCCACTACTGCAACAACATGCACCCGAGCCCAGCTCCTGAAGCGTCATAGTATACCACGAACTCAACACCCTCCTCTGGCTGCCTCAACACTGGAGCACTGGTCAGCCTCTGCCTCAACTACTCGAAGGCCTTCTGGAACTGATTAGTCCAAGGGAACGATCATCCCTTCCGCGTCAATGTGGTCAAAGGGGAAGAAATCCTATAGAAGTCTTCCACGAACCTCCAGTAGTACCCAACCAAACAAAGGATGCTCCGCACCTCAGACACACTTTCGGGTGGATCCCAAGCAAGCACTACCTCTATCTTTGTAGGATCTACGGCTAAACCCTATTCTGAAATGTCATTCCCCAGAAAGTGAACCTCATGAATCTAGAACTGACACTTCGAGAGCTTCTCATATAGCTGGTGCTCTCGGAGTAAGTCTAGGACCATCCTCAAATACTCCGCGTGTTCCTCCTCCGTCACATAGTAGATGAGTATGTAGTCAATAAAGACAACCACAAAACAGTCCAAGTATGGATGGAAGATCTGGTTCATCAAAGCTAGGAAGATGGAATGGGAATTCGTCACGCCAACGGGGATCACCATAAACTCGTAATTCCCATAATGACAATGGAAAGCCAACTTCGGGATATTAGCCTCACGAACCCGCAACTGGTGGTAGTCGGATCGAAGATCAATATTGGAGAACCACTTTGCACCTCTCAACTAGTAGAAGAGGTCTTCAATCCTCAGAAAAGGGTACTTGTTTTTTATCATGGCCTGATTCAGGCGATGACAATCCACACAAAGCTGTAGGATCCCACTTTACTTCTTCACAAACAAAACTGGAGCTGCCCCGGGGGACACACCGGGCCTAATGAATCCCTTCCCACGGAGGTCGTCCAACTGAAGTTGTAGCTCCCGAAGCTCTATGGGTGCCATCTGATAAGCCTCACATGATATCAGGGCAGTCCCTGGTTGCAAGTCAATACAGAACTCCATCTCTTTTTTCATAGGTAGTCCTAAGACATCCTCGGGAAAGACATCCATGTAGTCCTCTACAAATGTAGGGATCCAGTTGCCTGTAGCGTCTACTAATACATAATCCATGCACTCCAACTGATGGGAAAAAGGACATGGTTTCTTGCTCAGAGCACCCATCTACTCTGCCATGAGGTCTCACTCACTGAGGATGGTGAACCTCATCCCATCAGAATGCACACATCTGACTTGTCTGCGATGACAGTCGATCCAGGTGTGAACCATATAAAGCTAATTCATGCCCAAGATGACGTCGTATGGTTCCATCGTGACGACTAGTAGGTCCCACATGACACTCTCTCCTACAAACAATAGTTCGCACTTTATGAAAACAAAGGTCACTAATGATGCACTTACCATATGAACCTCAAGGCTAAGAGCAGGTGTCAGCGCCTCTACTGGGAGATCCAACTCTTGTACCAAAAGCAACAATATAAAAGAGTGGCTGTTGCCTATGTATACTAGTACCTAAGAAAGTGTAGAGTAAACAAAGAGCATACCTCAGACCATCTCGTGTGCTGGGGGGTCCCGAACACCCATAGCCAGAACCTGCCCGTGACCACTACTGCCAGCTCCCTGAGCCTCACGTGGGCCGCCCGGTGGTGGCATCAGAAGGATATAGAAACGATGTCCCCCACATCCAGGTCCGACTGCTCTGCTTCTGCCGCCTCTCTAAGGACCACCCTGTCCTCGCCTGGGAGATCCCTGGTCATGGTGCTGCCTCTGCCACTACGGTGTGCCCACTGCCTTCCTGGGCTGCTCGGTATGCCTGGTCAAGCAGTCCCGTGCTAGGTGACCCTGTCCGTCACAATAATAGCACCAACACTCTTTTGACTGCCCCCGTTCTCTACGGCTCCACTACGGTGTATGAACCTGCCCCTGAGTCTGCTCACAGAAGGGTCTCCTCGACTGAGGCTCTAATATCTACCACCTGCCTGCTACCGAAGACTCTGATCTGAAGAGACCACTTCCAGGTCCTACCAGCTAGAATCCCTCAGCCAATAAGCTCTCTGTCACAAGATCCCTCTCTAGAACCCCGACATAAGTATGGATGCATAGGGGCACTACACTAGCATGGATCTCCTGGTGAATACCCTGCTCAAAATTCCGCTCCCAGAAGTAACTATCATGGATCATATCCTGTGAGTACCATGTCAGATCGGTAAACTGGGCTGAGTAGTCTGCCATGATCAACCCCCTTGCTTCATCTCCAGAAGCTCCTGAATCCGAACAGAGCATAAAAAAGAGGGGGAGTACTCCTCCTCGAAGAGATGGTGGAAGCTATCCCACGTGAGAGACGAATCGTCATGGGTCTGCGTAACCAACCCCCACCAACACCCGAACGTCCCGAGGAAAAGGATGGAATCCAGGGCTACCATCTGGTCCGCTGGTGTCCATACCAGCATGAAAAATCAGTCAATGGACTCTAACTAGTCTTCCGCTGCCTGGGGATCCGGGTCCCCGTGGAACTTCTGCAGCCACTGACGCTAGAAGTCTTGGAGCGCACTCAACCTGCGCTCAACCTCGGCCTATTCTACCAGTACTAACCACCGCTCCCCAGATGGAGGGGATAATTCTAAATGACTGGGTGGAAGGGGATCATGTGGGGGTTCCTGATCTGATGCCTCGTCGCTCGCCAAGTTGTCATCATGAACTGGAGAGTTTAACCTAGCTGGCTGCTGTCTTGGGGGAATCCTGAAAATTATCAAGGATTACCATGATCAAATGAGCATAAATATATAACAGTAAGCACAAATAGGAGATGACTCAAAAAGGACAGTCAAATACTCAATCCTACCAAATGCATGTTCCAATGTTCCCTAAAATAAATGTCTCAGCGTGCCGAGTCGACAAGCGGGTTATCAGGGTTCTGGTGAATGGATACGTCGACTACCCGTACCATCACTGGACTCCCTATCCTGAGAGCCGCTTTCGAGGCATGTCGACACTATTTCCCTAAATCCCAACAAATTCCTTTTTAGGGACATCCGAACAATTCCCCAAGGAACAAACCATTCCTCTGATAGCACTTTGTCACAACCCAACCCTACCGGTCTCGATCTGTAACTACCCTAAGCCCGCCTCCATAGGCCAGTGGCTGGCAACAAGTGCCGAAGGCGTAATGATCTTGGGAGGCCTTCACCTAAGTACCTATATGCACACACACAACCCACTCGATGCAGAAGTTAAAAGTAAAAATAAAACCAAAGGACAAAAAACTATAACCCAACCACAATCATGCATCAACTTCTAAATAGAACAAGTAAGGTGCTGAAAAGTAATGATAAGGAAACCGAATAGAAAAAGGAAAAAACACGTTCCCAACACAAAAGGTTCCACAACCTGGAAACATGTAAAAAAAAGTAAACAACTGGAGAGTCCCACACCTGAAAAATCTACTGTGACCCTGGTACACAACCCAAGATTTTGTGCCCTCTACGCTCCTCTGTAGTCATGATTGACCTGTCCATCATCTGCAAGGGCACACCAGGTGCGGGAAAAGCCCAAGTAGGGTTGAGTATAAAGATACTCAGTAGGATGCCCCAAAAGCTCGAGGGAGAAACAAAGGGGTAACTAAAGAGGTGAGCAGTTTACAGAACAAAGAATAATGAAAGAGTATATTAAATGAAGTTCAGCTCAACCTGACAAGAGAAAGGAAGCATACTCATCCAAATAATAGGATCTAGACACGAAAAGCACTTGGCATACCCTGTGCATCTTCGCCCATCCTAGAAGGAGTGTATCTGAACCCAAGAAGTAGAAAAAAAGTAGGGTGTATATATATATATGATCAATAAGAAACTCAAACGAGAGTGTAAGGGGATCTCTATCTCCAAGCTCATACCATGAAAAGTCGCCGACAATTATAAGGATATTCATCACTGATGCCCAAATGTCCTGCACGCCAAAGCTGTATCATCGCTGAACCATACAACTAAAGGTCTCGCTCCAGTAATCATAGAGAAAAGTCACTGACTAGCCTCATAGAAAGGGGTGAGTGTGAAAGAAGTCGTCGGCTAACCCACTGCCCAGCCCAGCTGGAGGGTAAACCCTAAGGTCAACGGGTAACCCACTGCCCAGCCCCGCTAGAGGGTAAACCATAAGGTCAAAGAGTAACCCACTTCCCAGCCCTGTTGGAGGGTAAACTCTAATACGCCGATGGGTAACCCACATCCCAACCCCGCTTGAGGGTAAACCCAGAACTGGTTTGATAACTCTGCACCGCTCGTACCATCACTGGGTGTCACTAACATCGCTACCATGCATTGGTTTGAAGAGTGTCAAAGGAACCTCCGACCAACGCCCTTTCATGTTTCCAAATTTAATGAGATCTCAAATGAGGCTCTGCACACCCAAATATTTTGCACCGATGCAATCTTCATAGAAAAACACAGGAGATGGACTATTTACTCACTTGAAACAGACTCCCGATGAAAACATTACTCAACACCATTTTATGCCAATACAACATATCATGGGGCCCAAAACTCAGTCCCAAAAAAGGTCGGGTGAACTGTTCCATCACGATGCTCTTGAAAAAACATGCCAAATAGACTATTCATGCACCTCGAATGGACGTCTGGTGAAAAAAGTCACAAAACGCTGCACGCAGCTTGAATGACGGACCGTGGGCTCATGCCTCAACTCTGGATTCAATACTTGAAACCACATTGGACGACTTTGTCTCAATGCTGGGGTCACAACACTGCTGACGATGCCTAAAACAAACTCCATATGTGCTCGCACCATCCGAAACATGAATCTCGGTGAGGCGCTAAATAACACTTAACAGGCGTGTCGCGCCACCGAGCCCCCCCATCTCGGGAATTAAAAATCCCCAAGACCATCTCAGAACCTCTTTCTTAATATGAGGATCGAATTTCTGTAGACATCACGCAAATTTGATACACAGTTTGAGAGTTATAGGCGTTTAAAATCCAACAGACGGAGACGGGGTGGGCTGGACCAGTTTGGCCGATCCACCCCTTTAGACCGGCGGTCCGCCACTCGGCCGCTTGGACAACCCTGTCCACCACGACCCACAGTTCAACATGCGTTCCGCACCGCTTCACCCATACGAATATGAATTGTTCCGGCTTTTCCCACATGGGACTATCCTTTCGAGAGTCTCGGTCTGTTCCCGGGGTCGCAACGACCCCAGTCTCGTGCCGCACACCTACCGGCAAAGCTGGACAGCACGCCCTCCCCCGCTTGCCCAGACTGCCGCACCACCAGGACGCCGTCCCGCTCACCCGCTCCGCTGCCTGGGGATCCCATGCCACCATCTTCGCCAACTGGACTGCCCTGGAACAGCTGAAAAAACAAGGGTTTTGGCCGGAAAACTTCCCGGGGCCACCCCTGGCGTCCCGGAACTCGGATTTTCGATCCAAAAAGAGCGTTGCAATGCTCGGATCGAACCCTACACATCTATAGCCCCTGATCAACAATTAAAAATTATTTCAATTCTATAAATTGGTTTAAAATAGGATTTGGGAAATTAAAATTAAAACACATCGATGCCTACCTCACAGGGCATTGCCCGACGCTCCACGATCGATCCACATTTGTCGGAACCCAAAATGCCTTGTCGGGGAGGAGGTGGTGCTTGAAGGAAGGGTAGGGGAGTTCTTGTTGGGAGCTTATGCCATAGAATGCCAAGGGGGAATAAGTGTGGGGGGAGTGGATGTCTTTAAGTAGGGAACTTAATTAAAATTTAATTAATTTTAAACACCCACCAATAGGCACGTACCCGAACTCTCTACGGGGTCGAGGTTAAGCCACTCCTAGGGTAAAATCTCTGTTCTATGCGAAATGGTGGTATCAGAATTTTAATCCGATCCTCCATTCAGAAGTTATAAAGTTCACGCCCAAGGCTGCTAAATTACAAAAATTCCCATAGTGGTGTTTTCCATAGAAGGGCCACACCCGAGAAAGTTACACAAATCCTAGGGTAAACAGAACACTCCGGACTCAAAGGTGCCCCCAGTTTCCCATACGAGCAACCATTTTATAGTTATTATGTTTATTTGGTGTGTCTAGTGTGAATGCACTTAAAATTTAATTCCAGCCACACCGGGGCTCCGAATCACACACCGTCTGAACGCCCTGCTCTGGAATAACATCAAGAAAATTTCAAAGTCTCACAGGCTCAAAACCCGGGTTCTTACATATTTAAAATAGAAATTTTAGTATTTTTACTCTTTAATTAAATATTAATTAATCAAGAAATATGTATATTCAATTTTTTCCTTAGCAACTCATCAATTTTTGGTGTTATATCTTATTCATACCATTATTGAAATTAGGTTGTTTTATATTATTATTGGAAAGGAAAACATTGTTATTTTTTTTAAAATAACAATTTAATCCTAAATTATCACTCCACCCTTGATTATATACATATTTTTATATTTGTGTTCCCATTTAAGACTTACAATACTACCATCACGTTCCTATCACAAAGCACAAATAATTTATCAGTATAATGGTTCAGTTTAATTTTTATAGACTTTGTATTGAGATCATCCAAAAGTATTTTTTATTTTATTTTCATCATTCAATTATAAAAATAAAATATTTCAAAAATGAAATAGTTTAAAAAAAATAATGAAATATAAAATAAAGAAACAAAAAATCTATTATGGAAAAAAAACTGAGCGAAGGAAGTCAATCCTCCTTAATAACATTTCCAAATTGATAACCGAAACATTTAAAGTTTTCTAAAAATATATTTTAGATAAAAATGAATTCAATATAATGAAAAAAACATGTTGTGTTTCAATGAGGATTTATGACACTCAATGATACTTTACACAACTATTTTTGATTTATTTATTGGAGTAATGAAAAAATAATAATTAGGATGGTTTTATTTTTTTTGGATGATAAAAATATAGGATATAATAAATATAGAATTAAAATGTTAGTGAATATGATGAAATTAATCCCATAAATATTTCTATTACTTATTCCATTATAGATATCTTAAGGTCCATTCAAATTTTATTCTATCTCAATGGATAAACACAATATAATTCAATAAGTCACCTCTTACCATCTCTCCAATCTATGTTGTTTAATATTACTACCATTGTGTAAAAAATCCTGGTATTTTTTATGTATACTAGTCTAAATCCATCAAAAATTACTATGTAATTATGTGATAACATGTATCCTACTACTTGAAAAAATTATCATATATGGGAACTAACCATGAATTAATAGATTCTAAAGTAGTACATCATAGGACATACAACCACTATAATAGATTACTCTTACATGGATTCATTCAATCACAACATATAAATAATTAACTAAAAAAGGTGAATATATAAATGATCATATAGTAAAATAAGAAAATTTATTTTTGGAATAAGAATGGAAGAGTGAAAACCATAAAGTCCTTCACTTGAATAACACATTTTAATAACTCAAATTATAATGTCAAAATAAAATAATATGTATTATAGGATAAAATCAAGAATACAAAATTGTTACTTCCCCTCAGATTAACTACAAAGAATTGTAGATCTATTTATTTAGTTATAGAGGAACAAGGGAAAAACAAAATGAAACAAATAAAATAAAATGAAAGTATAAAAACTAAAAACCCCTTATGGGGAATGATTTACCCTTATGAACTCTTTTGATTATTAAAGGAATATTAGTATTATCCTCAGATATTCAATTATTTTTGAGATTGTTGCACATGGTTTACAATAACTTATAATTCTTATTTGAATAATTGTGAACCTTAAATGAAACTTATTTTATTATTTGTATTGGGTAATATCTCCCCTAAAACTATATAAATCATACAATTATTGCATTATTCTTCACTCTCACTTCGCATGGGATATTTGTCACTGTTTTTAGGCTATTTTTCATTTTTGACTAATACTCCCCCATCTAGAAGATACTTTTAACTTTTAATGTCATCACCATGAATTTCCATTTTCATCAATGTCTTGGAATACACTAAGTAATGGGTCATCCATAAACCTTATAGAAGGATTATGACTTAATATGGTAGAATGAAATAATAATTGTGGCTTCTTGAATGAATGCATTGAAAATTTAATTTGTTGGATTATGATGTATAATATCGTGTTTTATGATTTAAAACTAGGTTGTATGTTATGGTACATCATAATTGAATATATAAAATATATAACAAATAATACCATGTTTATTATATTAATATGATAATATATTATGAAATCTTTGGAGGTTTCAGTTTAAAAAAATTATAAAAACAATATTGTTAGAATAACCCTCATATAGGTTTATCGGTTGTGTTTGTTAAGCAAGAATGTGTCAAATACTTTAAAATAATCAATATATTTACATTGATTCATCACATATAGTATCAAAATATTTAGCGTAACATTGATGTTAAGGTGTTTTGATAATGAAAAAAGTCTTAATATATGCTGTAGTGTAGGGATGTACATGAAATGGTTATGTAAATATTTATGGGAATGAATAAAATACTATAATTCATCCCATGGTTAACACATAAGTACTAGAAATCTTAATATTGGTGATGTTTTTTCCTGGTTTATTTCATTTCAATTTAGAAAACCCCTGTTTTCCACCCACTAATTGTTTATGCTATAGGAGATGGCATGCCTTGTTATCAAGTGTTTTGATAAAATAAGAAAAATGAAAAGCATATTTCTGAACTATTTTTGGTGTTGATTAAGTTTATGAAATGCGTAGTTTTCTCATGGTTCAATGCATTTTTATCATTGTGGGTTTTATAAAAATCAATGTGATTAATGAAGAGACTGAAAAGGGAATTATATGAGCTATCATCTTTGAATGGATTGAAGAAAAATAGGGAATCTTGAGATTATACATATTTTATTTGAAGCCATTATGGAATATTAGATTTTTTAGAATAAACTATAAACATTCCAAATGATATAGATAATTCCACAAGGAATGGAATTTTACATATAGGGGAAGTATTCTATAGTTTGTAAAACATTATGTCTGAGAGGTATTAATATTTATTTTTAAAAATATAAACAATTATAGGATAAATATGAGTCAAAGTGGAAATATTTATAACATATAAAATACTATGGATGATCTAGGATTCACCAAACAATAGTGAATCCTTCTGAAATATGATGGAATAATTTGTAGCTTATATATTCTATTTGAGTTTTTTATCATTGTGTATATTTATCTTTATTTGTATTAAAAATGTTTAACCCCAATTTGAAAAATATTCGTGGATAAAGGTTTACATGATATTCAAGGAAAATAAAATAAATTAAATATGGGAAAATTTGATATTCTCTTAGTTTTTAGTGAAATAATTTATTACATGAAGGAGAATAGGGTGATGAAGAAAAGATAATTCCATCTGAAAAAAGAGAGTTGATAAATTATATTATAGAGAGAGTGTTGGAAGGGGAGACCAAGAATCATTCTAAAAAATAATTCTTGTAAGATTTTGGATTTCATCAGATAGATAAATATGAAAAATATGATTACATGATTCATGATTCAATATATTTTTCATGGTTTGTGGAAGGTCAAAAAGATCACATGGAGGAGTGGTGAATTTATCTAGATCAAGAAGAGGAGTGTTTTCGAAAATCATTTTAAGGTTTGTAAACCTAGAGAGTCTATGAGTCGAATTTAGAATTATATAAACAAGTATCATGATTTTAGTTATTTGGGTACACTAACACAACTCATAGTGTATAATCCTTATATGTAAATTAGTGAAGATTAACAAAGTAAAATTACTTATGTTTCTCTTTTATTATTTATAGCTTCTATATTCACAGTGATGGAGAGAAGAGTGTTTTGAATAACCATTAAAAAAATACCATTATGATGAGAAATTTGAACTTTTTATACCATAATGTCTCCACTCTCATGGTATTTTACTTATATGGGACAAACAAGTTGTATCAGAGTAAAAGGTCTAATTTGAAATATTTTTCACTCTTTGAAATATATTAATGTAATTATGAATTAAAATTGAATTTTTATCTTTGATGGTATAAACTTTTATCCTTCAAAAACTAGATACCACAGTACCTCTGATCACTTATTTTGGATTTTAACATTGCCACCATACAAGGGGTTTTGATTTACATGAGAAGTTTCATTTTTTCTGAAAGATATATTAAATATTTGGATGTAGATTATAGTGGAATGAATGTGTTATGGGTATTAATTTAAAATGTTATCTACATGAAGACGATACCATATATAACCTCACTATCCATGTGAGGAATGTTTCAAAACATCTTTAATGGTGAATAAAATTTTCACGAATAAAAATTAAGGTTTCTAATATAACCAACATATGATGATGATGATGTTTTGTATTTTTTTCAATAGTATATGTCAAAGTAAATGAGTATGTTAAAAGGAGAAGTTTATAATAAGGGTTTTAGATATAATTTCATTGGAAGTTTATACTCTAGAAGGTGTAACCATTAGAATGAGGAACATTATAGATGGAATTTCAACAATCGTAAGATGAAACTGAAGAAGGATGTAAAAAATAATTGGTTGATATTATGGGATTATGTCACCATATATAATGATGAAAATGAAGTAAGTGACACTTATGGATAAAAGATACATTCATTGATACAGTTCTATCCAAAGAGTATCCCAAAAACATATGATGATTGTAGAATGATTACTCAAGATAAAGACATGTACTGATAATGTTGTAAACTTCTATCTTCAAAATATTCTAAGTAAAAGATATATTTAAGTGAAACCATTAACTGGTAAATAAAACATATAAAGAAATCAAAGATCTCAGTTAAGGGTGGATAAAATTATTTGATTGAAAGTTATACATTGTACTTCAAGAAAAAGTATATATTTTATAGATGACATAAAGACTTGAAGGTAAGTAATTCATTTACTAAAATGTTAGTTCACCAGAATAATATCACATATTGAACATAATAGTATTATTTATGCTAAGTTGATTGATTTTTTTGTTGATTAGAAGAAGTAAATAAGAAGGATAATGATAAAGGATCCAGAAGATAACAATAAATGATGTGCCATATGTAAATTAACTAGATTTTGAATCAATGAAAGATTATAAAAAAGTCATAGATTCAAAACATAATTTTTCTAAGAATAGTTTATTGAATAGGTCAATCGAAGTGGTAAGAACAACCATGAGTTAAAACACTAGAAGTTTATAGATCTCGATATGATGGTAACCTTTAGTGATGATAAGACTGGGTGTAAAAGGGGTGAAAGAAAAAAATAATTATTTAGTGAATAATAATGAGGAATACCAGATACATATTTGTGGAAGGCACCAAAATATGCAATCTGAATTTTAAAAAATAATTTGGAGATCAAAAGAAGAGATGATTGAAGAAGAAGATACAAAATAAAGTCCGAATAGAATAAAGGAGGAACGCGTGGAGACCAAAATAATAACAAGAATCATGAAATAGGATTTTTGAATCATTTAAATCTGTTCATGAATGAGTGGAAAAAAATTTAGGACATAAAATTAATGATTTATATCTATGGAAGTTCATTAACTAGAATATTCCAATTACATAATGATGATTCTATTTTTGATGTTCAATGTTCACAAAAGAAATTTCCAGATTCAAGTTGTTATTTTCGGTAGTTTTTAAATGAATGTTAAGGCTTGTTTTGTGGATAATTTAATTGAGTTTGAGGTCATATAATATTTTTAAAGACATTAAAAAAATGTAAACTTATAGATATTTTGAGTTTTGAGTTTTAAAATCACTAAAATTTTCATGAAATGATGGGTCCTTAAAAGTGGTTGATCGCATTTAGATAAGTGATATAAAAAAGTGTAATTTGAGAGAGATTCCTAGAAGAAAAAAGAAAAATAGAAAGATCATATAAACTAACTTCATTTAAAAATAAGAAGGGTTGACATTTTAAAGGACCAGAATTTATAGTTTTGAGGAAGTAGTGTGAGTTCTATGGATCCAAGAGACCAAAAGGAGGAGATATATATTAACATGAAGTGGAAACCTATTGAAGTTATGGATGTTAATGTTTTTTGATAAAAGTTATCTATATTTAGTTTTTCCAATGAAGATATTGTATGGAGTGAATAGAGAGTCTAGTGGAAGTTTAAGTGGAAATATATGTTAATTCAATGAGGAATTTTTTGAATAAACCTTGATGACTAGTTTATCTTTTATTAACAGCAAAACCATTACTAAGAGGAGGTATATGGAGATTTTTATGAGATAGTGTTAAGGACCAAGATGATGATGAAGGTGGTCATTTTTCAAGTGTTGTATTTAGTTGTCAAGTAATGTTTTTAATGAAAGGAAATCACCTCACATTGTATTTGGTGAATGTAGTATTTATGGTTGTTTTCAAAATAATCATGCTCATGTTTTCCACTGTAATGAGAAACAGATATTTGGAAGAAATGGTTTTTCTCAGACTGACATCGGGTCTGGAACGAAAGAGAAAGTATCTTTATGGTAGTAAATGGTCATTGAATTAACTCTGAATTTGATATGAAATATGTGATTGTTTTTATGAAATATCTAATTCTACATGACTATGATTAAATCAAATGTGATGATGTTTTTATGATTTTTATTTCACATAAATCATAATTTTATTAATGAAATTATGATGTAACATTGATAGAAGAAAAGGGAAAAGGAGTATTCCAAATTGTAATCAGATTTATCATATCCCAGTGGAAGACAAGAAAGAGATGCTACCAATTGAAAAATAATCATACCCAGTATAATCGTATCTGATAAGAAGAGAAGAAAAATGGAGTTGAAGATCGTACCCAGGAAAATATACTCAAACAGATTGTATTAAGGGAAATCTTACCCAGATTAATTGTACCCAGAATCATCATACCCAGAATTATTATAACCATAAAATCGTACTCAGACTGTGAAGGAAATAAATAAGATGGAATGAAATGAAAGTTACAATACATTCCAATTGAAGTCTAATGATGCTAAAGCTGGTCCCAAACAAATTTAAAGTCATAAATAATTTCATGATACATGAAGAGGTTTGTGAATGTATGAAATTGATAAAGGAAGAAATTTATGAAATCTATTTTTTTCAACTTTTATAATAAAATGGGTCAAAAATTGAATTGTTTTATATTTCTACTAGGCAAGAGAAAAATTGAACAAATAAAAGTCAGTTCAAAGTAGAGTTTTATGAATGTTTTGTAAAAGGGGAGCATGACATTCAAAAGAATGATTTTATTCAATATTAAAAAGTTATAACCATTTTTTAATACATTTATATTCAATTTATACAAGGAATTTTATAGAAGAAATTAGTTTCAAAAAATTAGACTCATGATTTGAAATCAGATATAAAATTTAAATGAAAATCTAAAGAAGAAGTTAATATTGTAGAAGATTTGAGAAGAATAAAAAAGATTTTATGAAGTCAAAATGTACCCAATGTTTTAGTGGAGATTGAGATTAGGGTTAATTCAAGTGAGTGTTAAAGGTTTTGGGATTCTTGCCAAAACCCATTACGGGTCACCTATAAAATGAAAAACATACACTATACAATTCTGATAATAGAAGTAATATTAAACATTAAAGAGAGAGAATCGTTGAGTTATAGAGAGAAGAAGATGTTTATATATTCAATTATGTGGAATAATTTTTGTTAGAAAAGTGAAAGATAAGTGAAAATATCAAAAAATAGTTTTCAGCTGATCATTGTACTTAGTGATAATCATACTCAACATATTATTGTGCTCAGCTTGTCAATATTATTCAGTTGATTATCCAATCAGGTGGAATAATCGGATTATGGATTTTCATGGAGAGATTTCTAGATTGAGGAAGAATCATACAGGGGGAATCATAATGAGTTTTTTATACTTATAATTGGAGTGGTGCTGATTCATCTCTATCATATTCTGTCAAAGTCAATTTTTTTTGTATTGGGGAGAATCGTACTTGTAAGAATCCAATCAGAGATAATCTTACTTGGAATAATCAGACTGAGAAAAATCATACAGAAAAATCAGACTTGGTCTTTTTTTAATAATGTTGACGATGTTCTTACCATATTCTTGGGTATGAAATTGAAGAAATTTTTTCAATTGAATACATTTGTGGAATTTAAAATAAGCAAAAGTAAAATGAATTGTTACCTGAATTTTTTATTACTCTATTTGTGCTAAGAGGGTGGACACATAATATTGTAATTATTTACATAGTGTTATATAAGTGAAAGTGTATATCCTACTCAATGTAATCCATTGATTTTTTTATAGTGGATTTTTTTGTATTGTATGATTTCCATACCATACCATGAACTTAGCTATTATTATTGAATAATAAACCTTTTAAATACTTGTGTTCATGTGGATGTTTTTTTGAATTGTCTTCCACATGGAATATAATATTTAATAGGAGGAAAAGGTTGTTTCAATAGAAAATAATCCTAAAATAAAATGTATCACCAATTTTCCCCTCCCCCTATCAGTGATAAAATTTCACTATCTAGAAACTTTCAACTAGTATCAAAGCGTTGATATTGTTCACTTATTCATTGCTGATTGTGTAAATATTAAATGTATTTAATTTTTTGATGGAAATAATTATCATATCTAGAAAGATAGAATGATTCCTTATATTTTGTATATTGGATATAATGATTTCTAAGTCAAAAAATATGGGTTTCCTCTTACTGATTTAAAAGAACCTATTATATCTATTGATAAGAAGACTTTGGAGAATGATGGAGGACCAAGAACTCTATATTATCACCAGTTTCTAAATGTTAATTCCTATGCGTGAAAGGTGTTTCCACAATGAAAGGTATATGGGATAAATTTAAAAACATATATGAAGGAAATACAAAAGTGAGGAAGGAAAAATTAATAATCAGGAGATTAAAGTATAAAGACTTGATGATGGGTGTGTAAAAATATTTTGGGGACTACTTTACCAAGGTAAATGACATTGTGAGTAATATCAAATGTCTTGGTGAGAATTTATATGATTATAATGTTGTTGAAAATATTTTGAGAATCCTTCCCAACAAGATTGATGAAAAAGTCTCTTTACTAGAAAACATAGATCCTGAAACATTATTTCTGGATAATATTCATAGCACTATCATTATATATAAAATGAGAATAAATAAATATATGGAAATAAAAAAATTATTAGAAAGAGAAATGTCTTTCAAGGATGAAAATAAAGAAAATTCATAGAATATTATTATTGAAGATGAAGTTGGTGATTCTGATTATGAAGATGAGGTATGTAAAAATCATGATGATATTTTATGCTTGTTTTCTAAAACTGTGAAATGTGGTAAAATAAAATACAAAGTTAAAATTCCCTTGAAATGTATTGAATGTGGAGGAATTGGTCACTTTGGGGATAATTTTCCTATATGAATAAAATAAGAGGCCATTTATTAAGAATAAAGAAACCCAAGAAGATCTTGGAAGAAACATGGAAACAATGTAAAATCATATTCCATAGAGGAAGATGGGAAATTATTAAATTCCAAAATAAGAAACTTATTATATAAATATGAAGAAGAAAAAGTTAGTGATGTTGAATCTTAAAAATCAGTTGAATATGGTATTGAAAATACTTTTATTGAAAAACTGAATGACGAAGAATTGGGAATCAGTAGTTCATAAGAAGAATAAACTCAACTTGAAATTCATCTGAAATAAGAGTTGAAAGAATTTCTGAGAAATATGATAAATATTGAAAACAAAAAAAATTTATAAGATGAATGTTACTTGATAATAAATCCTGAATGTTTTGATGATGAGAATGTGAAGATAGTGAAAGAGATTAATGATTTAAGAAATCTATTGAAGGAGAAAAGAATCACAATGAGCATTTGGAGGTGAAGTTGAAGGAAAAAAGAAGATTTGGAACATGTCTAACAAAGACATTCTAATGATTTAAAGAAAAGTAATATTTTCAAAAACTTTAGAACTAATGTTGGTAAAATTTCTTGAAAGGAGAAACCTAAGAAGGATCAACAAATTTTACCTTCAAAGTTTGAGAAGAAAGTTTATTTTTTTAAAAGAAGAAATCTTGGAAAGTCATGTATGTGGAAAAGAAAAAAAAAGCTAGTAATTCAAAAGTCCCAAAGAACCCTAAGCCCAAATTGTTTTATAAAAATCTAGTTCTGATTGAGTAGAAAAGAAATGGAAGACATAAATTTATAATATAAAGTTTGGTGGCTAAGAAAAGAAAGAGAAGAAAACATATTCACAGTTCTAATCAATATGGATATTTTGGAGGCCAATAATCCTTAAATGGATATTTCTAGTATTGTGGTGGATTCGAACATACAGAAAATATGTCTTTGTTTAACAAAAAACATTACTGTTATTCCATAGGTTATTAAACAAAAGGTTTTTGGGGGATACAATTTCCTCAAAAGAAGAAGTAAGATAATATTGTTTTGAAGAAACCTGAAAAGGTTAGATTAAATATTCAAAATACATTCCAATCCATAGAAACTATATGTGAGAGATGTCAACCAATTGGAAACCATGAAAATGAATGTCCTGTATTGTTACCATCACAAAAATAAAATCATAACAATTCTCAAAAGCTGAAGACGATAAAGGAAAAGGAAGAAGAAAAGGCTCTAGTTGTTGAAAATTCTTTTAAATATACAAAAGGACAAAAAACATAGATTTTTGAGAGTTGGTGTTCTTCTCATATGACAAGAAATTTGAAATTTTTGAATAATGTGAATGATTTTAAATAAGGCATAGTGAAATTTGGAAATGATGAATCCATGAGAATCAAAGGTGTTGGATCAACCATCATTGGAAAAGAAAAGATTAAATCCAAGAAAGATTTGAATGTTGATGGGATGAAACAAAATATTTTAAGTGTTTAATAATTTTGTAACGAGGGAAAGATTGTTATCTTCAAAGAAGATGGATTTTTTTGTGAAAAATTAAGAAGATGGAAAAATTATTACAAGAGGATAATGTACAAAAGGAGTTTTTTTGATTGGTAAAATACAAAACTTTTGTTACATGAGTATGGTGGAAGAGAATCAATTATAACACGAAAGTATGGGACACATGTGTCAATTAAACCTGATCATGTTATCAAAATGTGATAGAATCTGAGACATTATGGATTTACCAATAAGATGAGATTAGTGTCGCATTATTTGTTAGAAAGGAAAGATTACAAATGGTGTGCATATGAAAGTTTTTTAAAAACAAAATACCATGAACAAATTCATTCTTATATCTATGGGATAAATAGAAAATATTCAACAAGTGAAGATAAGTAATTCACCACTTTCATTGATGAATTTAATTGCATTACTTGTGCTATTTTTATGAAACAAAATTCTGGTGCTTTGAAAATGTTTAAAGGTTTTAGAAAGAAATATAAGAAAGAAAGTGAGTATTCAGTGAAGAAGATGAGAACATATAATAGTGGTTAATTAAAAAGTGAATAATAGGATGGTTATCCAGAAAATGATGGAATTTAGCATGAGTATAGTTTCTTATACACTCATGAAAATTTGGTTGTAGAAAAGAAGAATATAAGTTTTGTGGAAATGAGAAGAACTATGTTACTTGAGAATGGTCTTTCTCAGTACTTTTGGAGGAAACTAATGAGTATTAGTGTTTATATTTAAAACCATTGTTTCTATAGACCTCATTCAGATATGACTCCTTATGAATTTTTTTAGGAAAAAATCCATGTTTGAAACACTTATGTGTTTTTGGGAGTGTATGTATTATAAAAACAAAAGGTGGAATCTATGGAATGTTTGACTAGAAAGGTGAAGATTGATTCTTTCTTGGAAATGATCCAGAAGTAAGGGGATATAAATTCTTCAAAAAATAGAAAAAAATTATTGATTCTATTGATGTGAATGTAATTTAAATAGGTGAGAAGGAAAAACATATTCTGGTAGAAATGGAAGTTGAGAAAGTTGAAGAAAACAATTTTGATAAGGATACAGACAACGGTATTTCTACTCAAGAAGAAGAATCAGACTCAGCCATTTCGAATGATAAAGAAGATATATGAAAATATCATCCTATGTTGAGGAAGAAAGTGGAAGAATAGAATATAATTGGCAATCAAAATCCAAAGGGTCAAATAAGAAGAACAGAAATACTATTACACATACTTCATTTTATTCAAAATTAGATTTGAATGATGTGAAATAAACTCTTGAGTACTCCAAATGGGTTATTCCTTGAACCAATAATAGGATTAGGTTGAAAATAATGATAAATGAGAACTCATACCCCATCCTGAAAACAAAAATTTGATTGGTACATAGTGGGTTTTTTAGAACAAGCTGAATGAATATGGTGAAGTGATAAGAAATAAATAAATATTGGTGTGTAAAGGGTATTAAAAAATTTAAGGTATTGATTTTGATGAAACCTTTGATTTGGTAGAAATACTAGAAAAAATTAGAATCTTTCTTTCTACTTCTACACATTGAGGCTATAAGATCTTTCAAATGGATATTAAAAGTGCATTCTTGAATGGTGATCTTAAAGAAGATATTTATACAGAACCACATTGAGGATTTATTTTTAGGAAAGATGAAAGTTATATGTGCAGATTGAAGAAGGATTTTTATAGCCTAAAGCAAACTCTGAGGGAAGGGTATTTCAAATTGGATACACGCATAAGGAAGATGAATTTCAAGAAAGGAATAGTGAATAGAAATATCTACATCATAAAAAGTCAAGCTTGTTCCCTCATTGTGATTGTGTATTTTGATGGCATTAATTTTTCTAGAAATGATGTAAAAAGTTGTGAATGGTTTTGCGAAGAAATGAAAAAGGTATTTGAAATTTCCATGATGAGGGAAATGAAATAATTTATTGGGATATAAATACATCAAATGATGGAATATACATTTATTTCTTAATAAAATTAGGCTAATGAACTTCTTAATAGGTTTGGAATAGAAAAATAAAAACCATTTTCCACACAAATATTAGTGGGAAAAAAGTTTTCTAATGATGGAGAAGGAAAAGAAGTTGATCATAAATAATTTAGAAAGTTTATTGGATGTTTATTGTATCTTATTTCCTTAAGACTTGAAATTGTTTATGATATTACCTTATGTGAAATATTTCTGAGTGCTCTAAAAGAATCACATTTACTTTCTAGAAAAATAAATCTTAGATACATAAAAGGCCCTAAAAAATTTAGAATCAGGTATGTAAGCTCTGATAGTATTGTTTTTTTGGTATTCAGATAGTGATTGGGCAGGAAATGTTGATGATAGATTATCCATATCTAGTGGAGCATTCTTTCTGGGAAAGAATTGTGTTTTTTATAATTCAATGAAACATCATTTAGTAACTCTTAATATGGATGATGTTGATTATATTTCTTCCCCCCAAGTCACAACTCAACTTATGTAGATGAAACTCAATTAGAAGATTTACTTGTTGAAGTGAAGTTACCCATTCTTTGGGTTGTGACAATCAAAGCATAATCAATCTCACCCAGAATCCTATTCAATATTTTTTTTCAAAAAATATTGATATAGAATATCATTCCATTAAAGTGAATGTGGAGAATAATGAATTGAATCTAGAGTATGTTCCAACATTGGAGCAAGTTACTGATATGTTCAAAAAACCTTTACCGAATGAATCATTTTAAAAATTGAGGTTGAACATGGGGGTTCCAACTACTTTCTCTTAAAGGTTTAGGTATGTGTTTTTTCCATCTCTCATATTACCTTCAAATTGTATTGTCAAGGAGGATAAATTTTTCATTTATCAATCCATTTGATGCATGAAAAAGGGAGATTTGTGGGTAACCTATGTATTAATAATTCTTTTGTGAGTGAACTATTATAACTGTTTGTTAGAGTGGTTTTAAGAAAAGAAATTTTTTTCTATTCCTGGGTAGATGAAGAAAATATAAACTTGAAGAAGGGATGAGGAAGGAATAAGAAAAAAGTTTGTTATAATCACTTATCTTGGACAACATATATTTTTTGTCAATGGTTCTTATTTCCTACAGTGAGTTAGCTCATATAGGGTTATAATTGTTGGAAAGTGATTCAATGTTTGAGGATACAATTTTCAGTGATTTATGAAATTAGGTTGAAAACAAAATCCAAATGGGGAGATTTTTAGGACCAAGATGATGAGGAAAGTGGTTCATTTTTAAGTGTTGTATTTTTTTTGTCATGTAATGTTTTTGAAGAAATAAAATCACATCACTTTATATTTGATGAAAATCATATTGATGGTTATTTTTAAAAGAATAAGAGTCACTTTGTTTATTGTAATGAGAATAATATATTTGGATGAAATGGTTCTGACCAGACTCACCTCGGGCCTGGAATGAAGGAGAAAGTATCTTGATAGAAGTAAATGGTCATCAGATTCACTCTGAGTTTGATATGAAATAAGTGATTATTTTGATGAAGTATCAGTGTCTTCATGACTAAGATAAAATTAAATGTGATGATGATTTGATTATTTTAGTTTCACATTAACCATAATTAGATTAAATAAATTATTACACAATCTTGATGGATGAAAATGGAAAAGAAGTATTCCAAATCATTCCTAGATTTATCATATCTGTGAGGAAGATAAGAATCAAATGCTAATGATCTAAAAATAATTGTACCCAGTATAATCGTATATAGTAGGAAGAGAAGAAAAAGGGAAATAAAGATCATACCTGGAAATATTGTACTCATCCAGATGATATTTAGGGAAATCATACCCAGAATAACGGTACAGACAATGATTGTACCCAGAATGATCATACTTAGAAAATCATACTTAGGTTGTGAAGTAAATAAATAAGCTAGAATGAATGGTATGTTATGATACTTTACAATCGATGTTTGATGATAATCAAGCTGGTATCAAATGAATTTAAAGTCATAAGTAAGTTATAATACATGCACATGTTTTTGAATGAAGGAAATTGTTAAAGGAAGAGATATATAGAATCTTACTGGTTTTTAAATGTCATCATCAAGTTGGTACAAAATTGAATTGTTTTATATTTCCAATTGGGTTAAAAGAATAAGCAAAGATGTAAAAGTGGGTTTAAATCTAAGTATTAGAATTTTTCTATCAAAGGGGAAAATGACATTAAAAATAATTATCATATTCATCATTCAGAAGTGATATCCATTTATTCATACATTTATATTCAATTGATAGAAGGAATTGTCTTGAAAAAAATCAGTTTTTGAAAATTGGACTCTCGAATTGAAATCAGACTCGCAATTGAAATTAATTTCTGAAGAGGAAGTGAATATTATAGAATATTTGAGAAGAAATGATAAGCATTGATGAAGTAAAATTTAATATATATTTTAAGAAAAATTGAGATTAGGGTGAAATTAAGTGAGTGGGAAATGTTTTTAGATTCTAACCAAAACCCATTATGGGTCACTAATAAGAGGAAAAAATTAAATTAAAATTATCTGATTACAAAAGTAGTGTTCACCATAGAAGAGAGTATATCTCTATGTTTTATAGAGAAGAAGAAGTTTCCGTATTCACTTGTGTGGAAGAAGTTTTGATAGAGAAGTGAAAGAGAAAAGAAAATATCACAATGTTATATTCATTTGATCATCACACTCAATGATAATCATAGTCATCTGACTATCACAATCAGCTTTTCAATCATATTCAGATGATTATCATATCGGGATGAATAATTTGATTCAAAATTTTCATACTGAGATTTTTGAACTGAGGAAAAATCATACATGGAGAATCATACTGAGTTTTACTTATGAAAAACTAAAGTGGTATCGATTCATATCTATCATATTCTATCAAAGTAATATTTTTTCATGCTAGGGAGAATTGTACCAAGAATAATCATATCGAGGATAATTTTACACGGAGGAATGAGACTGGGAAAAAGGGTACTAAAAAATAGGACTTGGTTTGTCCTTAAAAAAGTTCAAGATGTTCATACCACCTTCTGGGTATGAAATTGAAGAAGTGGTTTCAATTGAATACATTTGTGTAAGTGAAAAGAATCTCATGTAACATGAGTTGTTACATTATTTTTTTATTACCCTATTTGTGCTAAACAGGTGTACACACACTATTGAAATTTCTTACCTAGTTCTACCTAAGTGAAAGGGTATATCCTAGTCTTTGTAATCCAAGGATTATTTTTTAGTGTATTGTGTGGTATTGGATCATTTCCAAACCATAATATGGACGTGTAGATTCTTATTGTATAGTGAACCATGTAAATACTTGTGTTTCTATGTCTGTGTGTTTGAATTTTCTTCAGTAGTGAATATAATATTTAATAGGAAGAGAAGTTTTTTTTTTCAATTGAGAAGAAACATAAAATAAAACGTATAAAAGATTCACCCCTCTCCCTCTTAGTGATATATTTACACGGGATGGGAACTTTTAGATAGCTCATCCACATGTATAGTATTGTGGTTTTGGAGTTCAGGTTTAATAGTACTCTTGGGTAAAGGATAATAAAATGACTGATTATAACATTTAATATTAGTGTAAAAATTTATATACAAAGATAATAACTAGACGTGGTAATGAGTGGATTTCCAACATATGATCCAAAACTTGTAAAAATACCCACGATTTATTTCTTTCTCATTATCTTAATTGAATTATGGAGTAAGTATTAAGTGTACATATCAAAGAAACATATATCTATATAAATTAAAAAGGTTCAATCAAACTAAAGGATGAATAACTTTATGTTGAACTTAATTAAGAAACATTGGTCTCCCTTGATTCACCCCCCTTATTGGGTGACTACATGATTAACTAGGTCGAAGAAGTTATAGCAGATCTTACCAGGTTCCCTCAATTTAGATATAGTGTTTTTCCAATTTTTTTTCATTGGATAGCTTAATGTGTAGATTCTTACATTGATTCCTTTACAATACGGGAAGAAAATAATCCATCAATTAGATAAATTGGATATTATTCTAGGTACTTAAATCTTGGATGTTTTATCCAAATCATTAAATAAATAGATGAAGGAATAATATCAAAAGAATCACAAGTTTTCATTCAATAAAAAGTATAAACAGAATATTTATCCAATTGAATGTAAGAAGAGTAAAATCTTTAAGGTTAAATATATTAAAAATAATATTTCATAAGATGAATATATAATATTTTATGAGTTTAAGTAAGTTAGATATGTTTATGAACTCTATACTGAAGTAAAGGGATACCTGATGAATGTTCATCATGATTTTTTCTATTATATGTTATCATTCATCAGGGGAAAATATAAATAAAAATCACTAATGGAGTTAGAATCCAATGAAATGGATAACAGATTGGCGATAAAGTTACATATATATGACACCTTCAAAAATCTAATTAATGAAGGATCCACTGGTGAAAATATTTGAATAAAAGTTCAATCTTACAAAAGAAGAACTAAAGAGAAGATTTTGTGAAAAATTTATGGTAACAGATATTGTTAATGAAATGTTCCCTACATTAGTGGATACTCACAAATCAATTGTTGAAATTAAGAATATCCAATTGGAGGTCAGGTAAAAAATATAGGAACTCAACCATTCCTTTAAATATTTGAGTAGGTTACATGAGAAAAAGTTATATATTTTAATAGTTAAATTAGAAGATATGGTGAGTTATATTTAATATTAGGAGAACACATTTAAATTAATGTTTGTTGAGATGAATTTGAAATTGTGAAACATAGAAGTTAGTATTGTTGAATATTCTCATGAAGTTGAGAGAAGATCCACTACCATATTTTTTGGAAAATACCTTATTTTGAGAAGACCCAATCTAACTTCAAATTGAATTTGAATGAATCAGATGAAATTTTTTCCAATCCAACAAATATAAATTTAACCCCATGATCTGATGATTATGTATTAACTAATTTTGATTCTATGAACAATGGAGGTTGATGTTATAGAAAAATTTGGGTGAATAAATGTTATGAAAAACCACCACTTTAATAACGGTTAAAGAATAATGAAATTCAAGATGTTCATTTCAATATATCCAAAATAAAGGTGCTAATATTCTATATCAGATGACACATCCCCAAAAAAAATTTCCACTCAATATAAGAAGAAAATATTTTTTATCCATTTCTGGTGTTTTAGAAAGTTTAGATACTAGGCCATTAAATATTATTATAATATTCAAAGGTTTGAATAATAGTGGAGGATTATATAAAGGCATTCATAATATAAGATTAGAGTAATTTAGAAAATAATTACAAGAGTATATAGAATAAGGAAATTATTTTTGTCATCTAATAGAAATGAAAATCTTAAAAAGTTTCGTAAAAGTTATGGAAGAATTTATTATAGTGATGAGTAGAGATGGTAGAAATCTAATATGTATGTGTATATTACAATAAATGAATGAAATCAATATTTTTTGAGAAAAGTGAAAGGAATAAAAACACTAATTCTTCTTTATATTGAAAATAATTAGAACTTACCAAACCTAATTCACCAATGAAGAATATAAGAGAATATATAATGCCAAAAATAATATGTTACTTCTTGGGAAGGAAAGGTAAAATCATAGAAATTTCCCAAGAATCCATGAATGTTAAAATTAAAAGAATAATGCTCTAGAAAAATAGTAAATTAATTTAAAAATGACATAAATAGATTGAAATGGTAGAAAAAATATCTATTTATATTTTTTACTTTCTAGGATTGTTATCACAAAAGGGTAGCTTACTAGAAATTAAAAAGCTGCATGGAAGATGTTGGAATGTAGGTTAAAATCCTTATAAATGAATGAGAATACTTCATAAACAATATAATACATTGAAAAATGGATGCAGACTTCATAAGATACATATGATATAAAATTTAAGAAGAATAAGTCATCCCATAACCATGAGTAAGAGAAACAAATTCTAATGGTTTAAATGTAAATTTTTAATGATCAACTAGAAGAATAAATAAAAATTGGAGATAATGAATATCAAGATTATCGTGAATTTCTTGAAGAGGTTTGGAAGAAACCCCCCAAAAAATTGAAAAGTAAAAGTGAGGTAAATAAGTTCATTCTCTCCAATAAGGGAAATTATTGAAGAAAGGATAATTGCATAAAGAAAACTGATGTTATTGTTAAAGGAGTATCCATGTTGTGAAAGATTTATCAACCCTATTGATCTAATTAAAGACAATAGAATACCCACATTATCCCCCCAAATAATTGTGCGTTCAATGATTTAAATGGAAATAAATGGTGATGAATTCTAGGGAGAGGCCTAGATTAAATTATTAGGAAATTTTTTTACAACTATTGTAAGAAATAAATCATGGGGTAACTTGTATCATGTGGTAACACCAATAACATTTCTATTGATATCAACCCTGATTAATAAAGAAAATTAAGTTAACACATTTTAGGGGAGTAAATACAAAGATAATGATTCTATATAATTGGAAAAATACATATCAAAGAGACAAATTTATAATAACCAAGGATCAAATACAATAGATGATGATGTTCTGGTGAATTTATTATTAAAGAACCTAGATCCTAAAGCTCTGGATGATGAAGATGACGTTTCAAATAATGAAAATTTAGATAATTAAAGTAGTTTTCATATTTTTGGGATGTATTATTTCCTATCATATCCTCATATGAATTTATATGTCCAAAATAAAAGGGAGAAACTATGTTTTATGATAAAGTATAAATTATCTCACAAAGGGGGAGAAACCTACTTTTGGAATTAAATTTTTCTAATTTTTTTTCTATTAGAGTCCTAAGAAGTAAATTTCCTAAATTTCTATAGAATAATTACCTAGAATAAGTTTTCTGAGTAGGTATAACCTAGTGAATATTTTATGGTCAATATTTTTCTATTTTAGTACCTCTTTTTTACTACATAGACCATTTATCTTTTAGATACAGAGTTTTCTAACATATGGCTCATTTATTTAAGGAATATGATTATATCCTTTCTATAGGAATTTTAATATTTTATTCACCTAAAAAGATCATAAGAGAAGAGTGAGAGAAATCAATATGAATGTTCCTCTATCAATTTTCTTAGAATAAATAGATAAAATAGGATTTAAATTTATTATCATTAAGGGGGAGAAATATCTTTAACCTTAGTTTTGAAAGGTTATCGACAAAAACTCCAAACAGTGATTTTGAATTATCCAGCATATGATGGTAACGATTTATTGTATTTTATAAAATAGTTTAAGGTCATATCAATAAGTATATTAAAGTTAATGTTTCCTATAGGTGTTTCAAAATTATGTACACTATAACTTCATACTCTGGAATCTTGAACCGTGGATGATAGAACACCATATATGCTACTTCAACTACTAGAATATTACACTAAAGAAAAAAATAGTCTTCTTAAATGATAGAAGGAGCTCATGAAACCAAAACTAAGGAGGAGGATAAAGTAAGTGTTATTGATGAATTAATGATATATTTATGGAGACTATTATATCAATAAGTATCATGAAAACATATGAAAATAGTGGAACTACTCATCATGATGAAGAAAAATACCAAAGATGCTATAAATTACTCTTTATAATAATTTCTATGTAAAAGTTAAATTGAAGTACACCCATTCAATAATGAATGTGAAAGATATGGAGATTTAATATCTGAATTAATAATGTATAAAATAAGTTGTAATGATGTTAAACACTATACATACAAATAATGAAAATATTTCCAATTTTACTCAATGGATTAAAGGTAAATTAGTAAATTCAGGAAATGTTTATTCATTAGAAGAACATCACAAGTTGGTCATACATTAATATTCCATGTTGAGTCAATCAAATATTTATTTCAATTATAATAAATAATATGGATGACTAATTATTAAGGCTCTAAAAGATAACATGAATGGATGTACAATACCCAAATTCACTAAAATTTAATGTAGCAATTACTGTGATAGATGTCAGATCATCTGAATATGAGGATCAAGAAAAGATATCAATGAAGTGGTAATTTGAAGATAGATGATAAATCATGAGATAAAGAACCAATATTTAATAGAGTTATACATTATGATGACCTTTAGTGATGATATGTTTAAGTGTTAATGGGTTGAAAGTACAACACACATTTTTAGTGAATGGAAATGTGGAATCCTAGATACACAGTAGGGGAAAATATCAGAATCTGGATGTTGAATTTTATAAAGTAGCAAAGAAATCAAGAAATTTTCCAATAATTAGAATAATATACATGATTATGTTTGATTATAATTAATATTAAATGGATAAATAACACTGGAATCAAAATAATTGTTATAGAGGATGTTCTAAGTACTTAAAGTTTCATAAGATTGTGTGGGAAACAATAGAGGACCAAAAGGACCTGATTGAAATCTACAAATGTTCATTGATTGATATATATAAAGTAAATCATGAATATAATGGGTTATCTATTAAAAGATCAAATTTATAAAAGGATATTACACGATTTAAGATATAATTTTTTGAATATTTGAAAGGAGATTTCACACTGGGTGTTATAGATATTTGAAATATATTTGAGAACAGAGATGATTTGTGAAGGCATTAAAAATGGAAATATGTATAGACTTAGATTTTAGATATTAAAAATAATTGAACGTATTAGGAAAGGTTGAGTATATAAATGTGGTGAATCTCATTTATATAAATGAACTAAAAAAGAAGAATTTTATAGAGCCACTAATAAGTTGTGAAAAATTTGGAGTTACCAAGTGATATTTATTTAAAGAAAAAAATGGTGGAAGTTTTAAATGACAAAAAATAATGTTTCATGGAATTCAGGTGAGTTATGTAGATTTATAAGACTGAAAGGGGGATAGACAGATTAACATTAAGCTCTATCTTATTGAAGTTATAAACGTTAATGTTTTATGATGTATGTTCTCTATATTTAGTTTACTAGAAGCATGGAAACGTTGATGTGCACACTGTAACACCCCAGGTAAATAAAGAATATGACATTTTTATATTTATCATTTTTTTAATAAAATGTTAATATTAATTTAAAGGGAACGCTATGCTTGATGGCTTAACCAATACGCAACAACGAGTTCCTTTGAAATCTTACGTTGCACTCTAATAATAAAATAAAATTATTTTAAATGTTAGTTAACACGTAGCCGTTGTATTTGTGGGAATGAATAGAAATAACTAAAATATGATTATATATTTTTGTTAAATGTTTTTAAATTTATCCAATAAATGATAAAAGCTTAAAATATGAAAAGAATTCAATTTTAGGCATATATACTCTAATTTTCACTAAAGGTCCACTTATCAACTTTTGATGGAAAACTGTCATTAAATATAGTTTTGGTCACTCTTATACATTCTATTTTACCAAATAAAACTCTTCTTTAGAATCGGGACATCAAAATTCACTTTGTGTAATTTTTTGGTATTTTTCCGATAAAGATCATTTTTTAATGAATAGTGAAAAATGTTGTATTTTAATTCAAATCCTCTTTTTAATCTAATTTATTTATACGATTAGATTATCTTTTTAATTGGTTTCAAATTGAAATTAGAATATATTTTTACCATTAAATCCAATAGTGGTCGTTGGAATTAATTTCATCTTGAAATTGGACTTAAACTAGTGTCAATCTTTTAATACTTATTGTTTCATAAAAACACGTTATTTGCTCTAACAGCGGGAATTAATTATTAAATTAATTAATGTAACTTATATGTTTTGAATTTTTTAAAATAGACATCATTTTTGAATTCGGAATATCAAATATAGCCTAGGGTAAATTTTTGGTAATTTTCTAAAAAACTTCAATTTTTTATTAATAGTGAAACCACTAAGTGGTAGTTAAAGAAACTGATTTTTTCATTTAAATGAAACTTTACCACTTCTGTGATTTGAATTTAAAAAATACAACATATATGGTTGTCATTAAGAAGTAAAATTTGGTTAAATGGAATTAAAATAATTTTTTGGTGAATAGTAACTTTTAAGTTTATTAATCGCAATTAGAGGAAATTAGTGTAATTTAAGGTAAAAATAATGTTTTAATAATATGAAATGACCTAGACACATGTTCTACCCTCATTGGATGTGTCATGTCCGACCAAGACAATCCATGGGTCAACTTGGGGAACCCATGAAGCCACTTTGGTAGGAAAATGACATTAATACCTTTTTATTTAATGTTAAAATTAAAATGTCACAAACATGTGTTGTTTTACTAAAACACTTTTTATATAGAGTTATACAAGTCATATTTTTGACTATAAATATTCATTGGAAATATAAAACGATTTTCAACATCATAGTAATTTTTTTTATAATTTTTAGACATTAAATAAATTAAATTATTTATGACACCATGATGATGCAGCGATTACCTCATTATTTAACGATTTAAATAAAATGGAAATAGAATGTAAAATATAAGACCTACACATGTCCAAAACCTATTGGATGAGTGGATTTAGAACCCTCATAACATTATCCTAGAAACACATCAATGTGGGACCTTTAAAATCCGAAAATCATTCTAAAATAAAGTAAAATTTCCTTACTTTCCAAGAGTTCCCCTCCCCTCCTCTTATAAAAGGCCCCCACCTCTACCCCATTACCCACACCTCTCAAGCCTTTGTCTCAGCCAAACCCTGCCCATTTTGTCTCTCCACATCCCTATATTACTCCTAAAATCCTCACTTTGGGCAGAAGTCTTCCCAAGGAAGCCTTTGAGCTAAAATCAAAAAGAGTTACCCTATTTATAGGTAGTGTCTTCTCTTGTGTTCTTTTGTTTTATTTTGCTTCTACAACCCCCTAAACTCTTATTATTCTTTTATTTTGTAACCAATCCAGTATCTTAAATATACTATGATGTTTTTATAAGAATAATTCAATCTACACTTACACACACCTACATCTAATTGTTAAAGAACATACTGTTTCTGTGGATGGAGAATTTCTGCCTCACGAAACGATGATTGTTCAACACTCATTTAACACCATAAAAGGTGGCCATAAAGATGTAAATATATTTATATATGATATATAATATTTTTATGTTTTACTTAATCTTCTTTATTTTTCTTTTGTGGCATACCTTTATGGTTTCCATTGTGGGTAAAACACGATAATTTCATTTTAGGAAGTGCGGACTACCGCCCCCTTCAAAGTGATTTGATTCGTTAATGCCATATGTGGGATGTATAAAGGATGGATTTAAGGTTATTATATATGATTTATGTTAAATAAAAATGATGAATATTATTCTGTAATTAAAATATACATACCTATCATTTGATTTTAATTCCATTAATATGACAAAGAAATGAAAGTAGCGTTCATGCGTACGTACGGCTTACCGTCTCCATAAACGGTGAATTTCATTTCTTACCTCTAAATGATGATGTAATATTATAAATACCTATATATTCTGGATATATATGATATACATGATATCCAAATCATGAATATCATTCTGGATATAATGAACCTTTGACCACACGAACAACATGTAATTGTAAGAAGTCCACTTTCGACTTAAGAACCAAATATCGACAAAACAAACATTATTAACTTAAATTATTACATAATTTTTATAACATGTCAATAAGTGATATAAAAGGAATAATGAACTTGAAAAAGTTTCTTAATAAAGTATAAATTAACTCAAGTTTATTATTCAGTACGTTAAATAACGATCGAGTCAAGTCGGACCCGAGGTAAGGGATCATACTTCTCTCTTTCTTTTTAAGTACACTCTTTTATGTCATTCCTTCTAAGCTCATATTTCTTATGATTGGGATGTTATTTTATATTAATACTACTTTAATTCTTATGTTCATATGATGAGAGACCCTATTTTCTCTCATCAATCCATTTTGGAAGTTTTGAGTGGCGCCGTTAGGCTGCCGAATTTTTATAAGAGATCTAACCTCTCTCTTTCTTTTTAAGTACTCTCTTTTATGTCATTTATTTTAAGATCGTATTTCTTATGTTTGGGGATGTTATTTTATATTAATCATACTGTAATTTTTATGGTAATATTATGAGAGACCCTATTTTATCTCATAAATCTATTTTTGGAAGTTTTAAGTGGCGCCGTTAGGCTGCTGAGTTTTTGTAAGGGATTTTCATCTCACTTTTATTCCCGTGACATTTATGCTATGTTTGCCGCTATTTCCTTTTGGTGGTGTATGTAATACACATTATTATACAATTTTTGTAGTATAATTTCATTTATGGGTATTTATATCTTCATTTTATGACCCTTCTTCCATGGGGTGTACGTTTCGAAAGTTACCCAACTCGGTATGGGGACCTTTCACCCTCCTCATTTTAAAAGACTTCTTTTGTTATGTCTTTTAATTTACATCTTATTATGTTGGGATATGTTCTTCTATATCCTTATTGATGTAAAGTTTATGTCCATGTGATGAGATACCATTCACTCTCTCATCAATTAATTTTCTGAATTTTGAAGTGACGTTGTTAGGCTGTCAAATTTTTACAAGAGAACGTCTTAACCCAATTTCGATTTCTTTGGGTTCAACTTGTACTTCTTGAACATGTCATACTATGAATATGTGTGAATGATCGCTGATTTTTTCACAATTAATATCCACTTATATTGGGTGTATTTATATTTCTCACACATAAATATGTGATAGATTTATCCTTAATTTAAGGATACCATCTTTATAATGGATTTCATCTCAATTTACATTTCCATTGAGACTTCATTGTTGTTATGAACCAATTCACTCTTATATGCTGTGAATACTATTCTTTGACATATTATATCATGAATCCCTTTATTCTCATGATATTATAAAGTTTGTATTAAATGTTATTCAGCAGTTATTTGTATTCAAGAGTCTCTCATTTGGTTAAAAAATCTTTAACAAAAATATCATTTTAAATGTTTTAAAGATTTATTATTCTAAATCTTTATCATTAATTTCCATGTTTTCAAAATGGTTTTTAGTATTTATTTATATGGACATTAATGTTTTAAAATTATAATTCCATTAAAATCTTCAAATTGGTATGGGAAACTTTGATTCAAAAATCTATTTTAAATGGTTTTTGAAAATGGATTGATTAATTCAATATCTTGGAATTACTTATTTTGATTGCAAAAGAAATGTTGTTATTGAAATGTTTATATTTTCAATATTTTATGTGTAATGATGGTACTTGGACATTTTATGGGTGGTTACGTGATAAACCATATGACAGGTGGTGCCGTGAATACCAGGACGGGTGGTTACGTTATAACCTCCAATGCATTGGGTATGGAATTCGGCTGTATGGCTATTACATTAAGTATGTGTGGAAGTCGACCGTATGGTTATTCCATTTAAGTATGTTTATGTCCCAAGTTACCTTTATATGTTATGTGTTCTTTATATGGGTTTTATGGTAACCTTTTGGTTACGAAGGGGCAAGTAATGATATTTTATTTAGTGAAGAGTTTTTACTACTTCCTAAAGGTGAAAGGTATTACTTTGATAAAGTATACATGGTTTACTTGTTGCTTTGAAAAACTAACAGTTTTCATTCTTTGTGTATCCCTTGCTGAGCTTTTTATGCTCAACCCATGTTTTTTTGAAATGTTTTTCATAGGACTTAATGTGGAATAGGGTCAAGGATGGGATCAAGGGAAAGTCATGCTATCTAATACATGGAACTAGACATGTTTCTTTTTAAGAGTTTTTTTATTTTATGGAAACTTAGTAGAAGTGTATACTATTTAATATTTTGAGATGTAATAGTTATAACCTAATTCTCTAAAACTCTAAACCTGAAAAGATCCTCAATGTGAATTATTCATTTAATTCAACATTAAGTAAGGTTTAAGGCCGAGGCCTTATACACACAGAGTCTAGATAAATTTTTAAAAGTAAAAGAAGTAAAATCCATGAAGATGTTTGTGAATAACCCCTTAAGAATGGTGTTTCTATTATATAAAACACCACTATTCCTATAATAAGGTAAATATATTTTTTCAAAAGATATCTCAACCACATGTGTAATATATTTCCATCAAAGTTCAGGTTGGATCCTACTCTTGGGTAATGTATTATAAGATTCCTCATTGTAACACTAGGGTCAAACCATATAATCAAATAACCCAAATATAATGTTTCCACACTAGGGCTAAACCATATAAAATCATAGCCTGATATTTCATTTACATCATTTGTATTGTTTGATGAAGTTATTATTAAGAGTGTATATAAAGAATCTATATATCTGAATTGATGAAATTTTATTGAACAAATTGAATGGTGAAATTTTTTAATTTTAAATTAATTACTCGATGGTGGTCATCCCAAATTTAATCCCCATATTTGTGTGATTTCATGGTTTACTAGGACTAACTGGTTCTATAAAAGTATTACAAATATTTTAGGACAGACACAAATGAATTCATTGATTAATTACTTTATTTGTTTAATGTGATTATGAATGACATTCATGATCTTTGATAAACCATTAATGATATCAATATTATGAAGACTTTATTTAAAGGACTTCCACCTTTATTCAATCCAAATTTTTCATTAGAGTATAATAATAAAAAAAATACATTGTATAGTATTTTTAGTAATCTTATTATATACTAGATGAGAACTCTTGATGATGAACCAATAGAAAATGACAAACTTCATGTTGTGGACTTTAAGGTGATGAAGAAGTTTTCAGGGGAAGTTGATCCTAAATAATAGGAGGTTAATAAAGAAACTTCATCCCTTTTCATAAATATAAAAAGGTAAAATAATGTTCATAGGGATTTATTAACTCCAACAATTTTGATATGGAATGGTTGAGAACTATACTATTTAGTTTATAAAGAAATTCTATAATAAATAGGATAATGATGTGACCATGAAGATTTTTTATATGGAGGTGAAAGAGAACTGGAGTACTAATTGTTTTTTAAAAAAAAGTGGAATAATATTTTATAATAAGAAAATATTTTATATGAAAATAAGGTAGAGGATATTAAGGATTCTAAAGACATCAGGGAAGATGTTCATATCGTTTTTATAGGAAAACTAAAAAGTGAGTAGTAGAACCGTAACATCCCAGGTAAATAAAGAATAAATAATTTTCATATTTATTAATATTTACGAATTAAATATTAATTTTAATTAAAAGGGGTTTCTACGTTCGATAGCGTACTCAGTAGTCAAGGATGAGTTTCTTTGAAAACTTACGTTGCACACAAGTAATAAAATAATATTATTTTAAATGTTAGTTAACGAGTAGCCATTGTACTGGCGGGAATGGATAGAAATAACTAAAATATGATTATATATGTTTTTAAATGTTTTTACATTTACCCAATAAAAGATAAAGGATTAAAATACGGAAAGAGTTCAATTTTAGGCATTTATACCCTAATTTTCACAAAAGGTCCATTTATCACCTTTTGACGGAGAACCATCATTAAATATAGTTTTGATCGATCTTATAAATTCTATTGGACCAAATATAACTCTTCTTTAGAATCGGGACATCAAAATTTACTTTGTGTAAATTTTTGGTACCTTTCTGATAAAGTTCATTTTTTTTAATGAATAGTGTAAAATGTTGTATTTTAATTCAAAACCTCTTTTTAATATAATTTATTTATATGATTAGATTATATTTTGAATTGGTTTTAAAGTGAAATTAGAAAATAGTTTTACCATTAAATCCAATAGTGGTCGTTGGAATTAATTTCACTTTGAAATCGGACTTAAACTAGTGTCAATCTTTTTATACTTATTGTTTCATAAAAACACGCTATTTGCTCTGACAGCAGGAATTAATTATTAAATTAATTAATGTGACTTATATGTTTTGAATTTTTTAAAATAGACTTCATTTTTGAATTCGTAATATCAAATATAGCTTAGGGTGAATTTTTTGTAATTTTCTGAAAAACTTCAATTTTTGATGAATAGTGTAACCACTAAGTGGTACTTATAAAGACTGATTTTCTCTTTAAATGAAATTTTGCCATCATTGTGTTTTGAATTTCAAAAATCCGACATACATGGTTGTCATTAAGAAGTAAAATGTGGTTCAATGAGATTATAATAATTTTTTTGGTGAATAGTAACTTATTAAGTTCTTAATCGCGATTAGTGGTAATTAGTGTAGTTTAAGGTAAAAATAATGCTCTAATAAAATAATATGAGCTTGACACATGTCCTACCCTCATTGGTTGTGTCATGGACGACCAATACAAGCCATGGGTCAACTTGGGGACCCCATGGAGACACTTTGGTTGGGAAATGACATAAATAACTTTTTATTTAATGTAAAAGTAAAAATGACACAAACATAATATGTTTTACGAAAAAAAATTTTACATGGGGTTATAAAGATCATATTTTTTATTATAAATAGTAATTGGAAAGTTAAAAAGATTTCCTAAATCATAGTATTTTTTTTATAATTTTTAGACATTAAATAAATTAAATTATTTATGACATAATAATGATGCAGCGATGACATCATTATTTGACGATTTAAATAAAATGGAAAGATAATGTAAAATATATGAACTAATCATGTACAAAACCAATTGGATGAGTGGATTTCGAACCCTTATCACCTTATCCTCGAATTATATCAATGTGGGACCTTTTAAAACCGAAACACATTTTAAAATAAAGTAATATTTCTTTACTTTCCAAAAGTGCCCCTCCTCTCCTCTTATAAAAGGCCCCCACCTCTACCTCATTTCACACACTCCTCAAGCCTTTGGCTCGGCCAACCCCTGCCCATTTACTCTCTACACATCCCTCTCCTCATCCTCGAGGATTCCCTTTGGGCAGAATCCTTTCAAAGGAATCCTTTAGGCTCAAATCAAAAGGAGTTACACTTTTAAAGGTAATTCATTCTCTCTTGTTCATTTGTTTTATTTTGCTTCTCCAACCCTCTAAACTCTTTTTATTTACTTATTTTGTAACAACACCAGTATCTTCAATATACTAGTATGTTTTTATAAGATTTATTCGAGCTACACTCTCACAAAACTACATCAAATGGTTAAAGAACATACGGTTTCCGTGGATGGAGAAATTCTGTCTCCCGAAACGATGATTGTTCAAATACTCATTTAACACCTTCAAGGGTGGACATTATGATGTCACTATTTTTATATATGATATATAATATGTTTATGTTTCCTTTAAGCTTCTGTATTTTTTATTTTGGGCATACCTTTATGGTTTCCATTATGGGTAATCACGATATCTTCATTTGAGGAAGTGCGGACTACCGCCCCCTCAAAGTGATGTGATTTGTTAATGCCATATGTGGGACGTGTAAAGGATGGATTTAAAGTTATTATATATAATGTTATACTGGAATTATAATATACCACTATATAATTATTATTTCTTTCCATTAAGGTATGAGATAGAAATGAAAGTAGTGTTCCTGCGTACGTACGGCTTACCGTCTCCATGAACGGTGCATTTCATTTCTTATCCCCAAATGTAATGTACTATTAAAAGTACATGTATATAATGGATATATATAATTAATGATATATCAAAATAATGAATATAATTATGTAATTAAAATATACATACCTCTCATTTAGTTTTAATTCCATTAATATGACAAAGAAATGAAAGTGGCGTTCATGCGTACGTACGGCTTACCGTCTCCATGAACGGTGCATTTCATTTCTTATCCCCAAATGTAATGTACTATTAAATGTACATGTATATAATGGATATATATAATTAATGATATATCTAAATGATGAATATAATTCTGGAATTAAAATATACATACCTCTCATTTAGTTTTAATTCCATTAATATGACAAAGAAATGAAAGAAGCATTCATGCGTACGTACGGCTTACCGTCTCCATGAACGGTGCATTTAATTTATTACCTCTAAATGATTATGTAATATTATAAATACATGTATATTCTGGATATATATGATACATATTATATCCAAATCGGGAATTTCATTCTGGTTATAAAGAACCTTTGACCACACGAACAACATGTAATTGTAAGAAGTCTACTTTCGACTTAAGAACCAAATATTGAGAAAACAAACATTATAAACTTAAATGGTTACATAATGTTTATAACTTGGAAATAAGTGATATAAAAGTAATAATGACCTTTAAAAAGGTTCTTAATCAAGTATAAATTAACTCCAGTTTATTATTCAGGATGTTAAAGAACGATCGAGTCAAGTCGGACCCGAGGTAAGGGACTTCGTCTCAATCTCCTTTCATTGAGGCATATATCATTTTATACACAACTTTCTTTTATACAGTGTATAAACCCCTTTGACTTTTACTTTTATACAAAAGGAATCTTTTTCTATGAATCGTTTTACTAAACGACAAAAAGGAATGTTTTTTTTAACGTACGCGGTGACAACGACCTTTTCCGCCGCCGCGAGTATTATTTGGTCTTTGGCTTCCTCAACAAGCCGTTATGTTTTTAAAATGAAATAAATATCATATACTCATTTATGTATTTTGGTATTGAAAATGGTTTTGATAAAGGATTCTATTATGATATATTGTGATTGAAATGTGAAAATGTTATCATTCCTTTATATTGGTTTTATGTTTTATGATTTTATATTGGTACTTGGACATTTGACGGGTGGTTACGTGATAAACCATATGATGGGTGGTGCCGTGAATACCAGGACGGGTGGTTACGTTATAACCTCCAATGCATTGGGTATGGAATTCGGCCGTATGGCTATTCCATTAAGTATGTATGGAAATTGGCCGTATGGCTATTCCATTAAGTGATATGTGTGGAAGTCGACCGTATGGTTATTCCACTTAAGTATGTTTATGTCCCAAGTTACCTTTATATATGTTATGTGTGCTTTTTATGGATTTTATGGTAATCCTTTGGTTACAAAAAGGTAAGTAATGATACTTTTTTCAGTGAAGAGTTTTTACTACTTCACGAAGGTGAAGGTATTACTTTGATAGAGTATATATGGTTTATTTGATGTTTGAAAAAACTAACAGTTTTCATTCTTTCATTATTCCTTACTGAGATTTTTATGCTCACCCCAAGTTTTTTTTCAAATGTTTTCACAGGACTTAATGTGGAATAAGGTCAAGGATGGGATCAAGGGAATGTCATCCTATATAAAACATGGAACTAGACACGTTTCTTTTTAAGAGTTTTTTTTTATTATGGAAACTTAGTAGAAGTGACTACTTTGTAATCTTTTGAGATGTAATAGTTATATTCTAATTCTCTAAAACTCTAAACCTGAAAAGATCCTCGACGTGAATTATTCATTTAATTAAATATTAAGTAAGGTTTAAGGCTGGGGCCTTATAGTTGGTATCAGAGGTCGGTTTAGACAACTTTAGGAGTTAGAAAAGTGTTAAATTATAATATGATTGAAATGATATAGCATTTAAGGATTACCATGTTGCTTCGCCTAAGATATTTCTGTGTTCAGAATGGTTTTCCGCAGAGGAAACAAAGCAGCTATGTTGGGACGACATCAGGAGGAAGATAACCTTCTAAATCAGCAACCTGAGATGGTCGGAATCGGAACTGAATAGTTTGTTGCAGTGATGGCACAGTTGTATCAGGCTATAAATGGTGGTGGTATCCATGCACGAGATCAGCCAGATTAACCGCAGAGGAACATGTTAGTGATGGAACATTTCATGAGGCAACATGCCCCATCATTCAGAGGATCATCTGACCCTGTGCAAGCTGAAGGGTGGATTAAAGCACTGGAGAATATTTTTGATGTCATGGGGTGTTCAGAACATCAAAAGGTTAGTCTTGCTATTTACCGTTTTGAAGGTGAAGCTGATCAGTGGTGGTCGATGGTGAAATATATAAGGGATAGTGATGAGATTGAGGATCTTCACTGGGACAAATTCAAAGGTATATTTCTTGAGAAATATTTTCCTAAGGTGGTTCGTCTTAGGATGGAAAAACAGTTCCTAGAATTGAGGCAGGAGGATGATTCAGTGGCTGCTTATGAAGAAAAGTTCACTCGATTGGAAAGGTATGCTCAAAACTTCATACGAGATCTTGATAGTAAAATAAACCGTTTTTACTCAGGGTTAAAGCCAAAGTATCGAAGGGATTTAGCTTCTCGTGAGTTCAAAAGTTATGAAAAACTTGTTTGATGTGCGGAGAAGGTGGAAATGGAGTTTGCCGATGATCAGGTGTTCTATGACAAACAACAAAATAAGAGGTCTAGTTGGCAGGCAAAGGGGAAGAATTCATCAAAGAAGCAAGGAGGTAAGAAAACCAAATATCCATCCTGTGAGAAGTGTGGTAAAATACATCCTAGAGAATGTTTATCCAAGTCTGGTAAGTGCTTTCGGTGTGGTAAGTCTGGTCATATTGCTCGTAACTGTAAGGAAGATGATCAAGCAGGAAATGACAAGCCAATGGTAAGATGTTTTAAGTGTAATGAAATGGGTCACTATGAAAATGAGTGTCCGACAAAGATCTTGAGTGATGGGAAGCAGTTAGACTACAAGCAGAAAGGGGTGGTGAAATCCTTTGCAACTACTTCAGCAGATGTCGGGCCATCAAATGAAGTTGTATCAGATCCAGGGAGCTCAGTTTTTTTCAAAGATTGACCTGAGATCGGGGGTACCATCAGCTGAAGGTAAAGGAGGCAGATATTCCGAAGACCGCGTTCCGTATGAGATATGGCCATTATGAATTTTGGGCTAACCAATGCACCTGCTGTATTCATGGAATTAATGAATAAAATTTTCCATGAGTTCTTGGATAAGTTTGTGTTTGTGTTTTGAGGTTTGGAAAGAGGTTATGTGTGCCTTGTGTTTCACAGTTGAAGAATGAGTTGTTATGTGAGGCTCATAGTTCCTCGTTTTCAGTTCATCTTGACAGTACTAAGATGTACAGAGATCTATGGGAGTATTACTGGTGGGATGGAATGAAAAGATATATTGTGGATTTTACTGTGAAGTGTTTGACATGTCAATAGGTTAAAGCAGAGCAGCAGTTACCGAAAGGGATGCTTCAGACTTTACCAGTGCCAAAGTGGAAATAGGAAAACATATCCATGGACTTTATTGTGGTATTACCGAGGACATATCGAGGTAATAATGCAATCTGGGTTATTGTTTGATCGCTTGACCAAATCTGCTCATTTCCTTGCTATACGAGATACTTTATCTCTAGATCAACTTTCCCGTTTGTATCTTAAAGAGATAGTCAGGTTACATGGAGTTCCTCTCTCCATTATATCTGATCGTGATCCCAGGTTCACATCTAACTTTTGGAAAGTTCTTCAGAAATCGTTGGGTATGGAATTAAATTTTAGTACAGCTTTTCATCCTCAATCAGATGGGCAGTCAGAACGAAAAATCCAGACATTGGAGGATATGCTATGAGATTGTTCTATGTTTTATCAGGGAAGTTGGGACCAACAACTTTCTTTGGTTGAGTTTTCTTATAATAACCGTTTTCATTCTAGTATACAGATGGCACCATTTGAGGAATTATATGGGAAGCAGTGTCGAACTCCAGCATTTTGGGATGAAGTGGGTGAAAGTAAGCTGATGAGACCAGAATTGGTAGAAGAGATGGCAGAAAAAGTTCAGTTGATTCAGAAGCACATGAGAACAGCTCAGAGTAGGCAGAAGAGTTATGCAGATAACCGGAGGAAGGATCTATCTTTCGAGGTAGGTGATCATGTTTTTCTCAAGGTTTCTCCTTGGAAAAGTGTGATGATATTTGGTAAGAAAGGAAAGCCGAGTCCAAGGGTTATTGGACCATATGAAATTATGGAGAGAGTTGGATCAGTTGCATACCGGGTGGCTTTACCTCCGAGTTTATCTCAGGTACACAATGTTTTTCATATTTCAATGTTGAGGAAGTATATGCCAGATCCATCTCATGTTTTGAGTCCAGAGGTAGTTCAGTTGGAAGAGAACCTATCTTATGAAGAACAACCAGTCCAGATTCTTGACCACAGGGAGAAGGTGTTACGAAATAAGGTGATTCATCAGGTAAAGGTTTTGTGAAAAAACCATGTGATTGAAGAGGCAACGTGGGAATCTGAAAATGCTATGAGGGATAAATACCCCCACTTATTTTGATAAGTGAATAAAATTGAGAGGACACAATTCCCAAAAGGGGGGAAGGATGTAACATCCCAGGTAAATAAAGAATAAAGAATTTTCATATTTATTAATATTTACGAATTAAATATTAATTTTAATTAAAATGGGTTTCTACGTTCGATAGCGTACTCGGTACGCAACGATGAGTTTCTTTGAAAACTTACGTTGCACACAAGTAATAAAATAATATTATTTTAAATGTTAGTTAACGAGTAGCCGTTGTACTGGCAGGAATGGATAAAATAACTAAAATATGATTATATATGTTTTTAAATGTTTTTACATTTACCCAATAAAAGATAAAGGCTTAAAATACGGAAAGAGTTCAATTTTAGGCATTTATACCCTAATTTTCACGAAAGGTCCACTTATCACCTTTTGACGGAGAACCGTCATTAAATATAGTTTTTATCGATCTTATAAATTCTATTGGACCAAATATAACTCTTCTTTAGAATTGGGACATCAAAATTTACTTTGTGTAATTTTTTGGTACCTTTCTGATAAAGTTCATTTTTTTTAATGAATAGTGTAACATGTTGTATTTTAATTCAAAACCTCTTTTTAATCTAATTTATTTATATGATTAGATTATCTTTTGAATTGGTTTTAAAGTGAAATTAGAAAATATTTTTACCATTAAATCCAATAGTGGTCATTGGAATTAATTTCACTTTGAAATCGGACTTAAACTAGTGTCAATCTTTTGATACTTATTGTTTCATAAAAACACGCTATTTGCTCTGACAACGGGAATTAATTATTAAATTAATTAATGTGACTTATATGTTTTGAATTATGTAAAATATACTTCATTTTTGAATTCGTAATATCAAATATATCTTAGGGTGAATTTTTGGTAATTTTCTGAAAAACTTCAATTTTTGATGAATAGTGAAACCACTAAGTGGTACTTATAAAGACTGATTTTCCGTTTAAATGAAATTTTGCCATCATTGTGTTTTTAATTTCAAAAATCCGACATACATGGTTTTCATTAAGAAGTAAAATGTGGTTCAATGGGATTATAATAATATTTTTTGGTGAATAGTAACTTATTAAGTTCTTAATCGCGATTAGTGGTAATTAGTGTAGTTTAAGGTAAAAATAATGCTTTAATAAAATAAGATGAGCTTTAAACATGTCCTACCCTCATTGGTTGTGTCATGTCCGACCAAGAAAAGCCATGGGTCAACTTGGGGACCCCATGGAGACACTTTGGTTGGGAAATGACATAAATAACTTTTTATTTAATGTAAAAGTAAAAATGACACAAACATAATATGTTTTACAAAAACAATTTTTAAATGGGGTTATAAAGATCAGATTTTTGATTATAAATAGTCATTGGAAAGATAAAATTATTTCCTACATCATAGTATTTTTTTTAAAATTTTTAGACATTAAATAAATTAAATTATTTATGACATAATAATGATGCAGCGATGACATCATTATTTGACGATTTAAATAAAATGGAAAGATAATGTAAAATCTATGAACTAAACATGTCCAAAACCAATTGGATGAGTGGATTTAGAACCCTTATCACCTTATCCACGAATTATATCAATGTTGGACCTTTTAAAACCGAAACACATTTTCAAATAAAGTAATATTTCTTTACTTTCCAAAAGTGCCCCTCCTCTCCTCTTATAAAAGGCCCCCACCTCTACCTCATTTCACACACTACTCAAGCCTTTGGCTCGGCCAACCCCTGCCCATTTACTCTCTCCACATCCTTCTACTCATCCTATAGGATTACCTTTGGGAAGAGGCCTTTCAAAGGAAGCCTTTAGGCTCAAATAAAAAGTAGTTACACTTTTAAAGGTAATTCATTCTCTCTTGTTCATTTGTTTTATTTTGCTTCTCCAACCCTCTAAACTCTTTTTATTTACTTCTTTTGTAACAAAACCAGTATATTAAATATACTAGGATGTTTTTATAAGATTTATTCAAGCTACACTATCACACAACTACATCAAATGGTTAAATAACATACGGTTTCCGTGGATGGCGAAATTCTGCCTCCCGAAACGATGATTGTTCAAATAATCATTTAACACCTTCAAGGGTGGCCATTATGATGTCACTATTTATATATATGATATATAATATGTTTATTTTTTCCTTTAAGCTTCTGTATTTTTCATTTTGGGCATACCTTTATGGTTTCCATTATGGGTAAACACGATATCTTCATTTAAGGAAGTGCGGACTACCGCCCCCTCAAAGTGATGTGATTCGTTAATGCCATATGTGGGACGTGTAAAGGATGGATTTAAAGTTATTATATATGATGTTATACTGGAATTATAATATACTTCTATATCATTATTATTTCTTTCCATTAAGGTATGAGATAGAAATGAAAGTAGCGTTCCTGCGTATGTACGGCTTACAGTCTCCATGAACGGTGCATTTCATTTCTTATCCCCAAATGTAATGTACTATTAAAAGTACATGTATATAATGGATATATATAATTAATGATATATCTAAATGATTAATATAATTCTGTAATTAAAATATACATACCTCTCATTTAGTTTTAATTCCATTAATATGACAAAGAAATGAAAGTAGCGTTCATGCGTACGTACGGCTTACCGTCTCCATGAACGGTGCATTTCATTTCTTATCCCCAAAAGTAATGAACTATTAAAAGTACATGTATAAAATGGATATATATAATTAATGATATATCTAAATGATGAATATAATTCTGGAATTTAAATATACATACCTCTCATTTAGTTTTAATTCCATCAATATGACAAAGAAATGAAAGTAGCGTTCATGCGTACGTACGGATTACCGTCTCCATGAACGGTGCATTTCATTTCTTACCTCTAAATGATTATGTAATATTATAAATACATGTATATGCTGGATATATATGATACATATTATATCCAAATCGGGAATTTCATTCTGGATATAAATAACCTTTGACCACATGAACAACATGTAATTGTAAGAAGTCCACTTTCAACTTAAGAACCAAATATTGAGAAAACCAACATTATTAACTTAAATGGTTAAATAATGTTTATAACATGGAAATAAGTGATATAAAAGGAATAATGAACTTTAAAAAGTTTCTTAATCAATTATAAATTAACTCAAGTTTATTATTCAGGACGTTAAAGAATGTTCGAGTCAAGTCGGACCTGAGGTAAGGGAATTTGTCTCAATCACCTTTCATTGAGGCATATTTCGTTTTATACACAACTTTCTTTTATACGGTGTATAAAACCCTTTGACTTTTACTTTTATACAAAAGGAATCTTTTTCTATGAAGCGTTTTACTAAACGACAAAAAGGAATGTTTTTTTAACGTACGCGGTGACAACGACCTTTTCCGCTGCCGCGAGTATTATTTGGTCTTTGGCTTCCTCAACAAGCCGTTATGTTTTTAAAATGAAATAAATATCATATACTATTTTATGTATTTTGGTATTGAAAATGGTTTTGATAAAGGATTCTATTATGATATATTGTTATTGAAATGTGAAAATGTTATCATTCCTTTATATTGGTTTTATGTTTTATGATTTTATATTGGAACTTGGACATTTGACGGGTGGTTACGTGATAAACCATATGACGGGTGGTGTCGTGAATACCAGGACGGGTGGTTACGTTATAACCTCCAATGCATTGGGTATGGAAGTCGGCCGTATGGCTATTCCATTAAGTATGTATGGAAATTGGCCGTATGGCTATTCCATTAAGTGATATGTGTGGAAGTCGACCGTATGGTTATTCCACTTAAGTATGTTTATGTCCCAAGTTACCTTTATATATGTTATGTGTTCTTTTTATGGATTTTATGGTAATCATTTGGTTACAAAAAGGTAAGTAATGATATTTTTTTTAGTGAAGAGTTTTTACTACTTCATGAAGGTGAAGGTATTACTTTGATAGAGTATATATGGTTTATTTGATGTTTGAAAAACTAACAGTTTTCATTCTTTCTGTATTCCTTACTGAGATTTTTATGCTCACCCAAAGTTTTTTTGAAATGTTTTCACAGGGCTTAATGTGGAATAAGGTCAAGGATGGGATCAAGGGAATGTCATCCTATATAAAACATGGAACTAGAAACGTTTCTTTTTAAGAGTTTTTTTTATTATGGAAACTTAGTAGAAGTGACTACTTTGTAATCTTTTGAGATGTAATAGTTATGTTCTAATTCTCTAAAACTCTAAACCTGAAAAGATCCTCGACGTGAATTATTCATTTAATTCAATATTAAGTAAGGTTTAAGGCTGGGGCCTTATAAAAACGATAGTGAAGATACTGGCATTGTGGGTATTGCAGACCTCAATGTGGAGTTGAAGGACAATATTGAAGATATATAGTTTTAGAGAGATGATAAGAATGAATATAATGGTGTTATTAATGAATCCAAATTCTATATTTAATCATAAGAAGAGAAAAAAATTTAAGTTAAATGTTGGGACTAAAAATATTAAATTTGAGAATCTGGAAAACATAGATAATGTCAATTAGCTAAAGATGAAATTGGAAGAACAGGCAAGGATCGTTGTTTTCGGGGCAAATACGGTGAAATATTGGTCTGAAAATGTAATGGATTTTGGATAATAAGTCCTTTAGGTGATCAAATGCATTATAATCAAGAATGAGCAGTTTCTCCTAGGATGACATTGATAATTTCAATCATGTGAGCTATATAGAAAGTAATAGATAATAATGGAGTTCAATTAAATAAGGTGAAATATTGCCTAAAATAATAAAATAGATAATAAAAAAGATTACATAAGTTTGGGGATTGATCAAAATCAAAAGAGAATCATGGTTCAGAATCTATATACATTCACTTCTCAAAAGATAATTATTTTGGTAGAAACCCAAAATGAATATAGGGAATAAGTAAAGACACATACTCATATAAAACAAATAAGGTGTTATTATTATGTAAATATGTGAATACATAAAACATCTTTTACATAATAAATACATATTGTATTTCTAAATATCAATTAATATAAACGAGTAGAAATAAATATTCATAATATTTTTTCAATAGATATCATTATTTGTGTGGAGTCTATGGAAACAAATCGTTGTATTTTTCATCAAGGATGAAATGGATTATTGAAAGGTATTAACAAATTTATATCAGAATATAACTCAAGAAGTTATAAAGAAGGATAATACCCAATATTAGTTTTTAAAATTTGAAGACGAGGATTAACCATAATATTTTGAGGAGGAACAAATATATCAAACATCAATGGATGTGAAGAAACAAGATTGGGTTAAGAATAAAAAAGTTAACAAGAATGTTGTATTTAATATCTACATGAAATAAAAAAACCAAAATAAAATCTTGATTCTTGATAAGAGATTAATTTCCTATAAAATGGGAAACATGAATCTTGTTATGGTAATTACATATGAAAAAGAAGGTGTCACATGTTTTAGTAATGATGAAGGTTTGAAAATCATTTTCTCTAGAAAATATAAAATTAGTGGAAAGGCCCTGAGAAAGAAAATTTACTTTTTTGTTGGAGGCATTTATTATAATTTACTTTATATAATCCAATTGCGTGGCTCAGATCCTATGATGAACTTCATCAAGATGAATTGTATTGAAAATTTAAAGGATGTTACAATAGTGATTTCAAAAAAACACAAAAGGGGCATCCTTACCTAAAAATGAAGATATGTACAATTTATTTCTATCTAAGTATGATTAAAACACTCTATGGATCAAAAAATTGGATACTTCAGCTAAAAGTTGTAGGAAAAGATAGTGAAACATTATAAAGAATATGATATCATAATGAAATCCAAATTTTTTTTATAGTTTTATGATATATTTCATTTATAAAAACACAAAATTTTCTACTTTACTTTATCATTTAATAATCTTTAATTATATTAGTGAACTATTGATAACAATATAAATTCATCATAAAATTTTGATTCTATTTCTAAAATTAGTTTTTAGTTGTTATGATTCCATGTATATACATTTAAGTCTTGTTTTAATGATTTTTACTAAGAATAAAACCATCCATGACAAGTTATAGATGATTAAAATTATGCTATAAAAGAAATAAATGATTAAACTAGTTTTTGAGAACTTACATAAGAATAATAACGTGCTATAAAATACTAAATCCACTTATAATATAGTTACATATTAATTCTATACTTTTCCATGGAATGAAGGATTTGACCTAAATGTGTATAATTGAACCCCAAAATTCAAATGGTATGCAAGAGTAACATTAATTTATTAAATACTAATTCAAATATATATTAGAAAAACATGAAAAAAATTATATGTATTTAGGTATAAAATGGAAATCTGGAAGCATCAAAACAAAAAAAAACTTGCTTCAGATTATTCTCATGAATTTATGAATCATCTAGGAGATCAAAATAGGGTATTAAGATCAATAACATCATACATAGAGTCAATACATCATGAAATGGAACTACAAAATATTTAAATTATGTTATTTTTATCCATTTAAGGAAATAAGTTAATAAAATGATCCACGTGACACACATTTATGCTTTTTGAATCAAATTGATTGTAGAAATATTTGAGAAGGTGATAGAGGAGTAAGGAAACGTAATACTCAAATCCATGTAAGATCCAAGAAACTAAAATATTTACACATATATTGATCATAAAATCCAAATAATACATTTGAATATCATAATAAAAAGTTCAAGGAACACTCATTCCCTCTATCATGTATATTTTAGGGGTGTTATGTCTCTAATGAAAGGGTTCCTAATTATGGGATTGTTTATAGTTGATTTTTTTTTATTTTTGTTATATAAATTATTGTTTTCTACCACTATACTTACTCTTATTCCATGGTTATGGTCTACTGACTTGAGGGATTATTCTAGATTAAGGATGTTGTTTTTGTGATTTTCTTCTCTATATTTATCTTATACATTACATTTTATTCGTGTTATATTAGTGATGATTTGGAGAGTGTTTTTTTGGTTAACAACCTATCATACAATATATTTTACTATATATATTCTTATAACAAAATTTCCCTCCCTAAAATAATTTATATTATATAATATATGAAGATACCGGGGGAGGTAAAAAATGAACAATATATAATGATGTTGGGTGAGGAGGTGATGTCATGTACATAGTTGTGGTGAAACATTACCTTAACACATAGAAGTAGGTGATATTCAATGTTCTAAAGAGGTATCTAATGCTAAAAAATCTTCAATACATTGGTAATAATTAGGTAGCTAACAATAGTTATTGATATAGTTATAAAATGAATTACAAATATTTAAATAGAATAGTGAATAACTCCATGTAGTCTTACCAAAGGAACAAATCTTTTATTTTTAAAATTTATGTTGTTTTTATTTATTTTTGATATTTTTATATATTGAAAACCACCCACTTTTTACATTCATTAAAATCAAATTGAAAAAAATATAGAATCATAAATATGAAATTTGGAGTGTTGATAACGTTCACTGAGATATGAACCTGGTCAACCATAAGGATGAATTCAAAATGTATTATAAATTAATTTTTATAGGACCCATGATAATTAATTAATCATAATTGTAACTATTTAAAGGGATACAACCCTTTACCTCTAATATTATCTTTCATTTTTAAATATAGTTTCATTTTTTTATTTTAAAAAATCATTACATGGATAAAAAGTATGATTCTAGCGTAAGAAACTATCTAGGAAGATCTTAGAATATTGGAAAATAAAATCAAACGAATTTATTATGACAAAAACTTATTCCCACAGGTAATCAAAGTAGAGGAATATAATGGACTACTCTATGGGTTTGACATCAGATAGGAGTTAGAAAAAGAATTGTTGAGCCATGAGATGATAGAGATGAAAACACAAGTTGATTGAGTAACCTCTATACTTCATGAGTTGATATAAAAATAGGTATTGGAGGAAAAAATAGTTATTGATAATGAAATTTCTAGAAGAAATTGAAGTGAATAATTCACTACCAAATCCTACATATGGTTTCTTAGAGGCCTTGCATAATAATAAAGAGTTAAATTCTAATATAAATATGGGGGAAATTTTTTAATTAATTATATTTAAATATAATTATCAACAATTATAAACATAAATATTAATACAGATTCATCAATTATGTTTCATACCCTAGTTGATAAAGATGATAATAGAATAGGAGAAGTGGAATGTGTTTAATGCTGGTTGTAGGATATGATGGTTCTATCCATTAATAATTTTGAGAAGGATGAAAAGGAGTTGGAACTTATTATGGAACAATTAACTCAACCTTTAGTAAAATAAATTCAAACTTATGGGATATAAAAAAATAGCAGTTGTATATACAACTAATAAAGAGGATATAATAGAAGATATCCCATTTATAAACCTCTTAATACCCACAATCCTAGGTTGTTTTCACTATTATAGAGATAACCCATTAATACACTATAAAAGGGTACCTTAACATGTATTTTATCTTGAAATTCAATAGAAGAAAAATGATATAGTTTTATAAATCACCTAAATCATATCCTCTATCAAATGTTAGATGAAAATTGGTATTTCATGGATTGAGGTTGTATATTCATAATACCAACTTATGGGGATAAAACACGATTTATCTTCCCTTTACTCTCTATTTTTTATTTTATTTTTCAAAAATTTCATTAATTTATTTACTTTTGGTTCAAAGATTACAGTTGTTATGATCTTAACATAGGATTAACCTCGAAAATAAACACTATGTTATATCTATGAAACTATCTTTTTGAATTAAATTTCTAAAATTTACGTATTTTTCTTAACCACAAAAATATGATAGTGTAGGAAACGTATAGGGTAAGTGAAACCAACATGTTCAATTATTTTTCATATTCATTTTCTTATATTTTTGGTGTGCTTTTATTTTTCCATGAGATTAAATATAATACCAATATCACATTACACACTAGTGATGTAATGAAATTGGGTACATGGATGATCTTACTAAAAACTAGTAAAATTAAGTTTACTTTAGAATATTTTTGGTATATTGAATTGGGAATTAAAATATTGGATTGATGAAATCAATATTAAGTAATTGTTTTTGTAAATAATTGAGCACATCTAGGACCCATTACAAATGAGAATTCTATAAGTCATTTGGACTGAAATAAAATAAGAAATTACTAATTAAATGTGCGGTATCAAGAGATAATTTGGAACACGGTGTGTGAATATAAATATAAATTATAAATAAGAGATATTATAAGTCTAAGAGATGACTAATCAAAATTGATTTTTGACTCTAACAATTATAATTTGTATCAACAGATCTATGATTCTTGGCATACATTAGTTCTATATTATTCTATCCTAAATATTGATTACATCTTATAGACAATATATTTCATATTTTTTTATAAAAATTACTTTTTTCATGTGGGATATAATTTTTGGAAAATATTGTACTAAAATGATGAAATGTAAATTAAGTAATTTTTTTATGATGTATCAATAGAGTGTGAAATTGTAAATTGAATTAATAATATTTATAGAAACATATTTATAAAGGATTTGATTACTGAAATTCACTTTAGCTATTCTCTACTGAATTAAATTTATTATTTGACGTCTTAGACTTTAGAATAAATTAAATATCTATAAAACTTTAGGGTGTATTTGGTTTTTGGTAAATGTATTTAACATATAGAGAAAAAGAAGAAAAGTGTGGGGGAGTGATTAGAGGCATATTTTCATTAATTTTTTTTATAATTCATTTATACAAACATCCCCTTTTTCAAATGATTTGGGAATTTACTTTATTTTCATTATATTAGTGATATAGGGAGTGTAATTTAAGATTAGAGTAAAATTGTTATTTCATTCATTAAATTTAATTTTGTTTCTAATATTCCATAGTGTTAATTTAAAATGTTGTTTTTATTGTTTTTAGGAGGAATAAATCTAGGAAGGACACTTTACATATGAGAAAATTGAAAATCTAAAGGATACATATGATTAAACTAGTTTTGTAACCAATGTAAGAACAATCTAGCACTTCATAAGATTAATATCATTTCTAGGATAACGTTGTATAAATCTTATAATAATCCATGGAACTAAAAAATGATCCTTTCTATGTATAAGTAAATAGAAAATTATAATGGCTACATAAAATCTACCCAATGTCATGCAATATTAATTTGAATCTATATAAGAATAATTTGACCAAATTAGACCTATGTAAGAATAAATTAAAAATCTTTAAGCTTATAAGCCTCAACTAAAATTCACTAAAGTTCATTCTAAAAGATTAATGAATCATATAAAGGATTAAAGGAGGTCTGTGGGATCATTCAATTCATACATGGATTCTAAACATGATGTAATGGGAAAATGGAATATTTCATGTATCATGATAAGTACTAAAAGAGACTTAGGTAAGATAAACTATGGGGGGGGGGGTAGATCAGGGTATAAATACTTCTATGAAAATGATGGTTTTGTCCTCAAAATACCTCTTTTATATAGATGATAGTTTCCACAATATCGATATGGTCACCCTTCTCTTTTCCATCAATAATATTCTAAGGTTATCACACTTGTTCCCTCCATTACCAGATTGATATATAGTTTCATAATCTATACTCACTAGTAATTTATTGTATAATATAAATTAACAATGCACATTGGAAACAATAATTTTACTTGGTTCTCTAACATTGGGAAAATATAAAGTGAATGCAATGTAAATATGCATTACACCAGAGTCCATAAAACACAATGATTAGTGGTGGGTTCAGGATAAGAAGCTTCTAGTGTTGGGGTTACTCCCCTTAAATGGTTTAGGTTTACTCATTTCCACTCAAGTTTCCCTCCCATAGACCTTTATCATTATTTCACTGATAAATAAGTAATTACAACATTGATATAACTCACCAAGTCTAAAAAAGTCATTGTTTTTATCAATGCACTGATTCTAGATTAGTTCCACAAATCTCTACTTTTTACTCATTCAGAAGAAGTATTAAAAATTCATCATGAATAATTTCATCATCATTCCATGACTCATCATGGAAACTCATTTTTTAACTTTTTAATTATATCCATGAAATTCAAACACACATATTTTTTCATTTTCTCAAATATTTAAACCCTCATCTAGACACCTTTTGTTCTACATGGTTTCAATGTATTATTTTTCTTCTACTTCCAATAAATATATATTTTCTACCCCTCCTATTATTCTAGAATGAAAAAATGTGTAGGACCCCAGGACACCCTGAGAGGGAGGGGTGAATCAGGGTTTCAACATTTTCTTTTAATGTGGTAGATCTTGTTCCCACATTGGTAGAAACTTTTTAAACATGTATGATGGATATTATTAGTAATAAAACATTCACATGAAAACAGACTACACATCACTTTTACATATTTCACCACTAAGGGATACATCTAAGGAGCATATGCTGAAAGAGTGTCTGTCATACCAAAATACAGTAATATTCACTAATTGTGAAATATAAAAGTTTTGTCATAGTAACACTATTCTAGGAACACTTCAATTACAAGAATTTAGGGATAGCTCACTACATCCCTTAGAACACTTCCGTCGACTCCCACTAGCGTACTATATTGGGATAAGTCTTACACAGTTTATCAACTTAAAGGACTCTTCAATAGATTTGAATTGATTCCTTTGTCTCTATCCAACATGATACACTTATCGCATCGAAGTACTAAATTTATGAACTCAAATGCACAGATCAAAAAAACTAGATATCAAAAGCTTATTAGAAGCTGAAAATTACACTTGCGCTCAACACTTGACCTTGAACACAAGACAATGGATTTTTCACACAAGTTGACTTTCACGCAACCCCTATTTTCCATGAAACCCTTATCTTTCATGAAAATACACCAAAGATTTCACATGGTATTTTCAGAATAAAACAACAATTTGCGCGCAAGATTAAATTTTTGCAATTCTTTCACGTGCAAATACTTCATGCAGCTGAGAAACTAGATATTCGTTGGAAAACTCATAAGTCTTTCACCGGGGTAGAAGAATATTTATAGGCATTGATGACCATGTGTGTGAGGTTCTGATGCATCCTTTTCAGTTCGTGTAACATTCTTTCTGAGTGCACAAAAACCACTTTGGACATCACATTGTGCGCACAAGAATCATCTATACACATTTAAATATTGTGCACACATTTTTAATTTGCTGTATTTTGAGGAAAATATACCATAACATTCCTTTCACACTAGTTTCTAAAACACATTCAATATTATGTGCAACTCCCATTTCCAAACACATTTTTCTCCATTTTCCAATTTTGGAACCCAAAAATTTGGAAAACAATGGTAAATGATTCCACCTTCAATACTATTTTCTTCCTAAACTGTATGATCCCTTTTTCTTGAAAACATCTGAATCTCCCAATGGGGATTGAAAACCAACCAAAACCATACTCAATTTACAATATAGAAAATCCTTGGTTCCAATAATCTCCCCCTTTGGGTTTGTTGGAAATCTCCCAAAAAAATCAATAGAGAACTAGCCACTATCAAAACCAAATACACATGAATTTACTCATACTACACTATAAGTATACATGAGAAATGATCACTGTAGAAGAAAAGAGGGTAATTTGGAATTGGGTTCCTATGTTTTGGAATGCTTAAAAATGTCCATGTTATTCTCTCACTATGTCACAAAAGCATTACATGTTCTGAACTATTTTCTCATAACACAAAATTCTCATCATTATCTATTATCCATTCTCCTATAACCTGAAAACCATTTCATTATACTCCTCTGTATCATTGAATTTATTTATTCTCCCCCATTGGAAATAAATCTAAATAACAACATTTTTACATTATAGAGATCAAAAGACATTCCCCCTGTATTTTATCTCCCCCATAAACATGTATCACTTCAACAAACAGATTAAAAACATTTAACATAAATGGGGAGAGGGGATCTCTTGTAATCTCCACATCCACAGGGAGGTGGTTGAATATTGATGCTCAACCTATGCTTCTCGAACACCTGTGCTAACAAGGGATTGGTCCATATGTTTTCCACTTGATCATTAGTGCCAACATGATTCATTTTAACCATGTACTGTTCAACCATTTCCTTGATAAAATGATATTTTATTTCAATGCATTTCATATGAGAATGTTGAATAGGATTATTCGTATGATCAATTTTGCTGTTGTTATCATAGTGAATCACCATCAACTATTTCACATCATCACAAATATTAGTTAGTTGTTTCTTCATCCATAGTAGCTTAGTGAATTCCATTATATTAGAGATATACTCTGATTCACCTATACATAGAGAAGTGATTTCATGTTTCTTAATTAACTGAACCACACATTTACTTCTAATAAATAATGGTCCACCACTTGTTTACTTTCTATCCACTACATCTCCAACCCATTTAGCATCTAAAAAAATTAATAGTTCCCTATTTATTCATGTGTGAATGTATTTGAAAGTACCATAAATATACCTCATCACTATTTTAACTACCTCAAAATATTGTTCCTTTGGATTACTTTGTATATATGCTTCTAAGAATATTGCGAAGATAATATCTGGCCATGTCACTTTCAGGTATAGTAAGCTTACAATTATTCTCATGTACATTTTGGGATCTATAGAAGTCTCATCCTCATGCTTTCCATGTTTCATTCCAATCGAAGTCAAAGTTGACATTGGTTTGGATTCATGTATATTTAATTTTTAAAAAACTATATTGAATAATTTTCCTGATATATAAACATGTAGTCCTTCTTATAAATCACTTGAAATCCTAATAAATATGTGAGTTCACCAATCATAGACATTTCAAATTCATATTTCATGAGATTGGAAAATTAATCCATGGATCTATACCTACTTCCGCTAAATATAATGTCATCTATGTACACCAACACCATAAATTGATCTTACTTTGAATTATTTACATAAAGTTTGTATTCAGCACCTCCATTTTTAAATTCATGCTTCTTCAGATAGGAATCCATCCAATAATACCAAGTTCTTGGTGCCTACATTTGACTATAGAGAGCCTTTTTAAATCTACAAACCATAATTTCATCAATTACAATTAGAAAACCCATTGTATGTTTGATATAAACTTCTTCTTCAAGAAAACCATTTAATAAAATTGTTTTCACATTAATCTGATAGACCTTATAACCTCTTTGAATTTCCATAGTAAGGAAAAGTCTGATCGAATCTGGTCCTTCCACTAGAGAAAATGTTTCTTCAACATCAAAACCTTCAATCCATGAGTGTCCTTTACACACCAATCATGCCTTATTCTTGAAAACATTACCATTCTCATCATATTAATTATAAAAAAAAAACATTGTACAAATCACATTGTGACCTTCGGGTCTCTTGACTAGATCCCATGTTTGGTTCTTGTCGATTTGATCCAACTATTCATTCATGGAACTAAACCATGATTCATCCTTTGAAGATTATTCAAATAAGGATGGCTCCACAACTAAAATGGATGAAAATTGTGCATTATTCCTCATTCTCCTTATCTGAGTGGGTGCTGTCCAATCCCTAATGATATTGTATTGATCAATTTATGCTCTTCGATTTCTCCTGTGAAGTTCCAGAGGATTTTCTTTAGCCACATCTTCTTTATACGATTCTTCATCTGAATCCATATCATTTTGTAGCCTCTGAATGTTTTTCACTCCTTCCTCTACTTCTTCATTTGAATCTATTTCATGTTAACTTTTTTCTGAATATTCAATCACATCAACATAATATCCCCTCATCATATTTTTGTTATTATCTTCAACTATCTTAACATCACTACTTTCAATAATTTCTTTGAGATTCTTTTTGAAACACTTGTAAGATTTTCTATTCATTGAATATCCTAGTAATATTCCTTCATCAGCCGCATCACTATACATTCCTTGATTGCAGACTTTATTTGTGATAAAACATCTACTTAAAAAAACAAAAATACTTCAATGAGGGCAACCTTCCATGCCACACCTCATACGATGTCTTGGTTTCTCTCATATATATCCTTGTATGATTTTCAAAATACACTATATCTTAAATAGCATCTTTCCAGTAATTTTGAGGGATATGAATCTCTATTAGCGTGGTTTTGGCCATATTGTTCACCGGTCTATTACTGATCTAAGAAACTCCATTTTACTGTGGGGTCCTCACAACAACCACCTCATGTTGTATTCCATGCTTCTCTAGGTAATTTCCAATATTAATGGACATTTATTCTCGTCAATTGTCAGATCATAGAACTTTTATGGTCCGTATAGTATCATTCTTAATGATTCACTAATATGTTTTCTGGTAGTCAAGAACTTTCCCTTTCTTGTGTATAACCATCACAAAGCCCTTATACAATAATCATCAATGAAATGAAAAATTACCTTTCTCCATGTCTTCCATCAATATTCATTGGGACACATACATATTTGTGGATGAGATCAAGAAGATTTAATTCCTTATTCTTCTTCGAATGATATGAACTACATACCAAATTTCCTCATATGTAGGAATCACATGTATTTTCCTTTTCATATTTTAGATTGGAGATATCCATGACTATATTCAGCTTAGATATCTTTCCCATATCTTGTTGATTAATATTCCCTAACCTCTAGTGCCATAAGTTATTTTCTTCTTCAATGGTTACGTAGCATATATTCTCTCTACTATCAACATGGTATAAGTTTCCATCTATCTTGCAACCTTTCATGAGATAATTCATTGTCTTTACCTTTATAGTCCATCCTTTTTTATTGAAAGTCACTATATGTACTGATTCATAGAGTTTAATCAAACTAAGGATATTGTGATGAAAACAATCCAAATAATGAACTTTTGTTTTCTTTAGATTATTATTAGCTAACTCATTACATCCAAAACATTTTATTTCAAAGAACCATCATCACCAAAACTTATAGTTACATCAACATTTTTCATAAATATCATTAATAGGTATGCATTTCCCATCACACGGGATGAGCACCCACTGTCAAGAATCCAAGTGATGTTATTCTTTGTATCTTTTAGAGACACTTATGCAAGGTTGTATTTTAAATATTTCCTCATTTCCTTCCACGAAATATTATATTGAGTATAAGATAGGTATATCCCTTAATATCTCTTGTACACATGTAGGGGTTCTTCATATTCATAATCTTATTCAAAAGGAGAAATCCTGTTTGAAATATCAACATTATCTTGTTGGTGAATATTGAACTGTCTCTATGTTTTGTATGAATTTATCCAATCATTCCTATGACTACAATACATATCTTGATGGAAAATGTTAGAGAAATGAAAACAATATTCATAGAAAACATTTCTTCAATAAGAAATATGATATGAATTTCTCCTCCTTTGTTGAAATTCTAACTCTTTCACTTTGAAATAACTCATTTCCTCTTAACAATATGACTTGGTATAACCCAGATATTTATATAATTGATATTTCATAAGTTTAAATGTCTTCTAATTTTGATTTCTCCTCATGTTTCCTTACAAAAATAAATTGGATTCCTATCATTTCTGGATGCCTGGGAATAGTTTTCAGTTCACCTTTTAGTTTTAATTGTGGGTTAAATTTTTTTTCACTTCAGCTAACATTTCAACATATCTTACTTTCATCTTGAATTTATTTTGGTTCACATTATATCTAGAATTTTATGTCTCGACATCATAACTGATCCCACTATTTACCACTCACACAGGTCTTTGATCATTTAAAATCTTTTACACTTCATTGGAACCATGCTTAGCTCTTTTCAGCAACTCAATATCTGAGAATTTTCCAAATTGTATTTTCTTCTTTTATTCTTTTGAATTTTATTCACTTTCGAGTTTATTCATAAGAGTAAAAACATTTTCTTGAAGTCCCTCAGTGGTCTTGAAATTCTCCTCTAGTCAGGATGTAAGGTTTTTGATAACCTTTTCTAATTATTCTATTTTGTGAATTTGTTCCACTACATCTTCTATGATTTCAACGATTGATGACTGTACTTTCATGTGTACTTCTATTCATTCAATTTAATCAAGTTTATCAACATATTTTAATTAATATTCCACAACTTGTTTCCAAATTTTTAATCTCTTACTTTGATTCTCAAGCTTACCATGAGAATTATTAAGAAGAAACTTTAGATTAACATTAGTGGTTAGCTTATTATCTCTAGTTTTATCTCCCAATGGTTCTAATTTTTCAACAGTAGCCATCATGGTATCACGAGTTCTAGATTTAAATATGGGTTCCTCTTACTCAATGAATTCATTATCTTAATGTTACTATTTATAGAAAAAACTCTTCCTCTATACTTTATTTCCAGATTTGACATCTCCCATTTTGAAAAACTATTTCAGAGGCTTCTCCATGTTTCTAGCTTCAGTCCCTTCATCATCTAACACTCTTGAGCACTCAGAGGTAGTGTTCCCAATTATGAACAATGAAAACAAGCCAAAGGTAACATAGACTTAAAATTTTCCCTTTTACTTCATGAATTTATTTGAATTGAGAGGAAGAAGTATGTTTTCATCATTATCTTCATCATCAATATCTTCTAAAATTTCATGTTTTTCCATGTCTTTGAATTCCATTTCCTTAATTTCTCGATTAGTTGCATCTTTTCGTTTGTCTCTGATCTCATATGACACCAAGCTAATGATATGATCATCTAGGGAATATTTTGAGAGATCCTTTTCCTCAAGATCTGACACCTTTTCATTATAAAGGGTAGAAAGTCATATTAATATTTTTTTTCAATATCAGTTTATTTGTATCTCTTCAGGAAGACCTAAAATTACTCCTAAAACTTAAATAATTCGATTGAAGAAGGAATCTGTATTTTCATCAGGGTGAATCTTAAAATCATATTTTTTTTAAAAACATGGAGTTTCAACTCCTTCAATTGACTGTATCCTTCATAAATATTTCCAAAATTTTCCCATATAGACTTTGTTATGAGGAAGATCATCTCCTTCAGATAGATCTGATCATAAAGTTCTATAGTGAGATCATTCAATGATTTTGAATCTGCATCAAGAATTTTTATATCTGTATCTGTCATAGAAAGCCTAGTTTGATTAGTGACTTGTATTCCTTACATAGTAGAAAAAGGACTTCCATTCCAAGAGATCTTAGAGAAGATCTAATTCTATTCTTCCAAATCTGAAAGTTACTTCCATAGAAGAAGGGTATTCCACTAACATTGATTGAATTATCCATGATAGTGAAGGAAAGATTTAACCCCTATGACCTTTACCCTCTGATACCACTTTTAGGACATCGGGACACCCTGAGAGGAGAGGGGTGAATCAGGGTGTAAAATTTTTCATTTAATGTGATGAATATTGTTTCTAAATTGTTAAGAAATCATTAAATCTATATGATGGATATGATCAGAAATCAAACATTCATATGCCAAGAGATGACCCAACACTTTTACTTAGTTCACCACTAAGGGCTATGTACAAGGAGAATATGCCCACGAAGATTCGGTCGTACCAAAATTCACTAATCTTCACTAGATATGGAATGAAAAAGATCAGTCACAGTCACTCTGTTCTAGGTACATTGCCATTATAGGAATTTAGGGATAACTCACCACATCCCTCTAAAAACATCTATCAACTCCCCCTAGCTCACTTCCTTGGGGGACTTCTTTCCTAGTTTATCAACTTGAAGGCCCCATAAATAGATTGGAATCGATGTCTTTGTGTCTATCCATCATGAGAAACTTCTTGCATCAAAGTTCTGAACTGATGCACTTGAAAGAACTGATCTATCAAATCGGATATCAAAATCCTTTAAGAAGATGAACACTACACTTGCGCTCAACACCTGATCGTGCATGCAAGATTTGGGACTTATCACAGAATATGACAATCATGAAACCCTTATTTTCTGAAAAATCCTTATCTTTTAAAAAACTATACTAATAGGTTTACTTGAACTTTTCAGACTAAAGGAAGAAATTTTCTCAAGATTAACTCTCTTCAAATCTTTCGCATACAAATATTTCACAGAGTAGAGTAACCTGATCTTCTTCGGAAAATTTTTAAGTCTCCCTTGGGGTTAGACACCTATTTATAGGCATCAATGAACCTTAATGCATGTTTCTGTTGCGTCTTTGCTGGTGCACATAAGATTCCTTCCAAGCGCACAAAACCCCTTTGGTAGTCACATTGGGTGCTTAAGATTCGTATGTGCAAAATGGTATTTATTTAACATTTAAATCTTGTGCACAAATACCTTTTCCAAAAACATTTTCCCCCATTTTCTAATTTTTCAAATAAAAAATTTGGAAAACATTGGGAAATGATGCTACCTTTAATACTGTGGTCTACTTGAACTGTATGATCCCATTTCTTGAAAACTTCCTCATCTTCCAATGGGGAATGACAATAAACAAAAAAAAACTCAATTTCTAGCGTAAGACAACCTTAGATCCAACAATATGTATCTATTATACACTTTTGTTTACTATAACATACTCTATCAACTAATCCTCCTTTTTTCAACAAGTAGATATCAATTTGACACTATTTTCCCTCTATTATACAAATATTAAAATTTACACTCCTCAATTCACATAGTTAACTTTTTATAAAATAAATATCCTATATTTTATAGAGAGGATATATCCACAACATTTCTCCTCTAAAATGGGCTTATTCAAAAACATTAATACCAAAGTATATGGAAATATAATATTTCCATCATATCGAACATACTCTTCTATTTCATGTTGATCTGGTTTCCTCAGCTTTGTGTTTGAACTCCTCTTTCACTAAACCTAAAAATATCTAGGTCATACACGACTTCCTTATTCATCATGGAATGATGTTTACTCAATAACTAGATCCATGGAATCAGGGGAATATATTTTATTTAATTCATCAAATATAATTGAATGATCACCATTTGATTCACACAATAAAAATGTGAAATTTGAATATTTGTGATTGCTAACTCATTGAGAACATAACATGGCCACTTCCACTGTGACATGATTCTTGTATCAACTACAGAACATGTCTTATTTTACATTATAATGAAATATATGAAATTATTATTATGATCCTTTTGGTTTCATATATGTTTTTCATAGTCCCAATGTGGTTTCCTCCTCAACATGGTTACTATTAGTTTCCCATTTTTTATTTTAGATCCAAAGCCCTGGAAACTCAACATGTCTGAAGAGTAAGAACCATGAAATATCACATTGAAATATTCAATAAAAACAGCATCAAAATCATTCTAAAACATGACCAACTTTCCTATTTCCACTTTAGCTTCAGAATATTGACACTCCCCACTCTTATTCCCATAAAAAAATAAAAATTCTCATTACATGCCTCCCCTTTAATTATAGGGATTCTGAACATCCACTAGGGTGTGGTGTCCTATGTTTTCTAGTTTTGGATTCTTAAGGTTTCTATGTAGTTCATGGATTTTAATTTATTTTCACTAACACATTTTACCATGACCTATAAAATGACAATAATGATCTATTATTCATATTAGGATTCCTTAAACACAAAACACCATCCTCCATGTCATGTTGTAAATATTCTCCCCAATTTGTAATAACCTTGAAAATGTCCTCTATTTTTCAGCATGGTAATCCAACTCAAATAATTTATTTTTCACTATATATTCCTTTTTAATATGATCCTATCATAATTATAAATATACCCAAGATGGTTTCACATGTTTTCTACATGAACATTTCCATCACAAAATTCCTTCCACTAGTGAATGGTGTAAAAATTATTTCTATTATTTAACCACAATAGTAAAGGTAATATATTCCATAACATGTATAGTCCCATTAAATTCCCTATGAAACTTTAAAAACCTCTATGATAATTTTTATTACTCAGTAAGATCCTTTCTAAATCCTTCACAGAATCTAAAACATCAATTTATCCCCCAAAACAATAAACCAACAATATTATATTAGTAGCTAATAAAACCACCAATGTGTTTCTAATAAATACAAATAATCAACTTATCTAATGAGATGCTAAAAATATATCCATTTTGATTTTTTGTAAACTCAATCGTGAATCCTAAATTATTTTTCCATTAATAAGTTTATATGTAATCTTGAATTGAGTTTCAGGAGGATTTGAGGATCCACAATGCTCCTTTACCCAAATTGACTTAAAATTTGAATCATACCACTTTAAATTAGGAATATAAAATATTTATAATTCTCACTATATTTATGATTTCACAATTCACAAGATCCTTTACTTTGATACAACATGTAAAGTAATTGAGCATGAAATTTGATACCACTCTATTAATCATTCTTGGAGTGCTCAAATGATATCAATTTGATACTAATTTTTTATAGGTAACATTTAATAAATCATATCCCCCCTTGTTCAATACAATTCCTATATAACATTCACAGAGACTATTCTCCCATTATTTTATTACACTCCATGACTCCATCACCATACTTCCCTTTCTACAAAAAAATTACATATTTGAAATTTGATCTCCAAACACACCTTCTACTATGGATGAATTATCTAATACATCGAGAGAGTGACATTATTACTTATAAATGATCCACAAATAGAACCATAAACAATACTGAGTCTTAAATTAGTGTAGGATCTAATATATTAATCTAATAACAACACTTCTTCCCATTTCACTAACCTTTTTCCATAAGAAAATGGTAGTAAAACTTCCAATATTTTATCAAGGAACTCTCCCTTTGATGTAAATCAAAATTTCCAAAAATCAAGATTGAATAAATTTGAATTTAATAGTGTGTGATTCATAATGTATTCCATCATTGGAAATCTTATTTGGACACCAATATTTTTACAAATTATCAAAAATAATACCAATAGTTATCAACAATTTTATTCTTTAATCTCTTAACATATTTACTTGGTTAATGGGGATACCATATTTGAATCTAAATATATAAACTCTAAAAAAAGTCATCATGTTCATAATTGATTATAGAATACATATTTAGTATCAAATTCATCCACCTAGAATCCTTTTATATCACGAGGACACTAAAACAACATCACCTATAAATATAAAACTGAAAAAAGATGAAAATAATTTTTTTTATTCTATTCCATCAATCAAAAAACTTTTTTCTTTAGAGTTTAATACCAATAGAAGAAAATTTATTTGATACAAACACCAAGATTTGAATTATATACCAAGTTGGGACACCAAATGATATTTCTCTAACCATTATTATTATAAATTAATATTTAACAAGGAACTACCTATACCGGATCCAACATGAGTTGTATCTTTGAAGCATGTCACATCATCACTTTCATTTTTGGTGAAACTTACCCATTAATTTTCTCTCCCCAAAAACCAAAAAATAATTCAATAATTGTTAATATAATTTAAACACTTTCAGTGAGGCAAAATTTCATTTTCATCAAGTTGAGGATGATGGTGAGTCACTCTATACCAAAACATTTCATTTATTATTTAATTTTTGATCTATATTCAAATATGAATTTGTTTTTATGGACTCTAAATTCACATCATTTTCCTTGGGCAAAATATTCCCTTCATGATGAAATCTAAAATTTATTTCTATAGGAAATGCTTCCAATAAGAGATACATTCATTTCTAGTTTTTTATTTATTTTAAAAACATTCCAACTTCATTTTGTGTCCCTACATGGATTATTGTATTTTATAAGTTTTTTATTTCTTTATTACACTCATTTCACAGGTGATTTTCAATTTTCAACAATATGTTAACTTATTTTTATTTAAATATCATTTTATTTTATATTTAATATATTTTTTACTTAGTAAATGATATATAATTCCTCTTAAATATAAATTATTCCTATCGATAATCTTTAACCAACCCTATTAATATATTTAAAAATTTAATATATTTATTATCGATTGCATATTGATTTTATCATTTTATTCCAGTTAATTTCCTTCTAAAATTCCACCAAAGGAATGGTTATCATGATAAAATTTGTTGTAATAGTAACCATACCTTTTATGTTTTAATTGTTAACTTTTTGGAATGAATTCTCCCATCCTTAAAAGAAGATAAATATTCTAATGATTCACAACAAAAACTCTAGATATATCCATCCATTAAATAGTATAAGAAAATATCTCTATACAGTCATTTATAACTCATCAATTTGTAATTAGTTTTCAGAGGGAAATTCATGAGTGTATTTATAGAGCCTAAAATATTTTCTATTTTTATAATAATACTTATAAATTTATTCTTAACTTCATACTTTATAGTGATTTCATTATGTACGAGGATAAATATTTCCATAGAGAAATGATTTGGTACATAAAAAACTATTCATTTCTACCCTCTAAAAAGATTTTTTATTATGTATCTTACAATCAACTAACCAAGGATAATAAAACAAATAATTTAAATAAAATTTTATTTTTAAATTAACCTTGTAATTTTATTGATTCAACCACTTTTTGAATAAGATTAAATCATTTTCCAATTTTACAATATAGTTTATTTTATTCCAAATCCCAATATCTACATCTTCCATGATAATATACTCAATAGACATATCATCATTCTATTTATGAGAAATTTTGATCAATATATCACTTTTCTCCTTCATATTAGTGTTCTTATGAGAAATGGGGTTTTTAAGGAATTCCTTTTCTTTTTTTCATATTTGGTTCTCCTCAAAAAGTTATTTTACATGTGAAAAGGGTTCATCCTTCTTGTCCTTAATGTTTTGAAAATATTTTGAGTTCAAGATATTTTATTTGGAAGAGGTTTTAAGCTTATCTACTTTATTGACATAACCTCCAATTGTTTTTTATAAGAATAATTCTTTTTTACTTAGAAAAATAACCATTCCATAAGTTCTATTATTCATACCATCCAAGTTGTCAAATATAACTTTAATCACATTAACATGTATCTCTTAAGAACTATTTTATTATTTTAAATTGATTATTTCTTCTGATAACCATCGATAAATATCATATGATAAAAGGAAATCTTCCACTAATGGATTCCATGTAGTCTTCACATCATCAGTATATCCATATTCAATTTGAAGTTTGGTTACTTATAAAGTCATAGAATATCATTGAATAAATTAATAGATTCAAAATATGATACATTCATACCATTATTTTCAAGGATTTTGGACTCTTTAATCCAGATAACACCCTTCCCAGGAACTTTTTTAGTATGTGAAATACCATTATAGTTGTCTTTTCTCAAATTATTACCCATTTCTATGTCATAGTAAAAATTTAAGGGAAAAAAAATTCAAAACTAAAAAATAATTTTATAAATTTAGAGAAAAAATACAAAAAAGGAATATATTCTATAATAACAGTTATTTTTTCCCAAACGGGGCTTATGAGAGAGATTATAACACCCTATGTTTTTATGATTTTTTATGAATAAATTAAATTTTGTTAAGGGATTATAGTGCATGATACACAAAGTTATGCTTGCTTTATAAGCAACACTATATAAATATTTACCTACACACAACGTTTATATTACCTTATGGAACATGTAACACTATGTTTCTCCTGTTTTATGCACAATTACTAGTTCTTTCAATAGCTTGTGTTACATGCAACACATGTTTTTCAGAACTACAATACACTATTTATAATATTTTTAAAATATTATTATAGTTATCACCTAGCCAATGGAATGGAAGATATAAATAATATTAGCTAAAATATAAAACTATGGTCTACACATGTTTATAAAATTAATTATTTAGTTATCAATTAATTATAAATGAAAATAAAATCCAATTACATATATAGGATGTGTTTTTATAAAAAAATAATTTTTATGCCCACAAAATAATTTTATCTTAATAAATAAAATCAATCAATGGTAGTGAGATATATTAATTAAATTTATATATTATAAATCCAATATTTTTCATATTAATTCAATAATTTTTATAGACCTAAGATATGTACAAATTCAATTTTAGGTGTATAAAGCTATATTTTTCTAAAATGTTATTTTGTTGTATTTTAATAGAATACTTGTTCTGAATATAATTTTGACAAATTTATAAATTATATTATAAAGAATAAAATTTATTATTTAAATTTTAAAATCTATATTATATTAGGTTGAATTTTTGGTATTTTTTTGATATGTTTTATTTTTTGATGAGTAGTGAAAATCAATGAATTTTAAATGAAAACAATATTTTTGTCTCATTTAATTTTATAATAAAAATATATTTTAAATTTTTTTAAAGTATAAATATACCAATTATACATATATTAATATAATTTATGTCATTTGAATAAATTTCACATTGAAATTGAATATAAAAACCTTTCACACTTTTGAACATTTTCACATTTAAAACCTATTATTTCATCCCTTTTTGGGATTATTTTAAATTAATTTATTCAAATTATATGATTGGAATTTGGGAATATATATTCCATATTTAGAATCCAAATAATTTATAATTTATAATAATATGAGGATAATTTTTTTCCAAAAAATATTAGTGAAAGTAATTTAAATTAATTAGAACGACTAATGTAAAAAAGAAGATTACTTTGTGGTTAATCATTATAGTTAAGGATCCAAATGACCATGAAATGTGTCTAAAACCCGTTAAATATATATATATAGACCATTTATCATCTTTATGTAATATGAAATATTATTTTATGTAAATTATATAAGGGATTCCTCTCAATAGTGCATACCTTTTTGTACTTATAAGAATGACACTCGTCCTCCACTATAAATGGGGACTCACCCCTCAATTCTTCACACCACTCAAGCCATTTATAACACCCAAAAAATCCCAACTATGATTCTAAATTCCCTCATAATTTCTTATAATACTAAATTTTTTCAAAAATCCAACCAAGTAATACATTTGGTACAAACCAAAATGCGTAACCTGAAAAGATTTAATGTTCCTCAATGTGCACTTTTTTTATCTATTTATACACCAATTTAATTATTATTAAATTGATATCATATAATAAAATAAGTATAATAAATATAATTAAATGTTTTATGATAAGTTTATGACCTAAACCTTATAAAATTTCCATCAAATAGGATATACAATCATTTTTTGTGAGTACAATGAATTACCGTTTCGTGGACTGATGTGGTTTGTTCTTCTATTACCACCTCTTTAGGTTGGAAATACCGATAGAACAAATATTTCCAAATGATTTATATTAAAATTTTGATTTATTTATAATTATTATATACAAAATATCTTCATGATTTCCATTTTATTGATATACGATAACTTCATTTGTTGATGTGTGGACTACAACCTCCTCAAAGCAATGTGATTCATTCCCAATTTACATGGAATTTTTTTATATATAGGTTTAATAAAAATATGTGATATTTATGAAACCATTATTATAATTTAAAAATAATATATATATATATATCATTCACTTTTTGTTTTTTAAATAACATTAGAAGAAAATGAAAACAACGTTTATGCATACGTACAACCTACCGTCTCCATGAACGGTGTACTTAATTTATTATTTCAATATTTTATATAACATTATAAATATATATATATATAATGAACATATATAATATTAATATCATGATTTAAATTCTGAACATAAGTAAATAATGATATAATTAAGAGGATCAATAATAAAAAGTTGAAACATTTATGAAGAACAAAGTTGTTATTACCCGAAACATAACTTCTACATGGAATTGTTTATAAATTGTTAATATAAAGTCATTATAAAATCATATATGACATGATATATAATAATATGGTTCTTTGATATAAGTATAATAAACATATATTTTTTTATATTGGAGGTTTGAACATGGATGTAGAAATTCAATACTTACGGTATAAGTTTTATAGTTTTGCTTTTATTTATATGATGTATATGCTATATTCAAAACTTATTATTTTTGTGTAGTGTATATAAAAAAATAATAAAAATAATAAAATTAATTTAATCTATATTATGATATTAAAATTTTTAATTGATTTTATTTTTTTAAATATACAAAGATTAAAAAGTTACTCAAATAGTAAGAGGATTTCTAGTCTCACTTTTATTTTGGTGAGACTTATGCCTTTTTCAACACTCATTTATTTTGAGTGGTGTATAAAATAAACATAAATTTATTATATGATTATTATAATTAAATATATGGGTATTTACATATCCATTTTATGATCTCTATTTGATGGGGTTTACAGTTCAAATGTTACCAAATCTGTAGGGCAATTTTGTCTCAATTTGCTTTCATTGAGACACATGTTATGTTATGCACCTAAATTCTTATACAAGGATTATATAATTATTTATGACATTTAATATCATGAATATACTTATTTTCATGATATTTTATGATTTATTTACTGTCAATATTTCTTGGAAAGTTTGTTTGAATGTTACCAAAGTGGTAAGAGTTTATCGCTATAATCCCATTGTTTATCAAGATTGTTTATGAATATATTCCATTTATGGAATATTATGATCCAAATCTCAAGAAATATCATTAAAATTATTCTATTATTGTTATTAAAGCTATATATAAGTTAAGGTACCATTTTACCACTCTTTGGTACTTAAAATAAATAAAAAATTTTATTATTAAAATTCAACTTTATTTATATCTTTGTTTATAAATTAGTTTTATTTCAAAACCTTGTTTTATAAAAGTTCATTTAAAATGTTAAAATATTATCTTATGATCATTAATATAAATTTTTACCCACATTTTAACATTTTATGAATTTTTCTTAAAAAGGAATCATCTTATCATTTTTCAATCGAGGCACATTTCTAAACTTTGACGGCACAGAAGGAATGTTTAGAATCTATATATTTATCTACCATCATGAACTTAATTTAATTTAAGATTCCATTATCAGTTTCAAAGAATAATTTTTAGAATATTTTTTCCTAGTATTCTATAAATTTTTTATTTTTAATGTTTTTCTAAAAAAAATGGTTTTAAAAAAATATTTATGTTTAAAAATTTATTAAAATGAATTTTGAATATTCCTTTATATGTTTTAAAGTTTATTTACAATGAATAAGGATTTAAAATGGTTTTGTGATTTAAAAACCATTTTTCAAAGCGAAAATGATTTTTCCCTCAACAAACCTTTTAAATGGTTTATAAATATCACTTCAAACATTTTATAGTAGTTTCAATGAAAATAATTTTGAAAATATTTGATGTCTTAAGAATATTATTTATAAATAAATGTTATTTTCCTTAATAAATTCTCCAAGTTATCATTAAAAATAATTCTATATTTAAGATGATAAAATATAATGTATTTTATTATTTATTAGCGATATTATCCATGAAAACAAATTCATATTCTTTATTTTAATGGTTTATGATTAATATGAAAATTTGTTTACAAAACCTAATTCTATTATAAAAGTTATACCATGATAATATGATTATAAAACTAACTTACATTCATTTATTATTCTATAATTATGAAAGGTTTATATTTTCCACAGGTTATAATATGATTAAGTCTCTATAATAACCATTTTATTGGTTATGATATGATATTTAGTAAAACAATCTCTTTTTAGGGTTCATGATATTATAAATGTTATATCATCTTGTGGAACACAAATGAACGATTTTATTATGTGACAGGTGGGATCTATATCTCCCTCTAATGCATTAGATAATGATAAATGGTATATGACCTCAGAGGGAATGTCAGTTTTATCCCAAGTATAATAAAAAGATGGTATATGGGTTTTCACCCAAGCCTGAAAATAAGTGAGTACATGGGTTGTAGACCAAGCTCGAAAACGAGATGGTACATGGGTTATAGCCCCAGACCAAAAACAAGAGGGTACACAGCTTGTATCACATGATAGAAAACAAGTGAGTATATGGGTTGTAGTACAATATCAAAAAAAGTGGGTACATGGGTTGTAGACCAAGCCTGAAAACAAGAGGGTAAATGGGTTGTATCCTAATACAAAAAACAAGAAGGTAAAAAGTTTGTATCTCAAGAATGAAAGAGAGAGGGTACTCGGGTTTTAGACCATGTCCTAAAAGAAGAGGGAATATGGGTTTTATCCCAATCCTAAAAACAAGAGGGTATATGGGTTGTATCCTAGGCCTGAAAATTGGAAGGTACACAGGTTGTAGACCAAACCTGAAAACAAGACACTACACTTGTTATATCCAAATCCTAAAAAAAGATTATACATGGGTTATAGTCGAAGAATAAAAACAATTGTTAAATAAGAAGTATCCCAAGCTCAAAAAAAGAGGCTACATGGGTTTTTCTCCTAAGATCAATAAAGGTACATGAATGGTTATCCAAAGCCTAACATGTTATGAATGCCTTTGTAGGTTTCCTTGACACAATATTTTATGTTATTATGCACATGCCAAAATAATATGCCTTATTCCTATGATATATTCTCATGTAATATCTCTTGATTCCCTTCTGATTCATATCTTATGAACTATGAACCATTATTTCATGACTCATGATTATGATCTTTGATATGAAGGGTATGATCTTTAAATGTTATCATCAATGTCTTGCACCCTTATGTTCATGTTATGCTTATGTATATCATTAATTTACCCTTTCTGAGCATCTAGTCTCACCATTTTGTTTAGTTTCCATTCTATAGGTTACGAATAATAGTTTTAAGTAGTATTTATAAAGGGGAATATATTTATGGGAGATATTGAAGATCATTCACAAAATTAGAATAATATGTTCCAATATTCCAAAGACACTAAAATACTATGGTCCTCAGGAATTCAATTTTGTAATGTTATAAATATTCATCTAAAATGATGTAATATCCATGTATTTTATGCTTGGTTCACTATAGGGATACCCTATGAGGTTTTGAATTTAGGTATAAATATATATTTTTTCTTAAATTAATACTTTATCCTAAATGAATATCTTAGTCCTATTGTATATTGACCTATATATTAGTAGGGTAACACTTCTACCTTCCATCAGTGGAGATCCAAAAATTATGTCACTTATTCCATCCTTTACCAGATTAAAAAAATGTTTTCTTAACCCATACTCATCGATTATGTCTTGAAAAATATAAATCAATCTTTCATATAGGAGGAAAGAATTTTACATGGTTCACCAACACTGGAAAAATCCAAGGATCATGAATCTAAGATGTGTTTTAAACCATAATACTATAACCATATTGATTAGTAATGAGTTTAGAATAGGGGATTCCCATGCCTAGTGTCACTCCCCATACAGGGTTTAGGGAATTTTTACACCCCCATGGATTAATCCCCTCAAATTATCTCCATCAATTCCCACTATAATAATAACAACAATATTATCATCACTTTCCAAAGTATAAATAACATCACATTATCTATTGATGAATTGGGTATATATAGGTGTTGTTGATCTCTACTTATTGATACTTCAGAGGAATACTGTGAACATGATCATTAATAACAATATCATTATTCCATTAGTCTTCATGGAATATCACTCTTTTTTATTTGGAATGATATTCAATAAGATCCAATATACATCATTCTTAATTTCCTTTATTTTAATCCTTTAATCTGGAATATTTCTTCTTACTTGCATAGATGAAATGTGTAATTGTTATTTTACTTCAAACATAGATACATAATTTCATACTCCACTTCTTTAAAAAAAATTCATTATTCTATATTTTGTTTCACTTTAGAAAATTCCTCATATGCCTTATTATTTCTTCAATAATATTTTTATTTAATGCTTTATTATCCCCCAATTCATCAGATATATTTCTCATATCTCTCTTATTCTATAGGTTCTAGTTTTTTACAAGATATATATCATGTTTTTCATTAAGAGGATATCTATTAACTTCTCTCTTCCAAAAATGGTTTGATTCGACTCATTTAAGGGAGATGGATTTGGAAATATAATATTTCCATACTTTTAAACATAATAACCAATTTTAAGTTTAGTTGGATCCCTATTCATAAAGTTTTGATTTATCATTCAATAACATGAAATATCAAAGTCAAACACAATATTATTCTTCATAGTGTGGGTTTTATTTAATACAAAAATATATAAAATATGGTGTAATATATCATATTTAATTCACTAATGATCATGGAATTATTCCCCTTCAATTTCCACATGAAACATTAGAAATGTGGTAATATTTACTCATTAAGACCATGGAATAGTCAATTTCATAATTTAATGTTCCTTGTACATTCTTTAAAATATGAAATATCATACTTGTTCCCCATAATAACCAAAATTCTATATTTTTTCCACCACATCTCACAATGTTACATCAAAATATCACCATAGATTCCTCTATGACATTATCACAATTAGTTTCCTATTTTTTATTTACATCCAAAGAACTAATAACACAACATAACTCAAGTCTAGGACCCAATTAATTAAATTATAACTTATATTGGTGAAGCACTCTTCAAAACATTATACAACTTGACCACCTTTCCCATTTTCTCTTAAGCATTAGAATCATAACACTCACCACTCATGATCCACCCTGACCATCAAAATTCCCATAGTAGGCCTCCCATTTCTAATATATATCAGAAAAATGCATCATGATGTGGTATTTTCAAGTATTCTATTTTAATATCTCCATGTTTCAAATTTGTTTAGGAATTTTCAGTTTTTGGATGATGCCTTTAACCAAAGACTGCACAATGGCCGAAATACTACTAATTTTACATTGGGATTCCATAAACACAGAATTCCATTCTCCATGGTTTGGTTAAACATTTCACCTTATTTTACACACCATATCATGTTCATAAATTATTTATCTTGGTTATAAAACTCACAAGAATTTCTTATGATCTATAATTCTTTTTCATGTATGCTTACCATGACAACCTATATTACTATGTTCAGCTTCCCCATTTTTTGGACCTCTTCCTGCTCAAAACTCTTTCCACCAAGGAATAATCTAAAACCTATATCCATTTTTTACCAAAATGATCATGATTCTATACTCTACATCATTTATAATCCTATTGCATTATCCAATCCTCATATTAAAATAATATGAAATTTCTTATGACTTGGTATTCTCTTATGGGAACCTTTCACAACATTAATTACATTAACTTCTCATCTATAAGTTCAACCCAAAAAGTCACATTATATTCTAATAAAAACAATTTTTTTTTCAATAAATATAAAAATTACAATTCACCAGTGGGATGCTTACATATTAGCAGTATAATGATTTTAGTAATGTTTTAAAGTATCCAATCCACGTGAAACACATGTATTCATTTAGAATCAAATGGATCATGGTAATTGTTTTGATGATATTGTTATATTGGGGGAAGAAATATCCAAAATCCTAGGAAAATAATAGAAACTAGGATATTCAAACATGGAGTGATCATGAAACCCAAATCTAAAACATTATTATCATTATATAAATAAAAAGAATCATTTGTATGCTCTCCCATGTTTATTTATGTGTAGAAAAGTATCTATTGATAGGGTTCTAGATTGAGATATTATTTACTATAGTTTTATATATTTACAATATTTTTTAATAAAAATCATTGTTATCAATAATGTTTCTTATAAAATCATGGGATTTAAAAAATAAGACATATTCGATAGCATATACAACATGAAACACTAAGCCTAAATGAACCATGAAATATTATTATTTAAAAATGATGGTCATAATATAGTCATTAAATTTGTGGGCATGATTAGGAATAATTGAATTGTTAAATATATATAAATTTGTTAATAAATATAAATTTATTGATAAATTCTTAGTAAATAATAACTCATCTTTTAGAAAATTAATTTTGTTTTTTAAAAAATACATTTCTTTTGAAAACCATTTTATTTTATTTTTGAGAGTAAATATTTTAATTAATTTATGAAATATTTATAAATTTTATTTTATAAAATAAAAATAATTTTTGGATTCATCATATAAAAATTAATGGAGGGTGATATTTTTATATTTTTATGAAATGATTGGTATTTCAATGTATAGTGAAAATTTATAATTTTTCAAATATTGTCATTTATTTCCATTAAATAATGTATTTTAAAAGCCTTGTTATATTTTTTATTTGGTATTAAATTTAAAAACGAGCCATTGATTTATAATAAAATAATTAATTTCATTTTAGTCAATAATTTTTATTATTTGGTGCCAGTTTATTTTTATGCTTAAAAACAAATTTTTTCGGAAATGTACTTTTAAGGGTATAAAGTTTACCAATTTTAATTAATTAAAATAATCCCAAAAGGATAAACATTTAAATTAAATTTATATGTTATATAAATATATATCAATTTAAATTCAAATAATTATGATTACTAGTCATATAGTCAATGTAAGTTATCTTATGTGTGAAAAATAAATTTCTTTCAAAACTATTTTTTTGACATTTTTTAGAGGTTATTTTTTAAGTTAAATTATAAAACTTATATTAATAGAATTTTATGAAAATGAATCCTAATTATGAATATGTATAATTAATAATAATTAATATTTTCAACTTAATGTTTTCACATGATTAATAATAAAAAAAGTAAAATAATTCGTTATGGTAAAAGGGTGAATTGTCTTAGCCTAGATTAAAACATTGTGAGAAGACTACAATTTATCATAACCAGAAAATCCAAGAGCTGGTGGAATATAGTCCTAATAAAATTAAATAAAAAAGGAAATGAGTTAAGCATACAAGTGATTATTACATAAATGAGTGTGCATCACACCACACCTATCTGCCTCTACCAGTGAGGCACATTATTCTGGGCCTATGAAGGACCACATCTCTCCAGTATAAGTGAGCGCCCACTTTTCCAGTGCATCCGCCACCTGATTAGCCTCCCAGTAGACATGTGAAACGTTCATTTACATCTGAGAAATATCACTAAGGCAACCAACCCACTTCTGCAGCACACACCAAGGGACCTGGCGCGTCATTGTGCTCAAGGCATGAACCACGGTCTGAGAGTCAGACTCAATCCATATATATTTCCAATTAAACTAGATAGCATACCAGATGGAATAGATCATTGCCCAAAGTTCTGCTTCAAAGGCGGTTCCAATTCCAATGGCGTGGTGAAAGAATCCTTTGACAAACCCACGATAGGTGCGGAACACTCCCCCACAACCCGACGGGTCTGGAGCACCCAATGTGGCCCCATCAACATTTACCTTGAGGCAAGGCCCAATGGGTGGGATCCATCGAATATACTTTAGAATCTGAGGCTTGTGTGGCCACCCCAAAACACCAACTGTTCTCAGAATTTTAAGATCATCAAATTCATTAGATATGGAGACATCCTACACAAGGGAAGAAGAATAAAAATCCCTATGAACCGCTACCATTCCTTGCAGAACCGTGGAGTGTACACAAATGAAAACAGCAGCGTTCCAGGCTTCCTAGATGACTGCAATAACAACAACAGTAGCAACCAAAAACAGATTAAAAATCTTCTGACTGAATTTTCCATGAGATATAGTAGACAACAGTTGTATAATCGACCCAAAGGTGTTAAAAACCACCCCAAATGAGGAACTAATGTATGCCCACAGTTGTTTGACATGGAAACAACCCATAAAAATGTGCTGAACAGAATCCTCATCGGCTTGGCAGATGGAGCACATGGCGACCATCTGAAAACCATCCCTCTTAAGAGCATCAGTAGTGGAAAGTTAGTTTTTCCAGATCCTCCAGATCATAGATTCTATTATTTATTTGAAAGGTTTCCATAAAAGTAACCAATACAATGATTTAATCATAGAAAAAGAAAATGTGTCACTCTCTTTCATTTAAATGTCTCTTTTATGTCTCGAAAAGAATAAAAAAAGATATTAACCAATATTAATTGTGATTTTTAGCGTAATACAATTATTATCTTGTTGGAAATTTATTTTTAACATTTAGTGCTTATATAATTAACTTAAACGTTTATAAAACACTAGCACAATGCTTTTGTAAGCAGTAGAAAAATGAAGACAAATAATTATAAAAAACATTATAATTAAAGTAATTTGGATGATTTATGGATGAAAAAGTATTTTATATTTAATAATGATGTATTATTGGTGGGGAAATGGATTATATTTTAAATTCATTATTATACTTATGGATTTAAAATCAAATTATATAAATAGTGTAAAAAATAACATCAATGATATTTTATGTTTAAAAAATACTATTAAATTATTTAAAAATAAAATAATCATTTAGGAAAAAAACTAGGATGATAAATATTATAAAACTTCACAATATTACAATTTGTGATCTACTTATTATCTAATAGGTAAAGCTATATCCCTTTAGTTTAAAAAATTGATTACCACAGTTAAGGTAAAACAGGTTTACCAAGGGTTAAAGCAAAATATAATGGAATTTTTTCCAATTAAACATATAAAAATACTATTTTATGGAAATATTTATTACATATTATATAAAAAATTAGAATCTATTCCCATTTAGAAGAATTTGTCTTGGTAATAACTTTATGATTTTGTATTATTTTATGAAATTTCATAGTGTGCCCTCTCCCTCACTTATAAAAGGACGCCTACTCTCATCTCTTATCCAAACATCATGATGATTTTTTTCTATAAATACCTAATTATTTCCCTTCATTACATACCTCTTAATTATATAGTTTTTTTTCTTTGATTATAAAATCATCCTAGAGAAGATTTTGGTGTAAACCATAATAAGTATTCCGATGAAGAGAGATAGTTCATAATCAAGCGTTTTTGTTTTCATTCTTCATCTACCATAATTAAATCTTATTACACCATGATTATACAATAAAATTAGTGTATACTATATAATTATATGTTTTTATATTATTTTCATACCTAATATATTTCCCCTATTCCATCAAATGGGATATGAAAACATCGTTCATGTGTACGAAAGACTATCGCCTCACAAACCGATGTATTTTGTTTTCCATCACCTCATATTATGGAAAGTTTTAATGATAGATATAATTTATATATATATATGATATTCATGAAATATTTACCATTTTTAAAATATAATATATCATTTATTTTCTTACCTTTCTATTCACTAAAAAATGATAAAGTTTTTCATGCGAACATGTGGACTACCACCTCCACAAAGTGATTTGATTCGTTCTTCATCACCACATCACAAGGATGATATATTTACATATTTATAATGAAATATTATGAAATTTATGATATTATTATAATTATATGAATATAAATTAATACTTTCCACCTTTACATAATGATTATTGAAAAATTGAAATGTTACTCATGCATATGTATTACTTACCTTCTCCATGATTATAAAATAGTTCATTTTTCATATCCATCAATCATGGTTGGATTTAAAAGTATAATTTATATGAAAAATAATAATTATTTCATTATTAATACCCTATATATGATGGAACAATTACCTCTTTTACCATAGTCAGCCTACCAAATTCATTTTTGAAATATGAGCCAAATATAGTTAAAACGCCCAACCTGCATATAATTGATTAAGTAAATAAATATAACATAGTAATATATAAAATAAAAAAATTAAAAAAATGAAAATGGTTGTTAATAACATAAATAATTAACATAACTATATTATTAAGGAAGATAAAATATGTGTGTGATGAGTCAAACATGAGGTAAGGGTTTTTAACTCAATTTACAATCGTTGGGGTATACATCTACTTATTTATCTGTGTTACTTTATGATTATGTTTGTAATAAAATATTATTTTCTTTTGCAGTATTTAATTTTTTTGTTTTATATTTATTAAATAGTGTAACATCATTTTTTAATTCACACATCAATGATATGAACTTTTTAAGTGTTTTCATCTCAATTTCCTTTCATTGAGGCATGTTTTTAATACTATGCTCCAATTTCATTTATATGGTGTATATACATCCCCTTTTATTTGTAATATAAGGAATAATTCATAATTTATTGTATTTTAAGTTACAATTCATCTTACTTCATTCAATGGGGTTTTATATGAAATTTAATAAATAAGTAAGGGCTTTATGTTACAATCCTTCTTTTTTGTGATTAATTATGTTCAAGGATCCTTTGGGGAGATCATATACATTTATTTTTCATGAAAAATATATTTTATTATGCCCTATCCATGAATGTGGTTTACATGTTTGGTTTCCATTTCCTCCATTATTTAGTATCGAATCATCAATAATGTTATTTGTAAGTAATACCAGTGATGTGTCTTCATTTAGATCAAGTGTTTTTCACTTTGATGTCTATATTTTACTTATAATTATTTAATGAATATTTTTACAAGTATATAATTATTTATCAAACAAAATTCTCCCAATTTGTGAAAGTTTATAATTTTTAAAGTAATATTTATTTCATTTTTTCAACAATGTAATATTTGACATTTTTTACAAAAGTTTAAAAGGATGTTTTTTTTAACATATATAGAATTTTTCACCAAAAAACATGTCCAAATAATCCACTAAAGGTTTTTAATTTCTATCTAGGAGTGTAGTCCATTTTGTATGATTTAATTTGACTTGTTGTAGAACTTGAAAGATGTTAAAAATTAGATGTTATGGTCGTTCAATGTTAGGTTTACAATAATAGTTCATCAAGACCATTTGCTAAGTTCGAGTTAATGGAGCTCCCCCCACGATTGTTATGTAAGGTTAAGGTAGGAACCGTGAGTCTGATGATACCCATGACTACTGCAAAGGTAGTTGACAAATGCCTCCACGAGTCCGACGAGCCCTGCTACAACAATAATTAAAGTTTATGGTACACATCAGGATTCCAAGGAGCCTCACAACCTATGTGACACCCTTTGTTCTTCATGGTGCACTTCCTAGAACCATGATACCACCATTCCTATAAATACCCCCCTTAGGCCTTCATTTCATCAAGAGACATCATTGAGATGCACCCTCATGCTCTCAATTCACAGAGCTCTTGTGCCCCGTGATATCCTCTTCCGTGGAGCCCATAGGATTCATGAAAAAACCTCCCTTGTGTTCTTGAGAGCCTCCACCCCATGTGGAGATTCCCTTCACAATTTCCAATGCCCTTCATAAAGGAATAAGGACTTATGAAGCTCTTGGGGTTTTTGTGAATTATTCGGACTTCGTAAAGCACTCCCCCTATGAATCAGAGCATCCTCCGTGAGACCCTGAGCTTTGTAAACCCCCATGATTCATGAAGGAATATCCTTCACAATGCTCTTAACTTTATGATTTCTAGTCTATAACACGAGGGATGTGACCCTGCATCCCCGCATAGGATCACTACCATGATGTAACCCCAAAAGCCATCACAAAAATATTATGATTTGAGATACTCCTCCAAACTCTTTGAAAGACCTTGAGTTGACATATTCCCCCTGATATCTTTCCCATGTCATGAAACGGTATTCTCATATTCAATTCCCCTAATACCATGAGTGGAACCATTCATCCAGAAACTCCTCCAACCCCATCACCTGACTCCAATGTCAGGTTAAACCATAAAGGGACTCTCTTGTTTAAGTCCCACATTAGCCATTTCATGGGGTCTTCTACCTAATGGTACTTTCAACATGACCATGAAATATAGTATACCCTATATGACACACATAGGATGCCTCTTGTTTGAAATAATATATGCTTTATTCCCTAAGAATAATATGTTAATAGTCCTCACTACAATAATTTAAACTCTAGCATAACCTATTTTCAAGAATAGGATGCCTTAGGTGTCATGAATAAGATGTATCATCATTATATGAATAGAAAACAACCACTATGGGCCTCCATATATTGTGTGAACCCCAAAAATATACATTAAACCAACAACAGGTCGATATTCCATCATGGCCAATCATGAGGAATAAATTATGGGTAGTTCCCATGCGTAATCCCCATCACACCGCTGCTTCTCCATAGCGGAACAAGGAATGATTCCATGGATAATACCCATTCACACCATTGCATATCTATTGAGCCACCTGAACATCTTCCATGATTATGCCCCATTCACACCATTCCCTCTCCATATAGGTACAAGTGTAGCTTCCATGCATAAGAACCATTCACACCATTGGCGCTCCATATCAGCACCTGAGAAGCTTCTACGCATAATCCCCACTCACACCATTTCCCCTCTATAGAGACACTAGATAAACATACATGAATAAGCCCCATTAACACCATTTCTGATCCATAACATCACGAGTGAAGCCTCCATGTGTATTCTACATTCACATTATTACTGGTCCATAATAGCACTCAGGAAAGTTCCACACATAATACCCATTCAAACCATTACCGCTCTATAGTGACACCAAGGTAAATTCCATGTGTAATCCCCATTCAAACCATTTTACCTCCATAAAGGTACCCATATAGCTTCCATGTGTAATCCTCATTCACCCATTTCCCACTCCACAGAGTCCCCTAGAAATATTTTATTCATAATCCCTATTCACACTATTCCCACTCCTTAGAATCACCCAGGAATCCATCCAGGAGTAATCCACAACTTCCACCTTCATGGGACACTATCCTTGTATAAGACCCAAATTACTAAACTATATCGGTTTTGATCTTGGTCTTCTAAAAAGGGTATATAGGAAACCTCTATGAGGATCAATCCTAACCAATGGTAAACATCGGTTCCCTTCTCCTAGGGGTGCACCAACCAGATCATAGAATTCTCCATAATTTATTCCCATCATGATCTTTCCATTGAGACACTATATCTCAAGAGGGTCATGCCTCACCCAAAGGTCACATCTCCTTCTGGTCCACTTGGGCAACTTCAGTGCGTAATCCCCACACCACATTCTTGGGAAGCCTTTTCAGGTGTATGCCCCAACACCCCCATCAAAACTATATGTAATTTTATTCCCAACTAGCTAGGATATGTAGGAAACCTCCCTGAGGATCAAGACTGAAATATTCATATTCCCCGGGGTTCACTCTCATTATTAATGTATAACGTTAAACTGAATGTCTATCATCCTTACCGCATGATGTTAAAATTCACGAGACTCTCTAACTATGTTGGATTTGATCCCTACCTCCTAAGAAGTGTATATGGGACACCTACATGAGGTTAAATCCTAACCATTGGTAAACCTTAGTACCGCTCATAGGGGCGCACCCTCACTAGTCTACCTCCAGCAGTGTTCAGATCATCCTTCATGGTGTGTAATATTCCTTTCATGGGACACAACACCCTGGTTATACTCTCACAGGGAATTCTGTTCTATCCACCATGTAACTCAGGTGCTCCCTCCTAGGGATGTACCCTCACGATGTGACATCTTGACTTTACGAGAAACATCCTTTAGATCCACCTCCCTGAGGTGTTCTGATCCATCCACCATCACTTCATCAATCGGATGTACCTTATCTCAGTGAGGTCACTTCATCTACTTCTATCTAATAAGGCCTATAACCATGTGAGAGCCCCAACATATTAAATGGATGGTAACCATGCATAAGACCCAATACCATCTTGAAATACACAGACTTTGATTTATGTCTTATAAATAGGGTACAAAGGAAGCCTCATTGAGGTTCAATCCCAAAAACCCATCACTCACCATTTTCTCTCCAATATATTAGAAATTACACCATGTCCATCATAATTATGACCTGAGAAGCCACATTCTGGTGAGATCATGTTATCCACATCACCACTACTCCAAGAAGCACCTAGAAAGTTAACCATGCATAAGCCCTACACTATCCCTATCATGCAACCTAAAGAGATACTCTTGCAAAGGGTAACTAGACAAGTTTAAGACCGAAATCATTCCTTACAAACTATGTAGGATTTGGTAACTATCTCCTATAATGGGTTTGTAGGATGCCTCCCTATGGTTCAATCCCAGCCAATGGTAATCCTTGGTGTTCCCCCCTATGGGGTCCACCACCCTAATCTTCCCTCAGTAGTGTCCAAATCATCTTTTAGGGTTTGAAACCTTATCTTGATGAGGTGAAACACCTCAGGTCTACTCTCATTGGGTGTTCTAGTCCACCCATTCGATAGAACATCTAGGTGTTCCCTCATAGGTATGCACATCATTGATCTGTTTCCATGGTACATTTTGGTCAACATCACAGCTTCTCTATAAGACATGAAACTCACAGCCTACCTCATGTTAAACATGATATTCCTGAGGAGAACCTAAGAAGTTACGCATTTATCATATCCATATCTTCAAGATGTTAAAATCTCAACATACCTCTTGATAAACATGATATTCTTGAGAAAAACCTCATAAAGAATGTCTTTGAAGTAACCCTCTCCACTAATGTTAAATCGTGGCCTACCCCATGTTAAACATTGGACTCCTGAGGAAAGCCTAAGAAGACATGACTCAAGAATAAGATACCACATGACTGATGTGGGATTCATTAGGTTCCACTCCTTTGATAAGCCCTCCTATGATGAAGAATACATGTCACAAATATTAAAGTTTTTAAAGATGCACCGACATGCTTGATGTTACCATCTACTCTGACCAAATGTTGTTTCCCTGTCAAGACCCCTTGGAATGTCCATAAATAGGTAATGTAATTAGCCGACATCTAAAAAGATATGGCACTAAGAATGAGTTTCATAAACAATGACACAAACCTATAACGGAGACTCGGACAATGTGATGAATTCTATGAAAGAATCTATGGATGGAGGGACTGACATCCCAACATACAATTTTGATCAAGGATTAGACATATCTTAAGAAGTGATGAATCCCTTATACCTTTAGAAAATGGGAATGTGGGGTAAAATGCACTGTCATTGAACATATATGATGCTCAAAGAAGGTTCACCCTAACAGAACGTTTTAAAAATAGAAATGGTGAACCCGACATAAAATATTCTCCTTTCACTATGAGTAGATGAGAAATTTCAGGCATAACCGAATTGAGGCATCACACATGGGAATCCCCTCTCATTCATGTGTAAGTGGATGAGTAACAAAATGTGTGTAATGAAAAGGGTCCATCAGCTCCTCTATAACTCTACCTCCTTCATGGTCCATGCATGGGGCATCCTCCCCCCAACTCCAACGGCTCCTCACCAACTATGTATCCCTCATGGGCCATGCAGGGGGAATCCTACCCCTAATTCCATCAGCTCCTCACCAACATCACTACCCTCATGATCCATGCATGGGGAATCCTCCCCTTGTTTGAATCGACTCCTCCCTGACTCTGCTGCCCTCATGGTTCATACATAGGGAACCCTCTCTCAGACACCATCATCTCCTCACTAACACCGCCACCCTCACTAGCAAAGTAGTGGCAACGCCCCCCCAACTCCATCAACTCCTGCTGACTCCATTGAACTCATGGGAAATTTAGGGGGAATCCTACCCCCAACTACATCATATCCTTTCCCACTCATCCTCCCTAATGGTTCATGCATGTGTCATCTCCCCACCTAACTCCATCAGCTCCTCGTAGACTCTGATGCCCTAATAGGTTGAGCAGGGGGCATCCTCTCCCGAATCCACCGACTCCTCACCGACTCCACCACCATCATGGGATTCATAGGGGACATCATCCCCCTTGACTCCATCATCTCCTCACTGACTCTACTACCCTCATAGGTTGTGCAGGGGGAATTCTCCTCTTGACTGGATCAAATCCTCTCCAACTCTTCCACCCTCATGGGCCGTGCCGGGGGAACCTCCTCCTAACTCAATTAACTCCTCATCAACTCTACCGACCTCATTTTCTACACATGGGGTATCCTACTCACAACTAAATCAGCTCCTCATGGAATCTTCCACCATAATGGGATGTGAATGGGGAGTCCTCCATATAACTTAATTAGATCCTCACTGACTCTATTGTCCTCATGATCCGCACATGAAGCATCCTCCCCTATCTCCATCGGCTCCTCTCTAGCTCTGTTGGCCTCATGGGCTTCACAGGGGGAATCCTCCCCCTAACACATTTAGTTCTTCAACAACTCTACTACCCTCATGATCCACATAGAGGGCATCATCCCTCTACTCCATTGGCTTCACACCGACTCTTCCACCCTCATAAGAAGCACAAGGGGAATCCTCCCCCCGACTAGATTAACTCCTCTCTAATACTACTTCCCCATGGGCCATGTAGTGGGCACTCCCCCCATGAAAATAGGAAACCACTTTTGTAACCTCTTCCTAGATCACTCCATTAGTTCATCTTGCACAGAGGTCCTCACCATCATAATTGTAAGTCATTACAGAGGTCCTCCACCCACTTCTATCTTCTAGCATAAAGTCTATCCTCATCACCATTATCAACTTTTACAGAGGTCCTCCACACACTACTATCATCCAACATTGAGGTCCTCCTCATCTCCATCGTCATCCATTGTTGAATTCCTCCTCAAACTGAAATTCATCCCGCATGGAGGTCCTCCCCATCGCCATCATCAACAATTACATAGGTACTCCCCTCATTGCCATCATCTCACATAGAGGTTCTCACCATCTCCATTATCATCCATTATGGAGGTCCTCCCTTCACTTACAACATCCGACATGGTGTTCCTTCCCACCAACATTTTCAAACATTACAGAGGTCCTCCCCACATTACCATCATCTGGCATAGAGGTCCTCACGGTCACTATTGTCAACTATTGAGGATTTCCTCTTCACACTTACATAATCCATCACAGAGGTCCTCCACAAGACAAAGACATGCCTTTATCTGAAAAACCAACAATGGGGGAAGTTCATTCATATCCCTTATCTAGTAGTTTTACATCATGAGAGGTCATTCCAGAATTCCACTCCTTTTGGGAACCATCATCCCATCTTATCGACGCTCTAGGATTCCACACCTTTTGGGATACATTTTCCCATCGTATTGATGCTCCAAGGTTCCATGCCTTATAAGCTTCTCCACCCCATCATGCCAATTCTCCAATCCCCTATGTCTTTTGAGCTTCATCAATAAGCCAAACTAAGGGAATTATGTTATCTATTCCACAATCAACCACCCTAAAACAACTCGTGTGGCCCCTTCCACCCTCAGGGCACTCCATGTTATCCTGATGTCTACAAGAAGAGATGTTCTCATCTAAATGGTATTGATGACCCAAAATATTTTCTGGAATGCTAAGTTGACTCTCCCTACTACTTACACAATCACCAACTGCAGAGGTCCTCCCTGTGGCTCTAAAACCAGACCATGGATAATTTCCAGTGACATAACCAAACTCATGCTTGGAGAACATTTGTTCCTACATTGGGGGAATTTTAGGGTAATCCCATTATAAGTATTCTCCTCTATCAATCAAGGATACCATTCCAATGGATGGGAGAGAGATAATTATACACATTCCACTATAATATCTATCTTCCAGCATCCTAGTTTCATGACGTTAAACTACACAACAACCATCATATAGGTCGCATGTTGTAAAGCTATGGGACAACATCTTGGTCACATGATATTAAAATATATGAAATTTTGGTCAATGATATGAGAAAAAACCACAATAACCATGTTTAAAGATATTTGACCTTAAAATATAGCCACTACTTATCCTAATCACATGACATTAAACTATACGATGGAATAGATAATTCAATGAGCTGTTATATGAGATAACACTCTTCATTTGGCACTGGTCCACTACCATTCCACATTTAAGAACAACCATATGACCCTTTTCCTTGATAAAGGGTTCAACTCACTCTATTTGATACTACCCATTGACGTTATCAAATACATTATGGCATAGAACCAAGAGTGTTGGATTCCATGAGGGAATTCTATCAAGACAAATCCATGCTTTAGGTATCTCCATATTTGGGTATTCATCATCTTTCATGTCTGAAGAAACCCCAAAATGGAATGTTGTCTGGTCATATGGATAACTTACCATTAAGGGCCAATGACCAAGAGAAATTTTAATGACATTTTAAGAAAATCCATTCATTTAGAACATGGTTAGTGGTTGACCCTCATTTGACTGTTCCCACCCCTGGTAACACGATATGGATGATGTGTTTCAAACATGGATAGAAGTTATCCTCTACAATCATGGAACCATCATTATGTCCCAAATATTAGATTGCATTATCCACATGTTTCCACCTCATTATGTCTAGGTGGAACTCCAAAACTCTTTGTGTTACCACTCCGTGAACCGTTTCTAGTTGAGTAATCATGTCAGTGTGATTTGGGAAATTAGGAGACTGACTTATCCAACCCCCTACTATGTTATTACGTGTATCATAAAAATAATATATAATATTTGTTTCAGACACTATGCATGGATGATATTGGATTTGGGATTTTCTGTAAGGTTTTTACCCACATAGAGGATCCACACAATCATTTAGGTCTAAACACAATGAATTTAAATTAAGAGTTTTTTTGTGGTTCAATAAGAAACGTGTTGTGTGTAATTGGAAATCCTAATCCTTTATTAATATTGAGATTGTCACTCCACCATTCCAAACAGATCCATATGATATACCCACCATAATGGTTCGAGTTATATGACCATAAATTAAGAACCAAATTTTCCCTACATTACATTAAACTACATCGTCATGACTTCTAACTATGCATGGGTTATACTTGAGGAATATGTGGTATGTCGATAGGAATATTTGGTCATCATTCACTTCAGCTCACTTCATGGAGATGCACCACACATTTCATATTTGGAAGCCTCATCCTATGGTCTGATCTCTACAACCATAAACTAATAACCCCAACATCCTTGTTTCATGAAAACAAATTGCATAATAGAATTCATCATTATATAATATGGAATTAAACTATATATCCTCTATCAAAGATATATGATGGAATACTACACAATATTGTGACGTCTTCACCTATGAAGACATTTCCCTTTGGATCTGGTTATCGGACAAGGAATGATCATAAATTTGTGTGGCTTGATTCCCATCCTAATGGGATATGTAGTGATGCTCAAACATCTTTTCCATGGGCCCATCCATAGAATCATGAACCTTTTTCTCCCTCTTGGTGTGCATTTTATCCTTAATAATATCTAGTGTGTTGAGACCTCCTTGATCCTCATTCATGTTGGGTTATGGTGGCCACACCACGCATATTCCATTCGAATAACCCCTCACACATCCTTACCACAATTTGTTAAATTTAATGGAGTCTAATAACTACGTATGACTTGATTATAATCTTTATTGGATATGTAGGAACACCCATAAATTTTTCCATTGGACCTAACTGTAGTTTAATCCCTTTGGCACCTTGTCCTAGGTATCACGAGTACACAATGCGATACATGCCTCCTTACTCCTTATTCATATTAGGTTGCATCATGGAGGTGAACTTCACATCTTTACCTTTTTGTTCTGAACTCTATTACCTTAAACTAAGATTTTTGGTGTCTTAGTTCACATGAGAATAATTTTTATAATAATCATGATTTTTTCATTTTAGAGGAAATCTTCTATCTTGGAACTATCCGTATTCCATTCCATCTTTAGAACAATATATGGATTGATTCCCATATTAAAGGGATACATAGTGATGCTCAGACACCCTGCCTCTGATCCCATCCAAATAATAAAAAACTCACCTTTGTGCCCCTTTTGGTCTGGATTCCACTTTAAGAGTGAGTGGTGTGGCACGGTCCATCTTGGTCCCCATTTGTGATGGGTTATTTTCTACACCAATCACTTCTCCATTGGGACACATATATCCTTGTTTCTTAAAGATAAAATACATGACATTTTGGTCTTTACTATATGTTGTTTAACTGCATGTGACTATATGCCAAGTGCTCATGATTTGTTGGAGGGCCTTCACTTGTTATAGTTTATTAGGATAGGTGGAACCAGTATTTTGGTTTGGTTTTTCTTTTCTATTTATTTGGCTATTTTGATGAATCTAGTGGTTTCTCACTTTCTCCTTAAAAGTGATTTGATAATCAAATAAAAAATAATTTTCAGCAATAAGCATAAATGGATAGATTCTTGTTTGAACAACATGAATTTTAAAATATTCAAGACATCCTTAAGAAACTTGATCCTTATGGATGGATTAGATCTCACATACGAATGTTCCACATCATCACATTTGAATGTATATTGGTGTAATTCCTAGAGTGTTGGAATCTATTCAAACATTCCATCTCTCCACTCTCACGCTTCACACATCTCCTTATTTGGATTTTCATCAACTTCCACATATAAAGGGACCCCCTAATGGTAGGGTGTATTGACATATGTCCCACCTACCATCCTTTCCCAACACCTAAAAAGAGTTCCAATGAAAATTTGAGGCTAGTCCCATGTGTCAAATATGGTCATTGACCAACCTTTATTTTTTATTTCCAAGACCTATTTATATAGTATGGATGTATTATTTTTTATATGTTCAGGAGTTTTCCTCAATTTCCAATACTAAATAATTATGTTCTGGATATTGAGTGTTGTGATTTACATTTTACACCCCCTTATGTTCTTGTGGATCTCCAATACCCCTTGTGTTGTCCCTCTATGAAACTGTGTGAGTAGAGTGGGAATGTTTGTGTGGTTGGGATTTTATTTCCTGTTATTATCTTTCCATTATTATTTTATCCCATATGATGGGAAATCCTAACATCGCTCATTGTTTCCCACATCAAGCATGACTAACATATGATTAGGAGTCTTGGAAGGTTATACCCATATAGAGAAGCTGTGAAGTATTATGGTCTGAGATTTATGACCTAAAAATATGATCTATTTCATCCAGGAAATATGATGTTAAACTGTGCTGCCACATCCCACAATAAGTTAAATAGTTGTGTCCATACCACATGGTGTTAAAGTGAACAGGTTGGTCCTATCATACGACCTTAAACTATGGCATCATAGTTATGGATGCATGACGAAAAAATGTACAACATTATAGTGTTCTCACTTTACAGGGAATCACCCTTGGAACTTGTCATCCACTATACCACCTATCAAAACCAACACACAACTTGATTCCTATACTGATGCCCGAACTTTTCATTTGGGTCCAGCTGCTAAAAAAAGAAGAAGACAAAAGAAAAAATAGGGAATATATAATTCCTCCTCTCTCTGTGCATGTGTAAGACCTGCATAGAGAAATTTCCCTTCAAGAACAACACATTACTTGATTCCCATCCTTATGAGATATATAGTGATGCCCATATCATTGATCTCAAGTCCAACCAAAACATTATTTCACCATTTCACATCAAACCATCTATATCCTAACCACATGATCTTAAAATGCATGAGATTTCAGAACTCAGGGAGGCTTGATACCCCTCCTTATGGGATTCTTAGTGATTCCCAGACACTTTCATTTGGCCCAACCACAAAATATATGGTCCAAAATCTATGACCTTAAACTAGGACTCCTATCGTTCAAAATATTTGAGTTGAAAATAATATTTTTTTCCACAATGAATGAAATTAAACTACAAAAATATCTGGAAAATTTTCAGGATGCCCCATGATAATTACAGAAAGATTCGACTTCCTTGTCAGAGAAGACTACAATCTCCAGTGTTGGTCTCAAACTACACTATTCTAAAAAACTATGCATGGATTGATTCCCATCCTTATGGGATATTTTGTGATTCCCAAACATTTTGTCTCCATCCCAGCCACTGGTTCATTAACCCCTTTCAAACCATTTCCCTCCATTCATCTTTAGGTTTTTATATAGCACTTGAGCCTATTCGGCCTCATTCATGTTGGGTTTTTACTACCACATGTTATATACATACCTTAAGACTGATAATCTTCTAGTAGTCTAGGAAACATGAATCTAATCTATTCACCATAGTCTAAGAAAAATGAAATTAAACAATTTTCAATGGTCCATGCAATATGACCTTAAACTATTTTCACATCTAGGTATGAATCAAACTCTCTAATATGCTCAATCCACACTAAGACTCATTCTTGGTTTGGATTTTAAATCATCCTTATAATATAAATGTACCCCTTATAGTTATGGCCTAATTCCATATTTGGCTCATATCTCATCCTAGGCTAACACCCAAATGGATATTTGATAGAAAGTAGTGAGTTCAGTATTTCAAGCAAGGTCAATAGTTGAACCCAAATTTTCCCACCCAATTATTTTCTTGTGCGGTTATGGTCCCTATGATTCAAACATGTTCTATAGTCATCCTTTAAAAACAAAACATCCATTTATCAATTCCTCTAAATTATTTACTTACCCTCCTTTTCAAATTCTTGTACTGTAGTGCGATTTCATCCTTGGTGTCACCCTCGATGTGTGCTCCCACATGTCAAGTACACCCCCTGTACCATTCATTGTTTCCTACAATGATCTTGGATAATGTAGGCTTAGGATATATAGTAGAGTGGATACTGATATGGTTGAGCCACACAAGTGGCATTTTTTCAAAACCATTTGAACCTAAACTAAGATACCCATAAAGAATGTGTGGTTTGATGTCGGGCCTCCTAGGTCCTCATTCATGTCGGGTTTTGTCCCTCGTTGCATCACATATGCCTGATTTATGTTTGTTCCTTGATATTTGTATGGTGTGCAAGTCTCATTTGGATAACTCATGTCAGGTTTATCTCCTATGTTTCATGAAAACATTACAAGAATAGAAATCATAGTCTGTGTAACCCGACTTTAAATTGTTGTTTATGGTCTAGGCGGTATGAGCTTAAACTACGTGCTAACATCTTAATCACATGATGTTAAACTACGGGATGTCCTAATCACAAGACTTTAAAATGTACCATGTTTCATCCTCACATGCATGGAATAAAATTGAAATGTATTTACGGACATCATCTAAGAGGTCCTTTTCCACAATGGTGGTCATCTACCACATTGTTCACATTTTCAATTGTCAATCAGCATCCGAGACAACACTCCCCGTGGAAGATAGGCTTGATCATTGTTCAGACCAATGATCCTACACCAATGTGATCCAAGCCAGAGTGGAATAATTTCAAGAGTTTTGTAATCCTTTTGAACATTCCACCAATACACTTTTCTACTTTGTATTCCTCTTATTCAGATCCTCTTGCTCTTTCTCAAATGAAGGGACCTCCCTAATAGTCTTTCCCACACCGCTTTGGCTCACCTACCCTTCCGGGAAAATTACCCAATGGAATTTGGAAAAAATTTAGTGTTTTCCCCATGCTTAGAATATGTTGACGGGTTATACCTCATTTTTTTCTCCCCATTTCTGGTTAGGGGTACATATACTATGTTTCAAATATGGTTACAAATTATCTCGGATCAGTATTCCATCATCATTGTGTTGTGAATTCTGGGCATTTTGATTCACACTTTTCATTCCCCTTTGTTCAGATTGATTCTAATGCCCCTATAGTTATCCCATTTAAGAACTAAATCACATTGGAAAAGGTGATTTGGTTGTTTGAAAATAACCATTCTCCATCCACAACCCCTCTTATTTAGGACACTCCCAAAGGTGATCAATGTCGCATTATAATCATGGAACATCTTCCAGTTTTTAGCAATCTTGTATAGGCAAATTGTAATCTATTTTATATTTATTCCCATACCAAGTTATAAACACATGGGAATAGTGTTTTTTTGGTCGTTTCCTCAATGAAATAGAGATATAATAGGCCCCATGATAACCATTTCCCTTAGTGTTCTCCTTAGAACTCGGTCCACCTCGCCCCCCTCACCCTTGTTGGACCCCATTCTGAGAGGAAAGGGAATTGTTTTCATAGAAAAACTTGTCAAAACAATCCAAAAATGGCATAAAATGTTGATCTATGATTATATCATGTTTATTAGGCTTTAATTTTAATTTTCATGGAGCCCGAAAGGAGTTACATATTAGAAGTTATTGGTGTTCGAAGTTATACTAGGAAAATGGTTCACATAACCCATTCTTGGAGCTCCAGTTTGTGAATTTCCCTCCACGAACATGATAAAAATTTATGGTATGCTCCACGAGTTCAATGAACTCCACAACCACCCTGAAGGAAGTTGATATATTCCTCTGGAAGTCCGAAAATACCCGTAACCACCACTAAGGAAGTTAATGGTTGGCACTATGAGTTCGATGAGCCTTACAAAAACCATTTTGCCCTTTCTTTTGTGTAGCATGCTTCCTAGAACCATGATACGCCCATATGTATAAATACTTCCCCCATGACTTTATTTCAGTAGAAGACGCCACAGTGTTGAACCCTCACGCTCTCAATCTGCAGATCTCATGTTCCCCATGAGATCATCTTCCATAGAGCCCATAGGCTTTAGGAAGTATCCTCCCTTGTGTTCTAGAGAGACTCCACCACACTTGGAGATGATCTTCATGAATTAATATTCTATTCATGAATAAAGAAGCCCCTTAGAGAACCTTGAGGCATCACAAAGCATTAAACCTTAATGAAACAGTCACTCTATGAATTAGGGTATCTTTTGTAAGATCGTGAGCTCTGCGAACCCCATACTTTGTGAATCCGGATCATTAACGATGATCCTACCTTGGCACCTACTTGTCAATTTAAAGGGGGATTCACCATAGAACCCCCACTTAGGATCGCTACTACAACGCGGTCCTGACCCACTTGGGTGGTCCCTTCACTACCGTCACAGACCCCCATGAAAAAAGGAGAGTTGCATCACAAACTTCTTGGGCTAGATCGATGACATTTTGGGTCACACCCATCAGCGACCCCAACATCCATTACTATAATACAATGATTTGAGACACTCTTCCAAACTCCATGAAACACCTTGAGTCAACATATTCCTCTTAGTCCCTTTAACATGTCTTGATTTGATATTATCAACTTCAATTCCTTGAGTACCTTGAGTCTAACCTTTACTTAAGAAACTCCTCGAACCACATAAAATGACTCCTATGTCATGTTAAACCATAAAGGGATACTCTTGTGTAAGTCCCAAACCAGTGATTTCTATTCTTTTTCTACATAATGGTCCTTGAAACATGACCGTAATCTATATTCTACCTTATATAAAAAATGAAATATGGATCTTGTGAAAAAAAGAGATGCATTATTCCCCAAGCATAAGTTAGTAATAGTATTCAATACATGACTTTAAACTATAGAATACCCTATCATTCAAGAATGGGATTCCTTATGCATAAAGAATAAGATTCCTTATAATGAGACAAATAGAAAAAACTTTTATAGGACTCCATCTCAGGTGTGAGCCCCAATCATATACTCTAACCCACCAATGGGTTGGGATGCCCTCATGGCCTGACATGAGTAAGAAATTATGGACAGATCCCATGCATATGACCCATTCACACTATTTTTACTCCATAAGGGAACCTAGAAAGATTCCATGTGTATACCCCATTCACACCATTTCTTCCCCATAGCGTCACCTAGGCAGATTTCACGCAAAAACCCCATTCACACCATTATGACTCCATTGGTGCACCATGGAAGATTCCATGCACAATCCCCATTCACACCATTACTGGTCCATAGCGACAATTGATAAAATTCTTTGTGTAAGCCCCATTCACACCATTTCTATTCCATAACATCACTAGGGAATCTTCCATGTTTATGCCCCATTCACAACATTTCTTCTCCAAAGTGGAACCAGTGAAGCTTCCATGCATAATATCCATTCACAATATTTCCACTCTATTATAGCACCAAGGCATATTCAATTAAAAATCCCCATTAAGACCATTTCCACTCTATAGAGGCACTATGGAAGCATCTAAGAATAAGCCACAATAACACCATTTCTGCTCCATAGTGACACCTGAGCAACTTCCATGCGTAATCCCCATTCACACCATTGTCGTTTCATAGAAGCACCTGGGCAGATTCCATGCATAAGACCTATTCACACTGATTCCACCCCATAGTAGCATCTGGTCATCCATCATAGAGTAAGCCTTGACTTCCACCATCATGGGCCTCTAGCTATGCATAAGCCCTAAATAAATGAACAACATGGTTTTTGATCCTTGTCTTCTAAACATGGTACGTAAGACATGTCCCTGAGGTTTTATCCATATTGCTGGTTAAATTTGGTGCCTTCCTCCAAGGGGTTCACATCTTGAATCTTAGCATCTGCAATCATCCATCACCATCCTGATCTTTACCTCAAGCCACTATATCTCAAGAGGGTAATTCCTCACCTAGAGGTCACTTCTAATTTGGGTCCACTTGGGAATCTTTAATACATAATCTCCAAACCATATGATTGGGACACCTATTTAGGTGTAATCCCCAAAAAACCCACTAGAACTATGTGGAATTTGATTCCCAACCAGTTGAGATACATAGAGAATCTCCCCGAGGTTCAATCCTGACACCATCATATTCACATCTGTTCAATCTCGTCCTTACCATATGATGTTAAACTGGATGGATATCATCCTTGCTGTATGATGTTAAACATTGGGACTATCTAACTACATGGTATTTGATCTCTGACTTTAGGAAGGTTATGTAGGATGCCTCTATAAGGTTCAATCCCGACCGTCGCCAATCCTTGGTTCCCCCTCTTAGGGGTTCACCCTCAATAGTCCACCTCTAGTGGTGTTTAGATCGACTTTCATTATATTTCTTGTACCCATAATTTGACACACCACCCTAGTTCCACTATCACAGGGCATTATAATCCATCCAATAAGTAACTCAAGTTCTCCCTCATAGAGATATACCCTCATGATGTGACATCTTCCCATTATGGGACATATCCCCTAGATCCACCTCCATGTGGTGTTCTGATCCATCCTCCATCTCTTCATCTATCACCTAACCCTTTTCCTGGTGAAGTAAATTCATCTCTTTCTATACATTTGGGAATCTAACCATGTGTATGCCCCAATTCTATCCTAATCTATGTGTAATTTGATCCCTATCTTCTAAATACGATACATAGGAATCTTACCTTGGGGTCAAGCCCAATAACCCATCACTCTCCTTATTCTATCCATTATATAATCAATACCTCCATGTATATCTTGATTTGTATATGGGCCACCATATCTCAGTGAGATCATGCCATCCACATCACCACTTCTCCTAGAATCACCTATGAAGCTAACCATGCATAATCCCTGCACAATCTATATCACCCAACTAAGGGAAATCCTCTTCCAAAGGGAAGATAACCATGGGTAATCCCCAAATCATCCCATCAAAACTACATAGGATTTCATCTCTATCTCATAAATAGGGCATGCATGAAGACTCCTTGAGGTTCAATCCTAGCTGATGGAAAACCATGGTGTCGCCCTCTTTGGGGTCCACCTATTGTATCTACCTTCAGTGGTGTGTAGGTTATCTTTCATAGTGTGACACCTTATCTTTATGAGAAACAAAACCTTGGTTCTATTATTATTTGAATGTCTTATCCACTAATTTCATAAACCTTCCAGGTGATCCCTCCTGGGGATGCACTACATTGATCCTTCTCCATGGAACTTTCCAATCAACTTCATACCATATTTGAAATACATTAAACATGAGTCCGACCTCATTTAAACATGATATGATTGAGGAAAAAATCATAAGGAATGTATTCAGAATAATTATCTCCACAAGACATTAAAGTCACAACCAAAAACATTTCAAATAAGAGATGCTTGAGGAAAACCTCAGAAGGCATGATTTCAGTGTAACTATCCCCGCTAAAAGTTAATCTCATAACCTACCTTATGCTAAACATGGGACACCTGAGGGAAACATCATAAGACATTCCTATGGAATATGATATCCCATGACCGATGTGGAATTCCTCAGTTTCCGCACCATTGAGATGACCTCCTATGAGTAATAATACATGTTACCAATGTTCAAGTGTCCAGAGTTTCTCCGACATTCCAAATGTTACCATATTCTCTAAATGAAGGTTTATTACCTATCAAGATCCCCTGTAATATCTAGAAACAATTAATATAATTAAATAATGTCCTTAAAGAGATGGAGTCAAGAATGAGTATTACAGACAATGACTCAAATCTATAAGGGAGACTCAAACTAGGCGATGAATTCTAGGGAGGAATCCCTGGAAGAGGGAATCGACATCCCATAATCCCATTTCAAATAGGGAGAATAAATCTCTAAAAAAATGATTAATTCCACTCTTCTTTATAGAGTAGGGATGAAAGGTACAATTCACCATCAGTGAACGTAAACGATCCTTACAACGTGCACACCCTAGTGGAAAGCATACAAAATAATGGTATGAACAGAATTTCCTACCTTTATTTCCAAAAAATTGATTGAAAATTACCTTAGAAGTATTCATGAATATTTTCAGGGAAAATTATTTTTATAATAGTTTGTAATTTTTATGATTTTAAAGAATTTATTTCCACATTAAAAGGGTATTTTCTTCATGAAATATTCCATGCGATCTATTAAAGACGATTTCATCAATGGTGAAAACATTTTATGTTATTTATATCCAATAAATTAGTTATATATTTATCTTACACATATATAACTATCTTATTATTCTTTTATTTGATAGGATAATTAATTCCTTATGTTCTCCAAAGACTTAATTATGAAATTTCCATTGATTAGGATATGAGACGAGATTATGAAACCCATTTTATTTCCATGGGTAATTATTATGTTCATTCCATATGATTGATTTACTTTTTTGGTCATAAATAATCATGAACATGTTATGATGGATTATCCAAAATACAACCCCAATGCAATGGGTAAACCATTAGTATCATGAGATGTTATGAATGGGATTGGGGAGTAAACCTAATCAATTATAGAACATTTTTCCACCATGTGATATTATATAGTAATTTATCATTGACTCATGTTTATGTAATTTAATATGTTTATACCACATTTTCTATATTCACATGATCTTATGATACCATGTTATTTATGTTATAGTCCCATGTGATTACTGCTATGTCTTATCTTTTATATTATAATGACATGTTTCGTTATGATGTTTCTTAATTTAAGGGGGTTTTAGCTAACCCCATTTCTTTTATGTATTATCCAAGTTATCCTATTTTGTTTTAAGACCTAAATTAGATTTGAGATCTCACTAACGAGAATAAAAAATAAATATCTCATGTTTTTTTTTCTTTTAATGTTTTGTATACCTTGTCTTATAAAGACACATGGACTTAGGATCATTGGGATGCAATTAATGGAGGTTTAGATAAATAATATTTTAATAATTTTCGTAAATGGCTTGGCTCACTATAGTTGTAATTATAGAAGTGTCTAGTTATTTTTTGGGATTTTGATTAGAGAAAATTATTAAAAATCACAAGGTATAAATCTATATATATGATAACATCCTAAATTTTTTATAAGGAATAAATTATGTTGTTTCACACGAAATACAAACCTATCTAGATACTACGAGTAGAAAAGGTTTTAGAAAAGATTCATGTAGGGGTAATAACCCAAAAAGGGGTTGGTTGAGTATATCTCAACCATCATTTTGATATATGGTGAAGGTCTCATTTCTATGCGGCTGTATTATCACTCTTATAAGATATACTTGGGTAAATTCCCATTTACATTATAAACCATAATTAAGGATTTGAATTGATGATAATCATGGATGGCCTATTTTAGACCTAAGGAGTTATAGATATAAAAACGGGTGTTATGATCTATAAATATAATATAATATTTTTCATTATTATAATTATTGTTAAATACATCATATTTTTTTTTTGTTTTATTCATTGGATAAAATCAAGAGGAATGATGTTAATACAAAATGTGATGGAAAATGTGGTGATTCTAAGAAACCGAATGGGATGATGAGTAAAGTGAAAGATTTTATGATCATTATAAATAACTTATCAAAAGATATGATTAAAAACATACACCATAATTAACTTTTAGACTCACAGAATAAGAAAAGGATGGAGTCTGATAAGAGGTCAAGTAGAGGAGACAATGAAAGAAAGAAGGCTCAATTTCCTTCATGTCAGAAATGTGGGAATAAGAATCTAAGAGAAATTTTCAAATTAGTAGGAAAATTTTATATTTGTGGAGGATAAAGGTATAGAGAAACTAATTTTCACATTAAAAAGAGGATTTAAAATAGATATAAATAAAGTTCATTCTAGTGACCCATTTATAGTTTGTTGTCCTAAATGTGTGGAATCTGGGAATTATCTGAGTTAATTATTTGTTCTAAATGTTATCTTCTAAACTAAGAGAAGTCTCATGTTATACCAATTGTTGAGGTGAAAGTATTTATATATTGGGATTATAGAATTATATTGTATAAGTGATTTTATCAATCCTGTTTTTCTTATAAGAATCATGAAACATCTATAGTGTGTGTTATTGTTTGAAAGAATATATGTTTTTTATGGATTATAGTGATTCATGTAATTTAAGTAAATTATTTTCATATATTATTAGGGAATACAAATTTTGGTATGAGACTTTAAGAGTTATATATTTTATTTGTAGATAAATGTTAAATTTATATTGAATGAATGTGTGATCCAATGTTTCAAATATTATGGTTTCAACATTATTCGGGAATATTTTGATGAATTTTAAAGATAGTTGTTTATAAAATGGTCTATTTTGAGAAGTAAATGTTATTTTAGATGATTTAAATATAAATATTTTGTTCCATCAAATAAAGGTTTACTCATTTTTTGGAATTTTCTTAAATTATAATAACCATTTTGGTTCAGTTAATGTTCAATATAGGAGGAATAGCCTTTTATTCTTTTTTAATATTTATTTGAATAATTATAATTTCATTTTAGTGCTTCAAACATTAAAAATATTACCTTGAATAATCATCAATTGGAGAAAGAGATTAGACAGTGGTAAAAATTGATTAAAAGAAGAAATTTTACTTTTTATGTAGGTATACATTTTTTATGTTCTTATTCTAGGTTGAAAGGATTTATATGACTCTATAAAATGATCTTGAAATTAAAATTTTATCATATTAACTTTATTTCCAATGAATAGATGGATATTTTCACACCCATAGGGTTTATTGTTTTGTGGTCATTTACTTTCTCATGATCATTTACATTTCTATAATCAATGTTATTTGACACTCTCTATATTTTTGTTGGGAATTACAGTCTTCCATGTCTATATTTTCATATCCCACTAATTGTTTACTACTTTGATACCATTTTATGTGTCATTTATGAAGAAATTTGTACTTAACTTTCTCTCCTTTCAAAAATAAGTTTTATGAACCCTTTTTTCAATGTGATATTTCAACAAATATATTTTCAGATTTCAAAACATTGATTAGCGAGATCAAGTTAAAAATACAAGGATTTTTTTTAAAATGGGGGAATAATTTTACACCCTGATACTTGGAAAAGAAAACCGTGTTCTATAGCATATACAAGGCGCAACACCAAGCCTACATGGTCCATGAAATAATATTATTTAAACATAGATTTTATAAACTTTAAATTTAATTGGAGGGAAAAAATTGTAATAACTAATTTATGATATATATATCATAATAATTATAAATTTACAGGTAAATATTTGGTAATGTCATTTTGGTTTTTAAAAAATACGTTTTCTTCAAAAATTATTTTTATTTTATTTTTGTGAAAAAATATTAACTTTAATTTTAATAAATTTTATAAAAAAATATTTTATAAAATAAAAATAATTTTAGAAATAATAATAACAAAATTATCTTAGGTTGAAATTTTCTGTTTTTTAAGAAATGAATGATTTTTTAGTGAATATTGAAAATTCCTAATTTTTCAATTATTGTCATGTATTTTGTTTAAATAATTTAATTTAAATGTCCCATAATATTTTGGATTTGGTATTAAAGTGGAATATTAACCTTTTTATTTATAATAATAAATTTCATTTCATTTGAATTATAAATTTTGAGAATACTGGTATAAGTTTATTTTTAGGTTTTAAAACAAAATTTTTAAAAAATCATTCTATGTGAATAAAGATTATAAATTTTAATTAATTAAATTTACCCCTAATAGAGAAAAAATTAAATAAAATTTATATTATATATATTTATATTTGAAATTATATAATGATGATTACTAATCATTGAGTTAGTAAAATATCATCTTATTCCTGAAAAATACATTTCTTTAAAAATCATATTTTGATAAGTTTTAGGAGTTCTTTTGTAAATTTATGGCTGAAAATTATGAAATTTGAATTTTATAAAATATATTACATATTTAGAAACATAATAATTAATAATATTTAATATGTTAAACATAATATTTATCCATAATGAATATTGAAAAGAGAAATAATTTATAACCATAGTAATTGGGTAAATTTGTTTAACCTAGGTTAAAACAAAGTGAAAATGCCACCATTATTCATATTTATTATTATTGTATTAATTTATTTCTACCCTTATCATGTTAGTATCTAGATTCAATTATTTATGGGACAATAATCCATGAAAGTTAGCCACATAATAATTTAAGTAATGAAAAAGAAAAAATGCCACTCTCCATCCATTAAATATCTATTATATGTTCATACGGAGAAAAAAATAAGAGGTGAAATAATATTGAAGGTTATTTTTATTCTAATGAAATTATTTTCATGATGGTAATTTATTTTTAATTTTTAGTTACTATATATTTACCTTAAATGTTTATACAATGATGATACAATGCTTGTGCAAGCATTGGAAAACTCAATGTAAGTAATTTTAAAAAGAACATTAAAAGTAATGTAATTATGATTAGATAATGTTTAAATGTAATTTTATAGTTAATAATGAAATATTATTTATTTTAAAATTTATTATGTTCTAAATTATTTTTTATCTTCATGAAATTAATTTCAAATTATATGAATAGTTCCAAAAAATAATTAATGATATTTTATATCAAAAAATATTTTTTTAAATTATATAGAAATACAAAAAATAATTCATGAGAAAAATTTGGATATTAAATAGTCCAAAATTTCAGATTTTTTTTATTTAAATATTTTTATCTTATAAGTAAAAGAATATCCCTTTCTATTTGGAAAATAAATTATCACAATTAATGTTAAAACTGCTTTACCGAAAATTTAAACCAAATGATAAGTTTATGTTTGTAAATGAAACTTTTATATATCTTATTTTGTGGAAATATTTCATCATTATCCTATCATACCTTCCAATATTTGGCCATTTGGTATCATTTTTCATGGGAATGACTATTTCATTTTTTATTCTTTTATGAAATTTCATAGTGGGTCCTCTCTCACACATATAAAATGAAACATCCTATCCTCTCCTCTGCATGCTTAAATATTATTTTGGTTCAGCCAATAAATAATATAATCCATTACTTACATCCCTCCCCATGTCCTAAAAGGATTTGTTTGAACATAAAACCAACCTGGGGAATACTTTTTTTGTAAACTATAAGAGGTTTTCTGAAGAAGAGGTATAGTTCTTAGTCAAGAATTTTTGTTTTATTTATTCTTCAACATCCTTAAAATACTATTAAAATGTGATGATAAAATAAAATTAGTATAAAAAATATAATTATATGTTTTTATGTTAGTTTAATACCCTATAACCTGCTTATCATCCATCAAACAAGAAATGAAACTTTCGTTCATGTGTATGGCAGACTACTGCCTGACGAACTGATGTAACTTAGTTTCCATCGCTGACATTAATGGTTAGTATTAATGATATATTTAATGCATATATATTATATTCATGAAATAGTTGTCATTCTGAAAATATAATATATCATTAACTTTATTACCATTCTATTCACTAAAAATTGATAATTTCATTCATGCGTACGTGTGGACTACAACCTCCACGAACCGATGTGATACGTTTTTCATCACCAAATCACATGGATGGTTTATATATGTATATTTAATGGGAGAAAATGGTATTTTTAATATTATTATCATTATTTATTTACAAAATAATACTTACCTTTTTAAATAATGATCATTGAAAAATGGAAACATTACTAATGTGTATGTATAATCTCCCATCATTATGATTGTAAAATAGTTCATTTTTCATATCCATATTTCATGATTGGTTTTAAAAGTATATTTTATATATTAAAATGATAATTATAACATTTATTTACTATGTAGATGATAGTATATTGACCAATTTTACCATAGTAAACCTATTGAAGTCATTTCAGACATATGAACTGAATATCATCCAAAGGCACAACACAAAATAAATTAATTATGAAAACAAATAAAACATGGTAATAAATAAAATAAGATGAAAAATAAAAATTAAACAGGTTCTTAATAAATTAAATAATTAACATATGTTTATTATTCATGAAGATAATTTAGACATGTGATAAGTCAAACTTGTGGTTAAAGATTTCTTAACTCAATTTGCATTCATTTTCTTATACTTATACTTTGTATTTGATGTTTTTTGGTGATTATGTGTGAAAGGACCGCAGATTTAATTATGATTTATTTTATGATTTTTTAATAACATTTGTCACACATATCCAATCAATTAATTAATTATATCTTCAATGATATGATTTTTATAAGGTATTTCATCGTAATTTACTTTCATTGAGGCATATATTAACATTATGCACCAATTTGTTTAATATGGTGTATAAAAAACCAATTATACATATTAAATCATGAATCCATCTTAATTCTTTTTATTTTATGTTACAATTAATTTTACTTCATCCAAGGGAACTTTATTTTAAAGTTACCAAAGTGGTGAAAGATTTATATTAAAGACGTTTTTTTGATACTTTTTATGTTCAAGTATCCTTTGGGGGAAATAAAATAAAATTACATTTCATTAACCAAATATAATTTATTTAACTCCGGTTATTAATGTGTTTCATATTTTTGGTTTCCATTTCCTCCATTATTGAATAGAGAAATATCAAGAAATTTATTTGTAAGTAATACCATCAATATATCTTATTTTAGATATGGAATCATTATCTTCCTTGTCTATATTTTGATCAAAATCATTTGAATAATTTTTATAATATTCTCCAATATGTTATTATATAAAATTAAACCCATAATTTACTTTTTTTATAAATTTTTAAAATAGAATATTTCTTCCATTTTCAGAACATGATACTTTTTGAATTTATTTGAAATAAAATGTATGAAAAAATATTTTCTTTTTTATTATATGACATGAATGGAATTTCATGATATTATGAACACTCCATTATTTTAATATTCCTTTAAAAGTTTCCATGGTTTTTTATAATGAAATTATTTTCTATAATATTTTGAAATTTTTTATATTTTAATAAAGTGATTTCTAAGTGTAAAGGGTAATTTATTCCATAAATATTCCACGTGATATTTCAAAGATGTTTTCATCAATGATGACAACCTTTGATGTTATAGATTGATCGTAAATTATATATATATTTATCTTAAACATGTATACCTATCTTATTCTTCGTTCCTTTGATGGGGTAGTACATGCCTTTTATTCATTTATCGAAACACATATTTATTAAATTTTCTTGGATTATGATATAAGGAAAGATTATGAAACCCATTTTCATTACATGTGTAATTATTATGTATATTATTTATGATTGATTTATTTCTTTAGAACACACAATCATGAACATGTTAGGGTGGGTGTGCTTAGATAGTGCTCTAATGCATTGGGTAAAGATTTTTTCCCACGTGAAATTATGTATGGGATTAAGGATTAAACCAAATCCATTATGGGAGTTTTACCACTATATGATAATGTCTAGGAAGTTATACTTGACTCATGTTTATATTAGGTTATATGTTTCTATAACATTTCCTATTTTACAGTGATTTAATGATACTATGTTCTTTAGGTTTTTCTCTCATGTGATTGTACCTAAGTCTTATTTATATGATATTATATTATGTTTCATTATAATGTTTATTCCCTTCGATGGATTTTTTTCTAATAAAATTATTGAAAGAATTCACCAGGATTTCCAATGAATATTTAAGAGCTCAATGATATTTATGATCTCATTATGAACAATAAAAATAAATATGTTATGTTTTGGTTTCTTTTTAAATTTTATTTACATAGTTTTACAAAGGCAATAAGAATCATAATCATTGGGTTGTAATCAATAGTTTTTTATGTTTGAACTATTCAATAATTTTTGTAAAAGTATTGGGTCCCCATAATTATTCTCTCAACCCATGATTATAGGCTATTTACCAAATGGTTGATTCCTAGGTAAGGATAAAAGTGTTTCTAAGTCCATATATGATATTTATCCATTGTTTTAATTTTCATTCATGATATAGTTGTCAAGGATTGGATAGTGGGTTTAGTGTCCTTTAATTGATCCTCAAATATTCTCTTGTATATTAAATACAATATCAAATCATATCTTCCAATATTTATTCATCTTCTCTAATATATGGTGGGATTTGGGGATTTAAATAATGAACAACATAAAATGGAGTTGGGTGATGAGTTGATTCCATGTGCAAGACTATGGTGTCCCATTATCTAATAACTATAAAGGAGGTGAGATATAGTGTGTGATTTTAAAATAAAAGAGGAAAAATAGTAATTATATATGACTGAATATTAATTTAATTAATTATTAATAATCAATGGTACTAATGCTGTTTTCAATTTAAATACTTTTTCTCATTATGCACGTAATTCTCGATTCAAATGCATTAATAATTCCCATTTTTCAAAAACATGTAAAAAATCATAAGACAATATTTTAAATTGAAATTATTAGACTGTGTTACTAATTTTATAGTGGTGATTAAATAATATTTTCCTAATGATTGTTTCATATGGTAAGATGATCATTTTTGGTGTCAAATCCAGAATTTTCTTAGAAAACTAAACTAGACACCGGTTCACAAAAATTAATGTGGAAGTAGTTTAACAAGGAAAATGAAGTTAATATTTCTATTATGGATAGATGTAATGAACACAAAAACCCCATTCAATTTTTTTCCAATCTAATTTAGATGTCTCAATAGTGATCTTGGTGGCCCAATTAGAAGATAAAATTGTGGAATGGATTTCATGGTGTAGAATGATAACCCAAAACTTTTATCATAACATCATTATAGATAATCCATTTTGGATTAAATTTTATAAAATGGTATAAGACATCTCAGGAAAATTTTCCACCTCTAATACCCACAAAAATTCATCTACCAAAAATACTTTTGATCTTTAAGAAGTTTCATAAAGATTTCACTAATTTGAGATCAAGAGTGTTAAAGTTCAATATACACAAATTTCTACCAACCATTTAATACCCCCATAAATTAATAAAATGTTGAAATATGGGGGGATTATTGAACGATTTAAAATACATATTTTAGTTAAATGTAGTTAAGAAAAAGGAGGATGTTTTTTTGTGTTTTTATTGTAATGTAATGATTTTAATTTGAATTTGTAAGTTTGTTTCAATAATTTAAAGTAGTTTTAAATGACAATATAATATTAAATAAAATTTCTTATTCTTATCTTATATTATTCTCTCTAATATCATGGTGAAATTATTATCTAATTTTTTGAATTCATTCACACAAATAATGTTAAATTTTTGAGTAATATAATTTTTTTTATTATTTTATTCTTCTTCAATTCCTCTTATGTGAGAAAAATTATATTTTCCATTATGATATTTGAATCAATATAGGGATAAATTTTTTATGTTTTGATCATAGGGTTTTTTTTAGGATGGGTTGGATTTTTTATATTATAATAACACTTAATCATTTTATTATGTTGAGATATTTATTTGGTGATTTAATTTCATCCTTATAATTGAAAAACATTAATCCCATGTATTTTGAGTCTTAATATAATAATATACCCAAGAGTGTTCATTAAAATGATTCTTCCAGTTTATAGGTTATTTTAAATATATTTTTTCTAGAAATAAATTAGTGAGTGATTTGAGAAGATCTTATTTTATGGAATGAATAATTCTAGAATTAAATAAGACTATTTTTTTGAAAAAGTTATCAACCCCATAAATCCCTATAAATGACCAAGGATCAATCCTTTATTCTTAGCTAGTTTTAATTCATAACTACTATCATTGTTACATAAAAAACCACCCACACAGTTGTAAATTTATGTGCAAATCACTATATATAACATATAAGTGTCTAGATTATTTCTCAGGTTCTTACAGAATAGATATACCTTTATTTTATACAAGTGATCCGTTTAACCGAAAGGGTAAATTTGAGAAAACTAATGTGCTAAATAAATTTCCAAGTTACATTTATTTTCACATCATAGGTAGAAAAAGGTAGCCAAAAAATAGTTTTTTGTAGGTTATTGAACGAAATATAAATAACGAATAAAAAATATAATAATTTCATGTAGGTAAACCTAGGGACCACATCCATAATTTATAATATTTATATTATTTTATTTTAATGTTTCTTTATAATTCACAACTACTCAAATTTTATTGGTAATCCATTTGGTTGGAGTTAATTATAATTATATATTCAATATAATAATACACATCACAAGTACTTAATCATATAATTAATATTCCACAAGATCATACTCACTCAACTAATATTTATCAAAATGGAATGATAATTCAAAAAGGCTTATAAGATGAAGGAAAGGATGTCTATATGATTGTATGATTTTGTGGATGATGTTGATTTTTTGGATTTTATAACCATGATAAAATTTTTAGAATATGTACTATTTATTATTCATTGATGACTATAGCTAGATAACATGGTTAATAGTGATTAATCAAAATTATATTGTATTTAATTTCCTTACCAAATATCAGAATTTGGTGGAGATGATTCTTAAGATTTTTTTAAATTTTTGATTGATAATTGAATATAATTTACTAATATCTAATTATAGAACTATGTCAATAAGAATAGGATAATAAATCATGTTTGTTTAGTGGGGGCCCCAAAAAAATAGAGCAGCTAAAAGGAGGAACCCAATATCCACAACATAGATCAAATGACTATTATTACTGAAGGAATAATAGAGATGTTTTAAAAGAAATAATTATTAAAAATATTCTACTTCAAAAATAGATCCATGTTATGCCTAGATGTGAAACTTTATATACACAAGATGAAATATAGGAATAATATGATGTTTCTATACATTTTAAAATTTATAAGTAAAAATTTTATTCTTAATTTGGTGAAAATAAAAATGATGTTTGAAGTAGGTACAGATAAGGGGATTTCTGTTATTACACATATAAGATACAAATTTATAAATTTTTGAATGAATGGATTTGAATAATTTTTGAAAGAAAACATTTTACTATTGTAGATAATTACAATTTTTTAAATAAAACAATTAGAAAATTATTTTGGAAGGAGTTAATGAGTTATGTGGATTAGGGGGAGAAAAATATTTTTCTATTTTTTCAAATGAAGACACTAATAATGAGGTAGATAAAACACATTCTTTAGTAATAAGAAAATTAAAAATAATTTGTAACAACTAGGGCCCGGTGACAGCACAGACACCCTGCCTTAACATGGCCGTTGGGTCCTGGGCTTCCAGGTACCAGTAGTTTCCCCACAGACACGTGGTCCCCATCCTGGGGCCCAACCACATGCCTGAATGTGTCACCACATAGACACGTGGTCCCCACCCTAGGGCCCACCCATGTGCATGAATAGGCCATCTAACTAATGAAATTCCTCACAAGCCAACACACGTCCCATCCAGTGTTCTTTTTCATCACACACACACACCCTAGGAAACATCCCAGAAGGTCACTCATCCTAATCAATACTCCAAACTATACACACTTAACCGTGGCGTTATAATTTGATAGGATCCAAAAAAGGAAGGTGCACTTTGTTGACATGAGTCATATCATTTAACAATTTAACACTTTATCATTCTAGGGTGTTATATTCACCCCAATTTAGATCAAAACATATTTGTAGTGGGCCCTAGATCTCAACCAAGGTAGAGCACACCAGTTAAGGATGAGTACCACCTCGATACCAAATGTAACAACTCGCTCCGGTGACCACACAGACACCCCGCCATAAAATGGTCGTCGGGTCCGGGCCCGCCAAGTACCACTAGTTTGCCCACATACATGTGGTCCCCACCCTGGGGTCCACCCACGTTCCTGAATGGGTAATCTGACTAATGTTAGTCCTCACAGGCCAACACATGTCCTTTACAATGTGCTTTGTCCTCACTCACACAAACCTCAGGAAACTTCCCAGAATGCCACCAATCCTTATCACTACTCCAAGACAAGCATTCTTAATTGTTGAGTTATAATCAGATATGCTCTTGAAAATGAAGGTTCACCTTGTAGACATGAGTCATATAATTTAGTCATTTAACCTTTTATCATTTTGGGGTGTTATAGAATGGATGAAACTAATGGGAGTAATATCATTGATTACGGAAAAACTGTAGTGAAAACAAGAATAATTTAGTCTCTATAAAAAATATATCTCATGAATAGTTGATCCTATGAGTTTTAATTACACTACGACAAATTCAGGAAAGGGAATCAATAATCAAGAAGTGCTGATAAAAGAGAGAATTTTATCATCACTAGAAAAAATCACTGGTAAATCTTCCCTTTTTATGCGCTAATATTACCGCTGATAAATTCCCCCTTTATTAGCGCTATCAAAAAGCGCTGATAAAAAGGATACATTATCAGAGTTAATAATAGCGATGATAAAAGGTTTTAATAGAAAATATTGTTAATTTATATAAAAATATTTTAATTATATTCAAAAATAATGTTTATATGTATATATTAAATAAAAAATGCTTGTTAATTATGTTTATTAAGTTTTTTATTTATTTATGTTTATTATGTTTATTAGTTTTAGTTATATATTTATTATATATTTATTATAATATATGTTTATAATATTATATATAAATAATTCTTAATATATTTATATAAAAATACTTATTAAATATATATATATTTAAATAAATTTATATTTCCAAATGAATGTAACAATTGATGCGTACATTCATATTCTCAAGAATATATGTTCAATGTTTACTCTAATGTTGACCATATATAATATAGTACTATATATAATTTGTGTATTCATTTATTTCTTATATATATGAAGATTTATCTTATCATAAATACTTAAAATTACGAAAAATATATTTAAATAAACAATAAATGTTTTTATTATATTTAAAAATATAAATATTTAGTCATATATAAATATATACTTTATAAATATGTTATATATAATTATAATTATATATAACTAATTAAATATAAATATTTTTAAATAATTATAAATTTACACAATATTTTTTTTAAATGAGAAATATATATTTTTGAATACCTTTGGAATATATTTATTTATAAATATACGTCTTTATTGAATATATACGTAGACATAGACAAATATATATAGATATTTTAATAAGTATAAAATTAATATTAATATTAATATATAAATTTATATTAATATATATTTGATTATAATTTACACACAAACACTGACATAAATATATATAAATATATATTAATATATTTAATTATAATTTAAATTATTAAATTATAATAAATATGTTAATTATATATATTTATAAAATTATAAACTTAATAAATATATTCGTTATAATTTTATAATTATTAATAAATAGTATGTTTTATCAGCGCTAATTAAAAAGTACTGATAAAACATTCATTTATCTGTGTTTTTATTGAACCTATAAAGATGTGCCTTTAGTAGTTCTAAAAAAGCATTGATAAAGTCATGTTTTATGAGCGCTTTCAATTTAGCATAGATAAAACATAATTTTATCAGCACTACAATTGAAAGCGCTAATAAAAAATAGTTTTATCAGCACTTTTTATCTAGCGATAATAAATTTTTTGCCAGTTTTTATAAATAAATATTAACTTTATCCTCCTTCCTCACACCCCTTAAAATATCATTGAATCTGATCCCTACCATCGCTATCACCACCTCCTCTCCTTCCTCCTATCCTCCCCTGCCTCCTCCTCCTCCTCGGCCACCGACTCCGCCGTTGCCACAGACCGAGCTTGGCTGTTCCCCTCCACCACGCCTCTTCTCCACTAGTGGCTCTACTCCGTCACAACTCTTCTTCCCTGTAGTTATCCTCCACCATTTCCTCTCCTACTTCATGACTCTCCTACACCGAAAACTCTCCTATACCCCATGATATACCACACCTCCATGATTAGTTTTCTCCTCTTTATCATTGGGTTCACTTATTATAGTTTGATAATGATAGTGATGTTGTGAATAGTATGGGCTAAACGCACTGTTGAAAATCATGGCTGTTGTTGGTCCTTGTTTTAACACTAGATAAATTTGGTAAAATTCAATTTTAATATACCATATTTATCATTGGTTGATTTAAAAATCTTCAATTCAATGTGGGTTTTCATCATGGTTATTTTGAAAAAATCAAAATGTTTTTCCATACAAAAAAAAAATAAAACTTTTATCATCCACTGATATTTTTGTTACTCTTATCTATTTTTCATGAATAAATTATTAAATATTCATTTGAAAATTAAATGTATTCAATGTGTTTCAACTTATTTTATAGAAAAAATTATGTATTTTTTATGTTTCTATTATAAAAATTATTTTTAAAAGTAAAAATATTCAATGTATTTGAACTTAATTTACTAAAAACATTACACATTTTTCACGTTTCCATTATCAATGAATGTTTTTTGGAAATTGACCTCCATGATCCTGCTCCAAATCTTATTTGAGAACCTAAACCACCAACTAGGTCTCATTCCTCATCTAAAGACTTCTACTTGATATGTTCCAACCATAACACCCCAAACTAAATCACCAAGATTGAGCTGAAGTGTCCCATGACCTCATATATGGTTCCCTGTAAAAAATATGTTTCCAACTAGTGGTAAGGGTGTTGAAAGTGGGTGCCCTAGACCCAACTTGTATTGTACTTTGATTTCCATTACATGCAGTTTGTTATAATACATGTATTTTTAATGCCATAATAGTGTAGATACTTCTGCATCCATTTTGTTTATGGAAATGTCCTTAGATTTCATGTCATATTAAGGGGGTATAGCAGATCCCAAGCAATAATGAGAACCACGAGATAATATGAGAGTAATGTTCAAGAAATATCCTATGGTTTAGTTACATCATTCTAAAAGGACATAGATGATGTGTGGGCATTAGGTGATGGGGTCTCATAAGCATTGAGACTTTATCTCATGAAGTTCGCACGTGATAATCTCTAGTAGTTGAGACCAGGAGGACAAAACCACATAATAGGAACACCACTTTTTTTAGCTTTCATTGGTCATTCCTATCTACAAACATGTGTAATGGTCTCCAGACTTGAGATAATTATCAATGAATGTCATTTAATTACGTACATTTGATGCAAGATGAAAACTGTGGCAATAAAGTCATGGTGATGTAGTTTGTATCAGGTACTTCATTAATGGAATGGAGTTGATTGAATGATTGAGATATGATTTTTTTCTTTCGAGTTCAGGAAGATATATCTCGGTCCTGGTTGATTAGGATGGTTGCACCTTCATTAAATCCATGACCATGGTAGTGGATGGTAAGACCGTCTGGACAAATCAACAAATAAAAAAATTCAATATAAAGAATGATGACACTAGTTTTCATTCTGCTTTATTGAGATATCGATGACAAAGAGATTATATTACATAGATCATGTTCATAAGAAGGTAGTCATTTCTTTGACATTATCTTATCTCTATAGGGGATTCAATGGGTTTCTAGACCCTGCTCTTGGTCAGTGGATATTATTCACTACTATTGAGGCAAGGGCCTAGAGGGTCACACACAATAGCGCTTTGAGAATCTGCCTTATTCTGTGAATACGAATATAAAACTTAGTAGACCCTGCCAAAGGGTCCGTGTACTATCCAAGTTCTATGGATCTCCAAGTAGTAAATAAATTCTTTAATTATTCATGCTTGGAATAATATGTTGAATTTATTTATAACATGTACTTACAAGTGATTGGTAAATACAAAAATAAAATATTATTTGAATGTATTTAAATATCCAAGGTTCGTTTAATATTTTCAGGATAAGTGAGTTGAGTTATAAGACTCAAGTTTATCACGAAATATAAATTTAGTATACATTGCAGTTAGTGAAATAATTATAAATATTATTTATGGAATAATTTTATTTGAAATAAAAAAATATTTATATTACTTATACAGAGTATATTTATTACACAGGGGCCAGGAACCCATAACTAGTATTTTAAGATATCCCCTATATAAGTAAGCGAGAGGATATTCCCTTTTAACGATTCATGTATCATATTTGAGAGCCTCCCTTCCTCCTGAATTATAGAGAGAGATCCTCTCAAGAAAGGAAGAACTTCAAGAACATCCTTCATGGATAGAAGTTCCTTACCTTGCGATGATCACTGCTGTGTCGAGGATATCGCTAGTGTTCTATGCTAGCACCCGAATTCCAACAAAAGGAACATGTGCAGATTTGAAAGGTGTGTGTGGATGAACTAGAGGACTTTTACGTCAGAGTCTTTGGGAAACAGTCACCAAAAACCAGTGATGAAATTGCACACGTCAGATTCGAACAAAGGTACTTGTTCATATTTTATTTTTGTGCACTGTCAAATCCACAGGTAGTCCTCAGACTGTACCGAGATAGCTCACAAGAGTTGATGTCGTAACGTCGTTCTGATGATGCAAAAAATTTTAATTTCCTGGCTCACCAGATTCCACTACCCATCCCTCTACCTAATAGTGGTATTAGAGGGACACATGAATTTTCAGAGTCAAAGGAAAAATTAAATTGCATAAAATTTAAGTATGGGGATTAAATTGCTTCCAATGCAACCAACCACACGTCGATCATATTTCAAATGTCCAGGTTATGGTCATTTTCAAAATTTAATTGTATCGACTCGTCAGTTTAATTTTTTTCAGATTAAATTTTTGAAAAGAACATGTTTTAATTTCATTAATGTGTTATTCAAAATTTCCCAAATCCAACCACACTAGGGCCTGAATCTGGTAGCCGGAAGTAATACGGTAAGTTTATTTTAAGGAGATAAATAATATAATATTACAACGAATATATTTTATATTTCTCAAATAAAATATTATTTAAAGACATGGGGTAAAAATATTATTTAAAGACTTGGGGTCAAGTCAAGTCATTCTTTTATTTTAAATATATATATACAAAAAATTAGGACCAAGACCCCAAAGTGGGTCTTCCTCCTTTATTTTTATAACAAAAGGAGGCGAAGGGTGTTGATTTGTCTAATGAAAAATAATAAAAAAGGGAAGGTAAAGTGAAGAAGACCCGCAGGTCTTCTTCCATGGGGGGAGGCTACACCCCCCTTTGGGGTGAAACCCTAGAGGGGCATTGGGTAACCCGTTGGACTGCCGCCCCTCTACCTGGTCTGGCCCTCGAACCACTACCCCGAGCCACCCCTTCTGTTTGATCATGACGTTGAGGACCACGTGACCCTGCTCGGACCACCACCCCACTCGGACCGCTGCCCTTCTCGGACCACCATCCCGCTTGGACCGCCGCCCCACGCCGCTCCCTGTTGCCACCCCGATCGGATCGCCTCCGACTCTCATGTCGTCGGTCCAGGCCGTGCCAGACCAGGCCAACGCCAGTCCAGGACACTCCAGACTGGGTCACTGCCGCTGTAGCTGGCCGGAGCTGTGGGTTGTCGCCCCTACGGCTGGCTGGAGTAGCGTGCTGCTACCCTTGTGGCGGGTCGGAGCGTTGCCCCGCCTCCTCCCACTACCTTCATTGCTGGCCAGAAGATGCTGACCTACAGGTGTTGTTGGACCGGCCCAATATATTGCGGTCACGCCGTGGTCACGCCGTGGTCTCTCCATGGTTATGTCATGATTTGGTCCTGCTATAGGACGACACCCCACGATGGTTCGCAGTCCTTTTGGACTCCTCTCGGCTCGAGGTATCCCCATTTTAAATTAATTTTTATTAATTTAGTTTTTTAAATTAAATTAGTTAGAAATAGTTTGGGGTTTTTAATTTAATTTAATCTGAAACATTAATTTAATTAGTATTAAAATTAAATCAATAGTTTGATTTAATTTTATAATTAAATTTAAATAAATAGTTCAATTTAATTTTATAGTTAAATTAAATTGATGTTTTAATTTAATATTGGAGTTGAAATTAAATTAAATAATTGGAATTGATAAAAATAAATTAATTGAATTTATTTAATTAATTTAATTTATAAGGACCCCCCGTATTGTTTAAATTTCATTGCAGTTTAATTTTAGTCCCGCTTTATATTTACCGACTAGTCTTGAGCAAGCAACCTAACTGTGGAGGTTTGGTGTTTATTTATTTATTTAATTATTTATTCAATGTATGTGATGATTGTAATAATTAATTAGATAAATGAAGGTTTGAAAATATTCCTTTTAATTTAAATATGTATACAGGATTCCGTGTCCAATGCACATGGTGTATCTTGAACCCCAGACCCCTCGCTTGCATGTGAGTACATTTATAATTAAATAATGATGATCCGAGATGCATACCCCGCCATGTTGTGGTGGTAAACCAAATGGGAGTCGAGCACATTTCACTAGTGATGACTGTGACATGAGTTAGGTGTTGACTCAGGTATAAATGCCCCTAGGTCATGATTGATCCATTATGGATTGATCTTTATTGAATGCTCAAGACCAGTCGAATTGCATGATTTACTTTCTGCATAGTTTATTATTTTATGCGAGTGCATGATTATTGGTTGATCACATAGAATATTAAATAAGATAATAAATGCATAAATAATTATATATTATATTTCTATTGCATGTTCAATTGTGAGCACGATAATATAATTTGAACATATAGATATGAATGTATTATCCATTAAAAAATATTAAAAGTCCCTCAAAGACATATTAAGTCCAAATGCCTTCCATTTCTCACATATAAATAAAACTGTCTGTTTGGGGTGCTTGTCATCTATAGTTGAGAGTTCCTCTTACTACCGGGGTGTTTTCATGAGAGAACTAGGTCGACTTAACTAATTTGAGTAGTCAAGGTTTAGCCATATCTATATTTCTATCACTTTAAAGGCAAGATGTTGAGGGAATCAAGTTCGGATTCCAAAAGATAGGATTTTACTCAACAACACAAGGAACCACAAGCCAAGTGGTTGGATAGTCTAGTGCCTACCATGAAACCCTCCAAGTAGTGGTGTAGCCATTTCTTGTAGACTATGCGGGAGGTTTTGAGGGTCCTTGCCACTAGAATACTCAAGCAACAAAGTATTCCGAATCTAATAGTGAGGGATATTATGGTTCGCTAAAATAGTGGGAGACATTAAAATGATACAATAATTTATTAATCATAAATTTTAAAAGGTAATCAAAACAAATTACTAACTGATAAATTTTTATCTGATGTAGATTCAAAATGGAAATCACCAACACCACAAGTAATTTATCACTGCGATCGATTTTGGATAAAGAAAATATCCTGACCGGCAATAACTTCCAGGAGTAGTATAGGTGATTGATCATAGTACTACACCAAGAAAGGAAGTTGTATGTACTGGAATCCCAAATTCATGTTGAGCATCCATAGAGAGCAAGAAAGGAGAAAATGATAAATGGAAAAATCATATAGACGATGTGCTTGATGTACAATGCATCATGTTGTCATCCATGTCCAGCCAATTTCAAAAAATGCATGAGGATGAGGATGCCTATAAGATTCTTTCATATATCCAAGAATTATATTAGGAGAGGGCCAGACAAGAAAGGTATGAGATCTCAAGTTATCTTTATAAGTCCAGGCAAGCAGAATGGGCATCGATCTGATCCTCATGTACACAAGATGATTGGGTATATTGAGATGACTGTAGCCCTTGAGTTCAAATTGAACCAAAAACTAGAAGTTGATCTCATTCTTGCCTCATTATCATTAAGGTTCTCAACTTTTATTGTCAGTTATAATATGAATGACATGACAAAGCCACTCCCAGACCATATGACTTTAGTTCACCAAGCTGACAAGGACATGAAAAATACCAATTCACCTGTCCTCATGGTGAACAAGAAAAGTAAGGGCAAGGCAAAGGGGTCAAAGGATAAGTCAAGGCCAAAGAAACCAATGAAAATTCATTTAAAGAAGCCAAATATTTAGAGTAAAAGTAATGAGCAGGGATATTTCTTCTTTGGATGTGGTAAGAAATACCACTGGAAGAAGAATTGCAGATCTTGGAAGAAGAGGAAAACTAATGCTTCTACTTTAGGTATAATTTTCATTGAATGTAATAAATAATTATCTATAAGTTGGGTATTGGATAGGGAATGTGGCTCACACATTTGTATTCATATACAAGAACCAAGTAGGTTTAAAAAGATTGAAAAAGGTCAAGTGTATATCCAAGCTGAAAATGGTGCAAGTTGGGAAGACTTGGTAATGGGAGACTATCACTTAACCGTGAAAACTGGTTTAGTTCTAGTTTTAAAGAATTTCTATTATGTACCTTCTATAACCCAAAATATTATCTTTGTGTTCATTCTAGACACTATGGGTTTTTATTTCTTGTTTAGAAATAAATGTTGTCTCTTTTATAGGGATAACATATGTTATAGTATGACACATCTTAATAATGGTTTATATATGCTGTAACTTGAGAACCCCATAATGGAAATAAATGAACAAAATAGCCATCATGACTCATATATCAACTGCTTATGTAACTTGAGGCTTGGTCATGTAAACGAGAAGTGATTACGAAGATTACATCAAGAAGGGTATTTAGACTTAGTACAGTTAGAAACCTTGGATGTATGTCAAGCTTGTTTACAAGGAAATATAACCAAATAACTTTTCTCAGGAAAGGGTGATAGAGCCAATGTAGTGATGGAATTAATACATACTGATTTATGTGGCCCACTTCTAGTAGAGGCAAGGGGTGGTTTTTTATACTTCATTAATTTTATCGATTACTATAGTAGGTGTGGCTATTTCTTATTAATGCGGTATATGTCAGATTCATTTTAGATTTTTATGGAATACCAAAATGAAGTAGAAAACAAAATTGGTAAGAAGATAAAAGCACTTTGCTCAGACCAAGGCAGATAATATCTTAACCAAGCTTTCATTTATCACTTAAAGTAGTGTGGGATAGTATCCCAACTCACTCCTCCTTATACACCACAATAGAATGGTGTTAGTGAAAGGAGGAATATGACCTTGCTTGACATGGTCAGATCAATGATGATTCATGCAACTCTTCCTTTATCTTTTTGGGGATACACTTTTCAGATAGTAGCATATAACCATAACTGAGTTCCAACTAAAGCTGCATATGGGATTCCATATCAGTTATGGTATGGAAAGAAACCCAATCGGACACATATACATTTATGGGGGTGAGAGTCGTTTGTCAAGACTTTACCAAGTGAAAAATTAGCATCCAGAAGCCCTAGGTGCATCTTTATAGGTTATCCAAAGAAAACCAGAGGATATTACCTATATAACTCTTTAGATATAAAATTTATTGTAGTAAGACATGCCACATTTCTAGAAAGGGAACAAATTTCTATTGGAAGTAGTGGGAGCAAGATTGACTTTGATGAAGTTAATTCTCTAGATGCACAAGAGTTGGTAGAAGAATAATCTCTATAAGAACAAGTGGAAGAAGAAGTTTTTTCCTGAGAAACAGATACTGTATCAGTCTATGAAAGAGGTTAGAGAACTAGAACATTATGGTTTTCTTATCACTGAGTTAGTTTACACATTAGTCCTTGATGATGATGAACATCTAACCAACAAGAAATCAGTAGAAGGCAAAGAAGATACTAAATGGAAAGAAGCCAAGAATTTCGAAATGGAGTCCATGTACCAAAATCGAGTTTGGATTTTAGTAGACCCTTTAGTTGATGTAAATCCCATAGGATGTAAATGGGTATTCAAGAAGAAGCTGAACATGGATGGTGAGGTTAATACCTTTAAAGAAAGACTCATTATAAAGGTTTTCAAGCAACATCAAGGAATTTTATATGATGAAACCTTTTCACCAGTGGCAATGATTAAATCTATTAGAATATTACTTGCAATAGAATCCTTTCATGATTATGAAATTTGGAAAATGGATGTCAAAACTTCTTTTCTAAATGGGAAGTTGGTTGAAGACATCTATATGACTCAACTCGAAGGGTTTATTAAGTCAAATAATTTCAATAAAGTATGCAAGCTGAAGATATCCATTTATGGATTGAACCAGGAATCAAGATCATGGAATGTTCCTTTTGATGAGGCCATAAGATATTTTGGTTTTGTCAAAAATGAAAGAGAGCCTTGTGTATATAAAAAGGTTGAATGGAATGCCATCATTTTCCTAGTGTTATATGTTGATGACATATTAATTATGGGAAACACGGTGCAAGTCTTATAGTCAGTTAAGACATGGTTAAATGAATGCTTATCAATGAATTATTTAGGTGAAGAAGCCTACATTCTAGGAATCAAGATCTATCGAGATAGATCTCAAAGGCTTCTTGGGCTAAGTAAAAGTACATATATTGACAAGGAACTCAAAAGGTACAGTATAGAACAATCCAAGAGAGGATTTTTACTTTTGTCACATGTTATAAATATATCCAAGAAAATGTTTCCTCAAACACAGGAGGAAATTGACCAAATGAGTAGAGTACCTTATGCCTCAGCAGTTGGTTCTATCTTGTTTGCCATGCTATGTACTAGGTTTGATGTTGCATTTTCTTTAATCATGTTGGGTAGATATAAATCCAATCCCAGAGATCCACATTGGGCAGATTTGAAAACTATCCTAAAGTACTTGAGGCATACTAAGGATATGTTCCCAGTGTATGGAGGAGATGACGAACTAGTTGTGAGGGGATACACTGATGCTAGTTTCCAGACAGATCATGATGATATGAAATCGCAGTCAGACTATATCTTTTTCTTGAATGGTGGTGCAGTGAGCTGGAGAAGCTCAAAGCAAGCGGTGGTTGTTGATTATACAGCAGAGTCCGAATATATTGCAGCTTCTGATGTAGTAAAGGAAGCAGCCTGGATATGTAGTTTTATCTTAGGCATTGGTGTTATTCCTATCATTTCATACCCTGTTCTAGTATATTGCAATAATATTGCTGTAGTGGTGCTTATCAAGGAGCCCAGGTCTCAACAGAGGACAAAGAACATTCTAAAAAAGATTCATCTCTTGAGAGATTTTACTCAAATAAGAGAAGTGATAGTTAGTAGAGTAGCCACAGATGACAACATGGAAGACCCCCTAACTAAATCCATCTCTCAACAGAAGCATGATTCTCATGTGAGACCTAGTGGATTACAACCTATTAGTAGTTGACTCTAGTGCTAGTGGGAGTGTTGAAAGTGGGTGCCCTAGACCCATATTGTATTGTACTTTGATAACCACTACATGAATATTGTTATAATACATGTTTTTTTCTTTCCATAATAGTGTAGATACTTCTGAATCCACTTTATTTATGAAAATTTCCTTAGATTACATGTCATATCAAGGTCGTATAGTAGATCCCAGGATATAATGAGAACCCCGAGATACTATGATAGTAATCTTAAAGTAATGTCCTACGGTCTAGTTACATCATTCTGAAAGGACACAGATGATGTGTGACCATCTGGTGTTGGGGGCTCATAAGCATTGAGACATCATCTCATGATGTTCACACTTGTTGATCTCTAGTAGTTGAGATCGCGAGGATACACCCACATAATAGGAACACCATATGATTTAGGTGTCATTGGTCATTCTTATCTAAAAATAGGTGTAATGGTCTCTAGACTTGAGATAATTATCAACGAATGTCATTTAATTATGTACATTTGATGAAAGGTAAAATCCATGGTGATAAAGTCATGACATGTTATTTTTTATCAGGTACGTCATTAATGGGAGCACATTGATTGAATGATCGGGAAAGGTTTATTCACATCCGAGTTTAGGAAGAGATATCTCAGGCTTGGTTGATTAGGATGGTTGCACCTTCATTAAATCCATGGCTATGGTTGTGAAAGGTAAGACCGCCTAAAAAATCAACAAATAAAATAAAGAAAGATAAAGAAATATGGAACTAGTGTGTATTCTAATTTATTGATATATCGGTGATGAAGAGATTATATTACATAGATCGTGTTCATTGGAAGGTAGTTATTTATTTGACTTTACCTTATCTCTATAGGGGCCTCTATGGGTTTCCAGACCCATCTCTTGGTCATTGGATATTATTCACTGCTATTAAGGTAAGGTCCTAGAGGGTCATACACAATAAAACTTTGAGAATCAACCCTATTCTGTGAATAGAAATATAGAACGTGGTAGGCCCCGCCAAAGGGTCTGAGTACTATAAAGTTATATGGATCACCAAGTAGTAAATAAATTCTTTAATTATTCAATCTTGGAAAAATATGTTAAATTTATTTATAACATGTATTTACAAGTGATCATTAAATACAAAAATAAAATATTATTCGAACAGATATAAATATCTAGGGTTCATTTAATATTTTCAGGAGAAGTTAGTTGGGTTATAAGAATCAAGTTTATCACGCAATATAAATTTTGTATATATTGTAGTTAGTGATAAAATTATAAATATTATTAACGTAATAATTTTATTTGACATAAATAAATATTTATAGTACTTATACAGAGGATATTTATTAAACGGGGGTTGGGAACCCATACTGGGTATTTTAAGATATCCTTGATATAATTAAAAGAGAGGCTTTTTCCTTGTAATGATTCATGTATCATTTTTGAGAGCCTCTCTATCCTCCTGGATTCTAGAGAGAGATCCTCTCAATAAAGGAAGAACATAAAGAACATCCTTCATTGATCGAAGTTCCTTGCCATGTGGTGATCACCGTTTCGTGGAGGAGATCGTTGGTGTGTTGCACTAGCACTAAGATTCCAACGAACGACGTGCATGCTAATTCTATAGGCATGTGTTGATGATCTAGAGGACTTCGACATCAAAGTCTTCGAGAAACGGTCACTGGAAACCAGCGGCGCACTTACACACATCAAATCCGAACAATGTTATTTGTTTGTTTTTTATTTTGGTTCTCTATCAAATCAATGTGTGGTCCTCAGACCGTACTGGGATAGCTCATCAGAGCCGACATCGTAACTTCCTTCTAGTGATGCAAAAAAAATTAATTTCCCTACCCACCAGCATTTTCAGCCCATCCTGGTACATAATAGAGGGCATAAGTGCCACTGTGGGGATACTATCCATTTTTAAATAATAATAATTAGAGTAAATAATAGTCTAAATAATAATCAAAGTTAAAATGAGAACTTAAAAGGAAAAATAAGATCATATAATGAAAATGTCAACCCATACTACAAAAAAAAGACATACAATATCTACCGCAACAAGTAAAGTGGTCCCAATATGTGGTAGAACCATAAACAATAAACAAGGAAAAATAAAAAAATAAAGATGTATATATACAAGGATCCTAGATTATATCCTAATATAACCTTGATTAACCTACTCCTCTGGTAGAATTGGCCTAAGTAGGGAAACTACCCTCATCTGAAATCTAGGTTAAAGAAGTCTTAACACACACACACTGAGATTCCCATTTAGGGTGTGATTGTAAAAAAAGAAGGATACCATTTATATGTTCTTAACATAAGTGTAATAGTTTTATATAACTTCATATGATGATAAAAAAGTAAATTCAAAAGTAAAAAAATCTCATGTTTCATCATCGTGCACTTACCTGGCTTCCATGAACCCCAACCCTACTAGCTTCAACTCTATATCATAAGAAAAACTATATTTGGTTTTCATGAATCTCATAATAGTCCATATGGATAATTTAAGTCTCATAATAGGTTAAAATTACATCATGACTTAGGTTAATCCATAAGTCCATCGTGCCTCACTAATTATCGCAAGTTAAAACATAAAGCCATAATGCCCCACCAACTATCTCAGGTCAAGCCACAAGTACTCCATTCCTTACTTATATTATCATTTCAGGCCACAAAGCTATCGTGTTCCATTATTTTTCATTCAATACCCCACTATAATCAGCATGAATCACATTGCACATTCTTCCCTTCTTAGGGATTAACCAATCCATAAAGGGTCTACATGTCACCGTGATACCAGATAACATAATTCTACATATATACATATATATATAAATAAAATCCATAAAAGAGAAATTATTGATCTATACAAAAGAATAAACATGTAAAATCAAGAGGGGTATCATGGGTCACACACACACAAAAAATCATGTCTTATTAAGAGAGGTCACTTGGGTCACACACTCACACAAAGAAGAATTTCATACCAAGAAATGTATTATGGTAACACACACAAACACACAAGATTTTTTTATCTTAAAATTATATATAATTTCTATAAATTGGTACATATCTTTCTACTTTAAGAGTATCAAATCCTAACATCATGGTTCTCCAACCAAAACAAGCTCAGACACCAATGATCCCTATAACCAACCCCAAGTCACCACATAAGGATTCAAGAGTGATGATACCCGAAGAAGAACATGTCAAGGTATATGATTGGTTTATAGTTACCCCAAAAGATCCAATATAATGATAAGATCAAGATAAATCTGATAAAAATCTATAAAAAATGTATTTCTACATTCCTTTTTCTTCTAATAGAGAAGTAACACATTAGATCATGTCTAAATTACTAAATCTAAACATCACAGTCAGGATCATGGTTATTTCCTAACGAGAAGAGATAATTTATTATATGAACAAGAAGAATAGAGAGAAAAGTGATCACATACCTTGAAATTCCAAGGACTAACTTCTATAGATCTAATGAAAATTCTTTATAGAGGAATGGATTCCCCAAAAAACCACTATAGTCTCTAAGTTAGAGATACCTAGATATAGAAGGAATAATGATGGGTTTTAGGGATATTTTTGAGTTAAAAAATATTGTTGATATGGGTGCTTTATGAGATAATGAATGTTTGATTTTCAAGTGGAAAAAAATAATGTATAATAAGACAGGTAGAACTTATATTTATCACAAATTAATTGGGTAAAAGATTATATTTCATGATATATAAATGTTATGTGAATAAGTTAGTAAGTATATTAGTTCAAAAATGGTGAGTGTGACTGCGTTAAGATCTACTCATAATAATACACGTGAAAAAGTTATCAAGATGTTATGTTCACAGGTTAGTGTGATGGTGTTAATATTTAATCATACATTTAAATGAGAATATGGATTTAAGTATCCAGTGGGGGGGGGGTCAGAACACTGGAAAAGGATTTCACCCACCAGCGATGGGTTTGCCAGTCCATTAGGTTGATGGGAGGCACACTGAAATCTAGTGATCAGAGCTAGATAAGGGGTGTCATGAGACATATAAGGCATGAAAAAATCAATGATTTTCATTGTCTAGATATAGGGAAGTGAAAATTGAATATAATGATTTTATTTGGGGTTCAATTTTAAAATTATTCAAGTGATTTGAAATGTTTTTTAAAAACTTATATGCGTTCAACATACCCTTTTTTGGTTTTAAATTTATTTAAATGGTTTAGAAAAATAATTGGGGTTTTCAGAAAGGAATTTTTGAACTAATTTGTTTATTTTAAAAATGGTTTTTTATTTTAAATATTAATTTGTGAAAATGGTTGTTTTTAATGGGATTTCATCTTTTATTTTAAAAATAGTTTTCAATGGAGATTTAATTTTTATAACTTTTTTTAGCCATGGTTAATTTTTATATCAAATTTTAATGTACTTATTTTGTTAAATATTAATATCACTGAATCAAATAGGATGGATATGAATAAATAATGGATGGATTCCAATCGTTTGAAAAAATAGTATGAAGATGGAGTGAAAGAGTTAATAATGTTTTCAAAAGATCATGTATATTATCCTTCTCAAATATTTTGTCCATGTTTACACAGTTTTTATTCAAGAAAATTTAGTCTATACGAGTTGGAAGAACACTTTATCTGTCATGGATTAGATCAAAGTTATAAATGTTGGAATAAACATGAGGAAAAAGTGATTATAACTAGTGAATGGTATAAAACTATGTTTTATGGATCGTTTGATATGACTACAAGTGTGGAAAATGAAGAATATTTTATCAAGGATGTGATTATAGATATGCATGATGATGAAGATAATATTAAGGAAATGAAAAGGATAGTTGAAGATGAACTTTTTGATTGCCCAAAATTGTTTGAGTAGTTAAAGTGTTGTGAAAAGATGTCATTGTATGATGGTTTCACTAAATATAAATCATTGTTAGCCATAATTAAACTTTATAATTTGAAATTAGGAAACAGATGGAGTGTCACCAGTTTTATTGAATTACTTACTCTCTTAAATGACATGATCCCCAAAGATAATAAGCTCCTAAGCCGAAAATACGATGCCAAATGAATGATACAATCGGTGGGTATGATCTATGAAAGAATACACTCCTACCCAAATGACTATATATTGTTCCTCAAGGACCAAAACTCACTTAGATAATTCCCAAGGTGTGGTGCTTCTTGATACAAGAAAGATGAATCCGGTCCTACAAAAGTTTCATGGTACGTTCAAATCATTCCAATGTTTAGGTTCCTATATGGAAGTGAGGATACTGTAGGGAAATTTACATGGCACACAGAGGGAAGAAATATAGATGGGAAAATAGGACACCCAGTAGATGCTTTTCTGTGGAAGAGAATTGATCAGGAGTATCCCAACATTGGAAATAATCCGAGAAACCTTCATCTTTCATTAGCTACAGATAGAGTAAATCCTTTTAGTTTTCAAATCAACACTCAACATACTTGGAAAATTATGTTGGTAAAGTATAACATTATATAAAGGTTATACATGAAATGAAAACACATCATGTTATATATGATTATTTCAGGACCAACACAATTGGGTAATGATATTGGTGTTTATTTGGCTCCATTTATTGAGGATTTGAAATTATTATGGGATTCGGGTGATTGGATGTATGATGCTTACAAAAATTAAGATTTCCTATTGAGAGCCATGTTGTACGAGATGATAAATGGATTTACTGCTTATGGAAAATTTTCAAGATATATAATTAAATGAATTCTTGGGTTTCCTATCTGTGAAAAAGGTATTCAATAGATTAGGTTGAAACACTCATTGAAAACTATGTTTCTAGGACATCACAGATTTCTACCCAGATGACATAAGTACCGATCTTGGATGAAATCATTAGAAAGAAGTTACAAATAATTTACACCCCCTTCCCCAATAACAGGTGATCATGTATTTGAGAAAGTTAAATATGTGTACACTTCTTTTGGTAAAACATTTTCGAAAAACCTTATGAAAATCCGTTGGAAAAAGAATTCAGTTTTGTTTTTGAATTACCATACTAGAATTGTATGTACGACAGACATTTTCTTCATTATATGCATGTTTAAAAAAATATATGTGACATTGTCATAGACACATTTACAAATGCACCTGAGAAAACAAATGATGGAATTAAGGATAGGTTGGAAATGGTTAACATGGGAATACAAGAAGAGTTGGCACCAATGAAGCGTGAAAAATGAACATTTCTTCCTCCTAATACTTACACTCATTCCAAGAAGGAGATATATCAGTTTTTAAACATCTTGAATGACCTAAAGGTTCTAGAGGGTATTCATCAAATATGAAGAACATTGTGTCAATGCATGATTAAAAGTTAAAAGGTCTAAAATCCCATGACTTCCATGTTTTGTTACAAGATATAATTACTATAGCTTTATGTTGCATTTTTCCCAAGAATTTTTTTTCATACATTAATAAAGATATGTTTCTTTTTCAAAGCTATATATAGAAAATTTATAGATCTGATTAAATTTATGACTATGGAAAGAGATTTTTTTTCATATTATATGAATTTGAAATGTTTTTCCCACCAAAATTCTTTGATATGATGGTTCATTTGATGGTTCACTTGGTAAGAGAGATTCAAGTATGTGGTCAGGTGCACTATAGATGGATGTACCCCATTGAACGGAATATGAATGTTTTGAATGGTATGTAAAAAATCGAAGTCATCCAGAGAGTTGTATTGTAGAGTGATTTATTGCTGAGGAGTCCATTGAATTCTGTACTAAATATAAACCCAATGTGCAAAGCATTGGTCTAACAAAATCTCGCCACACTGGGAGACTTGTGGTTCAAAAAATTTCTGGAAAGGAGGTTGTCACAATTCATATTACAGGTCGGGAGAAGGCCCACCTTTAAATTTTTCATAACAGTTTGGATGTTGACCCATACGTTGAAACCCAAAAATGAAATACTTAGGCATTAGAATCCATAAACGGATAAGAAAATGGGAATCAAATAAACTTAATCAATAGCTTATATGATCATTTCAGAACCATATTTTTAAGGATTCAAATTAAAATACATACACAATTTCAGAATGACTTCAATGGCTAGCTGGAGGACCAAGTGTGTACGTATTATCATACAATGCTTATGTAATTAATGGTTATACATTTTATACTAATGAACATGATGGAGAAAGTACCAGAAAAAATAGTGGAGTAACACTTCTGGCTGAAACGATGAATGTTTCTGATACTAAGGACAAAAATCCAATTTACGTGAATATGTCATATTTTTTCATCATAAAAAAATATGGGAGTTGGATTATATGATATTCCATGTGATGATTTTCCAATGAAAGTTGGTTTATAATAGAAGTGATGTTAAAATAGATGATTTGGTATCTTTGAATGTTTATTTTAGTAAGTAAGGGTTCTAAGATGAATCATTTATAATTGAGTCACAAGCAATACAAGTATTTTATGTTCCAGATCCCGAAAACAAAAACTAGTCATTAATTATATTATTGATCAAAACCACTGAATATTTAGATGATAATTCAATGGAGGATGAACCTTTCATTGGGGTGTCACAATAATTTTATAGTAGTCCCAATGTAGATGATGTTTTGTATGTCATAGGATACCACAATGAAGGGATTTGGATAGTCAATAGAGTAGTCAAATCCATTAAACCTTTTAAAAAAGAGATTTCAGTAATCAGGTTATATATGTTTTTTCTAATTTATATCATCTTACATTATGTTAATATCTATTCACTACTGATTTTATGTTATCTAAATAAAATCTTAATCATCTTTTCTAGATAATGACTTCTTCATGTGATGATGCTCTCAATAACTAAGCACCACAAGTTTCACAACATGTTGTTACTTGCAGTGCAGATGAACAACATGTTTCTCAACATTTTTATTTATGTTAATATCTGTTGACTGCTTATTTTGTGTCATATAAATAAAATATTAATCCAATTTTAAAGATAAGGAATTTTTCACATGATGATGCTCCCAATTCCCAGACACAATAGGTTTCTCGTCTTAATTTTGCTCGCATTGTAGAAGAACAACATGTTTCTCAATTGGTTGCTGCTCTGAGTGTAGTGGTACAACAACCATCTTCACATGCCGATGCTTTCCCTCTAGAGCCAAATAAACATATTTAGGATGGTTTATCTTAGGAAATGAAAGGTAATGAAACCCCAGTGATGTAAAAAAACGAGAGCACCATAGTTTGACAATATTATCAAAAACCATTAAGGATAAAGAAGAAGGCATCAAATACGAGATTGGATAGAAGAAGAAGGGCCAACATATTAACCCCAATAAGGACATGTTCAGTAGTTACATTGTAATTGTCACTCAGTAATATGTGGTAGTTGATGTAACTTCATGGCACCATGTTCTGGCTAAGATTAAGAATCTGATGTTGGGATACAATTACTGTGACATTATGATATAATTTTTTTAATGAACTAAATATTAAATAATGAACCATTGACTTACACTTTATCATCTCTTGTAGAGTGAATTTAGAGTAGATGAGTCACAAAAAAATATGTATTAAAGGTTGTTGGAAGGATTCATAAGGTTTTTCACACATTTTTAACGAAATATCATCTTAAAGATGTTGAAAGGAAAATAAAACCACACCCACCTCTTATTTATGAACACCTGATAACCCAAGCACGTGGGATGTGTTTACTGGTCGTCATGTGTAGAATCCTTTTTAGGTACGTTGGGTCTAGTAATACATTGTTTGACGATATGTGTATTCATCACTTTGATTGATTTTTTTTATTTATGAAACAGAAACTGAGTAGTGAAAATAAACAACGGGCATTAACACTAGTGTCCCCCTACAATAAAGAATGAATGGGGTATACATCACTTGAAAAAAATTGTACATATTTTAAATCTACCATAATACTTTTACGTGACATAAAACAACATAATAACTATGTTATTTTGTTTATATTTTTCTTGAAGTGTCCAAATACATAGCGACTTCCATCCCACGACATGTTCTATAGAAGGAGGCTCGTGTATCTATGGATGGAAACTAGTAAATAAAAACACACAAAAATGTGAGAAACATGTGTAATTATGACATAATAAATTTTTTTTCTCTAAATCTATATTAAATAACAATGATTACTTATTTTCCTTTATTTTCTAGCTGACATAGTCCCACCAATCAATAACACCCACCCTGGATGCATATATACTTTCAGTGGCATTAAATCAGCGAGATATGTATGGCCGCATCAGAGGTGCAGGTTTTGGGGTGACACCCCGAACATATTTTGAGAAAAAATCATAAGGATAATCATAGTGAAGAAATGAAAAATATGAGAGAAATATTTGTTATACTTGAAGAATAATTCTAATGGAAAATAGAGATGATAAAAATTTTGATGAGGCGAGGAAAAGAAAAGAAACAACTCAAGAACATCCCACACATGAATATCCTACCCCACCCCACCAGTTTTGAGGCAAGACACTCCCCTAAAAAAATATTATCTTTGGTAGTAAATTTTCTAATAATTGTTTCTATGAAATGTGAATCAGATTGACAGTAGACACTGATACCTTTCCTGTATTGATATTATAGAGGTTGAAAATGACTATGATTTATATCTATTAACACCCACCCATCACCTTGTAGCAAGGTATACAATGTTTAATATCCATAATGAACTACTAAAAAATAGACCACATATGAAAAGTTATGTTAAAGTGTCAATTACTGTATCCCTAGAGCCTGAGCACCGAGCTACATGATCCAATTTGTGATGTAGATATCCCTACAGTCGAACAATCTCTTAGAACATTCATATAATTTCCTTCACATATTGTAAAAAAATGTGTCGAAAGTGAGGTATTCATTTCCCATTTAATTTTCATGATACACCTTAAACATTTAATAAAAAAGGTCTAAACTATTGCATGTTATTACATAATGAAAAAGGGAAGGGGGTTAAATGAAATTATGGTTCAAAACCATTGCAATGATTAAACAACCGATCATAATGATATACCAAAAGCACCTTAACCCCCAATTCTGTATCAATATTTATTATCATTGAAGGATCATGTGGATACAAAGTTGAAAGATGGTGGTACCCACATAATTTATTTTGAAGAAAATATTTACGAAGGGGAAGATCCAGACTTCATTGGTGTTGAGAGTGAAACTAAAATCCTCAATAATGAATGATTATGTGACTCAGTTGTAAATGTTTAAATGAGGTTTGTTTTCAGGATTTGATTTTAAAAAAGATGATATACTATGATAATTATGACTAAATACATTTCATATTTTTCACAGGCATATATATGAAAAAAAATTAAAGGGATTTCCTCATGAATAGAAATTTGGACTCGTTAGTCCTCACATCACTTCTACAACACTAACAGATATAAATTTTGAGAAAGAGGTTGAAATAGTGGTAGGAATGCTCAAATCATTCAAAAAAAAATTGGAATGACCAAATTTATTAATACCAACGATGCAAGGGTAAAAATATAAAATTTAATCATATCAAATATATTTTAATTTCTTTAATTACTTATTCCATTTTGTGTTTTTAGGCAGCATTGGATGCTCATTTCAGTCAATTTCGATACTCTAAATATTTATTTATTGGATTCAATTCATGGATATCCAGCAAACCAACCAAAAATGATGGATTTTTTCAATTTGTAATACAGTACATCTAACATTTTATAAATAAACATTTTTTATATAATTTATATTATATTATAATCAGAATACTGTTATGATAGGGCGTTGCATGGCTATTTTCTACATCATGGAATGAGTCTAGAGGAAAAGGGAAAGAAACATGATAATTTGTATAACTGGATAAAAATAAGGGTATATATAATAAGATTTCACTATCCAAACATATATAAACAATTTTATATTTTTCCAATTTTCCCGCAGTTCCCGAAACAAACATAAAATAAAGACTATGGTTATAATGTTTTTAAATTTATTAAATAGATCATATTACATGAATAAACCTACATCCCAAAAGAGGTATTTTTAAAGATAATTAATATTTCATTTAAAATACATATTAATATTTTGTGTATTTATATTTTATTAGTACTACCATGACCGTAAAAAAAGTCATATTTACAAGACTATATAAATATTCTTAGAAATGAATGGGAATCATACTTGATGGAAGAGTGTATAAAAATAGATTCAATACAAAAAAAATACTACATTAGAGGGGGTTATTTAGAGGGGGTTATGCACAACCCCCTCTAAATTCATATTCTGTATAATTAGAGGGAGTTCTACACAACCCCCTCTAATCTTCAAATTTAGAGGGGGTTATGAACCCCATCTAAATTCATTTTCTATAAAAATTATAGGTTGGTTATGTACATCAAATTTAGAGGGGGTTATTGAACCCCTCTATTTTCATAAATTAGATAGGGCTTTGAATCTCCTAGAATTTTTTTAACATTGTTTTTTAATATCCAATAGGTTTTTAGTAGGGGTTCAAAACCCCCTCTAATGTCTTAAATTATAGGCAGTTGAAACCTTCCTCTAATGTCTTAAATTAGAGGGGGTATAAAACCCCCTCTAATGTCTTTAAATTAGAGGGGGTTGAAAAGCCCCTCTAATGTCTTAAATTAAAGGGGGTTCAAAACCCCCTCTAATGTCTTAAATTAGAGGGGAATCACAACCCCCTATAATTAAAAGATTAAAAGGGGTTTTGAACCCCCACTATTTTTTAAAAAGCGACTTCCATAAGCTATATATATATATATATATATTTGTGTGTGTGTGTGTGCAATTAAAACACAATATATAAATGCGTTTTAATACATTATATGAACATATTATATAAAATATTTACATGATTGTATTTAATTGTATTTATTTGTATACATAAATACGATTTTATAATGGTATGTACATTAATATATATTTATTTGTTTGAACTGTATTTCATACAATATTAATTATTCATAATATAAAACATAATCATATGATATAAATATATACATTAATATAATTTATTTAAAAAATATATCAAATAAAAACTCAAGCTAGTGGTTTTTATAATTTATATTATAATAATAAAAAAAATATTTTTAAATAATACAGTTATGATTTTATATTATATATAATTAGTATTATATGAAATAGAATTTATAAAAATAAATATATATTATTTTCTACAATATTATACAATTATATTTACTGAAATACATATATATTAATTTTCATAATAATAAATATATGTATATACTAAAATACATTATATAAATATTTGTATAAATTTCATTTCATATAATATTAATTACAACTAATATAAAATTACACATAATGTAAAATTATATTTCATATAATATTAAGTATATATTTGAATAAATTGTATTTCATATAATATTGATTATATAAAATATACATATTAATTATATATAATATAAAATTTTATTTCATATAACATTATATAAATATTTTTATAAATCGTATTTCATATAATATCAATAATATAAAATATAAATATTTTTATAAATTCGGTTTCATATAATAATAATTATGTATTAATTATATATAATATTATACTATTTATAAATTAAATATATATTAATGTAAATAATAATAAATATATGTATTGAAATACATTATATAAATACATTTTTAAAGACCTTATATAAATATATTAAGTAAATAGTTAAATAGGGAAAAAATATAAATGTATTTGTATATATATAGATATATATATTTATATATGTAAATATAATTATTTATATATATTATATGAATAAACATGTATATAATATATAAATATGTATTTATGTATATAAATAATTTATATTAATATATTTCTAAATATATAAACATATGTGTATATACATACAAATATATAGTTTATATATTTAAATGAATTTAAATATATTATGTAAATAATAAATATTAGAATTGATAATCAAATTTATCAAAATACATTCTCATGTGAAAATCTAATAAAATATTTCTTGTCATATCGGTACTGCGGTTTGGTCTAGCGGAAGTTTGGATTGTCTGATCCGGGGTTCAAATCACCTGGGCAGCAAATTTTTATCCGGAGGGAGGGCCAAGCATGGAACAGGAGGGTAATCGGAGCGTAGAACCTGGGCAGAAAATTTTTATCTGGAGGGAGGGCCAAGCGTTGAACAGGAGGGCAGTCGGAGTGTGGAACCGGAGGAGAAGGCAGAGGGTGGAACAGGAGGGGAAGACAGATGGTGGAATAAGAGGGAGGTGCTTGGTGGTGTTGTCACAAGAGTTGGAAGGGAGGAGCTTCGGGGTGCGACACTGGAGGTGCGCTTGGGGGTTCTTTGGGGCATGACACCGGGGTGAGCTGGGTGACACAGGAGCACATCAGACAAGGTGGGGAGGTGCTTCGGGCTGCGATATAGGAGGGTGTGCTTTGGGGTGTGACACCGAGGTGCTTTGGGGTGCGACACCTGGGTGAGCTGGGTGACATAGGAGCATAATAGACAAGGTGGGGAGGCGCTTCTGGGGTGAGTTGGGTAACACGGGAGCACAACCAAGAAGGTGGGGAGGTGCTTGGGTGAGTGGGTGGGGATGACATAATGGGATTACATACAACTCAAGGGTCCTTAAAAAAGGAACGACTTTAGGGGAGGTTTTCACAACCACTCCTAAAGTGACACCACTATTAGGGTCGGTTTTGAACCACCCCTAACACCTTCCAATTAGTGGTGGTTGTACGGTTTGATGAATTTAAGTCAAAATTAGAGGGGGTTTAAACCCCCTATAATGTAACCGTCACTAAAGTCACCATGAATTTAGCAGCGCTTACTCAAAACCACCACTACTAACAATACACGGCCACATTAGTAGCGGTTCCTTACAACCAACGCTAATGTATTTAGAAGGGGTTATAACCACTTCTAGAGTCAAAAATAACCCCTTTTAAAGTGGTGTTTTTTTTGGTAGAGATTGAAGATGGTGAACTTTTTTTTAAAGGTTGGGTCTGAAGCCTAATTTTTATTATTAAAGGAAATCAAAGACCTCTTTTAACTGGGTAGAGGGAGACCCATTACATAGCCCGGATGCCCAGTGGGCTTGTAGCCCATTACATAGCCCGTAGTCTGAATTTTTTGACCCAATTAACATTCTGTGAATAGTAACCCGGCTTCTAAAGTACCCTCACAGTACCGTCGCTGCTACAGTGCCCTACCACTGCTACAGTACCCGCCGATCTATTGTACCACCGTTGCTACAGTACTGCTACAGTACCCTATGCCCAATGGGTTTTGAACCCCCATTTCTTAAATAATTTTGACTTTAATAACATTGATTGACTTATCTTTCAATTTTTTTGATAGAACACAAACGATAATGAGGATCCATAGTGTCACGACCCGTCCTCGGGGCCCGTGCCGTGACTACCCCAAGCCCGCCTTCCATAGGCTAGGGGCTGACGACTAGCACCAAGGCGTAAATCCCAACAAAAAGGGAAGGAACTGCCTTTGAAAAGTAAACAAGCACCATAGAGTAAGCAAGCGGAAAAGTAAACACTAAGTAAAAACTGTACAAGCTGTGCTGAAAGTAAAAGGGGCCGGAAATACAAGCCCAACTGTAAAGTACAACTGAAAGGAAAAACAGCAACTGAAAGGAAAAACTGCAGCGTCGAGCCGTCCTCTGGAAGTACCACCTGAAGGGTGGGTACAGATAGCCTCCATTGCTCCTCGGGTCCACCTAACCGCTCCGAGTACGTCCCACCCAGTGGTCCACCTCCAGGTACTGTCCTGCTCCGCACGCCTCCTCCACGATCAGCGCTGTCCGTCGTCTGCAACCAACACCATGAAGTGCGGGCATAGCCCGTGCAGGGGTGAGTATAAGCTACTCAGTAGGGACCCCGAGACCCCCGAAGGTCTCCCAAAATCCACAAAGGATAATCCACAAAGGAAAGATACAATCACGAAGTAACATCTGACACAGCTTAGGTATATGCTCATACATATACCTAAGTCATCAATTCCCCGATCGGCTCCAACGTCCGAGCCCTAGCACAACCCAGTCCACACAGGAAAGCAAAACGAATACCCACGCAGGATAGAACGACACAATCCACAAAGGAGAGTAAACAGTAAATCCACACAGGATAGCTCAACACAATCCCCAAAGGAGAGAAACACAAGATTCAGCTCACACAGGTATACTTCTTCGGATGACGATAAAGATGATCACTGAACCATCTAAGTCGTCGGACCCACGAAGGATCGATAGGTACTAACCTTGCAGTGACCCACACAGGATCGGACCCACACAGGATCGGGCCCACGCAGGACCTGTAGGAGTTGGCTCACACAGAACTCCTGAGTGTAGACCCACACAGGATCGGACCCACACAGGATCGGGCCCACACAGGACCAGGCCCACACAGGACCTGTAGCACTGATCCACGTAGGATCGCTGAGTGCAGTAGTCGTCGCAGTCCGCTGAGGATCTCTGCACAGTCGTCGCCGCAGTCCACTGAGGATCTCTGCACGGTCGTCGTCGGAGTCCACGGAGGATCTCTGCACAGTCGTCGCCGTCGAGGGAGCAGTCGCAGCCAGCACTAGGGTTCCCGCACACAGCGAGCTCGTTCGGGAGGGGCCGCTCCACGATCCGAGAGGCTGATACATCAACTGTCACGAAGTCCGAAGTTGATGTATCCAAAAGTTCTGTATCGTCAACAGGAACTCAACGTTGCAGACGGCGCGTCAAACGGACGCCCGGTCTGAGAGTTATTGTCATTTTCGTTCCAGGGGCCCGGTTGGGTTTTAAGGCAAAACCAACCCGACCGCACTCCACCTGCGTCCAAACCTCGGGTGGAGTATGCCAAAAGATCCGTATCACTTAGAGGAATTCAACAAAGCTGATGGCACGTCAATCAGACGTCCGTAGCTCAAGATATGAGCGTTTCCGCTCCGAGGGCCCGGTTGGTCTCGTGTACGAACCAACCCAGCCGAACTCAAGGTATTCTGAAACCTTGAGTGCGATATACCGAAACGACCGTCTCGATCCAAGGATCGCGTTGCCTCTGACGGCGAGTCGTTTGGAGTCACGAAGCTCAAGTTACGGACGTTTGAACAAAAACGTCCGTAGAAGGGGGGTACGGGCCCGGGCCGACCCGACCCGGGTGGCCCGGCCCGGCCCGGCCAGGGCCGGTCCGGCTCGGCCGGCTCGGCTCGGCCGAGCGGCGCGGGTGGAAGCCGCGGGCGCAGCCCCGCGGTCAAGAGAGAACTGCGGCCCGCGTGCGGGCCGCGTCCCGCCTGGGCGAACCGGACCCGCGCGGCCGCGGGTCCGTTGGCCGCCGCCGCCGCGGCTTCAGCCGCGGCGGCCTCGTCCGGCGGCGCGCCGGGGCGCCGCCGCCTCCGGCTTCCGGCGCCGCCGGCAGCTTCCGCGGGCCGCCGGCTTCGCTCCGGTGGCCCGTTTTCCTTCCCGTCTGCGCCGTTGCTCCTCTCGGGATCCTTTCTTTACTGCGGGATCACCAAACATCCGCTGCGGCACGTTCCGTCGTCGTCCGTCAAATCCGCTCAAAACGAAGAACGGCGGAGGGTCGTCGGACCGTGTTCGTTTGGCCCGCACCCTCCGCGTTAGAGATAAACAACCGGGAGAAATTTATTCCACACATGAAACAACAATTTTTAATAAGATTAGAAATTGTTCACAAAACGGTTCTTTAATTTCTTTAAAGAAATATTGACGGGAAGAAAAATTAAAAAGGGGGTAATTCTCATAATATAAAATCCCTACCTCGTCGATCGTCGCGCGCGGGCGTTCTTTGCGGAAAATATCGTCGCGGAAGAGAGGGATCGTCGCGTCGTCGCGGGAAGGCGTCGCGTCGTCGCGGAATCCAGCGTTGAGTCGGCGAGCTCAACGAACCAAGAAAAACAGATTTAAATTATTAATATTTAAATCTGTGTTTCGTTTAAAACCAAAAGAAAAGAACTTTTGAGAGGAATTTCGAAATCACTCACCTCAAACGGTCGGTGATCGGAGATCGGAGCATGGAAGAACGTCACGGACGGAAGCGTCGTCGATTTCCGGGTTCGGCGTTCTTCGCGTTCTTCGCGTTCTTCGTGTTCTTCGCGAGGGAGAAGAGGCAATAATCCTCTCAAACCTTCTCCAAAGATTTTGGGTTGGTCTTATTTTATTAATATGCCAACACACGAAAACAGGTTTAAGAAACAATTGACTTAATTCGTTTAATTAATTCAACAAAAGAAACAGGCCATTTAATTCATGAAAGAAACAGCCCATTTAATTCACGAAAGAAACATCCCATTTAATTGGTCTGTTAAGAATTTAGAAAACGCGTCAGTTGACTTTCATTAAGACGGGTTTTCACGGGTGCGTTTCTTAGTGGAAAGAAACGACGGGGTTCGTGTGGGCCCCACCTCACAAATATCATACCAAGGGGGTAGGATATTTCTGGATAGCATCCTATCCAGTTCAACTCAGTTCAAGCCGCCATTATGTGGCTTCAAGTGGCTTCCAAGTGGATTAAGTGAAATAAAATAAAGTTGTCGCAAAATTATTTTATTTCTTAACTTTAAGCCCGAAAATTAAAAACCACACCCGAGCAAACGCAACTCCGGAAGAGGCGTTTCGAAGTGAATACCGGCACTGCGATTTCATCGGTGCCCTCAGAATTCGATTCTGGGCACCGGTTTCAAAGTTAGAAAAACCAGCTCGTCTGTTCACTGAACGTACCCGAGCCAAACTTCGGAAAATGATTCCGGGCACACCGGGCCTCGGAATCAGGTGCCGTCAGAAACTGGGCTCTTGTAAAATTCCAAATAAAATTAAGAAAAAAATTTCCTTGAAATTTACGGGTCTTTACATTACTCCTACCTCAGGACTTTACGTTCTCGTAATGATACATCAAAAACTAGGGAAACAAATGTGGGTACTGAGCACGCATCTGAGCCTCCCGCTCCCAAGTGCTCTCCTGGAGGTTCCCGTGCTGCCATCTGATGCGCACAAGAGGAATCGATCGCCCATGTAGGACCCGCTCCTGTTGATCCTCTATCTCCACTGGGACCTCTGAAAAAGTTGCTCCATCATCCACGTCTATCTCCCCATAGTCAATGATGTGTGTCGGGTCGTGCACGTATCTCCTCAGCTGGGATACGTGGAAGACGTCGTGCACCCGGTGCAACTGAGGTGGTAGAGCCAGATGATAAGACACCTCGCCAACCCTGCTGAGGACCTGGAAGGGTCCGATGAAGCGTGGAGATAACTTGCCGCCTCGGCCAAATCTCCTCAAACCACGTCGAGGTGAGACCCGCAAGAAGACGTGGTCGCCATCCTCGAACTCTAGTGGCCTTCGCCTCCTGTCAGCATATGACTTCTGCCGGCTCTATGCTATCCTCATCCGCTCCTGGATAACCTGGACCTTCACTGTCGTGGCCCGGACCATCTCTGGTCCCACAAGTGCTGACTCTCCAGGGTCTGTCCAGCACAAAGGAGATCTGCAAGGCCTGTCGTACAACGCCTCGTAGGGTGCCATCCCGATGGTGGAGTGGTAGATGTTGTTGTACGTGAACTCCACCAAGGGTAGGTGGTCCTCCCAGCTACGACCAAAGTCGAGGACACATGCGCGGAGCATGTCCTCAAGAGTCTGAATGGTCCTCTCCGTATGACCATCCGTCTGAGGGTGAAAGGCGGTGCTCAGACGTAGCCGCGTCCCGAACGCCTCCTGCAACCCCTTCCAAAGCCGGGAAGTAAAACGAGCGTCCCGATCGGAGACGATAGTCGATGGAACACAGTGAAGTCGTACAATCTCCTGAACGTAGAGACACCCCAAGCTCTCTACTGAGCCCTGCTCTCGGATGGGCAAGAAGTGTGCCGACTTGGTGAGTTGGTCAACAATCACCCAAATGGAATCATGACCTCTGGAAGTGCGAGGAAGTCCAGTCACGAAGTCCATATATATCCCATCACACTTCCACTCCGGGACCTCCAAGGGCTGTACCAAACCTGCTGGTACCTGATGCTCTGCCTTCACCTGCTGGTAGGTGAGGCACCGTGAAACGAACTCTGCCACAGCCTTCTTCATGCCCGGCCACCAGTGCTGTCGTCTGAGATCCTGGTACATCTTTGCCACTCCAGGATGTACCGCCAAAGGAGAAGTGTGATACACTCTCAGAACCTCCTCTCGTAAAGTGACTGGTACCAAGGTACGTCCCCTGAAAAGGACATCGTGCTCTGCTCCAAGGGAGAAACCATCAGGTGCCTGTCCCGAGGATATCTGTGCACGCCGTGTCTCACAGTCAGCGTCCCCATGCTGTGCCTCTCTGACCCACTGAAGAAGTGGAGGAGAGACTGTGAGAGACTGAAGGAAGGATGCTCCGTCTCTATCCACGAAGGATATCTGCAAAGCGGCTAGCTGCTCTGTCGCCTCCTCAAGTAGCTGGATGCCCGTCCTCCTGCTGAGGGCATCAGCCACCACGTTCCCCTTCCCAGGAGTATAGACTATCTCAAAGTCATAGTCCTGGAGGAACTCGAGCCATCGCCGCTGTCTCAGGTTCAGGTCCTAATGAGAGAATATGTACTTGAGACTCTGGTGGTCAGAAAAGACTCTGAAGCGCTCGCCCATCAGATAGTGTCGCCATGTCTTCAGGGAAAAGACCACTACTGCCAACTCCAAGTCATGGGTAGCATAGTTCTGCTCATGAGGCCTCAACTGACGTGATCCGTAGGCAATCACGGCCCGCTCCTGCATCAGGACACACCCGAGTCCGGACTTTGATGCATCACAGTAGACTACGTATCCAACTCCCTCCTCAGGCAACCTCAAGATAGGTGCGCTGGTCAACCTCTGCCTCAGCTCCTGGAAGCTCTGCTGACCTTTGTCTGACCACACGAAGGGTTTCCCCTTCTTCGTCAACGCCGAGAGTGGGGCCTCAACTCTGGAGAAGTCAGACACAAATCTCCGATAGTATCCGGCTAGGCCCAAGAAACTCCGCACCTCTGTCACACTCTTGGGTGGCTCCCAAGCTAGCACTGCCTCGATCTTCGCGGGATCCACTGCAACTCCCGCCTCAGAAATGACGTGCCCCAAGAAGTGGACCTCACGTAACCAGAACTGACACTTCGAGAGCTTGCCATAAAGCTGGTGCTCTCGGAGTGTGTCTAGTACAACACGCAGGTGGTAGGCGTGCTCCTCCTCCGTCGTCGAGTACACCAAAATGTCGTCGATGAAGACCACGACAAATCGATCGAGGTATGGCTGGAAGATCCTGTTAATGAGGCTCATGAACACTGCTGGAGTGTTGGTCATGCCGAAAGGCATAACCAAGAACTCGTAGTGGCCATATCGACACCTGAAGGCCGTCTTCTGCACATCTTCGTCTCGAACTCTAAGCTGATGATAGCCTCACCTGAGGTCTATCTTCGAGAACCACCGTTCTCCCTTGAGCTGGTTGAAGAGGTCATCAATCCTGGGTAGCGGATACTTGTTCCTCACTGTCACCTGATTCAGGCGACGATAATCGACACACAGTCGCAAGCTCCCGTCTGCCTTCTTGGCGAATAAAATCGGGGAAGCCCAGGGCGAAACACTGGGTCGGATGAACCCCTTGCCCTGCAAGTCCTCCAACTGTACCCGCAGCTCTCGAAGCTCAGCGGGGGCCATCCGATATGCTGGAGTGGATATTGGGGCAGTCCCGGGGTACAGTTCAATATAAAATTCTACCTCTCTGTGAGGAGGTAGTCCTGGAACGTCGTCGGGAAAGACGTCCGCGTACTGATCCACCACTGCAGGAAAACTGGGACTCCGTACGTCAACTGCTCCCAGGATGAGGCTAGCCAACTGATGAGTGATGGGCTGACCTCTCCTCTGCGTGAGTCCATCCTGTGCTGCTAAGGCTCCCTTCTCGCCGGTGAAGGTGAACTTGCTCCCGTCGGTGCGCTCACATCGCACCTTGCGCCTAATGCAGTCAATCTGAGCATGGACCGTAGATAACCAATCCATGCCCAAGATGACATCGTAAGGCCTCGGCGCTGCTACAAGAAGATCCCAGCCGAAGCTCTCGCCTCCTAGAGTAAGCTCACACTGCCGGCACCAGTGCGTAATCGTCGAGTCTACTCCCGTAGGAGTCTCTAGCCATAAGGATCGAGCCAACGGCTCCGTCGGAATCTCCGAGCTCCGAACAAGGGCAGTGTCTATGAAAGAGTGACTCGCTCCTGTGTCTACCAGAACTGCAGCAAGGGTGGAAAAGACACAGATCGTACCTCGAATCATCTCTGGCGCACCGTGGTCGTAGGCCTCCGCTGCCTGGAGCTGAGCCTGTCTCTGCCCGCCAGCTCCCTGTGGTCGGGGCGGGCCTCCTGGTGGTGGTGGTGGCAGAGCCTCAAAGCGTCGCCCACCACCTGCTGCTCGGCCAGCTCCTCTGCCTCGTCCGCCTCCTCCCTGCGGACCGCCACGGTCGACCCTCTGTCTCCGCCTGGGTGGTCCCTCCACCGTCTGCTGACCCCCGGTACGACAGGTCGGGCAGTCACGAGCCATGTGGCCCTGCCCGCCGCACTCGTAGCACTGCCTGCCTCTCGGAAGACTGGCTCCGGGCTGGGTGCCCTGCACTGCTGAGCCAGTGTCCCAAGGTCTCCTACCGGAAGGTCTGGTCCACCTGGAACCCCGAGTCATCCGCCGGCTACCAGCTACCGAAGACTCCGCTATCTGCCGCCCTGCGGTAGGTCTCGCTGTGGACTCAGCCAGGAAGCTTTCGATCAGGAGGGCTCGCTCCAGTACTCCTGCCAGGGTCGGGATGCTGAGGGAGATTAGCGATGCCCTGATCTCGTGTCTCAATTCCTGCTCGAAGGTCCGGGCCCGGAAGAAGGGGTCCCGTACCATGTCTGTCGAGTAGCGAGATAGGTCGGTGAACCTCGCCGCGTACTGAGCGACCGTCAAGCTGCCCTGCCGCAGCTGAAGAAGCTCCTGGATGTGCACCGCACGGAGGGTGGCCGGGACGAACTCTGGGCGGAAGAGGCTCTCGAAGTCCGTCCAGATGAGGGTGGCCTCATCGTGTACCTGGAGCATCAGGCTCCACCAGCGTCCGGCTGCTGCGTGCAGTAGGCCCACCGCGAGGATCACCATGAGGTCTGCTGGTGTCCTCACTAGCCAGAAAACTCGGACGACCGCCTCCAGCCAGTCCTCGACTGCCTGGGGGTCTGACTCCCCACGGAACCTGGGTGGTCGCTGGCGCTGGAACTCGTGCAGAGCTCCGAGGCGTCGTGCGTCATCAGCTGCCAGTGCTGGAAGCATCGGGGGCTCGGCGGGTAAAGGTACCGCCGGTGCCTCTGCTGTCAACGGGCCCTGTACCGAAGCCTCGTCGCTCGGCGGGCTGTCGTCGCGCACTACTCTAGGAACCCTAGCTGGCTATTGTCGTCGTGCCATCCTGAAAAGGAAACAAGTATGCCACGGTCAGAACAGTATACCTGGTGAGCTGACACAAGTAATCACAAAGAAAACTTGAAACACACATGCAATCAATGTTTTCGTGCATTATGTCGGAAATCAGAAGTCAGGGTCCTGGTGTATGGATATGTCGGCCGCGGCACCAACACTGGACTCCCTGGACTGATAACCACACTCAATACGCTAAACACTATTGCTTCACATAGAAGAAAGATCAGAGTCTGCGGTAGAACCGACCACCTCTGATACCAATTTGTCACGACCCGTCCTCGGGGCCCGTGCCGTGACTACCCCAAGCCCGCCTTCCATAGGCCAGGGGCTGGCGACTAGCACCAAGGCGTAAATCCCAACAAAAAGGGAAGGCATTGCCTTTGAAAAGTAAACAAGCACCACAGAGTAAGCAAGAGGAAAAGTAAACACCATGTAAAAACTGTACAAGCTGTGCTGAAAGTAAAAGGGGCCGGAAATACAAGCCCAACTGTAAAGTACAACCGAAAGGAAAAACAGCAACTGAAAGGAAAAACTGCAGCGTCGAGCCGTCCTCTGGAAGTCCCACCTGAAGGGTGGGTACAGATAGCCACCACTGCTCCTCGGGTCCACCTAACCGCTCCGAGTACGTCTCGCCCAGTGGTCCACCTCCAGGTACTGTCCTGCTCGGCATGCCTCCTCCACGATCAGCGCTGTCCGTCGTCTGCAACCAACACCACGACGTGCGGGCATAGCCCGTGCAGGGGTGAGTATAAGCTACTCAGTAGGGACCCCGAGACCACCGAAGGTCTCCTGAAATCCACAAAGGATAATCCACAAAGGAAAGATACAATCACAAAGTAACATCTGACACGGCTTAGGTATATGCCCATACATATACCTAAGTCATCAAATCCCCGATCGGCTCCAACGTCCGAGCCCTAGCACAACCCAGTCCACACAGGAAAGCAAAACGCATACCCACGCAGGATAGAACAACACAATCCACAAAGGAGAGTAAACAGTAAATCCACACAGGATAGCTCAACACAATCCACAAAGGAGAGAAACACAAGATTCAGCTCACACAGGTATACTTCTTCGGATGACGATAAAGATGATCACTGAACCATCTAAGTCGTCGGACCCACGAAGGATCGATAGGTACTAACCTTGCAGTGACCCACACAGGATCGGACCCACACAGGATCAGACCCACGCAGGACCTGTAGGAGTTGGCTCACACAGAACCGCTGAGTGTAGACCCACACAGGATCGGACCCACACAGGATCGGGCCCACACAGGACCGGGCCCACGCAGGACCTGTAGCACTGATCCACGTAGGATCGCTGAGTGCAGTAGTCATCGCAGTCCGCTGAGGATCTCTACACAGTCGTCGCCGCAGTCCACTGAGGATCTCTGCACGGTCGTCGTCGGAGTCCACGGAGGATCTCTGCACAGTCGTCGCCGTCGAGGGAGCAGTCGCAGCCAGCACTAGGGTTCCTGCACACAGCGAGCTCATTCGGGAGGGTCCGCTCCACGAGCCGAGAGGCTGATACATCAACTGTCACGAAGTCCGAAGTTGATGTATCCAAAAGTTATGTATCGTCAACAGGAACTCAACGTCGCAGACGGCGCGTCAAACGGACGCCCGGTCTGAGAGTTATTGGCATTTTCGTCCCAGGGGCCCGGTCGGTTTTTAAGGCAAAACCAACCCGACCGCACTCCACCTGCGTCCAAACCTCGGGCGGAGTATGCCAAAAGATCCGTCTCACTTAGAGGAATTCAACAAAGCTGACGACACATCAATCGGACGTCTGTAGCTCAAGATATGAGCGTTTCCGCTCCGAGGGCCCGGTTGGTCTCGTGTACGAACCAACCCGGCCGAACTCAAGGTATTCCGAAACCTTGAGTGCGATATACCGAAACGACCGTCTCGATCCAAGTATCGTGTTGCCACTGACGGAGAGTCGTTTGGAGGCACGAAGCTCATGTTACGGGCGTTTGAACAAAAACGTCCGAAGAAGGGGGGTACGGGCCTGGGCCGACCCGGTTGGCCCGGCCCGGCCCAGCCAGGGCCGGTCCGGCTCGGCTCGGCCGAGCGGCGCGGGTGGAAGCCGCGGGCGCAGCCCTGCGGTCGAGAGAGAACCGCGGCCCGCGTGCGGGCCGCACTGGTGAACCGCGGACGCGGCTGAGCCGCGTCCCGCCTGGGCGAACCGGACCCGCACGGCCGCCGGTCTGTTGGCCGCCGCCGCCGTGGCTTCAGCCGCGGCGGCCTCGTCCGGCGGCGCGCCGGGGCGCCACCGCCTCCGGCTGCCGGCGCCGCCGCGCCGGCAACCCGCGCAGCCGGCAGCTTATGAGGGCCGCCGGCGTCGCTCCGGTGGCCGGTTTTCCTTCCCGTCTACGTCGTTGCTCCTCCCGGGATCCGTTCTTTACTGCATGATCGCCAAACATCCGCTGCGGCACGTTCCGTCGTTGTCCGTCAAATCCACACAAAACGAAGAACGACGGAGGGTCGTCGGGCCGTGTTCATTTGGCCCGCACCCTCCGCGTTAGAGATAAACAACCGGGAGAAATTTATTCCACACAGGAAACAACAATTTTTAATAAGATTAGAAATTGTTCACAAAACGGTTCTTTAATTTCTTTAAAGAAATATTGACGGGAATAAAAATTAAAAAGGGGGGTAATTCTCATAATATAAAATCCCTACCTCGTCGATCGTCGCGCGCGGGCGTTCTTCGCGGAAAAGATCGTCGTGGAAGAGAGGGATCGTCGCGTCGTCGCGGGGAGGCGTCGCGTCGTCGCGGAATCCGGCGTTGAGTCGGTGAGCTCAACAAACCAAGAACAACAGATTTAAATTATTAATATTTAAATCTGTGGTTCTTTTAAAATCAAAAGAAAAGAACTTTTGAGAGGAATTCCGAAATCACTCACCTCAAACGGTCGGTGATCGGAGATCGGAGCGTGGAAGAACGTCATGGACGGAAGCGTCGTCGATTTCCGGGTTCGGCGTTCTTCGCGTTCTTCGCGTTCTTCGTGTTCTTCACGAGGGAGAAGAAGCACGAATCCTCTCAAACCTTCTCCAAAGATTTTGGGTTGGTCTTATTTTATTAATATGCCAACACACGAAAACAGGTTTAAGAAACGATTGAATTAATTCGTTTAATTAATTCAACGAAAGAAACATGCCATTTAATTCACGAAAGAAACAACCCATTTAATTCACGAAAGAAATAGCCCATTTAATTGGTCTGTTAAGAATTTAGAAAACGCGTCAGTTGACTTTCATTAAGACGGGTTTTCACGGGTGCGTTTCTTAGCAGAAAGAAACGACGGGGCTCGTGCGGGCCCCACCTCACAAATATCCTACCAAGGGGGTAGGATATTTCTGGATAGCATCCTATCCAGTTCAACTCAGTTCAAGCCACCTTTAAGTGGCTTCAAGTGGCTTCCAAGTGGCTTAAGTGAAATAAAATAAAGTTGTCGCAAAATTATTTTATTTCTTAACTTTAAGCCCGAAAATTAAAAACCACACCCGAGCAAACGCAACTCCGGAAGAGGCGTTTCTAAGGGAATACCGGCGCTTCGATTTCATTGGTGCCCTCAGAATTCGATTCCGGGCACCGGTTTCAAAGTTAGAAAAACCCGCTCGTCCGTTCACTGAACGTACCCAAGCCAAACTTCGGAAAATGATTCCGGGCACACCGGGCCTCGGAATCAGGTGCCGTCAGAAACTGCGCTCTTATAAAATTCCAAAGAAAATTAAGAAAAAAATTTCCTTGAAATTTACGGGTCTTTACACATAGGGGGTTTCCCAATCCCTTATGTTTGTTGTTATGTCTTGAGAAATAATGGGCACAAGATCTTACTCCACTCTACTAGTTTTCAACAACGAGAAGTGTTTTTATCGAAAAAATTTATTCAATATGCAACATTGGAACTTCCCCTCTTTAGTCGACCCAGTGAGGAACCAACTGTCATATATTAATTTGGAGGGGCTGAATATATGACATTTGTTTCTTTACTGGGCCAACTAAAGCTATGTTGTAGAAGGAGGATGTTATTCTGTGTGAACCATGTAAGGATCAAAGGATTTTCCATAATCTATCTAAACTGGGTATATTGAGCATATTGAGCATGTTAGGTCTCTTTTTTAGGTTTCAAAGGAAGGGTGAATTGATTTTATGGTAGTAGAATGTACTTATAATTTGTTATTATACTTTAGGACAATGAACCATGAGTCATTTATGATTGTAGGAATCAACCACACCTCAACATAATGCACAATTTCAACGGTATGACTCCAAATGTGTCTTTATATAAAATTTACATTAATTAAAGTAAAAATATTTGACATAATAAATACCAAGTAAATTCATTCGGATTGTATTGATACTTTAGGATAATAATGTATCAGTCAACTGTGACGTGTGGGAATCAACCAAACAACAATGCGATGCACGATGTCACCGGTATGACTCCAAATGTGTCTTATTACTTAAAATGGAAATTAATTCAAGTAAAAAACACAACTTACATACTAGAAACCAAGAAAACTCATTATAATTGTTTTGATACTTTAAGAAAATGATCTATGATTTAGTTGTGATGTATAGGAATCAACCTCACCTCAATATGATAAATGGTGTGACCGATATGACTAAAAGTGTCCTCTATTAGTTTAAAATTGTCATTTTAGTTCCAAATGTGTCATTAATTAAAAAAAACATGCTCCAATTGTCTTACAAATTAACTATAGCAATTTTTAAGTCCTTTTTAACATGTATGGATTAGTCTCATATCAAACCGACACCATGAGACCAGTATGACTCAAATTGCATGTTTTTAGTTCGAAATGACATTTTATTAAAAAAACACAACTTCCATACTAAAAACTAAGGAAATGAATTACAATTGTTTTGACACTTTATTAAAATGAACTATCAGTCATTTTGGACATGTATGAATCAACCACACCTCAATATGATGCACATTGTGACTTGTATAACTCCAAATGTGTCTTGTTATTTAAAATTGACATTAATTCAAGTACGAAAACACAAATGACATGATGATAACTAAGAAAACACATTAGGATTTCTTTGATAATTTAGAAAAACAATACATGAGTGAGTTGCGACATGTAGGAATCAACCCCAAATCAACCTGACACACCATGAGATCATTTTGACTAAAAGTGCATGTTACATGTTTAAAATTGACATTTCAGTTCAAAACATCTCACACATAGAAAATAAATAAAACATGCCCCAATTTTGTTGAAAATTAAATAAAATGATTTTTATGTCCTTTTTGATGTGTATAAAGCAGTATCACATCATACTGATGCATGATGCGACCGGTATGAATCAAATTGCATGTTTTTAGTTTGAAATGACATTTTATTAAAAAAATAATTGACATACTGAAAAAGGAAATTCATTCTAATTATTATAATACTTTAATAAAATTATCTATCATTTATTTTTTACATGTAGGAATCAACTGCACCTTAATCTGATTCATGGTGTCACCGGTGTGACTCCAAATGTGTCTTGTTATTTAAAATTCACATTAATTCAAGTATGAAAACATAGCAGACATACTGAAAATCGAGCAAACACATTCTAATTGTTTTGATATTTTAAGAAAATGATTCATGACTTAGTTTTGACATTTAGGAATCCACCCCACATCAATCTGACGAATGGTGTGACAGGTATGACTAAAAGTGTCCACTATCAGTTTAAAATTTACATTTTAACTCAATATGTGTCACTCATTAAAAACCAAGAAAATGAACATTGATTTTGTTCCAAATTAAGGAAAACAATTCTGAATTCTTTTTTTATGTTTATGATGTAGTCTCACATCAACCGATGCACTATACAACTGGTATGACTCAAATTTCTTGTTTTCGGTTTGGAATGTCATTTTAGTAAAAAACACAAATGGCATACTGAAAACTGAGGAAATTCCTTATGATTATTTTGATACTTTAGTAAAATGATCCATAAATAATTTTTTAGTTGTATAAATTCACCCTACCTCAATAAAACACACAATGTGACCGGTATAACTCCAAATGTGTCATTTTTATTAAAAGTTGAAATTTTTTAATGTATTCTTCATATTAATGTTTAATTTATTTTGTTATAGTATTAATAATGTAATATTTGTTATATTATATAGATGTAACCTTTTTCTCTATTTGTTATGATTTTTTGGATACTATTACCATTGTAGGACATTTTTTATAGGGGACTACATATGTCAAAAGAGAAAACATTAATGTTTTTAATTGTTTGTTGGATATTTGTAAATGTAATTTTATAAAATATTTGTTAAAATGTGCAAAAACCTGATATTTTATGAGATAGATTCTTTTTTAATTTAATTTATTTCTTGGTTTGAATGATACACTAATATTATCTTGCGCTATATGCAACACCATATTAGATTGAAGTATATGAAATAATATTTTTTGTTTTGTTACACACAATTTCAAGTTCTTTTGATAGAATTCATTTCATGAAACACTAAGTATAGATTTTTTAAATGTATAAATTAACTAAGTTTGGATTATTTTATAAAAAAACCAAATATAGATTTCACTATATATAACAAAAACATGTCTTGTGTTACACGCAAGAGCAACCTTCCCTGATATCTTGCGTTGTACGCGATACTATGTTTCACTATGCTATGATATATTATTAAAAAATTATTATGTGATATAAACTAGCCATTATGAATTTTATTATCCACATATTTAATTTTATATAACATTATAATTCATCTTACACATTTTCTAAAACATTATATGAGAACAAAATCAATTTTCGGATAAATGTTTTTTTAAAAAAAATGCAGTTTTACAGCCTATTGATGGTGCACCCATATTATATCTAGTTTTGACAATTTTATAAGATAATTTTTTTAAAATAAAATTCTTCTTTGGAATGAGGATATTAAAATTTACTTCTGTAGAATTTTGATATTTTTCTGATAACATTCAAATGTTAATGAATAGGGAAAAATACAACATTTTAATTCAAAACTTCCTTTCCATTTAATTTATTTATATAGTAATATTAAATTCTTAATTTGTTTTATTGTGTAATTGGATTATATTTTTATCATTTAATCTATTATTGGTCATTGGAACTAATTTTACATTTAATTGGATGCAAACACATGCCAATATTTTGATAGTTATTACTTATAAAAAAACCTTCTTTTTGGTTTAGAAAATGGGAATTAATTTTAAATTAATTAATGAAAATTATGTATTTTGAATTTTAAAAAATGGATTCCATATTTTTAATCTGAATTTAAAAATTTTGTGAGTAGTTACCTTTTATTTTTTTCCATTATGAAAAGTAACTTCAGTAATTATTTTTATTTACCATCGTCAAATGGTAAATCTGTTAAATAAGGGAAAATAATAATAATATAATAGTATAAAACTATCCTAAAACATTTACTAATCCAATTGGATGAGATACTTCTAAACATGGGAGTCCTTGAGTCTATTTTGGGACCCCATGGATTCACATGGATGTGAAAAAGACATCTTATAATAATTAATTTAATGTAAAGATAATTACAGCATAAACATATTTTTTTTACTAAATTAGTTTTAATATAGGGTTATATAACTGATATATATTTCTATAAATATTAATTATAAATATAAAAATATTTTATACATAATTATATTTTATTTATAATTTTAATACATTTGATAAATATATTATTAATTACACAATTATGATGTAGTGATTACCTCATTAATGAAAGATCCAAATAAATGAATTTATTAATATTAAAATAAATTTAATTTGAATGCCATCCATGAATTTTATGTAATAAATTGATATATTAGGGATCGTTTAATTCCTTTGGTTTAAATGAATCAGGTTATTATGAATTTTAAAAAAAATTCAAGTATGAAATGTATTTAAAATTGACATAATTCATAACTTAAAACATAAAAAAGTTTTTTAAAAGATATTAAATTCCTAAAAATATAGTATTAGATCAAATGGTTAATATAAGTCCAAATATTTCATAAAATTATTTTTTTGGGTCGTTTTACATGATAAGGTAATTACATTAACCAAAAATATGTAAATAACATGATATCAGAGTGAGATTAAAAAGTGTAAAGTAAGGTTTAAACAAAAAAGATACGGTTAAAAAAATATTACAAAATTTTCTAAAATTTATTGGATGATGGGTATTAGAACATAAATAATCTTATATTCTAATTGAATAAACTTTGGACCATTTTTAATCGAAATTCAATTAGTAATATATTAATATTTTGATAGTTTCCTAAAGTGCCCCTCTCTTATCTTATAAAAGGGAACCTCCTCCCTCTCCTCTTCACTCCATTTTGATCTTTAAATATTGGAAAAACCCAAAATATTTCTCTTCTAAACTTTCCTAGTTACATTATAGAGGTTTTGGTCTTCTGAAAACACCAACTCTAGTGCCTAAGGGGAAATTTAAAGGACGAACGTTGAGGAAGAGGTAATCTCTTATACCGATTCTTTCAAATTTATTTCTTCTTCTACTTACTCTTAACTATTTATTTATTTATAAAGTAATTACTTCAATATAAATAATATAATGATTTGTTATTATAAATATGAAAAAACCCTATTACACCTTCTATCCATCCTATGAAAAAATAAATCACCGCACGTTTGTACGTATGACTTACCGTCTCCACACCATGGTGTAATCTTTTTTTCAACACCACATTAATTTGATGGGTATAATGGTGGAAATAATAACAATATAATATTTTTATAGAACTATACTAATTATGAGATATTATAAACTTTCCAATTCAATACCATTCATCAATTATGGTAATGATACCGTCGCTCCATTGTACGTTTGACATACCGTCTCCACGACGTGATGAGATTCATTCTCCACATTAACCATTCAAGAATGATTAGAAATTATATTTAATAAATAATCATGAAATATATGAAATAATAATTCTACTGTATTTATGTATATATATGTGTCCTTTACTTACTTCCATTCAATTCAATAAGGAAACAAAAACAGCGTCCATGCATACTACCGTCTCCAAGAACGGTGTATTCCATTTTAATTATGCATCTATTATATATATTTATATACTGAATATATATTATATATTTTTTACATTATGTAAGTAGTTAAATCATGATCTATTTAATAATATCATGAATAACAAGTCCAAACACATATGATAAATAAATCAATTATTACCCAAAACGGTTCTTCAACATGGAATTGACAAATGAACGAGTAATATAAAGTCATATGTAAAACATATATGATATAATAAATATTATTATGGTTCTATTACAAGTTAATAATATGTTCAAACCCACTATTTATGAGTTTCAGACACATATAGAATAAATTGGACCTAAGGTAAGGGATATTTTTGTAATCTCATTTTTATTGGATATTGTTTATACATAAGTATTTTCAAGGGATATATTTATCATCCATGAACATGTTTTCAAATTATGTTATCAAAAAATGTTTATTATTATTATATGTATGTTTAAAGTTATTTTTACCCATTTTTTTCACTTTTAATACCTGGTATGGAAGGAATCTTTCTTTTTTTACCATATGAAGTACATTTTGACATTTCCATCAAAAATACAAGGAGAATGTTTTTTTAACTTATACATAAAGAATGGATTTTTATGAATTAATAATGAATTATTTCCATTAAGAATCCTTTAAAATATTTCATGTTTATTTTCAATTAAATTTTTTCCTTTTTAAATTGCACGACATTTAGAGAAAAAAAAAATCATTTTTAAAGAATAAAGGATATTTTCCTCAGGAATTCAGTTCAAGTGTTTTATCAAAATTATTTTCCATATAATATAACATAGTGTTATGTATCTTACCTTTTATTTCATTGAATTTTTTTTATGATGTAATTATTTTTATGATGTACATTTATCTTATATGGATTATGTTATGATAAAATGATGTTTAAGAATCCCATTCTATTTCATGGGTTTTGATAGGATGAATGATTTATGATTTTATGACACATATAAGAATTATTTCATTATGAGATGGATGGGACCTATATATCCCTCAAATTAATTGGGTAAATATTTATATTTCATGAGATATATATGACTGGAATGACAATAAAATCTAGTTCAGTAATATAGGGCTAGAACAACAAGTAAAATTGGTTCAGTAATACATGGATGGAACGACATGTGAACCCGGTCCGGTAATGGAATTTTCCCACTATGATGGTCTTGGAAACAGTGCTTTGTATACTATGGAAATCATATTATGTGCTTTTTTGTTTTCCCAAATTCCATGTTTTATGCTTATTCTATTTTATGATGGTTAATGTTCCTTTATGATCTATGCCTTATGAACTGACAAGATTTATTTCATGACTCATGATTTTGATATTTAATCATTAAGTTAATATTTTTACATTATTATATTTATGGTCTGTTTTATGTTCTCCATGTTTACTGTTACTGAGCATTTGAGATCACCCTTTTTTTCTTTTTCTTTTCCTTAGGATATAATGAGAGGTTGTAGTTGGGAAAACAAACAGGGAAGATCTTTATGAGAGATGTTGAAGTTATTTTACAATGTTGGATGATTATGTTACTTGTTTCCCAAGAAACTAAACTAATATGGTATTTATGAACTTTTTTGGGTCTTATATTAAGTATTATTAAAAATAAATGTAATTTCCATGTAAGTAAATCTTGAGTCATTATAATTGGTATCATAGAGAAGGTTTAGTCGACCTTTGGAAACTAGGATGGTAAAATGTTAGTGAGATCCATCATGATATTTCTAAGGTATGCCTAAGGATGACCCTAAGGTTATGTATAACTATAAGTTAATATCTTAGAATTATGATAATTATCATGAATAAACTAGGATTGGACCTAAGATGTTAGAAATTAAAGTTACTCCCCCTTGATTATATTATTTTACTTGTATGAGTTTTTCCTCTCACACTATTCATTTTTTGTATTAATAATGGATAGAACCCAAAAAAACCATGTTAATGCTGGATGTGATGTGAAATGTAGTTATTGACCTCCAGAACAACCAAATGTTATGGGATATCAAATAAATAATCATGTTTCTATGACCACAAGTCCTGTTAGGCTCCCAAATGACCAAAAGTGGGAACAATGTTATTTTGAATCTTTCTTAAGGAAACATCAACCCTATTTTACAGGAATGACTGATAAAACTATTGTAGAGAAATGGAATTTTAATGTCAAAAATATATTTTTCATTCTCTATTGTTCAGAATGTGAAATGGTTAAGTTGGGCACTTATTTCTTGGAAGGTAAAGAGAATATGTGGTAGAACTTTATCAAGAATACAAGGAAACAAGATAAAATTGGCTCCAGGGATTGGGATTAGTTCGATAACTTATTTTTTAGTATGCACCATCCTCTTAATCTTATTACGAAAAGGGAGATTGGAGTTTCTCATTTATCTCATGGTTATGATAAGAAAATAATGACGTAATTCAATGGAAACTATAAAAATTATAGAGAATATAAGATTAGATTTTATTAATTCTTAATATGCGGAAGGAATCATTGAATAAATTTTCTTAAGGGGTCTCATAAATGTTTTAAGTGTGGGAAAGATGGTCATGAAGCATTTTAATAGTAAATTAATAAGAATAAATATAAATATCCAAAGAGTGAACCTCCCACCAATTAGGGTTACAAGTGAAAGGAAATGGAGAATTATGATAAAAAATTCCTTAATCAAATGGATATGAATTATTATCGATGCGAACAACCTTTTAAGGCAAAATACAAAGGTATATAACATGCGATCACTATTGGTGAGGTTGAGTATGCCAACGAAGTGGTGGAGCGATTAAGTGTTTATGTAATGAGTTTTCAAAATGGTGTTGTTGAACCTATTTTATAGTATTTTGGAATATTGGAATATCTATGTATTGTACCATTGTGGATTTCCAAAAGAATATGGTACTGGTAACCATGAAAAGTGATTGAAATAGTTTTGGAAAGCACATGATATGAACATAATGATGGGATAAGGAGATAAGGAGATGTTTGATAGTATTAATACCCTCAAGACTGATACATGAAAAAAGTGATATCATGGTTTGAGTATATAGAATTTTTGGTATTTTTAGTGCGTGGAAAGAGTTAATTTTGACAGAATTCATGTTTTCACAAAGGTTATACAATAATTCATGAGAATAAAAGATCATGGTATTCACATGTTTAGAATGTGACAAAAAATAACTATCTTATGAGATATGGGAGATAAATGTTATACCTATTTACTTCACTTCTTTATAATGTTTTATATTTTTAGATTTTTGAAGGATTTTAATGTTATCCATTTATGGATTGTAGAAGTTATTTTCTATTTATGTTTTTTATATTAATGTGTTGTCTCACTATAGGTGGACTTATGCATATTTTATAACCTATTCTAACCTTTTTGTTGTGATAGTTGGAATGGAATATCATTCTATTGCATGATCTGCAAACACATAAAGAATGAAAAATTCAGCCTCATTTTATTAAAAAATAGATGAAGTGGAAATTGTTCAGGGGGAAATCAATGGTGAGATTGTAACAAAATCAAGTAATTATTTATTACCATGAAAAATTATTCAACTTTAGGAATAGTATCTTAAAAACAAAAAATGTAATCCTAGTACCTTCTTATCCGACGAATCATATGTTCCCTTAAATCATCGTAGATTTATGGATTTCTGGTAGTTAAATTTCTCCAAACTTAATTCCCTATCACTATCCATAATAACAAAATGTTTTGATTTCTCCCCCATATCCATGTTTTCGCATCCCATATATGTTATCATATGTTGAAACCTATTGATGGGTTAATTTGGGAAACTTTTATATTTATAGATTTCCTTTTTAGGATTATGTTTTTGTATTGCTTTTTACGATGTGGGTTTTTATGAAAGAAAATTTCATGTAGTAAACCATTTATAACCTCGACGAATTTCGAGGGCAAAGTCCATTTTAAGGGGGGTGGAATGTAACACCCCAATATTTTATGAGATTAATTATTTTTAATTTTTTGATGTATTGAGTTGTATGCTAAAACAATATTATCTTGTGCTATACACAACACTGTATTTTCTTGTAGTATATGCAACACTATTCTTGGTTTGTGTTACACACAATTTCAGGTTCTTTTGATAGAATTCATTTGACACAACACTGAGTATAAATTCTGTTCAATGTATAAATGAACTATGTTGTGATTATGTTATATGAAATAACAAATGAAGCTTTCAATGCATTCAACACTAACTTGGCATGTGTTACACGCAATAACAACCTTTCTCGATAGCTTGTGTTGTACACGATACCTAGTTTCACTAAACAATGATATATTATTAAAATAGTATTATATATTATAAATTATCCAATATTAGTAGTATTAACCAATTTTTTAATTTTATATAACATTATAATTCATCTTACACATTTTATAGAACATGATATGAGACCAAAATCAATTTTTAGATAAAAGAAATATTTTTCAAAAAATGTAGTTTTCCTCCTATTGATGGCACACCCATTTTAAATATAATTTTTTACCCTTATATAAGTTAAATTTTAAAAAATAAACTTCTTCATTGGAATAAGTGACTAAAAATTTACTTTTTTTTGAAATTTTTCTATTTTTCTGAAAAATTTCATATTTTAATTAATATTGGAAAATGCTGCATTTTAATTCAAAGCTGCCTTTTCATCTAATTTATTTATATATTTAGATTAACTTTTTAATTGATTTTAAAATTTAATTGGATTATGTTTTTATAATTTAATCCAATATTGTCCATTGGAAGTAATTTCAATTTTAAATCAGACATAAACACATGTCAATCTTTTGATAGTTATTACTTCTTCAAACCCCACTTTTTGGTTATCAAAATGGGAAATAAATTTAAATTAATTACCGTAACTTCGATGTTTTTGAATTTTTAAAAATTTATTCGATATTTGTTATAATAAATTTCCAATTTTATGAATAGGTACCTTTTAATTTTGGACATTATGAATAATAACTTTAGTAATTTGTTATTTACCACGATTAAAGGGAAATATGGTAAATATGGGTAAAAATAATAATTTAATAGTACAAAACCACCCTAAAACATGTCCTAATACTATTTTATCAGATAATTGCAACCATGGGTATCCATGGGTCAATTTTTGGACCCAATGGATTCACTTGGATGCGAAAATGACATTTTATAAGAATTAATTTAAACTAAAGATAATTATAATGTAAACATATAATTTTTATTAATATATTTTCATATAGAGTTATATAACATATCTCTCTATCTATAAATATTAATTATAAATATAAAAATATTTTATATATCATGATATTTTATTTATAATTTTTAGACATTAGAAAAATATATTTATTTATGACACAATTATGATGTAATGATTACCTCATTAATGAGTGATTAAAATTATTGAATTTATAAATATTAAAATAAATTTAATTTAAAATTTTGATACCATCCAAGAATTTTCTGGATGAAATTTACATATTTGGGATGATTTAATGCCTTTTTTCTAAGGAATTAGGTTATTATGAGTTAAAAAAAAGTCAAGTATGAATAGTGTCCAAAATTGATATAATTCCTAACTTATTACATAAAATAGTTTATTAAATGATATTGAATTCCAAAAAAATATAAGATTATTAAAAAATGTTACTACAAGTCTAAATATTTAATATATTAATTTTTTGGGTTGTTTGACTTGATATGGTAATTACACTAATCAACAATGTGTAAATAACATGATATCACTATAAGATTAAAAAGGATAAAATAAGGGTTAAATAAAAAAGGTAAGGATAAAAAAATATTCTAAACTTGTCTAAACATTATTGTATGATGGGTATTCAAAACAAAATCATCTTATATTCAAATTAAATAAGTTGTGGACCATTCTTAATCGAAATATAATTCATTATAAATTAATATTTTGAGAGATTTCTAAAGTGCCCTCTCCTCTCTTATAAAAGAGCACCTACTCCCTCTCCTCTTCACTCTATTTTGAGACTTCATGCTCGTCCAAGCCATTAATTTTTTTATAAACTTCCATAGTAATATTCTAGTGGTTCTAGTCTTCTAAAATGACCAAATATAGTTCCTTAAGTGGAAATTTAATGGAGGCACGTCGAGGAAGAGGTAATATCTTCTACCGATTATTTCAAAACAAATTCTTCTTCTACTTCCTCTTAATTAGTTTTTTCATTATAAATTAATAACATCAGTATCACAAATATAATGATATGTTATTATAAATATTAAAGAACCCTATTTCACCTTCTATCCATCCTATGAAAAAAGAAATCACCGCGCATGCGTACGCACATCTCACCGTCTGCACACCCTCGTGTAATATGTTTTTCAGCACCACATTTCATGGATGGGTATAATGGTGCAAATAAAAACTATATATGATTATTATAACATGATACTAATTCTGAAATATTATACACCATCCAATTCATTACCATTCAAAAATTATGTGAACGATATTGTCACTCGTGCGTACGTACGACTTACCATCTCAACGACATGATAAGATTCATTATCCAAGTTAAACATTCAAGAATGATTATATATTATATATAATAAACAATCCTGAAATATATGAAATAATAATTCTACGTGAATTATGTATATATATGTTCCATTTACACACTTTCATTCAATTCAATAAGGAAACGAAAACAACGTTCATGCGTACGTACGACCTACCGTCTCCATGAATGGTGTATTCCATTTAATTTTTCTATATTATATATATATATATATATATATATTAATATAATGAATATATATGATGTAATTTTTACATTATGGAAGTAATTAAATCATGATATAATTAATAATATCAAGAATAATAACTCCAAACACAGATGATAAATATAATGATTATTACCCAAAACTTTGCTTTAACATGGATTTGAAAAATAAACAGGTTATATAATGTCATAAGTAAAACATATATGATATCATAAATATTATTATGCTTCTGTTACAATTTAATAATATGTTTAATCCCACTATACAATAGTTTTAGAAACAGACTGAAGAAATCTTTCCTATGGTAAGGGATAATTTTGTAATCTCATTTTCATCCGAGATTGTTTATACTTAAGTATTTACTAGGGATATCTTTATCATCTATGTCCATGTTTTCTAATAATGTTATCATAAATTTTTTTATAATTTTCTATGTATGTTTAAAGTCATTTTTACCCATTTTTTACTTTTACTACATGGTATGGAACGAATCTATCTTTTGTTTACCATACAAGGAACTTTTTGACTTTTTTTGAAAAAGTATTAGGATAATGTTTTTTAACATATATGGAATGAATATATTTTTACGCTTTCAAAACGCATTATTTCCATGAAGTATAATTTTCAATATTTCATGTTTATTTTCAACTAAAATCATTTCTTTTAAAATTTTACGATATTTTGAGAAAAGAATTTTTTTAAGAATAAAGGATATTTTACTCAGGAATTAAGTTAAAGTGTTTTATCGAAATTATTTTCCATATAAGATTTAAAAGGGTTTATGTATCTATCCCTATTATTACATTGATTTTATTGAGTTTATTGTGGAATTATTTTTATGATTTCCATTTATCTTATATGGATTATGTTATGACGAAATGATGTTTAAGAATCCCATTTTATTTCATGGGTAATTCTATGATGAATGATTTATGTTATTGTGGAACATGTAAGAATGATTTCATTATGAGATGAGTGGGACATATATCTCTCTCCAATTATTTGGGAAATTATTTATATCTCATGATATATACATGACTAGAATGACAAGTTAATCCTATTTAGTAATATAGGGCTGGAATGACATGTAAATCTGGTTCTATAATACATGGTTGGAATGACATGTAAACCCAGTCCAGTAATAGAATTTTTCTACTATGATGGTCTTGGAAACAATGCCTTTTCTACTATAGAAATCATCTTATGTGTTTATTTGTTTTAAAAAAATTTATGTTTTAGGATAATGGTATTTTTTTGGTTATTATTCCTTTATGATCTATTCCATATGAACTGAAAATATTTATTTCATGACTCATGATTTTGATATTTAAACTTTATGTTCATGTTCTTACATTATTATGTTTGGGGTTTGTTTTTAGTTCTCCATGTTTACCCTTACTGATAATTTGACCTTACCCTTTTTATGTTTTCTTTTCCCCTGGATATAAAGAAAGGTATTTGGTAGGAAAACAAAAGGGGAAGATCTTTATGGGAGATGTTGAAGATCTTTCATGAATATTATGTTACATGTTTACAAAGAAACTAAACTAATATAGTTTTTGGGCGTCTTTTTGTGTCTTGTATTAAGTATTCACCAAAAAAATGTAATATCCATGTACCTCAAGCTTGGGTCATTATAAAATGAATATAGAAGTGTTTTTTGGTATATACCATACGTGAATATTTTTATATTCATGATGTTAATTAAGTGTATATAGAATTGTTTTCCAATTTTTTGTGTCTATTTCATGTTTTTTCATCATTTTATTCAGGTATGTGGTTCTTTTGTATATACTATGAGTAGTTATTTTTTAGTACGTTTTAACTGGTTTTTGCCGGTTATTTTTGAGGGTTTAGTTATTTTAGTCTGTTGTTTTGGTGTTGTATATTTTTTACAGGTCGCTGGGTGTGCTGTTATACAAACAACATGATCAGATAGGGAAGCCTTTATCATCGCTTCATTTAGCATTGATAAAGGCCCACCTTTATCAGCGCTAATTGATGTTATGATAAATGGGGTCTTTATCAGCATTTCGATTATCGCTGATAAAGGGAAGAATTTATCAGTTATTTTTTGATCGCTGATAATGGGGGTCCTTTATTAGTGATAAAAATATAACTTATAAAGGGACCCACCCCCACATTAATAACATCTTGGTTAACAATGCTTTTTAGCACTAATAAAGGCCCTTTTAGTGTTGATAAAATCATGTTTTGTGGTAGTGTTATGCTACAAAATTATGGGAGTTAGATTAAGAGAATGAAAAAATATATAGAACAAATTGAGAAAAATCAATCATGGTAAATGCTTTCATGGATGGAGGGAGAAACAATATCAGAACCAAATGTCATTTTTATAACAAATTTCATGAATAATGAAACCTGATTTGAAACAAGTCATGGATTATTTGAAAATGATACACTAAAATATAACGAATATACATGAGTTAGATGTTTCAATAATGATTGGGATAGAAATTATATGAATGTTCTTGTCCATAGTGGTACAAAGAAAATTTATGTTTTTAAAAATAGATGTCAATACTGTACTCCTTAATTGAGTTATCAAATGAGAAGTCTATATTATGTATCTAGGTATATTTACCATCAATTAGCAGAGGAAAATAGATTTCATGTTTTTTATAAATGTTATATTCTGGAGCCAAATATATTTTTTGGAGTCTAAGACACATTTCTCACTCAAAAAAGACAATTCAAGTCTGGGTAGAAAAATAAATCAATGAAAATTGAATAAAACAGATTATATCTGCATGAGAATTATGATTTCTCACACACTAAAGGATTTATATTACATAAAATCAATTCCTAATTAAGTAAAATTTTGGTGAGAACCATATTTTTTGAGTAGGCTATAGATATCCCATATTGCTGATGAGAAGGGTTTGAATGTTTGAAAACCCATATTAGATGGTATTTTGGGAACTTTTTCACCTCACAAAACACCAATTATGGGGTATACCCCTTAACCATGATAATGGTTCACTTCAAAGATGTCTATTTGACTAGTAATAGAGCCAAAATTAAATTATAAATCAAAATTTATGATAATTTGCTGTTGATAAATTTTCATGAATAAATCTGAGCATGAACTTAGGGTCACATGCTAATGTCCATCACCCAGACCATTCACCCAATTAATGAACTCACAATATCATGTTCCAAACTCATGCACATAGGAAGTAATTCCCATCGTGAAAACCTATGTTCACGATCCCATGTTGTGCATCCATATTACTGGCAGACAAACCCTCACATGCTCAATATAATCAAGCATCCTAGCCTACTATGTTTATAAATTGATCCCTCACTATCCAATTTTGAATAATGTGTAATAAATACACATATAAGAGATATTAGCAATGATATCCCATCATCCTACCTATTATAGATCCCATACTATTATATCATATTACCAAGTAATCCATGGACGTTCCCTACTATAGAGAGCCTTCTCTTGGGAACCCCTATTATGGCGTGCCTTCACTAGGGAGATCCATTTCATGGGTGACCCAATTGAGGATACATTTTACTAAAATGATCCTTCACATAAGTTCCCAAAAAATGGTTATCCACTAACTATGGAGATCATTTACTTGGGACATTCATAACTTAGGAACCACTATGAGGGAGAGCCTTCACGATGGGGACTAATCACATAGGGACACTCACATGGGTGATGTGGCATTAATTTGATGTGTTTTCCACTTCATTTTTTATATGTTCTTTTTTAGACCTAAATGTAGTTTTAAGTAACTAATTATAAATATGTATAAAATTTATAGTAAATTTAATAATATTTTATAATTATGATAATTATGACTGTTTTATGACTAAATTATCCATTAGAAAATTATTTCAATTATGTATTTATTTTATTTCTGTGATTTTATTTATTAATTAAATATGAAAATATATTTTACTTTTTTTAAAAACATTTAAGGTTATCAATTTTATAATTCTTAATAAAAATTGTATATTATATTTTTGAAGCCATAATTACTTTTCAATATTTTAGTTATAAATGATTTATTATTTTGAAAGACAATTAATTTAAATTGTTTATATTATTCATTTTTTATAGTGTGAATTTTTTTACAAAGAGACAAATTCCTAGTCCTGATATGCTGGAATATTTTCACGTTTTAGAACATGTATTAATTTTTTTGGAGTTCCCACATAGACAATTTATAACGTAGCCACAATTCTTATTTACCATGTAACAAAATTTTGAAGGAAATAAAATATAAAATTTTAAGGAGCAGACCCACATATCAATTTATTTAGGTATTTTAATAAAAAATATCCAATTATCTCTATGTGAAGATGAGAACCTAAGGCTTTGTGGAGTCGAGAAAAATTGTTGTACCTGTGGTGTTTCTTGAGATAAGGTCTACTTTATTCCGAGTAGAGTGAGGTCAATGCACCAGGGGTTATCGTTAAAATGTGAATTAGGGCTCAATTTTGATGAATTTTGAGGAAGATGATTGGTATGAGAATAGAAATGAGCTCGACACACTTTAGGAAAAAATATCTTAATGAAAGATCATGTCGATTTTGAGAAACTAAGATCATGACTGAGCTCAATGAATAAAATGAACTCGAGTAAAAAGAATTCTATGAAAGGTGAATATTTGCAGCTTGATTCCAAGATCGGTCGAAGGAGATTCCAATTGTAGAAGAAAAAGCCTTGCAAACTGAAAGACCAAATAAAAAAAACCTAATCGAGCTCAGATTATGAGCATGGTTTCATCATGGTTGAAAGACTATATAGGGTCCTGTAAATTCAAAAAAGGGAAAGACAATACTCACACATGTCCAGAAAGGAAAATTGGATTTAAATTTTGAGAATACATTTAAGGAAATAAAAATTATCAAGGGAATCCTGCTTGGACAATACCATCATCGGGAAAGGTTAACAGAAGGCATAAAATTTGACCAACTCGTACACAGATGGCCTATAGTGCGCTAGCTAGTGAGGCATTGTCTAGAGAATGAAAATGTTCACGGTGAATTTCCACCTGTGAACCAAAGTCGTCATGAGCTGTTTTCGCAGGAAAGAATCCAGCAGAAGCACGACCCATGTTACATCTCCATGACCCTAGTGGTTCATGAATGAGGAAAATCTGATGGCGCATCGAAACCTACAAAAATTGATGTTTTCTGAGTCATTTGTGGGACATATTTCCTCCAAGTGCTTTCGTAGAAGGTTCCGTGTGAACCAAAGATATAGTTTCCCAAGCACTATATAAAAGGACAACCAGAGGAAGTGAGAAAAAAAGTGGAAAGAATAATGAGAGAGAGAGAGCTATATAATCGGTGAAAAGAGGATGAAGAATGTAGAGGGTGAAGGAGAAATTTATACCACACCAAAAGTAGTTCATGGGACTCCATCCTGCATCTGCAGAAGTTCGCGAATTCCATCCTGTGAACAATAAGCAGTTTGCGGAACCCATCTCATGAAATGTATGTAGAAAGCAATTCATAAAGGTCCTCCCCACAATCCTTATTCTGAATAATATCCACAGACAACCAGTGAACCAATAAATATATATATATATATATATAAAACAATTCATGGATTCCCATATGCAGAAGGCAGTTCACGGATTCCCCAACGTGGAAGACAATATGCAACATGCTCCTCTGCATACAATCATATGCGGCCAAATTCTCCACGTACCGCCATACGCGACCAACTCCTCTGCATACCATCCTAAGCAGCCAACTATAACATGGACACCCTACACAGAAAACCATTCACACCCACTAGTCCATACTGCGGGGGTATTACCCCCACACCGCTGCTCGGGATCAGTGTCGGGTTGCAGTCCCGGACCATCGGGGCGACCCTTCCCTTCCATCACTGACCCCCATAAAAAATGGAGAGTCGCACCGTGAACTTTTCAGGATGGATCGACACCATTTTACATTCCACCCTTATGCCACCCAATCATTTATCCCTTAAATACCATGAGAAGAGTCATTCCTCATGAACCTCTCGAAAATCCCAACACTTGCCTCTTATGCTAGGTTGACCCATAACTCCCTATAAAATCACAGCCTGAGTGTTTCATAAATACCCAAACACATCCTCTCCATCCACCAAACTCTGTGTCTCTAGTGATTGTGGATCCTCATAAACATCTATGGCCATCAAAAGTAGAAGGCCAGTGTTTTATAGACACCTTTGTTTGACTATGCATATCATGCCTCAATGGCTATGAATATGAAGCCTACAAATATGGTCGTCAATAAAAGGCGAATTAATCCTCAGGAGAGTCCTTTACTACCTTTATACACCTTAATGGATTCCATTCCCCATATCATTTATCCTGATACGAGAATCCCTAAAGTCATTGTTTACAGTTTTCTTAACTCTCATGTTCGAGGCATGTCAGAACATCCCAGCTTGATTGTCCTTCAGTTAGTAATGGATCCTAAAATAAACAGTCCAAACTATATGCCCTTAAAATATGAGTTATCATCCTTAACAAATGATGTTAAACTGTACGGTAATAGACTTATCCACATGATGATAAACTGTGATTCTATTGACTAAACTATATGACTTTAAATTTTAGTATACCGAGTGATTTCAGATCTTCATAAACCTCTATGGCCATTAGAAGATAAAGGCTAGTGTCCTACTGACACCTTTGTTTGACTATGCACATCATGCCCCTGTGGCTCTACATGTGAAACCAACAAATATGGCCATCAATCAAAGGGAAATTCATCATCAGGAGAGTCCTTTACTAACTCTATATGCCTCAATGGCTTCCATGCCTCATATCATTTCACCTGATCCAAGGCCCTTTAGAATCATAAACCTTTGTCACCATTAGAAGAGGAAGTCCAGTGTACTGAAGACACCTCTGTTTGACAATGCACATCATGACCCGGTGGCTCTACATATGTTTCCAAAAAAATGGCATGTCTACTAGAGACAAATTCATTCTCAGTAGAGTCCTTTCTTACCTCTATATGCCTTAATGGATTCAGTGCCTCATATAACTTATCCTACTCTGAGATCCTCCAGAATAATGGTTTTCATGTTCCTTGCATCTCATACTCGAGGCACGTCAGAACATGACAACATGATTATCCTCTAGTTAATCATCATCCACGCTATATGACTTTAGTATACCTCAGATGATGTTCTGGGGCCCTCCCACTGAGGTAAGTCCCCCATATTTTGAGGTAGGGCCACATGACCTTTAATACCATTTCACATGGAAATATTCATCGCTCCACACCCTTGACCACCATCTCCCCATCCACTTCCGCCGTGGGATCCCCCCCCAATATGGGGAGGCATGTGCATTGTTGGATCTTTCAAATCCTCATGTTTATCTCACTGAGCATGACTCATGTGGGCTTATAGGATTGTGAGGATCACAACATCAACACACATTATGAACTATGAGAACTCTTATTCCTGACCAAACCAGGATATGTAGGATGCTTACCAGAAGGCCCATGCTCAAAAGGGTTCCCCACCATGAAGGGTCCACCCAAACATGTCTCTTCAAATGGGTAGCTTCCTATTGTAATCCCCACATATTCTGAACTATGAGAACTTTGATTCCTAATCAAACAAGGATACATAATACACCTACTTGAAGGCCCGATATCAAAATGGGTTCCCATCCATAAAGGGTCCACCCAACCATGTTTCCTCAAATGGGATGCTTCCACACGTAAGCCCCACACATTCTAAACTATGAGAAATTTGATTCCTGACAGAATCAGGATACGTAGGATGCTTTACAGAAGGCCCGAGATTAGAAAGGGTGCCCATCCATAAGGGTCCACCCAACCTTGTTTCCTCAAATGGGAAGCTTCCACATGTAAGCCCCACAAATTTTGAACAACGAGAATAGTGATTGCTGACAAAATCAGGATATCTATGATTCCTTCCAGAAGGCCTAAGCTCAAAAAGGGTTCCCATCCATAAAGGATCCACCCAACCATGTTTATTCAAATGGGAATCTTCAAAAAATAAGCACCACACATTCTAAACTATGATAACTCTGATTCCTAACCAAATCAGGATACATAGGATGCCTTTCAGAAGGCCTGATATCAAAAGGGTGACCATTCCAAAAGGGTCCACCTAATCATGTCCCCTCAAATGGGAAGATTCCATGTGTAATACCCATATCTTATAAACTACGAAAAATCATATTTCTAACCAAATCAGGATAGGTAGGTAGGCTTCCAGAAGGCCCAAGCTCAAAAGGGTACCCATTCAAAAAGGTTCCACCCAATCTTGTCCCATCAAATGTGAATATTCTATGTGTAAGCCCCACATCTTCTAAACTATGAGAAATATGATACCTGTCCAAATCAGGATATGTAGGATTTTTTATAGAAGTATTGATTTCAAAAGGGAGCCCATTCCAAAAGGTTCCACCCAATTATGTGTTTCAAATTGGAAGCTTCCATGCGTAAGCTCCATAAATTCTGAACTATAAGGGTTCTAATTCCACTCTCGAGGATACAAAATAGGCCCTCCTTGTGGGCCCAATCCCATAATCAAGTCACCTTCTGTCCCCCTGGATGATGATAAAATCTAGAGGGCCTTACAATATGGCTAAGTCCGCATCACCTCCGTGGCATCAAATAGATGCATGCGCACGAAGATCTTGCAAATTAAGGGTAGACTATGGACACACTCTTTGGGAATGATCCAAGGATTAATGGACATATGAACATGACATAAATCTATAAGAGAGTACCAAAACATTCAACAATCATCCCTCGGAAGGGTGTGGTGATCCTAACCTCCCATCCTCTCGACTAATGGAGTCGTCAAGTGCCTTTGGCCAAATCGTCAGCCAACAAGCACCTACCTTTGGAAAGTAGGTCTGTGAATATTGGATACCAGGGTCGTTGGGCATTCTTGGCTCCATTAATAATCCCATTGGAGGCCATCTGAGAAAGTTATATCCGAGAAGGACAGATTTCATGAGTGCTTGACCCCCACACAATCACCCGCTGGGACAAACAGTTCCCCATAGTTGTAATTGATCCTCTTTTAAAGGATAATGATACTAAAGAGGTCAAAACTAAGGAGCGGTAAACTCGATAGGATCCCGTATTTATAGAAAAAAGGGACAGATGATGATCCTCATCATGAAATTTCTACACCACCTGAATATGCGCCACCTCTAAGGTTAAACAAAAATGGTTAACCCAATGTGAATCCTTAACCAAGGTGGTTTTTCTACCCACTATGATAAAAGACAAAAGAACACTGCACATAAACCATTTTTTTCACCAAAGTACATTCGAAAATGTGCCACCTTAGTGGCGAAAAAAATGGTGAACCCAACGTGAATCCTTAACCAACATGGCGTTTATACCCACAATGATAAAAGAAAAAAGGACACTTCACATTGGAGCATTTTGTTCACCCTAGTACGCGCAAAATGCACCACCTCAGAGGTAGAAAAAAATGGTGAACCCGACCTGAATCCTTATCCAAGGTGGAGGTCTCACCCCACTCAGGCCACTTCTCCTAATAGAAAAAGAAATAGGGAAGAAGGCCAAGCTGAATCAACAAATATGCATGTGTTTAAAGGGATGCTACTTTGAGGATGTTTAGTGGTCTATATTTCATTCTTGTATTGCAAGTTCCTATATATAAAACTTTGATCCAATTGAAACACCCACGATCCATGAAGGTGCACGTATCAGCAATCACACGAGTGGCCAGAGCCTCAACAAAGAGCAGTACCCCTTCGCCGACCCAACGTCTTCAATGATGGGTGTCCAATACACTGATCAAGGATTACCACCAAAATGGTAGTCTCTTTACACTGGAGGCCGTAAGACAAGCCCTCCAAATTGCAAAGGTACTCCAGGAGCCTCTTTATCTATTGCTGGTACCTCAACACATGGCGACCCTAGTGGGCATATCAAACCAATTTGGGAGCCTGTCCCTGGAACATGGAAATGACTACCTCCCTTACCTCAAAGAGGCAGATGAAGTTAATAATAACATCTTCATCCCAGCTGTTTGAGGGCCCTACCCATGGGCCCCCTCCAAAGAGTGTCTTCACTAACACCGGATGACCAGATGTCCTCCCACTAAGGAGGACCTCATGCTGATGGCACGTTCCAATGTCTAGGAGACCCATGCCCCTTGAGATACCCACCAAGGGTGAATAATATATAACCAGGGACACACTATCACCCTGGTTCCTGAGGAGCAGCTCTACCATACTAATGTGATGACAGTTAACGGGTAGACATACAAATCTTCCCTCTCCACTCAAGCCCACCACAAAAATAGGGTGGCACAATATGGTCACACCCATGTTCCTATTAGTGCTCGTCGGTCATGCTGTGCGTACTGAGTGGCAAGCTACAAGAAGATGCAAATATTGTCTGACGCAAAAAAAGCCCGCCATCAAAACAGGGAAACAACTGGCTATATATAGGCACAAATACCTACTGATGCACAAGAAGTCTACCATCCAAATAGGGCAGTAACTAGCTACATGCAGGAACAGACACCAGATGATGCATTTCAAGCATGCCAACCCAATAGGGAGGAAATTTTGCTATATGCAGGCACCAATACCTACTGATTCACAAGAAGTAATCCACCCAAAAGGGTGGAAACCGGCTACATGAAGGAATAAACACCTACTGACTCATATAAATCCTACCATCCAAATTAGGTGGCAAACAAATATGAGAAGTTTCAAATTCATGTGGATTCATATAAACCCCATGAGACAAATACATTATCAAGAGAGAAGATAAAAATCCCCTCTCATGAATATAAATACCACCCATCAAATACGGTGGAAACCAGAGAAGAAAACTGGTGGCATACTTGATCCCCTATCCTGGCATAGGATAACTGCGCGTATTTACTGGCAACTCATGGAGGATCGGAGAAGGCACAAACTCCTACTCCGACATCAGAATAGGCCTTCATACCCATTCTATCCAAATATGTATCAAAGAACATCTTGTCAATAATGGAAGGTAAAATGTAAATTCCAGTCCATATCCTCAAGACATTCCATGATATCATTTCATCGGTGGAAGAGGTGAGAAATCGGGCCCACGACCCGATTTTCTCAAAAGAAATGTCTCACTCGCAAAATGAGTTAGTCACTCCGGAGCAGTTATGCATCCCTGCTCTAGTCTAGGAAGGTCGACAGTAATATCCCATGACATATTGACATCCAGATTATGAAAAAATACCCATTCCAACTGGGGGACATCGGTCCAACATGGTGGACGCCCCAAGGCAGACATATATCCCTGCTAAAAATCAAGCTGCTCATCAGCGTATACCTACAACATAACGAGACCCAAAATATAGGAAACCATATACGAAGGCCATTACCAACAATAGATGGCCCCATTTACCCACAAGAGAGCACCCAAAAATGAAAAGTGCCAAAGGAAATCAGAAAATGAAGAGAACATACATGATCCTGCTCTATAGGAAGAAAGGGTTATTGATTCCCTCAAACATATATCAACAAAGGCTTAATACCCTATCATTCCATTACCAAATTATGAATGTGACAGTACCAGTTGTAAACGTCCTCCCCACAATTTTGCTACTAGTATCTTTGAAGGTCCTCCATAAAGAACCCTCGGGGGCTTACTCCATGGGTCAATAATGATCCATCACAAGAGCCTATCTCCTAATGTGCATTGGAGTAGACCTCCCCTTGACCTGAAGATCATAAAGAAAGAAGGTAATCCCCTTGTTTTTGTCTGCCATGATGGTCCTCCCCAGGCTATACACTATAGATATGATTATCCCTATAATAAGACATCAAGTCATGATAGTAGCCCTCACTATGATGAAATTCATTACAAAGGCCCTCCTTGAAATGGTAGTTACTCCGAAGGTCCTCCCATAGTAATGCCAAGCAATGAAAAGGTCCTATAATCATTGCGTTACATCCTGAAGGTCCTCCCTAGGATGTACACTATAGAAATTCTCCCTATTGCCAGATATCAATTCATGATGATAGTCCTCTCCATGATGAAAATCATTGCAAATTCCATCCCCACAATGAAAGTTGTTGTGAAGGTCCTCACCATAGTGATGTCAAGAAGAAAGAAGGTCCTCCCCCTACTACAACCTGCCCTAAAGGTCCTCCCTAGTGTACACGCCGTCAGGAAAATTCCTGTGGTTGGGAATCAAGTTTCCATGGTAGTCCTTACCATCACATCACTACTTGCGAAGGTCATCCTTGCAACAAAAAATCATGCTAGAAAAAGGTCCTCCCCTTTCCGGAACAAATATGAGAAAGACCTCCTATAAGGAGGAACTCGAAAGGGAGTCAGAGACATCTGGCACTCCGTCTATAATAAGTGATTTTCATTCTCAACTAGAGGATGGCCCGCGACCACACTCTTCTTCTGAGCCACCTCAACTGTGTCCAAAAATCGATAAGGCCCCCACTAGCACGGTCATTTGGAATGAAATCATCAAGAATCAGTCGAGTTGGGCATATCATGTAGAGGAGCCTCCAACAAAACAACATCATGATATGTTGCTTGTTAGAAAAGAACAAGATATGGATAATATACAACTGATGTATTGGCCTATGAACACTTCTCATTTTAACATACTAGGGGAATTGTCTAGGGAATTCATGCCTGAAATTCACCTCAATATATAGTCAACTCTTCAAAAGAAGAAAGAAAAATTCCTACCCTACGAAGGGTATGTGGACCATGTCATCACAATAGGGGAGCTTCACTATCTAATAAACAAGGAAGCCCCCTCGTCTGCAAGGCAAACACAATTAGAAAGGTGAAAGAAAATCCTTGAACTGCATTTCCTCCACACACTTCTTAAATTGCCTCATCACATTGGAAATACCCCGACAGGAGTTCACATTCAGGGGTGGGGGGAACATGGAGATTTACACTTCACCCCAATTCCGTTCTAGAAGGTCCAAATGGAAATGACATCTTGAAATGTCATCACCCAGAGGAAGCAATAAAAAAAAACCCATGCTCAAGAAAGATGGGATACTCACCAATAACTATCTTGGAGTAAGTCTCAAATACATCAGGGCCGAAGAGATCAAGCAATCAAAAAACATCTAAGTCAGGCTAATAAGAACATCCTATAGGATTCCCACCAAAATTAAGCTAACTAGAAAGCAGTGATCATGTCTTTGAAAGACCAAAAATCCCATGCAGGACCAATTCCACACTCGGCTTACACCCATTCAAGAATAAGTGAAATTGAAAGAGTGGAAATAGCAGTGGATACCACGGCGATATGGGAATAACCCCAACCCATAGGAATGGGATAATTTTTATATCAAAATTTCCTTGTAATACCAACAAATCTAGGCCGAAGCGTAGGGAAAGGTGGATGGGAACAACCAAATCCTATAGGGATGGGGGAATTTTTACCTAAAATCCCTATATGGAAGACATCCTTCTTCCACCATCTAAGAAGAACGACGGAAAGAAGAGCTCCCCATTCCACCACTTCTCATGGTTCATACCCTCCGAATCAAAGGGACATTAGAAGATTAGACCAGGGCTCCCTTTTGGTAAATCTTTGTTAAGAAGACTGAAGAATAACAAATAATTTAAGATGAAAGTCAAATAAAGGGTGCAAGAAGCCTTACTACCATTCGACACCAGGTGAACCTCCCCCAATGTAGAATGCCTTAGTGAATGTGGTGATATTCAACCCCACAGATCTCACATGAAATGACACAGGGGAAGAAGACACAAAGGAATATGGTTCCCTCAAAAATTAATTCCACTCCGAACTTGATGGTGTGAATACCTAGAACTAGAGGGTAGTTCTAAATCTGGGTTCCCCCACAGTCAATCCAACATTACCTTCCCCACAAAACACCAATAAAGTGAAAAATAAATCCAAGGTCATCAATGACCCACCTCATCCTCCCCATGAGAGTGTGTACCTTACCCTAGAGGAAAGGTTCTCCAAGAAGGAGGATGAAATGAAAGCACTCAAGTGGATTAATGTTGAGCTACGTCGAGGGAGTTATCTCACCAGATGTGTTCCCTTCTTAGAACGTCATCAGGTGCTCCCAGAAGATGTTCCCATACAAAATGAACTCATTCCAATGAATGAAGCCAAGTTTTAAGGGCCATTAAACTAGGCCTTAGAGGACAACAAGACTACCCCTTGTTTGGAAGGCAGTTGGAATATACCCAAGTAAACCCACAAATGATGCCCCCGGCGAGAGCATCCACCCCAAATTCCAGTTGCACCGACACACCCAATCTTGTACCCTACTGTACCAGATCATGCTTAAACCTGAAAGGATATGAATGAAGGGATCTTAAACAATTTCTAGCAGCTAATATCCCAACTAGAATCCATGGAGGGGTGGCACATTCCGATACAACCAGATCGCAAAACCTACCCCGAGTGGGTGAGCAATGTTATGCCACCACCAAACTTTGGAAACCCCATATTCACAATATTAAATAGATCAGGGTACCCAGAACAACATTTTATGCACTATGCCTCTTACTATGACCCATTTATGGGAACTCCAGAGCAGCAAGAAGCCAAAAAACTCAGGTGTTTTGTACAAACCCTGTAGGACTCAACTTTCGTATGATATACTACTCTGCCATCTAATTCAATTACAGGATGAGATGACCTCTGGAAATAGTTTTTCTTTCAGTTCAGCTTGACAATTCCCAAGAAGACGATCAATAATCTCATCAACTACAAGAAGTAAGAGAAAATGAGAGTATTAGACTTCATTTCCAGATAGAAAGGTCTGACATATTCCCTGAACCAGCCACTCCCCCAGGATGAGATGCTCTCCATGTGCATCGATAACATTTGGGATGAATTGTGAATGCCACTCATCCCAGTGAAGTACACCAGTGGGTTTAGATACTTCTCTACCATCACCAAAAGGATAGAATAATCCTTGCAAAGGACTAATCTTAATTCCCATGTAGCCCCACTATCCCTTAGTAAAGTAACGATAAATGCTAAAGTATCTTCTACCATGCTTAAGCCACCCCCAACACAAGCCTTAGTAGTAAGGACCCCCCCAAACAATGTTGACCCCCTTGATTACAACATCCACCCCCACTACAACAAGATGAGTGATAAGGTTCTAAAAAAACCAGTTCAAATAATTAATAAATAGAGTTTATTTGTTCCGAGATGACTAGGTCTGTGGCTATTTCATAACTGCCATGAATTGCAATCTGCTTCGACTGCCAGAGCCAAAGAGATCCAATGATGTGGGTCTTGAGGATCATCCAAATTATTTTCTGTATTAACAGATAATAGGGAACACCATCCCGTAATGCTTTTTTTTCAAGGATCGACTGCAAAAGATGGTGGATTCCAGGAAAGTCAATTTGGGCCCGCTGCCAGCACAAGTGGTGTATGTCTCCACCTCCGACTCAATAGAAGAAGAAGAGTGGAAAATAGTCATCGGAAAGAAGGAGAAAAAGTTTGACAACTATATGACCTAGAAGACCATCAAACAATTCCACAACATCCTCTAGGAATAGTTGAAACAACCTACTGTGCCCCCAGAATCTCCTAATACAGCACAACCATCATCCTCCACCCAACTATCTTATAAAGTTAAGAATGATAGAAAGAAGGATCAAGAAGATGAGCTGGTAAAAAATCCAAAGTCAGTGTTGACACTTTCAAACTTCATGCCATCATTCTTGGTTCAACGACCACTACCCCTCCAAACTATAAAACATGCACTGAACCACCAAACAGTACCATCAGAAAGAGGCAGTTAGACATGAATAACATCACATCAAGAACTAATCTTCGGCTCTATTAATTTCATTCACTCTATGGACCCCTTCTCTAATTAAGACTATGGCCACAAAACTAAATTCCACACACCCAACTCGAGAGTTGGAGGAGGAGGCTGAAGGTTTCTCAGAAGGCATGATCGTGGAAAGAGTCAAATTCCCAGCCACACCACAAGTCAAAATGTTAAAATCATGGAGACCCACCGAAGGAACCTACGACAGATGTAACAAGAACCAGAATGCTTCTTCTCACCCATTGGAGGAAACTGAAGCCCAGTTATCTTGGACTATCCATCAGGGGAAGAACGAGTATCAAACTACCAAAAGTATATATGCATATCTATCCAGCCAAACATGGAAAGGACTACAACACCACCGATTCCTACTATAGAGGCCGGACCATATACGTATAAAGATAAAATCCCTAAAGTATCTTTGAAAGAGAAACCCCAGGCCGAGAAGCACAAACCTTTAGAGAAGAAGTATGAAATTTTAAAGAAGCTGGATTCAGTACCAGCAAAGCTTTCAATCCTGGGTGCGTTGAGTTTTTCCGAAGATCTTAGAGAGAGACTCATTGAATCCTTTATAAGTCCCCAAGAGTTCAAGGATGAAGTAGCAGCGGATGAAGTCTATCGAATGGATACTTGCCCTGAAGAATGTCATGTCATCATCTCCTTCATAGACAGGGATGAAGAAACCATCATGCAAGGGCACATCAAACCCTTATATGTTTCCAAAAAGATAAATGGAATTTAGGTTTGGAGGATCTTCATAGATAACAACTCTGAAGTTAACCTCCTCCTGCTGAGAATGCTACTTCAACTACGATACAATGAAGGCATCTTGACACCCTATACTACAAATTTTCTAGGATATGAAAAATGTGAGCAGAAACCATTTGGAAGAATCAAGTCTAAAACTTGGCTCAAAGATCTTATATCAGATTCTGAGTTCCAAGTGGTGTAAAAAAATATGACCTTCAATGTTTTGTTAGGGAGGCCTTGGCTATATCATCATGTAAAAATTCCATCCTCATACCATCAGTGCATCAAATATTTTACTAATGAAAAAAACAGGACGTTGCACGCTGATAAATCCCCATTTGAGTTCTGTGAGTTTCATTACATCGATGTAGGGTTCTATGAGTTGGAAGAAAAACATATTTCGGATGACGAAGTGGATTGGATCAAACCCTCAAATGGAATGGATATGGCTTCTTCATACCCTTTCCAACAGCTTGGGAAAGAGTATGTACTACCCATCAACCAAATTGAATATGGAATTGCAATAATAGATGAAGACACAGTTGTCTTCATGGTCTCTACTACAATCACCAATTCCAAAGAAATAGAAGAACTGGTAGACTCCAATGTTTTTAGGAAAATCCCTATCGAAGATGCTCCCATTCCACCCTTGGGATATTAAACTACCCTTGATCACACACTCAGGCAAAAGGAAATTTATTTCCCAATATTGGAGATATTATCTCAAAAATAATTTCTCCATCAGAAGGGGAAGATGACCAAGATGAAGAAGAAAAGGGGGAAGAATACCTCAATGATTCCCCTCCTATATTTGAAGAAGGAATTTACACCACCATTGATGAACTTAAGGAGATAAATTTGGGCATTGAAAATGATTCGTGACCAAATTTAATCATTGTGGACATGCCTATTGAGGAACAAGAGGACTATGACTCCTTTATAAAGAAGAATCAAGCCGTGTTTTCTTGGAATTACATGGAGATTCCATTCCTTGATCCTGAAGTTTCCACCCATCATCTAGGCTTACTAGATGATCACCGGGGCTATAAACATGCATCTGGAAGGACCCACCCAATGCATTCTACCAATATAGAGGCTAAAGTTAACTAACTAATCAAAGACAACTTCATACAGTAGGTCCAATAACTGATCTGGCTGGCCAACATAGTCCCTGTAAAAACGAATAATGGACATATTAAAATTTTCATTGACATTAGGGAGCTTAATTAGAATTTTCATAAATGTGACTTCCTGGTCCTGATCACAAAATTGTTGATCGATGTCATAGCCGGATACAAATCCCTATCTTTCCTGGATGGATATTTTGGATACAAAAAAACCTTATGGATTGTGGAGATGAAGAAGCTACCGCTTGTATGGCCCCTCCAGGAGTGTTCAGTTATAAAGTGATTCCCTTTGGTCTAAAGAATGTCGACGCCACATATCAGCACACCATGCATCACATATTCAAGCCTTTTTTGGGAATATTCATCAAGTGTTATGTCGAAGACCTGGTGGTTAAGTAAAGACATCATTCAAACCACCTGGACGACCTTGAAACTGTCTTCATAAAATTGAGACAATATAGTTTAAGGATGAATCCATTGAAGTTGACCATTGGCGTTACCTCAGGAAAATATCTTGGCTTCATCGTACACCATCGTGTCATCGAAGTCAACCCCGAGAAGATGAAAACCATTCTTTTCATGTCCTCACCTTGCAACCTCACCGAATTGAGAGGTCTTAAGGGGAACCTCACCAACATTCGACGCTTCATATCCAACCTAGCAGGTAAATGTTTACCTTTCACCAAGCTCATGAATAAAAGAGTTACATATGAATGGGATGAAGATTGTCATGAAGTATTTGACTACCTCAATAGATATCTCCCATGCCCTCCAGTTCTCATGCTGCCAGTTGAGGGGAGACCTCTCATTGTATATGTAACTACCCTAGAATGGTCATTAGGTGTCTTCCTCATGCAGAAAAATGATGTCGACAGTGAGAAAAACCTCTACTACCTCCGCAAAACAATTATTGACACCGAAACTCAGTATTTGATGATTTAAAAGAACTTCCTATCCCAAATCATCATATTTTAGAAACTCAGGCATTACCTACAACACCATGAGGACCACCTAGTCTCTTGCTGCAACCTTCTCAAGTATATCCTCAACCGTACCATGCTAAATGGGTGCTTATCACGATGGAATGTCATATTGCAATAGTTTTACATACGGTATGTTCCCCAGAAGGCTATCAAAGGCGAGACATTAGAAGACTTTTGTGCCAAGAAACCCTCAGAAGAAACAACACCGTTGGATACCAAAATTACTGATGAAGAAGTGTTTCCGGTCTAGGGGAACCCCCACACATGGGAGATGTACTTCGATGGTGCTTCCTAATTCCCGACAGGGAAAGGGATGGAGGATCCCTAGCTCAACAAAGTGGGGATGGAAATTGTACGTGTATATCCTGAAAATTCCAGCTTACATTACTCTTTCTTTCTTTCAGGGGGTGTAAAAACAATGAAGTGGAGTATCATTCCCTCATTGCAGGCCATGAATTATTACTCCAGGTGAATGCTGGAAACCTAAAAATAAAGGGTGATTCAGAGATAGTGATTAAGAAGGTTAACATTAACTATTCTATCAAGAAAGAAGTGTTGGTTCCCTTAATGAACCATTTTTAACACTAATGGAAGAATTTACCTCATAACCAACATTGAATCATGTCCCTTGGTCACAAAATGCTCAGGCTGACACTTTAAAAAATGCTGCCCCGGCCTTGGCCGATCTGAATCGGGAGGAAATAGTCATTAGAATTGATCACCATTGGATGGTCTTACCATTCATCCAGAGTAATATAGAATAAATTGATAAAATTATCCCCGTTCCAGATCCTTATGGTTATACCAATGGTTGGATGAAACCCGTCACAAATTACCTTAGGAATGGGGAAATACTACCAGTTAGGGCTAAATGGGAGCATGTCCGAAGGCGGGTAGTCAAATTTACCATGTTCAATAAGGTGAACCAAGAGAAGGTTCTCTACAAATGAGGCCTTGATGGAGTCCTTCTCAGGTGTATTGATGGATAAGAGACAACTGTTGTCATGAAAGAAGTGCACACAAGATCTTCTGGAGCACACTAATCAACAATCAAGCTCTCTCATGAAGTCCGTAGGCCTGGGTATTAATGGCCCACCATGATACATGAATGCACCATATTCACTAAGAAGTTCCATTCCTTCCATGTTCATGGTAATTTCATAAACATCCCCCAGAGTTGCTTCATGCGACTAAGTACTCTAGGCCGTTTGCTGCCTAGAGGATGGATGTTGTGGGACTATATCATCATGCTACAACCAGACAATTCAAGTTCACACTTACAACAACCAACTTCTTTTATAAATGGACTGAGTCCATACCCTTAAGGAATTCGGGGAGAAAAACATTGTCAGCAATTTGAAGGCAAACATCATCTCTTGATTTGGTGTCCCACATACAATACTGATAGACAACGACACCAAATTCTGCTCTGCTCAGTTGGATAACATGTATCAGGAATATAGAATCAAGGCCAACTAGTCTTGCTACTAAAATGTGGTGACCAATGGGAACATAGAGGCTTTCAACAAGACTCTATTGAACATACTTTAAAAAATGGTCGATAAGGATAAGAAATCTTGGAAAGGCATGTTTTTTCATTCTTTATGGGATTATTGGACCACAACCCGCACCGCCACTCAGGAAACCCCGTACTCACTAGTATACAAGATAGAAGTGGCATTACCTATCGAAATATAAGTTCCATCACTTCTTATGGCCATTTGAGATCAACTATCCACATATTATAAATCCAAGAGACAGTTTGATGAATTGCAGTTGTTAGAAGAAAAAATACTACACCGTCTGCACCATTTGAAAATCTACCAAAACCCGATTACACAAGCCTTCAACAAAAATGTTCGACTATGATCTTTACTCGATGGAGAAATGGCATTAGTCCTCAGAACCCCGATGATACTAGGAAATAATCTCACAAATCTTGAACCAAAGTGAGAAGGACCATATGTTATAAATAGGGTCTATTCCAATAGAGCATACACCCTAATATCAATGGATGGAAATCTCATCACGACTCCCAAAAATGCCCAGTTCTTTAATAAATACTTCACCTGAAAATCCCCTATATCATGGTCTAAACTCTAAGACCTTAAAATATGAGGTAAATGCCTAAAATCTAAGACCATAAACTATGAGTTAATAATACCCCCATATCAAGGTCCAAACTATAAGACCATAAACTATTAGGTAAAGGTACAAACTCTAAGACCTTAAACTATGAGTTAAAAATGATACCATATCAAGGTACAAACTCTAAGACCTTAAACTATGACGCAAAGGTCCATACTCTAAGACCTTAAACTATGAGTTAAAAATTCTACCATATCAAGGTCCAAACACTAAGAACATAAACTATGAGGTAAAGGTCCAAACTCTAAGACCTTAAACTATGAGTTAAAAATGCTACCATATCAAGGTACAAACTCTAAGAACATAAAATATGAGGCAAAGGTCCATACTCTAAGACATTAAACTATGAGTAAAAAATTATCCCATATCAAGGTCCAAACACTAAGAACATAAACTATGAGGTAAAGGTACAAAATCTAAGACCTTGAACTATTTGTTAAAAATGATCCCATATCAAGGTCCAAACTCTAAGACCTTAAACAATGAGGTAATGGTCCAAACTATAAAAAATTAAACTTTGAGTAAAAAATGCTCCCATATCAAGGTCCAAACTATAAGAGCTTAAACTATGAGTTAAAAATGTCTTCATATCAAGGTCAAAACACTACGAACCTAAACTATGAGTAACAAAAATGCCCCATCATATCATAAGTCCTAGCACTATAACCCTAAAATATGAGTAAAAATAGCCTTCAATGCCAGGGTACAAACTCTAAGACCTTAAACTATGAGTTAAACTGGTCTAAACTCTAAGAACTTAAACTACGAGTCATCATCCTTTCCACATGACCTTAAACTATAAGGAAATCAACCATGGAACATGACAATAAAATGTGGCTCATGTTCTCATCGTAATATGTTAAAATATGTAGCACAAAACGTTCTAATGGTTTGACAATAAAATACACGATATTTTATTAGAACAATGTGCGGCTTGATTCCTTCCCAAGAATGATACATAGAAATGCCTTGATCGTCGATCATATGCCAACCCCCATAAAAAATAAAAAATAAAATCCGTTATTACGCCCCCTCTCTACCCATATTTATAAAGGAGACCCTCATCACTCCTTGTTTTTCATACTGAGTTCAAATCCCATGAGCTTAGGAATGGTGATAGATATTCTCCTACGAAGGTCAACAATGGGGTAACATGGAAGACCTAACAACTATGATGGGTAGAAAGAATATTCCCCCACCCTCTGGATCAAGCCGAACCAGTATAGGGTACACACAAAACTACATACAACTTGATTCTTTCCCTTGCAGGATGCGTAGCAATGTATCGATCTTCGATCGTAGCCCAACCATACCAAAAAAATGAATGAAAAGGACCCCATAATATTCCATGTTGCCTCACACATGGGAAGGAGACTCTGTAACCACCCCTAGTTTCTCACATTGTATATAAATCACGTGAAGTTAAGACCTTCGATATGGATTCCCTTATGCAAATAAACCATAGGAGAGTATGGTAGGCCTAGTACCCATATAGAGTAAAACCAAAATTCCCTCAAGTGTCCTTAACACATTGAAAAAATGTTTGTAGGGAACATCCAGAAATACATGTGGATTTATTTCTACTCTTGCAAGATACATAGTGATGATCAAATTTGCCATCCTAGCCCAAACACCAGCAATAAAATGCCCCTTTCCTCATTTGTGGGTTAGAACTATGTGGAAGCTCTAAGAAGGTAATAGTTAATCATGGTCTGGGTATTCTCACATTCTCAAGCACACCTTTCTCGTTTGTCACACTCCATACCTTAATAAACCATGGATCCTCATAATCATCCAAGGCCATCTAGGATGGAAGGAAAATGTCCTATGGGCATCATTGATTGACTATGCATATCTTGTCCTGGTGGGTCTGCATACGTTTCCCACAAAAATGACCATCAATCAAAGGTAAATTTTTCCCCAAGAGAGTCCTCTCCTATCTTAGTACGCCTAATGGATTTCCCGCCCCATTTCATCCCTCCTAATTCAAGATTCCCCCGAGACCATGGTTTACACATTTTATCATCACTCACGTATAAGGAACACCAAAAAACCCTGACTGTGATTAACCTGAAACTTTTGAAGACCTTTAAAAGGACAGAAATCATCCTCACCATACGACATCAAACTACATGGCCAAAATCGTTCTCACCACACGACATTAAACTGAGAGACCAAAATCATCCTCAATGCACGAAATTAAATTGCAAGGCCAAAATCGTCCTTACCACATGACGTTAAACTATAAGGCCAAAATCGTCCTCACCGCACGATGTTAAACTGCATGTCCTAAAATCATCCTCACCACACGACGTTAAACTGTAAGGCCCAAATCATCCTCACCACATGACAATAAAATGTAAGGAAAAAATCTCCCTCACTACACGACGTTAAACTACATGGCCAAAATCATCCTCACCACATGACGTTAAACTGCAAGGAAAAAATCATCCTCCCCGCATGACGTTAAAATGCAAGGCTAATATCGTTCTCACTGAACTATGATAAACTTAAAGGAAATGGAATTAGCCAAAATGTTCCCTATAATGATGAATTTACTACTCTAAGATAACGATATGGAACCTCTGTGATCCCTTGTTTCTCACACTGAACATAGTTCACATGAGATTATGGATCTTATCTAGAGATCCACAGAGGAATTATGGAAAAAGGACCCTGGAATTTGGTCCTATAAGCACAATCCTAAGAGGCATGTCACAGTTCCCTCCCCCGAGAGGAACCTCGTGTCCTAGCCATGCGATTTTTAACGATTTGATATCCCAAAGATAGAATGAATACCTCACCCTGTGTATGAGTCACGTCTATGTAAGAGACACCATTCACTGAGTAAGTTGCATCGCAAATGTCCCCAATATGATTGGATACACCCCTACAATATTCCAAACTCCATGATTTAATTGATCTTGAATCCCCATATCCCTCCAAGCCCATATAGGAAGGAAGGACAATGTCCAACAGACATCTTTGATTGACTATGCATATCATGCCCCGATTGCTCTGCATACATTTCCCAAAAAATGGCTGTCAATAAAAGGAAAATTCATCCCTAGGAGAGTCCTATCCCATCTCAGTATTCCCAATGGCTTCAAAGGCTCATTCCATCCCACTGGATTCAAGGTCTCTCCAATTCATGGTTTACATTTTCTTCCTTTCACAAATCATGGTTATATCAGAACATATGGGCCTGGTTCACCCCTAGAGTCTTTTGAGGTTTCAAAAAGATATCCTATCCGCATGCGCGAATTTGATCCTCATGAAAAGGAAGTGTGCCTCCACTCATTTCTGGGTTTCCCTGAAGAAGTTCAGATAAGAAGCCTCTTTAGGGGATTAGGGGTACCCCTGGTTGAAGGTCACATACCGTATTTAGAAAGTTCCAAATCTTCATAATCATCAAAGGCCATCAGAGGTGGAAGGCCACTGTCCTGTATACACCTTTGCATGACTATGCACATCATGCCCTAGTGGCTCTGTATATGTCGCCCACAAAAAATTGCCATCAATCAAAGGAAATTTAGTCCCCAGGAGAGTCCATTCCCACCACCGTACACTCAAATGACTTTCATGTCTTATCACACCCCCATATTTGAAAAACTTCTAGATAATTGATTTTTAAACTCTTTCTTCCCGAGTTCCCCAGACATAGAAAAGAAACTTCACTGAACTGACCACTTACCATCTCTCCCTCTCATAGGTATGAAATGTGTAGGAACAATTTCTCACTCAAGGCCGATATGAATGTTCATATTTTTCTCAGACAACATTACTCAAGGAATTCACCTATTGTGGCTCCTAACATCCAGTTAAATCCAAAATGTGGAAAATCCAACCAAGCCATCAGGAATGGTAGACCAGTTTCATGGGGACACCTTTGTTTGACTATTCACATCATGCCCTGCTGGCTCTACATATGTCGCCCACAAAAATGGTCATTAATAAAAGGAAAATTCATCTCTAGGAGAGTCATTTACTACCTTTTTATGCCTAAAAAGGATCCTAAGCCTCATGCATGTCCAGAATCCACAAATACAGGGTCAAGAAAACTCTCTAACATGTGTTTGAAAGAAACTAGAATATTCTCCACTAATGGTCTCCAGTAGGGACCCTACCCCATTAAGTTTAGTCAAAAATGTTCTACCTAAAACATCAGTATCAAGTTTGATTGGTAGGAATTTGAACTTCCAGCCAAAAAAATAAGACACGTTATACTCGCTTGAGGGAAAATCCACCGAAGGCACCTCTGGGAAAAAATGCATTGAGCCACCAGAAAAGGCATAAAACATGTTAGGTTGGAAACTCGCAAAGGGAGGCCTAATAAAGAACCATGTTATTCCCACTAATACCATGTCATGTAGGATTAGGAAAAAAAGGTAATAATGAAAATGAAATAAATATTTGTTGGGTTTTTCCATAAAACCCTAGCCAAAGTGGAACTATGCCCGCTGAGTCCCTAGGCTCATGAAAAAGTTAAAGCATTATCTGATTATTCATATGAGGAATGATTCTTCATCAGAATAGCCTCCTCCTAATCCCAATCATATCTCATTCCGATGGGGGGAATTTATAGGGTCCTGTAAATTCAGAAAAGAGAAATAAAATTCTCCCACATGTCCATAAAGAAAAATTGTATTTTAAATTTGATAATAAATTTAAGGAAATCATTATTTTCAATGGAATCTTGCTTGGACACGTACCATCAGTAATAAAGTTTAGTTAAATGCATAAAATGAAAACCACCAATACACAGATGGCTTATGGTGTGTTGGCCCATTAGGCATTGGCCTGTGAGTGAAAATGTTTGCGGTGAATTTCCACCCGCAAACTGAAGCCGCCATGAGCTATTTTTGATGGCCAGAATCTGACAGAAGCATGGACCACATACCATCCTCACAAACCTATTGGTCAATGGATGAGGAGAATCCGAAGGTTTATCGAAACCTCCAAAAAATTTTGTTGACCGAGTCATCTGCGGGCCATATTTCCTCTACGGGATTTCGCAGAAGGAGCCGCACAAAACACAAATATTGTTTCCCTGACACTCTATAAAAGGACAGCAAGAGGAAATGATAAAAAATAGGAAGGAAGAATGGGAGAGAGATATTTGTAATGGGTGAATGTAGGATGAAGAATTTAGAGGGTGCGGGTGAAATTTCTCCCGCACCCGAAGCTGTTTTTGGGACTCCATCCCGTATCCGCAACAGTTCACAAATTCCATCCCGCAAACAATAAGTAGTTCACGGAACCCATCCAACTGACCATATGTAGAAAGAAGTTCGTGATGGTCCTCCCCAAAAAACTTATTTATTATACTCTCTGCATCCAACCAGCAAACCAATAAAATAATATTTAATAAAAACGGTTCGTAGATGCCCATATGTAGAAGACGGTTCACGAATTCCCCTATGGGAAAGATAGTACGCGACATGCTCCTCCTCGTACCACCATACATGGAAAAATTCTCCACATACCATCATACATGACTAACTACTCTGTGTACCATCCTAAGCGGCCAACTCTTACACAGCCAGGTCTTATGCGAACACCCTATGAAAAAACCATTCGTGCCCAACGATCCATATCACAAGGGGCGCATCCCCCACACCCCCACTTAGAATCACTACAGGGCTATGGTCCCAGATCTCTGGGCCACTCCCTTCACTACCTTCGCTGACCCCCATGAATAATAGAGAGTCACACCAATAGCTTTTCGGGTTCGGTCGACTCCATTTTCCATTCCACCCTTATACTTCCCAAACATCTGTATCTTAAATACCATGAGAAAAGACATTCCTCATGCACCTCCCGAAAGCCCTATCACCTGCCTCCTATGCTAGGTTAACCCAAAACTGCATGGAAAATCACATCCTGAGTATTTCTTAAATTCCCGAACACATCCTTCCCATCCATCAAACTCTGTGTCTCTAGTGATTCAGGATCCTCATAAACATCCATGGCTATCAGAAGAATAAGTTCAGTGTCTAGTAGACTCCTTTGTTTGACAATGCATATCATGCCACAGTGGCTCTACATAATAATCCTTCAAAAATGGCCGTCAATCAAAGAAAAATTCATCCTCAAGATAGTCTTTTGAAACCTTTGTATCCCTTAATAGATTCCACCCCCCAGATCATTTATATTGATATGAGAATCCCTAGTTTACACTTTACTTCTCTCTCATGTTTGAGGCATGTCAGAACATCCCAACCTCATTATACTTCAGTTAATAATGGATCCTACAACAAATGGCCCAAACTATACAACCTTAAACTATGAGTTATTGTCTATACCACATTATGTAAAACTGTATGGTAATAGTCTTATCCACATCATGCTAAAATGTGATTCCAACATCAAAACTATATGAATTTAAACAATAGTTTACCGGGTGATTTTGGATCTTCATAAACCTCCATGGCCATCAGAAGAGGAAGGCTAGTGTCATACATACACCTTTGTTTGACTATACACATCATGCCCCGGTGTCTCTTTATATGCAGTCTATAAAAATGGCCGTCAATCAAAGGCTAATTCATCATCCGGAGAGTCCTTTCCTACCATTTTATGCCTCAATGGCTTCCAGGACCAGTATCATTTCTCCAAATACAAGATCCTCCAGAATCATAAACCGCCATTTCCATCAGAAGAGGAAGGCCATTCTCTTGAATACACCTCTACCTAATTATCCACATCATGCCCCGGTGGATCTGTATATGTTTCCCATAAAATGGCCTATAAACAAGAGGAAGATTATTCCTCAGTAGATTCCTTTCCTACCTATATATGACTCAATGGATTAGATGCCTCATATCACTTCTCCTATTCCCAGATCCTCTAGAATACTGGTTTGTATGTTCCTTCAATCTCATGCTTGAGGCATGTCAGAACATCCCAACATCATTATCCTTGAGTAAATAAACATCCAAGCAGTGTGACATTAAGATGTTTTATACCTCATAAAACATTCTGAGGCCCTTCAACTGAGGTTTGCCCCCAAACTTCTGAGGCAGGGCTGCGTGACCTTTAATACCATTTCACATGGAAAGGTTCATTACTCTTAGCCCTCACCCACCGTCACCCCGACCTCTTTTACTATGGACTCTCTCTCCCCCCACCAATAGGGTGAGGCATGTGCCTTTATGGATCTTTCAAATCATCTGGTTTTTCAGACCGATCATGATTCACATGGGATTAATGGGTTGTGAGCATCAAAACATCAGTACACATTCTGAACTACAAGAATTCTGATTCCAGACCGAACCAGGATACATAGTATGTCAATTAAAAGGACCGATATCAAAAGAGTTCCTTACCATGAAGGGTCTACCCAAACATGTCCCATAAAATGGGTAGCTTCTAAGCATAATCCCCACACATTCTGAACTATGAGAACTCTGAATCCTGATCGAACCAGGATACATAGGGTGCCTACCAGAAGGCCCGAGCTCAAAAAGGGTTCCCATACATAAAGGGTCCACCCAACCATGTTCCCTCAAATGGGAATCTTCCCTATGTTTCTTCTGAACTATGAGAACTCGGATTACTACCCAAATCAGGATACATAGGATGCATTCCAGAAGGCCCAAGCTCAAAAATGGTGCCCATCCATAAAGGTTCCATGCAACTATGTTTCCTCAAATGGAAAGATTCCATGTGTAAGCCCCACACATTTTGATCTATGATATCTCTGATTCCAGACCAAACCAGAATACGTTGGATGCCTACCAGAAGGCCCGAGATCAAAAAGGGTTCCCATCCATAAAGGTTCCACCCAACCATGTTTCCTAAAATGGGAAGCTTCCATGCATAATCCCAACACATTCTGAACTACGATAACTCCGATTCTTGACCAAATCAGAATACGTAGGACACCTAGTAGAAGGACTGAGCACAAAAGGGTGCCCAATCCAAAAGGGTCCACCCAATCACGTCCCATCAAATGGGTAGATTCCATTCGTAAGACTCACACCTTTTGAACTACGAGAACTCTGATTCCTATCCAAATCAGGATACATAAGATGCCTGCTAGAAGGCCTAAGCTCAAAAGGGTGCCCATTCCAAAAGGGTCCACCGTATCATGTCCCATCAAATGGGCAGCTTCCATGCGTAAGAATCACATATTCTTAACTACAAGAATATTAATTCCTGACCAAATCAGGATTTGTAGTATGCCTTCTAGAAGGATCGAGATTAAAAGGGTTCCCATTCCAAAAGGTTCCACCCAATGATGTGTGTCAAATGGGAAGCTTCCATGCGTATGACCCACACATTCTGAACTTCGTGGGTTCTGATTCCTATCCCGAGGATACGTAGGATGCCCTCCTTGTGGGCCCAATCCCAACATAAAGTCACCTTCCATCCCCCTTGAATACTGATAAACTTGAAAGTTCCTTACAATATGGCTAATCGAGTGTCACCTCCATGGCATCAAACATATTCATGCTCATAATGATCTGGAAAATTAAGGGTAGCCCATGGAAACACTCTTCGAGAATGAACCATGGATTAAAAAACATATGAACATGACTTAAATCTATAAGAGAGTCCCAGAACATGCAACAATCCTCCCCCAAAAGGGTGTGGTGAGCATGACCTCCATTCCTCTCGACCAATTGAGTCCTAAAGTGTTGTTGGATAAATCATCCTCCAACGAGCACCCGCATTTGGAAGAATCATGGATACTAGGGCCATTGGGAATTCTTGGCTCCACAAATAATCCCGTTGGAGACCATATGAGGAAGTTATATCTGAGAAGGACCGATTTCATGAGTTCTTGACCCCCAACAAATCACTTACTAGGACCAATAGTTCCCCACTAGGTTAATTCAACCTTCTTTAAATGATAATGATGCTGAATGGGTTGAAATTAAGGAGTGATAAACCAGATAAGAGACCGTATTTATGAAAAAGGGATAGGTGATGATCCTTGTAGTTCCGTTTCTGCACCACCTAAACACACACCACCTCAGAGGTGGAACATAGTACATTGAACCTAACAGAATAAAATCAATAAAAGTTTCATGATATTCCTAGATATGAATATAGTTAATTATCAACCTACTGATTTTTGTTGTGAATCATGCTTTGAAGTGTTAAATTTGTTCAAAAAGTTGATCTTGTAAATTAAATAAGGAATCAATCAATGTAAAATGAGGGCGAATAACAAATATGATTCGATATAATGAGATCCCAAACCAAGAATTATAATGGATTTTTAAAGGAGTTATATACTCTGGAGTTCCCTTTGAGGCCACGTTATAATCAATAGCCTTTGTTCACTACTCTTATTTTTTTCAAGGATTCAATAGAAGATTAAGGGAGGTATTGAAGCACTCAAAATTTTTGGATATGTTTTTGAATTAGGGTGCACACCACCTATTCAATTTAATGTCCCATCGTATTTATGATTTCATCAACACCAGAATCACTAGCATAAAACTGTATACAAGAGCCATGATGAAATGTTTAATCCTCTCCATTTAATTTGGATAAACATATAAGTGGTTCTCCTAATTGGTTTTTAATGGGTGAACTATATTTGGTAACAATTCTAATAATGTAAATTAGTAAAATTGGCACACCCAAGTCGATGATTTTATTTAATTTTATCTATGAGAGATCCAGGAAAACACCATGCGATTGAATAAATCTGAAAATATTTTTAGATTCATTATTTTTTGAAGAATAGTGAACATGGGTATTCCACTTTAAGTTGGAGGTTCTATTATAGTTATAAAAATTTAGATGATCAATAGTGAAAAAGATGGATTGAAATCAATGATTCATAGTTAATGTTTTGTGTTTTGAGTCATAATGGTGAGTTTTTTTCATAAGGGCACAACTCAACTAAGGACCATTGATTATTAGGTGATTTAAATTTTGAGATGAATGCTATCATTGAAACTCTGGAGTCATGAGTAGGAATATTTTTGGAGAACATGTTGGGGATTTATCAGATTGGTGAGATGGAGCTAAAACCAAGAGAGATTGACTTAAAATTAATATATTATATTTTTCCTCCCCTATAATTTATCTTTTATTATTTATCACTTTATTGTGGTCATGTTTAAATATGTAATAACATACACTACACTTAATTTTATTGATAAAAATTTCTTTTTGTTTTATATTTTTATCTGTGTTTGTGCGATCATTTCAAATTGTAATAAACTTCTTTATTTTTACTATTGAAAGAGTTTTATATGTGATGAACTGAAAAATCATCTAGTAGTTAGTCAAACTACTCAATTGAGATTTTGACTACAATTTTTTATCATTGATTTTAATTATCACTTCAAAAATGAGTATATAAATTAAATGGATAGTATATGTTCTCTTGAAAATATTGTTCAAGTGTCTCCTATTGAAATAATAAGTTCTTAACAACAAAATTAACCCATCCTTTCACATTAGTATTCCATACCCACATTTTAACTATTCAACAATAAGTTAATTTTTTTTCATCAAATGTATTTTTTGAAATTGTATAAATCCCTTAGGATCATCTCCCCATTCCCCATAGATGAGACCTATATTCCATTTAATATCAATGAGTAGGAAAATATAAATTATAATTCTATAGGCTCATAAAAAACCAAGACCTAATCAAATTTTGGGAAAAAATTTCAGGGAAGTTGTGTGGTGAGTATCATAGGGTAAGAAAACATATTTTCTTAAAAAACAAACTTCCATTTTTTTAAAAAATATGATTTTAAATCTTCAATTGATGTTTTATTCAAATTATGGTTCATCTTTTATGTGTTTAAGAATTAAAATTTATTAAAACATACTATGTTTTGATGTTTGCGAAGTTGAAAAATGTTTCTCTACTTAAAAATTCAATAGAAAAGTAGAAGATATAAAAAATGATGTTTATTGTGTTGTGTTTGAAAATTGTTGGAACAATACCTAATTGTGTGTTTATAATCGACCATGGAAGACCAATCATTTTTAAGATACTAAATAAATCCCTGATCTGGAGGATAAAGATAATTAAAAAATGAAATAATTAATTCCACAAATTTTTGTAAAATTTCTGCAAAGAGAAGAAGAATATAGAAATAATAAATTGAAAAATTAACTTTTATTAATATAGGAAAAGGTGAAAAAAAAGAAAAATGTGGATTATGTGATGGATGAAATGAAACTGGAAATTTTATTAATGAATTTATAGTGGATAGTGATTCTGAAATTAATAAAAAAAACAAATGGGAAAAACCTAAATAAAATAAAGAAAAAGATCTCATCATAACCATCTCTTTCAATGAATAGAATAATTTTTACAAATTTAAGAAGAACATATTGGGTGTTGATTTAGAATATTTAAGAAAAAACTAAAGTAACTTTAATTGGAATGACCCATTCTTTATATGATTCCTAAATTTGAAAGAAAATATTTTTATTCGATCTTTGAGTATAGATTGTTTGGTTAGAAAAGAAATTGAAAAATGAGAAATAAAAATTTAAAAAACATTCACCTTTTTTTTTGAAGTTCTGAGTAATGAACATGAAAATATAACTGGGAAAATTTGGGAAGAGATAAAAAATGATATCCATTATTTGGATAATTATGAAACTAATGGAAAATTTTATCTTCCTTGTTTTGAATGTTTGAACCCAACAATATTTGACATTTATTTTTATATAGATGATGATGGAACTTTGATTTAATAAATTTTATATAATGAAATTAAGATTCCATGATATTACATTGATGATCTTTATAAATTAATGTATAATAAAATCAAAGACAGTGTTGACCAACCCATGAAAAATTTGTTAAATATAAAATTACTTGAATATGGTTTTCATGAAGTTGAATTAATCATTTTTTCACATATAAAAGATATGAAATACTCAAAATATATTATTTTAGAGGATAAAGTTTGTGGAATTAAAATTAAAATAATGGTTTAACACATAGAATATTCCCATAGAATAAATAATTCTTAAAATTTAGTGATTAATTAGTTTTTTTGAGATGATGAAATTTTGGAATAAATGTATAAAACAGTGAAATATGATATTGTATATGAAAAAATAACTTTTCCCAATTTTTAATGCTTTCATAAAATAATTTGAGAGTTGTATTTGATTTTAAATCTAATTATAATTCCTAAGATGAACCCTTTTTGATTTTTAATTAAAAAACTGGTGAAATTACTTTTTAAGACCCTATTCTTAAATATTTTTGTGAGAAATCATCACCTTGTACACCTTTTTTTTCGAAATATTGAGTTTAAAAATGATATATATATATATAGATATCTAAGGATAATGTACTACTTCTTGAATTATACATTTATTTTATATCCCTTTATGAAAATCCCTAATGTGTCAAATCAAGAAAAATTTTATAATTGGATATAACTTCTTCCAAGTGTAATTTTGATGATTAATTTTTGGTTGATAAAATAAATAGGTTATTAGAAGAGATTTAGGGGATCCCAATTTTATCATCCAAGAATGAATATTTTCATCCCACTAACGTGGGGGACTTTGGTGATTATCCTTCTATACAACTGGGAGAGTTATTCGACCAGTAACTTGATGATAAAGGATTCCTATTCATATTTTTTATAGATTTAAAGAATGTTGAGAATGCTTTTATAAGTCATGGTTCTAAAAAATCTCAATTATTTATTAAAAATAATGGGTAAAAACAATTTTGGTGGTTCTTATATAAGAAACCACATCAACTTAGTGACTTTAGTTAGTTTCTAGGGGAGTCTAGATAAAGATTAAATACCTACCACAATTTGGGAGGAAACTTAATGTTTTCCTTCCAATTTTTTATTTTCAATAATAATAATCTATAATCCTTACGTCTTTCAATCCCCACATGAACATATTCTCCTATTTGCCCCAATTTTTTGATCATAATCCCCTTCCATAGGATTATAATTTTCACTACCACTCACTCCGCCAAAGGCCTTATTTTTATATTTTATTATATATAATCCCCCTTTTAAGGGTTGAAGGGGAACCCGTACATGACCCGTAGGCCCAAGGCACAAGGCCCGACATGACCCAAAGGCCCAGAGGCATACCATGCCCATACATGACCAGTAGGACCAACCCACTAGAACTACCCCTCTTTAGCATCTTGCATCATTAATCGCCATAGCTCCCCACCTTGCATTGATGATCGGCTAGAATTTCCCCATACAAAGCTGCACGGTGCCTGGTCCCGATGGCGGCAGCCATACCCTCTCATTCTTCAAATCTGGTTAGGTCTGCATCTGGTGGCTGCTACTCCTGCTACTCTGATCCTCTTTTAGGGATTGTTCTGTGTGAACTGGGATACTCCATGGTCTATGTGACCCGAAGGCCCTGTGTCCTGAAGGCCTTTGATGACCTGAAGGCCCTGGAGACCTGTAGGCCCAAACCGGTGGCCCGAAGGCCCAAATTGGGTGAATAGTTCCAGCTACTACAGTACCAAATAGTAACTGCTACAATAACAGCTACAGTAACTACTATAGTACTGGTACAGTACCCTAAAATTCGCCTCCACCCGGTTTTGATCCCGGGTCTCTTAGATGCCAAGCAAGAGACCTTACCACTCAGGTACGGGCTCGCTGGCACTACCACCCACTCTCACTTTTACAGGTCTGATATATGTTTACATTGAATGTATGTGGTTTTAATTTTTATACATTATTTTAATTAAAGGAATGTTCATGGAGAAGCAAGGTTGAGATTAAAATTTTATGTGGTCAATCAATGGGATGAGATTAATGAAATGAATTAAAAGAATTTAGGGGAATTTTATCATTCATTATATAGGTATATATAATTATTGAAATCATTTCATTCTTCTATAAAACATGAATATTAATTATGTTTTTGGAAAATCGATAATGTATGAAATTAAGTGTAGATGATGTATTTTTTTGTTTATGTGCGTCAACTTTAACTTATTGAGGGTGTTATGTTTTCTTGAATATTTGTTGTCGAAAATAATTCTAATATAATTATCAAAACCTTGTTTAGAACCATGTATATTATTTATTTAATTGGAAATAACTACTATACATGCAATTTTCTTTAGATAACATGAATTTTCTTATTTTATGTTCATAAAGGAAATAAATTTAAAATTTTAAAATCCATTGAGGAAATGTGATGGAAATTGTGGAAAATGCTCTTTTATTTTCATTTTGACCCTTCAACATATCATTGTTTAGATAAATTATAAATATATTATTAATTAAAATTTATAATTTTTTTCTTTTCCCTTAGTTTCAACATTGAGGAAAAGGTTTGATTTTAAGTGTGGGGGAGGGGGTCTTCTTTATTAAGATTAATTATGCTTCAACTAAATGATTAAAAAGAACTTAATTTTATTCAAAATTGATTGGATTTTACGTTTCAAATTCCTTATTCTGTGGGTCAAAATATTTTAAACATTTGATAATTGAGTTACTATCTTACAGAGGTTAACTATTTAGTCTTTCCCATGGATTCAATAGGTTTCATCAATTTCTTTCTATTTAGAAAATTTTTGGGTGAAATTTTGAGTCTATGATTTAAAATAATTATTGTTTTTGAACCTTTTTATTGAGTTTTAGATACTTAATCTATGTATTTAAATGGTCTATGAAATGAAAATCCTAATGTAAGTTTGAATTTTAAACTCTAAATTAGTTCATTTATTTTACTCATTAAGATTCAAGGTGAGTTTTTTATATGGCCTGAAATTATTAAATTTTCTATTCCAAAAAGAGTTTATAAATATTTTTCTAATTATATTTGTCTATTCTTCTAGAGGTAAAGAATATTTGTAAAGTCTCAGTTAAATGAATATTTATTTTTTAAAAACAATTAAAAAGTTTCAAATTTCTATAATTTTTGTAAAACCAAAACCATGTTTTGTCCAAATCTTTTATTTCTAGAGAAAAATCACATTTGATCCTTAAAAGAGTCCATGAGGATGAATATTTTTAAAAACCAATTATTATTAGAAACCAAATATTTTAATTATTAGAATATTTTTCTACAATCGAATTTTTTAAATACATTTATTACAGGAAAAAATTTTAATTTGTAGGGGAATTTTATGTGGCATTCATTTGATGCATTTTCCACATAATTTTTTTTGTATTTTCTTTGTTTATAGGATTAAATTTTTCTTTAACTAAATAAATATAATTATAGGGATATTTTATATTGAAGTTTGTAATTTTTATAAATTATTATTATTATGATAGTTCTTATGTTAAATTATCCTTTAAATAATTATTTCAATTATATATTATTTAATTTATATTATTTTATTAAAATCATAATTAGTACATTATCTTATACATTTTGAATTTAAAATTTCATTCTTTAAAGTTATCAATTTTATAATTCTTTATTCATATTGTGTTTTTATTTATTAGGTCATAAATATTTTTTAATCATTAAATTTTAGTTGATCTAATGTTTGGAATGAAAATTAATTTATCTTGTTTAAAGTTTTTATTTAAAGTATTGTGGAACATTTTATGAAAATCAGAATTCCTAGTCCTACAACATAATAAAATTTTCTAAAAGAATTCAACATATCCAATTTCATAGGAGTTCCCATAGAACCAATTTGTCACAAATCCAACAATTATTATCTACCACATTTTCAAATATTGAAGGTAATCACATATCCAATATTAAGTTGTAGAACCACATATCTATTTATTCTGATATGTGAATACCATGTACCTGATTCTTCATATGAAAATATTAGAACCCTTGGCTATGTGATGCTGAGAGAAGTTATTGAACCTATGAAGTCACCTAATCCAAGAGAATATTCAGTCAGAGTATAGTGAGTTAAAATAACACGAGGTTACAAATCTATGGTGAATAAAGGTTCAGTTTTGAATCATTCCATGGTGGACTTTGATCCTATAATGTAACTAAGCTCAATTTTCATGAAGATGAGATATATCAATGATGGATCATGTATAGTGAACGAAAAAAAAGATATTTACTGAGCTCAATGAAGAGTAAAAAACTTGAGTTTGAAGAGTTTTGATAAAGATGAATACCGGTAGCCTAATTATTTGCTGGGTTGAATGAAATTATAGCCGATGAATATGACACATTGAAGATCAATATACCAAATAATAAAACCCTACTAAGCTCACAGTATGATCATTGTTTGATTTGGGTTGAAAGAGGTAGTCAATATTAACTAAATAAAATCAATATGAGTTCAATGATATTCTCAACAACACATGATGTTCATAGTGGTCCAAATGAGTTGAGGTATGAATATTCCTAAAAACTGTTTAATATATTCAACAAGGGGATATTGTCAATTGATGATGGGATCAATCGAATTAAATAAGGATGATCACATGATATGATTCATTAGAATGAAATCCCAAATTGGGGTTTGTTTTGTAATTTTGAAGGTGTTTTAGAATTTGGAGTCCAATTTGATGAAGTGTTACTATATATAGATTGTATTCACTACCACTATTCATTTTTAGGATTTAATTGAAGATGATGGGATTCCTTAAAACTCTAGAAATTTATATATGTGTTTTAAATCTGGGTGTACCCCACATATTCAATTCAATGTCAAAATGTAGTCCTACTATCATCACCAAAAAAATCACTTGTGAAAAACAATATAAAAAAGTCTTTAAATAAGTCATGAGACTATCCACTAAATCTGGTTAAATATGTTTGATGATGACCTTATTTTACTTAAAGGGGATGATATGGATTAGGTAATAATTATATTAAATGAAATATTGGAAATCAGGACACCAAAGGATATGATTTTATATTAATGATATATCATGGAGATTATGGAAATTGTTAATTGACTGAATAAATATGAAAATATATATAGATTCATTATTTTTGTGGAATTATGCATTTAGTTCAGAAACTATCAGTTTTTGGTTATTCTCTAATTTAAATAAAGGAGATGATCAATAGTAAAAAATCAATAGGAAATTCAATGATTTTGTCTAAAATTTGTGATTTGTGAGTCATATTTTAGAGTTTTATTCATATGGGAATGACTCCATTGAATACTAATGAATATTTGGTGATGGAAATTAGGAGATGGGTGATAACATAGATGATCTAGAGTTGAGAGGAGGAATTATTGGGGAAAAGAACTAGGGGTTTCATTATATGTGAGAGAAAAAAAATAAAGTAAATAGATACATAATTTTACTCAATAGATTATATTTTCTATCTCCTTTACTTTTTTTCTTCGGTTATTTGTCAATTTATTATTTTTCATGTTTCAATTTTAAATAAAATTAAATACACTTAATTTCAGGGAGAAATTAAATTGTTTTTTTCTTCATATTTTTATCCCCATTTGTGAGTTATTTACAAATCAAAATCAAATTATTATTTTTTTAAAATTGAATGAGTTTTGCATGTGATGAATAGAAAAATCATCTAGTTTTTGGTCAAACTAATCGATTTAGATTTTTTCAAAATTTCATTGATAATTTATTTTGATTATTACTTCAGAAATGGGGAAATACATTAATAAAACAACATATTTTCCATTGATAATTTATTTTCCATTGAGAATATCTTTTTTTAGCCAGTTATTAATTAATTAACATTTCATTTCACATGTTAATTATGAACACACATTTCACCTTTTCAAACCTCATTTAATTATCTATTTTTTTATTTTAATACATTTAATAAATCCCCTAGTATCATCTCTCCTATGTTACCTATCGATCAACCCTAATTTCTAGTATCTATTAATGATTCATAAAATATAAAATATAATTCCATTTAAAATTCAACAACTATGAATTTATTTGGCGGATAACCTTCACTCAATAATAACAATTTTGGAAAGCCTTGCTCCCACACTTTACTAATGAGATCTGTTTCTTAAGGCCCTTATACTATTGAAAAACTACTCTAGTGAGACTTTACTATGTCAATGTATAATTCAATCACACCACCAGGATGAATCATTAGCTATCCATCACAGTGGATAAATACATTATCTAGCCTCTAAAGGGATGATCACCATAACTTACCATAATTAAGGGTATGAAAATTATCTAACCATAATGGCTTCATTTTTACACATTGAGTTGAGATTATACTCTTGCATTCCTCAAAATATCTTTGAGTTGAGATTCCCCTATTAATTTTGTATATTTCCTAGAGTATATGTACTCATATCGAAACCCAAAAATAAATTTACCCATATATCCTACTAGGTTAGGAAAATCATGCATTTCCATGTACAGGCTACATTCATTATCTTTTATTTAACCATTTTATACCATATGGATCCCCCTTGGGACTCCTATTAAGTGTAATCTACAATACTTAATATCTTAAACAGATTCATTTATAATGTTAGGTATATCATGGTAGCTAAATCAATAATCCCCACTAAATCCCCTTTCATTCACTCTCATGAAATATTGTTTATTTTCTGTAATCTCTTATTTCTCGTACTGAGTAGGAATCACATGGTATTAGAGGTTTAGATGATCATTTAATTAGAATAATTGAGATTCAAAATAGTAGTCACCAAAAATGTCCTAGACTCATGATCCTAAATTGAATTGAACACATTGTTACCACATGACATTAAACTACCTGGACCAGTCCTCACATATGACATTACAGTGTGTCACTTGAACCATGTGAGACTTCATTCTCATTAACCAGTATACATAGGATGACACTTTGAGGTTAAAACCCAATATCCTCAAATATACCATTTCCAATATGTGGTGATAATAATATGACCCATTCTACCTTGAGTCAAGATACCCCTCTTGGTTCAATCATATAGACCATAATTTGAGATTCTCTTTTCATTTTCAAAAATATATTCAGTCGAGACAAACCTCTTGTTTTCCCTATATTTATCCCTAATATTATGTGTAATCCCTATCCAAATCTATCTTCCTCTTGTATGATGAGAATAATAATTCCATTTTACAATCATGAGATTACCCAAACTATCATTTGGTGACAAACCTATAGGGATTTTAATGAACTATCTATAGTTGATGAGCTTATGAACCCCTATGTGATGAGAATATGATATTTTTATGTTTTTGATAATAAAGTAAACAATACTTTTATGTGATGGGTTTTTATATGGTGATGATCAAGGAATCAATCTAGTGATGAATTTCATATTCCACCCGTGATAGGCCATGGATGCCCCTAGGGATGATCCAAGGATGATCCATCATCTCTCATGAAATGAGCATGATCTTCTTTCACATCTTGAAATGAGGAATTTTAAATGGACCTCCTATTATTTTTAATAATGAATAATACCATCTCTTGTATAGTTACCTTTAAACTAGAAAAACCCAATAATGTTAATCATGTGCATGTCCCAAGAAAACCATTTCTAGGAACCTTCCAACTAGTAGTCCATACTGGATGATCTTAAACTCCAAGGATTAGTCCTTATCACATGACTGTAAAGGGTATAAAATATCCTATTAAGAAGAATTGAACTACACTCATTATGAATCCCCTTATAATGATATAAAGGAAACCCTCTCTAGATTCCCAATATAAATTTTATTAAATATTCTTCCTCCCTGGATGAAAATAAACTCCATATTTCCAAAAGTTATAGATTTAAACCCAAACATGACTAATTATTAAGATAAATATATTAAAATATAATACATAATTTTGTTCTTATATACACATAGTTTCAATGAGATCATTAGAACATGGGTAACCAGTTCTGTAATGGGATTTTGTAATTATTCACAATCATATCTAAAATCATTAAGAGAGTCATAAAGTATGAAATAATACACCCTAGAGGTTTGAGATGATCATGACCTCTCATCATCTAAAAAACTTCACATTTTGAGGTGTCACTGGTAAGAAAACCCAATGAACACTTGACTTTGGAATGTAGGCCTGAAATGAAGTTTTTGTCAAATATTATTAGATTAAAGAGATGTCGTATATTCAATTGGAAATTGTTTTGAAGATGATTATTTATGTGATAATAATAATTAATAATATAATATTCAATTCTTGATCAATACTTGAGAATGATTGGTTCCCATTATGGGGGTTCTGATTATAGTTTTTATGTCAAAAAGTAGAATGGTCAATGCATGATGGTGACCATATATGTTAATGTCATAATTTATTTTGGAGGGTTTATAGAATTTTAATGTAAGAATATTGAGGAATTTATGATGAGTGAATTTGAAATACTAATGACTAGATAATCGACAGTTTTACTTGTCTTTCTGGTGATATAAATAATGATGAATATTTTATTATTTATTAAAATTATACTAATATGGTGCTAAAAATATTTTTGAGTAGAGGATTTAAAGGTTGTGACAACACTGGTTTCAACCCACTTTATTTTTTTAGGAGTTGAAATGGTAAATAGTTCAATATCACAAGGTATAGGAAAATCATATGAACTATATTCTTCATAGTAGTGAAAAACAAAACATTATTTTTACCTATTTTTTAAGTAACAGGGTTTCATATTTTTCCAAAAATAACCCAGTCAATTATAGTTGAAAGTATACTTTGATAAATCAAAGGCATAGTTTATTTTATTTTGTGTAAAAATATATCATCACTATATGTGTAATTTTGATTCAAAGATTTTTATTAGACCTATTCATTGGATGATAGGAAATACATATTATGTGGTTCATATTATATAGGATATTTTCATATTTATTATGTATGAAATATGTATGATTATATCATATTTATAACTATGGAATATGAATATGTATAGGATATTAATACTTCACATAACTCTCATGGATGAACATAAATCTTAATGATATTGAATTTTAAGTAAAATATTTTATTACAATCATATGTGATGAATCAAGTACTATAATTCATGGTAAAAAAACTATTCATTACTCAAGGGTAGAAAACATTGATATCAATTAACATTTCATAAATGATAACACTGAGAAATATTTTGTAAGATTTTAGTATATAATGGAAATGTTCACATAAGGAACTACCATGAAATAGTGGATTAGACCACACCATGAAATGAGTTAACATGAACCATGATAGAATGAGGGTCACTATGCCCTGGTGTACCTCAAGATAATATACAGGATATCTGATATCACATTAAATGACCTTAATATTTAAATTTAGCTGTCATACATTGGTTTGGTTAGCATATGATGATAATATGGGGAGTTTGAATATCAAACAAGATTTTTTATATATTAAAAAATTGTTTGAATGATATAGAGTCCATATTTATAAAAAATATTACTCATGAAATTTTTATTAAGCTCTTACCCACAAATGATTGAACATTAATATTTTCAATGGATGTCTAATAAAAATAAACTCTTTGTTTTTGGATGCGTGTATGGGTCCTTTAATAGAAACTCCTCATGATGAATATTTTTAAATATTTTTTTCTATAATACTTTAAACTGAAGGATGAAATAAATTGTTTCATAAAAGAAATAATTTATAGAAATTAGTTTGTTTTTATAATAACATTATACCCTTGCTGGAAGGATTTATTTTGATACTTCTAAGTGATAACTGTAATGATCATGGTGTAAATATTGGATAAGGAAATTCTTCTTAACTAAAGTGAATAATTCTTCATCTTATTTCTTTCAGAAGAGATGAGTAGAGAGAAATTTTGGTATTATAATATTTGGTTGGTTTTATTATTATGTTTGGAAATGTTTTATCTACACAAAAATATTTAGTTGTATCAAACACAATTATACCTCATTTGGATTGAATCAACTAATTAATAAATAAATTTTATTAATAAATCTTTTTAATATAGTATAACTAAGAGAAAAAATAGTAGTTTCCCTTAAAATTATTCAAGACTATATTATAATAGTCTTGAAAAATTAACATGATCTTATAAATATATAATAAAATTTCACAAATTATTAAATTATCCATTGTAATCTATTTTTAAAACTAGAATGTTGCTTTTCGACATCAATTTGTTGTGGTGAATTGATCCCAATGGCTTGGTTGATCTCCTCCATTAAAAAAATAACTATAATAGATGTTGACTAGACACGTCCTTAAATGGATTATTATATTGAAAATTTTAATGGTCTATCATGTTTCTATAAATGAACCATGTCATGTTTTAGAAGAAAGAAGCCTCTAAAAAAATTCCTATATCTAAAATATTTTTTTATGTGGTGTGACCATAAAACTAAAATAGATATAGTTTATAGTTGGATAAAAAATGAAAAGACCTGGTTAAGTGACAAAACATTTCAAAATTGTCATTTTTATGGTATGAAAAAGTTATTGAAACAATAAATTGATTTACACCATGTCACAATACCTTATCAAAATATTTTCTACCATTTCACAGAGGAAATCCATTGTCTATTTAATTTTAATGATTTTTTTTGTCAACATTTTTAAAAACTTCATCAATGTTGGTTGTGTAGTCATATACAAAATTTAGTGGTGTCTTTAAACCACATCAAAATAATTTTGGAACCCATGTTTATGTTTAATGTGAATATACATGGTGAATTATTTATAATGTGTTTATAAATTATAAATTATGGTGAACTATATATATTTTTATTTGAATTGTTTGTAAAATTTAATATAAAATGTTTATTTTAAAAGAATTTAGAATATAAAGATAAATTTTGAAATGGTTATATGGTAATAGATCCTTTTATATATATCAAATATTTTAGAATATAAAGGAGTTCATATTAATTTCCTTGTAAGTTAAGAATATAAAAGGGTATATATCAAATTAAAATTTATATTTTAAAATTTATTTTTTTATGGAATGAAAACAAGGGAATGAATTTTCACAAAACAACCCAAATACCTAGTACCCATATACATGAGATGACCCTGGCAAGGAATGAGGCTTAGTCCAGATCCCCACGGTTTGGAAACTAGCATTTGGAATCATATAAGGAAAAGGTGGGAATGAATTTTCCATAAAGCAACAGAAGATAATGATACATATAAGTATTCTCAAAACTCCATAGGGATATAGAAATAGAAAACAAATATGTAAATCAAATACCAAAATATTCCATCATTAAAGTACTAAAAAATAGTCAAGATAGACTCATTTTCCAAAAGAAAACATCACTCCAAGCCCAAAGGATCATAAAAATCCACCTCCTCCAAAAGGGGATTTCCCTTACCACAGACGTGTAAGAAGAATATATACAAACACCTGAAGGAAAAGGTAGGGTGTGATCTATAAATACTTATAGGGTCTCACTATGTTTTCTATAAAAATATACTATAACAATAAACCAGATAAATCATTCAATTTTTGAAAATCAAGGCCCAAAATAATACATTAGTTTGATATTTAAAACAAATCGTTATTATTTTTAGGGGATATAAATCATTTAAACCATAGATTAATTTTTTTAAATAAAACATTTATATAAATCAACTGTATTGAATAAAGGAGTTTCATAAAAATTTATATCAAAATAATCTTAATAATCACCATGCTAATGAGCCCCATGGATTGATAGTTTATTGTTATAGGATTATCACACTCTCATATCAGTGATCATAATAATATGTTTAGAAACGTCGCTCAAGATCAATGTGAATATGGATCATTAATATTCAATCAGTGATAAGATCTTCCCTAACTATATATTTTTTATAGTTTTCAGCATCAATTATTTATTAAAAAATTTCCATCCTAGATTGCTTGTAAAAAAAATCACTAACTACGCAGGCTTCCATGTGCTCAATCAATCAATTTAAAAATGTAAAATCATTTCATTTCAAATCTATCATAATTTAAAACTCAATTTTGTGGTTTTTATTTTCAAAACATAAATTCACCTTCAGAACCAGAACATGGGATTTTTATAAATTCATTCATTTTCAATAAAAAACATATCATAGGTTTTTAATAATTTAATTGAAGCTATTTATTTCCAAAATATCATAAATAAAATCATTAATTCCATAAATTTCCAATATATTCACCAAATTCTAATTCTATTTGAATCGGGAGTTTTCCCAAATTTTCATTCAATTTCAAATAAAAATTCTAATTAATTTCGAATTGGGTTTTCATAAATCAATTGAAATAAATTTAAATCAAATCATATAATTCGAGGATTAAAAATATAATGCAACTCAAACAGAACTACCTACCTTTAGTCATAAAAATCACTTATCACAACACCCTCAACTAGATTTGACAACATAGAATGAAGACAATGAAGATATAGAAATACAACCTTGAATAAAGATTCAAATCAACCGTGTTTAGTCCCATCAACAACATGAGGATCTAACACTTCATTGGAAGGAGAGAAGGAGAGAGCATGAGAAGACACACATGAGGACAATCACTTATTAGAGAGGGATAAAATGGGATCCTCCACCCTTCAATTCACAAAGGAATAGGTTTCGAGGAGAAACAAATACTACTTGAGAGCCTACAAGACCTAGGAAATAGACTTAGGTTGAGTTAGGGTCTAGTAGGTGGTTAAAAAGGTGTTTATAAATTTATAAAATTTTTTTCAGAATAAAAAATTAAAGTGTGCATAGTTATATGGGTTGGGACACATAGTTTGAAAAACTGCATGTCCCTATACTAGGGTGAATGGTTTTCCAAGGTCAGAACACATTTTTTCAAACCACTCACCAACTGCAAAAACCCTCACTATTTAGGGTTTCATAGTTTGTACTAGGTCAGTGCATGGTTTGGGAAAAATGTTCACAAACCATGGATTGCAATGAATTATCCAAGTTTCTTCCAAATTGATCCAAAAATAACTTGAGACACATACAATAAAAATCATGATTAAAAGGATGATAATGGAGTACTAGAAAAATAGTAAAAAAATATTACAACCTCCCAACCATAGAAATATTCTTTCACCAAAAATCTTGTCAAGAAGTTTCCATATCAAAAAAGATGAGGCCACTTTTCTCTCATCAGTGCCTCCCACTCCCTAGTATCATTTGATTTAGAACCATTATTCCACACACTCAAACCAAAGGTATCATCCTTTTATGAATTTCCCTTGTCTCAAAATAAACTATCTGGTAGGGATCTCAGTCACTGATAAATCATGCTCGACATCATGATCACACCTGGCTAAAACATGAGATGGATTGAAAATATATTTTCATAGATAAGATACATGGTACACATTATTTATTAATTTCAATTGTGATGGGAGTGATGAACAATAATCCACTATACCTATCTTCTGAACAACCTCAAAGGTCCCCCAAAAGAAGTAGAAAGCTTCCATTGCCTACCAAGACATAAATGATCCAAATGGGGTGGAAAAATCAAGAAAATATATTCACTAAATGAAAAAATAAATGGTATATGATTTTGATAAACATATGATTTATACCAACGCTTGTATGTCAACATTCTCTGAAGAATCAACTAAATATTTGTTGTCATATCTTGGACCTAGATTTGTCCAACCAAGGACATTTCACTGATCTATGACCCAAAAAATGAATATTTACATGGTTGTCTATATAAGGCCTCAAAAGGATCCATTCATATTGTATACTGGTAAATATTGTCATAAGAAAACTCAACCTTTTTCCATATGGTCATCCCATAGGCCATCAATTCCAAGAACATATGAGCGAATCATATCCTAAAAAATATGTATATCCCTTCCTATATAGTCATTTGTCTATTGATGATATTCTACACTTAAATGAACCAAAGATTCCAGTGACTCTAGGAGGCCTCTCCAAAAGTGAGATGTAAAATTAGGATCCCTATCAAAGACTATAGTAGATGTAACTCTGTGTAAAAAAACAATATCTTTCACATTGAGATTTCCTAACTCCTCAACATTGGTTTTATCAGAAATGGGTATAAAGTGATCCAATTTTTTCATGCAATCAATCACAGACCATATCACATTTTACTTTTTTTGGGTATGCAGAAACCCAAATAGAAAGTTCATTGAGATCTCATACCACATCTAATTTGGTACATAAATTGGTTGAAAAAAACCTGAAGGTCTATGATGCTAGATCTTGACATGTTGGAAAGTATATAAGTGAAAATTTTTATCTAATGTATCTTCTCATACATGTCTACTATAATCAATGATGTAAATCATAAAAAATAATCATGGTTCTTATCTTCACAAACCACTAAGAATTTCTGAAATCCCCTATCATATCTTTCCTCATGGATAAAGGAACAAAAAACCAATTAAGAAAATATAAAATACCCTCTATAGGAATGAACAATTTGAAACGGTATCCCCACCATAAATAGAGTATCTAATTCTCAGAAATTCATCATTAAGATGCTTCCCCTGAAGAATCATCTTGGGAAGAGTGTTGGTCAAATAAATATTGTCTAAATTAACCTTGGCCTCTGTTTCATGGACTCTAAGATGAAATTATGAAAAAGGATCCATCGAGTTCCACTCATCTGACTATTCTTTAATGGATAGGTTTGGAAGTTTACTAATCAAAGTGTTCACAATGGAATTACCTTTCCCTAATGTATATGATATTTTGAAATTAATAGAATACATGTACTCCAAAAAAACCATTTCTATAGATTCAAATAATTTTGATAGAAGATATAAATCATTATTTTGAAGTCAAAATACAAAGTAAACCTTTACATGAAGAGATAATGCTTGCAACTCATAAGCACAAGAATCAAAACTACCAGTTCAAGGTCATGAGTTTGGTAATTATTCTCTTGTGTCCTATGATGCTGAGATCCATAGGCAATGACATGATAAAACTACATAATAACACATCCCAAAAAAATACGATGTGTCACAAAATAACACATAAACCTTACTAGTATCTAGAATAGTCAACATAGGCAGAAAATTCAAAATACGTTTCAGCTCCAAAACATTAATCTGAAGAATATCATCCCAAGAAAAAATCACTCTCTTCTGAGTGAGAGTGGTGATCTGGGAAGCCAACGATGTGAAATATTTTAAAAATTTGAGGTAATACCCTACTAAACCCAAGAATATTGGAATCTAAAAAAAACAGGATTTCCCATGTCAAAAAAACATTCACCTTTTAAGAATCAACTGAAATTACATTTATCAAGGCCACATGTCCCAAGAAAAACACTTACCAAATCCAGAAATCACCTTTTGAATGCTTGGAATTAATTTGATGATTTCTCAAAAATTCCAGAGTTGATCTCAAATGGAACCAATGATCCTCCTCAAATAAAGAGTAAACCATGATTTCAACCAGAAAGACCACCATGATTTTATCAAAATACTCATGGAATATATTATTAATCAAATAAATAAAGACTACATGAGAATTGGTTAGATAAAATTGAATTAAATGATACCAAAAATGGCCATACCCACTATGGAAGGTGGTCTTTTAAATTATAGATTATTATATTCTCAACTGGTGATAATATGAAAAAATATCAATCTTTAAAATCACTTTTCCCATTTCAACTGGCCAAACAGATCATCAATCCATGGTAAAAAATATTTTTTATTTTCTATAAGTTTGTTTAATTTTCAGTAATAAGCACATATGCGAAGTATTACATATTCTTTCTTAGAAAATATAATAGGCACCTCCCATGGTGACCCAATGAGGCATATAAAGCCATTCATTAACAGACCATCCAATTGAATCATCAATTCTTGCGACTCAACTAGTTTCATATGGTAAGAGGTTATAGATACTTATTTAGTAAAAGGTACTAAATCAATAGAAATATCTACCCATATTTTCTATGGAAGACTAGAGAAGTGAGAAGGAAAAATATTGGGAAACTCATTGAAAAATAGAGGGATATCTTCAATCAAATATTAAAAGTCTCGATCAGAAGAAAACACTAAATTAAAATTCACCAACTCTAGATAAGAAGGTCTGTCTCTACACAAATTTAGGTCCCATTATCCCTAAAAGATACAAGTAACCCCCTCAGGTGTGGTAAAAAAGACTTTTCAAGGATAATAATAATTTTGGTCCTTATTATAAATGATCTAATCCATCAAAAAAATGAAATCAAGTGGGTTGATGTTGAGAACTAAAAAATACCAATCAGGCTAAATCTATGATATAGAGAAAGTAAAAGCTAAAATAGAGACCCTACCCACTCTTTATTCCAAGGGTTATAGTAATATCTATCACAAAAGAATAAAGATTCATAAAAATAATTTGATGAATAAAAAATTTGAGTTGAAATGAATTAATGATATAAAAAAAATCAATTAAATATGTCACTAATGATGTGGTTATAGGGATGGTACCATTCAATGTTTCCTGACCCACATTAGCTTCTTCTAGAGACTCTTATACTGTGTTAAGAATCTTTGTTCTGGATTCATGTGGCTGTAACCTATTACATTTTGAAGAATATGATTTCACAAAGAATTTTTTAGGTCCTGATGATCCTATTCCAATATATGCAGTAGAAAAGGTATAATAAAATTTCAAAAATATTCCTAATCATCCATAGGAGCTTCAAATCACGGGTTCCCAATTGGAAACCCATTTTTAATTCCCTGGCTTTCCATATGAGAAGCAATTCAAAGGGCCAATTCCAGGCACTATAGGTGGCCTGAAATAACCCTTCTATAGATATACACCAAGGGACACATCATGATTTATCGTCCCTTTATTGGAACTTAGATAAATACATTTATGAGAAACTGGAACGCATATCAACCCTAAAATACCAGCCATGTCAAGATCAACCATAAAATATTTTTCCGACACATTAGGATAAGAAGCGAGATTTAGAAAGAAATAATGATAAATAATATTATATTGAAGGTACATCTTGAATAGTTTACTTTTAATCTTATCATTCAATATAATATGTTTTGAAAACTACACAAGCTTACAAAAGTGGTTTTCATACACCATCACGTTCCTATATGACTACTTGAGTTTAAAAAAATACATATCCTTAGCCAAAACCATATACACTAGATAGAACTGGTCAGGTAAAATGAATTTAATTTCATTCCACTCTAAACTCTCTTGATTATTGTTACTCACCATCAAGTCACGCTATTTCTTTATTGGTACTTCCAACATTAAGGTAGAATATTTCACCTTAATTGAATTTGGAGTTTCCAAGAAAACAGACATGAGCTCTATATTCCAAAATATTTCCCTAGAATATTTATGAAAATTTGATCTTTGGAAATAAATTTGAATATAGTGAAGTAACTCATGAGTACAATTCATAGGTTTATCCCTCTAAGGCCCAAAAAATCATTCTTGAATGGGAATGAGTTTATGTTTTTTCCCATATTTTAGACAACACACTTTATAATGTCAATGATATTTTGTTCCATGGAATGATTTTATCAGTTTGGTTCATCAGAAGATTCCCCTTAGAGAGGATTAACCCATATAATCAAAGTTATGATGTCACAAAATTTCAAAAAACAACATTTAATACATCAAAACATTACTCAGACAAAAAACTCAAAAAATAACAGTAGGGAAATCAATCCCATAAGATTTGCTAAAAATATTTGGATCTCAACATACCCATATCAAAGGATATGAAAATACTATAATGAGATCAATTTATAATTCAAGACACCTTTTCCAAACCACCCATGGTTAATTAAGTCTCTTTATAATGAGATCTAGCAAGATACTTGCTTGAAACATCATCCTAAACACCAAAAAGATATTCCAAATTTCATAATGTCATCAAAGAAAGATTTTTAACTGGAACATATGATACCAGTTTTTCATGAACTAGCCCAGATACCCTGGTACCTTGATACCCAAGATAGAACTAACATGTCCTGGAAGACATTCTAGATTCACATTATTTGGAAGCTAATACATAGAATTATAAAATACAAAAGTGGGAATAAATTTTCCACAAAATAGCAGAAGATAAAGATACATATCAGTATGTTTAAAACTTAAAAAGAATATAGAACCATAAAAAAAATAGTTATTTCAAAACACAAAATAGTACACCACAGATTTACTCCGAAATAAAAAAGATATTCTCAACATCCTAGAGGACAAGACACTCTATGACCAATGGATAAACAACATCCATCTTCTCCAATTGGTGCTTTCCCTTTGATCATACCTAGTATAAGAAAATTGAAAAATTCCCAATGCAAATGGTAGTGTGTGATCTATAAATACTAGTAGGGTCTCACCATGTGTTCTATAAAAAGATTCAATAGTAATAATAAAATTATTCTTTCAATTTATATAAAACAAGGAAAGAAATAATACATCATTTTCATATTTAATACAATAATTATTTTATTAAATGTTTGAAAAATATTTCAAAAATTTATTCAATAAATTTTTTATATAAAATAATTTATATAAATAAATTGGTTTAACTAAAGTATTTTTATAATCAATGGTATGTATACCAAAATAATTATAATAAGTACCATGGTCATCTAACCTATGGTATGCTAGTTTCTAGTTATAGGATTCTCATAATCTCATGTCAATGACAATAGAAATATGTGTACACCATTCCCTTAGGATTAGTAGGAATAAGAATCATCAAAATTGTAATTCTCCAACCCCATTTTCCTAGTATTGGTGCATTATTTTAATAAATTGGCATGATTGTAATAAATTAAATCCTAAAGGACCAATTAGTTTAGTAGTCTTGGAAAGTATATTACATACATGAACATTACATTATAATTTTTAACATTAAATACATCATATATAATCCTTTTAGAAGTCTATTATTACCCATGATTAAACCTACATATGAATCATAAAACACTCCTGGGAATCATGAGAAATTAAAACTTATGAAAGGGGTGAGCTCAGATGTGTAGTAAGGATAAAAAATATAGCAGAAGATATCACAAACAAGAATAAACTTTTAAGTCCTAGAACAAAACTAAAAAACTAGAATTTTAAAACATTATCTGTAGTATAATATAGAAAGAATAAATCAAATAATTCCATTTAAACATGCACAAGGATATTTTACTAGTAGAATAATGACATGCAATTACTAACCTTAAAAAGATGGAATGCATAATGCGGGACATATTAATGAAACAGTCAAGACTTCGGAAAAGAAACCATACATATTTGGGTAAGAAATTATCCAAAAACCAATAATAATTGTCTCTTGAGACCTACCAATGCATATATGGGATATAGCGGTCCCCTCCTAACACTTTCAATGTCCAATGCATTCCTCTTATGAAAGGGGTAAAACATAACCTACATAAACATTCATATTAAAACTAGCATATGAAATTTCAATACATAAACAATAAGCTATGAATGATATGGAAATAAAACATCTATAGTTAAACATATCATAAAACCTTCAATACAATATTTAAGTTTTTATCATAATATATTAACCTTAATTAAGTATAAAATTAAATAAATGATGTTTTCATAGATGAAAGTGATCGAAAATAATCATTAAAACTCTTTTTGAAATATCTATTTTTTACTTTGAAACCATTTGAAATCCTGAATAATTATAAAAGAAAACATTTCCTTTTAAAATAACCTATCAATATTGTATGGGATGCTTCAAAACCCGCTCGTTCTATATATGTTAAAAAACATTCTTTTCATAATTTATCAAAAAGCTCATATAGTACCTCATTTGGATAAAAAAGGAAACATTTCTTTCAAAAAAATTTATAAATAGTATAAATGGGTATAAATGACTTCAAAAAACATTCTAGGAATATAAATATTATTTTTAAATACATTTACAAAAAAAATTGATGTGGATGATAAATATGTCTCAGTAAATACTTACATATAAAGAATCTCATAAAATACTGAGATTGCAAAATTAACTCTTACCTTGTACTTTTCCTTATTCTAGGGTGAATTAACCTCTTGTATAATGGTTAAGGAATGTTAATAAATCATACCAATAACATATAAATATTTGTGATATCATATATGATCCTATTATCATGTATTATTAATAATATTTCATTATTACAATTACTTCAGTTGTTAACTACTTTGTTTTCCTAGGCATGTTTTGTTTGGCATGTCACATTTTTTATGCATACGATATATTTTATTCAAATATAGAATGATATTAAGTTCACAAATACTATATTTTCATATCATTATATTTTCATAATCATTCTATAATGGCTAATGAGGATAATGAATCTCATCGCATCATGGAGAAAGTAGGTCGTACGTACGCACGATCGACGATATCTCTTCTTTAATGGTTAAATGAAATGGAACTGGATGGTATATTAATTATAAATAATCATAATCATGTCATATTAATTACTTATTTCTATTATAACTATCATTATACCCATCCAAATAAATTATGGTTAAATAAAAATTACCCCATGATGTGGAGATGGTAAGTCGTACATATGCATGTATGGTTATATTATTATTCATAGGATGGGTAAAATGATGAATATGGTTTTACCATGATTATAATAACATATAAGTATATGGATTATAGTATATTTATTACTTTTTTATGGGGAAAACAAATAAATGGGAATTAGAAGAAGAAAATAACTTTGAAATAATATATAAAACAATTACCACTTCTTCGGGTGTCTCCTTTGGATTTGCACAAAAGGATCCCATTAGTTGGTTTTCTGCCCAATGGTTTGCCTCTAGGATGAAGTGAAATTTTTTTTAGGAGATTTTTGTAGGGTTTGTCTGAGCCAAAGGGGTTTGAAGGTGTTAATAAAGGATAAGGACAAGTGACCTTTTTTTAGAGAGGTGGTGGGTACTTTAGGAAAGTCTTGAAATATTAGTTTATTATATATTTACATTCGGTTTATAATAGATCATAAGTTATTTATTTAGTGGATAATATGGATATTGAACTAAATACCCCCAAAAAATAGGTTTCAGACAATTTTAGGTTTCAAATTTAACCTCATCTTTTGGATTTAACCCTTAGTTAACTAAGTTATCTCTTACAATGTCTTCTTGTATTTTTATACGATTTGGTTAATATAATTACTATAAAATTGAAATAAAATCTCAAATTTATATCTAATGACATTTTTACCACTATCTAAGTCATTAGGTCGAATATTAGATTTTTATGATTATTATATCTTTTAATAAAATAGTGTTTGTTTTAAAAACTCATTTATGTCAATTTTGACATTATTTATTAATTGATTTTTGTTAAAGTCATAGAAATTGGATTCCATAAAAAAGAATCATATCAACCATAAAATTTAAATTTTTTCCAAAAAATCATGTATGGAATAAAAAATTTCAAATTACAATTATTTTAATATTTATAATATCATTTACTTCAATCATTCATTAAAAATGTCATCGCTGCACCATTATTGAGTCATAAAAAAATTACTAATTTAATATCTAAAAATTATAAATAAAATACCATGATTTAGGAAATATTTTTATATTTCTAGTGACTATTTATAGTTAAAGTGATCAGTTATATTACCCCAGAATAAAACTGTTTTAGAAAAAAGATACATAATTATGTTATATTTACCTTGACTTTAAATTAATTATTATAAGAGGTCATTATCAAACAAAAGTGGCTCCCAAATGCCAAAAATTTTTCATAAGGATTTTTTGTCAGCCACGACTCATACAATAACATTAGGATACTTTTTAGGGTATTTTTACATTATTATAATATTATTTTACCGTTTTTTTTTATAATTTACCCCTCAACCATGGAAAATAAAAATAATTACTCAAGTTACTATTCATAATGCCCAAAAATAAAAGATACATATTTACATAATTTTTAAATTCTGATTCCAAATATGGAATTCATTTTTCCAAAGTCAAAATGTAGAAGTTTCATTAATTAATTTAAAATTAATTCTTGTGAAAACCAGAAAGCTGGTGTTTAGGAAGTTAAACTATCAAAATATTTTCATGTGTTTATGTACAATTTAAAAACAAAATTACTTCCACTAATTGAAACTGGATTAAATGATAAAAACCCAATACAATTACACTTTAATAATAATTAAAAAAATTAATCTAACTATATGAATAATTTAGATGAAGAAGCAGTTTTGATTTAAAATGTAGTACTTTTCAATATTCATTAAAATATGAATGTTATCAAAAAAACACCAAAAAATTATTGAAAATAAAATTTTATGTCTCTATTATAAAGGAGAAGTTTATTTTTAAAATATGAATATATAAAATTATCAAATATTGGATTTAAAATTATTCTCCATTAAAAGGTGTTAAAACTGCATTTTTTTTGAAAAATACTTCTTTTATCTGAAAAATTGAATTTTTTATTATATTATGCCTAATAAAAAAATAAGTTGAATGTTAAAATTATATGGAATAAATAAAATTTAAAATGTGGTAAATATTATTCATAACTTATTTTCAAATGGGTATTTTGATAGGTCATGTTGTGCTTGAACTCAGTGATGCGTGTAACACAAGCTACTAAATTATTTAAAAATGAGTGTACTCTAAAATCTTGGGGTTTAACATTCACCACTCGTTCAATAAATTGTGTCCTATTTTTTTTTAATTTGGGTTCAGTATCAAAGGATGTATTATTAAAATCACTATATTGCAATCCCACATCCTAAAAATGGATTATAAAACTTACACTTAAAAAAATATGGGGAAGTAAGAAGGTTACCATAGACAACACATACAATGGTTACATGTAGGAAAACAGGGACATGAAATAAAATTTTACCATCAAGTTTATATGGAGAGTGATACTGAACAGGATTATGAAAAGGATAAAAACCACATATGTATAAATATGTAATGATATATGGGCTATTTTATAACAACACTACTCTTTATTTAATAATTAAACATGATTTATTACATAAAAATTCATTTAATACAACCCATAAGATCAAGAGGCCTAGTGTATTTGGTTCTTAAGAACATTAAATGAAAAGTTAAGATATAAAATATAACATCTTTATTGAAAACTTCATTTACAGGTCCACAATGCTCCTTTGTACCTAGTATTGTATGAGATAACCTGAGGACATACATAAGAAATGGGTGAGATATAAAGCCCAGTAAGGGAGTAAATAAGGCATAACATGAAAAATAAAATAAATTTTAGGAGATGGGAATATCAATGGAGCACAAGAGAAACATGGATATAAATCCATGATATAACCAGTTAATCATAACATGGAAATGTGGCAATAACATAAAACACTACATCATTAACATAAAGGAATCACGTAAACCCCTATCCCAACAGGGTGGAAAAATTTCTTAAAGGGAATTAGGTAAACATCTATCCCAATATAACGTATCATGATACTAAACATTACCCAATGCATCAAATTGCTATCCGGGCACACCCTCATATTCAGTTCAATCTCTTGCTTAAGTGTAACACATAGATCATATATCATGGATTCATTCAACATCATAATTTTTTCCATGATCAAATAATGTGTAATATATACATTTATGTTACATTAAAAGTATATGTTCATAAAGGTGAATCCTTGACAGAGAAACAAGTATGGTATTCACTACATGATGATTTTGGCTTGGAATATTGCTGTGCAATTTTTACATCAGAATGTCGTTATATAGGGATTCATAAATTGTGTTAGTGAGAGAGAAATGAGTATATCATAATTTATAGATGAAATTTAATTAATTGGAATAAAAAAATAATATCCCGACATTTGAAATGGAATTTATAAGAATAATATAGAAGAAATGTTTGAATGAAAATAAGAAGAGAGAAATTACTTATAGAATTTCACCATGGTAATAGGTGTACACAGAAGGAATTAATGATAGAGAAATGGGTATATCATCATTAGAAGATAATTAGGTAAGTATGGGGGATGTGAGAAATCATACCCCAATATTTTTAATTGAAAATAAAATGGTATAACAACATAAAGAAACTTGGACCAAAATGTGAAATGAAGGAATCCCTTAGTCGGATGTGTGATCACAAAGGCTTGAGAGAGGCATTAGAGATGCTTATTGGGAGCCTGGGGTGCTTTGGGGGGATTCTAGAGACGTGAGAATAGAGTTGGTATGTGCTATAAGTATTTTGAGTGAATATAAGTGGGATATTGGGTCGGTTTATATAGGAAATGAGATGGGAATTGTTTAATATTTCACATACATAGGTTTTGGGACCTATATAATTAAATACTAAAAACCAAAAACCTTACCATGGTATTTGACAATAGTTTTGGCCACGAAAGAGTGTAAATTTTTTTTATATGTCCAATGGCTGAACATATTAATATTTTATCATTTCTTATGTGGAGGTGAGTCACATTATTAAAGAAATAGATTTAAAATCATAAAATATATTATTCACTTTGGAGGATTCACTAAGGATTTATAAAATAAGTAATACAAATATAAAATCAAATTATTTTAATTTTAAAACAAATTTTGGGATGATAATAACAATTATACTATTTATTACCCCATTTTGGGGTCATTATGATGTCATAAAACACATACTTTATTTATACGGTATTTAAGTTTTACACAAAAATTCATCTGTCTAAAAAAATTAGTAAAAATTCACCATTGGATAATTTTAACATCCTATTTCCAAAAATAATATTAATTTTATCAAAATAATTTTCTAAATGTTTGAATTTTCACTTTTAAAATGAATACCGATATTTATTAAAAAATCACGGGTTTTGAAAAAAAGAGTTTTCAAACCTTAATTAAAACTACATTCGACTTCATAAAAATTATATACTCATTTATTATTATTAAAATTAATTTTATAATAGTATATTAACAAAATATTAATTATTTAAAAAATTCATTAATTCCATAAAATAAATTCTTTAAAAATATAGTTTTGGTTTTATCGTATAAAAAATATAACTCTTATCAAAATAATTACCTATTCATTTATACATAAAGTAATAATATATTCATCATTTATAAGCATTGTATTTATAATATTATTAATAAAATCCTTAGTTTAATATAATAATGTATATACTTCATAAAATTACTATTTTTACCTTAAAACTCAATTTTTCAAATTTATCATTTTTTAAGAAAGACTACTCTCATAAAATAATTGATGAAATAACTCTTTTATTTATTAAAAGGGATTACACCATAATTAACTAATACCATATTATAAAAACCATTATAAAACCCGCATAATACCTAAGGGTAAGGTGTGTGATGGTGACAGACTCTTGGGGTGGCTTGGATAACATTTCCCAGGAGGTAATCTCTATTAACTTGAACTTCTCTCGCATGAAATACCATTCAAGATTAACATGTTGGATCTCGTCTTAGGTTGGTCATGAGAAAAGACAAGTGACACTACCTCCCCCTAAGCTCCTACAAATGAGCTTCCAAGGTTCTTAGTCTACTAGATGAGGCCATCCTCTCCTTTTTCGGTGTTGATAATATTTTTTAAAAACCGTATATTTATATAAGTTGTGTGATTAAAATTTGAGGACTATATTATCAATGGTAATGATATTTTATGGTAATTTAAACCCAATAACAATAAAAAAGAGTTCATGTGTTTTCTATATCCATAAGATATTAAAAGAAAAGGAATTTTATTCATAAATGTTTTGGTCATTACAACATTCCCCCCTTATAAAATTTCACCCTCAAAATTTTCTCTTCCCACACTAAAACAGATAAGGGTAGGCCCACCTCCTCACTTCCTCTGGTTCCCATGTTGCTTCTTCAAACCTATGAGTTTTTCACAATACTTTGACGAGGGTAATTGTCTTATTTTGTAGTCCTCTTTACCTATGATCTAAGATCTTAACCAGCCTCTATTCATAGGAATGATCATTCTCCAATGGTACCACCTATGGATTGAGTACATGTGATGGTTCAGGTATGTACTTCCTCAAAAGTGATACATAGAATACATCATGTGCTTTTGATAGGTTCGGTGTGAGTGCTAGTTGATCAGACACTTATCCGATGAGATCAAGGATATTTAAAGGGTCGATGTACGTTGGACTAAGCATTCAATTCTTCCCAAATCTCACCAATCTCGTCCATGAAGATATGTGGAGGAAAACCATATTTCCATCATCAAACTCTAGGTCTCATCGACATTTTTCATGATATCTCTTTTGTCATATCTAAGCCTCTTTGATGTTCTATTTGTTGGTTTTAACATTCTTTATAATTTCTTCATCCATTTCTTGACCTAGATGTTTTTTCTCCCCAACTTCTTCACAACATGCCCATGTTATTCACATCTTCCCAGAAATGGCCTCCTAAGTATCCATTTGGATTTTTGAGTGGAAACTATTGTTGTAAGAGGAATCTACCAAAGAATATGTTGATCCAATCCCCCTTTTATGTCCATTGAGCATGCTCTCAACATGGCCTCATGTGTTTAGATAGACCGCTCAGATTGGCTATAAAATTAAGGATGATAATTCATATTGATGGCCAACTATGTATTCAGAGTGTGTTGTAGACTCTTCTAGAAGATATAGGTGAATCTTGTATCTCAACTAAATTCAATCAATAGTGTTACACCATGCATCCTTACCACTTCTCTGATTTATATTTCTACTAGTTGATCCAATGAAAAATCCACTCAAATTGAAATGAAGTGTGTCGTCTTTATCAGACGATCCATAATAACCTAAATAACATCATTTTCTTTAGATATATTTGGAGGTCTGGGGACAATGTCCATGGTTGTGTTCTCCCATTTCCATGTTAGTATGGATAATGGTTGCATCATCCCCTTAGATATATGCTTCTCAGATTTTACTTGATAACATATCAGGCACTTAGATGTATATTCAGCGATATCCTTCTTCATGTTATCCCACCAATAATGCTCTTACAGATCCCGATACATCTTTTTTTTCCTTATTAGATGGAGAAATTTGAACTATGTGAATCACCCAAAAGTTCTTTATTTAACTATGTATTTGATAGAACACATAGTCTTGATCCAAATCTAAAAATTCGTACTTCATTAACATTGATCTCTAAGGATTTTACTTTTTTGATTGTTTTCACTTTCATCTGAATTCCCACATCATCTTTTTTATCATCCTTTAACCATTCTATGAGATATGGTTGAGAAATAATTTGTGAAAGGATTGATGATGTTCCATTATTTATGAATCCCATGTAATTATTCATCAAATCTATGATGATTGGATCTTTTTCAATTCTCATAAATGGTATAATTGATTGGTCCTTTATACTTAGATCACCTTCCACCTTATTCTCTTTCCTAGGGTGGTAATGAATTGAGTAGTCAAAATTCTTGATGCAATCTAACCATATTTATTGGATCTTATTTAACTCATTCCATGTTAATATATATTTCAGACTTTTGTGATCTATATATATTTCACACTTTTCCCCAAAGAGATAATGTCCCCATATTTTTAATGAAAAGATCATAGTTTCCAAATCCAGATCATGTGTGGGATAGTTTTTTTCATGAATTTTCAACTTTCTTGAGGCATTGGCGATGAATTTTTCATTCTGCCTCAACACATATCCCATTCCATTCTTTGAAGTATCACTGATGATTAAGAAAATCTCCCCACTTGTGGGTAGTGTGAGCATAGGGGCAGTGATAAGCCTCTTCTTCAATTCCATGAAGATTCATTCACATTCATCATTCTAAGAAAACATGATTTGCTTTGATGATAGCTTGGTAAGAAGGGTCGACAATCCTGAGAAATTTCTCACAAATCTGGGATAATATCTAGATAACCCCACAAAGCTACGGATATCCACCACTAATTTCAACCTCAACCATCCCACAATTACTTTTGTTTTGGAAGGATCCATAGATATCCCATTACATGTTATGATATTCCCCAGGAATGAGACTTCCTCCAACCGTAACTCACACTTTCTGTACTTTTCATAGAGATTTTCCTTCCTCAAGGTCTCTAGTGTAGTACTTAGATGCTCCTCATGATCCTCCTTGGTTTTGGAGTATATTAGAATATTGTCAATAAAGACTACAATAAATTTGTTGAGGTAGTCTCTAAAAACTCTATTCATCAAGTCCATGAGGAATTATAGAGAATTAATGAGTCCAAAAGGCATTAATATGAATTCATAGTGCCCATACCTGGTATGAAAAGAAGTCTTGGAAATATCCTCATTCTTGACACATAGTTGGTAATATCCCAACCAGAGATCCACCATGGAGAAGTATTTTGCTCCACAAAACTAAGAAAAAAATTCATCAATTCGTGGAAAAGGATACTTATTCTTTATCATGATTTTTTGATCACAAGATAATCAATACAAAGGTGCATTAACCCATCCTTCTTCTTTATGAAGAGGAATTGTGAACCCCATGGTAAAGCACTTGGGCAAATAAAAAATTTATCTAGATTATCCTGTAGTTGTTTCTCTGGCTCCTCGAGCTCCACAACATCCATTCTATATGGATTCTTGGATATTGGAAATGCCCTAGGTATAAGATCAATAAATAATTGAACACCATTTCTAGGAGGAAGACCAAGAAATTCCTCGGAAAACCCATCAGTGAATTACCTTACAATAGGCATACCTTTGAGGATAGTTTCTACCTTAGAATCAATCATCTGAGAAAGATACATATCCTCAGAGGGAAGTAATATCCATATTTGAGATTATGGTTCTAAAGAAGATTCATTGTACTCTATTCACTTGTACAATATCAGTGGCCAACTCACCATATGGAGAGTGATTTCCCTCTCACGATAGTTTATGTTCGCTCTATATAGGGAAATCCAATCCATGCCATGAATTGAATAAAATTCTACTAGAGGGAGTATGAAGAGGTTCTCTAGGAAGTTAAATCCAAAAATTGTGATAGGGGAAGAGTTATATTAATTAGATGCAATAATCTCCCCAATTTTCATTCTCAGTGAAATATATACTTCCATGATTTATAGTAGAGTTTGTATTGTTCTACTAACCTTTAGGGTTATAAAAGAATGCATAAAACTAGAAAAAAATAATGTTCTCTTTTCTTGAATGAGTAAATAGTTTATCTATCACCACTTCATTTTTGGGATTCACTTCGGTGGTAGAAATAAAAAAAATCCCTCCCTTAATTCCTTGTAGGTTGTTGGTTGCCTCTAATTACTCTTGGCTTAGGGAACTGATTGGCGAGGTTCCCTAGTTCCATATAGTTGTAGAAATGAACAATGCATTGAGGGTCTATTGGAACATTACGTTCCTCTTCTAAATTAGTGGGTTTTTATCATCAGAAATCATTAGCTAGGTTCCTTTCTCTTCTACACCTAAAGAATTTCCTCACCCCCTTTAGATAATTCCAAGGGTTCTTATTCCCACACCTTTGGAAAGTGTGATGCTTGAATTTCATAGCACCACTGGTTTTGTCCCTCAGATCGCTAGAATTAAAGTTCACTTTCATCTTTGTATCCCCATGATACCCCTGTTATTTTCTGATCTCAACCTCTACTTTGAGAGCACATCAGATTATCTCCTCATAGCTTTCAAAGTCACAGATCACCATGGCTTTCTATAGGCTAGGTTTTAGCCAACCAAAGAAGCAGTCAACCTTGTATTCGGGGGTAATGAAAAAAACAGAGGCTTATCATGAAAGTATGCTAAATATTTTCTCATATTCCCCAATATATTCATAATCATTTTTATTAAGTGTAAGGAAATATCATTCCATATTCAGACAGAGGGTGTAGGGAAAATATTTATCAAAAAATATTTTTTCGAAATCCTTCCATTCCAACGCCTCGATATCTTCCTTAGGATTCAAAATTATGATCAATGTACACTATTGATCAGCTTAAAACTCCATTTGATATGCTTCCAGAAGACCCATATCTTCTTCAGAACATTAACGGATTGAGAAGATATTCTCAATCGTGTTGATCCACTGTTTGGTGATTAAGGGGTTAGATGATCCATTGAATGTTGGAGGCCTTTGTCTCATGAAGTTCTCAATTGTGACTTGTTCTTTATTTGGGGGGGGGGGGGGGTTGGACGTTCCCCTTGACCTAATGTTCTATTCAAATATTGAGTTAACTGAGAGATTATCGTTACAATGTTTGTAATTCTCGCTCCAATTAGATTAGGAATCTCACCAGAACAGTCATCATATTGATCTTCACATTAGTTTTTTTCCCGAGTACTCTTATTACCATCCATTGTCTATAATTAATGGAAAATTAGGGGGCATTATTTTAAACTATTAAACACATAATGTGGAACCCAATAAAAAAAGGGAAAACATATTAATTACATTTATCTCCTTAAATTACGAATTTATAATCTTAAATCTATGTTATCCATGATATATTTCTTAACATATAATCTTATGGGATTTTTCCTTCACCCTTAACAACGATTCATACTATAATTATGAATTTACTAAGGAATATCCCCTAGGAGTTTCATACCAAGTGTGAATCAAATCCCATTTTTAGTCACCAATTCCCATTCGAGTCTAGCTCTAAGCGGTGTTTTCGGGTTTTAACCCAAGATACATCTGTGTCACAACCACATTTACTTGTTTGTATCTAGATAGGGATGTATTTTATAGATAAAGAAAATACTCCATACTCACCAAAATTTAGGGACGTTTTTCTTATACTTAATCTTATCCATAAGTCTTTCACTAGGGTTTTATAATCCTAATCCCAAAAATAACTTAACCGATCCTTTGATATCAACTATAACAACCCTACTCTTTATTTCATATTTAAATATGATTTATTACATAAAATTTCACATTATATAACCTATAAGATCAATAGGTCAAGTGTTTTTGGGGATTAAGAACCTTAAATGAAAATTGAAGACATAAAATACCACATCTTTTTTGAAAACATATTTTACATGACCACAACATTCCTTTGTACCTTAACACTGCATGGGATGAGATGAGGAAAAAACTAATAAAAGGGTGAGCTATAAAGCCCAGTAAGGGAGTAAACAAGGTATAATAAGATGAATAAAATCCCTTTTGGTCAATGGGAATATCAATGGAACATAATAGAATTATGAATAGAAAAGTATGATATAACATGATTATCATAACATGGAAATATGACAACAACATAAAACACTACATCATTAACATAAAGGATTCAGGTAAAACCCTATCCCAACATAGTGGAAAAATATACTAAATGGAATCAGGTAAACCCATATCCCAACATAAATTATCATGATACAAAACATTACCAAATGCGTTGGAGCGCTACTAGGGCACACCCTTTATATTCATTTCAATCTCATGCTTAAGTGTGCCACATAGAGCATATAACATGGATTCATTCAACATCATCATTTTTTCCAACATAAAATAATGTATAAGATATACATGTATGTACCATTCAAATTATATGTTCATTAAAGAGAATACCCTTAATAGAGAACTGGGTATGGTATTCACTACACGATGATTTTTGTATTATAAAATCACAGTGCAATTTCTACAGCATAATATCATTATATGGAGATTCATAAATTAAGTTGATGAGAAATAAAGGGGTATATCATCATTTATAAATTAAATAGACATTAATAGAAGCATGGAACATAATATCCCAACATATGAAATGTAATTTAGATGCATAATATATATTAAATGTTTGAATTGAAATAAGAAGAGATAAACCCCTTATGGAATTATTGCATGGTAATAGGTGTACACGAAAAGAAATTAATGTGAGATAAAGGGGTCTATAATCATTAAAACATAATGAGGGAAGTATTATAGAGGTGGGAAATCATACCCCAACATTTTTAATTGAAACTAAAGGGTATAAAAACATAAATAAACATAGAAAAAACGAGAAAGGAAGGAATCCCTTACTTGGATCTGTGATCCCCAAGGCATGAAAGAGGATTGAGAGAGGCTTATTGGGATCTTGGGTACCATGGGGGTATTCTAGAGACTTTAAGATAGAGTGGAGAAATTCTCCAAGGATTTTTAGTGAAGAGAAGTGGGAGATGGGGGGGGGGGTTATATATGAAATGAGTGGAGAATTCTTTAATTTTTCACAAATATAGGTTTTAGAACCTATATAATTAAATAGTCAAAACCACAAACCATCCCATGTTATTTTCCCAAAGTTTTTTCCAAATAGGAGTGGAATTTTTTTATATATGTCTAATGTCCAAACATATTAAAATATTATCCTTTCTTATGTAGAGGTGAGTCACATTATTAATGAAATGAATTTAAAATCATAAAATATATTATACACTTTGGAGGATTCACTAAGGCTTTATAAAATAAGTAAAAAAAATCTAAAATAGAATTTCTTTAAGGTGAAAACATATATTGGACTAAGAATACCCATTATTGTTTTTATTACATAATTTTGGGGTCATTATGATGTCATAAAAAACATACATTCTTTATATGGTATTTAATTTATACAAAAAAATTTATTCATTTATTATTAAAAAAAGTAATATGATAATAATATTTTATTAAAATATTGATTATTTCAGAAATTCATTAATTCCTTAAACTAAATTTTTAAAAAATACACTTTCTATTTTATCGTATGAATAATATAAATCTTATCAAACTGATAACCTAAAAATGTACAGATAGAAGAACAAATATAATCATCGTTTATATGAATTGTTTTTATAATATTATTAATAAAAACATAAGTTTAATATAATAATGTATATATTACTCAAAATTACCCTTTTTTACTAGAAAACTCAATTTATCAAATTTATCATTCTTTTAAGAAAGACTATTCTCATAAAAGAATTATGGAGTAAGTGTTTTATTTATAAAAATGTATTACACAATAATTAACTAATAACTTATTATGTAACCCCTTAAAACACCTGAATAAGACCTTAGGGTAATGTTTTATATAGTGAAAAACCCTTGGGTGGTTTTGATAACATCGCCTGAGTGGTAATCTATATTAACTTGAACATCTCTTTTAGGTGACTTTTTTCAAGATTAACATGTTGAATATGGACTTGGGCTGGGTCAATAGCTATTCCCAGTGATGCTAGGTTCTTCCCATGCATTAAAAACAAGCTTCGTACGACCCGTGTCTTTTGGATGAGGCCATCCTCTCCTTTGTCTGTGTTGAATGTAATTTTTAAACATTATATTTATATTAGTTGTGTGATCTCTATTTAACATCTATATTATCAGTAGTAACAATACATAATAGTAATTTAAATAAGAAAATAATAATAAAAACAGAGTTCATGTGTTTTCTATATACATAAGACATAAAAAGAAATGGAATTTGATCATAAATATTTGGGTCGTTACATATTTTATTCATCCCAAAACAATGTACTAGGAAAACATTTTTGGTTTTATGATTTTTCCCCAGAGTAGAGTAAGTAATTTAATTCATATATTAAGAACATAATGAAAAATACTAACAAAAAAAGTGTAGTTTTCTCCTTTAATAAATTTATACCACAAAATCACCTTTCTCTCCAAAAGATAACCAAATTAGATTTATCATAATCATATAGGTTTCCACCACAATACTTTTATTTTATTTTATTGAAAAACCACTTTCAGGGTAAGTGGGAACCTACAAAACCAGTCCTTCACATCAAGTCACACCCCCACAAACAGACATTACAGAATTCAAAATAGTAAATCTGAACCAAGTCATCAGGAACCCTCACAAACAGAAATTACAAAATTAAAAAAGCAATTGTAAAACAGAACCAAGTCACCGAGCCAACTGCCGTCACGAACCAGTTCCAAAATTCAAACCATCATCTCAAATCACGCAAATCAAGTGAGTGACCGATGTGTATCTACTGCATTGTGGAAGGACATGTCTGGTCTAAACTTAGTGAACATCATCCCATCAACTTGCCATCGTCACCAGCATCCACCTCCAAAGGCTGCAACAAACAACCCCAAAGCATTCCGTCACCACAAAAAAAAACATCAAGGCCAGAGACAACCGTAACAATAGTAGAACCTTGAAGCCCTTCGAATGATGAACCAAAAATCCCAAAACCACGTAGTTTCTATTACACCAAATCCAACTAGGAGAGTCGAATAGAAACCTGGGGTCAGAGTAGGTTGAGCATCCAAGGAGTTTCGGCACACAACTGTCGTCGGGCCCAATGAAACTCTTGAAAACCGTCGTCATCAACACAAATGTGAATCAGATCTCCAACGCCATAGAAATAGAAACCTAAAAACACATAGAAATAGGGAAACAAAGAAATAAACTGAATCCAATAATTCAAAAGGACCCTAGGATCATCATCACCTTGAAGCCCTTCGAACGCTGAACCAAAAATCCCAAAACAAGGTCGTTACCTCTGCACTAGATCCATCTAGGAGATGTGCATCGACACTTGGGGTCATAGCAGGTTGAGCAGACAAGGACCTCTTCAGCTCAAAACCGACATTGGGCCCGTGAAACCATCATGAAAACAGATGTCATCATCATAAAATTCAATCAAAACGCCATCGAATCAAAGTGAAAAAAGCATGTAAAAAGGAGGAAGAAGGAGAACGGAGTTCGAAGGGACGAGAGTAGGAGAGAGCCGGGAGAGAAAGGGGGAATATCTTCAGAAGCATCAAATCACAGGGACAAGAGGAAGGGAAGATGAGTATGGATGCTGGAGGAATCTCAACGTGAGAGGGTGATGAGACGGAGGGAGCAGCAGCGCTGGGAAACCCTAGCGAGAGGGTAGTGCGAACCTGGAGACTCGGGATCCATCGCCCGATATATGGTTCCCAAAATGAACATATAATTCATCTATAAAACAATTTAAATAAATGAAAACTACATTTTATATACCATGACATCACATAGTCCTGTTGTAGGTGATGCACCCTTGTCTCCCTTTAGTTGTGGGTTCAATTCCTACGGCCATGCCTGACGTGACAGGTTGTTTCCCGACCATCAATTTTTCCTTTTCCCAAAACTATATTATTTAAGGTTCCAAAAATAATAATAATAAATGTTTTAAACATAAATAATACTATATAATTTTCAACTTAATCTATTACAACCTTTAGAGTTTTCCAAAATACTTTTATCCAAACTCTGTTTAAAATGTCTTTAAATTTCAAAGATCAATTGTAACATCAGATTCCCCAAATAATGTAGTGTTCCTCTTATTATCAATTACTAAATATATGGTTAACTTAATCATATTAAAAAATTAATGAAAAAAATTACTATAGTACAATCCTTATATATATATTACATTCTTCTTATAACTAGAATATAATTCTTGAATCCAAAATCACAAATACATTAATTATTCCACTTCGACCGTAGTAACAACATAAAATTGACCTTGATCCATTTTCTTCTATGGAGCTATATTTACTTGAGAATTTATAAAACCATTTGTGTAATGTCCCATATTGTTACAATTATAGCATTTCACAACTTCATTCCTTCCCTTACAATCACAATCCTTATGACATTGTTATCCACTTTTTTAACAAATTTCCATTTCTTTCAGGAATGTACCAGGGTTTTTCTTCCCATAATTATCACATATGGGAAAATCATTCTTTCCTTTTTTAACTTTATCTATCTCTTTATCCACCATTATCTTCTTCTATTGATTTATGTTAGTTTTGTAAGACATAGATAATCCATTTTCCATCTTAACAACACATGCGACTATATCTTCACATGATGAGAGAGTTTATGAGACTATTTCTCATTAGAAGAATTGTTTTAACCCATAAAATAATCTATAAATATTACTTCATAGGTTACATATGAATTCAGTAACATGCCTCAATAACCTTGTGAAGTTAGCCTCATACTTTTCTATATTATCATCATCTATTTTCCTACGACTCATAAACTGCCTTTCCATATGAGCTCATTGTTCATGAGGAAAGTATTTGTGTAGGAAATTTTCTTTAAACTACCTCCATTATTTATTTTATAATTATTCATACTCCTCCATGTTTTTAATTAATGACCACAATTGATCTGCATCTCTTAAGAGATAGTAAACTACCATGACAACTTTCTCCCTTTCGTTACTTCCCAAAGAAATAAATTTTTTCTCTAAGTAATTTATCCATTGCCTAAACAAAAATGGATTTGCAGTCCCATTTAATATTTGAGGTTGTTTTATCATGAAGTGGTTTAACATTGATACTCTACATTGTGGACCATGATTCTTTATACAGGTAACTTTGTGATTCATATCCTGAGTCTTCTATCCCAAAATGGTTATAATCTATTCAACAACAGTTGCATATCTGGATCTACTATAATTATCTTGTATTGGATAGAAATCCCTACCTGAATTGTTTGCATTGATATAGTTTACATTTCATCCACTAGGTTCCATATCTAAACAATGGAGTACACTAGATTAGGTTATGAATCACAAAGAATAATTCAAAACTTGTAAAATACGTAACATAAATTGAAAAAATTATTCATATCTAATCAATAATCATAAATATGGTTCCTTTGAGGGAATATTTACTCATAAATACTTTATAATGGTTTCTAAAAAAATATGAATTATCCTAAGCATATCCCCAGGGAATGTCAAACCAGGGGGAAAATAAGGTCTGTTGTCATGTATCGGGCTTCCTCAAGTCAAGCCTAAAAAACCTTGTTGGACTTTTCAACCCTAGGTACAGCTGTTACAGAACCACATACACTGGTAGTATCCAGATAGTGATGAATGTTTTGGAATATCCACATAATATCTACTTTACCAAAATTCTAGGGGTTTTTTCTACACTTATCCTCAAATCCTATCTTAGGGTTATGATTCCTTATCTATGTTTTCTAAATCTATTTCCATGGTTATTGATAAAATTAATTTCATACCAATAGTAACGCCCCGACCAAATTTACCCAGAGATGGTGCATTATTTCAATACATTGGCATGACTAAAAGGAATAAAATACCCAAGGACTAATCAGTTTAGCAGTCCTGAAAAATATATTACCTACATGAACATTACATTAAAATTTCTAACATAAAAAACTATATAGAGAATCATTGGAAAATGAAATTTTAACCGATATTAACCCTGAATATGAATCATAAAATAATTTTTTTTCATCTTGGGAAAATGAAACATAAGAATATGGTGAGATTAGATGCTCAGTAAGGATAAAAAATATAATGGAATCTATCAAAAATAAACATAAAATTTTAATGCAAGGTAAAAAAATAAAGCAAAATCCATTAAAAAAATTATGTTTAGCATAATATGGAAAGAATAAATCAAGTAATTCCCTTTAAATTTGCAATATATATTCTATTATTCGAATAATCACATATAATAACAAACCTTATAAAGAGGGGATATAAACTTAGGGTCATCTTAAGCACACTGTCAAGGATTTGGCCAAGACATCATACATAATTGTGTAATACATTTGCCAAAACCCAAACATAATTATCTCAAGAGACTGACTAATGCATAGAGGGGTTATTGCAGACCCCACCCAACACATAAATAGTCAAATGTATTCTTTTTTGGAAAAGGGTAAAACAAAACCAATACAGACATTCATATTAATACTAGCATATGAAATGTCAATACTTAAAGCATAGGATTTAAATGATATCAAAATTTCACATCCACAGTCAAACATATCATAAAACCTTCAATAAAATATGGATGATGGTATAGTAATACATTAACCTTAATTAAACATAAAATTCAACAAAGGATGTTGACATAGATTAAAGTGATCTAACAAAATCATTAAAACTATTTTAGAAATATCCCTTTTACATTGAAATCATTTGAAAGCCCACATAATTATAAAATAAGACATTTCCATTGAAAATAACCTTGTAATATTATAATGGAAACTTCAAAATTTTATTTTTTCATAACGAAAGAAAATAGCTTCTCACATTGTATAAGTTTAAAAAAAATTCTTTTCCTAATTTGCTGAAAAGGTTATATAGTACCACGTTTGGAAAATGACAGAAAGATTCCGTTAAAAATATTTTATAAAAATTAAAACATGTCAATAAATTATTTCAAATAATATTATAGTAATATAAACATTATTTCTAAATACATGTATGAGAAACATGGATGTGGATGATAAATATGTCCCAATAGATACCTACTTATAAAAAATATTGGATAATATTAAGATTGAAAAATTAACCCTTACCTTGTACTTAATTTTAGAAGAGGGTGTCTTAATCTCATGTATAATGGTTAAATATTATTAACATATTATTCCAAAACCATATACATATTTATGATATCATATATGATCCTCTTATCTAGTTTTGTTAACAATATTTCAGAATTACCATTATTTCGCGTGTTACAAGCTTTATTTTCTTATGCATGTTTTGTTATGTAAGTCCCGCTTATTATGCATAGGATATATTTTTTTCACATAAATAATGATATTAAGTTAGTAAATATAATATTTACTTCTCATATTATTTTTATAATCATTATTTAATGGTTAATGCGTAGAATAAATCTCATCGTGTCGTGGAGACAGTAGGCCATACGTACGCACGAGCGATGATATCATTCTTTTAATGGTTAAATGATATGAAACTGGATGGTATATTAATTATACAGAATAATAATCAGGTAATATTTATTATATATTTTTATTATACTAATAATTATACACATCCAAAAAAGTAACGTTGAATAAAAAATTACACAACAATGTGGAAAAGGTAAGTAGTGTGTACGCATGCATGGTGATATTATTATTAATAGGATGGATAAAATGATTGATATGGTTGTACCACAGTTATAATAAAATTTAAGTATATGGATGATAATAGAATTATTACTTTGATATGGAAAAAACAATTAAATAATATGTAGAAGAAGAAAATAAATTTGAAAGAAGAGATAAAATGATTACCTCTTCTTCGAGTGTCTCCTTTTGATTTTCATAAAAGGAATCCTTATGTTGCTTTTATTCCAAAAGGGTGACCACTATGATAAAGTAAGGGGGTATTGAAGGTGATTTGTTCTAGTTTATTCCTAGCCATAGGGATTTGGAGGTTTTAATAAAAGGGAAGGAGATGTTTTCTTTTATATGAGAGGTGAGGGGTACTTTAGTGATGTCTTGAAATATTAATTTATTATAAATTTATTTTCTATTTATAATGGTTACAAAGAGATTTATTTCGAGGCTAAGATGATTATTGGTCTAAATACTCTAAACCAATAGGTTTTATAAAATTTTAGGTCATAAATTTACCAATATCTTTTGGCTTTAACCCTTAGTTAAATAAGTTAAATCTGACCATGTCTTCTAGTATTTTTATATTATATTATTAATATAATAACTATAAAATTGCAAGAGAACCTCAACTGGACCATTAATTAAATTATTAACTCTATAAAATTAATTTGGAAATATATTTTATTTTTATTACTATTCTCTCATTCAATAAATTAGTGTTTGTTTTAAAAACCCATTTATGTCAAGTTTGACACTATTTTGTAAATGATTTTTGTTAATGTCCTAACATCTTGATTCCTTATAAAAAGAATTAACTCATACCTAACATATAAATGTTATCCATAAAATTGGTGGTTGGCCTAAAAATATTAAATTAGATTTATTGAACTATTTATAATACCATTTATTTCATTCATTCAGTAATAAGGTAATCACTGCATCATTATTGTGTCATAAATAAATTTATTTATTAAATGTATAAAAATTATAAATAAAATACCTTGATTTATGATATTTATTTATATATATAATTATTATTTTTATTCAAATATATTAGTTATATAACACCATATTAAAATTGTTTTAGTAAAATGATAAATATTTATGTTATATTTCCCTTTACATTAAATTAATTATTATAACATGTCATTATTAGACCTAGGTGACTCCCAAATGCAAAAAATTAATTCTAAGGATTTATTTTCTCACTCATGACTCATCCAATAAGATTAGGACAACTGTTAGGGTAGTTATATATTATTATAACATTATTTTTACATTTTTTTCTAAATTTATCCCTTAATTGTGGTAAATAAAAATATTTACTGATGTTACAATTCATAATTCCTATAAATAAAAATAACTATTTAAATAAGTAGGAACTTATGATTAAAAATATGGAATCCATTTTTACAATTTAAAAACATAGAATTTGAATTAATTAATTAAAAATTAATTCCCATTGTCAAAATAAGAAAGAGGGGTTTTAACATGTAAAAACTACCCAAATATTGATATGTGTTTATGTCCAATTTTAATGTGAAATGACATCCAATGATCAAAATTGGATAAAAATATAATAAAAATATAATTACATTTTAAAACCAATTAAAAATATAATCTAACTATATAAATAATTTAGTTGAATAAGTAATTTTGAATTAAAATGTTGTATTTTGCACTATTAAATAAAATATTAATTTTATTCGAAAAACTCAAAAAAATTATCCAAACTAAATTTTTATTTCCCGATTTTAAAGAACATGTTTATTTTCTTAAATTTAATATTTAAAATTGTCAAATATTGGTTTCAAAAGGGTTCTCCATTAAAATGAGGTAAAACTGCATTTTTTTTGAAAAATACTTATTTTATCAAAAAAATTGAATTTTTTAATATATTATGTCTAAGAAAAACATAAGATGAATGTTAAAATTATATGTAATTTATAATTTGAAATTTTGTTAATAATATTCATAACTTATTTTAAAATGTCTAATTTTATAGGTCATGGTGTGCTCGAACTCGGTGTTGTGTATAGGTCAAGCTATTGAATTATTTAAAAAAAAGCGTACCATGGAAGATTGGGGAGTTACATACATCCCATAGGTAATAAGATATACCTAAATATTTTTTTTTGAATTTTAATCATCAAGAAATTACTAGGGAATTATTATCCTAGAGTGTTTGTCCCAAATAACTCACTAAGTGACCAGTCTTATATGTTCATAATCAATCCATCAAAAAATGTAAAATCATTTCATTTCAAATAAATCATCATTAAAAATTAAATTTTCCACTTTTCCTCATCAAAATTATAATTTATTTTCAAAACCAAAACATGTTTTCCCTAAATTCCATAATTATTAATACAAAACCAATCATATGTTTTTATTGATTCAATTTCTGCCATTTTTCTCAAATCAATTCATTAATTCCATCAATTTACAGTATATCCCCCAAATTCAAATTCCATAGGAATTGGGTTTCTTTACAAATATTCCATTCTAATTCAAATCGTAATTACAATTAATTTTGTATTTTTTTGATAAACTAGTTGAAATAAATTTTAATCAAATCAAGTAATTCAAGTATTAGTCATATGGTACAACTCAAATAGAACCACATACCTTTAATAATTGAAATAACATATCACAACACCTCCAATAGGATTATCCAATGGATAAAAATGAAAATATATATCTAGAAATACAACCTAGAATCAATATTCAAATCAATGGAATATAAATCCATCATTAACATGATGATATAACACTTTCTATGGTGGATAGCAAGATATATCAAGATAAGACATGCAATAGGAGAGTCAATTACCATAGAGGAAAAAATTAGATCCTCTAAGATTTGATCCACTAAGGAGTGGGTTTAGAGGATCCAAAAGGGTTTTTGAGAGACTCAAATACCTATTAAATCATATTAGGTATAATTAGGGTTTATAGGGGGCTTGAATAGAGGTTTTAGAACTTTTTAAAAAACATTCATAATAACAAATTACGCCAAGCATAGTTTACTGAGTAGGGTCGCATGGTTAGAATACCCATTTTCCCTAAAAATTTGCCCTTATATTACTTTTCATGGTTTCTAAAATGTTGGGAAACTATTTTAAAACCATGTTCCAACCATGAAAACCCCCACTATCTAGGGTTTCACAATTTGTACTAGGTGTCTGTATAGTTTAGGGAACTGTGCGCTAACTGGGCACATCTCATAAACATCCAAAAAAATTTAAAATTCAACCCAAATAAACATGATATAAACACTAACCAATCATAGTCAAATGGAGGGTCTATAATATCATGAAAACTAGTAACACAATATTTTATGCATAAATTATAAAGTGTATATATTTTCCATTATTTATGAATTGTCATTAAATTTTAATTTTAAGTCCAAAATTATGAATTTTTTCTTTTACATACATTATAAAAAACTTTATTAATAGATATAAATTGTTCATATTATTAATTATTGTATTTATTAGTTTTTATTTTTTCAAATTTATTTTTTAATTTATCATACATGCATATAGATAGTTAATTGAGTGGTATGATTATTGATTTTGTTTTATTCTAGCTTATCTTTGGATTGTATTAGGTTATGAACACGAATTAAAAATTTAATTATAGTTTATATGTATGAGGTGTTATAATATGGTTTAATTGAAGTCACTATTGAGTAATTAACTCTTGTTAGAGGGTTTTTTAGTCTGAAGGATCACTGGAATAAGATCTTAGGCCCTATTTAGAAATATGGGGGTTGGATACCATTTACTCCTTTCTTACAGATATTGGGATTATTTATTTCTTATTAATATCAAACATTACATGGTAGGATATCAAATAACATAAGTCTTTGATGAATTTGGATATGTGTGAATATAGTTTTCTTTTATTTTTGTTTTTAAAACAAGCTATATGTTGTGTAAATTGTTACAAATCAACATAGTTTGATGATATTGATTAAGTAGAAGGAATAGAAATTCAAAACTAAATTATTATAAGAATTCATATATGTAAACGGAATACATGAAATAATGTGATTATATTTAAAATTTCTTAAATTAATAAGTGGTAGATTCCTTCTAATGAGATGCTTGACAAAACCTAATCATCCATTTAGGTAGTTCATTACAAAGGTTGGTACCCATATATTATCTTGTGTAATAAAATAAATTAGTTGGTTAATATAATTGTATTAGGTTCTCATATAATATGTATTATTTGAGTTACACAGAGATGAAAGACTCTAATAGGATCAAAATAGCAGAGGAATTCAGTTTAGTTCATCTACATGACGTATATAGAAAGTTGTTTCCTACTCAATTATACAGGATTCATGTATGATATGATTAGATTTATTTACTAACTAATAAACAATGTAATGGAAGAAACACTAAAGAGAACCAAATTATAGTGAAATTTGGATCTTTTCCTTCTAATTCATATGATGGAATTGGAAAAGGGATCATCATATTTATTTGATAACACCTAAAAATAGTCCTTATTAAATGAATGTATAACATGATACCCATATGATAAAATATATTTTTTAAAATAAATGGAATCATAATAAACTAAATTAACTCTATGATCAATATTAGAGAATGAAATTCATAATCCAGGTAAATTATTTGATTGGTGTATGAGTATGAAAATAATTATTAAGAAAGATGAAAAATTATATGTTTTGGATGGAAGTAAATGTGTAAACTCTAGATTATGAAGATAATGAAGTATATAAACTTGCATATTTTAACCATAGTATAGATTCTCCAAAAATATTTTTGTTGATTTTTAATGAACAAATACAAAGATATAAAAGAAAAATGAGAGTGTGGATGTTTATTAGATGATAGAAAACTATAAAAGGATCTATCTAGAATAAACTATAAAAAAATATATAAAGTTGAAACATCCATATTTTAGTGTAAATTGGATGAGGTTAGTCCTATCTTGGTTCATGTAATCAATATTATTAGATACATAAATGACTTAGAGATAGTGGGTCCGGTAGTTAAGAATCATCACTCCATGGAATTCATTCTAAAATCACCACTAGTAAGGTTATAATAGTTTATTGTAAAATACAATATTAATAAGTTAAATAAGATTCTAACTATTCTTGTTAATTTTTTGTTGATATATAAAAATAAAATTAGAGGTCTTGGAACAACAACCATGATGATGGTACAAAGAGGTAAGGGTAAATTTTTTGATAAGAATAAAAATAAGTGAGGTTGAAGAGAGTATGCACCAACTTCTTAACCATTAAATTGTTGTTACAAGAGATAGTAATGTTTTCACTATTATAAAAAACAACATAGAGGGAGAATTTTCTAAAAAAACAAAAGAGGTTAAAGAAACTTAATGAAGAGTCTAAGTGAGGTATTTTTTTAAATATAATAAATTCAAATAATTTTATGTATATATGATAAAATATATATAGAATTTTTTTTAAATATGTATATTAGTTAAATAATTTTGAACGATTGATTCATCTACATAAGAGTGTGTATTTATGTGATGGAGAAAGTGGTTGACACTTTATGATGTTAGATATAAGGGATAACTATAAAGATCTAGTGGATCGTATCAAATATTTTTTATTTTTATCTTTTGGTCTTATTTTGTTATAAGAGTTGTTATTTTGAACAAAGGGTTGTTATCAATATGTGAGATCATTAATTTTATACACATATTTATGAATTATATAGCTCGATAACACATTTAGAAAGAAGATACGGATTAAAAAAAGTTCTATCTAGGATAAATGATTTTATCTAAGATATTTTTGAAAATATAGGGGAAATAGTTACTACTACCCTATAATCGAATATTTAAATGAATAAAATCCTATTTTTGAAATATTTATATTTATACATAGAATAATATATTTTAAATAGATAAAATAGTTTATTTTATAGTTATTACTATAATAATAAATAAGTGATATTTCATAAAAAAGAGTTTGGGTATCTTAACATGATATTCTAGAGAGAATATTGTTTCTAAGAGGCTGATGGGAGTATTTCTTGACTTAGATAAGTGAGAAACTTAAAAAACAAAAGATTTAACTACTCAGAATCAAAGTAAATGTCAGTTTATATATAGGATGAGTTTTGTATGTTATTCTAAATAATAATCTTAATATAATGAATTATATTTAGGAACCAAGATGTTCTCAAAAAAAATATTCATTAGAAATGTTCCAAGATGATTTTAATTAATATATAAATTGTTCAATGTAAAAACATGTAATGTTTTGAAGTAAAAGAGTTTGGATACTTTTTATAAGAGTTAAACACTAGGAATATGATTCCTAAGCCTCAAAATTATTCAAATAAACATTCATTAATTATGTTACTCCCTAAATGCGTTTAGTTTGATATTTTATAATATATTCACATAAGATGTATCATGAATTAAATAGAGATTTATTTATGTTATCAAAAACCTTAAAGATGAATAAAGAATACAGAATGTTTGTTATTTTATAACAAGGGATTTGATTATATAATAAATTATTTATGGTTTCTTTAGAATTATTTAAAAAGTTTAAGAATATAAAATGTATCATCGTATATAATATATAGTCTCCACGTTACCTTTTTTTCACATTAGACACTTATATTTCATAATGTTAATTGATAATTGACCTATAAATGTTTGAGTTTGAGTTATCTACAGCTTAGGTGTAGTGACCCAGCTGCAGGTAGTCTATATCCAGTGTTTTCTACTAAATACATTTGAATGATTACAAGGAATAAATCCCCTAATTATGTATCATTTTAGCTCTCTTTGTAAACTAGATACATAAATGAGTAATGTATTAAAAAATAAATCATTGATTACAAAATATTTTTTTTGATTCTTTCTGAATAAGTAACTCAGAGGACAACTCAAATCCTACTAGTAAATCAATTCATATCATTCATTGTAAGATTCTTCGATTCCCATGGAAAGAAAAATAATAAGGGTGATCTCAAATGCTCAGTAATGGAAACATATGATGAAAGAAATAACTAATCAATGAAAATAGTCAGTATGGAAAGGTGAATAACTGAACGAACATTCTATGTAATCAATAAATTTAATGGAAGTATGTAAGCCATATGGAAAGGTAATAAATGGAAGCACATTCCATTAAAATAATGAGATAAGGAAATATCAATATGGAATGTTAGGAAACTAAAACAAATTCTATTTATTCAATGAACATAAAATGAAATGATTCCATAGATATTTTGATGCATTATCTCATGGATTAATAATAACTAAATACTAAATATGAAACAAATCCATAGATATGAGGACATAATATCTCATGGATGAATAATATCATAATATAAATGAAGGAAATTATTAATTATTGGATGCCATGTTTCCTAGGTATATTGTACATTTACCCTCAAGGCCTTTCACAGGAAAATTTACCAAATGTATGGTAAAAACCCACCTAAGGTGGCTATCCAAATGTATCATCCCAAGAGACTACCAATGCATCGAGGGGATATCTATAATCGGGCCCTGCCCATGCCATACCAGTCCTAAAATTTCTTTATTTATCAAATAATTGATTTTACAATGTTCCTTATCAAATATCTGTATGGAGTAAGAGATATGGATTTATCAATATTAACCAAGATAGTAAAATAACTATCCCATTAGTCACCATATGTAAAATGGTATACAAATTAAGAAATAGTATATCCATGGTAAATGAAATGAATAATTATGGGGAAATTAAATATTCAATGATCATAAGAGAATGAATATTTAAAGGAGACTAATAAAAAAATAAAGGATGTGAATGTGAATACTATACTTGGCCCAATAAATCATAAACCACCCCGAGCAAGATTAAGGATATTATTGATACAAAAAATCCCATGGAGAGTAAAAATAGAGGGTTATTGTTTTTAATGAAATAAAATAATAAATTTTAAAAAATTGTTGAGGGATATATCATTTACTTATAAAACATTTTGAAAATATTTTTATTTAAAAATAAACCATTAAATATTGAAATGGATGCTTTATGTAAATGATAGCACGTGAATCCATACTTGTCGTACGAGGTAAAAATAATTTTCCTTTTATAACAAAAAAGGTTAAAAAATACCTTGTTAGGAAATATTCAAGAAGATTCCTTTGAAAAATTGGTTAAAGAAAAAAGTTTAAAAATTTATTTACCAAATATTTTTTGTATCTTTTTTTAAAATATATTAATAAAATTTTGTTCATAGAAAAAACAGGTTCCCCGACTAAAGAAAGAAAGATAGTTAGGTTTTCTAAAAATAATTTTCTAAAAAATTTGGATTACTAATGAATTTATGTTTGGTAAATATTCTTTAAAATGGTCATAAATATCTAGATAATAATGAAAGGGTATATTGAACAATTTTTATATAATTTCCTTGAATGTAAATGCCACTGAAAGATCGTTAACGTGATTATTGGTGAAAATAATCATTAAACATCCCAAAGTGTCCCATAACACATTGAAATAATTAATTCATAATCCCCATGTGGGAATGTTTTTCATACCATGATATAGATTTATTCATGATATAATGTATTAAAGGGTCATTAGATATATTATACAAATGAAGTATGTGGATTATATGGTGTTTAACTTACGAAAATAAAAGCAAGACAAGAATCCCTTACCTTAAAATTACTTTTTTGTGTGGTCATTAGAATCCTATATAGTGGTTTAAAATATGTTAAATACTAATACCATAACCATAATCATTTTTATAATATCATATATTAACTACTTACAATATTTTACAACATTTTTGTTAACATTTTTTCATTATTTTGACTATTTTAGGTGTTAATTTTCTAGTTTTTTGGGTATCTTTTAACTTTTTATTTTCTATTTTTATAAAAAATATCATTGTTTCCTCATCTCCATAATGTAAACCATGAATAAATTATCTTATATATTCCTTAAATATGTATTTATAATGGTTCATAATATTTGGATATTGGACATGATGTGTATCTTTCTTGGAGACGGTAGTTCATACGTACGGAGGAACACTACATTCATTTCTTGGTTGTTTTAGAATAATTAAAAATAAATGATACATATTTATTTCATAATTAAAGTATCATATATTTGATATATATGTTATATAGGTTAATTAAAAACATTCATTATACGTTCCATGTATGGAATGGATGAATCAAATCACTTTTAGGGGGTAGTAGTCCACACTTCCTCAAACACAATTTTTGTATTTACATAACTTGGATAGAATAATCGGTGGTTATAAATAAAAATTAGAGAATAATAAAAAATAAAAAATAACATATATATATTTTATAAATATATTGTTCATAATAATATCCACCATGATTGGTGGGACAGAAAAATTGAACAATCTTCATTTCGTGGGGCAGTAGTTCGCCGTACACGGAAACGTTATGTTTGTTACCCATTAGATGGTGGTGTGTGTAATTATAGGTTTAAATATCAAAATAAAAAAGTATATTTAGGATACTGTTTTTACATAAGAATATAATAAATAGGTTTTAGGTGTTGGATAATTGAAACGAAACTAGAGATATTGAGAAAAGACATTACCTTTTAATCGGGTAAATTCTATTTGTTTAACCAAAATAAATACATAGAAGGTATTCATAAAAAAGGTATGATTATAGGTAGAGGGTATGGATGTTGGGGGGACATTTTGGAAGATCATGGCCTATCTATAGAGGTTTTAGTGGTGTGATGAATGGTTAGAGGTGGTGGCCTTTCTATTAGGAAGGAAAAGGACTCATAGAGTATTTTTGAAAAGAAGTTAAGTGTACACATGTTTTTACCTAACAAAGTTATAAAACCCAAAATAAATCAATAATTTATAGTTAATGGTAGAAATAATTTAATTCAATGAGTTTGGTAAATTTTTATAGGTCATTTGGGCCCTTCAACATATGGGTTTTGTCCGTTTTAAGCCAAATTACATCTTAATCCTTATAATTAATTTTAATCACTTTAAAAAATCAATTATTTCAAAAAGATAAGATGATATTATTATACCAAAAATTTTATCTTGATTAAAATGGTTTATTTTTTATTATATTAATTCAAATAACATATGAGACCAAATTATGATTAATGCTAATCTCGCAGACAGACATGTCAACTTGTTTTAGTAGAAACATGTTCAAAATATTGTCATGTTTTTATAATAAAATTTAAATTTAAATTGATTTTAATGAAATAAATTGTGTAAATATAATTACAATTGATCTAAAGTGACTTTAAAACAATGTTGGAATATAATTTAACATTAGTAATTGTTTAAATGAAAAGTCAATTTTATAACTAAAATGCATCATTTTTCACCATTCCTCAACAAATGATGTTTCACAGAAAAATTTCAAAAACTAATACTAATAGAATTTTGACATTATGAACTAAAAAATGAGTTTTATTTTATCAAATTAAATTCATAAAAGGTTCCAAATTAATATTTAAAATTGGTTCGCCATTAAATGGCGGTAAAAATACCTTAAAAAATATAGGTTTTTATGTGAAATATTGGGGTTTTTCTTATCATATGTTTATCAAATCTAAATGATGAATTTCAAAAATATTTTATTGAATATATAAATTATATATACCATTAAAATAATTAAATAATTTTAATTACTTTTATTTCTTATGTTAAAACAACTTCTAGAGCATAAAAATAGGTCTCTATAAAAATATCGTTTTAGTATTAAATTAGTTCTTATATTCATTTAGAATTTATTTGTAACCAACAATTTAGTTATAGAAACCATATATTTTCATAATTTAGTTAATAGTTTTCATAAAAGATAATTTATATCTTATAATATTTTAGTAATATATCGTTGTTCAGTGAAACTCAGTCTTGCATTCAACGTAAGATTTTGAGGAAGGCTTCTCTTGCGTGCAATGCAAGATATTGAGAGTGGTCACTTATACATTCAACACATGATGTATTAGTGTTTCTTGCATCAAATATATTTTAAATATTAAATATATTATTAATTATCTGGATTTTATATTACCTTACACGCTTATTGTCGTGTTTCATAAGTGCTATCGAATATAAGGTTCTTACTTTAGTTTTTCAATGTGCCACATTCTCACCATATTATTTAAATTACATCCTCAAAATCTCAATTAAATATTGGTAATAGATTTTTTGATATTTCATACACTGAAATCCCACATCGTGAGAAGAGTTCATGAAATATCCTCTATAAAATATAGAATTGGATGTACCATGTCACATGGAATAACATGTGTCTAGGTCTCTAATTGGGCGAACATCAGTGGATAATAGAGATAAATACTTATAGGAATAGAATAAATATTTATAATGAGTGAATGGGGTCATCAATCATAAGAAAGAGTGTGATCAATGGAATGTTTTGGGCCTCAAAGCTATAAATCTTGGATGATTTAGGAAGCCATCAATTCAACCTAAATTTTGGTATTAGGACATCATTTTTATTTCGAAGTCATTTTCCTAATGTTGGGTAATTCTATTACTAACTGAGAATATAACAAAATATTATTAATTGATAGGTTTCAATCTCATTTGAACAATCACAACTTTTGGTTGTGCTCTGATCAAATTCTAATTTATCCCTTTACTCCCATAAATAAATTACCAAAAACACATTATTTTATGCATTAAGCACTAAAAGAAACATTTAAAGGGTCATAAGGCCCATAAAATAGTAAAAAGTATTACTATTGGTATTTTAAATATATCCCCAAATGAATATGTTTAATATATTAAATTCTAATTATCAATAGTGTTAACACTAGTTCATCATTAATATTTATTCATGAAATAGTTTAAAAATAAACAATGAAATATTAACCAGGACATTCGGAAGGTCAATGGTTAGTGTAAAAATTTTATCATCCTTTGGTCATGGGTTGAATTCCCATGGCCTTACCAGATTTTATTGGTTGTCACTCCATATACATATTGTCCTGTTCAAAAATAATATTAATATAACTTCTAAATATAAATACGATGAACATCCTTGAAATTAGGTTAATCTCTAAATATCATTTTAACTAAGGTTTTCAATACCACCTCAATACAGAAATACCTTATCTATTTTATTTCGACATAGGTCCTTCCTTGGCCTATGGTTTATCTATAACATAAGTATATGTATTTTCTAAATAATGAAACCTTATATTCAATCTAAAACTCTGTAGGTTTAACCCAGTTTACTTATTAGGTATCCAAATCATTATTAATGGTTTGTAAAGAAAAGTGGATTATTTTAAACATATCCCTAGGAGTGTCAAAACATGAGTGTAGTAAGGCCCATTATCATGTACCAGGTTACCCCAAGTTAATCCCGGAACACATTTAGGGAGTTTTTACTTTAAGGTACATCTTTTCCAGAATGACATCCACTTGCAGTTTCCAGACAGGGATGTGTTTCAGGGAAGAATCTCAAAATCTATACATTACCAAAATTATTGGGTTTTCATCTATATTTTTTCCCAAAATTATACCTTAGGTTTAGGTTCTCTAATCGATGGTTCCAAAAACCTATTTACCAAGGTAGATACTAAAATTAATCTAACTCCAACTGTAGCAACCCAACCCCTAATAGACCAAATAATTTGTCAACTACTGAATATATTGGCATGATTAAAAGTAATCAAGCACTGAAAGACTGATCTGTTTAGTTGTATTAGTAAAAAAGATAATTAAATGGGTACTGTATTAAAATTTAATTCATTGAATATAAAATAATTTTGTTTCGTCTTTCTAAATAAGTAACTCTAAGGAAAAATTTAATTAATCTAGTAAATCCATGAATATCTTCTATAGAAAGATTGTTGGATTCCTGGGGAAATAAACATTATAAGGATGAGCTCAAATTCTATGTAAGGGGAGAAGATATAGTGGTATCAATAATGAATCAATGAGAATAGTCAATCTGGTAGGGTGAATAATTGAATGCACATACCATGTAATCAATAAACTGAAAGAAAGTACGTATGAAATATGGAAATGTAATTACTAGAAGCACATTCCATTAAAATAACTCTATAAGGAAATATAAATAGGGAATGTGAGGAAACTAAAAGACATTAAATTAATTTAATTAACTAAAAATGAAATATATCCATAGATATGTTGACGCATTATCTCATAGATGAATAATAATTGAATCCTGAAAACGAAACACATCCATAGATATATCGACGCCAAATAATATAGGTGAATAATATCAGAATATAAATAAATGAAATGATTAATTATTGGAAACCATGTTTCCTTATTACATGTTACCTTTACAGTCAAGACCTCTCACAAGATTAATTATAAAATGTATGGTAAAATCCCATCTATGGAAACTATCCAAATGACTTGTCTGATGAGAGTACAGATGCATCGAGGGGCTATCTATAGCCAGGCCCCGCCCACGGAATATCTGTCCCAAAAATTCCTCAAATTTCAAATAATTGATTTAAAAATGTACATGATCAAATATACTTATGGATTAATAGTTAAAAATTTATCAATATTACCCCAACAGTCAAATAACAATCAAAATAGACACCTTCTGAATAAAGGTAAACAGTTTAGGCAATATAAATATCCATGGTAAATGAAATGGATAATTCTGAGTAAATTCAATTTTCAATGGTCATAAGAGATTGAATATTTCAAGGGGACTAATAAATAAATCAGTGAAGTGAATAAAAATTATATCCGTGGTCAAATAAATCATAAACCATCCAAAGTATTATTAAGGATAATATCGATACAAGAAATCCAACATGGAGTTAAAATAGAGTGTTGTTTTTGTCGATGAAATAAAATAATATATTCTAATTTTTTTGGGGGAAAATATACGTCTCTTTTGAAAAACGTTTTTAAAATATTTTTCTTTAAAAATAAACCTTTTTAACTGGTAACAGATACTTCAAATAAATGATGGTGGATGTATCCGTACATGTCGTACGAGGTAAAAAGAATATTCCTTTTGTATGGAAAAAGGTTAGAAAATGACTCATTAAGAAAGTTACAAGAATATTTATTTGAAATATTGGTAAAAGGAAAAAGGGTAAAAATTACTTTACCAAATCATTTTATGAACATTTTTGAGAACATTTTAATAAAACAGTCTTCTTAGGAGAAAAAAGGTTCTCCAACTAAGGAGAGGAATAATTCCAGGTTTTTTGAAAATCATTTCATAAAATATTTTGAGTACCAAATAATAGAATATTGGTACTAATTATTGAAAATGTTCATGAATAACCAGATAATAATTAAACTGAATATTGGAAAATGGTTATATGATATCCTTAAATGGAAATACCATTGAAAGATCATTAAAGTTATTGTTGATGAAAATAATCATTAAACATACCCAAGTGTCCCATACCAAATTTAAATATTTAATTAAAAATCCCCATGGGGAAATTTTTTCATACCACGATGAAAAAAAGATTAATTATATATTTTATAATAGGGGAATTAGAGACCCTAAAAAATAATTAAGTGGTGTATGTGGTGTTTACCTTACAAAAGTTAAAGTAATACATGAATCCCTAACCTTAACCTTCCAATTGTTGTGTGGTATTTGTCCAACTGTATAGTGATTTAAAATATGTTAATTACTAATACCATAACAATAATAATGTTTTTAATATCATATTTTAACTACTAAAACATTTTATTACCTGTTTATTAACAATCTTTCATTATTTTGACTTTTTCAGGTGTTAATTTCCATGTTTGTCCAGTATGTTTTAACTTGTTATTTGTTATTCTTATAAAATATATAATGGTTTCATCATCTAAAGAATTTAAAAAATGACTAAATTGTCTTATATATTAAGTACATATGTATTTATAATGGTTCATAATATTTTTATATCAATCATGAAGTGCGCGTTCACAGAGATGGTAGGCCGAACGTACGCTTGAACGCTACATTCATTTCATTGTTGTATTAAATTAATTAAAAATAAATTATACGTATGTATATAATAATTAGATAATAATATATATTTTATATATTTCATATAATTTTAAGATTTCTTTTTTCTGTTCCATGTATGGAATGAGTTAATCAAATCACATTGAGGGGGTAGTGGTCCACACTTCCTCAAACAAAATTATCGTATTTACAAAACTTGGATATAATAATGGTATTTTCTGAATAAAAATTATAGAATCCTGAGAAATTATAAATAAAATATATATTATATATAAATATATTTAACATCATAATGGACACCATGAGTGGCGGTATGTAAAAATTGAACCATCATTGTTTCGTGATGCAGTAATTATCTGTTTACAGAAACCTAATGTTAATTACCCATTAGATGGTTGTTTGTGTAAGTGTAGTTTTAAATACTGGCATACAAATATCCTAGTATATTTAGGATAATATTTTTACAAAAAAACAGAATATAGAGATTTTTGGGGTTGGATAATGGAAATGAAACTAGAGAGATTGAGAAAATACATTAACATTTAATCGGGTAACTTCTTTTGGTTTAACCAAAAGGAAAACATGGAAGGTATTATTCTTAAGGAGATTATTATTGGTCAAGTGGAGAGATTTTATGAGGACATTTTGGAAGATCTTGACCGAACATAACAGGTTGGATAGGTGTGAAGAATGGGTAGAGGTGGTGGTCTTTTATAGGGAAGGAAATTGACATACATTGTATTCTTGAAATGAAGTTAGGTGTTCACAAGTAATTACCTAAATAAATTCATTAAAAACCACCCAAACTCATTAATGGAAGGTTAATGGACTAATTAATGCCATAAAATGAGTTTTTGAATATTCTATAGGTCATTTGATCCCCAAATCCAATGGTTTTAGTCCATTGTTACGCCTAATTACACCTTAATCACTGTAATTAATTTTAATCACTTTCACCAATCATTTTTTTTCAAAAATTAAGTTGATATTATTAGAAAAAAATATTATATTTATTAAAATTTTCTATTTAATATTTTAAAAATTCAAATTATAGAGGTGGCCAAATTTGGATTAATGCTAATATCACAGACAAACAGATTAACTCATTTTAGTAACAAAATGTTCAAAACATTGTTATATTTTTATATTGAATTTAAAATTTAAATTGATGATAACGAACTAAGTTGTATTAATATATGTATCATTTATCAAATTTTAATTAAAAAACAAATTTTTAATACAATTTAACTTTACTAGTTTTTTAAATGGAAAGGCGGTTTTAAATAAAACACAAATTTTTTCACAATTCATCAAAAAATGATGTTTATTAGAAAAATAAAAAAAAATCATCCTAAGATAATTTTAAAATTATGAATTAAAAAATTAAGTTTATTTTATCAAATTTAATTCATAAAAGTGTCAAAATTAATATTTAAAATTGGTTCTCCATTAAAAGGCGGTAAAAACCCAACCTGAAAATATAGGTTTTTATGTGGACTATTTTGTTTGTTCATACCTTATATTTATAAAATTTAATGGATGAATATAAAAAATATTTGATTGAATATATAAAATATATATTCTATTAAAATAATTAACTAATTGTAATTATTTTTATTTATTTTGGTATTACAACTTCTTGAGCATATAAATAGTTTTCTACTAAAATATACTATTAATATTCAATTAGTTATTATATTCATTTCTATTTTTTGTAACCAGATACTTAGTTATACAAAATATATATTTTAATATATTATATAATACTATTAATAATGTATAGTTTATATCTTATAATATTTTAATAATATATCATTGTTTGGTTAAACTTGGTCTTCTATGCAACACAAGATTTCGAGGAACGTCACTCTTGCATGTAATGAAAGCTATAGAGAAAGGTCAATCATGCATGTAACACACACTATCTCAGTGTTTCATGGAGTGAATATATTGTAAATTTTAAATATATTATAAATTATTTGGATATTATATTACCTTACATGCTTGATTTCGGGTGTCACATACAATATCAAATACAAGGTTCTTACTTTAGTTTTTTTTGCGGCACCACACAATGTTCACCATAAGGTATAATAGGTCATGAGGAAATGATAACATTGGTGTGGGTAAGATTTCATATACAGATAAAGAGTATTTGGATGAGAAAAAAATTATTTTCATGTCCTGAATGAATGAACTAGTATACCACATATAATGAAATACACCATATCTTTGGTTTAGAGGGTTATATGTTTCATATTGAATCCCAATACCCAGGTTTTGAAATATACCTAGTATGGGAATGTTCATAATTTAATACTTTTATTACACTAGCTTTTATTATGATCTAATCATTAGGTGGTTGTGTTTATTATAGATAATTTTATTGTTATAGGGTCAACCGATATATGATTTTTCCCTCTTGTATAATTTGAATGAATTTTGGAACCTCAATTGGGATAGAACAAGGAAGTGTATGACCATACCAATATAACATATATGTGATGTGGTTGTTTATTTAGAAAATTGGAATGTGATTTTCTCATATATTTTGATGAATGACATGATATGTGTTCCAATATTTGTTAATTTTATACATAGAGGATCTTGAATGTATGTGTTTGGTAGAAGGTATTTACATAAATAGTGTCATAATGTCAATTAATTTATTAGAAAAAGTTATTATATCATTATACAAACTTGTATATGATACATAAAGTATAAAAACTTATTGGGATATGTGTGTTTGATAGTAACCAAACTAGATCCCTTTATATTTTGAGTTGAATTAACACTTTTCTTGAGGAATATATTTTTTATAATAATGGATAGGGGTATTCATAATTGTTGCCAATTATAAATAGTAAAACGAGGTTATTATTTGTGTTTTTGTGAATATGAAAATTATTTTTTTATAAATTAATTTTAAAAAATATTAATATTTACCTAAAAGTGTTTTGGAAGATATAGAAAAGGTGTTATAGAATAATGAACTGAAGTTGTTACATATAATGATTAATGTGGCAACAATGAATTAATTTTTTTTCCAAAATGTGTTTTGAAATATATCCAAAATAAGATTAAGGTATGGTATATCAATATATTATATAATATTTATCATTTACAAAATTTGTGACATTTTTATAAGGATTTAGTATAGGTGGGATAATGATATAATGTTCACTAATGAAACTACAATGGCATGGTTATTTGGAACACATTATGATCTATTATGGTGTGAAAAGTGACATAAGGTGAGTCACTATACCATGGTGTTCTACATGGTGTCATATGTGATATTCAATATATCATGGTTCAATATTAATATTCTACTCAAGAGAAAAAAATTTATTTTAATTATTATAGGATTATAATTGGATGTGTAGGAATTCCCAACATGATTGTTTAAATGAGAAAATGTTAGAAATTAAATGAATGGTGATGAGTTACAAAAATTTTAATGTATGAAAATTTTATGAAACTTTTATCCATAAATGGTAAACATTTATAGTATCATTAAATGGACTATAAATAGAGGCTCATAGTTTTTTGTATGTGTATTTTATTCATTCTATAGATAACCCTAATTTAAAATATATATTTATATTTATTTTTTTCTTTAATCCTTTAATCCAAAAGTTAGAGTATACTATATCTTGAATGAAATCATTCCCTTGAATTATTATATTTACATAGGCCATGGACACCATTAGAGGATGGAGTCCATTTTCTGAATCTCAGTTATCACAATTAAGAACATTGTGAATAATTAGAAAAAGTAATCTAATTTGTGAATAGAAAAACTACTATTTATATTATTTATTTCAGTACAAATTAATGGAGAGATGTTGTGGTGTTATAGGTTTTGGTTTATGTTTTCCATTATGATTGGATAAGTCTTATCCCCTTAAAATATAAATCAGTATATGTTGAATTTTTGTTAAATTAAAAACATCATATTAATAGAAATTTCTAAAGAATCTTTTTAGATTCAATTTATCTCTCTTGGAATTTGACTATCTGAATTCAATTATCTTTTTTATAGAATTTACTCACACTATCATAAAGTTTTTTATTCTATGTTTTGTGTGGAAATATTGCATTATCAATTTGATGTTCAAGGAAATGTATATAATATCATTTTAAATAATTGGTTAAGCTAATATTGTATCTGTATTATTATAAACTAGGTTCTATTTGAGTTTTTTAACCAAAAATAAGATATATAGGCTCAACATTCCAAATTAGGAAAGGGGAAATGGATATTTTCCACAAAGGGATATATATTTTGAAGGATAGATATTCTCAATGAAGGATGGTGAATAATTTATCTTATTTCATATTATGGGATTCAGAGTAGTATCTCATATTTTCTCTCTAATTATAGAGATTCCATTAAATAGAATATTGGAGGGAGTGGAATATACACTACCACTATGTTATAATTCCCCATACCCTCTTCATTCTTATCCCCTTACTCATTCACCTTCCTCACCTGCCTCATCGTTCTAGTGGTATTTCTACCTCCCTTGGGTTAGTTTAATTTCTGGAATGGTATGTAGTCATAGAATAAATTTAAATCCCTTTATCCACTTAAATATCTCATATACATGGGTTTCACATACAATATGTTTCTTTCAGACTTGTTTTTTTATTTATTAATTATTTTTTATTTCATTTTTGTTTCCTCCCCTTGTCTCTCTGTCTTATTTCTCAATGGTCCTTTAACCATTCTCCCTACATGAATTGTGTCCTATTAGTTCATGATTCAATTAGTTGTGGCTACCAGATCAAAAGTAAGACCATAGTGGTGGCTATCATTCCTAGTATCTTTAGAGTTTATATTTATAATGGCATCTTTAGTTAATTTTTGAATTCCTCCCAACCTAAAGAAGAATTGGTTTAACTTATATTCAAAAAAAATTCCATGTTCACTAATGTATTATTTTCATATATATTTAGTGTATGGTGATATTTAATTTGAGATTTAATATCATGATTTGTAAAGCATTATTTTTTTTGGTTTTTTTGGGGTTGTTTTCGGTCATATTTACATTAGTTTCCAGTTTCCCCTTTTCTAATTTTAATTTAACCCATGTATATCAACTATTATCACATATCTATCCTACCGATATGGTATATTCATCATTGAATCTACAATATAATAACTAGATATCTATTTTGAATCTTTTTTTGAAGGTGTATTCTTCATGGCAGGTATATCATAAAAATTGTGGTGATAAAATCTCATGGTATTAGTGCTGCCAATGGTATGTTTTGATTTTGAATATTTTTCTTTGATGCATGTTATTTGAAGTGGGGTGTTCTGGTTTCTTATTATATAATGAATTGGTTGTTATTATAATTCACTTTGTAAGGGTTCTTTTTTAATTGATGATTTTTAGGGCATGTGGGATTCATTTTCTTCAATGGTGGTGTTTCATAAGAGAAATTAAATTGGACCCTCTAGTAGTGTATTCTATATTGATGGTGTATACCCTATGAGACTTGATCAGTTGTAAAATATAGATTTTGAGTACCTATTAGTTCATGTTTTTTAATAATAAATGGATAATCATTTCAATCAAGCATTAATTATTAGGAACACATGTTCTTTTAGTTCCCCTGGAGTGTCATTTTTGCCGCCATACAGATGTATTTTTGGTGGAATATGTTTTCTTGTTGGTTTTGGGTTGGATGAAATATTTTTATTTGGTATGTAGTTTATAATTCAATACTAATAATCTATAAATTTTATTTTGAAAATAATAAAAAGGTAAATTTATAAGAGATAATATTAAGTTTACAATGTGGTAGTTTCCCAATGTTTTTTGAGATTGTTAAAAAATGAATGAGAATTAATTTGAAAAATTTTAGAGGAGAGAATAAGAATAAAAAATAATGGAATTTTTTCCAATGATAGATTAATGATCAAAATGTAAAGTGGTTTCAAATATTTTTGTGAGGTATTGGAAACAATTATAATGTATATATTTTATTTTTATTCTTATGTAAAATTTGTGTCTAGAGAAAATAATGAAGGTCAATAAATTGTTTCATTGATGATATTTTATTTTAACACTTTTTTATCACACCAATATTGAATCATGTGGGACTATAGTAAATTTAATGTGATTCATTTATTAAACTATCTAATATTTTATTATGGTAGCTCGAGGATGGATTTTAAATAAAATTTTATTAGTTAGATTGTGTTCTGAAAAAAAAAATGAATATTTACATTATTTTATGGGTTTTTAATGAAAAAATATGTTTTACATCCTTTTCAAGACTTATTGAATTTATAGATATTCATATCCTTTATTTTTATAACATTTAGAGGGGGAATTAAGATAAGGTGGTGGATGATTTACATGAATACTTAATCTTTTTCATATTATTTTTGTATTCATGATTTAATGACAATTTTTTTTTGAAATGGATAGTGTACTAAATATTTTCCTGATGGTCCTCACTTATGTTCTAGAAATGTGGAATCCCTATAAAGTTATATAATTTCTAAAAGTTTTGAAAATACCAATTTGACATGCGAGGGTGGTTAGTCAAAAAATGGATGGTATGGTATATTATTAGTTGTCATGACAAAAGAATGAAATCATGATGGATTAATTTTAAATATTTGTTGTTTTAATGCAGTTTGAAATACATATAAGTTACCAATGTTGTAAAGAGTTTCAATAAATGTTTTCTTTTTGAAAAAATAATCATAAATAATAAATAGGATCAAAATAAGCATGATGTGATCCAAAATGTTTTAATATAATGAAGAAAAATGAAAAACCTAGAGATTGGACATCCCATAGTTTAAAAAATTATGAACATATACTTTTCTACAAAAAACTACAACTAAGATTGATGTCATGGAAAAGTATTTAGGGAAAAGTTATTTTCCTGGAGGGTAACTATTTTGTGGTTTTTGAAACAATATGTATAATCTATACTAATATTTTAATTTCAAAATATATTGTTTTAGGGGATAATAATGACTCAAAGCTAAGAGATTTATGGGCTGTAGAGGTCAAGGAATTATCTATATCTCACCACATTGTGGTTAATCCTTTTAATCCATATTGAATTGATTTTTTACATACATATGTAATTTTATATTCTTATCTTTATAGAGATATATTGAAATTTGATTTTTTAAATTTCGAATCAAATATGGAAGAAATTAATTGAAATTTTTCCATGATATTCAATCCAACATGAAGAAACAAATAAAGGGAACATGGATACTCTCTTTCAAGTTAGAGATATATTTTCCAACAAAAAATAGAAGAATATGAGGATTAATATTGAATTATAATGGAAATAATGTGGTAGGATAATTTCAACAATATATAGTCTTTGTTAGAAAGAGTGCTTAAGGATAATTCTAAGATCTTATTCATGGAATCTTTTCGATTTCATCATATAGATGAATATGGTGTTTACTGGTACACCAATCCACCTGAATGGTATTACTATTAGTTTAGGGAATATCAATGAGTTTAGATGGATGATTAATTAATTATTATAGTTATGGGAGAGTAGTGAGTTCAAAAATAATTATGATAGTTTTAAATCTATGGGGTTAGTGTGTCGGATCTAAAACAAAATAGAAATACAGTTTAAATTAAAGGATTTTGGTAAACATTCACATCATAAAGTGTTTTCTTGTACGACATATCCTTTTATAAGAAATCCAAGTAAAATTTATTATGTCTCAATTTTATACATTATCACTTCTATTTTAATTTTTTGGGAGAGAATAGTGTTTTGACTAACTATTAAAGAAGATAATTGGAAAAATATGTTTCGAATTATTTTATCATATTCCACCCCCTATTAAGATGGGTTATTGTGTGAGACCATTATGCATATTTAAGTAGGTGTGAGAGGAGAGGCGCCTAAGCTCCTTAACATGGATTTTACTCCTTCATAATAATTAAAGGCTGATATTCTGTTTCTCATAAAGGGAACATTGTTGTTCTTCTAATCAATAGTGGTATTAGTCCTTGGACTCACTACTGGTGAACCCTAATAATAGTGAGAAATCATCATTTCCTTTAGGAATATAGAGGATTGATATAAAAAATCATTCAATAATGAAATTATTGATTTTTTATGTAATAATGATTTATTATTATGATATATTATTTTTTAAATCTATGAATCTATTATCCTATTTTTTCTCTTGGGAGTGTTGTGTGAGGCCATATAAGTTGGAGTGATATAATATATCATTCAGATCGAATCAACTATGAGTCCCTAGAGTAGATTGATACTCAACTTAGATTTTATTTTCTAATATTTAATTATTATAAATATTTAATCTATCATACTAATTTATCTTTTCATAGTGAAACAATGTGATGATACGACCCCATTCAAAAAGTTCAATTAACTGAATAATATAAATCTCTTTTCTCTACTTATTTATTTTCTTTATTCCTTTATGAAAAAGGGTGATGATTTTTTTATTTTGATTATTTTTGACTTTTCATGATCTATTTTGAATTAGTTTGTTAAACAAATATAAATACTTATGTAACTCTATTATTTTATGTTTTTATAATATAAAATTTCAAAAAAAATGAGTATATTTACACTATAAATCCCATTATTATTTCTTGTTAATTGGAAATAGTTTTCATATTACTTCTTAGTAAATGGTTTTTAGTATTAAAAATAAGAATAATAAACATTATTAAAATTATCATTTTATAATTTTATGATATAATATTGAACTCAAATTAATTATTTGGATTTTAAATGTGGATTCATTATATTAAAGAATGATATCACCTAAAAACATTTCATCAAATCTAACAAGAGTTTAATTCTATGTAATTTTTTTTGAAATAATAAATTCAATTATTTATATGATTTTATTTTTGAATTTTTTTTCAAAATTATTTTATTTTTTTTGTTCAACCGTATCATCATCTCTGTGGATGTAATTAATAAAAAATTTCTTTGTTTTTTAATTAATATAGAATCCTTATATTTCCCTAGTATTTTTTCCCTAAATAAGTTCTTATATGTTCTTTGTTTTCATATAGCTGTATGTTTTAGATTCTTAGGTGGAAGGGGTTAGTGTTAGGTTGGTGGAGAAAGAGATATAAGAACCCAATATAAAAAGGATATAAATAATACACTATTCTCATGATTGAAATATTACTTCTGAAATACAGTTGTAGAACCCAATGAACAAAAATATCATTATCATGGATATTATCTTAAAAGTATCACAATTTACTACAAATAAAATTATTTATCATTAATAACGAACCTCTAGAACCATTGATATATCTATCACTTGATATAGTCATATTTATAACATAAGGAGTGGTAACTTAAAAAATGGGTGATCTCAGACATTCAGTAAGGGAAAAAACATATCATAAACTGTTGAATTATAAGTATGAATGAGAACATGAGAATGACAGAAATATCTTAATAAGATAAAATAATACCATATATGATAATCATTTAAAATTATAAAGAAAAAAAATATAATATAAATAATTTTATGCTTGCGAAAAAGTTATTACTAGGTTAAAAAGATATATTTACAAGGACAAACAAGTGATATTTTCATAGATACGAGGAATACAATAAAAATAAGGAGTATTCAGGAAAGCATATAATAAAATGATAATCCACATGAAAAATTAGAACAATTATGAACATAGGATATCATATCATTATGAACCTCTCTACTGACCAACCTGTTCAGTCATAAAATCATGAGTATGTCTAATTTTCATCACAATCAACCTTTTCACACCAAGATACTTTCTAATCTATTAAAAAAAGTATATATATATAATAAATATCATGTTTTACCCATGGTATGATGATTTAAATCAATATATTATTTGTACGGGCTCTAGGGCATCACCAAACACAAATGAACCAAACTTATTCTTCACTATTGTCTCCAAAACCAAACTTAGTCCAACCTAGGAAGATTTTAAAACCTAATAATAATAAATATAAGAGATGTAAGGATTACCTTATTATGATTTTAAAGGCACCATCATGATGGTTTACTAGTAAATATTGTTTTATGTAAATCTAACCTTACTTATATAGCTAACCCTAGGACCTAGAATGTCCATGAAACATGCATCAACCACATATTCCATAATTTTATTATCCAACTATATCTTCTTATCCATATGAGGATGATTGAACATTCTCAACATGCAGTGAGTTCCCATTTCTTCATAGAGGACCTTCCAATATAGTAAGGTAATACATGGGTCTTTATTTGATACAATTATCATAGGATCTCTATATATCCTTAAAATCACAAGCAGATATAAATTTACAAGGTGATAACCTTTAGTGGGGTCACTGATCTTTATGAAATGAGAATAATTGGTCAACTGATTGATCAAAATCCAAATATAATTCCTCATTTTGGGAGTTTGAAAAAATTTAACAATGAAATCCCACAAAATTTTAATCCAAAATAATTTTGTCATGGGAAGTGGTCAAAGAAAACTAAAGTCTTATGGAACTAAATGATATTTTTCTTTTGGAAAATATAACAATTTGATAAAAATTAATATATGTGCTATTTCATACCAACCTTTGTAAAATGTTGTTTCATGTCATTGAATATATTTTTAGTTCTATAGTGGAAAACCCCTAGATAATATGGAAAATATCCCAAAACATCCTCTCTTAAAGATTAAGGAACTAAATATCACATTCTGATGTAAATGATACTCACTGAGGAAAAAAACCACCCACAAATGATCTCATAGCAAAATAACGAGTCCCTAGTACAATGGAACTCATAATCTTTTTGTTATAACCGAGTAATCATCTCCATGAGAGAGAATATCATAGAAAGAATTTACATAAAATTAACCAACTCCTCTTCCTTGACTCTGAAGAGAATATGAGAAAATAGTACCATCATGTTCCATTTCCCATTTTACTTACATCCTTAATGATAAGGTATCATCTTGATGTAATTTTTAGAAACAACATTACCATTTATAAGAGTATAGGAAATTTCAAAGTCAATCTACTATAGGTACTCCACCAACCATCATTGTTAGTGGATTAGGAATTTTCGAGAAAGGATATACAAGAATATTGTATAGTCATAGTAAATAGTAATATTTTCTCCAAAATGATTGTGTAAACAGCTTTTATGGGCATTTAAAACCATTAAAAATTTTAAACCATGAGTGCAGTAATTCCTATCAGGAGGTCAAAGATGATATGAGGCATAAATCACTACATGATATTACGATATAAGGAAAAAATGAATTATTACCATAAAGCATCAAGGAAAACCACATAGCCCTAAAAACCATTTATTAAAGTGAAAATCAATGCTAAGTTCAAATGATTATTATGATCATCGAATGATTCATAAATCATTGAATCCCATAAGAAATTTATTCTTTTCTTGTAGTGAGTGGTCAAAAGAGATATTATATTTGAGAAATCATTTTTGAATCATTAATAGTAAGATGGATAATCCATGAATCCATATATCTTAAAGAAATTGAGTGGTTCTTCACCAGAAATAATAGTTGGCAATTTTTATGGATCAGTTGAGATACAATGTTTTGAAATTACATGTTCTATAAAAATAACTTTCTAGACCCAGAATTTTCAGTTTGATAATTTATCATAAAGACGGTGATCCCAAATAATTCCAAAAACTAACATTATCTTATTGGCATAATCTTCCTCCAAATAATATTATACCTAGTTATCATCCATGAACACTAATTTAAAAGTATCAAGAATGTGATGGAAGTTTCATTTCATTAATTATATAAATAAAACATGAGAATTAGTTAGGGAAAGCAATATTATAAAATAATTATAATATAAATACATACTATTGAATGTGGTCTTTGGAATTTCTGAGTACTTGATTCTATGTTACCGATAAGCAGTATGAATTGATATTTTATAAAAACACATAACCTCTTTCAACTAGTAGAAAAAATCATCGATGTAAGGAATACATTATTCGTTCCTGATCATTACCTAATTGAGAATATGATAATAAATGCATAAGTGAAGATTCCCATTTACATTCTTGTAAAAAAGAATAGGGGATGGAAAGGGTGAAATATTTGGGAATATCAATCCAATGTCTCTCAAATAATCCAACACATTTTTAACACATTTAATTCTATCAGGTCTATATGGTATGTTGGCCTCTATATCATTTGAGCTCTAGAAACTATGTCAATCAAGAAATACAGTATCAAATCCAAAGTAAAACAGGTGGATTCATTCATAAATATGTTTGGAAACAAACTGACTACCGAGGGAAGGATAACAATGCAAGATTCCATTTAAAAAAATGATATTCAAAAGAACAAATTACTATGATCTGGAAGAGATACCCCCACCAGAGAGGATCTTGGATCATGATCTCCATAAAATTCTTTGGAGATCCCATCAGATGTAGTGAATAACACTCATCGATGATTACACTTAGTACATGGATTTTGAGAAATAAACAAATCCATATCAATGATCACATCAAATAAGTCTATTTTAGGGACTATGATATCAAAAATTGAGATCTACATTACACGTAAAAATGAGCATGTTGTGTATCAAAACATCAACTACCTTTTCATTACAAGATGCATTACCAATTCTATAATGAATTTCATGCATTCATTTAGATATCTTTAGAGATCCAAAATACTATTCAATAGGTTGGAGTGAGAGGTACCTGTATCAAAAATTGAAGTTTCTATGGTCGATGAAATAGAAATGGTACCTCTCCGAGTTATATGACTTATATTAATATCCATGGGAAACTCTTTAATTATTTGTTATTGATTTGTTCCAATTGACATCAGGTAGAACAATATAATCCATGAAGAATATGGAATCACCATAGATCCTTTAGGTGAAAATGAGGTGTTTCTAGAGTGATGAAAAAATATATATAAACAAAAATTCTATAAATTATTTCGGTGACCACATGAGTTGGAAACATTTGGGGACATGGAGAAACGGAATTCTGTTGGTCCAATTTGGCCACAGTAGTATTATTTCAAGAAAGTTTCTACTGATAATGATGTAAGAAGAGGATTTTGATAATAAATTCAAATAACCCCCAAAAAACTCATTTCACTTCATATTTCTCATAAAAGACCCACTTGAAATACAACTAGAGGGAATAGAAACTCTTGTTAATCATGTCTTAATTTCCATGCCACGATCATCCATCAAGTCCTTATCCTCTACATTATCATAGATAATTAGATTTAAAATGAATATCTAAGATCAAATATGAACTCAAATTCCCATTTAATTCCTATGATCCTTTATATTATCATTAGGGACAATTAAAATAGAATAAAAAGAGAGCTCAGTGAATCAGTTAGAAAATTCAATCATAAATTGATATCCTTTCTCAAGCATGAGACACTCCATATATTTGATAATAGTAAAATATTATATATAAAACTACATAGTGACAATGGCCTTGAATTCCTTCCATTCTAACAACTAATATTGTTATCCATGATCTTAATGTACCACCACTATCTACTCGAACCTTAAATCCTGAAGCGACATCACTTCACATTGACTATGTCAAGAGACTCCAAGAATTTTAAATTCCTCTTGATCTTTCCAAACCAATCCTCTGCATCAATTATATTAGTTTTTCCTTTGAAATATAGTGTCTTACAATGAAGAAATTATAGGATTCAATGTTTTATCTATCCCTTCATGGGTTGTACTCTGTAGAATTAACAATGGTAGGTAATACACCTTGGTTCATATATCAAAAAATGAACATAAATTCTTTAATCATTTTATGATTGACTAGGGGTCTCACTTCCCACGATTCATTGATATCACTAACCTACTGAATAACTTGATGTATTCTATGGTGAATAGTAATACACATCAAAAGATAGTGATGCATTAGAACATAAGATCCATGAATAAATTCTTATTTGGAATAACATAAATCAAATTTAATTATGAAAAGACAAATAAAATAATAACTAGGATTAAAACTCTATTAATTCCAAAATACACATTACCAAAAAATTCATGTTAACATAAGGATTTTAATTATGATATATGCCTCAAAAAGCAATCTAAAACTAACCCTTATATTCCCACATTATTTTATCATATCTACCTATACATCTAAAAAATGCATATCGATGAAAAAAAATGGTCAAACTACCAATTGATAAAAAAATTCATGAACCAACCATGATTACCAAAACCATCCATAACCTAAACTAGTCCTGACATGGACTAATGTGCATTCCCAGTACCCATGGTATAGTGACAAGGACTCCAGAGTCCTGAACTACCATTGAGATTTTTTTCCATATAAGAAAATAATACTTGGTGATAGATATATATATGATGGTATCCCAAAAAAATATGAAAAAATATATATACAATCATTAGGGGAAAATATTCAAGAAGCATAAAAAAAACTAGGACAGATTATTAAAACCACACTCCATGTAGGATGATTTCACATAAAAAACTCACATACTATTAATGACCAAACCCCCACCTCATGGTTATGCCTTTCCCTTTCCTTTATTAGATATAAGAATACATACATTCACTCAATGGTGCATGTAGGGTGTCATAAAAAGTGTGAATTAGGATCCCAATAAGTGTTTCACAATAAGAAATTATTAAAAAAGTATTAAATCTTAGATAATATAAAATAAGTATTGAGTTACAGTATAACATAAAACATGGATAAATCACCATGTTCAAAATTTATAAAAAAAATATCAATAAATTTTTTCCAAATCATTTCAATACACACACTGATAATTATTTTCAAAGATAACTAATATAGAAAACCATCCCACAAATACAAATTTTTTGATCAATGAGGAACCTAATTATTACGGTGACTAGTAGGTCACTTGGTGTTCACATTAACCTAGAATATAATGTCTAAGGTTTAGAAAACACTATTGAGAGATAATTCATACCACAACTTAGGAAACTTGCAGCACACTTTACCTAAGTTTAATAGGATAAGGGGGAAGGATTTCATCCCTAAGGATATATCCCTACCACATCATTGATCACATGTGGGTTTACAAAACAATATCATTCAAGGGATTTTCATATTTATGGAACTGCACAAACATATAAACCATATAAAAAATATATTGAAATCCATTTCATTTATAAAAACCAAATTGTAAATTCATTTAATTATAACAATCGGAACTACCATAATTAATCAAATTTCTTATCATGTAGAATATTTTTAGAAACCTATCTAAAATATAATCCTACATGATATAGAGAACAATGAAATATTACGAAACCTCAAATATTTAGACACATTAAATTAACAACTTCCAACCATAAAAAATGATCCAAAACTATCATAGGGCCTTAGTAATTGATAAGGGATCCTATAATAGTAATTAATAATTATAATGTTCCAAATTTATATATTCTAGAATAATGGAAAACCAAAAGTATCCAAAGAAAATTCATGATCAACATTCCTTGGGGATTAAAGATGCAATAAAAACTGACCAATTATATAATGGATCTATAAGTAAAATTATTAGAGACCTAAATTCAACAATTTCGATCAATTAAAATGAGGATACATATTGGTATATAAAATTAATTTGAAGAAGATGGAGATCCATGATTAAAACAAAGATGAAATTATCAATAGAGGTCTATGGAATCATTCAGTGGTTAGATCAGCCAATAAATTGAGTTGAGAGAGATCATAGATCACCCAATGAGATTTTCTATAACAAATTAATTGAATTAGGGTCAAATGTGATTGATTAAAAATTATAATGATAATTTGGATTATTGGAAATATAAAGCTACCCCTTATATTGTAGTCCAAGAACACTGCTACCATAGAACTAGTGGAGGCTACCTTCTATCCAGTGGTGCATTCAGAATGAGTGAAAATATAGAAACCCCACCAGCTAGTTGGTATGTTTCTCTTGGAAATCTATTGGTTTTTTCTATTAGAAACCCTGACCTACAACCTTCTACTAACTATCTTGTGTCCCTATCTAGATATCTAGTTGACTACCTATAACTCTTATAGATATAGGTTGAGTCCACACTTATACTAAAACAAAATAACACTGCCCTACAAAATTATTCAATAAAAACCCCTAAAAGGAAAAATAGACATGCTTGGAAAACCTAATATATAAATAGAAACAAAAAAGTGTAGAGTATTACCTAAAATAATTTACAGGATATTATGTTGAAAGTATAAAAATACAAATTCCATGTTTCTACCACCAAAAAGGAATTGACTCTGATGGATTAGTAAAAGGGAACTATCATGAATACTTCCTGAAAAATACCATATCATTTTGTAAGAAACCAAGATAGAATAAATAAGAGAGAATACATCTTCCATATGAATGAAGACTAGCCACAGTGTCGTATCCGATATGTAGGGAAAGTATAACTCTTATATCCTGTGATTTAATGACATGTTAACTAATGAAAACACTATGGTTCTTGGGAAGAGTCACATACTCCTCTAAAAGAATCAAAAATGACTAGGTAACATCAAAATGTTTTTCTACAAAGTGGGTACTACTCATTACTATCCAAAAAACATCATCCATGACCCTCCATTCACCGAGACACCCAAATCCACCAATGAATCTTGAAGAGTATCAATCATTGAATCAAGAAATATTCTCAGGATTGATGAATTATTACATAATAAAAAGAGTCCACAACCATCACACCACCTCATATACATAAAATTGACCACATAATTATCACCAAATGATTAAAAGATTCAACAAATCCTATAATGTTTCATAAAACACCTATCATAACAAATAGAACATCATCATCATATTTTATATATAATTATACCTGTAATGAAATAATTACTTATCAAATATTGTCTCTAGGGTGAGAAAAAAGCCTATTAGAAAAAGGCATTACATGGTATGTACTAAGGTTACATGGAGTGCACTCCAAAAATCTCAACCATGTGTGTGTACATGAGAAAAATAGGAATGTACATCCCTAGTACATGAGGTATCCCTAAAACACATGGGTTGTGGGATATATAGGTACCTAGATATGTACTTCAAACAAAGGTCAAGTCATGTAACTTAGCATGGGTGTAAAAGTACATACAATATTTTCCCTAATGGGATGTCTGGTCATTTAAAAGATGATGGAGCTATAATTTTCACATATTATATACTGTATTCCAATTTTCTAAATCCCACAAAAGTGTTATTTTATGGGCAATTGTCACATTTTTATGTTTTAGTGGTATTTTGTGCTTAAATGCAAAAAGGCTTAATTTTGGTGTTTAACTATTTTATTTATCTTCTGTATTTTTGCGATAACATTTTACACACTAAACAAAATTGTGAAATTCATTTTTTTAGGTTTAATTATATCATTTTCAGAATTTAATCCTTCTGGAGGCCCAGCTCAATCAATCATTTGGAGGCCCAAAATTAGCTCACAATCCGTGCCTCGAAAACTGTGCACAGATTTGGAATGTTTTAATGATGAGCTTTTATCTCGCAGCTGACCGATCCAATGGATATGATATTCAACACGAAGATGGAAGAATAATTAATTAAATATTTTATTAAGGATTCCACGTCTGAATCAGCTTATTACAAGGCCTTTAATGCATCGGAAGTTGGAGTTGTGGAAGACGAAGAGTCACCTAGACAGATTTAATTGTCCACAGTAAAACAGTCATAACTCCCTCATACGTGGACCAATCTGGATGCAATGTTTAGGAGGGACGCAAAAGATGATGTGGAACAACTTTAAAGAAGGGACCAAGTACCAATTATGACATTAAATGGGCCGAAAAGTCGATTCAATCCGGAGGACGGAATTGAGTCGAGATTTCATCAACCATATTCCCTATAAATATGTATCTCTTCTCTCTTTTACAAGGATAGCCATTTTCAAGGGGCCAGGTTGAGTATATATGTTGTAATAGTTACTTTTAGTTTTAATATATATTATTTTATATTTTCTCTTCATACCACCTTTCTTACATTTATTTTATTTTATGTATTCTCTCTCCGTAATTCCCTTCTCAACTCCACTAAAAATGAAGAACTAACCTTGACGCTTGTTCGAGGGAGGGAATGGTGGGTTGATTGAGTTATTGTACTTTAATTTCTAATCCCTTTATTCAATTCTAAAATTTTTGGTGGTGGTTAAATCGATTATGGTGAGCGGTCGCCCCATTTTCTCTTCCACCAATATCATCTTCTCGTTTATAAATTTTCCTTCCCTTCACTATTTGTGTTGTGCATACGGTGGAGTATGACATGAGTAGTGATAGTCAAAAAAGAGGTATCTGAGATGACTTCAGGAAGAGCATTACCCCTTATCCAGAGGTCTCGGTATGGGGTGATGACATTTCAAATGAGAAGGTGATGTGTGATAGGTCTTGATCACCTCATTGAATTGAATTTTGAGATTCTTTTTAAACAATGATATCAACCACCACGACTTCCTAAGAACAACTGCCTTCCTTCTTTCTTCTAACCTCATTCTGTATTTCATTGAATTATTATTTATTATATTTATATTTTATGTATTTAATTTCCCCCCATTTATACTAATATTATATTTTTAAATTAGTTATATTATAAATAGTGACAATAGGAAAATAGTACGGGTTAACGACCTCCTTGTGATCGACACTAGGGTTTGCCACTATGGTACATTTTTAGGTAAATAATAATTTAATTGAATTGTGGTTCATGAAAAACCACTCTCATCAATTTGGCGCCATTTCCGGGGAGGTCAAGTGCTTTCATGCTCTATTTTTCATAAAAACCCAAAAAAAGTAAAATTTTAAAAAACTGAAAAAAATAATTTCATTGCATATCATTGTTTTTTTAGGTCATGGATTATTTTAGTGATTTTTCATTTGCATGGCCTAGTGATGAATTTTCTAGTAGGTAAGAGTCTTTTATGATACAAATGGAAGAATATGCTGCGATGATTCAGAATAATTTCAAAATCCTTGAACAAGCAAGCAAGATGGTGGCATCGCTGGCGGCTGAAGTTGAAGAAGTTAAAGCTATATGGATGGAACAAAAACAACAAAAGTACCTTGATGAAGAAGAAGAGGAAAATGTTTTTCCACATACATATGAAGTTTAATAACCCAAGGAGGACTTGAAGACTCAATTTGAAGATGCAATCATCTCTTCTTGGCCATTGATTGAAGAGGTTCCTGAAGACGAAAACCCAGCTGATACAACTGTGGGAGATCAACATGCATTGGAAGAACATTGGTATGATTTTGTTGATGAAAAAAAGGTAAGTTATCCTCCCATATTATTCAAAGAAGAATCAGTAACTCTATACCCCTCTCTTGCTTTGGAAGAATATAATAAAGTCCCTGCTGAAAAAGAGTTCCCAGTGGCCTTTCCTGAAGAGATCACATTTCAAGATGACCTACACGAAAGGGAAGATTTTTATATTAAATGGTCATGTTTTAATATTATCCAAGTGGAATTATTTTCTAACTTCCCTTAGGAATTTTTTGATGCAACCTCACATGTGCAAGCCCTGGATGTTAAAGTCTAAGTGGCCAAAGAAGTCATGGCTGGAGAATTGGAGGACCCATTATTCCTCTTTCCCCCATCATTCCAGTTGTACCACAACAAAATGGTGAAGGAGATGTTGTACTCTATTTATGGGTTTCTCTATGGATGTTTTAGGATGAAGAGAAATGGAAGAAACAAGTTTTGGTGGTTTCTGAGCAAGTAACCTCATCCACCTCAGATTGGGGTTAAGCTGCTGCAAATACTGGACTAGGGGCAGTAAAAACCTAGCACTCGCTTGGGGGTAAAACCAAGAATTATCCCCTTTCTTCTCCATTCCTCTTTCTTTTTATTTATTTTTCTCATATTTTCTGTATTTCATGATTTTTAGGTCATGTGGAATTATTTAGGAGCTTAACTCAAGGCTGCCACTGTAAAATAAAGTCAGGTTGTATCTTTCCTTCCTTTTATTTTTCTACCTTTATCATTATTTTGTTGAGCTGCAATGTGGGTAGTGAAATCTAGGTGTGTGGGGAGTGTCTACCTACTTAGATGTTTTGTGTGTTTTATTTTTATTTTTATTTTTCATATTTTTAGGATCGTTGAGCTTCAATGAATATTCTAATCATTTTTCACACACTAATTAATTTTGAGATGATTGAAATGATTTTTGAAGAAATGGATTTTAAATGATTGTTGATATGAAATTTTTTCCTTGAAATGGATTTTCAATCATTTTTATGAGTTTGACCAATTTTTGAAATTCATTCCCATGAAACCCTGACTCAATATATTTTTCTAGTCCTGTGAGGTATTCAGAACCACTTTGAAATATTCTTTCTAATACCCACACTTTCTTAAGAGAATCTTGGATTTTGTGTGAGAACTAGGACTTGTGATTTTTCTCTTTTGAATCTTTGGATTTCATGGAATGTTTTTGATATGATTGAGGAATTTTTTTGGCTAGCCATATTTTATCTCGAGACCTACCTTTACATATATACTTCATTAGCCCTTAGATTCCATGAATTTCCTTATAGGTTTAAGCCACATTACAAGCCTAATTTTCCATACCTACCCGCACTCTTAGTATTTTTTCGTGGATATTTCAAGTTTGAGTGTGGGGGAAGGGCCTTTCGTGTGCGTTCATGGGATGCGTTTCATTTGTGGGTTATGTGAGGTGTGTGTGAACTCTTTGGGCAGTGTATGATAAAGATCAAATTGGGCATGGGTAATCCTTTCATTGTGCTTTATTTGTTTCATCTGGTTATCCTTAAAAAAAAGAAAAAAAAGAAAAAATTGAGATAAGCTTGAATTTATCAATGTACTTCCTTTCATGACTCATGCACATATCTAAATTCTAGTTAATTATGGTCATTCATTCATTGTATTCAATTTTTATCTCATTCTCCATGAAAGAAAAAATAAAAAAAACGGAAAATAAAGCTGTACCTTTCTGGAGATTTACAAAAAAATGAAAAAAATGAAAAAAAGGGGAGAACTTGGATGAAGTCATTCATTGGATTCATTTCCTGGATCATGTCCCATGTCATAAAAAGGGGGAAGTTTTGTGTGTCACATTTTTAAGGGGATTGAGTGAGTTTCATCCTGTGTTTTCACTTGAATATTCATGCATTGTACTTAAGAGTATAACCTCCTCTTTCTAGCCTTAATTTTTCAATCATTTTACCACCAACCCTAAGCCATAGAATTCACCTGAAAAAGTCCTCATGATTGAATTAATTTTCATGTTTCGAGCTGTGAGGAGATGAGAATTGTCACAACCCTATGGTGATACATTCAATTTCCAAGTATGAGCATAACTTCAGATTTTATTTCTCTTGAGTGAAGAGTGGCAAAAATTTCAAGGTGAGGTAAGTTATGACTGGTCCATGGATGGATTTATGAGTTTGAAAAAATTTAAATGTGAGGAATGAAAATGATTGGGAATTGTTTTTCATAAAGGAGACGTGATGGAATTTCATTTTGGAAAAGATCATTGATGTTTTCTCATTTTTGATTGTTGTGTGAATTTTGATTTGGATATATGATGATTGCTCGAGAGTGCAACGATTAAGTGTGAGGGAGTGATGGAGATATAATTTTCACATATTATATACTGTATTCCAATTTTCTAAATCCCACAAAAGTGTTATTTTATGGGCAATTGTCACATTTTTATGTTTTAGTGGTATTTTGAGCTCAAATGCAAATATGGCTTAATTTCGGTGTTTAACTGTTTTATTTGTCTTTTGTATTTTTGAGATAACATTTTCCACACTAAACAAAATTGTGAAATTAATTTTTTCTAGGTTTAATTATATTAGTTTCCGAATTTAATCCTTCTGGAGGCCCAGCTCAATCAATCATTTGGAGGCCCAAAATTAGCTCACAATCTGTGCCTCGAAAACTGTGCACAAATTTGGAATGTTTTATTGATGAGATTTTATCTCACCGCTGACCAATACAATGGAGCTGATATTCGACAAGGAGCTGGAATAATAATTAATTAACAAATTTCATTAAGGAGTCCACGTCTGAATCGGCTGATTACAAGGTCTTTAATGCATGGTAAGTTGAAGTTGGGGAAGACGAAGAGTCACCTAGACAGATTTAATATTCCGCACCAAAATAGTCATAACTCCATCATACGTGGACCAATCTAAATGAAATTTTTAGGAGGGATGCGGAAGATGATGTGGAACAACTTTAAAAAACGGGACCAAGTACCAATTATGCCATTTAATGGGCCAAAAAGTCGATTCAATCCGGATGACAGAATTGAGTCGAGACTTCATCAACCATTTTCCCTATAAATATGTATCTCTTCTCTATTTTACAAGGACATCCATTTTCATGGGGAAAGGTTGAGTATATACGTTGTAATAGTTACTTTTAGTTTTAATATATATTAGTTTAGATTTTCTCTTCAGACCACCTTTCTTACATTTATTTTATTTTATGTATTCTCTCTCCGTAATTCCCTTCTCAACTCCACTAAAAATGGAGAACTAACCTCGGTGCTTGTTCGAGGGAGGGAATGGTGAGTTGATTGAGTTATTGTACTTTAATTTATAATCCCTTTAGTCAATTTTAAGATTTTTGGTGGTGGTTAAATCGATTATGGTGAGCGGTCGCCCCATTTTCTCTACCACCAATATCTTCTTCTCGTTTATAAATTTTCCTTCCCTTCACTATTTGTGTTGTGCATACGGTGGAGTATGACATGAGTAGTGATGGTCAGAAAAGAGGTATCCAAGATGAAATTAGGAAGAGCTTTACCCCATATACAGAGGTCTCAGTATGGGGTGATGACATTTCAAATGAGGAGGTGAGGTGTGATAGGTCTTGATCACCTCATTGAATTGAATTTTGATATTCTTTTTAAACAATGATATCAACCACCACGACTTCCTAAGAACAACTGCCTACCTTATTTCTTATAACATCATTCTGTATTGCATTGCATTAATATTTATTATATTTATATTTTATGTATTTAATTTCCCCCCATTTATACTAATATTTTATTTTTATATTAGTTATATTATAAATATTGACAATAGGAAAATAGTGCGGGTTAGTGACCTCCTTGTGATCGACCCTAGGGTGTGCCACTATGATACATTTTTAGGTAAATAATAATTTAATTGAATTGTGGTTCACGAAAAACCACTCTCATCACAAGGCCAGACCAATTGACGTCTAATAAAGGGTCCTACAAAATCTGTCCATTTATCAAAAACAATATCTATTTTATTATCTCTAACCCATGATGCATTAATAGAATAGAAAATTTGTGTTAATAAGACCTCATGGAGTGTATTCATGATTTATATATTCAAATATTCTATGATCGAACAAAATCGACACCAATCACCAATGATTCGAACCAATTACATAGGGAAAACAAAAAGTTGGAAATTCATAATCAAATATGAAATACATGATCTATTTATTAATAAAAAAGTTTGTTAATTTAAATCACAACCTCTACATATTATAACATTAATGGAGCTTTATGTTCGTATTCCTTTAACACATATGTCACGATCAATATTTCATTACCTTCACCCTATATCTTCTCTAGATGGGATCACCTCTATCACCCACCACTCCCCCATTGTTCTACTGAGACATCAATGAAGTGGATAATGATCTTCTTTAATATTTGAATGAGGAGAAGAATATGGTTAAGGAAATTTTTAAATGACAATTAATGAAAAAGTAAAACCCATTAAATAGGCCTGACCTAGCTCATGAACCTGAAAAAATAATATACCTCTCTTAAATAAAACCCCATATTACAGACTCAAATATGAAGTTATATTTTGAATCCATTACCCCATTAAAAATATATAAACATTCAAACCCATATAAATTAATAATATTTATTTTGTTAATACTAAAAATATATAATCAAATTCTCAGACCATAATATATCCAACATTCTTTTTTAAGGGTAAAATATACATTTTGGAATAAATAGAAACATCAGAAAATTTTTATAGGGTCATTTTATAGGACTAAATTTCCATTTGACCTTGTGAAAAGGCTCAAGGCTCTAAAACTCCAAAACAAACTATAAATTCCATGATGAAAAACTATGATCATTATATATTATAAGGATCCTATATGTTAGAGGATTTTATGATGTGTTTTCTAATTTGGTTATTTTGTGTATATATAAACCTACCTTTAATTGTGTGTCCCTCCTAGTTATTGTAGTTCCATGTTACATGAGGCATCTGATGATTCATCAACATTTTGTTGTTGTTTATGATTCAACACCACCTCATTTGTCCAAGAAAACTCACCTTTATTTCATAATAAATAAACATAGTTACTGAGGGATTCAGTTCAATATTATACTATGGTATTTTATTTGTATGAATTACCTATGGTTTAATGCCCTTATTTTAGATATAGAGAGAAGGGGGAGAGGAGAGGGATACAAACTCATGTAGTGGATCTTATTTGTCACATGATAAACTATATAGTGATAAGTTATGTTATAGACCACCAACATAACTTATACTCCTTAATACTAAGAGAGAAATGGTTCTATGGTACATGAAAATGGAGGAGTGGTGTTCACCTTAATGATACCGATGTTACTCCTGTTGCTTGCTACTTGTGAACCAGAATGCCAATGAATGTTCAATGTCAGGTTTTTGTATTGGAGGTTTTCAATTAAATATTCATTCAATTTTTTTACATATTCATACTATACAAATATATTGTAAATTATTTCATTTTTTATGAATCAATGTAATTATTCTATGGAAAATTATATATAGCATGGATGAATCACATGAGATGTTCCACGATGGAGAAATGTGGTGAATCTTTATTCTTGAGTTTACCATAAGTCCCTAAAGCAGGGACATCCATACCTTTAGTTAGATTTTGTGGGTTTGATTACTTATTTATATTTCTTTGGATGTACTCTTTAATCATAGTTAAACTATGTGATAATCCTACACCATTCACATAATTTAATTGGCCAAAGGAAAAATGATTTTTGGTTACACATATTGTTTTTATTTATTCATTTATGTCATTATGAATTGAATTATTTGTATCAAACTATTTTTTATTTTTTTAGGTTTTATCACAATTTTTTATTTTGTTAATAGAACCAAATAATTATATATATATTGATTCTTTTACATTTTTATGAATATTATTTTCCACTACCTTGAGAGTTTATACACAGCATGCAATTTTTTTATTCTTAATTAATTAGAATTAGTTTCAAATTATTTCGGGTATAGTAGTCATCGTAAATGAAAACAACATAATAAAACTCTTAGATATCTTATTTTATGGTGTTTAAACCAATATTTAACTCAAAACCTCAATTATCCATTAAATGTGGATATATTGAAGTACCCCCGATACACACATTTAGATTTGGAAATAAATGCATTAACATTACACACATACTATAATACTAACTGAGATGACCAAATATTACATACAAAAATTTTCAAGATCACCTATATAATTACAATATTAAAACACACTCCTGGATCAAAAAGATATAGTGACTTTGAAAAATATATATATGCATCTTAATTTATATCACTATGTGAATTTCCTCTATAAAAATTCACCTTATATGAATCTATACAATTCATATTGATGTATATAAATTTCTATATATTTTTGGAAACATTAGAAAAGTGGTGATCTAAAGAACTTAGTAAGGGAAAATCATTAAAATTACATATTGGAGTTATTAATAGAACATACATAATTGAGAGACCTGATCATGGGAGAAATTAAATGATTAATGGTCTAAGATCTGATAATTGTTAGAAGTGATCATGAGGGAAGGTAAAATAATGATAGATCACAGAATTCAACATATAAATTTATTATCTTGAATGCATAATACACTCCACCAATTATGGATATGAAATCATCAGAAAATATTCATGATCATTGTGAATGTAAAATAAGAATGTTTCATATTTAGAAGGAAAAAAATATCATAATATATTTCAGATCTCTCTTCCCATACCATCATTAAATTGTGGGTTAATCTAACCACATCATGTTTATATATAACATAATGTATGACGCTAATAGTATCATATCTATGCATAACATTGAGAACAAACTAACTGAATCATGTATATTTATAACATAGTGATATCATGAGATATAAAGGTTTACCCAATGCATTAAAAGGGTATATAATATTGGTTACACCATTGATATGATGACATATCTTTAAAAATGTTTACTATATGAAACAACCAAGAATCCATCAAAATCATAACCAGGTTAACCCTTTTAAAAAATATTATATATAACAATTCATGCGGTTTAAAATTCATCCAATTAAATAAAGTATATATCAAAGTAAATACCATTTAATTTGAACAACAATGTATAGGGTATTCACAACGTCTAAAATAAATGTCTATACGGTATGTTCAATAGTTATCCCATTCATCTGAATGGTATTGATATTGAATTGAATACCAGGTAATCAAAATGAGAGGCAATAAAATATTAAAAATTGAATGTTATTGTTATAATGTTTATATTGATAAATTTTTGATAATAAGATAAGATAAATGTAGTGATGGATCAATCAATTTAGAGGGATTTCAATACCACAATAATATAAATATATATGTATTTTGATAATAAACAAATGAGTAATTTCAGTATTTTAAACTTATAATAAGGAATAACTAGATAGAATATAACAAAAGTAAAGTTGAAATCAGGTTATTTAAGATGATATTGTCATAGTTGATCAATAATTTTGTAAAAGATAAGGAATTTTAAATTATTTAAGAATAAAATTAGTTTGTTTTTAGAAAATCATTGAAATAAATGATAATAAGGAAAATAATGGATTAAATTTCATTTTCATGAAAAAAACTAACACTAAAAATATTTACATAAAAAATTATTTTTATTTGTTTCAAATATATAATAATTTCATTAATAAAACTATGATAAAAATGTTAGGAAAATTAAATGCAAAACATAAAATTAGTTCTCTTAAACATTAGAAATGTTATCATAAAAATATAATTTAGAATAATTTAAATATTATTATAAAAATTTGAAAAAGGATTAAATATTTATTTTATAAATAAAAATACTTATAATAAATAAATTTTAGAAGAAACTTATAATAAAATATTATTAATTTTACAAAATTTGATAAAAAATAATTTTTTATTTTTAAGCAACCCACCATGATCAAAGATATAAAATAATATTTTCAAAACAATTAATAATAAATATAGGAGGTGTAAAAGAGAATAAATTTTTATCATTTAAAATTTTGTATTATTTTTTCTGAGGGGAATGAAAATGTTTATAGTATTAAAGTATCCAAAATGAGGAGTTCATTTTTTTCATTTGCAACATCAAATTTCATATACTATAAATCAATCACAAAGATATTTAAATAAAAAAATTTATTTTTTCTTAAGCAATATTATTGAATAAAATATGAGGGGGTCAGAGTGTAGAATATTACAAACATAAAAGAATATAGTTAGATGTAAAATAATGTTACTCAATAAATTGAGATTGAATTCAAGAATTCATATATATATTTGGTAATATATAAGTAAAAAAATAAAGGAATGATTGAATGAGAAATATAATTTTAAATACCATGAATTAAATGTAAATTTTCATTAAATATTTTAGTGGGTATGTATATAGAATATAAAAAATAATATTGGTGGTGAATATAGAACTTATCTCAAAGCATAAAAATTGGGATGACAATCCCTTATCCAAAAGACGAGATCACTTGGGATACACCTCTAAATTTCTGAGTAATAAAATTAAAATATTTAATTATTTTATTTAGAATTTTATTCATAATTATTTGATTAATTATAATTTATTTATTATAATATATTATTAATTTTGTAAATAATTGTTGTTCACATAGATTATTTTGAGTTTATTTATTTTATATTTTGAAAAATTATTAGATTCAATAATTATAGTTGATGGTCATTGTCACATGGTTATATAAGTTTAGTATTTTCACTATATATATATTTTTTCAATCAAGGATAAAAATATTTAAATAGTATAACACATTTGAAATTTTAAAATAACACTTTTCTCTTTAACTTGTGTTACACAGAACCCCGAGCTTAAACGAACTCTAAAATAATATTATATTAACATTACCATTATAAAATAGATGTTACATTGGTGTATGTGAATATTACTAAGAATACTATTAATTAAATACGATGTTTATATGCGATAAAAATATTATTATTCTTAGTAACTAAAGACATATATTTTATTAAAGTCACATTATTTTTCAAATATAAGTTTTAATCAAAAATTTACTTTTATTTATTTCTATAGGAAAATAAATATTTTTATTTTATGAATATTTTATAATATTTATTTTAAAAAATTAAATTCATTTTCTAACACAATTTATAAAAATTATCTTAGGTTATTGTTTTGGTAAATTTCTTACAGAATTTATTTTTTGATTAGAAAGTAAAAAACCTTTTTTATGAAATACCTTAACTCATATGAAATAATTACTATATTTTCATGATTTATAATTAATTAAAACTTATTATTGATAAAAAATTATTTATTTAATTAAATAATATAGATGGTTTTACATATAAATACACATGCTTAGTAATTTTAAAAACCCTAATTTTATCATTAGAAACCCTTTTTAGTTATATGCATAAAATATTTTTGATTTATTTTTATCACTTTTATATATTGAATAATGTAAAATTAATTTCGTATTTAGAATTGAGATATACAAATTATGTTGTAATTTAATTTTTATTTTTCCTCATAAAAAATATACCATTGTAAAAAATGATTAACCATAGTTTATGCAAAATAATGTAGCAAGTTATAGTTAAAAATTAAAATCTTAAAATAAATAAAAAATACAAAATTAAACAGCCGTTTAAGGTGTTTATAGACCCTAAATATCCTTTAAAACATCAATTATAAACAAATTTTTTGGTATATAATTCCAAAAAATGTGGTTGCCTTTAAATATAAAATAATAATTATTTTATCACTTAAACCCACTAATCCTCAAGTATAAATACAAATCTTCACCACATCCTTTCTATTTTAAAGACATTATGCTCATCAAATCATTTACAAAACCACTCCTACCCACTCTCCCGACATTTAAGTGATGATGGTCTAATCAAAATAACATTTCCAAAGTATTTAATGGATTATTCAAGAGGGATATTCAAGATTTAATTCTCTCAAACCACCTATCTAATTATATATTATTCTTGTAACATCTCCTCACCTCAATCATAAATTATTGTATAATAACTAAAGAATCCTGAAAATAATTTAATTTTAATATTCTAATTGAATATTTTTTATACATCCCTTTTATAACTTCTTATTATTCAAAGAAATGAAACCATTGTCCAAATTATGGCAGTTAACCATCTTTGTGAATAATGACTTTCTGTTTCCCATTACTTCCTTCAAGGTGGGTCAAAATATTATTATTTTGGTGAAATAATATTTTAAAAGGAATATTATAACATTTTAAATGTTCTTTAACTAATATATATTCATTATATTAAATAAAACAAATCTAGTTCGTGATTGTCTGAAAAAACCAAAATAAACTACACATTTATCATTAACATTTATCAAATGAATCATCCTCATGAAAGAAAAAAATATGATATATGAGACCATTTAAAATTATCTAGTTTCATGAATACTATATTATTTTTCTTCTGAAATTTTATTTCCATTTTAATAGAACATCCTTAATTATACACAAGTGAACAAACTAAGAAACCATAAAACGAATACACCGAAACAACAAAATTAATAAAATATTACTAATGAACTCGTGGTAAGGTGCTATAAGAAGATAATATAAGGAATTATAAATATTAATATATTTCCATAATATGTTAAAACAAATTATAAAAAATTATATAGGACGTTTAATTACGCAATAAAAAGGGGAAGTGTGTGGTAAGGGTTTCTCGTCTAACTTTTACTTCAGTGAGATATATACGTTATTCACCACTTATTTATTGTTCTTGGTGTATATAATACCCTTTAATATATCATATAATTAATATAATTATATTAATTTAATCCAATGGTTCATTTTATAATTAATAATTTTATGGGGAATAAAAGACATCTGATTACAAATAAGTAATGGAATTCTTAACCAAGTTTCCATTCTTTGGGTTAAACTTCAACATCCTTGATTATGTAATTATAATATTATTTTTGAAAGAATTTTGAATATATTTTTTTTTATTCCCACCTTTTATATATGTATTTTATGTGAATAAAAATATTTATTTCATTTGATTCATTCTCTCTTCAATGTTATGATATTTATCGGGGCATTTCATTAAAATAATTATCTTTTTAGAATTTACCTTTAAAACACTTTTTCATCCTTGTCCATTTTTTGTAAAATTGTTTCCAAAAATGTATTTAATATTCTCCTATGATTTTATATTTAGCTTTTCTCATTTATAACTTTTTATGAAGGTTTTATAAATTTATATTATTTCTTTTTTATAAACAATGTTCTTTGAGACATTTCCGAAAAAATACTGAAGGAATATTTTATTAAATTATATTGAAGAAGAGGCTATTATATCCATCCTAAAGTCTTAATTTTTTGAATAATAAATTATATATATCCTATTTCAATTTTATATAATTTTGTCTATCATAATTTCATGGTCTTTTAAACATATGTGATTTTCAAAGTGAAAAGGGAAAGTTAAAAAGAAATTTTCAAGGATCTCATTTAAAGTATTTTCATCAATATAAAAATCCAATTTGTAATTTATTATTTCATTGTTTTTAATTTATTATGATATCATATATTATATAATATTAAATGGATTATGATAAATTTTAGTGGGAATGTAACAGTTGGATATTATTCCCCATATTACTTTGGATGGTTTGTGATTAGGTTTACTGATTTGTGATAGTTATTTATATTTCATATGCAAGTTTTACTATGAATGTTTATATAGACTATGTATCAACATTTAATATGAGAAATTATTTTGAAATCAATGACATGTGTGGTGCCTAGTTATAGATATCCCCTCAGTGAATCAGTAGGACTAGTGAAACAAATCAGTTGTCCAAACCCAATCAATTTTTACATTGTAGTTTTAAAATGTCTTACGAAAGTCATTGACAGTAGAGACAAAGTTTTCCAAAAATAATCACTTTTTACCTAGTAGTTTTAAATATTCTTGAAAAAGTTCTTTACACTAGATTCACCATGATTCACTAGATCATGGCATCCAATTTTTAGGCATTGCGATCATTATGATTTAGATTGTTATTATCCTTTAAATTTCTACTATGAAATTATATCTAGATGCATTTAATTCCAAATTATTGTTTAAATTAAACTTTTTTATATTTATTTATATTTCCAAATTGATTATTATTATTGATTCATGATATATTCTATTGTACTTAACCCTTTTAGAGAATTTTATGTCACCCATTTAATATATTTTTCCCTAATATTCCAAGATGATTATTATGTTTTAATGTAGGGTTAATATAGGAAAATAATGGTGTTCTAAAATATATCAAAATAATAACTTTTATGTTTTAAAATATTATTTATGGTTTAATTATATATCTATTTTTTAAAATCCATTAAATAATTTGTTCCTTCAAGATGTGATTCATTTTATATTTTTTCCAATATAGTAATGTAACCATCGACTATGGCTTAATAGGGCTAGAGTATTTACAGTTCATATTATAGGAAGTTTAATATCAAATATAAAATCATGATTTAGGTAAGTATTTATTAGATAAATAAAAACTATGATATAATGTTTAAATACAACAAATTAAACCGAACATATGATTTAAAGATTAGGTATACCTAAATTTTAATTTTTCTTTCTGTAGTTTTGAGACTATACTTTGTGGTTAATAATATTATAATCTAATCTAGTGTGTTATATTATTTATAAATGAAACCATGTAGATGGAATGAGTACCATATTAATACATGAAATCCATGTAGGAATTTCTCACATGGTCAAGATAATGAAGCTTGTGTTTTGGCTGGTGCGAGAGCTGCAATAGAAGTTAAATAACTAATAACTATAATGGGACTGATGACCCATGTTTTGGGTATTAAACCTACCCATACAGAACATCCTATAGATAAAAATCACGATTTAACAATGCTATAAAACTTCATGAGTAAGAAACCTACATCATTTATTGGAACTAAAAATCTATTTATAGCTAAGAAATTGATATGTTCCTAAGATTAAGATGTGTATCACCTTATGATATAATGAAAGGGAGAAGTTTATCATGGCCCTTTTACATCTCTCATGAGATGTGGATAAATGGTGGCCATTGAACCAAAACAAAAAGGAGGAAGAGGAAATATAAAACATGGAATGGAATGATTTTAGGAAACTTTTCTTGGAAAAATTATTTTCCACACGAACAACGAGAGGATGTGGATAAACAATTCTTGAGTCTAAGAAAAAGGAGGTTGAGAATTTCTCTATGTATGAAGACAAAATCATAAGGAAATCAAGTAATTACAAAAAATATGTACATAATCTAAAGAGTAATATTGATTGTTTCTTTTTTGGGATTTATTCAACACATCGAAATGCACTAGCCTTCCAAACATTATAAAAAAATGAGGATATAATATCATTTACCATAAAGATAGAGAATAAATTTTTAATGTCTTATGGTTGAAAATAAAATAAATATAAGAATATGATAGAAGATAAAAATGGATAAGGGGAAGAAAATAAAGTGGTATTTTTCTACATGTGATAATTGTGGAAAGAAACCCATCAGTACTTGTTTTAAGGGTATATGAGTCTGTTACAAGTGAGAAGAGAAATATCAATAGGCTCTTGATTTAAAGGGAAATAAATAAATTTTGAAATATTGAAACTATAAGGATAAGGGTTACTAAAAAAAAATTCCCAAAGTATAAAGTTATTGTACATTAGAATAAGAAAAGTGTTCAATTTTAATATTTTTCTATTAATATAGTAGAAGTTGAAGGATTACTATGATTATGTATATAAATCTTTGAAATATTTTGTAAAAATATTATATTGATGATATTATAGAAACATTTATGCATTATACTATAATGAAATTTCTTAATGGATTTGAAATCACATGTCTAATGGTACTAATAAAATTACTTTAGTGAAAAGTTGATCTTTTTTCAAAAAAATGTTTTTGGGAGGATAACACGTAATATGTTCTTGTTTTTTAGATAAAAAATAGATTTTTATGGGATGAAATTGGTGACCATGATACTATTTAGTGATTTATTGGTTTATGTCATATTTTAAATAGTTTACTACATGTTTGGATTTAAGGAAAATATCCAATAATCCATGTTTTTATTAAGTAAAAATGAAGCATGCATGTCTTAAAAAGGTTTTTCTGGTAATTCACATTATTACCATTTTCATGAGAATACATGATAAAATTATTTAAATGTTTGGAATGAGATTACTAAGATATACTTCATATATTTTTAGTGATTAATAACAAGATGAATTTAGAAATTTTGTGACATTATTTCAAATGTTTTGGATTTTAATTAGTTAGGAGGCTTATAAGGGTAATTATTTTTTAAATTTCATACATTGATAATTGGATGTGGTTTTTGAGATTAATTTATTAAATAACCATATGATGGTTTTTTATATAGGATAACATGTGCCAACCATTCTTTATAACAACTAGAGTCATAAATAATGACTTCTCATGCCATTATGGATCTTTTAATAAACAAGTTCTTTGGAAATTAAAATTTCAATATGATTTCTTGGATTTATAAATGAAAATGATTTTTGTTAAGTCATAAAAAAGTTTAATAATATAATTTTGAATTGAAATCATGTAAGTATATTTTTTCAATGGATGTTGAAATAAAATTTTATCCTATTATCATCATTTCTGATGATAAAAATAATGTTCTTTCAAACCTATTTCTGATATAATTTAATGATCATTAAAAATATATTTAACATGTTATGTTCCACTATTCACTAAATCTTGATAGTTATATTTCTTTTCCACATCCATGTTTTCACTCCCAAAAATGTTCTCTTATATGGAAACCTAGCCTTGTGATGACCTTTTCATTTCCCTTTCCCTATTTTTAGGGGGATATTTTACTTATCCTCTGTATGATATGTGATTTCCAAAAAGTTATTTCAACATTTCATATCCAAAATTAAAACTCATATGTTGTAATAGTTAGGATGTAATTTACTAATGTATGGGAGAATATAACACCACAATATTTTCATGGAACACTTTGTTCGATAGATTACGTTTCCTAAAACACCAATATTAAAAACTCCAAAATATCATTATTTAACCACAACCATTATAAAATATCCATTAAATTAGTATATTTTAATTATATTATCTATATTTTGTAATAAATATGAAGTTTATACTCAATATAATTTTAATAATTCTTATTAAATATCACATTTTTAGTAGAGTCATTTCATTAATCAAATATATGATTAAATATATTATTTGTTATTTATTTATTTATATGGTAAAATAAATATAAATGAGATTTCATAACTTTATAACATGTAATTAAAAAAAATTTGGGCCTATTAAATTAATATTATTTTAGGTTATTTCTTTTGGAAATTTTCTCAAAAATATTTTTTGGGTTAAAAAGTAAAAATACATGTTTTACGAAATACCATTACTCTAATGAAAATATTATTATATTATTATGATTTAAAATATATTATCCCATATTATTTATAAAAAACTATTCAATGATTTACAGAATTCATATTCTGTTACATTTAGAAACACATGATTAACAAATTTTAAAACCACCATTTTAACCTCAAAAAATGGTTTTATGAGTTATACACATAACATATTATTAATTGATTTTAATCAATTTTAAAATTTAAATACATTAAAGTGGATTCAATATTTTTAATAAATATTTTATGATTATTTTATTAGGGGATTTTAATTTTTTGGAATAACAAAATTACCATGGTAAAAAATGATTTACCATAGTACAGGTAAAATAATGTTGTAGGATAATGTTAAAATGTATAAACTAAAAATACCTAAAAAATAGAAATATACATGGTTTTTTGATGTTTTTGTTGAAATAAAACATCATTTAAAAAATTAGTTATAAAAAATATTATTTGGTAACTAGTTACACAAAAAATTGGCTATGTTTAAATAATAAATAATCATTATTCTATCACTTAAAACCACCCCACCTCACATATAAATACCACTCCTAACAACCAATTTCTCATAAAATCAATTGAAAGTACTCAATAATCATAGAAAACCAATCTTACCCACTATAAACATGTGAAAATTCAGATTTTCTCCCCAAAAGATCAATTCCATTATCCTTAAGGGATCCTTCAAGGGGGTGATATTCAAGCGGTAATTTTTTCAAACCCCCCCCCCTCTTATTTAATTTTCTTCTTCTAACTTCTCCTAAAATCCATCATAAATCATGATATAATAATTAAAAAATAATTTAAATACTTTAATTCTATTTTTATAATTGAATATATCATATTCATAGAATTAATTACATCCTCTTATTCCATGAAATTAAACCATTTCACAAATTATGGTTGTTATCCATCATTATTAATAATGATTTTTCATTTTACATTTCCTCCCTAAATGATGGTTATAAAGGTATTATTATGGTAAAATAATATTTCAATAGGTATATTAAAACCTATTATACATTTATAACTAAGATATAAACATAATATTAAATAAAATGAAACTAGTTCATTTTGGTTGGAAAAACCGCCAAAATAAACTAAACATTTATCATTAACTTATGTCAAATGAATTGTCCTCATTTAAGGAATAAAAATGATATATGGGACCATATAAAAATATTTAAATACGTTAATTTCATCTAATTTCACATCTAGAGTTTTACTTTCACCTTACTAGAACATCCATAATAATACGCAAGTGAACTGACCATGAAACCATGAAACAAACACACCCAAAACAATGAAATTAATGAAATATTATTAATGAACAGGTTATAAGATGTAATAAAATGATGGTATAAGGTATTATAAATATTATAATATTTCAGGAATAAATTAATAATATTCTTTAAACCATTATAAATGATTTATATATATGCATAACATAATATAAGCGCGAGGTAAGGATTTCTCGTCTCACTTTTACATATGTGAGATATATGCCGTATATACAAATTATTTATTGCGTGTAATGTATATAATTCCATTTGATATATAATTTCATGAAAATAAATATATTCATGGTATTAAACATTTTATTATATTATTATTACTTTTATGGTTCATATAATTTGACATATTACAAATTGGTATGGGAATTCTTATCATAATTTCCATTTTTTGGGATAAACGTATACTTCCAAGATTATGTCATTATAAGATTATTTTAGAAATGGATTTTGAATATCTTAAGTTTTATTTCTAATTTTATTATGTGTATTTATATTTAATACACATATTCTATTAATTTTCATAATTCTCACTTCAATGATATTATATTTATAATAGATTTTGTTTAAAAAATATTAATTTTAAACATATACCTTTAAAGAAAATTTTTCATCCATATTTATGTTTTATAAATTATTTCATTTTTTTAATATTATCTTATTATTTTTTAAATGATTTTTTACTTAATTATTAATATTTAATTTTTTTTAAAGGTATATTATTTCATTTCCTAAACAAGGTTCTTTGATACTTTTCCGAAAAAATATAAAAGGAATGTTTTTTAATCGTATTCAGCAAGAGTGGATTTTACTAACATCTTAAATCCTTATCTTTTTCATGATTAAATTATAATCTTACAAGTTAATTTTCAAATAAAATATTTTAGTTTTATAAATACATGGTGTTGGAAACATATTTGATTTTTAATGTAAAAAATTGTATTTTTCTAAATATTTTTTAAAAGATCTAATTTAATGTATTTTAATCCAGTTAAAAATCTTTTATAGATTCTCATGCCTTATTGACATTAATATATTATGATATAATCTATCATATTTTTTTAAATGTTTTATGTTCATTATGACTGGGAATATAATATTTTTATACCATTCATCATATTACTATAGATGATTTGAGATTTTTTTTATAGATTGGGGGAAGTTACATACATTTCTATTATAGATTTAATATTAGTATTTATGTTGAGTATGTTTCAAAATTACTTATTAGGAATGAATTGGACCTGAAAGACACTGGTGGGTCGCATTTATATATATTCCCTCAATGTATTGATATGTTTAATGTGAAAATCATTTGTCCAAACTAAATCTTTTTGTAACCAGTAGTTTCGAAATATCTTGTGAATGGTTTTTATATTAGAGATGATGTTGGAAAAACATAAAGAGTTTGTACCCAATAGTTTTTAACTATCTTGAGAATGGACATGAAGATAAAGGTAACATGATTCTTGAGATCTTGGAATCCAATTACTAATCATTTACTTCATTAATATTTTAGTAATTATTATCCATTAGATATTCAAAATGATATTATCTCTTGATGAATTTCATTCTCAGTAATGTGTTAAATGGAATACATGTATATTTATTTAACATCACTTGTTAATTTTCAAATTGATTCTTGATTTAATCCACTTTACTAAACCCTTATTGATCATTTTATCTGACCCCTTTATATTTTTATTTCTCTGAAATTCCAAAAATATAATTATGGTAAATATCCGTGGTTAATATAGGAGAATAATTATATTGACAAAGGATTCACTATGTTGTTTTTATGTTCTCAATTATATGGTAAGGTTGATATGTGTATCTAGTTTTCCAAAACTACTAAAGTCTTTGGTCCTTTGGGATTCTATTCTCTATATATTATGAAAATATAATATATTAAACACCAACATTGGGTAACTTTGGTAGGGTATTTACTAATAAGATAATAATTATTTAAAATTTATAGAACATTTCTTGATACGATTATGTTAGACTCTTAAATGGACCTAATGAATTATCTTTAATATAATTAATATAATTAAAATTTTATCATTAAAAAAATACAAAAATATGGATATAATATTATATTTATATCTGAAAACAATTTCAAACCCATCTATTAAGGGATTTAGTGGATAAAAAACTCTATTTCCCCTTAGTTATTATCACCATACTATAGGTGAATGATATTTTTAAGAGAAAATAAAATGAATAGAATATATTAAATATTTTTTTTATAATTTAATTATATAAAATTTATAATTATACTATCATGTCCTAAAAATGAAGCATTATTATATAGATGGTGTAATAAAAGAATGAAAATCATAGCATCAAAATATTGGATGTCTTGCCTATATTTTTGAGATGACTTATTTGTATTGAGACTTAATCCATCATAGGAGGGTCCTTTTGTAATTACCCAACCTAATTCACCTTCCCAATGACTAAAATAGATATTTATATACCATATTAATGCCTCCTTATATACTAGTGGTTCCCAATTAGCTACGAGTGTCTATGGGTGATCATTGGGAAGCTATACACTCTAAGATAAGAAAAAAAACATAAAATGAAAAATAAATAAATAGTCAAGAAGAAATAACATCAAGAGTACAAATAATAACATAACATATGAGAAAACTATTTGAGAAATAAAAATGTCAGGTGATTCAACCTCAATCACCCTAGGGCTGATCAAATAACACATGGGAAAACAGAACAAAAAGAAAAAACGATGATGTAAAACTATGGATTCACATATTATATTTCAAAAAATCCATCAATCACCCACCATTACACCAAATGAATCTCCAACCCTTAAAAATTTCTACATGCCCTTTACCCTTTCATGAGTCATGAGACATAATGTTTTCTATTTTATCAGGGTTCATATGTGAATTGTGTGTATTAAATCCTCAAGACACCACCAATGACGTCCCAACAATATATATATATATATATAGGATTCATTAAATGATTAATTTATAAATAAACCAATATATAAAAAATAAATCCCAATAAAATCAATACTCAAAATCCCATAGGGTAGTGACTCAACTACTTCAACTAGTACTGGGGTGGTTTGATTCACCCAAAATATGACTATACATAGATTGAGGTTGATTCATTAAACCTCATTTAAAAATCAATAAAAGAAGTCACTCCATGCCTGGAGTTTCTCAATGAAGGATGAATCAGAATCTTATCTAGTGATCGATACATCACAATCTCATGGAGAATATATCACTCCCCAATAATGATCAGAATAACATCATAAAACTAATGAAAAAATATACAGCATAAACCTCCATCCATATGATGATCAAAATCATCACCTTATGCAACACATCTACAAAGGATCCTACCTAAACAATGGTTGTTAATACGACCACTCCCCAAGTGGACAAAATCGAAAGGCCTCTGCACCACAGTAAACAATAACATAAACATCATATATCTATAAACCTTGTGATCCTCTATCACCTTATAATAAATGAGTGATATATCACTAATATACTATATTAGTTAATCAGTTCACCACTAAACTATTTAAATTACATCAATCATAAGAAATCACATACTCAATTCTCTAACCTAGACTTAGTCAACTGAACACCATGAGAAATATCGTTGTTGTTGTTCAACCAATTACTATAGCTAATAGTACTAGACTATACCTAGGGAACCTTCCATGAAATATAAAGTCCATAATATGTTTTATTACAGGTAACTAAAAAAGCCCACCCACCATTACACAAAAAATGATTCAAAAAATAATGTAATTTATTAAAATATCTTCGCACCAATTATAAAGAACTGGAAAGAGAATTATTGTTATTTTACATGACCTGACTCGACCTAAGGATGATGTAGTCTAAAGCCTAATTATAACATACCAAAAAGTATATTTTATGTCAATACCATCAAAATAGTGATAATGTTTTATATAGAAGAAGTATAGTGCTAAGCGTTACATGAGTTTACTTCCTATAACATGTGATAACAAGAATGGATATGAATTTATGGAATTTCCCATGGGAGGAAAAGAGGATGAGAAAATATAGGGGAGATTAATGATTTATATTACCATGATGAAATATGAGTTCCTATCATCTAACATTCTTTTATGTTATTTTAAATACAAAACTAATTTTTTATAGAAAAAAAAGATTAAAGGTTATCTCTTACCCTGTAAGATTTACATTAGTACTCGTTACCCATAAAGTATATCCCTTGGGTCCCTAGCCACTCGATGGACCCTTGGGGATACCTTCTCTATGTTGGTCCCATTGAGTACGAGATACCATCCCACTAGGTAGCATGTGTAATATGCCATCAAAATATATATTTCCTAACGATGTGATCAACTTCCTAAAACCCAACTCATGGCCACCTCTGATACTTTAAACATGATGAATACAAAAAACTGCACTTGGTTTATCTAGTGTTAGTCCAGTAAACCCACTCATAAAAAGCAGAGATTTTTACAACCTCCCAACTATTAGACAACTTATCCCTGATCCATCTATGAACATAACACTAAACAACCCTGACTAAACTCAAACATCATACTCAACATTGTTATAGAGCCACAAGATGATGCTAAACACATCTATAAATTCCCAATCACTAAATTTAAAACACATAAATGTCTCATTATAACCATGGATGATCCCTAATATAAGAATGGGTGTATTTATAGGTTATGGGGGGGGGGGGGGGGGTTTCTTTGAATAAAATAATGAATAATTTATTATTTTGGCTATAGAATTTGAGTGGTATATATTCTTATAACTATAAATAGTATTTTATTAAAAATAAATATTATTTTTTAATTTGAATAATTAAAAAACTAAATAGAATAATTGAAATAATTATTTAAATGTAAATAGTAATTTTTTATTATATGTAAAAAAATATAATTTCGAATTTTAATCATGATTTATCATTTTAAAAATTTATTTTATTATTTTAAAATAAATTATTTCACATAATACATACATTTTTAATCATGTGAAGCATTTTATAAATTAGTTTGTAATTTTTACATCATAATAATTTCACAAATCTTATTGTATTTTTAATTTTATTTACTATTATCCTAAAATTAAACATTTTTTAGAAAAATATAAAAAATATGCCTCAATATAATTTCACTATTATGATTTCAATAATAATATCCATTTTATTGAAATAAATATATAAAGTAGGTAATTATAATATATAAAACAAAATATAAAAAGTAATGTTTTTCCCAATGAATTAATATAAATCCTATTAAAATTTACCGTTATACATACTTTAAGTTACATAATTTGGGAAATAATTTTTTATATTCTAATATTTACATTTATATATTTTTTTAATGATAAGTATTAATTGTAAGTTATTTTTATTATTTTAATTTTATGACTCATATTTGAATTGTCATGTTTCTATTCTTACTGTTATATAATCTTCAAATTTCCATTAAATAAAACTTATTTCATTCAATATTCATTCAATTAGTTTTATAATTATGTTATTTATATTACATTTAAAAAATTACAGTATTGTTTCAAATGTTTTATTCTCTTATCTTGGTTGTGGTATTTCTAATAGGCCATAAATTTATTTTAAAAATAAGCATTTATTTCTGTTAAAAGATTTATTAATAACTGGGTAAGACATATAAATAGGAAGGAAATCAAAAATAATTATTACTTAGAAATGGGGAAACACAAATCCAAATTTCATAAAATTAACTACCTATGTGAAATACAATCACATATTAGAATCTATGAAAATTTTAAGAGAATTTACATTTGGATATATAATATTAAAGTGGATTATCAATAAAATTCGTCACAAAAAAATCCATATCAATAATACCAGAACATTAAAATTTATGTAAAATGATTCCAATTATGAGAAAAATATTCATTCTTTTATGAGAGAAGATGATTTATTGATAGTGGGGTATCTATTTATTAGTTTTAAAATATGTGAGTCTTTCATTTTACTACTAAATTTATTCTTTCACCTTGTATTTCTTGTTTTCATTTATTTATTTTATTATTCATTTTTATAAGGAAGTGTTTTTGTTTTTCCCATGTTTTTCATTGAATTTTTAGCTTGGGAGAAATCAACTCCCTATGGTGTTCCACTATAGTCACTATTGATTCTCTTTTGGTTTTCATGTATGAATTTGGATTTGATCCATCTATCAAACATTAGAATTATTTTTATTTTACTATATATATCTCTTTGATACATAGATCTGAAGTTTGTGTTCATATGACAAATAACATGGTTATTACTAATATATGTAGATGAATCCGGGTTATTATGCTATACAATTTATTATTTTCCTAGGAATTTGTTTTAGAGTTTTTGAATGTTCGTATTATTTACCCATATTTTGATTTCCAGTCCATGGTTTATAGATTTAAAGGTAATCAACCCCATTCACCTTTTAGTTCTCATGCTATCACCCTTATTGGTTAATCAGTTCATTTTTTATCTATCATTTATTAATGATTAATGCTAGGGATATGTTTGATATTATAACCATTATGATTTAGTGGTTTATTTTAGTTTTTGATTCCATTTTGCTTCATTTTATGGGTTTTTTATACAATATAGATCAAAATAGAAGGGTTGTTTTTCACATTTTAATTATGTAGATATAGTCTAGAAGTACCCATATTCATCTAAATAGCTATCAAAAAAAGGTATCATAGTGGATTTGGTGTCAAGTGATTTATATTTGTCAACCATATTGACTATAAATTTAGTTTCAATTATTAATGTTGTGGTAGAGTGGGAATCAACCCTTCATGTATGACTCAATTATGTGATGATTATACTAGTTTTTTTAATATTTAAATCTAATTTTTTTTGTTTGGAGAAGAGTCCAAACTATCTATTTTTTAATTTTTCTTCATGGTTGTTTCTTATTCATTGGGATTTTAGATCATTATTTCTTTCCATTCTATTCGGTAGTTTCTTTATTTCTGGATGGGCTTTCTAGGTATTGAGGATATAGGGTTTTTTTTTCTGAACACCATTATTGTGGGGATACATAGTCTATACTTCAACCAAAATAGAGGTTATAAATTAAAATATTTTAGGGTATATTGTTCTTGTTTTGTTGATTTAGAGTATTTATTTATTATTAGAGATCAATGAATCAATTCATGATTACAATCATGGTTTGAGGTTATATTCCTTGTGTCTGATCTATTATTTCTAGGATTTTGTGAATTGTTCTTTCCTCTGAGGTCCCATTCCCATATCTTATATTATTTTTCAATTGTAATACCCACTATCATTTTGGGAAAATTTCTAATTATAATTTTTTTCTTTGTAATATGGTTTATGAACTTCAATGTTGTTGGGGGGGGGGTGATGTGTTATCAAATTTTTTAGGGATAAAAGTCTCTTGGATATTCTATTGATGTTATTGAGGTTGTCTATAAGATCTGTAAGCATATCATTGGGTATGAATCTTTCCCCAGGATTGAACATTGTATTTTTCTCATATATAAATATATATTCTAAAGTTTATTTTTTATTAATAATCAACATTTCCTATGTGTTGAGTGTTAATCTTCGAATCAATAATTTCCTCATAATGCTAAAATGATACATTGAACTAAAATTTTCATTTGAAAACCACTCAAGAATAGAGAAAATGCTCTTGAATTTTTTATATGATGCAATCTCTTTCATTTTAATAGAGGATTCATTGGAAATAGAATGTGTGACAACATGTTTGGGTAGCAAAAAAAAATTATGACAACATAACTTATTCCCAAGAGTGATAATGAATCATTTTGAAACTCCCATTATTTTTCCCCTTCAATTTGATAAGAATAGAAAAATTATTCTTCATGTTTGTAAAATTTAATTTAAATACACTAATATAGAAATAAATTCCATATACAAGATCCCTTGTTACTTTTAGATCAATGGTCAGGCCCCATACAATGATGCAACACTATATCCTATGATTTTGAAGCTTCATTATCAAGGATTGAGGAAGATGGTACAACACCATCTATATTCATGATATGATTAAACTAGGGAATTAATATGAGCAGTTTAATTATTTCTTAAACATATTTTAGTGGAATAGGCTATTTCCCCTTAGATAAAAGATCATATCTATCTTTTTTATACTTATTTAAAGCTTCTACCATCCTTAAGACGGTCCAATTAAATAGCTAAATTACTATGTTATGGGAGTTGTTCTACTACTATAACATATAACTACCCAATTAAATGGGAATAATCCCAATAATGATCAGTAATTGTTGCACTATAATCCCCTTCAAGGGAGAATTCATGATATTCTACAAAACATATTTTAAACAGGAACCATTTATTTTTTTTGAGTTTTTAGTGTTATTACATAGTAATGAATTTGAAACACTTGATAGAGGAGTATCTCCAGTTCATGTTTTCCTTGGGATAACTTTTATCTATATTGGATGTGATTATTGAGTATACTTGGGTGAGGGATCACCAACATCCCAACCCCATTTTTTTATCATAGGTAAAACAAACACCTCAACAAATGGATGATTTTCTATGGATATATAACTTGAAAGTAGAGTATAAATCACTTCGGGTATCACACCCAACATAATAACTATGTATATTCCCAAAATATTCTCCAAAACCCTTGTAGTCTTGGAATTGTTAGGTGGGATACATTTAAAAAAATAATTCCTACATAAATTGTTTTCAACTCCATTCCCTATCATCAACATTGAGAAATCTACAAAAATAATTACAAAATCACATATGGATAGAATGTTTTTGAAAATATAGGTTCATTATAAAATGATTTATATAAATAACCATTGAATGGTTCCCCTTCATTAAATGGATTGATAAAGAACACAAAATCTACTGGATATAGTAAGATTAGAATAAACGAGAATAGAAAAACAAGGTATTATTAAAAAAAATTATCTAAACAAAAAATATTGAATTGGTGAGAATTGAGGAGCCACACAACCTAAAAACTATCAGTCCCCAATCCAGACTAGATTCTCTAACTAATTCCATCAGATAACACTAGCGATGGCCAAATTTAATAACAAGGGAAAAATAAATTGTAGACATTGCATCAACAAGATAAAACAAGGAGAGTTACAGAATTGAAAATCCACTGATAAGACAAAGAGATTTATGATCATGTAAACTATTAGGGATGAACATGAGAGATTCATCTAGATTAAAAAGAGTGAATATTTCTATCACCACATTTTGGACCCTCCTATAGGCTATATGAGGGGATTCCACCACCAGCATATCATCACATGGTTTTCAAGAAATTATAATGTGCAGATTGAGATCCCCTAGATCTTTTAATTATGACCAATTAGATTTCCAAATTTTATTTATATTATATGATTGTTTTTAATTTCTCAAAATACATTAATTAATATTATGAAATATGAAGACCCCATTCTAGACATCTATTAATTAAAAAACATAAAGAAAATATTAAATGAAAATATATCCCTAATACATTTTTGGTTTAGTATTTTAGATAATTTGGAAATACATTAACTTACAAAACTGATGTCTTTTTCAATTAAGGGACATTTTCCTAGTATTTCAAAAATACATAATCTATAATAATTATATGAATTTTTTCAAAAATTCCCCACAAAATTTAAAATTTATTGACTTATCTTACATAATCCTTTTCTTCATAACATGGGGAAATTGAAACATAAGAAAGGGGTCAGAAAATATTCATTTTGGGGGTAATCAGAAGTGATAAAAATTTAAAACTATTATAAATGAGAAAATTAACGATGTATTATTTTTGATGGGCCAACCTCAATTTTAGATAAAATAAAAATATTATCGTTTTTGAAGTTGATAGTATTAAACATTGATATAATTATATTTTTTAATAAATAATACTCATGGAAATAATTTTTGGTACAATTAGTCCTCACAAGATTCTTATTAGGGACACAAAATATTGTCTATCATAAAAAGATCTTATTAAAAAATATTAATGATGAATAGTTAGTTTCTATTAACTTTTCCTAAAAATAATTAATAAAAAAACTTCCAAACCCTTTATCCACAGTTATTTTAAAATTTTCTTCTATCAGGTAGCCCCCACCACATTATCGAACCACTTCATCATGCATACCTCTATTGTCTTATTCATTTGAGAACCCATTTTTTGGTGATTAAGGTTAAAATTTCCTAAGTGAATAACCCTCTTCTATTATCATTCCTAATTTGGGATTACCACTTTCCTGTCACTGTAATTTATCATTAAAAATGTTGATAAATTTTTTTACACAATTTTTATGGTCTATTTAGTATTTTATGTTCCTTTAAGGTTTATTATTTCCTATTTTAGTGTCCAAAATTACAAAATACATGTTTTATTTCCCCGAAAATTGATTCTACTTGGTTGGAAGTTGATTTTCCAATTTTTATCCTTTAGATTGATGATATTCTATTGATTTGGGTGTTTATCTTCATTTATTTTGAAATTAATATATATTTTCATACAAAATATGGTTCCAATGTTTTTATGATGGGTAATTTCCATGTTTTTCATCATTTTATTACAAATAATCATTTTTTTTACAAATTTATAAATAATTATTTAGAATAATATTGATGTTATGTTTCAACTTTATATTATTATTTCATATTTTATCTGAGCAATATTTTTAGTTGTGGATGATCTTGGATTTATTATTATATAATATGAATGTAGTTACCATTAAAAATGACCCAATAATTAATAAAATTGTCTTTAATTATGTTTAAATAATTAATAAATAATTCGCAAATATTTTCAATTTATGGTAATTTGTGAAAAAATTTAATGGGAATATAATTTACTAATTAATCGAAACAAGTAATATTTATTAAAAATATAGATATAATTAATAAATAATTCATATTATTTAATTAGTTTGAATTTATAAATACCATAAATAATTTGTAATCATTTTATAATGACATTAAAAAATATAAAAAACAGTACCACTTTTTAAATATTAATAATTATTAGTACAAATGTAGTATTAATTAAAAAATAAGTATTAATTGTTACATTTTATTTAATAATTAACAAATAATTAGTCAATATTAGTAATAAATTTTAATTCAATAATCCCATATTTTTCTAGGAATGTCCCTATTTCTTTTTTTTCATTTTAGCCATGGTGGATGAGCCTTATTCGAAGATAGACAACCTTTTTTGGGGGAAAATAATATTAGGATTGTGGATATTATGTTTTGGATTAAATATATACTTGGGTTTTGAGGAATCCTGATTAAACCAGAGAGGATCCACATGGCGATCGATTCAGTGATTCTGTTAATTTAATGGAGTCTATATATAATTGGTTATAATGTTACTAAGGGTTCTTGGTTTGTTGAGAATACTTAAAAGAGTTTGGGTTTCTAAATGGAAACTGGAAAAAAAAACTATCTGTAGAATAAATAGTTGTTGTTTAACTATAATACACACCGTCTAATTGTTAAGAGTCACATGTCATGAATGGTTATAGGTTGTGAACTGATTCATGACATGAAGATATTACACATTATGGAATTATATTACACATCATTTAATATTTGACCAGAATAAATAATAATCTATGGTTATAGTAATATCATTGTATCCCTCTCAAAATAAATACATGAAATGGAAATATATTACATGCCTTGTAATTTACTAAGAATAAATTTTAATAGGTGTCGTGTGGGAGATTTTCTATTCTCCCTGTGTGAATCACTTTCCCCTTGACTACAGGAAATCTTCCATGCAATTTTGGAGTGCCTCTCTTGATTCTAGATGTCTGAATCACACATCTGATATGATGTATGTAGTTTTGGTTAGGTTTTATCTTCTCTCCCCTTGTTTTGTTGGCCATTGTGGTGTAATCACGTGATCATGTTCGTTGTTTGTTTTTATGTAGATCAATTTTGATCTTGAATCCTTCATTTGATCATCTGCACATTCTTTATTATTGCAAAATCATTCTGGAATCATTTTTGATCATTATTTATAGGTAGGGGGTCTAGACCATAACCGTATGGTTTGATAATTTTCGATTATGTGTAACATTAAAACTGCTCTATCATACATGCACCTAAATTAATTAAATTAAAAATGGAATTGATCTTGGAGTCTCTTTGGATCCAATTATTTATTGTTTTATCTTATGTAAACCGTTTTGATGAGTGATCCCTTGATTATAAATGACTATTTAATGGCTTAAAGTGTGTATATACTAAACCCTATTTGGGAGATTAATTGATATATATTCACCTTGTCTTGTCCTATTTATTTATGTGATTGAAATTCTGATTGGTTGAATACCAAAAGATTAAATTAAAAGAGAAACTGGAGGAAAAATAGTAACATTCATAATTAAACATTTATGATGTGATATTATGATATTGTTATTTTTGTGACCTGTGTTGTGAAAAATTTTCTAATGCATATATGGGGTGTTGAACCAATTGATAAATGATGAAATGATTGTATAATGGGTTATTCCTAGTGGCACATCCTAAAATTACTATATACTAGGCTCCTCTATGATAAATTCTGAAATTATTATATATAGTGCTTTGACCATATAAATTATGAACTTCTTATATACCTGTGTTGACCCTATTAAACGCCGAAATAATTATATACCATGTGCATCCCTGATTGATTTTCAAACTACATATATGACAGATTTTAACCCTATTTTGTGTGATTTATAACTTGTTTATAAGGTTATGTTTTACTATGGTTATATAGTTGAGTTTGGAATGGTTGTGAGGCATGATCAGAGGCCTTCTAGCATGGAACTGAGGTTGTTTTTGTTTTACTATATTAATATGGTTATTGTTATCATGGTTGTGAGACATGATCAATTATATTTTGGTATGGAGATGAAGATGGTTGATGTGGTATTAATTTAATTTATTAATTAACTAACACACATGTTCATTTCATTATTTAATACACTGATTATTTAATAGATTATTTTTAGACATGGGGGTGTTGACCTACTGAGTTAAACTCACACTGTATTTGGGTTTTCATTTTTTACCCAAGAATATTACATGGATGTATGTTCAGATAAAGGAAAAAGACATTTCTGTTGATTGTATTTGATGGATGGGATGGAGTTTGGAGATGAGACCGACATGATATTTGAGACCATGGAAATTGTGACTTTATTTGTGTCAATTTCCCTTTAATTTTTATTATTTTAATCATGAAATTTAGTTACATTCCAATAAATCATTGCAATATTCTTTTATTATTTATTGGATTATTAAATTGAGTTTTATTGTTCGTATTTCAATGTATTATATTCTTTCCATTATATCCACACTCTGATATTAATAATCGTTTTTGGATTTTTCAATTGTGTTATAACTCTTTAATCAGTGGGTATTGTCTCTCCCGTATACATATCACCCCTATAGAGAATAGATATCCTCGTATTTATTGGGAGGTTTTTTATGGTCTTATGACCAAACATTTTTGTCCATGTGAGTTAGTATAGGTTTGGTGGATGTTACAGTGTGGTATCAAAGTGAAATGTTAATTGTTTATTTGTATACTATTTAGTAAACATATAAATGAGATTAGGATGAGTTGGGACTTGGTGTTGAGCTTGTGCATGAGAGTAGCTAACCCATGTATGATAAAATTTCTACATTCCCTGGGGTGGATAGTGGTTTATACTATTTTCTTATTACAATTGATGTTATATCAAACTGAGTGATTCACATGTTGAGTGCGGTTATTTTTTTATGATGTTATTGGTTCTTTATATTTATACTCATATCCCAATATGGAACAAGATCAGTATGCATTCCTCACAATTGGATCAAAGGGATATATATTGACATGAATTTTCAATGATAGGGGAATATTTATTTGTATGTGATATATACATTCTAATTTAACTATGATATGAGATACCTATTATATATTAGAAATGAAAAAATGAATTGATATTTCATTCTAAAACACTTGTAATAATTGTTTAGAGAGACCATGGGGCAGTGGTTATCTATTGTTTTCACCTATTGAGGTTGACCCTATTATTATAACACATGTTCTAAGGAGTGTGTTTTTCTTGTAGAGAAAATTCATCCTCATCATGTTTAAGTTGAGCATCAGAAGTGTAGAAATTAGCATGATCATAACACATCTAAGCAATAGATTCTAATAATTCCTAAGGATTAGATGGATGTTCATCTTTTCAACAACATCTATAGGGTCATGTGATCCATGGAAAGATAGATTGTTTACATCATGACTTTAACGAATAAAATGAAGAGAGAATTATAGCTAAATAATCCTCATATGTTCACTAGGGAGGGATACCCCTAGGAAGCTATGTTCTGGATTGTTTCTGCCTAGATGGTCTTTATGAATCCTAATACACCCATAGACATGTGAGTGTTATTTTCTACATATATGATTCTTGGACTAGCCAAGTGTTGGTGGGACATTCAAGAGGTATAAGGGTAGTAGGAAGACTAATCCTGAAAGGACATAGAGATAAATTTATTAGTCCATTCCTATCCCAATATATTTTGGGAATAGAATTCATGTGAGATTATGAACTGGACATAAGATTTCATTTTAGTATTGGACTATGCTGAATATTTATCTGACCTACATTTCACTACCCCATTGTTGGAAACTTATGAGATCTCTTGTAACGCCCCGACCCTAGTTACCCAGAGTCGGTGCATTATTACATAACATTGGCATGATCACAAGAAAGATCAAATCTCGAAAGACCGATTGGTTTAGTAGCCTTGGAAACACTAGATATATTCATAAGTTTTACATTACATCATAAAGTAAAAAACTAATATGACAACATAATGCCTCCATAGTCCACACTATTATCCCCTCATAATATCCCTGCAGGTCATTCATAACTTACTTCTTCACATCCTGGGAAAAATAAAACATAGAAAAGGGGTGAGCTCAAATGCCCAGTAAGGATAACAATATAGTGGAACATTCAAAAATAAGCATAAACATTTAAGGCAATGCATTACTAAAACAAATGCCTTTTAAACATGAACTTCAACATAATATGGCAAAAGTAAAATGAAATAATGCCATTTACTTATTCGCATGGATATTCTACTAATCAAATAATCACATGCAATATCAATAACCACTTTCATAATGTCGGAATGCAAAATGCTGAACTTTAATTTCTTTGTCAAGGCATTGTCCCACGACCTAGGGGCTAACTGTAACCGGAACCCAACCCGGAGTGCCTCTAATAAACGGACACCAACCCAGAGTGCCTCTAATAACCGGACACCAACCCGGAGTTCCTCTAATAACCGGAGACCAAACTAGAGTTCCTCTAATAACCGGAGACCAAACCGGAGGGCTTACTTTTACCGGTCCCCAACCCGGAACATACTTGTCTAACACATTCATCTGAATGAAAGGTTGAAATATAACATAAACATTCGGATTACAAATAACTTATGAAATGTCAATACTCTAAACAAAAACCATGAGTGACATAAGAATAACTTATCCATAGTCAAAAATATCGCAAAACCTTCAATAAAATATGGATGTTTTGTATCATAATAAATCAACTTCAAATAAGCTTAAAATCTATCAAAGGATGTTGACATAGTTGAAATAATGACTATTTTAGAAAAATATCTCTTTCTATTTTGAAATCATTTAAGAGTCTTATATTTATGAAATAAAACATTTATTTTGAAAATATTCTTATAAGCTTTTAAGGGAAGCTTCAATGATTTTATAACGGCGGTAAATAGCCGCACCCGCCGTATAAGTTAAAAAAACATTCTTACCTTAAATTTATCGAAAAGGATAAAAGTGCCTTTTTTGGAAAACGACGGAAAGATTACTTTCGAAACACATAAGGGTATACATGACTTTAACCCATATTCTTGTAAATAGTAAAAATGTTTTGAAATACATTATTAAGAAACATGGATGTGGATGATAAAGATATCCTAGTAGATTATTATGTATAAACAACCTCGGATAATGAAGAGATTGCGAAATAACCCTTACCAATTTGGTAACTTATGAAACATACAACCCATGAAGGAGGTATCATACAATGAATATGTAAATACACATAAATTAGAGTGTATTACACAAAGAATATAATTATGGGCAGTACATACACCACACAAAAGGTGATGGTGGCAATATGGCATGAATCTCACAGAAATAAGGAGTGAGATGAAAACCCCTTACCTTGTACTTTTCCTTGTTTGGGGTAGGTTAAACTCCTGTATAATGGTGAAATAATTGTTATTAAATTATACAAGCATCATATGCATTAATGTGATATCATATATGATCTTTTAATATTGATTTGATAATAATATCTTAGTATTATCGTTGTTTCGGGTGTTAACTTACTTGTTTTATTTTATATGTTTTGTTACGTATGACATGTTTGTAATGGATAGGTTGTATATTATTCATATCCAGAATGATATCAAGTCCTTAAACATCATTTTTAAATCATCAAATGATAATTATACTTGAATGGATACGATGGAGAATGAATCTCATCGCGTTCGTGGAGACGGTAGTCCATACGTACGCACGAGCGACAATATCATTCTTTTGAAATAATATATAAATGGTTGTTATATCATATATAAAGAATAATTAACACATTATATTTATTATTTACATGAGTTACATATCATTATTATACCCATCCAAATAATAATATATTGAATAACAATTACACCACGACGTGGAGACGGTAAGCGGTACGTACGCACGTATGGTGACATGTTATTCAAAGGGTGGATAGAATACTGAATATGGATGTACCATATTTATAATAACATCATAGTATATATATGATACTGGAGTTATTATTTTATAATGGTAATAACAAAGGAAGAAGAAGTGGAAGAAGAAAGGAACTTGGAAAAGGGTGGTGAAATCATTACCTCTTCTTCGGGTTCTTCGTTTTGATTTGATCAAAATGGCTCCTTAGGTTGGCTTTCTGATCAAACTAAGGCCTCTAGGATGTAGTGAGGGAAGTTGTGAGAGTATTTGGCTAGAGTTTTTCTGAACCAAAAGGTTTCTAAGGTGTGAAGAAATGAGAAGGAGGAGTGCCCTTTTATAAGAGGGGTGAGGGGTACCTTTGAAAAAGCTAGAAATATTAGTTTATATTAAATTAATATTCGGTTTCTAATGGCTAAATAGTTTATTATTTAAATTTTAAGGTGGGGATGGGTCGAAAACAACTAAAACAATAGAATTTAGACAGGTTTGGGTACTTATATTAACCTTATCATTAAGTATTAACTCTAAGTTAATTAGTTTCACTTTTACAATGTCTCTTTGTATTTTTATGTAATATGGTTAATAAACTTAATATATACATCCAAGAGACCCACAAGTGGTCCATTAATGATGAAACTATCATGATATAAGTCTCTTGGACGATCCTTAGATTTTTAGGAATTTAATATCAATTAATAATATAATATTTTTTTAAGAACTCTTTTATGTCAATTTTGACACTATTCAATAGTTGATTTTTGTGAAACTCATAACAGATTGATTACTTCTAAAAAAGTCAATTAAATCAATACTAATATATCATATTATCCTAGAAATTTTTTTTAATTCATTAAAAGTTTCATATTATATTTATTTGGGTATTTATAATATCGATTATTTTAATTTTTCACTATTATAGTAATTAATTTATCATCATTGTGTCATAAATAAATTAAATTATTTAATGTCTAAAAATTATAAATAAAATATCATTATGTAGGAAATCGTTTTAGATTTCTAATTAATATTTATAATCTAAAATCCAACATATATAACCCTATTTAAAAATTGTTTTTCTAAAAGATATATGCTTGTGTCATTTTTGTATTCATTTTAACTTAATTAAAATAAAGTGTCCCTATCACCTACAAGTGGCACCATGGGGTCCCAAAATCGACCCAAGGATGCCTATGATCGAACATGTATCAAAAAATAAGGCTAGGACACGTTTTAGGGTAATTTAATATTATTATAATATTATATTTTAACCCTTATTTACCGGATTTACCCTTAACCATGGTAAATAAAATATTTACCGCAGTAATTATTCAAAATGTCTAAAAATAAAAGTTACCTATTTACACAATTTGAACATCCTGATTCCAAATATGGAATAAATTTTTCTAAATTCAAAACACAGAAGTGGAAGAAACTAATTTAAAATTAATTCCCACTGTCAAAACAAAAAGCATGTTTTTAAGAGATAATAACTATCAAAAGATTGACACTTGTTTATGTTCGGTTTAATTGTAAAATTATGTCCAATGACCAAAATTATATTAAATGGTAAAAATATATTCTAAATATAATTTAAAACCTCTAAAATTTATAATTTATCACTATTTATTATTTTGATTAAAAAAGTTGTTTTTAATTAAAATTTAGTAATTTTCACTATTCATCAAAATATGAAAGTTATCCGAAAGGTACCAAAATTTCACCTTAGGGTAAATTTGACACTCCAAATCCAAAAATGAAGTCCATTTTGAAATATAATATATATATAATTTCAAAAAGTTGGTATTACTATTCATAACGGCTAGTTTGATCGGTTGTGGTGTGTGTTAAAACTCGAAGTTGCGTACAACACATGCTACTGTATTATTCAAAGGAAAGCATACCGTGGAAGCTTGGGATGTTTTATTTTAGATTTTTTGATGTCCCCATTTAGTCAAAAAGTTTAAAATATTTTATTTAAAAAGGTTTCACTATTAAAAGTTGATAAAAGTGCAATACTGAAAATGAATCTGTTCTTGCATTATGTCTAAGAAACTCATAATATGGATTCTAAAATTATAAGGATTATATCAAGTTTAAAATTTAGTTAATACTATTCATAACCTCTTTTGAATGGCTTTTTTTTGGTAAGTCATGGTGTGATTGAACTCGGTGTTGTGTGTAGTGCAAGTTATTGAATTATTTTGAAGAAATAACACACTATGAAATCTTGGGGTGTTACATCTCTAGGGTGATATTTGTTCAGGATGTTCATCCCTATGTGAATAGGATGTAGATTAATTTGTTCTATTTGAGAAGTTTTTTAGATGTGAGGAAATAGGAACTCATCATAGAAGATAATCTAAAAGAGGTCCCAAGTTATGGCCCTTATGTTTCAGTAGAAAAAACTATCAACACTTTTTCTTATGAAAAGAATAATTTCTGTAAAAGTTTTATCTAAGGTAGTGTGGTCAGAGAATTATGGGCCGTAAGAATCCAAATCAAGATCATGTTTCATTGCAGTTCTATCAATGTGGAAATATGGGCCAAAACCGCCTCAATGTCTATACCATGCATTAGAGTGTCATTTGTAGAGTAGGATGTTCCACCTAAAAAGGTTTAAAATAGAAGTGTAGTATAAGAGAAGTGTTAGGGGAACATGATAGGTACCAATTTATCTATAGGACTTAGCTACTCCCCAATAGAAAAGTAGTTGGAGTTCCACAAGACATTCTGGTCGTGGTGAGAAATCTGGTACCCCAGTGCCTGAATTGTGGTACCCAAAAGAAAGTACAACTCTTGGGTGTTACGATGGATCTTAGGGAAGTGGGGCTCGTTAGTTTCATTTTATGTTGACTACTCTGACTATTTTGGACATAGGCCAATCTACTATTAGTGGTATGATTTTTGTAACATCTACCCTGTCTCATGTTTTTTTGATAAAGGGGCATCAAATTATTTTTTATATAATATCTTAGTAAATGTATTTGGGCTTGGATGTGGAAATCTTGGTTCATTTTTTGACCATTGACACACCAATGGTAGTGAAATCATAGAATATCAAACTTTTCATGGATGGTTTTCTAGAGAATGGTGGTTTAATTTATATTGGGAACCATTTGTGATAGAAATAATAAGTCATGATTTGATTCATGGTATATATTAGTTATATCCTTACCAAGATCATATAAACTATTAAATGATGAGAGTTAAATTTCTATATATTGAAGGAGGACGCTATTCTCACAAGTGTGAGTGGTGTATTTAGGCTAGTCAGGCAGGACCAATTCTGTGCAGATTGGATTGTCTCATGGATCAAATAGCTGGTCTTGACTTAGATAATGGTGGAATGTAGTAGGATTATTTTACACTAGTGGTAAAAAATTTTTAGGATGTAATTACTATTGTGTTTTACTACATACCTCCTGAGCGAGAGATCGAGTTTACAATCGTGTCGATACTGGGAACAGAGGCAGTTGCTATCCCACCTTATTGAATGAAAGCAGGAGTGGTTTAGGAGTTGAAGGATTATTTGTAATATTTGGAATTGATATGTATCATATGGACATGTAAATCTTATTCAATTTCTCTAGATCACTTTGATAAGAATATTGATGGGTCATTGTGGTTTTGTGTGTATTATCGGGTGATAAACCAGATGAAGATCAATAACTTGTCTTCCTATCTATTCATTGATGATATTTTCGATTAATGAGATTTGGTAATATATAATACAATATTCACTTGAAATTAGGATACCAACATTTGATGGTCATACCATAAAACACACCTTAGGCTTCTTTTAGGAGAAAGTATATATTGTTTGAGATTATGGATATTTTATTTGGTTTGACTAATGTACCAACAATATTAAAATAATTGATGAATCAGATCATTCACCCTTTTGTGTAATAGTTTGTGGTGGTTTCTTTGATGATATATTAGTGTAACCCAAATTAGAAGATGATCATATTCATCATATTGACATCATCCTAAGTATATTGATAGAGAATAAAATTTATTCCCAACTAACCAAATGTACTTTCTTATTTAATAAATTGAAATTCATGGTCCATGTCAACTTAGAGGAAGGAGTGTCAGTGTACCTAGAGAAATTTTCATTGGTGGAATCTTAGGAGGATCCCAATAATTTCTTCACGATTAAATTATTTCTGGGATTAGAATCTTATTATTAGAGATTTAGGTAAGACTCATCCAATTTGACAGTACCAATGATAGGGATGACCCTGAAAGGGGTGAAGTTTTTTTTTGTAATGATTCTTGCAAGAGTGATTTTTAGGATCTGAAAGGAATTATGACATCAACACATTTTCTCACTTAACATATGCCAAAAAATAATATACCACTAAATAAGATGCATCCCAAGATATAAATAGAGATGTTTTGATGTAGGAGGATCAAGTTGTTACTTACAGATATTGTCAAGTGACTCTTCATGAGAGGAATTACCGTACTAGCAATCTAGATTTAACAATAGTGGTACATAACTTGAGATTTTGGAGACATTATCTCATGGGTGAGGGGTTTGTGATATACATAAACCAAAAGAGCCTTATGTATATAATTTCTTAGCTGGACCTAAATATTTTGTAGAGGTTGTGTTTCATATATATTCATTATTTAGACATTGAGTTGGATTCTACATCAATAAAGTGAAACATCATTTTTGATGCATTGATATAGAAGATGTAGATAGAGGTAGTATGAGGGTCCTACATTGAGTGGAGGCTAATGACACTCTTTAACGACATGAATTTTTCTGATCAAGAGTATTGGGGATGAGTATATATTAATTCGAGATATCTTATTCATATATATTTGACCCGATTCATGACTGAGCAATTTTCTAATCAAAAGAGATTTGTTCTGAGATACAACTTGTATGTTGGAGAGACTCTATCATGTTGGTCTATTGGATGTGATAGTTTTCTTATTTTGTATGGATGAGTATGTGTTCCTATGGGCTTGCGTGAAGAGATGATGGGATATATTCATTATTCTCATTGGGTGGTATGTCCTAGTTATAAAAAGATATATCATGATGACCATAGACATTATTGGTGGTTAAGAATGAGGAAAGAAGTCGCATGATTTGTGGAGAGATGTTTCACTTATCAACATGTAAGACATGAGAATCAGAGGATAGATTAGATTTTTCATCATTTTTACTATTATAGAGTTCAAATGTGATTATCACACTATGGAATTTTTAATTCAATTACCTCAGAAATTTTTTAAGAATAATGTTGTATTGTTTATTATGGATCAATTAACAATGGTATCCTAGTTATTAACTTCTAGGGAGGCTTTCATAGTTTATGATCTATATAGTCTTAATGTCTGAATGTTTTTTTTGCAAGGTGTTATGAGGAATATCATTTTTAACATAGATCCTTATTTAAAATTGTATTTCAAGAAGGTTTTTCCGACTGTTATGGGATTATATGTTCTTTTGAGTGCGGCTTACCATCCTTAGACTAATGTTCAACCTGAGAGTACTATTCATAGTCAAGAGGATGTGTTATAATGCTATTTTTATTTTGTAGGTACATAGAAGTATAATATGGAACTCTTAATGTTTACATATAATAACATCTTCCAGGAATTAATCTAGATGGAACCTTTTGAGGCTCTGTGTGGTAGGTCATTCTATATTCCTCAGTGCTCATTGGAGGCAAGTGAGTCAGCACTTACTGGGACAATTCTCATTCATGAATGTTCTGAGTAATTTTAGTTGATTAGATAGTGTTTGGTTACTATGCAGAGTAGGAATAAATCTTATGATGGTCATTGGAGATGACCTCAGGAGTTTGAGGTTGGCCCTCATGTTATCTTACTAGTATTTCCTAGGTTGGGTAAATTCCATTTCTGAATATAGGGAAAGATTGATCTTAGGTTTTTAAAGGCATATGAGATAGTCAATAGGTTCGGTACAGTGGCATACTTATTGAAAATTACATTGAACTATAGTTCCATTCATGATGTGTTTCATGTTTTATAGATTTTGTGATATTATTATTACCCTTAAAATGTGATAGATATAGATGACATTGATCTAAGTGCATATGCTTCCATTTAGGATAAAATGATACTGATTATGTACCATAGTGAGATGTATCACCATGTTAGGGAGATTACTTTGTTTTGAGTGCAGTGGAAGCCTTGGTGAGTTTAGGAGGAGACACATGAGATGTATTATATGTGAACATAATAGTATGAAATGTTTTTTGAGGCACCATAATGTTTCTTGGAGCAGTATGGGGATGAGCTATTTTATGGCATGGAGGTTGTAATCCCTCATATTTTTTATGTATGCACCTCTTTGACTTTTCATTTAAGCCTTGGTGACCGAGTCTTGTTTGGATATAGAGATCCTTTATTGGGTAAAATGACTTAATGTTCATGGGTGTATGATTGTTTGAATAAACACAATATTTGGTTTTGAGAAAACATGATAAAACTAGAGAGGACACATTCAAGGACAGGTTTATTGATTCTATTGAATTATTGGAGTCTATATATAAAAGGGTCAATTGATATTAAGTATTCTTAGTAACTTGAGAAGCCTAAAAGGTGATTTGGGTTTTTATATGAAAATTGGATTGGAAAAATTGTATGCAGTACAATTTCATACCATGTAGCTATAATACACACTTGGTAATTGTTACTAGACACATGTCATGAATGGTTACAGGCTATGTACTAATTCACAACATGAAGAGAGTACATGTCATGTAATTATATTTTAGGTTGTGTAATACTTTATTAGAATAAATAATTATATAAGCCAATGGGTATTTCTATTTATCCCTCTAAAACAAAATACATAATGTGTAAATATATAAAACAATATGTAATTTCCTACTAAATTTATTTAATGGTTGGTGTGTGGATGATTTTCCATTCACCTCACATGCAGTTCTTCACTTTGGACCCTTGGGTAGCTTCTAAGAAATTTTTGATTTCCTTTCATGATTCTTGATGACCAAATGACGCATCTAATCCCTGGAAAGTGGGTTTGGTTTGGGTTTTTTTCCCATCTATCCCATTGTTTCTTCAGTTTTTAGGGAAATATATTGACCATGTCTATTTTTTGATATTTATCAGTTTTGATTAGGAATACTTCTTACGATCAACTGCACCATTTTTCTTGTTAGTGAATCATGCAGGAAGAATTGGTTGATCGTAATTTAAAGGAAGTGGTTATAAACCAAAACCCTATGATTTGATAATTATCCAGTATGTGTAATACTAAAACTGTTCCAACAAACCTGTCTCTGAATTAATAAAATAATAAATTTAATTTTTCTTAGAGTCCCTTTGGATCCAATTGGGTATTAACCTGGCTTGTGGTTATCATTCAGGTGAAACCTTTATAACCATTGAATTTGTTAATGGATTAAAGTGTATTTATCCTGACATCTGATTTGGGTGATTTCTTGATATAGATTCACCTCATATTGGCTTGTTTATTAAGGTGACTAATATGTTGATTGATTTATGACCAAGGAATTAAATTAGATATGAAATTAAAATATAAATGAAAGTTTTGTTAATTAACAATTATTGATGTGATATTGTGATATCATTGTTGTTATAACATGTGTTGTGATAAATGTTATAATGATTATATAGGGAATTGACCATGTTGAAAAATGTTGAAATGATTATATAGTAGGATATACCAAATGACACATGCTGAAATGAATATATACGAGGATAAAACATGTTAAATGATGAAATGATTATATATAGGGATTAGATATGATAAATTATGAAATGATTTATACCAATATTGACCCAAATAAATAATCAAATTAATATATACCAGGATAAACCATAATTGATTGAAGAAATTATTATAAAATAAGTTTTACACAGTTTTTTGTTATTTATACATTGTTTATAAAGTTTTGTTTTACCATGGTTATATAGTTGATGTTGGCATGGATGTGAGGCTTTCTCAGAGACATTCCAACTTGGAACTGAGGTAAGATATGTTTTACATGTTAATATGGTTATGGTTAGCATAGTTATGATACTTCTAAGAGATATTTAAACATGGTGTCGGAGAAGGTTGATTTTATATTTATTTAATTTCTCAATTAGATAATACACTTGTATATTTCATTATTGCAAACACTAATTATCATATTGGTTATGTTTAGGCATGATGGTGTCAAAAAACCGAGTTATAATCATACCTTATTCAAGCCACCATTTGGTACCTGCTTAGATTACATGGAAGCAGGTTTCGATAAGGGAAAAGTAACTTACTTTTGATTGTTATTACTGAATGGGATAGTGTTTGGAGATCAGACCAAAATGGGGTACGAGACTAGAGATTTGAGTGTTTACCTGTGTCTTCTAGTATTTTATTTGTATTATTTCTAGCATGAAATTTTGTTACATTTCAGAATGTTATTACATTAATCCTTTACTATTTATTGGATTATTCAGCTGGATTTTATTATTGGTACTCCACTGTAAGATATTATTTCCATTATCTCTGCACTTTGATAGTTATCATTGGTATTCGATTGTTCCCTTGTGTTGTAACTCTATAACCAAGGGGTATAGCCTCCCCAAAAAACATTTCACAACCTTATTGCTAGTAAGAAACCCCTAGTGTATGGGGAGATGTGCTTGATGTCTCGTAACCCACCCATTTTGGCCATGTGAGATAGTGCCAGATCAGGGGATGTTACATTAAAAAATTACGATAATTTCAATTAAGTTGAAAAAATTATATAAAATACTAGTCCATATTTAAAATATGTAATATTTTTTAAAAATAGTGTAATAATTTTTAAATAATTCCTCTTACTTAAACAGTAAAAATCCTTAAAAACTATTAATAATTAATATTTTTTTTAAAAAATTATATAAAAATATAAAAATTACTATCAATTATTAAAGAGCCGTGATAATTACTAAAAATATAGTAATAATAACTTTTTTGTTAATAATCAACAAATAACTTGTAATAATGAAAAAATAAATAGTTAATATTAAAACTAATTATTAATTAGAAGAAATTATTATTAAATACTGTTAATAATTTTCCAATTTAAGTAAATTATTATAATTTCTAATAATTTTTTTTAAAATATATATGAAATATTAATAATTAATAAAAATTATTAATTTGTTTTAAAAACACTATTATAATTAAATCATTATTACTATTACTTAATAAATAATTCTAATAATTAGGTATAATTTAAAAATATAAGTAATAATTAGAGAAAAAGTTAATAACTTGTTATAAATATATGAAATACAAAAACTGTTACATTTTTTCAATTACCGATAAAATTGTATTAGTAATTAAAATAATAATTAATAACCATTAAATAATTTGTAATAATAAGTCAATATTAATAATAATTAGTAAATTTTAGTATTAATTATATAATAATATTAATAAATTGCAAATATTTATATGTTATAATAATTTTTTATAAACTTTAAATAAAATTTCATATACCAATAATTATTAAAAATTAATAATATTTTTTAATAACTCAGTAATAATTAATCAATAATTATTTTTAATAAATAAATTATTGTAATAATTATTAAAAATAATAAATATTATTTGAACATAGTAAATACTCTGTAATAACATGTAAAAAATATAAACAATGATAATAATTATTAAAAAATATCAATAAAAACTAAAAAAGATGTAATATTTAAAAATAATATGAAATTTATTAAATAAGATGTAATAATGAAAAAATAAGTAGACCATATTAGTTTCAGTTATTAACTATTAGTAATAATTAGTAAATATTAGATATAATTTGTTAATATTATCAAATATTTAATATTTTATAATAAATTTTAAGAAAATACATATAAATACCAATAATTATAAAAAAATCAGTAATTTATAAATTTATTTAAATAATTAATAAATTTATTTATAATTTTTAAATAATATGTAATATTTAATAAATACATAGTAAAAATTAGAAAAAAATATTAAATTTTATTAATACTTTTTAAATATTATTTAAAATTAAGATAATTATTATTTTTTTAAAAAAAATATAAAATTAAATTAGTTACAAAAAAGTAGTAATATTTATTAAAATTTTATTTATAATGAATAAAAATTTAGTATTATTTAATAATTATTTGTACTTATTAGTAATAATTAATGAATGTTAGTATTGATTTGTAAAAATTTGTTTGAATTCTTAAAAAGTTGTCATAATTTTCGATAATTAAAATTTAGTTACGATTAATAATAATTATTCAAAATGAGTAATAATTATTCTTATTTATGTTGTTTCTTAGATTACTATAAACCCGGGAATTATAGTTCCATTTGTATTATGTGAATGTGACTGAATAAATCATCCCAACGATCCTAATGAGTTTGGAATAAAGGCTTTCAATATTGTGGGTGTTAAAAAATTTATATCATTTGCATCATCAAATTCATAATTTTTTTTCTAAAGGAAATATTAAATGTCCATGTTAGAAATTTTATATCAAGAGATTCAAAACTATTATATGATTGAACTTCGTCAATATCATTTTGGTTTTTTGAAAGATTGTATTTTATGTTATCAACATGACGAAGAAAATTCTTTTGTGAAAAATGTGGGTTTTGTATCCATCATTTTCGAATTTAGTTCTTTAAGATCCCAGTCAGTCTATTCATGAAACAATAAACCCTATTGATATTTGCAATCCTGAATCAAAACCATATCAATATTAATTTTTTTTCAAATATTCTGAGGAGACCATATATATGTGATGCATGATAAGAAAACGTGAAGTTGTTTCAAAATTTATTTCAATTAAATCAGATTTTGTAAACCCAAATAGTTATTTCAATTAAATATTTATTTTTTTAAAAAAATTGTTTCCTAATGTAAATACATTACTTGTATGTATGTACAAAAACGTTATATTTATATATAATATGGATTTTAGTTCTCTGAATATCCATCCATGTTCAAGTGGATGCAACTTATATGAAAGGGATTATGAATCATCAGTTAATTTTCCAACATGTAGAGAATCTATGAGAAATAGAGAATATATATTTCCTATAAAATAATTGACTTATTCTCCAATTAACCCCATTTATAGCATCTATTTATATATCGCAACACAATTTCCTTAATGACATGGCATAAGTAAAACATCCCCATTAGTAAAATCACAAATCATTGATGTGAAGTTGATTCATGGGAACACATTTATTATATGAATCCCTATTTTTCTTCAGAATCCTGTAATGTTTGGTTGAGTGTTTATACTAAGCATTTTCTTATTTGGTGGTAATGTTAGTCAATTTTATAATTGGCCTATTTTCATAACTTCATAGAACATAAAATCATATATGTTGATGATTTAACCATATATCTATTTTTTCCATTTATTCTTAGACATCCAACAATGAATAAGTAGTTTTATTTGAATCCACAAATTGATGAGTTAATCCCATTATGTAATAATTGTGTAACAACATATTATACAGTCATATATCTGAATTTTATACTAAATGTTTCGTTAATGTAGAAATTCAGTGACTTTATAAGGTATGATATATTATCTGGATGGAGTACATGTTGTCTAAAATACTACATATATATCATTGTTTAAAAAAACATTTGTTCTTATTAATGGAATAAAAAGTAGTTATTTTGACTATCATCAATGATTTCTTCCCACTGATGACACCTTTTAAAGGAATCTAAATAATATTAGCAAATTTATTATTGAAATAGGTGAATTTCTAGTAGTTCTCTATGTTATTGAAGTAAAATATATCATTTATTCATTATTTCATATTAATTTTATACCAATAATATATTATCCAAAAATATGAGGTATTGAGTGATATCATAATTGGATAATGAAAAAAACTGGGACTCAACATATTGGTATGATTTTTTAGTTCATCAAATGTCAGAGATATTCATATTGAGAATAACTTTTCTGATTGCATATTTATACCATATTGGACATTCGAAGTAAGACGAATGATATTATAAAAGCATAGTTAGATTTTTCCAAAATTATATATGCATCCCAAATTTGAATTTTTATGAAAATAAAATATCGGACAGATTAATGAATCCAAAGGTAGTATACATGGTTTCTAAATAAATCAATTTATTTTTTATTCAATGGATTAGAGATGTATTTATATAATATGGATTTTCATTAAATTTGTTTCATTATTTCTAAACATTACATATTATCGAGTTTTAAAGTCATGAATGTCATGTCATAATAGAAAGACTATTTCTTTTTTGTCTTAATGGGCTCTCAAATTCTTTAATCTCAGACATTTTAACCAAAATATCATATTTCTTATGAGATATATGTATAGAAAAAATGTAATATGATTCAATGAACATGCTGAAAAAAGCTGTTGTTTTAATTTTATTGATATTAGAGAAACCATACCCATCGGCCCACTTTTATGTAATAGAACATTTAATGTCATATTTTCTATATGAATCTTATTAAAGATATCATATACAATTATGATGGATGTACCCATTTGAGAGATCTATACAAAAATTAATGAATAAAGTATAAAAAATTCATCGGTTGAAGGGTCAACTATAGAAGTGTATATGTAAGTGGATTATAAAATTTATTATCATATTATTTTCAACACGAATATACTTAAAGCATAATAATATAGGTCACAATTAGAAAATTGTTTACGAAATCACATACCATAATTTTAAATTTTCAATCATACCAATCATGGTTTTTATCATGAACAACAACTTCCAAACGAATAACAACACATATCTAATAAATATGTTCATATAAATTTTAAAGAAGTCAATAGATATTTTAAATAATTAATTCAATTATTATATTTTTATGAATTTTTTAATAGATAAATTAAATTCTATTATTTTTTCATAGACTATATGATGACCATAACAAAAAAAATTATAAATTACACTACCAAAAAATTGGGTTTACGTAGCGCCACACTTTAACGATGCTAAAAAAAGCGCAGATAAATGGGGTATCTTTAACAGGGCACAAAAAAAAAGCACTGATAAAGGTTACTTTTAACACTACAAAAAAATAATTTCTAAATGTACCCCTTTATCGGTGCTTTTTTTAGCATTGTTAAAGGAGAGCCATTTATCAGGGTTTTTTATTTGCGCTGGTAAAGGGGGTTCTTTATTAGCGTTTTTTACTAGCACTGGTAAAGCATATAATTTAAACAAATTATTAAAAATAATATATTAATATATTAATATATAAATATATAAATTTATATATATTGATATAAATATTTTATATATTTTTTAAATAAGTTTTAGAGAAGTATAAAAAGACATTTAAATTTAATATATAACAATTTTACTAAAAATTAATTAAAGATATTTTAAAAAATATTAATAATTAATAATTTTATAATTATCCTTGACTAATAATCATTTAATAACAATTAGAATACCCAAAAAATCAAAAAATCAATAAAATATCTAAAATAAGTGGAAAACGTAACTCAAACTTCAAACAACCATAACTTTTAATCTCGGTGACTATTTGAAATTGTGGATTTAAAATTTTATCATTTTTCACTATGTTATGTTATTTATAATCAAATATATAACATATTACAAATATTTTTAATATATTCACACATAAAAATTTTATTTTATAAATAATTATTTAAACATATTTACATATAAACTTTATTTCTCAATATAGAAGCCTTATCCAAACAAAAAATAATGTCCATTTTAATTAAAATGAAATTGGATGAATATTTATATACATATACTGTAACATCCCAAGTAAGTAATTAATAATAGATATTTTTATCTATGTCTATTAATGAATTAGATAGTGTTTTAGAGGCCTAAAATAAAAATAAATCCAATCTTAGGCATGTAATACACTAATATTTTTAAAAGATTGTTTTACTGGCTTTTGATGGAAAAACATTTTTAAATCTATATTTTGACAATTTTATAAGCTATGTTTGTCAAAATACACTTATTCTTTATGATTGGGACATCAAAATTTACTTTGTGTGAATTTTTGTATTTTTCTGACAATGTTCATTTTTTAATGAATAGTGAAAAATACTGCATTTTACATCAAAACTGTTTTTTAATCTAATTAATTTATATGATTAGATTATCTTTTGAATTGGTTTTAAAGTGAAATTAGAATATATTTTTACCATTTAATCCAATAGTGGTCATTGGAATTAATTTCACTTTGAAATTGGACTTAAACTAGTGTCAATCTTTTGATACTTATTGTTTCATAAAAACACGCTATTTGCTATGACATCTAGAATTAATTATTAAATTAATTAATGCAACTTATATGTTTTGAATTTTGTAAAATCGACAACATTTTTGAATTCAGAATATCAAATATAGATTAGGGTGAAGTTTTGGTATTTTTCTGAAAAACGTCAATTTTGATGAATAGTGAAACCACTAAGTGGTACTTAAAAAACTGATTTTTCATTTAAATGAAATTTTACCACCTATGTGTTTAGAATTTCAAAAATCCGACATACATGGTTGTCATTAAGAAGTAAAATGTGGTTCAATGGGATTAAAATAATTTTTTGGTGAATAGTAACTTTTATGTTTTTAATCGCGATTAGTGGTAATTAGTGTAGTTTAAAGTAAAAATAATGTTTTAATAATATTAAATGACTTAGAAACATGTCCTACCCTTATTGGATGTGTCATGGGAGACCAAGACAACCCATGGGTCAACTTGGGGACCCCATGGAGCCACATTGGTAGGAAAATGACATTAATATCTTTTTATTTAATGTTAAAGTAAAAATGACACAAACATGAGTTATTTTACTAAAACAATGTTTACATGGGGTTATACAAGTCATATTTTTGATTATAAATAGTCATTGGAAATATAAAAAATTTCCTACATCATAGTATTTTTTTTATAATTTTTAGACATTAAATAAATTAAATTATTTATGACATCATGATGATGTAGCGATTACCTCATTAATAAAGGATTTAAATAAAATGAAATGATAATATAAAATCTATGACCTACACATGTCCAAAACCTATTGGATGGGTGGATTTAGAAACCTTATCACCTTAAACTAAAATTATATCAATGTGGGACCTTTTGAATCCAAAACTCATTTTAAAATAAAGTAACATTTCTTTACTTTCCAAGAGTGCCCCTCCTCTCCTCTTATAAAAGGCCCACACCTCTACCTCCTTACCCACACTTCCAAATCCTTTGGCTCGGCCAAAACCTGCCCATTTTGTCTCTCCACATCCCTCTATTACTCCTTGAAGCCTCACTTTGGGCAGAAGTCTTCCCAAGGAAGCCTTTGAGCTCAAACCAAAGGGAGTTATCCGATTTTAAGGTAATGTCTTCACTTGAGTCCTTTTGTTTTATTTTACTTCTCCAACCACCTAAACTCTTTTTATTCATTTCTTTTGTAAAAAATCCAATATCTTCAATATATTAGGATGTCGTTATAATAAGCATTCGAGCTACACTTACACACACCTACATCTAATGGTTAAAGAACATACTATTTCCATGGATGGCGAATTTCGGCCTCCCGAAACGATGATTGTTCAACATTATTTTAACACATTCAAAGGTGGCCATTAAGAAGACACTATATTTATATATGATATATAATATGTTTATTTTTTCCTTAAGCTTATGTATTTTTCATTTTGGGAATACCTTTATGGTTTCCATTATGGGTAAACGCGATATCTTCAGTTAAGGAAGTGCTGACTACCTCCCTCTCAAAAGTGATTTGATTCGTTAAATACCATATGTGGGATTTATAAAGGATGGATTTATGATATTATATATGATATTAAACTAGAATTATAATATACCTTTATATCATTATGATTCCATTCTGTAAAATACGAAATAGAAATGAAAGTAGCGTTCATGCATACGTACGACTTACCATCTCCATGAACGGTGCATTTCATTTCTTACCTATAAATGATTATATAATAATATAAATGAATGTATATATTGGATATATATGATATATATGATATATACATCATTATTACAATTCTGGATATAATGGATACATGAACAACTTGTAATTATAAAGGGTTTATTTTTGACTCAAGTATCAATGATCGTTAAAACGACCGTTATTAACTTAAATAATTACATAGTGTTCATGACATGGCAATAAGTGATATAAAAGGAATAATGAACTTGAAAAAGGTTATTAAACAAGTAGAAATTAACTCAAGTTTATTATTCAGGAGATTAAAGAACGACCGAGTCAAGTCGGACCCGAGGTATGGGACTTCGTCTCAATCTCCTTTCTTTGAGGCATACTATGTTTTATACACAACCTTGTTTTATACGGTGTATAAACCGCTTTGAAATTTACGTTTATTCAAAAAGGAATCTTTTTCATACGAAGCATTTAGTAAACGACAAAAGGGAATGTTTTTGTCGTACGTATGCGGCGACACCGACTTCTCCGCCGCCGTGACCATTATTTGAGTTTCGGCTTCCTCTACAAGCGATACCTTCTTTTTAAAAGAAAAATAAATACCATGTTTTTGTTTTCTTTTATTTTGGTATTGAAAATGGTTTTCGTAATGTTTTTATTATATCAATGTGTTGTATTGATATCTTGTGATTGAAATGTGGAAATGTTATGTTTCCTTTATGCATGTTTTATGTGATACGATTATGTTATGGTTCTTGGGAATTATTATGAAGGCGGGTGGTTCCTTGATAAACTAAGGGCGGGTGAGCCCGATATAGCTCTCAAATTCATTGGGTAATGTGAAGGAGTTAAACGTTAAAGTTTCTCCGAAGAGATTTAGGGAATATACTGTGATGGGTATTCCCAACGTAACCAAGAGGGTTAATCCTTACGTAAGAATGTTATGAATGCCTCAAGTTACCTTTATGTATTATGATTTCTATGATTTATTCATGATTTGATGAGGTATGTTAAAGTGGTTATGTTTTATAGGTAAATTATGATTTCATTCTTATGTATATATGAACTTATGTTTCCTTTCCATATTTTTTATAACCCATACTGAGCTTTTTATGCTCATCCCATGTTTTTTTGGAAATGTTTTTCACAGGTCAAGGGAAAGGTACATGATATGATGATAGTGTCAAGGAAGTTTCAAGAATGAATCCATGTTTTATTTTAAATATTTTTCCATTGATGGGAAAAATGAATACTATCTTTATGTAACCACTCTGTTTATATGTGGAATGAAATGCATGTTTTATGTTCTAATTCTCCAAAACTCTAAACCTAAAAAGATCCTCAATGGGTAATCTTGTAATAACTCATGATTAAGTAAGGTTTAAGGTAGGGGCCTTATAGTTGGTATCAGAGGTCGGTTTAGATAACTTTAGGAGTTATAATTCTATTAAATGATTATCCAAAAATATTTTTTGAAATGATATAGTATTTTAAGATTACCATGCTGCTTCATCTAAGACATGTCTGTTCAAAATGGTTTTCCGCAGAGGAAATAGGGAAGCAGTGCTAGGAAGGCATGCAGAAGGAAATAACCTTCCGAATCAGCATCCTGAGATGGTTGGAATTGGAACTGAATAGTTTGTTGCAGTAATGGAGCAGTTGACTCAAGAGATAAATTGAGGTGGTATCCATGCACAAGATCAGCCAGATCAACCATAGAGGAACATGTCAGTGGTGGAACATTTCATGAGGCAACATCCCCCAAAATTCAGAGGATCATTTGACCCTATGCTAGCTGAAGGGTGGATTAAAGCACTAGAGAATATTTTCAATGTCATGGGGTGTTCAGACAATGAAAAGGTTAGTCTTTCTATTTACCGTTTGGAGGGTGAAGCAGATCAGTGGTGGTCTATGGTTAAAAATATCAGGGATGCTGATGAGATTGATTCTCTCAACTAGGATGAATTCAAAGGTATGTCTCTTGAAAAGTATTTTCCTAGGGTTGTTTGACTTAGGATGGAAAAAAAATTCTTGGAATTGAGGCAAGAGGAAGACTCAGTGTCTACCTATGAAGAAAGGTTCACTCGATTGGAAAGGTATGCTCAAAATTTTATCCAATACCTCTATAGTAAAATCAATCATTTTTATTTAGGATTAAAGACAAAATATCGAATAGAATTAGCTTCTCGTGAGTTTAAAAGTTATGAAAAGCTTGTTCGATGTTATGAGAAGCTGGAAATGGAGTTTTCTGATGATCAAGTGTTCTATAACAACCAACAGAAGAAGAGACCGAGGTGGCAGGAGAAAGGGAATAATTCTTCAAAAAAGTCTGATGGTAAGAAATCTAAGTTTCTAGTTTGTGATAAATGTGTCAAAAGGCATGCTGGGGAATGTCTTCTGAGTTCTGGAAAGTGCTATCGATGTGGTAAGATGGGACATAAGGCTCGTGATTGCACTAAAAAAGATCAAGGTGATGGTAAGTTAAAATTTTATTTACAGTTAGTGAAATGTTTTAAGTGCAATGAGATGGGTCACTATGAAAACGAGTGTCCGACAAAGAGCTCGAGTGATGAGAAGCAGTTAGACTACAAGTAGAAAGGGGTGGTGAAATCCATTGCAACTACTTCAGCAGATGTCGGGCCATCAAATGAAGTTGTATCAGGTACTTTGTTTGTTTTTTCAGATTATGCCAGTGTGTTGTTTGATTCGGGGTCTACACATTCTTTCACCTCTGAAAACTTTTCTAGTAAAATGGGAATACCATCTCAAGAAATGACTCCTGAACTTTTGGTAAAAACACCTGGGGGAAATGTTAAGGAAAAAATAATTTATAAGAATCTTCCTATCCTTATCTGTGGAAAGAAGCTACTTGCAAACCATATTGTTCTACCTCTAGTAGAGTTTGATGTTATCCTAGGTATGGATTGGATCTCTACTTACCATTCTAAGATTGACTGTAGAGATAATGAAGTTTATTTTCAGAAAGACTTTCAGTTTGTGTACAAGAATGAACCGTTCCTGTTGATAACATATCAAGGGGCCGAGAAACTTGTAAAAGATGGAAATGAATGTTACCTTGCACACATCATTGAAAATAAAAGAACTGTTCAGATTAATGATGTGCCAGTGGTAAATGAGTATCCTGATGTTTTTCCTGATGAGTTTGCTAGAATATTACTAGATCGGGAAGTTGAGTTTACTGTTGAATTAGTTCCTAATGCTAATCCAATTTCAAAAACCCCATATCGAATGGCTCAAATTGAACTTTAAGAGTTGAAGGAGCAATTGCAAGATTTATTAGAGAATGGTTTCATTCGAACTAGCACAACACCATGGGGTGCTCCTGTTATATTTGTTAAAAAGAAAGATGGTTCTATGAGACTATGCATTGATTATAGAGCCTTCAATAACATCACTGTTAAGAAAAAATAACCTTTTCCTTATATTTGTTTGATCAGCTTCAGGGAGCTCAGTTTTTTTCAAAGATTGACCTGAGATCGGGGTACCATTAGCTGAAGTTAAAGGAAGAAGATATTCTGAAGACTACGTTCCGTATAAGATATGGCCATTATGAATTTTTAGTAAAACCTTTTGGGCTAACCAATGCACCTAATGTATTCATGTACATAATGAATAGAATTTTCCATGAGTTCTTGGATAAGTTTGTGGTGGTTTTCATTGATGATATTTTGGTGTTTTCTAAAAGTAAAGAAGAGAATGAAAGACATTTAAGGGTTATTTTGAAAACCTTGAATGAAAAGAAATTGTATGGGAAATTCAGAAAGTATGAGTTTTGGTTGCAACAAATTTCTTTCCTTGGTCACATTGTTTCTAAAGATGGGATAACTGTTGATCCTGCAAAAACAAAGGTTGTTGAAGAATGGCCAAGACCCACAAATGTAACAGAGATTCGTAGTTTCCTTGGATTGGCATGCTATTACCGAAGGTTTGTTATAAATTTTTCACGGTTATCTAGTCTAATGACTAAGCTAACTTGGAAGGGTGTTAAGTTTATCTGGACAAAAGAATGTGATGATTGTTTTGAGGAGCTGAAAAGAAGATTGGTGAATGCTCCGGTTTTGGCACTACCTTCTAGGAATGGTGAGTTTGTTATATACAGTGATGCTTCATTGAAAGGACTTGGTTGCGTCCTAATGCAGAATGATCAGGTAATTGCTTATGCTTCACGACAGTTGAAAACTCATGAGGTAAATTACCCTACACATGATTTGGAATTACCTGCTGTTGTTTTTGCTTTAAAAATTTGGAGGCATCATTTGTATGGAGTAAAGTGTGAAATATATACTGATCAAAAAAGTTTAAAGTATATATTCACTCAGAAAGAGTTAAACATGAGACAGAGGAGATGACTAGAATTAATAAAGGATTATGATTGTACAATTCATTACCTTCTGGGAAAAGCAAATAAAGTGGCTGATGCTTTGAGTCAAAAAAGTAATGCTTCTTTAGCAATGTTGCGTTTGGAACGTGATCCTTTGGTTAAGTATTTGATGAAATTTGGCATAGAAGTTGTTGGTGCATGATGTTCTTCTATTTTGTTTCAGGTATCAATGAAATATTCTCTATCAGACAGAATCAAGCAAGCACAGAAGCAAAACAGTGAGTTGCAGAAAAAGGTAGAGCTAGTTCAGAAAGGTAAGTTGCCTGAATTCAACACTGATAATGATTGTGTTTTGAGATTTGGGAAGAGATTGTGTGTGCCTTGTGATTCTCAGTTGAAGAGAGAGTTGTTATGTGGAGCTCATAGTTCTCCATTTTCAGTTCATCCTGGTAGTACTAAGATGTACAGAGATCTGCGGGAGTATTACTGATGGGATGGAATAAAAAGAGATATTGCTGATTTTACTGTGAAGTGTATGACTTGTCAACAGGTTAAAGCAGAGTGGCAGTTACCAAAAGGGATGCTTCAGCCTTTACCAGTGCCAGAGTGGAAATGAGAGAATATATCCATGGACTTCGTTGTGGGATTGCCGAAGACCCCTCAAGGTAATAATGAAATCTGGGTTATTGTTGATCGCTTGACCAAGTCTGCTCATTTCCTTTCTATACGAGATACTTTTTCCTTAGATCAACTTTCCCGTTTGTATATTAAAGAGATAGTCAGGTTACATGGAGTTCCCATCTCCATTGTATCTGACCGTGATCCCAGGTTTACTTCTCACTTTTGGAAAGGCCTTCAGAAGTCGTTGGGTACTGAATTAAATTTTAGTACAACTTTTCATCCGTAATCAGATGGGCAGTCAGAACGAACAATTTAGACCTTGGAGGATATGCTACGAGCTTGTTTGATGGATTATCAGGGAAGTTAGGACCAACATCATTCTTTGGTTGAATTTTCATATAATAACAGTTTTCATTCTTGTATATAGATGGAACCATTTGAGGCGTTATATGGGATGTGGTGTCGAACTCTAGATTTTTGGGATGAAGTGGGTGAAAGGAAGTTGATGGGACCAGAATTGGTAGAAGAGATGGCAGAAAAAGTTCAGCTGATTCAGAAACACACGAGAACAGCTCAGAGTAGGCAGAAGAGTTATGCGGACAACAGGAGTAAGGATCTCTCTTTTGAGGTAGGTGATCATGTTTTTCTCAATGTATCGCCATGGAAAAGTGTGATGCGATTTGGTAAGAAAGGAAAGCTGAGTCCAAGGTTCATTGGACCATATGAAATTATGGAGAGAGTTTAATCAGTTGCTAACCGAGTTGCTTTACCTCAAAGTTTATCTTAGGTACACAATGCTTTTCATGTTTCAATGTTGAGAAAATATATGCCAGACCCATCTCAGGTTTTGAGTCCGGAGGTAGTCCAGCTGGAAGAGAACCTATCTTATGAGGAATAACCGGTCCAGATTCTTGACCACAGGGAGAAAGTGTTATGGAATAAGGTCATTAATCAGGTAAAGGTTTTGTGGAAAAACCACATGATGGAAGAGGCAACATGGGAATCTGAAAATGCAACGAGGGATAAGTACCCCCATTTATTCGATAAGTAAATAAATTGCGGGGACACAGTTTTATAAAGGGGGGAAGGATATAACATCACAAGTAAGTAATGAATAACAGATATTTTTATCTATGTCTATTAATGAATTAGATAGTGTTTTAGAGGCTTAAAATGAAAATAAATCCAATCTTAAGCATGGAATACACTAATATTTTTAAAAGATTGTTTTACTCCCTTTGGATGGAAAACCATTTTTAAATCTATCTTTTGACAATTTTATAAGCAATTTTTGTCAAAATAAACTTATTCTTTTTTATTGGGACATCAAAATTTACTTTTTGTGAATTTTTGGTATTTTTCTAACAATGTTCATTTTTTAATGAATAGTGAAAAATACTGCATTTTACATCAAAACTGCTTTTTAATCTAATTTATTTATATGACTAAATTATCATTCTAATTTGTTTCAAAGTGAAATTAGAATATATTTTTACCATTTAATCCAATATTGGTCATTGGAAGTAATTTCACTTTGAAATTGGACTTAAACTAGTGTCAATCTTTTGATACTTATTGTTTCATAAAAACACACTATTTGCTCTGACAGCGGGAATTAATTATTAAATTAATTAATGCAACCTATATGTTTTGAATTTTTTAAAATAGACAACATTTTTGAATTCAGAATATCAAATATAGCTTAGGGTGACGTTTTGGTATTTTTCTGAAAAACTTCAATTTTGATGAATAGTGAAACCACTAAGTGGTACTTAAAAATCTGATTTTTCGTTTAAATGAAATTTTTCCACCTCTGTGTTTTGAATTTCAAAAATCCAACATACATGGCTGTCATGAATATGTAAAATGTGTTTCAATTGGATTAAAATAATTTTTTTGGTAAATAGTAACTTTTATGTTTTTAATCACGATTAGTGGTAATTAGTGTAGTTTAAGGTAAAAATAATGTTTTAATAATGTAAAATTACCTAGACACATGTCCTACCCTTATTGGATGTGTCATGGCCGACCAAGAAAATCCATGGGTCAACTTGGGGACCCCATGAAGCCACATTGTTAGGAAAATGACATTAATATCTTTTTATTTAATGTTAAAGTAAAAAATGACACAAACATGAGTTATTTTACTAAAAAAATTTTTACATGGGGTTATACAAGTTAGAGTTTTGATTATAAATAGTCAATGGAAAGCTTAAAAAATTCATATATCATATGGTTTTTTAATAATTTTTAGACTTTAAATAAATTAAATTATTTATGACATCATGATGATGCAGCGATTACCTCATTAATAAAAGATTTAAATAAAATGAAATGATAATATAAAATCTATGACCTACACATGTCCAAAACCTATTGGATGGGTGGATTTAGAACCCTTATCACCATACCCTCTATGTATATCAATGTGGGACCTTTTTAATCAGAAACTCATTTTAAAATAAAGTAACATTTCTTTACTTTCCAAGAGTGCCCCTCCTCTCCTCTTATAAAAGGCCCCCACCTCTACCTCCTTACCCATACTTCCAAAGACTTAGGATCGTCCAAACCCTGTTCATTTTGTCTCTCCACATCCCTATCTTACTCCTTGAAGCCTCACTTTGGGCAGAAGTCTTCCCAAGGAAGCCTTTGAGCTCAAACCAAAGGGAGTTACCCGATTTTAAGGTAATGTCTTCACTTGAGTCATTTTGTATTATTTTACTTCTCCAACCCCATAAACTCTTTTTATTAATTTATTTTGTAACAAATACAGTATCTTCAATATACTAGGATGTTGGTATAAGAAGGATTCGAGCTACACATATACAAACCTACATCTAATGGTTAAAGAACATACTGTTTCCGTGGATGGTGAATTTCGGCCTCCCGAAACGATGATTGTTCAACATTATTTTAACACCTTCAAATGTGGCCATTAAGATGAAACTATATTTATATATGATATATAATATGTTTATGTTTTCCTTAATCTTCTGTATTTTTCATTTTGGGCATACCTTTATGGTTTACATTATGGGTAAACGCGATATCTTCATTTAAGGAAGTGCAGACTACCGCCCCCTCAAAGTGATTTGATTCGTTAAATACCATATGTGGAACGTATAAAGGATGGATTTATGATATTACACTAGAATTATCATATACCTTTATATAATTATGATTCCATTCTATAAAATACGAAATAGAAATGAAAGTAGCATTCATGCGTACGTACGGCTTACCGTCTTCATGAACAATGCATTTCATTTCTTATCTCTAAATGATTATGTAATAATATAAATGCATGTATATACAGGATATATATGATATATATGATATATAAATCATGATTATAATTCTGGATATAATGGATACATGAACAACTTGTAATTATAAAGGGTTTATTTTTTAATCAAGTATCAATGATCGTTAAAACGACCGTTATTAACTTAAATAATTACACAGTGATCATGACATGTCAATAAGTGATATAAAAGGAATAATGAACTTGAAAAAGGTTCTTAAACAAGTATAAATTAACTCAAGTTTATTATTCAGGAGATTAAAGAACGACCGAGTCAAGTCGGACCCGAGGTATGGGACTTCGTCTCAATCTCCTTTCTTTAAGGCATATTTTATTTTATACACAACCTTCTTTTATACGGTGTATAAACCCCTTTGACTTTTACGTTTATTCAAAAGGAATATTTTTTATACGAAGAGTTTACTAAACGAAAAAAGGTAATGTTTTTGTCGTATGTATACGGCGACAACGACTTCTCCTCCGCCGTGACCATTATTTGAGTTTCAGCTTCCTCTACAAGCCATACCTTCTTTTTAAAAGAAAAATAAATACCATGTTTTAGTTTTCATTTATTTTGGTTTTGAAAATGGTTTTCGTAAGGTTTTTATTATATTAATGTGTTGTATTGATATCTTTTGATTGAAATGTGGAAATGTTATGTTTCCTTTATGCATGTTTTATGTGATACGATTATGTTATCGTTCTTGGGTATTATTATGAAGACGGGTGGTTCCATGATAAACTAAGGGAAGGTGAGCCCGATATAGCTGTCCAATGAATTGGGTAACACGAAGGAGTGAAATGTTAAGGTTTCTCTGAAGAGATTTAGGGAATATACTGTGATGGGTATTCCAAACGTAACCAAGAGGGTTACTCCCTACGTAAGAATGTTATGAATGCCTCAAGTTACCTTTATGTCTTATGATTTCTATGATTTATTCATGATTTGATGAGGTATGTTAAAGTGCTTATGTTTTATGGGTAAAGAATGATTTCATTCTTATGTATATATGAACTTATGTTTCCTTTCCATATTTTTTACAACCCATACTGAGCTTTTTATGCTCATCCCAAGTTTTTTTGAAATGTTTTTCACAGGTCAAGGGAAAGGTACATGATATGATGATAGTGTCAAGGAAGTGTCAAGAATGAATCCATGTTTTATTTTAAATATGTTTCCATTGATGGGAAAAATGAATACTATCTTTATGTAACCACTTTGTTTATATGTGGAATGTAATGCATGTTTTATGTTCTAATTCTCTAAAACTCTAAACCTTAAAAGATCCTCAATGTGTAATCATGTAATAACTCAAGATTAAGTAAGGTTTAAGGTCTGAGCCTTATATATAAAAATATAATTAATGTATATATAATGTTTATATATATAAATATATTTGTGTGTTTATTGACTAACATAAATATGTTTATCTACATATTATAATATATAAATATAAATAATGATTTTTAATCTAGGTAAATAAATATAAATATTTATAATCATATTTATAGATGCACACACACACATAGAGATATTTATATTTATATATATATATATCTGTGTGTGTGTGTGTGTGTATTTATAAACACACCCACAAACAGAGCATATTTTAAATATTTAAATATATATATATATATATATATTTATATATGGATAAAAAATTTTACAAAATATTTAAAAATGTATAAATATATCATTAAATTAAAAACCAAACAAATATATGAATATTTATATACATATGTAGTGTGTGTGTGTGTGTGTATGTATATATATTAGTGTGTGTCTGTATTAACAAACAAATATATATTATCTAAATATTCTAACATATGAATATACATATCAATATACATATGAATATACATATGAATATACATATGAGTATACATATGAATATATAATATATGTATATCTATATAAATATATATAATTATTCTTACAAAAACCCACACATATATTAAATATATACAAGTGTATGTATGTTGTGTGTATGTTGTATATATATATATATGTATTTATTTATTTATTTATAAACACACAAAAAAATTATAAATGTATTTAAAATGAATTTTATAAATATATATTAATATATGAATAAATATTCAGATAAAAAATATAACTAAATATATATATATAAACAAATATATATAAATATATATTAAAATACGAATAAATATATATATTAATATAACTAAATATTCATATTTAAATTTTCATATAAATCTATATTAATATATGAATAAATAGAAGTATATATATATATATAAATATTTAGATATATCATTAAATGGAGAACAAAGAAACATGTGGGAGTGGTAAAGGCTCTAGGCGCGCCGGGGAGAGGTCTCAGAGTTCGAATTCTAGGTGAGATAGAGGTGCACGGGCGAGGGCATAGGGGTGATAGCATTGTTAATGTGGGTGGATAGCATTGTTAAATGGGGGTAGAGGGGGTGCAGGTGTGTGTAAATGGGAGGGGGTGGTAGCCCTGTTAAAGCGGGGTGGCTAACACAGTTAAAGAGGTGGTTCTGATTAACTTATTTTTTGACTTTTCTCAATGCTTAAAAAAGCGTAGATAAAATACCCTATTATTAGCACTGATTAATGACCCATTTTGTAAGCACTTTTTTTAGCATTGATAAAATACCCTGGTTATTAATGATTTTCTTAGAGCTGATAAAAGGGGCCTTTATCATCTATTTGTTGAGCACTGATAAAAGGGACCCCCTTTATCTTCACTGAGATGAACAACTCTTTTTTAGCACTGTAAATGCCATTTTCTAGCACTTTTAAAGGCCATATTTGCAGTAGTGCTACCTATATTTCAGTTTAGTAACATCAAAAACATTAGTTTTTATATGGCTTTCAAATACTAGTAATTATTATTTTTTTGGTTTTAAAATGATATCAATTTTGTAATGATATATTTTATTAGAGAAATTTATTGATTGTAGGCGACACAACAAGAATGTAAAATTGATAGATAATTATGTGTGTTAAAAAACAATCTGTCTAAACATTAAATTATGTTAATTTATATGTGTTTAATGGATTTTAACTTCATACCCATATAAATGTGTTATAAAGTAAGATAATGAATATTTGTGTTTGTTTGAAAGGATATAACCATATTGAATGTGAAGATCACTTTTATGGAATGCTAGATGAAATTATTGAGTTATCATATCAATGATAAAATTATGTCATAATGTCATAATGTTATTGGTTTGATACTAATTTAGGGCCCCAATTACATCTATGGCATGGAGTAATTAAAATAAAATATAAAAGTATTCTTCCCAAAAGATAAGAATTTATTCTGTAACATCATGCACACCATGTTAATTAAGAAAATTATTATGTTTTCTAAAGAGATTTAAATTATTGGTGAATTTTTATAAAACTAAAATCTCATAATAATTAGTTTATAGAAAATTTATATGGTTTTACAGAAGTTTAGATTATTGAAATTTGTCAAGAAACATTACATAATAAATCTCTTACTAGATGTGATATAAATATTTATTATTAATCTCCCTAATTAAGGGTTGATGATATTGATAATGTTTATAGGGTAATAAGGGATGATGAAATTGAATTTTATATAGAGGTTTGTGATTTTGAAGATTAAGATAAAGAAATTTTCATTTATGATCATGTGGATAATATATACCAATGATGTATTATATTTTGGAATCTATTAGTTTTTTATATTTTATATCATTATTAAATATTTTATAATGGTAATATTATTTTCATTAGATGGTTAGAGATTCTCTTGATGGGATTTCTATCCCCTCACTACTGCCAAGATTACCAATGATGAGATTGAAGACTATTTATATAACCCAAAAGATAATGTCACAGAACAAACTATTAAGAAGGGTTGAAACCATTCTAGATTTATGATTCCATACCATGTTTCTTAAATGCATCCATCACATGATTTTGATCAATGGTTATATAGGTATGCTCAATTTTTTATGTTATTTATTTTATATAATGTTTTAATATAAATTTTGGTAATAATATTTTGTCTATTTTTTTCTATTTTCATAGTTTTTAATATTTCTCTATTATGGTTGTTTTGGTTCAGGGAAATTATTCTTCTATAAAATGGGTGGAATGAGATGTAGTTCCTGTTGTTGTTAAAACCCAAATGGTCAACTACTAGATTGTATGTTAACAAATAATATATTTAAATTTAAATTTTATTTATTTAGTAACATATTGTTTGTAATTCTGTTGTAGATATTATTATATCTGATCATTGGTAGAATGAGAGCCCATATCAATGTGAAATGTGATATTTTTTTGCGAAAATTTTCATCATTTGTTTACAAAAACTAAGAAAGAAATCCTTGGATTGTGATTTTATTACTATTTTTTACTTGTCCTTCTTCTCTCATTGACCTGGCTATGTATCAGCCTAGGTATGTGATTGATTGTTGTAATACTGTATATAAGATAATTTAAAGAGGAGGTTATCATCTGATTGATAGAACTGGGGGAGGAAGGATGCAACACAAAGGGATAAGAGTAGTACATTTGGTATACATCAATGAGATATAGTATAAAATATGGTTTATGAATCAATATATATATATATATATATATATATATTAAATTTCATTTTCAATTCTTATTATATAGGCTCCCATAACCCTATATAAAAAATTGTTCAGTGTTTACAAGAAGATGTACACACATACTAGTACACAATATCTTCTCTACGACAAACAACTTATCAACAATAGATAATACCAGATTATTGTTAATATTTTTTTTAAAAATATTCCTTAAATTAATTATCTTTTTGTTTTAATATATAATTATATTTTAATGAATGACATGATCATAGGACTTATCATTCATGAGAAAGACAAGCTGAGTTTAAAGAAAATATAATGTTTTATTCAATTTATGATTGGGGGTCCTGGATATTGGTGACCATGAAATGTGTTAAGAAATGACATGTGATTGGTATTGGTTCACGATTACAACCTACAAAATATTGTTATTGTACATACATGATTCCATTTTTCAACTAAAAGGGAGTTTATATAGAGTAATATTCTTCCACTGCACAACAGAAATAGAGGTTTAAATATTAGGATGAGGTCATATAGAACATGTAGAGAGAGCGGAAGGAGGTTCATGAATAGAAGCATCAGAGAATTGAGCATATAATGGACTACATGTGATGACTTGTGAACGGTGTTAATATGGTGTTCCCACGACTAACCATTTGGGTTATCCTCATCACCTAACACGAGCTAAATCTTATTTCTTGTAATGATTGTAATGTATGTATGTTTGATTGGAATATTGTGTACAAAATGGTATAATTATTATATGAATTATTTTATATGCTCATTTTTCATATTTCTTTTGATTTTGATAATAATTTTTTTAAAATATTTAACAAATTACAATGGATTTAGGATCTATCATAAATAATTTTTTTAAAAATGGAATACAAATTTGGGATTGATAAAAAAACCATTCATAAATGATATTATTCTTATGATGGAATGTCACTAATTGATACATTTGAGATGCCACTATCCATTAATTGTTTTTTTTGATGATTCCTCTCACAAATGACTTTTATATATGCACATCTATCACTAGAAAACTATCATTAATTGATAAAAATCTAGTTTTCAAATATCATATGTAGTACTTTGAAAATCATATGGGTATAATCAATATAAAAAATAAAATCAAACCAATAATATCATAGGTAAAAAATCATGTCATAATGATTGAAATAAAATAACACATGGATAAAATGATTGATTTAACAAACATGATTCATGAAAGATAATCATAGTCATGAGGATATGTATAAAACTATGAAACATATTTCAAATATTCCATAAACATGGGTATAGGGAACATTACATTCATGTAGTACACCATTAGTTCCCATACATACACCCAATAAAAAATGGTTCTCCTGAGTATATTTTCTATTGTGATATAGAGTTTTCACTAATGAATTGGGTTGATATAGGATCACACCTATCATTATCTATACATATAAATCTAACATGATGATCTTTACTTATTAGATCATAAATAACCCATGTTTCAGAAATGGGTTTTATAATACATTATAAATGAAAATATTTGAATTTTATAGTATAAATTACCCATGTAAATAAAATGGGTTTCATTCCATCCATCTTAAAAAAACTCATGGAAATAAAATGGGTTACAATTACATCAAGAAACATTCTAGGTAAAAACCATTCTATAGATATAATAAATTATATCATATTTACAACATATTGATAAATGATATAAGGTTAATAAAATTATTATTCCCATCCAATCAATTTTTTTAATATAGGAGAAACTCATTTAATCAACAAAATCAAGAGTATTGTATTCAACTATGAATGGAATTTGAAGAAAAAAATATAGTTATACACATATAAAGATTATGAATGTCAAAGTCATTGATTGAACATTTTTATACAAGTAATGAAATTAGAAAAACCATCCATAAAAAGAATTTTTTGGTATAAAATTAAAAATTACACCTTTCATCAAAGGAAACTAAGAAATATTTTTACATATATGAAAAAAACCTTTAAAAACAATATTTTAGATGATATAAACCATGTACAAATCAATAATAGAATTTATTTATACCATGAGTTTAAACAATTAAATAATAAAGCTATATATTTTTTATAGAATAAATCCTGTATATTAAATCACATGAGTTTAAATTATTTTAAATAAGAATAAATTAATATAGGTTAAAATATAAAAGTGATTTGGGAAAACATTTTTAACATTGATGTAAGATATAAAATTAAATGTCCCTTAAAAAGTAACATTTGAAAACATGAAGAGAAATATCTTGAAGAATTTGAATTTAATAAATGAATCTCAAATAATTTAGACTTTCAATTTACATTTTATTTTAAATAGAAAATTATGATCCAAATATAACTCATTTGATAATGGATGAATAGATACATTTTCAATACTTCCAAAATAAATTTATTAAAAAAACATTGTGAAAATAGTAATAAAAAATTACTTGTATTAAAACATAAATTTTCTAAAGGTGATTATGAAATAACATATAATATAATATTAGATTGTGAGAACCACTTAATAAATGAATAAAGTTCAAGATAAAACATTATAACTCAAAGGACAGATATTTGAGTTATCAAAATCCATTATGGAAAAGATACTCTTAGAAGAAAGAAATATTTTAAAAGGGGTTTTTGTGGTAAATATTTAAAAAATTGGGATTAAAGATAATATATTAAAATTTTCAATATTTCCCTACTTATATTAAATAAGTTCAAGAGAATTATCATAACCTAGTGAATGAAAATTGATTTTTTGAAAAATTTTACCATTGGGGTAACACTTGAGTAAAAATATATTTTAAGAAAATAATATGATTAGAATTAGTATATCAACAATATAAAAATAAACTAATTAATATAATAATTAAGGGATATTAAATAAATAGAACAGGAAACCAAGGAAACATTTTGTATAACCCGTATCATGTCTTAAAGAATCAGAGATGAGGCTAAAAAAATCCTTTTTCCTTGAGTAAAAATCTATTCAAAACCACATAAAATAGTGATATTGTAATTGCAGTTAAAGTTATATTATTAAATTATTGTTCATGATTTTTTACCTAAATTAGGAATTATATTATCCACATTAATTAATTAATATGCATAATACTAAACAGGTCTCCAAGAGTGGAATTTGAAATAAATACCATTAAATTAGTTCTAATTAATTTTGTCTTTGAATCACGTATCATAAATAATTACATTAAGTTAATTTAATACATACCCAATAATCGTATTAATAAAATAACCATTAATAATCTTTATTTACAGTCATTTAATACACATGAATATTAGTTAGTCTTTACCTATTTTCAACACCATGTGTATGCTATTTTTAGCATTATGAATTATATATTTAAAAAAATCATTGGTGTCTATAATTTTCCATAATAAATCATAATTTTATAATATAATTTATAGGAATATATTTCCCCAGATAGTAAAAAATATAGAATTTCATTCCATGGTAGTTTTATGTTACAATCCATGAATTTAAAATCGACGATGATCACATTTCGGTGATTCTTAAGGAATGAAATGAGCTTTGTTAATGAATGTGTTATATTTGGTTATAAACATAAAAAAATAAATGAATATTTACTTGTTTATTTAATATTAAAATAGTAAATATATTATAATTTTCATCTAATATATAAATACAATGTATTGTCCGAGTTGGTGGGTAAACTGATCAAAATATGAACATACCATGATTAATGGATATTTATGAGGTGGATTGGTAGTAACATCATTATAAAAAAATTTGAACAATATTACTTGGTGATTATTATCATGATACATTATAATTTTATATAATTAACATGAGGATATAGTTTATATAAATCCATTACATAGAAATATTAGATCATTCTTGTCTTACTTCACTCGTTATAAATGATGGAATAAATAATTAATATTTTTTTATCATATTATTAAAAGGTTCTAAATTTCTAAATACAATAATCCTTATGATGTTATAATAATAATATTAATACTTTAAACCCATCTTCATGGCCATCATTATAAGGAAATGAATAATGGAATATTTGAAATCAATCCTTCTAGGAGATGGTAGTCCACACAAACACATAGTTGGAAATTATATTTTCTATTGAATGATAGAATGGAGTAATATTGTTGAATGTTTTAGAATAATAAAAATTAGAGAAATATAATAATTATTTATTAAATTAAACTTTAATATAATACTCGTATGTTGGTAAAGGATAACAATTCAAAATAGATCTTGGAAGCCACAGTTCACAAAATACACGGATTACAGTTTATTTTTTCTAAATCAAAAAGGGAAATCATTATTAATAAATATTACCATAACATAATTACATTAAGTATATAAATAAGTTTTATTTAATTAAATTGGAATTTAAAATTTTCAATTTGAAAATTAAAATATATTATAAATAATTTAACTAAAAAAATTAATCAAGTTCACCACTTTGAGATTACCTTAAAATGTCCATTACACATGGATGAAATTTGATAATATCTTGAAACTAGAAGAAAAATAGAATGAAATTTTATTCATGTGTAAGGATAAATGGTTGGATTTTATGAGGAAATATATTTATTTTAGTTCCTTGAATGGGTGGTGAGAGTACACATCTATAAGTGGTGAGAAAGGCCTTTTTAAAACATTTCATCTTAATATAAATGGAACACATAGTAAACAAATCTTGTGAATATAAAGCTGATAAATACATTAGTGGGTAGGATATAAGGCATAAAAAAATTTACACTCAATTATATACATGTTTTTATCATGATTCAAATCTTTTACCACTTGAATTATTACTTTATCCTTTTTAGATTTTAATGTCTAAACTGGTTTTTACCTAAGGCAACATAATTTTTATTCCTAAAAATAAAATTTTCCTTATGAAATAATATGAACTTAATAATTTTAAATTTTAAATCAATTTAAATTTATTCAATTAATAAACATGATAACAATTAATTAAAATTTATAATTTATAATGTATTAAAAACCATTTTCTGAGAAAATATTACTTTTGATAAAAAAATATCAATTAGGTGTTGGTAAATTAATACCAAAATTATAAAAAATATAAATGTACATATTAAATAAAATTTTTATTATAAAATTGTTTCATTAATTTCATATTCATAATTATACAATAATAGTGTTAAAAATGTTATTTTATTTGTAAAAATGGTATTTTTCACTATTCACAATAAAATTTGTATTTTTAGAAAAATAAAAAAAAAATAATTATAAGAGTTTATTATTATTATTATTATTTTAAAAAATATTATATAAAAAACAAATTTATAAAATTTCATAATTCAATAGTTAAATAAAATCACAGAATATAGTGAAAAACAATTCATATGGAAAAATTGAATTTTAAAAGGCTAACTATTCTATATTTTTATTTCTTATATATTAAGAAATAATTGATTGGTAATAAACTGTCAATATTATAAATATATTTTATTTTTATATTATCATAATATATTAAGTTTCTTAAAATAAATCACCAATTCTAGGAAAATACATTTTGAAGGAAGAATTATTATTTACTTGTTTTAGATATACTAATTGTATTTCATTAATTTTAAAATTATCCATTATTTTAATTATATAAATATTTCACAAAAAAATTATTGAATTTAAATACCAAAAAATTAGTATCTAGGTTTTTATTATCATGGTTAATATTAATATTTATATCTCAATATTTTTTGGTTTCATTTTAGTTTTGAGTTTCAAGTGGGGATAGAAATCTAACAAAATTGAATAATTTAAAGGAAGTAATGTATTAAAATACCATGGTGTCAGATTATACCCTTTAAATATACTAGATCCTCTATATTTAAAAAATTACGTATTGAAGAATGTAGATAAGAGTAGTCTTAACATATTCATCATTCATGATATAACCTATAATATGAAATCAACCTTACTCTCTTAGGATAGAAAAGGTTAATAATCCTTGATCAAAGTACCATAACATTTCATTCAGTCTATAATACAATATCTATATATCTTAATCTTATATTTTTCCAAAATATACCTTTCCTAAAACCATTTAAATCCTAAGACATTAAACAATAATGAAACCCAATGTTATTAAAAAAAATAAAACTATCTTTATCCCTCAAATGATATTAACAAATTGTTCATAATGTTACAAAGTATTTAATATATATCATAATGAATTAAATTTATTGAATTCACCAAAAATAACATAGATCACTTTTTAATTAATTCAATAATAAATTCAATTTTTATCGATAGTATCTCAATCACATTTTGTCAAAATCAATGAACCATTTCTTATCATAACGTCAAGCATATAAAAAATATAAGAGATATCCATCCTATAATCCAGTGACATATAATTGTTTTCACTAAAATATTACCTTTCCAAAAAACCAGATTTAATTTTTATTTATATCATTTAATATATGTTAAAAAATTAAAGAAATAAATTATTAGAGAATGATGCATTTATGTTTCACACAATTCTATTAAATTTCAAAATATAATACAATATCATCAGTAAATATAATTCACTAATAAAAGTATCTAAAAGTATCAATAAATATTTTTTATAAATATTTGATCACCACTACCTTAGGTAAGTCTAAAAAATAAACATTTTCTATCTTATCAATATTATAATATGATTATATATAATTTAAGTATACTCCCATTTTACCATCAAGGGATATGCCTGTAAGGGGCACCGACTCATTGGTGATTCCCCTATCACCATCTCTCTTCACTCCACATTGGGTAGGATTCATATTTCCTCTTCAACACTCATTCGTAGTGATGTTGTGGCAGTGTCTACACTTCTAGGGGCATCACCGTGGTGACTTCATGGGTGTGACAGGCTTGGTATTTCCCACAATTTTCTAGTTTTCTCTCACTCTACACCTTCCTCAATGGGTAGGGTTTCATCAGGCAGCACAATGAAGCTAGTGGTTGTTGATATAGATTCTCCTGGCCAAGGGTTGGTACACAGCGTAGTGTTGGATGGGTGCACATGTGGTGGTTCTATGTGTTCTATGAGTGAGAACGTGAAGGTGGAGATGAGATCTTGTTCCAGTTTAGAGAAAGGCCTCAAGACTATCTTGGAGGGTTTGATTGTTACTCCTTAACTTCCGGATTCTCGGTTCATGTTCTATTTGAGTATTTGATGTATTTGTTGATTTGGTTTTGGGTGACATGAATTTTTTCGATGTGGATTTATTATTCATTATGGAATCTGGAGTTTGGATGTGAATTGGGTTTGGATGTGTCTTTTCCTGCTGTTTAAATCATGGAAGCTTTATTCTAGTAAGGTGTAATGGTGACGGAGATCCTGATCTATGAGATGGTGTTTTCGGGCCAGTTTCTATTGTCTCAAATTATGGACGATGATGATGTATTTTTGTTTGATTTTTTTCTCTCTAGTTTGGAAAATGATTTGATGAATGGGGTGTGAACCATTTGGTATGTGTTTGTATTTTTGTTAATGGCTTTCACCAGACATTCTACAAGGAAATTACTTAGATGAGGATTCAGAGGAGGTAGCCTCCACGGTGTATGGCTATCCAGATCAAAATATTGAGAAGGTATTTCCCAACCATCAGTACCAAGCCCGTGCATTTTTTCACGGGATGGCTTGCTGAGTAGCCATGAATTTTTAGAGGCTAATCATAATGTAGTTAATGCTAGGAAGGGGTATTTCTAAGTAGTATTGTTCTTGGATGATTATGGATTGTATGACCACTAGTTATGTTTATGTCTCTACATCATTAAAGTCATGTGAGGTTTAACCTTTTACACTTAAAAGGGTGTTTATCTAAAAATAAATAAAAATTTAGGAATATGGGAAAATCAATCTATGTATAGTCCATTATTTGGTTATAGATGATAGTTGTTTTTGATAAATAAATTTCATATAATTATCTTCATGATCCTATTTTAAAAAAAATCAAAATCAAAATAGATATAAATAATCAAAATATGAATAAGAAAACATTAATATGAATATTTATTCCCATATAAAACATTTATTTTTTACATATGATACATTCAGATCAACCTATGACTCTATTTATTCAATCCTTGAAAATACTCATACAATTTTATTCTAGATTATCTAACAAAAATAATCCGCATCATTTTTAAATCATTTATAATGGATCCTAATGTGAATGTGATTAACCTATTCATATCCCATGGGAGTGTGAAACCACATGTATAGTTAACCCTCTTTTTCATGCACTAGGTAATGATTGAGTTAATAATTAATCTACCATTTCTAGGGATATTATGAATTATTAAATTTATTTCAGAGCATACATATACTTATTCTATATCGATAGGTATTTCAGTGCATGTAAAACAACATAATTACAAATTTACCAAAAACATATGGATTCCATAATATACATAGAATCATTCCTTGGATTTTCATAGAAGTTATCTCATACTAATCCAAAAAACATCCAATGCTACCTCAAAAAACATAAATCTCTCTATATACCCTTGAAATAATGACCATAATTAACTTATCAAACCATAAATTATCATAAAAACACGAAACATTCCAATGTTTTCTAAACCCTATACTGATACCAACTATGATGACCCAGACCAATTCTCATGATTATTGTGTGACATAAAGAAACTATTTAATTAGAATACCTTAAAATACCATTTTGGTTTGTAATTTTTTAGTAAATAAGAAAAAGTAACTGAAAAAACTTCTTTCCATTTCAACAAAAGTAAATATTCACACAATATAATCAAAATCTTAATACATAACTAGTCTAAAATATCTCCCATAAATAATCCTCAAAGGATACCCTTCAAGAATCACTATACATGTAAAATTTATTTATGTCCTAGGGAAATTTAAATATGTGGAGTGAGATCATATACTTTGTATGGGTACATATAAGAGAAAGCATTCAAAGAATATAATTTACCATAATGTGATAAAATGTGTATAATCTATATACATAACAAAATTGTACTAAAAAACATTAGTTCATAAATAATGGAATAATTAATCACATTAAATAACAAATTAATCAAAATAGTGATTCAAACAATATGATCTTGGAGAGAATAATATACACATAAGAATAAGTATAAAACTATGGAACGACTTTCAAATTCTGAACAACAATTAGTATATGGAATTTTACTTTCATGATTCGCACCATCACTACCCATGATTATGAGAAAAAATGTACTCCTATACACATTATCTTATGATATATAGAATCTTAACTGATAAAGAGGTGGGTGACATTTTACCTCACTAGTCGTCATCAATATTGATGTCTTCCAATTAAAAATCATTCACATATAACATCATAATGAACCAATGGAATGAAAAGATTCTTCATAAATCATTACAAAATAAAATTTGTCAATTTTATATTATATATTTGTCCAACGTATATCAATGGGTTTCATTAAAAACATATTAAATTTCCCATGGAAATAAAATGGTTCTTAATGTCATTATGTAACATTATATGTAATTACCATTCATTCACGATAATAAATAATATGGTATTTAAACTATATATATAATGGATATAAAGTGAATAAAATAGTTATCCCCAATAAATTAATATATAAAATATAGGTGATAATCCATCAATCAAATGAATCAATAATAGGGTATTCACATAAGAGAGGCATTGGAAGAATTAGTACTGTTTATCACTGAGAATGAATAGTAATGACAGAGGAATTGAAGAATAATTTCTCTAAAATATAATTAAATTACATAATCCAACAAGATAATGATGGTAAATAGTTTCCAAATATTATATCCCTAGTATAACACTCTAGGATTAATAAAATAAACATTATGTCTGATAGTTCATATGACACGCAACATTGAGCATAGACAAACCATGGAATATTATTTTTTAAATATGACCTATATAACCAATCCATTGAATGGGAGGTTATAAATATAAATAAAAAAATTATAATATATATATTAATTTTATACTCAATATAAATTTATTGATTAATTTTTCAGAATGAATTATTAAATTTTCAGTAAAGTCATTACATTGCTAAAAAATATGATTCCTACAAAAATAGTTTATAATAACTTTTATGAGAAAATATTATATAGAATTTCAAACACTTATAAAAAATTATTTGATAAAATTAACCTCACTTTTTAAATTTATATATAAAAATTATATTATTTCTAATGTTTGGGACTTTTTTGAAAAGATATATTTTTCAATGAATAGTGAAAATACAGATTTTTATTAAAAAAGTTAATTTTTTCAAGAATTTAAAAAGTAATTTTTTATTTTAAAATGGATTATAAGTAATATTATATGTATTATATAATTACTTTCATGATAATTAATGTATAAATTTTTTGTGAAAACATTTTTATACTAAAATGGAATTTCTTTGATAAATTTGTATTCTTGAAAATTTATGTTTTAATCTTAAATAAATTTCTAACACTTATAGAAAATGAATCATGAAAAACGCATTTCATATTTATAATCAATTTTAAAAAATCTGGAAAATAGTTCCATTTAATTTTTGATAATTTTGAATAGTAACCATATTAAATAATTTTCACCATAGTAAAGGAAAATCCGAGAATTAAGGTTAAAAATATTTTGACAAGTACTAAAAAATGGCCCTAACACTTCAAATTATCCTATTTCAGAATTAAAGGTCCAAACATTCCAACCATGTTTCTAAAATATGGAAACATGGGGTCTTATTTGTTTTATTTTGACCATTATAATATTTTAGTAAAAGGTAATGTAGAAAAATTCCACTTTAATGTTGTTAATAACAACAATACTTTTTGATAGGGTTGAAAAAAACATATGGTTATAAATGGTCTTATGAAAGATAATATTTTTTTATCATGGACAATTATTTCTAATTTTAGGGATAAAATCATTATCTTAAATTCATACCCAACACTGGAACAATATTTAATCAATTATTATTCAAATAAATTAAATGATCTTAAAAATATTAAGTGTAATATTATCAAAAATAATTAATGGGTTCCATGAATTTTTAAAATAAACATTTCACGTCAGGGATATGTGTAATGATAATTTTTAATTTTCATTTCCGTCATGTTATTTTCAATGTCAAATCAAATAAATAGTGTTATATTGAAATTAATGATATTATATATTGAAAAATTATTTATTGAAATATTAGAAAATAATAAAAATCATGAATGAACAAATTTAGGAAGATAAATGGTAAAAAATTCGCCCATTTTCCATCTTTGATCAAATTTTCAATTTATTAGTAAAACATTAACTCTTTAATATTGAAAATTACATTACAATGGTTAGTGTATACTTTGGTAAACTAAGCGGTTAATCCAAAATATAAGTCATTAATATGATTTAAAAACCTATAAAATTTATGGTGATTATATTAATTCATTTTCTTACTTATATTCAAATAAATTGTTTTTAAAAAATTTTACATGAGTTAGAAGAATATTATATTATAACATTTCAAATACTTCCAAAATGAAAAAAATGATATTTTATAATAATTTTTTTTATTAAATTGTTTAAAATTCATAAAAATCCTATAATAATCCATGTGATTAGGATATGGTTGAATATATAAACCATGGTAAATTTAGGAACCATTTGTTTCTTTGTAGTAAATATTTTTATCAATAAATAGTTAATGACATTGTTATCACGGTAATACTCAAAAGGTTCATGAGATGGTTAAAAAAAGATAAGAGTGAAAGGACCACATAAAATTATAAATTTTTTATTTTATGAGATTATTTTGACACATAATTTTTAATATTTTAATTAAATAAAATTGGATTCATTATGAAGTTTAAATATATTTAATAATAATTTAGTATTTTAAGAAATTTCAAGAACACCCCTCCCCTCATTATAAAAGGTCACCCCTCTCTTGTTTACTATACATATTATGAGACAATTTTTTGGAAAATCCCCACAGAAATAAATTCATAACATCACTACTAATGCATACATGTAGACTTCCACCTCCAGCAGGTGATGTGATTCATTTTCCATAAACACATCACATGGATAATCTAAATAATACTATTTAAATAAATAATATGTTTTTTGATATTATTATAATTCTATAAAGATAAAATAATAATTAACTTACTTCTATCATTATCATTGAAAAAATTGAAATGTTACTCATGTGTAAAAATGACATATCATCTCCATTATGGTAAATTAGATCAGTATTAATAATAGTATGTTACGATTGGTTTATTTTAGTAAATGATAAATAAAAATTCTGATTGTTCCATGATTATTATTATTTAGATTATTTAATAATGATCTCTTTTTCCATACCCTAACAAATGATGTCATTTTGGAAATAGGACCCAAATGTTATCAACATACCTGATATGAACATCATTAAATAATTAATTTTATAAAACATGGTACTAAATAAAATTAATGCAATTATTAATTTTTAAATGGTTATTAAGAAATTAGGTTATTTATAAATATTATTATATATTAAAAGGATCGTACATGAAGAGTCAAACTCGATGTATGAGACACATTACATTAAAAATCACATTTAAAATGTTTTAAAGATTCATTTTCTAAATAATTTTCCTCCATGTCCATTTTATTAAAATTATTTAATGGATCTATTTATATTAACACAAAGGGAAAAAAATTCTGAATTTACTTAAAAAGTTTCTAAAAAGAATCTTTTTATGTATTTTATATTCAAATTTTGTAATTTCTTTACAAAAATACAAAAATAATGGTATAATTGAACATATACAAAATCAATAGATTTTCCCACTACCATAAAAGTTATTTTATATTTCAATTCCATTTTAAGATTTCATGTTTTCTTTATAGAAATACTTCATTCCATTTTTTTCTGGGTATTTTGGTTTTTAAAGTAATTTTATAAAAGGAAAGTGTACTTCAAAACCTAAATGTTTATTTCATAGGGATTTTAAAGAGTTTATCTTGGGTTTTAAGATGATAAGGGGGAATACATTATTTACTGGACCCAATTCATTAAACAATAACCAAACCTGATTGGCCAAATGACCTCACACACACCTCCCCATATGATAGAGGTTGTTGACTATGATAAAGGGTCTATGGTGAAACTGTTGGGAGGAAATAAAACCATGATCAGAGTGTAGCATAGTGGAATAATCATATTGAACAATTGTCTTAGAATAAACATAATTGAACATGTGAATAATAAAAATATATGACATAAATAACCATCTATTTACCTCTATAAATTACATATGTAAAATGATGATCATGGTGTTATATATAAAATGAAATACAAGAAGACTTGACACTAAGTGAACATACATATAGGTATAACAAAAGAACACAGAAGACTAAAAAGTCTATCTACAGATAGCATCTTCATCCATATCTCTATTCTATGCTTCCCTGGTCCCACGATATTATAAATTATGAATATGAAACTAGACCCTTTACCCTATCCCAACCTACATCTTTAAAGCCTTTTAGGGTTGAAAATAGTGGCCTGAGTGGGGTTTGAGAAAAAATTAGTAGGCCACCACCAATGGTGCCAAATTCCATTCAGTTGGGGAAAACATAATAAAAATTTAGTAGAAAATAGTTAAGTTGTAAATAAAGAGGGGTAAGAAACAACCCACATAGGTTTGGGTTCCCATGGAACTCTCATCTTATATTACCTAAATTAGCCTGAGTCGGATTGTCTCAAAGTAACTACTCAATCATGATATAATTTATAATAAATTCTCAGGACCCAGATCATAACCCATGTTTCCTCCATGAATATTATCTGGTCAAGACAAGTGAAAAAGGCCATAATAACAATTTAAGGTTCCAAGATAATACTATGTTTTTATTTGGCATGGAGGATATGTTATTTCATCATTTATTATTCTATTCAATGTTAACTTGAGACCATCCTTGTAGTTCTTAATTTGGAACCCAGGCAGTTCTCCAGGAATAACTTGAACCCGTCTCTTTACAAGCATGTCCTAGGAAATCCACATAGTAACCATGGCATTTATCTAGGTGTATTCTAAATTCTCTATCCTCTAAATCCACCCATGGCAGTCCACAAAGGGATACCAAGTTTCATACCTAGAATATATAACAATATTTCTTATGCGTTTTTCCTTAGTAGTTCACATAGGGGGTCCAAGTATCACTTATGGAATAATAAAAATCTTTTATCTAAGTCCATCCTTGGTAGTCCACATTTCGAGACCAAGTATAACATGAGTGTATATAACCTATCATCCAAGAGATTACAACCTTATAATTCTTATGAGAACCCATGTGTCACACATAACAAATTATAAATTCATAACAGTAATTTAATAAATTCATCTTCAAGAGTCTATTTATGGTATAATGATTCAAATCCCATATCTCACCCTCGGTATGGAAATATGAATTTCCACGGGCAAAAATACCAACCATAACATTTAATTTGATTTTTAATTCAACTAATCACAACATTTAATAAAAATTTAAGTCCCCCCAAAATGTAGCTCAAATATGGAAAATTATTATAATACATAAAATCACATGAATTCCCTCATTCATCTTAATTAAGAATTTTAATTCTAGGAACATCTCAATCCAAAGTGATAAGAGTGAATAATGGACAAGGGAATATTGACGTGAACATTCGTTACCTCTTTTATAAAATTTATTTAACATTCCTAGAACATCATTTAAGATCCAATAATGAGGGGAATCATAAATTACCTCAAATGGTGAATCAAATCATCAGACACCCGTGGTTGTTTCCCCTATTTAAGAAATACACCTAGAGTCACTCCGAAAATAACAAGAGTCGCTCCAAAAATAAATCATTCATAACAAAGAAAAATATATAAATCCCAAGACTTTGAGGGAAGAGAATGAGACCACCTAACTCAACTCAGTAGTATAATCCTCATCCATTATTAGTCTCAAATATAGGATTGAATATAATATATATTGAAAGTAGAAAAATTCTATGAAAATAGGGCTTATTAGAATGTACATAAAGCTCTTAATCGATAGAAGGATACATAATTAGAGGTCTACGAGGAACAAAGAGATTAACAGTATGCATCCAATGATTCTAATTGTGGATCAATAAGAGTCCTGAATAGATATATGTCACAAATCCAATATTTAGGCATGAAGGAGGTTTCAACAGAGGATAGAGATGTTGTACACTGAAAAGGAGAGGGGAAAATTAGTGAGAAAATATAATAGATCTAAGAAAAATGGAAATTTTTTCACTTTTTAAATGGTTTCTTGTTTCACCAAATTGTGCGAACACAATGCACCATGAAATGTCTTTTAAAGCCCCTCTTACGGGATAGGTTCATGATTTAAATAATTATGTTCAGCCACTATGAAACCCATATTCCTCAAGTCTAAGTCCGGTCACATGAACATTCATCCAGGGCCGCATGGTTTATAATATTTGTGTGTCCCTATAATGTGATTTGAAAAAACCTATATAGTTTAATGGAAACATGTTTCTTAAGTTACAAGGTTTCTACTAACTGTATATCCTAACTATTTCCACTGAAATCATTGATCCAGGCTCTGTAAAAAACCCAAAATCCCAAAATCCACTAATGAGATCATTATGAAATTTCACAAGGAAAAATTTAGAGTTTAGGGGATAATTTAATGGATACATACCACATATTATGATTTGGAACTTATAATATTCCCCCTTTAAATAAATTTACCCTCGAATTTCTTTCACAAGGGTTAGAAAGTATCATCCAAGAATATATTCGAACCCATCCACATACGTCATCCTACCTCTCCAATGTATATTCATATACACATCTTTGCTTCTATAACAAATGTACAATAGGAAATTTCAAATCTCAGATAACAATAATGCCCCAAAAAACAATACGGACAGGGTGATCCTCATAGGACACATCACCCCCTAACCCAAACTCCTCAGGACAAAGAATATGAGATGGATCATAATGATATCAGAGAAGTTTACATACATGGAAGATATCATTCATGGATTGGAACCTTTGAGTTAATTACAACTGATAGGCTACCATCCAAACCCTCTATAAAATCTAAAAGGGACTAACATAATGGGGTAGTAACATCACTTATTTCTAAATCTCTCTATTCTCTAGTAAAGAAAATTTTCTAATAAAACCTGACTCCCCAAATAGGTCATAGTGGTCAATGATGACGATTAACATATGAATTTATTTAGATTGAGTTATAGACCTCATCCTTCGAATAAGCAGAAACTACTCTTAATTATTTTGTACTATACGATGGCCTAGTAGAACTTCATATCTTACCTCTAGCTAGTATTGGGGTTAATGGAATGGCCTACCATATATGGCCTTATAAGGATCCCTCTATATGGTTTCCTGGAAGATATTATTAGATGATAAATCTGATAAAGGTAAGTGTTTCTACTAAGAACCTCTAAAATCAAGGACATATGATCAGATAATTTCCTCTAAAATGTATATCTTAAGCTTAAAATGACCATATTTTGTGGGTGACAGGATGTACACAATATTACCTATAATCCCAGTGACCTCTATAACCCCTTCTAGATGTAATGTGAGAATATATTTCTAATATTATAGAGAATGAAACACCACAGAGAAATATTATCTCAATAATGTGAATCCTATCAATATAATTCACTTAAAAATAATAAATTTTTTTATTTAAAATAGTGACAATTTTCAACTTATCTACAATCCCACATAAGAAATCACTATCCTACAGTGATCTAGGAAATCATGTAAAAAATTCCCAGTGATGTTGTCACATATTCAATTAACAATATGTACTGGATATAAAATAAAATCCACTCGATTGTGTTCTATCTTCACCTGATGATAGGTGGAACTTTGAGAAACTAACCCACCTATCTCCCTTTTCATCCTTGATCACCAGTATTGGTTAAATAAGGCACGATACATTTTGGCAAGACTGTGATGTACTACCCATATCATGGTACGATACTCTCACATAAAAACATATCTGACATCTGTAAAAACCCATAAACACCCATGGATGCATAATATCTCATCCTTTTATATGATCTAACCAACTGGAAAGTTTTCACATAAAATACTCTTCCACATGACCAAACACTATGGATCCCAAAATCTCCTCATCTTAACTCCCACTAGAAGTGAAGAGGTCACTAATAAAGATGTAATTATATACTATCCCCGATGATCCTAAAACTCCCATTGAATCTAAAAAAACATGTATTTAAGATGACACACTCTACTAACATCAAAAAATAACTATTTCCACGTCCTTCAGCTCAGATATTCAACAATTTCATATCCCTTTCTGGGTAAATAGGCAACATCGAAGTCAAAATACAGTATTTTTTAGAACCAACATAATTTCCTAAGATTCAAGTCATGAAATGTAAATAGGTATTTGAAAATTTTATTGTTAATATACCATAAAAACACTCTCCCAATAAATAATCACTCAAAAATTACATAGAATTGGCAATAGTTACTATCTGAAGATCATGTGTTAGGTAGTTCCTCTTTTGTGGCCTCAACTAATGAGACTCATATGCCATGACTCACAAATCATACATTAGAACATCTCCTAGATCAATACCTGAAACATAATAATAAACATTATATATTCATCCCTACTCTAGAAGAATTTGGATTAATGCTAAAGTTAGTCTCTCTTTCATCTACTAAAATTACTAATCATAGTGTTCTTATGATATAAAAGTCACACCCTTATTATTGAATATTACTAGTGGTTAATCTAATGATGAGAAGTCTTGTATGGGGCACAATTAATATACATCTAACCCTAAAAAGATCAATATATAAATGATATTATTTGGAAGCTCCTAAGAAACCACAAATCTCACATTCTATGGGTCAACTGACAGTCCTTTATATAAGAAAATACGACCAATGATGTGAAATATATCCATCCAAATGTGGATCTTTGTGAGATTATCATATAACTAATCTCTCTCAGTGTATCCAATATAGTCTCAAGTTGTTTTACCTGGTCATGTCGAGTGTGAGAATACATCATGATAGTATTCAATAAAAAAGCTTGAAATGAATCCAGATATGGATTTAAAAACCATTACATTAGTTCCATGAATACTACATAGTGTATTCATGTGAAAAAATTAAATGACAAATCAATCAAATAATACATATCTACTATAAAATGTTGTATATTGTATTTCAGATAGACTAAATCATACCCAATTATAAATCGATCTCATATCAATATTAGAGAAAACCCTTAATCCTCATAGCTATTTGAAGAGATCATATATATGATTAAATGCATACTGGTTCTTAACTATAAGTATCATTGATCAATGGTAATCCATGCAATTATTTGGAGGACCATCCAACTATTTGGTTAAAAGAAACAGAAAACCCCACGATGAAGAATTGGGTCATATACACCCCTTAGTATCTAAATCCTATAGCTGACTCTTGAGATATTGAAACTCAGTAGTAAAAATATTATAAGGAGGAATGGATACTAGTGTTGTTCTAGTCACTTTATCTGTTGAAAAATTTACTTCTCTCTTAGAAGGTAGTCCTAAATTGTTGTCTCTAAAAACATCCCTGAAATGATCTATCTCTATTGGCAAATCCACATGTGGTTTTCCCGATCATATATATATAAGCTATAAGTTTGGGATGTCATCCTACCCAACCCTTGATGTTTGGGTCTAGCTCAGATTTCACGGACACCCCATTCATGCTTTTGAATAAAAACCCAACCCTCTAGTGATATAAAATCCATCCTTGCAAAATAGTTGTGAACATATGTATGAGAGGGAAAAAACTAATCCATACTTTTAATGATATCAAACCCTATCATCTGATGGAAAAATAGGTATCATACAAATAGAAACCAACCTACCTCGGTGGGAAATATTATCACTAGAATATAATCTACGATGGAATCCCCAACATAGTATCATGTAACACTCAGTTATACATTTTAACTACTCCATTTTTTTGATATTTTTATCATCCTTCTATGGGTATGTTTTAGGTGTTCTCCGTGATAGAGTGTATTATGTGGTGAAAATGAACATTAGTTCATGGTTGTGTTTTTTTGAATTAAAAGTTTCTTGGAATAAATGAATGAAAGAATTAGAGGGGTTCTTCCATTATTTGGAGAACTCTTAATGTATGGCCTTATTTGTTTTCATGAATAAATATGGATTTTCTATATGGTGTTTGGGATTTACACACTATTTAAGGGGTTTAAATGAATCGTATTTATGGCCTTCTAAATTTCGTGAACTAATATTGGGAATGAATTATTTACACACCGCATAACATGTTCAAAATGCTTATTGTTAGAAAATCAATCTTTAATAAAAAGTCAATGTGATTTTTATCATACTTGAGTTTCATTGGTTACATGACCTGTAATGGGATTACACATCATTCATATATCATAGTTTTTTGTTATTAGAGCATTGCATGGTTGATTCTTCATTAACTCATCCATATGATTTTGGATCATGACCTAGATAATATTAGGGGTTATTTTTGAGACCTCCTCTTCATTAGAATCATATTTTTCTATGATTAATCTCTGTTACAGTTGTCTTCCCTCTTTTTGGGTATTTAGTCTTTCTTATTCTTCCTTTTCTCATAGATACTTATTTATATATGTTTATGGTTGAGATTTATCATTTGATAGTGTTTTCTATCAATTGCTTTCATCTTCTTAGCATGTGTTTTCTTTTGATGGAACTTCTCATGGTTTCCAATACCTATGGTCTATAGAAACTATATTTCTACCATTTTGAGGTAGGTGTTCCTATAAATTGGGTAAATTTGATTAGTTTTTTGTCATTCTTATATATTATCTTGGTTTTTTATTTATTTTAAGTGATATATTTTTTAAAAGGATTGATTTGAAAGTAATTTTTTTTAATTGGGTTTTTATTTGAAAAAATAATTTTTGGATTTGGAAATGAGTTTTCATACACCAAAGGGGATTTTGGTAAAATTTAAAACATTTTTAGAAATATTTATCAGGGTTTTATGAATGAATTTTTACAATTGGAAATTTGATACCATGGGTGCATTGACAATGATACCAGGGGATATTTAGTGTGTATGGAACCAGAATAAGTTAACCTTTTGGAAATAAACATAATGCTATTGTACTCAATATTTTTTGGAACCAATGTTATTTCTATTTAAGATCTTAAGTCTCTAGTACACATTGTCCCATATTCTAGGTCCCAATACATGGTTTATTTTTATTTACTATTATTTATCACATGGTTGTTTTTATTGTGGTTTTTTTCTTAGAGGATTTCCTATGAGGTAGTTTTACATGAAATAAAATGCTGGTGTTTCAGGGATATGTGTTTAATTTTTTAACTATTTATGCATGGATATTCATTCTTGGTTTATAAATTCTAATTATTTTATTTTTGGATTGATAATATAGGAGAAATTTATGAAAAAATGGGAAAATGATTTAAAATTTAATTGATTTATAAAAATGGATTGTAAAATACTTTTTTTTTATAAAATCTAGAAATGTTTCGTTCTTATTATTAGACCTTGTATAGGCACTTTGGTGGTGCCTCATTTGGATTTTTTCTCACACCTTACTTAATCATATTTGTGGTTTGAGTTGTTGTATTATAGGTTACAATTAATCATATGAGTTTTAAAATCCCATGCTTATCATACATGGATATTACATCATTTTAGATGAATATTTAGTAAATTAAATAAAATAAAGTCCTAAGGATAGTTTTAGATTATTGTCTTTGTAATAATGTGAAAAAAATCTTCTATCTTGATGAAATATCTTCAATATCACCAATAATGATAAAAAATATTAGTAATTCTATGTAAAACCATTCCTTTTAACCAGGGGAATAGAAACATAAGAAAATGGTGAGCTAAGAAGCTTGGAAAGTGTAAAAAAGGAAATGCATAGACATAAAAAGAAAAAAAATCAATAGAACTTGAGAAGACCAATTGAAGATCATAACATATATATTATTAATCATAATAATGATTGTAAGTTCATAAGAAATGAATCAAAAGGAAATAAAAAACATAATCCCTGAAAGCATTACATTGAGAAAAACATGGAATTCTAGCAATAAAAAATCCTATGATAAGGTGGCCTACCAAGGACTTTGTAAAATGTTTGTCTTGGGTTAATCAAATGTCGTCCTAATTAAGGTATGGTGTGTCCTCCTAATTATCCTCTTTTTTTAGGATTCATGAATCCTCCCGTATACCCTCTTGTTTTTCACTTTAGATATCCTCCCATGTACCCTCTTGTTTTGGGCTTGGAATGGCCTCATGTTTACTCTCCCTTTATGGGATTGGGATGTGTAACACCCTGATATTTTATGATAAGTATATTTTTTAATGTGTTATGTTATACGCAAAGGAATCATTCACTACACACAACACTAGGTTGGCTTGCGTAACATGCAATCACACCTTCCTCGATAGCGTGTCTAGTATGCAATACCAAGTTTCATTAAACAACGATATATTATTATAATATTATAAACTAGCCTTTATGAATAGTATTAACTGAATTTTAAATTTTATAACATTATAAATCATCTTACACATTTTCTAGAATGAGTTATGAAAACAAAATTAGTTTTTCGGATAAACGAAGTATTTTTCAAAAAATGCAGTTTTACAGACTTTTGACGACGCACACATATTAAATCTAGTTTCTGACATGTTGATAAGGTCAATTTGAGAAAATAAAATTCTTCTTTGGAATCAGTATATAAAAATTTACTTTGGATAAATTCTTCATATTATTCTGGTAACTTTCATATTTTGATGAATAGTAAAAACACGATATATTTTAATTAAAAACAACTTTTTTCATCGCAATACTTTATATGGATAGATTATGTTTTTAATTGCTTTTAAAGTGTAATTAGAATATATTTTTATCATTTAATCAAATGTTGGTCATTGGAATTAATTTCACTTTGAAATTGGACATAAACAAGTGATGATCTTTTGATAGTTATTGTTTCTTAAAAACAGGCTATTTGTTTTGATATTGGGAATTACATTTAAAATTACTTAATGACACTTATATGTTTTGAATTTAGAAAAATAGATATCATTGTTGAATTTGGAAGATCAAATATATATTAGGCTGAATTATTGGTATTTTTATAAAAAACTTCAATTTTTGATGAATAGTGAAAACACTGAGTTTTTGGTTAAAACCGAATTTTTATTTAAATAATAATTTATTTGATTTAAATTTATTTTTGGTCAAAATATATACATAATACTTATATAAGTTCAATGAAATTCATTGGAATCATTTTATAATAATTTTATATTTATAAAAAATTGTATTGAAATTTTCACCGTCTTTTACACACATCCTATGAGCTTTTGCAATTGTTCATAAATCTTAATTTTACCATTTCTCTGAGTTGAATTTATAAAATCATAGAGAAACAGTCAATCTCATGGAGTAAAATTTGGTTCAATTAGATAAAAATATTTTTGGTGAATAGTAACTTTTTACTTTTATTTACCATTGTTAAACGTAAATAGGGTAATTCAAGGTTAAAAGAAAATTAAATTAATTAAAAATTACCTTAACACTTGTCCAAAACTTATTGGATGAGTAATGTACGACCATGGGCATCCTTAGGTCGATTTTGGGACCCCATGGAGCAACTTATGAAAGACAATGACACATTAGATTAATTAATTTAATGTAAAGACAAAATTGGAATTAACAAAAATTATTTAGAAATTAATTTTTATAAGGGGATATTAAAATTATCTTGTAAACTATAAATATTCATTGTAAATATAAAAACATTTCCTACATGTTGGTATTTTTTTATAATTTTTATACATCATATAAATTAAATTATTTATGACACAATAATGATGCGGTATTTACCTTATTAATAAATGATTTAAATAAATAAGATTGTAATGATTAAAATATTTTCCAAAACATGTCCAATTCTAATTGGATGATTTTATTTCGACCATGAGTCATATTATATTCATCTTTAATGATTTTTGGACCTTTTGAAATTGAAGATAAGTTTATAATAAAATAATATTTTCACACTTTCCAAAGGTGCCCCTCTCCTCCCTTATAAAATGGCACCTCCCCCCTCTCCTCCTCACACTACTTTGAGCCTTAAATCTTGGCCAAACCCTGCCCATTTAACTTCCCCACTTCCATAGAAACCTACTAGAGGTACCAGTCTTCTCAAAAGACCATCTCTAGTGCCCTAAGAAAAAGTTTAAAGGAGGCACTTCGAAGGAGAGGAAATACCTTCTACTATTTTCTTCAAGTTCCATTCTTATTGTACTCACACTTATTTAGTTGTTTCATTATGAGTTAATAACATCAGTATCCCTCATATAATGATATTTTATTATAAATATGAAAAAAATCCTATTTCACCTCTTATCCATCCTATGGTAAACAAAATCACCGCTCGTGCGTACGTACGAAGTACCGTCTCCACGCCATGGTGTAATATGTTTTCCACCACCACCTTACATGGATGGGTATAATGGTGTAAATAAATAACTATATATGATTATTTTAAAGTGGTATTGATTATGAAATATTATACCTACACTTCAATATAATTCCACGATCATGGGAACGATATCACCGCTCGTGCTCACGTACGTCTACCGTCTCCACAATGTGATGCGACTCGTTCTATATGATCTTCATTGAATAATGATTATATAAATGAAATAAATGAATGAATATGATATATATTACCCTAATACCATTCTGTAAATGAAGTATCTATATCCCATTAAGAGGAATAAGAATTTATTCGACAAAATACGCATAAGAACATAAAGCAATAAACACCCGAATAACAAGTAACAATGAAATATTACTACTAAGAAGATACAAATATGACCATATATGATATCATAACAATGCATATGATTATGTAATAAGTCTATAAAAATTATTTAAACCATATTACAGGAGGTTTGGATTCATATGAAGCATATCAGACCTAAGGTAAGGGAAAATCTCACAATCTCATTTTTATCGGAGATTGTTTGTACTTTGGTACTTACTGGGGTGTATTTTATCATCCAAATCCGTGTTTACTCAATATGTAATATTATTTCCATCCTTCAACAATTTTTTAAATCCAATTTTACCCTTCGGTGAGTTTTTAGTAAAGGATATGAAATGAATCTTTTGTCGTTTTTTGTAAGAGGTACTTTTTGACTTTTCCAGCAAAAGTACGAGAAGAATGTTTTTTTAACTTATAAGGCATGAATGGATTTTTAGAACATTATTTCCTAGAAGATTATTTTACAAGTTTTCAAGTTTATTTTTAATCAACTTCTTTTAGTTTAAAATTTTATGACATGTTAAGAAAGGTAAAATGTTGTTGAAGTAGAAAGGATATTTTCTTCAAGAATGGAGTTCAAGTGTTTTATCAAAATTATTTTTCATCTAAGATAAAATAGGGTTATTTTTCTTTCCCTATTTTTACATTGATTTGATTGTATTATGATGGAATTAATTTTGTGATGTCCTTTTATATTATATGGGTTATGTTATGATGGCATGATGTTTAAGAATCCCATTTTTATTACATGGGTTATGCTATGACGTATGATTTATGATTTTGTGGCACACATAAGAATGGTTTCATTATGAGATGGGTGGGACCTATATCTACCTCCAATGAAATGGGTAAAGATTTATATCTCATGAGATAGACATGGCTAGAATGGTAAGTTAAACCAGTTCAGTGATACAGGATTGGATCGAGGAGTGAACTCTGTTCAATAATGGACTTTGTTCTCTATGATGGTCTTGGAAACGAGCCTTGACTAAAATGAAATAATTTTCTATGATTATGTGTGTATTCCATAAAGATTCATGTTTTAAGTTATGATTATTTGGGATTAATTGTCATTTGTATTATTTATCCCATGACATGATATTATGACCTCCTTTTCAGGTTAAGATTTTCAAAATGTTATGTTATTATGATATGACTGATATTTCTTTGGTTTACCCTTAACGATCATTTGATCTCTCTCTTTTGTATGTTTATTTTCCCCAGGCCAGGAAGAATGATATTAAGTAGGATATTCCAAAAAGGGACTCTAGATATGATGAAATAAATGGGAGAAAATGTAGTTGATTTTATGAACCAATTATTTATGTTTCCCAGTTTCTAAAGACACTATACAGATATGGTCCTTTCATGGTTTTGTTATATGTTGTAATAAGTTTTCTTCAACTCTGAAGTAATATCAATGTATGTAATTTATGGGTCGTTATAGTTGGTATCAGAGGAAAGGTATAGTCAACCTTTGGAAACTAGGATGTGAAAGCCTTAGTAAGAACCCTAAGGATAAGTCTATGCACAGAACAAAATCTTAGTGTTTTAGAAATGCCCATGAACAACCTATGATAAGACCTTAAGTGTGAAATTTTATTCTTGATTATGTGGTTTTCCTATTATGATTATTGTTGCTCACACTATGCCTCTTGTTTTTAGTCAATGGCTGGAACCCGAAGGAACCGTGTTAATGCTGAATGTGATGGGAAATTCAATGATTGTCCCCCTGAGCAACCAAATGATATGGGAGATGGAATGAAAAATCTTGTAGCCCTGCTCACACAACTTTCTCAAGCTATGAACCATGAAAGACTTCCAAACAAGCAAATAAAGGAGTAACATTCTATTGAATCTTTTATGAGGAAGCGTCCAACTTCATTTAGTGGGTCTTCTGATCCATTAGTAGCTGAACAATGGATTAGTACCACTGAAAAGATATTTTCAGTTCTACAATGTTCTGAACATGACAAATTCATCTTAGCAGTGTATCATTTGGAAGGTGATGCTGATCAATGGTGGAATATTATCAAGAATACAAGGCAAAGAGATGAAATTGAGTCCATATAATGGGACGAGTTCAAGAACTTATTGTTCAATAAGTACTTCCCTCGTATTCTTCAAACAAAGATAGAGAAGGAGTTTCTTGAACCGAAGAAAAAGGATAATGAATAGGTTGGTACCTACGAAGCTAATTTTACAAGACTTGCAAGGTATGCTTCTGGAATTATTATCCAACCTGAGAGTAAAATTGCTCGATTCTTTGGTGGCTTAAAACCAAGTCTTCTAAGGGCGTTAGCCATAAGGGACTTCAATAGCTACGAGGAAATTATTCGATGTGCTCTCAAGGATGATATGGAGATTCAAGTAACCCATCAGTCATATGGGTTTGATAAGAAGAGGAAAATGGAATTCAAAGGAAAATCAAAAGACCACACTGAAAATAAGAAGATTTTTCCTTTATTCTCAAATTGTGGAAAGAAACGTGGAGGGAATTGTCATAAAGGGACAAGCAAAGGTTTTATGTGTGGAAAAGAAGGCCATCGGGCAGTTGAATATAGAAATAATGGGAAGAAGATGTCTAATGAGGTGGACAAAGAAAGGGATACACATAATGCACCTCCTACACTTCAATGTTTCAAGTGCAAGGAGATGGGGCATTATGCCAATCAATGCCCAAATCCATGGGTTTTTTATGATAATCGATGCCAACAAACTCTTAAAGCCAAAGAAAAAGGAAAGTCACATGCAATTACTATCGGCGATGTGGAGTACGATAACGAAGTTGTAAAAGGTAAGCTTACCATCCACTCTAAAGTAGAAAATGTTTTATTTGATTCTGGATCCACCCACTCTTTTATTTCTGAAGAATTTTCTAAGGGTATCGCCATATTACCTCAACAATTTGATGTTGAGTTAGCTGCGACAACTCTAAATGGCACACCGGTCGCATCAAAAGTTTATAATTCTTCTCCGATTGAAGTTTGTGGGAATGTGATTCCTGTAAATAGTGTGATCATTCCTATAGTAGAATTTGATGTGATTCTTGGCATGGATTGTATTTCTTTATACGGATCTCATATCAATTTCCAAAGAAGGGAAATCACATTTAATATTCCAGATCAATCTATGATCGTCTATCGATGAAAGGATGAATATAACCTTCCAGTGGAAATTTATTCCATCTTACGGGTCTTTATTCCAATAAACTAAGGATATTTATCTCAAATGGTTGGCGAGAAAATCACGATAAAGAAAATTCCCATTGTATGGGAGTTTGATGATGTCTTTCCGGAGGAATTGCCGGGTCTTCCCCCAAATCGTGAAGTTGAGTTTTCAATAGAACTCGTACCGGGTGCATTGCCTATTTCAAAGACACCATATAGAATGGCCCCAATTGAGTTGTAGGAATTGAAGAAGAAACTCTAAGAGAATATTGATAAAGGATTCATACGCCCTAGTGTATCACCTTGGGGAGCACCTGTTCTGTTTGTTAAGAAGAAATATGGATCAATTAGACTCTGCATTGATTATCGAGAACTTAACAAGATCACGATCAAGAACAAATATCATCTCCCGCACATTGATGACTTATTTGACCAATTACACGGAGCTCAATACTTTTCCAAGATTGATCTTCGTTTATGGTATCATCAACTAAGGGTCAAAAGGTAGGATATACCAAAGACGAATTTCTATATAAGGTATGAACACTATAAATTTATAGTGATTCCATTTGGTCTTACTAATGCCCCTGTTATCTTTATGTATCTGATGAATAGAGTCTTTAGAGACTATCATGATCAGTTTTTGGTAGTCTTTATAGGTGATATTCTTGTCAATTCAAAGAGAAAGGAATAACATGAAGATCACATGAGAATTGTATTGAAGACCCTGAGAAAGGAGAAGATTATGCCATATTTACCAAGTGTGAATTTTGGCTTAAAAAAGTTGCATTTTTGGGTCATATAATCTCAAAAGAGGGGATATCTGTGGATCCAGCAAAAATAGAGGTTATCGAAAGATGGTCGAGACCAACAACAATAACTGAGATCTGATGTTTGCTTGGTTTGGCTGGATATTATTGATGTTTTGTGAAAGATTTTTCACAATTATCTAATCCACTCACCAGGTTGACTCGAAATGGAGTTATGTTCATGTGGACGGAGGAGTGTGAAGAAAATTTCAAGGAATTGAAAAGAAGGTTATCTAGTGCACCTGTGCTCACACTGCCTTATAGTAGAGAGAGGTTTATGATTTACAGTGATGCATCCAAAAAGGGATTGGGGTGTGTTCTCATGAAAAACGATATGGTGATAGCTTATGCCTCACGACAGTTGAAAATCCATGAGCAAAATTACCCAACTCAAGATTTGGAGTTAGCTGCGGTAATATTTGCATTAAATATTTGGAGGCATTATCTTTATGGTGAAAGGTGTGATATTTATACTGATCACACAAGTTTAAAATATATTTTCACACAAAAGGATATGAATATGCACTAAAGAAGATGGTTGGAGCTGATTAAGGATTACGACTGCTCAATTCATTACCACCCTGGGAAAGCAAACAAGGTGAAAGACGCATTAAGTCGACAAGACCATGCTAGCTTATCCATGATGAGGATCACAATTGATCAGATATTTATTGATTTAAAAAGGGTGGATCTTGGAATTATAATTTAAGGGAAAATTATTATCTTTCTCAAATGAATTTTCAACCATCAATACATGTGAATATTAAAGAGGAAAAAAAAGAAGATGCAGAGTTACAAAAGAAGGTGAGAAATGTTACTGAATTCAACCTTGATTGTGATGGGATAATAAAGTTCAGAAATTGGGTTTGTGTTCCTCCCATCCCAAAATTAAAGAAGGTGCTGCTGGATGAGGCTCATAGTTCTTCATTCTCTATTCACCCTGGAAGCACGAAGATGTATAGGGACCTGAAAGAGTACTTCTGGTGGGATGGCATGAAAAGAGATGTTGCTGAATATGTCTCTCAACACTTGGTTTTTCAGAAAGTTAAAGCAGAGAGACAGAAGTCTAAAGGGATGTTACAACCATTACCCATACCAGAATGGAAATGGGAAAACATCACTATGGACTTTGTCACTGGACTTCCTAAAACATCTAAAAGCAATAATGCTATTTGGGTTATAGTTGATCGTCTTACGATGTTGGCACACTTCATTGCTATTAGAGAAGATTTATCTCTGGATCAGCTTGCCAGGATATATGTAAAGGAAGTGGTAAGATTTCATGGAGTACCACTTTCCATTATATCTGATCGGGATTCGAGGTTTACCTCGAATTTCTGGCGAAGTCTTCAGCATACTCTTGATACAGAGTTGAGTTTCAGCACTGGTTATCATCCTCAAACAGACGGTCAGTCTGAGAGGACCATTTAAACTCTAGAAGATATGTTAAGAGCTTGCTCTATGGATTTTAAAGGTGGTTGGGATCAACACCAACCTTTGGTGTAATTTTCCTATAATAATAGCTTTCACTCCAGTATTCAGATGGATCCTTATGAAGATCTCTATGGAAAGAAATGCAGAACTCCAACTTGCTGGGATAATGTTGGGGAAAGAAATATATTAAAACATTATCTTATTGATGAGATGGAAAAAGAAGTCCGATCTATTCAACGACACATAAGAGCAGCTCAGAGTCGACAAAAAATTATGCCGACAACCGAAGAAAAGGCCTAGAGTTTGAAGTGGGTGACAAAGTGTTCTTACGAATATCTACTTGGATGAGAGTAATGAGATTTGGGAAGAAGGGAAAGCTGAGCCCTAGGTATATCGTTCCTTTCAAAATACTGGATCATGTTGGGAAGGTAGATTATCGATTGGCTCTTCCACCGAATCACTCCCAAGTTCAGGATGTGTTCCAGGTATCTCTCCTGAGAAAGTACATACCAGATCTTTCACATGTACTAAGCTCAGAAGTTGTACCGTTGGAGCAAGATCTTTCTTATGAAGAAAAAATGATAGAGATTTTGGATCGTAGCGAAAATTTTCTACGGAACAAGACCACTAGCTTGGTGAAAGTTTTATGGAGGAACCACCAATTTTAAAAGCTACATGGGAGCTTGAGGATATGATGAGGGAGAGGTATCCTCATCTGTTTGTTACAAAGTGATGAATTTCGAGGGTGAAATTCATTTTAAGGGGGGTAGAATGTAACACCCTGATATTTTATGAGAAGTATATTTTTTATGTATTATGTTATATTCAAAGGAATCGTTCACTACACACAACACTAGGTTGGATTTCGTTACACGTAATCACGACCTTCCTCGATAGCGTGTGTAGTACGCAATACCGAGTTTCATTAAACAACGATATATTATTATAAAATTATAAACTAGCCATTATGAATAGTATTAACTGAATTTTAAATTTTATAACATTATAAATCATCTTACACATTTTCTAGAATGAGGTATGAAAACAAAATCAGTTTTTCGGATAAAAGAAGTATTTTTAAAAAAATGCAGTTTTACCACCTTTTAATGGTGCACACATTTTAAATCTAGTTTTTGACAAGGTTATAAGTTAAATTTGACAAAATTAAATTCTTATTTAGAATCAGGATATAAAAATTTACTATGGATTAATTTTTCATATTATAATGGTAACTTTCATATTTTGATAAATAGTAAAAACATGCTATAATTTAATTAAAAACAACTTTTTTGATCGCAATAATTTATATGTCTAGATTATATTTTTAATTGGTTTTAAAGTGTAATTAGAATATATTTTTACCATTTAATCCAATTTTGGTCATTGTAATTAATTTCACTTTGAAATTGGACATAAACAAGTGATGATCTTTTGATAGTTATTGTTTCTTAAAAAAATGCTATTTTTTTTATGACGGGAATTACATTTAAAATTAATTAATGCGACTTCTATGTTTTGTATTTGGAAAAATAGACATCATTTTTGAATTCATAATATCAAATATAGCTTAGGCTGATTTTTTGGTATTTTTTAAAAAAACTTCAATTTTTGATGAATAGTGAAAACACTGAGTTTTTGGTTAAAACCGACTTTTTATTTAAATAATCATTTATTTGATTTAAATTTATTTTAGGTAAAAATAGACACATAATACTTATATAATTTCAATGAAATTAATTGGAATCATTTTATAATAATTTTAGATTTATAAAAAATTGTATTGAACTTTTCACCGTCTTTTACCCACATCCTAGGAGCTTTTGCAATTGTTCATAAAACTTAATTTTACCGCTTCTGTGAGTTGAATTTCAAAAATCTAGGATACAAGTTAAATATAAGGGAGTGAAATGTGGTTCAATTAGATAAAAATCCTTTTTCATGAATAGTAACTTTTTACTTTTATTTAACAGGGTTAAAAGTAAATAGGGTAATTCACGGTTAAAAGAAAATTATAATAATTAATAATTATCTTAACACTTGTCCAAAACATATTGGATGAGTAATGGCCGACCATGGGCATCCTTGGGTTTATTTTGGGATTCCATGGAGCCACTTATGAAAGAAAATGACACATTAGATTAATTAATTTAATGTAAAGACAAAATTGGCATTAACAACAATTATTTAGTAATTAATTTTTATAAGAGGCTATATAAATTATCATTTCGACTATAAATATTAATTGGAAATATAAAATTATTTCCTACATGTTGGATTATTTTTTATAATTTTTATACATCATATATATAAAATTATTTATGACACAATAATGATGCAGTACTTACCTCATTAATAAATGATTTAAATAAATAAGAATATAATGATTAAAATATTTTTAAAAACATGTCCAATTATGATTGGATGATTTTATTTTGACCATGAGTCATCTTATATTTATCTTTAATTATTTTTATACCTTTTGAAACAGAAGATAAGTTTATAATAAAATAATATTTTCACACTTTCCAAAGGTACCCCTCTCCTCCCTTATAAAAGGGAACCTCCTCCCTATCCTCCTCACACTAATTTGAGAATTCAAGCTTGGCCAAACCCTGCCCATTTCACCTCCACACTTCCTTAGAAACCTACTAGAGGTACTGGTATTCTCAAAAGACCAACTCTAGTGCCCTAAGAGAATGTTTAAAGGTGGCACTTCGAAGGAGAGGTAATACCTTCTACCGTTTTCTTCAAGTTCCATTCTTCTTCTACTCCCTCTTATTAAGTTGTTTCATTATAAGGTAATAACATCAGTATCCCTCATATACTAATATGTTATTATAAATATGAAACAACCCAATTTCACCTCTTATCCATCCTACAGTAAACAAAATCACCGCGTGTGCGTACGTACGGAATACCGTCTCCACGTCTGCTGTAATATGCATTCAACCACCGCCTTAAATGGATGGGTATAGTGGTGTAAATAAATAACTATATATGATTATTGTAAAGTGTTATTGATTCTGAAATATTATACACACACTTCAATATAATTCCACTATCATGGGAACGATATCATCGCTTGTGCGTACGTACGGCCTACCATCTCCACGATGTGATGCGACTCGTTCTATATGATCTTCATTGTATAATGATTATATAAATGAAATGAATGAATTAATATGATATATATTAAACTAATAACATTATGTAAATTATGTATCTATATCCTATAAATAGGAATAAGAATTTATTCGACAAAACACGCATAAGATCATAAAGCAATAAACACCCGAATAACAAGTAATAATGAAATATTACTACTAAGAAGATAAAAATATGACCATATATGGTATCATAAAAAAGAATATGATTCTGTAATAAGTCAATTAACATTATTTAAACCATATTACTGGAGTTTTTGATTCATACAAATCATACCAGACCTACGGTAAGGGAAAATCTGACAATATCATTTTTATCCGAGATTGTTTGTAATTTGGTATTTACTGGGGTGTATTTTATCATCCACATCCATGTTTCTTCAATATGTAATATTATTTCCATCCTCCTACAATTGTTTAAATACAATTTTACCCTTCATTGAGTTTTTAGTAAAATATATGAAAGGAATCTTTTATCGTTTTTCGTACGAGGTACTTTTTGACTTTTCCGGCCAAAGTACGAGAAGAATGTTTTTTTATCATATACGGCATGAATGGATTTTTAGAAAATTATTTCCAAGAAGATTACTTTAAAAGTTTTCAAGTTTATTTTTAATCAACTTCTTTTAGTTTAAAATTGTATGAAATGTTAAGAAAGGAAACATGTTTTTGAAGTAGAAAGTATATTTTCCTCAAGAATGGAGTTCAAGTGTTTTATCAAAATTATTCTCCATCTAAGATAAAATAGGGTTCTATTTCTATCCCTATTTTTACATTGATTTTATTGTTTTATGATGGAATTAATTTTATTATGTCCTTTTATCTTATATGGGTTATGTTATGATGGCATGATGTTTAAGAATCCCATTTTTATTACATGGGTTATGCTATGATGTATGGTTTATGATTTTGTGGAACACATAAGAATGGTTTCATAATGATATGGGTGGGACCAATATATCCCACCAATGAATTGGGTAAATATTTATATCTCATGAGATAGACATGGTTGGAATGGTAAGTTAAACTGGTTCAGTGATACAAGACTGGAACGATGAGTGAACTCGGTTCAGTAATGGGCTTTGTCCTTCTATGATGGTCTTGGCAATGAGCCTTGACTAATATGAAATGATTTTCTATGATTATGTGTGTATTTCATAAAGTTTCATGTTTTAAGTTATGATTATTTGGGATTAATTTTAATTATTATTATTTATCCCAAGACATGATATTATGACCTCTTTTGCTGGTTAAGATTTTCAAAATGCTATGTTCTTATGATATGACTGATATTTCTTATGTTTACCCTTACTGAGAATTTGTGCTCACCCTTTTGTATGTTTTCTATTCCCCAGGCCAGGAAGAAGAATATTAAGTAGGATATTCCAAAAAGGGACTCTATATATGATGAAATAAACGTGAGACAATGTAGTTGATTTTATGAACCAGTTGTTTATGTTTCCCAGTTTCTAAAGACACTATACCTATACGGTCTTTTCATGGTTTTGTTATATGTTGTAATAAGTATGCTTCAACTCTGAAATAATATCAATGCTTGTAATGTATGGGTCGTTATAGGATGTCCTCCCATTTATGCTATTTTTTGTGCTTGGGGTGTGCACCAATTTACCCTCTTATTTCAAAATTTGGATGTCCTCTTATTTACCATCTTTTTTGGGCTTGGAATATCATCCCATGAACCCTCTTATTTTGGTCTCCATATTTCCTCATGTTTACCCTGTTGTTTTTAGCTTGCGATGTCCTCTCGTGTACAATTTGAGCTCATAAAAAATTTATCATTACCCTATTAATTGGAGTGAGATATAGGCCCCACCCATATCATAATAAAATCATTTATATAAGTGCCACAAGATAATATACTTTACCTTATCATGACTCATAAAAAGAAATCAATTCATAACCCATGAAATGAAATTAGAATCATAAATATTTTATCACTTCATTACCTATTTAAAAGATATAGGTTTCATAATCATTTCATGAAATAATAACTCATGAAGATAATTGGGTTTTAATGTAATGTCACCTATGGATATGAAATGGGTATCATATTAATAATTCTATCAAAACATAAACCATTCAGGAAATAATATGAATGGATTGTTTGATTATTTCTTATAATGTAATGAGTGACATCAACAGATGACATTATAGATGGAAAATAAATACGAAATATCCTTTAAAAACATTTCTTAATGAAAATATCCTTTCATATTTGAAAAAAATATACATAACCATATTTGAAAAATAATTCATAGAAAATACATTTAAAACTTATAAATGAGACATTATATAATTTTGAAAACCTTTTTCATTGATATAATATTAAAATAATCTAAAAAACATTTTAAAAAACATTTTATTTGAAAACACTTTGAAAACATACAAATAAGGGATGAAAACATTAGGAAAATAATTTAATTTAAAGTAAATTTTAAAACATATAATGAAATATTTTAAAAATATTAATTTTTGTTTACATACTTTTTCATTGAGAATTATCTTCAATAATCATTTGAATTAATTTTTGAAAACAATATTTTTGAATAAAATTAATTTTTGAAAGAATAGGGAGATAATAATATTTTACATTAAAACATTACCTTAAGTTCCAAAGAGTGTAAAAGTGGTAAAAAAAATTAGTATATATTTAATAACCATATGAGATTAAATTTAATGAGTTATTTTGAGGGATGAATCACGATATTTATTTAATTGAAGCATAATCATTAATATTCTAAAAAAATGACAAGACTGTTTCTGTAAGGTCTCACCACTTGGTTTGTATAGATTATACTATCTATATGAGAAAAAAAATATATGAATCTTAAAATATCATGAAAAAGGAGATCCATGATATAAAAAGTAAATGTAAGTATATACATATCAAAAATAATTTAGGTTCACAGTAAAACATGAGTCTCAATGAAGGAAAATTGAGACTAAACTATTTTACCAATTTGGTCACTTCTGAAACATAATCCCCATGAAATAAGTATCATGTTAATACACATAAATTTAAGTATAAAATAAATTTAATAAAATCATGGAGAGTATATTTACCACACAAAATGAAGGAGTGGTGAACAGAAGATGTATCTCACAAAATTTAAAAGTGAGATGAAATCCCCTTACCTTGTGTCTTGAATTTCATCATAGTCATTAAAAAGTCTTTTATTATAAGTATAAATTTATTATAAATATTTTAAAGAACCATGTTATTATATATTATTCCATATATGTTTTGTTTATTACCATATATTACCCACTTGTTAACCATCCTATGCTAGGTTTTCACTTTAGATAATGTTGGCTTTGTTCTTCGATTGTTTCTTAATTTGCTATGTTTTTTTACTTATACACATGTGATGATTATATAATGTAAACTATGATATAAATATCATTTATATTATGTATATTTGTATTATAATAATCCATAGAATATTTATGTATGAAATGAAAAAACCGTTCATGGAGGCTGTATGCATTATGACTGCTATTTTTGTTAAATTTAAATATCAACGGAAAGAAAGTAAAAGAAATATATATTTATATATATCATCATTAAGGTAGCTTTATTATATCAAATATAACATATATATTCAATACATTAATCATTAATATATCCAATGTAGTTTATGAATGACTCACATTGCTTTGAATGGGTGGTAGTCCACATTTCCTCAAACGAAATAATCATATTAACACAAAATAGAATGTATAAAAATTCATGTTTCAAAATAATTAACTAATATTAAAGCCATTATAAATATTATATAGAACATATATAAATATAGTGTACATAAAAATGGCCACCATGAGATGTGGTAAAGGAAAATTGAACCATCATCATTTAAAGAGGTGGTAGTTCTCCTACACGTAAAGAGTATGTTAGTTACCCAATTGATGGATGTGTCAGTATATGAAGTTCGAAAACATAACATAACAACATCCAGGTTTATTGAGGAAATTTGTGTCTTCATATGATGATTGAATAATAATATTTGAGGGATTAGATAAATAAAATAAAAGAATAATTTTTGAGGGAGGGTGTTACCTCTTAATTGGGTAACTCCTTTGGGTTTTCACCAAAGGGTTTCCTTAGATGAATTTCTGCCCAAAAGAGGCTTTATTGAGGAAGGTAGGGGTTTCACTCTTGTAATATATTAAAATAATGGAACCAAAAGCACATTTTGTTTTTCTGAAATTTGATCAATAATGTCTCAATGTCGTGTAAAGGTTGTATATTTTAGAAATATGGCCAATAAATGGCTTTTGGACAAGTTTTTAGGCCATTTTGGGCCTTAAGATTATGGTTTAGTCCCTTATTAAAATTCATTTAACATTAATCATTGTAATTAATTTTAATTACTTCACCAATATTTTTGGTCAAAAACAATGTTAAACTTATTAAATTATATAAATTATACTTATTTCAAATATGAAATCTATTTTCCCAAATTATAGTTAAAGAAATGACAGAAATAAATTAAAAATTTATCATGTAGTTGGATCAACAATGCGAGTTTTGAATGTAAAAATAATCAAAAGTTTTCTGATTTTTAATATCCTATTTGAATGTGAAATTGGTTCCAATTACCTAAATTTTATTAACTGGAAAAATATAATCTAATTAAATTTTTTAATAAAATTAAAATAAAATTTATCCTTTTAATTAAGTTAGATGAAAAAGTAGTTCTGAATGAAAATTTTTATTTTTATCTATTCAATAAAAATTGAAACCATATAAAAAATTACACAAACTCATCCTAACCTAATTATTATGTTATAATTCCAAATATTATTTTTATTTTGACATATTAAATTTAAAAGAGTTCCAAAAATTTAATTTATATTAGGTTCAACAATAAAAGGTGGTAAAACAACCGTTATAAAAATATATGGTTTTAAGCATAAAATTATTGTTGTTGTTATATATTGACTATCAAATCTATTAGAATATGATAAAAAATATTATATTGAATATATAACATATATTTTAAAATAATAATATACAATAAATTTCATAAATTTAATTTATTTTGAATAAAACAACTTTGGGAGCATAATAATAGTATTTTATAAAAAATAGACCCTTTATATTGAATTTGGTTATTTTATTCATTTCTAAAAAATAAACTCATTATATTATTTGAAAACCATATATTTACATAAGTTTGTTCTTGAAATATAATTTAATAGCTATATTATATATTATTATATTAAACAATAGTAATTTTAATTATATATTATTTTTTGGTAAGACTCGATCTAGTGTATTACGCAAGCCATAGAGGAAAGTCATTATTCCATGTAATGAAAGATATCCTCAGCGTTATATGTTGGGAAAGATAAAATTTACATTTCTTTAAGTTCATTATTTTCTTTATTTTTTATATAATTCAATACAAACATAGTTCATTAATAGGAAATAAAATATATATAATGTTATATAAAAAATATAAAATTAAATTAAAAAAATCTCAAAATCTTAGGTTGTTAAATTATACCCCACTTAAAATGAATTTCTCCCTCAAAATTAATTTTCATTTTAAATGGTTTAATACTTGTAAGTTTCATTTATAAAAACTTTCATCATAAAAAATAATAAAACAATTTACCTTAAAAGGGAATGTTAGAACCATAACGGTTACCCAAAGTAACATATAATTTGATTTCCACATGGTGGAAAAAAAGTGGCATGTGAAAACATAAATATAGAAGAGAAATATAATCATCATGTTCTGATGGATAGTGACAGAGAAAAAGGTAATTTGAAATTTAACAAGCAGAAAGCCATAAATCTGTGATGAACTAAGGGATCATATATTTCATTAAAAATGGAGGTACTAGGAAGAAACTTTCTGATTTCAGGATACTTTTTTCAAGAATATAAATAATTTTAATTAAAAAAATATACGTACATGAGTTTAGGACAACCTCACCCTTTGTGGTTCCTTGATCCACTTCACCTCTTACTCCAAAAAGGGAGATTATGTTTTCATTCATGATCACTAACTAGTCACGGTATCCCTAATATTCCATCTGATCTATCATCAGTTATCATCAATGTCATGTTTTTATAACATGTTATCCAATATTCATAAATCTTCATGGGGTAATATGACACTTTAATCTCCGAAAATTCATTCAAATTTTTACAAAATATTTCCTTAAATGGTTATCCTTATAATACATTATAAATTTGATAATAGAAAAAACTATAGAGACACAAAATCATATTAACATTGATCCCCCACATATCACAATATCAATCTTGGTTGTCACATTCCAATGATTGGAATACCCTCATCATATATTCTTTTGAAACATGGTAATATCCCGAATTACCAAAAACAATTTTTCAAAACATGCATGTTTGTTTATATCAGAAGTTCACTATATAGATTCCTTAAATCCAAGATTATTTATAATTAATCTATGGTGACATATAAAACTTCTTTATCTAATCAATATTCAGATCCAGGGTAATCATTTCTATCCAATTTACTTTATCCAAATCAATCATCTCTCTAGAAAAGTGAATAAAAATTTTCTCAACCTCTTGATCACATTAAGGGTTTCCTTCCATTAATAAAAATATAACTTTTTTATGTCTCCATCCCTATTAAATATATCCTTTTAAATACTTAATGAAAAATTATACTAAAATCACTTATATATGTTTGACTCATATAACATAATCTTTCTATTCCAAAACATAAGTACATCATTCATCCATTATTTTTCTTAAACCATTACCCATGATTCTATTCTTTAATAACACTTTCTTAGAATATTAAATATGAATAATTTCTTAATGTGCCTCAACCACAATCCAATTATGCATCTTATGATTAATGTAAATAATGCTGGATGAACATCACATAACTTTCACATGTTGTTTGTGGTCTCAATATCTACAGAAGTATAACCAATAGTTAAACATCCTTTATCATTCTCATTACGAGATTTCCACTTGGAAAATTGACATTAATAATGCCTATACATTCCACATCTGAAACATTAAATTTAAACCATGTTCCTTCTATTTCTCTCATTTTACTTAAACAAGATGTTGAGGGGTGAAAACGCGTATCATTAAGGGAACCACATAATCAGGGAAAATTATGTATAGAATTTCTAAATAATGAAACCTAGCTTTTAATCAATGAAACCAAAGGTTTATCATACTTTATTAATGGTTATATTCTATTCATATCATAAATAATGGTTTTATAAGAGTTGTGAATTTCCAAAGCATATCTCCGAGGAGTGTCAAACTAGGTGTACAGCAAGGTCCATTAACATGTACGAGATTACCCTGGGTCATGCCTGAAACATATTTTTGATGTTCTTAATATGAGGTACATCCATGCTAGAGACACATACACTTGTATTATATAGACATGGATTTATTACTAGGAAACCACTCACTCTATCCCTTTCAAAAAGTATATGACATTTTCCAAAATGTTAACTCATCTTTATACTTATCATTAGAGACATACCTATACATATCCCTAGAAATATACATCATGATAAAAATAATGGGTTTCATCATATTTTTAAAAGGTTAAATAAATATTTCCTTTGATACCAACTATAAAAAACCAGTTTTTTCATACAAATACATTATATCATTTTAAATGAATATTAAGCACATTAAAAAAAATACATGATCGAGGAACAAAATAATTTAGTGTATTTGTAAACATGGGAACAAAATATTCAATCATAGTGAGAGATATCCAATATATCCAAAAGATATCCCCACCTTTAAAACTTCTACCATAAATGATTCTCTATAACCTAGGTAATGAATACATAAGTAAGGGGTGGGCTCAGACTCTCTGTAAGGGTAAAAAAGGAAATCCATAGGAATAACCTGATAAATGGGGTATTGAAATTGATCTATACATTTTAATATCATACCATATATGTTAGAAATCACAATAAATTTGGTATTTCATAACACATGAATCATAAGGAAAAAATATCATAAGACATGGAAGAATGAAAAAGGAATAAAACATGGAACTGTGGGAAACAGATATAAATACACTATGTCAAGGTGGCCTAAAAAGTCCTTTTTAACATGTTAGGATTGGGTTATTCACTAATGTACCTACTTCAATTTTATAATTCCCTCATGTGTATCCTATTGTTTCAGGCTTGGGATATCCTCCTATGTACCGTCTTGTTTTGGGGTTGTGATATCCTTCCATGTACCATATTGTTTTGGGGTTTGAATGTCCTCTTGTTTACCCTCATATTTTGGGTTTGGGATGTCCTCCTATTAACCATCCTATTTTTTTCTTGGGAGTTTCCTCTATTTTCCCAATTTTTTTGAGTAGGTAATATCCTCCGATGTACCCTCTTGTTTTGGTCTTGAGATATCTTCCCGTTTACCCTCTTATTTTGGGATTAATTCATCCTCCAATATCACCTTTTAGATCATATAACATTTATCATTACCCAATGCATTTTATGGCTATATAGGTCCCACAAATCTCTTAATAAAATCATTCATACACATTCCACAAGATAATAATACATCATAATATCATAACCCATAAAAAAGATATCAAATCATAAACCATGAAATGAAATGGGTATCATCAATATTTAATGGCATAATAACCTATTAAAAAGAGATAGGTTTCACAATAATTTCATTAAATCATAACAAATAAAGAGAAGTGGGTTTCAAAATCATGTAACCCATGGAAGTCAAACAGATGTCAAAAGAATTATTCCTTAAAAACATAAACCATTCAAGAAAGAATATGAATAGATCCTTTGGACCATTTCCTATATATTCATGAGTGAAATCAATGGATGTCATCTTATATGTAAACTAATATTGAAATATATTTTGAAAAAATTTTCTTGTGAAAAATAAACTTCCTTATTTGAAAAATTATTTTTGATACAGAAAACCATTTAGAGATCATTTTAATAGAAAATTACTTGAAAAATTATAATGAATAATTGACATCATTTTTCAAACCTTTTTCCTTGAATTAATTTTAACAAAATCATCAAAAAATATAAAAAACAATTACTTGAAAACAATTTTTAAACAAATAAAAAATGGTTGAAAAAGTTTCGAAACCCATTTCATTGAAAATAAATTTGAAAACATATAATGAAATATTTTAAAACCATATTTTTTCATAAAATAATTTTTCCATGAAAGTGATTTTCCAGTATCATTTAAAAAAATTCATTAAAATATGGTTTTTGAATACAATAGATTTCTGAATGAAGAGGGAGATGGTAAGATTTTATATAGAAACATTATCATAAGTTCCATTGAGTGGAAGATGGTACCAATACCTGAGAATATATTGAATAAATAATGTCTAAGAAATGTCATGAGTGTTCTTGATATATAGAGCATGATATTTCATTTATTGAATTATAATAATAAACACTATAAAAAATGATGGGATTGTTTCAATAAACTTTGAGAACATTTTTACATGGGATCATAATATCCATGTAATAAAATAATATTACATGAAGATTTAAATATCATAAATTTAATTAGATTCATGATATAACATATAAAAATTTTAAATTAAACACCTCTAAAATAATTTAGGTGTGTAACAAAACATGAGTCTCAGAGAAGGAAAATTGAGAAAAAACTATTTTACCAATTTGGTGACATTTGAAACATAATCCCCAGGAAAGAAGGATCAGGTAAATAACCATAAATTTAATTATAAAATAAATATAAAATAATCAGGGGAAGTAAAATATATACATAAAAGGAATGAGTTCTGAACATAGTATGTATCACATAGAATTAAAGGGAGAGATGAAATCCTCTTCCTCGGTTACTTGACATTCGTCATAGTAGTTCAAACCAACTGTATAATAAATATAAACTTATTATACTTTTTTATAGAACTATGTCATTATATATTATATCATATATGTTTTGGTAATTACCTCACATTACCCACTTCTTAACAATCCTATTTTATGGTTTCACTTATGAAAATATTCGTTTTATTCTTCCATTGTGTCTTAATTTGTTATATCATTAGTCTTTACAATTATTTCATGATTCCAACATTTAAAATATTATAAAAATATCATTAGTATTATGTATATGTGTATTATAATAATCTATATAAGAAATAATTATGAAACAAAATAAACTTTTCATGGAGACGGAAAGCCATACATACACATTAATGATATATATGTTTAATTTTTTATGTCGATGGAATGAATTTAAAAGAAATATATATGTATATATATCATTTTTAAAATAGTTTTATTATATAATATATAACATTTAAATGTATTAAATCCATCCTCAATACATTCCATGTAGTTTATGAATGAATCACATCACTTTGAGTAGGAGGTAGTCCGCACTTCCTCAAACAAAATTATCATATTAACACAAAATGGAATGTATAATGTTTTGTCTTTTAAAACAATTATAGAATATTGAAGTCATAATAAATATAATTTTTAAAATATATAAATATATTGTTCATCATAATGTCAACCATGAGTTTTTTAAAATAAAATGAACAATCATCATTTAGCGATGCGACAGTCCGTCTAAACATAAACTTTTTGTTCTTTGCCCATTATATGGATATGTGTATAAGTGCAGTTAGACCTTATAAAATAACAATATAATGCTATATTTATGATACTTTTGTTTTCATATTATCAATTAATAATAATATTTCAATGAGTGCATAATGAAAATAAATGAATGAAGTTTGATCGAGGGTGTTAACTCTTAATCGGGTAACTCTTTTTGGTTTTCAACAAAAAGTTTACATGGAAAGATTTCTTCCAAAAAGAGGATTTAAGGAGGAATTTATGGATTCTAGGAAGATTCTTTTGAGGTGTTCTGGTCAAGAAAAAGTGTCTAGATATTTGTGAGAAAGTGGGAGGAGAGAAGGCATTTTATAATAGTGGAGGGGTGACACTCTTGTAATATTTTAAAGGAAAGGAACCTCACCCTCCTTTTTTATTGAATGTTGTACAATAATGATTCAAAGTAAAACAATGCATAGTGGGATGGAATACATCCATAAAATGGACTTTGGACAAGTATATAGGTCATTTTGGTCCATAATGTTGTGGTTTAGTCCCTTATTATGCTTAATATATCATTAATCGTTGTAATTAATTTTAATTAACTCACAATTTTTTTTGTCCAAAAAATAATTTGAACATATTAAACATTATATATTATGATTATTCCAAATCTAGAATTAATTTTCCAAAATTCCACTCATAGAAGTGGCATAAATTAATTTAAAATTAATCCCATAGTAAGCTCGACAATGTTGGTTTTTAATTTAAAATTGATCAAATGTTTGTTATGATTTTATATCCAAATTCAATTTGAAATTTGTCCCAATTACCTAAATTTTATTAATTAATAAAAATATAATCTAATTAAACATTGACACTAAATTAAAATATAATTTAACCTTATAAATAAATTAAATGGAAAATGATTTGAACTAAAACTCGATATTTTTAACATTTCAACATCAAATGAATCCTTACAAACAATTACTTAAAAATTACCCTACCATAATATTTATGTTCAGATTCCAAACATGAAGTTTATTTTTACATATTAATTATTCAAAATTTCCATAAATTGGATTTAAAATGGGATCTCTGTTAAAAGGCGGAAAAACTATCTTTATAAAAGCATAGGTTTTTAAGCATAAAATTGGGGTTATTCTTATATTATGTTTATCAAATATATTGGATGATTATAAAAAATATTTGATATAATATATAACATATATATTACAATAATATCACTTAGTAATTATAATTAATTTTATTTAATAGGATTAAAACATCATTGTGAGCATAATAATCATTTTCTATAAAAATAACATTTTATATTCAGTTTGGTTCTTATATTCATTTCTAAAAAATTAATTCATTTCATATTTTCTGAAAAGAATATATTTACATAATTTCTTTCCTAAAATTTAATTTTACATCTAGATAATATATTATTATATTAAATACTAATAGTTTTAATAATATATTATTTTTTGGTAAGACTCGGTCTGGCGTGTTACTCAAGCCTTCGAGGAAAGCCATTATTGTGTGCAATGAAAGATATCCTTGGTGTTCAATGTATTCCAAGATAAAATTTAAATTTTCATGTAGTGGATGACTATTATTATTTTGAATATAATGTAAATAAAAAATAGTTCTTTATTACAAAATAAATTATTTTTTGCTTCATCTGAAATGAAAAATTTAAAGAAGACAAAATTATTTACAAAAAAAATAATTCATAAAATATTTGGGTGTTATAAGGGGTATATTATAGAATTTCATATTATTTATTGGTATTTACCTTATGCTCGTTGGGTTTTGGATGTGACTGGTAGTCTTTTGGAGACTTTTTTGTCTTTTTTTATTCATACTTACAAATTTATATGGTTTTCCTAGAATTTTATGGACTTAGTTTTTCCATTTTCATGCACATAGTACTCTAATTTAATGTCTTGTTTTTATATAAATGACTTGTTCTATTTTCTTACTTCACCTTAATTTTTGATGGACGACTAGGGTGTATGTTTTTGTTGTCCTATATTGGTCTGTTCAAATTTGGAATTAGAGGAGGAACCCGAACATATGTACAATGGGATTGACTAGGTTGATATATAGGATCCCCAGTGATCACATAGTTCTTAAATGAATGGAGGGTGGGTGAATATAAAACAACATAATGATAAAGGGTTAAATGAGTAAATGATATGCATATTATCAACAAGGTTTACCTTTCCATTCGGTAGTGTACTTGATTAGTAATATGTAGTTAAGCTTGCTTGTCCTAGAGTAGTCAAAATAAAGGGTAACCACTTTAATAGTTTCCCAGGATGTATGTGAGCATGGAAGAAGAACACTAAAAGAAAAAGTGTTGGCATGTGGGAATAATCCATAGTTATATTATTCCTTGGGCTATGTGGGTGGGAAATTTTTAGGGGACCACCTCTCTTTAGTAGAACTGGTGGTTCCTAACCGGCTGTTACCCAAAAACTGAAAGAACAACATATCAACCAAATTTTACAATATAAAATATTGTTTATCACATGTATCGAGCTAATATAAAAAAATGAAAAATGAAAAAACACCGTAACTATAAAATTATCATTCTTTACTTATGATTCCTCTTGTGTATACTCAGTTCCATAAATATGCTCAGTCATAATGGAATGACCACCCCCTTTTCCTGTTGATTTGATCCACTACGCTTGGAAGAATAGATATGAGCTTTCAAACCCTTGGTGTGAGTGGATCTAAACTTACTACCATGGGAATCCCTTTCATAAAACCACTTCAGATGGATTGATAATCCCAAGGACAATAACTCCTAGGGATCCATCCTGATTAGAAATTCATAGTTAATCCTACAAGTCATGGTGTAGTGATAATGATAGGTGACCTCTTGGGATGATTTCCATGGTATGTGCGAGTGAGGAAAAATAACACTTAAACAACACGTGTTGGATTGTGTGAGAAATTATTAGTCTGATGATCCATTTGGGAAGAAGGGTGGGCCCTAGTTAGGGGACCACATGTCTCTGGGGAAACTGGTGGATCCTTGTGGGCCATGACGCAAAGGTCAATATCCCAATATTTCTACCAACATTGACGATATAAAATAATAAGTATCACTTATGTAAAACCAAGCTATCACTATAGAAGAGGAAATTGACACGATACCTCAATGTGTAGTTTCCCTACTTCTGATTTCTCTTGAATATACATAGTCTTATAAAGATGCCTAAACATGGAAACATGAACATCCCTTACGAACTGAGGATCCAACCCACCACCCATGAATGCATTAGTAGAAACCAGAAAACTCTTTTTGTGATTGGATCCTACCTTACTTCCCTAGGGCATCCTTTCAAAAAACTCTTCAGATTTCCTAAAAATCCAAAATGATGAAATATAATTGGATTATATGTACAATTAGGTATGGTATGAACCAACCTCCCACAATTATATAAAAAAATATTTTTCTTCCCTGATGAGTCCCGAAAATTGTTCCTAATTAGAACTGACCACCCTTATGTTTCCTCTTATAGTCAGGTGATACACTCTAGCTAATGACTTCCCGAATTTATGATCAACCCAAACCTATCATTCAATTTATACACACCTCAACTAATTATGCTTTTCCAATACATCCCTGAAGGTTATAAGGCATTTGATAATTAACATCGAATTAATATCAATCATCTACCCTAAATCAAACATCTGAGCCTTTACGTACTCATTAGTGACTAGATACCATGCCAAATTCACAAACTCAATAAAACATATTGAATACTATATAATTGTATGCTCTCCCTACTCCATGGTTGGAAACTCCAAGGAATTTTATAGACATAATGGTTTTGGGTAAAAATTAATACAAACTTTTTTCTTTTATGAAGACTCGATAAGGTCCTCTTGCAACTTAGCATGCACAACAGAGTCCCACCATATCCTTCCAGGTCCCTCCAACACATATGTAGAGAAAGAAACCTTTGAGTCTTCAGAAGTCTAACAATATGAAGACCCGTTCAATATGTCAAGCCAATTATCATAGTCCTATAGTTCACTTTCCTCCACGAATGATGGGTGGGAGCTTCTTAGTGAACTCAAGTATAAGATCCACCACACATCCTGGGTTCCTGACACCCACCTGACCTAGATTCTGAATGGTACAGATTATAACTTCTACTAAATATGGTTCCACTCAAGGATTATCCTATTGGACCTATCTCACAACTTCCTCTCTCTGATTTGGAAAATCTCTTCTCAAATTCATTTTCTAATAAACAAAATAAAATAACCAATTATGCCACGAACAGATTCCAAAATTATTAGGGTCCAGATTTTAAAATATTTATTCATCCTATCTCGTCACCATGTGAATTTACTAACCAACTTTCTAATAACAAATATGGGAGTCTTAGACATTTTATTGACTATTCAATGTAAAATCAGGTGACCATTAAGAAAAATATCACTCTTCTAGGATTGATTATATTTTTACTAGTTTATAGTGGAATGTTGATTTGAAAAGTCTGACATGTTATTAGGGTACCACCAGTTTAGGGTCTAATAAAAGGATTTTCGTTAGACAATTTTTAGGATCCAATATGGAAATTTTGAGTTTCTAGTTATTCCATTTAGTTTGAATAATTCTCTTATGGTGTTTATGGATTTTATGAACCATATACTTCATTAATTACTAGAATATTTTATTATTGTTTTAATTGATGAAATATATGTGTGATATAAGTTAGATGAGGTGAACAAATACTATTTGGATATCATATTTTGAACCTCGAGGGAACAATATATTTACGGTAACCTCCACAAATTTTAGTCTTGGATCTAGGATGTATACTTTTTGGGGAATGTGATATATGATATGGGTGTCTCAATGGATCATGAAAATATATAGGAAGTTCTATCCTAGGAGAAACCCATAAATGTGTTTGAGATTTGAATATTCTTGGGTTTTGTTGGTTACTATAGATTGTTTTTTGGATATCTCCAAGGTCATATCTTCAATTAATTCTTTAACATGTAATGGTTTACATATTTAGTGGAATGAAAACTATCAAAGACCTTTTGAGAAATAGAATATGAGGTTAACTGAAACACCATTTTCATTCTTCCAGAATAGGGTTTAGGTTTTGTTGTATTTTGTGAGGATTCTAGTATGGGTTTGGGATGTGTTTTGATATAGGGGAAGTATGTGGTGGCGTATATATCATTATAGTTACTCTTTCATGATAAGTAATACCTACTAATTATATTGAGTTGGAAGTGGGTATGCATGAACTCAAAATGTGGTTCCACTATCTCATTGGGTAGTAGTTTAAAGTGAATTTAGATTATAAGAGTCTATAATATATTCTAAATCATAGGTCAATGAACTTGAAACAGATCCACTGGGTAGAGTATATTCTTAATTTTGATTTTTATATTTCAGACGATCCTAGGAAAATATATGTGGTTTCTTATGTGTTAAAATGAAAATTACCAATATAATCCATGAAGGAATCGGTGGAGTAGTTGTCCATAATGATTTTGTTTTCTAATAGTGTGTTAGTGAAATATGTTGGTCGACACGTGTTCTCAGACTCGATGAAAGAAGACTCATCTTTAGATGAGGGAGTTTGACTCAAGTAGGTGATAGACACTGATTTCTAATGCTTTAGTGTAATCATTTATGGTGGTGATACATCATGTTAGTGGTCTTGGTCTCATAGTTGAATTTTGTGTTTTCTTTTTAGGTTGATTTTTCCATTTTACCCAAGGAAGTTATTGATAGATAATGGACACTATTCATATTGTTCCGTGCACCATGGGGAAACCAAGATATATCTTAACTTGAGATGTTTGTATTCATTATTGAGAATTAGAAGATTGATTTAGGATTTTGTATTGTGGTGTATTACTTTTCAAATAATTATGGTGGAACACTAGAGTCCGACGAGTTTTTTGTACCCCTTAACCATTCCAATATGTATGTTGGATGATATTTCCATGGATATTGTTGATGTTTTTACATGGATTTCCATTTTAAAATTTCCTCCATATCAAAGAGATGATTATGTTTGAATATATAAGGGACTTATATGTCCAATAAATTTTATTATTTCATGGGGTTCCCACTATGGTTGTATCTTACAGGGACCCAAGGTTCATTCCTAGGTTCAGGAATATATTTTAGGAGGAGATGGGTCTGATATTAGATTGATAATGACATATCATCCACAAACAGATGGATAGATAGAGTGAATTACCCCTGTTCTTGAGAATATTCATTCAGATTTTGTGTTTGATTTTGGAGGATCATGGTAAAATAATATTCCTCTAATTTTGTTTTCCTATAACAATAGTAATGAGGACTTGATTTTGATGGTGTATTTTGAGGATTTTTATGGGAATCCATGTAGATATCCCTTATTCTAGGAAGAGTTGATAGAGTTGTGCCTAGTTAGACCAAGACTCATTTAGGAGATGAAACTGATAGGGCTATTGATATAGTAGATATTGATCACAACAGAGAGTCATTAGATATCTTATGCAGGCCATCATCATTGGAAAATTGAGTTTGAGTTTGGTGTTTAATAGTTTCTTAGAGTTTTGCCTCTCATGGGACATCATCATTTGGATAATAAGTATTAGTTAGAACCATGGTTTGTGGGCCCATTTTAGATCATTGGAGGACAAGGAAGGGTGAACTATATGTTAAAATTTCCATATTATTTGACTTTTATTCCTGACGTGTTTAAGGTTTCCTAGCATTGAATATATATTCTAGATTTTTCCCATGCATTTGGATGAGAGGATGATGATTTTTAGACTTAAACCACTTTGGTTGAGTATCTAGTTCATTTTATGGATCTTTGATAGAAGGTACTATGTGGTAAAATGATTAATTTGGTCTGGGTACTGTGTCTTTTCATATGGGATAACCAAGAGACGTGGGAGAGGGAATTTATGATGTTACAAAAGTTGCCTTCACGTTTTGTGTGTTCGATAATTAGATGGAACTCTAGGGGAAGACATTATTTATTATAGGGAGTTTATATCCCCACATTACTCATTTCTTGAACTTCCATTTTTATTCTTTCATAATATTCCATATTTGGGTGTGTTTTCAAAACTCACGGGGATGACGATCCTTTACTATGAAAATTACCTAATGTTAAGGGATGCATTTTTTTTGAATTAAAGTATTCCTAGTAAAAAAATATCTCAAATTCTAAGTAGGGTTCTTCATATGTTTGAATAATAGTTGTAGTAGGTTATTTTTGTTTTTATGCATAAAACTGGAGTTTCTATAGTCATTATGGGATTAACACTCCCTGTGAGGAGCTTACATGACATGTAATTGTGGATAGGAAGATTCCATTAATGGATTTGTATGTAAAGGATTAACATGTTGTGTAACAGGTCCATGAACTGTATTGGTTGAAATCAATTTTTAATAAAGAGGTAATGAGTTTTATATATAATTGAGTTGCATGGATTACATGATATTTGATGGTATTACCCTCCATATATGTTTCACAGTGTGTGGTTATTAGATTTTTTATAGATAATTATTCATTCACTCATGCATTGGATTTTGTTTCTCAACCTAGAGTATGTTAGGGTAGATTTCGGATTCCTCCCCTCCATCGGAATCAAGTCATTCATTGATTGATATATGTGGTAGTGGGATTGGTTCTATCCATGTATGTAATAATTTTGGTTCTTCCATACTTTGGTAATAAAAACTATGTTGGCTACATTTATGGTTTTTATTTTCTATCAAATAGTGTTTTTAATCAATCCATTTTCGTTTCTTGTAGTTTCTTATATTTATATGTATGTTCTCATGGTTCTTAATTTCCTTGGATGAAGGAAGCCAGGTTTATATGATATTAAGGTAGGTGATACAATAAAATGGGTTAATTTGATGAATTTCTTTTCAGTATTATAAATTTATATATTTTTATTCATTTATTTGATGTGATATGTGTCTTTAAATAATTGATTTGAATTGAAAATGTTTTTAAAGTAATTTTAAACTTAAAATGGAATTTCCTGATTTAGAAATGCGTTTTAAAAAACTAAAGAAAATTTTATTTTATTTTATTTTTTTAATAGTTATCATGGTTTAAAAAATTTATTTTGAGAATTCTAACATTGAGAAACGTGGGTAAAACCAAAATGTGACATGGGATGCCCTAGTATATGTGGGACCAATATGAGGTACCCTTTTTGGATATTGATGGACTGTGGGAAGACACAATATTGGTTTATTCCGACATTTTTCCTATTTAGGATCTTGGGTGTCTAGTATTCATTATTCTATTGTTATGGTCCCCATATGAGGTTCTATTTCATTTATGTTTATTCATCACATGATGTTTCTTATCATGGATTGTTTCTCACAGGTTATTGTATGAGGTTGTTTAACAGGACATCACATGATGGTATTTACTATATTTATTTTTACAAACATACCAATTAATTCATCGCCATGATTTACTATTTAAACACTTATACATTTTATATTTCTATTTTTATAATATAGATGTATTTTATAAATAAGAAAATTGAAAATGATTTACAAATTAATTGGATGTTTGAAAATGGTTTTTAAAAATATATTTGTTTCATAATCTAGACATGTTGCACTATTTTTATTAGACATTTTATAGAAATTATGTTGGTATCCTTCTGAAATTTTTTTTCACACCTAATATTTCCATCAGGTAGTTGTAGACGTTTTATTATGGGATACGAGTAAAGGAATTGACTCTTGTGTCCTGTAAGATTCTCATTTGGTATTTTCGATGAGTTTGGAGTGGTATGGGGGTGATTTTCAAAATCATGGGGATTTTTTGTACTTTTTTTACCCACAAACACATGTTTTGGTGGTTTGTAATGGGTTATATGGATATGGTTGTATATTTTTCTTCTCTATTGTGCTCTATGTTTATGAATTGTTTCATTATATGTAAGGATTCTAATCTTTTCTTGCTTCAACTCACCATGTGATTACTAAATCAGGTGTATGGTTTAGTTGAGCATGATGGGTCTGCTACATATCAAGTGTCATAAAGCCACAATAAAATTGGAAATTAATCCCCATGATCTCCATAATACGTATAGATATGAAGGAATGTAAAACACCTAAATTGAAAAAAGAATATACTAATGTATAGGAAACTATGATAGTATCTCTCACTATAGACGGTCCAGATATATACTCCTCGTAAATTTATGTTAAGAAATAAATATGTCCTAATTCATGGTCATTATATATAAACCAGATACCATGACTATATCCACTCTTTTGGTTATTTAAGACTACTGTCTGGCTACCATAGTCAAGACAACCACTTTAGCCAGATCGGCTGGCCGCACTCCAGTCACTTGCCTGACAGGAAGCGGATGAACCTGATCCAAAATATGGAGATGGTGTAGACCCTATCTCACTGGATAAAAGAGTAAAATCCTAAAACAATCACTGAATATGACATATCATTCCATAGGAATGACACACGACTAGGTCCCCAATACTATGTGTTTTTGTATGTCCCAGTCTACTACATTGACGAAACCTCACAGGGCTACCTATGTATGTACCTTAGATATTAATATAACCATGTGTAGGATCCAAATTATACTTCTTACTATTGGTAAATGTAGTTCTACATATAGGATATGGAAATGTCTAGCTCGCATCCCCATCATATCTAAGGTTATTCTCTGTGATAAGTGTATTATTCACTATACCAGATATGGTAGTATGATTAAAGATATACAACAATGATCAAATGTCATACATGAGACCATCCTCAAATTTCATATTTTTAGATAAATCATTACTGAATAAAATATGTTTGAAGTGCTGGAGCACCCCGAAATAGGAAGAGTAGTTAATGATTTATAAAGCACCCTACTCAATGCACATAAACTCTCTGGCTATATCTGCCCTCAGTGTCTTGGGATTGAAATAATCACATATGGTCATCTGAAAATCCCTCCAAAAAAAATACCAATGATGATACATTTGAATAATAACATACCTCTATCACTTGGAAGAATCTTTAATCATATACATAATTATCTTCACTCTCCTCTCATGAGGTGTCTCAAGATTCTTGAAAATCAACTGGATGGCCTTTATCCATGATTATGCATCCTATGGACTATCATCCAATTTGAACGTGGGTGGATTCTTCTACTAAAAATCATTTGTAAACTATTTGATAGTTAGGGAAGGACAAAGGGTTCCTTAAATAGTATGTATAAGGAATAAGAATCGATTTAAAAATCAGGATCAATGTTGATATTAGGTGTGACAAGCGGTTCCATAACTAGAACTACTGGAGGTTCTATTTGTGAACCAAGTCCCACCACCTCTGCATCATGGCCTTCACCACCCTACTAGAATATGACATGAGGCCATCATGGTGACATTTATCTATAATTATTTGATCATGAACTAATAAAATAATTGATAATCAATAAAATCATAGATATTTGAATATGATTGGTATAAACCTCCCTTTATCAAATTCACACCCCTATGTCTACCCCTAATTCTAGCTCTGGAAAACATACAGATCATAATAAAATTGAGAGACACTACCTACTTCCCACTAATGAGGTCATGTAAGGGTTATGTTCTCTACTACAATTCCAGGGTCTTATTATATAGAGTGTGTATTTCATGTTATTAAGGAAAACAAGCTTTAATTGGAAATTTTCAACCCCATTTAATGGTGACCATTTATTTTTCTTATTCAATTTCTGTTAAATTCATTCTCATTTACATAGGAAATACCATAAAAGGTTTTAATTATATATATAACCATTTCCATTTTATAAGGACCCATACACCTTGAAAATTTAAATTTTTATCCATTTAATCGCAACCAATTATTTATCCAAACCCTAAATGAAATGTTATCACAATTTCGTAGAAATATAAATAAAGGAACCAATATATGTTATAATAAATGCATGAATTAATACAATTATGGAATTATATATGCATGAAATAAAAATCAGGAAGTGCCTATGATGACTCATGATGTAATAATTTCTTTCCATATCGGCCAAGGGTAGAAATACATAATCATAAGGAATATAAAACATCATGTGTGCCACTAAAAATTGAAATAAAGGAAACATTAACAAGAACAATGCTGAATAACATGTCCCATCATAGATAATTTGAATTTTCTCTATACATGGGTGAGCTAATCCTAGTAATAAGATCATAAAAAACCCAACATGTCCTATTTTTCTCTTATATCTTCCAAAATAGTAAGATAAATAATATAAATATCATATACCACTTTATGAATTCCCAGACTCGGTTCAGTCAATAGTAACCAAATTTGGTTGGCCACATAACTTTAAGCTTGATTACCTATAAGCCATGTGCTTCAGACTAGTATAAATGGTCTATGGTGGAACAGTAGGGAGATTATAAACCCGTTATTAGAGTGTATAAAAATGGTTTAATTACATCAAACAATAGGGAATGATTAAATATAACTTAATAGCCGAAGAATGAAAATATATTATATAAATAACCAATTACTCACATCCATAGATATCATATAAAAAATAATGATCATGAAATTATATACAAAAGATATTTAAGGAGAGAATGGATGAACGTACACATATAAATAGGTACACCAAAAGAAACACAAAAGGCCAAAAAGTCAATCTTTGGATGAAATCATTGCAACACCCGACCACATAAACTTGGAGCTGATGAATTATATAATTACATTGGAATAATTACATGGAATCAATCCCTGATAAACAGATTAGTTTACTAGTCTTGGAGAAACTATCCACATACATGATACACATAATACATTTGGAAAACTATATAAAACATGATACAATATAAAATAAAATAAATTAAATCCCTAAAATATCAATAAATGATCTCTTATTCATAACATGGGAAATGAAAACAAATGAATTTAGTGTGCTGAAATGATTAGTAAGGGATACATATAGAAGAATCATGAATCAATAATAAGTGATTCATAATCAATTAGATATAAATAATATGGCATGTTGAATGATTGAAAACCCACAACATCAATAAACAGAGAATCAATGTGTATCCCTAGATTTTGTCATAGTGAAAACCTCATGGACTATAACAACCAAATACTGAATAAAGAGAATTTATATTATTTGGACGTCATGTATCTGGCACATGAACCATAATTCTATTCATACAATTTATTTCTTTTGGTATAAAATCATCTTTTTATATTTTGGAAACCAACTCGAAGGGTTTAACACAAATAATTTTGTCTCATGAGACCTGTTGATGCATGAAGGGGCTATATCAAGCCTTAAAATTCACTAAAAGACCAATAATTATTTATAAAATTATTTAATAAAATAAATATATTCTATTTCAATATCTATATTGATTATAGGATACAAATTCATCAACACTTCTTTAGTTAAAATAGCATTCAAAATAATCATTGGATGTAAAATGGTATACGACGAAGAAAATAATCATATCCATGACACAAGAATATGTATATTTAATAGAATTATAATTTAAAAAGAAAAATTATCTCAATTTTCTAGTATATACACCATATAAAAATTATTAGGTGCACAATACTATATAGGTCTCAAAGAAATGGAATTTGAGATGACGTCCCTTACCACATTGTATTCAATCGAATCATATGACCAAAAATTAACAATCATACAATGAATCATTTAATACAATGAATACAATTATATTAATGATATTATATATCAAATGTAATCATACATATATCACAAATAATATTTAGGTGGCGAACAATGGTAATCTCATCAAAATAAATGTTAGATGAGAATAGACTTACCTTACGCCCAAATGTGTTCGTCACTAGATATTAAGGTCTAGGAATGTCACATTAAATCAATAAATTAATTATTTAATAAACTTATATACATTTATTTTATTTAATATAATTTAATTATGTTCATTTATGGCCTTTTTATTAGTTATATTATACAATTTTGTTGCTCAAGATCGTTCGTTTCATTGGTTTTCATGATTGGTCCACTCTTATACAGGTAATAAAGTTTGTGTAAAAAGGATATAATTCTATTGAATTATAATTATATGAAATAAATGATAATATATATGTTTTAATGGTTATAAATATAATTTGGTTTTATAGTATGGAGATGAATCATTAGATTATATATTTTCTGATAATAATTTTTCTTAATTTTAGAAATTTTTTATCACAATGAACTAGTATATTAATATATTTATAATAATGTATAAAAATGGTTAAAGATACATAAATAAGAGATAATAAATATTGAATAATCTAGTTCAAACATAAAAATGGTTTTATGACTAGTCATGAAGGTGAAATTAGAGAATGAATGTTCGTTGTCTACGAATGTTGTAAATCGACACCTCCAAGCTGATTATTTCATTTTTCAAATAAAACTGATAGAGTAAAGAGATTTATGATGTATCATCCATTAAGATGATATAATTATAGTATATATATGATACTATAGTGATCATGATAATTTTTACTGATGATATGGGGAGAGAACAATTAATAATTAAGGAACATGAAAAGAAAAATAAAAGGAAAAGGGAGGGGATTTTACCTCTTGGATACACTTCTACGAGAATCTCCTTAAGGGGATGGATTTAGGTATTTTAGAAAGAAAAAAATATTACAGACATGGGGGAGGATCTCAGGAAGGTAAATGGGTATGAATTTTAAAAGGATAAAATTTTGGAATGTGTGAGGAGAAGAGGCGGTGAGGGGTTATTTTTATAGTGGAGTAGAGGAGTTGTTTCTCAATATTTTATTCATTATTTTATTATTTTGATCTGGAAAAGAAATAATATTTTTTATTGTGAAAAAAATAGAAATAAGTGCATGTTATTTTTAACCAATAACCATTTACATCTTCCATGAATCAATAATGATGTTTAAATTCATTTAATTAGTATATTTTATAAATTATCAAATTGATTCACTGAATATCCATGCATTTCAGAAAAATCCCAAAAATTCTACATTGTCATTTTTTGATGTGTAGAATCAAAAAATGAACGAATTTTCTAAAAAATAAATTTATTTATATGAAAAATTTAATTTTTTTTATTAAAATCAACATTTTCTCAAAAACACATTTTAAAAATTATAACCGATTTTGTAATATCCTAAAAAAATAAATAAGATCTTATTAAATTGTTCCGAATTCACAGGAAAACAAAATATTGATTTATGAATACATTTTATAAAAATGAATTATCTATTAAATTAATTTATTAATTATAAAACTATAATTAAATATTTATTCCTCACAAAAATAAAACAACTTAGTTTTTTTAAAATATTCACTCTCATTTATAAGGTGCTTAATTTTATTCATACTGAGATTTGTGAGGTTACTATTCATAAGGGTAAATTACTATTAATAATGGTCTAGTTACTATTCCCAAAAGGTATATTACAACTTGTAAGGAAAAATTTACCATTCACCAAAAATTATGTCGATCTTATCAGACTCTATATAACTTACTGAACGCAACTTTGTATGCCTATTTTTCAAAATTCAAATCGTAGAAGTGAAAAACTAATTTAAAAAGATACATTATAACTATATCATATAAAAAAGTTTTTTCTCATAGAGATTCAGTGTTTCATGCATAATAATCTATCTAATGAGTTGAAATTATTTAAGAAGAAACATACCATAACATCTCGGGGTTTTATATTAATAGTGAACATATCCATAACATAATTTAGTATTTATCAAAATATTTATAATAGTCAATATATATAATTCATTAAAGTATTTAATTGAATAATCAATTGATCAAATACATATATTCATTTTAAAATATTATTTTATACAAAAAATAGTATAAAAAAGAAATTATTTTTAGAATATTAATTAATTAATTTGGAAGATATAAATTATAATTTTGTATATGTATTATTATTAGTTAAAAAAAATTAATTATAAATTTTTATATTTCATAAAAAATTTATTTAAAATTAGAAAACAAATTACTAGGGTGTTACTATCATGATCAAAAAATCATTCATGTGCTCCCTACTCCGATGTTATAATAAATCAAACATCTCCAATCATGAACATTCCCTTAAACCTACCTACATCCATGACGACTTTTCAGGTACCAAATGGTGGATCGAGAAGCGTTTAAGATAAACTTATTAGGCCACCACCAATGGTTCCTATTGTCGGTCGGTCGGTGAATATATATAAAAAGTGTAAAGATAATAGTAATGATGGAAATGAATTATGGTAATAAAAAAGACACATAGTTATAGGTTACCATGGAACAATCTTCCTCTACCACATGCTTCAAAATAAGTTGTTCAATATCTAAAAAACCATTCAATCTTGATTTAATTTATTATAATTTCTTGATACCTAGCTCATAACCTATGTGTTCCCTGTTAATCATGTCTGGTCAAGAAAATTAAAATAATTCCATAATATCAATTTAAGGCAGTGTAAGAATCCAGGCTTGCACGTTGAATTGGTAGATACATCATATAATCATTTAGTGTTTTATTCAATGTCAACTGATGATTGTATATATCCTCCCAATTTGGTAACCAAGGTATCACTATAGAAAGATCATGAACCTATCACCATACAACCACATCAAAGCAATTACTCATAGGTATATTAGTGTTGGTCTAGGAAGGGTATAAAGTAACATCCCTATGCGTCTGGATTTGGAAGTCCACAAAGGGAGCCCAAGTGTCACTCATAGGGAATAAAATAATCTTCCCATTATGTCTATCCTTGGTAGTTCACATAAAGAGTCCATGTATCACTCATTTCATGATAGTAATATTCCTTTTGATTATGTCTTTAGTATCCCACATATGGAGACATTGTATCACCCGAGCTTATATAACCTAGCTTCCAAGTGAGTACACCCATGGTTTTCTTTTTAAAACCCATGTGTCACCCATGTATAATTAAAAATTTACTACTTTAATTTAATTAACTAATCCCATAGATTTCATTTTTGTGTTTTGATTTAGAACCCATATTCCACTCTCAATAAGGAAATATGAATGGTCATGGGACCATAGACAAATGATACCACTTATGTTTACCTTTTATTAAGATATTAATTTCTTTTAATAAAAATTTAACTCACCTCAGAATATTGCTCTAATATGTCATAGGCTTAGATGGCATAACATCCCAAAAATTATATGATTCTTCTCAATTGGGAATATCAATTCTATGAATATCTCATGTATAAGATAGAGGAATAAATAATGGATATGGGAATAAGGATAGGGTATTACATTAGAAATTTTATTTAATTAATTTAACATGTCTGCCATATAGATTAACATCCCATAAGAGATGCCTAAAATAATACACCTCAAAAGGTGAATCAAATAATATTCCAACCATGGTGGATTTATCCATTTAAGAAACACCCCTAATAGGGTTGTTAGATTCAAGATCTCTAACCTCTAATGATTTATAAACATGTGTCATGGGTAATATATGTCAAGACAACCCATTTAATTTAACAATGAATCAATTTATTAAGATACAATCAAAAAAATATGGCCCACATCACAATGCTATTTATCTGAACAAAAATACATTTAGAAAGAATCAGGAGATCACATACCTCGACATAGTAGTCTACTCCTCATCTGTTTTTGGCCACTAATCTGGGATAGGATATAAGAAATTTACCAAATAGACATCACATTTAAAATTGTTAAATTGAGCTTAAAACTATATAACTCTATTGATAAGAAGAAAAAAAGGGAGGTGAAGGAGTAATAAAGACCTTACTAGTACGCAACCAATGAGACTGAAAATTGACCAATTAGAATCATTGTGGGAGAAACATCCCATATCCAATATTTGGGGGTGAATGTGGATTAAATGGAGTAAGGGGTTGATATTTCTTAGGCTAGGTGCATGGTTTTAGTAACCATGCATTAGTCTTGAGAAACCCAATTGCCTCAATTACGAGACAAGTTGTAAGGCCAAAGGGACTTGTCCATAGGGTTAGGACATACCGTACCACCTTTTGTAAACTTAATCTATCGACCTGGTTTAACCAGACTATGCATTCTGGGAGGAAAGATTTTTACTAACCTTTTGGCTAAGATGTTTCCTCCAAAAGTCAGGGATCCAGGATCCATACAATCCCCCGAAAACCTTGTAAATCCCATGAACTCAATAGGTAGTCTCATTAGGATAAAATGAGTATTTTAAACTATAATATTATGTATAAATACCTCATAGAAATGATTAGTTCATAACAAATAATAAAATGTTTTTTAATGATTTGGTATAGGATAATTATAAATAAAAAACTCATTAGACCAACATACTTTTTAAGATCTTATATAAAAGGTGATTCTGATATCAATTATATGAAGGGTGATCCCTATTATATCTATCCAATTCATTGGGTAATACTGCATGTATTAAATAGAAATAAGTACGGTGTTAACCGGTGTGGTTTATCTTATGTATTTAATTAAGATAAAGTTATATTCGACACTATTTTGACATGGGTTATGAATATAATTCTCTATGTATCCTAAATGTTTTTTTTTCATGTTATATATACAAGTTTTAAAATTTTCATTTGAAAAAAATTATGTAATATCATTTCGAAATGACTTATTTCATACACTCAAATAATAATGAGATAAATGTAATCATTTTAGGGTTTTTATGTTTTCACTAGAAAAATGGATTTATTATTTTTATTTACCTTACTGATTATTTGGTAATTATCCCACATTATAAATTTCATTATTAGGGATTAAGTATTAGGAGGGACAATGAAGTATTATTGTTTACAATTACAAATATTTTCCACGTAAGAAAACATGTTTTATTTTAAACATTTTATATTATGGGAAAATATATACTGAGTATAAGTGTCCACTTTGAAATATATGGGGCTTTTTATATAAGAGTCTTAATATGAATCTAAATAAATATAAACCTAAAATTATCCTTCTAATGTAAGAAACAAAATCATGGATTAAAACTCAAGATTTTGTTATTGTTTAGGGTTACTTCATTATAGTTGATATCAAATGAATGGTCTAATAACATTTGGAGATAGGGATTGTTTAAAAGTTATATATTCCATCATGGGTTTTATTTTTAATGTTGATCATAAGTTTAAAAGTATATAGACATCATTTTTTAGTTTTATGTGAAGTTATATTTAAGAAACAATTGATATTTTGGGATATTTGTTTTTGGTTTGAGGGATATGTAACTCTAAGGTAACATTAAGGATTATTTTAAAATAATTTAATAAAATTTTGGGGATGCAATATAAAATTCATAAGATAAACATTGATGCTATTATTTAATAATTATGTTTTTAAGAGGAAATTCATAATTTTTTTGGGAATTCATATTAATATAGTTTTCATAAAACAATAACCTATCACATCCGAAAATGCAATGGGGATTAAAACTACAACCTAAGGTATAAAATTGTGTAACTCATAGTACTGGGCAATGTGACATCGTGGTTAGTATGATTTTTTAATTAACTCACTTAAAATATAATGTTTATGATGGTTTTTTAAAGATATGTTTTACCATAGAGATAGTGATGATATTGAAAAGAAATTTAGTGAATAAATGAATAATATTTTTTAAATAAATTCACCACTTTTTGAAAATGTTACATAGAAACACTTTTGGTTATGATACAATTTTATTTCAGGAATAATATTTGAAATAACTTTTAGAGTAATTTATTATTTTAGTGTGGTTCATGTTATTTATGGATATGATTAGATTTTTTTGGAGATTATATTGTTAGGGACTATATATATTTTTAGGTATAAGACTTTTAGACTGACTAATGTTAATTGGAGATAAATATAAAATTAAGCTATGAAGAATAAGTGATAAAATCATTTTAATGATTTGGTTTTGAACATGGTCAATAATATTTTGAAGTATTTTCTGGTTAGTAATTTATCAAATAATCTACGATGATCATAGGGAGTTACTGTTTAATCTTTATATATTAATGAGGAATTTATTTATCTGAAGTTTTATTCATTTTGAGAATTATATTACCCTTTACCATCCATTTTTTGTTTTGGTTAATTTCTTAATTTTTTAGGAATAACATGTTATTATTTTTTTGAATTTATTATTCTTATATGTTGATTTTAGTTCTTTGATATTGAAATAGTCAACTTGAATAATCAAAAATTGGAGAAAAAGTTGAGATTGTGGTAAAAATTGTTCAAATGATGAGATTATGTTTTTCATGTAAGTGTATTTCATTATTTTTCTATTCCATACGTAATAAAATTTCCTCAACTATAGGAAAATGAACTTTAAAGAAAAATTTTATCTTATTATCTTCATTTTTAATGAATTTATGTTATTTTCCACACCTCTTTGGTTTATGGTTTTGTTTGGAATAAATTTTGATTGACCACCCCACTTCTTGGGACTAATGTTATACATCACATTATTAATGTTTTGAAATTAATTTTTCATTAATTTCTATATTTTTAAATCCAACGAATCTTCTTATAATTGAAAACTGAGTTATCTTCTATTCCAGATTCCCTTCTTACTTTACTTTCCTTATTTTTAAGATGAAGTTTTATTAACCCTTTTTACAATGTGGGATGTCAAAAAATGTTTTTCAAATGTATAAACATTGATTATTGAGCTCATGTTCGAATTTCAAAAACTAAATTTATTAAATTGGGATGAATGTGTGACCCTAAGAGTTCAAAATAAGAACATGATGTTCTAAAGCATATATGACCCACAACACTGAGAATAATCAAAAAAATATTATTATATTAATATGAGTATGATAACATTTCAATTTTATTTGTGGATATTAATGGTAATATTCACATTATGAAATATATATAATGTTCATACACATTACAAATTTATTTATTAATTATTATTAAATAAGAATTCAAATTTTAATAAATTCATTTTATGTTTCAAAATATTTTTCCTCCAAAAATGATTTTTTTGTGACAATATTGTATTTAAATATTTATGATTTTAGAAAATATAATTTATCAAATTAACTTTAAATTTTAAATTGGTATATCAAAATTAGATAGGGTTGAAATTTTAGGACTTTTCAGAATAGATTGATTGTCTAGTGAATATTGAAAAATATGAATTGTCATTGAAGATTGTATTTTTTAAGGATTGAAAAAGATAAATTTTTATTTAAATTGGTTTGTTGGTAAAACTATTTATCTTTTATTTTTAATTTATTGTAATTAATGGTTAATTTTTGTTTAAAAAATTTTTTATTCTTAAAAATTTATTTTCCATAAATTTATTATTATTTTTTGAATTTTAACCCTAAATTAATTTATACCAATTCGAGAAATAGTTTTAAGAAAAATTGATTCAATATTTTGAATCATGAGGTCCAGATTTGGTAAATCCTTTCCTTTCCTTTTTAGTCATTATGAACAGTTACCATAATAAATAATTATCACCACGGTAAGGGTAAATCAAGTAACTAAATTTAAAAATAATTCGATTTGGCCTACAAATTACCCTAACACTTGAATATATCATATGAGGTGAGTTTTTGTTCTCTATTTATATCCAATATTATAAGAAATGGATAACAGGTTCCATATTCCTTTTATTTTTTTCTTTACAATATTAAAGTAAATGCTAATGTCCAAAATGTCACATTTTTTATTTTATTTATTATAATATTTTTGGGAAATAGATGAAAAAAATTATCTTTAGTAATAATGGTTTTTATAAAAGATAATTTAGTTTTGATAATGTAAAATTATTTTTTAGTTTTCTGATCAAATAATTAATTTTAATGCTTATATGATGTCGATAAAATATTTATTTATTTCCTAGAAAAAAATATTTGATTTAATAAATATTAAATGTAATATAATTTGATTGAATTAAAGTGTTAAAAAAATTGTTTCAAAATATATCATTTTAGGGATGTGTGAAAGGATTATATTCTAATTCCTTTTCTACCATGTTTCTTTCTATGTCAAACTAAATGAATTGTTTCAAAATGACATTAATGATATTTTATATTAAATAATATATTATTAATTTACCCAAAAATAATAAAAAATTGAAATAGAAAAATTAGGATAATACGTGGTCTAAAATTTCATCCCTTGTCCATTTTTAATCATGTAGTCTCCTTATAAGTAAAATTATCAGCCTTTAATATTGAAAATTTTATTTTCATGAATAAGGTTAAAATTAGTTAAAAAATATGTTAATAAAGGATATTATAAATAAAATGATATCCAAAATAATAAAAATGGTATTATATTAATTTTTAAAAATAATGTATTCCTAATCATAGATTACATGTAATTTTTTAAAAAATTTACATTAGTTAGACACAAATTATATTATAATATTTCACGTATTCCCAAAAATGACATAAATGTTATTGTATAATAATAATTATATTATTTGATGATTTAGGATTCCTTGAAATACTATTTTTGGACATTGGATTTTTATATAGTTGGAAATTTCAACTGTTGTCAATTTGCGGCCCATATTTTCCTTTATAGTAACAACCACGAACCATTAATAGTAAAAAACATTGTTATCACTGTAATCACCAAAGGGTTTAATGGAGGGATGAAATAAAAATGTTGTTATAAAAGAATCACTTATAATTTTCAAATTTTTATTATATGAGATTATTCAGACTCATAATCATCTAATTTTTAAATTTAATGAATTTGGATCCATTTGAATCTGAAAATTATTTTATATTAATTTAATTAATTAATAAATTCCATTAATTTCCCTGCCCTCATTATAAAATGATATCCCCTATCCTCTTTTCTACACATATAAAGATACATTTGGGTCAAAAAATACATTCTATGATACCTTCCTTAAATATCTACCAATATTCTAGAGGTCTTAGTTTTGGTAGAAAACCGTCCTCAAAGGGTTTAAGTTGTAAATAAAAGGGGGTTGTCTGAAAAAGAGGTATAGTTATTGACCCATAATTTTCATTTAATTTAAAGTTATAAATTCACATAATAATTTTAATTATGATTAAATAATAAAATTACATATAATGAGATTTTTCTGTTAATTATATACCCTATATCTACTTCCTCTTCAACAAAATGGGAAATGAAACTGTCATAACTATGTACACTAGACCACCACGTCCTGAACTAATGTAATTAATTTCACAACACTACCTATTATAGAATGTTATAATTAGGTATTTTATTAATATATATGACATCAACTAATTATTTAAAATTTTCTAAAATTAATATATCATCAAATTTAATACATTTATATCAATTGGAAAATGATAACATTCTGTGTGAATATATGTGGACTACCACCACTACGAAGTGATTTGATACTTTTTCCATCACACCATCATATTAATGGTATATGTAAATTCATATAAATAAATAAAATGGTATTTATGATAAAATTAATTATTTTTAATCATAAAATATATACTTACCTTCTTTCCATCACAATCATTGAGAAATAGAGATGCTATTAATGGTTACGTATAACTTATCATCACAATGATTTTAATGGAGATCATTTTTCATAACCATCATTCATTATTGGTTTAAAAAATATAATTTTTGTAATGAAATTACAATTATATCATAATTATTATTCTAGATATTAACAAATAATGGACACTTTTTTCATATCCAAACTATCGATGTCATTTTCGAAAAATGAGCTGAATATCATCAAAACATCTTAAATGAACTTAATTGGATAGGAAATTGTATATAACATGTAAAAAAATAAAATGAAAGGAATAATTAACTTGGTAAGGGTTACTAATAATGAAAACAATTTACGTAAGTTTATTATTCAATAAGAAATGAAAAAAACTAGATGAATCTTACTTGAGATAAGGGACACTTAGCATTAAAACCCACAATTTAATTTTTTTTAAATATATAATCTCTTAATATTTCTCTTGAATGTTAATTTTTGTAAAAATATTTTTTATATTTATAGTTAAATTCATGAATTATAAAGGAAATTTTATGAATTTATTTAAAGGATTTAAAAATTCAATCTTTTTATATATTTTTTTAATGATCAGTTTGAAATAATTTAGAAAAGAAAGAAGAGTTATATTTTATCATATATAGTGTAAAAATATTTTCCAACTACCATAAAAATTATATTATGTTTTAATTAATATAAAATCATTAATTTTATCTTCGATGAAAAACCCTCTTACTTTTTTTGTGGTATCTTATTAATATGATATTTTAAAAGGAAATGGTTTTTTTGATACCCAAAAGAAATTTGTATAAGATTTTAAAAGTGGCTTTCAAGGGATTAATCATGAAAAGTATCAAGAATAAAATGTTTTATTATTGATTTAGAACATGATACTTATATTTGATTAATAGGTATCCTAATATATATTACATGCTAGTTGATCATGAAAAAACGAATATGATGGATGGGCCCGATACATGTTACAAGATAGGCGAGACATATATAGCTTATACCATAGGTGACACCCATTATAGTTTTACAATGAATTATGTATGTTTAGTTGTTTCAAAATTAAATTATGGAATTATCTAGATTGGTTTATCCTATAGATTTATTTCGGAACTAGTTAATTTTGAAATGTCCCTTCAAATGGGTTATGAATATGATGCTATATGTTTCCTTAAAGTGGATACTAATTCCTTTATATGAGACTCATCATTGTTCGTGGATAAAAAGTGTTTTTTCTTCCTGTGTAATTGACTTATTTCATAATATAACATAATAATGTGATAAATGTATCTGGTTCATTGGTTTACATGTTTTACCAGGAGTAACACATTTCATATTTTTTTTTTATCCCTAATAGATAGTTTTGGGATCATCCCATGTTTTAAGTAAGTTTCATAGGGATTAATGATGAGTAGGAAAAAATAAGATGTTAAGTTTAAAATCATCAATTGATTTCATGGAATAAAACATTAATCATCTTGAACTCACCCATTTTCTTGGGAAGAGATAGAGGTTCTAATGGCCTTCAGTGAGATCCCCCAGACAATAAACATTTACAATAAATGAAACGAGATTCCTAAGATATTTTGGAAATTTCCCCTTTATAAATAAACCAACTAAACTTTTATAACCATACAAATCAAGAATATATATAATGAATTATTACATAATACTAATGATAAAAACTCAAAAAAACCAACAACTATATATGAGTACCTGAAAAAACCAAAAACAACATAACTCAAAGACACCAAATACATAAAAACACAATGGAATAAAACACATCAAAATAATAAATCCCATCATTCTCTAAGATCCAACTCAACAATCCAATCCCAAATTATTATGATGCCTCACTAAAGAACTTGTATGCATTTCCATTACCTATGTATCAATATATAACATATGTAAATGCACTAAATTTATCAAGAAGTGGGGGATTATAGAACTAAACAAGACATCCCTAATGAATTCCCAACCCACATTACTAGGATAAAACATGTTAGAAAATTTACATAAAAAAGTATAAAAAAAAAATTACCATGGTTTATGTCCAAAAAAAATATTTTTCCAAGGAATGAAATCTTATAAGTCATTAATTTTTATTGAAGATAACATAAATTAACCCTTTAAACCATTTAAAAATTTAATATTTGACATATAAATTTCAATTTACACACATATAAAAAACACACACACAGATACACAAGGTTGGTGTTACCATTGATAGTGGAGCATCACGTCCATAATTCATCCCATTGATGGTGGTACTTCACGATCATAATCCATCCCAGTAAACTCTTGACCAACCATTATTACCAAATAATTTCAACCATTTTAAATAAAATATTTTTAAAATATAATTTACTAGAATCAACCAACCATAATTTTAAAATCACCATCTTAAAATTATACCAAATATATTTCTAAAAAATCATCCAATTACAATGATTTCCAGAACCATAATTCAAATGAGGAGTTTAATCAAATTGCACCATGACTTCAAAAATAGTTTTAAGATACTAAAAAAAATTAAATCTCTCCATCAAGGTATAATAAATTTTTTAATAGATTATAATCTTATATCATTAATAAAGGATAGCATTAATAACCACACAACGAATTCAGAAACCCATGTTAAAACTTCTAAATATGTCTCTATATATTGTTTCAGAAAATAAAAATAGTCATATAACATCACGATTCAAGTAAAAAATAATTGATATATCCCCAAAAAACTAGATCCATGATCCCAAGATAAGTAATAGGAATATATCTGTTGAAAATGATGACAAATTATCACTTACCATCAAATAAGAGAATCCTACCAACAAAGCTTCGCATAAGAATCACTAATGAATTGATAGAAGTTGTCTCTGAGGTCTTAGGATGGAGTATAAATCTCTATATGACATGATAAGGGATATAAAAGTGGTTTTGGTTGTAAATATAATTAGATCCATGTTTTTTGGATCTAATTTTCTATAGTGCACTGTTATAAAAATCATGCCCTAACAATGCATAAGCCACTGCCTCACACCACAGATCACATAGTTTCATTTCAAAATTAGAAAAACTACGCACCAATGGTGATATTCAACAATATTCATAGTTACATGTTTTATCATAATAATATACACATTTTAGAAAAATGGTGTTCTTAATCATGTGCCTATCTAGTTCCCACTATTTCAGTTGCACGGTTTCCTGGAGGCTGTTTCCCAGTTTTTACTAACCATGCTCAAATTGTGCACATAAAAATAGAATAAAAACATTTAAAAACACACCTAATACTCCGAAGACATAGCTTAATCATTTTATAAAATAATAATATATAAATAATGGGTCATATACCTATATCTGGCAGGTACTTCATTCTCCCAACAATTGGTCTTTCCATCATAAAAAGTATAAAATAACTATTGATCTAAAAAGATTTCGGACCATTACACCTCAATTTCCTTTGCACATATCCACATTTAATTCAGAATAAATTCACCATTCTTTGATAGATAAAATCTTCTGATGATTTTCCCTCCAAATAATTTCTTTTTCTTATCCATAATCCACACTAGCAAAAGAACCTATGCAATATCCAGATTTAGGTCAACATAATGATGAGGCTCACATTTTCATAAATTTTTTACTGTAAATAATTTTCTATAATCCCACCATTGTGTTATTCTATTTGAAATTTGCACATTTTAGGTTTTAGTGGTAATTTGAGCTTTAATTCAAAAAGTGGTTAGATCTGGAATTTGGACAGATTTTTATTATATGGGTATTTTAAGCGTAAAATTTATATTATTATTCCAAATTATTTGATTATTATTTTGAAATACCCAAATTATTTCCTAACACTCTGTGTTTATAAGGGAAGTCTGATTCGAGCATTTAGAGGGCCTAAAAATCATTTATTTTTGACAATTTGTCACGCGGACAGCGTGGACCCCACCAATGTAACAGAACCATAACTCGGTGTAGAAAAATACAACTGCATTGATACCTACTGGAACTGAAAGAGGATCAAATATGGATATTCATTGATGATTTACAAGTATAAATACATTCATTAAGATGTTATTGTAATGCTCCAAAAATGTGTAAGATGAAATGTCTCACCAAGAAGAATATTCGGCGAGTCAAATGGACAGATTAAGTGGCTCTGATTAAATTGGCCATAATTACAACATCTTGACGCCAATAAAGCTAAAATTTGGAAGGTGGATAGAGGAGATATTATGGAAGAACATTGATGAAGACACTTGTAACCAATTCAACCAATTAATGAGTCCCTATAAATATGTATCATTACCCATTTTCAAAGTATTGACACTTCTGTGTGTCCATTTTACATTGTTTTGTAGCTTCTATCGATCATAATAGTGTTATACATTTTAAATATATATATTTTTTCTTCTTCTAAATCTCATTATCATTTTTTATCATTTTTTTTATCATTTTGTTTTCCACCCCATTATTCTTCACTCTGACCTCTTGTACTCATGATCATAAGTAACTGACCCGAGGAATTCCCAGGGGATCAATCCGATGTTAAACCCAAGTAATTATTCATTCATTTTTTTATGTTTATTATTTTCTTAGAGTTATACTGATGGGGATCTTAGTGGGCTAGGTTCCTTTGTGTCTCTACTTACCACCAAAGGATTATCTTTCACTTCGAAAATATTCTCCCTCGATTGAGGAGGTGAATGTGTAGTCTCTCGGTGATCGTCGAGTGAATCGTATGTCCACACCCATATGTTGAAGAGGATGTTACTTCATACGATGCAGCATGATCATTACGTAGATTTGAATATAACAAAGTGGAGATAAAGGTTTATTCTGGATAATTTCCTGGGAGGATCTCCATTCTATCTAACATCATTATGTTTGAATTCATTCTATTTACATTTCATTGCATGATTAATTATAGTATTTCATTTTCATTTGTAAATATTCATTTCTGAAAATTTTATTATATTTATATAAGTTAATTAGATGTAGTGAGTGATTTACTGTGAAATATCTTCAAGAGATTGACCTAGGACATCCAATATCCTACACTAAGTATAAATATTATTGAGAGCGTGCATGACAAAGCTTCCTCAAATTGGTGCTATTGCTCAAGGAGGTCCCAAAAATACACATTAAATTTGATGCACTGATTGGAGATCAACAATTTTCAGAAGAATCTTTATATAAATTTATTGAAGATAACTTGAAAGATGACTTTCCCATCCTTGATAATTTAAAATCAGAACCAATATACCACTATCATGATTTGGAAGATAATGAATAATATTCACTTGTTGAGATTGAGTTTCCAATGTCCATGCCTAGAGAAATAAATTACCATGATGACTTACTTGAAAGGGAATATTTCTTTATTAATTATTCATGTTTTAAAAGTTTTCAAGATGAATTGTTTTCTGATATCTCTTTCTCAAATTTTTTTATACAACACTATTTGAGAATACCTTCGACGTTAAAGAACAGACCACTTAGGTGGTGGTAATTGAAGAAGAAGAGTCTAAGAAGATGGTGGTGCGAATACCTCCTAAAAAAAATTCATACCATATGGAGGAGGACAACATAGAAATTAACTAGGATAACCCTTATCTTATACTCCCTCCCTCTCTGGACCTTAATTTCTCCCTTTATCATTTTTTAGGGGTTGGGAACTTTTTTATCTTCTTTGAGGTTCTCTACTTTCAGTGATTAATCATGGACATCGGGAAAACTCACATGTGGTGGTTCATCTCAAAGAAACCACACCCGCCTTCTGATTGGGGATAATCCACTGAAACTTCCTGACTAGGGGCAGTAAAATACGAACACCCTCTTGGGGGTCTAAACTAAGCATTATCTATTTTTTTTCTATTTATCATTATTTTTATTTATTTTTATGATTTATTTTCATTACATTCTTGTAGTCTTAAAGTGGTATCTTCTAGGAGCATAACTCAATGCATCCACTTATAAAAGAATGTGAGGTTGTATCTTTCATTACCTTGGATTTTATACCATTATATTTATATTTTGTTGAGTTGAAATGAGGGGTAGTAAAATTTAAGTGTGGGGGAGTGTCAACCTGATTAGTTCTTCTAGTTTGATTTTCAATTTTTTTGATCATATTTTTATGATTTTTGAGCTTTAATGAATATTATTATCAATTTTTACACATCAATTGATTTTTAAAGAGATGAAATGATTTTTGAAATAATGGATTTGAAATGATTATTGATACAAATTATTTTCCCTTGAAATGGATTTTCAACTATTTTAATGAGTTTGACTCATTTTTGAAATCCATGACCATGAAACATAGACTCCAAATATTTTTCCAATCCTGTGAGGTATTCTAAACCAATTTTACATATTCTTCCTAATTCCCATACTTTATTGAGGGAAACATGAATTTTGTGTGAGAACCAAAATTTGTGAATATTCTCTTTTGAAGATTTTTATTTCATGGAAAGTATTTGAAATGATCGATTCATCTCTTTGTATAGCCACATTTTATCTAGAGACCCACCTTTAAATTTATCCTTTGTAACCCCTTAGATTCCATTAATTACCTTATAGGTTTAAGCGACATTACAAGCCAATTTCCCTTACCTACCTACAAATTTATTATTTTTGCATGGTTATTTTCACGTTTGAGTTTGGGGGAAGGGCCTTTAGTGTGAATTCATTTGGATGTGTATCATATATGGGTGGTGAGATGTGTGTGTATATACTTTGGGAAGTAAATAAAAGGAGAATTGGTCATGTATCGACATTTTATCATGCTTTATTCGTTTCATCAATTTCTCCTTCAAAAAATGAAAAAATGGAGATGAGATTGAATTAGTCATTATAAATTATTTTATGTCTCATATCCCTCTAACAAATAAAGGGAAAGAATTTTAATTCAATCATTCTATTAAATTTTTAGCTCATCCTCCATGAAAAAATGTTAGAAAAAGAATAAAATAAAGTTGTGCCTTTCTAGAGCTTTGAAAAAAAGAGGAGAAATTAGTTGATATCATTCATTATAATCACTTATTTGCTCATATAACATGTCAATAAAGATTTTTGGTGTTGTTTTTCACAATTTAAAGTTGTATTGAGAGAGTAATTTGATGTGTTTTGTCATGAATTAATCATGCATTGTAAATAAAAGTCCAATATCGTCTTTTTGGCTTGAAACTTTTTCAATAATTTTCCCACAATCCCTAAGCCACAAAATCATTTTAACCATTAATTAACACCCTCATAATTTAATTGATTTTCATGTTATATGCTGTGGAGAGATGAAAATTTTCACAAACCTATGGTGATACATGAAATTTACAAGTACGTGCATAACTCAAGATTTAATTTCTCATGAAAAAAGAGTGACATAAAATTCAATGTGAGGTAGGTTGTGATTGGACCATGGATTTATTTATGAGTTTGAACAAGTTTTAATGATTAAAATGAAAATTAAAGATACTTGTTTTTCATATATGACACATGATAGACTTCTATTTTCAATTAGATCATTGATATTTTCTCATTTTTGATTTTTGTATGGATTTTGATTTGGATGTAAGATGATTTCCCAGGAGTGCAATGTTTAGGTGTGGGGGAGTGATTAAACTCACATTCTCATGAATTTTAAATTGTAAATAATTTTTTATAATCCCACCATAGTGTTATTGTATGAGAAATTTTCACATTTTTAGGTTTTAGTGGTAATTTAAGATTAAATGCAAAAAGTGGTTAAATCTGGAATTTGGACAAATTTTTATTGTAGGGGTATATTCATCATAAAATTTATATTATTATTCAATTTTTTTTAATCTATAAAATATTAATTACAACTTTTTCATTAGGAGGAATGGATGATTTGAGCATTTAGAGCGCCTAAAAATCGTTTACTTTTGACAATTTGTCGGCCAGACAGCGTGGACCCCACAAATGTAATGAAACCATAACCAAGTGCAAAAAACTCAAAATGCATTGATTCCTTCTAGAACTGAAAGAGGATTAAATATGGAGCTTTATTGATGAGTTTCAAAATGAAATATGTTCATTAATACATTATCGGAATACTCCAAACATATGGAAGATGAAATGTCTCACCAGGCAGAAATAGTCTCATTGGGTAATTAATTCATATCATCGCGACCCGTTATCAAAAATGGATTATATTTTGTGGAGGGATGAGAAATTAAACGTTTAATTTTTTTTATTGAGGCTCAAACATGTGAATCGACGGTTTGTAGGGTAATAATGGCTTGGGAAATCGAAGAATTGAAAATTCGGTGAGTCAAATGGATAGATTAAATGGATCTTATTAAATTGGCCACACCTAATACATATTGAAGTAAATAAATCTAAAATTTTGATGGTCCGCATAAGTGATATTATGGAACAACATTGATGAAGACACACGTTACCAATTAAGCCAATTAATGGGGAATACATTCGGAGACACTTGCAATATATTTTTGGAGAAAATTTTGCACCCGCTCTCCCTATAAATATGTATCATTACCCCTTATCAAAATATTGGCACTTATGTGTGGCCAATTTAAATTGTTTTATAGCTTATATACATTAAAATAGTATCACTCATTTTAAATATATATATAAATTTTTATTCTTCTTAATCTCATTATCATTTTTTATCTTTTCTCTTCAACCCCATTCTTCTTCACTGTGATCTCTTGTACTCGTGATCATGATTAACTAACCTGAGGAACTTCCCAGTGGATCAATCCAGTGTTAAACCCAATTCATTATACACTAATTTTTTTTAGGTTTATTATTTTCTTAGAGTTATGCCGTGGGGGGATCTTAGTGGGAAAGGTGCCTTTGTGTCTCCACTTGCCACCCAAGGCTTAGCATTCTCTTCTACAATATTCTCCCTCAATCGAGGAGGTGAATGTGTGGTCTCTTAGCGATCGTTGAGTGCATCATATATCCACACCCATAGGTAGAATAATATGTTCATTCATATCATAGAGAATGATCATTAAGTAGATTTGAAGATAATAAAGAGGCGATGAAGGTTGATTCTGTATAATCTCCTAGGAGGATCTCCTTTCTGTCTAACATCATTCTGTTTGCATTCATTCTATTTGCATTTCATTGCATGTTTAATTTTAGTATTTCATTTTCAATTCTCAATATTAATTTCTGAACATTTTATTATTATATATATAATTTAATTATATGTAGTGAGTGATTGACCATGACAACTCCTCAAGAGATCGACCTAGGTCAGCCACTATGCTGCACTTAGTATAAATATGTTTTGGAGTGTTCCTGACAACGCTTCATCACATCGTCCCATCGAATGATATTTTTAGGATTAGATGTAAACTTATTCAACTGAGAAACATTAACCACATTAAGAATTAAACTTAACATTGGTGGAAAATAAAACCGATGTTGAAACTCACCAACCCGTTCAAGTATCTCAGAATAGTCCTTTGTACCAAGGAGATAATGTTCCCTTCATACCATAATAAAGCATACCAATATATAGAGATATTCTCAATAACACCTGATAACTCACCTCAAATGACCATAGTCATCTATGAAGACCTAAATATTATTTATGATGATTCCAAATAGTGTCGATTATTTTTTCTAATTAACTCAATTTTATATGTAGTCTCTTACACAAGGCTTGTTCATACAAATGAAGACTCACTTGTATCCACCCAAAATGGTAGAGAACGACAGTGAAACCCATTAAATGCTTCAAAAGGTTCCATATTTATCGAGACCTGATAACTCTTACAATATGATAACTCCACTAATGATATGAACTCCTCCCATGAGCCTCTAAAATCCATTACACAATCCCTAACATGTATTCTAACATTTATATCAACATTTAAAATGGGAAATATATTTGAGGATGATTCACCGTTCTCATAGACTAATGATTCCCAATGAATTTATATAAGTATTTCCATTAATGATATGTAATCCTCAGATCCTAATATGATACTATTGAAACTGGTACAATATTCTGTTTTACTAATTCTTAGATATTTTATTTTTTAAATTTATTCGATAATATTGGATTCAAGAATAGGTATGAAATAGGAATACATTGTGAGATTATCCACCCTAAACCATTTAGAATCATGTTTATAGACCATACTTTGTATACGTATTACAATATCTATATCTATCTTCTCACAATTACTTACATGAATCAGTAAATACTGATGTATTCCCCCTAGCCACTGGTTATCTCCCATAACCTGCTAATAGGCAAGGCATATAAAAATATCATCAAATTTTCTTTTCATGAATGATCACCAATATTTTTCTTTCAGTTCCTTATATATATATATATATTAGTCCATGATGAACAACCAATATTGAATAGTAGTAAACATTATAGAGTTATTCTGGACAACCCAAATGTACAACCATCTAGTCTCAAAACAAAAACACTATTCTTTCTCATGATTTTATCACTCAATGGTATCCCCACCATTGAGTTTGGACCTCATAGAAACACAAAAAAAAATCAGATGTATGTCCCTATTTAACCTTCTAAACCAAATTAGGGAAAAAATCAAAAATAAAAACATAACAATACTTTGATCTTCATAAATCTAGTGCATGTCATCTATTACAAAAATTTGCTTCCATTAATCTAAAGCCTCTTTCACTAACTAAATATATGAATTTCACCCTAATTAATCCTCCATAGAGTTCCCTTTACCCAGTGTATACATTATGTAAAATTAAAATAGCTGAATATACTCCATGAATCATCATTGTCATAGATTCAAATATAATTTGGAAAAATAATATTTCAAGATCATATGATATATAAATATTGTGAACATCTCACCAAAAAGGTAATGACGCTTGGTCTTCATAGAATATACTATTTCAACTAATTATACATTTTATGTCAGGTACTTATTATCCTTTAACCATAACTACCAGGAGATATATGCAACAATATGATCTCTTTGCATGATAACACACCCCCAACATAGATCCTAAAGCATCACAATACACCACATATACTGATCTAAATTCTAGAAATATAAATACAGTTATTAGTGTAAGGTGAAAATGAATCTCTTCAAAAGACATATGAAATTCATAATTCCATTGAAATATAACATTTTTCAGCATAAAATGTTTCATTAGAGAAATCTGTCATGAAAATTTAACAAAAAAAATTCGATAATAACCAGAAAAGACAAGGAAACTATATATCTTTAAGGTATTGATTTAAGTTTCTAAGAGATAACAACCTTTATCATTTAAAGATCCATAGAAACACATTATTTAGTGGTAAAATGTCCAATGAAACATACCTCTTGTATCCAAAAATCTAACTTGGAATTTTCAGCATATAGATGAGGAATCCATAACATACCAAAAAAATCTCCAAGTGTTTCTCATGCTCAACCATTGTCCTAGATTCACCAATATTTCATCCACAAAAACCACAATAATAGTATCTAGATACCATTAATATACATGATTAATTAATTCCATAGATTTTTGGAGAATTTGTGAGACATGAAGGAAAAAATATATACTTATCATGTCCATATCTACTCTAATGCGATATCATTTGAATATCAACTTTAGGAACCTATATTTGGTGATATCCCTAATTCATGTAAATTTTAGTGAACCATTGGGATCCCCTAAATTAATCAAATAGGTCACCAATTCATAGAATAGGACACCAATTCTTTATCATAACATGATAAATCTTATGATAATCTAAAGAATGTCCAAGAGTTCCATCTGCCTTTTCAAAAAATAACTAGTGCTTCCCCTAACACAAGCTTAGTCAGATGAACCCATTGCTTTCAAACCCTTCCAACTAGAATTTTAATTTCAGTAATTATATCAGTGACATCTAATAAGACATAAGTGAGATAAGACCATTCCATCATAAAAGATCAATCATTCAATTAAAATCTCTAATGGTTTGGAACATAGAGAATTTTTTGGTGAAAAATATATAAATAGATAAAAAATATAGGGAAAACTTCTATTCTCAATATCATCTGCAAATTTTAATCTGAAAGATACTAATTGGTATGAGATAGTTCCAAATAATGTTTCAAAAAAACATACTCCAATAGATTTCACCTTATGATCTCCACTAAAGAGGTTCTCGACATCATCATTAGTTGTAAAACTAACCCTTAGGGTATAAAAATATATGTGAGATTTGGAAATTTTCAACCAATATATACCCTTGACTCTGTCATATTAATCCATCTCATGTATAGAGAAATCCTAAAGAAAATAATCCCCATCCATAATTATAGAACATGATTTTCATATTAAGGATTAAAATTCACTTTGTCCAAGAAGAGTTTGATGTGTATAAAGAGAAGGAATCATCTCAACATGGAAACCAATATTATGAACAACATAAGAATAAATTAGTAATTGGATATTCTCATATAAAACAATTACATCAAAAAGGTATAATTTAAAATAATTCTTTATCTCATAGTCAAAGGTTTTGATTTATCATTGATGATTATTTTCATTACTCCATATAATTTATTTATATGTGAACATTTTTATTTATTACTTTTATTTATATATTACTAGTTGAGGATCCCTATAATTCCTTGAATCACTATTAATTTATTGGTTTTTTCTGATGAGGAAAATTATACTTCACTAAACCCATCAAAGTATATAATGTCTAAGAATCATGAGATGTGTACCTACCACCTTACATTAGAGAACTTCAACAATAGTGATTAATATGTATCATATTTTTGCAATTGTAAAATTTTATATATGGTTTTGTATAAAATTTCATCATGTGATTGAGAGAACCACATTTGGGCTTACCCTTTGGTTTAGGAGGAAGATTCAATGATCCTACCATCTGATTCTGAGTCATACGACCACATCCTAAAAAGGTTTCCCTATTCTTCTTATTCATTAAATTAGTGTTCCCACTAGTTCCCATTGGTATCAACATGGTTCCTCTACATGTATTTCCTAAGATATCCCTTTCTCCCACTATTCTTGTTTTTCTCATCTCGGTAAAATACAATAAATAAAGAATGATAATCAATGAGTGGGCCTCTCTTGTATCGACAAAAAATTTTAATAATAGAAATTACATTCTTATAATAATTTCATATATTATATGGAACCAAAAATAATATAGATTACACAATTCAAACATTCTAATTGAAGAGTAGATGAAATAAGAGGTATTTCTAGAAATTAATGAACCTATACAAATGGAATCATAACTTCACTATAGGAATAGTAATATGAACATTATAATTAGTCATCTAGACAATATAATAGTAACCTCACCTATTAATGTATAATTAAAATTTAGGTATCTTATGGATGAAAATATATTAAATTTATATCAAGGAATAATGAAATATTTTTTTTAGAAATTATAAATTAATTATTAGTTGTTTTTTGATTTGTAAATGTTTATTTAAAATTTATAATTAATATAATAATTTAAATAAAAATTTATTTTCATAAACTAGATTTAAAAATTAATATTTCTCCCATATGGTTTTAAGAAAATGTTATGAGACTTAATTATCTTTTCAAAGGGTCATAAAATCATTAATAATTTTAAAATCTATATTCATCGAAAAAAATGATGATTTTAATTAAAAACAAAATTTCTAAAATATTGACAATTTATTTCCTAAAATGGAGTAATTTTTTGAATTTTACCCATATAAAAATGGTTAGTGTGATTTTTTGAGATTTTTCTATAATATGATAATTTTTATTGAATAGTGAAATAAAGTAATTTATGGTATTAGCTAAATACATGAATTTTTGAGCCATGTCAGATGTATAGATGAATTAATGAAAATTCAATAAAAATCAAATACTCTAGATACTTTATTTAGTCAAAATAATCAATTCTATTGATATTATTGAGCTAATTAAATAAACTAAACTATAAAATAAAAAACCCCTCTAATTCGCTATAAATACCACCCTCAACACTTCTATTCCTAAAACCTTATAAGTATTGGATTTATATAATATTATACCCAATTATTATCCTAAACCTAATGACCATATTATGGCGTTTATTATCTCACTAAAAGACAATTTCAATGTCCCTTAAATAATATCTCAAGGACACTACACTCAAGAGGTTAAACCTTCACTCTATCTATTTCAATTTTTTTCCTTTTCATATCTTTACCTCCCCTACCATATACAATGAAACATGAAATATAAAGTATCATATATATATACTATAATATTATTATGTTATTATAATATCCACCATCAATTCGCTGATCTTTTCCTTTTGTTCTAAAAATGAAAACCTTCTCTGTGTAGTGTCGATTCACTACCTTCACGAACGATGATTTTTCATTTTACAATACTACCTTTAAGGATGGAAATAAAGAAACATAATTATTAAACCATATTTTAAAATTTATTTTACAACTTATTTAGTATTCTATAACTAGTATATATATATAATATTAAATTATTAAACAAAACTAGTGCAAAATGATACAAAAACACTGAAATAATCCAATCAATTTTCATTAGAATTTTATAAAATGAATCATCCATATATCAAGAAAAAATGATATATAATACCATTTAATTTTCTATATTTGGATTAAGAACATATAAATTAATTTCTGGATAACTATTCCAATTTTATGTGATGTTTCATACATGTATACATGAGAATCAATCATGAAAACCTAGGAAATGAACACCCCTGAATGATGAAATTGAATCATACAAATCATTAAAAAAGGCCAAAAATTAACTTAATAAAATTATAATAAATAAAATAAATGTTGAATGGTTTCTGAATTAAATTATCAATTAATCTAACTTAATTCTCCAAGAAAATAATAGAATTTGAAGAATAATTTTAGACATATGGTAAACGATTCCCCCCAAACCTCATTTTTTCCTTCGTGTTATGATTTCCCGCACTTTTTCCTAAATGTAATTTTTAATTATTCTTATATATTCCTCATAAATTTTGTGTGTACATTATAAAGGTATTTACCTATCTAAATTCTTCATTCTTTGACAATTAAATATGTTTTTTTATTTATATTGATATGCAAGTCCAATTAAAAGGAACATCCAAAGTTGACTCCCATGTTCAAGTATAGTCCATAATCCATTTTATGTAACCATTTTTAATCAAATCACTAATTTAATAATGAAGAATGGTACTAGTTAATTTTTTGTTTTATGAAAAAATTATTACTTTTCTTCTTTAAATACTCTTTTAGATTCTCCCTTAAAGTGCACCAAGGTGACTCCTCTCTAAAAGTTTCCTAAACACTTTTTAAAAATGTTTTCACTATAACTGATAAAATTCTATATGTTTATTATATTAAAATTCCTAAAATATAATTTTATTTTCCTTCAATTTTCTTTTCTTGGATATACAATTCTACCATCTGATTTTTTGAAAAATAGATTTTATTTTCCAGAATAATTATTTTTTCCAAAGAAAAAATGGTATATTTCTCATGAATTTATCAATGATTCTATAAGATAATTTTCATCAATTTCGACAAAATATGAATAATATGATGAATAATTGACATTAAAAAATTATGTTATAATTTAACATATTTTATTGAATGGTTTATTATTATTTTAATTGAGGATGTATCATCTTGATAACATTCCCGATATTACTCTAGAAGGTTTCCGATTATGTTTACTAATTAGGGAAATTATTATCAATTCATATTATAGGTTGAATGTGAATTTATTGATGATTATTTTCCACCACTATCATATTAGTAAATTATTGGACTTATTATGTTTTGTGTGGGGACCTCTATAGAACCCCTATACGTCAGTCGGTCTCATGAGACAACTAGATAGGGTTTAGATGAGGCCATATCAATTACTACTAACTTCTTGGTCGAGGCATTGATGGTATTTTAATGATGTACCACATTATGAATTCCATAATTATGATATTAGTTGTTGATAGTCCATGTGTTTATTCTTCTAGTAGAATATACATGGTTTAGTTTTGTCCTCATCTATTAATTTATATGGCATTATATGATCTTATATTATTCCTTCATTATTATGATGATGATTTTATTTCAATGGAATTTATTTTTTGTTATTCTAATAGTCTTATTTTTTCCTTAATTTATGATAGGTTGCTATATATTTTTTACACTTACTATGCTTCTGAACTCACCCCATTATTATGTTTTATTTTTTCCCATGATGTAAATATGTATATTATGATTGACATAAAGGGACAATCTGAGAGGATAAGGATGTTTCCAAATGTGTTTATATGTTGTATTTAATTTCATGTTGTAATGTAAAATATTTTTTGTAACTATATTTCCATATCAACTAAACTATTCTTTCATATGGGACGTGATCAATTTTTTATAGTACTAATGTAATTAAGGAACTAGCTCTAGATTACTGGGATTGGGGTATTTATAGATGGAATCAGAATAGGTTTAGTAGAAAATTTGGATACAGGATTTAGGAAATCCTAAATTTAATAACTTAACACTATGATAGACTTTGGGGATAACAACACAAAACAACCCAGTGAAACCATTCTTATGAGATTAGCTATACCTTAATATTTTCAACTAATGTTATGTATTTCACTAGTAATGAGATTTTAAATTATATTACATAATGATATGATCAAATATAGTGTAATTAATTATTTAGAAATGGATCTCTACATAAAGAATGGGATCCTCACTAATTCACATGATTTAATGAGTTAGGAGAATCAAATATTTTATGGTCTTGTGCCAATATTTCAGAGGGAAAAAGTATCCCCAACATTCAAAAAATATGAGTACATAAAATAATTTGATAATGAGAAAAATAAATATTGATTTAAGTATTATGGGTTTGAAGGAAAGCACTAGAACTAGAGTACAACATGAAAAAATATGTATAAAGGAATGAAGAGAAAAAATGATTTTCCTACATTTGATACCTGTCAAACGAAACACCATGGAACACTGTTAAAAGAACAATATGTTTTCTTCATGTGGGGATAAAAATTCAACCTTGCCCAGGATTTCATGGTTAAGAATGAAGTTTATATTTTTTTATGTTTCAACATTTAGGATATAGGGAAATATTTAAATGAGATACCTAAGTGCTAAGGAAATATACCCCAAAAGAAGTTAAGGGATCAAAGTCAAGCTAGGTGAGATTTATAATTATTAATTTTCTTATATTTGGATAAAAGAATTATGTTCTTATATTATCTTAATAAATGATATTATGGTTTTAAGAAATATGAAATACATTTTGTGTGTAAGAAAAAAATTTCATTAAGTATTTTAAAGTATGTGTTAAATGGTACCGAGATAAGTGATTCTTTAAAAAGTTGATAATTTGAAAAACATGAATGAAGAATGATAACCATTAATATGTTCATCATGTTGAGAAAATAACAATAAATATAATTTCATGGGATTTAATTGGTTTCCAAGATGGTGGATAGTGATTTGTCCTTTTGAATTATCATTATTGGGATTATTAGATGTTGGGATCCTAGGAATTTATTAAAAAACCAGTGATTATACATATGTACTAATTATTATTTTCATTAAGGATAATTTTGATCAAGGTATTCATATATTTTTTATATTACAATAAGATATACATTATGTTTTTTGGGGGAAATATGATGTAACCAAACATTAATTGAATTGTTTTTGAATTTGGAAACACAAAATTTGGATGTGTCATAAGGTTCATAACATATGGAATTAATTAAGGATATTATGAACTAAGATTAATGTATGATTTAACATATATAATAACATATTTAACTATATTGGTTCAAATAAATATTTAAATTATGATGGAATTACTTGTGGATCTTATGATTCAAAAAAGGTCTATAGAAATAAAACATCTCCTTGAATATCCTTCTCCAAATTTATGAAGTAAAGTGAAGATAGATTGAAGCACAACTAAATTATGAGATTACCATATGGAAAGTAATAGTGTAAGTTTATTTTTTATCTTCTTTTCTATATAGTGAAATAAATCCTCAACTCTAGGAAATAGATTTTGGATCCAAAATTTCACCCATGTTATTTTCTTTCTAAGAAATCAATAGTATGGTAACCGTTCACATATGTATAGTTTTTTTATGTTTAACAATAAAATAACCTTGCTCTATATCACTCTCCATTATAATATGATAGTTATATTATTCTTCTATGTCCATGCTTTTCACTTTTCACTAATATTATCCTCTTCAAATGCCTAATTTTCTGATGTTATTTTCATTTGTCTTTCCCTATTATTAATAGGTTGATTTCATTACCCTATTTACCATATAGGTTTCCAAAAAGTAATTTTAAATTAGAAAAGTTTTATTTTCAATGTACAATTTCAAATTGTGAGGATGAATTTTATTGAAGGAGGGGAGAATATAATTAAAAACAAATTATTAATGAAAATTACCTTATTGTAATTATTTCACATAGTATGTGGAAAATGAAATCACATAGGGAATACAATACAATCATTATAAATGAAGAATCAAAGTAATGAGAGGTATTTCTAAAAATTGTGGAACCTAAACCACTGGAATTGTAACTTGATTATTGGATTATGAATATGACCATTATGAATAGTAATATGTACCATAGAATAGTGACATCACTATTGAATGTATAAATATAATTTACGCATCTTATAGATGAAAATATATTATATTTATATTAGAGAATGAGTAAATAAATATTCAATAAATAATAAAATATGTGTATGTTTTTTTGTAAAGTGTAAAAGTTTATTTTACAATTTCATAATTAAAATATTTATATAACTAAAAATTTATTTTCATGAAATAGATACATAAATTAATATTTTTTAGTGTAATGATTGTGGGATAATTTTATGAGACATTAATGAATTATATAATGGGTAAAAAATCTGATACAATTTTAAAATTGGTATTTTTCAAATAAATGATGATTTTATTAAAAATTAATTTTATCATAATTAGAAAATATATTTGATAGATTTGAGCCAAAATTTGAATTCTAAGCTTTAAATCGTAGATAAAGTGAATTTTGACATTTGTCTAAAATAGTTGTATTTTTTTGTATAGTGAAATACATAAATTTACTATATTAGCTAAATATATGAGCTCTTTAGTCATGGATGATGTATGTATGATTAAATAACATGAACTAGTTATGATATATATTAACTAGTATCAATAATATTTATATTCGTGGACAAAATAACAAATAAATGTATCAAATTATAAAAAACACCCCTCTCCTCCACTCTAAATTCAATCCCTCACCACCTCTTCTCCTCACACCTTCTAAGTCATGGATATTTTTAATATTCTACCCAATTCCTCTCCAAAAACTATTATGTATGTTCTATAATTGTTCTTATCACCAAAATACAATTTAAAATTCCCACATATATTTTTTCAAGGAGACTATAATCAAGTGGTAATACCTTCACTTTCTCACTTTCAATTTATTTTATTTTATTATCCTTACCCAACCTCCCCTAACCAAATTAACATGATAAATTAAATATCATATATATACTATAATTTTATTACATAAATAGATTATCAAAAATAAATTCTAATCTATTACTATTTTTTTCTCCCAATGAAAACATCATCAGTGAGGTGTCAATTCAATACCTTCGTCAATGATGAGTTTTCATTTTCTAATATAGCATTCAAGGTTGGTAATAATATAATTACAATGGATAAAATAGATTGTAAAATATATACTACTAGTTATTTAGTGTTATTTAGACTTTATATATATATATATATATAATATTAAGTAATACGACAAAACTATTTTTTGATGATAAAAAAATGAAAAAAATAATGTAAACAGGTATCACTAATGTTTTATCTAATGAATCACACTCATATCTAGAAATAAAAAGATATATAAGACCATTAATTTTTATTTAAGATAATTTATAATTTTATATTTCAATTATATGCTTCTATATACATTTTATATGATCTCTTATACAAATATACAAGTGAAAAATCAGGAATGTATAGGAAATGAACACCCATGAACAATAAAATTGAGTCCTATAACTCATCAAAAGGATATAAATGAAATTAAAAGAATTATAATAAATCCAATAAATGTTAAAGTTGGTATGAATGAAATTATTAAAAAATATAACTTCATTTTCAAAGACATTAATTGCATGTCCATTACACCTTCAGATATAAGGTAAGAGATTCTCCCCGAACCTCCATTATTTCATAGGGTTACACTTGTTCTCTATTGACCCAAATGTAATCCATAATAATTATTATATATTCCTCTTAAATTATCTATGTATATTACAATGTTTTGTACCTAGATAAATTATTAATTTTTTTGTGTTGAAATACACATATTTATTATTCCCGATAAGCAAACTCGATTAATGAGAACTTTTAAATTTCATACCCATGTTCATGTATACTCCATAGTTAGTTTTAAACAACCATTATTTTTTCAAAACCACACATTTTATCATAAAATAACCTCTTAACTCTTTTTTTAGTTTTATTAAAACTATTTATACTTTTACTCTTTAAAAAATCATTTATATTTTCCTTCACGTATAACAAGGTTTCTCTTTTCGAAAATATTATTAATCTCTTCTTACATGATTTCAGTTCAGTTTCCAAATATTAGTATGAATATTATTTTAATATTCCTAAAATATAATTTCATACTCCATACCTTTTATTTTCCATTATTTCATGTTTCAAATCAGATTTTCTGAAAAAAACAAAATAATTTTCAAAAGAAAACCTTTTTCCAATGTAAAAGGAAATTTTTCTCAAGAATGTCTCAATCATTCTATTAGAGAATATTCATCTATTTCAATACCCTCTAATGAATATTATGATTAATTGAGACTAAAAAATTATGTTACCATATACCATATTCTATTGAATGGTATATAATTATTTTGACTTGGGGATATACTATCTGATACCATTCACCATATTTCTCTGGATAGTTAGTGATAATATTCACTTATTGGGGATATTATTTTGAATTAATATCCCAATTTCATTATGAATGAATATGTTGGGTATGATTCATCCTTATCACATAAGAAATACAGAGGACTTTGTAAGTGTCAAGAAGGGCCTTCTATAGCGCCTCGATGAATTGGTAGGTCTCATGAGACAATCTATTTTGGGTTTGGATAAGGTCAAACTTATTTATGTTAACTTATTGGATGATGCCTTGATGGTTTGTTTATGATGTACCACATTATGAATTCCCCCATTGTGAGATTATTTTTCAATATTTCATGAGCTTATTCCACTAGTAAAATTTCCATTGTAATGTTTTATCCTCATGTAATTATTTATAAGGAATTATTTAATAAAATTTTATTCATTCCATATTATGACCATGATTTTTATAATGGAATGTTCTTTAGTTACTAACATTTTATTATTGTTTATGTTTATTTATGATAGATTCCACGGTTTTTCATACCCTTATTGGGCATCTGAGCTCACCCCTTTCTTATTTTTTAGTTTTCCCCAGGATACCAAGACTTATATTATGATTGACATATATAGATAATATAAGATTATAAAGTTGTTTCCAAATGAATTTATATGTTTGATTTCATTTTATGTTATATTGTAAATCATAGGTATTTATTTGGTTTTCCAAAGCTACTAGGGTATTCGGTCAATTGGGATGAGATCACATGTTCTTAGTAACAATAAAATTAAGGCACCAAATCCATGATTCTGGGGTTAAAGTATTTACACATCTCCTCAACCCCAATTCAATTAATGTGTACCTTTAAGGATGAATATACAAAAAATATAGTGAAAAAAAGATAAAAATTCCTAAATTTGGTCGTATAATATATTTCTGAGAGATTCTACATCTTCAAAAAATGAAATCTATCATTATCTCTATTATGTACATATAAGGATGGAAATATTTGTCAAAAAAATATTAAAAATCTTCCAATTTCATGTATTAGTCTAATTTAAACTGAAGGGATAAATCCCACCACTAACATGCTAGATTCACCAGTATATACACACCAAATTCACATTCATCCGCATTAGTTTCCAAGGAAATCAATGATTTGATTCATCATATTTAGCTGCATTTATTCTTTCCCTATTATTTATTCACCATGAGTAATGGGTGGATTATTCTTTTGGAACTGAATGAAATGATAAAATTGACTTGTTTCACAACTTATGTTCCCTCTTTCCATGACATGAAAATCATGGGAAATATTATGAACCATCTATTGTTTCACTTATGATTTATGTGGGATAACATTCCAAAAATCCTCTTCTTGTTGGTCCCTACGATGCCTACAAAATTATATTTTCTATAACCAAAAGAAAACACCACTTAGTATTAATATATAGGAACTAAAGGCTTACCAATTTGAAATTTACCACCTCACACATATCATAATAATGCCTTCCAAAATTTAACAATTTCTGTTTTTTTTTAATTTTAAAATTTTAGTTGAAAACAAACCCATTTTTAACTACATAAAAAAACTTTTCAACAAATCACAAATAATTAATCCAAATGAATTTTTCACTCATTGTTGGAAGTTATTAATATACATTCATGTGGTGATCTTGTCATCTTATACACCGATGATGATGAGATTAAAATTCCTAGAATTGTCCAAAAACAAAAATATACATTATATTTTTACTAACATCATGACTAGAATAAATATATTAGATATTAATTTTTAACTATTACATTTCATTTCATGAAAATCATAGTCCTTTATACCATCCAAATACTAAAACTAAAAAATATTTATATATCACTGATCAAACAAGATGATGCCATTTGTAGCATTAGACCCCTCACCCATTGCCTTGGGAAGATATGTAGGTGATACATGCCACAGGTGACATCCAAAATAAATTATGGGTTGGAAATAAATTCCAAGGTCTTCATAAATGATTATGGGAATATTTTTCATTTGAAAATAAAACAACAAATCCTTGATAATCAGAAAAATAAAATCTGTACATTATATGATAGAACAAAATACAACTAAAACAAAACAAACTAAACCAAAAACATTATTAGAGTATAAACGAAAAAAATAAATATAACTCAAAGTCACCAATATCCACAAAACCAGATGTAGAAAAGGAATCCAAATATGAAATCCCAACATTCTACAAGATCCAACTCATTAATACATGCGCAATGTATTTTATTACATAATTAATGAACTCAAAAACTTTTCATTTAACTATGTCTTGGTATATAACTTCTAAAAATGAACCAAAGTACCAAAGCATGGGGTGATTATAAAACTTGTTATAATTTTACCAAGGACACTCCAACTAATTTCAGTAGGATAAATCATGTAACATATGTACCTAAAATCGTTTAAAATAAATTTAAATCATTTTATATCAAACTAAAATAGTTCTCCTGGGAATGCAATCAAACAATACTTTAAACTAATTATCATCAAGGAATACATAAAATTAGACATTAATTATTTTTAAAAAAATTTTATTTTCCATATTGGTTTCCATGTCTACACACATCCACAACACACACACACACAAACTTTTTGTTACCATTGATGGTGGAATATCACATCCATAATCTATCCCCTTGATGGTGGTACTTCACGACCACTATCCATCCCACTCAAATCATTCCCAACCATTAATACAAAATCATTTCAACCCATATCAATTATATAATTTCAAAAAATTATTTTCATGCGTCAAACAAATATAAATTTAAAACCCCAATTTTAAAATTATAAACTGCGGTTTTCCAAAATGTCATCAAATTCCCATGATTTCCAAAACCATAATACAAATGAGAATTTCCATCAAATTGAACAATGATTTCAAAAATATTTACAATAAATTAAATCAATTTTAAATAATTACTTAAATTTATAATATATAGGAGTATATAGAGAATCTACCTACATCTAAATCATAGATAAAAATAAAAAATTACATAAATACTTTAAAAACTCATTTTAAAACACCTACAAATGTCCTTAGATCTCGTTACCATCAATAAAAACAATAATATCCCATCAATATTGACATAAAACATCATGTATCTATCTCTAACAGAATATATCCATGATTCTATGAGAGGGTAGAAGAAGATATATAAGGAAAATTATGAAGAAAGAGCACTGATCGACAAATATAATCCTCCAATTAATTTAGATTCACCTATGAATCACTCCTAGGTCAAATGGAATTGTCTCCATGGACTTGGGAGGGAGAGGAATGAATAATATGACATTATTTAGGGATAAAGTGTGGTTTACAAGGAAAATGGGATTATATCTACTATTTTTTGGATCTAATTTTCTACAATTCATTGTTAGGGTGCATAGTTTGGAAAACCAGGTGCTAACCATGCACAATACACTACCTCAAACCACACCTCGCATAATTATCTCTCAAAATTAGATAAAAAGTGTTCCAACCATGTTTTTAACCAAAATCTTGAATTACATGGTTTCTCTTAAGAATCTATAGAGTTTTTCCTAACCATGTGTCTACTGAGTTCCCTAAATTTCAGTGGAAATGTTTATAGATGTTATTTCATGATTTCTACAAATCGTGCTCAAATTACGCACCAAAAAATGGAATAAAATCCATTACAAAAATCCATTGAACGTTTCTAAAATAACTCAAACATTTCATTCAATATAAATACATAAATAAATAGTTATGTACATGAAACTATAGGTTAAAAAAATGTTTTATCTTAAATTTTTTGTATTGTGGGAAAATGAATTATGAGTAGAATTTACTACTTAGAAATATATGGGTTTTTTATATAAGATTTTTTAGATAATTATGTAAAACTATCAACCTAAAAATTTACATAAAATGCATTAAAATGAATCATTGACTAAAACTGAAGATAACACAATTATTTAAGATAGGTTCCTTACATAGAGTGTGTGAAATAGATGAAGAACATGCATGTAAATGAATGTTTTAAAAATTATTAACCAATAAATGATCAATAATTGTTTATTTATATAATGAGTTGAAACCCAAATATTTATATATATATATTAATTAAAAAATTATTTTAAATAAATACCATGATTTTAATTTTTTTTTAAATATTAATGAAAAATGGAGGTTAAAACATAAATGAGACTTTAGAAAATATTTTTATCATTGATGTGAAATATAAACATACATATCACATTCAAATATAAATTTGAAAAGGTGAAATAATTTTTTTTTAATTTTTTAATTTTAAAAATATTATTTAATATTTAATCCAATAAAATAAAATACATTTTTCTATAGTAATTTTGGATAAAAAGATAAAACATTTGATAATGTAACGATAAAAACATTTAAATACATTGAAACTAAAATTATTGAAAAACTATATTGGAAAAAGACTAAGAAAATAATATTTTAATTTAAATTTAATTTTTTTTAAGTGGATTATATAATAACATATAATATAATATTATGGTTTTATAAACCAATAATTAATGAATAATATTCAACTTAAAAGTATATAACTCAATGAAAATGAAATTTGAGTTATGAATACCCCTTAGGGGGCAATATACTTCATGAAACATGAAATATTTGAAATGGGGTTTCTCTTGGAAAAACATTAACAAATTATAGAATACCAAAAAATTTAAAAAAATCCATAATTTTATTAACTTATATAAAACAACATTAATAGAACTATTATAACACAATTAATGAAAAATGAGTTACCAAAAACTCATACGACTAGGGTAACACTTGACTGAAAAGATATTTGAAAAAAAATTAACGTATTTGGATTAGTATACTTTAAAAATTTTAGTAAATAATTTAAATAAAATTATTTTTATATAAAATGAATAGAAAACCATACAAAGGAATAATTGTGCATAACATATAACATGTCTCAAATAATTTGAATAGAGACCAAGAAAACCCTTAAAGATTGAGAAACACATTAATAAAAAACCCATTGAAGAATATGATTTTAATTGAACATGAAATATAATTATTAAATGATAAATAATTATATGATATCTGAGATAGGATGTATATACACCACATAAAAAAATTGGTGTATAATACTAAACATGTCTCAAAAAGATAAATTTGAGACGAAAACCCTTACCTCAATCCTGATTAGTTCTTCACCATGAATAACATATAGAAAAAAGAAATTAAGATCACTAAATACATACCAAATAACAATATTCATAATAATATACAGTTATAGTATTAATTACTATTAATTCTATCCACATGAATATTTGTTATTTTTACCTATTTTCAATATTAGGTGTCATTTATCATGATATCTTTGAATTATTTTTATAAAATGGTGTTTGAATCCATTATTTTAAATTTAATCATTACTAGATAATATAATCCACACTAATAAATGTTTCATGATATTTTCTTAAGATATAATTTTATTATGTGGTGGTTATTTTACAAAAAATGAATATATATCATATTTTATGAATAAATAATTTCTCATATTAATCCGTGATATAAATGCATATTATTATTCACATAGGTTGTTAAATCAATATGAACATGAACCAATCATAACTAATCGATGATTATGTGGGGGTATAGTGGTAACATCATAATATAAGAGGTTTATTGATTTTACTTGGTTATTATTAGTGTGATAAATCTTAATTTTAAATAATTATAAATAGAATATAATTTATATAAATATATTACTCAGAAATAAGTCATCATTTTCCTCTTAGTTAACATCTTTTAAATGATTGAATTGGTGATATTCAATTACTGATCTCAAAATTAATAGATTATAAAATTTTCTATAATATAAAATTAATTATATAATATATATAATATTTATTGATTAATATAATCCTAATTACTATCCTTATAAAGTATTGATGAAATTAAAATAAAAAATTAATTTTTCATTGGAGGAGGTCTTCTACACATACACAAGCATGACACTTCATTTTTTAATAGAATTGTAGAAAATAGTAATATGGTTTGATGTATTATTTTAATAAAAATGATATAATTTCTAAAATTATTTATTAAATTATCCTTTTATACCATCCAAGAAAGGTCTTGAAGAAACAAAACATACACTAAGTTATGGATGTAGTAGAACACACAAAGCCTGAATTATAGATTTTTTCTTAATAGAAAAGGGAAAATGTGATAAATTCTTATTAATATATAAAAATAACATTAATAAATTTAAAAATAATAATCAAATTAATTTTTTTTAATATTATATTTATAAAATAATAACATAAGAGAAGAAATTATGTATAAATAATTACTCATGTTGAACACTTTGAGATTTTCAATGATGGTCCGTAGATTTCGAGGGTATATGGTAATAGATTTTGAAAAAGATATCAAATGAGTTAATGATATTATTGGGGATATAAAAAGGGTATGGTTTAATAAATAAACATAATTTTTAAGTGCGTCTTATAGGCGGTGTTTAGATCCCCATTTATAAGTGGTGAAAAAGACATTTTTGAAAATATTTCAACTTAATATAATGGAAGAAAATGTTAAACATGTCATGTGGCTCAAAGATTTATAAATAATTAAGTGGAGTAAGATATACTGTCTATAAAAACATTATACACTAAAATATAGATTTTTTTATCTTTTTTCAAAACCATTACCACTTGAATTATTACTTTTACCATTATAGTTTTTATTGTAATAAATAATTTCTACATAAGGTCATATAATACTTATACCTAAAAATAAAGTGGTACATATTATATAATTTGAAAAATGATTCTAAATTTTAATTTTATTTTATTTAATTCAATTAATTATACTGATGAAAATTACTTTTAATATAATAATATATAATGTATTGAAAATAAAATTTTAGGAAATATTAGAAATGATCTATAATAATAAATATAGATTTTTAAATTAAAAGAAACATTTTTTAATTCATTAACTCACATATAAAATAAATATTTTATCATATAAAATATTTTCATGAAATTCCAATTCATACTTATATGAATATATTGTTATAAAAGTCACGTTATTAGAAAAAAATCTCCTTTTCTCTATTCACATAAAAATATTTTTTTAAAATAAAAAAAAATATAAAAAAAAATCAGAAACATTATTATTAATCCATAAATTATGTAAAAATTATAAAATAAAATTTCTAAAATTTGATATTTCATTTTTTTAATAAAATCAAAAAATATACTGAAAAATATTTCATTTTGGAAATTTTTTTAAAATATTAACTATGATTTATTCTTTATACTATAAATTTATAATTAATTTATTGGTAATTTATTATTTATATTATCAATAAACATTATTATTATATGAACATAATATACATAGATTCTTGAAATAAAATAGTAATTATAGAAAAATGTATATTCAATCATGAAATTATTTTCATGGTTTCATTATTTATACTAATTGAATTTTAATCGTATTTAATGTTTCCAATATTTTCATAAAATAAATATTTCCTAGATCGATAATTCATATTAATTCAAACTAATTTTAGGACTAGGTTCTAATTATCATACTTAATGTTAATAATTTTATTTAAATATTTCATTTTATCAACTTTTTTTGATTTTTTATATAGCGTAAAATATTGAACAACATTGGATAATTTAAATGAAGTCATATATTAAAATCTTAAGGTATTACATGAAATTTTTTCAACCTTTGTCTTTAAATTTTATAAAATAATTACCATTTATATTAATTTATCCTCGAGAGGAGAAATATACTAATATATATATATAATTATGATAGAAAATATAATTTATAGAAATAAAATATCTATTAAATCCAAAGAGGTGATATTCTACCACATTTAGAAAATTCACCCTTGAAATTGTTAATTGGCCTCACTGGAGAAAAGTACATGGTTGAATACTTAAAATAAGAATTACCATTGGCACATGATCTTTTAAGAACTCAAAATTACATTATTTATTATGTCTATAAATCTCAATACTTCTATTACAATAAGCGGGGGTTGATATTATTATTAATCTCAACCATTTATTGTATGTATAAATATATAGTAGGAATAAAACATACATGTGTTAATGTGTTTTGAGATTCATATCATAAATTATTGCTCAAGTTTTCCACATATGGATTGAGAGATTTTTTATCCTTTTCATTTGGTTTAAATAAATATTATACCATTAATAGATAAATATTAAATTAAAATTTATTTCACATAAAATTTTCTTTTCCATTCGCATAATTTCATCATTTATATGTGTTCTTTGGTCATTTTTACCACTGATTCACAATATAGTATAAATTATAAATGACTGAGATTAATTTTTCATACATGAATGAAAAAGGTTCATTTTTATAATATTATTCCATTTTCAACCATTAATGGATCAAAATATCCACTAAAGGGTAGTGGTTGTTGTGTTAAAAATGAATAATAGTGTTTTTCCTTATTAAGTGAATTTCATAGTTGAATACGACTCAAGATATTATTTATGACCCATTATGTTAGATAACCTGTATTGCCCTATATTTTTTATGTATTATTTTTGGATATTATATGGATTATTTTGGATATGAGGTGCTGAAATGACATACGATTCGGAGGCCTGGTGTGGCTAGAATAAAATATTTGAAATATAGTAAATATATTTAATTTCACACACACTCAATTTTCCAGAAAAAGTGAAATAAATTCTAAATGGGTGTCTAGATAAAAAAATTGAAGCCACAATTGAGTTCAAAACGTGAGGTTTACCATAGGATCAACTTAAAATTGGTAGGTGCAGGTCATTTGTGGAAATGTTATCACTAGTTTGGAAAAGAATAAAATAATTATATTAAATTAATTTATTTCATTCATTTTATCTAGAATATGATTAGTATTTAAAAATACTATAATGTCACAATTCTAGGGTTATCCATAAAACATTTGAGATGTTGGAGGGTCACTAGAGAGAGTTGGGAATGATTCTATAAGGAAAATGATGAAAAAATTGTGAATTAATGATCAATGCACCTTGGATTTGACGGATCCTTCCAACCAAGATGATGATTCATCCTTCTTATTTACCAATCAGATCGAATCGATGTAGGGAATGTGTTTAATTTGGATTTCAACCCCATTCTTTATTTCTATGAAGAAACCAAACTAATCAGTGAACAAATTCTTTCCATGGTAAATTCGTCTTGATGGATCAGTTATTTTGTGGGGTTTAATATGGAGAATTACTTATATTTATTAATTTCTTAATTTTTTCATTCTAATGGAAATGGAGCGATATTGATAAGAATGTCAATCAAGGTTCATTCCTCTAATCCATTTTTCTTCATTTCTCCCCTGTTCATCATTCATTATGGGAATTTTTTATTTTCCCAAATGACACAACTTATCTAGATAAATTGATCATTGTTCACATGTTTCTTTGAGAAATTATCTGATATCCTAGATTTCAGATCATAATGGCTTGAAAGAGGTGAGATTATAGATAAAGGGAGTTTTGGATGACATATAATAATTGAATTCAATTTTTTCACCATTCTTTGGTGCATAACTAAGAATAACAATTTGATCCATTTTCAAGTAGATTTGATGATAAAACACATTTTTAATGATGGAACAAACTAGATAGGCTTGGATATTCAATTTCATAGAGAAAATATCCCTGGATTGATGATTGGAGATACGGGATTGCTGGAGAATATCTAGGATTCTTGAAAATCATGATCTACATGGCGTGTATATTGGATCTGAACACCGTGTGGGACCCCTTGGTGGCGAATAAGGTTCTTAGAGGATGTTAAGAATCACACAGAGTGTGGAATAACAAACATGGTTTGTGGACCCTCCCAAGATACTCTATATGCAATTCAAGGAGTACACATACACGGGTGGAAGTGCACAGGTTGCCTACATGTCATGTACTCGCACACATGGACATGGGTTGGACCGAGTACAAGGGCTAAGCTATGTACTAGTACACAGAAATAGGTACAAAAAATGAAGAAGTGTATTGGAACATGGGTAGAGTACGAGGGATGCCTACACAACATTTACAAATACACAGTGACAATCTTATAACACGATCTGTTTACACAAGATGGACCTAGGGTCAAAAGACACAACTTTTGACCCCTACTACATGTTTTATACTCTATTAAACATATCTTGGATCTCTTTTTCACAATATCTTCAAAAATATTTGATCGGGTTTTCCTCTTATACTTTCAATAAATTTGGTATGAATCATCTCCTACTACTAGGACTCTGATCCATTCAACATGAATTCTTGGATTAAGTCATTTTAATACCTCTGAGAAGACCATAGTGAGATCCTACATTCATATTCATCCCCTAGGTGGAGTTCTTAGTAACATAATTTCTGACACTATGCATGAATCAATTTTATACTTAGTGGGTTAATATAGATTTATTTTTTGGTATGTCCCATTGGGAATGGGAGTGATCCTCATTGGTGTATCTTTTTCTCTTTGAACTATTCACCTATTCTTTTTTATGATGATATCCAATGAGAAATACCACTCGAACAGACGCCATCATTGCTACCAGACTCAGGAGTGTGTTCTCTAAGATCAGTGGTTTTTGGATCCTTTGAGATGGAATCCAAGGGATGGTATGATTTGATTGTTTCTTACCATTATACTGTGTGACCTTTTTGATTATATCCAAATATTCTTGTTATATGTTCCATAAATATATACCTGTGTAGAGATGAAGATATTTCCTTTTTTTATGATTTGTGGTTTTTGGTTTTCCTATCAAGTATTGTTATACTCACCCTTGCGTCAGATTTTCTCACACATGTTAGGTATTTTTAAGATGAACATCCTTTTGAAAGATTCCTAGATAGAACCGGACTAGATGATTCTGAGTGAGTCTTGATAGACAGAGGTGTGTTCCCATGGTTTTTCAGACAGCATTCCCTTCACATTCAGGATGGACATGTGTTTCAGAATCTTGGTGGTGATCTTTTATTTTCCCTTTTTTACATTCTATACTTCCAATCATACTCTGGTTGTAGGTTATAGATGTATTAATTCATTGGTTTTTCTTTGGTTTCTAGATTTTATAATTTATTGATCTTGGAGATGTGTGCATGAGTACAAGTACATCAGAAATACCACCCATTTTAGTGATATGACTACCTAGTGCTAGTCCCCAGCCTTGGAGGTGGGATTGGTGAGTCACAACACATGACCCACTAGAATGGGTCATGAAAAAGTTGTTTCAATGGTGGTTTCTTCAGCCTTATGACTGACTATTTTGTGAGATTTTTTTGGGGTAACAATGTTTAGTGTATCGAGTTCAACTTTCAGGACAGGGAATCTAAGGTTGGTGTAGTGGCCAACGTATCCATACACTAGGACTCTGATCACATTCATTTTTACTCATTTCAAGAAAACATTTTTTTGTTAGGAAAACTATGGTATATGCATCATATTAGAATGGGATATGGTTCCATTACCTTCTTTAGTCCATTATCTAGATATACGCATTGACCATGCCACATCTTTTTTATATTAATCATGACTACAAGACCTATACCAGCTTGGATTTGACAAGATAATCCTGAGGATTATCCCCTTAGTGATGAGGCATTGATACATTGACCAATACATAAGATATTACCTCTAGGTGGTTCACCAATCATACCACATTTATAAAATCAAATTGTACCCACGGTACTAGTGGATGTGGTGTGCAAAAGGAGCACACTACACTATTTTTAAAAATACAGCCCCTTAGGTTCCAAGGAAATATTGTTCCACATGCGGTTAAGGATAATATTGAGGAGGTTAACTAATATTATTCTCCACTTAGGACTCTAGGAGATCAGATGGGGTCATGGAAGCAAGCATTCTTCATGGATTAGTAGGTAGATAGTGGGGTTAAAGACCCAAACTTATGATGAGGCGACTCATTCATGGATTGGTTTGAAGGTCCTATTCAAGGTGGATTTATCACAAATTATGATAATGGATTGATGTATCCAGGATATTCTCTAGCTTCATTCAGGTAGAATGACAATAGTTGAGTATTCATCAATGTTTACCAACATATCCAGATAATCAATGGATATGGTTTGGGATTATTTATTTAGGGATAATACATTCGATCAAGGTATATATAGAGACATCTAAACCAATGTTTTACAACTATGCATTCATACCAATGATGGTGTTCTAGATAGAGCTTTGGGGATTGAGAGTTTCTTTGGTGAGAAGATGCAGTAAGTGGTTTTAATTTGTGGGAAAACATGATTAGAGACTGAAGAACATGGGAGATGACGTCACTCCCATGGAACTAGGCATGGTATATATTTCATAAGGATGTCCCACGATAGAGGATATATAGTTTAAGGATCATAGGGTGGGTCCAGTCTTCCCCGGTAGAGGAAGTGAAATTCATGTGATGGTATGGGACATCTCACCTGAGATTGTCCAACCCGTTGTACAGTTGAAAGAGTATCCATAGATGGGAAAACAAGGTAGAGTAAGAGGTATGAGAATGTGAGTTCTTAGGGTGGCGAAAATGGTAGAGGAGTTGGGATAGTAGAAGGAGGTGTTTAATACTTTTAATTGTTTCAACCACCACCCCCGGAAGGTACACGCTAGGCTTAGGGAGCCGGAGGACAAGGGAGGGGACAACTTCAGGCTGTCAAAGCATGCAAACTGGAGGCTCTAAGAATGATAATTGGTATGTCCTGTGTCTATTATAACATAGGTTTAGTACTTATAGACACATGTTCTTGTAATTGATTTTTTTAACAAACCTTATTTAAGACGTTGAGATTCTGGTTGAACTATTGAATATACCATTATTCTTGGAAACTCTTGCTAGAGATGACCTGATGACCACATAGTTGTTTCAACTTTGTGACCTAACTCTTGGAGGTGAGAGTTTTGGTTGGGATCTCTTGGTAGCAGTTTCAATTTCTTATGATTTAATTCTTAGTATGGATTTGTTATTTACATTCTAGACTAGATGATTGTTTTAGGTAAAGGGTGCAGTGTTTCCATAGTAATGTAACCATGTTCTCCTTTTTCAGTGAAACGGAATACTAATCCTAGTAGGATGGACTCATTCATAGGAGGGTGTATCTGATTACTCATTATTGTATTACGTAACTCTCGGTGTAGTGGATGTTGCGAGTTCCCAAATTCTTGTAATGGTGGTGGAGTATAAGGTTGTATTCCCTAAGGATTCTCCTAGTTTAACTCCACTCTAGGAGATAAACATTTGAATTGGTCTACACCCTAGGATAGTGTTGATATCTATGCTAGCATAACAGATGGATCTGGCAGAGTTTCACGAGATAGAAGTGCAATTGGAGGACTTGAAGAGGAAGGGATTTCTTAGTCCTAGTGTTTCACACTAGGAATACCTAGTTTTGTTTTTGATAAAGAAATATGGGGGATTGAGGTTGTGTGTGTATGAACGACACTTGAATTTGGTGACCATGAAGAAAACGTATCCACTACCGATGAGTGATTACCTATTCGATCTGTTGAGGGGGTCTTGATGATTCTTGAAGGTTAACATCAGATCATGTTACCACCTACTGTGAGTATGGTATAATGATTGGCTAAAGATGACAAGTAGATGTTTCTATGGGAACTATGACTTCTTCTTGATTACCTTTGGCATTATGAACTCACCAATTGTGTTCATGGGACTCATAACTATATCATTCATCCTTTCTTATTCCAGTTCATGGTAGTATTCATTGGCAATATCCTTGCGTACTTAGTATCAGAGGAGAACCACAAAAGATACTTAGGGATGGAAGTAGTCGTGTTCTAAGAGGAACCACTTTATGAAATCTCTTAATGAAAATGTTTTGTATACATGCAGCCTCCTTTCTGGGATATGTCATCTCTGCAGATCGAGTGGATATGGACCCAACCATAGTTGAGAAAGCATTATCTTTGGGGCCATCCAAGAACGTAACAGAGGTGCAGAGCTTACTTTGGTTGGTAAGATATTACGTAAGGTTCATACGTAATTTCTCTAGGATATCAGAACCCATGACATCATTGAATCAAAATGGACAGACTTTCATGTTGAAAGAGAGGTTTCAACTTGATTTTTATTAGTTGGGGAAGATCTTGAGAAGTTCTCCCATATTTATATTACCAAAGGAGGGTGTGAAGTTCGTAGTGTTTTTCGATGCATCGAGAGTTGTGATTGGTTTTATTCTGATACAAAGGTAAGAAATGATTTCTTATGGTTTACCAAAATTGATACTAGATGAATAGAACTATATGACACATGATATTGAGTTAGCAGTGGTAGTCTACACCTTGATGGTGTGATGAAACTACCTGATGGGTGAGTGGTTTATCATCTACTCCGATCACAGGAGTCTCAAGTATATCATCACTGAAATGGATTTCAACATGAGACAAAATTGATGGATAGTGTTCTTATCGTATTATGACTTTTAAATAGTCTATACTCCTTGGATGGGGAAAAAGGTATAAGATGATCTTAGTAAGAGATCATGTTCATTTTTTCTGAAAAAGGTGTCAGAGAAGTTGTCCTCATTTTAGTTTTCCTTTGTGGTTGGAGATGAAGCATCTTACCTAAAATCAATGGATTTCACCCATAAACTCTACCATTGAGTCTAGGAGGCTCAACTGGGGGATGTCGATTGCAAGAACCGACATTCTGAGATATCCACATGGCATAATCCTGATGGGTATTCTAAGCGTATTGAGCTCTTCGTTCTTTTGATTGGATGGATTTTTGTACTGGTGACGTTGTGAGATGACGTTCTAAGAGATTTTCATAAACCTTATTTTGGAGATATATATAGGTGTAGAACATATGTATCAGGACCTCTGATATCAGTTTTGGTGGCCATTGTGGAATAATGGAGTTGCACATTTTTTTTCTCAATGCCTTAATTTTCAGTATGTGAGGGATGGGCACCAAGTTCATGTGGCTTTTGATAAACCCATCGATGTGACAGAATGGAAGTGGGATAACATATCTACAGACTACATGATCGTATTAAAACAAACATCTAGGGTGTATGATGTAATCTATGAGATTCTAGACTGATACACCAAATCATCCCACTTCCTAACAGTATTATAGTGGAGTTCAGTAAAGAGTATGGGATACCTCTCTGATCATGATATAATCCAACTCTAGGGAATTCCATCAGAAATAGCCTCTAATCATGATGATTTCGTCACATATTTGTTGGGGATGGAATTAATGGAAGAATTTGGGACCTAGTTACACTTCAGTATAGTGTTCATCGAACAAACTGATAGCCATATAGTGCAAACCATTCAGGTTATGGAGGACATGATGTGTGCTTTCATGTTGTACTTATCCCATTTTTAGGAGGATCACCTAACAATAATGATGGTTTAAAAAAATAATAGATACCATTAAACCATCGGTATAGCAGAATTAGAGGAATTTTTTTGGTGACCTTATAGGTCCACACTTTGCTGGACTGACCCTGGAGAGTCAAAAATCATTGGCCCGGAGATGGTGAAATCTACAACATAGAATGTATAGATCATCTAAGATAATATTAAGACTACATAGTACCATAGAAATTAGTACTCTAATATATTATCATGGCCTTTTGAGTTCATGGAAGGAGAACATGTGTTCTTATGAGTTCCAACTTAACATGGATTATAAAGATTGGGATTAGGTGGAAAGAAATCTAAGAGTTTCATTTTATCTTTTTTTATACTTTATAGAGTTGTAAAGGTGGTGTATCACATAGCTCTATCTCCACAGTTAGACAGTGTACACGATATCTTCCACATGTCATATTTGAGGAGATATGTGCATGACCCATCACATATTATCAACTAGGGAATGCTAGACATCATGGAAAGAGTGGACTTTGTTGATTACCCAGTGTAGATCGAGGAATGTCAAGAGAGGATCCTTCATGGGTAATCGATTCCATTATTCGGTGTTCAGTGTTAGCATAGGAATGTATAAGAGAGAATATGGGAGTGGTATTCTTTAATTCATGCTCTGTACCCACATATTTTTTGTATCCATTGTATTGTATTTTTATGGAAATAAATCCCCAAGGACGGAAGAGTTTAATCTCTCCAATATCTATATATTATTATTGGATATTATATAGATTATTCTCGAGATTAGTTATTGAAACGGTGTGCAATGCCAGGGTTCTGTGTGCCCGAAATAAATGTTTGAACATATTAAATATATGTAATAGCACATGGAAATAAGTTTTTTAAATAGTAGAATAACATCTAAACAGGTTCACAGATCCTAAATATAAGGGCAACATTGAGTTAAAAATGTGGGGTTTACCCCATGAACATCTTATCATTAGTCAACATAAGTAATTTGTGGAAAATTCATAGAGATAATGAAAATGAATAAAAGAATTATGTAAAATTATTTTATTTCAAATTTTTGACACAGAGAAATCTTAGTATTTAAAATTACTATTATGTTAGAATTACAGTGTTAGTTATAAATCCATAGAGATGTTGGTGGGTCCATAGAGAGAGATATATGGGATCCTATAAAGTTAATTATGATGTTATTAAAGAATGAGAATTGATGCACCTTATATTCAACTGATCATGAAAACGACAATGATGACCCATTTTACATCATTAGTGATCAAACTTAATGAAGGTATATCCTGTGTTTTATTTTTATTTCTTCCCTATTAATTATTTCTATGATGAACATATACCAATTAGTGAACAAATTGATCTATGGTTTGATCTTCTAGTGGGATGGATTATTTTGTGTGGTGTAATCAGGAGAATTACATATATTTATTGGATTCTTCATTTTTTTCTTACAACAATGGATTAAGATCGATAAGAACATCAATCATGGTTCATCCCTTAAATCTATTATTATTCTTTTCTCCCACTTCTATTATTCACCACATGCGTTTTTATTCAATGACTCAACTAATCCGAATCAATTGATCATTGGACACATCTTTCCTGGACTAACAATAAAATATCATATATCTAGTATTGACACGACAATAATAAGGTAGGAATATTGAGATATAGTGAATCAGAGGATGGAGAATACCTGAATCGTTTCATAGTGTTCTTCGATGAAAAACGAAGAATGACAGTTTGATCCATTTTTCAGGAAGATGTAATGATCAAAAAAGTTTTTCAATGATTTCATAGCTATGAAAATATTGTATCTTATTTTTTGTGAAAACAATGTCTTGATAAAAGGAAGGAGGAACCTGGTCGAATATAGGAGAAGATATGGGATTTTGGAAAATCCCTATCAACATAGCGTGTAAAATGGATCTACATGCTTTGTGGGGAGCCCTTGGAAATAGTTGGGGTTTTAAATGAATTTAAACATCACATGACATGTGGACCAACCTCTACAGTGTGTGGTTCCTCCTTGGATACATATTATGTAATTCAGAGAGTACACAAACACATGGTGTAATATATGAGTTTCCTACATTGTGTGTACTCCCCATCACAAACACAGGTTGGACCAAGTACATGGTCTAAGCAATGATTTACTTCAAAAAAATAGGTTCTTAGGAAGAAGCCATGTACTGGCACATAAGTAGAGTACATGGGATTCCTACATGACAAGTACAACTACATGTACACAATTTGATGACATGTGACCATACACAGAAATGACCTGTGGTAAAGGGACATGGAATGCGACACCTACCACACACCATGTACTCTATTAAAAATGGATTTGATATCCTTTCATACATTTCTTTGATAGGATTAGATAAAATTTTTTCTAATTATCCTTTCCATTAAAGTTGTTATGAATCATATCGTACACCCAGGATTATGACTCATTCAACTATACTTCTAGGATAGAGTCATTGGAATCCCATAAAGAGGCCCATAGTGAGAGCCTTTATTCATCTTTATACCCATGGTAGAGTTTGTTGTATCTTCATGTCTACCACTATGCTAGATTTAATCCTCTACATAGCATGTTAACTGAGATTGAGTCTGTGGGTATCACCCCATGGCTAAGTGAGTGATCCTCATCTATGTATCATTTTCTCTTTAGACTATCAATGTGTTCTTTATCATGACAAGACCTGATGAGAATTACCTCTTAGATAGATTCTATCTATTCTATTTTACTCAGGAGTTTTTTTCTCCTAGATGAGTGCTTCATGGATCCTTCGAGTTAGAATCCAAAGGTTGATATAATATGGGTGCATTTGTATTTGTGTATTTTTTTAGTTTATGTTGATATTATTGTTATATGTACTATAGAAACATACATGTCTAGAGCTAATTGTATTTCCATTGTTGTATGATTTTTAGTTTTTGGGTCTCATACTGAGTATTTTTATACTCACCACTTAACATGTTTTTCCTACAGGTGTCATGCCATGGGCATATGACTGAAATTTTTATAGAGTCCTAGACGAACAAGGACTAGATGATGATTAGTGAGTTCGAACATTCTAAGGTATGTTATGATATGTTTTCAGAGATCAATCCATTTATATTTAGTTAGGATTTGTGTTTTAGACTCCTTGGGGTGTGATTTTATTTTTCCCTTTTTACTTTCATTACTTTTTTAATACTATGGTTGTGGGTTATAGATGTATGCATGAATTAGTTTTTTAGTTGTTATTAGATTTTAATATTTAGTGATCTTAGAAAAATGTGTGTGTACACATACAAAGTCAATGCCTCCTATGCTAGTGATATTCCTAATTAGTGCTACTAACCATCCCATGGCCTATTGGATGTGGACTTGGGGAGTCACAGCACAGGACCCACTAGGATGGGTCATGTCATAACAATAACTATGATATTTTCCATAGAATATCCCATACTAGTTAGTTTATAGGTGGGATGATTATTTTAATTTATATTGAATTGAATTTTTACAGGTATCAACTTGGTTTTATCTATTAACCTAAAGAAATAGTATTTAGTGTGAGTGTTGAAAATATTTAATAAAATCAAATGTGATGATATTATGAATATGGAAAATGGTTCCTAATATTCCTTAAATCAATATATATTATGATAAAGAAAGAATTAATAATGAATTATATTCATATATGTTTTGAACTAATACAAATAAATAAATAAAACTCATTCTGATAACAAATGAAGCACCCTAATACTTGCTCTGTTGAATCTGGTTCTCAAAATAAAAACATTACCCACATTATATGATACAAACTATGAGGAACCAAAATCTTATACATAATGTTAATTGATTATCACCATCAAATCAAAATAAAAACACACTCTTATAACATTATCTCATATGGTATCTTGTTAATAGATAAATATCCATCATAATTCATAAAAAATATAAAATTCATAAAAAGATATTTTTTATGGAAGCATAACTCTTATATTTATCCCCATGATGAAATTACTGGGTAAATATGGAAATAAAAGTAAACAGGTGATCTAAAATTTTTACAAAGTAGAAAACATTATAAATGAGCTATATATGAGTTATCAATAGATCATAAATAGGTCAGGCACATGATCGTGAGAGAAATGCTGGGAAAAAATTAAAATAATTAAAATTTTAAAATCAAACATGAGGTGTGATAGAATAATCATTATATAATGGAATAATGTCTACAAAATTATGTCTATGAAAGTCTAACATATACTATAGTATAAGGATATGAAATTATAAGAAACAAATCATGAACCATTTGAATAAAAAATAACAATTTGTTATATTCATAAGCATATAAAATCATAAAATATGATATGGATTGATAGTAATACCATCATAACATTGTAAAAAAAATATAAATGTATCATATCTATAAATTACATAATGAAAAATGGTTAATTTATCATTCATATACATAACATTGTAAGTAAGGATATTTTCATCATTTCCATGAAAAAATGTAGTCTCATTATATATAAAGAATTAACCAACACATTAGAGAGATATATATTTACATGCCTAACTATAAAATAATGATATATCCATATATATATATATATGTGGCATATTAAAATGATAATAAACCATTAAAAAAATAACATGTGTATCCATTTGAAATTAAAATGGTTAAATATTAAAACATGGAGGAATAAATTTTTTTTGAAATAACTAAAATGATTATTGAGATTAATTTTTTTTAATTTAAATAGTGAAATATAATGTATTCACATGATATATAATAAAATGGTACACATTCAAGTAAATATTTTTTTCAAGTCAATTAAATGTTATGGTAATCTATGTGAAAAACCTTTAATCAAAAGGTGAATGTATAAGGTCATAAGAATGGAAAAGAAAAGGTAGTTATGTAAAAATTTAGAAATAAATAATTTATTTTCATAATAGCATTGATAAATTAGAAATTAGGTAATATATAAAGGGTTAATTTTATTTTTTAAACTTATGAACACGTATAGTGAGAGATAATATAACTTAGTTAACGTTATAAAGATGAAATTTAATAGAGTACTATCATATATGGAAAACACACTTCCCTGTAAGATAATAAATATTATGGTTTTTTTATAAAAGAAATAAAATTATTGTAGAGAATTATTTATCATGGAGTATTGAAATAAAAAATTTGTAAAAAAGATGAAAAATAATTTAACAAAACTAATGAAACATAAACCACAATTCTATTTTGAGCAATGATTTTTAAAAAAAGGCTCTAGGATAGCCTTTATTTCTAAATACATGAAGATAATGTTTTTAAAACCTTGATATTTTTTATAATCTAATAAATTATTATTCTTTTTTAATGTGTGTGAATCATGAAATACCAATCTTGAAAACAAAATTTACCTAATATAGATGTATTATTATTTAAATATGAAAGGTATATCCTAGCCAATGAATTGATTGGTATGAACCTGAATAAAATCCTTAAAAATTAAATGTATGTATGTTTAACTTAATATATATGTAGTGATTAATTCTTATTATATAACAATTAATTTTAAATAAGATCGTATATGATTAAAAGAGATATTTTTATGAAAATTAATTTATGTACACAATGAATGTTTATCATTGTAAATAAAGTTAATCACTATAAAGAAATGATTGTAATGAAATTTATAGATCATATATTTAATAAAATAAATTAATATTCAGCTATTATTTTACAAGATATTGAATGTGTATAAATTCATTTTATACTTAAAATTTTTTTTATCAAAAATGGGTTTTATTGAATTTTGTGCACAAATAGTATCATTAATTTCTAACACATATAGAAAAATAATTTTATAAAATGGTATTAATTTTAATAACCACCATATAAATAAAATATTAAGATATTTTTTTTGGGATTTTTCTACAAAGATATATTTTTGGTGAATAGTGAGAAATATTGACTTCACAAAAACGTCATTTGGTTTCTTTTAATCATAGTAATTTAAGAATTCATTTTGTTTATTGATTACTTTTAATGTCACCGACGTATCATTTTACACCAAAAATGAATTTAATTATATATTAATTATCTTTGAACATGTTTTTTCTATGAAATAATTTTTATTCTTATATAAAGTAATTTTCTAAAAATGGGGTTTTGTTGTATGTTTTGAACATGTATGAAATTTAATTTTGGCCACTTCTTATATATTATACAGGAAAAATTTAATTTATAATTGCAATCATGTGATTGAAATTAGGTAATATGTTTAATCTTTTTTAATCCTAACTAATAGTAACTATGGTAAATTTTTATAACCATAGTAAAGGGTAAAATGGGTTAAACATGGTTAAAACTATTGTATATGATCTCAAAATCAATATTACAAAAAACAAATTATTTTTGAAAACATCTCATTTTGGTGCCACTTTCCATTTATTAGAACCATCATATTTATTTATTTTAAGGGTAATTAAAAAATGTCACTCTCTTTCAATTATTATGTTCTCATGATATGGATAGAGAAAAAATTACATATAAATGACTATAGATGTTAAATTTATTATTAACTATATTCATTAATTATAATAATTGATTTTGAATTTTTAATATTGCTATAATTACCTCGAACGTTTACATAACTCTGAAGTACCCCTTGTGAAAGTAGAAGTAAAATGAGTTAAATGTTTTTAAAAACAGTAAAAGAAATAATATTTGAATGGATTATGGTGATATAGTAATTTAATCGGTACACATAAATTATTAATGCTGGTAAAAGTATTTATATTTTCATATTACATTATTATCATGATTACATTAGAGTCAATTTTTTTAATACCCTCGAAAATGACATAAAATAGTATTAAATGTTTAAAATTAATTTTAATAAAAATAGTATCTTAATTTATGTGGATTTGAAAATTTTGAGAAAATAATTCATCAACCATGTATTTTCCACTTAATGTTTTTAAAATCACATTACAGACAATTAAATATCTAAAAATACTTAAAATGTCAATTTTTTTGAAATTCAGACTCACGTAATAATTTTCAAAATACAACCCATGTTCGGGTTAATTTTAAAAAAATTGTAATAGATATCTAAACATCCATTATCCAACCCCAAATCCCTTATATTGACCATAAAACTCTTCTCCAATGGGATTAAGTTCAATTGAAATTGGGATATCTAATGATGACGTTAAAGTCTTAACTGATTTAATTTATGTTTATTTCTTATTCTACCTCATAAAAAAATATCAAAAATTTATAGATAATAATTTAAGTGTCTATTATATACTGAAAATTTGTTATATTGTTATAAAAAACTTTTTCAATCACCTTTTCCTTTAAATATATAATAAAAACTTCACTCGTGTATATGGGAGGACTACACCCTCCATGAAGCGATGCATTCAATTATACATCACCACCACACATGGTAAATTATTATGATGAATTTAATTAAACTATATGATATTTAAAACATAATTATGATTCTGTAAATATAATATGTTTTATACCTACTTACCCTTCCATATATTCCTAAATGTTAATTTCACTCATTCGTTTGTGTGGAATACCACCTCGACAAAGTGATATGATGCTTTTTTAATTTCCACCTAACATGGATGGTAGTATGGATGAAAAAATGATTAAATATTCAATAAATACAATAGTTATGATTTTTTTGTAAAAGACAAATATTAACTAATATATTTATTTTTCACATAGGAAAAAATAAAAATGTCATTTATGAATACGTACAGACCACAATCTGTATGAAATTTTGAGACACGTCTTTTTTGAAGCCTTATATGGATGTTTATGAAATTATATTTAATTGATAAAAAATTAATATAATTTTTTTCAATATTTTATAGATAATGGAAATACACACCACTTATCTATGGTAATCACACAAATATAATTTTGAGGATATGAACTATATTACCTCAAAAAAATTTAATGTAATCATAACTGATTTGTAAACTAAATAAATAATGACAGTAAATGAAATTAATGTAATAATGATGAATTAATGAACAAGAGTAATATTCTGAATAATTCATCAAATTAGCATAATTTTATTAACCATGAATATAGGAGAATGTATGAAATGATTCAACACTTGAGTTAATTGATTTCAAATATAAACTTCTTTTATTTGAGATCTATTCTATAATAACCTCATATTTTAATTGAGGTTGTTTATAAAATACCATATGGATGAATTTTATCATTCATTCCTAAAATTTATGTGGATTTAAAACCTATTTCACACTTTCCCCTTTAATTTAATTTCCATTTAAATGTTATCAATGTGTAAAGTGTTTTTCATTCATAAAAAATGTTTCAAAAATTCTACACACATTTCCAACTGTGTCAATGATTTTTTAAATTTATTTAATAATGTTCTTATTTATTCTAATATTATTTTTAAATAAATGTTTCATTTTATTTTTCAAATTAATTACAACGTTGTAAAATGAAATGTTACTAATGTTTTCAATAAAATTCACTTTTGACTCATTTTTCCAAAGTGAAAAATAATTTTTTTATAAATTTTATAAAATGAAAATATATTATCACAATCATATATTTTATTATTTAGGAATTCAAATTTTTGAGTTTCAGTGATTTTAAATAATATCATATAATAATTTTATAGTAATTATATTTCTAAAATTAATTTAAAATGGAATTAGTATTTCTTATCACTTTAATGAGATAACTAAAAAAAATTCAAATGTGTTAAATTTATTTTTTATATGTATTTTATGATAAATATTAAATATTTATTTTTTTTAAATGAAATTGAAATTGGAAATTATATATGATGATGCATGAACCTGATCTTGCTACCGATATTGTGTGATCCCGATATTTCTCTCCAATGTCTTCAGTAATGACTATACATCGATGGTGAAATGTGAGGTAGATAAAAATGTAGGTTAATCCTTTAGAATTAATTAGGCCATATTTATTTATAACATGGTATAGAAATCATTGAACATGGGTTATTATTATGATCCTCCAAGATTCTAGTTTTATGAATGAAAATAGTTTTTATGGAAATAATTTTATTTCATTTGGTAAAAAAAATTATGAACTTTAAAAGGAAAAATGAATGTTTTGAAAAGAAAAATTTTCATAATTTTTCATGTTCCCTATGATTACTTTATGGTTTTATTATTCATTATAATCGGTTTAAATGTGTTTTATAATTGAATGATTTTATAATTTAGATATTTTTCTTTTTATATGGTCAATGTTTTAATGGAAAAAGATGAAAATATTCATTGGTTTTAATGTTTTTCAATATATTATAAGTTTATGAAATTTTAATATCGCTTAATGGTATTTTTATTCTTATCACTCATTATCATTTTTTTTTCACAGGTTCAAAGGATGTGTTGGAAGTTCAATTACGTCTAGCTCTAAATAATGGAAATTTTCCTTTAATGATGAAATTATTTCAAGAATGGGAAAACACTATGAATTGAACAATCATAATAATTTTGTAAAAAATTGACCCATATTAGATAGTCAGTTATCTTTAATGTAATTTTTTTCCTCATATTGTAAATTTATAAATATATGAGATCCTAGAAATGTAAAAACAATTATCCTTTGTTAGTGATCATGTCATCATGTGTTGTTTATGAAACTATGTGTTATAGTTTGAATAAATGTAAGGGTTTTAGTAACTAAATAGGGTAGAATGATGTTTTTTAGAAAACATTAAGGGTTTATATTATGGATTGGGTTCATAAGATAAATGTATTCTATATCAACAATCATTTTGTATATTTTGGATAAATATTATTTTTTTGATATAATCAAAAGAGTTTCATAGAAGATTTTATGTTTCATGATATCTTACTGTTTATTCTCCTCATAATATTGTTTAGAATGATTTTATTTTTTAAACACACACCATATATTTTTCTTTTAGTAAATGGATGAAACCATAAGGAACCAATTTACTAGTGGCTGTGAATTATAATGTGGTGGTCGTTCAAATGTGTAACTAAATGTGAAAAAAATAGAGTGAAAAATATTATGGTTATGGGAAACTCTCTATATTGCGTTTGGATTAACATCAGAAAACTTGGTGAGTTTACAAATACATAAAAAAATGTATTTTTGTAGAGGTTTTGGGGAAACATATAATAAAAGTAAAAATATTCCACATTATATATGTCAAAATGTTGGAAGAAGGACCCAATGGAATGTATAAAAAAGTAGGATGATATTACATATATGGTAAATTATTGAATATAAAAATAAATTGCAGAGTGAAAATAAAGATTTTAGTTGACACATTTGAGGTGAATATTGTTCTTCCTGTTTATATCAATTCAATAATTTAACTTTGGCGAGTGTAGAAATTATGAATACTAATTCCATATGTGGAAATCATAATAAGGGTATTATAATGATTGTATAAATAATTGTTTAGCAAGGTTATATTCCTTAGATAAATAATATTTGAATAACATATACAGGGTGTGTGTTATTTTAAAGGTATTTATTTTGTCAGATAAAGGGAAAATGACTAGATTAATATTGATGAATCTTAGTACATGATTTATATTTTTTATTTAAGAATAATGAAATAAAAAATAGCATGACAATTCTTGGCTAACAGATTATGAATTTTTTAATGATTTAAGAATCAATATATAGAGTGTCAAGAGTTATGCTATAGTGGTATTTAATTTAAGTGGAGATAAATTTAAAGATGATCATATGTTCAAATTTATTGATACCCATTTTTTGTTTAATGTGTTGGGAATACATTAAATAAACTTATTATGTTTTGATTTATGTTTGAGGTATATTTAAGGCTTGATTTTAACATGTGAACATGTTATTTGAGGAAGAATGTTGTAATATTTTTATGGAAATAAAATCATAGGTATTGCTAATTTTTAGGGTTAATATGATCAATGATATTGAGGTAATCATGTTTAATATAGATAAAATCATTATAAAATTTGAGGTATATATATTTTATCTTACAAATTCTTATGGGATTGAAAAATAAATTGATGACTTAGTGATTAATGTGGTTTCTGAGTATGTTCACTGTCTTGGTACAATTAAATGATTTATGAAAATAAAAAAATTAATATTATTTGTGGAATAAATTTTGTATAATATTTTTGAATCTCATATGATTTGTATTGACCGAACCCCCGAAAGAACAAAGTTAGTGTCTATGACTATTACATTGGAATATTATAAGGAATTAATTCATAAAGGATAAATCCATTTAGTAGTCTTGGTAAACTAGATAAATACAATTTATTTTATTAAAAATTAATTCACTAATTAAAACAAATGTTTTTCATTATTCTAAAAACATGTAGAAAAACCTTATTTTATCTAGTATTTTCTTTCATAACATTCATAGTATGCCTCTTGCATTCCCGGGGAATGAAAAATTATAAGGGTGATCTAAAATTCTACATAACGGTAATATATAACGGAAGAAATAATGAATCAATATGAATAGTAATTATGTAATGGTAATTAATAGAACTCACATAACATAAAATCATTAAAATAATAAGGAAATACATAAATAATATGGAAACGTACTAAATAGAAACACATTCCATTAAAATAACTAGATATGGAAAAATAAAAATGGAATATTAAGAAACTAAAAACACATTCCATTTAATTAATTAACTGGTAATGAAATACATCCATATGTATTATCAAGTGAAACTCTCATTGATAAATAATAATGAATCAAAATGAAGGCAATTCTTAATTATTGGACGTCATGTCTCAGGCACATGAAAATCGAAATTGTCAGGATCCATCCTCTAGTTAGTTTAAAACTATGGACAAAAAATAGTTTATGTTTCCCAACTTATTCGCCTCTTGAGAACCTGTTGATGCATCGAGGTGCTATAAAATGTTTTGGATCCACCCGTTATTTCCTGTCCAAAGCAATCTTAATATCAATATAAAAATTTAATTTTTAAAAAATACGCCTTATCAATTGTCTGTATTGAATAAAAAATATATAATTATCTATATTTACCCAAATAATAAAATAAATATTAATATATAAAACTTATGTAGAGAGGTATATGGTTAAGGAAGTATTAATATCCACGATAAATGAAATATATAATTTAAGAGAAATTTGGTTTTCAAAGATCACAGGAGAATGAATATTTAACGGGGACTAAAAAATGAATCAAGAAAGTGAATGTGAATACTATCCTTGGACAAATAAACAAAGAAACATCCAGATGAAGAAATAGGATGATATCAATAAAACATATCAAAATTTTAGTTAAAATAAGAGTTGTTGACGTTGATGAATAGAGATACTATATAATGATCTTTTAAAAAAATATTTATGAAAATTTCATTTTCGTATGAAAAATATTTTGAAAAGTATTTTCTTTAAAAAACACTTTTTAAAATATTTTCATTAATAAGTTACCTTTTAAACATGTAGAGAATGATTAAAAAATGAATACAGGTATATTAGTACAAGATTTACATGGTTAAAATAATATTGCTTTTGAACAGTTAATAGTTTAAACAATGGATTATTTGGATAGAGAAATGAATATTCACTTGAAAATAATTGGTAAAAGAAAAAAGGGTAAAAATATCTCTAAAAAATAATTTTCAAAACATTTTTTAATAAATTTTAATAGAACATGGTTTTTATAAGAAAACATGATTTCAAATTAAAGAGAGAAAGAAATTCAGGTTCTATAAAAAACCTTTTCTGAAACATTTTGAGTACCAAAGAGTGGGAAAATTATAATAATACATATAAATGGTCATGAATATCTATATGAGAGAAAAAAATTATTGAACAACGGTAATACAATTTCTTCAAATAAAAATACCATTGAATGATCATTAATGTTATTATTGAGGAAAATATTATTTAAACACTTGAAAGTACCCCATACCACTTTGAAACATTTTAAATCATAATAATCATGAAGTAAAAACATTAAAATAATTATATAAATTCAATTAAGACAAATCAATTCATTATAAAATATATAAAAAGGGGATGAAGGTATACCACACAGAAAGAGTTAGTGGTGAAAATGTAATTTATCTCACAGAAGTAAAAAAGTGAGATAAAAATACCTAACCTTGTGTCCAACTTGTAACACGTGTATTTATATTCATAAATAATAAACGTATTTTAATTATTTTAATTTATTTGTAAACTTTTTAATTTTTATCATTACTCATATTTCACTTATGACAATTTTATATACAACAACATACAAAATTAACCTTACCCCGGGTGTTCTTGACAAAATTCAGTTTAAGTGTCCACAAATACATTACTAGGTAAACTATAGTGAAAGGTTTAATTACATAACATGTAAATAATAATAATAATGAAATAATTATAATATTTATATATCAATTATACTTTTAAAACAAATAATTAAATATCGAAATGGAAAATGAAACAATGTTACAATCATGGAGATAATAGGTTGTACGTACGCATGAGTAACATTCCCATTTTCAATGATTTTTATGGAAAGAAATAAATTAATACTATGTATTTATAAAATGATAATTATATAATAAATAATTTATTATTTAATCATTATAATTATATATATAATTTTTATTATGTAAAAGGAATCACATCATGTCGAGGAGGCGGTAGTCCACACATACACAAACAACATTATCACTTTTTACGTGTGTGAAAGGGTAATAAAGAAAATGATACATTATATTTACATAATGTTTTTTAAATCAGGAATATATTATATACATTTTTTATATTATAGATATTTAATTTAAACAATATTTTATTCATTCCATGTACAGTTTGAACGAATCACATCACTTTGAGGGGGCGGTAGTGCTCACTTCCACAAAGGATATTATCATTTTTACAGAAAATGTAAAGTATAATGATATGACGTATAAAATAATTCAAAACTATTATATGAAAAATAAATATCATATTTATCATATATAAAAATATTTTCCATTGTAATTACCAATATGAGAGGCGGTAATGGAAAAAATGAGCCATCATCATTTCATGAGTGTTGTAGTTCATCATCCACATAAATAGTATGTTATGTATTCATTAGATGGAGGTGTTTGTAAGTATATGTTGAACCATTAGAATAAATAAATTCTATTATATTTTGGATATTAGAGTTTTTTATATATACATTTAATAAGAATAGTTGATGTCTGGAGAATGCAAATAAAACTAAAGAGGTTAAGGAAAGATGTTACGACATAATCGGGTAACTTCATTTGGTTTGTACCAAATGGATTTATTAGTTGTATTTTTGACATAGGTGAGGCTTCTAAGATCAGGATATATATTTCTAGGAGATTTTTTTCCGAGCTTGATCGATTTAATGTGGCTTGATAGGTGTGAGGAAGTGGGGGATGCCTTTTATAGTGGAGGAGGAGAGTCACTCTTGTAATATTTTGAGAACTAAATTCCATACAGGGTTTTCACATTTAAAGGGGCTCAAATAATGGAACCAATTAGATAAAAGGTATGAAATCGTGTAAATATGTCTTGAAAATGGATTTTAGACTAGTTTCTACACCATTTGGATCAATAAGATTATGGTTTAGTCCTATATTATGCTAAAATTTACCTAAATTGTTTTAATTAATTGTAATTACATTCATTAATATTTTTGGTCAAAAACAAATTTGACCCAATTAGAAATTATAATTTATGATAATTATAAATATGGAATCAATTTTCCTAAATTCCAATCATATATGTGGAATAAATTAACATAAATTTAATCCCATATACATGACGATAATAAAAGTTTTTAAAGTAAAAACATCAAAAAGTCTATAGTGATTTTATAGTCAATTTCAAAGTGAAATTATTTCTAATGACCTAAATTAGATTTATTGGTATTAATAATATATAATTATACATTAAATGAAATTTTAAATATAATTTAACAATATAAATAAAGTAAATGAAAAATATTTTATGAATTAAATTTAATTATTTTTCACAATTCATTTAAAAAAACATCACAGAATAATAAAAAATATTATTCTAAACTAATTTTTATTTTTCATGTTTAATGATTATTATTACATATTATATTTATTAATGGGTTGTAAAGGGTATTTAAAATTGGTTCTCCATTAAAATGTTGTAAAAAAGCATTAATAAAAATATAGGATTTTAAGTGTAATATTGAGTTTATACTTATCTTGTGTCTATCAAATCTATTGAATTAATATCAAAAATAATTTATCAAATATATCATATATATATTTAATTAATATCACTTAGTAGTTTTATTTAATTTTATTTATTATGATAGAAAAAATTTCTGAACATAAAAACTGTTTTCTATAATATATTTATTTTATGTTAAATTGGTTGTTATATTCATTTATAAATAATTTGTACCCAATTAATTAGTTGTGTAAACCATATATTTTCTTAATTCATTAAATAATATTCATAACGTCTATTTTATTTCATCTAATTATATTAAATAATAATATATTAATAATATTTTTTATTGAGTAAAACATGGTCTGGCCTGTAATGCAAGCCATTGAAAAAGGACGCTCTTTCATTTAACACATGCTAACATAGTGTTTCATGTATTGAATTATATAGAATATATTGAATGTATTATAAATAGTAAATATATTATAATGTGCTTTCATATTATATCCCATTTTGATATTAGTGCCATTTTTCATACACGCTATCAGATACATGGTTATTACTTTACAACTTCAGTGTATTACATTCTCCCCAAATTAATTAAATTTCGTCCTCATAATTTTAACTCAATATTTGTGTTATATTGTTTCATATTTCCTAAATGGAAATCCCACATCAGGAGAAGGGTTCATAAAACATCAGCTAGAATATAGATAATGGTAATTGCAATGTTTGCATGGACTAACATCTATATTCGTATCCAAGTAAGAGAACATTAGAGGAAAGTATATATATATATATGTGGAGGAAAATAATAAATATTTATATGTTTGATCGAGTCCATCAATAAAAAATAATTTAATGTTAAAAAGATAGTTGAGGGCCTCAAATCCATAAATCTATGATGATTTAGAAGACCATAAGTTCAGCCAAAATTTAGGTATTAGGACAACATTTTTATTCTATGTCATTTACCTAATGTTTGATAATTATATTACTACCTAAGAATATAACATACTTGATATATTTCTATAAACATAATTTATTACTTTGGTTGTTCTTTGAAAAATTTCCAATTAATTCATGAAATGGATATCCAAAAATTAACATTGATCTATAATGCACTAAAATAATCATTTAACATATTTCAAGGCCCATAAAAGTGTGAAAATTATTTACATTTACCTCTACCTATTTTCAAAATTTATAATGGTTAGTACATTAATATCTTAAAATAAAAATAAAAACTAATTGTTATTCATTAATGTTATTTATAAAATTGTTTAACTAAAAACAATGACATTTGAACTGGGACATTACATAGGTTAGTGGTTGGTGTGAAACCATTGTCGTCCTTTGATCATGTGTTCATGACTCGCAACCTTGCTGGATATGACTCGTTATCACCCAACTTAGAGGTTTTCCTTATCTGAAACTTAATTATTATAACATACAAAATAAAAATGATATATATCTTTAAAATAATTATAACCACTAAATAGTCTTTTTATAATTATTTTCAACACCAAAACAATAAATATATAAATTATCCATAAATTTTTAACTAGAAACATCCTTAGTCTGGTGTTTATCCTCTATAAGAGGTCATTTACATATGCAGTGTCCAGGTTCCCCACACATAATACAATGAAATATAATGGATTTTTTAAGACGAGATTCATTTCCTTCCATCAAATCGTCATTTTCCTCAAAAAACCATTGCATTATGCGACTCCTTCACACATATAATGAATATATCCATTCATTTGAGACACTTCCCAAGGATTATCCTTTAAAATTTCTTCCATGAGTGAAATATAGGAATCTTTTCATTGTGGTCTCATCCATTCAAGCTCCTAGAAATCTTCTTACTTCTCTTTTATGGTGACATCAGGAGTTTGTTAAGGTATATGTTCTTGATAATATTTTGGGAAAACTGAATAGGTTTAAACATGATATATTTCAATCTTATCAATAATTCATTTGGTTTGTCATCATCATCACATTGTCCTTCATATTCATTGTTAACATAAATCCTTCATGTTCCAATCATTGAATAAAACAAAAAAGCATAACATGGGTAACAATAGACAAATTGAGGTAAATGTATAGACATTTGTAAGATATCTAATTTATGACACATTATTTTTAATCAAAACATTTTAGGTTTAACATGGTTAATTAGTTTTTATTATATATTAAAATCCATCATAATGGAATTTATGGAAAATGTGAATTATTCTAAGAATATTCCCTGAGATTCTAGGATTAGGTGTGCAGTAAGGCCCATTTTCATGAACCAGGTTACACTTATTTAAGCCTAAAACAACTTGTCAGAGTTGTTTCCTCTTGGTACATATGTACCAATACCACATACAATTGGAATATTCAGATAAGGATTTATTTCTTAGAGTACCCACAATATTTTTACATTTGAAAAATTCTAGGTATTCTTATAAAATTTTCCTTAAATTTTACCTTTGAGGTAGGTAATCTAATTTTGGTTTTCCTAAATCTATTTTACAAGGTTTCTATTAAACTTCCTTTGATACCAAATATAGTTATTTGACTCCAAAAAACCCAGAGCCAATGCCTCCTACTATTATATTATCATGATTACAAGGAATAAAATCCCAAAAGACTAACCAGTTTATTAATATTAGTATACCAGATACATAGGCGAGTCTTATATAAATAATTAAAATTCTTATTACAACATTATTTTTTCCTTTTTCTAAAAAACATAAGGAATAACATTATTTCTTCTACTATCTTCCCTCATAGCATTCATTATACCTTTCTCAGATTCCACAGGAAACAAAAATAATAAAGGGGAGCTCAAATTTTCTGCAATGGTACAGTATATTAGAACCAATAATGAATCAATGAGAATAATAATCAATCAATGGTAAATGTAAGATACCAGTTTTTATATAAAACACTTTGGAATTTTCTTGGTTTTATTCCATAGTCGCGCCTTCCAACGACGTGAGATTCTGAGCCCCGGTGTTGCCAGAATTAAATTATCAGTGCGTTCACACTCAGTACTCCAAATAAATTGGATAAATCCTAAAAGGTGATCCAGATAAAGAATTCTAGTGCATGGATGGGTCCGAAATTGGGTTCTTACCCTAGGAACGACATAAAGAATGTCAGCATGAGATGTTGGGACCCCTCACCCATTAACAGAATGTTAAACGAATAAATAAAATGATTAATTTATATGTTTAATGGTTAAACTCAGGTGTATCTTAAATGGTAGCTTAGATTGGAAAACCGAGGGCACCGTTAAGTCTGGAGCATGCCATATAACCTTGTAGGGGTGTAATTTTTGCGGGTGCGACCATTCTATGGAAAATGGCCCCAGGGGCATTTTTGTAATTTAGTGGCCTCAGACGTTAAGTTTTAAACTTTTGAACGGGGCTTCAGATTAAAATTTTGAGACCACTGTTGTGTTCAAGAGGTGGTTTTTAACTTTGGGAGGCTTAACCTCGAACCCGTCGAGGTTTCAGATGCGGGATAATTTGGGGGATTAAATTAATTAAAATTTCAATTAGTATTCTTATTTAAACCTAAACCCACCCCTCTCTCCCCTTGGTTCATTTCTCTATTGGAGGAACTCCCAAGTAACCAAAGAATCCCTCCCATACCTAAATCTCCCATCCCCACCTCTCCAAGAAGGGGATTGCGATTCCAGCATTGGTGAATCGCTTGCAAAGCATTGGGCAACACCCAAGAGGTAGGGTCATGTGTTTCCATATTTATTTCTTGAACCTCTTTTGAGCTCAATTTATCATGTCTAATTCCCATAAAAACATCGAGTGAAAACCATGGTTGTTTATTACTTGTTCTGAACATTCTGATGCTTGTTTCAGATTTAGATTTCGTGTCCTGACACGTCCGTAGTTGTCCGATGAAGGTTCGAAGTCTTTGGAAGTTTTTCCGGACAATACCATCTTTTTCTGGTGATCCAGGGCTGTCCGGTGAGATATCAGGTATTGGCGCAACACTGCGGGTGAGCTGGGATGGGGGGAGGTGGTTGCGAGCATCAATGGTTGGCTGAGGTGGAGCAGCATTGGCAGGCGCTTGAGGGAGGCGAGGCACGTGGGCCGACCTGCTTGTCGGTCAGTGTGGCGGAAAAGACCGGGGTCCTCGTGACCCCGGCCAGTGGATAGGGACACACAACTTGTGGGTCCCGTGGAAAGAGAGTCAGACCATCTTTGTCTGTTCGGGTGAAGAGGTGTGGTCCGCGCGGTGAACTGCGGACCGCCGGTTCAGGCACAGGGTGGGCCGGCCGAACTGGCCCAACCCAACCCGTTTCTTTCCTTCAACACGAAAAAACTCATAATTTTCAAACCGTAAATCGGATTCACATTCCATCTATGGAAACACGTTCCTTGGATCGAGACAAACATTTTTAGATGGTCTTGGGGATTTTTAAATCCCGAGACGGGGGGGATCGGTGGCGCAACACGTACGATAAGTGGTTTAGTGTTTTTTCGAGGTTCTTATTTTGGGTGGCACGGACGCATCCGGAGTCCGTTTTGAGCACCATCAGCAGCGTTTTGAACTTAGCACTGAGATGATGATTTAAAATGGGTTTTCGAGAATTAAAGATGGAGTTGAGGCGTGGGCCCCACAACTCATCTTTTAAGCTGTGAACATCGTTTTGTAACTTGTTAATCAGTTGTCCGTTTAGAGTGTGCGAGCAGTTGATTCTGGGTGTTTTTCAGAGGGCATTTCAATGGCGCAATCCTCCTGCTTTAATTCCACACGATGGTGTGGGACCCACAAGGGGTGTTTTGGGAGTGGGCGGCGATTTCCGTCTTTATCACCGGGTGTCCGTTTTGGACAAGTGATTAGTTGATCCTATGAACTTTTCCTAGAGGATCTCAAAGGTGTAATCTGCTCGTTGGGCTTTGGGACTGGGATACGGGTCCCACGTATCACCACTCATGTGTGGTACGGTGACATGCATATTTTTCTCAAGAAACTCATTCCATGAAAGTAAGTAATCAATTTGGTGTGTCTTTCTGAGGAGATCGTAATGGTGCGATGTGCCCGACTATTTTCGGGGCCGAGGCCCGGGACCACGTGACGTCGTTCGGGCGTAAAGCGGTGTTGGAAGACTTTTCTGTTGGATGTCCGTTTGACGAGAGTAAATAGTTTATCTTACATGTTTTTTTGTGAGGATTACAATGGTATAATCTCTTTGGATGTGTGGAGACTCATTCGAGATCCCATTTAATGTGGAATCATGAAAGGTGTAATAGTGGCAGTTCTTCTTGCTGTGTTTGTAGAGAACCCTTGGTGTGCGATCATGTTCACTTTTAGGAGAGTGAAGTGAATTCAGAAAGAGGTGTGGTCAGCCGTGCTTCGGCCATGGAGGAAGTAAGTTGGCGAAATTGCATTGTCGCCCTTCGCGTTGACATTGGGTTCCATGTGTTCGATATCCTTTGGGCTAGAGATGTGATATACTCTGGGATTATACGAGAATGCTGGGAGGTATATTTTGTAGTTGTACCCGGGAATGTTTGTGTTCGTGGTTTGGAGAAGATATAGGGACACACATTGCGTGGGCCCCTTATGCGTGTTGTGTTCTTCATTTGGTACCATTGATCTCTCGTGACATAGAGGGTCCCTCTGTTCACAATGGTTTAGAACAGCAGAGTTGAGTGGTTTCCCCTGGTTCTGTCCTCGACGGTGTGATCGACAGAGATGTCTGGGTTCCCCTTTTTTCCTTCATCCATGTGGTCTTTCAATATCACCTCCATTCGTGTTCCATAGTAGAGTTTTTGTGGATTCGGTGTGACCAATACATTATGTGGGCACCGATCCTCTACCTAAGAGGTTGTTTCCAGTAGGGTACGGAGCCCTAGTGAGCCTGGGTGCAGGTTTCCAAGTCGAGTATCGAGATCATATACTCTTTCCGTGATCTACCATGACATGATTCCCTAGGAATAGAAGTTCTGGGTTTAACCTCAAATAGGTCTCTAAAGTGGGTTGCTCATTGAATTATTCGGCTTTACCCTCCAACGGGGATGGGCAGTGGGTTTCTCAATCGACTTCTTCGGGTTTACCCTCTAGCAGGGCTGGGAAGTGGGTTTCTCATCGACTTCTTTGTGTTTACCCTCTAGTGGGGCTGAGAAGTGGGTTGATCATCGACTTCTTCGGGTTTACCATCCATCGGGGCTAGGCAGTGGGTTGCTCATTGACTTCATAGGGTTTACCCCCCAGCAGAGACTGGGCAGTGGGTTACCCGATGACCTCTTAGGGTTTACCCTCTAGCAGAGACTGGGTAGTGGGTTACCTGATGACCTATTAGGGTTTACCGCCCAGAAGAGACAGGCCAGTGGGTTACCCAATGACTTCTTAGGGTTTACCCTCCAACAGAGACTCGGTAGTGGGTTACCCAATGACCTCTTAGGGTTTACCCTCCAATAGAGACTGGGCAGTGGGTTACCCGATAGCCTCTTAGGGTTTACCCTCCAGTAGAGACTCAACAGTGGGTTACCCGATGACCTCTTAGGGTTTACCCTCGAGGAGATACTGGGTAGTGGGTTAACCAATGACCTCTTACGGTTTACACTACATCGAGGCTGGGTAGTGGGTTACCCGATGACTTCTTTCGGACTAAGTGCTTTCTATTAGGATAGTATGTGGATTTTCACTTTGACTACCGGAACGATACCCATGGTTTTATGGGTCAGTGATATGAAAACTTTAACTTTGAGTATAACTCTTGACTGTGTGACAGTGACGAGGTGTGGTTTTACTTTCCCCAAAACTCTCAAGTACAAGGGGCACTTTCCCCACCAAGATGCATCCTTGAGAAGCGACCTACAACTGTGCTGGCGAGTCAGTGCCTCCCAAAGTGGATAGTGTCAAGATGCGGTGATTTGAGCACCTTGACTTGCAGTTTGGGGTAGACGGGTGGGATTTTGGGAATCAATTGTGTTTACTTTTGGGACTATTGGCTACTCGCTTTCTTGGGTAGAGCTATGGGATTGAGATCCCTTTATGATATTTTTCATTCTTCTTGATTGAGATTATGGATATGTATATACCTTGTTCTAATACCCACATCTTGGGTTTTGGTTACTCTCCTTCCAGGAGAGGTGAAGATGCATGGGGTATTCCACGTTCATTCCATGTCTAGCTTCTCGTGGTTGGACGAGTCTACTATACTGCTATATGTAGAGAAGACTCAACAAGAATTTCATCTTCTCACTGTTTATAGCTCCCTGTGTTTGGACGAGTCTATAACCTTCTTCTAATTGGGTTGAGCATTACTCATTACTGCACTCTCGATTGTACTTTACTTTTCCCTGTTTGATCTAATGATCACCTCTTCAGTACCTCCTTTGCTACTCCCTCGAGCCTTTAGGGCATCCTACTGAGTATTTTTATACTCACCAATGTTTGGGCTTTTCTCGCACTAGGTGTTCCCTTGCAGACGACAGACAGGATGGTCGTGACTACAATGGAGCTTAGGAGTTCAGGATCTTGGAACGCGTACGGCAGTCATAGTAGGGTTACAGGTGTGGGACTCTCCTAACTGTTTAATTTTGTTTACATGTTTCCGGGTTGTGGCAATTTTCACGTAGGGCGCGTGTTTTGCCTCTTTTCTTTTCAGTTTACCTTCAGCTCTTACATTGTAATTTTTAGAGGTCAATACACATTTGTTGTTTATATATAGAAGTTGGTACATTGATTTTATATTTTACTCTGCACTTCTGCATTGAGTGGGTTACGTGTGTGTATACTGATACTTAGGAAAAGGCATGCTCAAGTTGTTAGACTTTGGAGCTTGTTGCCAGCCCCTGGCCTATAGAGGCGGGCTTGGGGTAGTTGTGGCTTGAGCCTGGGTAGGGTCGAGTCATGAAAAAGTTGAATCAGAGGTTGTTCATTCCTTACGATCTTTTTTGAGACATGCATAAAAAGTAATTGGTTGGGATCTAAGGTAACAATGTTAATGTGTCTCGAGAGCTGCTCTCAGGCCAGGGAGTCCGGTGACGGTGCGACAACTAACATATCCATTCACTAGGACCCTGATAACCCGCATGTCGACTTTGCATGCTGAGACACTCATTGCAGGGAATTGGTTTTTTGCATCACATAGGATTGAGTCTTTGACTGTACTTATTATGTCAGCTCCACATTGTTGTTATTTTCATATACATATATGCTCATCTGACCGCGTCACTCCTTAATAATATTCAGGATGTCTCTGTGAAGACAACCATCTTGGATACCAGCTTTGGTTCATGACAATGACCCTATAAGCTACAAGGCCTCAATCTGGAACCCATCATGTGAGAACTTTTCTCCAGGTGGGCCGGTAGTAGAACCCCCAACTGGTGAGCAGAAGACATCTCCAATAGAGTAGAAAAATCTTGAGCGTAGGTTTATCGTGCTCTGTGATTTCCAATGTCAGAGACCACTAAGTTTTAGTGGTGATCCAGACCCTCAGGTAGCAGAGGTTTGTCTTGGGACAATGGTTCGCCTTTTCAGGCTTGTGTAGATGCTGGATGATCTGATGGTGGCCTTGTCCGCCAGCCTTTTCCATGGAGTAGCTAGGTGTTGGTGGAGTCTAGTGACTCAGTTACTCGATGAGTCGTCACTTTCATTGGAAAACTTTCAGCTGCTTTTTCGTGAGGAGTTTTACCCCTCCTTCTTACACTCCATTTGGATCTAGGAGCTCCTATTGTTTCAGTAGGGTGGGATGATGGTGACTAGGTACACAACTAGTTTCGCAGACCATGCACGTTTTTACCTGGACTTCGTCCATGACGACAACTTCCGAGTGCGAAATTTCGAGATGGGTCTCCGCAGAGAGATTTCTGTTATCATAGTACCCTTGGGCATTCCCACTTATGTCGGGGTGATAGAAAAGGCACTGGTGATAGAGATATTTCTGTCGCGTTCTACAGTTAGTGGTGGCTTTAGGCTCGACAGAGCCGAGACGTGTACTGCAGATAGCAGGCATCGACTGACAGAGCCTCGACACAGGTGTCTTTTCGATAACCAGACTTAGGGTTGTGGTTTTACACCATAGTGGTTCCAGAGGGCACTAGTGTAGCCCTGAGAGAGTCAGTGTTATTTTTGCAATGAGTGAGGTCACTTGGAACGAGACTGCCCGACCAGCCATGCTGAGAACTTCAGGCAATCAGCAGGCGCACCACCACGGTAGTGGCAGTGCCATGATCGAAGTAGCGCCCAGAGAGGTGGTGATAGCAGAGGAGAGGAGGGATATTGAAGTTGGGGAAGACTTTATGAGGTCTTCCCAACACCACTAGGCGGTCCACTTTAGGCTCTGGGAGCTAACAGTTGGGACCACGAATAGCCGCGAGCTTTGGATGTCTACGATCCTACAAAGCATGAGGTGATAAAAGGTACGATCTATAGCTATTCTACTTTTTGCAGTAGGATTGTTAGCCTATGTGTGTGAAATTATTTTCTCAGTGCTCCTTGCATGTTTTTTTATCAGGGTGATGCAGGGCGTCGCTGTAACCCAATTTTAGTGGAATAGGAGGCATGGAACCTTTCTCTTTAGTCAATGGTAGAGACTCCTTCGCCTTTCGATCTTGTAAGAGAGTCTTGGTCGTGGGACATCAACTGTGAAATCTTGTGTGACCAGATATCCATGGGAGTTTCACCATATGGATATTCTAAAGGATGGAATCACTGGTCTTTGTCCCAGGTCCAAATAGTTATTCCAGTCATGACGTGCGACGTAGGGGTTCGATCGGGGAGGCGAGTTACCCCCAAGGGCCTTCGGTCTATTTGAGACCGTGCGAATGGATGGAGATGTTGTCTTCCTCCTTACCCTAACCACCCAAAGTCTGGAGTGGGTGCATGATGCCTCCCACATGACATACCTGAGGAGATCTGTGTGTTCTCCTATTCATGTCATCAGCAAGGGATGACCCCACACGAATGGACCAAATCCTATGGTTCATGTGTGGTGGCGCAGAACATTGCATGAGTTCTTCTGGGTACGGAAGAGCCAAGTGCGGGCTTAGTACCCTAAGTTGTTCCCTTGATTTTTTCTACAATGAAAATCATGAATGAGGGAATGGTGTAAGAACCCAGTTTTATCTATAAGAGAATTGCAATCTTCTTGGTGTTATTCCAGAGCCGCACCTTCAGACGACGTACGTTTCCGAGCCCCAGTGTAGCTGGGATTAAATTATCATTGCTTTCACACTAGGCACACAAAATAAATAGAATAAATCCTAAATGGTGGTTCAGATAATATATCTAAGTGCACAGATGGGTCCGAAATTGGGTTCTTACCCTAGGAATGACATAAAGCATGTCGGTGCGGGACGTTGGGACCCCTCGCCGGTTAACGGAACGTTAAACAGATAAATAAAACAATTAATTAATTAGTTTAATAGTTAAACTCCTGTGTCTCTTAAACGATATCTTGGATAGGAAAACCTAGGGCACCGTCGAGTCTGGAGCATTCCATTTACCCTAGGAGGGGTGTAATTTTCGCGGGCGCGACCCTTCTGTTGAAAATGGCCCCATGGGTGTTTTCGTAATTTAGATGCCTCAGATGTTAAGTTTTATAACTTTTGAATGGGGCCTCCGATTAAAATTTCTAGGCAACCATTGTGCTCGGGAGTTGGTGTTTACCTTAGGGGAGTCTTAACCTTGACCCCGTTGAGGTTTCAGATGCGAGTTAATTTGGGGGGTTTAAATTAATTAAAATTTTAAGTAGTTTTTTTATTTAAACCTAAACCCACCCCTCTCCCCCCATTAGTTCATTTCTCTAGTGGAGGAACTCCCATGAAACCATGGAATCCATCCAATACCTCAACCTCCTTTCCCCACCTCTCCAAGAAGGTGATTGTGGTTCCGACATCGACGGATCGCTTGCGAAGCGTCTGACTACACCCAAGAGGTTCGGTCGTGCATTTCCATTTTTATTTCCCACACCTACATTGAGCTCAATTTATCACATTGAATTGTCGTCTAATGATCAAGAAAATACCATGGTTGTGTAGTACCTGTTCTGAGCTCTCTGATTCTTGTTTCAGATTTAGATTTCGAGTCCCGATGCGTCCGAAGTTGTCCGACGAATAATCGAAGTCTTTGGAGGTTTTTCCGGCCAATACCTTCATTTTCCGGTAATCCAGGGTGGTCAGGTGAGATCTCAGGCAGCGGTGTGGTGCTGCAGGTGAGACAGGATGGCAGGAAGGGGCTGCAGGCATCTGTGGTGGGCTGAGGCGGAGCGACGTCGGCAAGCGCCTGTAAGAGGCGAGGCACGCGGGCCCACCGGCTTGCCGGTGGGCGTGACGTGAAAGACCGGGGTACTCGTGACATCGGTCGGTGGACAGGGACCCGCATCTCATGGGTCCCATGGAAAGAGAGCCGGACCAGCTCTGTCGGTCTAGGCGAAGTGTGGCAGTCTGCGCAGTGAACTGGGGACCGCTGGTTCAGGCACAGGGTGGGCCGACCGAACCGGCCTGACCCAACCTGTTTTTGTCCTTCAACACTAGAACACTTCTAATTTGCAGACCGTAAATCGGATTCACATGCCCTCTGCGGTGACATGTTCCTTGGATTGAGATCGACCTTTTTGAGATGGTATCTCAGATTTTTAAATCCTGAAATGAGGGGCTTGGTGGCGCGGAACGTACGATAAGTGCTTTAGTGTTTTTTCGAGGTTCTTGTTTTGGGCAGCGCAGACGCATCCAGAGTCCGTTTTTAGCACCATCAGCGACGTTGTGACCCTGGAATCAAGATGATGATTGCTAAGGGTTTTTTGGGTGTTGATGTAGAAGTTGAGGCGTGGGCCCCACGACCCGTCTTTTAAGCTGTGAGCAGCGTTTTGTAACTTGTTCATCGGGCATCTTTTTAAGGCATGTGAGCAGTCGATTCTGGGTGTTTTTTCAAGGGAATTGCAATGGAAAAATCTTCCCACTTTAATTATGCATGATGGTGCAGGCCATATGAGGGATATTTTGGAATTGGCGGTGATTTCCATCTTTATCACCAAGATTCTGTTTTGGACAAGTGACTAGTCGAACTTGTGTACTTTTCCGAGAAGATCACAATGGTGCGATATGCTCATAGCACTTAGAGAACTGGGATATGGGTCCCATGTATCACTACTCGTGTGCGGTACGACGAAATACATCATTTTCTCCAGACCTTCTTTCCACACAGTTAATTAGTCAATTTGACGTGTCTTTCTGAGGAAATATCAATGGTGCGATGCGCCTGACTGTTTTCGAGACCGAGGCACGGGACCAAGAGATGTCGTTCAAGCGTAAAGCTATGTTGGATAACTTTTCTGTTGGATATACATTTTAGGTGAGTAAACAATCTATCTCGCGTGTTTTTCCTTGAGGATTAAAATGGTGTGATCCATTTGGATGTGAGAAGACTCATTCGAGATCACATTTAATGTGGAATCATGAACGGTGTACTAGTGGTTGTTCTTCTTGAGGTCTTTATAGAGAACCCTTGGCATGTGATCACGTTCACTCTTGGGAGAGTGAAGTGGATGCTTAAAGAGGTGTGGTCGGTCGTGCTAGGTCTGTGGAGGAAGCAAGTTGGATAAATTATGTTGTCACCCTTCATGTTGACTATGGTTTCCATGCGTTCGATAGCCTTTGGGGTAGAGATGTGATATACGAGGATGTTGGGAGGTACATTTTATTGATGTACCTGGGAACCTTTGTGTTTGTGGTTTGGAGATTAGATAGGGCCACACATCGTGTGTGACCCTTGTGCGTGTCATGTTCTGATTTACGTACCTTTGATCTCTCGCAACATAGAGGGTACCTCTGTTCATGATGGTTTAGACCAGCCGGGTTGAGTGGTTTCCCCTGGTTCTATTCTCGACAGTGTGATCAGTGGAGCTGTTTAGGTTCCCCTTTTTTCCTTCAGTCGTGTAGGCTTTCAGTGTCAAATCCCTTTGTGTTCCCTGGTAGATTTTTTGTGGATTCGGTGTGACCAATACATTACGTGGGAACCTATTCTCTACCCAGAAGGTTGTTTACAATATGGTATAGAGCCCTACGGATCCGGGGCACCGGTTCCCTAGCTGATTATATAGATCATATACTCTTTCCGCAATCTACCGTGACGTGATTCCCTAGGCAGAACAGTTCTGGGTTTACCCTCCATCGGGGCTGGGCATTGGGTTTCTCATCAACTTCTTCGGGTTTACCCTCCAGCGGGGCTGGGTAGTGGGTTTCTCAATCGACTTCTTTGAGTTTACCCTCCAGCGGGGCTGGGAAGGGGGCTGCTCAACGACTTCTTCAGGTTTACCCTCCAATGTGGACGGGTAGGGGGTTGCTCATCGACTTCTTCGGGTTTACCCTCCAGCGGGGCTGGGCAGTGGGTTGCTCATTGAATTCATAGGGTTTACCCTCCAGAAGAGACTGGGTTTTGGGTTACCCAATGACCTCTTAGGGTTTACCGTCTAGCAGAGACTGGGAAGTGGGTTACCCAACGACCTCTTAAGGTTTACCCTCGAGTAGAGATTGGGCAGTGGGTTACCCAATGACCTCTTAGGGTTTACCTTCCAGCAGAGACTGGGCAGTGGGTTACCCGAAGACCTCTTAGGGTTTACCCTCCAACAGAGACTGGGCAGTGGGTTACCCGATGACCTCTTAGGGTTTACCCTCCAACAGAGACTGGGCAGTGGGTTACCGAATGACCTCTTAGGGTTTACCCTCCAGCAGGACTAGGCAGTGGGACAACCGATGAAATTTTTAGACTCAATGCTTTCTATTAGGATTGAATGTGGCTTTTCTCCGTGACTACCAGAGCGGGACCCCTGGTTGTACGGGTCATTGATATGACAGCTTTGACTTTGAGAAGTCCTCTCGAATGTGTGACACTGATGTGGTGTGGTTTGACTTTCCCCAGAACCCTCAATTACGAGGGGTTCTTTCCTCACCATGACGTTTCCTTGAGAAGTGACCCAAAACCGTGCATGTGAGTATGTTCCGGCGAAAGAAAATAGTGTTAAGGTGCAGTGATTTTAAGCCCTTGAATTAAAGTTCAGGGAAGACGGGTGGGATGCTGGGCGTCGATGGTGTCTACTTTTGGGACTATTGGTTACTCACTTTCATGGGATGAGATACGGGATGGATATCCCCTTAAGATCTTGTTCGGGCTTCTTGATTGAGCATATGGATATTTATAAACCTTGTTCCAGTACCAACTTCTTGGGTTTTGGTTACTCTCCTTCCAGGAGAGGCGAAGACGCGCAGGGTATGCCCCATGCTTTCTGAGTCTAGCTTCTCATGGTTGGACGAGTCTACTCTCCTGCTATAGGTAGTGAAGAGTCTACGAGAAATTCATCTTCTCACCATTTATAGCTTCTTTTTTTGGACAAGTCTACTTCCTTATTCTTGTTGGGTTGAGCTATACTCTTTACTACACTCTCAGTTGTACTTTACTTTTACCTATTTGATCTACTTATCTTCTATTCAGTACCTATTTTGTTACTCCCTCAAGCCTTCAGGGCATCCTACTGAGTATTTTTATACACACCCATGCTTGGGATTTTCCCGCACTTGGTGTGCCCTTGCAGACGACAGACATGATGGACATTACTTCAACGGACCTTAGGAGTTCAGGAGCTTGGACTGCGTACAACAGTTGTAGTTGGGTTCCAAGTGTGGTACTCTCCCATCTGTTTACTTTTGTATACCTATAGTTGGGTTGTGGCACTTTTCTGGTTGGGCACGTGTCCTACCACTTTTCATTTCAGTTTAGCTTCAACTCTTACTTTGTACTCTTTAGAGGTCGATACACATTTATGGTTTATTTATAGTAGTTAGTACTTTTATTTTCAATTTAATCTCCACTTCTGCATTGAGTGGGATGTGTGTGTGTGTGTACAGGTACTTAGGCATAGTCCTCCCCGAGTTTTTATCCTTCAGTGCTTGTCGCCATCCCCTAGCCTATGGAGGCGGGCTTGGGGTAGTTGCGGCTTGAGCCCAGGTAGGGTCGGGTCATGACAGTAAATAATAGAACACATAAACCATATAATCAAAAAATTGAGAAGGAAGTGCGTAAAAAATATATAAAGGTAACAAATGGAAGTACATTGAATTCATATAACAAGATAAGGAAAAATTAATATTCCAAGATAAGAAATTGGAAACAAATTTCCTTAAATGAATAAACTGTTAATGAAATGCATCCATAGATTTTATATTGGTAAAATCTCATGTATAATAAATAATTAATAAAAAAAGAAATTCTTATTTATTGGATGTCATGTCTCAGGAACATGAGAATGTCTACTTTCAAGATACATCCTCCACACAGTTTAAAACTATGGAATGAAACTCGTTCAATTTGCATAAATTATTTTTCTAATGAGAAACTATCGATACATCAAGGAGCTATATAATTCTGTGAATCCACCTATCATTTCTTGTCAAAAACATTTTTCATATCTTGAAATCAATTTAACTAATAAACAATATTGTTTATCAAATATTGATACTGAATAAAAAATATTGAATAATAAATAATTTCCCAAATAATCATATAACTGTAGAAGTATACACTTTATGTAACGAGGTATACATTTTAGGAAATAGTAATATCCATGATAAATGAAATGGATAATTTAGCATATATTCAATCTTAAATAATTATATGATATTGAAAATTTCTAGGGGACTAAAAATTTAATCATGGTAGTGAATGTGAATATAGTCCTCAACCAAATAAATAAAAATCATCCAGAGGAAGAAATAGGATGGTTTCAATACAAAATAACTTATGTGGTGTAAAAATAATGTCTTTTTGTCTTTGATAAATTGAAATATAAAGAAATGATGTATAAAAAAGAATATGAAAATATCCTTTAATTATAAAAATGTTTCTGATACTTTTTTATTTGAAAACGACTTTTGAGAATATTTTATTTAAAAATTACCCATTTAGACATGAAAATAAAGCTTCAAAGAAATGATAGTGGGTAAATCCATACATTCTATATGAGGTAAAATGAACATTACTTTTCATGGTTAAAATTTAGAAAAAATTTTTGTTTAAAAAGAGAAAATAATATTACATTGAAAACCTTAGTAAGATAAATGTTTATAAATATTTCATTACCAAATAATTTTAATTTTTTTTGAAACATTATAATAAAACATGGTTTTAAAAGAAAACACGTAATATAACTAATGAGAGAAATAATTTCAGGATTTATGAAAAATAATTTTTAAAACATTTTGAGTACCAAAGAGTGGAAAAATTGCACCCATACATGAAAATGGTCATGAATAACCATAAGAGATAAAATTGAATGTTTTATTGATAAAATTATTTTATGATTTCCTCTAATAGAAATATAATTGATAGATCCCTAAAGTTTTTTATTTAGTAAAATAATCTTTAATCCTTAAAAAGTGTCCCATACCACATTGAATTTTTTTTAATCATAATAAAAATGAAGGAATAAAATTAAATTAAATTTTAAAATACCATAAATATAATGTAATTAATGATATTATATATAAAATTGGGCATAATTTACTCCAATAACAAAGTAAGTGGTGAAAATGTAATATATCCCATAGAAGTAAAAATTAAGAAGAAAATCCCTTACCTTGTATCTGACTTGTCTCATGTTTCATTATATTAATGTATAATAATATTATATTAACTATTTTACATTATATAAAATATTTCCATGTTTATAAATACATTTATTTCACTTATTTCCTTGATTTATATAACTTATTAAAAAATTATGTTTGCAATGGGTGTTCTTGATAAAAACCAGTTTATGTGTTAAAAATTACTTTGTAGGTCAAATATGGTCAAATAGTTCATTACAAAAATCATACATAGTAATAATCAAGATTGAATTATAATATATTTAATTGAATTATGCACAAGAGCCTCAGCCTAGTTGGTGAGGACTCAACAAGTGCATCAAAGAGACCCAAGATCAAAACCAAACGAAGGAATAATTTTCAAGTACTGAAGCAGTATTGTTGTACATACTATAGTAGTACTATAGTGGGTACTATAGAAGTTACTATTCGTAACTATAGAGTGTGAAACCTTTCACCTATTTATGCATTTTGGCCACCGATTCAATCTTCGGTCCCTTCAAGGCATTTAGGCCACCCTAGTCCTTTAGGCTAGTATGGATTTCAGGCCACCAAAAGGCCTTCAAGACACCATAAGACTTTCATGCGACCTCCAGGTCATCAGGAAAAATGATTAATGTAGTTTCCCTAGAAAGAATCTACCAAAATCAGCAGCCCCAAAGGAGGATTCAGAGCAGGCACACTCACCAGAGCAGAACCAATAGATATTGAAGAATGATATGGTATGACAATGCCATCAGGACTAGAATGTGCTTGCACGGGAAGTTTATTAAAATGACCATGAAAAGGTGGAGATATATCTTCATGATATAGATGCTAGGTAGGGGTAGTTACATGTAGTTATAGTCTCGTATAATTCCCTAAGACCTTCGGGTCATGTAATGTCTCATAATCTTACTGGCCATGTAATCTCTAAGCCTACAAGCTTTGTAAGGGTTCCAAATCATCCCTTGAAAGGGGGTTATCAAAATCTATAAAAAATAAGGCCTTCAAGCCATTTAGGGGTAATTTAATGGTACTTTAAAAACCAATCATAAAATATGGTTATGAAAAATGAACCAACATTACAATCATCGAGACGGTAGGCTGTACTTATGCATGAGTAACATTTCCATTTATCAATGACTATTATAGAAATAAGGTAAGTTAAAATAAATATTTAAATAATGATATCTATATCATAAATACCATATTATTTAGTCATATATACTTATATATAGAATTCATGTGATGTAAAAGGAAACACATGGTGTCGAGGAGGCGGTAATCCCCACATCCATGAACGACATTATCACTTTTTAAGTGTGTAAAAGAGTAACAAATAAAATGATATATTATATTTCAAGAAATTTATTTATGTCACTAATATCATATATATGTTTTTTATGTTAAATGGTTTAAATTAAAACCATCCTTCATACATTTCATTTATAGTGTGAATGAATCACATCACTTTGAGGGGTCGATAGTCCACATTTCCACAGACAATGTTTTAGTTTTTATAATAAATGAAAAGTATAATGATTTTAGTTTTATGAGAATTAAAGAAGCATAAAATAATAATAAATATCATATATAACATACATAAATATAATTTCTATAATAATGGAGACCATGAGATGTGGTAAAGGAGAAATGAACAATCATCATTTCGAGAGGTGGTAGTTTTCAGTTCATGTAAACGATATGTTAGTTATCTATTATATAGAGGTGTGTGTATGTGTTGGTAAAAAACATAAAATAAAAAATCATATCATATTTAGTATATTTTATTTTTTTATAAAAATGGAATAATAATAGTTGTGTGTTTGGAGAATGGAAATAAGACTAAAGAGGCTAAGGAATGACGTTACCTCTCAACTGAGTAAATTCTTTTGGTTTGTACCAAAAGGTTTCCTTGGTTAGATTAATGACCAATGTGAGGATTCTACATTGAATAAAGTGATGTATGGGAGATAATTGGGGAGATATATGTTTATGAAAAGTGTCTAGATAGGTATGATAATGTGGGTGTGGGGGGAGGTGGTTTTTTATATTGGAGAGGAGTGACACTCTTGTAATATTATGGAAATGAAATTTCATACAAATATTTCAAATTTATAGTGGATAAAATAATGGAAGTTGTTATATACTAGGTATTACTAGGTCAATATATGACCATAAAACGGATTTTGGACAAGTTTCTAGGTCATTTGGACCCCTAAGATTAATATTTAGTCCCTTATTAATCTTAATATTTCCTTAATTGTTGTAATTAATTTTTAATTACATTCAATAATATTTTGGGTCAATGTTTTTTAACTTATTAAAAATTATAAATTATGGATATTATAAATATGGAATCCATTTTTCCAAATTCAAATCACATAAGTGATGGTAATTAATTTAAATTTAATTCCGTAGACGGGACAACAATGCGGGTTTTTAAGAAAAACACTTCCAAAACATTACTAGTTTCCATTGTCAATTTCAAATTTAAATTGATTAAAATGACCTAAATTTAATAATTTGGTAAAAACAATATACAATTAATCTTTAAAACCTATTAAAAATATAATTTATCCTTATAAATAATGTAGATGAAAAATTAGATTTTAATTATATTTCAGTATTTTTAACTATTCATTATTAATTAAAACATCAATGAAAAATAAAAAAATTTACCGGAACACAATAATTATGTGTATACTTCAAATATGAAGTTATTTTGACTTATTAAATTTATAAAAGTGTGAAAAATGTTATTAAAAATAGGCTCTCCCTTAAAAGGCGTTAATATTTACATTATAAAAATATAGGTTTTTCTGTGTAATATTTAGTTTATTTTTTTATTATCTCTATCAAATATATAAGATGAATATAAAAAATATTTTATTTAATATATATATATATATATTAAATTAATATCACTAAATAATTGGAAGTCATTTGATTTATTTTCATCAAATAGTTTTTAGAGCATAAAAATAGTATCCTATAAAAATATTTCTTTTATATTCAATTTGTTGTTATATAAATTTATAATTAATTTGTAATTGGTTATTCATTTAGTTGAACCAAATATACTCATAAGTTATTTAATACTATTCATAACATCTTGTTTATGATATCTTATTATATTAAATAATAATATTTTAGTAATATACCGTTGTTCAGTAAAACATGGTCATACATGTAACACAAGCTATTCAAGAAGGCCACTCTTGTTTGTAATGCATGCTAACTCGATGTTTCATGCATTGAAATATATAAAAAATATTGATTTCTTTTTAAATATTAAATATATAATAAAGTCTTTAGATTTTATATCACCTTATGCCCTTTGAATCATGTGTTATATACGCTATCGAATACAGTGGTCTTACTTTATATTTTTTTTGGCGTTACAATATTTTAAATGAGTATTTATAGTGGTTCTATAAATTATGGGAAATATTATGATATTTTTAAGATTTACAATTTTCATCATATTCATTTATGGTTTCTGAATTTATGAGTAATATATGCTATTTGGAGAAAAATATTAAATTTATCTTGGGCGAATGTGTAATAATAAAATTCTATTTTTTATGATTCAATTTTTTTCTAGAATATTTTAAGATATTTATGGTTATTTATTTAGTATTATTTAACTTATAAATTATGTGTTATTATTGAGGAGTATAGGATTATATTTTTATTTCTTCAAATGAATCTTTTTTCAAAATTGATATTATTTTAACTTCCAATAATAATTTTTTATTTTCATCAATCGATGGAAACATGAGAAATAAATAAGAATATTTTTGTTGATATTGTGATCCATTGGAAATAAATTTTTAATATTCATTCATGAATATTCATCAATATTATTTATCATATGATGTGCAGTAGATATGAAAATCTAAATGAAGTAAAAAAAAGTTTGAAATTATTATTATTGAATGGGAAGAAATAAAATAAGTATATATATATATATTTAATTTTTTTCTCACAACGAAAAAATAACTTCACTAATCCAAAGAGTATTTTCTCAGAAAGTAACACTCAACAATCAATGTAAAATTTTAAAAACAAATATTCACATATGATTATTATAGAGCTACATGAATTTATAAAATATAATGTTTCTTGGTATTTGAATAGGAATTAAAATTAATGATAAAATATAAATTCTATTTTATTATTATGTTATGGTATTTTAATTATGATAGGGTAAAATGAATGTAGAAATGATGATATTTACTTTTTTCCGAGTTTATTTTAATTTATATTATTTTAAATGAATATTAACTTTGATTGATTATAACACACATAATACCGACCATAAAAATGAATCATGATATACTATAGAAATATTATTAATTAAATATGAAAATTATTTCCAAACCTTTATATTTGTGGGTTTTATCAAGAACTACCAAATTATGAAATATATTTAGACATTTTCTACCTTATTCAAATTCTATGATTAATTCCTAGTAAATAAAAACATAATTTTAAATAATATCATATATCATTGAAGGAGATTTTTTTTCTTGAGAAAACTACATTTATATGAAATGTATTTTTATCAAAAAAAATTATGTTAATAACTATATATGAATGATTTGAATGAATTAAAGGATAATATATTAAATTAAATAAATAAGTATTCACCTTGTTATGATTATTATATATGTAATGATTAAAAAATTATTTTATACTTCAAAAATTCAATTTCATCAAAAATTGTTTTGATTATAATATGTGTAATACTATTGTTCTTAATTTATTCTACATTTATAAATATAATTTGATAAAATAGGAATAATTTTAGAAATTATAATTTTAAAATGATATTAGGATATATTTTTGGGATACATGTTAGAGGATTTTTTTGTTTAATTGTGAAAAATACATATTTTGAAAAAACTATAATTTATTTTAATTTAGAGAAATTATTTAAATGTTCATTTTGGGTATTTAAGTGAAATATAGTTTATTATAATAAAAATATTAAAATTAACTTCAAATTCATTATAATTATACATCATTTTAGATGAAAAAAATTATTATTCATTGAACATGTATTATTCGAAAAATATTTTTTATTGTATTCTGTTAAAATGTATTAATTTAAATTTATGCCACTTGTTTAAGTTAATTATTTGAACATGGATTTTATATTTTTAATTAGTATAAAAAAATAAGTTAATATTCTACATTTAATTTATTGTCATAAATGTAACTCCTTGACCCTAGAAGCCTGAATTTTGTGCATTATTACATTACGTTGTCATTATTACAAGGAAAAAAATCCCATAGGACCATTCAGTTTAGTAGTCTTGGAAATCCCGATTACATACATGACACCCATAATACATTGGGAAATAGTAAATATAATCATTATATACATTAAAATGAAATAAACCGCGTCCTTAAATGCTTATTCAAATATTTCTTATTTATAACATGGGTAAAGAAACATAATAAGGGTGAGGGGAAATGCTCAGTATGGGTATGTAAAGAAGAAGAAATAATAAATCAATAGAAGAAAAAAAACATGGAATGGTTAATAACTAATAACACATTCCATTCAAAAATTAGATATGGCAATGTCAATATGGAATAATATGAACTAGAAAAACATGACATTAAATCGAGGAACTAAAAATCATATGTAACCATATATATATCAACACAAAATCCCATGGATGAATAATTAAAGAATATAAATAATGGAAGTTATAATTTATTGATATCTATAACATACCCCCAATGCTTTATTCGAAGGATCTAATACTTTTAAGGATTCATGCCAAGAATCTAAATCATTCAAGGATTCATTCCATTATTCTAATAATGTCAAGGGTTTTTTCCATGAATCTTAAACTATCAAGGATTTATTCTATGAATATAAATATTTCAATGCTTCATTCTAAGAATATAATACTGTCTAAGATTCATGTTAATAATCTAATAACGTCAAGGCTTCGTGCTAGGAATCTGATACTTTTAAAGTAAACACCATTTAAAAAATAGTATTTGATTTATGAAATATTCATATCCCAAAATGATGATATAGATGATTAAGTAAATTTACAATGGAAAATGATTAAAATAATTTGATTTATTTAATATTAAGTTAACAATACCAAACAATAAGTGAGATTTCAATGATAATCATTAATAATATTATTTTAGAAATTAATCATTAAACATCCCCAATTGTCCCGTATCACTTGGAACATTTAATTCATAATACCCAAGAAGTAATTTTTATCATTCCATGAATAAAAAGGATTCATGATATAATGTTTAAAAGGGGATGTATACATACTATACAAAACAAGTAAGTGGTGTATATGGCATTTGCTATAAGAAAATAAAATTTAGACAAGAATCCCTTACCAATGGAGTAAAAAATGAATTGGAAAACCCAAAGGTAATATTACATTAAAAAAAATACCAGGAATATAAAACAATACATGATATTTTATCAAACTTCACAGTAAGTACACTATATATAAAAAATTAGGTGTACCATAATTAAATAGGCCTCACGTAATGAAAATGTGACAAGAATCTATTACCTTATCATTAATTTTTGATGTGTGGTCCTTAGGTTCCTGTATAGTGGATTAAAATATGTTAACAAGTAATACTATGACCAAAATCATGTTTATAACACCATATATTGACTTCTTACAATATTTTATTACCCATTTGATAACACCTTTTCATTCTTTTAACTATTTCAGGTGTTAATTGCCTAACTTTCTCAACTATGTTTTGATTTTTTTATTTTGTATTATTACTAAATATATCATGGTTTCATAATCTATAGATTTAAAACCCTGAATAAATTATATTATATATTTATTATATATTTAGTTATAATATCTCATAATATTTGGAGATTATAAATAAAGTTCACCTTTCATGGGGACGATAGGCCGTACACACACATGAATGCTATATTCATTTATTTTTTGTATTAACAAAAATAAAACTATATGATACATATTTATATTATAATTCCATTATAATATGAATGTTATATTTTTATATTCTTTTATTAAAAACATATTTTATTCATTCCTTGTATGGAATGCATGTATCATATCGCTTTAAAGGGAAATAGTCCACACTTACTCAAACGAAATTATCGTATTTACACAACATGGATAGAATAAAGGTATGTTCCAAATAAAAATTATATAATAATAAGAAATCATAAATAATATATATATCTTATATAAATTTAGTGTCTATCATTATGGCCACCATGAGAGGTGGTAGGGAAAAATTTAACAATCATCGTTTCGTGAGGCTTTATTTCGCAGTATATAGAAACAGTATGTTCGTTACCCATTAGGGGTGTGTACAAATTTTGGTTTAAAATTTATCATAAAACATACTAGTTATTTTAGGATAGATTTTTTGTTATGAAATCATATAATAAAAAGATAATATGTAGTGGATAATGGAAATAAAATTAAAAAGCATGAGAGAAGGCGTTACCTAATATTCAAGAAACTTCTTTGGGTTTATACCCAAAGGAATCATTGGAAAGATTTATTCCCAAAGGGGTTATTGTATGTCAACTAGAGGGTTATTGGGAGACTATTTGGGTAGTGATTGTCTGATATTATGTGGTTTTAGAGGTGTTAGGATTGGGGAGAGGTGATGGCACATTATATGGAAAAGGGAGTGGCCTATTTGTAAATACCAAACAGTAATAAATAATGGGTGGTATATATTTCCTAATATTACAAAAATATGAAAATATAATGGATTAATGGAGAATAATGGTCACGTAAAACCTCATCCACCCAAAAAATATTTTAATTTTAATAATTTGGTTCCTTAACTTCTAAGATTGTCGAATTTTATCGTTTTCGTTTATATTAAAGCATCTAGTTTTCTAATCTAATTAACAAAACCAGTAAGATTATATTAATGTGAGATTTATTAAAATATATAGAGCCACTAAATTATTAATATTATATGTAATTTATTAAATAAAATTATATTGTTTTTTGAAAATTAATTTTAAAACAAGCGCATGTGATGCGGTAAAACGCTGCTTGAACCCGTTATGTGTTAACAACGTTTTTACAGTATATGGGTCAATATGTTAATTATAAAAGACTAATTGGTTTATTAATAGACAATATTTAATATTTATTAACACATAAAAATATCTTGGTATAATATACAATTTTTATTATTTTTAATTCATTTAATAATATACATTTATTGTAAAATAACAAATAATATCAATTTTGGGATTATTTATTTAATACTAATATAAATATAATGTTGTAATCAAAATATATTAGGTTAAAATATGTATAAATTGATATTTTAATCTTCAAAAATAAATAAATACAATAATTTGATCAATCTACTACACCTTTAAAATTTATATTATCCTTTATTTTACTTAATTATTAATTAAATAATCACTATATTGGCATTTGAGAAGCATTTTAAGTAACTAAATCATCTCTAAAAATTATTGATAAATTAGGATTATTAAAATAAAATATTTATCATAGATAGTGGTATTTATAAATTAAAATATGATTTTTTGAACATATCTCAAAATTTTATAAATGTTCAAGGTAAGGAAGGTTCCCTTTTTGTATTTTTCCATATATAACCTTTTATATACGGAACATTCATTTAATTATATCCCAATAAAAATATATTTCAAAATAGGTGGGTACATAGTCAAATTATTGGTAGTCAATGGATTTTTTACAAAATTCCACATCATTTTTTTCCTTAATATTAATGGTTTGGTCCATTAATAAGCTTAATCATACATTAATCAATGTAATTAATCATAATCACATTCACAAATCATTTTGGTAAAAAAATTAAGTTTATATTAGTATAAAAAATATCATAATAACTACATCTATGCATTTTTTATTTTAAAAATTATAATCACATAAGTAGGGAAATTATGATTAAGGAAAATCCTACAGATTGGGCGAAATAATGGGTTTCTATAGTAGAAAAACGTTCAGAAGACAGTTAAGTGTTTATATTCAATTTTAATGTAAAAATTTATATAATGAACCTAATTGTATAAATTTAGGAGTAATTTATCTTATTTGACTCTAAAACAAATCTAAAATATAATTTTTATTAATAATTATTTAAATGGAAAGACTATATTTAACTAAATTACATTAATTTTCACTATTCATCAAAAAATGACGTTTCTTAGAAAAATATAAACAATTTACCATAATCTAATTTCAAAATTCTTAATTTTTTTTAAAATTACAATTAATAAAATGGTAAAAATATTCATTGAATGTAGGATCTCCATTAAAAGACAGTAATGCTCAGTCTTGCATGTAACACAAGCTAATTCAGTGATGTATGCAGCATAATTTAAACATTGTATATAATAAATTACAATAAAAAATTATATTTAATCTAAAATAAAAATATTTTAATGTATTTGTGTTTCTCATTCCCCCCACCTCAATTAAAATTCTTCCACACAATTTAAACATGAAATATGTAATCCAGGGATTGAAAATAAAATATTTTTTAAGACCCACATTGTAAAAACGGTCAATATCATATTTTCATAATAATATAGAACGGAAATCCCAATGGTAATTTATCTATGTTCCCTAGTCGGAGAAAATTTGTGGAAAATGGAAACATGAATATGGAAGAAAAATATAACAATCTTGTTCTGACTGAGAGTGTTAGAGACCATGTTCAAATGAAAGTTATTGACCACACAATCACAAACCATATGTTTTAATAGAGGTGATTGATGTCATAAAAACTGATGATAATAGGACACATTTTTGTTTCAAAACCATTTTTCAACAGTTATGGGATTATTTCATTTTATAATTATATAAGTAAATATACATTTCTATAAACACAATATTTTACTTTGATTATTCTTTAAACTATTTCTACTTTATCTATTAGCACATGATATAACATATTGTGAAGTAATAAATTACCATTTAAAATCTCAATCACTGATAATCATAAACTATTTTATAAATGGTTATCTTTTCAAGAAGATTATGATCTAATCACTTCTTAATGAAAGTCAATAAACTTCATAAGTGAACAAATCATTAGACTTTAATCAACATGAAGTAACTTTTAATTTTAACATTCAAACATGTTAATAACTTCATCATTTATCCTTTTTAAATACGGTAATAACTCAAATTACCATAAAACCTTATTAGAAATATGTATTATTTATTATTCCTTATGTTTGACACATGTTATTGGATATATTCCTTAAGTGAAAAAGTGTTTTAAACTATATCAATGATACCATAGACTAATTTTTTTCATGTTATTAACCATTCCAATGTTAATTATAAATCATAAAGTAAATTATTTCTTCATCATTGTCTTAACATTAGGAACATATTATGTGTTTTCATTCCCTAAATCGTGTTTTTTTTAAGAAAAAATTTTCACTTTATACTCAATAACTATTCTTGGTATAATTACATATATGGTCTCAAATCCTTAATAAAAATGTACTGAAGTACAATCCATTAATATTTCATACATCAATATATTAGAGAAACATAAATAAAATACTTTTCAAACATATTTCTTGGATCCAAATATAGAAGTACATTAATCATTTCACTTTGGTTGTATCAAACACATATTCTTGAGTTTATCCCATAGCTTCATTCGAGTTATATCCTCTTGAAGTTTTGGGAATTTGTTTTCATAATGACCCATCAACTTGTAGCTGAAAGATAGAATAATGTCTTTTTTATTCTTCCATTTTCATTACTTTTCTTGGTGGCCTTATTCTCCACACTTATTACAGACTCACAATCCTTTTAAGCATTTACTTGGTTGATTTTCCATAGTTATCACAAGTTATAAAATCCTTTGTTCCCTTCATCCTTTTGGAATCATTACCTTCTTCAAGGTGTTGAAATGACCTCTTCTTCTATTGGTTTCACTTTAATACATAGAATCTTGATAATTACTTCTCTATCTTAATGGAACATAAAATAATGTCTTTATAGGATGATAAATTATAAGAAACTAGTTCCCTTCTATGATTTGGCATAAGACTTTCAAAGAAGTGATCAATATTGCACTCTATGTTATGTTTTTAATCTATAGCATACTATGCTGACCTTGTAAATGATGCTTCATAATATGAAATAATTTATTACTCATTCTTCTTTAATCTAAGGAACATAATTTTCATCTGAATTTTTTGATCCCAAGGGAATTATTTATCAAATAATTTCTCCTTAAAAGTCATCTATTCCATGAGATCAATTTCTTCTTCCACACTTGTATTCTGTATTAAAGAACACCACTGATTCAAAATGACTTGAGGAAAATAGACTGTAAGTGTTTCCTTTTCCTTTTCAATATATTATAAGGGTATAAATATATTCTCAAGAGTCTTAATCCATTATTCATCTATAGTTGGATTACTAGTACCACTAAAATATGGGGGCTTGTGTTGCATAAAATGATACAATATAGATGATTCTATTTATGGAATAGTTTTCTCCATTCAAGAAAGGTTATTTTTCCTAACCCGAATAAGCTTTCCTAATATATCCACAACTTTAGTAGTTCTGAAACTAGCTTCATTGACCTTTCCAATTGGGAATCCTCAATATTGACCATGAGTATTGATACAATTCTTCCCTTTAGAGGGAATTTTTAAATAATTCATTACATTCGATTAGCTCATAATATATAATTCTAAATAGTTTATATCCCATAACATAAATTTATTCATTATAAATCCTTGAACAATATGTATCAAATACATTTGGGAAATCATTGCTTCTAAATTCTTCACAATGATTGTTAAATAAAATGTGAATTATCTAAAGCATATCCTATAAGAGTGTCCAACCAGGTGCGTAGTAAGGCTCATTGTCACATACCAAGTTACCCTAAGTTAGTCCCAAAACACCTTGTTAGATTAGTTACTCTTAGGTACATCTGTTCCATAACCACATCCACATATTGTATCAACACAGAGATATATTACCATGAATACCCACATAATCACTACGTTACCAAAATTCTAGGATGTTCTTATATACATATTCTAATGGTCTATCATAGGGTTGTGCAACCTAATCTATGTTTTTCTAAAATAAGTTTCCAATGTTATTTCTATACTTCCTTTGATACCAATATAACACCTGATCCCAAAATCCCAAAGTCAATTCATTATTACATTACATTGGAATTATTACAAGGAATGAAATCGTAAAGGACCATTCTGTTTATATGTCTTTTAAATCTACATTACATACATGATACCCATAATACATTGGGTAATAGAAACAACTATCATTATATATGATAAAATTAAACAAATTGTGTCCTTTAATTCTTATTCAATGATTTTAGCTTCATAACATGGGGAAAACCTAATAAGGGTGAGCTAAAATGACCAGTAAGGGTAATTGAAGTAGAAGAAATAAAGAATCAATGGATAAAAAGTAACATGGAAATGTAAAAAATTGATAACACATTCCATTCAATAAATAGATAAGGCATTGTCAATGCAGAAAGGTAAAAAACTATATACACTTGACATTAAATCAATGAAATAAAAATGAAATGTATCCCTAGATATGTCGACCCAAAATATAATGGATTAATATTAACTAAATACAAATTAATAGAATGATATATTATAGATATCTATAACTTACCTCAGAGGTTTCATGCCCAGGATATAATACATTCCAGGCATCATGCCAAGAATCTAATACTTTACAGGCTTCATTCCATGAATCTAACAATGTCAAGGCTTTGTGGCATGAATCTAAATCTATCATGTCATTATACTAGTAATATAATTATTTGAAGGCTTAATGCCAAGAATCTAATAGTATTAAGGATTAATTCCAACAATATAATACGATCAAGAATTTATTCCAAGATTCTAATACATTTAAAGATAACCCCATAATAAATGTTATACGTTTTAGGAAATATTCATACCCATGAAATATGATATGGTTGTTTATGTAAATTCCAATTAATAATGGTTAAAATAATGTTATTTCTTTAATTGGATTTTTACATTCACAAAACATAAGTGATATTTCAATGACAATATTTAACAATATTCTTTAGGAAATTAATCATTTAATATCCAAAATTGTCCCATAACACATGGAAAATTTAATTAATAATCCCCGTGATGGAATTTTTTTCATACCATGAAGAAAAATGATTCATGATATAATGTTTCAAATGGGTATTATATAAACATTATAAAATAATTAAGTGGTGTATATGGCATTTTTTTTATGAAAATAAATGTAAGACAAAAATCCCTTTTCGAATGTGGAAAAAAATGAGTTGGAAAACCCATAGGTAATCCATAAATAAATATTTTAAATAACATGAACACAAAATATTTACTTTTATTATATGTCAATATGGAAGTAAGTTCACCATATAAAACAAATTACATGTACTACAATTAAATATTCCTCACATAATAAAAATGATACAAGAATCCCTTACCTGATCCTACCTTTTTATTGTGATGTCATTATCCTCTTATATAGTGGTTCAAAATATGTTTCTAACTAATAATAGAAAACAAATCATGTTTTAAATTCCATATACTATCTTTATAAAATATTTTATTACCCTTTTGATAACACTTTCTAAATATTTTAACTATTTTGGGTATTTATTGTATAGTTTTATCAACTTCATTCTCACTTGTTATTTGGTATTCTTATTTAATATATCATGGTTTAATCATCTAAAAAATTTATACCATGAATAAAATATCTTATATATTTAGTACATATGTATTTATAATAGTCTATAATATTTGGATATTATAAATGGAGTGCACTCTTCCAAGATATTGTAGGTCGTACGTACCCATGAAAGATACTTTTATTACATTATTGAATTGAAATAAATAAAACTAAATTATAATTATGTATATTATAATAATTTTTTAATATCTATATTATATATTTTATATAGGTATATTAAAAACATCATTTATATATTCCATATATGTCTTGGATAGATCCTATCGCTTTGAGGGGGCGGTAGTCCACGCATCCTCAAATGAAATTATCATTTTTAGAATACATGGATAAAATAAATGTATTTTCAAAATAAAAATTACAGAATTATAAGACATCATAAAAAACATATATATCTTATATAAATATATTTCCCATCATAATGTCCACCATGACATGTGGTGGGAAAACATTGAACAGTCAACATTTCATGAGGCTATATTTCATCAGACACAGAAACTGTATTTATGTTACCCATTAGATGGTGGTATGTGTAAATTTAGTTAAAAAAACATTCCATAAAACATCCAAATATATTTAGTATATTGATTTTTTTTCTTATCATTTAATAAGAATATTATTGGTAGTGGAGAATGGAAATGAAATTAGAAAGCAAGAGAGAAGGTGTTAATACTAAATCGGGTAACTTCTTTTGGTTTATACCAAATATATTTTTGGGAAAGAATTATTCCTAATGGGATTTTTTTGTTATATTTCATTGTGGTTGGGAGACTATTTGGGTAGGTCATGGAAGATCATATGTGGTTTTAGAGTTGTTAGGAATGGGGAGAGTTGGTGGTTTTTATAGGGAAGGGGGAGGGGCACATTTGTAAATACCAAGTAGTATTTAATAATGGGTGGTCTATCTTAACTAATGTTACTCAAAAATGAAAAAATAACAGATTAATGTAGTTGAATATTCTATGAAAACCTTATCCACACAAAAATATGTTCATTTTAATTATTCAGTTTTTTAATTTCTAAGATTCCCCTATTTTATCATTTCAGTTTTTATTAATGAATCTAGTTTTATAATCAAATTAATTTAATAATTAAGAAAATATTTAAGGTATTTTGTTCATAAAATATAGATGCAATTAATTATTAATGTTATACATAATTTAAAAAATTATATTCCATTTTTTTGGAAATAAATTTCTAAATAAGTTAATGTGACGCTCTAAAACACTTCGTGAACCCGGATCGTGTTCAGAATGTTTTTTTAGTATACATGTCAAAATGTTAATTATAAAATATTAATTGGTATATTAATATACAAGATTTAATATTTATTAACCCTTAAAAATCACTTGTCATAATATTGGATTTTTATTAATTCTAAATCATTTAATAATATTCATTTCTTGTAAAATAACAATAATATCAATTTTGACATTATTTATTTAATGTTAATATAAATCTAATATTGTAATTAAAATATCCTTGGTTTATAGATTATAAAAAAGATATTTTCATCATGAAAAATAAATAAAATTTAATTTTAGATCAATTAACTTATCTTTTAATATTTAATGTATCATTTATCATAGATAATTATTAATAAATTAATCACTATATTGGCTTTTACTAAGCATTTTATGTAACTAAATCATCTCTAAAAATTATTGATAAAGTGTTATGACAACAATAAGGTATTTATTTTTAAAAATGGTATGTATAAACGAAAATATGATGTCTTTTACATTTCACAAAATTTTATTAATGTTAAAGGTATGGAAAGTTCCCTTTTTGTCTTTTTCAAAACATAACCTTCTATATAGGGAACATTCATTTAATAATATACCAATAAACATATATTTCGATCCCGGTTGGTATATGGTCAAATTATTATAATCTAATGGCTTTTGGACATGTTTCCAAGTCATTTTGGTCAGTAATATTAATGGGTTAGTCCCTTATTTGTCACGACCCGTCCTCATGGCCTGTGCCGTGACTACCCCAAGTCCGCCACCCATATGCCAGGGGATGGAGACTAGCACCAAGGCGTAAATCTCGACAAAAAGGGGAAGTCATTGTCTTTATAAAGTAAACAAACACCACAGAGTAAGTCATAAGACGTAAACAATAAGTAAAACTGGGTACCAAAGTAAGTGCGGAAAGTAAATGGGCCAGAATACAAACCCAAAATGAAAGTAAAGTACAACTGGAAAGAAATTACAACAATTAAAATTAAATACGCAACAACGAGTGGTCCACTGGATGTCCCACCTGAAGGGTGGGTACAGATATCCACCTCCGCTTCTCAGGTCCAGCCGTCTGCTCCATGTACGTCCCACCCAGTGGTCCACCTCCTGGTACTGACTGCTCCACTAGCCTCTACCACGATTAGCACTGTCTGTCGTCTACATCCAACACAATGTAGTGTGGGCATAGCCCGTGTAGGGGTGAGTATACGCTACTCAGTAGGGACCCCGAGATACCCGAAGGTCTCCCAGAATCCATAAAGGATAATCCACAAAATAAAGATACAATCACGAAGTAACAACCAACACTGCTTAGGTATATGCCCATATATATACCTAGGTCATCAATTCAATTTCAGCTCCAACACCTGAGCCCAAGTTCCATCACGTCCACATAGGATAGAACAACCCAGTCCACACAAAAATGCAAAAAAAAAATCACATTTGAAAGCAAGTCAATCATATCGATAATAATGATTGAAAGTCAAGACTCAGCTCAAATAGGTATCCTTCTTTGTAAGGTGATAGAGATGATCAGATGTAGCCACTGATTCATCTATTCTGGGACCCACGTAGGATACTAAACCAGCTAAGATGTTGGACCCACATAGGATACAGACCAGATACTCTACCACACCCAAGTAGGATAGCAAGAACAGAGTCATCGCCGTCGAACCCACGAAGGATTTCAGTACAGTCTTCATCACTGCCGAACCCACGGAGGATTTCCGTGCAGTCTTCATCACTGTTGAACCCACAAAGGATTTCAGTACGGTCTTCATCGCTACCAATCCCAAACAGGATTTCAGTGCAGTCTTCATCGCCGTCGAACCCATGAAGGATTTCAGTACGGTCTTCATCACTGCCGAACCCACATAAGATTTCAGTGCAGTCTTCATCGCCGTCTAACCCACCGAGGATTTCAGTACGATCTTTATCACTGATGAACCCACATAGGATTTCAGTGCAGTCTTCATATCCGTAGAACCCACGGAGGATTTTAGTACGGTCTTTATCACTGCCGAAACCACATCGGATTTCAGTGCAGTCTTCATCGCAGTCGCAACCAGCTCTAGGGTTCCCGCACACAACATGCTCGATTCCGGGAGGTTCCACTCCATGAGCCAAGGGTTCGATACATCAACTGACACGTAGTCCGGAGTTGATGTCTCTCAAAGTTCTGTCTCGACAAGAGGAACTCAACGTGACAGACATCGCGTCAATCGGACGCCCGGTCTGAGAGTTATTGGCTTTTTCGTTCCAGGGCCCCGGTTTGTTTTTAAGTCAAAACCAACTGGACCGCACTCCATCTGCATCCAAACCTCGATCGAAGAAAGCCAGAAGTTCCGTCTCACTAAGAGGAATTCAACAAGTCGACGGTACGTCAATCGGACGTCCAGAGCTCAAGTTATAAGTGTTTCCGCTCCGAGGGCCCTGTTGGATTCTTGTTCGAACCAACCCGGCCATACCAAATATTCTCTTAAACCGTGAGTGTAAAATACCAAAATGACCATCTCGATCCAAGTATCGCATCTCAACTGACAGTGCATCGATCGGAGGTCCGTAGTCTATGATATGTGCATTTGAACGGAACTATCTGAAAATATGGGGTTTTGGGCACGGACCGACCCAGCCAAAGACCCCCCTGGGTCAGCCCAAACCAGGTCGACAAGCACCGGGTCCGGGTCCGGACCATTAGGGCGCGGCCCGGCTCGGTGGGTGTGGCCCGGTCCCGTAGGCGCGGCTCAGCCCGGTGCGGCCGGTCCAGCCCGGGGTGGCTTGGCACTGGCCGAGCGGGGTCGGCTCTGCGCCGGATGAGAGGACACGCAAAGGGGGGTGACTGCCCCCTTGATTGAAGCCGCATACCCACGTGGGGGTCGCTCCCTTCTGCCAACAGACGCGGCGCTGGGCGCCGCGTCTCCCTCGGGTCCCGCGCGGCCGCGGGACCATTCGCCTTCCACCGCAGCTTCAGCCGCGGGGGTCCCTACTGGGGGCGCGCCGGGATGCCGTTGCCGGTGTAGTCCGCTGGCCACCGGAGCTGCTTCAGTGGTCCGTTCATGCTCCTGTCTGTGCCTGGGGTCATCTCGGGACCCGTAGATTACGGCGACGACCTTTAATCGCTCAACGGTCTCGTTTCATCATTACCCAACATTCCGCTCATCAAGAACAGAGAATCGGTGGGTTCAGACTTGTTCAATGGTCCACACCTACAGTGTTAGTGGATCAAACAATTTTCAAAAATTTAATCATATGCCGAGGATATAATCCACATAAATTAAATTAAACCAAACCCCTTACCTCAAGGTGTTGTCGAACAATGGTTCGTCGCAGGAAATAATCGTCGTGGAAGACGGCGTCGTGGAACAAGGTTCCATAAGCGTCGTCGGCGTCACGGAGAAGAGAATCGTCAGTGTCGCGGTACAAGGTGTCGTGTTGTCAATCTCTGAGGATTCGGCATTCTTCTTCATCCTTCATCGGAGGTCAGCGTTCTTCGTCGGCGACAGTGCGTTCTTTGTGTTCTTCAAGGAGGAAGAAGAGGATTCCACAGCTTGAGCGATTCCTCTCCAATCCATCTCGCACAACGAACCAACCAATAATAAAACAAGGTGTTGCCTTATTTTATTACTCAAGCCAACTTATTTTGAAAATAAAAATTAAACCAGGATTTAATTATCGAGCATTGACCATTTAAATAGGTGTTTAATAATCCAATTAAATGCGAGAGTAGACTTGGCATTTAAAAGGGGGGTGCGGGTGAGTTACCAAATTAATTGCACGTTGGAGGTAAAAAGGAAATAAAAGGGGGTGGGGCTCGTGTGGGCCCCACATCAATAATATCCTACCTAGGAGTTTGGTTATTAGTGGGTCCCACTCCAACCACCATGCTTGTGTTATCATTACATAGAATAAAAATAAAAATGCAGCGCAATATTTTATTTTTATTCTTTAGTTAACCCAATTAGTTAATAACCTCACCCGAGAAAATGCAACTCTGGAAAAGGTGTTCTTAAGCAATTACTGGCGATGTGGTTCCATCGGTGCCCTCAGATTTTGATTCCGAGCATCCGTTCAAAAGTTAGGAAAACCCGCTTGTCCGTTCATTGAACGTACCCGAGCTGAACTTCAGAACATGATTCTGGGCACACCGGGCTTTGGAATCAGGTGCCGTCAAAAACTGCGTTCTTGTAAAATCCCAAATAAAATTAAGAAAAAAATAATTTCCTTTAATTTTATGGGTCTTTACCTTACTCCCACCTCAGAGCTTTATGTCCCCATAAAGATACATCATTTACTAGGGGAACAAATGTCGGTACTGTGCATGCATCTGAGCCTCCTGCTCCCAAGTGCTCTCCTGGAGGTTCTCATGATGCCATCTGATGCGCACTAGAGGTATCAACCGTCCACGTAGGACCCGCTCCTGTCGATCCTTGATCTCCACTGGGACCTCCGCAAAAGTCACCCCATCATCAATGTCCAGCTCCCCATGGTCGATGATATGCGTCGGGTCATGCACGTATCTCTTTAGCTGAGATACGTGGAAGAAGTTGTGCACCCGGTGCAACTGAGGTGGTTGAGCCAGGAGATAAGCCACCTCACTTATCCTACTGAGGACCTGGAATGGTCCAATGAAGCGTGGAGATAACTTTTTTCCTCAGCCAAATCTCCATAATCCATGTCGAGGTGAGACCCGTAAGAAGACGTGGTCGCCTCCTCGAACTCCAGTGGTCTCCGCCTCCTGTCAGCATAAGACTTATTCCGGATCTGAGCTGTCCTCATCTGCTCTTGGATGACCTGGACCTTTTCTGTCATGGCCTGGACTATCTTCGGTCCCACAAGTGCTGACTCCCCAGGGTCTGTCCGGCACAAAGGTGATTTGCAAGGCCGGCCGTACAATTCCTCGTATGGTTCCATCCCGATTGTGGAGTGGTAGCTGTTGTTGTACGTGAACTCCACCAAGGGTAGATGGTCCTACCAGCTGCGACCAAAGTTGAGGACACATGCACGGAGCATGTCCTCAAGAGTCTGAATGGTCCTCTCCGTCTGACCATCCGTCTGAGGGTGAAAGGCGATGCTCAGATATAGCTGGGTCTCGAATTCTTCCTACAACCCCTTCCAAATCTAGGAAGTAAAGTGAGCATCTCGATCGGAGACGACAGATGATGGCACACAATGAAGCCTTACAATCTCTTGAATGTAGAGACGTCCCAAAATCTCTACTGGGCCCTGCTCTCTGATGGGTAAGAAGTGGGCCGACTTTGTGAGTCGGTTGAAAATCACCCAAATGGAGTCGTGACCTATGGAAGTGTGTGGAAGTCCCTCCATGAAATCCATAGATATCCCGTCCCACATCCACTTCGGGACCTCCAAGGGCTCTACCAGGCCTGCTGGTACCTGGTGCTCTGCCTTCACCTGCTGAAAGGTGAGGCATCGAGAAACGAACTCAGCTACATCCTTCTTCATACCCGGCCACCAGTGCTGACATCTGATATCCTGGTACATCTTCGCCACTCCCGGATGTACCGCTGAAGGGGAAGTGTGAAACTCTCTCAGAACCTCTTCCTGTAAAGAAACTAGTACCATGGTACGCCCTTTGAAAAGGACGACGTGCTCTCCTCCTACAAAGAATCCATCAGGTGCCTGTCCTGAGGATATCTGCGCACGCCGAATCTCACAGTCCATGTCCCCATGTTGTGCCTCTCTGTCCCACTGTAGTAGTGGAGGAGTGACTGTAAGTGACTGAAGAAAGTCTGCTCCATCTCTATCCACGAAGGATAACTACAAAGCGGCTAGCTACTCTGTCGCCTCCCCGAGTAGCTGGATGTCAGTCATCCTGTTGAGAGCATCAGCTACAACCTTCCCCTTTCCAAAAGTATAGAATATCTCAAATTCATAGTCCTAGAGGAACTCATTCCATTGCCGCTGTCTCAAATTCAGGTCTTTCTGCGAGAAGATGTACCCGAGATTCTGGTGGTCAGAGTAGACTATAAATTGCTCACCCATCAGATAGTGTCGCCACATCTTCAGAGCGAAGACCAATGCTGCTAACTCCAGGCCATGGGTAGCGTAGTTCTGCTCATGCTACCTCAACTGACGTGATCCATAAATGATCACACCCCGCTCCTGCATCAGGACACATCCCAGTCCGATCCCCGGTGCATCGTAGTGGACTACGTACCCTACTCCCTCCTCCGGTAGCATCAAGATAGGTACGCGGGTCAATCTCTGTCTCAACTCTTGGAAGCTCTACTGACATCTGTCTGACCACACAATGGGTTTCCCGTTCTTCATCAAATCTGAGAGTGGTGCCGCTACTTTGGAAACGTCTAGCACAAATCTCCTGTAGTACCCAACTAGCCCCAAGAAACTCCGCACCTCCGTCATTCTTCTGGGTGGCTCCCAAGCTAGCACTGACTCGATCTTCACAGGATCCACCGCAACTACTGCCTCAGAGATGAAGTTTCCCAAGAAGTGGACCTCACGTAACCAGAACTGACACTTCGATAGCTTACCAGAAAGCTGGTGCTCTCGGAGTGTGTCCTGTACAACCCGCAAGTGGTTGGAGTGCTTCTCCTCAGTGGTCGAGTATATCAAATTGGCTTCGATGAAGACCATGACAAATTGATCGAGGTATGGCTGAAATATCTTGTTCATGAGACTCATGAACACAGCTGGAGTGTTGCTTATGCCGAATGGAATAACCAAGAACTCATAGTGGCTATATCGACATCTGAAGGCCGTCTTTTGCACGTCCTCGTCCCAAAATCTGAGCCGATGATAGCCTGACCTGAGGTCTATCTTCGAGAACCACCGTGCTCCCTTGAGCTGATCGAAGAGGTCGTCAATCCTCGGTAGCATATACTTGTTCCTCACAGTCACCTGGTTCAGGCGACGATAATCGACACACAGTTTCAATCTCCCATTCGCCTTCTTGGCGAACAATATCGTGGAAGCCCAGGGTGAAACACTGGGTCAGATAAATCCTTTACCCTGTAAGTCCTCTAACTGTAACCGTAGATATCGAAGCTCAGTGGGGACCATCCGATATGCTGGAGTGGATATCGGGGCTGTCCCGGGGTACAAGTCAGTATAAAAGTCTACCTCTCTACGAGGAGGTAGTCCTGGAACGTCGTCAGGGAAAACTTCTGCATAGTGATCCACCACTACAGGAAATCTAGGACTCTTCACGTAAACTACTCTTAGGATGAGTCTAGACAACTGATGATTGATGGGTTGTCCTCTCCTCTTCATGAGTCCATCCTACATTTCCAAGGCTCCCTTCTCTCCGGTGAAGGTAAACCTGCTCCCATCGGTGCGTATACACCGCACCTTGCGCCTAAGACCGTCAATCTGAGCATGGACTGTACATAACCAATCCATGCCCAAGATGACATCATAAGGCCTCTACACCACTATAAGAAGATCCCAGAAGAAGCTCTTGCCTCCTAGAGTAAGCTCACACTGTCGGCACCAGTGCGTAATCATTGAGTCTGCTCTCATAGGAGTCTCTAGCCATAAGGATCAAGACAACGGCTTCGTCAGAATCTCCGAGCTCCAAACAAGGGCATCAGAAATAAAGTAATGACTCGCTCTTGTGTCTATAATAACTGAAACAAGGGTGGAGTAGACACAGATTGTACCTTGAATCATCTCTGGTGTGCCGTGGTCATAGGCCTCTGCTGCCTAAAGCTGAGCCTGTCTCTGCAAGCCATCTCCCTGTGGTCGGGGTGGACCTCCTGGGGGTGGTGGTGGTAATGCCTCAAAGCGTCGCCCACCACCTGCTGCTCAGCCATCTCCCATGCCTCGTCCTCCTGCTCTCGGAGGACCACCACAGTCGACCCTATGCCTCTGCCTGGGTGGCCCCTCAACCATCAACTGCTCCTCTGCATTGCGGGTCGGGCAGTCACGAGCCATGTGGCCCTGCCCGCCGCATGCATAGCACTACCTGCTCCTCCGAATGTTGTCTCTGTGCCCTGTGCCCTGAACCTCTAAGCCAGTGTCATGAGGTCGTCTGCCTGATGGTCCGGTCCACATGGACCCCTGTGACATCCGTTGACTACCGGATACAGAAGACTCTGTTACGTGCCGCCCTGTGGTAGGTCTCGCTGCTGGCATAGGCTCAGTAAGAAAGATCTCAATGAGAAGGGATCGCTCCAATACTCCTGCATGTGTCGGAATGCTGAGTGTGATCATCGACGCTCTGCTATCATGACTCAGTCCTTGCTCAAAGGTCTGGGCCCAGAAGAATGGGTCATGTACCATGTCCGTCAAATAGCGTGAGATATCGGTAAATCTCGCCGAGTACTGGGCGACCGTCATGCTGCCATGCCGCAGCTGTAGAAGCTCCTGGATGTGCACTGCACGGAGGGTAGCTGGGACGAACTATGAGCATAAGAGGCTCTCAAAGTCCATCCAAAGGTGTGATGCCTCATCGTGCACCTGGAGCATCATGTTCCACCATCTGCCTGCTACCGCGTGCAGGAGACTCGCTGCGAGGATCACCATGAGGTCAGCTGGTGTCCCCACTAACATGAAAACTCGCACAACCGCCTCCCACCAATCCTCAGCTGCCTGAGGGTCCATCTCCCCGCGGAACCTGGGCGGTCTCTGACGCTGAAACTCATGTAGTGCACTAAGGCTGCATGCACTCTTAGCGGCTCGGGCTGGTAGCATCGGTGGCTCGGCAGGTAGTGGTATCGTCGGTGCCTCTGCTGTCAAAGGGACTTGCACCGAGGCCTCGTCGATTGGTGTGATGTCGTCTCGCACAAATATCATAACCCTAGCTGGTTGCCTTCATGGGGCCATCCTGGAAAGAAACAGGTGCGCCATGGTCAAAACAGTATACCTGGTGAGATGACATAAAGTAATCACAAAGAAAACTTTTGAAACACACATGCAATCAATGTTTTCGTGCATTGAGTCGGAAATCAAAAGATAGGGTCTTGGTGTATGGATAGGTCGTCCGCCGCACCAACACTGGACTCCCTGGACTGATAAACACACTCAATGCCCTTAGCACTATTGCTTCACATAGAAGAAATATCAGATTCAAGAGTTCTGCGGTAGAACCAAACTCCTCTGATACCAATTTGTCACGACCCGTCCTCGGGGCCCATGTCGTGACTACCCCAAGCCTGTCTCCCATAGGCCAAGGGCTGGATACTAGCACAAAGGCGTAAATCCCGATAAAAAGGGAAAGGCATTGCATTTATAAAGTAAAAACACACCACAGAGTAAGCCAGCAGAAGTAAATACTAAGTAAAATGGGGTACAAAAGTAAGTGCAGAAAGTAAAAGGGCCAAAATATAAACCCAAACTGAATATAAAGTACAACTGGAAAGAAAGTACATCAACTGAAAGTAAAGCAGCAACATCGATCCTTCCACTGGAAGTCCCACCGGAAGGGTGGGTACAGATAGCCACCTCAGCTCCTTGTGTCTAGCCGTCCGCTCCGTGTACATCCCACCCAGTGGTCCACCTCTAGGTGCTGACTGCTCCACTAGCCTCTAGAATGATCAACAATGTCCGCTGTCAGCATCCAACACAACGTAGTGTGGTAATAGCCCATGCAGGGGTGAGTATACGCTACTCAGTAGGGACCCCGAGACCCCTGAAGGTCTCCCAGAATCCACAAAGGATAATCCACAAAAGATAGATACAATCATGAAGTATCAACCAACACTACTTAGGTATATTCCCATACATATACCTAAGTCATCATTTCCAGTTCGACTCGAACACCCCAGCCCAAGTTCGATCATGCCCACACAGGATAGTACAGCCCAATCCACACAGGAAAGCACAACACAATCCACATCGGAAAGAAAGTAAATCATATCGATGACAATGATTGAATTTCCAGACTCAGATCACACAGGTATACTTCTTCGTAGGGTGATAGAGATGATCAGATATAGCCACAGATTCATCTAAGCTGGGACCCACGTAGGATACTAAACAAGCTAAGTTGTCAGACCCACATAGGATACAAACCAGCTACATTTCCAGACCCACGTAGGATAACAAGAAAAGAGTAATCGCAGTCGAACCCATGGTGGATTTAAGTACGGTCTTCATCGTTGCCAAACCCACATAGGATTTTAGTGCAGTCTTCATCGTCGTCAAACCCACAGAGGATTTTAGTACGGTCTACATCACAGCCGAACCCACATAGGATTTCAGTGCAGTATTCATCGCCGTCGAACCCATGGAGTATTTAAGTACGGTCTTCTTCATTGCCGAACCCACATAGGATTTCAATGCAGTCTTCATCGCCGTCGAACCCACGGAGGATTTCAGTACGGTCTTCATCACTGCTGAACCTACATAGGATTTCAGTGCAGTCTTCATCGCCGTCGAACACACAAAGGATTTCAGTACAGTATTCATCACTATCGAACGTACATAGGATTTCAGTGTATTCTTCATCGTTGTCGAACCCATGGAGGATTACAGTACGGTCTTCATCACTGCTGAACCCACAAAATATTTTAGTGCAGTCTTCATCGCAGTTGCAGCCAGCTCTAGGGTTCCCACATATAGCATGCTCGATTCCGGGAGTGTCCGCTCCATGATCCAATGGGTCGATACATCAACTGACACTTAGTCTGGATTTTATGTATCTCAAAATTCCGTCTCGACAAGAGGAACTCAACATGACAGACGGTGCGTCAATCAGACGCCCAGTCTGAGAGTTATTTGCTTTTTCGTTCCCGGGGCCCGGTTGGTTTTTAAGTCAAATTCACCCCGACTGCACTCCAACTGCATCCAAACCTCGAGCAAAGTAAGCCAAAAGGTCTGTCTCACATAGAGTAATCCAACAAAGTCGACGGCACGTCAATCGGACGTCCAGAGCTCAAGTTATAATCATTTTCGCTCCGAGGGCCCGGTTGGTTTCGTGTTCGAACCAACCCGGCCTTTCCCAAATTTCTACAAAACCTTGAGTGTAATATACCAAAACGACCATCTCGATCCAAATATCGCATCTCAACTGACGGTGCGTCGATCGGAGGTTTTAGCCCATGATACGGGCATTTGAACAGAACTGTCCGGAAATATGGGGTTTTGGGCCCGGACCGACCCGACCCAAAACCCCCCCTAGGTCAGTCCAAACCGAGTTGACCCGAATCGGGTCTGGGTCCGGCCCATTAGGGAGTGGCCCAGCCCGGCCTGGGCGGCCCGACCCGGTGCGGCCGGTCCGGCTCGGGGCGGCTCGACGCTGGCCGAACGGGGTCAGCTCGGCGCCGGCCAAGCGGACGCGCAAAGGGGGGCAGTTGCCCCCTTGATTGAAGCCGCGAACCCGCGTGGGGGCCGCCCCCTTCTACCAACGGATGAGGCACTGGGCGCCGCATCTCCCCCGGGTCCCGCGCGGCCACAGAACCCGTCGCTTGCAGCTGCAGCTTCATCCGCGGCGGTCCCTCCTGGCGGCGCGCCGGGACGCCACCACCGTCTCCGGCCGCCGTGCCGCCGGTGTAGTCCGCGGGCCACCGGAGCCGCTCCGGTGGTCTGTTCTTTCTCCCGTCTGCGCCTGGGGTCGTCTCGGGACCCGTAGATTATTGTGACGGCCTTCAATCGCTCAACGGTCTCGTTTCATCGTCGCCCAACGTTCCGCGCATCAAGAACAGAGAATCAGTGGGTTCGGACTTGTTCATTGGTCCGCACCCAGCCCGTTAGAGGCTTAAAAGACATTCACCAATTTAATCATATGCCGAGGATATAATCCACATAAATTAAATTAAACCAAAACCCCTACCTCAAGGTGTTGTTGAACGAAGGTCCGTCGCGGGAAATAATCATCGCGGAAGATGGCGTCGCAGAACAAGGTTCCATAAGCATCATCGGCGTCACAGAGAAGAGAATCGTCGGCATCACGGTACACAACATCGTGCCGTCGATCTATGAGGATTCGGCGTTCTTCGTCATCTTTTGTCAGAGGCCGGCGTTCTTCGTCGGCAATAGTGCATTCTTTGTGTTCTTCAAGGAGGAAGAAGTGGATTCCATGGCTTGAGCAATTCCTCTCAAATCCATCTCGCACAATGAACCAACCAATAATAAAATAAGGGGTTGCCTTATTTTATTACTCATGCCAACTGTTTTTGAAAATCAAAATTAAACCACGATTTAATTATCGAGCATTGACCAATTAAAGAGGCGTTTAATAATCCAATTAAACGCGAGAGTTGACTTGGAATTTAAGAGGGGGGTGCAGGTGAGTTACCCAATTAGTTGCACATGGGAGGTAGAAAAGGAAATAAAACGGGGTGGGGCTCATGTGGGCCCCACCTCACTAATATCCTACCTAGGAGTTAGGGTATTAGTGGGTCCCACTCCAACCACCATGCCTAGGTTATCATTACATAGAATAAAAATAAATTGTAGCACAATATTTTATTTTTATTCTTTAGTTAACCCAATTAATTAATAACCTCACCCGAGAAAACGGAACTCCGGAAATGGTGTTCTTAAGAAATTACCGGCGTTGTGGTTCTGTTTTTTCCCTCATATTTCCATTCCGAGCACTAGTTCAAAAGATAGAAAAACCTACTCGTTCGTTCACTGAACGTACCCAATCTAAACATCAGAACATGATTCCTGGCACACAGGCCCACGAAATCAGGTGCCGTTAGAAACTGTGTTCTTGTAAAATCCCAAAGAAAATTATGAAAAAAAATCCTTGAATTTGACGGGTCATTACATTATTAATCTAAATCATAGCTTAATCAACGTCATTAATCTTAATCACATTCACTAATCATTTTGGTCAAAAAATTATGTTTGTATTATTAGAAACGAATATCATACTAATTACATATGTGTATTTCATATTTTCAAAATTCAACTCATATTTGTGGGAAAATTAATACTAACACTAATCCTAAAGATGGGGCTAAATAACTGGGTTTTATAGTAGAAAAACATTCAGAAGATTGTTATGTTTTTATATTCAATTTTAAAATAAAATTAATACAAATTAACTTAATTTTATAAATTTATGTACAATTGATCATATGTTACTATAAAACAAATACGAAATATAATTTATAATTAATAATTATTTAAACGGAAAGGAAATTTTTAAATAAATTAAAATTATTTTCACCATTCATAAAAAATGATTTTTTTCTGAAAAAATCAAAAAAAATTTACCAGAATATAATTTTGACATTATGAATTCAAAAATTGTGTTTATTTTTAAAAATAAAATTCATAAAAGTGTTAAATTGTTTTAAAACTCAGTTCACCATTAAAAAGAGGTAAAACTTGGTCATGCATGTAATGAAATCTATTTTAGTGTTTTATGTAGCATAATTTTATCATTTTATATAAATAATTATAATAGAAAATTATATTTAATCTAAATGTAAAATATTCTAATATCTTGAGGTATCACAATAAATAATAGTAATCTTGGTAAAAAAATTCATAAAGGTAATGGGTAAAATGGGATAGGTGACATTAAAAATATGGTATATGTTATTAAAATAAATGAAACACATGAATTTATTTCATTTAATATGTTTAATTGAAACCCCATCTCCCAATATTCGAAAATATTTCATTTTAGTCCCACATTCCTTTCATAAAAACCATGTTTTTATTTTTTGTTAAGAGTAATTACAAAATTTCATTCTTTATCACATATTATGTATTCATGATGTGAATATAGATAAATATGATAAACGAATGAGTATAGAAGAAAAATTTTATTAATAAAAAACTATATTAAGGGATTTATATTTTTCAAATTTTAGTGCTGGTATAATTATGTACAAAATTCACAGAATGCTGATGAAATTCTTGTGCAACTAGAAGAAAATTCATGTGAATAAGATTTCAAATAATAAAATAATATTATTTTGATAAGTTATGGTGTTATATGAATTTAATGTAAAAATATAAATTATTATGTATAGTGTAAGTATTTATATTTTAATTTCATAATTATCTCAATAACTTTAATTTCAAATTTTTTAAAAATTTTTGATAATGGCCTTAAATTATTTTTTATGTTTAAAAATTATTTTAAAATAATTATAAAATCATAAAATAATATCATTACATAGGTGTAAGGGATATTTTTAATATTAACATTCTTGGATTATTTACATTCCACTCGATATTTTTAAAAATTAATTAATGACCCGTAAATTTTAAAAACATATGAATTTGAGATTAATTTTTACCAATAAAAAGGTACTCAATTCTTGCTTTTTGAAACTATATTCATGTTATTTTTTAATTAATTTTCATTGAAAAAAAATAAAATAATGAACATTTATTACCATGTCATCATCATCATCTTAAATATAGTAATAGTAGTAAATAAAGAAAGAAAAAGAAAAACAACCCAATCCTCAAGGGAGTAGGGTAGAGAAACATGTTTCTACGGGGGTCTAAAAAAATGGACACCTAGAGTATCACCTCTTTGAATGTTAACCCCCAGTTCTTTCAATCTCTGGAAGTCATGAAAATATACGCACTCCATTCCAGGAAAATAAAGAGATTCCAAGTAGTCAGCCGCCCTGTTACCTTCCCGCCAAGTGTGAGACACTTTTGTATGAGTGCTGAGAAGAGAACAACACTTACGAATAAGATATTCGATCGACCAAGTAGTAGGTACCAGGCCCTGAATAGCATTGTGGACCATCATAGAGTCGGTTTCGGCTTCCATGAGATGAAGGTTGCACTGCATATTTATTACCATGTCCCCATTCCCATATCATGACCATAAATCTCCCACTCTAAAGGTCATAGTCTCAATCAAAATCTAGATATCAAAAGAGGATGCATAATTCCTAACTCATTTCTTTTATTCTTATTTATGCTTCTACCTCCTCAACCCAATCCAAAATACTTTTATATAATAACCTTAATATATCCTATACACTAAAATTTTAAAATAATTATTTTCAAACCCTATTAAATAACATTTTTATCTATTGGAAAATGAACACTTCACTTGTGCATACGTGTGGACTATCACCTTCATGAAGAGTTGTTTTTAATTTTTGATGACTATCTCACATGGTTGGTTATTATGTTAGATTTAATGAAAATAAATTATATTTATGAAATAATTATTTTTCTATAAAGATAACACATTACATACCTTTTTACATTTACATTCTTTGTAAAATGATAACATCACTCATTCATACGTGTGAACTACAACCTCAAAAAAAAAGTATAACCCTTTTTCATTACATCCCCACATATATGGCCATAAATATATAAAGAATTCAAAATATTAAATTTATAACAGTTAATTATTATTTTAAATTCAAATATGATCTATATTATTTCTTTTCCACCTTGTAAAAAATTGTAAATGTCACTCTTGCGTACATGCATACTAGAGTCTTAATGAGATGATGTGTCAAAAACCCAAACCTAGTATACCAGAGAAGATATATGCATTGTTAAGTTATAATAAGAAATAAAGACTAAAATTTCAAAGAAAATAATTTATTAGTATTCACAATAAACAAGAAAAATACGATATTCCCTTATTATATTTGAAATAATAGATTATTATTTTTGAGAATAACATTATTACCAATAGAACATCCTTTTATATCATTCCTAGTAAAGTTCAGATATTCATCAAAAAAAATAAGGATGATCTGAAATGCTTCGAAAGAATTTAGTATATCAGATACTATTATGAATCAATAAGCCTAAACAATATGGTGAGGTAAATAATTGAACAAACATGCCATTTAATTAACCAAACAATAATGATAAGAAAATTCATAATCAATATAGTAATGTAAATAACATAAAATAATTTATTTTTAATAAATAAGCTGAGAATGAAATTCCTCCATAGGTAATATCATTGTTAACATCTCATGGATAATAAGATAAGGCTAATCAATATTTAAAGGTAACAAAAGAATTATAACTTTTAATTAATAAAATATTAATGAAACACATTAAATATAAAATGAAGGATAGTAATAACAGAATTATCAGTGAAGTAAATGATTGATTATTTAATATAATGATATTACAAACATGATACCTCTATTTCAAAGACTATTCACAAGGCTGTTCAAAAATAATGGGAATGTATACACTAGAACCCCATTTATCTAAGGTTAGCAAACTGATTTGACTAATTCAACTACCAATGCATCTAGAGGATATCTTTATCAAGACCCCACCTATATCTCTCTGTCTAAGTAATTCTTCATATATCTAATAATCAATTTAATTCTGGAATAATATGAGTTACCACTAAATATCTATATTATAAAATGAATACATATTACAAATATTTCCCCATTCAGTAAAATAAAAATCAATGAAAAACATCATTTTAATAAGTGTGATATGATTTAAGAAATAAAAATATCCATGATAAATATTTTGGATATTTAGGGGAAATATTATTTCAAAATATCTTATGAATTTGATTAAAATATGGGAATCAAAATGACTAAAACCATGAATTAAGGAAGTGAATGCCAATTCTATCATAGGTCAAAATAATACTAAACCTTACAAAGGAATATTAATGATGATATAAATAAAATATTACCCCTATAGATTAAATGTAAAATAAAGGGTTGTTTTCAGTAATTAATAGGGAATCTATAACGGTTTGTGCCATCCTAGTCCATTACATTACTGGTTTTTTTCATAGAGATGTTCAAATGAGGTCCCAAGAGTTTTCATGGGAGTCAGGGGCAACAGCAAAGCTGCTGCTGGACTTACATGTCGTGTCAGTAGCTCAAAAGGAATGAATCTTGATTTCATAGCTTGTTTTGGGTGTCTCACAACATGTAATACTTTTACATTTAAAGAATAAAATAAATCAAATGGTGATGTGTTTGTTTGAGAAACCACCCTTGAGGAATTAGAGGATGTGAAAGGAGATTACATGTCATGTAATCTCTAGCCTCTATAATGCTTTCAGTATTTTGAAAATGCTTGGGATATCAAACCCTACAGATCTAGTGACTCCCCCTGAGCCAAGCCAACCAAAAGACCCCTCTTCAGCATTTTCAGGATTCCTACACCAATGATTGATTCATAGATTCTCTCCTTTGATCCGTAGCAATCTATCTTTAGTCTAAGTTTAATTCTTCCTCCATTATTGCGGTATCTTATAGGTTAATCTCTTTTTCATCCATTTATTTTTACAGGTGATTTTGGATGATTTCAATTAGTTTTAATGGGGTTCTCTTCAGTTTTTTGTGCGGTGGGGCTATGAAATCCTCAAACGGATACAGATCCAGCAAGAGAGGTGACTGGAGACCCATCTAGTGGTCTGTTATCATGCAAAGAACCTTGACAACATTTTGAGTTAGGTTTCCCTTTGACCATCCTATTTTATCATCATACGGGGTAAGGATACATTGGTTTTCCCTATGAAGATAGTTTAATATATATTGACAAAGACAATTGAACTAGTTGAGATAAAAATTATGGGGGTTGGGAGAAGCATCACATATTACTGCTTTATTATTTTTTCTGGTTGATACTATAATTTGAATGGAATATCTACCCACTTAAAATCATGGCTATTGGGGGCCCATTTTTGTGCACAAAATGATTTATTGAATTCATGTTGATCATTTTTGGTTGGAAACTTATATATGGAAATTAGTTTCTTACATATATTCGGCTAATGATTGGATACCCAAGGATCATATATCCTCCATGATAGCCACTGATCTAAAAAGTGTAATTCAATAAGGGATTCCTTTTTAAATATAGAATTGTGTTTTTCCTTGGTACATGAGGTGATGTGATGTGTGGGAGTGTTCTAGTTTGAGTTGTAGTATGGTTATGAGTATAGGTGTGTGTTTTGGGAAGGCATTGGTGGTGTAATGAAATCTCAGGTTGTGTGAATGATTGATTTTGTGATGGATGAGCAGTATTGTATGGTGGGTCTATGAACTGGTCTGGGGATTTATTTTACCAAATGGGATTTTGATTTGGGGGTTGGTTTCATTGATTTGTGTTCTAATAAGGTTGAGTTTGAAGAAAGATTGTAGTGTTGGATTGGTAATTTTACTGGAGTTTCTCTAATAGTAACATGTAGAATGATTCACCCCATATCTAGATAATGTGATACAATGTGTTTTAATGTGATGTTGTGTTAATTATTTATTAGGACTCTTAATCTTCACGACTATTTGTTATTATGTTGCATGTTTGTCTCATTCCAGATAGTTTCAAAAGTAGTTATGGATGAATAAATAATAATTTAATAAATATGGAAATGTTTGGGATGGTGTGGATAAAATAATAGAAATGGTTAATGAAATATCATTAATGGATTTTAAAATGGGAGAAATGGGAAGCCACATTAGTTTACCAGGATCATCTCCTTTATAAATTATTATTGTGGATGCTGATAACTACATTTTGAGGTAGCATTAATGGTTGTAGTAATGTGGGTTTATTTTTGTATGGGAACTGATATGTTGAGATTGAGTGTTTGATATCTTGTATGTATATACATGTAAATTTCCTTATGATTTGTATTCTAAATCCACCATAGTTGAGTACTATGTGCTGAGGATACGCATCAACACAGGGGAGGGTGTCTTTCCCAAAAACCGTGGTGGGAGGATGGATAGTTGGCCACCTCCTCTTCCCTCGTCTCTCTTCCATGTGGTGATTGGCCATGATTAATTAGGAAGGTTCTAGTGAGGTGTGAGGACCAGATGTTTGAGGTTGATTTATTCTTTCCTAAGTGTCTTCAGGGTGAAATGTGTTGTCCTTTCCTAGGTGTCTTCGAGATGATGTGTAGTTTCTAAACATGATTACTATGGGAGGGATGTGTGGTGGTTTATGGCCCAGGTTTCTGTAGGCATTATCTGCTGTGGTTTGTGGACCTGGGGTCTGTGGTTGGGTTATGATGAGGTTTGTGACCCATGAGTCTATATGCAGGAAGTGATAACGTTTTTTTCCTAGGTGTGTGTCTTTGTGTATGTGTGTGTGTGGGGGGGGGGGTGGTTTCTTTATAAGAGGTGGGAGAACTAGGACCTCTTCAGTTAGGCTGTGATAGTGGCTAATTAGTAGGAAAGTGGTGCATGGTAACATAACTCTGATGTGATTTAATTATAATAAATTACATGGGTTTTATTATTTGGTTAGCATGTGTTGGTGAGGTTGGGATGGTTAGTATACCAATTCAGTGTTGTTTGTTTCTAGTGTTTTCTCATAGAATCATTAGCATGCTTACCCCCCCCCCCCCCCCCATGTGTACAAGATAAATTTTTTTTCCTATTTAGTATACATATATTATCACCAAATTTATATAAAACTACATTCATGTTTTCAAGAATATTATGTGGACCATGTCATGCATTTCTAGAAAGGACTTTTAAACAGTTCTCGAGTCACTTCTTTAGATTTATATTTGGGTAATTTTTTGTTGTATTTTTATTTTATTTGTGCCAATTATATTTTAAACATGTATATGGAATTTTTTTTGATTTATTTTCTATATATATACTATATTTGTTTTGGGGATGAGCCATCTTATCTCCTAATATTGTTTCATTTAAATGAGAATGCCACCAATATTGCGATATCATTATAACCTTAGAGTTAGTCACCAACCTGGGCCTATTAGAGGTGGGACTCGGGGGTCACTATCTCTCTTTCTTAATAGTCATCCATTGAGGGGCATCCTAGGAGAGAGGGGTGTGATAGAATGGTATTAGAGGGGATGGTTGAGAGATAGGATAGAGTATGGAGTTGGGAACATTGAGGATTGAAAGGGACAATATGGAAACATTTCTAGTTTACCTTGGTGGATGATATAGGTCAGGGATACTGGCTAGTGCCAGGTATTTTAGGCACCCCATGATCTAGTGAATAGACTTTGAGCATATTAAAAAACCATGTAATATAGACCTTCATATAGGGTAGAGACCTAAGAGTGGTACATTAATCATAATTACTTGTGTTCTTTTTTGAATTGGTTTTTTAAGAAAGATAAAATGGACAAAATGAAAAAAATGAATTAAAATCAATCTTAATTAATATCTATTTTAATCATGATTAATAAATCCTTGTTTTCCTTTAATATATAGTTGATAGTCATCTTCCACGTGTGGCTCAGGAAGTGGAGGTTCAATAGGATGATCTGGTTAACTAACAGAGGGTTGATCAAGTTGAGGAGGATGAAAAATAACAGAGGATGTTTCCCATGGTCCAGTGGAATGATCTCGGGAAGTATAAGGGTAGTGTTTATGGCATGGAGATAGAAATGTGGCTCAAGGGGCTTGAGATCACCTTTAGATTGATCTAGGCCTCAAAGGAGTATTGTTCTCCTTTTGTTGTCTGCAAGACTCATGGATCCACATGCAAATGTTGGATTCTACATTTAGGTGGATGGGAAGAGGAAGAACTTTTTTGGGCCGACTTCTAGATGATGTTTCGAGAGGAGTTCCTTTCATCAACCATGAAGGCTGAGAAGAGGTAGGCGCTACACTCCTTTCTAAAGAAGAGTATGTTAATGTAGGATATAGTGATTAAGTTCAAGGATCTCTTTCATTTCCTCCCAAATGACCTTCTACATGAAGAGTCTCATGTGAGATTTCATGGGGGGCATGTTTTCCTTCTATCTAGAATGTGGTTACTCCATTCATGTTACCAACATACCCTGAGGTTCATAAGAAGTCATAGGTGATCGAGAATGTGCACACATGGGTAGGTTTAATATGAGAGTGGATGCAGTAGTGTGCATAGATAAAATTTTTACCAATGGAAGATCATAGGCACTAAGACCATTGAGGTTTCATTTGGTAGGGATTCAACCTTAAAATACTATTATTCAACCTTAGGGTCCATGTTCCCTTCTATTAAACTTGGGAATATCGTGTTTCTCTTGTGGAGCTCATGTAAATCATCACAATCAATGCCCATTAGCTATTTGAGCTCAGTTTGTTGGAGATGTAAATGTTTAGTTCCATTCTAAGAATTATTTTCTAGTTAGGTCATTCAAGTAGTAGGGGTAGCAGGATCATGCTCAACCGAGCAGAGATGAAGCAGGTATATGATGTCCTCAGGATGTTCCTAATGTTTTGGGACCCTGACCTGAGCATGGTCCTCGAGCTGGTTATCATCAGAGAGGTATATTAGTTGGGTGTGGTCAGTTCCATCCAGTGGGGATATTAGTTCTAAAGGTGAATGAGATCATCCAATGTACAATCAGTTGGTTTAGTACCCTTGTTTGTGCCTTTTTTGATTCAATAGATTCTCTGTAAGAACCCGGTTCTTATTTTTGAGGTACGAGTTTCTTATTTTCCTTTTTCCTTAAATTTTTTCGAGAAAATAAGTAAAATGGGGAAAATCACAAAATTTGTGGGTACACATAGTGTACTTTTCCACACGCCGTGTACTTTGACCATGTGGCATAATTATACAGGGCATGTAGGCTTGCTGGTAATTAAGGGTGTAAAAACTGTCTACACGTTGTGTACTTAGTAATACACGCCGTGTAATCAGTCGGCAAGTGAACAGTGAGGCGGTGAAGTCTAGCAACCAGATGAATAGTAAAACTGATAGTATACGTTGTGTACTTGGTAAAACACATCGTGTAGTCAGTCGGCAGATGAACAATATGGAGGTGGAGATTTCCCACTAGTGAATAGTTAAAAAGAAAGTACACACCATGTACTTGAGATTACACACCATGTAGTTATGTTTTTTCATTAAAAATAGGCAGTAGCCTCCTATTTCAGTAGAGGAAGCTTCAAATGAACCAGGAGCATCGGGGGAGATGACCGAGACATGGAGGAGCTCCTGATCGCTCACCGAGACTCCAAACATTCCGCCGATAATCTCGTTTGGACCACGCGGGTAAGGCCTTCCTTCTTCTTGAGTCTTTCCTACCAATTCCTTTCTGAGGGCATGTTATTTATATTTGAACAGGTAAACGTTTATCCTAGATCTAAACTGTTCTCAGTTGATTAAGAAGGTTTCCTCCACGTATATTGGTTAGAGGAGATCGAGGTAGGTGGTCTCATGTTATTTCCAACCGTCGAGCGTTTTTGTGTACCGTTGAGCTTTGCACCCATGTTGGGGTGTCGTATGGCTGAGGCATTGACTATTTATATACCTATAATTTCATAGGTTATATAATAAATATATATATATAATGCTATTTGGGATCATTGCCTTGATCCTGGGCCACCCCATGGGTGCGTTTCCCTTGTTTAGTCGTCTGGCCAGGATACCTGTGGGTATACCTTGTTTATAGAATTCTTTGAGTTTTCTTGAGGGGAAATGGATATGAATTGTTTGATTATGTGTTGGGCTTGGCCCAATTACTTTCTAATCTTGAGGTTAGTGTTTTTCTTAGCCTGAGGGAAGTGTTTTGTTTTGCCTGAGGGAAATATTCAATATGCCTATGGGCAGCCAACATCGGGTTTCGATTCTGATTACCTGAGGGTAAGGATTTGCATGTCTGTAGACAATGATTACTTTGATTATTAAATATGGTGATTTATAATATTGTACCTACCAATCTAAAGAAAAATCTTGGAGTTCATAAATAATTAATAAAATTGAAATGTAACTGGTAGAGATAGTTACGTTTGAGTACTGGCTAGGATACTGCATTTTATTATTGCACACTACTGTTGCACTTTTTCACTGATAGTTGGGCATGGGCCATTGTTGGTTGCCTAATTTGGGTCATGTCTTGGGATCAAATAGATTACATTGCTTCAGGTGTTGAAAAAGTCAAGAGTCCCTATACGGGTACATGATTTTTGCAGAGGAGTGGGAGAGCATGGGACATGGGTTAGGCTTGCGATGTTGCTGAGTTCCTGCTGCACTTTTTTGTTTTTCTTTGCTATACATGTACCTTGTATTGCATTTTTATAGAATTTAGTTTATCCCATTTGGATGCTTTCTTAGACTTAGGGACATATTGCATCATTATATATATATGACTGCTGTCATCTTTTACTTTTGTACTGTTGTACATTTCAGTTTGGAATTGTTTACTACTTGTACTTCAGCATGTTTATATCTATTTCCACTGTACTACACTTTGATAATTGAGGGAATTGTTTCCCCACTATTAGACCTAGGCCCTCGCTACTAGTCAGCAGCCTATGGCATTTGAGAAAATGCGCTTGAGGTCATGTGATCAACCGGGTTCGAGGAACCCATTGTGTGGCCCCCAGATCCGGGATGTTACAAAGTGGTATTAGAGGATTATTTTATTATTAAATTACTATTTGGATTTTATATCCATGTATAGGATCAAATAGGTACGTGGTAATAACCTGTGCCCGAGAGTAGCTAACCCGTGCACAGGGAGAAGCTAATTTACCTCGTGTTGCAATTTTACGGAATTTTCACTTTTACAATTGATTTGATTTCACCGTTGGGTGACACACTTGTGGTTTGTTTTTTTATATTTCTAAAATTATGTTATATTTAGTCACAACTCGATGATATGAGGGTATGCCATCTCATGCATCATTTAGGCACATGATAGAATCACATTCCATGCATAGTTTACATGTCATGTAGGTGCATTAGAAATTGCATGTTGTTGTGATAGATTTTGTACTATAAAATGCATTCTTTTGTGATAGTTTCCTTGATAACAAATACCTACTATTTTATAGGGTACTGTTTGTAGGAGTTTTTGTTTAAATAAATGTCAAACTTTGGTTCTTGAGGTGTTATGGGACCTCATTGACTAGAATATTGTGGATCATTAATTTTTTACTTTGTTTATAACTTGCATACGATTATACGCTTTGACTCGCAAGGAGTATGGGTGCTCACAGATCTAAATTTGGAACTTTGATGTTGGTTTCAGTGTTTTTTGGGATCCAAGGAAGTTTTTAAGGCTTACTGTCCAGAAAAACCCAGAGTACACACCGTATACTCTGGACTACACACCATGTACACTTCTGTTTGGGAAGAAGTGGAAAACATTTAAGTACACGCCATGTACCATATGTACACGCCGTGTAGTTGCTACTCGTTTCATAGGTCGTGTGGGAAGAAACATGGGATAGTGAAAATTTGAGGTAACACGCCGTGTACCGATTGTAAATGTCGTGTTCTGTTGACCTTGTGTCCGTCGTGTGACTAAAAACACAAATGGAGAAATCTGAGCTTATCCAAGATGTGTCAATGACGCGCATGCCATGTAGTTAAACCTAGGGATCCAACTGTGTAACTAACAACAAAGGTTGGTGTTATCCTTTCAAGTACATGTCATGTAATTCTGGGACACGCCATGTAGTCTTTTCTAGTGAGAGACCGTGTGGACTTGGCCATATAGCTAGGGAAGCATGGTGGTTTACACGCTGTGTGAGGGTGTAACACACCGTGTAGTGTTAACCAAGTAGCCTGCCATGTCACTAGCAACACATGCAGTTGGAATCTAAGTCATACACACCATGTCCATCTAGAACATTCCGTGTGGGGTGAGTTGTGTACTCGGCCATGTCACGAACATCACGGGTATGTGAAACTCATCTAATACATGCCGTGTAGATCTTATACACAGTGTGTAGTCTCGTTCAAAGGAGGACCGTGTGGGTTAGCCGTATAGAGGGACATGGACAGGGGAATAAAATTCAAGTACACGCCGTGGGTGTGGGAAACACGCCAGGTGTTTGGGGTTTTACACGACCAGTTCTGGGAGAAAGTACATGACCATGTGAAATACTTAATGAAACACGATGTGTTGTTATTATACACGCTGTGTAGTCTTGTTTTGAAAAACAAGAATGTTTTCATTCTCCTGCTCCCTTTTTACATTTCCAGTTATTAGTCCCTGATGATCTAAATCTATGTCGTGTGTTTGACCTGGTCGAGTCATGCTATCGAGACGACCACTAGTTGTTCGCCAAGAGATCGGCAACTATTATATCTAGAAATAGTAGGTCATGGGCTACCGATGGATCCTCCAGCAGTGCCAGATGCGACTCCGACTATTATACCGGACGCATGCTTGGATGCGCAGTTCCATGAAGCCTTCATGTTGTTTATGCAGACCATCCAGAAAGCACCGCAGGTTGCCACATCTATGGCAGAGCTGACAAATATATTCAAGTAGTGGTGTCCAACTATGTTTTCAGGGGATGGCGTACCATAGGCTACGAAGTCATGGATGGATTCATTACAGACTTTCTTTGAGAATCTTGAGACGCCTCTAGGGAGGAGGCTCAAGCTCGCTAATTATATGCGCCGTGATTCCACCAAGAGATGGTGGGATGTTACCACCAAGACTGAGCATCACTGAGACATGGCGTGGGAAGATTTTCAGGTACTCTTCTAAGAATTTTTCTTTCCATATACGTTGAGGGAAGATCGAGCTCGAGAGTTCATGAATCTGTAGCAAGACGCCTTGTCAATGATGGATTATTCTGTCCGCTTCACTAAGCTCCAGTGTTTTGAACCTGTTCTGGTGGGTGAAGAGACTCTGAGGGCTAGACGCTTTAAGGATGGTCTTTGGTATGACATCTGATCGCTGGTGAACATTTTATGGTTGCCTACAGTTCATGTTATTTTGATCCATGCACTGATTGTTGAGTAGAACCTGCGGGAAGCTATTGGTGTAGGCCAGGTCGGTTCAACACCAGTTTCTGATACTATTTCTACCGGTAAGAGGAAGTGGCAGATGGATTTCCCTCACAGTGGAATTACTATCCAGAAAAATCTTTAAGTGGCCCCGTCATGTGCTACCAATGTGGTAAAGAAGGGAACAAGAGACCTCAGTGTCCACTTGACCCAGTGGAGTGCTGAGCATGCAGTAGGATGTTCCATAATTAGCGTTTTTGCAGGGAGTTTCCACAAGCGACTAGTGAGAGAGGTTATGTGTAGACTCTGCATGCAGGGGCATGGCCAGCAGATTCATACCAGTCAGGGAATTGGAATACATCATGACGTTCAAGTCTAGGTAGTTGTCTTTGCCCTCATAGTCAGACACTAGGATCTTAGAGACTGCATCACGAGTCATCTCAGGGTAGTCAGGCTGTGTCTTAGGGACACATCACTGGGAAGACATATGCAGTGCAACAGACCCAACAGGAGTAGGATCCCAAAACATCCACTATCATAGGTGCTATTCTAGTTTCTTCTGTTTTATATTCTTTACATTTGATATGGGTGCTACACATAGATTTATATTTGTGCTCGTTGTGGAGAGCCTTGGGCTCTTTGTTTCTCTTTCTTCTGATATTATGATGCTCGACACTCCGTTGGGGATTATAATGGCAGGTGTGTGTTATTACAAAGAGTTCCCCCTCGAGGTCGATGGGTGTCACTTTCTATGAGACCTCTATGTCTTAGGGATGACGAGCTATGGTGTCATTCTTGGGATGGACTGGTTGGTACCCATTCAATACTTTTTATATTTCTATCATCGCAGGGTGAGTTTCACGTCACCAGAGGGTGGAGATTTTCTATACAAGGGAGAATGGGCTGCCCAGGTGAGCCGAGCGGGACCCGAGCATCATGGGTGAGGTGGAGTGATATCCCAAATTGTACGTTTATATCTAGATGACCATGGGTGAGGTGGAGGGATGTCTTCCTAGATGACTTTTCAGGTCTACCTCTAGAGCGAGAGGTGGATTTCTCTATTCATCTTGTGCTAGTAGTGGCACCAGTGTCCATTCCTCCTTATAAGATGACTATTATATAATTGAAGAAGCTCAAGAGGTAGTTAGAGGAGTTACAAGCAAAGGGTTTCATACGACCTAGAAATTCTCCTTGGGGTTCGCCTCTCTTGTTTGGGAAGAATGCAGACTGTACCCTCAGACTCTGTGTAGATTATCATAAGTTGAACCAGTTGACAGTTAAGAACCGATATCCCTTACCAAGGATTAATGATCTTTTTGATCAAATTCGAGGAGCACGAGTGTTCTCAAATATTTACTTGAGGTCTAGATATCATCAGTTGGGTTTTAGACAATTGTACATACCAATTACAGCCTTTCGGAGCAGATATGGTATCTATGAGTACTTGGTCATGCCGTTCGGACTCACGAACGCACCAGCAGTTTTTATGGCTCTGATTAATCGTGTTTTCCATCCATATATGGCTTATTTTGTTGTAGTCTTCATGAACGATAACATGGTGTAATCTCAAACTCGAAACGACCATGCCACCCATCTTGAGATCGTACTGAGTATACTTAGAGAGCATTAGTTATATGATAAGATCTCAAAGTGACACATTTGGAAGGACTAGATTTACTTCTTATGTCATATTATCTCAGAGGCAAGAGTTGCGGTAGACCCAGAGAAAGTGAGAGAAGCTGTTTCCTGGAAGAATCATAAGATTTTGTTTGAAATACGGAGAATCATGCGGCTGACTGGTTACTACAGGCACTTTATAAATGACTTCTCTCAATTAGCAGCATTGCTGAAGGGTTTGACTAAAAAGGGTATGAATTTAGTTTGGTCAGAAGATTGTGAGATAGACTTTCATGAGTTGAAGGGAAATTTTACATCAGCACTCATCCTGATACTTCCAAATCAAGGGAAGAGATATACTGTTCACTGTGATGCATCAGGTATTGGGATGGGTGTAGTGTTTATGTAGTGTGATCGAGTAGTTGTGTACAGGTCTCAGTAGTTGAGTCCACATGATAGGAATTACTTGACACATGATCTAGAGTTATATGCATTTGTTTATGTGTTACGTTGTTGGAGACATTATCTCTTTGGAGAAAATTTTGTGGTGTTTTCGGACCAAAAAAGTCTTAAATATATCTTTACCCAGTGTGACCTGAATTTGAGACAGCGAAGGATGGTTGAATACATTCAGTCCTTCGACTTTGAGATTTCCTACACACCTGGTAAGGGTAATGAATTAGCTGATGCACTATGTAAGAGGACTCAAATACATGCAGTACAGGGGGCCAGTGGTTAGTGGCAACTTATGGAATTTTTCTCTAAGATACATTTGGAGGTGCACGATAGTCAGGGGCGAACCTATCATTCATCTTAGGCTATGACTTCTACCCTACTGGATAGAGTGAGGATGAGAAAACTATTAGATTCAAAAGGCCTAGTTCTATGGGAGTCTATGGAAAGTGAGGACCCTCCTCCTCGTTGGAAGATATGCGATGATGAGGTACTGCATATCAATGTACGAGTGTGGGTTCCAAGGGATATACGCGAGGAGTTGATGCCTGAATTTCATGCTTCATTTTGGGCTCTACATACTGGAATTACCAAAATTTATCATGACTTGAGATGTCCATATTGGTGGCCAGGTATGAAAAGAGAGGTAGATGGTTTTGTTACGAGATGTTCCACCTCTCAGCAGGTGAAGGAAAATCATCACAGGCCAGCCAGACTGTTACAACAGTTACCCATTTCAGAGTGGAAATGGGATAATGTTGCGATGGACTTAGTGACCGGTTTTCTGAGGTCAACTCGAGGCAATGATTCTGTATGGGTTTTTGTGGATAGGCTTAAAAAGTAGCTCAATTTTTTCTGATCATAGAGACCTTCTATGTTGACGAGCTCGGGAAGTTGTATATCTGAGAGGTAGTATGACTTCATAGGGTCCCTCATTCTCTCATTTTAGATAGGGATGCCTATTTTACATCTTGTTTTTAGCAGAGTTTTTAGAGGGCCCTGGGTACACGTGTGCTTCTAAGTACAACTTACCACCCTCAGACCAAGGGCCTGTCAGAGTGTACATTGCAGGTGCTAGAGGACATACTGCATGCATTCTTCCTAGACTTTGGGGGCTCTTGGGAGAAGCACATACCCCTGGTTGAGTTTTCCTACTATAATAGTTTTCAGGAAAATATTGAGATGGAACCATGTTGACGCTCCTTTCGTCACAGAATCTAAAGTTCGGAAAAGGGAATATCTGAGCTCAAAGTGATTAATCCTTTGAAAAAACATCAAAAATCGACAAAGGGATAAAAAAGGAGAACATTGCCCATGTATCGCGCAAGTTCCCTCTTGGTCGCGCAAGTACACTTGCGCGCCGCCTCAATACTTGCGCGACTCCTCATGTTCGTGCAAGGGACTTGCGCGACATATGTGGTAACCGCCTGGTAACCGCCCAGTAACCGCCCGGGGTCTTCTTTTGCCTATAAATAGACCCTGTGGGCCCCCCATTAAAAGAGGATCTTTTTCCAGAAACTCGGATTGAAGCTCCCGACGCCCAAGTCTCTTCTCAAAAGCTTCCGGAACACTTCTAAGGTAATTTCTTACCTAGAACGGAAGATCTAAAGAGAAAAAGGAAGGCCTAAGTGTTGAAACTTATCAAACACTTGCGCGCCTACTTAATTCCTTCAATATAACTTGCACGTCCCTCTTCTGGAAGAACCTCAAGAGGATGGTAAAGGGTTTTATAAAGAGTCTCTCAAGCATTTCAATACTGGTTGAAAATCACGCAAGTACCCCTAATGTCGCGCAAGTATACTTGCGCGACCAATACTTGCGCGCCGCCGCAGGACTTGCGCGCCTTTCAATACTTGCGCGCCCCTAGCTTTTTGGGTGCCCATCTTGCCCATTTTTACCCCTCTTAATCCATTTCACCCTTCCTATTCAAGATTCAGTCTTCAAGATACTCTTCAAAGCCATTTATGGCATGATTTCTTGATTTGACATCCTTATCTGAAAGGAATTCTGTGAAATATCTCTCAAAACCTAGTGATTTAAACATCTTTATGTCACCAAAGATTGAGAGTTCATTCATTTCAACCTCATCCTTTAAGATGAGAGAATCCTAACCTGGGTCTCCTTTTTAGGAATAATCCCCAGTTATAAAAAACCTTTGATCTGGGCATCTTTCTTAAGAATAAGCCCCAATCAAGTCCTTTAATCTTGGGAATCCTCTTCAGGAGTAAGCCCCAAACCTTAATCCTTAACCTGGGTCTCCTTTTCAGGAATAAGACTCAGTCATAACCTTGGGCTTCCTTTTCAGGAGTAAGCCCCAAGTCCCCTAACCTAGGCTTCCTTCTCAGGAATAAGTCCTAGTCATAAATATTGGGCATCCTTCTTAGGAGTAAGCCCCAAGTCTCTTAAAACTTCTCATAACCAGTCATAAATTACCTTTGATTTGGGTTTCCTTTTCAGGAATAAAACCCAATCATAAGTCCCCTCCTAACATGGGAATCCTCCTTAGGAGTAAGCCCCAAGATTAGAGTATTCAAATCTCCATGAAGTACATATAACTTTGTGGACCCTGTTCTTGGATTTTCTCCCTAAAAGTAAATCCTAAACCTTCGTCTATCTGGGCAGTCATCCATACATAAGCCCCAAACAAATTCTTATGATTGCATCTTTTATGGCACAATTGTCTAAATTTTACCAATACCTCTTGTTTCTCACACCGAGAATGACTCACGTGAGCTTAGAGTGTAAAAGTAATTATGACATTCATCTTTGAGCCATCAATCATAAAACATCATATCCCATTCCTCGAACTACGTGGGTTCTGATTCCTTTTTCAAAACAAAGGATACGTAGGTAGCCCATCTATGGGTTCGATCCCAACATTGAAATAATCTATGTCCTTCTGAATGACGATAAACTTCAAGTGCCCCACTGAGTGGCTTTAAAACCATCCTGGTCATCAAAATGACCAAGAGACTTTTATATAAATGTTTTGAAGGATACCATTGACCAAGAATCTCTAAACAAATATAGATGATTCTCTATTGATGAAGAACCTCGAATACATATAAAAGATTCCTTAAATTTCTTGCATATTTAATCATTGATTGTTAAAACTAAAGGAAAGCTCATTTTATACTTGGTAATGTAATAAGGATTCACGAACTTAACATAAATCTATAAAGAGAGTCCCGGAGTAGACAATAATTCCCCTCAAAAAGGTGTGATGAGTCCGACCTCCAATCCTCTCGACCAATGCAAATTCCTAAGCCTCATTAGCCCACAAGCTAATGAGCGCCTGCCTTTGGAAAGTAGGTCCAAACGGATGTGGAATCATTGGATGTTTCCGGTTCTACGAACAAACCCGTTAGAAACCGATCAGAACGTTTGAATCTCCCGTCCAGGAGGTCATCCCCGGATTCCGCGCGAAACAAAAAATGGTGAACCCGACGTGAATCCTTAACCAAGTTAAAATGATGTTCTTCTTATCTGTTAGGCCCTTTGGGCCAACAAGGCAATCATTGACATATGATCATCCAAAAGATGCAGTAGCCGGATTCATCTTGATTATGTCTGTTACATGGAACAGGCACTCTTTTTTCAAGATCTTCTACAAAAATGGCTTTCCTTAAGTTCACCCCTGTGAATACTGCTGCTGGGAACACCTCTACTGTGAGTTCTGCTGCTGTGAAAACCAATGCTGCTACTCCTGCTGGAACGTCATCCGCTCTGAGGATGACATCACCAACTTAGCGTCTTCAATGCTGTGTTTCTAATGCACTGGTTAAGGAGTACCATCGCAACGGTACTATCCCAACTCTGGATGCCACTCGTCAAGCCCTCCAAGTTAACAATTCTACCTGGTCGTCCGGACAACGGCGACCAGCAATCAAGAAGCAGACGGTGCTGACTACCGTCTCCAACCGTTTCGGGTCGTTATCCCCGGAACGCAATTTCCATTCACTCCCTTACTCCGAGGAAGTGAATGAGCAGGTCCCGTGGGACCTTAATTCAAAAAGACAGGTGTCCTTCTCAAAGGCTCCCATCAACAATCGCCGCCAGACTCGTGCGGTAGTGCGCCCTCAATATGATGAGGGTACCGTCTCCAGGCATTCAGCTCAGGTTCCTCGAACCCGAGCAGGCAAGATGAATCACCAGAGACGGAATCCGGTTAACAATAGGTAGGTTGTCATCCCTTCCATCTCTGGAGAAGTCCACCAACCTAACTTGGTGGAAAATAACGAGCAGTCATACACACCTGTTGGTTTTAATCCTGCTGTCCAGCAGACTCGTCTGGCAGCATCAAGCCGATCCCGCCAGGCAATTCCGGCGGAGTACCATAGGCAGGAACATACACCTGCTTATACATCAGCAGTTAGTCAGCAGGCTCGTCTGACTACATATGATGGATCTCGTCAACCGCGTTTGGTGAAGTGTAATCAGCAGGCACATACACCTACTAATACTAATCAAGCCTACCAACAGTCTCGCTTGGTAGCACACGGAGAAGTCAGTCGGAAAGCCCCGACGACAAACAGGAGGCAGACTAAACTCTCTGCCTCCACACTTGAGTACTGTCAGGATTCACTGACAGGAAAAGGAGGACAGGAGCAGGCACATACACCTACTCCAAGCCCGGAATGGACGTATATCCCCGTTCCGGCGGCTGAAGTCACCAAACATATTTTGTCAATGGTGAAAGAGCAGAAGCAAATTCATGCTCATATTCTGGATGCTTGCCAGGATATCATAACATCTTCAGCATCATCTCAGGGACAGGCACATAAATATATCCCTAGCAGTGGAGTGACACATCAACAATTCACTCCGGAACATACACACACATCTGTTCCAGTCCAAGAGGGTTGTGGGGCCTAATCCCCCATATCATATGGACAACCAAGTCAGGCACATACACCTGATTTGAGCGATGATCGTCCGCCTAACCTGACCATCTTTCCTGATCAGGCACATACACCTGCTCAGAGCAATCACTTTCGTCATCAAGTGGTTTCTAAAGCGAGTAAGAAGGCATCTAAGAAAAAGATCCGCCCAGCACAGTCAGGAGATCAAAGGCCAATCTGCAACAAGGCCTTGCTCGATGCTGGAGTTCTTGAAGCCCTCAGACATTTATCTGTCGGAATTCAAGATTCTACTCCCTCAGTTCCCAATAACAGGAACATTAATCCCGAAGGTCTTCAACAGACACTTCCTCATGAAGACTTGCTTCATGAAAATTCGGTCAATCTTGAAGTTTCTTCTTCAGATGAGAGCCACAGGAACCCTCTGTGTGGTCAGAAGACCAAGGAGCAAGAGATTTCATCTTTTGCTGTAACCCATCATGATGGTCCTCCTCATGGTGATGAACTTCGCTGCGAAAGTCCTATCCGCAGTAGTGATTCACGTTGGCTCGAAAATTCTTCAGAAGGTAATGTAGTGACGAGAAAGCCCTCCTATCTCGAGGCACTTGCAAACGTAAAACCAGTCATGTCTGATGCTTTACTATCGGCAGGTGAAACTCTTTGTCCATCAGAAGATAGCTTGGGGTTCAGGTTATTCTCCGAACCTTCCCTAGGTCATTCATCTTCCAGCATGAATAGTGATTCCTCTACCAATCTTGTTGAATCCGATGAAGCAACAAGGAAACACCAACTCTGGTCCAAACAGGTAGAAGAATCTTCATTTAATGATAAAGAGGAAATGCTGAACATGAGGAAAAAACTGGCAAAAGGTGAAGTACCAGTCATGTTTTGGCCTTTGGCTGATTCACAATATGACATTCCAAAGATGTTGACGGATGATGGAATCCATGATATTCGTCTCAACATATGGAAAACTCTTTGTCAATTAAAGAAGAAGGTATTATCTTACGATGAATATGAAAATCATCTTAAGATAATAGAAGGGTTACAACGCCAGATTGATTTGGCATCTCTATCAGTATCTCGGTATCCGAAGGCTGAAAAGCAACAGAGAACCCTTCAACGTTCATGCCTTGGCGCACTAAGAAGATTGCGTCAGTTAATTTCCAATGCTCCATCTAATTTTCATATCAGAGGATGGGGTGTTCACGGATCACTACATTTCACAGTGCTTTCCGGTCAGCAGAGCCCGCCGAAAATGGTCTCATGCAATGTTATTGCCCATGGCCGGCCACAGTCAATGGGCTTTGTTCATAATCAAAAGCTTGCTCGAGATCAAGCTTCAACTAGTTCCTCTCAAAGTCAAGTATATAGAGAACAAGTTGTTGAATTGCTCCTACATCAAGCAGGCGAGAATATTGCACAAGCCTCTCGTCTGGAGCAAACACGTCATCAAATGACAGAAGTTTCGGAAATCATCCAACGGTCTGTTGAACCAGGTGATAAAAGTGGATACAGGTTAATGCATCCAGCTAATTTCCGAACTAAGATTCGCAAGATCAAGAGAGATTTTAAAAAGATCTCAGACATAGCATGTCAAGAGACACCCCAGCTTGCCAGACTGGGGACTTCTCTAACCCAACCCTCAGAATCAACGAATGGGATTCGAGGAGTTGAGCGGAAGCAACAGGAACACCCTCAGTCCACCGGACTGGGGACTTTTTCAAATCTTCAATCCCTCCCTCAGAGAAAGTCAGTATTCTCTCGATTAGGGAATAAGCCTCAAGAGGAACGAAGAGCCAAGATGTCAGGAGATTCTCTCCAAGTGACGGTTCTCCAAGAAATTCCTGAGGGATCAAGTCAATGGAATGCCATGTCTTATCATGGACATAGAAGGAGACAATATCACAGAAATGCTGATAGAAAGGATTCCATGCAATATGCATCCATTAATGTCATCACTGCCGTTGCTGCTGATTCACCAGATGAGGCTCAATCAGAGGGATCAGACGAAGAGGTTCCTGCTCAAGAAGTTGCGCACACAGACCTAAATGAAGAAGGTGTGCGCACACGTAATCAAAGGCTTACCCAAAATCTGGGTATTCCTTCAAGTAACCTACTTCCCCCTCTCCGAAAAGGATCCAATAAGGGGAAAGGAAAGAATCAGGTTACTTCTCACCCTTCCTCTGAAGGAGGTCAATCGCTCTCATTAGAGCAAAGATTTGCACAACAGGAGGAAGAAATGAAAGAATTAAGAAGGTTGAATGCAGAACTACTTCAGAGTAGTCGTCTTCTTAAGAATGCTGAAGTCCGACAGCCGAAGGAATTTGTTGTAACTACTGAGATGGATCAAGAATATCCTCCTTTGTCAGTACACCCACAGAGGTCTAATCCTACGGGTCAAACGCAACAACGGTTGGCAGCACTACCATCAGTTGCAGCACCAACCACCACGTCTGTCCAAGCTCCATTCATTGCACCTACCCAAAACCAAGTTCAACCTGACATTTCTCAAAAGTTAATAACTACTATTGAGTCATTAACAGCTCGGTTAGAAACTATGGAAGGGAAACAGGCGCAAGTTCAACCTGAAAAGAAAGTTTACCCTGAATGGGTAGATTCAATTTCTCCTCCATCTAGTTTTGGAAACCCTATTTTCCCTACTTTCAATGGATCAGGCGACCCTGAACAACATTTGACGCATTACGTGTCTTGTTGTGATCCTATGATGGGAACTCCAGAGCAACAAGAAGCAGTGAAACTCAGATGCTTCGTGCGAACCTTGCAAGGACCAGCTTTTGTCTGGTATACAAGCTTGCAATCCCGGTCAGTCATCGGATGGGAGGATCTTCGTCAGAAATTCCTTCTTCATTTTAGCTCAACTTTGCCAAAAATGACAGTTTTCGATCTTACAAACTGCAAGCAAAGGGAGAATGAAAGAGTCTCTGATTTCATTGCTCGTTGGAAGGGATTAACATATTCCTTGAGTTTATCACTCCCTCAGGAGGAATTGTTGCCAATCTGTGTGGCAAATTTGCGTGACGAATTACGCACGCCATTGATCCCTGTGAAATACACAGGAGGGTTTTGAGACCTTACTTCAATCGCTCAACAGATTGAAGATTCCCTTATGCAGGCTAAGGTTAAATCTCGTGTAATTCCATCAGCTCCAGGAAGAAGAATGGGTAAAGCAGAAACTGCTATAGTTATGCTTAAACAGGCACCTGTACCTATTTCTACTTCAAAACCTTCATCTTCTCGAAGAGCTCCACCTCCTGAACGCCAACAACAAAGGATGTTTCGTCCAAATGATCAAAAAGATCAACGACGAAAACAATTTGAGGATATGAAGAGTAAAACATACTCTTTCCGAAGTGAGCAAGTTCCTGGTTACTTCATTTCAGCTCTGGAAAATAATTTGGTTCAATTACCAGTGCCGAAGAGACCAAACAAGGAAGGAGATGAAGACCGTCCCAATTATTGTCCCTTTTATCAAATGTTGGGACATCCCATCCAGGAATGTTTTGTCTTTAAAGACCTCCTGCAAAAGATGGTTGACTTGGGACAAGTCAAATTGAAGGGTTCTTCAGCTCATGTAGCGTGTATTACCGCTACAGATCCAGAAGAAGGAGGCGAGTGGCAGGAAGTCAAAAGCAAAACTGCGAAAAAATATGATGATTGGATGGTCAGAAAGACAATCAATCGGACCCATTCCATTTTTGCGAACACAATTGAAGAAGCCAATTGTGTCTCCTACAAAAGCTATAGTAAAGCCACCATCAAAGGATAAATCCTCAAAAGGGCAGCGCAATTCAAAGAAGAAAGAGGAATCAGGAGAAGATGAGTATGTATCAAAGCCTAAATTGTCTTTGACTCTGGCAGATTTCATGCCATCTACTTCAAAGCCACGGGCACCGTCCCACCAAACGGCACAGCCTAAACAGGCTAACCAGGCAGAGTCTTTATCAGACGAAGAGTTAATCTTTGGTTCTGTTAATATGATTCAATTAACAGATTCATATTCCAGTCTTGATGAGCCTGAATTCCCTGTATCGAATAAAGGAACCCGAGGAAGTTCTAGAGGTTCAGGATATAGGGGAATACATGGATCTTTCCGAAGCCACTACTCTAATTCTACCCCTGCTAGCACAATATATGCAGCAGAAACTCGTGGTAGAGCCCTTCAGCGAGCTCAAAATGAACAAGCAAGTTCTTCTGCCAATGGCCAACTCAGCTTCGGCACAGTTATTTTGGAAGACCGATTAAATGTTCCATCTTCTTTATCTCAGCAAGTAAATGGATCTAATCAGTCTAATTTTCCAAAACCAAAGATGTTGCCAACTTCAATACAAGATGCATCAGCTTCCAAAGCATCTGCTTCCAAGGTACTTGCTAAACCGCATATTCCCATTGGGAAACGCAGGCCTCTAGATCAAAAGTATGATATATTGAAACACTTGGCCCAAGTACCAGCCAAATTATCAATTTTGGATGCTTTGAATCTATCAAGAGATCTTCAGGAAGCACTCATCGAAGCTTTGTCAAGTCCTCAAGAGTTTGAAGCTGAGATTGCTGCGGCTGAAATTTATCACATAGAGAATAATCCCGCAGAATGTCATGCAGTGATATCTTTTACTGATAAAGATGAAGATGATGTTGTGCATGGGCACATAAAACCTTTGTACCTATCTGGCAAAGTCAATGGTATAGATGTTCGAGGAGCTTTTATTGACAATGGTTCAGGAGTCAACCTCATGCCAATTCGCACACTTCGTCGATTAGGCCTCACGGAATCTGATTTATCTCCTTCTACCATGATGTTGCAAGGATATGATAAAAATGAACAAGAACCACTGGGAGAAGTTACGCTCAGAACTCAGTTTGGAGATCTTGTTTCCAATTCAGATTTCATGATTGTTGATCAAGACTCAGCTTTTAATATCTTGCTTGGAAGACCCTGGCTACATCAGCATGCAGCTATTCCGTCATCATACCATCAATGTCTCAAATACTGTTTCGATGGTCAAGTTGGAACATTGTATGGTGATAAGGCCCCGTTCAAGACATGTGAGTCTCAATACATTGAGGCAGAATTTTATCACATGAAGGGAAGAGAAAAATCTACAATGAAGGAAATTACCAAAGTTAATGCTCCATATGGTTTGGAAAAAATTCCAATAAATCCATTTTCACACGTGAGTACAGATTATGTGTTACCTATCAGTCAAATTGACAAAATAGGCCCAAATCAAAATACTCTTATGGAAAGATCCATAATGTCAATTACAGCAATCGAGCCAGACAACATGGGATAAATTGGTAACTTACCAAGCAATGATGAAGGCATAAGTGGTGACGTTTTCATTTCATCTGCTGAAATCCAACAAGTCTATACTTCGCTAATCAGGCCAGAAGAAGTTATAGCAACACCAGAGGTGAATATTGATGTCGATTCTCAATCCATCATCTCCTCTTTGATTCCCAAAGAAGACCCTTTATCATCAATAGGGTCGGAAATGGAAGCTTCTTCTTCAAAATGTGAAAATTTTGACATCTCTTATGATCATGAGAATTTCGTTTTTTCATCTACTTTGCAAGTAGAAACAGAAGAAATAACACATGATGAAGAGGAAGAGGAAGATCTTAGAGATGCTCCTCCAGCATTTGAAGAGGGTATCTCTACCACTGTGGATGAACTCAGAGAAGTAAATCTGGGTACAGAGAAAGATCCACGCCCCACTTTAATTAGTGCGGCCATGACCCTTGAAGAACAAGAGATGTATATTTCTTTTCTAAAGCAAAATAAAGATATTTTTGCTTGGAATTATACAGAGATTCCTGGCCTTGATCCTGATGTTGCCACCCATCATTTGGGTTTGCCAAAAGAACATCGAGGATTCAAGCAAGCCGCGAGAAGAACACACCCAACCTATGCTTCCAAAATCGAGGTTGAAGTGGATAAGCTTATCAAAGCTAACTTCGTCAGAGAAGTTCAATATCCCAAGTGGTTGGCTAATATTGTCCCAGTAAAGAAAAAGAACGGACAAATTAGGGTTTGCATCGATTTCAGAGATCTTAATCGGTATTGTCCCAAAGATGATTTTCCACTTCCGATTACAGAACTCTTAATTGATGCGACGGCTGGCTATGAAGTACTTTCTTTCATGGATGGGTATTCTGGATATAATCAGATCCGAATGGCCCCAGAAGATGAGGAATATACAGCCTTCAGAGCTCCTCAAGGTGTGTTTTGTTACCGGGTGATGCCCTTTGGTTTAAAGAATGCAGGTGCAACATATCAACGCGCCATGCATCGTATCTTCAAACCTTTTCTAGGAAAATTTGTTAAATGCTATGTAGATGATCTGGTGGTTAAATCCAAACAACGTTTTGATCACTTAGCTGATTTGGAAGTCATATTCCACAAGCTTCGACAACATAATTTGAAGATGAACCCCTTAAAATGTGCTTTTGGGGTAACCTCAGGAAAATTCCTCGGCTTTGTTGTACGCCATCGTGGTATTGAAGTCGATCCTGAGAAGACCACATCAATCCTTGGTATGTCACCTCCTCAGAATTTGAAAGAATTAAGAGGACTTCAAGGACACTTAGCCTATATTCGGTGTTTCATCGCCAATTTGGCAGGCAAAAGTTTACCCTTTACCAAATTATTGAAGAAAGGAGTCACTTACCAGTGGACTAAAGAATGTTAAGAAGAATTTGATGTTCTCAAGAAATACCTCTTAAGTCCTCCAGTACTCATGCCACCTGTTGAGGGTAGGCCTCTTATCCTCTATGTGACAGCTTTAGAGCGATCATTGGGTGACTTTCTCGCTCAAAAGAATGATGCTGGGAATGAAAATAGTCTCTACTATCTCAGTAGAACTATGCTTGAAGCGGAAACCCGGTATTCGAGTATTGAAAAATGATGCCTAGCATTAATCTTTGCAGTTCAGAAACTGAGACACTACCTGCAACATCACGAGGTCCAATTGGTATCTCGTAATAATCCACTCAAATTCATCCTTAGTCGTCCAATGCTTACAGGATGTCTGGCAAGGTGGGCGGTTATTTTACAGCAGTTCGACATCCAGTATGTGTCTCAAAAGGCAATTAAGGGCCAAGCTCTGACTGATTTCCTGGCTGAACACCCTTCAGTGGAAGACACGTATTCAGATATCGAACTCCCTGATGAGGAAGTTTTTTCTATTCAAGAGAGTCCTCAAACATGGGAAATGTATTTTGATGGTGCTTCTAGAAGTCCAACAGGGAAGAAAATGGAAAATCCTAAATTCAACAAAGTTGGTTTAGGAATTGTGCTCATTTCTCCAGACAAGGCAGTGTTACCTTATTCCTTTTTGTTGTGGGAAGGTGGTACCAATAATGAAGCTGAATACCAAGCTCTCATTGCAGGCTTGGAGTTAGCACTTCAAGCACAAGTGAATCACTTAAAGGTGAAAGGTGATTCAGACCTGGTAATCAAACAAGTCAATGGGGATTATGTCATCAGAAAAGAAGAATTAATCCCTTTGTATGATTATGTCAGAGAGTTAATGTCGGAATTCCCTACAGAACCGACATTTTCTTATGTCCCAAGATCACAAAATGCTCAAGCTGACGCACTGGCTAATATAGCCACAGCTTTAGCAGATCCAAATCGGGACGAGACAACCATCTGTATTGCCCACCGTCGTGCAATTTCACCTTATGTTCAAGTCAGAACAGAGGAAATTAATGAAATTAGTCCCATTCCTGAACCATATTGTCATACTACAGGATGGATGTCACCTATCAGGGAATACCTTCAAAATGGAACACTTCCACCTGATAGAGCCGAGAGAGAACAAATTCGGCGACGTGTGGTCAATTTTACTCTTTATGATGGTCCAAACCACCTCGAGAAAATTCTCTACAAACGTGGTTTTGATGGAGTTCTCTTCAGATGTATTGATGGTGAAGAGACAATGGCTGTCATAAAAGGAGTGCATGCAGGAGTCTGTGGTGCCCACCAGTCTGGACATAGATTGTCTGATCAAGTTCGAAGGCTTGGATACTTCTGGCCTTCAATGATACAAGATTGTGTTAATTTCACAAAGAAGTGTCATTCATGCCAAGTATATTCCAACTTCATTCATCAACCTCCAGAGTTGCTTCATACAGCTAAATACTCATGGCCATTTTCCACATGGGGAATGGATGTGGTGGGACCTTACCCTTCAGCTACGGCCAAGCAGTTTAAGTACATTCTTACTGCTACTGATTTCTTTTCCAAATGGGCAGAGGCAGTACCTCTCAAAGAATTCAGTTCTAAATGCATTGTTAGCTTCATCAAGTCTAACATCATTACTAGATTTGGTGTCCCTCATACCATATTGACAGACAACGGCACCAACTTCTGTTCTTCTGAGGTAAAGAAATTGTATCAAGAATACAACATTAAGTCCAACCATTCATCTCGATATCATGCAGCGGCTAATGGCCAGATAGAGGCCTTCAACAAGACTCTTTCAAATATACTGCAAAAGATGGTGGATAAAGATAAGAGGTCATGGCCTGATAAACTCTATCATGCTTTATGGGCTTATCGGACTACCACTCGCAATGCAACGCGGTCTACTCCATATTCATTGGTATATGGAATAGAAGCAGTCTTGCCAATTGAAGTTCAATTGCCCTCACTCAGAATAGCCATTTGTGATCAGTTATCAACAGATGAGCAATGCCAAAAGCGGTTGAATGAATTGGAACAGTTAGATGAGAAAAGATTGTTCACTTTGCACCACTTGGAAATCTATCAGAATCGAATAGCACGAGCTTTTAACAAAAAAGTTCATCTTCGTTCATTCATTCAGGGAGAATTGGTATTGGTTCTCAGAACACCAATGATACAAGGAAAGAAGCCTCCCAAGCTTGAACCAAAATGGGAAGGACCTTATTCAATACATAAGGTCTACTCCAATGGAGCGTATTCTTTAATCTCAATGGATGGAGAACACATCACGACTCCAACTAATGCCAGATTTCTGAAGAAGTATTTTGTATAAACACAAAATATTGTTCCCAGAACCAAGACTCTTACATTTGGTTCATACAGAAATGGTCCAGTATGACCTTAAACAACAACTTTGTCCGAGATGACATTAAACTATAATACGTCCAGCATGACGATAAACTGTACGGTCCATGCATATGACGTTAAACTATACAGCAATGGTCCAGTATGACCTTAAACTACAACTTTGTCCGAGATGACATTAAACTATAATACGTCTAGCATGACGATAAACTGTACGGTCCATGCATATGACGTTAAACTATACAGCAATGGTCCAGTATGACCTTAAACTACAACTTTGTCCGAGATGACATTAAACTATAATACGTCCAGCATGACGATAAACTGTACGGTCCATGCATATGACGTTAAACTATACAGCAATGGTCCAGTATGACCTTAAACTACAACTTCGTCCAACATGACATTAAACTGTGTCACACTTCTGTCCGAGATGACATTAAACTATAATACGTCCAGCATGACGATAAACTGTACGGTCCATGCATATGACCTTAAACTATTCGCACTTATGTCCCTGCAACATGACACTAAACTGTGCAGCACCAATAGTCCTAACTGCAAGACTTTAAACTACATAGTCCCTGATTTTGTCCTACATGACAATAAACTGTATAGAAGTTCCTATATTTTTTCCGAGATGACATTAAACTATATTGTGTCCTAGCAACATGACATTAAACTGTGTGGCACTTTCATCGTCCAACATGAAGTTAAACTGTGTCAGTTCCCTTATCGTCCAACATGACGTTAAACTGTCACATTGGTTACTAATATGTCCTACATGACACTAAACTGTATATGTCCGAGATGACATTAAACTATATTGTGTCCTAGCAACATGACATTAAACTGTGTGGCACTTTCATCGTCCAGCATGACATTAAACTGTTAAAAAAAATCCCCAGAACTGATATCCTCATATTGGTTCACCTTAGTCCTAGCTACATGACTTTAAACTGTACAGCACCAGTTCGTCCTTGCTATACGACGTTAAACTATACAGCAATGGTCCCGTATGACTTTAAACTACATCATCCTTGGTCCATGTATATGACCATAAACTATTTTCAAATATGACCAGCAAGACGTTAAACTGTGACGTCCTAACTACATGAAGCTAAACTGTATAAAAGTCCCTCACGTCCGGAAAGACGTTAAACTATATAATCATCAAAAGTCCAGCATGACATTAAAACTGCACAATCCCCCTTTCGTCCAATATGACGTTAAACTGTATTGTCCCCATCGTCCTAACTACATGACGCTAAACTGTACAGAAAGTCCTTGATATGTCCTACATGACATTAAACTGTGCATCGTTAAGGTTGTTATTACCTCTTGTTTCTCACACCGAGTATGACTCACGTGAGCTTAGAGCGAACATCAACCATAACACTCCCTTTGGGCCACTAACCATGTGTAAGTCCCAACAACATTTTTTTTAGATCATTGTCCACATGAACAACTTGATCATTAATTCATTCTTTAATTGAACTACACAGACTTTGATCCTTGCCCTCCAGGCTGGGTATGTAGGCAACCTCCCAAAGGTTCAAGCCCAAAAACAATCTCTTCACATTGGTTCACCACCATCTCATATGATGATGATTTGTGAAACCACCCCTGGAATCAATATCTTTACATTGATTCACTTTCGTCCTTGTTATATGACGTTAAACTATACAACACTTTTGTCCGGTATGACAATAAACTACAATATTCATTGATTTCCTCATTTGAGAAGGAACCATTATTAACATTGATTCTTTTTCAATCATGGTTTTCATTTTTCAAAAGACTACGTACATACATGGTAATGCCTAAACTTTTTATTTTAGGTTAAAACCATCATTGCAGTAAAGTCCCCTTTTCACCCTTCACATGTACGAACCAAATTTGTACAAAGGGTAGTTCTAGAACTACGTGGACTTGATTCCCATCCTTATGGGATACGTAGGAACATTCGAGTGTCCCTCGAATCCAGTCCCAAGTCTTTTGGGCCTAACCCCAAATTTCACTTTCAGTCCCTTGGCTGAAAAGTCTTCATGAAAACACACACTGTGTATTCATTATTATGGTCCTAATTCTATGACCCTAAACTAAGATTACTCATACTTTCGTCCTTCACGACGTTAAACTACATTTCAAGAACTACGTATGGCTTGATTCTCATTCTTATGAGATACGTAGTGAAGTCCAAGTTTCAATTCAGGACCCAGCCACAACATGATTATGGTTTTCATTGACCTATGTATCTCTATATACATTGGAAAATACCCATCTTTATGTATTATAATCCTAACCTTAAATATTTTCAGATCTTTATAACCCTTTTCATGACTTATAGTCACAAAAATGTCAAACTTCTGAGAATTCTTTTGCCTGACTATGCAGCACGTGCCCATAGGTGGCCTTGCATAAACAGTTGACATAAAAGACTTGTCAGCCAAGAGATGCTATTTATTTGACCATGCAGCCAATGCCCATAGGTGGTCCTGCATGTTTTCAACCCCCTAACGAGTTTGTTAAATAATAGTAACTTCATTCTTGGGAAGAATGCCTCTTTTGTCCTTATTTGTCTTAAACGACAGTATGTAGGGATCCGCAAAAATAGCCATCCTTAACGTATTTGTCCCATATCCTTTTTCATGATCTGAAAGTATTCAAGTCTATGGTTTATTATTCTTCCCTACGTTTGGGTCAGACCTTCGTAGGAGTGATATTCATCCAGTTCTTCGATATTCTTGTTTGGAAATATTTTCTCTATATTCAAGTACCTGTTTCCATACAACAAACTCTATGCTTTAGAAAATTTGAATCTCCATAAACTTTCACTAGCTTTTAGCACTAGGAAAGTAAATTTCTGGGAGTTCTTTTGCCTGACTATGCAGCACGTGCCCATAGGTGGCCTTGCATAAACAGTCCACATAATAGACTTGTCAGCCAAAAGATGCTATTTTATTTGACTATGCAGCCAATGCCCATAGGTGGCCCTGCATATTTCAACCCCCTAACGGGTTTTGTTAAATAATAGTAACTTCATTCTTGGAAACTACTTCTTCTAATGCCTTTTAGCTCTTTTTCATATCATTCCTCGGATTCAAATATTCTTAAGCCATAGTTTACATTTTTTCCCTCATACTTGAGTATGGTAATATGTTTTCAGATAAATTGTCAAGGAATTGAATCCATTTTTTCTTTTTAATCCATTTCCGGTCAAAGCTATTTCGACCTTAAACATTAGCCCCTTTATGTCTGGCTTGCATGACTTTAAACTGCCCACACAAAAGACAAAGGAACTCTGAATAAAAGTCAAGTTCTAGCTCACTAAATATACATTTTTTGTATGATTTAGGTAATATTGAGCAGTTAAAAGGTTCAAAGTTTGTAGGGTTATTTGTAATAATCCTAGTAAAAATCAAACTATGCTTACTAAGCCCATTGGCTTAAGTAAATTTGAAGCAGGTAATGGAAGAATGCAGGTACAAATGATTGAAGACAAAAGTGTTTTTCATTGATACACAAGAGTTAGAAGGACATCCACAGACTGGAGTCTCTTCTCTTCTTTCAAGAATTACAAGAGGCTTTCAACATAACACTTCATTTGATTTACGGCATCCTGATCTTCATTAGAAACCACCTAGAATTCATTCATTCAACTGGATACAATAAGAGATCCAGTGATACTAGCTCTTCTTGGAACAATTGTAAAAGGATGTTCTTGAGTGCGGTTTGAGAAAATTTTCTGCTGATCAAACAGTGACTCTGTTTCTGTCCAAGAGAATTGGAAGATGGATACGTGGATTTGAGAATGGAGCATTGGAAGTAAAGAGCCATTTGGAGAGAGTACTCTTTTCAGATATTGCTCTAATACCATGTTTGTCTTCTCTCCACCAACCGGCAGTGGAAAACATTTTAGCCCATGGGTTTGCCATTTTCATATCTGCAAAGGAATGACATGGAGGAAGAATTTGAAAGTTCACACCATTGTTGTTACTCTTAATGCACAGCATAACCGAAATGGAGAAGTAGCAGTGCAGCTGCATCTCAGGTGTATAATTGTTTGCATTTGGAACATTGACTCCTTGCAGATAACCATGAACACACAGAGACAGGTAGATGCTCTGTGGGAAATTAAGATGATATTTCTTCAAATACTTATCCAAATCTGGGAAAGTGCTGTCGCAGATATCATAGTAATCATGGCCAATAATGTTCATCATGTCATCAATCCGCTTGCTAGCCAGTTCATCAGCCGTTTCAATTCCCTTAGGAACCACTGAATCTGCACAAAAGATGAATAAACTAACTCTTAAATGGGTTTATTTTTCATAAAATTTGTAAAGAAATTTGGAAAAATGGCTAAGGTATTTAAGTCGCGCAAGTCTAAAAATGGCGCGCAAGTATTCACGTGCCGCGCTAGTTTTCGCCGCGCAAGTATAAACCGCGCAAGTACGAATACCTTTACAGGAGCGCGACATCAAGGAAAACAGAGCAGACTTGCGCGGCTTAGGTGACCTGCGCGGCGAGAGCTCGAGAAGGGATGATGTCCGGAAATCCGGATACCTGTACAGAGATGAGGCCGTGTATTTATAGGCCAGGGGGCCTATCTGCGCGTCGCCCCCAGAGCAATTAAGGCCTGCGCGACGCACACTTGCGCACCTCCCTCTGCACACTGAAGACTTGCGCGCCTCCCTTTTCCTTTGGAGGGATTCGATTTCCTAAGAGTCAAATCCTCATTTTCTCTCCGGATCCAACTCTGAGGGGGGGGCTTTTGTTGACGCTCCTTTCGTCACAGAATCTAAAGTTCAGAAAAGGGAATATCTGAGCTCAAAGTGATTAATCCTTTGAAGAAACATCAAAAATCGACAAAGGGATAAAAAAGGAGAACATTGCCCATGTATCATGCAAGTTCCCTCTTGGTCGCGCAAGTACACTTGCGCGCCGCCTCAATACTTGCGCGACTCCTCATGTTCGTGCAAGGGACTTGCGCGACATATGTGGTAACCGCCTGGTAACCGCCCAGTAACCGCCCGGGGTCTTCTTTTGCCTATAAATAGACCATGTGGGCCCCCCATTAAATGAGGATCTTTTTCCAGAAACTCGGATTGAAGCTCCCGACGCCCAAGTCTCTTCTCAAAAGCTTCCGGAACACTTCTAAGGTAATTTCTTACCTAGAACAGAATATCTAAAGAGAAAAAGGACGGCCTAAGTGTTGAAACTTATCAAACACTTGCGCGCCTACTTAATTCCTTCAATATAACTTGCGCGTCCCTCTTCTGGAAGAACCTCAAGAGGATGGTAAAGGGTTTTATAAAGAGTCACTCAAGTATTTCAATACTGGTTGAAAATCGCGCAAGTACCCCTAATGTCGCGCAAGTATACTTGCGTGACCAATACTTGCGCGCCGCCGCAGGACTTGCGCGCCTTTCAATACATGCGCGCCCCTAGCTTTTTGGGTGCCCATCTTGCCCATTTTTACCCCTCTTAAGCCATTTCACCCTTCCTATTCAAGATTCAGTCTTCAAGATACTCTTCAAAGCCATTTATGGCATGATTTCTTGATTTGACATCCTTATTTGAAAGGAATTCTGTGAAATATCTCTCAAAACCTAGTGATTTAAACATCTTTATGTCACCAAAGATTGAGAGTTCATTCATTTCAACCTCATCCTTTAAGATGAGAGAATCCTAACCTGGGTCTCCTTTTTAGGAATAATCCCCAGTTATAAAAAACCTTTGATTTGGGCATCTTTCTTAAGAATAAGCCCCAATCAAGTCCTTTAATCTTGGGCATCCTCTTTAGGAGTAAGCCCCAAACCTTAATCCTTAACCTGGGTCTCCTTTTCAGGAATAAGACTCAGTCATAACCTTGGGCTTCCTTTTCAGGAGTAAGCCCCAAGTCCCCTAACCTAGGCTTCCTTCTCAGGAATAAGTCCTAGTCATAAATCTTGGGCATCCTTCTTAGGAGTAAGCCCCAAGTCTCTTAAAACTTCTCTTAACCAGTCATAAATTACCTTTGATTTGGGTTTCCTTTTCAGGATTAAAACCCAATCATAAGTCCCCTCCTAACTTGGGCATCCTCCTTAGGAGTAAGCCCCAAGATTAGAGTATTCAAATCTCCATGAAGTACATATAACTTTGTGGACCCTGTTCTTGGATTTTCTCCCTAAAAGTAAATCCTAAACCTTCGTCTATCTGGGCAGTCATCCATACATAAGCCCCAAACAAATTCTTATGATTGCATCTTTTATGGCACAATTGTCTAAATTTTACCAATACCTCTTGTTTCTCACACCGAGCATGACTCACGTGAGCTTAGAGTGTAAAAGTAATTATGACATTCATCTTTGAGCCATCAATCATAAAAAATCATATCCCATTCCTCGAACTATGTGGGTTCTGATTCCTTTTTCAAAACAAAGGATACGTAGGTAGCCCATCTATGGGTTCGATCCCAACATTGAAATAATCTCTGTCCTTCTGAATGACGATAAACTTCAAGTGCCCCACTGAGTGGCTTTAAAACCAGCCTGGTCATCAAAATGACCAAGAGACTTTTATATAAATGTTTTGAAGGATACCATTGACCAAGAATCTCTAAACAAATATAGATGATTCTCTATTGATGAAGAACCTCGAATACATATAAAAGATTCTCTAAATTTCTTGCATATTTAATCATTGATTGTTAAAACTAAAGGAAAGCTCATTTTATACTTGGTAATGTAATAAGGATTCACGAACTTAACTTAAATCTATAAAGAGAGTCCCGGAGTAGACAATAATTCCCCTCAAAAAGGTGTGATGAGTCCGACCTCCCATCCTCTCGACCAATGCAAATTCCTAAGCCTCATTAGCCCACAAGCTAATGAGAGCCTGCCTTTGGAAAGTAGGTCCAAACGGATGTGGAATCATTGGATGTTTCTGGTTCTACGAACAAACCCGTTAGAAACCGATTGGAACGTTTGAATCTCCCGTCCAGGAGGTCATCCCCGGATTCCGCGCGAAACAAACCATAAGATGCGTTATATTGTAGGCCATTCTGATCACCATTGTGCGGGTTGGAGGCAAGTGAGATAGCTTTACTGGGACCATGTCTCATGTAGGAGACTTTAGAGAAGGTCTAGTTGATTCAGAAGCGAATGGCTGCTGCACAGTCTCGTCAGAAATCTTATGATGATTTCCACAGAAGACTATTGGAGTTTGTGGTTGGGGATTGGGATTTCATGCGTGTTTCATAGAGGTTGGGACACAGGCGGATCGGGAGATAGGGTAAACATTCACTGAGGTATGTGGGGTCATTTGAGATTCTAGAGAGAGTCATGTGTGTTGCCTATCAGTTGCAGTTAACATAGAGTTATCAGGCCATGCACGACATCTTCCATGTATCTTAGCTGCACCATTACCACTTAGGCCCATCTCACATATTTCATCCAGAGGAGGTTGAACTACAGGTCGATTCATCCTTTGAGTAGCATCTGATTTGTATTGCTAAAATGAGAACGAAGGTTCTCTGAGGCCTGTTATTTCCTCTCGAACAGGTGCTATGGCAGCATGGCCGAGTACAGGAAAAAACCTGGGAGAGGGAGACCGTTGTACGTGCTTAGTGGAAAGATTTATTCTTAGGTTATCTTCACCACCCTTGGAAGGGAAATTTGTGGATGAATTGCTTTAAGGGAGGAATTTTTTAAGAACCCGGTTCTTATTTTTGAGGTACAAGTTTCTTCTGTTCATTTTTCCTTATGTTTTTTTGAGAAAATAAAGAAAAGTGGGGAAAAATATCAAAATTTGTGGGTACACACTGTGTACTTTTCTACACGTCGGGTACTTTGGTCACATGGGATGAGTATACAGGGTGTGTTGGCCTGTCCGCGATGATGGGTGTAAAAACTAACTACACTCCATGTACTTAGTAATAAACGCCTTGTAATTAGTCCATGGGGGAACTGTAAGGAGGTGGAGAGTAGCCGCCAGATGAACAGTAATACTGATAGTACATTCCATCTACTTGGTAAAACACACAGTGTAGTCAGTTGACATATGAACAGTATGGTGGTGGAGAGTTGCTGCCAATGAACAGTAAAAAGAAATTACACGCCGTGTACTTGAGAGTACATTCTGTGTAGTTATGTTTTTTTCAATAAAAACAGGATGTATCCTTCTCTTTCAGCAGAGGAAGCATAAAACGAACCCGGAGCACCGGGAGAGATGACCGAGACTTGGAGGAGCTCCCGATTGCTCACCGAGACTCCGAAAATTCCGCCGATGATCTCGTTTGGACCACGCGGGTAAGGCCTACCTTCTCTTGGAGTCTTTCCTACCAATTATTTCTTAAGGGGAAGTTATTTACATTTGAATAATTGAACATTTATCCTAGATCTATGTCGTTATTGGTTTATTTAGTAGGCGTCGTTCACGTATATCAATTAGAGGAGATCGAGGTAGGTGGCCAGGTGTTATTACCAATTGTGGAGTGTTTTTTGTACCGTTAAGCTACACACCCATGTTGGGGTGTCGTATAGATGAGTCCTTGACTATTCATATACCTAGAATTACATAGGTAATCTAATTAATATATATAAAATGTTGTTTCGGATCGTTTCCTTGATCTAGGGGCACCCAGTGAGTGTGTTTCCCTTGTTTAGCCATTTGGCCAGGATACCCATGGGTATACTATTTTTATAGCATGATTTGAGTTTTCTTGAGAGGAAATGGATATTAATTTCTGGCTTATGTGTTGGGTTTGGCCCAGTTACTTGCTTAGCCTGAGGGCGGTGTTTTGCTTAGCCTGAGGGCAGTGTTTCCTTTAGCCTGCGGGAAGCATTTCTCATGTCTGTGGGTAGTAGTTGTTGTGCCTATGGGAGACATCACATATTCCTGAGGGAAATATTCAATATGAATGTGGGTAGTCACCTGTGGGGTTTGATTCTGGTTACCTGAGTGTAAGGATTTTCATGTCTTCAGACAATGTTTACTTGGAGTATTCACTGTGGTGATTTCTTATGTTGTACCTGCCATGTTAAGGCCCAAGCATGGAGTTGATAAAAAATTAATAAAATGGTAATGTAACTGGTAGAGATATTTACTTTTGAGTACTTCCAAGGTTACTCCATTTTATTATTGCACACTTTTTTTTTCACTTTTTCACTGACAGTTGGGCAGGGGCCTTTGGTGGTTGCCCATTGGAATTTATTTCTCATACCTTGTATCGGTTAGGTCTTGGGTCCAAACAGATTATATTGTTGTAGGTGTTGATAAGGGCAAGATTCCCTATACAAGTACATGATTGTTGCAGAGGATTGAGAGAGCAATGGACTGAGATTAGTCTTGTAATGCTGCCGAGATCCTGCTGCACTGTTTTTTTTTATTATTTATACTTGTATATTGTATTGTATTGTTCTAGATAGCAGTGTATCCTATTTGGTTACTTTATTAGACTTAGGGATATGTTTCATCTTTATATATACATGACTGCTGTTATCTTTTACCTTTGTACTGTTGTCCATTTCAGTTGGGAATTGTTTACTACTTCCTCTTTTGTATGTTTATATCAATTTCTGCTATGCTACACTTTAGAAAATGAGGGAATAGTTTCCACACTATCATACCTAGGCCCTCGCTGTAATTCGGTAGCCTCTGGCGTTTGGGGAAATACGCTTGAGGTCATGTGACCAACTGAGTTTGGGGCACCCGTTGTGTGGCACCCAGACCCGAGATGTTAAAAAGTTGTATCAGATGATTTTTTTCTTCTTGACTTTCTTCTTGGAGCCTATAGCTAGGGATAGGGTGGAATAAGTACTTGATAATAATCTATGCCCGAGAGTAGCTAACCCGTGAACATGGAAAATCCAATTTACCTCGTGTTGTAATTTTACAGATTTTGCACTTTTACAGTTGAATTTATTTCACCGTTGGATGACGCACTTCTAGTGTACTGTTTATATTTCTATACCTAGGTTTTATTTATACGCAACCCAATGAGATGAGGGTATTCCATCTCATGCGTCATTTAGGCACATGTTAGAATCACATTCCATGCAATGTTTACATTCCATGTAGGTGCATTAGTAATTTCATGTTGTTGTGATTGACGTTGTACTAGAAAATTCATGTTTTTGGGATAGTTACCTTAATAAAAAATACCTGCTATTTGACAGGGTATTGTTTTAATGAGGATTTGTTTAAATGAACGCCAAACTTTGGTTCTTGAAGTGTTATGGGCCCTCATTGATCGGAATTTTGTGGATCATTGACTATTTACATTGTTTATAACATATATAAAATGCCACACATTGATTTGCGGGGAGTATGGGTGCTCATGGATCATCATTTGGGACTTATGTTTTGGTTTCTGTGTTTTATGGGATTCAGAAGAGTTTCTAAGGCTTACTGTCCAGAAAAACCCAGAATACACGATGTGTAGTTTTGACTACACGCCATGTACTATTCTGTTCAAGAAGAAGTAGAAAATATTTAAGTACACACCAAGTACCATAAGTACACACAGTGTAGTTTCTACCCATACCATAGGCCTTGCGGGCAGAAACACGGAATAGTGAATCATTGAGGGCACACACCGTGTACCGATTGTACTCGCCGTGTTGTGCTGACATTGTGTCCTCTATGTAACTAACATCATGGAAGGAGAAATCTGAGCTTATCCACACCATTTTAATGAATCACACACCGTGTAGTTAAACATGGGTAGCTGACCATGTACCTAAAAACACGGGTCAGTGTTATCCTTTCTAGTACACAACATGTACCTGTGGGAAACACCCTGAAGTCTTGGCTGGTGAGAGATCATGTGGACTTTGTCGTGTGGCTGGGAAAATAGGGTGGTGTACACACCGTGTGTGGGTGTAACACGCAGTGTAGTGTCTGTCGAGTAGCCGACCGTGTCACTAACAACATAGGTAGTTGGAATATAAGTCATACACGCTGTGTCCATCTGGAACACGCCATGTGGGGTGAGCTATGTACCTGGCCGTGTCACGAACATCACGGGTCAGTGAAGCTCGTCTAATACACACCGTGTAGATCGTATCCGCACCATTTAGTCTTGTCAAAAGAGAACCGTGTGGCATAGCTGTGTAGAAGGACTTGAGCAGAGGAGGGAAATTCAAGTACATGCCATGTGTGTTGGAAACACACTGTGTGTTTGGGGTGTTACACGACTAGTTCTGGTAGAAATTACATGCCCATGTGAATTAATTAAAGAAACACACCGTGTAGTTATTATACATGTCGTGTATTATTTTTTTTAAAAACATGAATGTTTTATTTCTCCGAATCCCTTTTTATGTTTCCAGTTCTGAATCCCTGATGATCATAATCTAAGGCGTGTGTTTGACCTTTTAGAGTCATGCCGCCGAGGCGGTCATCAGTAGTTCTCCAAGAGAGAGACAACGATTATACTATATAGATGGTAGGCCATGGGCTACCAATGCATCGTCCATCAATGCCAGATGAAGCGGCATCCATTATACCAAAAGCAGGAAAAAATGTGCAGTTCTGTGAAGGATTCATTAGGTTCATTAAGACCTTCTTGAGAGAACCGCATGTTTCCACATCTATGACAGAGCACACATGTATATTCCAGTAGAATCATCCTCCTACATTTTTAGGGGATGGTGGACCACATACTGCTAAGTCATGGCTAGATTCATTTCAAACTATCTTCGATCATCTTCAGATGTCTCCTGGGAGGAGGGTCAAGCTCTATACATATATGTTGCGTGATTCCTCCAAGAGATAGTGGGATGTCACCACCCTGACTGACCCTCACAGATACATGGCATTGGAAGATTTTCAAGCAGTCTTCTACGAATTTTTATTTCTGGAGATGCTGAGGGTAGATCGAGCTCGAGAGATTATAAATCTAGAGTAGGGGGCCATGTCAGGGAAAGATTATTCTAACCGCTTTAGCTAGCTCCAGCATTTTACAGCTATTTGGGTGGGTGACTAGACATCGAGGTCTAGACGCTTTGAGGATGATCTTCAATATGACATCCGAGCACAGGTGAACATTTTATGGTTTCCTACAGTGAATGCTATTTTGAACTAGGCACTGATTACTGGGCGGAAAATGCGGGAAGCAAATGGTGTAGGCCTGGGCGGTTCAGCACCAGTTTCAAGTACTATTTCTACTGGTAAGAGGAAGAGGTAGATTTATTTCTATCATGGAGGCCGTACTAGCCAAAATATTTCTTCAGGTGGTCAGGTCATGTGCTACTAGTGTGGAAAAGAGGAGAACAAGTGACCTCAGTGTCCACATAACCTAGTGGAGTGTTGAGTTTGCGGCATGATGGGATATCTTCAACGTTTTTGCAGGGTGTTTCCACCAGTGACTAGTGAGACGGGTTCTCTACAGACTCCATTTGCAGGAGTAGGGCCGACATCTTCTTACCAGTCAGGGAATTGGAAAACTTCAAGACATTTAGTTTGAGGTAGTGTTCATGGGCATGGTATCCAGACACCATGATCTCAGAGACAGCATGGTGGGTATGCTCAGGGTAGCTAGGCCTTATCGTAGGGACACGACACTGGGAAGACATATGCAGTGCAACAGACCCAACAAGAGCAGGATCCAGAACATTCCACTGTCAAAGTTACTATTCTAGTTGCTTCTGTTTTGTCTTATGTACTTTTTGATATGGGTGATACACGTATCTTAATATATGTTCCTATTGTGGAGAGCCTCGAGCTCTGTGTTTCTTTTTCTTCTGATATTATGAAGCTTGACACACCGTTGGGGATTAGAATGTTAGGTGTGCGTCAGTGCAAGGAGTTCCCCCTCGAGGTCAGTGGGTGTCACTTTCTATGGGGCCTCTATGTATTAGAGATGACGAGCTATGACCTTATCCTTAGGATGGACTAGTTAATACTCTTTTGAACCATTGTATATTACTATCATCACAGGGTGAGTTTCACATCACCAGAGGGCATAGAGTTTCTATTCAAGGGCGAATGGGATGTCCAGGCGAGCCGAGCGGGACCTGAGCATCATGGGTAAGGTGGAGTGACAACTCAGATTCCGAATTTATATCTGGATGAATAGGGAACATGTCAGAATGATTTCCCTCCAGTGATTGATCATTTTAGGGATGTATTCCATAACATCTTTTCAGGTCTACCTCTAGAGAGAGAGGTGGATTTCTCTATTGATCTTGTTCCAGGAGCGGCACTAGTGTCCATTCCTCCTTGTAATATGTATATACCATAATTGCAGGAGCTCAAGAGGTATTTAGAGGAGTTACAAGTAAAGGGTTTCATACGACCCAATAATTCTCCTTGGGGTTCACCTGTCTTTTTTGTGAAGAAGGCGGACGGTACCCTCATACTCGGCGTGGATTGTCAGAAATTGAACCAGTTAATGTTTAAGAACCGATATCCCTTAACAAGGATTAATGATCTTTTTGATCAACTTCAAGGAGAATGAGTGCTCTTGAAGATTTACTTGAGGTCTGGATATCATCAGTTGGGCGTTAGACCATCGGACATACCTCTTACAGGATTTCAGAGCAGATATGATCTATACGAGTACTTGGTCATGCCGTTCGGACTCATGAATGCGCCATTGGTTTTTATGGATTTGATGAATTGTGTGTTCCATCCATATCTGGATTCTTATGTGGAAGTCTTCATGGATGATATCTTGGTGTACTCTCGCACTCACCACGACCATGCCACCCATCCTGCGATTGTACTGAGTACACTAAGAGAGAGTCAGTTATATGTTAACCGCTCAAAGTGACACTTTTAGATATATCCGATTCACTTCCTGGGTTATATTATCTCAGAGGAAGGCGTTGTGGTAGACCCATAGAAAGTGAGAGCAGTAGTTTCCTAGGAGAATCCTAAGAACGTGTTTGAAATATGAAGTTTCTTGGGGATGGCTGGTTACTACAGGTTCTTTATATGAGACTTCATCCTCTTAGTAGTGCCATTGATGAGTTTGGCTAAGATGGGTATGCTTTTTTTTTTGTCAGAAGCTTGCGAGACAGCCTTTCAAGAGATGAAGTGAAGGTTGAAATCAGCACCAGTCCTGATACTTCTTGAGAAAGGGAAGGGATATATAGTTTACTGTGATGTATCAGGTTTTTGTCTGGGTGAAGTGTTTCTCTAGGGTGGTCGAGTAGCTGTGTACGGGTCTCGGCAGTTAAGGTGACATGAGAGGAATTACCCGACACATGTTCTTGAGTTAGCTGCAGTTGTTCATGCGTTATTCTATTGGATACATTATCTCTTGGGAGATGATTTTTTGGTGTTTACAGAAAAAAAATTCTTTAGTATATCTTTATCCTGCATGACATGAATTTGAGACAGTGAATGTGGGTTGAATACCTTCAGTCCTTCGACTTTGAGCTTGCATATACACTCGGTATGGGTAATGTAGTAGTTGATGCATTGAGTCGGAGGAATCAGATACAGGCAGTGCAAGAGGCTAGTGGTGAGTAGAAGCTTATGTCTTTGTTTTCTGAGATACATTTGGAGTTCCACGATAGTCAGGGGTGAACATATTTTTCATCTTTAACTGTGACTTCAACCCTCCTGGATAGAGTGAGGATGAGACAAATATCAGATTCAGAAGTCCAAGTTCTACGTGAGTCGGTGTCAAGTGAGGACCCTCATCCTGGTTGGACAATAGGCGATGACGAGGTACTACACATCCGAGGACGAGTGTGGGTTCCAGGGGATATACGTGAGGATTTGATATGGGAATTTCATGCCAAGCCTTGGTAAGTACATCCCAGAGTTACCAAAATGTACCGTGACTTGAGATGCCAGTATTGGTGGACGGGTATGAAAAGAGAGGTAGCTGGTTTTCTTACGAGATGTTCCACCTATCAGCAGGTGAAGGCGGGGCATCAAAGGCCAGTTGGACGGTTATAACAGTTACCCATTCTAGAGTGGAAATAGGATGATGTCATGATGGACATCATGACTGGGTTTCTGAGGTCACCTCGAGGAAATGATGTTGTGTGGGATGTTGTGGATAGACTTACAAAGGTATCTAACTTTTTTTCAATCAAGGAGACCTTCGATGTTGACGAGATAAAAAATTTGTATATCCGAGAGGTAGTACGTCTTCATGGGGTCCCTCGTTCTATCATTTCAGATAGGGATGCCCATATTACATCTCATTTATGGTGGAGTTTTCAGAGGGCACTGGGTAAACATGTGCTTCTGAGCAAAACTTACCACCCTCAGACTGATGGCTAGTCAGAGCGTATAATGTAGGTGCTAGAGGACATGCTACATGCCTGCATCCTAGACTTTGGGTTCTCTTGGGAGAATCACATACCCATTTTTTATTTTTCTTACAATAATAGTTTTCAGGAAACTATTGAGATGACACCTTATGAGGATTTATAAGGTAGGCCATGCCGATCACCCTTGTTTTGGTTGGAGGCAGGTGAGGTAGCTTTACTGGGACCATGTCTCGTGCAGGAGACTTCAGAGAATGTCCAATTGATTCAGAAGTGAATGGCTACTGCACAGTCTCATCAAAAATCTTATGCTAATCGCCACAGACGACCATTGGAGTTTGTGGTTGGGGATCATGTTTTATTTCATGTTTCACCGAGGTGGGGACACATGCGGATCAAGAGATATGGTAAAATTTCACCGAGTTATGTGGGGCCATTTGAGATTCTAGAGAGAGTCAAGCCGATTGCTTATCAGTTGCAATTACCACAGAGGTACTGGGCCATGCATGATTTCTTCCATGTATCTCAGCTACGCCATTACCAATCAGACCAATCTCATGTTTTTCAACCAGAGGAGGTTGAAATACAGGTCAATGCATCCTTTTAGGAGCATCCGATTCATATTTTTGATAGGATCACTAAGGTTCCTTGAGGCTAGTCGGTTCCTCCCCTACAGGTGCTATGGAATCATGGACATGTGCAGGACAAATCTTGGGAGTGGGAGACTGACGTACGTGCTCAGTGGCCAAAGTTATTCTCATCTTTATCTTCACCACCCTTGGAAGGGAAATTTGGGGAAACATTTCTTTAAGGGGGATGTTTGTAAAAACCCAACTCTTATTATTGAGGTACAAGTTTCTTCTTTTCCTTTTTTCCTTATGTGTTTTCGAGAAAATAAGGAAAATAGGAAAAAAATATCAAAATTTGTGGGTACAAACCATTTAATTATCCACAGGTCATATACTTTGGCCATGTGGGATGAGTATATAGGGCCTGTAGGCCTGTTGGCAATGAAGGGTGTAAAACCTGACTACATGCCGTGTACTTGGTAATACACACCCTGTACTCAGTTAGCAAGTGAACAGTACGACGGTGGAGACTAGCTGCCAAATGAACAGTAAAACTGATAGTACATGCTGTGTAGTAATTTTTTTTTTGTTAAAAATAGGCAGTAGCCTCATATTTTAGTAGAGGAATCTTAAAACAAACCAAGAGCTCCGGGAGAGATGACATAGTCTTGGAGGAGATCCCGATCGCTCACTGAGACTCTGAACTTTCTGCTGAAGATCTTGTTTGGACCACATGAGTAAGGCCTTCCTTCTCCATGAGTATTTCCTACCAATTCTTTCAAGAGGGGAAGTTATTTACGTTTGTATAGGTGAACATTTATCCCATATCTATGCCATTATCAGTTGATTCGGAAGGCGTCGTTAACGTATATCGATTAGAGGAGATTGATGTAGGTGGTCTAGTGATATTTCCAACTGTTGAGTGATTTTGTGTACCATTGAGCTAAGATCCCATGTTGGGATGTTGTATGGATAAGTAATTGACTATTTAGATACCTAGAATTGGATAGGTAATCTAATAAATATATATAAAATGTTGTTTGTGATTTTTCCTTGAACCAGGGTCACCTCGTGGGTGCGTTTCCCTTCTTTTGTTTTTTGGCCAGGATACCCAGGGGTATAACCTGTTTATAGCAACATTGAGTTTTCTTTGGAGGAAATGGATATGAATTTCTTGTTTAGGTGTTGGGATCAGCCCTGTTACTTGCTTAGCTTGAGGGAAGTGTTTTTCTTAGCCTGAGGGCAGTGTTTTGTTTATCCCGAGGGAAACGTTTCTCATGCATGTGAGAAGTAGCATCTGTGCATGTGGGAAACAACTCGAATGACTAGGGGAAATATTCGATATGACTGTGGGAAGTCACCTGTGGGTTGAGATTCTGATTACCTGAGGGTAAGGATTTTCATGTCTGCATACAATGTTTACTTTGAGTATTCACTGTGGTGATTTCTTATGTTGTACCTACCAAGCTAAAGCAAAATATTGGAGTTGATAAATAATTAATAAAATGGAAATTTAACTTGTAGCGACAGTTACTTTTGAGTACGACCTATGTTACTGCATTTTATTGTTCCACACGGCTATTCACTTTTTCACTGATAGTTGGGCACATGCCATTGGTGGGTGCATACTGGGATTTATTTCTCACACTCTATTTGGGTCAAATCTTGGGCCCAAATAGATTATATTGTTGCAGGTGATTGTGAAGGAAGAGTTCCTATACAGGTACATGATTGTTCCAGTGGAGTGGGAGAGTGTGGGACTGTTCTTAGGCTTGTGATGCTGCTGAGTTCCTACTGCACTTTTTTCTTTTTCTTTTTTGTAATTTTATATTGTATTGTATTATTCTAGATTGCAGTGTATCCTGTTTTTCTGATTTTATATACTTAGGGACATATTGCATAATTATATATATATATATATATATATGAATACTCTTATATTTTACTTCTGTACTTTTTTCCATTTCAGTTGGGAATTGTTTAATACTTCCACTTTTGTATGTTTATATCTATTTTCGCTAGACAACAGTTTGAGAAATGAGGGAATAGATTCCCAGCTATCAGACCTAGGCCTTCACTTCTTGTTGGTAGCCTATGGCTTTTGGGGTAATACGCTTGAGGTCATGTGACCAACTGGGTTCGGGGCACCCATTGTGTGGAACCCAGATCTGGGATGTTATATTCACAGTCCAAGGTTCACCATCTATAACCCATGATTTGTGACTAGACATAGAGAGGCTTACCATTCCCCTTGTGTTGAGTATTCCAGTCGAAGACTAGGCCAGATTGTTCGACATGTGTTGAGGGGTGTAGACTGATGATGGGAAAACATCAGTATAGTGTGGTTATCTTCTTTTTATTGACGCATCCAAACATTTTCATCCTCAAAATAAAATATTTTCATTCTACACCTTCTATTATCTACTACCCTCAAAGGATAATCTTGTTTTTAGATGTGGATGAACAATGTGTATTTTACATTGGCGAGTGGGGTTGTAAGGTGGGAAGTCCACATAAAGCTCACCTTCTTAATTTATATGACAAGATTTCAATGGAATCAGTGGATTATAAAATTTTAGAGGTTCCCAGTGTCATTTGGGAGTTTCTAGCTATTTTCACCAGGGATTTTTTGATGCTACCCCATTGACATGATGTTGTGTTTGGGATAGTGTTACATTTGTATGATTCTCCAATTTTAATGGATCCTTATCATAAGAAACCATATGTGCCAGTGGTGTTAAGGATATAGATACATTATTTAAGAGAGAAGTTTTTTATTTGGACATTGGTGTTGCTATGGGGTGCTTAGTTGTTATTCTTGGGAAAGGAAGATAGTTGTCTAAGGTTGTTTATAGACTATCAGAGGTGAAACCAAGTTACGGTCAATAACCATTACCCATATTTAATGATTGAAATTTTTTTTGACCCGTTGGGAGGGGTGAGATGGTTTTTGAGGATCGATCCATGTTCTAAATATCTCCAGTTAAGGGTGAAAGAGGGTGATATCCAAAAAACATATTTTAGATGCAGTTATGGGAACCTTGAGTTTTAGTTATGTTTTTCAGGGTTACGAACACTCCATCCGTGTGCATGGGACTCATGAACTCTGTGTTCCATGAGTTCCTGGACCAATTCATCACTTTGTTCATCAATTATATCTTAATAATATCAAGGTTATAGGAGTGTCAGGTTTAGCATCATAGAACTATCTTGCATGTTCATAGATTCCAAAAACTCTACGGAATGTAGTCATAGTGTAGTTTTGGAAATGAGAGGTAAATTTCCATGGTTATGTGGTGTCTTAATAGGGTGTGATAGTATACCCATATAATGTTTAACTAGTTTTTTCTTGGGAATAAAAAAAGAATGTGGAAGTGGTTTGCAATTTCATGGTATCGCAGGATATTATCAGAGGACTATAACTAATTTCTATTGAGTTTTAGCCTCATTATTATCTTTGACCAGGAAGGATCAATCTTTTTGGTGGAGTGATCTATGTCAGGACGAGCTTGGTGACCTGAAGTGGAAGTTTTTTTTGGCTCTAGTGATCTTGTTTCCTAAGGAATGGGTGATGCTTGAAGTGTTATGGGATGCATGTCATCTTGGTTGGGATATGTATTGATGCAGAAATGGCCAGTGATCACTTATGGGTCTTGTAAATTACCTCTACATGAGAGTAACTATTCCTCCCATGATCCAGAGCTAGCGTTAGTAATGTTTTACTTAAATTTGTTATTAAATTACCTCATTGGGTAGGACATTATGATTTCAATATATCAAAAGAGCTTGATATATATCATTTTCTACAGATATATGAACATGCAACAGTGTGGGAGGATGGAGTTTTTTCAAGAATATTATTCTAGGATATCTTACACCTCATAAATGTGAAATTCTATGGATGATTCTTTTAGAATAAAGTCAGAGAAGGAGGTTTTTCATGAGTCTGCAGATTCTTGGAGGGAGATGAAGGAGTTTTGAACCCTACAATTACATGGAAGGGTGGATTAGGGTAAGGTATTTTTATTCAAGATGATGGTACAATCTTCTATAATTAAATATGTGGAGGAGTCTCTTTGGGAGGACTCAGAGGTTGAGGTGATGCATGATCATGTTGGATATGGTGATGATACAATGGGATGGTCCTAGGACATTCAAAATTGGATGTGGTTTTTCAAGAGGGTTTTTGTTATATTTGTAATGCTCAAGTGAGTTATTTAAGAGTTACATTGATCACCTTTAGAAGTTTACCTAGGAATTTATAAGATTCACTGTGTATTGAGGATTCTGTTCTGGTGTCCCAGGATGATGTGGGAAGTGGTAGAGTATATGGAGAAGGGCATGGTTTTCCATAAGGTAAAGGATGAGAATAGTGTTCATGGTGGATTGGCTCGGCATTTGGATATACCTAAGTGGAAATGGGATGACATCTCAATGGATTTCGTCACATGGTTACCCAAATCATTGGGAGGTTGGGATACTAGCTTGATGATAGTGGACATATTGACAAAATTAAACTACTTCTTAGATATCTTGGAGTTGGGGACAATGATCTCCTTGTCCAACAAGTATGTGGATGAAGTGGTGCAGTTTCACGGAGTTTTGGAGGTCCATTTCCACATATCATGATGAATTTATTACCTCATGAGTCATTATAGGATTGTAGCATGCCTTCGGCACTCTGTTATGCATCATCATTTCTTTTCACCCTTAGGAAGAGGGGAAGACAGAACATACTATCCCAATATTGAAGGATATATTATGATTATGCACATGAGAATTTGGTGGATCTTCAGTATGAAACCTTCCTTTTCTATAATTATCTTATAATAATATCTACAAATCATCCATTGGAAAGTACCCATTTGAATCTTTTCAAAGAAGACCATTTCATTCTTTGCTGTGTTGGACAGAGTATGGGGAGTCAATTTTTCTTGGTCTGAAGCTAGTGCAGAGCATGCCAGATTATGTAACACACCGGCCCCACTAGGCTGGAGCTGGTGAATTAATTATGATATTGTAATGGTTAGAAGTAATGAGAAACCTGGAGGGATGATCATTTTAGTAGTTTTGAAGAAACTAGATACATAGATGTAACACAAATTAAATTAGAAAAGATTACAAAATACAATACTAAACAAAAACATAAAACTGCATCCACATGAACTCAATAAAAGACCTTATCTTCGTCACTTGTTGAAGGTATACAATGAATGGGGTGAGATCAAATGCTTAGTAAGGGTTACAAGTAGCAGAATCATGAGTAAAATAATAAGATAATCCTAATCAACATGACATAAACAATATGGAATAGTGAATAAATTGAAAGCTAATTCCATTAATATACTGAGAATGAAACCGCATCCATAGATTTTGTCATAGTGAAAAGCTCATGGATAATAATAACAACTAAAAAAGAATAATGATAATTCTTATTAATTGGATTTCATGTATCTGGCCAATGAAACCATAAAACCATAGAAACAGTTTTGTTCTGTGGGCTGAAACCTCTCTGATTTTTGGAAACAAACTCGAAGGGTTTGTCGCCAACTAATTTGTCTCATGAGACCTACCAAGGAATCGAGGGGCTATAGTAGGACCCACCCTCCACTGCATTTCCAAATCATTCTTTATACATTGAGTCAATACAAGAGAAATATGCATTTTCAATATCTGTAGAGAGTAGTGTATACAGATTCATCAATATTTCCATAATTAAAATAACTTTCCAAATAAACACCATATGTAAAATGGAATACGATTTAGACAAAAAACATATCCATGATATGAGATCATGGATATTTAATATAAATAAAATTTCAAATGAAAAGTGATTTCAAATGGGAATTAGGTACACCACATAAGGATTATTAGGTGCACCACACAAAGTTAGTCACAACAAAATAGTAGTTGAGACAAAGTCTCTTACCACAATGTAATCGGTCGAATCATATGAACAAAACATAATAACCCTCAAATGAATCATTGAATAAAATGAATATAAATATAACCATGTTATTATATATCATATGTCAATACACATATACCAAATATAAAAAATTATTGGCGAACAATGGAAATCTCACAGAAATGAAAGTGAGATGTGAAACCCCTGACAAAAATTTCGGCATGGTGATGAGTGTTATTGTGAGGGCTTAATGAGAGATATAAGGTTATAAAATTATTTATATATCATAAGGGAAGTATGTTTTAGGTGAGAAAACATACCCCATCTTTAGGTATTAAAACTAAAAGATCACAACATAGGGGAGATTCTTGAACCAAAGTGAGAGAGAGGATCCCTTACCTTATGCTCGAAGGTGTTCTTGATTGTTCTTAACAACCTGAATAATAAAATTAAGATTAATTAATTAATAATTCCAGAACCTAATCAAAATTTAATTGATATGTTATAACCTTATTATGTTCATTAATGGATTTTTTGATGGGTTTAATAGAGTCAATTTTATTGTTTTGGAAGCATATTCATACTTGGTTTCATGACTTGTTTACTTGAATTCATGAATGGAAGTTGGTTTGAAATATGGTTCAAAAAATTCGGAATTTTTAATATAAATTATTAGTGACATTAAATAGATATAAATTATCTTATAATGATTCTGGTTATATACCATGAGGATGACTCATTCGATGATTTATAAATAAATTCTTGAATTTGTCTTGGCAGTTTTTTGCTCAATAAACTTGTTTTGTATTATTATTCCATATTGTATATGTGTAAAGATTCTAGAACATTAATAATGATAAAATAAATATATTATGACTTTTTTCAGCCACAAATGTGGTTTCATAACCCGTAATGAAGGAATGATTGAAGAATGAAACCTTATTGTCCACGAAGTTTATAAATTGGAACCTCATGGATGTTGAAATCGTTTATAAAAATAAAAGGAAGGGAGTAAAAATATTAAAGATGGTTCTTTAATTCACATGATATAAATCTAAAATATAGATTATAATGGATTTATAATGATCATTTGGATAGAGGAGTTGAGGTGAGGATAAAAAATAAAGATAAATTAAAATGAAATTAAAAGAAAAAGAAAGGTCTTTTACCTCTTGAAATAACTTCCTCGAGAACCTCCTTAAGGGAAGGGATTCTGGTCTTTTGGAAAGACCACAAGATTCTTGGTCATGGGGAGTGACTGGGGAAGGATATTTGGGTAGATCTTTTAGGAGCTTCAAGTCTTAGAGGAGTGAAGAGAAGGAGTGGTGATGAGTTTTTATAGTGGATGAGTGGGGTAAATTTTGAATATTTAATTCATTATTTTATTATTTCCCTCAAGACCACCAATAGTGTTGTTTCATGTGACCCCTAACAGTAATAAGTGCATGTGAGTTCAAACCAAGTGGCCTTACATCACTTATGATGTCATAAATAGTATATTTAACTGATAATTTGTATATACGACATTTTATCGTATTTCACTATTCATCAAAAATTCTAGAATTTCAGAAAAATCCAAAAAATTTACCCTAACCATTTTTCGACGTGTAGAATTTATAAATGAACTCCAGTTTTCCAATTTAATTTTCAAAATATTATTAATTTAATTTTTAAATAAAGTCAATGTTATTTCTAAAAATAACAATATTAAAGGTGCAATTAGTTTTATATCTCTTCGAAAAACTAATTAAGATCTCATTGTCTAATTTCCTGAAGAAAATAAAATAATATTATTATTTATATTTCATAAGGGTCATTTACTATTCATATTACTATTCATAAGGGTATATTACTATTCACCAAAAATCCTGTTTGCTCTATCAAACTCCGAATGACTTACTGATCACAACTATAGATGACCATTTTACGAAATTCAAAACATAGAAGTGGAAAATTTATATTTAATGGCTAGGTTTTGACTATCTCCAAAATAACCTAGTGTTGTTTCAAAGGAACACAGAGATGAATAGAATGTATTTCAGAGAAACATACCATAAAATGTTTGGGGTGCTACATTACTCCCTCCTTTGGAAATTTTAACCTCGAAATTTTATTTATAAATCCCACCAAAAAGATGTGGTTGATTCTATTTCATAACATCCTCATGTTCCCATGTTGCTTCCTCCATATTCTGGTTTCTCCAAAGAACCTTTACTAGACGAGTTATCTGATTTCTCAATACCTTCTCCATTTTTTCAAGAATCCCGATAGGCTTTTCATAGTATAAAAAATCAGATTCCAGTTCAATTTCTTCATATGTGAGAACATGCGTTGGTTCTGGCATGTATTTCTTCAATAATGACACGTGGGACACATCATGAAATCTGGAGAGATTTGGTGGAAATTCTAGTTAGTAAGCTACTGCTCTGATTCTTTCCATAATTTCAAATGGTCCGATATACATGGGGCTCAGCTTCCATTTCCTTCCAAACCTTAAGACACCCTTCCATGGTGATACTTTCAAAAATACATGATCTCAGACTCGGAATTCCAAATCCTTTCTTTGGTTGTTAGCCTAACTCTTCTACCTACATTGGGATGCTTTAATATGGGCTTGTATTTTCTTGACCTTTTTGTGGTCTCTTCAATATGTTTCGAGCCTATAAGTTTCCTCTCACCAACTTTGTCCCAACAAGTTGGATTTCAACATTTCTTTCCATATAATGCTTCATATGAACTTATTTGAATACTATAATGAAAACTATTATTGAAGGAAAATTCTACCAATGGTAAGTTTTGATCCCACATACCTTGGAAGTCAATAGAGTATGACATCAACATGTCTTTTAAAGTCCTAATAGTCCTTTCAGACTATCCATTGGTTTGGGGTGATAAGAAGTACTCATACAATGCTCAGTATTCAAAGATTTCTGGAGACTTTTACAAAATTTTGATGTAAACCGGAGATCTCGATCGGATACAATCGATAGAGGTGAACCATGAAGTCTTATAACTTTATTAATATAATGTCTTTCCAAGTGCTCAAGTGGAAAATCCTCTCTTATAGGATGAAAATGTGCTGATTTAGTGAGACAATCAAAAAGTTCCCATATTGTATCATTCCTTCTAGATGTCCTTGGTATTCTGGTGAAAATATCCATCATAATGTTATCCCACTTCCACATCGGAATAGGTAGAGGTTGCATCACTCCTTTGGGATGTTGTCTCTCTGACTTCACTTGTTGAAAAACCAGACACCTTGACATGTAGTTTGAAATTTCCCACTTCATATTATCCCACCAAAAATATCCCTTTAGATCTCTATACATCTTGGTGCTACCCAGGTATATAGAGAAATTTGATCTATGATCATCATCTAATAGTTACCTTTTTAGCTCAGATACCGATGGAACACATAAACTCTTCCCAAACTTCAGAACTCCTTCTTCATACACAAAGTCAGCCAGTCTCCCATCCTTGACAGCATTATTTTTCTTGTGCAGATTCTCATCATCAGATTGAGATATTTTTATCTTCTCTAAAAAAGATTTTTTTTCAATTATTTTATAGAGAAAATATGTTTCCCCTTACTTAATAATTCCCATTTCCATCTTTAGTAGATCCAAAAATATTGGATCTCTATTAAGCCTCATTTGAGTCATAATTCCATGAAATTTCCTACTTAATGCATCTTCCACCTTATTCGCCTTTCCTAGGTGGTAGTTGTTGATGCTCATTTCCGTCACATAGTCTAAACGACTAAAAAAAAGGGAAATACCTTAGTCCAAAGTAATCCATCCTTTAAAGAAACATAAAAAATTAACAAAGGCATAAAGAAGGATTTTGTCAAAAATGGGCCGCGCATGTTTCAACATGGTCGTGTAGGTACACCTGCGCGCCACATATTGGGCGCACGGGTGACCAGAGAACCCTACTTGATTTTTGCCCAGGGTCATCAGCAGCCTATAAATACCCCTTGTGGGCCCCCCATTTCGAGGACGAAAAATTCCAAAAGCCATATTTAATCTCTCGGTGCCCTAGTCTCTTCAGGAAGCCTTATAAACACATCTAAGGTAATTTCTTACCATGAATGGAAGCTCTAAATAAGAGAAATAAAGCCTAAGTGTTGAAATTCATCAACACCTGCGCACCTAAGCGTCTAACCCTTACGGGAAATGAAGACACCTACGCACCACCTTATCTCATCAACAGAACTTGTGCGCCATTCTTTTGGAAGTCCCTAAGGATAATACTAAGGTCATGACCCAGGACTCGCCCAAGTGTTATCTTTTTGGTCAACCATCGCGCAGGTACACCTGTGCCACGTAGGTATGCCTGTGCGGCCCGGACCTGTGAACCCATGCAAGACCAGCACACCTACTTATTTTTGCGTGCCCCTCCTGCCTATTTACCTATTTTCTTCAAATCCACCTCTCCTCTTCAAGGTTTATCCTTCAAAACCCTCTTCAAAGTCATTTATGACACGGTTCCTTTGTTATCCCCCTTACCTAAAATGAATTCATGTGGAACATCTCTCAAAACCTAGTGATTTACATTTCTTCATGTCACTAAGATGATATATTTCATTCATTGAACCTCATCCTTTAAGATGAGAGGATCTTTATCTTGGGCCTCCTTCTCAGGAGTAATCTCCAATCATAATTTCCCAAATTTGAGCCTCCTTCTCAGGAGGAAGCCCTAGTTCTCAAGTTCCCTAACCTGAGCCTCCTTTTCAGAAGTAAGACCCAGTGTTCAAGTTCTCTTAAACTAGGAATCCTCCTTAGGAGTAAGCCCCAAGTTCCCAAATATAGGCATCCTCCTTAAGAGTAAGCCCCAAATTCCAAATTCCCTTAACCTGGGCCTCCTTTTCAGAAGTAAGACCCTGTCATAATTCCCCTAACCTGGGCCTCCTTTTAATGATTAATCCCCAGTCTTCAAGGTCCCTTAATTTGGGCATCCTCCTTAGGAGTAATCCCCAAGTCCCCTTCTAATTTGGGAATCTTTTTCAGGAGTAAGCTCCAAGTTAGAGTATCCAAATATCCATAAAAAAACAAATACCATTATGGAAACTATTCCTGGACATCTTCTCTAAAATAAGTCCCCATCTCTATCTATTTGGGTAGTCACAGATACACAATCCCCACATCGTTTCTTATGATTGCATCTTTCGTGGCACAATTGTCTGGTTTTACCAATACCTCTTGTTTCTCACACCGAGCATGACTCATGTGAGCTTAGAGTGTAAAAGTAATTATGACATCTTTCTTTGATCCATAAATCATGCATAAACCTCATACTTCTTTACTCAAAATACATGGGTTCTGATTCCTTTTCTAAAACAAAGGATACGTGTGTATCCCATCTGCGGGTACAATCCCAACTCGGAAATAATCCATGTCCTTCTGAAAGACAATATACTTCAAGTGCCCCACTGAGTGGCGTTAAAAATAGTTTGGTTATCATAATGACCAAGAGATTTATATACAATGTGTTGAAGGATTCCATTGACTAATAATCTCTAAAAAATACAAATGATTCTCTATCGATTAAGAACCTTGAATACATATAAAAGATTCACTAAATTTCATACACACTAATCTTTGATTGTCAGATCTAAATGAAAGCTCATTTTCATACATGGTAATTTAATAAGTACCCATGAACATAACATAAATATATAAAGAGAGTCCTAGAGTTGAGAATAATTCCCCTAAAAAAGGTGTGATGATTCCGACCTCCCATCCTCTCGACCAATGAAAATTCTTAAGCCTCATCAGTTCACAACTAATGTGAAGCTACCTTTGGAATGTAGGTCCAACTGGATATAGAATCATTGGTTGTTTGTGGTTCTACGAAAAAACCCGATAGAAACTACTTGGAATTTTTGAACCTTAAATCAATGAGGTCATCCCCATTTCCAGAGGAAACAAAAAATGGTGAACCCGACGTGAATCCTTAACCAAGTTAAAATGATGTTTTACTTATTTGTTTGGCCCCTATTTAAACTCAATGAGAGGTCCAACAAAATAATCAATAACATATGTGCTCATCCAAAAGATGTAGTGGCTGAAGTTATCTTGATTATATCTGTTATATCAAATGGGCACTCTTTTCCAAGATCTTCTACGTTACAGAAATGGATTTTCTTAAGTTCACACCTGTGAATACCTCTGTTGTGAATGCCTCTGCTGCTACTCCTACTGGATCATCATCCACTCTGAGGATGATATCACCTGCACAATGTCTTCAACGCTGGGTATCAAATGCACTGGTTAAGGAATACCGTGAAAACGGTAGTATTCTGACTCTGGAGGCCACTCGACAAGCCCTCCCAGTCGATAATTTACCCTGGTTGTCTAGACAGCGAGGAACAGTGTTCAAGAAGTAGGTGGTTCCAACCACCATCTCTATCTGTTTCGGGTCGTTATCCCTAGAAAACAATCACTAGCCCCTCCCATATTCTGGGGAGGTGAATGAGAAGGTCACTGAAGGCGTTAATTCAAGGAAACAGGAGTCATTCCCGAGGGCTCCCATCAATAATCGCCGCCAGAATCGGGCAATAGTTCTCCCTCAACCTGATGAGGGTATTGCCTTCAGGGGTTCAGCTCAGGTCCCTCAGAATCGAGTACACAAGAAGAACCACCAGAGGCGAAATCCAGTCAACAGTGAGTAGTTTCTTATCTCTTCCATTTCTAGAGAAGTCCTCCAACCTGACTTGGTGGAAAACAACGAGCAGGCACACAAACCCTTCTGTTTTAATTCTTCTATCCAGCAGACTCGTTTGGTAGAAACACACCATTACCACCAGGCAATTCTGGTGAAGTACTATAGATAAGAACATACACCTATTTATAAATAATTAGATAGTCAGCAGGCTTGTCTGACTACATATGATGAAGTCCACCAACCCAATGTGTTGACAACTGGTAAACAGGCACATACACCTGCTTACACTCATCAATCCTGCTAGTAGCCTCATCTATCAGTATTGACGTAAGTTAATCAACCACATTTGGTAGAGTGCAATAAATAGGAATATACATCTGCTAGTATTGATCAAACCAACCAACAGTCTCGTTTGTTAGAACCCAAAGAAGTCAATTGGAAATCCCCAATGACAGACAGGAGGCAGACTCATCTCTCTACCCCTACACAAGAGTACTATCATAATTCACTAATAGGAAATGGAGGATAAGAGTAGGAACACATGACTACTCTGAGCATGGAATGGACATATATCCCCATTCTAGAAGCTGAAGTCTCCAAGCACATTCTGACGATGGTGAAAGAGTAGAAGAAAATCTTTGCTCATATTTTGGATGCCTGCCAGGATATTATAACAGCTTCAGCAGCATAACAGGAAAAGAAATGCAAATATATCCCTACCAGTGGAGTGACACATCAACAGTTCACTCCAAAACAGATATACACCTCGGTTCCAGTCCAAGAGGGTTGTGGGTCATACTCCCCCATGTCATACAGACAACCAAGTCTGGCACAAACACCTGATTGGAGTGGAGATAATCATCCTAACCAGACTGTTTCTCCTAAGTAGGCATATATACCTACCCATAATACCCACTTTCATCAACAAGTGGTTTCCAAAGTGAGTAAGAAGGAATCTAAGAAAAAGACCCATCCATCACAGTCTATAAATCAAGGGCCAATATGTAACAAGGCCTTGATCGATGCTGGAGTTATTGATGCACTCAGACAAGTATCTGTTGCAACTCAATATTCTACTCTTTCAGTTCCCAATAGTGGGAACATTAATTACAAAGGTCTGCATCATATACTTCCTCATGAAGGCTTGCTTCATGACAGTTCGGTCGATCTCAATGTTTCTTCTTCAGATGAGATCCATAAGAACCCTCTGTGTGGCCAGAAGACCAAGGTGAAAAATGTTTCATCTTTTGTTGTAACCCACCATGGTGGTCCTCTCCATTATGCTGAATTTAGCTGTGAAAGTACTCTCCACATTAGTAATTCACATTACCTGTAAAACTCATTAAAGGATAATGTAGTGACGAGAAAACCCTCTTATATTGAGGCACTTGCAAATATGAAGCCAGTCATGTCTGATGCTTTACCATTAGAAGGTGAAATACTTTCTCAATAAGAAGATAACCCAGGGTGTAGGTCATTCTCCAAACCATACCTGGGACATTAATCTTCTAGTTTGATAAGTGAATTCTCTACCCATTTTGTTGAATCTGATGAAGCAACAAGGAAACAGCAGCTCTGGTCTAATCAGGAAGAAGAATATTCACTGAATGATGAAGAGGAAATGATGAATATGAGAAAACAATTATTTAAATATGAAGTGCCAGTCATGTTTTGTCCTTTGGCAGACTCTCAGTATTACATTCCAAAGATGTTGTTGGAAGATTGTATTCAAGATATTCATCTCAACATGTGGATAAATATTTTTCAATTGAAAAAGAAAATATTATCTTATGATGAATATGAAAATCATGTCAAGATAATAGAAGGGTTACGACGCCAAATTGACTTGGCATCTATCTCTCAGTTTCTAGATATCCGAAGGCTGAAAAGCAGCCGAGAGCCCTTCAACGTTCATGCCTTGGTGCACTAAGAATATTGTGCCAGTTAATTTCTAATTCCCCATATGGTATTCATATCAGGGAATGGGGTGCCCATGGGGCACTACATTTCACTGTACTCTCCATCCAACAAATCCCGTTGAAAATTGTCTCAGGCAATGTTATTTCCCATGGACGACCACAAACAATTGGCTTTGTTTGTAATGAAAGTCTCACTCAAGAACATGCCTCAACTAGTTATTCTAAAAATCAAGCATATAGAGAACAAGTTATTGAATTACTCCTGCATCAAGTGAATGAGAATATTGAAAAGGCTTCTCGTTTGGAGCGTGAACATCATCATGTGACAGAAGTTTCAGAAATCATCCAATAGTATTTTGAGCCAGGTGATATGAGTGGATGTAGGTTGATGCATCCAGCCAATTTCCGGACTAATGTCCCCAAGATCAAGAGATATTTCAAGAAAGTCTCAGATTTAGCAGCTCAAGATCCACCCCATCTTGCTAGACTGGGGACTCTTTTAACCCAACCCTTTGAATCAACATATAGGATTGGAGGAGTTGAGAAAAAATAGTAGGAACAGACCTAGTCGACAGGACTGGGGACTTTTTTAAATCCTCAATCTATCCCTCATAGAAATTCAGTCTTCTATCGATTAGGGAAGAAGATACAAGAAGAATGAAGAGCTGAATTATCAAGAGATTCCCTCCAAATTACGGTTAGTCAAGAAGTTACTAAGGGATCAAATCAACAAAAGCCAATGCCTCATCAGAGACATGGGAAAAGACAGTATCACAGAAATGTCGATAGAAAGGATGTAATGTGTTATGCATCAATTAATGTCATCAATGCCATTGTTGCTCATCCTCCAGAATATAAGGCTCACTCAGTGGGATCATATGAAGAGGTTCCCGGTCAAGAAGTTTTATGCACAGACACAAATGAAGGAGGTCTGTGTACACGAAATCAATGGCTTCCCAGAATCTAGGTAATCCTTCATGTAACCCACTTCCCCCTCTCTAGAAGGCATCTAACAAGGGGAATGGAAAGAATCTGGTAACATACCCATCCTCTGGAGAAGGAAAATCGCTCTCTGTAGTGCAATGATTCACACAACAAGAGGAAGAAATACATGAATTGAGGAGGTTGAATGCAGAACTACTTCAAGGTAGTCATACTACTTAGCATGCTGGAGTCAGTTAGCCATGGGAATTCGTTTTAGCTAGTGAGATGGATCAAGAATATCCTCCTTTGTTAGTATACCCTCACAGTTCTAATCCTATGGGTCATGTGCAACAATAATTGGCGGTGCTACCATCAGTTGCAGTACAGACCACTACATCTGTCCAAGCTCTGTTATTGCACCTACTCAGGTATAAGTTCAACCAGATGTTTCTCAAAAGTTAATGTCTACTATTGAGTCATTAACATCTCGGTTGGAAGCTATGAAGGGAAAATGTTCTCATATTCAACCAGAAAAGGGATCTTACCTTGAATGGGTTGATGCAATTCCTCCCCCATAAAATTTTGTATGTACCACATTCCCAATCTTTAATGGTTCGGGATACCGAGAGAAATAATTAACACATTTTGTTTCTCGTTGTGATCCTATGATGGTAACCCCTCAGCAATTGGAAGCATTTATGCTCATGTGTTTTGTACATTAATTACAAGGACCTGCTTTTGTTTGGTATAAATGCTTGCAATCCTGGTCAATTACCGGATTGGAGAATCTCCGTCAACTATTCCTTCATTTCAGCGCAACTTTTCCAAAGACAATAGTTTTTTATCTTACAAATTGTACGAAAAGGGAGAATGAAAGTGTTTCTTATTTCATGGCTCGATGGAAGGGATTAATATATTCCCTGATCTTAGCACCCCCTCAAGAATAATTGTTACCAATCTGTGTGGAAAATCCATGTGATGAATTACACACATCATTGATCCCTATGAAATACAAAGAAGGGTTTGGAGACCTTACTTCTATTTCTCAGCAGATTGAAAACTCTCTTATGAAGACTAAGAATAAAACTAATGTAATTCCATCAGCTCCAGGAAGAAGAATGGGTATTGTAGAGGTAACTACAGTTATGCTTAAACAAGCACATGTACATATTTTCACTTCAAAACTTTCACCACCCCGAAGGGATCCACCTCCTTTGCATCAACAACATAGGTCGTTTCATCAAGATGATCAATGAGATCCAATATGGAAACAATTTGAGGATTTGAAGAGAGAAATTTATTCTTTTGGAAATGAAAAAGTTCCTAGTTACTTCATTTCATCTCTGGAAAATAATTTGGTTCAATTACCAAGGCCAAAAAGGCTGAGCAAGGAAGGAGATGAAGACTGTCCCAATTATTTCCCCTTTCATCAGATGTTGGGGAATCCCATTTAGGAGTGTTTTGTCTTCGAGGACCTCCTGCAAAAAATAGTGGACTCAGGACAAGTCAAACTGAAAGGTTCTTCAGCTCAGGTAGCATGTGTTACTCCTACAAATCCAAAGGAAGAAGGCGAGTGGAAATAAGTAAAAAAATGCACAAAAATATGATGATTGGATGGTCTAAAAAATGATCAACCAAACTCATTCCATTTTGCGAACAAAATTGAAGAAACCAATTTTGTCTTCTACTATGAATGCCAAAGAAAAACCCTCTTCATCAGAGGGAAAATCCTAAATGAAATGGCATAATTCAAAGAAATAGAAACAATTAGAAGAATATGAGATCATGTCAAATCCCAAGTTGACTTTGACTCTAGAAGATTTTATTCCATCGACTTCAAAGTGATGAGCACCGCCCCACCTAACGGCACAACCTAACTTGGCTAATCAGTTAGAGTCTTCATCAGAAGAAGAGTTGATCTTTGGTTCTGTTAATATGATTCATTTAATAGATCTTTATGCCAGTCACAGTTTCAATCCTGATGAGCCTGAGTTCCCCGTATCAAATAGAGGAATTAGAGGGAGTTCCAGAGGTCTGGGATACAGAGGAAGACGTGGATATCCCAGAAGCCACTATTACAATTCTACCCCTGCTAGAACTGTGTAGGAAGCAGAAAATCTTGGCAGAGACCTTCAGTGGGCTCAACAAGAATAAGAAAATTCTTCCACCAATAACAGATACAGTCCTGGCACAATTATTCTGGAGGATCGGTTAGAGGTTCCACCTTCTTCCTCTCACCAATTAAATAAACCTAATAAATCTAATATTCCAAAGACAAGAGTATTTCCAACTCCTACCCTGATACAGGATGCATCAACATCCAAATAATCAACTTCTAGTGCACCTACAAAACCCCATGTCCCTGTTGGGAAACACATACCTTTGGTCCAAAAGTATTATGTCTTGAAATATTTGGCCCATGTTCCAGCCATGTTATCAATTATGGATGCCATGAATTTATCAAATGATCTTCAGGAGGCACTCATTGAGGCTTTGTCAAGTCCTCAGTAATTTGAAACTAAAATTGTTGCGGCTGAAGTCTACCATGTTGAAAATGGTCCTACAGAATTCCATGCAGTGATATCTTTTATAGATGAAGATTAAGATGATGTCGTGCATGTACATAATAGAAATTTTTACTTATCTAGAAAGGTCAATGGTGTAGACATCCGAAGAGATTTTATTGATAATGGTTTAGGAGTCAACCTCATCCCCATTCGTACACTTCATCGATTTGGCCTCAACGAATCTGATTTATTTCCTTCTACATTGATGTTACAAGGATATGATAAAAATAAACAAGAATAACTGGGAGAGATTACACTCAGAACTCAATTTGGAGACCATGTATCCAGTTCAGATTTCATGGTTGTTGATCATAATACAGCCTTCAATGTTTTTCTTGGAAGACCTTGGCTACATCATCATGTGGCTGTCTCTTCATCATACCATGAATGCCTCAAATATTGTTTCGATGGTCAAATTGGGACATTGTGTGGTGATAAGTCCCCCTACAAAACATGTGAATCTCAATACATTGAGGCAGAATTCTATCAGAATAAGAGTAATGAGAAATCCACAAAGAAGGAAGTTACTAAAGTTGTTGCTCCATATGCTTTGGAAAAGATTCCTGTAAACACATTCACACATGTGAGTACAAATTATGTGTTTCCTATCAGTCAAATTGACAGATAGACCCGAATCCAAATACTCTTATGGAAACTTCCCTAATGTAAATTACAGCAATCAAGCCAGACAACATGAGAGAAAGTGGTGATTCACCCAGCAATAATTAATTCCCAAATGGGGATGTCTTCATTTCATCCGCTGAAATCCGTCAAGTCTATACTTCTCTGACCAGGCTAGAAGAAGTTATAGCAATGTCAAAGGTGAACGATCATGTCGATTCTCAATATTTCATCTCCTCTTTATTACCCAAGGAAGACCCTTCATCATCAATTGGGTTAGAAATGGAAGCATCTTCTTCAAGATGTTCAAATTTTATCATCTCTTCTGATCATGGAAATTATACTTCTTCATCTACTATGCAAGTAGAAACAGAAGAAATGACACATGTTTAAGAAGAAGAGGAAGATCTCAGGGATGCTCCTCTATCATTTGAAGAGGGTATCTCTACCACTGTGCATGAACTCAGAGAAATAAATCTTGGTAAAAAAGAAGATCCAAACCCCACTTTAATTAGTGCTGCCATGAATCTTGAAGAGCATGAAATGTATATTTATTTTTTAAATCAAAATAGAGATATATTTGTTTGGAACTCTACAGAAATGCCATGGCTTGATACTAATGTTACTACTCATCGTTTGGGTTTACCAAAAGAACATCAAGGATTTAGGAAAGATGCAAGAAGAAAACACCTAACTTATGCTTCTAAAATTGAAGCTGAAGTGGATAATCTTATCGAATCCAACTTGGTCAGAGAAGTTCAATAAACCAAATGGTTGTCAAATATTGTCCACGTGAAAAATATAAACGGAAAAATTAGAGTTTTCATTGATTTCAGAGATCTTAATTGGCGTTGTCCTAAGGTTGATTTTCTAGTTCCACTAACAGAACTCTTAATTGATGCAACAGCTGGCTATGAAGCACATTCAATCATGGATGGATATTCCGGATATGATGAAATCAAAAAGGCTCCATAAGATGAGAAATCTATAGCCTTCAGAGCCCCTCATGGTGTGTTTTTCTATTGGGTAATGCCCTTTGTCCTGAAGAATGAAGGTGCTACATATCAATGTGCCATGCATCGTATCTTCAAACCCTTTTTAGGGAAGTTTGTTGAATGTTATGTGGAGGATTTGGTGGTTAAATCTAGGCAACATTCTAATCACTTGGCTGATTTTGAAATCATAATCTAGAAACTTTGGCAACATAATTTGAATATGAACCCTTCAAAATGTGCTTTTGGGGTAACCATCGGAAAATTTCACAGCATTGTTGTACTCCATCAAGGTATCGAAGTCGATCCTAAGAAGACAAAGTCAATCCTTGTTATGTCACCTTCTCAAAATTTGAAATAATTGAGGGGACTTCAAGGACACTTAGCCCATATTCGGCATTTCATAGCCAATTTGGCAGGAAGAAGTTTACCCTTCACCAAATCGACGAAGAAGGGAGTCACTTACCAGTGAACTGAAGAATGTCAAGAGGAATTCAATATTCTCAAGAAATCTATTTTGAGTCCACTGATATTAATGCCAACCGTTGAAGGAAGACCACTGATTCTTTATGTGATAGCTTTAGAGCGATCATTGGGTGCCTTCCTTGCCTAGAATAACGATGATGGGAATGAAAACAGCCTCTACTATCTCAGTCGGACTATGCTTGAAGCAGAAACCTGATATTCAAATATTGAGAAGTGATACCTAGAATTAATCTTTGATGTTCAGAAGTTGAGACACTACATGCAACATCACGAGGTCCAATTGGCATCTCATAATAACACGCTCTAATTAATCCTTAGTCGTCCAATGCTTACAGGAAGTTTGGAAAGGTGGGCAGTTATTTTGCAGCAATTTGATATTCAGAATGTGTATAAAATGAAAATAAAGGGCCAAGCTCTGGCTGATTTCCTTGCTGAACATCCTTCAGTAGAAGATACATATTCAGATATTCAACTTCCTGATGAGGAAGTCTTCTCTATTCAAGATAGTCTTCAAACATGGGAAATGTACTTTGATGGAGCTTCCAGAAGTCCAACAGGGAAGAAAATGGATTGTCCTAAATTCAACAAAGTTGGGTTAGGAATTGTGCTCATTTCTCTAGGAAAGGTAGCGCTACCCAATTCATTCTCATTATTTGGGGGAGGGACAAATAATGAAGCAGAATACCAAGTTGTTATCATAGGATTGAAGTTGGCGCTCCAAGCACAAGTGAATCACTTAAAGGTGAAAGGAGATTCAGACCTGGTAATCAAACAAGTCAATGGGGATTATGCAATTAGAAAAGAAGAACTAATCCCTTTGTATGATTATGTCAGAGAGTTGATGGAAGAATTTCCTTCGGAACCGACATTTTCTTATGTCCCGCGATCACAAAAGTTGATGCATCGGCTAATAAAGCCACAACTCTGGAAGATCCAAATCAGGAGGAAACAACCAACAGTATTGCCCACCGTCATACAATTTCACATTATGATCAATCTAGAACATATGAAATCAATGAAATTATCCATATTCCTGAGCCTTATACTCATACTATAGGATGGATGAATCCTATCAGGGAATACCTTAAAAATGGAACACTTCCACCTGATAGAGCCGGGAAAGAAACAATCCGGCAACGGTTGGTCAATTTTACACTTTATGATGGCCCATATCACCTAGAGAAAATTCTCTACAAAGGGGTTTTGATGGATTTATCTTTAGATAGATTGATGATGAAGAGACAATGGCTGTCATGAAAGAAGTACATGCAAGAGTCTATGGTGCCCATCTGTCTGGACACAGACCATCTAATCAAATTCGAAGGCTTGGAAAATTTTGGACTTCAATGATACAAGATTATGTTGATTTCAAAAAGAAGTTTCATTCATTCCATGTTCATGAAAACATCATTCATAAACCCTCAGAGTTTCTTCATATAGCTAAATACTCCTGGACATTTGCCACATGGGGAATGGATGTAGTGGGACCTTATCCTTTAGCTACATCCAAACATTTTATGTACATTCTTACTGCTACTGAATTCTTTTATAAATGGGCAGAGACAATACCTCTCAAGGAAGACAGATCAAAATGCATTATTAGCTTCATCAAGTCTAAAATAATTACCAGATTTGGTGTCCCTCATACCATATTGACGAAAAATGGCACCAACATCTGTTCATTTGAGGTAAGGACGTTGTATCAAGAATACAACATCAAATCCAAAAAATACTCTTGGTACCATGCAGCGGCCAATGGCCAAATAGAAGCCTTCAAAAAGACTCTTTCAAACATACTACAAAAGATGGTGGATAAAGATAAGAAATCATGGCCTGATAAACTCTTCCTTTCTTTATGGGCTTATCAGACCACCACCCACATTGCAACACGGTCAACTCCATATTCATTGGTATATAGAACAGAAGTAGTCTTGCCCATTGATGTTACATTACCCTCGCTCAAAGTAGCCATTTGTGATCTTTCATCTATAGATGAACAATCTCAAAAGTTATTGGATGAATTGGAATGGTTAGATGAGAATATATTGTGCACCCTGCACCACTTGGAAGTCTATCAGAATCGAATAGCATGAGCTTTCAAAAAAAAATATTGTATTCGTTCATTCGTTCAGGGATAATTGGTATTGGTTTTCAGAACTCCAATGATACCAGGAAAGAAACCTCCCAAGCTGGAGCCAAAATGGGAAGGACCTTATTCAATACATAAGGATTACTCTAATAGAGCTTATTATTTAAACTCGATGGATGGAGAACTCATCACAACTCCAACCAATTCCAGATTTCTGAAGAAGTATTTTTTGTAATACAAATAATAATATATCCAGAAAGACGTTAACCTTCATAAAACATCCAACATGATGTTAAACTGTGATATCATAGTTAGATGATTCTAAACTGTACAGAAGTCCCTTACGTCCAACAAGAAATTAAAATGCATAATTGTCGGTCCATGCATATGACCTTAAACTATTCGCACCATCATCTAACATGATGTTAAACTAGAAAAAAGTCCCTTTAGTCCAACATGAAATTAAACTATGTCCTATTATGTCCTAACTGCATGACATTAAACTACACAGTCCCCCTTTCATCCAACATGATGTTAAACTGTATTTTCTTTATCATCTTATCTACATGATGCTAAACTGTACAACACTCTTATTGTCCAACATGATGCAAAACTGTGTTCATGTCCAACATGACATTAAACTGTACAAAGTCCCTTAATATGTCCTACATGACGTTAAACTGTATTTTTTCCAGGCTACATGACTCTAAACTGTGCAGCACCAATAGTCCTCATTGCAAGACTTTAATCTACATAGTTCCTTCATATGACCTACATAATATTAAAAACGTTGCATCATTAAAGTTGTTGCTACCTCTTGTTTCTCACACCGAGTATGACTCACATGATATTAGAGTAAACATAAACCATAACACCCTCTCTGGGCCGCTAACCATTTGTAAGTCCCAACACTATTTTTTAGGTCGTTGTCCTCATGAACAACTTGATTCCCAATTCATTCTTTAATCGAACTAAACAGACTTCGATCCTTGACTTCTATTCTAGGTACGTAGGCAACCTCCTAAGGTTAAATCCCAAAATCAATCTCTTCACATCGAATCAACTTCGTCTCATATGATGTTGATTTGTAAAACCACCCCCAGAATCAATATTTTTGATGTTGTTTCACCACGTTCCATGAATATGGCCTTAAACTATTCACACTTTTGTACTGTATGACAATAAACTACAACATTATTTATCCCATTCCTGGGAGGGAATCATCATTTACATTTATCTCCAATCATTTTTTATTCCAAAGACTATGTGAATGCATGACAATGCCTGAACTTTTAATCTTGGGTCAAACTATCATTGTGCTAAAGTCCCCCTTTCACCCTTCACTTGTACGAACCAAATCTGTACAGAAGTTATTTCAAGAACTATGTGCGGCTTGATTCCCATCCTTATGGGATATGTAGGAACGATTGAGCATCCCTTGAATCCAGCCCCAAGTCTTTGGGCCTAACCCCAAATTCCACTTTCAGTCCCTTAGCGGAAAAGTCTCTGTGAAAACACACATTGTGTATTCATTATTATATTCTGAGCTTTATGACCCTAAACTATGATTTCCTATACTCTCGTCTCATATGATGATAAACTATATTTCAAGAACTACATTTGGCTTGATTCTCATTCTAATGAGATATGTAGTGAAGTATAACATCTTTATTCCGGAACCAACCACCACATAATTATGGTTAGCATTGGTCTTTGTATCTCTACATGAGTTGAAAAACACCCATTTTTATGTGTCATACTCCTAACCTTAAATACTTCCATATTTCTATAACCCTTTTCGGGACTTCTGGTCAAAAAATGTCTGATACATGAGAGTACTTTTTCCCGACTATGTAGCACGTGCCCATAGGCATCCTTGCATAAGTAGTCTACATAACAGACTTTTCAGCAAGAAGAATCTATTATTTGACTATACAGCCAATTCCCTTAGGTGGCCCTACATAATTCACCCCCCTAACGGGTTTTTCAAATAATGGAAACTTCTTTATTGTGAGTAAAACCACTTTTGTCCTTAGTTTTCTTAACTAAAATATGTAGGAGTCCGCTAAAAATGGCTATCCTTAACATATTTGTCACATACTATTTTTCATGACCTGAATGTATTCATGTCTAGGGTTTATATTTCCCTTCCCTACATTTTGGTCAGACCTTCGTAGGAGTGACATTCATCTAGTTCTTCGACAATCTTGATTGGAAATATCTTCTCTATATTCAAGAACCTCTCTCCATATAGAAAACTCTTTGATTTGGAAAATTTGAATCTCCATAAACTTCCACTGGATTTTTAGCCATAGAAAATTAAATTTCTGAGAGTTCTTTTTCCTGAGTATGCAGTACGTGCTCTTAGGTGGCCTTGCATGAATATTCTACATAACAAACCAGTCAGCCAAAAGATGCTATTATTTTACTATACAGTCATTTCCCTTATACATCCATACATAATTCAACCTCGTAACGAGTTTTTTAAATAGTGGAAACATCATTCTTGGGAACTACTTCTTTTAATGCCTTTTAGCCCTTTTTTATATCATTCCTCAGATTGAAAATTTCTTAAGTCATTGTTTACATATTTTCCCCCATACTTGAACATGGTAATATGTTTTTAGATAAATTATCAAGGAATTGAGTGAATTTTAATCCATTTGGTCAAATCTATTTCAACCTTAAACATTAGACTTTTTATGTCCGGTGTGCATGACATTAAACTGCCCACAAAAGACAAGGTAACTCTGAACAAAAGTCATGCTCCTGCTCACAAAACATACATTTTGTATCATTTATGTAATATTGAGCAATTAAAAGATTCAAAGTTTAATGGTTATTTTTTATAATCCTAGTAAAAAAATCAAACTATGCTTACTAGGCCCATTGGCTTAGGTAAAAATTTAAAGCAGGTAGCAAAATAAGGCATTCACAAATGATTGAAGATGAATGTATTTTTCATTTGATGCACAAGAGTTAGAAGGACATCCACAGACTGGAGTCACTTCTCTTTTCCATGAATTACAGAAGGCTGTCAACATAAAAATTCAATTGATTTATAGCATCATGAGCTTCTTCAGCAGCCACTTGAAGCTCATGCACTCGACCTAATTCAATCTTTTCATCTTGATGGAGTGCATTCTTGGTGTCTGTAATGGCTTTCATACCATTCATTTGAACTCTTTCCAATGAATTATTAAGCTGGTCAACTTTCCCCCGTAACAAAATGTTACTATTGCTGAAGGTGCATCTACTAGACTACTTTCTATTTGATCTTATGCTTCAGCTCCATTAACATGGCATCATGATCAGCCTCATCTCAGGATACTATATCCTCAAATTCACTAATATTGGCTGACATCTTGACCCTGGTCAAATCTTCAGGGTACTTCTGCTCCTACTCCCTTCTTAAGATGACTTGTTTTACCGCGGCATGGATATATTGATATCCAAAACTTCCATGTCCCCACATAACGAACATGGAAGATAGTCGGGGGATCTTCGATGATAGATCTTCTAGAGGCACTTCAGATATGATATTCTATATGTTCATTCATGCCTTGAGTCATGAAAATTGGAGCACCTTCTTTACTTCCGGGTTTGACTCAACATCACTGTCACGAGGGTGAATATAATCCGGGATTAATGCACTTAGGGAAGTGCCATGTTCTGCTCCTTCCACCCTGAACTGTATTACATAACATTCTATTCCCGTTGGGGCGGAGGCTGAGGCTTCACCTCTAGATCTAGCCACTAAAATTGATGTCCTTGTATAATCAATTTAAAGCTTTGGTTAGTTTCAATGGATAAAAAAGGTTGATTGGCTATCTTTAAAATTATGTACAATCGCAAATATTGTTATCCCTTACCCAACAGTAGATCAACAACACGAGAAGGCTCCTCCCAATCATTCCTCACTTCAACAAGATTTTCAAGATGAATTTGAGGAAGCTCTACTAGGTTCAGCTCCACTTGCGCTAATGTCTCTACAATAGTAGGGTTTTCTGTACCCCCTTCAGGAATTTCTATTTCAGCAGCTTGCTCAGATGGAACTACCTATTTGAATCAATCGTGGTCAAAGATGTAATAATAAGTTATTTTTAACAGGACTAAGGATAAATCTCACGTCCAAAATCTTCTAAATTACATGGTAATTTAACATGATCTAAAAAATCATCAAAATATGCACCATGTTCCATAATTTCATCCAATGTTATCTAATATTCCGGGTTCGTCTCACTAGTGGAAGCATTCGATACATCTTCTTGGAGACCCTCATTTTGTAGCCTCTGACCCAGGACAATGTCTTAAGATAAAATTGCGGCATCAGTTGCAATGGACTCCAAAATCTCTAGTGTAGGGGTTGAACCTATAGTATCACAGAATGGAAGTCAGTTGATGTTTCATTCAACATTTTATGAAGCATTGTTAACTTACCAGAAGCAGGTTATTCTCATCTTGAAATAGTAGTAGGAGTAATACTGGGAACAGACGCTGGTTCCTCTTCAGGATTAGCCAAGCCAGCTTGAACATGTGATTGTTCACCAGTACCCTCCGTGGACTTCATAGGAGGGTTAGTCCTTTCCGTCATAGGTGAAATTGATGAAGCCTCTGCAATCCCAGGAAGTATGAGCAATCTTTTCATGTATTAAGACTCATGACTATCCAAACAACTTACCACTACTGATGAAATATTTAGCTATGGACTTCCTCCTTCGATGCCTTTACTTCTTTGGATTCCTAGGAGTGTTAGCATCATTATCTCAAAATAAAAGAATTGGAGAATGAAAAGTCATGTCTAACTCCTCCTCCATGGTTTTCTGGCCTGGAGATATCTCAACCGGATCACGAGGAGATTCGTTAGCCTCGATGGCAGTACCTCCAGGGCTACACTGTGGTGAGGGAACCTCAACAATTCCTTTCTTTGCAAGGTGCAGGACAAAGAAAATAATTTCCTTGAGTAAAAAATCTTTGAATGAAATCATGTTGCAAAGAACATAGTGAAATAGACTTACATATTTAGTAGCCATGTAATCATGCCACTCCTCATCTCCGGAACCACAAGTCCCCTTCGTGGCGCCATGATCTATCATTTCCTTCATTCCCATGGTGACAAGAATGGAATTATCGGTGGCATATATGAGCATTTCTAGTTCTCTGATGTAAGACCACACTTCATTGGGGTTTTCCCTGTAGTGGATATCTATAGAAGCCTGAAGATTCTATATTCCAGGTATTTGTAGCCCCTCGCACAGATCTAGACAGGCAGTTTCAGCATCACAATATAAACTTCGCCTTGTTTGGAAAACCTCTGGTCGTAGATATTCAGCATGTGTATCAGATGGATTCGAGTAGTGTCCTACAATCTTAGACTTCAACTTCTTCCCAGCTCCTATAACTACAGATAAAGGATATGAAATTTTTTTTCTCGATAAAGTTATGATGATTAAATTTCCCAATGAAGTAACTCACTAGGTGTTGATGGAGTTGGTCTATTGATTCTAATAGGAGGATTATATCTGGAATGAGGCCGCTTTCCCACTTGTTGTGCCTCATCATCCCCATCTTGGGAATCCGATGAGTCAACCCTAAGTGAGGAACCTGGTGAATCGGCTCCAGGGGGGAAGTGTCACCTTCCTGAGGAAGGGTTTCTTTCTCTATAGTTCTTTTCTTTTTCCCCACCTGATAAACCGGATGATTCAACACCCCTCCAGGGTATGATGCTATACAGTTATCAGAATACCATGTAGTCAAGTTACTCTCCGCTATATCAACTGGTAGATCAAACATTGCCCCAGTCTTCTCCATAGATGTCAGCAACCATAGTTGTCGGGCAACCATCAGATGCTGCTCTGACCTGACATGCAAACGAGGGGATACAACAGTCTACTGCAGGAACTTGAATTGTGTGCATATGTGTATGGAGCATAGGCCTCACATAAAATCTCTCCATCAATCCTGGTGTCCAGTACACCATCTCTGCAAGCCATCTTGTACGCCCTCAATTCCAAATCAGTGGTTCCATCATCAACAAACCGCCTGGTTGGCGGGTTTCCATAAGGATAGAAATTTAATTCCTTGTACATGCTCACCCTAACCTTCATATCATACATGTTGAGAGCTAACAGAGAAATTCCAGAGTATGCCTGCACACATGGCCTGAAAGAACTTCCAAGAATTTGTACTCCATTCTGTACATTATATGTCCTGAAATGAGTGGAGATCTATCCCCAAAAAACATGGAATGATACTGCTATTCTCAAAGGAGACTTACCCATAAAAACATGGAGTAAGATCCTGTGAATCTTCGCCAAAATGGGGGTGGCTAACCTAATCATTTTCTTCTCAGCCAACTTGGATACCAAAACAATGGTCCCTGTCCTGACACCTCCCTTCGAATCCCTAACTGGTAAAAGATAAAAACTGAGCCACAAGGCTAAGAAGCCCACCAGATGGTTCTTTTTTGGGATTCTCTGATTGACTCTGTACCCCCACTTATCAAATTCTCCTGCTTCTAGAGTCGGCTAGAATGTGTCAGGAGGACCCCTCTTCTCTATTTTGGGGAAAATAGTAGGACGAATACATGTAGGCCACTGACCCTTATTCCTGGTAAGAAACATATCCATCCACTCCTATGGATGAATATCCTTTCTGGAATGAGTTTTGGAGGTCGTGAAATTCTTGATCTTATAAGAGATTTTCAATAATTCTCGAGCCAAAGTCGGAGTCTTCACTGAATCATTAAAAGTCGCCTTGCAGGGGATGAATTCATCATACATGTCACCCAGAATTGGATCCCCCAAGATCTTGTGGGCATCCCACAGACTGATGCCTACTTCTCCATGATTCAGATGGAATTAATTGGTTTCTGGGCTCCAACAGCTGATTAGCTCCAGCACAAACTCATTATTCTTGTAGAAATATGTCTTCTCAGCCGAGACGACTTCATATATCGCAGACCCTTTAAAATCCTCAACAAACTCTACACATGTTTGTCACACCCAGTATGCCCACATCAAAGTTGGATTCACACCTCCTCCAGAACGAATGTCCCAACTCTTATTCCCGCCTTTGGATCGATCTATTTAGGAATTTCCGAAGATTGATGGATAACAATGTGGTTGTAGCTCAGGCTTGTGAGGTTTTTGATCAGGTGCACAAGGGCTATGATGAATCATATAGGCCATCTCCATTGTTACAGTGTTTAAAAATGCTCCTCCACTTAACATATTTGCTGAAGCAAAATTGGTGTTATTCTAAAACCAAGAATGTGGAAGATAGTTCTTTGCATCTAGAATTTTGACATCTTGCAAATGACCAAACCCATAAAAAGGCTAGTAGATGCTATCGGGAAAGTTAAGATGATACTTATTCAAGTACTTGGCCAAGTCTGGGAGAGTTCAGTTGTAGACAGTATAATAATCATGGCCAACAAAAGTCATCATATCATCAATCCGTTTGGTAGCCAGGTCATTAGCCGTTCCGATTCTTTTAGGAGCCATTAAATCCGCACAAAGGTCAAATAAATAACTCTTAAGTGGGTTGATTTTTCATAAAATTTGTAAAGAAATTCCAAAAAAAAATGGCTAAGGAATTAAGGTTCACAAGTCCAACTTTGGCGCGCAGGTGTAACTGTGTCGTGCAGGTATTTGGTGCGCATGTATCACCACGTATGTCAAAATACCTCTGTAGCAGTGCGACACAGAAAAAAGCACTGAACCATGGAAAATCAGCCACTTGCACGATGAAATAAACCTGCACGGAAAGAGCGGAAATGTCTGAGAGCCGGGTGCTTTGCACGAGAATGACCACATATTTATAGGCCAGGCCGCACCCCTGTGCGCCCAAGCCTTTGCGCCTCTCACCTGCGCACTGATTTCTGCGTGCTCAGAACCTATGCGCCGACGTTCCTTGGTTTTTTTATTTACCTCAGAGTCACATCTTCTTTCCTTTTGGATCCAGCTATGAGGGGGGACTTTTGATGACGCTTCTTTCCATCACAGATTCTAAATGACTGAAAAAAGGGAAATACCTTAGTCCAAAGTAATCCATCCTTTGAAGAGACATCAAAAATTGATAAAGGCATAAAGAAGGATTTTTTCAAAAATGGGGCACATAGGTTTCATCATGGTCGTGTAGGTATACCTTCACACCAAATATTGGGCACATAGGTGACCTACATGCCCTACATGATTTTCACTCTGGGTCTTCAGCAGCCTATAAATACCCCTTGTGGGCCCCCCATTTCGAGGGAAAAATTTCCAAAAGCCAGATTTAAAATCTCGGCGCACTAGTCTCTTATGGAAGTCTTCCAAACACTTATAAGGTAATTTTTTTACATAGAATGGAAGCTCTAAATTGTGGAAATAAGGCCTAAGTATTGAAATTCATCAACACCTGCATGCCTAAGTGTCTAACCCTTATAGGAAATGAAGACACTTGTGTGTCACCTTATCTCTTTAATAGAACTTGTGAACCATTATTTTGAATGTCCCTAGGGATAATACTAAGGTCTTGAGCCAAGCCTCGCCCAAGTGTTACCCTTTTTGTCAACCATCACGTAGGTACACCTATGCCGTGCAGGTATACCTGCACACCCAGGACCTGCGCACCCACGCAGGACCTGCGAGCCTACTTCTTTTTCGGTGCCCCTACCTATTCCCCTGTTTTCTTCAAATCCACCTCTCCTCTTCAAGATTTAGCCTTCAAAACCCTCTTCAATGTAATTTATGACATTGTTACTTTTATTTCTTCCTTACCTAAATGGAATTCTGTGGACCATCTCTCAAAAAATAGTGATTTGCATTTATTCATGTCACTAAGGTGAGATATTTCATTTATTCAACCTCATCTATTAAGATGAGAGGATATTTAACATGGGCCTCCTTCTTAAGAGTAACCCCCAATCATAATTTCCCAAATTTGGGCCTCCTTCTCAAGAGGAAGCTCCAGTTCTCAAGTTCCCTAACATGGGCCTCCTTTTTAGGAGTAATCTCTAGTCTTCAAGTTCTCATAAACTAGGCATCCTCATTAGAAGTAACCCCCAAGTTCCCAAATATGGGCATCCTCCTTAGGAGTAATCCCCCAATTCCAAATTCCCTTAACCTGGGCCTCCTTTTTAGGAGTAACCCACAGTCATATTTCCCCTAACATGGGCATCCTTTTAAGGATTATGCCCCGGTCTTCAATTTCCCTTAATTTGGGAATCATCTTTTGGAGTAAGCCACAAGTCCCATCATAATTTGGGCATCTTCCTCAGGAGTAAGACCCAAGTAAGAGTATCCAAATCTCCATAAAACACATATACATTTATGGACCCTGTTCCTGGACTTCTTCTCTTAAATAAGTCCCGATCTCTATCTATTGGGGAAGTTATAAATACACAAGACCCACATCGTTTCTTATGATTGCATCTTTCGTGGCACAATTGTCTGGTTTTACCAATACCTCTTGTTTCTCACACCAAGCATGACTCACATGAGCTTAGAGTGTAAAATTAATTATGAAATCTTTCTTGGAGCCATCAATCATGCATAAACCTCATACTTATTTACTCGAACTACGTAGGTTCTGATTCCTTTTCTATAACAAAGGATACATATGTAGCCCCTAGAAAGGTACGATCCCAACTCTGAAATAATCCATGTCCTTATGAATGAAAATAAACTTCAAGTGCCCAGGTGAGTAGATTTAAAACTAGTATGGTTATCATAATGACCATGAGATTTCTATATAATTTATTGAAGGATACCATTGATTAAGAATCTCTAACAAATACAAATGATTCTCTATTGATGAAGAATCTCAAATACATTTAAAATATTCTCTAAATTTCATACATACTAATCATTGATTTTCAAATCTAATGGAAAGATCATTTTCATAATTGGTAATTTAATAAGGATTCACGAACATAACATAAATCTATATAGAGAGTCCCGCAGTAGACAATAATACACCTAAAAGAGGTGTGATGAGTCCGACCTCCCATCCTCTAGACCAATGAAAATTCTTAAGCCTCATCGGTTCACAACTAATGAGCACCTACCTTTGGAAAGTAGGTCCATATGGATATAGAATCATTGGATTTTACCAGTTCAATGAACAAACCCACTAGAAACTGCTTGGAATGTTTGAACCTTAAATCAATGAGGTCATCCCCATTTCTAGAGGAAACAATAGTGTATTGAACAATCTTAATCTATGAGTAACTGAAGACATCTCATTTGACTGATGTTGAGTTATTTTTGTGTGAAAATGTATTTAAAACTCTCGTGGTCTATATAAATCTCATCCCGTGGGGGCTGGGTGAGTTGGTTCAAGGCGGTGGCGTCCCGTCATCGAGGTTCCGGGTTCGAGTCCTCGCAAAGGCAACGTGCACCATTTTCCAACGATCCTCTCATCCCCTCGACTCTACAGGAACTGGCCCAAGCCCATGGGTTGGCCACCTTGGGCCTATCTAGGGAGGTGTGGTGCACGGGTGGTGTAAGGCCACACCTATACACGTGTTAACTGTTAAACACTTTTTGCACATGAGCCTTAGCCCGGTTGGCAAGGTATCCATTTTTGAATCCAAGTGACCAGGGATAAAATCCAGGTGGAGGCAGAATTTCTGAGTTATTATAGTAGTACTATAGTAGGTACTGTAGTAGCACTGTAGAAGGTACTGTAGCTGGTAATGTAGCAGGTACTGTGCAGTACTGTAGCTGGTACTGTAGCAGGACTGTAAAAGGCACTGTTTGGCACTGTAGCAGCTGGGAATATGCCCCCGTTTGGGCCTTCGGGCCTCTGATTTTGTCCTCGAGTACTTCATTGGCCTTCAGGTACCCAGACCATCAGGTCAGTTAGGCCTTTGGGCCACTTCAGGGCCTTCAGTTCACCTTTGTGCTGATATAAACTAGACAAAACCTACATGGAACAAGCTCTACAAGGAGGATGAGCAAGGAGCTCTCTCCGTAGCAGAAGCTAAAAAGATTTCATGAATGAGAGGGTATGGCACCTTCCATTGAGACAATCTTTTGCATGCATGAGAATGCCTAGCCGAACCACCATGTGAAGGTAGAGATCCAATTTCACGAAAAAGATGCTAGGGAGGAGCAGTTCCAAGTAGTTAGTATGGGTTATATGTAATGTTTGTGCCTATGGGAAATGGATTCTTATAAGGCCTATGGTCATGTAATCATTCATCTATGGGCATTGTAGGGTTCCACCTGATCCCCTGAAAGGTGGATTATCAAAAATCAATAAAAAAAATAGAGGCCTTCCCTAGCCCATTCTTTAACGCATCGCTTTATATCACAAATCCATCACTTCCAAATGGAAGAATATAAATTGGACCACTGACCAATCATCTTTTCAATTATTCAAAGCATTTTATACACTCTTTTTTCCACACAAACTTAACCCCTTTACATGTGAGTGTGGTTAGTGGGTAAGCCAATCGGGTGAAATTATGAATGAAACGCCGATAGTAACCGGGTAAGCCAACAAAACTACATACATCGATTATGTTTGTTGGCGTGGGATATTCTTGGATTGCCTTTTTCTTTGTAGGATCAACTAGGATTCCATCATTAGAGACAATATGGCCAAGAAAATAAACTGATTGAAGCCAAAATTCACATTTTCTAAACTTCCCATATAATTTATTGCTTCTAAGAGTTCTCAGAATAATTCTAAAGTGATTCTATTGGTCTTCATATCTTTTTGAGAATACAAGAATATCATCCATCAATACCACAAAAATGTTATGAAGATATTCTTAGAAAACTCTATTAATTAAATCCATGAAAATAGATGGTGCATTCGTTAGTCCAAAAGGCATCACTATAAACTCGTAATGCCCATACCTGGTTCAAAATGTTGTCTTCGGAATATCTTCTTTCCTCAAACTCAATTGATGATAATCAGATCGAATTTCAATCTTTGAAAAGTATTGTTCTCTATGAAGTTGATCAAATAAATCATCAATCCAGGGTAGAGGATACAAATTCTTTATTGTAATATCATTGAATTCTCTATAATCAATAGATATCCTCAGAGATCCATCTTTATTATTGACTAACAAGCCTGGGGCTCCCCATGGAGAAACACAAGGTCGAATAAATCCTTTTTCACTAAACTATTCATGTTGTTTCTTTAGCTTTACAAACTCCACATTGGACATACTATAGGGGGTCTTTGATATAGGTCTTGCACCAGGAATTAATTCAATGGAAAACTTAATTTTTCACTCTGGAGGATGTGCAGGTAAATCCTCTAGAAACACATCAATGTATTCTTTCAGTATATAAACATCTTCAATTTAAATATTTCTTTCCTCACCCATAGATATTGGGTTCCCTTCCAATCGAAAAATTTCATTCAATATACCTACTGGGGGTGGGTCTAGATAATAATTAGATAGCGAAGTATCTACACTAATGTTAAGAGATTCTACACCATTTTAAAAAATTGTAACTTACATTTTCTTGCAATAAATCCTTGCATCATAATTTGACAGCGAATGCATACCGAGAATTATATCAAATTCAGTCATGAGTATGATGATAAGGTTAGAAATTAAAGCCCATTATGGTGTCTGGAGGGGGACTAGTTGACATGCCTTTTTTGTAAGGATACATCCCATGGGTGTTTTGACTGACAACTCCTTTATTAAATGAAATTGGAAATATCTAATTTTTGTGGAAAACTGAGAGGATATAAATGAATGGGATGATCCAGAATCAAATAAAGTGTTGGATATGTTTGATGAAACAATTAAAGTACCTTCCACCACGTCAGTAACTTCAACCTCCATGGTTGTAATCGTATAGGCTCTCCCTTGTTCTCTTGGATTTTTCTGAGGTATGTTTACTTGGGGCTTAGGAATATCCTTTGCATAGTGTCCCATATCAATACAATTATAGCATTTAATATCATTGAATTGTTTCTACCCCTTGTATTCATCAGATCGATGACCCTTTTCTCTGCAGTTATAAGAGACTACCATTCTTTTCAAGCATTTCTTGAGATGATTCTTTCCACAGTTCTCACATAATGGGAAACTATTAATTCTCTAGCTCTTCTTTGGTGATTCTCCTTTTCCTTTTTTATCAGATTACCTCTTCTTATATTGGTTTCTTTTGAAAAAATTTTATCAAGAAAATTACTTCTCTGTTTTGATGGCACTTGATAGAATTTCATCATATGATGAAAATGATTGAGAAGCCAGTGCCCTTCGAAGAAATAGATTAAAACCTTTAAATAAATGAAAAATCATATCTGCTGAGTCACATATATATTCTAAGACATACCTAGCTAGCCTTGTGAAGGTAGCCTCATACTTTGCAACACTGTCTTCTTCCCTTTGTTTCAAGACAAGGAACATCCTCTTCATTTCAGTTCATTGCTCACCAGGGAAATATTTTTTTTAAGAATAATTCCTTAAAATTCGTCCATTCAATATTTTCTATTTCTTCTTACTCCATGGTATTTTGAATTAGGGACCACCATTGATCAGCGTCACCCTTTAGAAAATATATCGCCAGTACTACCTTTTCATTTTCATTGCATCTTAACCCCATGAATATCTTTTCAAGGGACTTGATCAACTGTTCAGCTACCATTGGATTAGTAGTACCTCTGAAAGATGGGGGCTTCTGCTGCATGTAACGATCCAACATAGGTGTGGAATGGTTATTCGTTACAAATTGAGTATGTTGTCCCAATATGGTCATGATCTGATCTGCTCCAATGTTGACTGTGTTGACTAGTTCAGTAGGGAGACACCTACCTTTCCCACAAGTGTTGATTCCCCTTCATTCATTAGACTCTATTTATAAATAAAGGGATACAGTAGGACAGTTTATTAATATCAAATTGAAAAGAACTCAACATAGATTGAAATTATATGCATTTCTAATCTTATAAACATGGTTCCTCTGAGGATAAATTTACATTAAACTCATTCATTATGGATTGTAATGAAAATATGAATTATCCAAAGAATATACAACATGAGTGTCATAACCATGAGTGGAACAAGGCACATTTTCATTCACCAGTTACCGTTTGAGTCTAGCTCAAAGTGGTGTTTTCTGGTTTTACCACTAGATACATTTGTGCCAGAGCCGCCTCTACCTGCTCATATCTAGACAGGGACGTATTGATTAGAAGATCCATATAATCTATTCATTACCAAAATACTAGGATATTCATGTAAAATTATCCTCAAATACTACCTTAGGGATTTTTCCCTACTATTAATTTCGTACTCTAGATTCCAAGTTTTCTACTAAACTTCATCTGATACCAACTACAACATCCCGACCCAACTTGGCTGAAGCCAATACATTACTTGTGATATTGGAATGGTTAGAAGGAATGAGAAACCCGAAGACACAATCAGTTTAGTATTCTTGAAGGATCTAGATACATAGTTGTAACTCTAATTACATTGTAAAAGGTTACAAAATACAATACAAAACAAAAACTAAAAAATTCATCCATAGGAACTCAATAAAAGAAATTCTCTTCATCACCTGTTGAAGGTAGACAATGAATGGGGTGAACTCAAACGCTCATTAAGGGTTACAGGTAGCGGAAGTATGAGTAAAATAATAATATAATCATAATCAATCTGACATAAACAATATGGAATAATGAATAAATGAAAAGCTAATGCCATTAATATAATAAGAATGAAACTGCATCAATAGATTTTTTCATAGTGAAAAACTTATGGATAATAATAATAACTAAAAATGAATGTAGATAATGATTATTAACTGTACATCGTCTATCTAGCTCATGAATATATAATACCAACAAAATAGTTTAGTTCTGTGGGTGGAAACCCGCCCGATTTTTGGAAACAAACTCGAAGGGTTTGTCGCCAACTGATTTGTCTCTTGAGACATACCGATGCATCAAGGGGCTATAGCAGGTCCCGCATACCACTTCATGTATAAATAAATCTTTATACATTTATTCAATACAAGAGCAATATGCCTTTTAAATATCCGTATAGAGTAGAGTATATAGATTCATAAATATTTCCAAAATTAAAATTACTTTCCAAATAAACACCGTATGTAAAATAGTATACAGTATAGAAAAAAATGATATCAATGATTTGAGATTATGAATATTTAATATAAATATAATTTCAAATGAAATTTTATCTCAAATGGGCAGTAGGTACACCACATAAGAATTATTAGGTGCGCCACACAAAGTTAGTCACAACAAAATAGTAGTTGAGACAAAGTCTCTTACCACAATGTAATCGATCGAATCATATGAAGAGAAGTTAATAACCCACAAATGTATCATTGAATAAAAATAATTTAAATAGAATCATGTTATTATATATGAAATGGTATTAAAAATATACCAAATATAAGAAATAATTGGCGAACAATGTAAATCTCAAAGAAAAGAAAGTGAGATGAGAAACCCTTTAGAAACATTTCGGTATGGTAACGAGAGTTCTTGAGAGGGCTTAATGATAGATAAAAGGTTATACCATTATTTATATATCATAAGGGCAGTACGGTTTAGGTGAAAAAACATACCCCTTCATTAGGTATTAAAAATAAAAGAGCACAACATAGGGGAGATTATTGAACAAAAGTGAGAGAGAGGATCCCTTACCTTATGCTCAAATGTGTTCTTGATTGTTCTTAACGACCTCAATAATCAAATTTAGATTCATTAATTAATAATTAAATATACTAATAAACATGAAATTTATATGTTATAACCTTATTAAGTTCATTAATTCCCTTTTTGATGGGTTTAAGATATTATATTTTATTGTTTTGGAAGCATTTTCTTACTATGTCTCATGATTTGTTTACCAGTATTCATGAATGGATGTTGGTTTGAAATATGGTTAAAAATCCAGAATTATTAATTTAAATAATTATTGAAATTAAATAGATATAAATTATCTTATAATGATTCTTGTTATATACCATGAGGATGACCCATTCGATGAGTTAAAAATAAACGCTTGAATTTGGATTGGTAGTTTTGTGCTCAATAAACTTGATTTCTATTATTATTCCATATTATGTAACTGTAAAGATTAATGGACATTAATAAAGATAAAATACTTATATTATGACCTGGTTAAACCATAAATATGGTTTCCTGAAAATTAATGAAGGAACGATTGAAGAACGAAACTTCATGATCCACAAAGGTTATTAATTGGAACATCATGGATGTTGATTTCGTTTATAAAAATAAAAGGTGGGGGGGGAGTAAGAACATTGATGATGGTAATTCCATTCACATGATATAAATCTAGTATATAGATAAAAATGGAGTAATTATGATCATTTTGATAGAGGAGGTGAGAAGAGGATTCAAATGGAAGATAAATTACAATGAAACTAAAAGAAAAAGAAAGGTGTTTTACCTCTTGAAATAACTTCCTCGAGAACCTCCTTAAGGGAAGGGATTTTGAACTTTTGGAACAAACAAGAGCATCCTGGTCGTGCAGAGTGACAAGGGAAGGGTATTTGGGAAGAACTTTGAGGAGCTTCAAGGCTTATAAGAGTGAGGATAAGAGGGATTGGTGATGGGTTTTTATAGTGGAGGAGAGGGATAAATTTGGAATATTTAATTCATTATTTTATTATTTCCCTCAAGACAACCAATAGTGTTGTTTCATGTGACCCCTAATAGTAATAAGTGCATGTGAGTTTGAACCAAGTGGCCTTAAATCACTTATTATGTCATAAATAGTGTATTTAACTGATAATTTGTATATACTGTATTTTATCGTATTTCACTATTCATCCAAAATTCTTGAATTTCAGAAAAATCCAAAAAATTTACCCTAACAAATTTTCAACATGTAGAATTAAAAAATGAACTCCATTTTTAAAAATTAATTTTCTAAATATTATTAATTTAATTTTAAATAAGTTCATAGTTAATTCAAAAAATAACAATCTTAAATGTGTAATTAGTTTTATTTCTTATTGAAAAACTAATTAAGATATCATTATCTTATAGCCGTAAGAAAATAAAACAATAATATTATTTACTATTCATAAGGGTCATATTACTATTCATATTACTATTCATAAGGGTATGTTACTATTCACCAAAAATCTAGTATGTTCTATCAGACTCCAAATGACTTACTGATCATAACTCTAGATTATCATTTTTCGAAATTCAAAACATAAAAGTGGAAAATTTATATTTAATGGATAGGTTTTGACTATCTGCTAAATAAACTGGTGTTGTTTCAAAGAAACATAGTGATGAATATAATTTATCTAAGAGAAACATACCATAAAATGTTTGGGGTGCTATAGAAAATGTTTAGTATTTTCGTGAGAGGATGAAATAAGTCCAATACTGGAATAAGTCTAGTGTCGATTGTAGAAGGAGGCCCTTGGAATTATATGTTGGGGTATGAATTTTCATGAAATTTTCCCCTCAATGTGGGTAACAGTGGTTTGGAAGAGGAAGTAAGCATTATCTTAGGGACCTTTAATGTGTTGGGGTGATTTGGAATGGTGGCATATGAGTTTTCACTTTAACCGTAGTTGGAGAGGATCTGTGACATCCACTATGCCTCTCATCTTCATTGGTATCTTCATGATGTCTCCCTTATCATTGACAGGGGTGAGTTGGATAATGATGATGAAGTGAAATTCTTTAGTGAATCATGTAGATATCCATGATCATATAGATAAGATGTTATTTAGATAGACCTTTCCATTGGTTTATGTGTTTTAGGGACATGATGTCTAGGATGAGAGTACATGGGAGTGGGAGATGCAGATGCATACCCGGTAATGAAAGTTGTTTCGCCTTCATTGTTTGTTTGTTGTGTTTTGAAATGTGATTTTTGAACATTGTTATAGGAAATGATATATTTTTATTTGGTTATTTATTTGTTTGGGGTGATGTATCGTAGAGTCTTGACAAATAAAGAGTGAAAAAATTGATTCTTAATAAAGATTCATTAACTATGATGTGATTAAACCCGTGCGGGCGAGTTAGTGCCATATAGAGCATATAATATATTTACATGGGAGGAAAAATTATCTAATTCCAATGTTTTGGATATATATAGTCTTTAGACATAGTGGTTCCATGACAGTTGTGTGGCAATGTGGTTGTGTGGAAGGATGAAGCTTCAGGTTGAGGTAGTGCGGATGTGTAGAGTGTCTGTGTGCCCATTTGGGTTGGTGTTTTTGGATGGTGGTAACATTTGAGGTGTGGTGAGATTCATGATAGGTATCTCATGGGGAGGTTTTTAGGACCCCTGTCCTTTCGGTTTTGGTTTTGGATTCTCTATGATGAGAATTTTTTTAGAGGTATCTAATCTAATGGTTTGTACCATCCCAAGCCATTACATTGCTGGTTTTTGGTTATTGGAGATGTTTGGAGGAGGTCTCAAGTGTTTTCCTGGGATTTTGGGGGTCCATCAAAGCATTTTGTTGGATTATATTTTGTATAAGTATATTACATGGCATGAATCTTGGTTTCATGTATTATTCTTGGTGGTCTATGGATTGTAATATATCATGGTTTGAAAACCTAAAAAATTCTAAAGGCGATAGGTTTTTTGGTGGAAACCAACCTTGATGAATGAAAATATGTGAAAGGGGATTATAATTAGTGTAATCCCCATCAAATATAATTTTTAAAGTGTTTTCTAGATACTCTAGTTTTCAAATGCTATGGCTGTAGTGACTCTCCGTTAACCCCAGATAACATGGCGACACCACTTCAGAATTTTGAGGATTCCTATGACAACAATTAATTACAAATATCTTTATCTCAATTTTTAGCAATCCAAATATTATCAAAGGTGTTTTTTACTCTATTTTTTCCTTTTCTTCGAGGTTTATCTACTTTTCCTCCCTTTTATCTTGACATGTGGATGAGGATGATCTCTCTTGGTTCTAATTGGGTTCTCTTCAGTTGTTTTTGGCACGGTGGTGTCGCTACATCAATAGATAGATATAGATCCTATGTGAGGGTTGATTAGAGATCTATAAAGTGGTACTTTATCATGAGAATAACCATTTCATGATTTTAAGGTAGGTTTCCCTTTGTTTGTCCTATTTTTCCATCATGTGGGGTGGGGATATGGATTTTTTCAATGTGAAGGTAGTTAAATATGGATTAAAAAATATAATTAAACCGGATTAATATCAATATGCATGGGGTTTGGAAAAGTGAAGCATGATCATGTTTGGTTATTGATCTTGGTTGATATTGGGATTTGTATGGGCTAACCACCAATTGAAAATAGTAGTCGTTGGGGGACCTTGATTTCACACTAAATGATTTGTAGAATGCATGTTGTTTGTTTTTTGGATAGAAACATATATATATATATATATATTAGTTAATTGTGTATATTTAGAAAATTAATGGATACCATAGGATCATATCGTTTATATGATAACCCCTAAAATAAATATTATGTGTTGGTTTTTTCTAGTTTGTGCTATAGTATGGTTGTGATCATGGTTGTATGCTGTGAGATTTCATGGGTCGTGTAATGGAATCTCATGTTGAGAGATTGATTGACTATGGTATGGATGAGAATTAAAGTATAGTAGGGCTATAAATTGGTTGGATGATAATTGGTTATGAGATGGGGTTTTGAGTTGGGAGTCAGTTCTGTTTATATTTGATCTGATCGGAATGAGTTTGAAGAATAATTGTAGTGTTGGTATGGGTAATTCACATAGATTTTTCCTTGAGTACCATGAAGAAATACTCACCACTTCCCTGAATAACATGGAACAATGTGTTTTAATGCAATGTTGGGTTAATTATTTTTCATAACTCCTCATCTTCTTGACTTTTTTATTGTGTTTCCTGTTTGTGTCATGCCAAATTGTTTCTTGTGTGGGGATGGATGAATAAATTATCATTTAATAAAGATGTAATGGATTAGGTTGGATTGGATAATATAATATAAATTATTACTGAAATATCATGAATGGATTTTAAACACAAGGGAAATGTGATGCCAATTTTTTTACTAGGCTCTTCACCTTCTGAAATGATTATTCTAGATACTAATAATTGCATTTAGTGGTAGTAGAGAAGGTTGTATTATTGTGGAATGATATTTATCTAGGAACCTATAGTTTGGGATTGATTTTTTGGTATCATGTATGTATATAATAATATTTTTATTTATGATATCTATACTAACCATATCATAGTTGAGCACTATGTGATGAACACCCCCATCATCATGAAAGAGGGTGTCTTTCCCAAACATCCAAGTGGGAGGATGGATGGCTGGACACCTGCTATTCCCTAATCCATCTTCTAGGTGGTGATAGCCCATGATTCTTTGGTAATGTTGTGGTGAGATGTGAGGATGAAGTGTGTTTAGGTGAGTGGCTCTCTCCTTGATGTATTTGGGATTATATGTCTTGTAATTTACTAGGTATCTATGGCTTGAGGTGTGGTTGGTGGCCTAGGTTCCAACTGGTAGGATGTGTATATTTTTCTATCCCAGGTGTCTGTGTGTAGGAAGTGATGTGGTGTGTAGCCCATGTGTTTTTGGGTAAGATGTGATGTGGTTTGTGGACTTGGTGTATGCGGTTAGGATGTGATGTGGTTTGTGGCCTAGGTGTCTATAGTTAGGATGTGATCTGGTTTGTGGACCAGGTGTTTGCAGGCGGGTTATGACCTGATATCTTCAAAAGAGGTTGGAGTGCCAGGACATGTGTCGTGAGGGTGTGGGAGCGTATAATTTGTGGGAAAATGGTGTGAGGTACACTAAAATTAATTTTCATTACATATTTTACATTACAAAACTTTTTTTATTTGGTGAGTGTTCCTTCGTGATATTGGGATTGTTGGTATACCTATTAAGTGTTTTTCAGTACTACTATTTTCTCACAGGAGCATTAGAATGCTTCAGTCACATGTGTTTGAGAGACTTTATTTTTCCAAATGATTATACATGCATGATCACCATGCATATATAAAATGGATTTAATTATTACATGATGATTACATAGAGTGTGTGGGGCATTACTAGATCGGGTTTTTCTATAGTTGTTGAGTCACTACTTTAGGATTCTTTGGGGTATTTTTTTACTTTTTAGGTTTGTTGAATTTGTACTAGTTCTATTTTAAACATGAATGTAGGTGGGTTTTTTCTATCACTGACACACACACACACACACACATTATGGATTAGATTTGGGGATGGAACATCTTATCACCTGATATTGTTTCCATTAAAGTGTAATGCCTTGCATATTGTGAGATCTATATACCATTGTAGATGGTTAACAACTTGGGGCCTATTATTGGTAGGACTCAGGGGGTCACAATCTCCCTTTATTCATTTTCAGCCTTAGAGGGGAATTTATGGAGGGAGGGTGTCAAGAATGATACCATAAAGAGATCAATAAAAACATTTTTGAGGAAAATATATTTTAATTTTAAAAAACACATTTTTAAAATATAACACCACAAAAAAATTATAATATTATCATTTCAAAATAATCATTGATACACATAATGTAATATTTGAAATAGTTAATTCTCATGATGACAATAAATTTTGTTTATTCGATACATGATAAAACAAATATTCCTTTAACCTTTTCAATAAAATCCAAACATGAATTGTTTGGAAAATAACATATAGATTACATTATTTTTTTGTAAAGAAGTTAATAAAGGGTAATTTTTTTTACTTAATCATATTTAGGATTTTAAAAATAATTTCTAAAAACCTATTTATAAAACATGGTTTTAGAAGAAAATGGATTTTCGAACAAAGAGAGAAAACAAATAAAAAATTCTCAATCATTTTACGTACCAATGTATTGAAAAATTACTTATATTATAAGAAAAAATGATGAATAACTATAGGATAAATAAATTAAATCAATTTATTATATTATTATTAAATAAATTCCCTCAATGTAAAATTAGTTATAAACCAAATCGATTAAAATGCGATTTTTTAGTAAACCCTTACAAAGAACGTGACATTGAAGTCAGAATTAATTAATAAATAAATTATTTGTGTGAAATGTAAATAAACCTAAAATTCTTGGAAATAAAATCTCATGTTATAAAAATTCCTTACAGAGATAATCATATAATATATAATATAATTATTAAGAAATATATCCCAATGATAAGAAATTGAGTTATGAAAATCATTCCCATTTTGTAATTTTCATGTCAAATACCCTTGTTTGAAATAATTAAAAATGAAAAATAAAATACAATTAATTACAATGGATTCATCATATCTCAATTAAAATTAATTTTATATACACAATATAAAATAAATTACATGCATAACATTACAATATGCATTAATGAAGGGAAACTTAGATGAAGTCCCATACCTCACGAATCATTTTGTTTGAACACGATTTACCCTTTTGTTAATTTATGTTATCATTTAATTAAATTATAATAAAACATTATTAATATTCATCATATCATATATTATCCTTATATAACATCTTATCACCTGTAAATTAATAATATTTCATCATTTTCATTTTTTCTTGTGTTAGTTTCCTTGTTTTCCGATTTATTCTTTGTCATGAATGTTCTAGTTCTTGGGTATATGATATAGATCCATAATATAAAGAATTATATTAATGTTACAAATGTAATTTTTTTTCTTCATATAAATTTTTATAATAATTGTTTAAATTTGAACATAGAAAATGGACCATATCACTTCATGGGGAAGATAGGTCATATGTACAAATGAGCGACACTATCATTTACATAAATGTTGAATGTGTAACAAAGTGGGTGATATATTATTCTTATAGAATAAATTTCACCAAAATATATCAGATATATTTACTAAATTTATTCTTATTACATTCGATGTAAACTGTAATTGGAGTGCAAATAATATCACTTCACGAGGTTGTAGTCCACCATACACACGTGAAACGTTATTGAATTTTAATAGGCATGTAAAGTAAGAGTATATATGTTATATAATAATTGAATGAGTATAAAAATATCATAAATATCATTTAAATGTTTTAAATCGATCTTTATATCCATCCTTGAATGGTGGTGATGGAAAATGAATTACATCAGTTTGTGAGAAGGTAGTTTGTCGTACACGTGATCGATGATTTAGTTTTCCAATTTATAGAGGTATAGATGGATAAATATTATTCTAAAAACATAATAAATTATCTCTATATTTTATATAATGGTGTTATTATATTTTTTTGTTTAATATATAATAGACAATGGAAAATTAATAATGAATTCTAATGATATTTATCAATATAATTACATTCTCTAATAGAAACCTTGGTATGATGTTCTCTTAAAAACCCTAGGCTGGTCTTTTGGGAATACCAACTACACTAAACATTTTTTAAAGTTTTTGTGGAATTATATTGTTTGATCCAAAGGTCCAAAATCGAATGAATTAGTGAGGGGAAAGCATAACCATTAATATGTGCAGAATGAGTAGACTCTTAAAAATTACTTTGAAATTTTCAAAAAGGGTCTAAAATTATAATTTAATTAACATGAAAAATGACTACAAAAAACATTTTAATTAAATTTTGTATTGGATAAACTTTAAATATGGCCATCTAATAATTTTATTATTTGTTTATATACTATTTCTAACCCTTATCTTATTAGTTTAACACAATGTAAACCCATTTTTACATTAACTATATTAATTAATTTTTAATGTTTTTGCTATTAATTTTGGTAAAAAAATCTAGTATATTAGAAAGTATATATTATTATAATTAAAAAATATTTAATACATCTTTAAAAAGTGTCTAAATAGAAGTATAATATTCCAATTTAAAATTATATATATGGATTTGATGAAAAACATGGTTCTCAGATAGAAACTTTTCGTAAGTATAGATTGTTATAATTTAAAATATGAATATAAAATTATTAAATTGACTTAAATTCGGTAAATTTTAATATTATTTAGATAATTTTAATTTAAAAAGAACTTAAAATATAGCTTAACATTGAATATTATTTAAACTAAAAGTTAGGTTCGAAATAAATTAGAATTTTTCACTATTCATAGAAACATGAAAAATTTCAAAAAAAATACACCCTAATAAAATTTTTATATGATTATTTAAAAAATAATAGACATTTTTTCAAATATGTTTTCAAAATTATGTAAAAATTAATTTTATATTATGTGCACAAAGTACGACGAAACCCTATGTTATAAAAAATACATGTTTCCAAGGAAAATTTTATTTTCATTTAATTTTTTATTTTTTATTTATAATCAATATATTTCCAATGATTTTATTTACAAATTTAAACAATATACTTTTCATAATTTCGTTAGTACTATTCACACCCTCCAATTTAATGGCTAGGTTATTACGATATACAATTTTATAGTTCATTTAGACTTGGGGGTACATGTTCCAGAAGATATTAAAGTGATTAAATTTAATAATACACATTTCATGGGTTGTTTATGATTGTAATTTCGTGTATTAGATGCTACCAAACACAATAAATTTTTTTAAAATATCCTTGTGTTACATTCTCCCCATAATAAAAAAATATCTACATCACAAATTTATCTTGCAGTTAGAAATTAAGGGTTTGATATTTGAAAATTGATTTACTGAAAACCCACACTATAAAAAGGGTTAACAAATCCTAATCTCATGTGGATATAAATGGATGTACACATGTCACATACAATAACACAAAACTATGTTTCAATGTTGGAGAAAATTTGTGTCATGTAATGATATTGATAAGGAAAGAAAACATAAATAATTAAAGATAATGATAGAGGACATTGATCAAAATAATATAAGTATATGTTTACATTTGATACTTTTCTTTTTTTTAAGAACTGTTCCATTATTTTGGTGGTGCTTCATGTAATTTATAACTAATCAGTTACTAAATGAAATGAATATCTGAAAATGTATTTTGTATGTATGAACCCCTAAAATTCACTTAACTGATCATATGATCTATAAAAGAGTAAAATTTATTTATGTATGTCTCTAAATATTTTACAGATCCAATTTTGTTAGAAAACATTATCCAATATAATATATTAGTCCGAAAACATCAATAGTGACACAAATTGATCATCATTAACATTTTATTTTCAAATTATTTAATAGAAAATAATTTCATATTATATAGGAGATCACATAGGCCTATGGTAGGCACTCAGAACTAATCATTCATAAGTTGTGGGTTGAATCCATCAAACCTTATCTAGATGCAATGAGTCATAATTTTTATGAAAAAATTAATATAAATCCCATAGCATTCCCAAATTATGATGAACCATAGTTACCCCAAAAATAAATATAATATTAACCTAAAAAATTACCAATACCTTTAATCTTATGTCCAAAATGTATTGTCAATATTCCCCAAATAACATTTTCATAAACTAAACCCAAGGGTTTTATTATCATAAATTGTTTTCCAAAAATATCTTTTATCATTTTTTATTCCTACCATTTTTTAAAAGGGGTGTTTAAGAATTTGATATTATCTTTAAATTTAAACTCAAAAACCCATGACGGTATCAATAAGACTTTAGTTAATGAAGATATATATGATTCTAAAATTTAATACAATTCATATAAGTCTCATGATTCTTTTGAAAAAATACAATTGGTAAAATTACTTATACCATTTAATTATTGATTTTGAATAGACAAATATGTTATCCATATATTTCATCATAGTTCCTTCCATAGTCAAGGGGTTAAAATTTATAGATATATTTAACATGGATAATTAAATAACTTTCCAGATTTAAGATAACAATCTACAAATGGATCTCTAGGATGGGGTCTATCTTCTTCCATCAAACCTTCCATTTTTTCCTAAGAATTCATTTCATTATTCCCTACGTTTCAAAACATAAATTTTTTTATGTTCCATTTAGAAAAATTATTGGGTTTTTCCTTCCACACTTTAAACAAGATGATGATTAATATTTCATTCCTCCATGATATCCACCACTTGAGCTCCAAGAAAAACTCATCCTTCTCTTCATTGTTGATTCTAAGATTTGGTTATGTTTTATGATGTTAATAATTTTTGATTATAAATTATTAGGCACAATAATGATATAATTTATTTTTAATATCATATCATTTGGTTTCTAATATTTAAAAAATTGTCTTTCCTCTTTAATATTAAATGAATACTTCAGGTTCCAACAATTTCCTAAAACCAAATATCATAGTTTGAGTAACCATAATAAAATTTACAGGACCATATAATCATTTATAATATGTTTAAATGATGACCAATTTTATTTAAATACAAGACACCTTATGTTTATCCTAGTTCATTAATAGTGAAAATTTATTCAAATAATTCATGATGGGATGTATAGTAAAATTCAAATTCCATAAACATATCCCCAAGGAGTTTTATACTAGGTGCTTAGTAATTTCCATTTTTCATGAACTGGTCCAAGACTAGGTTGTGCTTAATGCACCATTTCTAGAGTTACCATGCCTAGGTAAATCATTGATAGACCTTGTCAAATTACAGTATCCAGTCAGAGATGTATTTCCAAGAAAATCACAAAATAAATTCTTTACCAAAACTTTTGGATGTGATATGAAATTATCCTAAAGATATATCATAATGTTGTGATCTATAATATCACTTTTCCTAAATCTAGTTCTTAAACATCCTATGATACCAACTTTATAGACCTCAACCCTAGTTTTCTAGATATGGTCTAATTTATTGCATTGGTATAAGATATATTTAATCACACACTGATGGACTAAACAGGTTAGTAATATTGATAAAATAGATCTATACATGATTCCCATATTATGTTTGAATAAAAATTAAAACATATTTTTTGTGTATAACATTATTCCATCTAGAATTTCCTTTCATATAATTGTTAGTATAATTCCTGGAATCATGTGAAGGGAAAAAATTAAAGAGAGACCAAATAAAAATTAATGGTTATGTACAGTGAAATATATCTTGAATATATAAGGATAATTAACAATGAAAATAATATAACTGGACACACATTCCATTTAAATAACTTCTCTATCATGATATGATAAGGTATAAATAATATGGAATGGTAAATAACATATAACACATTTCATTTAATCAATAAACTATGAATGAAATGCATCCAAAGAAAATATCATGGATAATAAGATAATTCATAATCAACATGGGAAGGTAACTAAAAACCCATGTCATTTAATCAATAAATTGGTAATGAAATCCATCAATAGATGATAACATTGTGAAAATAACATGGATAAAAATAACTTAATTCTTAATTATGGAAATGATATATTATAATAGGTTTTGATCATAGGAACATGATACATCAATATGAAATAACTTTTCAAGATAGTCTGAATCATTTGGGTAAGTATAAACTAGAATCCCATTTAATAAAGGCTGGACATGTGATTCATCTCATGATACCACTAATTCATCAATGTGCTATCTATAACTAGGACCCACCTATATCATCATGTTCAATTCATTCCTCATATATTGAATAGTTGATTTAGTTCATGACCAATACTCATTACCATTAAATATATATATTTATGAAAGAATACATATTATCAATATGTCCCTATTAAATAACATAACATTCAATTCAAAACAAATAATGTAGAAATGAAGTAAAATTTAACAACTAAGAATATCCAGGATAAATAATATGTATATTTTAGTGAAATTTATTTGTTAATGACTTTATGAAAGTGAATAATTAATGAGAATATTATTGTATACATAAATAAATCAATGAAGGGAATATAAATACTATCCTTGGAATAAATAATCAATAAACCTATAGTGTAATAATAATAATGGTACCAATTAAACATATCCTCATTGGAGTATATGTAAAATAAATGGATTTTCATTTTCAAAAATAGAAATAAAATAAAATGGTATTTAAAAATTTTTTTGGGGAAAATATCCATTTTAAATTTTAAAATAAACTCTTAAAATTAAATTATCAAAAAACAATTTAAAAATATTTTTAATTGAAAATAAACATTTAAACAAATAAATAATTCATTAAGACATTTATTGATCACGATGATATGAATGTTTTTGCAATATATACATGGTTAAACAATATTCATTTCACTTTTTTCAGGAATATATAAATGAGATTTTTTTATAAAATGACATAAACAAAAAAAGGAGGATAAAATGAAATTGTTTTATTAGAAAATGATCAAATAATTTCTTTCAATGTAAACTCAATTAAAAAACAGTCCCTATGAAAATGATATTGTAAAATAAATCCTTACACAGATCATAACATTGAATTGAGAATTAATGAATTAATCTATTATGTGTGAAAAAACAAAATCGAACTAAAAATTTTTAAATATAAAATATGTTAATATAATTTAATTACACACATAATCATAAATTTTCAATGATAAGGAAGAAGTAATATACCCCAATGAAATTAAATTATTTTTATGAAATTCATTATCGCTTGGATATTTTCATGTCAAATACTCCAGGCTGAAATTATTCAAATTATAACATAAAAACCCTTGAATTATGAATTATTCATGATATTTCATGTAAATTCTAATGTATATACACAATATTAATGAAATTATGTTCATAACAATACAAATAGCCTCAATGAATAGAAATTCAGATGTAGTCCCTTACCTTATGCTTCCTTTTAGTGGAACGTCTATTAAACTCCTTAAAAATGGGTTTAATTATTTTAATCTCATAAAATAATCATATTAATATTTACAATACCATATTTTATCCTTTTATATCATCTTATCACCTATTCATTAATAATATTTTGTCGTTTTCATTTTCTCGATTGTTAATAGCGTTTTGTTCTCATTCAAGATTTTTCATGTGTATATAATGTAGATCCATCATATATTGAATTAAATTAATGTTATAGATATCATTTAATTCCATTTTTTTCTTTTGTATAATCATTATTTAAATTATAACATTGAGAACAGATCACATCGCTTTATAAAGATAGTAGGTTGTGCGTATGCATTAGAAACATTATCATATCTTCAATAGGTGAAATGGTATATAAGTGGGTGATATATTAATATTATAGAATAAATATCATGTCATATATTTAACATTTATTTAGGAAATGTATCTTTGTTACATTCTATGTACAGTATAATTAGAAAACGAATGACATCGATTTTAAAGGTGGTAGTCCACAGTACCCTTGAGTATTGTTCTCATAATTTCAAAGGAATGTACATTTAGAAGGTATATGAGATATTATTATTAAATAATTATAATAATATTTTAAATATCATACAAAAGTGTTAAATACATCATTATATCAATCATTAAAAGGTTATGGTGGAAAAAAAATACATCAGTTTGTGAGGCGAAGGTCCATCGTACACATGATATATGATTTTGAATCCCATTTTATGGAGGATGAGATGGATAAATATTAATCCATCAACATAATGACATCACAATAAATGGTATATACTAGTGTTAATATATTTTAAGTGTTATAAAAAAATTTATATAGGATGATATGAAAGAAAATGAATGATATTTGTTAAGACAATCACCATCACCATGAGAAACCTCATTTAGGTCCCCTCTAAAAGACCCAAGGGTTGGTATTTTGGGAATACAAAATCTCTAAAATGTATCTTATAATTTTTGGTATATATTTTTCTTGGGTTTAGTAGATCCAACAGGCTTGATTGGTGTGGGTAAGTGAGGGGGTGGATTATATATTTATTAGCGGTGAATGGGAACCCTCTTAATTATTACTTGGAAATTTCCCAGATGAATCTAAAATGATAAATGTATTTAAATTGAAAAATATTATAAAAATATTAGGTTCTACTTTCAGATAGGGTAAGGTGAAAATATGGACAAATTATAATATTTTGAAATGTTTTTTGGTCATTATTAACCCATATCATTTTAGTTTACCCCTAGGTTAACCCATTTTTACATTAACTATGGAAATTAAATTTTCCTTTTATGCTATTAATTATGGTAAAAAAATTAAGTTTGGATTATTATAAAATATTAATTATTCTAATTCCAAATATGGATTTTATTTTTCTATATTTTATTAATAGATTTGGTATAATAATATTTAAAATTTAACAACATTTTTGTCACTTTTGTCGAGGTCGTTAAGACGTCTTTGTGGACACGATTTATGTTTCCCTACATTCCCACTTCTCAAATGGGGGAATCATTAATCAATTTCATATGTTTTTCTACTAATATATTGAATTTGGATGATGGGACATCAGTTTCTCCTTCCCTGGATTTCTCCTTAAATATATTTCCCTAGTTTAGGCCTCCCTTAATGATTTAGTCATGTTTCTATAACACCTTCTTAGTTACATCTCAATATAAATTATAGATAATTACATTGATTATATATAGAGAAGGATAAATCCTTCATTATATAGACTTGTCTTGTTGGAAATACCTTATAATGTCTTGACATTGGGTATATTGGGCACCTAAAAAGATTCCTCTTTAGTGGGTATCTCATATGAAGCATCTCATACACAGAACCAAAGGAATATCTTATTAATCACAAGGTAGTTAACAACATATAAATAGATCTTCCAATTATTATTTTTCTCTAGTATCATGAGTTTATTTCATGGGGTATTTATTGTAGACCATGTAATGAGTTTAAATTTTTTTGTAGATATGATGGGTTTAGGTTTAACATCGTGAGAAGAATGATCACCACGCCTTATTAAGGTGGAAAAAGAGGTATCTCTAAGAGGGACGATATCCCATATGGATGGTTGATCTGGATTTCCTATTGAGGTGGATCATGGAGGTGCGTCCCAAGGGGGTAAAATGAAACACCTACATGGTAGATCAAAAAATCATATTGAGGAGGATCTTGGAGTTGTGTCCCTAGGTGGGAAGATTTTACACCTCGATGGTAGATCAAAAAGTTCAATTGATGAAGATATATGATATGTGTCCCTAGGAGGGAGAATTTCACATATTGATTGTAGATCATGACAACCTATTGTGGATGATCTGGGAGGTATGTCCCTATGAGGGAAGATTTCACACCTGTATGGAAGATCAGAATGTCATTTTGAGGTGGATCTTGGGGGTGCATCCCAATGAGGGATGAATTAACACCTAGATAGTAGATCAGAAAAACCTATTAAGGTAGATATTGGAGGTCCATCCCTAGTATTAAATATGTCCTAGTTGGGTTTAAAAATGATAGGATTGAAACTGAACAAGGTGTCATATATACCATGTTTAAGAGAAGAGGATCAAAAACCACATTGTGTGATGCTCATGTTTAAGGTAGTATGAAATGACCGATCCATGATGTTTCATTTCATTTAGTAAGGATTCTCTTATCATGAAATTATAATAGATGAGGGACTTTTGGGGGCTTATGAAAGAAAGATTCTATTCACTAGAGGGTTGCACTTGGGGGAATAGTGTGCGGCTTACTCATGGAAGCTGCACATTTGAGGAGGATCGTCGCATGGTGGGGGAGAAAGTAGCATACCATGAAGATCATAAATGGGGAATCCTATATTTGTTACATAGGGTTAGAGGTACGATGTTATCCCATGTCAGTCATATATAGGACTCCATATGTTAATCACACGAGATAGTGTAATAGTTTTATATCATGAGATGAGGATGATGTTGTGTAGTTTGACGTCACATGACTTGGATATGGAATAAGGTGGTATTAAATATTTTATCTTATACATGGACGGGGTCACTCTTTAAGGGGTACCACGTCATGGAGGCAATAATATTCTTCATATGGAATCCCTACTGATTTAGGAGCATAATTTCCCTTGAATAGTCCACCCATATGTGATATATGACCATAAATTATGCACTTCCTGGTGGGACATGGAACTAGATATTTTGTGGGGGAGTAGACATCAGTAGGATCAATGTTAGGGTTCCAATGGTTAGGAACAATAATCATTAGGGTACCTTTGATGATGAGGAACATGTATGATAATGGTTTCCCATGAAGGATATAGAGAATCTGGTAGTGGAATTGTAAGTTGTTTCTCGCAACATTGTTCTATTGTGTGAAAGAGTTGAATGATAAGTGGAATATAAAATAAGGATTTTTGGATTCTATTGGCATAGTTGAATGAATGATTTGGAGTTTTGTGCATATTATGTTTGTGTCATGGAATCATCACTTTTTGAAAACCTAATTATTCTTATGAATAATTATGTAAGGATCACTCCACTATAGGTGATGTAATGTTTAGGACCACTAGAGTACTATCACAAAAATACTATACTTTTGATGGTCCATGATCAATGTTGTTTCATACTTTCACAATACACATTGAGTATGTGGAGAAGATCATAACATCATATTTCGAAGAGCCTCCAATGGGGGAGTAGGTGAGGTTCTATTTTTACCCGAAATCCTCGATTATTAGAGTGAAACATCATGTGGGAAGAAGATAGCTATATGATTTACATCCTTTTTTGATGGGACCACGACACACAATAATTCTATTTTTAGGACCCAATTGGAATGCAACATAATTTTTTCATGTTGAGGATTCTTATAATGATTATTTCTTGTTAAAACCACACAATTATTGCATGAATGGGACATGAGTGCTCTTCCAGAATGAGGGGAATCCTCATAATTTTTCATCGCATTTGGAACACATGTCTGTTGTGCATAGAATGATTCCTTTTCACCCAATCATTAAATCTTTGACAAAACCTACTCCTCATCCCCCAAATGGTTATTTGGAGTAGGTCGCATGATAGTTTTATAAAAAAAATCTATTTGAGGTATTATAATATATTTTGGATCTAATAAATTCCTCACAATTCTAAATTTGAGTTAACAACGGATAAAAAGGTCCATTTTTAGAGGAATGTTGAATAGATTGGATAATTTTTATGTGGCCATGAAACTCCTATATCCCATTGTGAAACTATGTTTTCTGCTATGTGAACCTAGTGGGAAGAAACTATTAATTGGGATTGGGGCCCATGGTATAATGCTCACGTTTCTCTCCTGATAAGACTTCCAGTTGTGCATGGAACTCATCCCTATGCATGAAAACCGAAGCCTCAGTCACATATTTCACAAAACTCATTCTTTCATATAGAATCATCCATGAATAGGGGTAAATATTTTATACACTCTTCTACAATTATGTTCCACTCTGAAATATTCATACATGGAGATAATTTTCTGATCATCTTCTATAAATCTCTCAAATTCTTTTGAAATTGGTAACATGAAAAATAAATCTATGATTTTCATTCCTACTAAATTCCAGAGGTATGAAATGGAGGGAAACCAGATGATTCCTCATGCTTAGAGGTTAAGTTTCAATAATCAGGCGATTCTAGGAATGGATACTAAAATGTAGAGTAACAATTTTCTAAGATACTACCTCTCATTATATAGCCCAAGCCTTATGAATGAGTTGGTTATCCCATGAATTGAGATCGACATTACACACACTTAGTTTAGTCACCATGTTGGGTCCTCATACAAGAAAATAATTATTCAAGGTAACCCTACTCGAGAGCATGATAAATTCCCATCGACATGTTGAGTGGAAGGAAGAGATCATTTACCAAAGAGAAACAAGAAGATGAAGAATTTAGGGATTTCTATTCCAACATATTCCATAGGTGTATTTAGGAAAAAAATGTATTTCATAAAGAATGGAATTTTTGTGGTAGAGGAAAATTTATAGATTAATGGGCTTGGGTGTACTGGGTACAGAACACCATTATGGGGTATGTGGTTATTCTGTGATATATCATATTGTATGAGGCAGTGTGCATATCCTAGTTACACACATACCTTCAATATGATATGTTTCCCTTTCTCCTCATCCACTGGTCTGTAGATACTAAAAAGTTCCTTCATCACCAATTGGAGGTGAAAATCATCCTTTTAGATGTGCACTACATTAGTGTAATCTCACTGAGAGGGTTCCTATATAGAGAGTTTTCCCTACACCAAATGTTTTGGGTGACATGTAGCAGACCCATCTCTCAATGAGACACCTTGTAGAGGTATTTAAGATAAATCTAGATCATTCCGTCCTTTAAGAAATACATCATGTTCAAGAAATGGAAGGGAATTTTCTTGAAGAACAAATCAAATAAAAAATTATAGGGTGTCCAAATTAGTGTCTAGAGGCACCACCAAGTAGGAGGTCAAGATCATATTTTTTGACTGTGGACAGAAGGAAATATGATTTTTGGTGCAACATCATGATTGAGGACTAAAAATCATTAGTCCAGTATACAAAAATGATGGAATTATTTCTCTACAATTTATTTTTTTAAAAGATGTGTGCATGGGCCTATGACTATGGAAACCTTTGATGGGGGTGATCACGGTGGCCCAAATAGGGAAAATATGGGGGTACCGATGTTGGACCAACTCTACCTTTTTCTAGACCATGTTGTAGGGGGGAGGGTTACACTTATAGGATTTCAAAAAATTCAATTTTTATGGTTGGATTGCATCACACATTCAAGGTTATGAGTTTTTTAATGCTATAAGTCCACCAAATGATAGCATGTGGACTTCACTGCTCATCATTATAGTGGTAGAGTTTGTGGTTCTTAGTGATATTGAGGTTATTATAGGAATTTTTAACTACAGTAATAATATCTTCCAACTATTATCAACCCTGGTTGGCATGAATGTGAAAAAATTCAAGGAACATTAGATCTGAGTGAATACATGTAATGCTTCTATGGTGGATCAGTGGTGGATAGAATTGATGAAAAAAGATACTTCGAGCCACACACTCCGTCTTACTTTTCCTGGCAGTTTAGAAGTTTCCAATAGATAAATAGAGTCTAAAAGTTGTCTTATAAATATAATCATCCCCATATCCTTTTTCAGATTTTGTAGATGTTCATATGTTATGGATTGGAAGAGACCATCAAATCCTTTCCAAATAATGTTAATTATATCCTCTACCAGAATATTGCTAACAACTTTGTTGTGACATACCCAAATGTAATCAGGCATTAAGAAATGAAAGTGGCTGTTGTAGCAAGATTTGTTTTGAAGGATCTATTGGGGTTTCAAGATACTCTTCATAGGATGAGCACAAAATTACGGTCAACTCAAGCTGGAGTTGTCGTGGGAGAGGTGTAATGATTTGTTTCTCCTTGCTTGTTGGAGGGGTCAGGGGCTTCCCTAGAAGCAGCCATGGGAGGAAGGAAGTCTCCCTTAGGCAAGAACCGAATAATCTAGGGACGCCCTCAGTAAGAAGCTACAAAATCCCATATAACCAACTTCTAATGACACATTCCATGTGATTTGGGAGACCTATGAAATTATGAGAATGAACATGATGGTTGATAAAATTTGGGGGATGATGAAATGGGAATGGAATTTTCTACTAAAGGTTAGTAATGAAAAAATCACAACCAATGTTCATTTCCATAAAATGATCAACTACCTAGTGTCCATGGATTTATTTTCTAGTATGCGCAAGACACTTAACCTTTCTCCTCGCATAGCGTAGGTGATGTTCAATGGAATGAATTACTGTGTCAAGGAACCATCTTATAAGGAAATTGTTTAGGAGGAATCAACCAATGATATCACACACTGATCTAGTGATGGAGAATCACGCGGATCATCTTTTGAGTAGTTGAGTCCCCAGGAGAGAATAGAGATCAATAATGCGGATGATTTTCACTCGGTTGACATCATAGAGGTAAACTTGTTAACATACTTGTCTCCTCCTGTCTCTCTCCCACTTTTGTTCAGAATTTACTACCAGGATTTTTATTTGGGATGTATCAAGTTGAAAATGGACAAGATGTACCTATTGGAGGGGATGAGGATGCTCTGATGGGGGATGGAGAGTATGCTCTGGACTCTATTCCCTCAGTTTCCATAACCAGTGGTCTCATCTACAGGGTTTAAGAATTAGTTTAGGAGCATTTTTTTATCCCTTTCATCTTAAACAGATGCTCCCTTTCATCCAAATGAAAACGATATACTATTGGAAAATCATGTCTCCGGAAGAATATCATTATCAATATTCTTTTTACTCAAGGTAAGACTAAATCTCAATCCACATGACCCTTTTCAAACATTCAGGTTTCATTTGAATCAAAAAGATTTTATGTTCTCATGAAGTTTATTCCCAACCAATGATGGTGGGTCAGGTTATATCCATTACTGTACTAACTATTATTGAGGGGTCCCATATGGTGGAACTCCATGTTACGGTTTATGGACATATTTTTCTACATACGTAGTGAATTTATAAATATTTATCTCCCATATGAGCTGTGGTTGAACAACATTTCATCATTAATAAAATTGAATGCAGATCAATTTTTGATGTTGTTATTGAAATGGTGTATGCCCAAAAAGAGTATATAGACAAGGGATCTATGGAACCTTATCTGATCGATGTGCTATATCGTAAGGATTTAGTCATTTAGGATGACCTAACCTTGGTCCAGGGAGGGATTCCCGATGCAGTCATGGGTGATTATATTATATGAGAGAAGCTTTAAGTTGATAGAGGTGATGCTGCTGACGATGAGTTAGGTGAAGGTAATTAACCTCTAGACATAGATTATGAACCAATCTAGATGATATCAGATTAGGAACCTATTGTTTCTATCCTGAAATACTTTTTTGAGTATGAGCATATTCTAAATGATGGGATAGAATACTATGGACCCAACCTCACAGAAGAGAACTTTATTGATAATTAGAGAGTGTGGGGAAGAATAAGAAGCATTATCACCAACACATATTATCCATAAATGGTGAGACGAACGAGGTAGTTTCTCTACTGGTAGTGCATCATGGGCACTGTAGTGGAGGATTCTCGTGATCTATATATGTTGGATCAATATGTTATTATTTAAGAGGTGTGTGTAGAGAGACCACATATTGATGTATCATATAATAAGGATAAATTTGAATGCACCCTAATGTTCTTGGTGGATGACCATAAAATTCAACATCTAAAGGAGCAAGAGAGTGAGAATTCATCCTAGATCAATGATCAGGTATAGGTTATCATCTAGATGAGATCTCAGCTAGCAGTAGTAGAGGATTAGGCGATTGAGGTGATATCTTAGGTAGCTAAGTACCAGAAAGAGAAGGTCCAGGTACATATCAAGGCTTATTAGATTCATCCTATGGATGAGGAGGAATAAAAATAGCTCACGAGGTGGTAGTTGGTTCATGATGACATGTGACATAGGCTAGAAGGAATGGAGTACTCAATCAGCAAGGAGTAGCCATAGGGGAATTTTTGTTGACACATAATAGAGTCTCTAGTTTGTGGATAACCCTCATCAACTTTTGGATTTTATTTGGATGAAACATTATCTTATTCATGGACATAATTATTTACTCGAATTTACTTATCTAACTTCAATCATAAACTTGAGTCAACCAATGACTAATCCCTAAGTCAAATGATTCCATATCATTGTGATAAATAGGGGATGACCATGAGATTTATTATTCATTTGACAGTTTCATAATGTCTTCTAACACTTAGGTTTTTTATTTGTTGAGGGACCACTAGGAGTTTTTGGATAAATATAATCTATGTCTGGATAATGAGGCCCTCCGACCATCCAAATTTATTTTTACAAGGTGTGGTAGTTCATGAATAGGGTAATGATATGGGATTTGAATTTTAAAATTAAAATGGAATCTAAAATAATGAATCTAAATACCTAGGAACTAGAAAATTATGGGTATGGTGTGATGACAGAGTATAAATTCTGACCATTTTTGAAACACAACATCCATTTTTGTTTTTCTAATGATGGGGGTAGACAAATGTGTGTCGACCACTAACCAAGTTCAAAAGGTTTGTCCTATTTCAATGTTTCATCCAATTTGGTCTACGGACTGTAGCCAATATGATAGGTGAGACAATTTTTCAATGCATCATTTCTATTAGGGGTACATTCGGATGTGGGGGAGGATGAAGATCCAAATAAAGGGGAAACTAGTGGAGGGAGTTGAGGTGATGGAATATTCGAGAGGGGTTCAACACTCTTGGAGTTATTACACCATATATTTGATCACATTGAGTTAGATTATTGGTCTAATAAAAGGTAAAAATGATATTCCTAATAGAGAACCATATCCAATGTCAAGTGACGTTTAAAAAAATGACAGATGTGGTAGGTGATCGAAATAAGAGGAAAGGTATTCTTAGAAAAATTACTAAGATGTCTCAAATATTTAATTCATGTAATGATGAAAATAAAAATCTAGTCTAAAATCATACAATGAGGATGTTGACATGACGTTTAACATCTTATAATGAGGATGATCAGTAATATTTTCTAAATTTATGTGGTGTGGATGTGATACTATAGTTTATTGTCATCTGATTGGGACATGAAGTGAGGAATATTTAAATCTTGTAGCTCAAATTTGGGAGTGGACATGAATGGAACCCTCTCACATTGATGGTAGGAGGTTTGGGGTGAGTCTCACAATTTATAGTCTTGATGCATGTACTATCTATATGTATTGAAGGTGATATGTGTAGAATGGAGGAGAAGAAACATGATGTGAATAAGGGACTTGGAGGCCTTCCACACATAATATCTTAGGGACTTCAGTCAAGAAGATTAAGTTCATGATTCTTGGATGATATGGTGAGTATATTGAAAGGAAGTGTGTATTGTGGAAGTGTAACAACCTAATGTGAATGGAGGGGAAAGGGACTCAAGTACACATGTATAATTATCATAGAAGATCAGCACACAATTTTATGTCATGATTCTTGGTCTTAGGATCCATGTTTAAGGTCATAGAGTTTGGACCGTAGTCACCCTAATGTGTTTTCTGTGACTTTAAAGAGTATTAAATGGATGTGATATGGGGACCTAGGGAAGAATTGTGCCACTAAAAACATATGGTAGTGGTTAAAAATAGTACAAGGTCATGAGTCATAGACTAGAGGCTCCATGTTTAAGGGAGTATAATTCTGACCAATTGATAAAAGTTTAAGGTCATAATTCTTTTACAAGAGGGATTTGTACTATGAAGGAATGTGGGAGGAATTGAAATTATTTCTTGATGAGAAAGGAGGTTCCTAGTAGGCCACCAAATATTGCAAAAAACATAGCTGAGAAAATTTTAATATGGTTTTATTTCATAAATCTTGGATAATAGGGTGTTGTGTATCGAAGTAACATGTGTGACATCAAAGGAAGGTAACCCAAAATTAATGGAGGTGCCTAGGAGGTCACCTAATGACACACAAAATGGATCTAGGAAAACTTCAAGAAAATTAAAGGTAATGATATTTGGATATGTGATAGGCATCTCAAATGGATTTGTGCAGTGTGTTAGTGTGAAATACCACGACCTGAGTTGAGGTCAAAGGTAGCATAATTACACAAAAGACATCCTAATGATGCATTTTAGATAGTTTAAAGTTGTAATTTTGGGACAATAGATTTTATTATATGGTCATAGTGTTCATACCATGGTGTAAATACCCCAAAATTACATGTACATTGCAGAAACATGACAACCGGTGTGAATTTTTGGAAAATCGACCCAATTCTGCAGAACACATTCTCCATTAGACCCGCTCATGGTATAAAGTCATGATTCATGGACATGAGATCCTAATATATGTTCTAAGAGGTTTGGACATAGGGATTCCATGTGTCTAAACCTTTCTTGAGGAGAACCTCCTCCCACCCCCTTAGCTTGTGTGATCCAAGCTCAACATGAAAAACAATGAGTGGTATAGGGATCCCATTGGTTTTAAGGGAGAATGTGATGAGGGGAAGAATTTTACACCAAATACAATGAGGAATATTATGAATTTAAATACCTATATATTATGAGGATGAATAATTGAAGGATGGGGAAAACTATTGACCATTTTCAAAACACTATCTCAACACCTGCATCAGTTAATGACAGGGAGAAAATGTGAGATAAACTGTTGAACAATTATAAATCACAGGATTTTCTATTTTTTCCAAAATTAAATAGAGGTGTAGATCTAGGATGGTATGTGAGCCAGTGTGGCCAGTCACCATTCTGTCAGAGAGTCTATTAATATTGGAGGGAGGATTATAATCCAAATTGGAATTATTATGAAGCATAGAGTAGAACTAGGGAATGTTTTAGATATGTGTTAATTTCAAGGCTTGTATTGAGAGGAAATATTTTAGAATCACAACATATCATATGAGAATGTGAATAATTCTAGACATATTTTTGAGATGTAGCATAAAAGTAGATCATCATCAGTAGAGTGATTTCTTTTAAATCATGGATATTATACGATCTCACTTGAGGATGAATCTTACTTATATATGCAGTATTTTTTTATTCATCTAATACTTACCATATTATTCATCCTAGTTTTTATGGGGTAAAATTATCTCACATTAAGAGGCATACCAATTTTATATATGGAAATATCCCATTTTAACATCACGTGTTATGAAAATTAGACATTTTAGTTTAAAATTATTACATCCTAGATGTGGGAAACTATTATTTTAAAGTCACATACCACCGACTATTGGGGGGAACATGTGTCCCAAATAGAATTTTTTGGAATTAAAGAGTGATAACTGGATGAGAATGGAGGGAATGCATGCCCCACTACCACAAAAATATTGAAGAATCATACCCTAGGTAAACGATATGTCATTGGGGAAGAGATAACCTTATAATGATTTAACAATAAGGGTTAAACCTATGGTGAAATATTCATATGTTATTAAATATCCCATTAGGATGGAAATCAAGAAACACCTAATTCTGTTAATGCATGTTAGGTTAGAAATGATGGTAGGGTGCTGTCCTCTTGAGCAAGGATACTGGATCCTCCCATATTAAGATATGTGGAATTCCAAACATTTACAAAGAGAATCTATTGTGTAACATCAAGTGCTGAGGATGTTGGGGGTGCCTACACATTGATCTTACCATTATTTTCATCCTCATATTAGGATTTGTGTTAATATCAACCCACAAATCAGTCAAGTAAAATGAATGGGGATTATGCCAAAAGAGGAGGCCCTTGGGAGAATTTTGGGGTGATAATACCATAGATAATGAATGGTATTGTGTTGGATCTATGGATGGGACCTGAGATATGAATCCTAGACATCATTGTGTATCCCATGATGATGGATTAAAGCCACATGTAGTTCTATAAAGGGGTAGAGTATTATTCTTGATAAAAAACATAGGATGAAGAAAACCTTGTGAAATTGGGTCTAATTCACATAGTTTCTGATTGTAATTCATGGAACAAGGATCCCAAATTGAAGTCCTACCTATTTTAAATAGTGTATGGTCATAATTCTCACACCATAGGGAGGTGGATTCATGGATTTTCATACTATTAAAAAGTGTTAACACCTAACATGAAAGGAGATAAAGTAGCCCAACACCACATGAAATGATACAAAATCTAGTTTCCTATATTTTAAGGTCATATGTTCATAAACATGGAAAATTATTTAATAACATGATTCATGGACTATAGTAATGATGTTTAGATACATGAAACCTGTACTATGGGAAGTGTTAATTTTGAGAGTACCTGCATGGAATAAAAATGAAAAAACCCAATGTAAAATAAGGTAATGTAGCCCCACATACAAAACAAGTACAATGGAAAAAATGAATCATAGTATAAGGACATAATCCTTAGAATGGAGGGGGAATGAGAAATACAATAAAGGCATAATTCTTTGAGTTGAAATATATTCATCTCAAAGGGATCCGGGTTGAATAGAAGAGGTAAAAATCTATGTGAAAGTTCCAAGGAAGTCTCACTTACTATATACAGACATTGAGAAAAAATTCATATCGTTTAAGGTCACAATGATGGTACCAAATAATTTTCTAAGGGGACAAGGGGTTGTGAAATCTTTGGTTGGCCCTAGAGAAATGTGTTCTTGGAATTTTTATGTAACCCATGAGGATGGGAATCAAACCAAATGCAGTTTTGGAACATGGTGTGGAAAAAGTCCAATGGCAATGCTGGGTGTAATCCTCTCTAGTTAGGTAAATGAAGAATCCCATGATTTTCATGGGCAGTCCCATGAATACGACATTGGGAAAGGCAAGTATTCAATGTCATATTTTGGGGAATTTTTTTGGTTCTTCTCATATCATAAGATTCATCCAAATTTCAGATTTCGTAGGGGTTTTAACCATCCCACACTCCTCATATGAGACATACCTGTTGTATATAAGGTCGGAATGATTGGATCACCTTGTAACTATCACATGACTTATCCCAAATTTTATGGGGTGAAATCACATCCCATTAAGTGGAATCAAAGTTTACATAGGGTAAAAATAATATTTTAATATCATGCACGGAGGATGAAAAGACATCCAGTTTATAGTCGAACAACTTCTAATGTCCCTACAATCAGTTTAATGTAATAAAGAGTAGACTATAGGGCATGAAAATAGTTTAATGAAATAATTATTGGAAAATTGTAAATAGTTTAAGGTTATTCTTCTCAGACCCTTGTAAAATTTTTAAGATCATGTTTCATAGATCACAAAGGCTTCTCATTGGAGGTATTACATGAGAAACATGTCATTGGGGGGAGGTGTGATATGCTCTCTATTCAATATGATCAATTTGTATTCTCCATTAAAATAGAACTTACAAATAATGTATGGTTCTTCCCACTGGGGAACTATCTTTGGTTTACTTTTTTATAGGTATTATCAATGTTTTATGAGCTGATACCATGCCACCCAGGTGGAAGGAGTGGTGGTGATAATTCTTGTTGAATTACCATTCAATCTTATTATGGTTCCTCTCTAGACTATTCAAAGTATAAAGCATGTTATCTTCAGTAACTTACAGATCAGGTATATCGGCATCTATAATTGTTTCTAGTGTCTTACAGTCATAGATAACTCTTCATAATGAATGAAATTATAATTAAAAAATACCAAAATTATTTACACCAGGGAATACGGGGTCACCTATGTGGAATTCCAAGACATTGTATAACAGTCCCAGTTGAAATCTGGGAGCACGTTTGACCATATTTTATTATTTTTGACACACCATTTTCTATAATATACAAGAGAGGATATTATTGAATGCCTCAATTTTTAAATTCTCATACTCATGGTAGCGAGAAGTATCATTATACTAAATATAGTACTTGGTGTATAATTTATTTTTCTCAGAAGCTAGGAAATATGTATAATTTTCTATGAGAATAACATAATTAACTCCAAATTGGTGGATGATATGCGTGATCACAAAATTAATAATGGGAGGAGATTTCCCTAGTTTCAATGGAGTGAATTCATCCCACATGGAGAAGAAACATATTTAGGTTAGAATGAAACTTCACTGGCTATTTATTTCTTGTGGGTATCGAGTCCCAATACTACAAAGGGAAAGAAAACATTGTGGCATTTAGAAACTCTGGTGGTCAATAATTTCTCATGGATCTGACATGCATGACACCTCTTGAATAATTTTATGCAGTAATATACCATGGTGGGAAGGAATTAACCCAACCATTACATCTGGTTGGAGAGTTTCAATCCCACATAATGTATTCAAAAGGATGAGATATGGACTTCATACATATCTTGAAGGATCTCATCTTCTTGGATAAAATATAGGATAATTCCATTAAAACCATGTATGTATATGGTATTCTCATGGTTATTCCAACACCGTCAAGTGAAGTATGACACACACCCATGGATTTGATCTTGATCAAACTGATCTAGAGAGATAATTCCACAATAAATATACAGGAGAAACATATTTTTCTAGGGAAGCGTTTCCTATACTACATGGAAACTTATAGGTGTTTGTTCAGAAGTATCAGCAACAAATTGGTTTGCATCATTTGTTTCATTATCATCTAAAATGATGTGAGTGATGACAAACTGATGTGGAAAATGAATGATTAGGTCATATGTAACATCCCAAGTAAGTAATGAATAATATATGTTTTTATCTATGTCTATTAGTGAATTAGATAGTGTTTTAGAGGCTTAAAATGATAATAAATCCAATCTTAAGCATGGAATACACTAATATTTTTAAAAGATTGTTTTACTGCCTTTTGATGGAAAACCATTTTTAAATATATCTTTGGACAATTTTATAAGCTATGTTTGTCAAAATAAACTTATTATTTATGATTGGGACATCAAAATTTACATTGTGTAAATTTTTGTTATTGTTCCGATAAAGATCATTTTTTAATGAATAGTGTAAAATGTTGTATTTTAATTCAAAACCACTTTTTAATATAATTTATTTATATGAGTAGATTATCTTTTGAATTGGTTTTAAATTGAAATTAGAAAATATTTTTACCATTAAATCCAATAGTGTTCGTTGGAATTAATTTCACTTTGAAATCAGACTTAAACTAGTGTCAATCTTTTGATACTTATTGTTTCATAAAAACATGCTATTTGTCATGAAAATGGGAATTAATTATTAAATTAACTAATGTGACTTATATGTTTTGAATTTTGTAAAATATACTTCATTTTTGAATTCGGAATATCAAATATAGATTAGGGTGAATTTTTGGTATTTTTCTGAAAAACATCAATTTTTGATGAATAGTGAAACCACTAAGTGGTGTACTTATAAAAACAGATTTTTCGTTTAAATGAAATTTTACCACTTCTGTGGTTTGAATTTCAAAAATACGACATACATGGTTGTCATTTAGAAGTAAAATGTGGTTCAATGAGATTAAAATAATTTTTTGGTGAATAGTAACTTTTAAGTTCTTAATCGCGATTAGAAGTAATTAGTGTAGTTTAAGGTAAAAATAATTTTTTAATAGTATGAGACGAGATTGAAACATGTACTACCCTCATTGGATGTGTCATGGCCGACCAATAAAATCTATGAGTCAACTTGGGGACCCCATGGAGCCACTTTGGTTGGGAAATGACATAAATTACTTTTTATTTATTGATAAAGTAAAAATGACACAAACATGATATGTTTTACTAAAAAAAATTTTACATGGGGTTATACAAGTCATATATTTGATTATAAATATTCATTGGAAAGATAAAAAGATTTCATACATCATAGTATTTTTTTTCATAATTTTTAGACTTTAAATAAATTAAATTATTTATGACATCATGATGATGCAGCGATGACCTCATTATTTAACGATTTAAATAATATGGAAAGATAATGTAAAATCTAAGCCATAAACATGTAAAAAACCTATTGGATGAGAGTATTTCGAACCCTTATCACCTTATAGTCTAAATAAATCAATGTGGGACCTTTAAAATCCGAAAATAATTTGAAAATAAAGTAACATTTTGTAACTTTACAAGAGTGCCCCTCCTCTCCTCTTATAATAGGCCCCCACCTCTACCTCCTTACCCACACTCCCAAAGCCTTTGGCTCGGACAAAACCTGCCCATTTTGTCTCTCCACACCCCTCTATTACTCTTTGAAGCCTCAATTTGGGCATAAATCTTCCCAAGGAAGCCGTTGAGCTCAAATCTAAGAGAGTTACCCGATTTTAAGCTAATGTCTTCTTTTGAGTCCTTTTGTTTGATTTTGCATCACCAACCCCCTAAACTCTTTTTATTTTATTATTTTCTCTGGTAACAACTCCAGTATCCTAAATATACTAGGATATTGTTATAATAAGTATTCGAGCTACACTTACACACACCTACATTTAATGGAAAAAGAACATACTGTTTCCGTGGATGGTGAATTTATGCCTCCCGAGACGATGATTGTTCAACATTATTTTAACACCTTAAAAGGTGGCCATTAAGATGTCACTATATTTATATATGATATATAATATGTTTATGGTTTCATTAAGCTTCTGTATTTTTCATTTTGGTCATACCTTTGTGGTTTCCATTATGGGTTAACGCGATATCTTCATTTAAGGAAGTGCGGACTACCGCCCCCTCAAAGTGATTTGATTCGTTAAATACCATATGTGGGACGTATAAAGGATGGAACTATGATATTATTTATGATATTATACTGGAATTATAATATACCTTTATATCATTAGGATTTCATTCTATAAAATACGAAATAGAAATTAAAGTAGCGTTCATGCGTACGTACGGCTTACCGTCTCCATGAACGGTGCATTTCATTTCTTACCACTAAATGATTATGTAATATTATAAAGTCATGTATATACTGGATATATATGATATATACATAATGATTATAATTCTGGATATAAGGGATACATGAACAACATGTAATTATAAAGGGTTTATTTTTCACTCAAGTACCAATGATCGTTAAAACGACCGTTATTAACTTAAATAATTAAATAGTGTTAATAACATGACAATAAGTGATATAAAAGGAATAATGAACTTGAAAAAGGTTCTTATACAATTATAAATTAACTCAAGTTTATTATTCAGGACATTAAAGAATGATTGAGTCAAGTTAGACCCGAGGTATGGGACTTTGTCTCAATCTCCTTTCATTGAGGCATATTTTGTTTTACACAAAACCTTATTTTTTACGGTGTATAAACCCCTTTGACGTTTACTTTTATAAAAAATGAATATTTTTTATATGAAACATTTTACTAAACGAGAAAAGGGAATGTTTTTGTCGTATGTATGCGGCGACAACGACGTCTTCGCCGCCGTGACCATTATTTGAGTTTCGACTTCCCCTACAAGCCATACCTTTTTTTAAAGAAAAATAAATACCATGTTTTACTTTACTTTTATTTTGTTATTGAAAATGGTTCTCATAATGTTTTTATATCAATGTGTTGTATTGATATCTTGTGATTGAAAGGTGGAAATTTTATGTTTCCTTTATGCATGTTTTATGTGATACGATTATGTTGAGGTTCTTGGGAATTATTATGAAGACGGGTGGTTCCGTGATAAACTAAGGGAGGGTGAGCCCGATATAGCTCTCCAATGCATTGGGTAACACGAAGGAGTGTAACGTTAAGGTTTTTCCGAAGAGATTTAGGGAATATACTGTGATGGGTATTCCAAACGTAACCAAGAGGGTTACTCCCTACGCAAGAATGTTATGAATGCATCAAGTTACCTTTATGTCTTATGATTTCTATGATTTATTCATGTTTTGATGAGGTATATGAAAGTGCTTATGTTTTATGGGTAAATTATGATTTCATTCTTATGTATATATGTACTCATGTTTCCTTTCCATATATTTATATCCCTTACTGAGCTTTTTATGCTCATCCCAGGTTTTTTTTGAAATGTTTTTCACAGGTCAAGGGAAAGAAACATGATATGATGATAGTGTCAAGGAAGTGTCAAGAAAGAATCCATGTTTTATTTTAAATATGTTTCCATTGATGGGAAAGAATAATACTATCTTTATGTAACCACTTTGTTTATATGTGGAATGTAATGCAAGTTTTATGATCTAATTATCTAAAACTCTAAACCCGAAAAGATCCTCATTGTGTAATCTTGTAATAACTCAAGATTAAGTAAGGTTTAAGGCTGGGGCCTTATAGTTGGTATCAGAGGTCGTTTTAGATAACATTATGAGTTAGAATTCTATTAAATGATTATCCAAAAATATTTTTTTATGGTCAAATTGAAGTGATATAGTATTTGAAGATTACCATGTTGCTTCATCTAAGACATGTTTGTTCAGAATGGTTTTCCACAGAGGAAACATGGAATCAGTGCTAGGAAGGCATACAGAAGGAAATAACATTCCGAATCAGCATTCTGAGATGGTCGGAATTGGAGATGAACAGTTTGTTGCAGTAATGGCGCAGTTGACTCAAGTGATAAATGGCGGTGGTATCCATACATGAGATCAGCCAGATCAACCACAGAGGATCATGTCTGTGGTGGAACATTTCATGAGGCAACATCCCCCATCATTCATAGGATCATCTAACCTTGTGCTAGCTGAAGGGTGGATTAAATCACTGGAGAAGATTTTTAATGTCATGGGGTGTTCAGACAATCAAAAGGTTAGTCTTGCTATTTATCGTTTGGAGGGTGAAGCAGATCAGTGGTGGTCGATGGCTAAAAATATCAGGGACGCTGATAAGATTGCTGCTCTCGACTGGGATGAATTCAAAGGTATATTTCTTGAGAAGTATTTTCCTAAGGCTGTATGACATAGGATGGAAAAGAAATTCTTGGAATTGAGGCAAGAGGAAGACTCAGTGGCTACCAATGAAGAAAGGTTCACTCGATTGTCAAGGTATGCTCCAAATTTTATCCGAGACCTTGATAGTAAAATCAATCATTTTTTACTCAGGATTAAAGCCAAAATATCAATGGTCATTAGCTTCTCGTGAGTTTAAAAGTTATGAAAATCTTGTTCGATGTGCTGAGAAGGTGGAAATGAAGTTTGCTGATGATCAAGTTTTCTATAACAACCAACAGAAGAAGAGACCGAGGTGGCAGGAGAAAGGTAAGAATTCTTCAAAAAAGTCTGATGGTAAGAAAACTAAGTTTCCAGTTTGTGATAAATGTGGCAAAAGGCATGCTGGGGAATGTCTTCTGAATTCTGGAAAGTGCTACCGATGTGGTAAGATGGGACATAAGGCTCATGATTGCACTGGAAAAGATCAGGGTGATGGTAAGACCAAATTTGATCTACAGTTAGTGAAATGTTATAAGTGCAATGAGATGGGTCACTATGTAAACGAGTGTCCGACAAAGAGCTTGGGTGATGGGAAGTAGTTTGACTACAAGCAGAAAGGGGTGGATAAATCATTTGAAACTACTTCAGTAGATGTCGGGCCATCAAATTAAGTTGTATCAGGTACTTTGTTTATTTTTTCAGATTATGCCAGTGTGTTGTTTGATTCAGGGTCTACACATTCTTTCATCTCTGAAACATTTTCTAGTAAAATGGGAATACCATCTCAAGAAATGACTCCTGAAATTTTGGTAAAAACACCTGGGGGAAATGTTGAGGCAAAAAAAAATTATAAGAATTTTCCTATCCTTATCTATGGAAAGAACCTACTTGAAAACCATATTGTTCTACATCTAGTAGAGTTTGATGTTATCCTGGGTATGGATTGGCTCTCTATTTACCATGCTAAGATTTACTGTAGAGCTAAGGAAGTTTCTTTTCAAAAAGACTTTCAGTTTGTGTACAAGAATGAACCCTTACTGTTGATAACTTATCAAGAGGCCAAGAAACTTTTAAAAGATGGAAATGAATGTTACCTTGCACACATCACTGAAAATAAAGGAACTGTTCAGATTAATGATGTGCCAGTGGTAAATGAGTATCCTGATGTTTTTCCTAATGAGTTTCCTGGAATAATACCAGATCAGGAAGTTGAGTTTACTCTTGACTTAGTTCCTGATGTTATGCCAATTTCAAAACCCCCTTATCGAATGGCTCAAATTGAACTTTTATAGTTGAAGGAGAAATTGCAAGATTTATTAGAGAAAGGTTTCATTCGACCTAGCACATCACCATGGGGTGCTCCTGTTTTATTTTTTAAAAAGAAAGATGGTTCAATGAGACTTTTCATTGATTATAGAGCCTTGAATAACATCACTGTTAAGAACAAATATCATTTAGCTCATATCAATGATTTGTTTGATAAGCTCCAGGGAGCTCAGTAATTTTCAAAGATTGACTTGAGATCGGGGTACCATCAGCTGAAGGTAAAGGAAGAAGATGTTCCTAAGACCGCGTTCTGTACAAGATATGGCCATTATGAATTTGTAGTAATGCCTTTTGGGCTAACCAATGCACCTTCTGTATTCATGGACTTAATGAATAGAATTTTCCATGAGTTCTTGGATAAGTTTGTGGTGGTTTTCATTGATTATATTTTGGTGTTTTCTAAAAGTAAAGAGGAGCATGAAAGACATTTATGGGTTATCTTGCAAACCTTAAAAGAAAAGAAACTGTATGGAAAATTCACAAAGTGTGAGTTTTGGTTACAACAAATTTCTTTCCTTGGTCATATTGTTTCTAAAGATGGGATAACTGTTGATCCTGCAAAAACAAAGGTTGTTGAAGAATGGACAAGACCCAAAAATGTAACTGAGATTCGTAGCTTCCTTGGTTTGGCAGGCTATTACTGAAGGTTTGTTAGAAATTTTTCACGGTTATCTAGTCCAAGGACTAAGCTAACTCGGAAGGGTGTTAAGTTTATCTGGACAAAAGAATGTGATGATTGTTTTCAGGAATTGAAAAGAAGATTGGTGAATTCTCCAGTTTTGGCACTACCTTCCAGGAATGGTGAGTTTGTTATATACAGTGATGCTTCATTGAAAGGACTTAGTTGAGTCCTAATGCAGAATGATCAGGTAATTGCTTATGCTTCACGACAGTTGAAAAATCATGAGGTAAATTACCCTACACATGATTTGGAATTAGCTGCTGTTGTTTTCGTTTTAAAAATTTGGAGGCATCATTTGTATGGAGTAAAGTGTGAAATATATACTGATCACAAAAGTTTAAAGTATATATTCACTCAGAAAGAGTTAAACATGAGACAGAGGAGATGGATGGAAGTAATCAAGATTATGATTGTACAATTCTTTACCATCCGGGAAAAACAAATAAAGTGGCTGATGATTTAAGTCGAAAAAGTAATGCTTCATTAGAAATGTTGCGCTTGGAACATGATCCTTTGGTTAAGGATTTGATGAAATTTGGCATAGAAGTTGTTGGTGCAGGAAGTTCTTCTGTTTTGTTTCAGGTATCAGTGAGATCATCTCTATCAGATAGAATCATGTAAGCACAGAAGCAAGACAGTGAGTTGCAGAAAAAGGTATAGCTGGTTCAGAAAGGTAAGTTGCCTGAATTCAACATTGATAATGATTGCGTTTTGAGATTTGGGAAGAGATTGTGTGTGCCTTGTGATTCACAGTTGAAGAGAGATTTGTTATGTGAAGCTCATAGTTCCCCATTTTCAGTTCATCCTTGCAGTACTAAGATGTACAAAGATCCGCTGGAGTATTACTGGTGGGATGGAATGAAAAAAGATATTTCTGATTTTACTGTGAAGTGTTTGACTTGTCAGCAGGTTAAAGAAGAGTGGCAGTTACCGAAAGGGATGCTTCAGCCTTTACCGGTGCTAGAGTGGAAATGAGAGAATATATCCATGGGCTTTGTTGTGGGATTACCTAAGACATCTCGAGGTAATAATGCAATTTGGGTTATTGTTCATCACTTGACTAAATCCGCTCATTTCCTTGCTGTACGAGATACTTTTTCCCTAGATCAACTTTCCCGTTTGTATCTTAAAGAGATAGTCAGGTTACATGGATTTCCCCTCTCCATTTTATCTGATCGTGATCCAAGGTTCACTTTTAACTTTTGGAAAGGCCTTCAGAAGTCGTTGGGTACTGAATTAAATTTTAGTACAGCTTTTCATCCTCAATCAGATGGGAAGTCAGAACGAACAATTCAGACATTGGAGGATATGATACGTTCTTGATCTATGGATTATTAGGGATGTTGGGACCAACATCTTTCTTTGGTTGAATTTTCATATAATAACAGTTTTCATTCCAGTATATTGATGGCACCATTACAGGCATTATATGGGAAGCGGTGTCGAACTCCAGCTTTATGGGATGAAGTGGGTGAAAGGAAGTTGATGGGACTAGAATTGGTAGAAGAGATAGCAGAAAAAGTTCAGGTGATTCAGAAGCACATGAGAACATCTCAGAGCAGGCAGAACAGTTATGCAGATAATAGGAGGAAGGATCTATCTTTCGAGGTAGGTGATCATGTATTTCTCAAGGTTTCTCCTTGGAAAGTGTGATGAGATTTGTTAAGAAAGGAAATCTGTTTCCAACGTTTATTGGACCATATGAAATTCTAGAGAGAGTTGGATCAGTTGCATAAAGAGTGGCATTACCTCCGAGTTTATCTCAGGTACACAATGTTTTTCACGTTTCGATGTTGATAAAGTATATGCCAGATCCATCTCATGTTTTGAGTCCAGAGGTAGTTCAGCTGGAAGAGAACATATCTTATGAGGTACAACCGGTCCATATTCTTGACCAGAGGGAGCAAGTGTTACGGAATAAGGTGATTAATCAGGTAAAGGTTTTGTGGAAAAACCACATGATTGAAGAGGCAACATGGGAATCTGAAAATGCAATGAGGGATAAATACCCTCACTTATTCGATAAGTAAATAAATTACGGGGATGCAATTTTCTATAGGGGGAAGGATGTAACATCCCAAGTAAGTAATTATTAATATATGTTTTTATCTATGTCTATTAGTAAATTAGATAGTGTTTTAGAGGCTTAAAATGATAATAAATCCAATCTTAAGCATGGAATACACTAATCTTTTTAAAAGATTATTTTACTGCCTTTTGATGGGAAACCATTTTTAAATCTATCTTTTGACAATTTTATAAGATATGTTTGTCAAAATAAACTTATTATTTATGATTGGGACATCAAAATTTACATTGTGTAAATTTTTGGTATTTTTCCGATAAAGATCATTTTTTAATGAATAGTGTAAAATGTTGTATTTTAATTCAAAACCTCTTTTTAATATAATTTATTTATATGATTAGATTATCATTTGAATTGGTTTTAAAGTGAAATTAGAAAATATTTTTACCATTAAATCCAATAGTGGTCGTTGGAATTAATTTCACTTTGAAATCGGACTTAAACTAGTGTCAATCTTTTGATACTTATTGTTTCATAAAAACAGGCTATTTGTCATGAAAGCGGGAATTAATTATTAAATTAATTAATGTGACTTATATGTTTTGAATTTTGTAAAATAGAATTCATTTTTGAATTCGTAATATCAAATATAGATTAGGGTGGATTTTTGGTATTTTTCTGAAAAACATTAATTTTTGATGAATAGTGAAACCACTAATTGGTGTACTTATAAAAATAGATTTTTCGTTTAAATGAAAATTTACCACTTCAGTGTTTTGAATTTCAAAAATATGACATACATGGTTGTCATTAAGAAGTAAAATGTGGTTCAATGAGATTAAAATAATTTTTTTGGTGAATAGTAACTTTTAAGTTCTTAATCGCGATTAGAGGTAATTAGTGTAGTTTAAGGTAAAAATAATGTTGTAATAATATGAGATGAGATTGACACATGTACTAACCTCTTTGGATGTGTCATGGCCGACCCAGAAAATCAATGAGTCAACTTGGGGACCCCATGTAGCCACTTTGGTTGGGAAATGACATAAATTACTTTTTATTTAATGATAAAGTAAAAATGACACAAACATGATAGGTTTTACTAAAAAAAATTTTACATGGGGTAATAAAAGTCAGATTTTTGATTATAAATAGTCATTGGAAAGATAAAAAGATTTCCTACATAATATTTTTTTTATATAATTTTTAGACTTTAGATAAATTAAATTATTTATGAAATCATGATGATGCAGCGATGACCTAATTATTTAATGATTTAAATAAAATGGAAAGATAATGTAAAATCTAAGACATACACATGTCCAAAACCTATTGGATGGGAGGATTTAGAACCCTCATCACCTTATCCTCTAAATACATCAATGTGGGACCTTTAAAATCCGAAACTCTTTTGAAAATAAAGTAACATTTTGTAACTTTACAAGAGTGCCCCTCCTCTCCTCTTATAAAATGCCCCCACCTCTACCTCCATACCCACGCTCCCAAAGCCTTTGGCTTGGCCAAACCCTGCCCATTTTGGCTCTCCACATCCCTCTATTACTCCTTGAAGCCTCACTTTGGGCAGAAGTCTTCCCAAGGAAGCCTTTGAGCTCAAATCTAAGAGAGTTACCCGATTTCAAGGTAATGTCTTCTTTTGAGTCCTTTTGTTAGATTTTGCTTCTCCAACCCCCTAAACTCTTTTTATTATTTTCTTTTGTAACAACTAAAGTATCATAAATATACTAGGATGTTGTTATAAGAGGTATTTGAGCTACACTTACACACACCTACATCTATTGGTTAAAGGACATACTGTTTCCGTGGATGGTGAATTTATGCCTCCCGAAACGATGATTGTTCAACATTCATTTAACACCTTCAAGGGTGTCCATTAAGATGTCACTATATTTATATATGATATATAATATCTTTATGTTTTTGTTAAGCTTCTGTATTTTTCATTTGGGCATACCTTTGTGGTTTCCATAATGGGTAAACACGATATCTTCATTTAAGGAAGTGCGGACTACCACCCCCTTAAAGTGATTTGATTCGTTAAATACCATATGTGGGATGCATAAAGGATGGAACTATGATGTTATATATGATATTATACTGGAATTATAATATACCTTTATATCAATATGATTCCATTCTATAAAATACGAAATAGAAATGAAAGTAGCGTTCAGTGTACATACGGCTTACCGTCTCCATGAACGGTACATTTCATTTCTTACCTCTAAATGATTATGTAATATTATAAATGCTTGTATATACTGGATATATATGATATATACATATTTATTATAATTCTGGATATAATGGATACATGAACAACATTTAATTATAAAGGGTTTATTTTTGACTCATGTACCAATAATCGTTAAAACGACCGTTATTAACTTAAATAATTACATAGTGTTCATGACATGGCAATAAGTGATAAAAAAGGAATAATGAACTTGAAAAAGGTTCTTAAACAAGTACAAATTAACTCATGTTTATTATTCTAGTCATTAAAGAATGATCGAGTCAAGTCAGACCCAAGGAATGGGACTTCGTCTCAATCTCCTTTCATTGAGGCATATTTTGTTTTATACAAAACCTTCTTTTATACGGTTTATAAACTCCTTTGAATTTTACATTTATCCAAAAGGAATATCTTTTATACAAAGAATTTTACTAAACGACAAAAGGGAATGTTTTCGTCGTACGTATGTGGTGACAACGACTTCTCCGCCGCCGTGACCATTATTTGAGTTTCGACTTCCTCTACAAGCCATACCTTTTTTAAAAGGAAAATAAATACCATGTTTTAATTTTCTTTTATTTTGGTATTGAAAATGATTCTCATAATGTTTTTATATCAATGTGTTGTATTGATATCATGTGATTGAATGGTGGAAATGTTATGTTTCCTTTATGCATGTTTTATGTGATACGATTATGTTGAGGTTCTTGGGCATTATTATGAAGATGAGTGGTTCCGTGATAAACTAAGGGCGGGTGAGCCCGATATAGCTCTTAAATTCATTGGATAACACGAAGGAGTGTAACTTTAAGGTTTCTCCGAAGAGATTTAGGGAATATACTGTGATGGGTATTCCAAACGCAACCAAGAGGGTTACTCCCTACATAAGAATGTTATGAATGCCTCAAGTTACCTTTATGTCTTATGATTTCTATGATTTATTCATGATTTGATGAGGTATGTTAAAGTGATTATGTTTTATGGGTAAAGTATGATTTCATTCTTATGTATATATGTACCCATGTTTCCTTTCAATATTTTTATATCCCTTACTGAGCTTTTTATGCTCATCCCATGTTTTTTTTGAAATGTTTTTCACAGGTCAAGGGAAAGGTACATGATATGATGATAGTGTCATGGAAGTGTCAAGAAAGAATCCATGTTTTATTTTAAATATGTTTCCATTGATGGTAAAGAAGAATAATATCTTTATGTAACCACTTTTTTTATATGTCGAATGTAATTCAAGTTTTATGATCTAAATCTCTAAAACTCTAAACCTGAAAAGATCCTCATTGTGTAATCTTGTAATAACTCAAGATTAAGTAAGGTTTAAGGCTGGGGCCTTATATCATCCTTTCCAGGCTCTATGAGGGATGTAACAAAACTGGACAAGGAATTAACTTGACCATTTTTCAACATAGGGACATGATTTATAGCAGAATGTGTTGAAAACTAGGCCATTAGCATATAGGTACACTCTAACAGGGGTATGATATCTTTCATCCTAATTTTATAGTCACCCTTGATCTAAATGTTGACCAACTCAAATTCTCCATTCACATAAAAGTGGCAGACATATATATATAGGTAAATATATAAACTAGGGATGTAGGAATGATTCTCTACAACATTTATTGTAAAGCCTTCTGATAGAAGGAATGAGTATGGAAGAAAAACTTGTGCTTGGGTGATGATGATGATCCCCCGGGCAACCTTGAAATGCATGTGATTATGAGACTTCTATAGGATTGGATTTGGAATGCATTGTCAAAATGTGTATTCCAACATGGAATGTCATTATCCAAAAAGAGGATGACTTCATCTAATTAATCAATATCCTATTGAAATTATTTAGGGTCTCCATGGTAGACAAGAAATAATTCAGTGCCTAGCCATCGATAACCTTTTGTGGAATGTACATGATTTAAAACTATTGAAGGATCACTACCCAACATCAAATAATTCAATTATCATGGGGTTATTGAGGATATATATAAGTGAGTCCCTAATAGAAACCCTATATGTCTCATTATGATATAGAAAATTATATAACTTTTATACTATGAATACTAGCATGAGGCATCTCCTCTCAGTGGGGTAGTATAAGGTCACCCTTTTGGGGATCATTCAACGAATATATAATGAAATATTTTTCCTTCCCTCATTGTTTTATAAGAGATAAAGGAACCCAGGGACCCTTCATGGGTGTTCATGTAATGGTTCATCAAGTTTCATGAAACATGTGGCATAAAAATATGAGTCTATAGATTGTACTTATCTATATCCTCAAATGAGTTCTAGAACACCTCATCCCACTGGTAAATGGTTATTTTTTTCATGATCCCCAATAAGGGATTACACTTGCTGAACATATTCATGATAAATTGAGGTGGGTTGGCTATGTTGTCATAGACCCCCCCCCCCCAAATCCTGATGGTTTCTATGGGGATTCATATATTTGATGGAATTGATCTTATCTGGGATAATCAAAATGCCTCAATGACTTATAATGTAGGCAATATATATCGTAGTGGTAACCTCAAATGCGCACATCAAAGGGTTCATCTTCAACTGTCAAGTGTGATGGCGGAAGAACACATTTTCAAGGTCCTTGAGATGGTCCCTACATTAGATGGGTTTTCCCACAAGGTTTTACGCCAATAATTAAACTAGTGTATTGAGGATTGGTTTAATGATGTGGTGCTGGTCCCACTGATAAGTGCCTCTTACATTCTTCAATCCAAAAGGATTCGCTGGATAACAAAAGGTACCATGCAGAACCATGACCTATGAGGACACCTTATCCTCCAGGGCCATCCATATTTGGTTATATCATGAGTATCGGTCCATGAATGAGAGGTCCAAGAACCCTTATCTATATCACTGGAAAAGGAAAATCATCCTTCAGAAAATGGTTCTTGGGGACATTAAAGTTGATATAGTCTTTTATCTACCCAATTTTATTATAGATTGGGATAATGTTACATTTATAGTAGGGTTAACATAATTCCACAATGAATTTTTATTTAAAAATTTCTTCAAATTTGGCATCGACCATAACACTATGGAATGAGTGCATCTTTATGGGAGGCTGCATGAACCCGTGATGACTCAATGGGAGGTCTAGGTGGTGGACGATGACCAGATGGTCCATCCCAAGCATCTATTTATAACTCTATAATTATAAATCAAAGTTCTGTTTTATGATATCCCCATACCGCTACAGCTCCTTTTTATACATGGCAATAATGATTAGTGTTTGTGTTATATATTTCTTGATACCAAGGTTCACTTAGGTAATCTAACCTGTGAAGGTAGATACACCCTCTAAAAATGTTGTGGTTGTCTTCCAAATCACGATCACCAAATGATGTAAGATAATTAGAGAGAGGAGGCATCTCTTCAAGTCCGCTCAATTAAAGGGAAATACTCGTGCCTAAAATGATTAACATGAAAACCTTTCTAAGGATTTCCTGCTCTACTAAAACATTAGGGATAGTAGATTAAAGGAAAATTACATCCATCCAATGAACATGGGTTATAATCTTAATGGATAAATGGTGACAAGTCAGGTTCCATGGAGTCAACCCCACTCCATGAGACAGAAATAAATTCCATGAACTGGGGTTCTTGGGGTGATTTTTTTATACAGAATAATAGTAGGGGCTTCTAGTGTCACCTGATCCTATCCAATGTATGAGTATGAGATAATATATTGGTTCTCCTTTTTCTTATGGATTAGATAACCCTTTCTCTAGGAGACAAGGAAACATCACCCCTAGTTTAGTGTTATGACCTATAACCGATCAATTGCGAGGATGAATCTAACATACAGGTCTTCCCATAGATTTATTACAATGTCTATTAGATTATTGAGAGCATTAATATGATCATCCCCATCGGTATGAACCTTTTTTCATTCCCTATTGTAGTTTCTGATGTCTATATTACATGCTTCATATGATTCGAAAGGGGATGCATCACCCTAGAGTACCCCTTCTCGACTATAATGGGGTATTTTTGGAACTAGGGATATACATAGGGGATTTTTTTGATCAAATTATGAAATGGTCTATCAAGAAGGTAATTATAGTTGGTATCCTACAAGACAAAAATAAATTTGTTACATAAAATTTAAGAAACCAAATTTGGTCTCAAACTTAACCATTCTAAATAGTTTCTTATTTTTCTTATCATAACACAAAGTTGAAAGGTTGGATGGAGTCAATTTTTCTTATCATTCCAAGCTTCTGGATAATCCATGTTGGGATGAGGCTAATCCATGAACCAATTTCCACTAAAATGTGGTAGATTTTAATTTATTTAAACTGGAATGTGATATACATAAGGTGTATGTTCCCCTACATGATGATGTCCTCCTCTTCCTTGAAAAAAAGACAATGACCTAATATTCCTCTTTCTTATCATCGTAAATATAGTAGGACATAGAAGAATCAACCTCAGTATTGAAATAGAGAAAGATATTCATGGAATCTATAAGGCCCTCACACATCTCAATTGATAATCAGAGGAACTCAATGACCTAATTCCTCAAGGGTATTCTTGTGAGGTTGTTTGACACATTTTACATCAATTCCAAGGGAATATTTTTTGTAGCAAAGGTTATTTTATTTGAAGGGGAAGAAAAAGAAGATACTAGTTGAACCACTAGGGTATTTCTAGTGCTGGTAGCATTCTTTTACTAACTATCTTACCACCTCTGAACAACTAATGGATGAATGTTTTTTGCCTATGTTCTGGCTCAAGTAAGATGTAGAAGGTCACAATGGGGTCATGGTTAAACAGCTCAGTCAACTAACATAGTCAAATATGAAGGCATAACTGATAGAGTATACTGATGGGATAGTGAATATAGATATTTTCAAAAAATATTATACCTTGTATCAGTAACATGTATGGTCGGGTTAGTTAGAGAATTCTGACAGCTCTCATGACCTATACATTTTCATTGATGATGTCAACCAGAGGAACCTGATGGGCTTTTAGGGAATCACTCTCTTTCAGGAATCATGAATCATTTTAATGGATCGAAAGTGTTCACATAGGTGTACTCATAATTATCATTAGTTGTATAGTCACATGTTGGATGGACCATAAATGCATCTCCTAACATAGGAGGTATGAAATCTCTGAGAGTGAGAGATGGATGTGACTTCAATGGGGGGGGGGATCTGATTTCAAAAGAATCAATGGCCTTTATTCCACTAAGACTTTGAAGGATATGAAACAGATGTAGAATTAGAATACAAATGAAAAATGAAAACCATAGGAGGTTCTAGTGAGCCCAAAAAATCCTCACGAAAACCACGAGCACAACCTACTACCCACCTAGTAATCCAGTCATCATATTTAAGTGTCCCACTTCGAGAATCCTGCTTCAATTCACCAAATACCTCACTATTGATATCAAGAAATGAAAATTTATGTGTCACATGTTTTGGTGAATAACCCATCATGAAAAAAACATGGTCCACAAGTTCCTAGATCCATTATTTGAATATGCATAATTTCATGATGGGGTGTTTGAGGATCTAATTGTATGGGTATTGATTAGGGTGACCAGTTTTCCTGAACACCTAGGGCCTCCTTCACATTTATAGTTCTAGGATTTCATTTTCAAATGAGAAAATAATGTATCAAGTGAACTTTGATTCCCTAAAGGAATAGGTCCAATTTCTTCTATATGAGAAACAAACCTAGGGTAATAGCCTTAACGAGTAGACGTATCCACAATTTATTATATACATAGATGTGATTGTTAAGGTGGTTCCTGATGGTTCTTTGTCATCTGAAGCTACTCTTAGTAGGGATATTCTAAGTGAGAATTATCTAGAAAAGGGTCCAGTGGGTATAATATGTTGGGAACCTTTTCATGCACAAGGATATCAGTCTCTACCATTCTATGCCTTTTCATGAGAGTTAAAAGTGGAAAAGTATATGACTGTTGTCTAGTGTTCAATAAACCACTATATAGATGTTGATCCTTTTCAGAGAAATACCCAAACCCAAATTTATGGTTATAATTGATGTGGGTGTGGATCAACATTGAAATAATATTCCACATGAACAGCTTCAGTAAGTTTTCTTGGGATAATGACAAGTCGAGTGAACACATGATGACTTTTATTTAGGTGAAAAAGTTTGTGAATCAATAGTGAGGTGTCTTATTTCAATTGAATAGGTCAAAAATACACATATTACATGTGGGGGGGGGGAATCATCTAGAGGAAATGACTATGATGGTCCTCCTACCTAGTACGGAAACCTATGGGTAGTTGGTTGTACCATCAAAATGTAGGTCCTTCAAATGTCTGAAAAAAGAATCAATTTTTGGAAGCATACTAATATTCATGGGTCCATAACATATGTCCATGCCTCGAAATTATATGGAATATTTCCTTAATCATGTCAACCATCCTAATTAATTACAAATATTTTGGATTTCTAGTCTTTTTAGGTGCTCAAACTTTGTCTACCTAGGCCATGTATGAGTTCCTATCAGGTGGGATTTCCACCTTTCACAACATCAAGACCTCAAGGGGTGAAGTGAGATTATATACCAAGTCATATTGGTCAAGATATAGGGAAACCAATGGGATGAAATACTAATCAAATCAGGGATTAGGCATGTCAACTCATAGAGCACCATGACCTAGACCCTGGGGTGGATGATCACACTGGTCGAATAGATTTGGTGACTCTTACTTTGGTCGATTTATATATCCCCCATCTTCTATAATAACTGGATATATAGTACCAATAGTATTGTTTGAGTTTCTTGGAATAGGAGAACTAGGTCCTCCACTAGGGGAGAGATAGTTTACCATAATGAATTTCCATAATCCGAGAATCACACAACAATATGGTCGGCTATGAAGCTTTTGTACTCAATAAACTTTTGGAGAAATGATGCTACCATGGGATACAACTATTCTTTTGATGAATTATTGAATAAATCAAAGGGATTGAAATTCAACTTGAACATATTGTGATTCTGATAGGTAGGAAGTAATGACTCCTGGGTGGGATCCTCGAGGGTAGGTTCCTGTGTCTGCAGATGAGTGAGGATACCTATTAAAGCGCATTTTCAGTACATCATTTACGCTTGAGGAATAAATTCACTATCATTCCTTGTGTTGGTGACCCTATTCCTATTATCCATAGAAATATATTTGAATACCATATTAAAAATGGAGGCTTCCATTGGGAAACATGAATCATCAGTGGATAGGCTGGATGATAACAAGATATGTTTTAACTGGAGAACACTATAATATCCCCTCCCTCTTATCTTTACATGTCAAGATGCTTTATCTATAACATAGTGGAGTACTATGAGGAACATAACACATGTCTGCTAAATGGTCTGGTATTAGCTGTGAAACTCTAGCCATTGTGCTCTAGGTAGTGCTATAATATAAACCTTTCTACACTGTTTGTCAATGGAATAGAAAAGTTCCTCACTCCCAAGGTAGGCTAACTGAAAATCGTGGTGGTGGTGAAAATTTTCCAATATAATCTGGTGGAAAAAAGTACCTCATACCCAATGATGGACTTTGGGATATAAAATTTGGTAATTGTATGAATCTAGAACAACACATCTAGTAAGTCAGTAAGTCAAACATCCCATATGCCCTCTTTCTCAGTAGAAGGGTCATATTCTTGGTCATACCATGCCCCTATTAGAAAATGGCTGATATATTATTAGCGACACTAATGTAAACTAGTTTTTCTTCTGTTTGAGAGGGATAAAAGTCACTATGTTAGTCAAATGTCCTCTTAATGTTGGTACATTATTCTTAGGTGGTTCGAACCTCATCATTACATCATTGTATGATGGATTGTTCTCCCCTACCTCATGTGTGAAGATGGATATATCCATATGTGAATTGAAAGAGTGATAATCATTTGAAGGTGTCTTCCTATATGACAACATATATGTATCATATATGGTGGATTTATAGAGGAGGTAAATTAGTGGTAACAGAGACAACTATATTGAATTACCCTTGAAGGGGGTCATAATTCCCACCACCTATAGGTATTTGTAGAGGGTTTTGGGGATATTGTGGACCAAATATTTTAGGATTATGAATCTCATTTTCATGGAGCCTACCCTAGAATCTTTCAGCTGGGGGAAATTATCCACCAACAAGTTTTCCATCACCTAATAATCTATGAGGTCATTGGGTTTACCAACCATGTGGATCCTTCTAGTGTTTCACATCTGATGAAGACTATTATCCCTCTTCTACTAGACAAGTTCCATAGGGAAATGAATGTCTTAATCACGGGGATGAAATTTATCTAGGAAGATTATAATGTGTGGAGGACCTCCTATTTCGTAGAAGGTGCAATGTAGAGGTCATACATGTTGAAAAGTAGGAGTATGTGGGGGAAGTTCATACTTACTATCGATGGAATGTGGAGGACCATCAATCTAGTTGGTACTGGAATGGGGAGGACTTATGTGCTCACTGGTCAAGAAGAATGGAGAACCTCTTTCTAAGTTGTTTATGGAAAAAGAGTACCACCATACAGACTAAATGGTTTTCAAGGAGGAATTATACACTAGATGGATTAAAAAAGAGGAGGACCTTAACATTGGTTGATGGGATAACTGGTAGGAAATCTATGATGAGAGGGGAAGAACAGGGAGGGCCATGGAACTGATAGTTGATGGATTGAAGAGGAAATATTCTTTGGTTGGTTGGGGGTGTGGGGAGGACCACCCTGGTCAATGGAAAGGCGGCTTGGAGGACCACTTCATGGATTTTTTAATGGAACAGGGAGGACCTATGTGATCACTAATGGGAGTATAAATAGAAACTATATACATGCTATTGAAATACAGGGGAGTGCCTCCACTATGATCATTGATGGAATGGGGAGGTCCTCCATAATAAATGGTTAAAAAACAGAGATGAACTCCATGTTGGATAGTAGGATCACATGGAGGACCTCTGTACGTGATGGTTATGGTGTGGGAAAGACCTCCACAATAATTATCCGCATTATTTAATGGAATTTAGCAGTTTTCAGTGATGACAATGATTAAAATAGAAAACTTTTCTTGGTTGTGAGGAGGATGGGGTCTCAATCCCAGTCAAGTAATGACGGATTCTTGTTCTCTAGTTTTATGTATTTGGTGTGATAGACTGATCATGTAAGGGGCCACATGAGATATAGAAGATCACCCCTCATTAAAAAATCTATAGAATCAACCTTTGATGCGTATGCCTAGTACTCCAAACCGAGGATGATGAGGTCGTGGTGAATTCCACCTTGGATTGAACATGAGGGACAAGTTAATGATGGAGTTGAGGAAGCATAGTGGGACCCCATCTAGGAGGCACATGTGGGGTAGAAATTTATAAAAATACTCAAACATATCCTACCTCTTTGGTGTAGGGGAGTTATTTCTGGCTGTGATTCGGGGAGACACTCTAGAAGTAGTTATTTTATAGAATGGGGGGAGGTTTTTCCCTACGCGGCCTACAAGTGCGGTGATGTCGACGAGGTGCTAATTCCTCTAGGACCTGGTGGGCCCTATCCTTATTGGGAATGAACTTAATCTATACCTATAGGTAAACTATATTATTGATCACCCCTTACTAGAAGATGTTCGAGGGTGACATGATGTGTGGGAACCTAATAGCCAAAGGCGAGGTGGATGTCATTGAGGAATCAAAGTTTTGTAAGACCACCATGAAAAGGATCATTTTTTCCAATACTTGTGAGCTCCATGTTTCTGATTTCACAGAACATGAGTCCTTCATGGCTTGTCGGATCATCCATTAGTATAGATATTGGGAAAGAGAGGCACAATACCATAACACCATGTAATATTCTGAAGAAGTGAAGGATGCAAACTAAGGATTTCATTTACCAAGGATTCCAAACCATTAATTCCCGATTCGAGGGTGAGTTTCATTTTGGTATGAAAATTTTATTGGTGGGACTTGGCACCAAATTTATTAATCTAGTGACATGAAAAAAATGTAAGTGACCATGATACGACTAGTCTCCACAATTAAGGTGAATATTTTCATGTCGGGTTCAGCATTACTGTTTTTGTTGCTTTTCTAGGGCTGCTAAAGCGTCAATGTGCATATAGATTCTATTCAATAACATTTACACTATGAAAAAGGTCGGTTAATTTCATTAAATTCATTGGTTATGCATTAAAATTCATAAAAATGGGATGATTGGATGTGAATTCGTCCTATGGATTCTTCCTTGGAGCCTGTTGCATAGTACATGTCTCTCTCAAATGTTATGTCATGTTCCTAGATCTCATTAAAAGTCTCATATCCATTTCAAAACAAGTTAATTACATTGATATTTTCTTGATAAGATTGAATATTTATGACAAGAGAGTAGTCAAACTGGGAATCTATATAAATGTCTAGAAGTTTTGTATATTGGGCACCTATGAATCATCCTCTTTAGTGGGAATCTTATATGATGCATCTTAGGCATGGAAACCACAACATAAAATGTTTATCACAACGTAATTAACACCATATGAATATGTATCCCATGTACTTTTACCTCATTCATCCCAAATTTATTTCATGAGTTAGTCATTATGGACCCGAGAATATGTTTAACATCTTTTTGGGATAGTTTGGATGTAGGTTTAACATCTTACATAGATGGATCAGAACACCCTATCAAGGTGGGCCAGGGAGCTGTGTCTGTATATTGAAATATTTCACACCTAGATTGTTGATCTAGATTTTATATTTAGGTGAATCATAGAGGAGATTCCCTTGGAGGGAAAATTTTACACATTGGTGGTATATTAGAATTCTCTACTGAGGTGTATCATAGTGGAGTGTCCTTAGGAAGTAAAATTTCACTCCTGGGAGGTAGATCGGAATGCCTTGTTGAGGTGGATCAATGAGGGTTTTCACTAGGGGGAAGATGTCACACCTATATGGTAGATCAAAATTCCCTATTAAGGTAATATTATTGGACTGATCCATGATTTTTGACATCATGATGAAAGGATATGATCATATCATAAAAGGTGAACCCATGAGGGATGGATTGGTGATTACATGTGGACGTATCCCTATGGAATTGCATAATCCCATGGTGGTGGAGAAGATGGAATCCCATGATTATCATACATGAGGAATCATGGGTTTATTACATGTGGTAAAAGGCTTGGGCTCATACTATATCAATTAAACTGGACTAATCCTATGTTTATCAAACAAGGTAAGGTTATAGGTTTACAATATATTTTGAGTATTTTGTCTTGTATTTTAACATCGTATGGTTAGGATGTGGAACTAGGATGTTTTATATCATAATTCTCAAACCTAGATAGGAGAAATCTCGAAGGGGGAAAATTCGAAGGAGGGAGTATTATTATTCATATAGAATCCTCACCCACATAGGTGGGCAATTTCCCTTAATTATTCCACCCCTAGGGCCAATATGATGATAGCTCATTCGCTGTTTGGTGGGACATTAATTTCACACTACATTGGATGAGTGTCTACGAGAATCCCCGCTGTTAGTGTCCGGACTCTTCAGAGAATTTTTTATAATGATTTTTTTTCTTACATGACTATTACATAATTTTAATATTGTCATCATAATAGAGATACTAAATCCATCATAAAAAAGATTAGTTTTTTTTGGACAATTAGGATCCTACATAACCTTTACAGTATAATACATAAACATTATTTAATTACTTTATCTCTATCTTCTTATTTTCTGTTTTTTATACTTATTACAAGTTATCACCTAAGGATATACAAAAATGAAAGGGGTGATCTAAAATCATAGTAAGAGTAATGAATAATGGACATGAATCAATATAACATGGGTGACCATCGACACCATCATTATATGATAAGAATATTCTCATTATCAACATCATGAAGGAAAATTGTGATATAGGAATTGAATTTGGAAATTCATAAAAAAAAATTCATGTCATAGTGGTCAAATACCACACTAAATTATGAACAAATCAAGCATCATGTTCATGCATAACATATGTGCATACACATAACATCATTATTGTGAAAACATATGGCAACTATTTAATGAATATTTCTTTTTAACTCATGAGATACATGACATTACCTAATGAATTGGATGGATATATAATTTTGGGACAACTCGTAACATCATAATATTTACATAATCATGAATGAAACATATAATATATAACAATAATAGTTATAAAATAACCCAAGGAATGAAATGGGTTACATTATAATTTAAAAATTATTATTCTCGTGAGTAATCATTGGGGTTACTAAATAGTAAAAGGAAAAGAAAATATTTGGTATGAGAAACTTCATTTTTGAGCAAAGAATAAATAACTCAAGAAGAGCCAAGATGAGTTTTGAAAAGAATCATTCTTTTTGAAATATCATTATATTTTACAAAAAATAAGATTGGAAACATGTATATCCATGAATATAAAATTCAATAATTACTAAATAATGTTTGATTAAAATTAAAAGTAAATCCACAAGAAAATTTGACAAAAAAAAGGGAATAACCCAATTAAAGGAAGTTGGGTTCGAGAATCCCCTTACCTTATGTCTGAATGTTCCTTTCACTTTCAATTAATATCCTAGACAATAAACATATATTGAACAAATACTTCATTAAGAACCTATTCTATAATAATTTCATCAAAAATAATTTTATTATGTTTATTTATGGCCATTTTATTTGTCATAGTAATCAAATTTTTTTTTTCAGGGAGTGATCTTTTTTAATGGTTTCATGCTTGGTTTGATTATATATATTATTGAAGTTCTTGTAAAATGGGAAAATTTCTCTAGAAATAAAAATATTTATTATTAATTAACTTAAATAAGTTTAAATGGTCTCATATAACCATTTTTTGTAATGTAATGAGAATGATTCATTGGTAAAACATTAATATTTAATGATTAGTTTATTTTGGTGTTTTTTCCAACCATCAAGAAATAGATTCATTTGGTTTAATATTTTGATTATAAATTATTTCTATAACATTAAAAATGTTTTTATATACAAAGTTATATTTGATTTAACCATAACATTAGTTTTATAAACATCCTTGAAGGAATTAATACAAAATAAAAACTCACCATCCACAAAGGTGGTGAATGGACACATCAAAGAGGATTTTTTCATTTTTTAGACTGAAAGAAAAATATAAGAGATTTGATGATTTATATTCCATTAACAAAAAAAATTAAAGAATATTTATGTTAAAAAATTTATCGTGCTATATTTGATAATAGAGGTGATGATAAGAAAAGAAAAGAAAATAAATTTAAAAGAGAAATAAGAAGGATTTTACATCTTGAATATCATCTCTTCAAGAACCTACTTAGGGAACATAGGTTTGTGATTTTTGTGAGAATAAAAAGACAAGGATGTGGGGAAGAATCTTGTGGAGGGAATGGGGTATTATATTATCAAGATCCAATGGTTATAAGGTTTTAGTAGAAGTGGTGGTGTGGGAAGGTATTTATAAGTGAATGAGAGTGGTGTTCTGGATTATTTGATTCACTAGTTTTCTTATATTGACTCCTGACTATCAATACTAATGATTTAGGTACTAATTATAGTAACTATTGTATGTTAGTTCTGAATAATTGCTTCATATATCAAACATGACCCGAAATTTCATGTATTTGACTTTAAATGTAAATACCATAAATTACCATATTATAATACTCAAAAAATTTCATTTATTGGATAAAAATTAAAAAAATTAACCCTAACCATTTTAAAGTGTATATTTAAAAAATGTTATCTATTTTAAGAAAGTAATATTCTAAATATGAGAAATGTAATTTTCAAATAAAATCATTTTTCATTTGAAAACTACCTATTTTAATATTATAACTGATTTTATTCCACATTGAAAAATTAATAAAGGTATAATAAAATTATATTATAATTATAATAAAACATAATAGTAGTTTATGAATATATTTTATTAAATTAAATATTAATATAAATCATTATATTAATTAAAAAATCTTAAATAGGCATTTATGTTTCAAAAAATGTCAACACTTAATTTATCATTATTAAAATTTTATTTTGTTACACTATATTATAATTATATCATATTTTCATTACTGAAAATAGTAAATATTATTTTCGAATTCATTGGTGAGGTTATAATAATATTCACCAGATTGTTGTTCATGACAGTCATATTAAAATTCCAATGGTCATGATAATATTCCATCGATATTTGTTCCTTAATTTCATAACATACAACTTATTATAGTCTTCATATAATATAATTATGTTTCTTAGGATATCTATGTGATGTATGTATAAAAAACTAAATTAAAAGAAGGAAAATTCCATTGATAAAATTCTGAGTCATTACATTCGTCCCCCCTTTAGAATTTTTCCCTCAAAATTTCATTTTATATAATAAGGTGAAAGTAGACATGGGTACTACTCCTTCACCACTTCTTCCAGTTTCCATGGTGCCTATAATACTTATTATTTATCCATAGTACCTAGACTAGGTGGGTTGTCTAGTTGGATATAACCTTGTCCGTATTATCTAACATATTTATTGGCTGCTCCACATAAGGGATATCATCTTCCAATTATACCACCTCTAACTTATGTACATATGTGGGATCTAGTATGTACTTTCTTAGGATGTATACATGGAATACATCTTGTAATTGGGTGATATTTTGTGGAAGTTTAATTCGATCGACCGCTACTACTATGTGATCAATGATCTCAAAGGGGACAATGTACCTTGTGTCCAACTTCCATTTCCTTCTAATCTGAATGACTATCTACCATGGGGATATTTGGAGGAAGACATTAACTCTAAAATAGAACTCTAAACCCATTCACTATTGTTAGTATAACTCTTTTTCCAACTCTAATCTCATTTAATATGTTGTTATATGGATTGAATTTTCAATATCATTTATTACACAATATTTGATATAAGTAGATTCTGTTCTCCAACATCATCCAACAAGTAGGATTTCGTCATTTTTCCAATATAATGGTTCATATAGATCATTTTGAATAGTTTAGGAGATACTATTTTTTGTATGAGAATTCAGTAAATGGGAGATGTTGATCCAATACCCTGTTTAATTCTATTGTGTAGGCTCTCGGTGTTACCTCAAGCTTCAAAATCGTCCTTTAAGATTAGATATCAGTTGAGGGTTGATAGGCTATGCTGAAAGCCAATTATAAAATCAAATAATTTGAAATAATTCTTATGAATTTAAATGTGAGCCATGGATCCTGATCGAAGATGATATAAAGTGTAACACCATGTAGCCTCATGACATCCTTCAATTATATATAGGAAAATATTTCACGTGAGAAATAATCCCAAATAGTAATGAAGTGGGATGAATTGGTGACTTGATGCACCAAAACCCATATTCCATTATTTCTTTTGGTTGTTTTCATAAGACCAGCGAAATGGTGTATATTGACATTCTCCTATTTCTATATTTGTATAATAAATGGTTGTATCATCCCATTGGAAATTTTTCACACTTTATGAACTTTTTGATATACAAAAAATCTTGAGATATAATCTAAAGTATCTGTCTTCATGTTGTCTCACCAAAAGTGGTCCAAAGATCATGGTACATCCTAGTACATCTAGGATGGATGGAGGATGATGATCTATGTGAATTATCTAATAGATATTTCTTTTTCTTAGTTGATAAAGGATAAAAAATACTTATTCCAAATTGAACCACACCAACGTCATCGATATGGAACAATTGTACCTTACTTGACTTTACTTCATTCACATAATTTTAAATATCTAGATTATCCCATTGTTCATATTTGACAAAATATTGGATCTATGGTTGAGAAATCATTAGGAAAGGTAGGATGTATTCCCTACAATTTTGATTTCCAAATAAATCCTTTGTATCCATGAACATGGGGTCTTTATTAGTCCACATCACGTATAGATTAGCATATGCTTTTCTTCTAAGAGCATCATCTACCTTGTTTCAATTTTTAATATAGTAATGAATGGAGTAATTATAGTCCTTGATTAGCATAAAAAATATCGTATGATACATGTTAGTATCATTTTTTTTAGAATATATACATTAGTCCCTTTCTATCAATAAATATTCCACTCTTCTCACTATAGATATAGTGCCATGATAATTTCAAGGAAAACACATATAATTTAGACCTAGATCTTGCATTAGGTAGTTATTCTCATTGATTTTCAACTTCATTGATGTTTAGACTATAACATTATCATTATAAATGAGTACACAATGCAATGCTTTTTTGAATAATCATTGTATATCATGACAACTTATCCACTTATTAGAAGTGTGAGCACTATTTAATTTATTAGACTTTTATTGGGCTCATTTAAGAATTCCTCACATTCATTGAATTATACATACTTTACGCTTTTCAATGTTTACATATCCAGTGGGATAGAAAATGTAGAGGAATTTCTCAAAAAATACTAATATTACCAGGATATGATAAGAAATCTATGAATTTATGTGAAATAAGTGGATCTTGGACATTCCTCAATTTAATTTTTTATGGATCTCCATAAATTAATTAAATTGAGATCATGTGTCTAAAGAATGTGACATTATACATTCAAAAGTCACACTTTATGAACCAAGCTTACAATATCACCTTATTTAATGTCTCAAAAAAAATACTTAGATGTTCTTCATGTTCATCCTTTATCTTAGATTATATGACAATTTCATCAATAATATCTACCATGAATTTGTCAATGTCATCTCTAAATAATCTATTAATAATATCTATGAATATTTTAGGGGCATTAAAATAGCCAAAGGGAGTAAATAATAACTCATAGTTCCCATACCATGTAGGGAAACGAGTCTTCTCAATATATTCCTTATTCTACATTACTTGATGATATAAGGAACTAAGATACACTTTTAAAAATTACAACACTCATCACAGTTTATTGAACATGTCATCAATCCTTGTAAGAAGATACTTGTTATTTATAGTTATCTTATTTTGATTCTGTAAATTATTGAAAATATTCATTGATCTATCCTTTTTTATGATGTGAGATGTTGCACATCAGTTTTATGCACTAGGGCACCTAAAATCATTTTTTTCATGTGCTCTTGTAGCTACATCATTAACTCTTCGAGTTCATTCTAAGAGATCATATATAGGCATTTTGAGATAGGTGTGTCTATGATTATAATTATTATTAATAACACTACCTAATGATCTAGGGAAATTCAAGGTACCTCTATAAATCAGTGTTTTCCCTCACAAAGGGGATTAAATTATATTCGATACAATCCATCAATAGAACCATTTGGGACAGATATGCTTCTTCACATGGTATGAACACCCACTCCCTTGATGGATTTTCCAAATGAGATTCATGAACATCCTTGATCTTTTAGAGGACTATATTATGGTTTAGAATATGAAAATATATTTCATTTTCTTGACAGTTGATGTGTGATATATATAATGATATCCAATCCATGCCTAATATGGGATCGAATTCCACATGGGGATGTTTGATGAGATTCAATATAAGAATCTTACTAAATAATCCACCATTAGAAGAGTCCAACACATGGGTTTTAATGATTTAATAACTACCTATTTTTAAAAATATATCTACTTTAAGATATTAGATCTTCGGTTCCATAGTTCTAGAAAATTAGATGGATATTATGGAATGTATATAACCAGAATCAAATAAGATATTTTCCATTCTTGAGGGAATAGAATGTGTACATTTTATGACATCATTTTCTTACTCCACTTCAGAAGTAGTGATTGAATAATATTTTCCCTACTCCATAGGATTTCGTGGTTACTAATGGTGATTACACTCATAGATTTGAGGTTATTACACTAGGTCGCATAGTACCATTTATCACTATTGTTGAAGCATTGAATCATGGGTGATGATCTTTTTTACTCCATAACATTAAACATTTTATTAAAATATCATTGAAATTTAGGTGGTTTATAGAATTCTCCCATTTACATGAAGAAATTCCCTATACCATTGTTGAAACTCCCATAATGCACTTCCCATATTTTTGACTGGTGGGTGATTGGAACCTTGTTCCTCCTTGTTCACTTGAACCCCAAGTCTTATTCTTAATTATTATTTCTTGTATCTAAAACCATGGGAAGATTTTCAAAACTCTATCTCAAATTTGTGGGAATGTCAATCCAATTCTTCATAACCCATAATGCCTCATATTGATTGAGCATTTTGAAGGTGTGGTTTTAGACCACTAAAGAATATATCTATTTTCTGTCATTATTGATAACAAAAACCAAGACATATCATGCAAGAATTTTGACGTTTTCTTCTTAATCCTTGACATATACATATTTCTTTTTATACATCTCTTGGAATTCACTCTCAATAATTGTATGATTTTTTGAAGTAAATAATTGTTAAGAAATATTTTCAACAAGTATTACAACTACATCCTTATATATCACCATTAATGTTGGTGGTCATTATTAATGCCAAAAATTGATTGGCCTCTCCATCTAAATGATAAATGGTCAGATCCCCATTATCCATATTAGAATAGTGGTGTATAGAATATATTATTCATTGAGTTTACCCACTATTCTACCATAAGTGGATAAAAAGATTCACTAAATCTCAATGGTCTTTTACACATAAAAGACTCAAATGATAGTTTCTCTTTCTCAGGTAAAGGTGGATGTTCCACTTAGTTTGGGTAATTATTCATAGTCTGAGATAGATGAGTAAGAATCTACATGAAGTTTTGAACTCCACATCCTATGGAATTGGGGATGTCATTCGAAACATTATTTCATTATCCTCATATGACTTTTTATCGTAGTTTATCCTTGTTCAAACCATTTTCTAAAATAGAATATGTTCCAACAAAATTTAAGCATAAAAATCAGGAATAAATTATTTATTCTTTTACATAATAAACTCTAAATGAATATCTAATTGGATCCATATGTTTAACATTTTTATAATAAAAATATTCCTAGATGTTTTGTCATATCCTATGGGTTTTCAAAAAGATTCTCTAATCCTAATTCAAAAATTTACAACACCATATTTTGATACCAACTATAATGATCCAGATTTTTCTTACATTACTATTAAACCATTTAAAGATAAAAAATTTAAAATAGATAAAAATAATGATGAAATATTTTATTGTCTTGGGAAAACTAGGATCATACATAACATTAACAAAACAAAACATACGAATTTTCTAATTAATTTTTTCTCTATCTTCTTAGTGGACCTTCAGTTCGCCTTAGTAAAATTAATCACCTTAGGATATAAATCAATGAAAGGGGTGATATAAATTCCTGGTAAGTTGAATTAATAAAGGACATGAATTACTATTAATTGGGGACCATACAAATAAACATCATATAATATTAATTTTATATTTATAAAAAACATTAGGGAATCATGTGATATAGTCAGGGAATGTTTAAATAAATACAACTAAAACCCCAGGTCTTTGTGGTCAAATACCGCATATAATTATGAATAATGATAACATCTTCTTTGTGCATAACATCTATGCATAATTATAAAATCATAATTATGGAAGAATATAGAATCAAGTTCACACATATTTCACATTATATAATGAGATAAATAAAATTACCCAATGCATTGGGGGGATAAATAATTCTTGGCACTCCAATCACATCATAACATTTAAATAATAATTCATTCCACATATAAAGTATTAAAATAATAGGAAAAAAATACACCATGGAAATAAAAGGGTTTCTAAAAAATTTGATAAATCATTAAATTCATAAACGTTCTTCTAGGATCCCAAATGTTAAATGGAAACCAACAAATTTGGTATAATAATCATTATTTTGGAGAAATGAATAAATTACTCAACATGAGCCAAAATATGTTTTGAAAAAAAAATTTCTTAAAAAATCATTGAATTTTTTATAAAATACGATTTCAAACATGTATATCCCTGAAAAAAGGGAATAAAAATTGAATTATATTTGAAGAATTTTAAAAGGATATAAATACTAAAATTTTACATGAAAGAGGAGATACCTAATGAAAGTTAGTTGGGTTTGAGAATCCCCTTAAATTATAAATGAACAGACACAACACCCGCACTTAATATCCTGGATAATAAAATTATATTCTTTAATTACATAACTATGAACCTATATAAAATTATTTGATTTATTTTAATTTATTTATGTTAATTTTTGAATACTTGGATGAGTTATAGTGTTTGATTTCCTCATTTTTAGAGTGTTCATTTTCAAGGTTTAGTGGTCAGTTTACATTTATATATTTACAGAAGTTCATATAAAATGTGAATAATTCTCTATAAGTGAAATTATGTGTCATTAATTAACTTCATGAAGATTAATGGCCTCATATATAATTGGCATTTATGGTATGATGATGATTCATTTGATACAACATTAATTAATATTTTTAATTTATTTTTTCAGGTTTTCTAACCAACAAGAAATAGATTTGTTTTATTTAATATTATATGTTTACATTAGTTATATAACATTATAAAAAGACATAATATAAATAATAAAATATAATTTTTCCATTATAATGGTTTTATTATGATCCTTGATGTCTGTAATGGAAAATTAAAAATGTTCATCCACAAAGGCTGTGAATCGCACATCAAAGATGTTGTTTCAGTTTTTTATAATGAAAAGTGAACAAGTGATATTTAATGAGGGATATTCCACCAACATGATAAATTTATTGTATATATGTAAAAATTATACTAGAGTTATCATGTCATTTTTGATATGGGGTGAGGAGAAGATAATAAAATAAAGGAAATTTAATAGATAACGAAAGAGAATTTTACCACTTCATTATCGATTCCCTGAGAACCTCATTGAGGAATTTGGGTTTGGTCACTTGGTGGGAGAAGTAAAAATAGTTTGTAGGGAAGTGTCTTAGTATGGGAATAGGGAATAGTTTTATTAAAGTCCAAATCGTTGAAGGTGTGAGGAGAAGAGTGGGCGAGGGGTGGAATTTATAAGGGGTGGAGAGGGGTGTTTTGATTATTTTATACATTAGTATATTATTTTGGATCAATACTATCAGTAATGTGGATTATAATGATTAAGTATAGTAACTAGTACATGTATGTTCCCAATAACGACTTATTACACTGTAAATGACAAAAAATTCATGTATTTGGATTGAAATAAAAAATACCATGTGTAATTTTTTTTTAATATTCAACAAAATGGATTGATTTTCGATTAATACCTAAAATTTACCATAACCATTATTCAATGTGTAGATTAAAAAAATGAACACATTTAGTAAAAAAAATTACGACACATGAGAAATTAGTTTTCAAAATAAATATTCATTTATTAATAAAATACCAATTTTAAAATTATAATAAGCTTTTTGACACATTGAGAAATTAATTAAGTTCTCATAAAATTATATTATAATTTCAATAAAACATAATATTAATTTATGAATTTATTTTATGATGAAATATTTTCACTTAAAAAAATATATTAATTATAAAATTTTATATAAAAATTTTGGTTTAAAAAATGTCAACATTTAATTTTTCAATTTTAAAACAATTATTTAGATACACTGTGATATTATTATAAAATATTTTCATTTTTAAAAATAAAAAAATTTACTTATAATTTCATCATTCTAGTAACTATTATATTTTCCATATTACTATTCCTAAATTTATATTAATATTTTTATATTCAGGATACTATTCCACTAGGTTAAGTTCTTTAATTTTTATAAATACCACTAATTTCATTATTTATTTATGATAATAATGTTTTTATTGGGTTCTCTATGTTATGTATTTGTTTTACACTCTATCTCCTATTAATATGAATAGAAGTTCCATTGATAAAATTCTAGGTCATTACCATGGGAATTAGTGTACCAATGTATAAGTGAAGGATGTTTGGTAATCGATTCACTAGGAGAATAGGGAGCTCTGGGTAGGTGACCAGGAATTTTTTGTGTGATTTTTTTGTTGTGTGAATGAGTTACATAGGAAGTGAGATATAGATCAATGTAAACATATGGATTCAATTGGAATAATTACACAAATTATTTTGAGTTACACACGGATCAGATTTGTGTGAATGAATCATATCTTTGGGTGAACCTCAACAACATGAGGATTCATTGGATGAGGATCAATCTACCATATGACAAGTAATTATTGGCCCAAATGTGATATGTCATGAAAAATATCTACATTTGAGGGTCCATGATTGATGGTGTTTCACAGTTTTGTGGAAGATATTGAGCTTCACGTAGAAGAGCATCACTTCACCTTTCAGAGATCCTCCCTAGGTGATGGGGGTGAGCTTATATTTATATAAAAAATCCTTTGTTGTTAGAATTAAATTTTTTGGCCCCAGTTCATAAATGAGGGATTCTCCATCATATGACGTAGGGGATTGGGTGCACAAAAATTCTTCTTTGATATTTTCTTTGCTGGAAAACTTTATAGTTTAGTTTTGGGGTTGTATAAAATGATTATTTATTTCATGAAAAACTCTTTTTTTGCACACATGGCACATGTGTATCCATTATTAATGAAGAGACTCCAATGAAATCTGTGTCACCTAAACAACACCTTTTTCACACTCATTGAATCATGCACACAACCTAATCTTTTTCCTAAAAATGGTTCATTAGGGTGGGTTTCTTTCTCGGTTCATCCCAAACTGGCTATTTGAGGTCTATGATGGGATTTTGGTTCTAACATACAATCATATGAGATGAAAATGAATGTTTTAAAAAGGAAATGTCTCATAAGTATAAAAGGTTATAATATTAAAATTAAATATTAAATTGATTCCAATGAAAAAAATTAGTTAAAATTCAATATATAGGAATTAATATTACTTTAAAAGTAATTTAAAATTCTATTTAATGTTGTAAATTATTTAAATTAACTGGTTGTTTTTAATAAAAACAATCATTTTCACTGTTCATAAAAAATGAATATGTTTCTAAAAATGAAAATATTCACCCTATGATAATTTTGATATGATGCTTTCAAAAATGAAAATATGTTTTTATTTTTTTAAAAAAATTCGATAAAATCAATTTTATTTTTTTACCAAAGTGCGACTATGCCATCATTTAAAACAATTACAATTTTTAAGGAAATTTTTATTATTCTATTAAATGATTATTACTTTATTTCCAATATTTATAGTACCAATAATTTTTTTTAAAAGTGTAATCCATATAATTTGTATAATTTATTATTTACTATTCATACCCACAATTTTAAAGGCTATGTTGTAACAAACTATTATATTACTGTTCATTTAGACTTCAACTTTCATGTTCTGTATGATATTAAAGAGACTAAATTTGAACAAATATATTTCATGAGATGTTTTAGCTCGGTGTTTTGTGTTGTATATTCTATCATATATAATTTTATACTTTTATAATTTCTATTTGTCACAAAATTTAAGTGTATTTTCATGATCAAATTGCATGGATGGTTATAAAATTATATTTAATGTATAAAAAAGGTAATTATAATCCTTAAGATTATAGATATGGTGAAATCATTTTAGCTTTGACCATAGTAAACACAATGAATTAATTTTGTGGTTATAAACTAAATTAGTTAAAAAAAATTTACATAAATGTAACCAATTTTGTAACTAAACAAATATTGGTAACTTTTAAAGTAATAAAGAACAATAAAAACCTAATAAAATATAAAATGGTATTTAATAATTCCATAAAATAATATAATTTCATTCCTTAGGAGGCTAGACAAATGTATCAAATGATTCCAGATTGAACAATAAAGGATTTATCCCCTCAATTTACTTCATATAATACATATTCCATTATCACTACATATTTTATTTTTTGTAAAACAAAAAATACCACATGGATGTATATTATCTTTAACTACTAAAATAAATATATTTTGAAAATAAATTTAATGTATTATCCTTCAATGTTTTTTTATTGTAAATTTATCGATAATGTATGTGGTTTTCATTAAAAATGTTTTTTAATCATTTTATTCAATTTTTCCTCTTATTCAAGGTTATTTTATATATTTTCAAGAATTTTATTATTTATTAATTCATAATTTTTAAAGTTTAGTTTTAAAAACTTTTTCATTTTTTACAATGGTTAATAAATTAATGATTTTAACAATTTCTACACTTTTTATTTTTTGGATATTTATACCAAAGTGAAATAATTTATTTTTAATGTCTATGGAAATAAAAAATTTCCACTATCTAGAATTAAATTTTTTATAAAGATTAATTTTATTGTTTCAACTGGTTTTAAACAATTTCATATTCTCTTTGTGCTATGAATTTATATTTGGAAAAATTATTTTCAAAATAAATGGGTATTAATTTTCGGTTTATGGGGTAACTAACAGTGTTTTTTTATGGGTTAAAATGATTTCATCAAGGAATTTATGATGAAAAGTGAAAGGGTAATTTTTTCTAGGAAATGGTACTTGGTAAATAAATATGATGGGAAGTGATCATGATATAGATCACAACAATAGGTTATCCTAATATAACTCTCTAATGAATTGGTTAATGAATATTAATCAAAATTGAAAATGGGGAGAGACAACTAGTTTGGTTAATACTACGGAATTAATTAGGAATCAGTTATTTCAGATATGGGTTAAACATGATTGATCATGGGTTATGAATATAATTCCCTTAGATTCCAATTTTATCCTTTAAAATAGATTTTATTAAAATCATTTTATTTCATTAGGTAAGGAAATTTTATTAACTATTGATGGTGGAATTTTTGTCTTACAAAAACAATTTCTTAAGTTCTCATGATCACTATGATGTCTTCATGGGGTTTATATGATTCATCATGGGTTTAAAGTGTTTTTTTTGACAAAAAATTAATTTTATAATTTGGTTATTATTTATTTATGTGATCAACATATTATTTTGAATAAGGTAATAATTTTAATTGTTTTTAATGATTTTCACATGAATAATGCATTTCAAGTATTTTTATATACATTATTTAAATTTTAATTCTGATCCTACACTTTTATGTTTTTTCTATATGGATTGAGGATGGATAAGAAATACTTTGATAAAAGCTCTCAAAAAATAAATTTTCATTGAAATAAGCATGTCTGTTATGAATAAAATAGGAATGTGAAAAATAAGAATCCTATATTAGGGGAAAAATGCAAACAATGGGTCAGTGTTCCCTATGTAATGTAATGTTTTTTGAATTCTCTAAATCTATAAATCTATAAGATCTTAGAAATGAATGAAATTGAAAATCAATATTATTTTTTGTTTATGAAATGGGGTGTTAAAGGGTCCATAACATGTATGTACTCATTTATATTTATATTTACAATAACCATTAATACATAAATAGAAATATATTACATTTAATACACTTGAAATAATATTTTTTGGACCTCTACAATGAGTCAGATCCCTTAAATTTTTTGGGTTTTCTCCCTTGATTAGTGACATGTTTATGTCTACAACATTATTATACTTGCCTTTTATGATGTTTAAAAATACATCAAATTATTTCAGAATGAAGAAAAATAAATTTATTAGATATGATTTTGATCACAGTATAATAATGTTTTGAGTGGGATATCTATATTTATGTTTGAGGAAATCCTACAAATATGATGGGTAAAACCATAAAGATAAATTAATTTTTTTTATTTTCTATCTTCTATTGTTATAATGAATTGGGATAATAGTTCATATAATGGATTTAGAGTCCTTGATGCCATAATATATGAAATAAAAACATATGGTTAGGTACATTAATCCAAAAATACTGAAACTATTCCAATAAAAGAATATATTTATGGATTAATTGAAAAAAAATATGTATAGTGTTAATTAGTGGTCTTGGTCTAAGGGAAATGTAAACTGGTGGAAGGAATATGTAACATCATTGAGATACATGATAGAAAGAATATTTAAAGACATAGTAATATAGTGGGAAATTTTTTCATAAAAAAAGAAAGAATAATAACCAAACATATACAGCTATGGAGGAGGTTTTTTTATCAACCATGAAATCATATAATTTGTGAATAAATAATGAAATTTAAATATATAGAAAATAAGCTTCAGGATAAATATAGAATAATATTATATGAATTCTTTAAGGTTTGATTTTATTAATATTGGTAACATTGATTCACATGTCATTTAGTGACCATGAATTTTTAATTACATGATAATTTTGATGTGTGATGTGAAATCCTTCTTCAATAATGGTTTGATAAGGATTAATGTGATTAATGAAGAATAATCTAGTTTTATATATATTATATTCTTTGATGTAATTATATAGATATGATTAAATTATGTTTTGAGATGGAATATCTCACAACACAATAGTGAGACTATTTTTGTAATGGTGGATCTAGAAATGGAAAGTATATATGAGAAATATGTGTTTAGGAAAAATAATATACCTGTTGACTATTTTTTTCATGGAAAATATTTCTTAAATATGGTTAAAGTTGTTTTAGAAGTGTTAAATGTCCTTAATAATAAAAATATACATGGTAGATGGAATTTTTATTTTTTATAAAATACTTCGGATGTTGAAAAGTTACAATAATTTCGCGATAATTAATAAAGAAATTTTGGAGATAATGGTGCATGAATTTTCAACTAAAATGGGGAGCTGGTTTTCCCCATACTGCGGAACATGGTGTTTTTGGAGGGAAAAATACCAGTTAAAATGGGGATACAAAAACAAGGGGTTTTTTAATCTATTTTAGACCTCATGTGAGATTAATTGGTATATATATAAGAATAATAAAAATTATGTCTTAGATAAGTATAGGAAAAATGGGTAACTAGAGGAGAAAAATGTCATGGTGTAATTGATTTTATGAATTATGTTTCTCGATTTGAATAGTAAACATGATACAAAGAATACAAGAATATGTTTTGAATGTGTATTTTCTAAATGAATCCCCAAGGTATGGTAATTGTTGGTCCATTCAATGGTCAGTATGGTGTAGATACTGAGACATGAATTTTGAGTAATTTATATCCCGTAGAGAATTGAAAACCCATATTATTACCATAATTGAGGATTTATCATTTTTAACTAATGATAAGATATTAAATTAATTTTTTTACCTTAAAAAAAGTTAAATGGTTGATATATACATGAATATGATGTAAGTGTCAAATTAGAATATATGATGTTTAAGGTAGTAATTTATTTAATATGAATTTGAATGTCATTTCTCTTAATAGAAAAATGGAGGGATAATGATGTTATAATAAAATGAGTAAATTATTGACTAAAGGTAATATAGGGAATATAGAGACACTAAAAAATATGTTTATAACTAGGAGGAAAGTCCAGAAGATCCCTACACATACAATCATTGAAAGATCTGATTTTTTAAGAACAAGGGATATTTTTTGTGAAGTTATATTGTTAAAATGAGATTTATAATTAATGAATGAGAGATAAATATGGTTAAATAAGTAGTACACCATTTATATATCATTCACATCAGATAAAAAGTGAAGGAAAAAAATTCATGATTGAAAATTATATTTTCCATGAGAACAATGATAGGAGGAAAAATTTCCACTAACACATTGGGTATTTAAGAAGAATATATATTGTAAAAATACTATTCTATTACATGATAATCTTCATCTTGGGGAGATATTTTTGATGCCTAGATTGTTTTTAATAAAAAATAATTTATCTTAATTTTCATATTATACCATCATTCCAAACTAGAAATGGAATATGATGAAAAAATTCATTAAATGGATTTGATATCATCCATTTTTAGAGGATTAGATGAACAATTTTGTGAAGTATAGGGGATCATTTAATTGGAGAAGAGGATTCAAGGAACATTTTTCCCTTATAATTATCTAGAGAAAGAATAGTTATCTATAAACTATTGAGGATACATATGAATCTATGTAATTAACCATCTATAGAGAATTATGAATGTGGATAAGGGTGTGATCCTTGTGAGAGAGTAAGAAATTACCTAAACCTTTTCACATTTAGTGAGTATTGGTTAAGATTGACTTAACCTAAATCTTGTATCCATATAGACAATGATTTTGTTGTGGATTTTAGAACATTTATGAAATTATAAGTGTATACTCCTTAGATGTATCCTTGTGGATGTGAACTAGGTAAATACTATGCATACTGTGTGCTTTAATTTTATTTTTCCATTCTTGAGATTAGACACTATTTTATGATAAATTAATAAAATAATGAGAAAGTTCCTTCCAAAGAGGGAATAAAATATGAATAGATTTTTAAGTGATGATTTTTTAAATTTATGTACACCGGTATTGAAAATCCCTCTTAAGTTGTTTTGGTATCTAACATGTCTTATCAGAGCATGAAGGTTCAAAATATGAATAAAGACATCCCATCTAGACTTTAATGGTTTGATGAACACATATGATTTTTATTCAAAATTCAGGGACCCAATTTTGATGGAAATTTATTTTTATATTTTAATATGGAATACATGTCATACTAAGAGGTATATTTTTTTAATACCTATGAAATAATCATAGTTTTTTTATAAAATAAAAAATTGAATTTTATTTTTTAGGGATTATGTAAATATGGATGTTGATGATTTTGTGGAGAATGTTTTAAAACACTCCTTATATGAATTATTATACAAGGAGGACAAAAAACAATATATAAATATTTATGTGGATGAAATTAGATTATTTTTTTGTAAAAACATCTATTTCTGAAGGAGAGAACTGATTTTTTTATGCTATCCCGAATATCCCAAAGGCCTTATTTATTTATGGTTTTTTTGATAATACCCCTTTCAAGGGATAGTTGGGAACCCTTAAAAGGCCCATAGGCATAAATATTACATGAACCATAGGTCTTTGGAAATATATAGTCTATAACTACATGGAACTGATCCCCTTAGCTTCATCATTATGATGTCATCTCCCCACCTTCACATGGCTAGTTCGACTAGAATTCCTGTGCCAGCACAGGCCGATCCCGATGAAAAATTCCATACCCTCTCTTTCTAACAAATACACTTAATATTCTACTCAGGTGAATGTTCCTACTCTGAATCATCATCTGGAGTATGCTCCTTGTAGATTTTACCTGGTCATTAAGCCTAATTTCAGGTGGCCTGAAGACCATGATGTGGCTTGAAGGCCTTGAGGTGGCCTAAAGGGCTTGAGGTGAACCAAAGGCCATGTAAGAGGGTAGAAACCAAAAAATTAGATTATATACCAAATTAATGGTTTCATGATGGTTCTATAAAATAGGTGTCTATATCATTTCATAAATTTGGAATTTTTCATGAAATATGAAGGAGAAGTTTCAATCTAGTGTGCAGTGAAATAGATTTTTATCAAGGTAATGGGAAAAATATCACAATTTTATAAAAAATTAATAAATAAAAATAGAATGTTTATGATTGAATAAATTTATTCAATGTAATTATATTAATTAATAACAAATAAATATATATAAAAAAGTGGTACACTTGAATTAATTTTTAATTAATTGATATTGTGTGTGGAAAAAGAGAATCCTCATGTTGTGGCAATGTATTCCTTGAGAGTTTAGTGTACATAGCATGTTTAGAATGTATAGAATGAAACAAATTCACAATAGTAGAATTTAAAATTTCAAGTGAATGAAATTTATTTAAGGATTATGAATCCTGAGGTAGTGAATCATGAAATGAGGAAGAATCCTATGATTCTAGAATCGCATTAGGAGTATTCTGCGAGTGGCTGAGTGAGGAGTAAATATTTGGATACATATATAAAGACGAAATTTAATGTAAAATTATTTAAAGATAATCCTCAAAGAATGATTATAATGAAATTATTTTATTATTAAATTATTGGAGACATTAATTTTGTGTTTATTGATTCCATTAATATAATCTTATTGGAACAACATTTTTTACATATCATCCAAGGATACCAAATGAATTTAATGATTTAGTTGGGAGATGTTTTCGTTATGGTGAATATGGTTATGTGGAATGATATTCCAAATAGGGTGAAAGAAAAGATAATAAATTTATATTTTTTATGACTATGGAAATAAAAAAAATAAGGTTTCTGAATCCCTACTAATAATGGAACAACAGTTTTGGAAGATAGAAATTATTAGATGAAACCTAGAGTGAATCAAACATTAATGGATGCTTACTCATAACAATAATCATGGAAAGATAAAATGAAAATTTTGAAGAAAATAAAAGAGGAGAATATATTCGTGCATCATAATGAGGATGTTAATCAAATAAAACCTTATCCTAAATGAATGATTTTGGAATACTATTGGAATTTGTAGCATTGGAGAAGGTAGAATCAGATGAAATTAAAATTGTTATGTATATGTTGGATCACTAAGAAGATTTTAATATTAGAGGAGGATGAAAAGAAAAAAGATACTGATGTGTAAAATATTCAAATCCATAAAGGGTGTTTCACTAGTGAATTCTCTCAATTGATTACTGCTAACAAATTTTGGATAAAAGATGGAGTATGGATGTAGGTTAATCAAGACGTAGAATAATACATATGAAGAGAATTATTGGAGGTTTTACCCTACCCACATGTACTTAAATGTAATATCTTATGAGTGAAAGTTATATAAGATTAATGGGGTGATAAAATAAATGAGTAGTATTCATGTAATGGATATAATTACTTAAAAAATGGAGAGAATTCATTGAGATGGATTTATTTCATTGAGAGGTTATAAAATGTAATGTGTGATGTCGAATGTGGTCACAATGGATGTTTAACAATAATAATAATAATTTTGTTTTACAGATAATTTAGTATAATGATTTCCAAAATTTAAATTTGTATTAGTTTAGATGATATTTTCAAATGTAATTGTGTGAATCATGATCAAGAAGTGATATGATGCCATATCTAGTGGTTTATAACCCTAATAAAAAGATTTGACTACTTAAATATGAGGAACCAACTCAATTGGAGGAATTCATGTGTTATATGGAAATATCAACTTATTTTTTGGGATACAATAAGCTACTAAATTTTCACTTGCATGATGTGGATGAAATATTGAATCATGAACATATTGTAGAGGTATAACATCCAATCGTATCATATTTTATATACTGACTAACTGATGAGGGATGTGGATCCCACATAATATGGTTTATTATTTATTCTCAAATACCCTCTGGGATATTCTGATAGAGACCAAAGGATTATTACAATAGGAGTTTAATTCATATAGTGTTTAATCTTATAAAAAATTAATTCATTGGACAAAATTATAGTATTTGATATGTTCATTTTTTTCCTACCCCAAGAATTGGATCATGTATGATTAAGAAAGTGTTAATGAATATTTTATTAGTGAATTTTAAATTATTTTAAAATTCATAGAAATTATAGCCTACTTTGTAATGATATTAATCTTGAAAAAATATGATTTGCGTTCTGTAATGTGGTGATAGCGATAATTATATTCTATAAGAATGGTATCAACATAGAAAAATTAAAATATTACTCATTCTAAAAGAAATTGGAAGAATATAATATACATAAAAACTGGGGATGTTTTTTTATAATACAGTTGTAGACGAGGTGTAATAAAAGATTGATTTGAAAAAAATTGAGGTGATATTAGATACCTTGATAAATTGGATGAGAATTTAATTTTTTTGGGATATTGTTTTCTCTTAAAAAATAAATAATAAAACATATTCATTTTATTTAAAAGGGGAAGATGAGAAGTCCATGAATTTATATTCATTAAATATAAATGAAATATGATTTTTAAAACTAGATTTAATAAATGGATTATGGAGAATCATTAAAAAAATGGGGAGAGTGTTATAACCAAGGAATTGGTTGTTTTATCTTAGGATAAATAACTGTAATGTTTATTGATCATTGCTGATGTTAATTTTAATGAAAAGTACAATTTTAGATAAAATACCAATATATATATGGATACATGGTGTTTATAATGTATAATGAATGATGTTAGAGTTACGAAAAGATATGTGGATATTTTAGGCATCAAGATGAGAATAATGATCATGAAACACAGAGTTATAGAGGATATAAGGTTATCATTATTGAAAAAGTAATTTTGATGAAGAATGAATATCATTAACTTATATGGAATTCATTTAGGATTAAATTGGAAGAATATAATACTAATTATTGAATAATTTATTGTTTAAAGATGAGTAACATTGAGTAACACGTCTTTAGAATATCAATTAATTCAAATATCATAATAAGTTTGATGTGTAATGAGAAATATTTCATCAATATAAGTTTTATTATGATTAATGTTCTTATTTTAGAGAATACTATTTCAAATAATCATTACATTTTATAACGAATTATATTAAGAAGAGTATAAGAAGCTTAGAGAAGGAATAACTCACTACACCATGGTGAGATGAATTAGGATATGGTGGGTAGGGAAATCTAGGGCATAGAGGTGATTTAGATGTTTTATATAACATTCTAATTTGGACACATTTCAGTTTGAAAAGACTAGGTTTTAGAAACTATGGAATAATGTGTTGTAGAGGAGTGAAATAACCATAATAGAATCCATTCTAATTTTACAAGTAATTTTATTATATGGGATTGCTATGGAGACCTAGAAATTTGGAAATATCTTATTACCTATTCTGGTTGGTGATTTAGATGCTTTGGTTGTTAAACATATAATTAAAAAAATCAAAACCCATTATTAATAGGAAACATTCTTCGAACTTCAGTGATGATGAGATTTACTAGAGTAGCCTACCTCTAATTATTCACAGGTTAGAGACTATCACCGAGGGTATAAAACATACAAATTTGATAAATTACCCACCGAATTCAAAGGAAATTATAATGAAAATATCCAATAAAAACAATTGTATAATGGGAAAAAATATCCTATTATGCATGTAATGAATTAAAATATAAATATCCGAAAATAAAAATACCGTGATGAAACTCTTTGTACAAAGAAAAAAACCACAAGATTAATCCTAGACCAAATAATGACCATCTGGGTCCCTAAATCCATCCTGGAAAATAAAAAAAAATTATATTTTGGCATGAGAATATATATATATATATAATCAGTACGGTAATCCCCCAGAACTCTGATTTAAATGTGAAGGAATCCTAAAAATTCTTCAGTGAATAAACAAAATAACCAATAAGCACCATTTCCAAGTGAACTATTACTCAAACTTCACCACAAACCACACCCCAAAGAAAACATCCATGTATAATGACATATTATATACAAAATTGATAATGAAGGAACCAAAAACCACTTCCACCTAGTGTCTCATTCTCACAAAATAATTGAAAAGAACTTGGTGCACCCATACATTCTATCGTGGGTACATTTTACAAAATAACTCATATCGAAACCACATACTAATAAAAAATCACAATAACATATATGAAACCACATAAAACATCAAAAAATCATAGTCACATACTACACCACCACATCATATCCATATACCACATACATTTCATAGCAGGGTGTCCTGACCATGATATTAATTAGTCTCATGCCCTCATATAACCCTGAATGAACCTAACCATGTATCACATCCTCTACTACATCAAATTATTAACGTTATCTCATTATTATCACATCATGGTAACTCTATATTCTAAAAAATATATCCCATGAATCATAACCTCAAGAAATTATGATAAATCTTATGCATGGAATAGAGAGATTGAAAGTGGGATTAGTTAGCCATATATTCTATTATCACTATAGATGTTGTAAAAACCACCGTGGAATAGAAATATTTTTTCATTGTTATGGTGATCTGACATTGGTGTGATGTGTCATAAGTAAGAAGAGAATTATAAAACATTGTGCTGACACACAAAAAATCCATTCATGGGGTCATCATAAATTAAAATAATAATCCCAAAAAAATAGACCCACAACCATAGCCGTTTACATGAACCTACATCCATTTCCATAATAGGATCTAATCCCAAATGTACAATAAATATCCATAACAACATTATCATTTTCATATTTAATCATATCATTTATTCATATCAATAATTAAAATTTTAAAAGGCATGTAACATTCATTATCTCATTCCTTTCCATATTTAATATGAAACCATTTTTAGACATCAACCACTCTAACCCCAAGTGTTTCCTCATAATTTCAAACATTAATATTCTATAAAAAACCCATTTGTTATTAAATTATATCTTATTGAATATTAAATGTTCCTTTGATAGAATCCATATTCAACATCTCTATAAATCTATTACACAAACTCGTATCACACAACCAAAATTACTTCAACCAATTTTCATAACATGCTAATATCCACCACAAAACATCATTTTCCCACCCAACCAACCATGAAACCCTTTTTGGAAAAAATAAAAAACCATAAACCACTACCACATCAAAAACCAATCCTCCATATTCGAACAATGAAAAAGAATCCACTGCAACACACTATCGAGACAATAAAAAAACCCAATAAAAACAATATACCATTATCAAGAAACATCCAATTATAGACACCAAAGACTTCTATAATTTCCTTTTTCAAAACCATGGAACATATTTATTTAAAAAAATCATGTACATCATCACCTCAGTTATAAATTCAAAACAACCAATTCATTTCCATATTTATGTAATTAATATTTTATTATAGGTGATCTAATAATTTCCATATATTCCAATTGGTTTCACACATAACTATCATAAAACATTCATCTATAATAATAATTATCATAGAATCATATAAAACTAATAGGCTCACCACATAAAATCAATTAAATTTTTTCAATTCATTAACATTATTAGGTTAACCCTTTACATCCGCCCAAATAAAAAAATATTAATACTTATAAAATTTATATGAAACCGATAACGAGGTGTTTGGAATCCCCAACCTCAATTAAATCGTTAAAAAATACTATGGAATTTAAATTATGTAAAGTTGGCCACAAATCCATGAAGAAATGGGGATAATTTCAAAAGAAAAAGGAACAAAATGAACTCCATCAATACCATTACCCATGGATATAAATAAATTTTTTTATTATTTTTAACCTCACTTAGATGAAAATAGTATGAAAATATCAAAAAACAGAAGAGAACACTCCTACATAAATAAATATGTTGATACCAGGAAGGGAAAGGTAAAATCCTATCAAATTACACTCAATTTTATGAAAGGATGCACCAATGACATGAAATTTTCTATAAAACAAATGAATTTTAATGGACTTAGATGGGAATATAATTTCAAAATAATACCAAAATCTTATAGTGTCATGGTATGATAGGACATGGTCACACCATGATGGGGATGCGTAAACAATATCTATATATAACATAGTGATCTTCCTTATTTACCCCATTTAATGCTCAATAATCTCAATAAAATTTGATATAACTGAATGTAACAAAAAATATTGTATGATGTATGAAACATTTAATTATGTATTTAAATTCCTTGTTTTAGCCATATAATTATTCCCTATGGTCTAATGATGGAATTGTTAGTATTTTGGGATTTATAGGAGCACAATACTTCATGTATTGGAGTAAAGAGAACATGGACATGGTTTTACTAAAACAAGTGGTTGAGGAAGAATAGTTTAGACAAACCATTCAGTGTGCTATAGTGTGATGTAGATGGTCTTCAATTCCTGTACTTGCTTTCTCTAACCCTGAACCTTGACTATGTTAGGGGGTATCACTTGGACCATTCCAAGTATATTGGGTGTGCACAGTCTAGAACATCAGAGGAATATACCATGAGAGGGTCTGAATATGGGTAGTTCCAACAACATGAATAGGACATGGTTTAGAAAATAGTTCATTTGAACCAAGAACATATTAAAAAGTGGGAATATTTATGGTTTTGCAGTCCTCCTTTTAAAGTAACACCCAATCTTTTCTTTTTTCCTCTAATGAACAAAAGGATCTCCTCCAATTGAAGATCATCCATACTTAAGTTATTTATTAATGAATCTTTCTAATACATCCTCTGAATTGAGTGTTATCTATTAACATTGATTTCCTATTGTAATATATTTTATATGTTTCCTTACTCCATTAAGTTTTATCACTTTCTTTTGCATTTTTTAGTGTAAGAGTATATTCCCAATTTTTATAGATTTTGTTTATTTGTCATTGTCATCCAATCTAGACAAAAAAATGCCTATATTGGATGTGTGTTCAACTTTTGAATTTTGGTAATTGTGATATGAATTTTTCTTCAAATTATTGAGGTTTATATTTGTTTCTGTTGATCCACATTCGAGTTACAATGATTTTCCCCCCTAAAATTTCATTTTCCCTGAATGGGTTTCACTTTTTTGGAACCTAATGAAACTATTATATCCAGGATAACATTGGTTATCATAAAAATCAACATGATTTATCACTTTGGGTGAGGCCACTATATTTATATTAGACCTCTATATTTTTATAACCAAAAGACACACCAGTGTGTTTGGTTTGACTTCTAAAACGAGATATCATTAATGTAATTGGATAATTCGTAGTTGTGTAGAAAGGATAAAAAATATACCTATCTCTGAGTTAATAAATAAATTTATAAATGGACTTGGTTAGTTAGAATAAATTTCATATAACCAACATTTCCATTCATCCCTTTAAAAATATTGTTGATAAATAAAATTTAATGATATTAATTAAATATAAGAAATAAATTGGAAGGATTATTACATAGACAATGTTACACTTCATATTTATAGACATTGTATATTTTTTATAGAACATAAATATGTAATTCAATAAATTAATGTTAATTAAATAAATTAAATGGAATTAGAAAATTGGAATTCTTATTACAGATCTAATGTTACACTTCCTAAACTCATATGTGGTTCCTTTATTATGTATATTTTTATTTTTATAGGTATGATAAGAAATTATAATACAATAAATTTATGAGGGAAATTTTAGGGAACATAGTAGAAGAAACCCCGATTCAATGAGTTAATTACTGTGGGAGATACCCACCATGGAATTTCATTGCTGACTTACTATATGAATTCTTTAGAATTGTACCTAATATTCACTCTTTTATTATCTAAAAACTTTAATTCCATAGATACACTCCTTTGATTTATCTTGATGTTTATGGACAGGTCACAAAATGTATTACCCCTATTTTTCCCAATCCTTTATAAATAAATATTACTATTTTATTGATCCATGGAATCAATAAGACACTATTATAGGGAAGCACCATTGGTGTACCCCTTATATTTCACTCAGAACATGATTTCCAGACATTATGAGTTATTACTACGATTTGGATTTACCCATGTTGTCAAATATTTTTTATAGTCACGTCAGATACTTATATTTTATTTTACATATTATGATTCTCCATTTAGAAATCAATGAATCATGAAATATTAACATAATATGTAGACACATGGGAAATAATACAAGGGTCCACTACAGAGCATGTATACTTGTGCATATGATGGTCTTATATATGAATATATATATATATATATATATATATATGGTGGAAGCAGTACAGAGAGAATTAATTCTTAGTCTGAAGTAGGTGTGGTTGGCCTTATATCCCAACAGGAGCCCGGTCAGACATGGTTGTTACATTACACATTTAACATCACTAATAGTTATTATACATGTATACTATTACATTTATATTCACATTTTGGATTTGAGTAGATATAATTAGTGGTGGACTACTGAGTATATCCCCCACCCTATTTTGGATATTGATTGGTAACTAGATAGACTTTATGGATACATGTAGTGATGTGGTCAAGCTCCCTGTTTTAAATGTTTGATTGATTTTAGCATGAGAGTAGGGAGAAAAGATCTAGGCTATAGATTTTGATTCTATACGGAGAAATCCATTTTATCATTTTGGTTCTCTTAATATAAATATATGTATGTGTTCCTACTACCATGTCTTATTGATAATTTTATTTAGTTATATGAAATTACAATATTTATTATGTGGTACTAGTTATTTATACACTTTTATGTTTATCTAATTTGGATGATTTATTTTATACTACTAGGTAAAATTAGGCTTCCCCTATTTATCCATTAATATCACAATGTGGTACTCTAATCATCGGTGTATAGTATCCCCATTGATCCACCTTGGACACCCATTTCAATTCAGATAAATCTATCGTGTAGGGAGGTATGCATGAGGCTATATGACAGAATGGGTTCAATTTTTTATTTGTAAACCAGATCCAAGAAATTATAAATTATTATCCTAGGTTCTTGTCCATTTTATTACAATTTTGGTTATTATATAGGAAACTAGGATTTATAATAATTTTTCAATGATCCTATTCTAGAGAGTAGTTGACCCATGTATAGGATAAAATCCAAATTTCCAATGATTGGAATGCATATTCTATATTATTCTTGTTATGGTTTTACTAATTTCACCATTGGGTGAAAAATATTCCTTGAGGGTTTCCATAGTATTTTGAAATTTATTTTTAATTTTATATGGTACAACAAGGGGGTAGTGACCCATGAATCATTATAGTTATGCGAGGATTCATATTGAATTCATTATACCATGCCAAATCTACTTACTTTGATCATTATTAGAGTATATTCCATGTTCCTTGATAGATTTATTTCAAATTATGCTAATGTATCTTGCAGGGGAAAATAATTTGAATGTGTCTACATTAACATAAATTGCATTTTACATTATAAGGTGACTATATAACCTTAATTAGCCAATTATATTCAGTTTCAACCATGAAATACTGGTAAAATGTGCTGAAACATTAGTTGGATGTAAATATACGTATGCCCATTATCATTTATAGAGTGTTTGCTCATATATAAGTTTGGAATGATGACCTATCTAATTGAACCATATTAAGATCTTAGCTGTAGTTACCAATAGTGAAATTTTCAATTATGAAGCATATTACTTTATATGTTATGAATAAGTGATTCATTTAATTAGACCTCTGTATGTATAAATATAAAATTATGGATATAAATAATTAAATACATATGACTTGTTGAGTGTAAAAAGTAAATAGAAAATAGATTCCATTACATAGCGATGATGATTTAAATTTAAAGGGTGTTTTCCTCCATCACTACATATTAATACCAGGTACACTAGAACCCTGATATAAAATAAACAACATTACACAAACCCAAACATAATATTGGATAGTGGGTAGTATATCTAGATTTTTTATCAATTTCTTATAAGACCCCCTATAAATATTTATGTGTAGGTATAGGGTTTTGAATCTTATATAGGATGAATTTTAACTATAATATTTTTATATCATCTATTTATCATCATTGAAACTAATTTGAGGAAAGTGTATGGAATGTATTGAGCTATCCCATAATGAAATCATCATGTCAAGCATTAGGATAGTGTAGCTGACCATTGTCCTTATTCTGTGGGACTTGAACTACTATTAGGTCCACCTATGGAACCTCCAATAATAGATAATGTTGGCACGAATTACAAATTTCATGTGTGTTTCCATATTATTATGTAGAATGTTCTAGGATCTCCACTTCCTATTCCAACAATAGAAGATTTTACATGAGTATTTCTACAACAAAATCATCCCACCTTTTTGAGTGATTTCTATCAATATGCCCCTGATAGTTGGCTAGAATCCCTGATATCTATCTATGAGAACATAGATACACCCCTATAGTGGAGATTAGGACTCTCTACACATATTCTATGGGGATCTTCTTTGCAATAGTGGGATGTTGTTACACAAAAAGACTAGCATCCCGATATGGTAGAGATAGATTTTTTTGACTTCATTCAACTACAATTTCATTCTTGAGATGATGAAAGATAACATATATAGGGAGTTACTAAATATAGATCTTGTATCCCTTTTAGTCACTTGTTATTCAACTAATTTTAATGAGGTTAAATTTTTTGAAGATCCCGTCACTGCTAATGAGTTTTCCTGAGCGAGACATTTTGAGGATGGGTTGAGGTACACTATCTAGTTCAAGGTATACATTTATGTTCTGAAAACATCCTTGGGAAATATTATCCATGAAATTATTAATATGTGGAATTTCAAGGAAGAAGATGGTGTTGGGTGTAATAGATCAGTGTCGATAAAGGTAAGTAGTTCTTATAGCAACACGAAATTTCCTCAATAGGATACAAGGTATAGAAATGGCTGCCAGAGTACCCATTAATGTGGGTTAGTGATGTTCCATCAATATATTATGAATTAAAATGATTAACATTTTTGTGATATAGATATCGTTTATAGTCAGATTTGCAATAGGAAGGGTTATATTCAAGGATTGTGTCAGAACATTCCATTTGTTCATAGTCAGAGGGGATTCGCACTGGCTCTGCCTTCTTGAGAAGGGTATATAGCTCTACATTAGGTTAGGAGATGGAATACCACTATCCATACAAGACAAGGGGGTGGATGTGGGTGAGGAGACTAGACTCAGGATATAAAGGGTCAACGGAGTGGACCCACTCAAGGTAGTCAAGATACAATATAGGGACGTCGAACAAGACAGATTTATTCTATATAACCTATACCCGATGATAAGAGTGTCATACCATTTACAATTATAGGTAAAATCATTGTAGCCTATAGTATATTATCTTCCATTTTTTATACTGGCGAATTATATTCTTTTATCTACAAGACTACTTTGAAAATACTAGGACTTGAGATTTAGTATTTTTTGTGGTTGATTAAACATGATACTCATTTGGGTATTCGATCAGAGAGTTTGAAACAATGTTAGGAATTTACCCTTAAGGAAGGAGGTTATAATTTCTTAAGGACCTCTTCATACTCATCATGATGGGATTTTATGTCATTCTTAGGATGGACTGGTTTGTCCCCTATCATGACTTTGTGGGATCCTATAACAATAGTTTATCCTTTATATCATAAGAGGGTTAAAGTTATCTCTATAGAGGTGAATGATATATCTAGGAACGTAGAGACAGTCCAAAACATAATGGGCCAAGTAGACAAAAAAACCAGATCTCTAGTATTCGTAAGAAGGATCATAGAATAAATCTAAATAATTCCATAATCATAGCATATCATTTCAAGGGTGTCATCCTAGATGCTTTTTAGGGATTAATTCATAAATGATAGGTGGAGTTCCCTATTAATGTAGTACCCTTAGATGCACCAATATCCTTTACTAAGTACATGATGGATACTAAGGATTTTTAGGTTCTCAATAGGACACTAGGGGATTTGGAAACATTGGTTTTTGTGTGAAACATTACATAACTTTGGGGGTTCACCAATACATTTCTTCACGAAAGAGGATGGTACCACCATGTTTTGCATGGACTAAAATCATTTCAATCTGCATACAGTTAAAACTAGTATCCATTACATTGAATAGAATAACTATTTGATAATATCCATTGAGATAGGATTTTATATAAGATGGATTTGATGTTACATTACCATCGAGTATGAGTTTTTACTATAGATATACATCATAAATGTTTTTTAATTGTTTAGTTATTTTTCTCTATATAATTTTTCAATTCAGTCTTATGTACATGCCATTTTTTTATGGATTTTATGACTCGATATTTCCATCGACATATGAATTCAATTGTGGTAGTATTGTTGGAAGATATTTTAGCGCATTCATGTACCAAACATTAGAATGTTAATAAAATTGGGATTTTATTGAATATAATAAGAGTGAACAAATAAATTCTATTCCTAGAAAGTGATACTTTTGGATCAACAAGGTTCACTTTCTAGGTCATATAATTTTAGAGGTTGTAGTTAAAAGTTAACTAGTAAAGGAAAGTGTTGTAGTTTTTTAGGATCATCCTAATAAAAACTATCACTTAAACAGATTCTTGTGGGTAGTTCGAAATTACAAAATTTTATATTAGACTTATCAATCTTAGAAAAAGAATATTTATCCAAGACTAAGAAGGGATTGAATTTCATGTTGTTAGAATCTTATTAGACATATTTTTAAGAGCTAAAATGGATACTAACTCCATCAATAATCTTAATTATTCTAATGTGGGGATAATTTTATACAATTATTTTTATTGCATCATGAATCATTCATATAGAGGTTTTGATATAGGAATAATGAGTCATGACATCGATATATCATTAGTTGCAGGTATATGAGAGGAATTACCCATAAAAGGATCTCGAGTTGGAATCTATAGTTCACTCCATGGATTGTTGGAGGTATTATATTCTTGGAGAGCAGTTTATAGTGTTTAAAGATTAAAATAGACTCATATATGTCATTACTACATGTTATGTGAATTTCATACATATGAGGTTTGATGAATACCTACACTCCTTTGATTTTGATATTTCGTATACACCATGGAAGGGTAATTCAATAGTTGATGCTCTGAGCTATAAGACTTAGATTGGGGCTATTCGAGAGGCCATTAGTGAATGGTATCTGATCAATCTATTGTCTTAGATGGATTTTGAGGCATAATATCATCATGGATCACTGAACATTATAGAGTTTGTAGTAACTTCATCACTTATAGAGAGAGTGAATATGTTGCAGTTATCATATCCTAAGGACGCAGTACTATGTGAGAGTGTTTCAAGAGATAACCCACAATATTGTTGGATAATTGATGATAATGAGGTGTTGTGCAATCATGGAAAAATCATTGTTCAAACAGACTTATGAGAGGAATTAATATGATAATATAATTTTTATAATTGGGTAGTACACCCATGTGATACTGGGATGTTTCATGATCTATTTTTCAAATACAACAATTTAATTATGAAAAGGGACATAACTATACATTACTAGTCAGAACACCAGTGAATAGTAAGGAATTTATAGTTGATTCCAATTAATTAGAAAAAACGGGATGATGTCACAATAGAAATTTTTATTGTATTTACAAAAATCACATTTCAATAATTATATAGTACGGGTGATCTTTGACATTATTTCTAATATCAATCACTTTTTACCTATTATGGAGACCATCTAGGTGGACAAGCATAAGAGACATAACATTTAAGAGATTGTATGACTTTAATGTATTCTTCATACTTTTTTAATGGGGATGTAATCATATTTTACATCATGGTTATTGATTGGTGTTTACTTGGATTTGTGTACATCGATGCTTTAAGAAAAACATAGCACACGTAGACCAAAGGGAAATTTGAGCATAATATTCATGTGTTAGAGGACATAATTAAAGAATAAATCCATTACATTGGAGGATCCTTGAAATAACTATAACTCACTGAATTTGATAATAATAATGAAATTTAGAAAGTGATTGAGAAGGATCCATATAAAGACCTATTTGGAAGGCCATACTGATCACCGTTTCATTGATTAGAGGTAGGGGAAACCCAACTACAACATCATCTCTTAAAGGGAACATTAGTGTAGGTATAATTGATCAAGAATAATATTTATTGGGAATTTTTTTAGAAAGAGTCATCATAAAACCACCACTTATGACCACTATAGTCTGATTTTGGGGATCAAGTATTCCTATGTGTTTCAACTAGACTAAGGAATCAGAAATTTAGGTAGTAAGGGAGTAATTCAAATTATTTCATTAGACCTATTGAGATTGTCAAGAGAATATGGCAGGTAGAATATTGGTTTCAGTTACCCCAAATTTATCAGTCTATTAATGATGTATTCCATGATTCATAGATTCTCTAGTTAATTTTTAATCTATCTTAAGTCTTTCATCCTGAGGATACTGAGTTGGTGGTAGATGCATCCTTTGAGGAACATTTTATGTATTGTTGGCCAAATAATGAAGGATCATAGAAGCTGGTCTGGGCCTCAAGTATGGGATATATGGAATATAGATTATTTAAAGATGATACATTGGAGAGAGAGCCTAATATACAAGATCAATTTTCACTGTTGTTATTAGATGATGCCTTAACACCCCCAGAAGACCAACTTGTGGATGAGTTATCCGATGTGGGGGTGGCTATGACAACCCAATTTTATTGTGCGAGGTATGGACTATTTTATTCATGATTTCCTCTCGTTTTTAAATCTTAATAAATGTTCAATATTGTATAAGGATAGAATGGGGAGTGGTAGAGGCTTGTATGGAGCCAAGAAATCAGTGTTTTGGATGAAGCAGTCTAGGTACATAGTTTACATAAAACAATCCCCTGATGCATCATGATTTGGAGAATCTATTCGAAATGATGTAGTGGGATGCATAGGGTGGGAAGAGAAAATAGAAATATTGTCTAACCATATTCCCAGTCTATAAGAGGGGGTGTCACCCATACAGTTCATAGGGCATTAGGTTTTCATGGTTTGAAAAACTGTGCACATGAACCATGAAAAGGTCTATATATAGAAAATACCAGCAACCCAATTAGTCAATCGTTTGGGAAACCGTGTATCCAAATCATTATCATCTTGAAAATTATAGAAAATTATGTTTTCCTCTATTTTTTATAAAACCATACTCATTTTTCTTTTCCCTCTAATGCATAATAGGATCTCCACTAGTTGAAGTTCCTCCAATCCAAATTAATGATTTGAAGCACCCATCTCATATGGATTCTGATTTAAGTGCTATGATACATACTGTAGCACAATTACTTTGAGATTTAAACCATTTCCATAGATAATATTTTATATCACCATCTTTGTTGATGTTTTGGTGTGATATCATATGCCTTATTTTCAGGGTATGTTCCTGTTTTTATTTTATCTTCCAGTTTGGAAAAAACTAAATGCCGCTACAAGATGAGTGTTACTTCACAAGAATAAGAATGGCAGTATATGAATTCTTCCTCTAAGTATTGATGTTTATATATCTTTCCATTGTACCTCATTACAATTTCACAATAAGTTCCCCTAATAACTAATGTTTAGTAAATTGTTTTCTCAATTTTGGATCATTATGACTCTTTTATATCACTAATAACATTAGAGTTCACCATCCTCAATGTGGGCCAACCGTTTGGGTGTTACCACTATATTCATATTTGAAATACATAATTTTATTACTATAACACACAATGGTGAGTCTGGTTTGAATTTATAAATGATATATCACTATTGAAATTCTATAGTTCATAGTGGTGTAGAAAAACTATGACCCATACATGAAATTGATTTAATAATTAAACATATAAATAGAATTGGTGAATTTTATTGAATTTCACATGGACAACGTGACCCATACACCATTTAAAATTATCATAAATAAATGAAAGATAATTATATTAAATAAAAGGATGTAGTAAATTTATATGATTATTACATAGAAAATTTTGAATTTCATATTCATATATATCTTTTCATTTAAACAGACATTAAATCTTTTCATCAATAAATGAAAGGTATATAAATGAATTAAATGGAAGTAGTAAATTGGATTGTTTATTAAATGGATAATGTTATACATCATGAACCTATATGTGGTTCTTTTATTATGGTCCTTTCTCTGGTTATAGTAGTGATTAGACATGAAATTACCTTGGATTCTTGAGTTAATTACAAGACCCCTTAGAGGATGAAACCCTAATTCATACGGAGATTCCCCTTAAAGATACCCACCATGGAATTCAATATTTGTTTTATTAAGTGTATGCCTTATCATTTTACCTATGATTTAATTGTTTGTAGTATAGAAATTACAATGAATTGGACACACTTCTTGAATTTTTCATGATGTCTATAGACATTATACTCCATGGATTCACTCCATTTGGCCAAGTTATTCATGGCCCAAGAATACAGTGTTTGAGATACATGGACTCTCTTAGAAACTATTATAGTGTAATGACTTGTGTGTACCCATGGGATTACACTCACGCCATGATTTTCATATTGAATGAGTTATTACTATGATTTTTTTGGACCCCTGATGTTTTGGATGCCCTGGTCTAACCTAAGATCACTTTATTATATTTTATTATTATGACGCTCTCTTAAGATTGATGTGAGTCATGATATACTGGAATAAAATGTGGACACCTACAAACTAATACATGAGTCGATGTAAGAGAATCAATATAGTTTTATAGTATTTTATTATATATTCATATATTTAAATGATTGAAGGTGTGAAAGTATAGTTCTATCTTAGTCTGAATTATGAGTTTACCACCTATCATCCCATTGTGGGACTAATATGTCATAGTTGTCAATTTACATATTTTACATCACTGATGATTATTATACTTGAAAATTGTTACATATATATTTCAAAGTTATATTTTTATAGACATCATTGGAAGTGGCCTACTAAGTATATCTATAACCCTATACAATACATATATTTGTATATAGATTTATTTTTGGGTACAGGTGGGGACAAGGGAATGTGGTCAGTTTTCAATGGATGATTGACTGAAGCATGTGATCTGGGAGCACATGAATGAGATAAGTCTTTTTATGTTCTCTCAAGATATAATTTTAGTCTTGTTAGTTTATTGGTTATACTACTATATTTTCTGTGAGTACTTACATGTCTTCCAATTTAACTTTTTCAGATATATGATATTACAAAATTTTTATATAGAACTGGTAATCACTACACTTGTATGTTTATCATCTTTGGATGATTTATCTTCTTAGGGAAGTTATTATTATGTCACTGCCTGGTACCCATTAATTTCATTGGGTGCTACTCTGATCATGAGGGTGTAGTATCCCCGTTGTACCACCTTGGATCCTTTATAATAGTCATCAGCCTCTATTGTATGGGGAGGCATGCTTGAGGATATGTGATATAATGGGTTCAGTTAAAAATTAGTAATTAGGTCCCTCGATGTTACACTAAAGGATGTGAGGATGTAACCAATGTAGTCATGCCAAAATGAACCATCCTATGAATGAAATGATGTTACTCCAAATCAAGACACACCCCAATAGATGAACCATGACATCAAGTATTCCCAATTAGCATAACCAAATAACCATCTTCCCAAGGATTCATATTGTAACATATATTTCCACACCATTATGAGTACATATCAATAAGATATAAATCTTTTAAACCCCTTTCTTCAATTACTAAAAATCATAACACCATAAAAGTTACATATTTAGTGGTAAAAAATATATCTATAATAGTATGCTTAGATACATATACATCTCATCCTATATTAAAAACCTTGAAAGACTCTTTGTGATGAGGAACAAATGATATGATCATTACATGAATAATGGAAAATTCATTACATATGAAAGAAAATATAATAGTATCATTATGAAATGTATGGCTTTGCAATTTACAAATATTTCTGTAAAATATTTTCATTCAATGATAGAACTCCCCACACCGTGACCCCACATTACCATAAAAAAATGTAATGTGTAACTCATAGAACCTACGCCTACCACTATAATAGAAGAACTATTTCATAAATCAACCCTTTATGAAATAACACAAGAAACTAAACCCCCCCCCCTCTAATCTAGAAAACACTTCCCACCATAAAACCCACAAATGCATCAGGACTCCTCCCTTTGAGAGGAAATATGATCTCTAACAACACTTTCCATTCTCCAAAATTCCACCGACTCCTATAAAACCTAAAAAAATAACAACCTATGATCGTATGGGTGTTAAATTAGATTCCTAACAAGTGATAGCTTTCCCCAGAAAAAAATACTATCCTTAGAAGAAAAATTATAACCACTAAACCATAAACACACCCCTAGAAATACCATTTAAACTGATCAACACCATCAAAAATGAACATAAAACATAGGAAAACAATAATCTAAATTAACTCTATAAAAATATATCATTGTACTATGTGTGAATCTTTGGCTCACATTACTTTTTATATTCCTCTAAGCCAACATATGTAAAAAATGTGAATTAATGGAATTAAACACCCACACCAAAACTTAATAATGGACATGAATATAAAAAAGAAACTTCATGATCATATAGACATCTTCTAAAACTACAGATTTCTAATAAAGGGCATAAGATTATTCATGAAGATATCAAAAAATCTATGACACCTGGAATAAATTTTGGATCTGATCTGACAATGGGCAAAGAAATAATATTTAGGTATCCTCATAAACACACTCTATAATATAAAATTTATTGATAAATGTTGGAGGAATATTACTCCTTGATTGAACCTCTACTAATCACTGTGAGTGAAAACCCTTAGAAATAGATGATATATCATAGAAAACCATATTCCTCCTAATAAATTCAACATATGATTTTTATGGTCCTAAACCACATCATCATTTCATGAGTCATCTAAAACATATTGGTCATCCTCTTCACTATATTGGATCCTAGGCCTACTAAGTCTCTATACATGATCTATTTAAAAAGATAACTACAAGTTCACTAATACAATAGCTTGAAATGAGTTATGGAAATGGGTTACTGATAAATATCATTATATGAAAACTCTATTAAATGCATGTTATTCACCCATGATCCACAAAATTCCAATATATATGCAAAAAAATATCCTCTAGTATTCGAATGAATTTATTTATCTAACAATCTATACAAGGATGTAATTAATTTATAAAGAATAATTGAGGTACAAAAGAACAATGAAGATCTCCCCAAACCCACGTGGTAATATTAATATCCTAATCAGAGACTGTGGTCTTGTTCTATAGCACCATGATTAAAATAAACCAGAGCTAAAATCTAATTTATTATATTTTTATAAGATACATTTATTAAAATCAATTTGGTTTTATATATCTAGTAACATTGAAGAACTAGATATATATATGATTACAGTTATAAATTTGAAATAAAATATAAAACATATTATATGAAAATAATCTTCCCCATTGAAACTCATTAATAGTTTCAATCTTATTATCATTGGGAAAGGACCATAAATAAAGGGTGTACTTAGATTCTCAATATGTTCTACATAAATAGAATACTATCCTCAATATATAAGGAATAATAAATATAGAATGGGCGATAAAAAAAGAGAATACTTTCAATAAATAATATAATTTCAATAAGAATCAAGAGATAATATAAACATAAAATACAAGTGGATAATGAAAATTAAATTCATAATTATCTAAATTCATAAATCAATATATTCTGGATCTAGTATATCCAAATGTGATCTGATGAATCATACCATTATTTTCTCTCAATTAAAGAGAATTTATAAATAAATGGGTCAGCGTAAATAAAATAATAATCTATTATGGAATACTTGTTATTTAATCTCATGAAAATTGTTTATTGTTTGATTGTAATTATAAAACGAGGCCTCACCCATGACTAAAACATCCTATTAATTCCTCATATTTTTAGTGACCAATAAAACTCATTATAAACAACTCATTATGTATAAAAAAATATCATTTTCAATCCAGAATAAATAATAATAATATTTCATCATCAAAAAATATAGAGAAATAATAAATATGTTCTCATGGGATCATATAAATAATAACATCAATACATTTTTTTCATACATGGAAATTCCATTACAAGAGCACTAGAATAATTATTCCGGAAAAAAATTCTAATTTTTAAAACACTTATTAAAAGCATAAATGTTTTTTAAATAATATTATAACTAATTTCATTTTAATATTAACATGAAAAGTTTTAAGGAAATGATCAAATAAAATGGTAATCATGATTATGGGAAGATCCATTATGGCGGTGTTTGTAAAAACTGATTTTTTCACATTTTTTATAAAAGGAAAGTCATTTATAAAATAAAAAGAATATTAATTTATATCCATTATATACAATATAAAACATGGATTGAATTAAAATTTAATAATCATAGTAAAATAATAAATACATTATTGAAATAATTTTAATAACAACATGTACATAGAAGAAACATATTCCCGACTAAAGAAGAAATAATGTATATTTTTCTTAAAAACTTTTTCCTAATAATTTTATGTAATAAAGTTATGAAAATTTTCTATTACATGAAAATTACTTGTATAATAATAGGAGAATAAATTTAATGTGTATTATATTGTACTAATTATATTATTTCCCATAATTTAATTTCAATCATAAAAAATCCTGAAATAAAATAAGATTATAAAAGAAATCACTAACATCTATCATAATCTAATATGTGAGAATTAATCAATTAATAAATTAAGTGTAAAAAATTTAATTCTACCTAGAAAAGTATAAATATAAAAAATATAAACTAGTGTAATTTTAACACATAACCGGTTTATAATATAATCGATAAAGTAGTGGTCTAATCTAATGAATTTAATTGGTGATATGAAACCACTTACCACTATGGAATCTTTTAAATTATATCCCCCATGAAATAAGTATATTCAAACGAGTCTTTAAATAATATCAATATAAAATTATTCTTTACATATTAAATCAAATCAGTTTTATATACACCACATTAATTAAATTTACGATGAATATGCCATGTATAACTAAAACCAAAGTGGGACAATAGACCCTTTCTATAGGTAAAAATTTATTTATAAGGTAATTTATCATCATTTATACAAATTTTAAATATATTTTAATTTTTATTAAATAAATCTATACATACATATAGTATAATATATGATGTAATTATTGCTTTTGAACATTCATTTATTAATAATTGTTCAGTAAATAATCTTTTTCGAGTGTTTGTAGTTTTGTTTTTCATATATGTTTTGGATTTTTAATTTAGAAACATTAATATTTATATTTTTTGTAACCTAAGGAAGATTAAACCTGATATAAATATCATATGTATTTATAATATAAATATTTATAATAATCCATGAAAATGTGGTCATTAAAAATTGATCACATTTCTTCGTGGAGGTAGAAGACCATATGTACGCATGAGAAACATTATCAGTTTCAATTGCTCTAAGGGTAAGAATAGAAATGATATATAATATTTAAATACTAATAATTATATAATATGTATCATATATATTTGTCATTTTCATTTTTATAACCATCCATGTAATGTGGTGGAGAAGAAGGAATTACAACAGTAGGTGGAGAAGATAATCAATGAGTAATAATGAGTGATGTTTTCCCTTTATATTGGATGAAAAATAGGATTAAAATGGTTATAACCTAATCATAATGAAATGTTGTCGTATTTATGATACTAGAGTCATTTATTTTTAAATAGTTAAAAAATTAGAGGAATTATAAGAATAATTAAATTTTAATGAGTGGTAAAAATGAACACATATTCTTTAGTAGACCTCCATTTGATTCTATCTTAATGACATTTGCAATGATATTCTTATAAGAACAAACCATTAATTTAGGGGTAGAGATGTTTATATGTGAATTTTTTAGGGGTTCTTTGATCTAGGTGGTTTAAGGTGTTGTGAATAAGAGAGGGTAGGGGTGTCCATTTATAAGTTGAAGAAAAGACATACATGGAAGCAATAAAACGATTCTAATATAATAAATTCATTTACATGTGAAAGTGACACTATGGGAAAATAATTTAGAGTACAATATGGGATATGGATGAAATAACTTCATCAAAAAAATTGGACATATTTAAGAGGGTTTTAAAACCTTATCTTTTGGTTTAAACCCTATGGTAACCAATTGTATACTTAACCACTATAATGAATTTTTTTATATCAATGGGTTATAGTCAAACTTGTGTGGTAAAAACTAGATAATAAATTTTCAAGGGATGGAATTTTCAACCATTATACCTACATTAAAGATATCCTAAAAAAATTTATTTATACTATAAATTTTTTTAAAGTAGATAGTAAATGTTTTTTAGCAATAAAATTATTTTGGTACCATAATAAAACTAAAATAAAATAAATTTAATTTTTTTAAAAGTATTTACTTTCAATTTTACTTTTTTTCACAAGTACTATGTTAGTACGATATAAGAATTTATGGTAATTATATATCAAATAAAATAAATAAATAAATAAATTTAATTAATAAAATATCATTAAACAGAAAATAAAATTTGATATTCATTCCCAAATTTTTTATCCTTACATGACAATATAAGAGAAATTTAAATGCATGAGAGTGAAATTTTTTATTTTTCATTACATAATATATTATAAAGGTAATTATCAAAGAAAAAAGGATAAAAGTGAAAAAAATTCATATTAAATATGATGATGTACGATCCCATGTAATTTAAAATTGAAAAATAATGTTATAAGTATATTTTAAAACCTTTTCCTATTAGTTCTAAAAATAATTTACCTATTTTAACTTTTTTATTGAAGAAGTAATATCTTTACAATAGTGAATATTTTTAATAAACAGAAATTAAATTAGCCTTATTAACTAATTTGACAATGAAAAATCAAATAATTATTTTTTTAATATTCAATATCAACGATTTTTATAAATTAATTTATTATAAACCACAAAAAAAATCTGAAAAAATAATTTCTTAAGTCTAATTATTTTTTTCAAAAGAATGAATAATATTAATAATAATGTTATAAATTGGATGAATTTTAATAAAAATAAATCATTTATATTTTAAAAATAATCCAAATAAAAATATATCTTTGGAAAAACTAAAAAAGAAAAGGTAGCTTCCATTAACGAAATTTGTGTTTTCACTAATCACCTAAAAATCGGTTTATCAAAAAATTTACAAATAATAATTCTAATAAAAATTAGATATTACTATTTTGGAAATTATATCATTATTATAATGTTCAATTTATAAATATTTTATACATTAATTAAAATATTCATGTACAAAATGTGACAAATAAAATTTTTGATGAGACATATTTTTGAAGCATAAAATAATCTCTTTTAAAATGTAGTTCATATTTACTATAAATTCATTAATAAATTTTTATTCAATTGGACCATTATAAAAATATTACATAACATTAATAATTATATTCATTACTTAAATTAAATGGTTATGTCGAAATTATAAAATTTAAATAAAAATATATTTTATAGTATATCGTAATTACCTTACTTCCCAAGGTTTCAAGTTAAGAATGTAATTGAGAATTAATTTAAGAAAATTTTTTATGGTGGAAAATTACCCCCTTAAATAAATTAATTCTATGAAATTTTATCAAGGTCATCAATGGATCAATATTCTAAAATAATATTTTTAAATCCCCATATCATATAAAGGAATAATAAAATGTCTTTTGAAAAGGGAAAGTGATAAACATAGTGTTTACCCAACGTAACTAATATATGGTTACAAATTAGGAGGAAATTAAAGGGTAGTTAAAATATAAACACAAAGGATAAAAATAACATCCGAGGATTAACATTGTCTGTTAGATTATAAGTATAATGACCCATAAATTAAATACATTTTTATTGATTCAAAATTGAAGCACAATTATTACAACATATAACAAAACCATGAAAGGACCGTATAGGTATTGTGTCTTTATAAACTGGGAAACATAAACAACTGGCCCATAAATCATCTACGTTGTCTCCCATTTATTTCCTCATATCTAGAGTCCCTTTTGGAATATTCTACTTTTACCCTTCTTCCTGAGCTAGGGATGGAAAACATAAAAAGGGTGAGCTCAAATGCTCAGTAAGGGTAACCAAAAGTAATATTAATCATATTAATAAGAACATAACATTTTAGAAATCTTAACCTTCAAAGGAGATCATAATTTCATAACATTGGATAAATCATAGTAGTGAAATGTAATACCAATAATCATAAATTAAAACATGAAACATTGTGGAATACACACATAATCATAGAGAATCATTTCTTAGTAGTCACGACTCATTTCAAGACTATCTTAGCAGACAAAGTCCATTTCTGAATCGAGTTCACTCCTCATTTCAGTCCTATATCACTGAACCGGATTAACCTGCCATTCCAACCATGTCTATCTCATGAGATATAAATCTTTACCCAATGCATTGGATGGAGATATAGGTCCCACCCATCTCATAATGATACCATTCTTATGTGTGCCACAAGATTATAAATCATACATCAAAGTAAACCCATGTAATAAAAATGGGATTCTTAAACATCGTGATATCAGAAAACAATTCTTATAAGATAGAGGAATTCATAAAAATAATTCCATCACAACATAATCAAATCAATGTAATAATAGGGATAAAGACATAACCCTATATTATCTTAGATGGAAAATAATTTTGATAAAACACTTGAACTCCCTTCTTAAGGAAAATATCCTTTCTATTTAAAAAAACATTTTTCCCATTCTAAACATGTCATACAATTTTAAACTTAAAGAAGTTGATTAAAAATAAACTTTAAAACTTTTAAAGGAATCTTCATGGAAATAATGTTCTAAAAGTCCATTCAGGCTATATTAGTTAAAAAAACATTATTCTCGTACTTTGGCCAGAAAAGTCAAAAAGTACCTCGTACTAAAAACGACAAAATATTCATTTCATATATTTTACTAAAAACTCACAAATGGGTAAAATTGGATTTAAAAAATTATAGGTGGATGGAAATAATATTATATATTGAGGAAATATGGATGTGGATGATAAATATTCCCTAGTAAATTCTAATGTAAAAACAATCTTTCATAAAAGTTGAGATTGCGAGATTTTCTCTTACCTTAGGTGCGATTTTCTTCGTACGTGTCCGAAACTCCTATATAAAGATTTAAATAATGTTATTGAATTATTCCAGAATTTTACACATTGTTATGAAATCATATGTGGTCATATTCTTAGCTGCTAATTAGTAATATTTCATTGTTACTTGTTATTCGGGTGTTTATTGCTTTTTGTTCTTATGCGTGTTTTGTCGAATAAATTATTCTTCTTCTTTTAGGTTATAGATACCTCATTTAAATAATGGTATTAGTTTAATATATATCATATGTATTCATTCAATTCATTTATATAATCATTATGCAATGAAGATAATGTAGAACGAGTCACATCACATTGTGGAGACGGTAGGCCGTACATACACAGGAGCGATGATATCATTCACAGGATCGTGGAATTGTATTGAAGTGTTTGTATACTATTCTAGAATAAATATCAATTTACAATAATCATATATATAGTTATTATTTACACCACTATACCCATCCAAGTAAGGTGGTGGTGGAAAATAGATTACACAACGGCGTAGAGACGGTAATCCGTACGTATGCACGCGCGATGATTTCATTTTCCGTAGGATGGATAGATGGTGAAATATGGTCGTTTCACACTTATAATAACATATCATTATATGAATGATACTAATGTTATTACTTCATAATGAAACATCTAAAGAATAATAAGTAGAAGAAGAAATAAATTTGAAAGAATCTGTAACAGACATTACCTCTTCTTTGAAGCGCCTCTTCTTAACCTCCTCTTAGGGAACTAAGGATGGTATTTGAAGAAGACCAAAAACTATAGGATGTTTCTAGGTAAGTGGAGAGGAGAAATTGGCAGGTTTTTTCTGAGCTTGAAGGCTCAAAGTGGTGTGAGGAGGAGAGGGAGGAGGTGTCCTTTTATAAGAGAGGAGAGGGGAACCTTAGGAAAACTTAAATTATTATTTTATTATAAATTCATATTCTGTTTTTAATAGCTACAAATTGATTTATTTCGAAGATAGGTTGGGGATGGGTCACAATCCTCTCATCCAATAGAATTTATACAAGTTTAGGTTTCTATTTTACCTTATCATTTAGATTTGACTTTGAGTTAGATAATTTAATATTTACCTTTTCTTCTTGTTTTCTTACACTATAAGGTTAATAAACTTAATATAACAAGCCAAACAAACCCCATGTTGTTTATCATTAATATATATAACTTTATCTAAGTCATTTTTCCGAACCTTAGATTTTGAGAAATAGAATAACAATTAATAAAATAATATGTTTTTTAAAAACTATTTTATGTCAATTTCGACACTATTTGGTAATTTATTTTTGTGAAAATCATAACAGAAATATTAGTTCGAAAAAAGTTAATTAAATCAATAATAACATGTCATATTAACCTATAAAATTAGTGGAATTCATAAAAAGTATACAATTTCATTTATTTGAGTATTTATAACATCACTTATGTTAATATTTCATTGATAAGATAATTACTGCATCATCATTGTGTCATCAATAAATTAAATTATTTGATGTATACAAATTATAAATAAATTACCATTATGTAGGAAATATTTTTATATATCTAATGAATATTTATAGTCTATGTTATCTTATGTATAAACCTATATTAAAAATGATTTAGTTATTAAACATTGATTTTAACTATCTTAACTATTCTTTAAATAAAATAATAATAAATGTTTTAATCTAATCCAAGTGGGCCTAAATGGTCATATTTTATTTCTAAGGTTGTTTTCGGTCGAATTAAACTTATCCAATAGAATTAGGACATGTGTTAGGGTAATAATAATATTATTGTTACCCTCAATTACCCTATTTACTTTTAACCGTGGTAAACAAAAGTAAAAAGTTACTATTCACCAAAAATTATTTTCATCTCATTGAACAACATTTTAGTCCCTAATATTGACTGTGTCTCTCGGATTTTCTAAATTACACTCAAAAAAGCGGTAAAATTATGTTTTATGTGAATTTAAAAATTCTCTTAGAAGGTGGGTAAAAGACGGTGAAAAGTTCAACAAAATTTTTATATATCTAAAATTATTATAAAATGACTCCAATGAATTAATTTGAACTTATAGAGGTATTATGTAACAATTTGAAAAAAAAATTAAATTTAAATAAAATAAATAATTTTTTAAATAAAATGTCGGTTTTTAAATAGTAACCCAGTGTTTTCTCTATTCATCAAAAATTGAAAGTTTTCAAAAAAATACCAAAATTTCACCCTAGGATAATTTCGATATTCCGAATCCAAAAATGAAGTCCATTTTGAAAAAAAAATTTATAAAATTTTCAAAAGTGGGTATTACTATTCATAACGGCTAGTTTTAATAATATTTTAATAACATATCGTTGTTCAGTGAAACTCGGTATTGCGTACGATGCAAGCTATCAAGGATGGTCGCAATTGAGTGTAAAGAAAGCCAAGATAGTGTTGTGTGTAGTGAAATATTTCTTTGATGATGTATATAAAAACAAAATATTTCTCATAAAAAATTCACGGGTGTTACATTCTACCCCCCTTAAAATGAATTTTGCCCTCAAAATTCGTCACTTCATAACAAATAGATGAGGATACCTTTCAGTCATAATATACTCAAGCTCCCATGTAGCTTCATTTAATTGGGGGTTCCTCAATAAATCTTTCACCAAGCGAATGGTCTTATTCCGTAGGACTTTTTCGCTATGATCCAGAATCTCTATCAGCTGTTCTTCAAAAGAATGATCTTTCTCCAATGATACAATATCTTAGATTAGTACATGTGAAGGATCGGGTATGTACATTCTTAGAAGTGATACGTGGAACACATCATAAACATGAGAGAGATTTGGTGGAAGTGCCAATCGGTAAGCTACCTTCCCAACACGATCCAGTATTTCTAAAGGACCGATATACCTAGGACTCATGTTTCCCTTTTTTCCAAATCTCATTACTCTCTTCCAAGGAGATATTCGTAAGAACACATTATCACCCACTTCAAACTCATGGTATTTTCTTCAGTTGTCGGCATAAGTTTTTTTTCGACTCTGAGTTGCTCTTATGTATTTTTGAAAAGATATGACCTTTTCTGCCATCTCATCAACAAGATCAGGTCCAAATAGATTTCATTCCCCAAATTCATCCTAGAAAGTTGGACTCCTGCATTTATTTCCATAGAGAGCTTCATAAGGAGAAATCTGAATACTGGAGTGAAAGCTATTATTATAAAAAAATTCACCAAAGGTAGGTGTTGATCCCAACCACATTTGAAATACATATAGAAATCTCTCAACATATATTCTAGAGTTTGAATTGTCCTCTCAGACTGACCGTCTATCTGAGGATGATAAGTAGTGCTGAAACTCAACTCTGTATCCAGAGTATGCTGAAGACTTTTCCAGAACTTTGAGGTAAACCTAAGATCCCAATCAGATATAATGGAAAGTGGTACTCCATGAAATCTTACCACTTCCTTTACATATATCATGGCAAGATGATCATGAGAGAAATCCTCTCTAACAGAAATGAAGTGTGACGACTTTGTAAGATGATCAACTATGACCCAGATAGCATTATTGAATTTGGATGTTTTAGGATGTCCGGTGACAAAGTCCATAGTGATGTTTTCCCATTTCCATTCAGGTATGGGTAATGGTTGTAACATCCCAATAGACTTCTGTCTCTCAGCTTTAACTTGCTGACAAACCAAGCATCGAGAGACGTATTCAACAACATCTCCTACCAGAAGTACTCTTTTAGGTCCCTATACATCTTCGTGCTTCCACGATGAATAGATAATGAAGAACTATGATCCTAATCCAGTAGCTCCTTCTTTAATTATGGGATGGGAGGAACACAAAACTGATTTTGGAACATTATTATCCCATCACAATCAAGGTTTAATTCAGGAACATTTCTCACCTTCTTTTGTAACTCTACATCCTCTTTTTGTGCCTCTTTAATCTTCACATGTATAGATGGCTGAACATTCATTTGAGAAAGATAATATTTTTCTCCTTCCATTATAATTCCAAGATCCATCCTTTGTAAATCCATAAGTATTTGATCTTTTGTGATCCTCATCATGGATAACCTAGCATGGTCATGTCAACATAATGCGTCTGCCACCTTGTTTGCTTTCCCAGGGTGGTAATAAATTGAGTTGTCATAATCCTTAATCAACTCCAAACATCTTTTTTGGTTCATATTCAGTTCCTTTTGTGTGAAAATATACTTCAAAATTTTATGATCAGTATAAATATCACACCTTTCACCATAATGCTAATTCCTCCAAATATTTAATGCAAAGATTACCACAGCTAACTCCAAATCATGAGTTGGGTAATTTTGCTCATGGATTTTCAATTGTTGTGAGGCATAAGCAATCACCGTATCATTTTTCATAAGAACACACCCCATCCACATCATGGATGCATAACTGTAGATCAGAAACCTTTCTCCACTACAAGGAAGTGTGAGTACGGGTGCACTGGATAACCTTCTTTTCAACTCTTTGAAATTATCTTCACATTCCTCCATCCACACGAACTTAACTCCTTTTCGATTCAACCTGGTGAGTGGACTAGATAATCATGAAAAATATTTCACAAAATGTTGATAATATCCAGCCAAACCAAGAAAACTTCGGATCTCAGTTACTTTTGTTGGTATCATCCATTTTTTGATAACCTCTGTCTTTGTTGGATCCACATATATCCCCTCTTTTGAGATTATGTTACCCTAAAATGAAACCTTTTGAAGCCAAAATTCACACATGGTAAATTTGGCATAAAGCTTCTCCTTTCTCAGGGCCTTCAATATAATTCTCAAGTGATCTTCATGTTCTTTCTTGCTCTTTGAATAGACAAGAAAATCATCTATAAAGACTACCACAAACTGATCATGATAGTCTCTAAAGACTCTATTCATCAAATCCATGAAGATATCAGTGGAATTAATAAGACAAAATGCCATCACTATAAATTCATAGTGTCCATACCTTGTACGGAAAGTTGTTTTTGGTATATCCTCCATTTTGACTATTAATTGATGATACCCTGAACGAAGATCAATCTTGGAAAAGTATCGAGCTCCGTTTAGTTGGTCGAATAAGTCATTAATGCATGGGAGAGGATATTTGTTCTTGATAGTGATTTTGTTAAGTTCTCGATAATCAATGCAGAGTCTCATTCATCCATCTTTCCTCTTAACAAACAGAATAGGTGCTCCCCAAGGTGATGCACTAGGGAGTATTAATCCCTTATCAAGATTCTCTTGTAGATAATTATTCAATTCCTGCAACTCAATTTGGACCATTCTATTAGGTGTCTTTGAAATAGGTAAAGTACCCAGTACGAGTTCTATTGAAAACTAAACTTTATGATTTAGTGGAAGACCCAGAAATTTCTCCAGAAAGACATCTTCAAACTCTCATACAATGGGAATATTCTTAATCGTGAGTTTATCTCAAACCATTTGAGAAAAATAACCATCATTTAGTGGAATCAAGACGCATAGGATGGAATAAATATCCACTGGAAGGTTATGTTCATCCTTGCATCGATAGACAATCATAGATTAATCTGGAATATGAAATGTGACTTCCCTTCTTTGGAAATTGATATGAGATCCATATAAAAAAGTCAATCCTTGCCAAGAATCACATCAAATTCCACTATTGGAAGTATCAAAATATTTGCAGGAAGCACATTCCCACAAACTTCAATCAGAGAAGAATTATAAACTTTTGATGCGACTGTTGTACCATTTGGAGTTGTCAGAGCTAACTCAACATCTAATTGTTGAGGTAATACGGTGATACCCTTAGAAAATTCTTCAGAAATGAAAGAGTGGGTAGATCCTGAATCAAATAGAACATTTTCTACTTTAGAGTGGATGGTAAGTGTACCTTTCACCACTTCATTATCATACTCCACATCGCTGATAGAAATTGCATGTGACTTTCCTTTTTCTTTAGCCTTAAGAGTTTGTTGACGTCGATCATCATAAAAAACCCTTGGATTAGGGAATTGATTAGCATAATGCCCCATTTCCTTGCACTTGTAACATTGAAGTGTAGGAGGTTCACCATTTGTAGCCTTTTCATTGTTCGCATCACTAGACATCTTCTTCCCATCATTGCAGAATTCAAATGCCCGATGAACACCCTTTCCACATTTGAAACATTTACTTCTCCCTTTAAGACAACTCCCTCTATGTTTCTTTCCAAACTTTGAGGATAAGGTAAAACTCATCTTCTTTTCAGTGTGCTCTTTAGATTTTCCTTCGAATTCCATTTTCCTCTTCTTATCAAACCCATATGACTTATGGGTTACACCAATCTCCATCTCAACCTTGAGTGCACATCAACCGATTTCCTCATTTCTATTGAAGTCCCTTATGGCTAACACCCTTCAAAGACTTAGTTTTAAGCCACTGAAAAATCGATATATCTTTCTCTCAAGTTGGATAATAATCCAAGAAGCGTACCTTGCAAGTCTTGTAAAATTTTCTTTGTAGGTACCAACCTATTCATCATCCTTTTTCTTCAGTTCAAGAAACTCCTTCTCCATCGTTGTTTGAAGAATATGCGGGAAGTATGTATTGAAAAATAGGTTCTTAAACTCATCCCATTCCATGGAATCAATTTCATCTCTTTGCCTCGTATTTTTGATAAGATTCCACCATTGATCAACACTACCTTCCAAACGATACACTGATAAGATTCCTTTTTCATGTTCAGAACATTGAAGAACTAAAAATATATTTTCAGTACTATTGATCTATTGTTCAGAAACTAATGGATCAGTAGACCCGCTGAATGAAGGTGGACACTGCCTCATGAAGGATTCAATAGAATGTCGATCCTTCCTTTTCTAGTTTAGAAGTCCTGCATGAGTCATAGATTGAGAATGTTGTGTGAGCATGGCTACAAGATTTTTCATTCCAGTTCCCATAATTTTTGGTTGCTCAGTGGGACAATCATTGCATTTCCCATCACATTCCGCATTAACACGGTTCCTTCAGGTTCCAACCATTGACTAAAACCAAGAAGAATAGTGTAAGAAACACTAATTATAATAGGAAAACCACATAATCACGAATATAATTTAAAACATTAGGTCTTATCATAGGTTATTCAAGGCCATTTATAAAACACTAAGATTGTGTTCTATGCTTAGAGTTATCCTTAGGGTTCTTACTAAGGCTTTCACATCCTAGTTTCCAAAGATTGACTATACCTTTCCTCTGATACCAACTATAACGACCTATAAATTACATACATTGTTATTACATCAAAATTGAATCACACTTATTACAACATATAAAAAAACCATGAAAGGACCGTATAGGTATAGTGTCTTTAAAAACTAGGAATCATAAACAACTGGTCATAAATCATCTACGTTGTCTCCCATTTATTTCCTCATATCTAGAGTCCCTTTTGGCTTATTCTTCTTATTACCCTTATTCCTGACCTTGGGCAAGAAAACATACCAAAGGGTGAGCTCAAATTCTTAGTAAGGGTAAACAAAAAAAAATTAATCATATTCATAATAACATAACATTTTGGAAATCTTAACCTGCAAAGGAGATCATAATTTCATAACATGGGATAAATCATAGTAGTGAATTTTAATCCCAATAATCATAACATTAAACATTAAACTTGGTGTCATACACACATAATCATATAAAATAATTTCTTAGTATTAAAGACTCATTTCGAAGACTATCTTAGCGGACAATGTCAATTTCTGAACCGAGTTCACTCCTTGTTTTAGTTCTGTATCACTGAACCAGATTAACCTGCCATTCCAGCCATGTCTATCTCATGAGATATAAATATTTACCCAATTCATTGGATGGAGATATAGGTCCCACAAATCTCATAATGATACCATTATTATGTGTTCCACAAGATCATAAATCTTACATCATAGCATAACCCATGTAATAAAAATGGGATTCTTAAACATCGTGACATCATAAAACAATTTGTATAAGATAAATGACTTCATAAAAATAATTCCATCGCAACATAATAAAATCTATGTAATAATAGGGAGAGAAACAGAACCCAATATTATCTTAGATGGAAAATTATTTTTATTAAACACTTGAACTCCCTTCTTGATAAAGATATCCTTTCAATTTTTTTAAAAAAGCATTTTTTTTTCAATTCATAACATGTCATACAATTTTAATCTAATATAATTTGATTAAAAACAAACATGAAAACTTGTAAAGTATGATTCATGGAAATAATGTTCTAAAAATACATTTAGGACGTATAAGTTAAAAAAACATTCTTCTCGTACTTTGGCAGGAAAATTCAAAAAGTACCTCGTACTAAAAATGAAAAAAGATTCATTTCATATCCTTTACTAAAAACTCACCAATGGGTAAAATTGGATTTAAAAAATTGTAGGTTTATGGAAATAATATTACATATTGGGGAAACATGGATGTGGATGATAAATATTCTCCAGTAAATTCTGAGGTAAAAACAATCTCGGATAAAAATTGAGATTGTGATATTTTCCTTTACCTTAGGTCATATTTGCTTTGTACATTTCCAAACCTCCTGTATAATGATTTAAATAATGTTATTGACTTATTGAAGAATCTTAATCACTGTTATGATATCATATGAGGTCATATTCATAGCTTCTTATTAGTAATATTTCTTTGTTACTTTTTATTCGGGTGTTTATTGCTTTTTGTTCTTATGCCTGTTTTGTCGAATAAATTCTTATTATTATTTTAGGTTATAGATACATCATTTCCAGAATGGTATCTGTGTAACATATATCATATTTATTCATTCAATTCATTTATATAATCAGTATTCAATGAAGATCATGTAGAACGAGTCGCATCACATCGTGGAGACGGTAGGCCGTACGTACGCACGAGCGATGATATCATTCCCATGATCATGGAATTGTATTGAAGTGTATGTATACTATTTCAAAAATCAATATCACTTTAAATTAATCATACATATAGTTATTATTTACACCATTATACCCATCCAAATAAGGTGGTGGTGGAAAATAGATTTCACCACGGCGTGGAGACGGTATTCCGTACGTACGCACACACAATGATTTTGTTTTCTGTAGGATTGATAGATGGTGAAATAGGGTTGTTTCATACTTATAATAACATATCAGTATATGAGTGATACCGATTTTATTACTTCATAATGAAACAACTAAATAAGAAGAAGTAGAAGAAGAAATAAAGATGAAAGAATCGGTAACAGACATTACCTCTTCTTTGAAGCGCCTCTTCTTAACCTCCTCTTAGGGAACTTAAGATGGTATTTGAAGAAGACCAGAACCTCTAGGATGTTTCTAGTAAAGTGTATTGGAGAAAATTTCAGGGGTTGGCCGAGCTTGAAGGCTGAAAGTGGTGTGAGCAGGAGAGGGAGGAGGTGCACTTTTATAAGGGAGGAGAGGGGCACCTTAGGAAAACTTAAAATATTATTTTATTATAAAGGCATATTCGGTTTTTAATAGGTCCGGATTGATTTATTTCGAAGCTCAGTTGGGGATGGGCCGAAATCCTCTCATCCTATAGAATTTATACAGGTTTAGGTTTCTATTTTAATGTTATCATTTAGATTTTTCTTTAAGTTAGATAATTTAACTTTTACCGTGTCTTCTAGTTTTCTTACACTATAAGGCTAATAAACATACTATAACAAGACTAACAAACCCCAAGTTGTTTATTGTTAATATATATTACCTTCTCTAAGTCATTTGGCCGAACCGTATATTTTTAGGAATAAAATAATAATAAATAATATAAAATTTTTTTAAAAACTATTTTATGCCAATTTTGACACTATTAGGTAATTGATTTTTCTGAAAATCATAACAGAATTATTAGTTCAAAAAAAGTTAATTAAATAAATACTAACATGTAATATTAACCTATAAAATTAGTGGAATTCATAAAAAGTCTCAAATTACATTTATTTGAGTATTTATAACATCAATTATGTTAATATTTCATTAATAAAAGAATTACTGCATCATCATTGTGTCATAAATAAATTACATTATTTAATGACTATGAATTATAAATAAAATACTATTATGTAAAAAATCTTTTTATATTTCTAATTAATTTTTATAGTCGAATTTAGCTTATGCATAACACTATATTAAAAATGTTTTTGTTATTAAACTTTGATTTTAACTATTTTAACTATTCTTTAAATAAAATAATATTAAATGTCCAAATATAATCCAAGTGGGCCTAAATGGTCATATTTTATTCCTAAGGTTGTTTTTGGTCGAATTACACTTATCCAACAGAATTCTTACATGTGTTATGGTAATAATAATATCTTTTTTATCCTTAATTACCCTATTTACTTTTAACCGTGGTAAAAAATGTAAAAAGTTACTATTCACCAAATATTACTTTCATCTCATTGAACAAAATTTTAGTCCTTGATATTAATCGTGTCTCTAGGATTTTCAAAATTCCAATCATAGAATCGGTAAAATTATGTTTTATGTGAATTTGCAAATTCTCCTAGGAGGTGGGTAAAAGACGGTAAAAAGTTCAATAAAATTTTTATATATCTAAAATAATTATAAAATGACTCTAATGAATTAATTTGTACTTATATAGGTATTATGTATCAATTTTGACCTAAAATAAATTTAAATAAAATAAATAATTATTTAAATAAAAAGTCGGTTTTAAATAGTAACTTAGTGTTTTCAGTATTAATCAAAAATTGAAAGTTTTCAGAAAGATACCAAAATTTCATCCTTGGCTAATTTCGATATTCCAAATCCAAATATGAAGTCCATTTTGAAAAATAAAATTTATAAAATTTTAAAAAGTTGGTATTATTATTCATAATGGCTAGTTTTAATAATATTTTAATAGCATATTGTTGTTTAGTGAAACATGGTATTGCGTACGACGCAAGCTATCGAGGAAGGTCGCGATTGAGTGTAAAGAAAGACAAGCTAGTGTTGGGTGTAGTGAAAGATTCCTTTGATTATGTATATAAAAACAAAATATTTCTCATAAAAAATTCTTGGGTGTTACAATAAGGTTATTAGAAATTTAATTTCTATAAAAAAATAAAATAGGTAGGGGTGAAAGGAATGGAAATTCATTAAAAATGAAGGTAAATTAATAAATTTGTTATTTTAAAATAATTTTCATGAAGTTGTGGGATTATTTTACTATTAATATAGAGTGAAAGAGAAAACATAGTTACTTTTATATTTCTATTTTAAAAAAACATTTTCATCCATTGGTTTTTCTTTAATCAATTTACACTTTATCACATAATCCATGTAATGAATATTCATGTTGAATTTTTCATTCAAAAATTAATTAAATTAACCTTTATTGGATAATAAAATTCATAAAAGTAAGATTTTTTCCCTTGTGTATTTAAATATATAAAAAATAGTTACCACCAGTTATCCAACATGAATACATATATCACATTAAACTCTATAGCCTCAATAATTACAGGCAATGTTACAGTTAACCCATTTTCAAAATAGTTAATTCTAAGAATCCTCCAAAATATGTCTGTTGAAACATCAAATCAAATAAATATAAAGTATTTTAATTAATATTTTTTTCCACAATCAACTAAATAATTTTTTCCCATAAAACATGGATAATCTCATAATTTCACTTCTTAAACATGTGAATAACTTGGTCATATATTCTCATAGAATATGATAATAACCTAAATTTCCATAATACCATAATGAACACTTGTATGTTTGCAAAAATTATCTCAATACCAATAAATTAAATTAAATCAAAATCCATTTAATATATTTTATAAATCAAAAAAATTAATAAAATTCATCAAAAATATTTTTTGAACATTATTTGTTCCATTCATTATATTCTTGTAAAACATTATGCAATAATACTATTGAAAAATCATTAAATGATTCATGATTCCTATAAAAATAATATCATTGATATAATAATTTTACAAAAAACTACTAAATCCTAATACCTAAAGAATCAAATCCTTTTAATTCAATGACTACTATAACATAGGTCCTTTCTCAGTCTTGGAGATACCCCTTGTATTTGGGAATTTACCTAGATAATTCCAATTTTTTTGATATAAAGAATAAAAAACATTGTCAATTTTTAACTAAATTCCATTCATTTCCCAAAAAAAACGTATTCCAATTAATTTTAGAAATTATAATGTGTTTCAGTCTTAAAATTATTAAGTTTATTTGGATTAAACTTTATTTCCTCAATGGAAATTAAAAATTAACATCTATAAAATTAATTTCCCTCATACTTGACATGGTAGGAAACTTACTTATATTTATGTCATTAATCAAATATCATGATTACTGATTAAAAATAATGATAACATTTATGCTCTTAAATCCCATATCTTTTTGTTAGTTAGGATGAAAATCATTTCATTATCCATCATAATCATTTGAAACCCAATTCCTCTAGGTTACACCCATTATATAAAAATACAATTCATGGTTACAGAAATAAAAATCATAATTAAAACCCATATAATCATGGAAAATATTTCATACGATGTCTAAATAATAAAAGATTATTTTCACTCCATGAAATATTATGGATAAACTAGATCATTCATGGTCATTATATACTCAAATCCTTTATAATGATTCATAGAGAATATAAAAATTTACCTAACGATATCCCCTAGGAATGTATAGCTAGGTGTTCTATATTAGACACACCCTTCATGCACTAGTGAAAATCAAGTTAATACCCTATATTATCATATTAGAGTTATTACCCAAAGGTGAAGCTATCCCATAATCACATCCACTTTATAGTATAGACAGAGGGAAATATTTTCATTGAAACCCATAGTTGTCTATTATCCATGACCTACGATATTATCAAATAAATATAATTATTCTCATATTCTACAATGGGGTTACGTTTTTAAACATATTTATTCCCTAAATCTGCATCAAATGGTTTATAAAAAACATTCTCCTACACTAACTATAACATCCTGTCTCTAGTAACCCAGAGCTTGTGTGTACATAGTTGGATTAGAATAAGAAAAAAGAAAATCCATCACTACTGATCAATATATTCTCTAGTCTAAAATAACCAGATATATATATAAATTGTAATTTACATTGAAAATAAAATATTAAACACTATAAAAGTAAATAATCTCTAACCTTGAAACTTATTTAACAATTAATTATTTATATCTTGGAGAAAAGAAAACATATAAAGGGTGAAATAATATTCTCATTAAAGGAAAAATACAAAAGAATATTTCATGAGTAAATAAGTCATAATGAATATGAAACTTTTAATAATCAAAAAATATTCCAATAAATAAAAAACATTAGTTCAATTGGATTCTTTTCTAATATTAATACAATAAACACAAGGAAAATGATAACTAAAATATTAATATATAAATTAAATAATTATAAAATTCATGATCAAGCAGTCTAAACCAAGTTATCGTGAATATTAAGATCACTATAAGGGAAATGATCATAGTATCCTTATACTTTATGAGTTTTGGGAAATATATGTGCATTGTTGAGGATCAAAGGAGTTTGGAGGAAAAAAGAAGATATATACTACCATCAAATAGCGTGGATGCATCATGGAGGTAGGTGATTCACTATATTTATGGTGTCTATGATGTTGTTGACCATGGATGTGTTGTTGGGGAGCTCATGAGGGGAAATGAAGCTACTAGAAAGTTGTGGTATAGCTATGCCACACGATGTATGATGTAGAGTGGTCCAATTATTTATATTTAGGGACCTGCGATGTGTTTATTATTTCTATTCCATAACACATATATCTACATTTATAGGATTTGGCCATGATTCTTGGAAACTCCTTTGCCCAAGGGTGGCTACAATGTAGTAACATAGGGTATTGTGTAGAATTCCATGTGTCAAAAAGTGCTGAAACATGGTCTCAAGGGTGATGTTGTGGTCTTAAATTTTTTTAGCGGTTCAATAAATAACCCACGACCCCCCAAACCGCATGATATTCACTTTCTATATCCTAAAACTCAATCAACTAAGGATAATTTTTTTAGTTTCATTGAAGACATTTCCAGTTGAGTTTGAACTTTGCTTCCAGTGATCGATCCATGGTGATTTAAGGGGTATTAAACATATTCTTTCTAGAGTTTTATGTCTTTTTGGTTTCATTTTCATCACATTTCTTATAACATAATGTCACCTTCCTGAAAGGTACTATTTGAAAACATGTCACATTTTTCCTTTTCTATTTTTTGGGTATGGTTGAGAAGGATTTTGGAGGATACTTGTGATGCCGACGTCAATGATTTATTGGATTATCAACAAAAAAATGATTGTTTTGTATTATGTTTGGGATTTACATGAATTGTAATATTGTTACACAATGTATAAATTCATAAATAATAATAAATCCAATTTTATAAAATGTTGATGGGGTTTTAGGCAATTTTATGATTTTTTAGTTAAAAGATGAGTAGTTGGGTTGCACATCATGTAGTTTCTTGATGGTTTTTTTTACCAGGTATCCAGACAGATTTTTCATTTCATCCACCCTAATTTTAATTTTTGTCATCTTAAGAGCCATTACCAAGAATGTTTGAAGCCCACAAACCCTTTCGGGTTGTTTTAATCATCGATGGATAATTTTTGTGGATTTGGTCTGACTAAAATGGTAAGCATTATCCATATCCCATCGTGCCCTAATATTTTCTTGGAGATTGATAGATCATTAAAGGATTTATGGATATGACCTCTATATTTTAAAATACTATTTATAGGATGGGATCCTAGATCTTCCTAACATTCATTTATATAGGTAGGTTTTACTGAGGGCTTTGTGTTTCCATGAGAATGGTAGGTGGTTCCGTTGTGATGGTCAAATTTAATTATCCTTGAATTGGGGGATTTAAATTCAAATTTTTATTTTATTTAAATTAACTACTCTGATTTCAATTGGGTAATTGAACACCCAATTCCATGGAATTATAGTATTTGAATCTGAAATTTAATTTTTGGCATGAATTTAGGGGAAACCCTCAATTCCATTGAATTGGGTTGTGTTTGAAAAATTGATGAAAAAATGTGGAAATTAAATTATTGGCTTCAAATGATGAAATTTAATTCCTAAAATTAATTTCTATATTGTGTTTGTGAAAATGTATTTAAATGAGTTTTTATACAAATATAATGGGTTTATCTTGGAAAAAGGAATGTTTTTATTTAAAACCACGATTTTGGGTTTTAAATGGAAAATTGGCAGATTTGAGATCAGGGAATGGAATGAATTTTATTTTGAACAATTATAAAATATATTTTCCCCCATTAATTTTCTATATAAAATAAATTACTCAGTAAATAATGATTTATTAAGATATCATTGTTTTGATTCTTTATAAATGACATAAAATATAGTGGAGCAGGTCACATCCTCGATGAGCTGGTGATGAGTTACCCTTTTCAAGTGTCAGAGTGATGTATCTATAAAAATATTCATGTGATCACTTTTGAGTGTGTGAGGTTACCATAATCTAGAAAAATATAAAATTTTATATGATGATCATGTTTCTTTCTTATTTATAATCGATAAATTATGTTTTTCCAATGTTTTTAAACTATTTTACATTCCAAATGAACTTATATAAAACTCTTTTATGTAATTTTTTAGGAATACATTTGTTTAAAGTATTTTATTTAATTTGAAATGTCAATCATGAATTATTTTAATTATACTCTGGACTATAATATAAATTTATATGAATTTGAAATATTTAATTAGTTATTTAAAATTTCCCATATTATTATAGAATACATGTTATGACCCTATGGGGATTTTAGCTCACAACCTACCTGTTCCTTTAGGTGTCTATAGAGTATCTTCCTCCAGGTGCAAGCATGGTTAAGGTGACACATAGTGGCAGTAGTTACAGTACCTTGTGGGTTAAGAGTTACATCCATTATTAATTTGGGATTTTTTTTATTTTCTTCGATCTTTTACATAATAATTTTTATTTTCATAAATATTTGACATTTGGTACAGTTATCAATGTGGATTTTCATTTGTACTCATATTAAATTTTTTATTTACTTCCCCAATGATTGTGAAAAAATTAATTCCCAATTTAATTTTTATGATGCCGAGTGCTGGTCTCCAACCCATGGGGATTATGAAAACAATGTGATCCATGTCAAGATTAGCGCATTTATCACATTACAATGCTACATAGGTTTGTTAATGATAATGTGGTATTAGAGGTACAGGTTGAGCTTCTTGTCTTGAGGTTAGTATCCATTTTGTTTAATTTTTTAAGACTTATGAAGTAGTTCTGACTTAGTTCCAGGACAATTGTATCCATAACAAACATTAATTTATCAAGGGTGGTTTGGGAAATAATTCATGAGGTTTAATTATATCCTTCTCTCAGCTTTGGATTTGGATAGATTGAAATCCAAATATTGTGGTCCATCAGTTGGGATTCATTTCATGAGTTTCTATACTTAGATATTAATATGATGTCATTAATATTTTATGTACATGTTTTTATGCATCACAACTCTAAGAATATAGAAGAATAAAATCTAAGAGGAAGCTACTGATGAACCATAGTGATAAAATCATCCAACAAACTAGTGTTTGGATGAGGTGATTTTACATGCTTCCCAAGATTTTTGTCAGGGACCACCACTAATCTCGGATCATGATATAGTTCTAGAACCTCATAGGGACGATATAATATATCTTTCTCAGTAATTCATTAACCACAATACACCATAATTCAGAGGCTCAAATTATCCTTATGAGAATAAAGAATTTTTTATGCAGAGAAAACATCTATTTGGGTTCTTGGAGACAGATCAGGTGAAGTGAACCACCTTCTCATTAGAGGGATCTACCAGGAAATGGTGGGACATTATGGAGGTGAAAAATAAGTACGAGATATTAGAATAGAAATACTTCAACGATCATTTCAATGAACAGTTATATCTAGAGTTGATGTTGTTCTCCAAGGGTTAAGAGTTATTCAAATATGTGCTGGCTGACAGAACCATGTCTGAATATGAAAAGTGTTTTTCAGAGCTAGTGTTGTTTTCACCTAAGGTAATATCCATTCAGAAGATAAAGACTCGATGGTTCATGTTTGGACACCATGTTAATATTAATTCTCATGTTTTATTCTTGAATATACCCTTTTATGAAGATGTGATGGATATGGAATTGATGGTTGAAATGAACCTAGCTTGGCAGTTTGGGAAGAATAAAGTTTCTTCTCTTCTTATTGGAAATGCGTTTTACTATAAGGGGAAGAGTGTGAATGATGATTCTCATGGGGGATCTTAGTATTATATTTTTTTAATCCTTCTGTATTTATAGAAGAGGCCATTTGGATACTACTAGTGTGTCATTCCTAGACACCCAAAGAGGGTTTTAATAGAGTAACCCAAGATACATGTCTTCTATGGATTCTTATCTCACTTGAAGAAGTTATTCTATATCATTTATGTACCTTGAAGAGGCATGAGATCTTTATCTAAGAAAAAAAACCAGGAAATTAGATGTTTCATGTACAAAGGGGTTCATGCCACATGCATCTGGAACAAAGCTTCTTCATGCACTAGAACAGTCTCTAGTGGAAGAAAACATGGGTCTAGTGACTGTGAGAGGCACCATCACAATATATTCATCATTAGTGACTGCATTATTTGATACTGGTGAATTTAATTCATTTATTTTAACTTTTATTGTAAATCAAGTAAATAATCTTTTGGAAATTTTTTCTTATATAACAGATATTCTTACACCCATTGAAATAAAGAGAGAGAAGGGTATCTATAGTCCCTCTTGATGTCGATATTTCATTCACTTTTATGGTTCTCAACATAAAACCTCTTGATTTCATATTCAAAATAGATTAGCTTATTTTGAATAATTCCCAGATTTATTGTTATCTATAATGTTTCTCCTTCACTGAATCCAATGGTGTTGGATAAACTCTTTTAAAGATAATGGGACCGAAGGTCGAGTAGAGCCAGACCATCTAATCTGATATAGGTGAAAATAATATATGTGACCTATTTTGATATGGAGTGAGAGACTTTTGTGGATGATCTCCCTACAGTTTTCAATCGGTTTTCCATCATGTTACTCTCTAGATTCTCAAGTCCTCCACTGATAATGGATATGGAGTTTTAAATCAATTTAGTTCCTGAATCTAAACTAGTGTTGATTTCATCTTACCACACAGATAAAACTGAATTGAATGATTTGGAGATTCACCTCGATGATCATGTAGGGAAAGTATTGATATGCCTGAGTGTGTTACCTTGGGAGGTTCTTGTGACCTTTTCTATGAATACTGGTGCTTCAATTCACCTTTTCATGTACTACTAAGATCTCAACATAGTCATAAAAAAATTATTTGTTTCCATGGATTGACGATCTATTAGGTCAATTCAAAATGGGAGAAATGGATCTCTATGTTTTAACTTCAATCTGGTTATCATAAGTTAAGAATAAAATAATATGACATTTAGAAAACATCCTTTCAGAGAAGGTATGACCAATATTACTATATTATAATTATATTTGGTATAACAAATTATCCTACCATTTTTATGGATTTAATGACTAGGATTTACCATCAACACCTAAATTCATTTGTTATAGATTTTTTAGATGACATCTTTGTTTACACTAAGTATGAGGAGGATCATATGTGTTATATAACAACATTGCTGGAATCGTGGAGAAATCACTGGCTTTATTCCAGGCTTTCAATATGTGAATTTGGGATTTGGTATCTGAAATTATGGGCACATTTGGTGTCTAGAAATCATATTTCAGTTGATCATGATGCAATAAAGGATGTTATGAAATGGGAATAACCACATAACGTCTTTGAGATTATGAGATTGTTGGTTTGGGATGGGTGTTACCGCTAGTTAATTAATGGATTCTCAAAGTTGGATTCACCAGTGATGACACTAAATTGTAAGGGAGTAAAGTATTATTGGGATAAACAATTTCAGAATTATTTAGTTTTTCTAAAATGGATTCTAACTAATGCTCATGTGTTTATTCTCATAGAGGCCAAGCATTACTATGTGGTCTTCTATGATGGATTGGGATCATAACTGGAATATATTCTTATTCATGGTTATCATTTCAGTACTTATTTCTCTCATAATCTAATTCCACACAAGAGGAATTGTCTAATCCATGAAATTGAACATGTATATGTGATCCACATGTTGAAGAGTTGGGAGAATTAACATTATAGAAAAAGGTTTACCATGTATATAGACCATAAGAACCTGAGTTATATCTTTTCCCAAAAATATTTGAATCTCATCCTAAGGTATTGGGTGGAGTACAAACAATCTTTTGACGTTGAAATATCCTCTAGCCAGGGGAAATATAATATAATTATAGATGCTTTATGGAAGAAACTTATGAGATAGGCCATGAATGAATATTGAGAAGAGTGGAACAAGATGGTTCCCTTTCCATTGATATATTGGTGTTCATGAATCATGTTCAGTGGTATCTTTGGACAGTTTTCAATGAACATAGACTCTTCATAAATTAATTCATTAGGAGAAGCATCCTTATGGGGTGTTTCTCCACATTAGAGACACTATTTATGGTGGAGACACTATTTTAAAATGGTTAATTGAACACTCAATTCATCGAATTAGGGTATCTGAATTTGAAATTGAATTTATGGCAAGATTTTATGGGAAACCCCAATTCCATTACATTGGGGTGTGTTTGAAAACCGATGGAAAAATGTGGAAATTAAATTATAGAATTTAAATAATGAAATTTGTTTCCTGAAATTGATTTCAATGTTGTATTTGTGAAAATTGATTGAAATGTGTTTTTTATAAAAATATAGTGGTTTTATCTTGAAAAAAGGTATGTTTTGATTTAAAACCATTATTTTGGGTTTTAAATGGAAAATTGGATGATTTGAAATCGGGGAATGGGAAGAGTTGTATTTTGAACAATTAAAAAATATATTTTCCCCCATTAATATACTATATAAAATTAAATACTCATTATTAAGTGAACTTTTAGGATATCATTATTTTGATTCATTATAATTGAAATAAAACCTAGTGCAGCAGGTCACATCCCCGATGAGTTGGTGCGGGTTTACCTTTTTCAATTGTCAGAGGGACATTTTTCTAAAAAAATTAATTTGATAACCTTTGAATTTGTGAGGATACTATAACCTAGAAAAATAAAAAAAAATTAAGTTTACCACGTTTCTTTCTTATTTATATACGAGAAATAATGGTGTTCCATTGTTTTTAAACTGTTTTACATTACTAATGAATTGATATACTATTTTATATAATTTTTTATGAATCCATTTGTTTAAAGTATTACTTTAATTTGAAATTTAAATCATGAATTATTTTAATTATGCTATGAACTGTAATATTTTTTTTATGAATTTGAAATATTTAATTAGTTATTTGAATGTTCCAGTCTTATTATGGAATCATTGTTGTGACCCTACTAGGATTTCAGATCACACCCTACCCGTTCCTTTAGGTGTCTCTAGATTATCTTCTTCTAGGTTTGAGTAAGTATAAGGTGACACATAGTGGTAGTAGTTTTAGTTCCTTGTGGTTTAGTGAGTTAAATCCACTAGTAATTGGGGAGTTTTTCTTGTTTTCTAAAAACATCAATATAGTAATTGTTATTTTCATAAATATTTTACATTAGGTACATTTATCTAGGTGTATTTTCATTTGTACTCATAATGACCTTTTTATTTACTTCCTCAGTGATTGTGGAAAAATTCATGCCCAATTTAATTTTTTATGATGCCAGGTGCTGGTTGCCAACCCATACGGATCATGAACACAATGCGAGCGATGTCAATATTAGCAATGTTATTAGGTTACTAGTCTACATAAGTTGGTTCATGAAAATGTGGTATTATAGGTATAGTTTGAGCTTCTTGTCTTGAGGTTAGTAAGCATTTTTTTAATTTTTTAAGACTTCGTATGTAGTTACGACTGAGTGTGAGGACAACAATAACCATAAAAACATTAATTCATCATGGGTGGTTAGGGAAATAATTTTTGAGGTTTATTTATATCCTTTTCTTGGCTTTGGATTTGGATAGATTGAAATCCAAATATTGGTGTTTATCAGTCGGGATTCATTTCAAGAGTTTCTCTCTTTCGATGTTAATATAATGTCTTTAATATTATATATAGACGTTTTTATGCATCACACCTCTAAGAAGATATAAGAATAAAATCTAAGAGGAAGCTATTGGCGGACCATAGTGGTAAAATAATCCAACAGACATGTGTTTGGTTGATGTGGTTGTACATGCGACCTAATAATTGAGTCCGGGACCCCCACTAATCCCTAAAAATGATATAGTTGTGGAACATTTGAGGTATGATTTAAGATATGTTTCTCAGTAATCAGTTCACCATAATACACCAAAATTTAAAGGCTCAAATTATCCTTATGAGGATAAAGAATTTTTGATATAGATCAAACATCTATTAGGGTTGTTGGGGAAAAATAAAGGTGAAGTGTGCCACCTTCTTATTGGAGGGAACAAGTAGGAGATGGTGGGACATAATGGAGATTAAAAATAAGAACAAGATATTAGAATGAAATGTATTCAAGTATTTTTTCGATGAACAATTATATCTAGAGTCGATCATGTTGTCCAAGGGTTAAGATTTATTCAATCATGTGCTGGCTGACAGAACCATGTCAGAATATACAAATAGTTTTTCCAAGCTAGTGTAGTTTTCACCTAAGGTAATATCCATTGAGAAGATGAAGACACAATGATTTGAGTTTGGACACGAAGTTGATATTCATTCTCATGTTTATTCCTGAATCTACCAAATTATGCTGATGTGATGGATAGGGAATTGATGGATGAAATGAACCTAGCTTGGGAGGCCAAGGAAGAATATAGTTTCTTCTATATCTAGTGGAAATTATTTTTCCTATAAGGTGAAGAGTATGAATGACGATTCTCATTGTGGATCTCAATTTAATATTTTTTATCTAATCCTCATGTAGTTCTAGAAGAGGCCATTTGAAATCTACTAGTGTGTCAGGCCTAGACACCCAAAGAGGGTTTTTATTGAGGAATCTAAGATACATGGCTTCTATGGATGCTCATCTCACTCAGAGAAGTTATTATATATCTTTAATGTACCATGAAAATGAATGGGATCATTATCTAAGACAAAATCTGTCAGGAAATCAGATGTTTCATGTACAAAGGGGTTTATTCCACATGAATCTGGAACAAATCTTCTTCATATGGTGGAATAGTCTCTGGAGGAAGAAAACACAGGTCTAGTGACTGTGAGAGGAACCATCACTATAGCTTCATCCTTAGTGACTGTATTATTTTATACTGGTTAATTTGATTCAATTATTTCAACTTGTATTGTAAATTAAGTAAATAATCATTTGGAAATTTTGACTTATATGACAGATATTACTACACCTCCTAAAATAATGAGAGGGAAGGGTCTCTATAGTCCATCTTGATGTCGATATTTCTTTCATTTTTATGTTTCTTAACATAAAACCTCTTGATTTCATCTTCAAAATCGATTAGATCATTTCCAATAATTCCCGGATTTATTATTATCTATGACGTGTCTCCTTTATTGAACCTAATGGTGTTTGATAAATTCTTTTAAGGATAATAGGACTGAAGTTCAAGTAGAGCAAGACCTTATTTTCTGATATTGGTGAAAATAATATTTCTGACCAATTTTGATTTGGAGTGAGATAATTTTATTGGTGATCTCCCTCAAGTTTTCATTGAGTTTTCCATCATGTTATTTTCTAGCTTCTCTAATCTTCCACCGATAATGGATGTAGATTTTTAAATCTATTTTGCAATTGAATCTCAACTAGTGTTTATTCCTTCTTACAAAAAAGATCAAACGTAAATGAAGGATTTGGTGATTCAGCTTGATGATCATGGAGGGAAATGCTTTATACACCTGATTGTGTCACCTAGGGAGGTTCTTGTTCTCTTTTCTATGAATACTGGTGAATCACTTATCCTTTTCATGTACTACTAAGATATCAACAAAGTCGTAAAAAAGAATCTGTTTCCAGGGATTGATGATCATTTATGTCAATTGAAATGGGATAATTGGATCTGAATGTTTTAACATCAATCTGGTTACCATTATTTGAGAATATAAGAATATGACATTTAGAAAAAAAAAATTTAGAGAAGGTATGACCAATATTAGTACGTTATCATTCTATTTTTTCTATCAAATTATCCTACCATTTTAATAGATTTAATGACCATGATTTACCATCAACACCTAAATGCATTCGTGGTATATTTTTTAGATTACATACTTTTTTATTCTATGTATGAGGAGGAACATATGTGTTTTATAATAGTATCACTCGAATCGGGGATAAATCCCAGAATTAATTCCAAGCTTTCTATATGTGATTTTGGGATTTGGTATGTAAAAAAATGGGGACATGTGGTGTCTATAAATTTAATTTCAGTTGATCATGAAGCAATAAAGGATGCTATGAAAAGGGAATAACCAAAAAACGTCTTTGAGATTCATGGCTTGTTGTCTTTGGATGGATGTTATCGCTAGTTCATTAATGAATTCTCAAAGATGGATTCTCCAGTGATGACATTAATTTGAAAGGGAGTAATGTATTATTGGGATAAACAATTTTAGAATTATTTTGTTTTTCTGAAATAGATTCTAACTATTGATCTTATGTTGAATCTTCTAGAGGCTAAGCATTACTATCTGGTCTTCTATGAAGAATTGAGATCATGCTTGGAATGTATTCTTATTCCAGGTTATCATTTCATTAATTATGTCTCTTATCATCTTTGTCCACACAAGAGGAATTGTCTAATCCATGACATTGAACATGTATCTATGATCCACGTGTTGAAGAGTTATAGGAATTGATATTATAGAGAAAGGTTTACCATGTTTTTGGACCATAAGAACATGATTTATATCATTTCTCAAAAATAATTGATTCTCCTCTAGAGGAGTTTGCTGGAGTACCTAAAATCTTTTGATGTTGACATCTCCTATTTCCAGGGGAAAGGTAATGTCATTGCAGATTCTTTAAAGAAGAAACTTATGAGATAGGCCATACAAATAATATTCATAGGAGATTAACATGATGGATCTCTTTCCAAAGATATATATATTGGTTTCCATGAATCATGGTATGTGGTAACTTTTTCCAGTTTTCAATGGACCTAGACTCTTCTCAAAGTAATTCTTTAGGAGATGCATCCTGATGAGGAGTTCCTCCATATTAGAGACACTATTTATGTTGGAGACACTATTTTCAATTGGTTAATTAAACACCGAATTCCAACAAATTGGGTTATTTGAATGTAAAATTGAATTTTTGGCATGAATTTATGGGAAACCCCCACTTCCATTTAATTGAGGTCTGTTTGAAAAACTAATGGAAAAATTTGGAAATTAAATTATTTAATTTAAATAATGAAATTTACTTCCTGAAATTGATTTCAATGTTGTGTCTGTGAAAATGTATTGAAATGGGTTTTTTAAAAAAATATAGTGGTTTTATTATGAAAAAAGGTATGTTTAGATTTAAAACCATTATTTTTGGTTTTTAAATGGAAAATTGGAAAATTTGAAATCAGGGAATGGGATGAATTGTATTTTGATCAATTATAAAATATATTTTCCCCCATTAATGAACTATATAAAATGAAATACTTAGTAATTAGTGATTTATTAGGATATAATTGTTTGGATTCATTATAATTGAAATAAAACCAACTACAATAGGTCACATCCCTGATGAGAAGTTGATGAGTTACCTTTTTCTATTTTCACAGGGACATTTCTATAAAAATATTCTTATGAACACATTTGAGTGTGTGAGGATACCATAACAATGAAAAATAATAAATTTTTGAAGAGAACACGTTTCTTCCTTATTTATATATGAGAAATAACTATGCTCAAATGTTTTTAAGCTGTTTTACATTCCTAATTAATTTATATATACTCTTTTATGTAATATTTTAGGAATCCATTTTTTAAAGTATTTCTTTAATATGAAATATAAATCATGAATTATTTTAATTATCCTCTGAATTTTAATATAAATTTATATGAATATGAAATAATTAATTTGTTATTTAAATGTCACCATCTTATTATGGGATCCTTTTTGTGACCCTATTGGGATTTTAGCTCACACCTTACCCGTTATTTTAGGTGTCTCTTGATTATCTTCTTCCTGGTTCGAGCTAGGGTAAGGTGACACATAGTGGTAGTAGTTATAGTTACATGTGGTTTAGAGAGTTACATCCATTAGGAATTGGGTAGTTTTTCTTGATTTCCTATAACATTAATATAATAAATTTTATTTTCATAAATATTTGACATGTGGTACATTTCTCTCTGTGGAGTTTAATTTGTACTCATACTGACCATTTTATTTATTTCTTCAATGATTATGGAAAAATTCAATTCCAATTTAAATTTTTATGATGTCAGGTGATAGTCCCCAACCTATGGGGATCGGGAACACAATGGGATCCAAGTCAATATTAACAAAATTATTAGGTTACAAGGCTACATAGGTTGATTCATGACAATGTGGTATTAGAGATATATGTTGAGTTTCTTTTCTTGAGGTTAGTATCGATTTTTTTAATTTTTTTAGACATAGGAAGTAGTTACAACTGTGTGACTATAAAACACTCTCGATAAAAAACATTAATTCATCATGGGGGTTTGAGAAATAATTCTTGAGGTTTACTTATATCATTTTCTCTGCTTTGGATTTGGATAGATTAAAATCCATGTATTGTTGTCTATCAGTTGGGATTCATTTCATGAGTTTCTCTATTTCAATGTTAATATTATGTCTTCAAAATTTTATGTAGTTGTTTTTATGCACACACCTCTAAGGATATGGATGAATAAAATCTGATAAGAATCTACTATTTAACCATAGTGATAAAATAATCCAACAGTCATGTGTTTGGTTGAGGTGATTGTACATGCTACCCAAGATTTCAACTAGAGGCCACCACAAATCCATGATCATGCTATGGTTGTGGAACCTTAGAGGGATGATTTAAGAGATATTTCTCATAAATTATTTCACCATAATACAGTAGAATTCAAAGTCTAAAATTATCTTTACGAGGATAATCAACTGTTGATACAGATCAAATGTCTATTTGGGTACTTTGAGACAAATCAAGGTGATATGTGCCACCTTCTTACTAGAGGGACTGAGCATGAGATGGTGGGACATGATGGAGAAAAAAATAAGCATGAGATATTAGAATGTAAAGATTTAAAAAATGATTTCAATGAAGAGTAATATTTAGAGTCGATGATTTTTTCAAAGGGTTAAGTGTTATTCAAACATGTGATGGCTGACAGAACCATGGTAGAATATGAAATAGTATTTTAGTGCTAGAGTAGTTTTCACTTGAGGTAATATACCATGATAAGATGAAGACTCAATGGTTCACATTTGGACACCAATTTGACATTAATTCTCATGTGTTTTCCCTAAATCTACCCTTTTATGTTGATGTGTTGGATAAGTAATTGATGGTTAAAATGAACCTAGTTTGGTATTTAGGGAAGAAAAGATTTTCTTCTCTTCCTAGTGGAAATGAGTTTTCCTATAAGGGGAATAGTATGAATGATGATTCCCATGTTGGATCTCAATATAATTTTTTTTTCAAATCCTCATGTTGTTCTTGTAGAGGCATTTTGGATACTGCCAGTCTGTTAGGGCTAGACACCCAAAGAGGGTTTTCATTGAGGAACCCAAGATACATGGCCTATATGGATGCTCATCTCACTCGAAGAAGTTATTATATATCTTTTATGTACCATGCATATGCATGTGATCATTATCTAAGAAAAAAAATCCAAAAAATCAGATGTTTAATGTATAAAGGAGATTATGCCACAGACATCCAGAACAAATCTTCTTCACGCAGTGGAATAGTCTCTGGAGGAAGGAAACATGGGTTTAGAGACTGTGAGAGGCACCATTAATATTGCTTCATCATTAGTGACTACATTATTTGATATTGTGTAATTTAACTCATTTATTTCAACTTGTATTGTAAATCTAGTAAATAATCCTTTTATGTAAATTTTTTCTTATATGAATGATATTAATACACCCCTGGAAATAAAGAGAGAGAAGTGTATCTATAGTAAATCTTGATGTTGATATTTCTTCCACTTTTATGTTTCTCAACTTAAAACCTCTTGATGTCATATTCTAAATGGAATAGCTCATTTAAAATAATGCCCAAATTTATTGTTATCTTTAACAAGTCTTATTTACTGAACCCAATGGTGTTTTCTAAATTCTTTCAAGGATAATGGGAAGCAAGGTCGAGTAGAGCCAGAAATTCTTATCATATATTGGTGAAATTATGTGACCTATTTTTATCTAGAGTGAGAGACATTTATGGGTGATCTACCTCCATTTTTCCTCTATTTTCCAAACATGTTTCTTTATAGATTCTCTAGTATTCCAACAATAATGGATGTAGAGTTTTACATCAATTTAGTACGAGAATCCCAACTAGTGTTGATTCCTTCTTACCGCATAGAACCAATTGAAATGAAAGATTTGGAGATTCAACTCGATGATCATGTAAGGAAATGCTTTATACTCTTGACTGTGTCAAATTTGGAGGTGATTGTTCTCGTTTATATCAATATTGGTGCTTCACATCACATTTTATAGTACCACTAAGATCTCAACATAGTAATAAAAAAAATATGTTTCCATAGAATGATGATCAGTTATGTCAATTGAAATGGGAGAAATGGATCTCAAAGTTATAACTTCATTTTGGTTACCATTAGTTGATAATAAAGAATATGACATTTAGAAAAATTCCTTTCAGAGAAGGTATGACCAATATTAGTACATTATCATTCTATTTGGTTTAACAAAGGATCCTGCCATTTTTATGGTTTTAATGTCCATTATTAACCATTAACACCTAAATTCATTCGTGGTAGATTTTATAGATGACATACTTGTTTACTCTATGTATGAGGAGGATCATATGTGTTATATTACAATGGTGCTGGATTCATAGATATATCACATACTTTATTCCATGCATTCTATATGTGATTTCAGGATTTGGTATGTGAGATTATTTGGACATGTGGTGTTTAGAAATTGTATTTCAGTTGATCGTGAAGAAATAAAGGATCTCATGAAATTGGAATAACCACATAAGATCTTTGAGATTCAAAAAATTTTGGGATTGTATGGGTGTTACTGCTACTTCATTAATGACTTCTGAAAGTTGGATTCTCTATTGATGACACTAATTTGAAAGGGAGTAATGTATTCTTGGGATGAACGATTTCAGAATTATTTTGTTTTGCTGAAATGGATTTTAACTACTTCTCCTTTGTTGACTCTTTTATAGTCCATGCATTACTATGTGGTCTTCTATGATGCATCGGGTTCATGCTTGGACGGTGTTATTATTCAAGGTTATCATTTCATTACTTATTTCTCTAATCATTTTAGTCCTCACAAGAGGAATTGTCTATTCCATGTCATTGAGCACGTAGTTGTGATTCACATGTTGAAGAGATGGAGGAATTAATATTATATAAAAAGGTTTATCATTCTTTTTGACCATAATAATATGAGTTATATATTTTCTCAAAAATATTTGAATCTCCAACAGAGGCGTTGGGTGGAGAACCTTCTATCTTTTGACATTAACATCTCCTATATCCCGAGGAAAGGTAATGTCATTACAGATGATTTATGGAAGAAACTTATGAGATATACCGTGAAATAATACCTAGAAGAGTGGAACATGATTTATTTATTTCCAATGATATATATTGATGTCCATGAATCATGGGCTGAGGTAACTTTGTCCTGTTTTCAATGGAACTAGATTCTTCTCAAAGTAAATCGTTTGGAGAATCATCTTGATGGGGGAGTTCCTCAACATTTAAGACATTATTTATGGCAGAGACTCTATTTTTGAGTGGGCATTCTAAAAAGAGGGAATTCAATGCTATTAAATTCCCTTTTCTCTAAAATTACCAATAATAAAAACTATTTTGAGAGAATTTCATAATGCCAAGTGGATAGGGTACCCAAAACCACAAAATTATTATTTGATTTTTTATTAAAATATATTTTTTGGTCATTTTTATATGTTCTAATTAGTCATTTTTGAGCACTAGAAACCCATAGGTTTGCTTCTGCCACTTTTGGTGCCCACAGAGAATTGGAAAAAATCACTATCAACATTATGGCTGCGATTCCACATAAAAAGAGGAAGAATGATGAGATATGGATAATGATCGATCGAAATCACAAATTAAATCACATTATACCCATTTGGGAAATAACCATTGTTAAAGAGTTTTCCCATTATCTATGTGATAGAGGTCGATCATTTACACAAATTTAAATCTACTAAAGACTCCGAAAGGGATCCTTGGTTCCCTTTTCACTTTTGGAGGGGCCTTTAGGGACACTAAGATCTCAGGTTTGACTGAGTATGACATACCATCCATAGTCAAGTGGATAGACCTAATTAGATATATAAATTCATGAGTACAAGCTCCATTCTTCTGTACTCTAGTTTAAGGGAGCTTCGGAAGATCATATGGGGTTGGTTGAGTTTTCATATAACAATAGTTACTAGTCTTCAATCAGAATGGATTTTTTGAGGCCTTTTGTGGATAGATATAAATATCTCCATTATGATGGTCAGTGATTGGTGAAATTTCCTTAGTTAGACTAATATTCGTTCAATTGAGGAAACAAAAGATTCAGTTCATTTTTCTATAAAATTTTAACGGTATAGAGATGATATAAATCTTATGCTAACCATTATCGCAAGACATTAGAATTTTTAGTTTTTGGATGAGTGGTCTTCAATGTTTCACCTCGGTAGGTTCATAAATGGATTGGTTGTAAAGGGAAACTTAATACTATCGTTATGGTACCTTTTTATTTTTTGAGAATGTGGGGAAAAGAGTATTACTTATTAAGAATTCCACTTTAGATGATGTTGATAAATTAAATGTTCCATTTATATCATCTAAAAAATTTTCTATAGGGTAAATATCATGTTCTAAGATGATATAATATTTATATTAAAACTGATTTATCTTTGAATTAACTACCGTTAATGATAGTTTATTTTGAATTCAATGAATTTCATGGGAGGGTGATACATTTGGTTTGTATGCTGTGGTAATAGAAATTATATGTTCATGATACATGGGTATGTGAGGTACCAACAAGAGATATGTGGCCTCACCATTTTTTATGGAAGCGTATTGAAAAAATTACCAGGGATAGAAATTTATTACAGTTGGGAGACTATTACATCCCAATAACTTTCTGAAAGGTACTCTTTAAAAACATTTCATGGGTTTCCTTTTCTGTAGTATGGGTAAAAATGAGATGAATTTGGGAGGACACCTTTGAAGGTGAAGTTAGAGTTTTATGGTATTCTCAACAAAAACCTACTTTTTTTGTAGTCTGTTGGGGATGTACATGATATTTCATATTGTTACATGATTAATAAATAATAAAATAATAATAAATCCAATTATATCAAAAGTTGATATATTCTTTTTTGGTAATTTTTGTATTTTTCAAATACCGGATGTGTAATTAGGTTACACATCATATAATGTCCCAATAGTTGTTTTTTAGTTGTAATCCAAGATAATGTTTCTTTTCATCATTTGTAGTTTTTATTTATCTCAACCCAAGAGAAATTATGAAGAAATTTTGAAGCCCTAAAACTCGTCTTGGTTGCTTTGGTTAGTGATTGATCATCATTATTGTTGTGGTGTGACTCACTGAGTAAGAATTCTCCCAACCTCTTCGTATACTTATCAATTTTTCCTTGGACCTTGATAGATCATTTAAGGATTGATGGATATAAAATCTGTGTTATTGAATTTTGTTTTTAGATTGAGTTCATAGATATTCTCCACCTTTTTCTTGTCTGTGGGTTCTATTACGGACATTGTGTTACCTTGAGAAAGGTAGGTGGTTCTGTTTCAATAGAAAAAATTGATTATCCATGAAATTTTTGTTTAAATTATTTTGTTTTATTTAAATTCAATTACATGAACATAATTAAATTTGTTTCTAGAAATCCAATTCAACTTAATTAGGTGATTTGAATGTGAAATTAAATTTCTAGAATAAAATTTTGGAAAACCCCCAATTCAATTGAATTGGGGTGTGTTAGAAAACAAGATGTAAAAATGTGGAATTTAAAAATATAAATTTAAGTAAAAAAATTAATTTATTGAAATTGATTTTAAAATTTTATTGGTGAAAATGGATTCAAATATTTTTCTATAGAATCCTTGTGGGGTTTTCATCGAAAATGAATATTTTGAATGTAAAAATGTGTTTTGGGTTTTAAATGGAAATTCTATCTTTGTAAATGGGGGAATGAAATGAATTTTTGTTTGAATGGTTTTAAAATAAATGTCCCATAATTTTTTATCTAGAGAACATCAATGAATAGGTAGTTATTACGTTATTGGGATATACCTCTTTTGATAATTTATAACTGAATGAAAACCTAGAGTAGTAGGTCACATCCCATATGGGATAGTGATGAGTAACCTTTGTCCAGAGTATTGAGGACATGGGTTTACACATATTTCTATGATCACCTTTGAGTATGATGATCCTACATCATGGAACTATCGTACCTTTTTAGAGATTACCATGTTACTCCCATGTATATATATGACATAAAAATGTGTTCCACTATTTGTAAAATGTTTTACATGCCTAATTAATTAATATAAAATATTGTGTATATTTTTTTGAATGTATTTTTTCTAAATTATTTCCATCATTTGAAAACGAAAGATTGAATTTTACAAATTATTCTATAAACATCTAAGAATTTTTATATAAATTTGAGATCATTAATTGGTTAATTAAAATTTAGAATCATATTATGGAGTCCATGGTGTGACATTTTTGGTATTTTATCTCACACCATACTTGTGCCTTCAAGAGGTTAAATATTATCTTCTTCTTGGTTTGAGTTAGGGTATAGTTCCACTTGGTGGTAGTAACTATTGATCCTTGCGGCATGGAGGGTTCGGTCTATTGGGGGTTGGGTAGTTTCTCCTAGTTTTCTGACACTTTACTATTGTACATTGGGTGTTCATACTTTTTTGAAATTTGGTAAAAATATATATGTGGAGTTTTTAATACACACTGAGTTTTAAATATTATTTTTCAATGCCTTTTGAAAAAATAATCCCTAAAGGCATTTTGTATGATTCCATGTTCAAGTTTCTAACCAGTGGGGATCAAGAATTCCCTTCGGAGATGTCTAGACCAGCTTGGTTATCAGATTACCAAAGTACCCATGCTGGATTGTGAAATTTATTAGTACCATGTTATGGTGATTTTTATCCACTATTATACTGTATTTTTCATAGGAATTTTCATCGTGTTCATGGAATGATGTCATTAGAAGATTTTAGTTTTTAATGGGAGAGGTGATATGATATCTGTAATATTGGTCTATTATCATGTTAACAATTTTGACGCTTTATTGGCAGGGGATTTGTTTCTTATCCAGTATATTTTCATGAAATTGTAATGTAAGAACAATTTACCTCTTTAGGTTAAAACTCAATTAACTTGATAATGATTAAACTTGATCAAATAATGAAAATAGTTTATGCTTATATATCAGATGTTGTTACTTTACACCATGATAATTTTTATCCTTTAGATTTTCTATTTATTTTTTTATCTATACAAGGTATTTAACTTGTTTTTATTTTTGGTTTATCATGTTTTTGGGTGAATATGTTAAATAATGTAAATAAAAAATTAACTGATTATTTTCAAATAAAATTTAATGAATAGGAATGTTGGAATTTAGTGGTTATATTAATTTGATGTTAATAAATTTGATGCAATGTGCATGTAAAAATGAATAATTTATTCCATGTTTTAATAGAAGTTGATAATGAACATGGATCCTCGTAATTCTTGTTGAATAAAAAATTGAAATGGAATACTAAATGAGAATGGTGCTTCTCTAGGGTTAATGAAACTTGAATTAATTTAGAGAATGTCACTAAATTTGGATATAATGTATAGCCTAATTCTTTAGGATTCCAATAGTAGTAACTTGGGAATAATGATTTGGATAATATAATATGGATAAAATACAGTAGTTTCTATGATAAATCATTGAGGATGTAAGTTCCTATTTTCTTTTAAAGACAAGATGAATTTTCTTGGCTGCATGATAACCCATTTTTGTACAAATTATTAATGTATGGTCTTATAACACGATTCCCTATTGATTATTATTATTTTTATTGTGCCCTTGAGATGTGATCTAGAAATGATCCTTGTGATATCTTACTGGGATTTTTATTCTAAGGATGAATATTTTTATATTGGGGGGGGGGGGTTGATGATGTGGCAAATGTTGATGCAAGCGATTGTGAGGTACATCAGGATATGCATGTGGGTGTCAGGGATGGAATATTATTTGATATAATGTGTTGAATCTAGGATTACCTATTTTTGGGAAATCATGAACTAGGATGCTCACTTGATCTGAATCATTTTCATAGCTAATGGTCAGTTTTCTTGTTTTTCTGCATTTGTTTCTCAACTACACGAGGAATTTGAATGTAATTAATTGAATTATTTACTTGGTTGTATCATAGGATATATTCCTAGAGTATGTAGATTTTTAATTTATGTTAATAATAAATAATAAATGTTTAAGTACTGGGGTTGGTTCATTTTTGAAAGAAAATTATAAGTTACTCTTGGGAAACCACAGACTCAGTTACGAATATTCATAGAGGTAATGGAGGTAGAATTGTTGGTTAATAATTTTTATTACAGAAAATATTTATTTGTAATTAACGTGTAAATAATTAATGTAAAATTTATTATAAAATGACAAAAATGTAATTTAATATTGATCTTTAAAATGGGTTTCCAATAGGATATGTAGTTCCTAGTATTGGAAGCTAGGTGTCTTAGTGATAATAGTTATAGTTGAGAATAAGAAATGGTTATCCTGATTGTAGAGACCCGAAGCTTGACGTACATTAACATTACATTACTTTTGCAGAATACTTGGTACATAACAAAAACACACACACAAGGATCGTAATAGTTTAGTGTCTTTGGAAACTCGGAACGTAATCTTCTAATCGTGGTGAAAGAACTTCAATATCTCCCATAAAGATCTTTTTTTTTCCTAAAACCTTTCTTTATATCCTGGGGAAATGAAAACATAAAAGGGTGAGCTCAAATGCTCAGCAAGGGCAAATAAAAGAAATAAAAATCATATCATAACTTTTTGAAAATCATAACCTGCAAAAGAGATCATAATATCTTAACATGGAACAAATCATAGAAGTAAAAATGAGATCTCCATAATCATAACATGAAACATTAAACTTTGTTTCATGCACACATAATCATGGAAAATCATTTCTTTTTAGTCATGACTCATTGCCAAGACTATCTTAGTGGACAAAGTCCCTTTCTGAACCGAGTCACCCACGTTTCAGTCCTGTTTCACTGAACCGGTATAACCTACCATTCCAGCCATGTCTATCTCATGAGATATAAAATCTTTTACCCAATTCATTGGAGGGAGATATAGGTCCCACCCATCTTATAATGAAGCCTTTCTTATGTGGGCCACATGATCATAAACCATACATCATAGCGTAATCCACGTAATAAAAATGGGATTCTTAAACAACATGACATCATAAAACAATTCATATAAGAAAAAGGAATTCATAAAAATATTTCCATCACAACATAATCAAATCCATGTAATAATAGGGATAAAAATAGAACACTTTTATTTTCTTAGATGGAAAATAATTTTGATAAAATACTTGAACTCTATTCTTGAGGAAAATACCCTTTCTACTTCAAAAACACTTTTCTTTTCTTGAAATGTCATACAATTATAAACTAAAAGAAGTTGATTAAAAATAAACTTGAAAACTTATAAAGGAAGATTCTTGGAAATAATGTTTTAAAAATCCAATCTTGTCGTATAAGTTAAAAAAAACATTCTTCGTACTTTTTTCGGAAAAGTCAAAAAGTACCTCGTACGAAAAACGACAAAAGATTCTTTTCATTTCTTTTACTAAAAACTCACTGAAGGGTAAAAATGGATTTAAAAAATTGTAGGTGTATGGAAATAATATTACATATTTATGAAACATGGATGTGGATGATAAAATACACCCCAGTAAATACTTACGAATAAACAATCTCGGATAAAAATTAGATTGTGATATTTCCCTTACCTTAGGTCTGATTTGCATCATATGTGTCCGAAACTCCTTTATAATGATTTAAATAATGTCATTGACTTATTACAGAATCATATTTATTGTTATGATATCATATATGGTTCACTTATGACTTTATATTACCCATTCCTTTGTAAATTCCATGTTAAAGAAGCGTTTTGGGTGAAATCGTTTCATTTATCGTAGGTGTTTTGACTTGTTGTTCTTGACATTATTATTACTTATATTATGATTTACATACTTCCAGAATATAAAATATGATTTATATATCATATATATTCAGTATATATATATATATATATAATAGATAGATAAATGAAATGAAAAACATCGTTCATGGAGACGGTAGTCCGTACGTACGCATGAACGCTGTTTTCCTTTCCTTATTGTCTTGAATGGAAGTAAGTAGATGACATACATATATATATACATAAATCCAGTAGCTTTATAATGTCATATATTTCATTATTACTTCTTATATATACTTTGTAATCATTCTTAAATGGTTAACTTGGAGAATGAATCTCATCGCGTCGTGGAGACGGTAGTCCGTACGTACGCACGAGCGATGATATCGTTCCCATGGTCATGGAATTGTGTTGAAGTGTATGTATACTATTTCAGTATCAATATAACTTTATAATAATCATATATAGTTACTCATTACACCAGTATACCCATCCAATTAATGTGGTGGCGGAAAATAGATTACACCACGGCGTGGAGACGGTATTCCGTACGTACGCACGCGCGGTGATTTCCTTTTTCCGTAGGATGGATAGAAGGTTAATTAGAGTTTTTTAATATTTATAATAACGTATCAGTATATAAGAAATACTGATGTTATTACTTTATCAAGAAACAACTAAAGAAGAAGAAGTTGAAGAAGAAAGAAATTGAAAAAGATCGGTAATGGATATTACCTCTTTTGACGTGCCTTTTCTTAGCCTCCACTTAAAGAACTAAGGATGATCTTTGAAGAAGACCAGGACCTCTAGGATTATTCTAGGGAACTGGAGAAGGAATTTTGGCAGGGGTTGGCCGAGCTTGAGTGCTCAAATTGGTGTGAGGAAGAGAGGGAGGAGGTGCCCTTTTATAAGGGAGGAGAGGGGCACCTTAGGAATATCTCAAAATATTATTTTATATTAAAGTAAAAATCGGTTTATAATGGTTGCAAAGGGTCTTATTTCGAAGATAAAGTGGGGATGGGTCGAAATCCTATCAACCAATAGGATTTAGACAAGTTTAGGTTATTATTTTAACCTTATCAATTAGATTTAACTCTAAGTTAAATAATTTAACTTTTACCGTGTCTTTTTGTTTTCTTACACCATATGGTGAATACACTTACTATAACATGCCAAAAGAACCCCAAATTGTTTATTATTAATAAATATATCCTTATCTAAGTAATTTGGCCGAACCTTAGATTTTTAGGAATAAAATAACAATTAATAATATAATATTAGATTTAAAAACTATTTTGGGTCAATTTTGAAACTATTTGATATATGATTTTTCTGAAAGTCATAACAGAATTATATGTTCGCACCAAGTTGATTAAATCAACACTAATATATCATAGTAACCTAGATAATTAGTGGAATTCATAAAAAGTCTTAAATTACATTTATTTTGGTATTTATAATATCAATTATGTCAATATTTCATTAATAAGATAATTACTGCATCCTCTTTGTGTCATAAATAAATTAAATTATATGATGTCTAAAAATTACAAATAAAATACCATTATGTAGGAAAGCTTTTTATATTTCTAATGAATATTTACAATCGAATTTATCTTATGTAAAACCCTATATTAAAAATGTTTTAGTAAATATACTTTGATTTTAACTCTTTTAACTCTTCTTTGAATTAAATAATAATAAATGTCCTAATATAATCCAAGTGGGCCTAAATGATAATATTTTACACTTAAGGTTGTTTTTTGTCGAGATACACTTGTCCAATAGAATTAGGACATGTGTTAGGGAAATATTAATATCATTCTTACCCTTAATTACCCTATTTACTTTTAACAGTGGTAAATAAAAGTAAAAAGTTACTATTCACCAAAAATTATTTTCATCTCATTGAACCACATTTTACTTACTGACATCAACCGTGTCTCTCGGATTTTTGCAATTCCATTCACAGAAGCGGTAAAATTAAGTTTTTTGAAAAATTCAGTTTTTTTAACTACCACTTAGTAGTTTCACTATTCATCAAAAATTGATGTTTTTCAGAACAATGCCAAAATTTCATCCTAAGCTATATTTCATAATCCGAATTCAAAAATGAAGTCTATTTTACCAAATTCATAATATATAAGTTTCATTAATTAATTTTATAATTAAATCCCGCTGTTAAAACAAATAGCGTGTTTTTAAGAAACAATATCTATCAAAAGATTGACACTTGGTTATGTCTGGATTAAATGTGAAATTACATTCAATGACCAACATTGTATTAAATTGTAAAAATATATTCTAAATATACTTTAAAACCACTCAAATTAATGATTTATCACTATTAATTATTTCGATTAAAAAAGTTGTTTTTAATTATAATTTAGTAATTTTCACTATTCATCAGAATATGAAAGTTATCCGAAAAGTACCAAAATTTCACCTTAGGCTAAATTCGATACTCCGAATCCAAAAATGAAGTCCATTTTGAGAGCTAAAATTTCTAAAATTTAAAAAGTGGTTATTACTATTCATAACAGCTAGTTTTAATAATATTTTCATAGCATATCGTTGTTTCGTGAAACTCAGTGTTGCGTACTACACACGCTATCGAGGAAGGTTGCGATTGCGTGTAATGAAAGTCAAGTCAAGGATGCGTGTTGTGCAATCTCCTTTTGGTATAGAGTACAACACAAGACATTAATAAAATTAAAAAGAATATTTTTCATAAAATCTCGGGCTGTTACATTCTACCCCCCTTAAAATGAATTTCGCCCTCGAAATTCGTTGGGGTTATAAATGGTTTACTATTAGAAAGTTTCTTCAATAGAAACCCACATCGTAAAAAGGAATACCAAAACTTGGCTTTAAAAACTAATGTATGAAATGTAACGATTACCCAAATAAACTAATCACTGGGTTTCCACATAGGTGAAAATATGGATATGGAAGAGAAATCTAACCATCATATTCTGATGGAGAGTGGTAGAGAACATGGCTATGGAAAAGCCAGTAATCACAAATCCATATATTTGTGATGATATAAGGTACCATCTGATTCATCAGGTATAAGATCACTAGGACAACATTTTTGGTTTTCAAGATCATTTCCCTAAAGTTGAAAATTTGAATTAGAATAAATACTTACTTTATTTTGGTACAATCTCACTGTTGTTCGTGCCTTGAACAATTTCCACTTAATCTCTTAAATAAATGATGTTGAATTTGTTATTTGTGAAGTGTTAGCAGATCATGTGATAGAATGATGGGTCATTCCATCTGTCTCAAACAAAAGGTTAGCAAAAATTATATACATAAGTCGATCTATAGTGAGATTAATCATATATGGTTCCTAAAATGGACTTATACTTCATCTATCATACTGCTTAATATAATAAAACTAGTTTCTACTAAACAGGGACTTCTTGTGGGCCAGTGGTAGGCGATAAAGTCCAGTCGCACTTCGGTTGTGGGTTCGATTTCCACAGCCTTGTCCGACGCGATGGGCTATCGCCCATCCTGCAGGTTGTCCTTTTTCTAAAACTATATTACTATAACATGCCATCAATAATATCGAAAAACTTATATCCTTAAACAATACTAACTTATGTCCAACATAATCCATTCCAATCTTTAGGCTTATCCATAATACTGCAGTCCACTCTCATAACATAGTGAAAACGATTACCAGAGATTTAACACCATCGTCGATCACCATATATCATAAGATATGTTTTGTTGGTCACATTCCAAACATTCAAAGTCCTTAATCATGTATTCTCTTGCATACCTTAGTGAAAACATGAATGCAGTTAAAATTTAACACTTTCCACATACCATAATCCTCAAAATTCTATATACTCAAACCATGATATCACTTAGTCCTTATATGAATAATGAGCTCATGAATACTGTTAAACATTTCATTTTCTCATTTTCCCTTCATTATGCGCATATCATCTTATTTCCAAAAATATCTCAATCACTTTGAATACCATATTAGACCAATACATAAATATTTCAATACTCCATGATACAATATTATTTTGGAATCCCAATACATAAACTCTTAATCATTCCACCACATCGTTGTCATATTCAACATCACCAATAGTGATCGCTTGTGACTTCCCTTTGGCCTTTGCCTTCAGTGGTTGCTCATGTTGATCATCACTAACCCTTGGATTATGGCATTTATTAGCATAATGCCCCATTTACTTTCACTTGAAGCATTGAAGTGTTGGTGGTGCGTTCTCTGCAGTGTTTGCTTTATTCACATCATTAGAATCCCTTTTTCCATTACTTTGAAACTCAGCTGCTCGATGACCTTCTTTTCCACACTTAAAAAATTTTCTAGTCACTTTAAGATAATCTCCACCATTCTTCTTTCCACACTTTGTGCATAAGGAAACATTCATCTTCTTTTCACCATTATTCTGAGATTTCTCCTTGAACTCCATCTTTCATTTCTTGTCAAAACCATGAGATGGATATGTAACACCAACTTCTATTTCTACCTTGATATCACAACGCACAACTTCTTCATAGCTACTAAAGTCTCTTATAGCTAATGCCCTTCGAAGACTTGGTTTTAAGCCACTGAAAAATCGATCAACTTTACTTTCAGGTTGGATGATAATACCAGAAGCGTACCTTGCAAGTCTTGTAAAATTTGCTTCGTATATACCAACAGATTCATCATCCTTCTGCTTCAGCTCAAGAAACTCCTTTTCCATCTTTGTTCGAAGAATACGAGGGAAGTACTTACTGAAAAACAAGTTCTTGAACTTGTCCCATTCCATGGACTCAATTTAATCTCTTTTCCTCGTATTCTTGATAAGATTCCACCGTTGATCAGCTTCACCATCCAAACGATATACTGCTAAGATGGCTTTATCATGCTTAGAACATTGAAGAACTGAAAATATCTTTTCAGTGGTACTGATCCATTGTTCATCAACAAGTGGATCAGAAGACCCACTGAAAGAAGGTTGACGTTGCCTCATGAAGGACTCAATAGAATATTGTTCCCTTCTCTGCTCATTTAGAAGTCCAGAATGATTCATAGCTTGTGTAAGTATAGCAATAAGATTTTTCACTCCATCTCCCATAACATTTGTTTGTTCAGGAGGACAATCATTGCATTGTCCATTGCATTGATCAAAACGGTTCCTTCGGGTTCCATCCATCGTCTAAAACCCAAAAAGAATAGTGTGAGAGGCAAAAATCATGCTAGGGAAAACAACATAATAAAGGGGGAGTACCTTCAATATCTAACATCTTAGATTTAATTCTATGATCCTTAGCGTAATTCTAGTACTATAACCTATACGTATACTTAACCTTAGGGACATCCCTAGACATACCTTAGAAATATCTCTAGGGATCTCACTAACCTTTTCGCATCCTAGTTTCCAAAGGTTGACTAAACCTTTCCTCTGATACCAACTGTAGAGACCCGAAGCTTGACGTACATTAACATTACATTACTTTTGCGGAATACTTGGTACATAACAAAAACACACACACAAGGATCGTAATAGTTTAGTGTCTTTGGAAACTCGGAACGCAATCTTCTAATCGTGGTCAAAGAACTTAAATATCTCCCATAAAGATCTTCTTTTTTTAACCTAAAACCTTTCTTTATATCCTGGGGAAAAGAAAACATAAAAGGGTGAGCTCAAATGCTCAGCAAGGGAAAATAAAAGAAATAAAAATCATATCATATCTTTTTGAAAATCATAACCTGCAAAAGAGATCATAATATCTTAACATGGAACAAATCATAGAAGTGAAAATGAGATCCCCATAATCATAACATGAAACTTGAAACTTTGTGTCATGCACACATAATCATGGAAAATCATTTCTTGTTAGTCATGATGCATTGCCAAGACTATCTTAGTGGACAATGTCCCTTTCTGAACTGAGTCACCCTCATTTCAGTCCTGTTTCACTGAACCGGTATAACCTACCGTTCCAGCCATGTCTATCTCATGAGATATAAAATCTTTTACCCAATGCATTGGAGGGAGATATAGGTCCCACCCATCTTATAATGAATCCTTTCTTATGTGTTCCACATGATCATAAACCATACATCATAGCGTAATCCACGTAATAAAAATGGGATTCTTAAACAACATGACATCATAAAACAATTCATATAAGATAAAGGAATTCATAAAAATATTTCCATCACAACATAATCAAATCCATGTAATAATAGGGATAAAAACAGAACACTTTTATTATCTTAGATGGAAGATAATTTTGATAAAATACTTGAACTCTATTCTTGAGGAAAATATCCTCTCTACGTCAAAAACACTTTTCTTTTCTTGACATGTCATACAATTATAAACTAAAAGATGTTGATTAAAAATATACTTGAAAACTTATAAAGGAAGATTCTTGGAAATAATGTTTTAAAAATCCATTCTTGTCGTATATGTTAAAAAAAACATTCTTCGTACTTTTGTCGGAAAAGTCAAAAAGTACTTCGTACGAAAAATGAAAAAAGATTCCTTTCATTTCTTTTACTAAAAACTCACCGAAGGGTAAAAATGGATTTAAAAAATTGTAGGTGGATGGAAATAATATTACATATTTATGAAACATGGATGTGGATGATAAAATACACCCCAGTAAATACTTACGAATAAACAATCTCGGATAAAAATGAGATTGTGATATTTCCCTTACCTTAGGTCCGATTTGCTTCGTATGTGTCCGAACCTCCTGTATAATGATTTAAATAATGTCATTGACTTATTACAGAATAATAATTATTTTTATTATATCATATATGGTTCACTTATGACTTTATATTACCCTTTCTTTTGTAAATTCCATGTTAAAGAAGCGTTTTGGGTAAAATCGTTTCATTTATCGTAGGTGTTTTGACTTGTTGTTCTTGACATTATTATTACTTATATAATGATTTAATTACTTCCAGAATATAAAATATGATTTATATATCATATATATTCAGTATATATATATATAATAGATAGATAAATGAAATAAAAAACACCGTTCATGGAGACGGTAGTCCGTACGTACGCATGAACGCTGTTTTCCTTTCCTTATTGTCTTGAATGGAAGTAAGTAGATGACATACATATATATATACATAAATCCAGCAGCTTTACAATGTCATATATTTCATTATTATTTCTTATATATACTTTGTAATCATTCTTAAATGGTTAACATGGAGAATGAATCTCATCGCGTCGTGGAGACGGTAGTCCGTACGTACGCACGAGCGATGATATCATTCCCATGGTCGTGGAATTGTGTTGAAGTGTATGTATACTATTTCAGTATCAATATAACTTTATAATAATAATATATAGTTACTCATTACACCATTATACCCATCCAATTAATGTGGTGGCGGAAAATAGATTACACCACGGCGTGGAGACGGTATTCCGTACGTACGCACGCGCGGTGATTTCCTATTTCCGTAGGATGGATAGAAGGTTAATTAGAGTTGTTTCATATTTATAATAACGTATCAGTATATAATAAATACTGATGTTATTACTTTATCATGAAACAACTAAAGAAGAAGAAGTTGAAGAAGAAAGAAATTGAAAAAGATCGGTAATGGATATTACCACTTTTTGACGCGCCTTTTCTTAGCCTCCACATAAAGAACTAAGGATGATCTTTGAAGAATACCAAGACCTCTAGGATTATTCTAGGGAAGTGGAGAAGGAATTTTGTCCGGGGTTGGCCGAGCTTGAGTGCTCAAATTGGTGTGAGGTAGAGAGGGAGGAGGTGCCCTTTTATAAGGGAGGAGAGGGGCACCTTAGGAATATCTCAAAATATTATTATATATTAAAGTCAAAATCGGTTTATAATGGTTCAAAAGGGTATTATTTCGAAGCTAAAGTGGGGATGGGTCGAAAAACTATCAACCAATAGGATTTAGACAAGTTTAGGTTATTATTTTAACCTTATCAATTAGATTTAACTCTATGTTAAATAATTTAACTTTTACCGTGTCTTTTTGTTTTCTTACACCATATGGTTAATACACTTACTATAACATGCCAAACGAACCCCAAATTGTTTATTATTAATATATATATCCTTATCTAAGTCATTTTTCAGAACCTTATATTTTTAGGAATAAAATAACAATTAATAATTTAATATTATATTTAAAAACTATTTTGTGTCAATTTTGACACTATTTGATATATGATTTTTTTGAAAGTCATAACAGAATTATATGTTCGAACCAAGTTGATTAAATCAACACTAATATATAATAGTAACCTAGATAATTAGTGTAATTCATAAAAAGTCTTAAATTACATTTATTTTGGTATTTATAATATCAATTATGTCAATATTTCATTAATAAGATAATTACTCCATCATCTTTGTGTCATAAATAAATTAAATTATTTGATGTCTAAAAATTACAAATAAAATACCATTATGTAGAAAATTATTTTATCTTTCTAATGAATATTTAAAATCTAATTTATCCTATGTAGAACCCTATATTAAAAATCTTTTAGTAAATAAACTTTGATTTTAACTCTTTTAACTCTTCTTTGAATTAAATAATAATAAATGTCCTAATCTAATCCAAGTGGGCCTAAATGATAATATTTTACACTTAAGGTTTTTTTTTGTCGAGACAAACTTGTCCAATAGAATTAGGACATGTGTTAGGGTAATATTAATATCATCCATACCCTTAATTACCCTATTTACTTTTAACCTTGGTAAATAAAAGTAAAAAGTTACTATTCACCAAAAATTATTTTCATCTCATTGAACCACATTTTACTTACTGACATCAACCGTGTCTCTCAGATTTTTGAAATTCCATTCACAGAAGCGGTAAAATTATGTTTTTTGAAAAATTCAGTTTTTTTAACTACCACTTATTAGTTTCACTATTCATCAAAAATTGATGTTTTTCAGAACAATGCCAAAATTTCTTCCTAAGCTATATTTCATAATCCGAATTCAAAAATGAAGTCTATTTTACCAAATTCATAATATATAAGTTTCATTAATTAATTTTATAATTAAATTCCACTGTTAAAACAAATAGCGTTTTTTAAGAAACAATATCTATCAAAAGATTGACACTTGGTTATGTCTAGTTTAAATGTGAAATTACATTCAATGACCAACATTGTATTAAATTGTAAAATTATATTCTAAATATACTTTAAAACCACTCAAATTAATGATTTATCACTATTAATTATTTCTATTAAAAAAGTTGTTTTTAATTATAATTTAGTAATTTTCACTATTCATCAGAATATGAAAGTTATCCGAAAAGTACCAAAATTTCACCTTAGGCTAAATTCGATACTCCGAATCCAAAAATGAAGTCCATTTTGAGAGCTAAAATTTCTAAAATTTAAAAAGTGGTTATTACTATTCATAACGAATAGTTTTAATAATATTTTAATAGCATATCGTTGTTTCGTGAAACTCAGTATTGCGTAATACACACGCTATCGAGGAAGGTTGCGATTGCGTGTAATGAAAGTCAAGTCAAGGATGCATGTTGCGCAAGCTCCTTTTTGTGTAGCGTACAACACAAGACATTAATAAAATTAAAAAGAATATTTTTCATAAAATCTCGGGCTGTTACACTGATACTGTGGTTGTGAGATATATTATTTTATTTATATTCTATTTTCATACTCTACCATATTCATTCCATTTAGGGAGATTGGAACATGGTGAACTTGAGGGTGTTTTCCCAAACATTCCGATTAGACGATGGATAGATGACTACCCCCTATGGACCATCTCTCTTCTCTGGGTAGTTATATGTGTTGGTATTCATGGTGGTTAGTTTCATATATATATATATATATATGTATAGGGTTTTAATGGATTGTGTTTAATTCCCCCACATTTATCTAAATATATAGTATAAAATGAATTATTATATTTCTGATATCATTTGGTTGTGATGGTCAGAGATACCTTACTCAATGTATGGGATGTAATGGATTGTGGTATAATACCTAATGTGTGATACACATCATACATGATATAGTGGATTCCCAAAAGTACATGGTTACAATATGGTGATGTGTTCTGATGATGTGATACATCTGGTTTTTGTTGTGATTCTTAGACCAAGTTTTTTCGAGATGGCTTACTTTTTGAGAGAGATGGACCAAGATGTGTGAGGCATGGGAAGTGTGGTAAACCAGTGTGGAAGCAGTAGTGAGTACCCCTTCTATTTACATATTATATTATATTCTACCATGTATGAATTACATGATGATAGCTAAACCTAGTGAGTATGGGATCCTTGTATACATATTTAAGTAAAGAGTGAGTTTAATTGTAGCTAAAAGTGCTTTAGCATGCATTATTTTTCATTTACATGAGAGGATTCAGGGAGGCTCATATTGAGTATACTATTATTATCACCCCATGTATATATAATTTTTTTCAGGTAATCTAGATAAGGGTTTAAATCATATTGAATGATACTAGATCATGGTTTACAGGAGAAGATTGGGATTCTTGGTCGCTGTTATCATTTCATTTTTGGAACTTTTATTTTCCATTTCAATTATTTTATTACTACAGGAAACTACAAGTATTTACATGGTATTTCATTATATATAAGTTTTAGTACGTTATGATTTGAGTGTCTATATTACCACCTTATTATACATGCTATTTTTGTGTTTAATACCATCCATATATATTATTTAATACCCTTGATAACAGTAACCATCACGTGGCCTACTAGAGGGTGGACTTAGGTAGTCACCATCTCCCTTCCCTTATTTTTATCCCATGAGCGGTATACATTGGGGGTAGGGGGGACATGCCAGAGTTGTATAAAATGCTAATTATGGTAGACATGATAGATTTTGGAGTTAGAAATAAGTGGTATTACATTGGTTGGTATGGAATAATGCTAGCTATGTTTACTAAGATGTGTAAATATACGACCCTCCCACAGGACAAGGGTATCATTTTCACCCAATGATATAATCCATGATGATTTATGTTTATTGAGACTACTAAATAAATTGAGTTTAGTTTTTGGGTAGATACCCATGAAGGGATCATGAATCCTGATTCATTAATCGTATGTTTGAATATGTAAACCGTGGTTTAGGTTCAACCCTAAATAATAAAAAGTAATGATTAATTAATTACTTTTGAGTATTCCATATTAAAGGTTTAGGATATATAATTTTTTTCTTTTTCTAGAATGGATCCAATTAAACAACATTATAATTTTGGCAGTAAATATGTTAAGCAGGATGTTCGAATAAACCTCTATAGAGTATTGGTTGAAAACAATGACACTTAGTGGAGGAAACTCAGATATTTTCATCACTATATATTTTAGATGTAGGATGGATCCATTTTAGATTAATTCATGGATGAATATTTATATGTGGTTGATATATCTTTTAGTTTGATTTGTTCTTAAATAGAGAACTCAGTTTTACTAGTTTTAAAGATGCTATGTATGGAAGCGAGGTAGTGGAGAATCTTATTCCTCTCTGATCATTAGGAGTCAACAGTCTTATAAGATATGTTATGAGACCAGTTTATATAAGAGTATAATTTTTCAAACCCAAAGTATAATATCCTCTAGTATATGATTTCCCTTCTATAAGAGAGTTCATACATGAAAGAGTTTTAGATCCATTTGTTGACACTTCAGGGATTTTCATGAAACATATTTCCAGTCTAGAAGTCTAGGGTAAAGATTTTTAGGAGGATTTTCATCCAAATATCTACTGATAGGTCACCCTATCTATGATGAAGATGCATCTGAAGGTTCTTTTGTGAGTATTGATTGTTGAAGGAATTTTGGCTCGAACTGAATCATCATGTGAGACTATTCATTGGGATTTCATATGAAGAAGATATGTGGTCTAGGGGTACTATTTTCCTAGAAAGAAGAGTTTTCATCTAGTAAAGGGTATGTAATGTCCCTCATAATATCATTTCTATTAAGGTGCATGCTATCAAACATAAGTTAAGGGATCAGATCCTTATTTTACTAGTGTATGATGAAGCCATTAACATCAATTGTTCCCAAATATTCTGAGTTCTTAGTGTACACAAGGTCTTATAATTCAGGTATTGTTCAAATTTGGGTACCTTAATTAAGGATTTTTTAGCATAGGCCTTAGAAATAATAGGGTATTCCATCTTGGGATTAGTAGTGAAGTTATTTGGTGGGGAGAATATTTCCATGAAATGGTCATTTTCATTAGAGCGCATAACATGACCATGAAGGTGGTTTCTAGTAGGGTCAGAGAGGCTATGAAGAATATTATGTTTAGCTTCAATATTTAAAGTTAACAACACTCCATGAGACAAATATGATACATGGTAACCATTTATTATGGTTTACATGGGAACATGCTTTCTTCGATTTAGGAGCCACACACTCATTCATATCACTAACCCTTTTCCATTCTTTTGGATGTTATATGGATAGGCCTCCAATTCCCTTGGCATTGACTATACAAGTTTGAGGTTAATTTGACCAATATTAAGTATGTTGAGAATATGAGCTAGTGCAAGGGAAATAATTCTCTTTGGTAGAAATATTGTGTTTATAGATTTATCCATAATTTATCATCATAATCATGATTTTTTTTGTAAATTGTGTAGGCTAAAGTGTATTTAATATGTAGTAAGGTTGATTTATATGATTTTGATGGAGATCCATAATGGTTGTTGGTGAGAAAGAAGACCAGATGGGTCAAACGTGTGTCCTTTCCTTGTATTCCTTTTTGAATCCCCATGATTTTAAGCTATTTAACATCTTAGATAAATACAATTTATTCAATATCTTACATTCCACACAACACCGAGCTTAAATGAACAACAATATACTATTAAATATTTACATTACCATTTAAATAGTAATATAACCATTAGGAATATTTATCCAACAAGTATATTTTTAACCAAACCTATGAAATAATAAATATTATTTAGGAATATTTTGAAAAATAATAAGATATATATATATATATATATATCATATAATATGAAAATAAGTATATTAAAAATGATAAATTAAGTGTTAGTATTTTTGTGAAAGGTAAATGTACTATTAAAATTTTATAATTTATATGATAATTTAAAATAACGTTTCTTTTCATAAAATATATTCATAAATTAGTAATTTATTTCCTTATAAAATTTAGATTATTTTATAAGACCTTAATTAATTTTGCAAAGTTTCATAAAATCAATTATAATTTGGAATTAACATTTTTTTGAATAATTGCTGATTTTAATTAAATATTTAATTTTTCATATATAGAAAATTATTTTCATAAAATGTATTCCATTTATTATCTCTGGATGTTGAAAAATTGTTATGGTTAATTTTTTTTATCAATTTTCTAAAATATGAGAAATTTTGGGGAATAGTGAAATATTTGTAATTTATGGTGTATGATAAATATTTGAATTATTGAGTCATGGATGATGTATAGACTATGTAAGCACTATTTGTTATAACACACGTATACTATTTATTGTACATAGTCATTATATTCCACCCTATTGATTGTGTTGATACAAAATAAAAATAAAATGATTAAAATAATAAAAAACACATATCTCCTCCAATATAAACACCACCCCTAACAACCTCTTCTCCTCACACAATCTAAGGCTTGAATGATGCATAATTTCTTACCATTAAATCTCTGGATCCCATTACTCACATTCTCTTCTTTCTATAATCACCAAAAGAACATTAAAAGTCACCCAAGGAGGTTCTTAAGGAGACAATACAGAAGAGGTAAAACCTTCTCATTCTCTATTTCAAATATTTTATTTTTTATCATTCACTAACTTCCCCTATACAAAGAGAAATGAAAACAACATTACCGTACATATAATTTATTTTTTTGTGTTAATGGAATATCCATCATCAATTCTATACTAATCAAAATTTATTCTAAAAAATGGAAAAATCATCTGTAAGGTTCCAATTTACCACCTTCATGCATGATGAGTTTTCATTTGTCAATTCCTACTTCAGGGCCGGTCAAAAAATCATATATTAGTTAAAAAAGAATATAAAATAAGTGTTAAAACTTATTTAATGATCTATAACTAATATATATGAATAAATAAAAATTCAAAAACAAATATAGTTCATGATGATTGAAAAAGCCCCAAAATAATCTAAATAGTTTTCATTAATATTTTATCTAATGAATAATTCTCATATCTAGAAACAAATGAAATAAAAGTCCATTTAATCATCAAGAATACCATTAATAACAAATAATTTACATTATATAGATTTTTTCATTTTTTATATGAATATTAATACATGTATACATGTGAACCGATAATGAAAACCAAGGAAACAAGCACTCCAGAACGACATAATTGAATATCATAAAATCACCAAAAGGCCATATATTATATTAATAAAATTATTCTAAATAATATAAATGTTCAACTGATTTTGAATTAAAATATTATTGTATATAATTTTATTATTCTGGATATTAAGTTCAAGTTCATAACAATTTCACACAAAAGGTAAGGGATTCTCCCTAAACCTCTACTTTTTCCACCAGGTTAAACATTATTTCTATTTTACCAAAATTAATTCTTAATTATTAATATTTAAACCTCATTAATTATTTTATTATGTTCCAAAAACATGTACATAACTCAATTAATTTTCCCTTTATGGGAAATACATGTTTTATAAGTTTTCATTCTCATGTTATCCCAATAAGCAACCATGTTTAAAGGGAACATCGAATTTCATTCCCATATGGAAGTACACTCCATAATCTTTTTTAATCTACAAATATTTATTCTAAAAAAACACTTTTTATCATCAATAGTGATCTTAGTTAATTTCTAGTTCTATAAAAACAATTAATCCTTTTTTCATTTAAAGGATTTTTAATATTTTCCCTTAAACAACACTAAAGTAGCTCATTTCAAAAGGCTCGTGAAAACTATTTTTACATGTTTCCATTTCAGTTTCTCATTATTTACTATGAACTTTTTTATTTTTTTTCTTAAGAATTTACAAATTTTATTTAAATATATTCATTCATGGACACTATTATTATATTCCCTTTAGTTATACCTTAGTTGCTACTTATTCCATGTCTGTGGTGTATGCTTACATTCTTATTGTTTATGATCATCTTTCATTGAATATTTAATTACAAATATATATTTAATTCATCATGTACTTGATTATTGTATTATACATATACTTATTTTTACATATGGTGTTCTAATTGAACGATTTTATTGAATTTAATCTGTTTATGAAGAATCCTTTAGTCTTGCGGTGATGGGTGATGACCCATTATAGATATAACCTGAATGCGTTGACATGTATCATGAGATAAAAGAGATGGTGAAAACCATACTTTGTTAGTTTCCATGAATAATTATATATATTTAAAATGAAATAATTAATATTTCTTGACGATATAATGGTTTTTTGGAGATACATGTCATCTAACAGATTACTATTTTCTTTATTTACTAATCAGTTATTACTTTCCACGAGGTTCCTAAAATGAAAAATTACGTGGAATCATTTTCATTCCCAGTTTATTGATGACATATTTTATTTTATTTTATTTACCTCTCCATAATGACTATTCCTTTTTTTAATTTTTAAGACTTATTATTGCTACATATAACCCCTATTGAGCATCTGATCACACCCATTTATTTTTTTCCTTCACCAGGTTATAATGATAATGTCCCTGAATATGTTTCAAGAAGAAGTTTATTTTATTTTCTTATGTACTATGTCTAATTACTAATGAATTGAAAAAACAATGTACTCATCTAGTTCTTCAAGATTAATAATTTGATCGATCGTTTTTGATGTTATGTCTTGTAACTATTCCATTGTAACAAAATAGCCACCAACTCTGGGCTGTTTGGATCGGGGTTGTTATAATTAGTATTAGAGAATGGTTAGTTGATTTATTTGGAACTATATGATTATAATAACTCCACATAGAAAATATTTTGAGAAATTCTCATGATTATTATGTGCTAACATAGAGTGTTCCATTATTTAGTAATGGAACATACTAGAAGGAATGGAATCAATACCCATGGAAAATGTGAGGATTTCCCTTCTAAGCAAGTCCAAAGAGTTAGTGTTGGAGGTGACCAGATAATGACTCTATTAAGATATATTAATAAGGTTTTGTTGAATAACCATAATAAGCCTATTTTATATTGTTTCAAAATACATAATCTCCCTTATTTTAGTGGAATATCTAATCCATTAGAAGATGTGTAGCAGATCAAGAATCATAGAATGAAATTTCCAGTATTAGGATGGAATGTAAATGAAAAGGTAGAACTCAAAGTATATTTTTTGAGGGACATGCTGGTCAAAAGTTATTATTGGTAAATAATTCAAATTATAAAGATGATATATAAGACACGAAATAGAGAAAATTTAATGAAACATTCTTTGATAAATACTTCACTCATAGGAAACAAACTAAAATGAAGAGAAAATTCATTCGAATAAATCAACGGGAATAAGTGAGCTTTGTAAAGTATTTGGATACCATCACAAGACTATCCTGGTATTCTATATATTACATACATGATTTATAAGACTTTAGTGATCATTTTTTGATGTTATTATGACATTTAAATAAATGGACCTAGCTCATCAATCATTTTTATCATATGATGAAATAGTATTAAGTACCATCAAAAGGGAGAAGGAATTTTCTATAATAGATATGTTTGAGGGAAATCAAGAGAAGATTTGGTCTTATGATAATGATATAATAATTTAAGCATCTAATAATATGGGGTGAATGAAGGAGTTTCCATTATTCCTATAAAGAATCATCATTGAAAGGATTGAAAGGCATGTGAGCTTTTTATATGTGTGTTAAAAATATCCCCTGAGAAAATGAATTTAAAGGGAAGAAAAAATTCAATGATGTAAAATGATTCAACTATAATAAAATCTGAAATTATTTAAATCAATATCTCAAGCATCAAGGAAATTTGCCACCAAATATTCCAAGGGGAGATGGCCAAGATTGTGTGATAACCACAATAGAATTAGAATTTCCCATGGAATTGGTGGTTGATACAATAATACGATAATCATATTTATACAATTCTTTATCTGATTTTGGACAAAAATACTATTTTATATCTACCCAATTTTCCATTAAATTTAGATATTTCAATTTTGATTTAATAATTGAGTTTTTAGTAAAAACCCATAAGAGATGTCTCAGTATAATAGAAATGTGTCAGGAAGTTCTTATTATGGAATTTAAATGTGCATTATTTTCCGAACATTTCGTCACTAATATTGAATAATTTTACATATAACTTAGTATGGATTCGATTTGGAAATATTATGTGAGAACATATTTCAAGAAGAATAAAATTATGATTTTTGAGGAAGATTCAAAATACCCTATCATTAGAGATGAAACATCATCATCTGACTCTTATCTACATAAAATTATGAGTAGATCTATTCAATGAAAATATTGGGGAGGAAGAGAGAATAATTAGTAGGTATGTGGAATTTCATTATAAAATTGATTTAGTACCAATTGAACATGAATCCATTGATCTGTTTCCTAAGGAATTACCTAGAAACTCTTCATATCACAATGTTTTGTTTACCATTGATTACATACAATATGCAAGACCATTTTCAAAAATATCATATAGAATGTCCACTGTTGAATTAGTGGAGATAAAGAAAAAACTGGAATATTTGAGTAGTATTGTATTTATTCAACCAAGTGTTTCTCCATGGGGATACATTACTGTTTTTTAAGAAGAAATATTTATCCTTGAGGATGTGCATTTACCCTAGAAAAATCAATTCTATTAAAATAAATAAAAAATATAATTTTCCTATCATTAATGATTTATTTGTTCAACTTTATGGAGCATAATATTTTTCATTTTTTAACCTTTATTCTGTGTAGCATTAGTTTCAAGTAAATAAAGAATATATTCTGAAGATCGATTTTTATATAAGGTATGGACAAAACAGGTTTATAGTAATTAAATTTATATTGAAAAACACACCCAGAATTTTTAGGCATATGATAAATATTATATTCAAGGAAAATCATTTCAATATTTTTATAGTACTAATTAATGATATTGTGATGTGTTCTAAAAATAATGGATATCGTGAGAATCATGTTTGGATTATTCTTGATATTATATGAAAGAAAGTGTTATAGGATAAATTTATAAAGTGTGAATTATAGCTTTAGGAAATTTATTTTCATTAGAAATTTTGGCCTCTAAGAATAGAATATCAATTGGTCCTAAATAGAAAAATTACTTCATAGAATGAGATTTCACAAAAAACATAACTCAGGTATATATTTTTATTGGTTTAACATATTATTATAAGAGTTTCACTTATAATTTTTTCCAATTGGATATCCCGTTAACCAAGACTATACATAAAAGGTTTATGTTTTAATGGAAAAATAGAATATACATATTTTTTGGATGAATTGATTACAAGATTATCCAATGCTCCAAATTTGACACTACCTTATGGAAAATATGTGTTTGTGATATACAATGATGCATCGAAGAGAATAATGGGTTGTGTCCTCCTGAAAAATGATAGAGTAATTTCATATGTAGTAAGGAAATAGAAGACTCATGAATAAAATCATTGAACTTAGTATTTTCTCTAAGGATATAAAAAAACTATCTCTATGGTGAAATATTTGAGATTTATCAAAAATTAAATAGTTTGAAATACATCATTAAAAATAAAAAACACTTCATGAGAGAAAGACGATGGATTGAGTTACTCAATTTTTTTTATTTCCTAACACACTACCTCTCATTAAAATCAAATAAGGTAATAGCTTCATTAAGCATGATTGATCATTGAATTCTTACCCAAATGAGGATTGATAAAGATTATATACTCATGGATTTAGAAAATATGGATATATAAATTTATATGTAGAAACTTAAATCCTTTCCAAAATTATTTCTAAACTATCTTTACTATAGATGATAAAGAGATCTCGATATGATAATGGGAATTATAAAAATAAACATAAAGTCATTAAGTATTGAAGACTAGAAGACTTTATTTCTGAAGATAAAATTATGATATTTTGGAAGAGGTTATTAGTTTCATAAATACCTTCGATAAAAAGGGAACTATTAGTTCATTATCATTGATTATATTTCTCTACTCACTATGGTTGTACCAATATGTATAGAGGTATGAAGAAGCAGTTGTGCTGGGATAACATGATGGTGTATATTACAAACAATGTGTCAAGATATCTAGGTTTTCAACAAACAAAGGCTGAGAGAAAACATCCTAGGAGAGTCATGAACCCTCTAGATATTTATATGTGGAAGTGGTATGAAATTACTATTGACTTCATCATTATATTAACAATGGTCCTATGATTAATGATATGATATTTTTTATTGTCGATCTCCTTAAATAATTGAAATATTTTCATTTTATATGAAATGATTTACGTCTTGAATGACTATAAAAACCATAAATTAATGATTTTTTAATAATTAATGATATAACTATATCTATTGTGTAATATTAAGATACCCATTTTACATCAAATTTATAGTGTATTCTTCAGAAGGGTTTGGATAACGAGTTTCATATGGATACTTCTTATCACCCAAAAAATGACAGATATTCTAAATGGGTAATTTAAACATTGGAAGACATGTATCAATCATTCTCACATGGCTTTTATGGTATATTGGATTATTATTTAATTTTATAGAGTATTTATACTATAATAGTTTCTATTCAATTAATCAAATAGCACCATATGAATCATTATATGGAAAGACATGTCAAACTCTAACTAGTTAAGTTTTTTGTGGGAGTGAACTTATTGGCCTATAACATATATAAGATATTATGAGAAATGTAATGAAAATTTGAGATTATATTAAAGAATCTTAGAGTAGGAAAAAGATTTATGCTGGAAAATGGAGAATTGATTTGGAATTTCAAGTGGGAGATCAGGACTTTCTATAAGTATCTCCAAAGAAGGATTGCTTAAGGCATGTTCAAAAAGGAAAAAGGACCCATAGGTACATTGGGAAATTTTATATTATTTATGGAATTAGATATATACATTACCAATTATAAATGACTCAAAATCTCTCAAATTTTCCTGATGTGTTCCATATATCATTATTATAGAAGTAAATACGAGAACCAACACATGTACCCAGCTAGGAGGAAATAGAACTTGAACATGATTTTTCTTTCTATGAAGAGATTATCTAGATTCTTGAATCAAGATAGAATATATTTAGAAATTATATTACTATACTAGTAATGGTTCTTTGGGTAAATCATAATATGGATTAAGCAATGTGGGATCCTGGGGATGTTATAAAGAAGAACCACCCACATCTGTTAAGAAGGAAATTTTCTGGAAACATTTCAATGATGAAATTTATAAAGGAGGGAATAATAACACAACATAATATTTTCTTGAATATATCTTCTTAATTAAATTCAATTCATTTTATATCTTATATTTCACACAACAAATATCATAAATGAACAGTGATGCACTATTAGTTATTAACCTGAATATTAGAATATTAATGTGACTATTAAGAATAGTAAACTATTCAATAGAATAGTAATCTAACGTATAAATTTTTTAATAAAATTTAGTTATATTATGAATGAATTATATGATATATTTATATCATGGAGTAAGTAAATATACTTATTTTTATGAATTCTAATTGTTTATTTAGAATTTTATAATCAATATAACACATTAAAATGAAGTTTATTATCATAAAAATGGATGAAAGAAATAATATTTTGTTGTCTTATGATTATAGGATAATTTTATGATACCTTAATTAGCTTTTAAAAGTGTCATAAAACCAGTTATAAATTAAAAAATGGTTTAATTAAATAATGATTTTATTAAAAAATTAAATTTCTATTATTTATGACATAATTTTAATAAAATGTACTCTATTTTTCAATTCTATATGTCAAAATATTGTTAGGGTAATTTTTTTGGGATTTTTCTAAATTAATTGATTTTTAATGAATAATAAAATATAGTAATTTATGTTATAATCTAAGTACATGAATAATGGAGTAATAGATTATTTATAGTTGATTGAAGAACCATTATTTCGAAATTACATGAACTAGTTAATTGACTTAAAAAAATCTTAACTATTGATAGTCTTAGGCCAAAATAACTGATAAATGATTAAAATAATAAAAAAACATCCATATCCTCCACTATAAATACAACCCCTCACAACCTCTTCTCCCCAAAACCTATAGGCATTGGATATTGTATAATATGATCCTATTTATTCTACATAAAATGTTCATGACATTCTGGGTTTTTTGGTCTCAACAAAAGACCATTTCCAACTCCCTTATGTAGTTTCTCTAAGAGATGACATGCAAGAGAAAAAACGTATTATCTCCTTCTCTCTCTCTCTCTCTTTCAATTTCATTTCTTTTTATTATCCTTTCCTTGTATACCCTATAAAAAGAGACATGATAATTCTACTATCGTACATATTCTATATTTTATTTTTCTTAATGGTATATCATTCATAAATTATTCCCTTTACTTCATTTGTTATAAAAAATGAAAAAATCATCTATGGGATGCCAATTTATTACCTTTAGGGATGGCATGTTTTTTTCAATTACACCTTTAAGGATAGACATAATACCAATTTTATGGTTAAAAAATATTAAAATATATTTCACCAAACATTTTTTAATTTTCTATAACTAGTATATAATAACAATAATAAATAATTAAACAGAACTACTTCGTCATGACTGAACAAATTCTGGAATAATTTAAATGGTTATCATTAAAATTTTATCTAATAATTAGTCCATATTTCTAGAAGCAAAAAGATATATAATTACAGTTAATATTATAGAAATATATTACTAAAATGTAATTTTAATTATGGGGAGTTATTATTATTTTACATGAACATTCAAACATGTATACAAGTGAACCCATCATGAAAACCAATGAAATGAACACTCTCGAATAAAAAAAATAAAATCCTATAAACTCATGAAGAAGGAAATAAATGATCATAAAAAATTATAATAATTAATAAATTTAAGAGGTTATAAATTAAATTTTTAATGAATCTAATTTCATTATCCATGATATTTTGTGAATGTGAACAACACATTCAAAAATAATGTATGTGATTCTCCCTGAACCTCCATTTTTTCCTTCAGGATACACATTATATATCTTTAACCTAATGCAATTTTTAATTCATTTTATATTATTCTCCTAAATTTTCTATCTATGTTCCTAAAATATTTACCTAGCTCAATTATTATTAATTTAATTGGAAATATATGTTTAATATGTTTTCCTTCTCAATTTATCTTGGTAAGTAAGCCTGATTGAAGTGAAAAAACTAATTTCATACAAATTTTCATTACACTGCAAAATTTGTTTTAAACCTCATTTTTTCTACTAAAATAATAGTTTTAATCATGATAAATATTCCTTGTTCATTTCATGTTTTTCACAAATAATTAATCCTTTTCCATTATAATGAATCATTAATATTTTTCCTTAAAAAACAGTAATGTGGCTCATTTCTGATGTATCTTAAACACTATTTTAAGTGTTATTATTTCATTTGGTCTAATTTATCAGGATATAAGTCTATTTTACATTATTAATGTCCATGTATTATTTATTCTAATTATTTAATGAAAAAATATGATATTCTATTTGGTTATTGATTATTAACTATTTATTCATTATGTGTGGTGTATGTATACTTCCATTTTATTTATGATCATTATTCATTGAAAATTTCATTTAATATCCATATTTATTTTATCCTGAATATGATTATTGTATTATCCATATAGCATTTTTACATAAAGTGTTTTCTTTGAAGGGAGCTATTGAATTGAATCTGTCTGTGATGAATGCTTTAGACATAAAATGATGGGATGGAGCCCAGTAATATATAACACCTTAATACATATTCATTATTCATTAGAAAGTATATTTAGAGACAAACCCTTTGTATTTGTTTCCAGGAAGAATCAAATGGGTTTCTAACTACCAAATTAAACTATACTGATGGTATAATGGTTTGTATTCTAGATAAATGGAATCCAATAAATAATAATTTTATTCATTTAGTATTCAATTATTATATTCCATGTGGTTTTTTCTATGAAAATATATATTGATTCATTTTCATTATTAGTGTTTTGATGGAATGTTTTTTTAGATTGTTTACCATGGAATAATGACTACGCCTTATTATCTTTGATTCAGTTTTAATTGTATTATATAACCCTTAATTATAATTTTACCACAAATTTTTTTTATTTTCCTTCCCCAAGTTATTAAGATGAAATATTTGAATATGTTTTATGAAGAAGTATTTTTAATTTTTTATAGTCTATGTTTAATTACCAATGAAATAAGTGAACCATGTATGTATCTAGTTCATCAAGACTACTTAACTGATTGATACTTGGTGACATTATATCTTGTATCTATTCCAGTTTTATAAAATATAAACCGACTTTGGGATATGGGGGTCGGGGTTGTTACATCTTTTAAGTTTAATCTAATGCAATGTTGAAAATTGGAGCAGTTGATGGTGTTTCCTAGAAATGGGGAAGATTACACCGATGTATTTCATGAGAATATTGTATCATATCCCCCTTAATGATAGATCATGTTTTAGATAGATCTACAACTATGTATGTATCTTATATCGATGTCTCTGTATTGGATGATGCCTTATATGTTGTAAGAACATTATTTATAGCTCATGGATTTATTATAGTGAGGCTTTAGTTAGGATGAGTGTGTCACCATGGCTGCACTAATTTTATTCCTGAAGAAGGATGCTGAAATTTTAGAAAATCATATAAATTATCTTAAGATGAGTCATGTTAATGTTATGAACCACAATCCCCTTCCATGGATTTATAATTTATTTCATTACATTAAATTAGAATTTTGGTTCTCGATGATTTATATGTGGGTACAATATAATCAGATCCATGTTAATATGAGAATATTATGATAACTTCTATATAATGTTTTCATGGGAATTTTGGGTTCATTATGAATCAATTTTTTCTGATTAATTCTGCATCAATGTTAATGAGTATATTGAACATTATTTATATAGATTTCTGGATTATGTTCTTTGTGGTTTTCATCTACATAATCCTTATATACTTGGTGTCTGATGAATATCATGCAGAGAATCTACATGCCATTTTTGGAGTTCTTCATTAGGAGTAGTACTTTGGGGATTTTTAATGGTGTCATTTTTAGGCTTATGATGTTCTTTTTTAGGCATGTTGTGTTCCATAAGGGAGTTATTTTGGAGCATTTAATGATAGAGGTAGTTGTTTATTGGGAAGCCCCAAATACATTTGTAGAATGATAATTATTCCTTGGTAATTTAGGCTATTATATGAGATTCATAGCTGATTTCTATTGGTTTTTTACTCCTCTTATAGCCTTGAATAGAAAAAATCACACATTATTATGGACCAAAAAAGTGCTATAGAGATTTTGAGTACCTGATGGTGAAGTTGTTAATCACTCTAGTCCTTTATTATAGCCAAGGTAGTTCATTTTTAGTTTTTCTATGACATTCCAAATATTAGGTTGTATTGTGTTATGAATCTATAGATATTTATTTTTTATTATGATTCTTTGTGGTTATATCCCTAGAAGAATAACTATGCCACCCATGATCTCAAGTTGGTGTCAGTTTTGTTAGCATTGATACTATGTTGACATTACCTCAACAATAATATATTTTTTGGTTTTTGATTGACTATTAGAGCCCAAGTTATGTAATATACCTAAATTATATGATGATTTTACATTTTTGATGATGAAATTTTTAAAGGATAATAAATTTGAGATTTTTTATATTTTAGAAATGGGAAATGTTGTAGTTGATGAGATGATCTGGAAGAAACATAGTGATTTTATATGTGTGGTTGGAGATTAATGGAGAGTTATATAAGAACCCATAGTTATGAATCTTCATATGAGAAAGGAAGAAGAAATCAATTATCCTTTCCATATGATTGTCTAGTCATATTTGGTGTAGTAAATGGAGGAGTCCTATCTAGGATATTTTGATGCGGAGGTCTGGAGAGATCGAGTTGTTTTCCGTCATTCCCATAAGGGTTAGTCTGAGGATATTGAACACCTAGTTTTATTTTAATGGGAAAAAATTTCCTTTTTGGTGTTTCCTGATATAGTTATCTATGAGATTCATTTCTCACCCTTAGAAGTACACCACAATATTAAAATAGTTTAATGATATTTCAGAGGATATATTATTTTTCCTAGGTTAAAGCATGCAGTTATAGAGTTTCCCTTTATATATTTTGTATTATAGAAGGTGAATGTTGATCACCATGTTTATAGTGTTTTTCTCCATCCATTATATGTTCCCTAATGGAAGTGGTGGACATCATGATGGAATTTGTAATCGGTTTACCATAAGATTATGGAGGCTATTTTTCTATATCGGTGATATTCGATCATTACATAAATTCATCCCACTTTATAGTGATTAGGAATTCAAGATCAATAATTTTTTGTTGAGGAAGTTTTTGGCGGAGGTGGTGAGACTCCACAGAGTCAAGAGAATGATCATATGTAATCATGATACATGTTTTACCTTCATGGTATGGAGAGGAATCCAACATGATTTTGAATTTAAGTTATCCCTTATCAAAGCTTTTTTTCGGCATATGAATAGTCAAACAGAGCATACTATTAGGACACTTGATGAAATTCTACATTCCTATATCATGGATTTTGGATATTTTTGGATGAGGCACTAGACAATGATTGAGTTTTCTTTCAACAGTAGTTTTCATTCCACCAATATTATGGAATCAGTCAAATATTTTTTTGGTTTTCCTTTCCATTCAATGTTATACTAGACTGGGGTTAGAGAGTAAGAAATTACCAGGTTAGATCTAGTAGAGAACATGAAATAGATTGTATATGTAATACTCAAGTAGATGGAAGATGAGATGGATTGTTATAAATCCGTTTCATATCATATGAGGAGACATATGGAGTTCAATGTTGGATATAATGTGTTTCTAATTGTGAAACCTCATCATAAGAAGTAATTATTGAAGTTCCTAGTCAGGATCCAAGTATTACTGAGAGGGGGAGGTGGTGAATCAGTGATATCTTTTTCTTTTTACGTTTCCAGCTTTTTGAAACAACCTTCACCTCCTATTAAAGAGTTTCTTCCCTACTGAACACACACAAACACATGAACACAAGATTTACAAGTCTCACTACTCAAAAAAAGTAGCTACATCGTTGGTATGGTATGGAACTAATCCACTAGAAAAAAATCATTTGATGTAGAAGAAAACAAGAAGGATATACCCTTACACTCGTGTATCACTTTGAAAACAATACAATTGTGCGTGTGATCCCTCTTAGAAAAAATAGGGTAATGTAATGATGCTGTGCGTCTTAATGAACATTCACAAATCAAATATTTCAAAACAATTCTTCACTTTCCGACCAAGAAGATGGTAAGAACCACCTGGTGCAAACAGATTGTGTTCCACACCCTGCTTGCGTGCCTCTCAGCTTGCGCGCCTCCCTGCTTGCGTGCCTCACAGCTTACTCGCCATTCAACTTGTGCACCACTAACTACTTGTGCGCCAAAATTGTGAACAGCTCACAACTTGTGCACCACCTTTGGCTTCTTCACAACACACTTCTTGAAAACACCTCCCAGCTTTCACACCTCTAGAAACTTACGTTCCATAACTTTCATGCCAAAACATGCATGCTGAAACTTGCGTAGCACCACTTGCGCGCCGTAACAATAACCCTCATCTTTCATGCCACTTCAGCTTGCGTGCCGCATTCTACACTTGCGTGTTCAGAGCTCAAATTTTTCCCTTAAGTGTTGAGCATAAAAATGATGAGATGAGTCATCTATTTATAGGCATTTTGGTGACTTGCTCACCATATACACTTGTGCACCAATACTTGCCTTCCACTCCATGAATTTCATGCCGCTCTATCACTTGTGTTCCCTTCCATCACTAGCATGACACATTCTTTCTTTTGTCATATTTTTGATATGATGATGTTGGAATATGACTTGCACGCACATGAATTTTCATACCAAGAATTGCACTCCAATACTTGTGTGACACTCTTGACATGCGCGACACTTTCTAGATTACACACCAGATTATTTCCTTTGTCATATTTTGATTGGTTGATCTTTGAAATATAATTTGCGCACCACTTATACTTGCGCGCCAATACCTGCACACCAAAACTTGCACACCACTGTTGACTTGTGTGCCACTTTCTTTCCTTTTCCAAAATCACATCTTTATATTTTCCGATTTTCAAGCCCAAAAATTTGGCAAACACTGGAAAACAGTTCCACCTTAAACTGTTCTTTTGTGCAGCCTCTAGATGGTCTATTCCTTTGTCATTTCTCTCTTCAATGCTTCCCATTACTATTCTTCTGCTTTCATCACGAACTCTACTATCGTGATATATATCCTTTGATAGATCAGCATTAGCATTGTCAGAGTTACAATGGGTAGTACTAAAACTTATTTATCTTCCAACAACATCATTCCATTCAATCAAAATTGTATATGACTGGACTCATCATTTCCCCCCTTTCCTTCATAAGGCATGGATCACAAGTTCTACTAACATATGGTATTTGTGAAATACATATGAGAAAATCAACTTCTGGTTTTTGGTCCTTTTTCAAAGTGAATTGATTTATCTTCTTCAAAAACAAAATACAACACTCTACAAAGGCTAACTCTTCAAACTTCCTTCTCCATCCAACTTAGTCCCAACAATTGTTTTTTCAGGGGAGTAAGATATTCCCCAGTTTATTGGAAATTTTGAGGTTTTGGATGATATTGGAGCTATGGAATATCAAATATTACTTCCCAATGAGATAATTTAGATTGATGGTGTCCTACATATATTTTAGATCCTCTGTTACATTCGTGTTTAATCTCACATAATTGATTGGGTATATTTTGACATTGATGATGATACAACCAACCATGAGGGACTTGTGGAGATCCATGACCACCTAGTGAAGGTGTTTAGTGGGTGTAATATTCCATTGGTTCTTGTATTATATTAGAAAAGTGGCATCAAGGAAGGTAAATGGAATATGATTCATATGTACAATATTAGTACCCCATGTTGTTTTGTCCCTAGAACTTCTCTTGTTTTAATGTTAGATGTGCATGTTAAAAAATATCTAGTTATAGGATAGATTTATCTTATTTCATAGTAATTTGATACCTACCTATCATTTGAGAGTTTTTTCCACTAGAATATTATTTAGGAGGAAATTTTTCTTTTTTTGGTTTTACACTTGTTGCTCTATTGAGGGGGAAGAGCTCCTGTAATTGTGATATCATTGTGAGGAATCTCTTAGGGGGATATTCATACAAAATAATTTTATCTCATTCTATTTAAGATGGTTTAAAATTCTTGAGAATGATAATTCTTTGATAGGTATCATATGAAAGGTCCAGTATCTTGGTATCCCTTTATTTTGAGCATTTTGGATGTCAAAGGTGCATGGTGGATGTTCAATGTAGCATGAAAGAAAAGGGAGCGATCCATTACCGAACTTTCATCGCTCTGATGTTGAGGTAGGAACTACACCATAGTTCTTTTGGATGTAAAAAATGGACCTTGTTTATGGTATTGGGAATCATGGGAGGATAAATGAGGCTACTAACAATTTGGTGGGTAGATGTACTGTGGGGAATAGGTTGTATCATGGTCATGTTCATCAAAATTCGGGTCCTATGACTTGTTTCTTGTGGCTTCACTAAAACCAAAAAATGCACATTTAAAGGATATTTATAGAATTCTTAGAATCTCATTTGACTATGGGTGTCAATAGCATATTACCTAAGAAAATTTCATAGTGTACCCTATGTTATACATTACTCAAGCACAATCTAAGGTGATGTACTGCAGTCTTTATTATTTCGATTGGTCTATAAATAAAATATAACACCCAAATTCCATTTTTTACACTTATTTGTCATGAACTTGAGGTGAAAACTTGTGATTTTTTATTTCCTTCAAATTCCCTTTTAATGGGGTGTGATCTATGGTTCTAATGATTGATCTGTAGTAATACGATATATGTTCTACCTCTTCTCCCTAGTAGTTTTTCCCATGTTTGTTTCGTTTAAAACACTTTTATTATTTACATGATTTGGGGATTGATATCATCTATTATAAATTAGTTTTTGTTTTTTATTTTCTAGTGTGGTCATGGACCTTTGTATTCGGGAGATCATTGTTTTCTATGGGAGAGTTTATTAGATATCTATAACGGTAGACCATTATCATGTGAATAATATTAATTTTCATGAATAAGGGGATTATTTTCTCTTATAATTAATTTACAAGGAGTTGTATAGTAATTATAGTTTATCCATTTAGGTGAATATTTAAATAACCAAATAAATATTGAAACTTATTAATGAATGGATATATTTTATGATAATAATTTTCTTTTGAATTCATTACCCCAAGATAATGGTTTTCCTCTTGATTTTTTAGACAGTGTGCTATCTGTATTATACATTTTAGAACGTGTTTATTCATTGTTTATAATTTTGGAATTGATGAGTATGTTAAATAATGTAATGATGAAACTAAATTATTAATGGTATTAATAATTTAAGGAAGATGAATATTTAAATCTGTTGTTTCTAGTAATTTATGTTAATCAAAATTTTTCAAAAGAGATTTTAATTGAATATATTATTCCATTGTGTTAATGGAATTTAATAAATAGAATAAATCATGTTAATTAATACTGAGGATAAAAATGAAATTTCATATTAAGTTAGAATTGAACTTCTCAAGGTTTCTTGAATCCAAAATTAATGTTGAGGGGACGATTAGCTTTCGGTACCCTATATAGCATTACTAATTAGGTTTACCAAACATGAAACCTATGAATAATGAATCTATTAATTTAATAGTAAATAAAAAATAGTTTTATTAACATAAATCATTGAGGTTTTGAGTTTCTATTTCTTATAAAGTATGGATGCCTTATGATGGGATTGTGACTCGACGTTTATGTGAAAATGATGAATGACTTATTTCAGGGGAATGACTCCCTATTAGTTATTACTATTTAATTTTTTCCATAGGATTTACTCTTGGTATAAGACTTGTGATGTGCGATTGGGATGAATGAACCTAATATGGATTATGAAATATCGGAAGGGGAGGAACAGATAATGCAGCAATAGTTGAGACATGTAATGGTGAGGTGCATGGAGATATGCATGAGTGTGTCAGTGATGGAATTAGAGATGATAAAAGGGGTTGTATCTAGGATTACCCATTTATTTTATGTTTAGATATTTGATTCATGCATGATGTGAATCTATTGAATGACTGATGGATGAGTTTCTTGTTTATCTGCATTCATTTCATCTAAAAATGAGGTGGTTTTATATTGTTGGATGCATTGTTCTCTGGTTGAATGATTAGAATTTTTTTATAGAGTTTCAATATTATTGGATGATGTTAATAATGAATAAGAAATGTTTATCCCATGGATTTTGTTTGTTTTTGAATACTAATGATAATATACTCTTGAGAATCCATTGTCTTTTTTTGGGTTATTCTTGGGGAGAATGGAATTGGAATTGTTGGATAATAATGTTTAATGTGAAATATCGTTGGAAATTAATTACTAGTTAATGTAATAATTTTTATAAAGTTAATTGTTCAATTAATTGAAGTAAATTTATATAATCTATGTCTTTTAAATGGTTTGGTGCTTACATGGTATAATTTCCTCATCTATAGAAGATGGGTGTCCATGTGATGATAGGTTAAATTGGGCCTAAGACTAGGTTATGACCATAGTGTGTTTGTGAGCATGTATAGGTCATCATATTTTGTTATTTCATAATATACCCCCCAATTTAGGTTAGCGATACTTATACATAGTGTAATTTCATAGGGTGTTTTCCCCCACATCATGGTTGGAGGATTGGTGCATGCCAACCCCACTCTAGCGCCACCCTCATCCCTTGGTAGATATCTGTTCCCATAAGCATTGTGGTTAGCTTACCATATATGTGTATATGGTATTTTTGAAATATTGTTATTTCACACACATATATCATTGAATGTATTATCTATTCTAGTATTATAGGTATGTATGACCTGAGGCATCTTACTAGGTGAATGAGATTTGATATCTCATGATATAATACATGATATATACAATAAATCTTATGAGGTATGGTGGATCTTAGAAACTATATCGATTCTACATGGTGATCGGACATGATAATTGTAACACCCCAGGTAAATAAATAATATGACATTTTAATACTTATCCATATTTGTGAATAAAATATTAATATGACTTTAAAGGGGACTCTATGCTCGATGGCGTACCCAACACGCAACAACGAGTTTCTTGGAAATCTTACGTTGCACTCTAATAATAAAATAATATTATTTTAAATGGTAGTTAACATGTAGCCGTTATATTGGCAGGAATGGATAGAAATAACTAAAATATGATTATATATGTTTTTAAATGTTCTTATATTTATCCAATAAAAGATAAAGGCTTAAAATAGAGAAAGAATTCAATTTTAGGCGTATATGCCCTAATTTTTACTAATGGTTCACTTATCGCCTTTTGATGGAGAACCGTCATTAAATATAGTTTTGTTCACTCTTATACATTCTATTGGACTAAATAAAACTCTTCTTAAGAATCGGGACATCAAAATTTACTTTGTGTAAATTTTTGGTATCTTTCCGATAAAGTTCATTTTTTTAATGAATAGTTTAAAATGTTGTATTTTAATTCAAAACATCTTTTTAATCTAATTTATTTATATGATTAGATTATCTTTTGAATTGGTTTTAAAGTGAAATTATAATATATTTTTTACCATTAAATCCAATAGTGGTCGTTGGAATTAATTTCACTTTGAAATCAGACTTAAACTAGTGTCAATCTTTTGATACTTATTGTTTCATAAAAACACGCTATTTGCTCTGACATCAGGAATTAATTATTAAATTAATTAATGTGACTTATATGTTTTGAATTTTTTAAAATATACTTCATTTTTGAATTCGGAATATCAAATATAGCTTAGGGTGAATTTTTGGGATTTTTTGGAAAAACGTCAATTTTTGATGAATAGTGAAACCACTAAGTGGTACTTATAAAAACTGATTTTTCCGTTTAAATGAAAATTTTCCATCTTTGTGTTTTGAATTTCAAAAATCCGACATACATGGTTGTCATTAAGAAGTAAAATGTGGTTCAATGGGATAAAAATAATTTTTTGGTGAATAGTAACTTATTAAGTTTTTAATCGCGATTAGAGGCAATTAGTGTAGATTATGTTAAGAATAATGTTTTAATAAAATTAAATGACCTTGACACATGTCCTACCCTCGTTGGATGTGTCATGGACGACCAAGAAAATCCATGGGTCAACTTGGGGACCCCATGGAGCCACTTTGGTTGGAAAATGACATAAATATCTTTTTATTTCATGTTAAAGTAAAAATGACACAAACATGAGATGTTTTACTAAAACAATTTTTACATGGGGTTATAAAAGTCATATTTTTGAATATTAATAGTCATTGGAAATCTAAAAAGATTTCCTACATCATAGTATTTTTTTATAATTTTTAGATTTTAAATAAATTAAATTATTTATGACATCATGATGATGCAGCGATGACCTCATTATTTAACGATTTAAATAAAATGGAAATATAATGTAATATATAAGACCTACACATGTCCAAAACCTATTGGATGAGTGGATTTCGAACCCTTATCACCTTATCCTAGAAATACATCAATCTGGGACCTTTAAAATCTGAAACGCATTTGAAAATAAAGTAACATTTTGTAACATTACAAGAGTGCCCCTCCTCTCCTCTTATAAAAGGCCCCCACCTCTACCTCCTTACCCACTCTCCCAAAGCCTTTGGCACGGCCAACCCCTGACCATTTTGTTTCTCCACTTCCCTCTCTTACTTTTTGAAGCCTCACATTGGGCATAAGTCTTCCCAAGGAAGACTTTGAGCTCAAATCAAAGGGAGTTACCCGATTTTAAGGTAATGTCTTCACATGAGTGCTTTTGTTTTATTTTGCCTCTCCAACCCCCTAAAATCTTTTTATTAATTTATTTTGTAACAACTAAAGTATCTTCAATATACTAGGATTTTTTTATAAGAAGGATTTGAGCTACACTTACACAAACCTACATCTAATGGTTAAAGAACATACTGTTTCCGTGGATGGTGAATTTCTGCCTCACGAAACGATGATTGTTCAACACTCATATAACACCTTCAAATGTGTAAATTGAGATGTCACTATATTTATATATGATATATAATATGTTTATGTTTTACTTAAGCTTCTGTATTTTTTTCATTTATGGAATACCTTTATGGTTTCCATTATGGGTAAACGCGATATCTTCATTTAAGGAAGTGCGGACTACCGCCCCCTCAAAGTGATGTGATTCGTTAATTCCATATGTGGGATTTATAAAGGATGGATTTAAAGTTATTATATATGATGTTATACTGGAATTATAATATAACTCTATATCATTATTATTTCTTTCCATTAATGTATGAGATAGAAATGAAAGTAGCGTTCATGCGTACGTACGGCTTACCGTCTCCATGAACGGTTCATTTCATTTCTTATCCCCAAATGTAATGTACTATTATAAGTACATATTTATAATGAATATATATAATTCATGTTACATATAAATTATGAATATAATTCTGGAATTAAAATATACATACCTCTCATTTATTTTTAATTCCATTAATATGACAAAGAAATGAAAGTAGCGTTCATGCGTACATACGGCTTACCCTCACCATGAACGGTGCATTTCATTTCTTACCTCTAAATGATTATGTAATATTATAAATACATGTATATTCTTGATATATATGATATATATGATATCGATATCATGTATATCATTCTGGATATAATGAACCATTGACCACACGAACAACATGTAATTGTAAGAAGTCCACTTTTGACTTAAGAACCAAATATCGACAAAACAAACATTTTTAACTTAAATGATTACACAATGTTTATAACATGTCAATAATTGCTATAAAAGGAATAATTAAATTGTAAAAGGTTCTTAAGGAAGTAGAAATTAACTCCTGTTTATTATTAAGGATGTTAAAGAATGATCGAGTCAAGTCGGACCCAAGGTAAGGGATCCTACTCCTCTCTTTCTTTTTAAGTACGCTCTTTATGTCATTCCGTTTAAAGATCATCTTTCTTGTTATTGGGATGTTCTTTTATATTACTATTAATGTAATTTTTATTTTTCATATGAGGAGAGACCCTATTTTCTCTCATCAATCCATTTTGTAAGTTTTAAGTGGTGCCGTTAGGCTGCCGAGTTTTCGTAAGGGATTTTTCATCTCACTTTTATTCCCGTGAGATTTATGCTACATTTAAAACAATTTACTTTGAGTGGTGTATGTAAATCCCATTATTCTACTCTTTGTGTAATATAATTTATTTTATGAGTATTTACATCAATGATGTATTGACCTTCTTTCATGGGGTGTATGTTTCGAAAGATACCCAAGTCGTTAAGGGAACCTTTCACCCTCCTCTTTTTAAAAGGCTTATTTTATTGGGTATTTTAATTCACATATTGTTATGTTGGGATATGTTCTCATATATCCTTATTGATTTAAATTTTAAGTGATGAGATACCTTTTTTTTCTATCTCTCATCAACTCTTTTTATGAATTTTGAAGTGACGCCGTTAGGATGTCAAATTTTTTGCAAGGGTACTTTTTAACCCAAATTTGATTCTTTGGGATAAACATGTACTCCTTGAATATGTCTTTCTATGAATATGTGTGAATATCCTCTGATTGTTTTACACTTAATACCCACTTATATTTGGTGTATTTTTTTGTCAAACATAATTATGCAATTGATTTATCCTTAAACCAAGGATACCGTCTTTGTAAGGGTCTTCATCTCAATCTCCATTCATTGAGGCATATTTTTGTTTTATACACCACTTTCCTTAATAAGGTGTATAAACACCTTTGAATTTTACATTTATTCAAAAGGAATATTTTTATACGAAGTGTTTTAATAAACGACAAAAGGGAATGTTCTTGTCGTACGTATGCGGTGACAACGACTTCTCTGCCGCCGCGAGTATTATTTGGTCTTTGGCATCCTCAACCAGCCGTAATGTTTTTTAAAATGAAATAAATATCATATAATCTTTTATGTATGTTGGTATTGAAAATGGTTTTTATAAAGGATTTGTTATGTCGATATATTTAAGTGATATATTGTGATCGAAATGTGGAAATGTTTTCTTTCCGTTATATTTTTTAATGTCTTATGATTTTATAATGGTACTTGGACATTATGACGGGTGGTGTCGTGAATACCAGGATGAGTGGTTATGTTATAAACTCCAATACATTGGGTATGGAAGTTGGTCGTATGGATATTCCATTAAGTATGTATGGAAGTTGGCCGAATGGATGTTCCATTAAGTGATATGTGTGGAAGTCGACCTTATGGTTATTCCACTGAAGTATGTTTATGTCCCAAGTTACCTTTATATTTTATGTGATCCTTATATGGATTTTATGGTAATCTTTTGGTTACAGAAGGGTTAGTAATGAACTTTTATTTAGTGAAGAGTTTTTACTAATTCGAAAAGGTGAAAAGTGTTACTTTGATAAAGTATACATGATTTACTTTTTGTTTTGAAAAACTAATAGTTTTCATTTTTTGTGTATCCCTTACTGAGCTTTTTATGCTCATCCCACGTTTTTGAAATGGTTTTCATAGGACTTAGCACGGAATAGGGTCAAGGATGGGTTCAAGGGAAAGTCATGCTACCTAAAACATGGAACTAGACATGTTTCTTTTTACGAGTTTTTATTTTATGGAAATTTTAGTAGAAGAGACTACTTTGTAATCTTTTGAGATGTAATAGTTATGTACTAATTCTCTAAAACTATAAACCTGAAAAGATCCACAATGTGAATTACTCATTTAATTCAATATTAAGTAAGGTTTAAGGCTGGGGCCTTATAGTTGGTATCAAAGGTCGATTTAGATAACTTTAGAGGTTATGGTATTCTTTAAGAATAAGTGGCATTACCATAATGGTTAGGATTTCAGAAAGATTCCAAGTTTTAGATAAAGTGAATGAGTAAGTGAATCTTAGTGTTTACCTTCCTCATTAGTACATGATGGTTTTGTTGATATACTCACACTGACATTTATGTTTTTAGTGAATGGATGGATCTAGCAAGAACCAAAGAGACAACAGGTTTGGAGGAAACTGTGGTGGTTCAATGATTAAGATACTAGATAAAATGGGGGATTCAATGAGGAAACTCGTGGTTGTTATAAACCAACTATCAAGGAGTCATGATCAACCACTTGAACCTTGGTATGATCTTTAATGCATCATGTATGAGATGACCAATCGATGTGGAAGTTTATGTAATAATTATAAACGTAACCATTAGAGTTTATATAATCCTTACTTTTGAGGTAATTATGGGTTACAATATGTTATGATGGAAGTGAAAGGCATGAGATAAAATTGAAGTTAAATTATGTTATGGTTATTTTTTATGATTTTATATCTTTTTGGGGAATGATTTGAGAATTATATAGTTTTGGAAAAAGGACAACACGCAGACCGTGTGACTACCCGTCGCGTCGGACAAAGCTGTGGGAATCAAACCCACAACCAAAGTGCGACTGGTATTTATCACCTACCACTGGACTACGTGAAGTCCCTGGTTAGTTTGACTGATTCTTTTTAGTTATATGATTTTATGAATTAAGAGTAAGTTAATTTTGGGTTATTTATGAAAATGATTAACCTATCACAGATGATATGTGATTAGGTAAATTACATTTCAATACGAGACTTTAGAAGCAACTGATGTTGTTCAGAGATAAATGTTACGATTTATCTTGGAAGACTATGTGACTAAATCCTTCAAATATTTGGGTTTCAATCTTATATTGGTTTACTTTGAAGAATTTTATAGACAAATTGTTTATCGGATGGTCCTCGTTGAACTTTGGGTTTTGTTGGACAAATATTGGAGATTAAGTATAGATTTTTTTAATGGGTTATCCTTTTCTGGATTATCTGACTTTGTACTAACCTATTTGGTTTTGGTTTTGGTTAAGGTCTAAAGATATGGGATGTATATAGTTCTCTTTGGTGGATTAGGTGATTCTATAGAAGTTGATTATAATACTCTTAATGCGAACGAGTCTCCCTAAATACTCGTCTTTTGGGAAAAAATATGAGTTTGATTAAGGAATCTAGTAAAAGTTGAATGTCAACATGATAAGTGATTATGTTTCCTTATGAATAAATTCCTTAATAAAAACTAACTTAGAACAAAAATGTTGTCTATTAACTTTTCCTACTGGGGAATCGAATACCGTTTAACCCATCACAAGTTTGTGATTTTCTTATGGTTAACTTTCTCCAAGACATGTTTACTATCACTCTCCCTCAAGAACATGACCCTTTGCCTTTTCTTCCATGTCCATGTTTTTCTACATGTAATCCTAGTATGGGTTAACTCGGGTGACCTCTGTACTTATCTTCCTTTATTTTAAAGTGATTGTTTTACCGACTCTTGTTCCGATGTGGGACTTTCAAGGATGTTTCCAAGCTCAATTTTAAAAATTGCGAGGACGCAATTTCCAAAAGGGGGGAAGGATGTAACACCCCACGTAAATAAAGAATATGGCATTTCCATATTTATCCATATTTTTGAATAAAATATTAATATGACTTTAAAGGGGACGATATGCTTGATGGCGTACCCAACACGCAACAACGAGTTTCTTGGGAATCTTACGTTGCACTCTAATAATAAAATAATATTATTTTAAATGGTAGTTAACATGTAGCCATTGTATTTGCGGGAATGGATAGAAATAACTAAAATATGATTATATATGTGTTTAAATGTTTTTACATTTATCCAATAAAAGATAAAGGCTTAAAATACGGAAAGAATTCAATTTTAGGCGTATATGCCCTAGTTTTCACTAAAGGTTCACTTATCGCCTTTTGAGGGAGAACCGTCATTAAATATAGTTTTCTTCAATATTATACATTCTATTGGACCAAATAAAACTCTTCTTAAGAATCGGGACATCAAAATTTACTTTGTGTAAATTTTTGGTATCTTTCCGATAAAGTTCATTTTTTAATGAATAGTCTAAAATGTTGTATTTTAATTCAAAACCTCTTTTTTATATAATTTATTTATATGATTTGACTATCTTTAGAATTGGGTTTAAATTGAAATTAGAATATATTTTTACCATTAAATCCAATAGTAGTCATTGGAATTAATTTCACTTTGAAATCAGATTTAAACTAGTGTCAATCTTTTGATACTTATTATTTCATAAAAACGCGCTATTTGCTCTGACAGCGGGAATTAATTATTAAATTAATTAATGTGACTTATATGTTTTGAATTTTGTAAAATAGACTTAATTTTTGAATTTGGAATATCAAATATAGCTTAGTGTGAATTTTTGGGATTTTTCTGAAAAACTTCAATTTTTGATGAATAGTGAAACCACTAAGTGGTACTTATAAAAACTGATTTTTCCGTTTAAATGAAATTATGTCATCTTTGTGCTTTAAATTTCAAATATCCGACATACATGGTAGTCATTAAGAAGTAAAATGTGGTTCAATGGGATAAAAATAATTCTTTTGTGAATGGTAACTTATTGAGTTTTTAGTCGCGATTAGAGGTAATTAGTGTAGTTTATGGTAAAAATATTGTTTTAATAAAATGAAATGACCTAGACACATGTCCTACCCTCATTGGATGTGTCATGGCCGACCAATAAAATCCATGAGTCAACTTTGGGATCCCATGGAGCCACTTTGGTGGGAAAATGACATAAATATCTTTTTATTTAATGTTAAAGGAAAAATGACACAAACATGAGATGTTTTACTAAAACAATTTTTTCATGGGGTTATACAAGTCATATTTTTTTACTATAAATAGTCATTGGAAATATAAAAAGATTTCCTACATCATAGTAGTTTTTTTAAAAATTTTAGACATTAAATAAATTAAATTATTTATGACATCATGATGATGCAGCGATGACCTCATTATTTAACGATTTAAATAAAATGGAAAGACAATGTAATATCTAAGACCTAAACATATCCAAAACCTATTGGATGAGTGGATTTCGAACCCTTATCACCGTATCCTAGAAATACATCAATTTAGGACCATTAAAATCCGAAACTCTTTTGAAAATAAAGTAACATTTTGTAACTTTACAAGAGTGCCCCTCCTCTCCTCTTATAAAAGGCCCCCACCTCTACCTCCTTACCCACACTGCCAAAGCCTTTGGATCGGCCAACCCCTGAACATTTTGTCTCTCCACTTCCCTATCTTAATACTTGAAGCCTCACATTGGGCATAAGTCTTCCCAATGAAGCCTTTGAGCTCAAACTAAAGGGAGTTACCCGATTTTAAGGTAATGTCTTCACTTGAGTCCTTTTGATTTATTTTGCCTCTCCGACCCCCTAAAATCTTTTTTTTTCATTTCTTTTGTAACAACTACAATATCATCAATATACTAGGATGTTTTTATAAGACATATTCAAGATAAACTTACACAAACCTACATCTAATGGTTAACGAACATACTGTTTCCGTGGATGGAAAATTTCTTCCTCACGAAACGATGATTGTTCAACACTCATATAACACCTTCAAAGGTGGACATTGAGATATCACTATATTTATATATGATACATAATATGATTATTTTTTACTTAATCTGCTGTATTTTTTTCATTTATGGCATACCTTTATGGTTTCCATTACGGGTAAACGCGATATCTTCATTTAAGGAAGTGCGGACTACCGCCCCCTCAAAGTGATGTGATTCGTTAATTCAATATGTGGGGCGTATAACGGATGGATTTAAAGTTATTATATATGATGTTATAATGGAATTATAATATACCTCTATATCATTATTATTTCTTTCCATTAATGTATGAGATAGAAATGAAAGTAGCGTTCATGCGTACGTACGGCTTACCGTCTCCATGAACGGTGCATTTCATTTCTTATCACCAAATGTAATGTACTATTATAAGTACATATTTATAATGAATATATATATTTTATGTTAAAAATAAATGATGAATATAATTCTGGAATTAAAATATACATACCTCTAATTTAGTTTTAATTCCATTAATATGACAAAGAAATGAAAGTAGCGTTCATGCGTACGTACGGCTTACCGTCTCCATGAACGGTGCATTTCATTTCATACCTCTAAATGATTATGTAATATTATAAATACATGTATTTTCGGGATATATATGATATAAATGATATAAAAATCATGAATATCATTCTGTATTTAATGAACCATTGACCACACGAACAACATGTAATTGTAAGAAGTCCACTTTTGACTTAAGAACGAAATATCGACAAAACAAAAATTTTAACTTAAATGATTACATAATGTTTATAACATGTAAATAATTGATATAAAACGATTAATTAAGTTGAAAAAGGTTATTAATCAAGTATAAATTAAGTCAAGTTTATTATTCAGGACGTTAAAGAACAATCGAGTCAAGTCGGACCCGAGGTAAGGGATCCTACTCCTCTCTTTCTTTTTAAGTACGCTCTTTATGTCATTCCTTTTAAAGATCATGTTTCTTGTTATTTGGATGTTATTTTATATTAATATTACTGTAATTTTTATTTTTCATATGATTAGAGACCCTATTTTCTCTCATCAATCCATTTTATAAGTTTTAAGTGGCACCATTAGGCTGCCAAGTTTTCGTAAGGGATTTTTCATCTCACTTTTATTCCCATGAGATTTATGCTACATTTACCACAATTTCCTTTGAGTGGTGTATGTACATCCCATTATTCTACTCTTTGTGTAATATAATTTCATTTATGAGTATTTACATCAATGATGTATTGACCTTCTTTCATGGGGTGTATGTTTTGAAAGATACCCAAGTCGGCAAGGGAACCTTTCACCCTCCTCTTTTTAAAAGACTTATTTTGTTGGGTCTTTTAATTCACATATTGTTATGTTGGGTTATGTTCTCATATATCCTTATTGATTTAAATTTTATGTGATGTGATACCTTTTTTTTATCTCTCATCAACTCTTTTTCTGAATTTTGAAGTGATTCCGTTAGCCTGTCAAATTTTTTGCAAGGGACCTTTTTAACCCAAATTTGATTCTTTGGGATAAACTCATACTCTATGAATATGTCGTTCTATGAATATGTGTTAATATCCTCTGGTTGTTTTACACTTAATATCCACTTATATTTGGTGTATTTTTTTGTCACACATAATTATGCAATTGATTTATCCTTAAACCAAGGATACCGTCTTTGTAAGGGTCTTCGTCTCAATCTCCATTCATTAAGGAATATTTTTGTTTTATATGACACTTTCTTTAATATGGTGTATAAACCCCTTTGACTTTTACATTTATTCAAAAGGAATCTTTTTATACGAAGAGTTTTACTAAACTACAAAAGGGAATGTTCTTATCGTACGTATGCGGCGACAACGACTTATCCGCCCCCGCGAGTATTATTTGGTCTTTGGCTTCCTCAACAATCCATAATGTTTTTTAAAATGAAATAAATACCATATAATCTTTTATATATGTTGGTATTGAAAATGGTTTTTATAAAGGATTTGTTATGTCGATATATTTAAGTGATATATTGTGATCAAAATTTGGAAATGTTTTCTTTCCATTATATTTGTTTAATGTCTTATGATTTTATAATGGTACTTGGACATTATGTTGGGTGGTGCCGTGAATACCAGGATGGGTGGTTACGTTATAACATCCAATGCATTGAGTATGGAAGTGGGTCGTATGGCTATTACATTAAGTATGTATGGAAGTTGGCCTAATGTCTATTCCATTAAGTGATATGCGTGGAAGTCGACCTTATGGTTATTCCACTTAAGTATGTTTATGTCCTAAGTTACATTTATATGTTATGTGATATTTATATGGTTTTTATGGTAATCTTTTGGTTACAGAAGGGTAGGTAATGAACTTTTATTCAGCGAAGAGTTTTTACTACTTCGAAAAGGTGAAAAGTATTACATTGATAAAGTATACATGGTTTACTTGTTGTTTTGAAAAACTAACAGTTTTCATTCTTTGTGTATCCCTTACTGATCTTTTTATGCTCATCCCAAGTTTTTGAAATGTTTTTCATAGTACTTAGCATGGAATAGGGTCAAGGATGGGTTCAAGGGAAAGTCATGCTACCTAAAACATGGAACTAGACATGTTTCTTTTTAAGAGTTTTTATTTTATGGAAATTTAGTTGAAGCGACTACTTTGTAATCTTTTGAGATGTAATAGTTATGTCCTAATTATATAAAACTCTAAACCTGAAAAGATCATCAATGTGAATTACTCATTTAATTCAATATTAAGTAAGGTTTAAGGCTGGGGCCTTATAATAATGTTATGAATAAGAGAAATATTTTGATATAGAACCATGTTGTTTTTGGGATGGATTACTTTTTTATACTGATGGATCAAGACATGCAATGTTGGGGTAGAGTGGAAAACCAGTGGGAGAGCTATAGCGGGGTACCCATTTCATTTCATTATTATATTATATTTTATCATGTATGGGTAATGTGGTGATAGTTATCCATGGTGTGGCTAGGAACTTTGTATACCTATTTAGTTTATGATTATTTTTCATTGTTTGCCAATATTATTTTTCATGCTTTATTTATCTTTTTGACAACAATAAATAGGGAGGATCCTATTTAGTATACTATAATACTCATCCCATATATAAATGAACATATTTATAGGTTGACCAAATAATATTAGATATTGTATAGGGTATTATGTGCATGTGGTTTTATAGGAGCTATTTTTGCATTGTTTCATTGATGTATTTTACTTTTTAGAACAGGTGGTTTCCATTTTTGTTGTTTTAGAACTGTATGAAATTATATGTATTATGTTTTTATTTTATTATATATATTTTTGTTCAGGAGTTGATCGGTGTATCTATCTCATCTCTCTTATCTACAAGTTCTATTAGAGGGAAATTCCTTGCATATTCATAATTTAATCCCTTAGTTATAGTCATATTCCTAGGGCCTACTAGAGGAGGGACTCAAAAATTCACCATATACCATCAATCATTGTCTGCTCAAGAGGGGTACACATTGAGGGAGGGGTTCATTATAGTCATGAACACTCAAAAAATAAAATAATCTTAATAACTAGTAGGTGTTAATAATACCAATCTAATATGGAATGATTTTTTTCTCACGAGACCTAGTAATGCATATAACGACAATCCACAATTGGGACCCACCTATCACATGTGATGTTCCAAAAGATCAATTAACAACTGATAATGTGGTGTGTGGGTTGAATACATTGTTCACTTTTTGTATACATCAATACCTTAAAAAGGTAACCCCTACAACATATGAATGTTCATATCCTTATCATCTAATAATAACTACTTAGGCCTGAAAAAGTTGTAAAGCATGTAAAGAACTCGATATTTACCAGGATAAAACTCATTGTGAGAATCTAGATACCTTATATAGCCACTCTCATGGGTATATGGAAATTTAATATAACAAAGAAGTATATACTATAGATGACAACTCCCATTTTAAACCTTCTATCTTCCAAAAAGAATAATCATACTAAATATTTTCAATCTACAAAGATTCTTAAAAAATAATTCATCCAAAAAATATATACACATTGATCAAAATAGAATGAAAATGTTTTTCATTCTGATAATCATGAGTCTGATGGACTTCAGTCCAAGGAACCCAGTCCGATTAAATTAGTCTGATTTACCCAATATGATTTTTTATTTCACAATCTATTCCTTAAGAAAAATTCTGTTCTATCTAAAAAAAATTGTATTCTTTGAAATTACATAGAAAACTGATTCATAACTTCATCAGTATGATCTTACTCAATCTCATATGAAAAATATTCAACCATAAGATCACATAATGAGATTATTGTCCCAAAATAACTCTCACCTAATTTAATTAATGTTATTCCTTTTCATATTATATGAAAAGTTGAAAATTAAGAACATATTATTCTTCTATTTATAATAATTGTAGAATGGAAATTTCAGGAAATGTAAAAAAATATTCTGACATAAGTAAATTCAAAAAATTTGGGTTCTAAACATATTTATATATATCATGTTTAACTACATCAACTCTTCAACCGTCTTCAAGAATAATTATGACGTTTCTCCATAGTTATCCATCCATGAATTCTTTACATGTCATCAATATGATATAACTTCCTTAGGTCATTAGGATGGAAACTACTTATATCATTAAGAGGAAACATAGTCACGTCATTGTGATTTTACATATGTCATCTGTTTTAGTCTAGTTGAATTTACTCCTTAGAGTTTCTCTGATTAACATTCCTTCTCAGAGACAGTTGTATTGACATTCGTACTCAAATTTATTCGGATGTAGTTTTCATAACGATGGAATCATTATAACCATCGAATTATCATTGTGATGGAATTATAATTTTCATTGAATTCTCATTATGAAGGAAACTCCAATATAAAACATTATTATTCTTCAAACCTTATAAATAATAACTCATTCCAACCTATGAAAACATATATTTCTGGTAATAATAGCTCATATAGAACCATTTTCTTGATTTAAATAATCGATAAAATCATTATGATTTCTGAATTTCTAGAAACGATATTATCCTGAGAGTTTTCATTATTTATTAGAACCTAATGATTGTAAAAGAATAATCTAACTAATGTTTATAATGTTTAAGAACATTCTAACTCCTGACATCACAATCATCATTTACCCCCCTCAGCAACATCCTAACATTCTATCATAACAACATCATTATTTTTAGGATTATGAAAAAAGAAAACATTGATAAATAAAAAATTTCAACCATTGATTATCTTTGATTGGATGAACTATATATTTGATTTATCAATCTGAAACTTTTCAATAAATATTTTTTCAAATAGAATATTTGACAGGTTCTTCATACCGACGGACCAAAGTCACTTGATCAGTATTACAGAACAGGTATCATTAAAATTTATAGAAAATTATTTGTCTCGTATGACACATTCAATAACATGTGTCTGAATACCTGTTTCTAAAAAACACGATTCTAAAAAATAAAATCTTATACCCCCTTTGTGTTAAGATTCAAACATTCAACAACATTCATCATTCTAAAAAAACACATTCTGATGCACTGGGTGTGATCCTGATAAAAAAACAGTCTTTTAAAAAAATTATTGTTGTTAAAATATAAAAAAACATTCTTAAAAACAAAACATCATATTGGTTCTTCAATCATCAAATTCGTATTTTTTGGAAACCCTTGTTAAATACTTTTTTAAATCATAGAATATCATCACAACTCAAGGTTTTAATCCTTTATCAAAACGTAGAGTTTATCAATAGATAGTGTACTCACACCCTAGTATGGGATAACGTAATGTTTTTGAAATAATCACATCCCTCAGTGAAAAGAAAAATTTTCATCCATGTTAAGAAAACTCTGCCACTTTTCTTTTCCTATCCACTTTTCTTTTCACTCCCGATTTTATGACAAATAAAACATCATATTCATTTTATAAAAATAATTGAAAACTTTTTACAAAGAAATAATTTGAAACATTATCTCTCCATTTGTCATAATTATCTTAATCATGATGTGAGACTTCCATATGAGGTTCATGAAGTCAGGGGAGGAGGTTAAACATGATGTTGCCACCATGATACCAGAAATAACTATTTTAGCATTTCTTTTTTCATGTTGTCTACAATTTGATACTTCATTGGTAAATATTATTTTAAGATATCTTTAGAACAAAATATCACTTTATAAAGTGATATTTTTTATCGATTTTTTCAATCATGAATGTTTGAAATATTTTTAGAAGTATTAATTGAACTATAATTAAAAATAGGATTTTAAATGGTTAGAATATATCACATTCATTTCTTTCAACTAAACATTCATCCACAACATTTGTGTACAACTATGAGTAGCCAAAACATATCCTGATTACACTATTCTCAATGTTATAGGACATTGTTTCTACTTATGCCTACTCATAAAATATTCAGCAATGAAAAATGTTCCCTTGAATGTTGATTTTCTATCATTACAATCTCCATTCGAATCAGTATCGGTATAAACATGAAACATTATCTGATAATTTATTTTTTATAACAATACTTGTGATGTTTTCCATTCACTTGCCTAGGAATTATATTTGATGCTAACATTTGTTATTCGTTCCCATAACCGTGAAACCAAGAACAAAAAGTCAAAACATAAACAATATCAGGACATTAGACTATAAGAAATTTGACTTCCTATCAGCTTTCAAAAGACTTTTTTATTTACACTATTTATAGACTCAAATTTAATCATCTTTGTTCTAAAAAATATAGGTGTAATAACTTATTTGTATTCTTCCAACCCAAACAATTTTAATAATTCCTTGGTGTATGATTCTTAAGAAAAATGTTCTTTTTTTAACTTGTTAGATAATGATAAAAGTAATTTCTCCTAACATCAATATCTCTAAATTATCAATCATTTCATCAGAAAATAATACAAAAATTATTATTCCTTCCCTGTAAAAATTAAATCATACACATATAAAATACCACTATTATTTAAATGTTAACTTCTCCCACAACATAGTTACTATCAAACATTTATTTAGATAAAATTTATATTCTCAAACTACTATCATGTTATTTATACCAAGAACATGTGGATTTTTTCAACCCATAAAAGTAATTCATCAATATATGAATCTTATTTTGACCATCATCATGAAAAAACCACAATAATATTCAATTTAATCCTCTCCATGATTGTAATTTCTATTTATAGCCACTAGTAGAAAACTTTAAATAGTTTTTAATCAAGCAATTATGGAAAAATTATCCTATAAATACACACATTCCACCTATTCATGGCCTTTAAAAAAATATATTTAATTTATTCTTGAAACTTCTCAATGATCATTCAATTTGTTTTTTGTAAACCAACTTTTTTTATATCATTTTTATTTGATGGAAATTGAACATGTCTGGATGCTTTATTTTTATCAATCTGATACAACTCATAATTCATATAATTTTCACATGGTTGTTATTGAATTGATTATAAAACAAAATATAGATCAAATTTTTACCATAGAGAATACTAATTTTCTAATATATACTTTATTCTAGCATGAAATGGAGCCTTCTGATTTCAAATATTTTTTTAAACTCATTATTGTTTTACAGAGGGAAATTTCAATGTTTCTCTTCGATATAAACATTCCAAAATCACCCAATTTTCTTAAATCATGGTAAGTGTGTTTTAACTCAATTTCAACATCATTAGGAATATGTATTTTATCATAATCTACATTATTATTAACTTTGGATAAGGGATTTTTATTTTCAATTAATTTCACATCATATGAGTCCATGATCCTTTGTAAGTATTCGTAACTTCATCTAGTGGGTGAATAACCCATAAATTATTCTTCCTCATCATTCTCATCAAGAATTCGAAGATCTTAAATTTCATATTTTTAGTAAACATGAACTTCCAAAAAAAAGTAAGTAGTTGAATGAATCTTTTTTTTCTAATACCACATTAAATAAATTTTTGTGTGGGATTTTATTATATAAAGAAAATATTTTGAACATTTATTATAATACTAATTGCTTCTTTCTAATATAAAATTTAATGTTTTTATTATACTAACATTCATCATCAAATTTCTATAAAACTTCTATTAATTCTTTTTGGTACATCATTTTTCTATGGAGTATTTGGAAAACAATACAGACGCCTAATACAATGCTTTCTTATATATGATTCAAAATTATTTATTGTCAATTATGCACTATTATATGTTCTCAAATTATTTATATAAACTCAATTTTCTTTCTCAATATCTTTTTTAAAAAACCATAAAATTTCCCTAGACTCTGATTTATGTTTCATAAAAATATTCTTTTCACCCAAGTGAAATAATCAATAAAAGTGAAAAGGGATATTTTTTTTTGAATATTTATATCTCATGGGACCACGTAAATCAGATTGAATAAGATCAAGAGGTCCTATAGAAATAATATCAACTCTGTTATGACTTTTTTTATTCATCCTCCCGTTTTTAAAATTAACACAAACATCTTTATCTATTCATATCAATTCTATAATATAACAAAGAACATCAATATTATAACTTTTTATATTTTTTTCCTAAGTTTGTCAATTTTTCAATGCCGTAATTTGTTTTCATCTTCATCACTATGGGAACATGAGTAATTAAAATATCCATATTGAAATAGATTACCAGTAGTTCTTAATCTTTTTTTATAATTGTAATGCCCCGAACCTAGTTACCCAAAATTGGTGCATTATTACATATCATTGGCATGATCACAAAAGATCAAGTCTCAAAAGACCGATTATTTTAGCAGTCTTGGAAACACTAGATACATTCATAATGTTTAAATTACATCATAAAGTGAAAACAACAACAACATCTTATCTCCACACCATATCCCTCTATACTATCCATGCGGGTCAGTCATAAAATACTTCTTCACATCATGGGAAAAATAAAACATAGAAAGGGGTGAGCTCAAATGGCCAGTCAGGAAAACAATATAGCTGAAACTTTCATAAATAAGCATAAAAATTTAAGGCAATGTATAACTAAAACAAAAGCCTTTTAAACTTGAACTTTAGCATAATATGGGAAAAATAAAATAAAATAATTCCATTTACTTATTCACATGGATATTTTACTAGTCAAATAATCCTATAAAATATCTATAACCACTTTCATAATGATGAAATGCATAATGCCAGACTATCATAACCACATAGTCAAGGCCTCGTGCCAAGACTACAAATAAGATTTTGTCAAAGCCTTGAGCCAAGACACTAGTTTGTCTCATGAGACCTACTGATGCATCGAGGATCTATAGAGGGCTCCACCCATCACTTATTAAGTCCAATGGATTCCTCATATGAATAGGTTTAAACATAACATAAATATTCGTATTAAAACTAGCATACGAAATGTCAATACTTTCTCCATAAACCATGAATGTTATAAAAACAACACATCCACAATCAAACATGTCACAAAACCATCAATACAATATGGAAGTTTTTTATCACAATAAATCAACTTCAAATAAGCATAAAATCCATCAAAGGATGTTGAAATAGATGAAATCAAAACTATTTGAGAGAAATATCACTTTTTGAAATCATTTAAAATTCACATAATTATAAAATAAGAATTTTAATTTGAAAATATACTTATAAGATTGTAAGGGAGGCTTCAATGATTTTCTTATAGCGGAAAATAGCAGCACCCACTGTATAAGTTAAACCAAAACATTCTTACCATAATTCTGGCGAAAAGGTTAAAAATGACCTTGTTTGGAAAATGACAGAAAGATTCCTATATAAAATTCTTATAAAAATCCTACAAGGGTATAAATGAATTTAACCCATATTCTGTAAAATAGTAAGAAATATTTGAATACATTTTTATGAAACATGGATGTGGATGAGAAAGTGGTCCTAGTAGATAATTACGTATAAACAACCTCGGATAATGAAGAGATTTTGAAATAAACCCTTACCTTTTACTTTTCCTTGGTTGAGGGTAGGTTAACTTACTGTATAATGGTGAAATAATTGTTATTAAATTATACAATAATCATATACATTAATATGATATCATATTTTATCTTTTAACATTGATTTGTTAATAATATCTTAGTATTATCGTAGTTTCGGGAGTTAACTTACTCGTTTTATTTAATACGTTTTGTTGTGTAAGACATGTTTGTTAGGGATAGTTTGTATATTATTCATATACAGAATGATATCAAGTCCTTAAAAATTATTTTTAATCATTAATTGAGAAATATTATTGAATGGATACGATGGGGATTGAATCTCATCACGTTCGTGGAGACGGTAGTCCATACGTACGTACGAGCGACAATATCATTCTTTTGATATTAAAATAATATATAATTGGATGGTATATCATATATACAGAATAATTATAATGTTATATTTATTATTTCCATAAATTAAACATCATTATTATAACCATCCAAATAATAATTTATTGAATAATAATTACACCACGACGTGGAGACGGTAAGCTATACGTATGCACGTATGGTGACATGTCATTCAAAGGATGGATAGAATACTAAATATGGTTGTACCATATTTATAATAACATCATAGTATATATAAGATACTAGAGTTATTATTTTATAATGGTAATAATAAACAAATAATAAGGTGAAGAAGAAAGGAACTTGAAAGAGGGTGGTGAAATCATTACCTCTTCTTCAGGTTCTTCCTTATGATCTGATCAAGATGGATCCTTAGGTTGGATTTCTGATCAAAATAAGGCCTCTAAGATGAAGTGAGGGATGTTAAGAGAGTATTTTTGCGGGGTTTGGATGAGCCAAAAGGCTCTGAATGTGTTAATTAGTGAGAAGGGGGAGTGCCCATTTATAAGAGGGGGTAAGGGGCACCTTTGGAAAAGCTAGAAATATTATTTTATAATAAATTCATATTTGGTTTCTAATAGCTCCAAAGTGGTTTATTTAAATTTTAAGGTGAGGATGGGTCGAAAACTACTCAAACAAAAGGTTTTAGACAGGTTTGGGTCACTAAATTAACCTTATCTTTTAGTTTTAACTATTAGTTAATTAGTTTGACATTTACCATGTCACTTTGTATTTTTATATTATATAGTTAATAAACATACTATATACATCCAAGAGACCACCTAGTGGTCCATTAATTATACAACTATCATGATACAAGTCCTTTGGACGAACCTTATATTTTAATAATAGAATATAAATTAATAATATAATATTTGTTTTAAAAACTCTTTTATGTCAATTTTGATACTATTGGGTATTTTGTTTTTGATAATTTTATAACATCATCATTACTTCGAACACAATTTATATAACTAATCCCAATATGTCATATTAACTTATAAAATTAGTGGAATTCATAAAAATTCTAAAATTACATTTATTTTGATAATTATAATATCAATTATTTTAATATTTCATTAATTAGGTAATTACTGGATCACCATTGTGTCAAAAATAAATTAAATTATTTAACGTATAAATTTTATAAAGAAAATACCATTATGTAGGAAATTTTTTTAGCTTTCTAATGAATATTTAAAATCTAATTTATCTTATGTATAACCTTATATTAAAAATGTCTTAGTTTTTAATCATTGATTTTAACTCTTTTAACTCTTCATTGAATTAAATAATAATGTCTCAATCTAATATAAGTGAACCTAAATGATATTATTTTATTCCTAAGGTTGTTTCTAGTCGAGATACACTTGTCCAATAGAATTTTTACATGTGTTAGGGTAATATTAATATCATTGTTACCCTTAATTACCCTATTTACTTTTAACCGTGGTAAATAAAAGTAAAAAGTTACTATTCACCAAAAATTATTTTCATCTCATTGGACCACATTTTAATCCTTAATATATACCGTGTGTATCTGATTTTAGAAATTCCACTCACAAAAGTGGTAAAATTATGTTGGAATTTCCAATTTCTCCTAGGAGGTGGGTAAAAGACGGTGAAAAGTTCAATAAAATTTTTATATATCTAAAATTATTCTAAACTAAACTCAATGAATTAAATTGTACTTATATAGGTATTATGTATCTATTTTGACCTTAATTAAATTTAAATAAAATAAATTTTTTTTAAATAAAAATTCGGTTTTAAACTATAACTTAGTGTTTTTTCACTATTCATCAAAAATGGAATGTTTTCAGAAAAATTCCAAAATTTTACCCTAGGCTAATTTTGATATTCTGAATCCAAAAATTAAGTCCATTTTGAAAGGAAAGATTTATAAAATTTTAAAAATTGGGTATTACTATTCATAACGTCTAGTGTGAATGGTTGGGGTGTGTGTGTGTTAGAACTCAAAGTTGTGTAAAACACACACTACTGTATTATTCAAAGGGAAGCGTACCAGAGAAGCTTGGGGTGTTACATTCTCCCATACTTCAAATAATTTCATCGTCGAAATTTCTAGAATACTACCTCATGAGAAGACTCGAGTGGTTCTTTATCATAAGTTCCTCGGGTTCCAAAGTTTCCTCTTCCACTTTATGGTTTCTCCACAAAATATTTACCAGACAAGTCGTCCGATTTCTCAGTACTTTTTCTCTCGTATCAAGAATCCTGATGGTCTCTTTGAAATAAGATAGATTGGTTTCAAGTTCTAATTCCTAACAGGTCTGTACATGCGTTGGGTCAGGCGTGTATTTCCTCAACAGTGATACGTGGAACACATCGTGAACTTTGGAGAGACTTGGTGGCATTGACAAACGGTAAGCTAGAGCCCCAATTCATTCTAGAATTTCAAAAGGTCCGATGTACCTAGGACTCAATTTACCCTTATTACTGAAACATATAACTCCCTTCCATGGATATACCTTCATAAAAACATTATCTCTTACCTGAAATTCCAAATCCTTCTTTCGGTTATCGGCATAGATCTCCTACCTACTTTTAGCTGCTTTGATGTGGTTTTGGATTACCTTTACCTCTTCCACTGTTTACTCCACCAGTTTTGGGCCAATAAGTTTTCATTCACCAACGTCATCCCAATAGGTTGGTGTGCGACATCTCTTTCCATATAACGCTTCATATGGTGCCATTCAAAAACTTTAATGGAAGCTATTATTATAGGAAATTCTACCAGAGGTAAATATTGATTCTACATACCCTAAAAGTCATGTGAGCAGGATCTCAACATGTCTTCTATGGTTTTAAAAGTCTGTTCTGATTGTCCATCTGTTTGAGGGTGGTAGGCAGTGCTCAAAAGACGTTCAATATCCAGGGATTTTGGAAGAATTTTCTAGAATAATGAAGTAAAACAGGGATAATGATCAAAAACAATTGAGAGGGGTACTACATGAAGTCTCACAACTTCATTAATATATAGTCTTGCTAGACATTCGAGTGGTAAATCTTCTCTTATAGAATGAAAATGTGTTTACTTGGTAAGATGATCAACAATGACCCATATTACATCGTTCCTTCTAGGAGTCTTTGGTAGCCCCATGACGAAGTCCATCGTAATATTATCCCATTTATACTCAGGTTTGGGAAGAGGATGCAATACTCAACCAGGCTGTTGCCTTCCAGTTTTCACATTTTGACAAACCATACATGTTGACACAAAATCAGTAATCTCCCTCTTCATGTTGTCCCACTAAAAATGTTCCTTCAAATCTCTATAAATTCTGGTTCTCCCAGGGTTTATAGAGAAATTTGAACTATGAGCATCGTCCAACAATTCACTTTTTAGATCAGGTATAACGGGAACACAAAGTCTCTTCCCAAATTTCAAAATTCCATATTCATACACAAATTCTCTCAATCTCCCACAATTCTCAGCTTGAATCTTCTTTTGAAATTCGTCATCATCGGTCTGAGAACTCTTAATCCTTTCTAGTATATATGGTTTGGAAACCATTTGAAAAACCATCGATGTTTCACCTTACATGGTTATTCCCATGTCCATCTTCACTAGATCCATGAAAATTGGATTCCTTTCAATTCTCATATTGTTCAAAACTCCATGATCTTTTCTGTTCAATGCATCTTCCACCATGTTTGCCTTCCCCGGGTGGTAGTGTATCGTGCAATCATAATCCTTGAGTAATTCAATCCATCTCATTTGCCTCATATTGAGTTCTTTTTGTGAGAAAATATACTTCAAACTCTTGTGATCAGTATAAATATCACATTTTTTACCATAGAGGTAGTGTCTCCATATCTTCAAAGCAAAGATCATAGCTTCTAACTCAGGATCATGGGTAGGATAGTTTTTCTAATGAATTTTCAACTGTGGTGATACATAGGCAATAGCCCTATCATTTTGCATAAGAACACAACCAAGTCATTTCTTCGATGCATCACTATAAATAACGAACCCATCATTCCCGGAAGGTAGAGTCAATATAGGAGCATTGAATAATATTATCTTATGTTCTTCGAAAAATTCTTCACACTATTTTTCCCAATCAAATTTAACCCCTTTACGTGTGAGCTTTGATAATGGGTTAGCCAACCGAGAAAAATTCTGGATGAAACATCGACAATAACCTGCTAAACTAATAAAACTTCATACTTCAGTTAGACTCATTGGTGCAGACCATTCTTGGATTGCGTTGGTCTTAGAAGGATCAACATAGATTCCCTATTTAGAGACAATATGGCCATGAAAATAAATCTTCTGAAGCCTTAATTCACACATACTAAACTTCCCATATAATTCATGTCTTCTCAGAGTCTTCAGGATAATGCAAAAGTGACTTTCATGATCTTCATAGATTTTAGAGTATACCATGATATCATCAATAAATACCACCAAAATTCATCTAGATATTCCTTGAAAAATATATTCATTAGATCCATTAATATAGAGGGTGCATTAGCCAGCCCAAAAGGCATTACTGTAAACTCGTAATGCCCGTTCCTGGTTTGAAATGCTGTCTTCGGAATGTCTTCCTTCTTTATACACAACTGATGGTATCCAGACCGAAGGTCAATATTTGAAAATTATTGAGCTCCATGCAGTTGGTCAAATAAATCATCAAAGCAAGGTAGGGGATACTTGTTCTATATTATTATAGCAGCGATCTACCTATAGTCGATACATAACCTCATAGATCCATCTTTCTATTTAACAAAAAGAATAGGGGATCCCCATGGTGAAACACTAGGGAGAATAAATCCCTTATTACTCAATTCCTCTAGTTTTTTCATTAGTTAAACTAATTCCATAGTGGCCATTCTATAAGGGGTCTTCGATATAGGCCATGAACCCAGAATTAAATCAATGGAAAACTCAACTTCTAATTATAGAGGATGTCAAGGTAAATCTTCCGGAAATACATCTACATATTCTTTCACAATAGGTACATACTCGATTTGAACATTCCCTTCCTCACCCATAGTCATTTCATTCTCTTCCTCCCCAATAATTGAATTGTGTTGAGCTACTGGGGGTGGATCTAGATAAGAATTAGGTGGTGAAGATTCTTCTCTAAAGATAAGGTGTTCCTTATAATCATCATAAAAAATCGTAACCCCCTTATTCTTACAATAAATCTTCGCATCATGGTCCGAAAGCCAATACATATCGAGGATTATATCAAACTCGATCATAGGTATGACGATGAGATCAGCGGATAAGGAACATTTATGTGCTCTAATGGGGACTGATTCACAAAACATTGTAGCAATGATGCTTCCCTTAGGAGTTTTAACTGACAACTCCCTTGTTAAATCAAATTGAAAATATCTAATTTTCATAGAAAACTGGGAAGATATGAAACAATGCAATGATCTAGAATCAAATAATGCATTTTCTAAACATGAGGAAACCATTAAATTACCTGGCACCACGTCTGTCGAAGCTTCTACCTCAACGGTATTGATAGCATAATCTTGGCCTTTATCCCTTTTCCTTTTGTGAGGTATGTTCCCCTTATGCTTAGGAAATTCATTTTCATAATGTCCCATCTCTCTGCAGTTGTAGCATTGAACATCAGTAGCTTCTTTCTTCCCCTTACAATCACGATCTCAGTGGCCTTTATCATTACACTTGTAACCGACTCCCATTTCCTTCAAGCAAGTACCAGGGTGTTTCTTCCCACATTTACTATAGGATGGATATTAAAATTTTTCCTTCTTACCCTTATTTCCATTCCCATAGCGATCAGCAGATCTCTTCTTCTCTTTCTTTGCTTTAAAGTCATAAGACATAGAGAAATATTTTTCTGTCTTGATAGCACATGAAACAATATCTTCGTATGACGAGAAGGATTGTGACATTAATTATCGATGAAAAATGGTTTTAACCCCTCAATGAAACGATCAATCTTACTTGTTTAGTTATGTATATAATCTATAGCATACCTTTCTAACCTTGTAAATTTAGCCTCATACTTTGCGACATTCTCATCCTCCTTTTGTCTCAGACTCAAAAATTGTCTTCCCATATCTGCTCGATGGTCACGAGGAATGTATTTATCTAATAAAATCTCTTTGAACTCCCACCATTACATATTTCATACTTCATCATATTCCTTCATGTTTTCAATAAATTACCACCATTTATCAACATCTCCAGTGAGGCGATAAACTACCATGAAAACATTTTCCCTTTCACTACTCCCCAAAGCCTGAAATATTTTCTCTAGGGAACATATCCATTGCTCATATATTAATGGATTTGTACTCCCATTGAATGTTGGTGGTTTCTTCCACATGAAGGGATCTAACATTGATCCTCCACGCTGTGGATGATGGTGCTCCATAAGGGATAGGTTATTATTCATAACCTGAGTGAGTTGTCCCAATATGGTGATTAGTTAATCAGCACTAGTTGCATCAGCAGCTCCACTATAATTATCTTGAGAAGGAGGGAAATCCCTACATGGAGTGCATGCATTGATATGATTTCCATTTCTTCTACTAGGAGCCATTTCTAAACAATGTCATAAACAAGATCAGTTTATGGATCAAAATACATAATTCCATACTTGTAAAACACTTAACATAAATCGAATTATTTGCGGATATAATCCATAATCATAAAAATAATTATTTGAGGAATTATATACCCATAAACCCTTCATAATGGTTTGTAACAAATATGAGAATTATCCTAAGCATATCCTACAGGAGTGTCGTAACCAAGAGTGCAGTACGGCCCGTTGTCGGGCACCAGTTCCCATTCAAGTCTTGCTCAAAGCGGTGTTTTCAGGTTTTACCACTAGGTACATCTGTTCCAGAGTTGCCTCTACTTGCTCATATCAAGATATGGATGAATTTTTTGTAAAAATTTTAAAATCTCTACAATAGAAAAATTCTAGGAATTTCTTCAATACTAATCCTCAAAGTCCATCTTAGATCTATGTGCTCTAATCAGAGTTTATCTAAATATAGCTTCCACGGTTTGCACTAAACTTCCTCTGATACTAACTATAACACCCCGAACCCAGTTAACCAGAGTCAGTGCATTATTACATATCATTGGAAAGATCACAAAAGATCAAGTCTCAAAAGACCGATTAGTTTAGTAGTCTTGGAAACACTAGATACATTCATAAAGTTTACATTACATCATAAAGTGAAAAATACAACAACAAATTATCTCCACACTCATATCCCCTTATAGTATCCCTGTAGGTCATTCAAAAAATATTTCTTCCCATCCTGGGAAAAATAAATCATAGAAATGAGTGAGCTCAAATGTCCAATAAGTATAACCATATAGCGGAAACTTTTATAAATAAGCATAAACATTTAAGGCAATGTATAACTAAGACAAAAGCCTTTTAAACTTGAACTTGAGCATAATATGGAAAAAATAAAATAAAAAAATTCCATTTAATTATTCACATGGATATTCTACTAGTCGTATAATAACATGCAATATCAATAATCACTTTCATAATGATGGAATGCATAATGACAGACTATCATAACCACATAGTCAAGGCCTTGTGCCATGAATACAAATAAGTTTTTATCAAGGCCTTGTGCCAAGACCCTAGTTTGTCTCATGAGACCTACCGATGCATCGAGGAGCTATAGCGGGCTCCACCTGTCACTTATTAAGTCCAATGTATTCCATATATGAACAGGTTTAAACATAACATAAATATTCGTATTAAAACTAGCATACGAAATGTCAATACTTTCCCCATAAACCATGAATGGTATAAAAATAAAACATACATAGTCAAACATATCACAAAACATTCAATAAAATATGGAATTTTTTTATCACAATAAATCAACTTCAAATAAGATTAAAATCCATCAAAGGATGTTGACATAGAAGAAATCAAAACTATTTGAGAGAAATATCTCTTTTTGAAATCATTTAAAATTCACATTATTATAAAATAAAACATTTATTTTGAAAATATACTTATAATATTGTAAGGAAAGCTTCGAAGATTTTATAACGGCAGAAAATAGCTTCACCCGCCGTATAAGTTAATCAAAATCATTCTTACCTTAATTCTGTCGAAAAGGATAAAAATGACCTTGTTTGGAAAATGACAGAAAGATTCCTTTATAAACTTCTTATAAAAAGTCAACAATGAAATAAATGAAATTAACCCATAGTCTGTAAAATATTAAGAATGATTGGAAATACATTTTTAAGAAATATGGATGTGGATGATAGAGAGGTCCCAGTAGATAATCACGTATAACCAACCTCGAATAACGAAGAGATTGTGAAATAAACCCTTACCTTGTACATTTCCTCAGTTCGGGGTTGGTTAACCTCTTGTATAATGGTGAAATAATTGTTATTAAATTATATGATAATCATATACATTAATATGATATCATATTTGATATTTTAACATTGATTTGTTAATAATATCTTAGTATTATCGTTGTTTCGGGTGTTAACTTACTCGTTTTCTTTTATATGTTTTCTATGAAAGCCGCGTTTGTTATGAATAGGTTGTATATTATTAATATCCATAACGATATCAAGTCCATAAACATTATTTTTAATCATTAAATGAGAATTATTTTTGAATGGATATGATGTGGAATGAATCTCATTGCGTTTGTGGAGACGGTAGTCCGTACGTACGCAGAAGCGACAATATCAATCTTTTGATATTACAATAATATATAATTGGATGGAATATCATATATAAAGAAAAATAATCATGTTATATTTATTATTTACATGAATTACACATCATTATTATACCCATCCAAATAATAATTTATTGAATAACAATAACACCACGAAATGGAGATGGTAAGTCGTACGTACGCACTTATGGTGACATGTCATTCAAAGGATGGATAGAATACTGAATATCATTGTACCATATTCATAATAACATCATATTATATATAATATACTGGAGTTATTATTTTAGAATGAGAATAACAATGAAATAATAAGTTGAAGAAGAAAGGAACATGAAAGAGAGTGGTGAAAACATTACCTCTTTTTTGGGTTCTTCCTTTTGATTTGATCAAAAGGGCTCCTTAGGTTGGATTTATGATCAAAATAAGGCATATTGGTTGAAGTGATGGAAGTATAGAGATTCTTTGGGTAGGGTTTGGCCGAGCCAAAAGGCTTTGAATGTGTGAATTAGTGAGAAGGGGGAGTGCCCCATTATAAGAGGGGTCAGGGGCAGCTTTGGAAAAGCTAGAAATATTATTTTATAATAAATTAATATTCGGTTTCTAATGGCTCCAATGTGGGTTATTTAATTTTTAAGGTGAGGATTGATCGAAAAATCCTCAACCAATATGTTTTATATAGGTTTGGGTCACTAAATTAACCTTATCTTTTAGTTTTAACTCTTTGTTAATTAGTTTAACATTTACCATGTCACTTTGTATTTTTATAGTATATAGTTAATAAACTTACTATATACATCAAAGCGACCCCAAGTGGTACATTAATGACACAGCTATCCTGATACAATTCCTTTTATAGAACCTTATATTTTTAGGCATAGAATATAAATTAATAATGTAATATTTTTTTTAAAAACTCTTTTATGTCAATTTTGACACTATTGGGTATTTTGTTTTTGATAATTTCATAACAGCATTATTACTTCGGAAAAAATTTATATAACTAATACTAATATGTCATATTAACCTATAAAATTAGTTTAATCCATAACAAGTCTCAAATTACATTTATTTTGATATTTAAAATATCAATTATTTTAATATTTCATTAATTAGGTAATTACTGCATCACAATTATGTCATAAATAAATTAAATTATTTAATGTCTAAAAATTATAAATAAAAAAACATTATGTTGGAAATCTTTTTATCTTTCTAATTAATATTTACAATAAAATTTATCTTACGTATAACCCTATATTAATAATGTTTTATGTATTAAACATTAATTTTAACTCTTTTAACTCTTATTTGAATTAAATAATAATTAATGTCCTAATCTAATCCAAGTGGACCTAAATGATAATATTTTATTCCTACGGTTTTTTTGGTCGAGATAAACTTTTCCAATAGAATTAGGACATGTGTTAGGGTAATATTAATATCATTTTTACCCTTAATTACCCTATTTACTTTTAACCGTGGTATATAAAAGTAAAAAGTTACTATTCACCAAAAAATATTTTCATCTCATTGAACCACATTTTACTCCTTGATATTAACCATGTCTCTTAGATTTTAGAAACTCTACTCACATAAGCGGTAAAATTATGTTTTATGTGAATTTCCAAATTCTCCTAGGAGGTGGGTAAAAGACGGTGAAAAGTTCAATTACATTTTTATATATCTAAAATTATTCTAAACTAACACCAATGAATTACATTGAACTTATATAGTTATTATGTATCTATTTTGACCTTAATTAAATTTAAATAAAATTAATAATTAATTAAATAAATATTCGATTTTAAACTATAACTCAGTGTTTTTTCACTATTCATCAAAAATTGAAAGTTTTCAGAAAAATACCAAAAGTTCACCCTAGGCTAATTTTGATATTCCTAATCCCAAAATGAAGTCCATTTTGAAAGATAAAATTTATAAAATTTCAAAAAGTGGGTATTACAATTCATAACGGATAGTTTGATTGGTTGTTGTGTGTGTGTTAGAAATCGAAGCTGTGTACACCACACACTACTGTATTATTCAAAGGGAAGCGTACCGTGGAAGCTTGGGGTGTTACAATAACATTGAAATATTTCATACTTCTGATGATAAAAGAATCATTAATAAAAACCACTAATTTTTTTCATCAAAATGATAGCATATACGAACTATGTTATGTTTTATCCCATCCAGAATTAAAACATCCTTATATTTCAACTTTTCTAATTCAATCTAAATTTTTTCAATTCGTCTAATTTTTAAATAACTATAATTACCATAGTTAACTGGTTATCCCTTATAAAATTCAACATGTTTCAATATTTTTATATCACATGTCATATGTGAAGAACACACCCTATGAAGTATCCACGTTTTATTCATATTACTTTCTTTTAATGTTGTATAAATAATAAAATATACTTCTTCAAGATTCTTCTTTCCATCTTTTCCTTCCATTAAACCATATGAAAATTATTCTTGTAGGATTGTCATACACATTTCAAAATGTTTCCCCATTTGATGAAATCTTTCAAAAACATCTTCCATACATTCTAACTAATTTTGTGTTGGAATGTTTCTTGGATCATTAGTTTTTTCTTTTCTGTCATACTATGGGTTTGGAAGGTTACTCATCATTCCTCCACTATTTTTTAATCCTCGTTCCAAACCTCTCCAAATAAGTGAAAACTTATGATAATTATTTTAATCTTTATGCTTATATATTCCACAGAACCATCAACAAACATAAAACCATAAATTTTTGTTGATGTAAGTTCAATATCTTTTGATGCTTTCTTTAGGTTGATATATTTTTTCTATTATATGATACTCTAGACATGTTCCATCATTACTACTAAGAATGTTTCTTCCTTTTTTAGAAATGAAAATTTTCTCACATAACTTTTCAATCTAAAAAATCCTAGAACATTTCTTAGAACATGAAATTATAAAAAGATCAGACGAAACATTATTTTTAAAGGTTGATAATTTCACCAAATTCTTAAATTTATTTTTCACAGCAACTTTATAATTATTCAATTTTTTCTACAATAATATGATAAAGTTTCATTAATCTTACTCATTGGCCATTGGGACTCTAGATGTTTTTACTAAATCTTGTTAACTTCTTCTTCCTTAGCATCCAGCTTCTTACTGAGATCTTCATCCATCATTCCCTAATCAGAAATTATTTGTTTGTTACTTAAAATCTATTAATTTTTTTTCTACATTTGTGAAAATATATTTTTCTCCAACAAAAAATTTTACACTATTTTTATTTATCATTCGAACATCATTCTTAAAATATTAGTTTTTCTCAAAATATTCTAAAACTTCAGTTCTAAGAAAAACCACTCTGTAGGATTCTCTTCCTTAATCTTCTTCCTCACTATTTGATTAGTTTTCTATTTTCCAAATTTTTTAAATAAATGTTCATCATTTCATAAACATTCATCTTCACTTGAATTTTTTTTGGTTGAGTCTTATTTAGATTTCATTCTCAACATACTTCTTTTTTTCCTAGAAACATCTTCTTATATTTTTTTAGTTAACTTTATTCATTATCATTTTAGTCCCACTTCTCACATCAATTTTTTTTCATTAGAATCATCTTTATATTCAAAATTATAATTCATGGGGAATCATTACGCCACTCTCAAAACACATGAGAGGATGTATACATCCATACATTCCTCTAAATCTTTGATAGTTCTTGGATTATAGAGATTGAATTTTTTTCATTCAAATTATAATCCTCATTATCTATAGATTCACAAAGATCAATATCTTCAGCATATTGTTTTTTTATTTTCCTCATGGATTTAAAATCCATTTCATATTTCATATTCTGTTTGAACATTAATGTTTTATCAATTAATTATCAACAAAAAGTTTTAGAAACTAATGAAGAGATAACACTTATTTATCTCAAAAAGAATAAATTTTAGAATAAAGCCTATCTAGAATGATTCTCATATGTTTTTCAAAATTAAAGAATCTTCTAGGACATCTATGAATCCTCTGATGTAACAAACAATTTCATTTAATCTGGTGTATTATTCATTAATAGTTTCTTCATCACTCATTATTATATCACTACACATACTACACTATATTATAATTTTTTTTACTTCACATTTATAACCCCATCAAAAATAATTTCGATCTTCTTCCATATACTATTTTATGTTTCGAAAACCACCACCAACATATTAACATTTTCTGATAAGGACATATGGGTAACATTTTATATTTTCCCTCCAATTTGATATTTATTTTATCATAAATAGTCACTAGGGAATACCTATCAATAGGTGGAGTACTAATTGTAATGCAATCTGTAACATCTAGTCAAGGAGATATGATATTGGGAATCAAACTATTTTCAAATACATAATAATTGTTTCCATAAAATTTAAAATTTCCTCTACTATTAATAAAATTGATATTATCCTTGATACAGATTTAAGAAGAGATACTACCCACTGATACAAATTAATGTTTCAAAGTATCTAATAACAACTAGGGTGGTGAATCAGTTATTTACTTTTTATAAGTTTGAAATTTTTTAAAAAATAACCCCTACAACCTATTAAAGTTATTATCCATATAATATTTTACTAAAAAATAATGCATGAACAATTTGGAAATAATGTATAGAGAATTAATTTTATAAATTTTAAACTCAGTTTGTCAACCAACATACATTCCACGGACACTCTTATGGGTCTATAGAAAATCGTTATATTGAATAAGTGAATAAAACTAGTGTAAAATACAATTAGACACATTCTAGCTCCAAATTTGAATGATTAAACCAACTTACATCAGTGTAAAAAGATAATAGAAAAATAATTTAGCAACAATAAATGAATAAATGATTTCTTCACATTTATTTAAAAAGGTAATTGGGAATGAGGACCATGATTCTGATAGCATTTATTCTGATGAAGCTAGTTTTATATAATAAGTACAATGGACTCAATAAAATTACCCCATACTAAACCTATTCATGAATAATGATTCTGTTCTATAAGCATAAGAAAACATAAACTTCTCAAAAATTACATAAAAAACATTTTCGAAACCTCCTCAGTCTGATTTTCCTTTTTCCAATGGGAATAATTTCATCAGTCCAATCTTATAAAGAGATTATTATCACGAAATAAATATACTTAAAATTATTTAGCTCTCCTCATTTTTGGTTAAGGTGAAATATTTAAAAGAATGAATGCATTGTGATTCTATTTATATGAATATATGAATGAAAAATTCGGGAAACTGAGAGACTCTTATGACCTATTCAGCTTAAAAAACTCTATGATCTATGCTTGTTTGAATATAATGTTTGAGAACATGATCTATTCAAAAATATTATGTAATACTCTTGAGAATTTTTTCATAATAATCCTTCTTAGACATCCTAAGTTTTCTTTAATATGATAGAACATCCTTAGATTATTATGAGGAAACATCCTCATATAATTATGTCGCAACATCCTCATCTCATTATGAATTAACTTTACCTATTCGATTGAGTCTAGTTTAATTTTCTCTATAGAGAAAGTCCAATAAAATTTCTTTATTAGAGTTAGTCTGATTGACTCTCCATCTCAAAGTTGGTTTTATTGAATCCTAAAAATGATGGAATCTTCATAATACTAGAATTCTAATTACAATGGAATTCTCATTATGACGGAATTCTCAATACGATGAAAATATCATTTTGACAGAATTATCATTATGATGAAAACTATATTACGAATCTTTGATATTTTATCAAACCATATCTACAATAACTTGTTGACACTTATGAAAACATTTCTATCTGTTACATCTATATCCGATGCAATATTTTTGTTTATTTATGGAACTGATACAATCTTATTTATTCCATAATTTCTCAAAATAAATTTATCATGTGGGTTTTCAATATTTATGAGAACATTCAGGTTTTAATATAATTATCTAACATATGGTTGTAATGTAAATGAAAATTTTGTCTCTTGAAATCACTTTCTTCATTGAACATCTTCAACAACATTATGACTTTCTATGTTTGGAACATATTTGTTTCTATGATTACAATAATGGAAAAATTCATATAATCAACAATTTCTACCTATTATTCTTCTTGATATGATGTTTTTTATATTTTATTTATCTATCTGAAACATTTAAATATATTTGTTTCTTCTAATATAAACATTGATCGATTCTTTATATCGATGGACATTAGATTAACGATCATTATTGCAGAATGTTCATATTTCGTCTTCCAAAAAACTTATACATCTCGTAAATCTTTTTCTAAAAAACCTATTACTAAAAACATATTATTTTAATATAACTTTAGGAAAGATAAAAATTATTCTCCCCATTTGTTTTAATATTTTAACAATTAACAACGTTGAACATTCTTTCAAAAACTCATTCAGCTGGACTAGGACTAATCCTTATATTTTTTTAATTTTTTTTGGCATTTTATTAAAAACAATTACATAAAAAACATCACAAATATTCAGTAACGTTGATGTATTATTCAATCCTATTATTTGTATTCATTAATAAAAATCAATATAAAAAAATCCCCATATGTTACGAAATTGTTTTTATTGAATCAGAAATAGAAAAATTCAGCTTTTAATTATAATAAACCATCCATAGAAATTATAAAAGTATTATTAGTGGATAATATACGAAGTCAAAAAATATGTGTTTTCAATGATGAAAACCGCTTTAAGATATTATTGAAAACTTTATTGTGGAAGATACCATTTTCATTTTGAAATGTGTTGTAAAAAATAATATTTTTACAAATATAAAGAAAAAAATTTATTCTAAAATAAACTCTAACCTTATAATGGAATAATAAATTCAAATAGTTTTCATGGTGGCAAGAAGCTCCATTAATGCAGTGTATGATAAAATAATTTTTTATTCACACATTTGTTTTAAAGTACATCATCCATTAAATAAACATAATATTATTTTAAAACCATTTCATATAATGTTTTACATGGGTGAAAATAAATTTTAAAAATTATAATATAATAGTTAAAAAATTATTGACAAATATTTTAATTTTATCATTTACATGAATAAAAAATAATCTTGATAGAAAAGAATATGCAGTATAGTTAACTTAAAAATAATACCCCCGTCATTTTTTAGTAGCTAGAAGTGGAAAATGGAACTATTATATTAAATCTACTTGAATAAATAGAGGGTAATAAAATTAAAGAGTTTTGTTAGGTAAGGATCATATTATTTCGCGCAATTGAATTTTATTCTTAAAGAATCCCGAAATAAAATGACATTGTAAAAGAAATACGGTATAGGGATTTTATATTTTAATGAGAAAGTTAATAAATAAAGCAATTATGTATTAAAAATGGAAAGGAACAAAAATAAAGTGTAAATATAACCTCAATAATTCAAAATCCATTTACCACATATTCTTGGCTCAATAAAATCGATGAAGTAATGGTATAACCAAATGATAAAAAATTGAGTTAGAAATCCCCTTACTACATTTTTTATTTGAATCATAAACCCCTGAAATAAATAAAATCAAATGAAATTTTATATACAAGGAATATAAATGGATTAATTATATATCTTATTAATGGTGTTTTATAGATACCACATGAAATAAATATATGGTCATGTTGGAATATTTTTTATAGAAAATAATGTGAGATGAGAAATAATTACTTCATGTATGACTATCTTTGTAACTAATTTTTTCCACTTTTATAATAAATTTTAATTTATAACAATTTTATTAAAAACCATGTACATTATTTTAATATATTATATAACCCACTTTTAAAATTTCAATAATAATTTATTAATAATTATTTACTATAAGTTTTGTTTTTGTGTCTTGACAATTTAGATATTAATATATATTTCAGTTCGGTAGTTTCAATTTTGGAAATTATATTCATGGTACCATTATATCCAAAATTTTAATAATGATATAAATATAATATATATTTATTATATATATATTAATAATAATTCATGACTATGAGGAAAGAAAAATGGATCATGTTTCATTGTAGAGGTTATATTCCCCACGTAGGCACTAGAGACATTATCATTTTTAATGGGTGGAAGGGTAAGATGGTACCTAACATAATATATTTTATAAACCATATTAATGTAATAAATTTAATTTATATTAGTTATTTCCATCTTTATAACCAGCCAATAAAAAGGTGATGGATAACAGATTACACCAATACATTTAGGTGGTAAGTCATTTGTATGAACATGAGATATTTTTTCATTACAAAGAATTGAAAAAAAGTGGAAGATTATTTTATTATTATAATAATTTAATTTAATAATATTAATTAAAATGGATCCATTATTTGAGAATGGGTACAATGTATGTATGGGATACATAAGAATAAATAAACGTAAAAGAGTCGTAAAAATATTTCGGTTTTATTCACTATAACTCTTTTATATCGCTTATTGACAACCATTGGAATGGTCTTTTAAAAATTAATAAAACTAATATACATGTATATATAAGCCTATAAGGAAATTATGGAGTATTTTCTATATATAGGTGGCACACTGATGTGTTAATAAGATCTAGGAGGAGATTCAATTTAAATATGGAGGAAAGGACACATGAAAAATTAAAAATTATATTTAAATATAATAAATTAATTATCATGTAAAAGTGGATCCATATGGATAATATATTAAATATAAGATATTATAGGGTTTAAATGAATTAAAAAATTATTTTAATAGTTTTAATTTGAATATTAATCTTTATCATTTGGTTAAACCTCTATGTGAACAAATTTTAACTTTAACCATTGTAATGACATTCTGAATCTTCAAAAATTATAATTTTAACTAAAAGTTAAAAATAATGAAAAAAATCATCAAGGGATAAAATATTTATCCAATTATCATCCTAATTTTACTCTCCAAATATTTTAATATTATTAATATATTTTAAAAAAATAATATTTAACAAATATACCTTTAATGCAATTTTATAAACTATTTACAAAATTTTACATTGAAGGAATCAATAAAAAATAAAATTGAATATAATCCATTATAAAATATTAATAAGTTATTTTTATCTATAAAATTATGTTTGAATCATAATTCATCCCAAAGAAATAGCTTTTATTACTTTTAAAATTAATTACAAAGCTTTTTCCACTACTTGTACAAATACTATGTTAGTGTTATATAATAGTTTAAGGAAATCATAAAATCAATAAATATTATATATAAATTAATAACATAAAAATATAATTATTATTCTAAAAATAAATATAAATATATTCTGATAAATTAATTTTTCCCTATGTGAGCACAAAATACAAATTTAAAAGAGAGTGACAATTTTTATTTTTCATTACATAAAATATAATATATGCCATTATTGAGGAAAAAAGAATCCATGAGATCATAAACAGGATATGTTGAAGGGGAAGGATGAAATAAAATAATATAATAGGTCAAAATAATGTTTTAAGTATATTTTAATACCTTTTCACATTAGTGTAAATATATATTTACCAGTTTTACCCCTTTACTATGGTAGTGATATCTTAATCGTCACTACTATTCATAATAAAAAAATGAAACTGTACTTATTAGTAAATAATAAAATGAATATCCGAAATATGGAATCCATATTTTTGGATTAAATATTTATAAATTGAATAAACTAGTTAAATTTAAATCATAAAACCTAATTAAGATTGGTGTTTTAAAAAATGCTTTTTCATGTATAAATGTATATTTTTTATATATCATGTATATCTTTGAATTAAAGGTATATATTGATTTTGTTTTAACAAAATAAAAATAATAATTTTTAATATAATATGAATGGGAATTTTTCGTTGTAAATAATCCAAAAGAAATGACATTGTTCTATAAAAAATTATTTTTTCACTATTTAGTTAAAAATCACCTATTTCCGAATATTACAAAAAATTGAATTTAAGATAATTTTATTATTAAAACCTAAAAAAGTAAAATATTTTTATGAAATTTATTTAATAAAATTGTTTTAAATTATTTATAATATATATGGACAAAATAAAATAAAAACAAATTTTGATGAAACATATTCCTGAAGCATAAAATGACTTTATTAAAAATGTTCTGCTTATTTCCAAATAATTAATTTATACATCTGTTCTAGGTTGGACCATTATAAATTTATTTTCTAAGTTGGTTAATCATATTTTTCCCCTAAAATTAAATAGTTAGATTATAACTATAACATTTAAATAATAATATTTCTCTTAGGACAATAGATTTCTCATAAATAATGGATTTTCATGTCTAGAAAGCTACAGAGAATGGTATTCTTTTAAACTAAATTTTTAATGTGTGACATTATATCCCCCCAAAATAACTTTTTTCTCAAAATATGATGTTGTTCATAAAATATGAAATATTTTAAAATACATTTTTTTAAAACCCAACTCATATAATTTAATTATAACACATCTTTTAAAAATGGAAAGTGGGAAATGAAAGGTTTTCCCAAACCAAAGAATTATATGTTTCCCAGATATAGATAAATTGGTGTAAAAATAAAATATTAACATAGAGGATACATGTAAGAACCCGGGTTTTTAGAAACGGGTCAAATCCTGACCCTTTTTAAACTTTGTGACAGGTTTATGAGAAGTCTGGAAAATATGGGCAGTTCCAATAAATTTCCCGACTACACGTCATGTACTTTAAGTAAACTCCGTGTATGTGTTTACTGAGTGACCGACCCTATTCTCATCGAGAACATGTCGTGTGATGGTCATGTAGATGTTTCATACTACACGTCTTGTATTTGTAGACACGCCTTGTAACCCTTACCCGTGCATGGCCAAGTACATGTTGTGTGGTGCCCAGGTATAAATTTCAATCTACACGGTGTGTAGACTTCCTTGACATGTCGTGTACCCTTGTTCCAAGTAACGGCCGAGACCCTGGCCGTGTATTGACTATTTACAAGGTCCAACCTATGTACAAGACTTCGTTTATGTCGGAGTATGGAAACACATCTACAGGGCCTATACTTTGGAAATACACGCCGTGTACTTTTATTTTTATTTGAGCGATCGAGACACTGTCGCATCTCTTTCCCAAAAGTCCCTTCTTCTTCCCCTTTTGACGAATAGTTTGTCCAAAAAACCCCGAAAACTCAAACCCCCCAGAATCTCTATACGACCTCTGTTCTTTGATCCGTTAGTGACAGCGGGACCACATCTGAAAGGATAACTCCGCGCACACTTCTTTGTCTTTGATCCCTCACCTGTTCCTCCACAGATTCCATCCGAATGAAATTGTCAGATTTGATGGAACTGAAGATGTACCACGATTCAGTCTGATTCAAGGGCTAAAATCAAAGGAGTGTCATCGTACAAGTACAAGGTGGGTGATACATACCTTCTTTCGGGTTTTCGTAGACAAATTGGGGTTGCGACCTCTGGGCGCGACATTGGTTGTTGAGCGAAACCCTGTTTATTTGTTGTTAATTAATTATATGCATTGTGGCATGCCTCTGGGTGTTCCCTGACCCTTGTTTTGCTAGAGAAAGACTGGGTGAGAGGTTATGGCTCATTTTGGGAAATTTGACTGGGGGTGTCGAAATGAGTATGTTTTGGACCATTATTTAAACTACTGATTTTAGACCTCTTTTTTTCTGTTGGATAAAACTATTGAGTTTGATTTGTTATAACATGCTTTTAATTGTTTAAGGCGTTTAATACCTTAGGTAGTGGTATGGATTGGCATAAGTTAGTGCAATTAGTTGTTTAGTAATTGTCTCTTTCAAGTAATACTTGAGTATAGTTTTGCAATGTGTGATATTATCTGTGTTGAACTGCTCGTTGTGTTGGGAGTGGCCCTGATATTTGTTGAGTGATGAGAATCACAGGTTGGGGCTCTGGTTCAGGTTACTTTGGGTTGTTGATACCACGGGATTGGGCGTCATAGACATCGGTTGAGGCTGTCAGACTGTCAGGTTGGGCTTGGCCCGGGTTACTTGTATGGCGAGGCCATCAGACTTCAGCGACAGGTTCGATATGACATGAGGTGTCAGAAGTGTTATGTATTGGGACATACTGAGGTGATTACTTCTCACCAGGTACTTTTGAGTAGTGTCAATACAGATAGAATCCGAGATGAGGTGGTACGACCACTCACTGGGTAGAGGCCCCCGATAGTTGCGGTTATGTATTTTTGGTTTGGGGGTGCCTGCCATAGGAAGCCACATTGAAGTTGAGGAGCCTTCGATAGACAGCTTTGAGGTGGTCAGGTTGGGGGAAGAGTCTCACCTTGATTTGAGGGCAGACATCGATGTCCCTTCAGTTATCTTTTGAGTACATGTATCAATGTTCCTCTAGTATTTGTGCCATGGGCAAGTTCAGCTTTCGATCTGGGTTACGATGGTTGGGCATAAGTTCAAGAAGTCAGTACTTGAGACACATGGTGTCAGGTGGCATGAGGTGTCAGGTGACAGACCATAGATTCCGGTGTTGGCCGAAGCAGGTGACACTTCCTGGTGGCTGTTGAGCGCCAGTGAAGTCTTTGATTAATTTTGGGAATTGCATTGTTTACTGTTTTTCTGATATCAGCATTTCATCCTAAACACTTACATTAGATATGCACCTCTGGGTGGTATCCTACTAAGACTTGTCTCACACCCTACACGGGCCCTTCGGGACGTGTCTAGACTTTATGAAATTGCGTGCAGGAAGAGGGTCAACCATAAGAGCTGGACTTTAGAGCTGTTGACAAAGAGACCGACATGGTCCTTGAGGTCATTCTGTACTAGAGTTACTTGTTTAGTATTCTTTTCATGAATCAAAATTTTTACATTATATTGTAGCTACTTCTGGTTATCCATTGGTTCCATTATGTATATATATATATATATATATATATATTGATTTGTATGACCTTCTTGGATGCGTTCTTGGTTGTTTTAGTGGTTATTGCAGTTGATTGCTGGCATGATGTTTTGTTTACCTTCCGCTGATGTTGTTTCATGTTCTTCATCTATGCGGGTCTGGTTTGAGTCTGCTGATTCATTTATTTCTGCTGCATCATTACTATTATACTGGGACCAATACCGCTATTATGATCCTTCGAGAGGGTATAACCTCTCCAATATACCTATTTAGACCCTTTCTACTAGTCGGAAACCTTTGGCGTTCAGGGGAGGTGTGCCTAAGGTAGTGACACCCGACCCGTCTGGCACTGTTCGGGTGGCTGGACGGGTCCAGGTTGTTAAAAATGGTATCATAGGTAGGTTCTTTATAGGGATTTAGTAGTAGTTTTTTTGGATACTAATGAGTTAGAGAATTCTCTTTGTATTTCTGCTGGTTTTACTATTTAGGATATGGAAGACTGGAGATAGGTGGTTATTGGAACTGAATTTTGAACTCGTTCTTGGGTGCCTGCAGCCCCCTATATGAGGGATGGATTGAGTTGTCTTGGGTGGGAATTGATATTTTTTTATCAGATTACAGTTTATTTGATTTCCACCTCAGTGTCTCACTTGTTGTGTGATGTTATGGATTATGATATGTAAACCTTGGCCGATATGGCAAGGGTTTCTTGTTTGGATTTTGATCGGAACATTTTTCGGTATTTCTATTTCATAACTGCACGTATGCTTTGTGAAGTGATAATACCATGTGGAAAAAAAAAATCAAATTCCATGCTTTGTATTTGGTAGAATTTCAGGTGTAGGATATTTGGTTCTGGTTCTTATGAGAGCAGGAAAGTACTATGGTTGAGGTAGTGTAACAGTCAGGATTAGGTGACTCGGTCCTCGGGTTTGAGGTAACGGTGGTTGTCAGGATGGGCTTGTCCTGAGTTACTATTGATACTTGGCTCTGTTGAGGGCGGTTAAGAAGGCCGTGAGGTCAGGATGCCGAGGTCATGTGTTTCAATAGGGGAGAGTAGGGGTAGTTTTTATACACTACCTCTTTACTGATTTCCTTTTATGTGTAGAATATATTGATATATATATATGGGATGTCTTGCCATTTATGGTATTCAGCGAGTTACTCCTTCACGACATGATGGAGCATCAGCCAAGAGAGGATACAGTACCGCAAGATCAGGTTCAAAATCCGGTGTAGGGAGAGCATGAGCCGCATGTACAGGCTCAGGGACAGGATCAGGTTCAGGATCTACTGCTGGATAATCCGCAAATGGGTTTGGCATTGTTCAGCACGTGGCTTGACGAGCAGCTCCGAGCGAGCTTGGTACATGTCTTGCAGGGGATTGAAAGAGGCACGTAGGGTACAATTCCTTCTATGGCGTATCTGACGTGAGAGTTCGAATCGCAACACCCGCCGATTCTTTAGCATGAGGGTGGTCCACAGGCGGTAGAGAACTAGATAGAGAGTATGCAGATGATATTCGAGCAGCTCGAGATGCCTCCAGGGCGGAGGGTCAAGCGAGCAACATACATTCTGAGAGGACCAGCGAAGCGTTGGTGGGATGTACAGGTACATCCTCGTAGGCTCGAGGGACTGGACTAGAAATAATTCCAGGATAGGTACTTCGATCACTTCTATCTAGAGACACTGAGGGAAGAGAGAGCTCGAAAGTTCTTGGGTCTTCTGTAGGGTGATATGTACTTCATGGACTACACAACTAACTTCACAGAGTTATCTCGTTTTGCACCTGGTATTGTGATCGATGACACAACAAGGGTGAGGCACTACGAGGGCGGCTTACAACATACCATTTAGGTTTAGATCAACATCATCAGGCTGGGTTCCTTCTCCGAGGCGGTGAAACCGGTTCTCATAACCGAGGGCAACGAGAGAGAGAAATATCGTTTTGGCAGGATGATAGCTTATGGTGACTGTTTGGATAGCATGAATTGAGGCAGATACGAGTTCCAGTAGGGTGGGTAGGCCAACGACTCAACTAGGCCACCTCAGGGAAGTTCAGCGGTGGTTTTCTTTTAATGGGGATATCCGGGACATGTTCGGGCTCAGTGCGATAGGCCCCCGAAGGAGTGTCGGGCGTGTGGACAGGTCAGACATCTGCCGAGGTTTTGTAGGCAGCCTTCTCAGATAGCCAGTATGTAGGGACCAGGAAAGACTGTGGCATCAGGAGTTTGTTCAGGTTCAGTACTAGGAGAGGGTATTCAATGTTCAACTGCACACGGAGGACATGACAGGGATAGCCGGACCCAGGTGAGGGGTCAGTGGCCGGTGACTGGAGAAGCACCGCATGGAGGTCAGGCATTAGGTAGTCAGGCTTCAGGCCAGGTGCATGTTGTGGAGCTGCCAGGGATTGAGTGGGTTGGCAATCCGACGATGGGGGAAGGTACACCGTGGGTGTGGTCGTGAGTATCTTTGATTTCATTTGGCATGGCCACTTCAGGTGTGTCTGGTTGAGTGCACGAGTTTCAAAAGTTACCTGTGGACTGACTAGAGGCTAGTTAGTGGGGTTGGCATCATATTAGATTCGTTATATATTTTATTATATATTTGAGATGCGTGGAATTAGGAGCATCAATGATGGAGGTTACCTGAGGTGCTGTGGGAATCAGGGCATCGTGGTTGCAGGTTACTTGAGGTGCACGACACCAGGTTTGATTTGAGAATCTATTAGATGCAGGACCTTAGGGAGGAAGACACTGATGTGGTGGGGGTTACGTTGGGTGTCGAAAGCGATAGGTGAGAACCAAGGAGGTTCAGGGGTGATGATGTGTCATAGGATGACCATGGGTCCTGGAAATTGGTTGTTAGGCCTTGCTTGTTTATTTTATTTTCTTTGAGATTTGTTCGGGTTGAGACCGAGTAGCCAATTCCTATGGTGGGGAGCCATTTTAATAATGTAGCCAGAACCTCGAGACCAGGGAATTCCATGTTTTTTAACCGGTATGGGCGTGTTCGGTGACATCTATTGGTTTTGTTTGGTATCTCGGGGACGAGCTACGTTATGGTGGGGAGTTTGTAAGAACACAAGTTTTTTAGAAACTGGTCAAATCCTGACCCTATTAAACTTTTTGACTGGTTTTTGAGAGGTCTATAAAATCTGGGCAGTTTCTGTAAATTTCCAGACTACACGTCGTTTACTTAAAGTACACACCATGTATGTGTTAACCGAGTGACTGGCCGTGTGCTCACCGAGTACAAGCCATGTGATGACCGTGTAGAATTTTCTTAATACACAGCGTGTATTTATAGACACGTCGGGTAACCCTTACCCGTGCATGGACAAGTACATGCTGTGTGGTTCCCATTTATAAATTTCAATCTACATGGCGTGTATCCTTCCTGGACACGCCGTGTACCCATGTTCCATGTAGCGGCCGAGACCCATGCCGTGTGTTGACCCTGTACACGGTCCAACCCGTGTGCTAGACTTCGCTTAAGTCGGAGTACAAAAACACTTATACACATTGTGTACTTTGGAAATTCACACAATATACTTTATCTTTTATTTGAGCGGTTGAGACACCATCATGTGTCATTCCCAAAAGACTATTCTTCTTCCCTTTTGGATGAACAGTTCGTCAGAAAAACCCCAAAAACTCAAACCCTCCCAGAATATCCGTGCGACCCCCATTCTTCGATCCATAAGTGGTAGTGGGACCGCATTGGAAATGCTAATCCCGCACACCCTTCTTCATCTTTGATCCCTCACCTATTCCTCTGCAGATTCCATCCAAACGAAGTTGTCATATTTGATAAAAACACAGATGTACCACGATTCAGTACGATTTAGAGGCTGAAATCAAAGGAGTGTCATCATACGAGTACGAGGTGGGTGGTTCATACCTTATTTCATGTTTTCGTAGACAAATTGGGGTTACGACCTCTGGGCGCGATGTTGGGTGTTGAGCAAAACCATATTTATTTGTGTTAATTAATAATATGTATTGTGGGATGCATCTGGGTGTTCCCTGACCCTTGTTATGCTAGAGCAAGACCGAGTAAGAGGTCATGGCTCATTTGGGGAAATTCGACCATGGGTGCCGAAATGCATATGTTTTGGAATAGTATTTAAACTACTGATTTTAGACAGCTTTTGTTTCTGTTGGATTAAACTGTTGAGTTTGATTTGTTATAGCATGCTTGTAATTGTTTAAGGCATTTAAGATCTTAGGTACTGGTATGGATTTGAATAAGTTAGTGCAATTAGTTGTTTAGTAATTGACTGTTTCAAGTAATGCTTGAGTATAGTTATGCAATGTGTGATATTATATGTGTTGTACTACTTGGTGTGATGGGCGTGGCCCAGATATTTGTTGAGTGATGAGGATAACATTTAGGGGATTTGGCTCAGGCTTTATTGGGTGGTTGATACCATGGGATTGGGCGTCATAGATGTCAATTGAGGTAGTCATACTATCAGGTTGGGCTTGGAACAGGTTACTTGGATGGCGAGGCCATCATACTTGAGCGACAGGTTTGTAGGGACAGGAGGTGTCATAAGTGTTGTGGCTTGGGACATACTGTGGTGATTACCGCTCACCGGGTACTTTTGAGTAGTGTGCAAACAGATAGCCTCTGAGATGAGGTGGTACGACCACTCAATGGGTAGAGGCCCCCGATAATTGTGGTTAGGTATTTTAGGTTTGGGGGTGCTTTCTATAGGAAGGCATGTGAAATGTGAGGAGCCTTCGGGAGATAGCTTTGAGGCGTTCAAGATGTGGGAAGAGGCTCACAATGATTTGGGGGAAGACATCATTGTCCCTCCTGTTATCTTTTGAGGAAATGTTTCGTTGTTCCTCCAGATGTTGTGCCATGGGCATGTTGAGATTTTGAGCTCGGTTTCGATGGTTGAGTGTGTCTTTGGTACGTCGGTACTTGAGACACATGGTGTCAGGTGGCACGAGGTGCCAGGAAACAGACTAGAGATTCCAGTGTTGGCCGAAGCAGGTGACACTTCCTGGTGGCTGCTGAGCGCCAGTGAAGACTTTGTTAACTTTTGAGCATTGCACTGTTTATTGTTTTTATGATATCAGCATGTCTGCCTAAACACATATATTAGGTACACACCTCTGGGTAGTATCCTACTGAGACTTGTCTCACACCCTACACAGGCCCTTCCGGACGCATGTAGACTTTATGAAATTGCGTGCAGGTAGAGGGTCAACCTCAGAAACTGTACTTTAGTGCTTTTGACATGGAGACTGGCATGGACCTTAAGGTCATGTTGTACTGGAGTTACTTGTTTAGTATTCTTTTCTTGCATCAACATGTTTAATTTATATTATAGCTACTGCTAGTTAGCCATTGGCACCATTATATATATATATATATTGATTTTTATGGCTTTCGTGGATGTGTGATTGGTTGTTTTAGTAATTATTGCAGTTGATTGCTGGCATGATGTCCTGTTTACCTTCCACTCCTGTTGTTTCATGTGCTTCCGCTTTACGGGTCTGGTTCGAGTCTGGTGATTCATTTATTTCTGCAGCATATTTACTATTATACTAGGTCCAATACCCTTATTATGATCCTCTGAGAGGGTATACCCTCCCCACTATACCAATTCAGACCCTCGCTGTTAGTCGGCAGCCTTTGGTATTCAGGGGAGGTGAGCCTAAGTTAGTGACACCCGAGCCGTTCGGCACTGTTCGGGTGGCTGGCTAGGTCCGAGTCGTTACAATACAAATTAGATCCATCGATTATTAGAGAGTGATAGGGAATGGTCATGATAATGTTAATGAATAGTAAACCCTAAATCAACAAGTAGTGAAAAGATCATAATTTCATTTGAAATAAATTTTAAAATATAGCATTTTTATTTGAATATTAATTTCATAAATATGATGGATAATTTAACTATCCATATATAGAATAATAGAAAAAATTCACATTTATCTTAGTTCTATTTATTTAATAAAAATATATCCATTGTTTATGATTTGATCAATTTTCACATCATCTATTACTCCAAGATATGATTATTCATGATTAGTTTTTCATACCTGAGGCACTATAATTAACTTTTAACAGATCATGATATACATAAAAAAGGTAATACAATCTTTATATATCTATATATATACCAAAACTAAAGCTTTTAGCTTAATATTTAAAATATTAATAATTATAACACATTAATTATAAAACCTAAATAAAAACAAAAAATGTTCGAAAAATACATTTGGTAAATAGATAAACCTATAGTTCCTCCAAAATATTTTTGACGAAAAATAAAAACCAAAAAATTTGAAATATTTTATTTCATATATGATTACAATATCTTCATTATCATTTATCCCTAGATAACATGAATTATATCATAATTACACAAAATAAAAATTTGAAAACCTTGATCATATATTCTATTAAAACACACTAATAACTAGAGTCACCAAAGATCCTAAATGAAAAAAATATATTATTATAAATAATAACACCTCCAATTTTTATAAAAAAGTATCTTACACCATATAATATAAACCATAATTCCAAATAATTCAATAAACATCATTGTAAGTCACATTTCATTCTTTATCATTACCATTTTACATATTGATGTAGACAATTTTGAAAAATAACTACATAAAAATACATATATGTTTTATTAATATTATTACCATATTATCATTGATAGTAAAATTATATAATATAATTATAAAATACCAAAATCTAGACACTTCAATCCCTCTACATCTATGATTAGAATAACATAGGACATTCCTCAGTATAGGAGATAGCCCTTGGATTAGGGCATTAAATCAGATAAATCCTTAGTTACCAAAAAACTTTAAATTCACTATCAATTTATAACTCTGATACCATTACTTCATTATAGAAAACACATTCTAATGACATTGAGACATACTACTCGGTACTTCTTCTCACATTTTTGGCATAAAACCCATTCATTCATTCGTCCAAGATAATTTCCACATGAACTCCAATAAAAGTAAATTTTTATGTTATTTTATTTTTTAGAAGCATAAACTATGATTGTATTGTTAATAATATATAATGATCGGATTATATGAATAATAATATGTTTTATCCTTCCATCTCCCATCTAATTCAGTTTCTGAAGAGGAAAGTCATTTGTTTTTCCATCAATTTGATTGTCAAACCGAATCCTACTGGTTTCATACATGTACTAAAACAAAAATTATTGGTGTGATAAATAATAATCATAATTAGAAACCAAATAATCATGAAAAAAATTCAAAGGAGTTTTAACTCATGACATCATATTTACTCTCTTTCAAACAATATGATTTACTTATATTATCAATGATCATTATATATTGAAATAGTTCATAATGGTTAATAAGTAAATTTTGAATTAACTCAACTATATCCATAGTGACGGTTTATCTAGGTGTAGGTATTAATCCCACTCATCATGAACTAGTGATGATCATGTTAATACATAATCTATTTCATTTAGAGTTACTTCCCCTTGGTTCATCAGTGCCATAACCACATCCACATGATTGTATCCAAATATGGATGAATTTTCCTAGAGAACTATAGTAAATTCATAAATATAATATAGGGTTATATCACATACCTAATATTATACTCATATTCAATCATATGGTTATGTTTATTTATATATATTTCCATAAATCCAGTTCTTATGGATTATGATAAACTTTTTCAGATACCAAATGCAGTACCCTAAATCTATTAACCCAGAATAGTTTTTTACTATATTACATTAACATAAGATATAAAGGATAACATCACTAAAGATAAATCAATTGTTTAGTCTTCAATAACTTGATACATTCATAATTCCCATGATACATTAAAAATAAAATATAATACAGAGTAAGGTAAATAGTAGGTGTCCTTTATACTCATCAAATGTCCCCTATTTATATACATGGTAAAGGAAATAATATAATGTATGAGATCTAATACTCTAAAAGCATTATTTACAATTGAATCTGTAATGAGTAAATAATTCATAATCTCTATGTTTAGTTTGAAAATCAGAATACATTCTATTCAATCAAAAACATGAGTGATATTAAAATACATGGATAATATGAAAATAAAAACACATTCATAATAGGAAATGAATTCATAGTAATTTAAATTCATAATTATAGATATTCATGCTCTCAACCTCTCAACAAAGATATCATGAATCTTACCCTTATACCCTCTAAAAGAAGACATCATTCTTCATAAAGGAGTATATGAAAATAAAATAAAAGTATAATTTGTAATGTGTAGTATATTATCTCAAGAATCCAATTTATGAAACATGGTCATACTTAAAAATAGATATTACTCATCACATTCATGTTGTACAGATTACTCATATTTAAAATGATCAATGGGATTCATTCTTAATTTTACCATATATCTGAAAAAATATTTTAAATAATCATTAAAAAGTTATATAATTATTACATGAAAATTTTATGAATAAATAGAAGAGAATAAAATTAAATTGGTTTATTAGTGGATAATATTATTATTTCCCCCAATTCAAATTCATTTATAGAAAACCATGAAACAAAATGTCATTGTAAATGAAATCAATTATAAAAATCTTAACATTGGATGTGAGAATTAATTGGTGAATATATTTTTCACATTAAAGGTAAATAAATAAATAATTATTGGATATAAGTCATGAATCCAAAAAATATAATTTCAAACATATTCTTGGCATAACATATTAGATTATTTAGTGGTATATACCATTGAATGGAATTTCAGTTAGAAAACCCATTCCCGATTTGGTTACTTTTGAATCATAACCCCCCAAAAAAAACATTAAATACCATGAATATTATAATAATAATGAAATTTTATATAAATTAGTAGGTATACACAATAAATTATAGAATTTTTTTGAATATGGAATATGTTCCGTAGAACCATAAGTTAGATGGGGATCCATTACCGCAAGTTCAACATTCATTTTATGTATTTTTAGCCTCATAAATACTATATTAGAATAAATTATAATTCTCTAAAAAACCATATAAAGACATATAATATCATATATGATCCACTTATAACTTTTAAACCATTATTTTTTAATAAAGTTTTATTAAAATCAGATATTTTGAGTGTTAACTTTTTCATTTTTAATCTATGTTTTGGTTGGGATGTTTTGGTCCCTATATCTTCGTCATGTTTATATCATGTGTAGAGTTTTAATCATTCAAAAATATCTTATATATTCATAAAATACAATAATCTATGAAAAATAGTCCTGGAAAATGGATCATAATACTTCATGGTGTTGGTAGTCCACAGGTATGCACAAGATACATTATCATTTTTATTGGGAGGATGGTGAATAAGGTTAATAATATATTATGTTTAGATAAAAATATATTTTTCTAATAATTATACATATTAATTAATTTCTTATTTATAACTATATGGTCGAAATGGTTATGATATTCAAACTACACCAGTACGTAGACATTATAATTTTTACGTACGCATGAGCGAGGATTTCGTTTTATATTGGATGGAAAAGAGTTTGAAATTATTTTTCCCAAATAAAAATAAAATATCAATCTAATTTTTTTCTCAAATATATGAATGGAAAAAAATATATTGTTAATATTGAAGACAACATAAATTTTACAGTCATAAATATGATTAAATATAATTATGATAATGTCCTTTAGATACCTACTTATAGACCCTGGGAATGATATTTTTAGAAGAAAAAAACCTATACATTCAGTATATGTGAGTTTAGAAGATAATTTGATAGAGTTCAGTTTCTCCTGGTGGTTCATGTTGGTGTAAAAATGATAGGGGAGGTGTGCCCTTTTATATATTGTGGAAACGAAAAACATATAATTTATATTAATATTTATATATAATAAAATAATTTATATATGAAAGTTTAACAATGAGGAATCGATTTGAAGCTAAGATAAGATATGAATTAAATAACTTCAGAAAATAATGTATTTACATCTTAATGTGTAATTTTAAAACATATGTTTAAAATTAACCCTTTTTCCATTCAATTTTATCCTTAACCATGGTAAGTCCATTTATAATATTAGGGGGACATAATTTTACATATAAGTTAATAATAGACTCATAAATATATAATGGATGAATGCTTTAACAACGCATCATCCTACATGTCCTACTGAATGATTATTATCATTTTTAAATTCTTTTATAAATAATTATTTAACTTAAAAAACTATTAAACTCATTTTATTATTTTTTCAAATAATTCTACATTAAAAGAATCATTAATAAATGGAATTAAAATATAACATTTTTAACCATTAATAATGAATTTTTTTAATCTATAAAAATTTTAAACTTTAATTATTACAAATTAAATTGTTTTTTATATTTTATAAAAATATTAATTCAAGTTTTTTAACTTCTTACATAAGAAAATTTTCAGTATTTTTTAACAATTTAATGTAATTTTATAAACACTAATATATATGATTAAATTATAAAAATGAAAATAATTCCATTATGATGAAAAAATAAAATAACTATTCCAAAAATATTTTTATTCCTATGTGGACATATGACATATCTTTTAATGTAAGAGTGTAAAATTTTGTGTTTTTATATACCTAAAATATTTTATAGGTTATTATCAAAGAAAAAAGTGTAACACCTCGAATGATTATAATATGAACATAACATTTTGTAGTGTGTTTGATACACAACCCCTAGTGTAGAATGGAATTTTACAATCCAAGACTTCATGATATATATAAATATATATATATATATATATATATATTCAATCTCTCTAGTATAATATATTACATGAAAAACCAAGATTATGTTGTGTTATAAGTGACAATGAGTTCCTTTAATAGATTTCACCACACACAAGATAATGTTTTACAAAAAAATTATAATAATAATATTTTTATTTATTATGATAGTTATTTTCTTGAAATTTGAATACATGGAATGAATAGTAATATCTGTATAATGAATTATAAATATTTTTCACACATTATTTTGTTAACTATTTCTTATAAATAAAAATAATAATAATTGAAATGAAAAGGATGTGTTTTTTTAAAAACAGTCTTTTTTCCAAAAGATGGTTTAATCAGGATTCATGAAAATAATGTAAAATTATTTTTTACCCTTTATATATTATTAATTTGATAGTATAAAATTAATTAATGAAGTAGGAATATCAAAAATATTTTAGGTTAAATATTTTGGATTTTTCGAAGAAGCTTAATTTTTGGACAAATAGTGAAAAATTCTGATTTTTCATTGAAAACATTGATTTTATATAGATAATTTATAATTTATAATTATCTTATTAATATGATTTTGTATAAAATGAGTAATATTTTATAATAATCAATAAATTATATCTAATTTGAATAATTTTCAGTTTTAATTTTTATATGAAAACAATATATACTTTTGAACACTTTCACTTAAAAAATGTGTTTCCTCATCACATTTGTGGGATTAATTTTAAATTAAATTCATCCATTCGTGTCAGTAGAAATTGAAAAAATTGATTCCATATTTTGAATCACAATTTTTTATTATCTTATAAGTTCATATTAAATGTTGAGGACAATTAATAGTGGAGGTAGTTTTAATTAATTAATGTGATTATAGTTAAAACAATGTTTTTCACTTTACTTGTATTTGAATAAAAATTAATTTTGAACACAAATATGATTTTTATTTGATAAATATGATTTCATATTTAAAATTCTTAGGTCTAAATTATAAAATAAAACTCATTTAAATTGTTTTTTAATGGATAAATTACCTAGGTAAGTAAAATTATACAAGTAACAATGGATGAAAATAAAACGGTGAAATATAGTAAACAAAAAGAAAAAAGAAATACCATAAAAATGTTTTTTTGGGATAGGGATTTTATTGAAATAATAAACAAACCATTCAATTATTAGTCAATTTTTTAGACACATTAGGCATGAGAGACCACTAAATAGTGAATACATTTAATTATTTTTGAGAATTACACTAATCAACAATAATAAAAGAGGACTAACACCCCTCACTTATTCATACATATCAATCCATTTTGATCATTCTATCCATATGAAAATTACATCGCAAAATCTATCCACTTATCCAAATATCCTTATTTTTGGTAGAAAGACATCTTTGGAAGGAATAATCAAAAAAACTAAGTATGATACATAGCGTTTTTACCAGAATATTGAAGCTAAAAATCACAAGAGCGGTGAACTGATTTTATACTATTTTATTTATAGAAAACATCCTAATTCTGTGTGATAGATAAAATATTATCACATAATATTAAATGACAAAATAAATATGAAAAAATGATTATATGATATTTAAAACAGTACATTTATATTGGTTCAGGGAATATAAATCCCTCATTCCACTCTGCAAATTCTCTAGTCCATAAGTTTGTTAATTTTTACTATAACAACAATTTTTTCCAAGGTATCACATTTGTGTACAAAATTTTTTCACATTATACAATGGTAGAAGAGAATTCTACTAGGATCTACCTTTACAAGACATATCTATAGTCCAATGTACACTATTATAATGATTGTAATTAAAATTGAATAAATAAAACTATGAATGAAAAATTTCAACAACCTCTCATGAAGAAAATTATATAAGTTTGAGATACATACTGTGGAAATGATAGTATTCACGGTTAATCTCATAATGATATTAATAAAACTCATAAACATATATTCATAACACTATAATTTATGTTTGAATTTTTTTTGAAAGTCCATTTAGAGTATTTGTATGTATTCGCATACCAAGCATTATTCTTAACCATGTGTATTCATATTCACAGTAAGTAATATTTTTGTATAGAATCACATAAAAATTTAAACATATGACATAATCGTAAAGGATGAGTGATTCATCCAGTAAAAGTTCTATAGAAAATAATATTAAGGACATACATCCATTCAATCCAAATATAGAAATTTATTTTTCAATATTGATGTCAAAATTCTTTTTGTTCTTAAGACCATTCCATTCAAGGATAATATATATAATGTAAATATTGAAGTTTCCATAAATAGAAAATAATTTCTAAAATACTTTCTATATTTATGAAATTAATTTGTAGATATTATTAAAGTAATCATGACATTCTACAAAATAGGTATATATTCTTAATAAAGTTAACTAATAATATTGTTTAGAAAAAGATATTTTCCTATATGAAAATATCAGATAAAAAAGATATTTGAAAAATATTGCATATAAGACTAAATGAATTGAAAATTGTATAAGAAAAATCTTCAACATTAGATAAATATGTTACGGTGATGTGGTATATAGCTTCCAAAAATACATTTAGATATAATAGGAAAATCATTTACTTATTCCCATTTCATGAGATATCATCTTCTCATTTTCATCATTTTTCTATGAGATCTATATTTTAGTAAGTGATATCTCAATCATTATATTCATAAGATATTATCATATATAGTATGATAACATTTCAATATAGAGTTTTCTGAATCAGAGTAGATGAATTATAATATTAAAATCTCATAACAGAAAATAAATTTTCATAAAATGAATCATTCACATTTTAGATAATCTCTTAGAGAATGAGTGTCAGGTAAATTATTTTGATAAATTTAATTTGAAACAGTTATCCCAGAACCATTATAATAAAAATAATTTTTTTTGAAATTTCCAAACATATAAAAATGTTTATTATTTGTAAAAAAAATTCATTCCAATAATATCCCCAATTTTTTGGTAAAAAATCCATGAAATAGAAAACAAAAAATTATTAAAAGAAAATTTTTACCTTTAAATATATTACCCCTTAGGTTAAAAAATTTAAAATATATATTTTTCCTTTTTTTCTACCCTATTTAAATGAATTTAAATTCTAAATATTTGAATCCCCCTTTCTCAAAAAACTTAACCTTTTCAAATTTTATATTCTCTCTTTATTCTCTATAAAATAATAAATTTAACTATTTTTTTTTGTATTGTGATTTTATTTAAAGAAATTTATTGATTTAAAAATGATGAATTATAATTAAATACTATAAATAAAGAACCATAAAAATAAAAAATCATTAATGATATATATTTTGATTTTAATTTGGAATCATGTTGTGTTAAAAAAATAATTAATAGTGATCATTAACTAAATAATGATACTAAAATATATTCACTAACTATGAATAAATACTAATGATAAAACATATTGACCACATACATTCCAAAAAATAGTATAAAATAATGAGGGAATGAGATTACGACAAAATATATTAAATTAACCCTAAAAAAGATAAAAGAATGTTAGAGAAAGAACTTTGGTGAACAAAAGAAATACATTAATTGAATGATAATTATGAATTTAATAAAGAAATTAAAATTAATTTATTTTTAAATTCTATTTAATGAATCGAGATTCAAATTTAAATGAAAATTCATTATTTATTTTGGTGAAAACTGGTTCAATTAAACATGGAAAATGTTATTATTCCTAAATAATTCAGCTCGAAATAAATATTTAGTAGAGGCTTTTTGAATGATAATGGTTTCCCAAATGTAGAGAGGATAATGGAAAAGAAGAGTGAGTTGTCTCTCTAATAAAGTCAACCTATGTATGTTGGGATGATCTAAGACATGCTCGACCGCTATGAGCAATACATAAATATATGGATTCAATATTGTGAATAACTAGATGATGTATCTCTATATAAATAATATTTTATTGTAAAAATGAAAAATTAAAAGAAATTTTAGTTAACAGTAAAGAAATATATTTTTCAAACATGAGATACTCCCTTAAATAAACATCAACCAGGTCAAAGATGTCCCTTAATATATGACTTGTAGCAGCTTGACGATCGACTATCAGTTGATTGGTAAACATTTCCCTCAAATCTAAAATAATAAATTAGAATGTGTATAAATTTTTTTTACATATTAACTAATAAAATAATCCATGTTTAGATAATGACCTTGTACCCAATTGGTACAAGATCCTTCTTGGCATCCAAAAGACCGAGGATCGAATCCATGTAGTGAAATTTTTTTTGCTACTCGAGCAGAACTGCAGTAACACTGTAGTAGATGAGGAACTGTAGCCACGATGAAATTGTAGCGGCAGAGGTACTAGACCAAAAAATTAAGTAGTAACAGTACTGTAGTAGGTACTATAGCAGCCCCAGTATTGTTGTAGAACTATTCACCGATGGGTCTACTGGGAAAAAAATTAGCTTTCAAGATTAGTTTGTAGGCCACTTGTCCTTGGGCCTTTAATCTTTGTAATGGTTTTCCCTCTACCAAGTCAAAAAAGAGATCATTTCATTAAAAATAAAATGAGGCTTTGGCCCCAATAATAAAAAAACAATAATCCAAGATAATCATTAATCTATTCCCAACTCATTGAGAGAATTTTTTTAATAAATTCTGTATATATCCTTTATTTTCAACACCAACCAAAACCACTTTAATTATTAAAAATAATTATTTTAAATTCTCTCTGTATTAAAAAAATGATTTCATTTCATATCACTGTGATATGAGATTCTTTCCCCTCAATAAAGGAAACTTCTTCTTCTTTTTCTTCATTAGAAGATTCTTGGTTTAACCTAAAAAATATCTAATGCATGTATTAAAAGATTCAATATAACATTGGAAATATTCACCTATGAACCATATATTCATTTTAATCTAGACATAAGGAAACCAATATCATTCATCACTTCCAGAGAACTATTCTTAACATTGGTAAATTCGTCTTCAAAAAATAAGATCTATTTTCTATATTTTTCAATTGAAATAAGTGACTCTTGTTGAACAACTTGGATACATCTTACTTAATTTACAATATCTCATCGAATATCCTAAATTTTTTCCTTATAGATTATGTCACAATTATAAAAATTAATTGGAGATGTTAATGTGTCAATTACATGAGATATATATTCTATATTTCAAAGTATGTCATCCTGAGTTTTTATTTCTCTAAAGGAATATGATTATCATCACTTAATTCTTCCATGGAAATTACAATCTTATAAAGAGTCGTAATTTCATTTCAAGACTCAACTAACCTGGAATTCAATAGAACCTTAATTAAATTCCGGGGATCTTTTATTTATACATTATATAAATAGGTAATCTATATCCTATTAAAATTCAACACATTCAAAAAAGAACATTTTTTTCTTTTATAAAAATATTGTATTTATTTAACATGGTGTAATTCTTGTGATCCAGATCTAATTCTTCTTCATGAAGATAATTTAAAAAATTATTGATAATGAGAATAAAAAATATGTGGTGAATAACATGGCCTTATTAAGATGTTATATTCCTTACCAATAATCAAAAAATTAGTAACAAAAGAAGATAAACTTTCTTTATTAAATGAAATTAGAAGGAAAATTATTTTAATAAAATAGGGGTTGAGATATAATAATTATAATATTTCTATCTATATTTTATTTCAATTCAAACCCTCCTTCACTTCTCAACATGAGTCTCTTCATCAGGAATTTTACTTACTTCAACACTTTGAGCTGATCAGTTTTCCAAAACAAGTCTTTCTTGTATGTGAAATGATTCCCCTTCAGTTGAAGTGGGATCAACTGCATTTACTTCTCCGTACACCACATACATCACATTATTCAGGGATAAAATCTAGTAAAAACATATTTTCCTAAAAATATTTTCACTTAATGTATTTGGAACATGATAGTAAACTAATGTGTTATCATCCTTACAGACTCTAGTATTACAAAAAATGATTATTAATTTCCTTATGAAAGGATAAATATTTAATTATTTGTTATAAACATGACATATATATATATCATGATATATCATTCTAAGATACCATGTTTTTCTATCATGAATAGATAGGATAAAGTATCTCCATGAATGTGAAAATTTTAATACTCACCTTTCTCTTAAAGAAATACAGAATGCGGAACCACTATAAGAAATTTTCTCTAGTGATCTATGTCTATTATCAATTTATTTTCAATATCAACTGTTCTAATCAGTTACTTCATAATTTTAGAAAGTGTATCTCAATCTATATAAACTAAGGATGTTTTAAAGAATAAATATCCCTAATGAGGGATCTTTAATTATTTAGTAATCTTCAAAGAGTTTATCAAAATAATTTTTTTCCATTAAAATATAAAATATTTCATTATATCCAAATTGAAAATCTCTAGATTCATAAAACTTATTTTCTACCTTTCCTAAAGTGATATTTTTCCTTATCTAGTTGAAAAAACTCCAAACATTGAATATTTATATCTTTATTGAGTAACATAACCTCATTATCCATCTCGATAAAATATATTGTATGAACATATAAAATATTTCATGATATCTTTCATACTTTGATTATTCTTATATAAGAACCCTAGTTCTTATAGTTTTTCCCTTTTCACATGGGTTTTGGTGTATTTTAATGATTATGTAATAGAGTGTTCAAATTGAAAATAGAGGATTTGATTCAATGGTATGCATGAGGTTTGACACATAGGATTGAAACATTGATTTTACTAGTAATCTAAGGTTTATTGTAGAAATATACATAGTTGTAATTACAAAATTTATGAGAAATTTTATATTTTATATAAATAAATCATAAAATAATGATACATAATATTGAATAAGAGATCATAATAAATAAATAATATGTTATTACATTATTCTACACCATATTTAGTTTGAAAAATAAAACTCAATTAAATGAACTTAATTTGAATGTAATAAAATTGTGTCTTTCACTAGAAAAAGGATTATAAAATATGTCTTAAATTATAATTTTTTTCAAAAAAAATATAATGAGATATCATTATTTTGTGAATGAACTCTTAAGAAATTACATCTCATGTAAATGTGATTTGTGATGTAATGTTTTATAGGATTCCTTTAAATGTTGATAGCAATTTTTTATCTCATTTTATAAGAAAAAAATTAAAATTGAATCAAGAATCCATTAGAGTATGTTTCACCCAATAAAATTGTGAACAACATCCTACTATAATATATTATTCTTTAACAGTTTATAATGGTACAATGTTTTTTTCAAAGTCATCCAAGATACTTGATATTTAACCAAAAATTGATAGGTTCCTTAGATGATTATCCTATCTAATATACATCCAAAAAAATTAGAATCTGAATAAGATGATAATATAATGTTCTATTAATTTTCAAAATAAAAATAGAAGGAGAAAAGGTTCCATTTATGTACTATAAAATTATTTTTACAGTATATAAAAGAGATTATTAAGGATTAAATTGATATCATGTACAAACACATTTTTAAAAAATTATATATGGTCTTCTTTGAGTATGATACATTAAAATTCCAATGATTCCTCTATAATACTTATTGCCAAAAAGTTCTCATATTTCATCGATGCAATGTTATATATTGGGGCTCATAAGAGTTGAATTTTTCTTAAAATTTTTAAGGCCAAACATCGTAATAAAAATAACTATGTATTTTCATTAAATTGAAAATTTTAAAAAATCTTTTTGGTGGATATTGAATCATAGAAAATAGTATTATTCACCCATAATACTCATTTTAAATTAATTTTTCATATTCTTTGAAAAATGATTACTTAATTTTTGATTTCCTGATCAAAAAAATTACATCATCAAAATATATATTTACTAACAGAATATCAAGGGGTAAATTTTTTTATGTATTGTAGGGTCTTCCCTTTCTACCAGAAAAACATTTAATAAAATAAAAGATATTAATATTTCATTCCGTGATCTTGGTGATTATTTAAGTCCATATAAAGCATTGGTTAGATTTAAGGTAGAATTATTAATGTAAGGATCTTCACGATGAGGAGGTTGTAATGCACATAATCCGTCAATTAAAAAAATATTTTAAAAGAATATTTAACATACATCTAATATAATTTAAAATTAATATATGATATGTATGTCAGAATAATACTAATTGAATCTCATCAACACATATGGGGAATGGAATGATAATATTATATCCCTTATTCTATAATGCACCCTTCTGAAACCAGTCTAGAAATATTTATAGTGACCATTCAATGATGATTTTTCTTGTTTCTAAAACCCATTTTTTATAGCTACAAGATAATCAGGGGCTCTATCAACTAATTACCATAATATTTTCCATTTGGATTGATTTAATTATACTTGTATATCTAGGAACCAACAGCTATCAAATAAATCTTATTCTACAGTCTTAGGTTCTAGATGGAAAATAAATGTATAGAATTATAATAGGATTATAATATTTTTTCTAATTCTAAATCATTCATATTGGCTTCCTATAAAAGTTTTTAAAGTATCAGATTTAATATGTCTAGGTAATCTAGGAATCACACTTTTTGGTTCACTAGAATAAATACTAATATATTTTGGTTTAATATAATAAAAATCCAAATCATCATCATTATCATTGTTAAAGTGGTGTTCAGGTCTCATACCCTTGAGAGAATTATATTTTTCATTAGTATGAATGACTTTGTTCTAAATAGGATACGTTTCATAAAAAACTACATGAGTTAATTCTTAATCAATCATTAAACTTTTTTAAAATATCTATTGAGTTTATAATTACTATAGTTACCTTATAAGAAAGATTTAATGAAATTTAGATTAAATTTAAAAAGAGTATCCTTGGTGTTCAATATATATAACTTTTATCCAAATAATTTAAATTATATTACCTTTGGGTTTTTATTACTCCGCAACTCAATATATTTTTTCATTAAGATAGGTCTTATTAGAACTCATTTTGTATCATAACATGTAGTATTAGCATCTTCATCCTAGAAATGAGCATTCATGTTATATTCACATAACATAGTCCAACAAATTTATTGCAAAGATCTATTTTTCCATTCATTAAAAAAATTATATTGAGATGTATGGTGGTATATGAAGGCGTCCATAATTCCTTTATTTTAGTATTATGTATTAAATTAATTATTTTTAAATTCCCCTCTATAATCACTTCTCAACAACACAATTTTTTCAGCACTCTCATTCAGAATATGCTTAGTGAAGTGAATAAGAACAAACTATGAGAGTCTATTAATTAGTATAATGTAATCCAATGTAAATAACTAACAATCATCAACCATAAAAAATAAATGAGTTTACATCAATCCATGTAGTTATACTAGTTCATAATAGATCCATACAAATAATCTCAAGAGTAATAGATATTAAAACCTCTTTAATTGGTATAAAATATGATTTTATTTCTTTCCCACCAGACTTTAATTATATTGAATCTTTTTATTTAAAATTTATTATTGATAAAGTAATAAAAAAATGTTTCCTACAAAAAAATTTCCATTATTACACATTAAAATTTTTATGCCTTATATAATGTATCCAATATTCATCAATTTCAATATTTAAAAAATAAAAAATTAATTTATACAAGAAATTGAGATCAAAATTATAAATATTATCAATTACATGAACTATAAAAACGATAGATTTGTCTCTGAAAACATAATGTGAATTATTCAAAAACTCAAAATAAAAACCATCATCACAGTGTTGAGATTTATTTTTCTTGTTATTTTTCAATCCCTCAATATAAATAACATTTTTTATTATAATTTATTGTCTATTTCCAATTGATCCAACACCTCATACTTTTCGGTTACCATTATCACTGATGTGACAATGACAATATCAATCGTGGATTATAAATAAAAATTTGTCAAATATCAACCCTTATGTCTTAAGAAACTACCATGCATAAATAATTATTTATTGTAACTCACTTGGTTTTTCCCCTATAACGATAAATATAACTATATAATTATTTTGTACCAAAACTATTTTGGGTCAAGAATTGATTGATATATAATTCGGTGGTATATAATTTTTTTTGTTTTATAAAAACATTATATTCCACTTTTGAGAAATATTTTCCAAGAAAAAATATAAATTCTATATATTTGTGGATTTTTTAGAATAAAAATGATAGTATAATGTCAAATTTCTATATAATGAAAACATGTAGCATTAGAAGGATTTTTATTTCAAAAAAAAGCTATAAAACAATTTTTATAAAAAAAAATATTTTCACCCTGACTTCTTCTTAAAAAATTTTATTTTTTCTGTTAATTTTGACAAAGTGTTTTTGTTAAATTATATTATATTTCATTAAAAACATCTATATAATCCATACAATTTAGAAACTATAGCTTTAAAAATTAATGGAATTATTCTTTTCAATATATAATGCATTAGATTTTACCAATTGATTGTTAAACTATAAAATTTTTATTTAGGTCCATTAATTCCTTAAAAATATTTTTCATGAACTTTAAATAACCATATTTTTCATTTTTTTATGATTTCATAGATTGCTTCCATAAGTTTTAAAATTTTAATTTAATTAATCAAATAATAATTTTTCTTTTTATAATTCATACTCAGATACAACATAATAATAAGCTTGAACATCTTATATTGTTCCATGAATCCAATGTTGGGCTTTTGATTACAATCTTAATATTTTTATTCTGATAATGTCCAATTTCTAGAATCTTCATAATCTGTGTAAGTTCATGTCACATCCTTCATAAATTTATTCCTATAAAAAAATTACAATGTGTTTATTTTATGAAGTTGTATAATTCTAATGATTTTAATCATTATTCTTGATGTATCTGAACTTATATCACTAAAAAAATTAATATTTATAGTTTTAATAATGCTTCATATACTTGTTTTAAGGTATTGAAAAAAACTACCCTTATTATATAATTTTTAAAAAATTCTAGAAATCATTGAAAGATCATTATTTGAGCTAGAATAATTTTGGAATATTCTTATTCGGATGATTCAGATGATAACATGCTATTTCACTTACAATCATCTTTATATGTAGAAACCTTCAATGAAATATTTTATTTCTCAATTATTTTATACACTCCACCTCCATTTTCCATTTTAGACACATAAAGCATAAGATTTCCAATAAATGATTTTATCTTAATGCTTCTGACCTCTATAGATTATATGATAACATCTGAGACACCACTTCACATAGTTGTTAATACTTAGAAAAATTATAATGGTTTTTTGGGATTAGTAATGTTTAATCTTAGTGTAGAAATATTATTTACAATCATTGGGTGTCTTACATAAAATTGAGTAATACATTCCCCTTTAGAAATTTTGAATGTCACGAACATAATTCTAGATGTTTCATATCTAAATCATTCATATTGGTTATACCTTCATAAGAAAGTACTATAGTGTTACAAATTTCATGATCTATTTGACAGTATGAAACTATGTTGAACTCATCTATCTGGAATAAATAGATTTTAGCATTCATAGATTTAGATTATATATAAAATCTTTCTTCAGTTATGGAATAAAATGATTCTGGTTCTATCTTAGGAATTTCATAGGTATTTACTTCTTTTAGACAAGTGTTCATGTCGTGAATGTTTATATAGATGGTCACATGAGTCTTCTATAAACCCTAATTTTTTCCAATAAAGTACAAATCTATAACCATTGAAATACCTTCTCTATTACTAGACATATAATAAATATATAAATATATCTTTGGACGCCAACAACTAATAGATTTGAACTCAATAGTCACTAGCTCAGATACCAATTTTTGTCCCAAAATATTGCTAACTGAAAACTCAAGAGGGGTGAATTGACTTCCTAAAATTCTCTTTAAAATAAATCTCTCCCATTAAGTATGATAAAAAATCTATAATTTGAAAATATAATTTAAATATAAAATTATTAAATAAATACATTAAATTACTGATGATTATATTTTTTAGGGAACATAAATCCCATAGTTAACTCCAGAATCACACTACTCCACATATTTGATGATTTTCACTATAACATCGGTTTTTACTAGGGGATCACTACTGAGTAGAATTATCAGTCACATAATATAATGTTTTATGTTATTACACCTTTGATATCTTTATACCAGACCTATCCATGGCCTCAAAACACACACTAACTATGAATTTAATAAAAATAGAATGAATAATCTTTTTAAAGAACAATTGCTTCATATAGTTTCAAGTAGAATCTGATAGTAGATAAAGATACAACATGAAAAGATAAGAGTCTTCAAGGTGTATCCTATAATGTTATTTAGTTAAATTTACAAAATTTTATGAACATCATGAGCATTTATGATTGATCTTTTTTATGTATAGGTAATTAGTGTATTCGTATGTGATTGTGTTCAACTCATTCTACACAGCCTTCTATATTCATGTAGAAAATGACCCCTATTTGTTATATATCCTGTATAAAATTAAAACATAATAGATAATCATAATGGTCGAATGATTCATATGTGGAGATTTTGAAAAGAATGAATATTAAGGACATGAATCCATTCCATCCAAATATAGAAATTATTTTTTCAATAGTGACGTCAAAAAACATGTTGTTCTTAAATTTATCTATAAATTAAAAGAAAATATACTATATATATCAAACATTCCATAAATGAATAATACACTCTGTGATATGTTTTGAAATCAGGAAATTTATTATCAAGAGATTATCAATGAAATCATTAAATTATGAATAATATTTTCATTATCATATAATATTTTCATCATCATATGATATTTAACATATACTATATTTAACAAATAGTACAGTTCGTCATAAAATTTTCATAAATTATTTATTTTTTCATTTTCATAATTTTTTTATTTTTGTAATTTATTTATTTATTTATTTTCATAATTTATTTATTTATTTAATTTATTTATTTATTTATTTTCGTAATTTATTTCTTTTTAAATTAATTTATTTATTATTACCACGCACATGCGCATATCCATGCATAAGTCTATGTCCATGCACATGCCTATTCATATTCCCATGCCATATATAAAAATTCTGCATTGGGTGAGATTTGAAATCCTTACCTCTTACTTATTCTCTAAAGACGTTACCACTCCAACATATCCTTCATTTGGTCAATAAATCGAATTTAATATACTTCCACACACACACACACACATATATATTAATCAGAGAAAGAAGTGATACATAAAAAATATATACAAAATAAAAAATTAATAATCAATAGTTATTAATCACCAATGATTAATCAATAATCAATAAATAATAATTATTAATTATTACTATATATTATTTAATATATAACATATAACATATAATATCTAACATATAATATATAATATATAAGACATAATATATAAAACATAATATATAATACCTAATACCGTATATATAATACATAATATATTATAGATAACATATAATATATATTATCAATTATATATTATGTATTACATTATATATAACAGATTACATACAATACATAATACATAATATATAATATATAATATATAATATACAATACATAATACATAATATATAATATATAATATATAATATATAATATATAATACATAATATATAATTTATTATTTAAAATATATAATATATAATATCTAATATCTAATACATAATATGCAATATACAATATGTAATATAGAGTATATAATATATAATATATAACAGATAATATATAATATATAATATATAACATATAATATATAATATATAATATATAACATATAATATATAATATAAAATATATAACATATAATATATTATATATAATAAATAATAAATAATAAATAATAAATAATATATAACATTTAATATATATATAAGTAATGTACAAATAATAAATTAATTAAAAAATAATTTAATATTTGATAAATAAATAACTATTTAGTAACAATTTAAAAAATAATAGATAAATAAATAAATAATAAATAAATAATAACTAAAAAATAATAAATAATAAATAACAAATAGTAAATAATAAATAATAAATAATTATTAATTGATCATTATGAAATAAATATTAATAACTAATATTTTATATTTAAAAATTTATAAATAATTAATAAATATTTATTAAATAATGAATATTAAATAAATAAATAAAAAATTAATATTAAACTAATAATAAATTAATATTTAGTAAATTAAAAATAAACTAATAAATTTGAAATAATAAATAGTAAATAATAAATAATAAATATGAAAGAATAAATAATAAAGAAGAAAAATAAAATAAAAAAATTAGTAGATAAAAAATATAATTAATAAATAATTAATAATTTAAAATAACTAATAATTCATAATTTATAATTATAAAATTATTAATTCTCAATTAAGAATTAATATTTAAATTTTAATATTTAATATGAAATATTCAATATTTAATATGTAATAAATAATTAATAATTAATAAATATTTAATTAATAGTTAATAACTAAATAATCAATAAATAATAAATATATAATATATAATAAAAGAATAATAAACTAGTAATAAAATAATATTTAGTAAATTAAAAATAAATAATAAAAAATATAGAATAAAAAATTATGAACAAAGAATAAAAAATAAAAAAATAAAAAATAAAAAATGAATAATAAATATAGAAATACATAAATTAATAAATAGATAAATAAATAATAAATAATTAAAATTTAATTATAACTAATAACAAATAATTTAAAATTTATAATAAATAAATAATAATTAATTAATTAATAATTAATAATTAAATAATAAATAAGGAATAACAAATGTATAATGACTAAAAATTTTCATCCATTTTATGATGATAATTTCTGTATTTGTTTTATGAGAAAAAAATATGGTGGATGAAATTATGAGTATTAAAGGGATAATAAACATAACACATGAAAGGACAATTCCTACCAAGAAATTATGATCATGGATATTAATTTATATCAAATATTTTTCATGATATGATGTATTAATAGTATCAAATTCAATTAGCATGAAAACATATTGAGTTCTATCAATAATATTTATTTGTTCTTTTGTGTCTCTTACTGAGACTATTGGAATCTTGATGTTGAAGAAACTATATTTCCAATGTTTCATAAGCTTATGGAGATAAGTGTGTGACAAGGGAAAAAATAATTTGTTAAATTAAAATCATTATGGCTACATTGAATTTTGATATAGGTGGATTATGTTATCTGTTGATAGGAAAATTGAAAGTTGTTAACTAATTCATAGGATATACTCTAATGGAATAAATAATGTGGTGACTAGATATAAGAGTGAAATTTTCAATAAAGAATGAATGAGGGAGAAAAAATCCTTCGATGGGAATCAATTATTTCTCTAATTAGAATATATGTGCAGTAATGAATCATGTGGGTGAATGTTGTGAAGGAGTTATATAATAATGTTTAGTTTTATTACTCTCTAAAATATAGATTTTATAATCAATTGATAGGTGGGGTTATAGCTTCACTAATGCAAAGTATTAAAGAGTTCTGAATAGAATATGAAAGTAATAAAATATTCCATCTAAATATGGTGTATCATAGAGTGATAATGAGATGTTTAATTATAATAAAAATTTGTAGCATTTAGTCTTTTGACATGGGGGAGTGAATCTAATAATGATATATAAATAATTTATTTTAATAGAATAATTTGAATATGTAATGAATTATCTAATGAGTGTGAACCCTTCTAATTTAATTAAAATACATCTAGAATGAAGATTATAGAATCAATATGATTCTTGGTCTATTATTTGAAAGATAAATTGGTTGATATGAGAATAGGTTATTAGATTTTATGGAGAGATTATATACAAAATTAAAATAGGGATACTTCTTCAAACCTATATTTATATTCTTGATTCATTTATAATTAATATGTGTTTATGATGATGGATTGTTTTAAGAGATTATCTGGGAGAGATAAAGGTTTTATCCTACTAGGATATTTATATATGATTTTATAAGAAATAAATTTTTTTTTATATTTTTTGAATTCCTTGTTGGAGTATGAGTAGACTTTTGGGACCTGATTATATTAATATAAGAATACAATACATTTACATTTATATAATTATATTTTCTAAATGGTCATGGGTGATTTCGATAGTGGTTTTCCATGTAATCCCATATAGAGAGATGAATAGAGACACCTTATATATATATATATATATATATATATATCAGGGGTATTGTGTTAAAGTATTATAATTGAGCTGGAATGGAAAATATGAAATCATTTAATACATCATGGTGATTAATGTTTTTATTTATGTTTTTTTGTTTTCTAAAGAGTTGGAGCTGGAAAGGAATTATTTTGATATTAACAGTGAATTTCTGTATTGGGTTAATTTATTCTTCTATGGTGATACTAACAAGGTTAAGGTGGATTAGAAAAAATTCTATTATATAGGGTCTTTGTTCCCGTTGTAATCTATTAGCATTCGGAGAAATTATCATTTGAAATTGATAGTGCATCCCCAAAATTTTCAAAGGAATTTCTAGTTCTGTAAAATGTATGTAATGGAACTCATTTCAATGGAATAATTTTTCAGTCATTTTTAAAAGACATGAATACTTTTTGATTTTGAACAATAATTTTCACATTTTATTAGATGTTTTTTCATACAAATTTTATCTTAAATGGGGAGAGGATTAATGACATGTTATGAAACATGATATTTTTCATTGAAAAATACATAAGAAGAATTATGAGGCTGATAAATGGGGTTTTTGAATCCATTTTGAACATCATGTAGGATTAATTAATCTAGAAATATGAATAGAAAAACGGTTAAAATCATACATATGAATATTCAATATGGGAAACTGGATGAGGGACACAATAATGACACAAAAAATCATTTAGAATTATCCTTAAATAAGAATCTATTAATATGTATTATTCCACACATAAATCTACAATAAAATGATCCTGAGATTATAGTAATTTATTAATATAATAAATACAATTTAATATAAAAAATGTGATCATTTTGAAATACATGAAAAATAGTATTGAGTACACATAATGTTATAAAATGGTGCTTTTATATAAATATTTCTTTTTATATTTATCTTATATTTTAATTGAAAGAAAACATTATAAATTATAGAATTTTAATAGGACAAAGTGAATTCATTTTTTAATAAATTATTTAAATATTATCTTATGATTATTTTTTATATTTTTCTTAAATAAATGAATTTTTTGGAATTGTTAAAATATATTTTTGGCAAAAAATTTATATTCCATGACCTTATCACAATATAAGAACGAAATATAATTATATAATAAATTTTAATTAGATAAATATGGTTCTAATATGGAAATCTATAAGTATTAATAATACTATATATAACTTGGAATACCTATGAATAATATATTAAGGACATATGTAATATTTACGAATAAAAACACTTTTTGATCTTATAATTTTATTAAAAAGGTTTTGGTTATTTTAAGTTTAGGATTTCTTTAATATGCTTATAAAATTTATTTTTTTATAATAAATAAATTTATTTAATAAAATCTAAATACAATGAAATATTTATCCATTATATAAATATTAAGCTTAAAAGTAAAAATTCTCTTAAAATCGTATTATACACATTACAAGTGCTAATGTTAAATTAAATTTTATTACAAAAAACTAAATATTATATTAATAATTTTATATCATATATTGAATCATTAATATAAAATTATTTAATATTTAAGGAATAATAAATTATTTTCATTCCTAAAAATTAGTTACTACATGAAATCAAAAAATAGAAAAGGATGAAATTATAAGAGTAAAGGATTTAAAAATGACTTAAAATGCATGAAAATTAATGGTTGAAGGATATTAAAAAGTATCTTATCCCAAAATAATTTATTTTATTTTTAATTTTTTATTTACATTACAAACATGTGGTCTCTGTATATTAAGGCAAAATATGAACAAAAATTCTTCTTCAACCACTTATAAAAAGTTTCCCTAATGAACATTTCATAGCCAACCAAAAAATTGGGTTTCCTCATTTAAATATACAAATTTTCAACAAAATAGAATCCTATTCCATTTTGAGATGCCTTTTTTTAATCATATTGCTTTATGGCCTCCATTTCATAGGATTTTTGGGAGAGAATTCCCAACACCTCAATGTGAGTACATTCCCCCATAAGTTATTTTTTAAGAAACATACATTTCCAAATATATTGATATAAATCATAAAAAATGAAATAATTATTATTATACATTGATTATAATTATTGTAATGAAATATCTATTTTATAATTTCTAATTTTCTATAATGATTATGGAAATAGTCAATCATGCATTGTGAAGGTAACCACTTCTACAAAGTGGAATCTCTTATTTTTCAGCACCCCCTCTCTCTATTTGTTACAAGGACTGAATTGAAGAATAAATGTGACATATATAATAAATTAATATTATTTCTAGAAAATATTATGATTTTGGAATGATGAATTTTGGTAGAATAATGGTAAAAAGGAAAAGAATTCAAAACTATCTTGATTACACATACCCAATATTGAAAATTGATAATAACTATCTTTTATAGATGTATAGAATAATGAAAAATGGTGTTTTGAAAAAATAATAGACCCGAATAGTGATAAATAATCGGTTATTGACATTGTATTTTTTATATAGTATAATATTATACATTTGATATTCTATGGAACTACGGTAAGGGTTTCTTTTCCAAAAATTTATTACCTTGAGACATAATTCATATTATGCAGCATGATATAATTGTTATGTTTTGACTATTTCTCAATTAAATCCATTCTACCATATTAACAAAATTTGGGAGGTTTTAAATATACATATCATGTTCCTCCTTCAATTAAATTTCAATAAAAATGATACAATATCTATACAGGTTTTGTTTACTCTACTCTCCTTGTTAACATATATTGTATCTTCTTGAAATTATGTCTTCCATGGTTGGTTTTTTCAACAAAATTATTTTAATAGGAAATTATCTTTATCTCTAGTGAAAAATGATATTTAAATTCAAATAGTTTACATTAATAAATTATTTTCTAATGATGTATATCATTTTTTAGAATTATTCATATCCACAATAACAGTTGTTTTCCTCCATCTATATATTTAATTTATGGCCAATATACTCGTATTTATTTCAAAAACAAATTATCTGTGATGTTTCATGAACTTATTATTTATTTTCTCGTATTTTTGATGAATTTTTTTAATGATATGGGTTTTCAAAAATGGAACATTAACTAATATTTATATAATCATTTTATCCATTAAAAATAAAAAACTTTTTTCATTCATAACAAATTTCAATTGGGGTCCTTCATTTAATTAGAACTATATTTTATTGAAATGTAACATTATAAATATATTTTCTCCAAATTATTTATATCACCTTTTTAGGATTTCAATTTGAATTTGATGAGTGACATATCAATTTAGGAATATATTAATTTTTTTCTAATAACTCTTTTTTATTTTCACTTCCATTTTCTGATTTTTCTAACATAGATTTGATTATATAGAAATTGACATTCATGAATTAATCTATAAATTACCTTTTTATGTTTGTAGTGATTAAAATCATGGAAACAATTACTACCTTTTTCTATCCTAGTAAATGAATGTTTATGTCTTCTCATCTAACATATTTTATATATAGAGACTCATATTTCTTTCTGTTGATTTAAGGGTGTAACATCCAGGGTTTTCAAATGTTTTAAATTTTTATAAAATAATTTTATCTATTAAATTGGTATATGTGATAAATATTGAGAACATATTCAAAAAAAGGTTATGAAAGTTTTAATTATATTTTACAATGTTATTTGGATGAGGTTCTGGGCCAAAGATATGACTTGTGATTTTGGTTTTGTATTGTGAGAATCAGACTTTAGAAGCTCAAATTTTTCAAATGTATAGAGGGGTGCTTGGGTAGTACAAATAGTGAACATAATTCATTTGTCTCTATGATGGTGAAAAAATGCTTTTAAAATCATTAATGTGAGTCTATATGGTCATGATAATAGATTGTAGTAAATTGTATTGGGGAAAAAATCATTTCACAAGGTTATCCTAAATGTGAACCATTCCATATGGGGTGTTTAGGGGGTGGATAGTTCATTTATATAACTTATTAATGGTTTAACTACCTATTTTTCTATTCCATTCTGGGAGATATTCCTTAAGAGAGTGATCCACATAGAAAAAATACTGGTTTTGTTAATCATGTCTCCTAAATTTTTGTCTTTTAAAATGAGAGAAATTTCTATTATCCACTCAAATCATAAAAGAGTTTTTATCCCTTTTAATTTCACATTTATTCAATGAGGACACCACACTCTCTTCCCCTTCCCACCTCTTCCATAGGTGTTCTTCCTCAATCCTTGTTCCAAATCAAATTCTTCTAGATACATTGAAATCCCAATGTTGAGTCTACATCTCTTATTGCATCATTTTTTATTTTCATTATCCACATTGAATAGAATATTCATTCTAGAATGTTTTCCCTTTTTAGAGACATTTGAAAATTATTTTGATTTATTTTATTTTAAATTAAATCAAATAATGATATTATATGAGTGAAGAACCCAAATCCTGAGCCAAGTGGCCTATGAATTTTCCCTTCGTGTCAATAATGTTATGAAAATATATAATTATGTATTGCACATGACTCTCCATGTATCACCCTTTTTAGATGAAAATGATTATGAAATTTTTTTTATAAATTAATCTATATTTTCACAGTTATAAATAATAACCATTATAGAATTTATACATTGAATAATGATAAACATGTTTAGCTATGTCTCTTAAATACAATGAATAATATAATTTATCTTTGGAAATAAATGAATTATAAGTGTTTTGGATGACTCACATAGCTTATGTTCTTTTTTAATTTTATGATAGATTAATACAATGTAAATAAATTTATTTTTTTAATGAATAACCCCCTTTTGAATTATATAATATTTATTAATGTGAGTGAAATTGAATGAATTTCAAGGAGGGTTCAATATAGTCTCATAGCCCTCGATATTTTATATACCTAACTATTATAATAGATAATCCTAAATGAACACATGAATTTTAAAACGGAATGATTATGAACATGTAACTTATATGAATTTTTTAATTTTATTGATTTATGAGATGAATTATGATGACTTAAACAATGAAATGAATGTTCTCAAGGATAACATTTAAGAATTAAGTGCAACTGTGCGAATGGAATTACTCTATGCCAAGAGAAATATTTTACTCCTCTTTATATAATGACTTGGTTATAGGATAACATGGAATGAAATATTATGTAATATAATATTATTACTAACAGGAATCTATAAGGGTTGTTGTAAATGAGGATTCACACACCATTTTCTAGGATGATGGACATGGAATTTCCTTTTTTTTTGTTTTTTGAAATGATTTTTCCCAACTATAAATAGGATATTAGAAATGATGTTTTATGTCATTGACGTGGATTATATTACATGATGCTCTATATCCACTACATGTATTCTTGAAATTTAAACATATTAAAAAAAACATTACTATAATAATTATATTATTATTATTATATATATTGATTCCCTATTCAAACACCTTGGGTCCTCAACGGTGAAAATATGTATTCATATATATATATATATATATATATATATATATGTTTAAATATAATCTTATATGTACATGATCTAATGGATAGAGATATTTTTTCATACGATGAATCATGTAGGATCGTACAGGTGGCTTTGAGGAACTTCCACCTGAGTTATTTAAATTTCTTTATTCACATATTTATTATTTACCTACAAACATCATTATTTTATATTCACCAACCTGATTACATTTTACACTATTGTTATTAGATTTCTAAGTATTTATTATACCCTATTTGTGATTTTTTTGGAAGCTAAACAGATCTATTGGTTAAAAACTAGGTTTTATTCCCCGATAAGTGATATTTGTCATTCATTTTGGCATGGTTTTGACATGTGAGCTCGATAGTTGCGGTTGGTCATGTACTTTAACTCCCACCCCCATTGTTGGGTCTTATTATTATTTAGTAATAATTTTTTATTCTGACACTATATATTATAATACATGTTGTGTGTCAATTCTGTATAATTCGTATCATGTTCATGAATGATCATTCGTTCATTTAATATTTATTTTCAGTTATTTTATCTTCCTACTTTTAATAGTTTATTTTTTTAATCATTATATATTATAGATATAGAGGCTATAATATCTACACCATAAAATTATTGGAACCATTATTATATTCAATTTCCTCTAGTGAAAGGGAAGGTGTTCTTATTTACTTGTGGTGAGTAAAATCAGCTTATAATTTTGATGTCTCTCTGGTCTTGACATTAAAAGTTACATCAGTGGGTTCTTTTTTTCCTTTGTCTAACATTTTTGGGATGACATGAAGGAGACTAGGTGTTTTTCATCACTTAAAAAATATCATATTTAACGTTTTTGGAAGCTAGTTCATGGGGGGAATGTTCATATTGATATGAATGTGACTTTTTTTTCATTTTTTCAATATTAATTTTGATTATTATTTGACATTGGGTGATTTTTTTATTTCCACTAGCTACTAATTTATGATATTTTACCCATGTACTAATATAGTATGGTTTTATTATTACATTCATCATCATATGCATGTAGTGGTTCACATTAAATTCAAACGACCTTCGGCATCGATTAAATTTAGTGATTGACTGATACTTATTTGTTTTCCTTCAATAATTAATAAGAATACAGATCTATATACACTACATGGGTCGAATTTTCAATGATTTCATATATTTTTTATTTAGGTATTAGATTGGAATGCATACACTTGTTAATATCTCTATTGTAGCATGGATTATTAAAATTATGATATATAATTGGTAATTAATGGGTGTTAACCCCCCTAAATGGGTTTTCCCATATATCATGATGGTTAAACATTAATTAACAAAATATGACAAATATTATCCATGGACCATTAGTTCTATCAGATGAAAAATTTATGGTCGTGATTAAATGGGTACCAAACAAAATTTTTTATGTTTAAGGGATATATATAAATAGGGATGTGAAACCCATATTGTCAAGCCATAATATATAAACATGTTATATTAAGAAACTAAAAAGGGAAAACCGGTTTTTGTTACATGAATTCCAATTATTTCTTATAATGGAATCTTCCTTTATAACTTGGGAATATAAGTTTTTCTCAATGGAATTATAACGACCCAATGTTTTATCAATGGAAATTCCATTCTGATAAATTTGTCACATAAAATCACATTAGGAAACATAATTCCACATAATAATTAAATGAACTACAATATACTATGTGAACTTTCGAGCATAGATGTTAATCACAATTTGTCCACTTCTATGTTTTGAATTTTTTAAATCTTACAAATATAGTTGGGATTTGTAAAATATTTGGACTCCGGTAGGGAAACCTTAATTTTTGGTGAACAGTAACGTACCCTTATAAATAGTAATGATACCCTTTTGAATAGTAATTTAAACCTTATTAATAGTAAATTCTTCAAGTGAATAGTAATCATCCCAGTGATAATATAAATAAAAATTTTCCACCTTATAAGTGACAATATAATATAATTATATCATAGTATAGGTAAATAAATATTTCAAAAATTATCAGTTATGTGTTGATATATTTTAAGTCGTAAATATTTTATAAATAATTTAAAAGAAAAATTATTTTCATAAAATGTATTAATAAATTTATATTTTGATTTCTTATTATTTGAATATAATTTTATGAGACAATTATTAATTTTTCCATGTGTTATCAAATCATTTATAATTTTAAAATTTGTATTTTCTAAGTTAATAATGTGCCCTGATGGAGTGGTTGATTCCCATAGATCCCATAGTCAATCCAAATTGGTGCGGTATGAATCCTAACTCGAATCCAAATTCCATTGCAAATGTGGTGGTTGGGATAACACATATGAATACGAGATCCCTAGCAAATAATGCTATAGATTCAAGGCCTCAAACTGTTCCCAAGTATTTTTGACATCACAGTCAATTGATGTTTTATTTTTCAATCACTGAGGTAAATATTCTTGACGATGAACCTTGTTTTTTTATTGTTTGGAAATTTCTTTAAGCACAGACCCTTGCTGAAAATTTTACGATCATCCCTAGTAACCATTTTTTTTTGGGATTTCAAATCAGCCTCCTCAATTCATCCAACATCGTGTTTTTTTCCTATCAGGATGATTATAATTGATTTTTGTCAAAGAGGACATGGTATTTTTGGCGTTCCTCTAGGAAGGTTCTAGAATGGACCATGTATTTTTATCCCACCACTTAATCCACTATATTGCCAATTTTTGTTGGTTTTCTTAGGCTACCATTGCATCTATTTAAACACCAGGCTTTATTTCTGTTTTCTTAGCTCACTAGAAATCCATTGAAATTGGAATCGGTAATGAAGTATCTATCATGTGAGTATATTATAAGAATTTGTGTGGAAATTGTTCTTTCAAAGGATCTCCCCTCTCATATTTGGATCCAAAATGGTGAATATGGATTCTCTTAGGAGGTTTTGTGTGAGAGTCTTCTCGAATATTATAGCCTTCGCTCTAAGCTTGGGCATATCTCTAATGTATGTGGTTAGAAAAAAGTTTGTCCTGCTGTTAAGAGAGCCACCTAGATTGTGAAAGGTAAAAAAAATATTGGTGTTGATGAATAAAATGGCAGCGATGGTCCATCTATATCCACTAGTAAATATCCAACAAATGATATGAAAAAATATGGTAAACCCTCTAATAGTAAGGAATTTCCATGCTCTATGGATGTTTTTCTGGTATTCCCTAGAAACAATGTTTTCCTCATTTCCATGCAGGAGGATCAGGGGGAATATGTTTGAATAACATGATTCAAGGGATGAGGAAAAAGGAGATATCATCATTGATTCACCTCAGGAAGAAGAAGATCCAACTGATAGAATTGGGGAATAGTATATAAAATCAATTTCTAGGAAAGGTACAATTCTGATGGTGGATGCAGATGGATACATTACCCCAAATCCCAAGAATAATAGGATGCATGGAGACTATTCTGATTTATAAAGAAAAATAATCAAAAGATCACTTCACAATTCTAATAATAACACTGAGCCTCCCAAACAGATGGTTGAACCATTTGTAATTCATAAATAGGAGAAGTATGATAAAGAAATATATCCTTCATATAGAGATACGTATCAGATTTCAGATAATGATGATTCGAGTGATGATATTTTTGCATGGATGGAAGAGTAAGATGAAATAATACACCAAAAAAAAATATCCATCATCAAATTTTGGTTAAAACATACCTTGAAATTCGAATGCAAATGTACACAAGGATGGTTGACAAATACAAGAAGAATCCTAACAAAACCTTCTGAGGCATTCCATGGGTTTTATATTTTTTGTTTATGTATATGATGCATGGTCTATGGATTTGTTTTATTTTCTATTTTTTCCTCTTTGATACTCTTTAGATGGATTATTTCATCATGGATCTACATTATGAGATAAATCAAACTTAAATCAAGCTAGTTTTCATCCCTAGGCATAATTCTTGGGTGTGCTAGGGGTACACATGGATCCCTTCGGCTCTCTTATGAGTTTTATACTTTAAAACAGCCTTGTTATAGTATTGTTAGTTGGTTCCACTAGTTTAGTCAGTTGTGGGTAGCTATAGTCGAATTTTCCTCTTCCTGCAGTTTATTGTCCTAATACTTCTTACTGATGTACTGGAGGTACTTGTTGTATCTTCCCTAGTAGTTGAGCTACACTATGTATTACATTTATAAAGTATTCAAGCCACCATCAAGCCATTCATTGGTATTTGTTTTTGTCAATCATTCATTGTCTTTGAGATGGCCAAAACATCATGTTTTTCACCAACCTGCTGGCTACATATACAACACCTTTGGATTTTCTTTTTGGATGTTTGGCTGGGGCCCTCTTTGAACCAAATTGGTTGACTCTCCTCATTTGGTTGATCCAGAGAATGAAATTTCAGCCTTTCTAGATGATCTGAGCAATCTTTTTATGTTTTTTCCCTTCACTAGATAATTGCAGGTCTTGAGGTATTGGAGCTTGATCATACTTTCTTCACTATTGGATTTACGTGATTTCCTAATCGAAGGCATGCCATCTCAGGAAATTTGAATGAGTTGTGGTTTGATCAATTTTAAAAAAACATCTTGTATCACTCCCATTTTTTTGTGTTTGTGTTTTTTTGGTGTAAAATAATTAGTCCTAGAGCATGTATTGTAATACTTTTAATTTAATAAACTTCTATGGGGCAGAAAATGGGTAACCAATTCATGTATCCTTTTGTTAAAAAAAAGTAAATAATGATATTAATTAAAAATGAAATTACAAATAATAAGAAAATTATTTTCATAAAATGGTTTTCATTTTAGAATTATAATCATTAAATAATTGTTAAGGTGGATTTTTTTATTTATCTAAAATACAAGGTTTTTTAAATAGTAAAATATGATAATTTATGAAAAATGATAACATGAATTTTTTTTAGCCAGGATTGAGTCAGATATGATATAATTGAAAATTGGTTAGAACTAAGAAATCACTAATTAATATACTTAGAAGAACTATTTCATAAATCAACCCTTTATGAAATAACACAAGAACCTACGCCTACCACTATAATGTGTAACTCATAGAACCTACGCCTACCACTATAATAGAAGAACTATTTCATAAATCAACCCTTTATGAAATAACACATGAAACTAAACCCCCCCCCTCTAATCTAGAAAACACTTACCACCATAAAACCCACAAATGCATCAGGACTCCTCCCTTTGAGAGGAAATATGATCTCTAACAACACTTTCCATTCTCCAAAATTCCACTAACTCCTATAAAACCTAAAAAAATAACAACCTATGATCGTATGGGTGTTAAATTAGATTCCTAACAAGTGATACCTTTCCCCAGAAAAAAATACTATCCTTAGAAGAAAAATTATAACCACTAAACCATAAACACTCCCCTAGAAATACCATTTAAACTGATCAAAACCATCAAAAATGAACATAAAACATAGGAAAACAATAATCTAAATTAACCCTATAAAAATATATCATTGTACTATGTGTGAATCTTTGGCTCACATTACTTTTTATATTCCTATAAGCCAACATATGTAAAAAATGTAAATTAATGGAATGAAACACCCACACTAAAACTTAATAATGAACATGAATATAAAAAAGAAACTTCATGATCATTTAGACATCTTCTAAAACTACAGATTTCTAATAAAGGGCACAAGATTATTCATGAAGATATCAAAAAATCTATGACACCTGGAATAAAGTTCAGATCTGATCTGACAATGGGCAAAGAAATAATATTTAGGTATCCTCATAAACACACTCTATAATATAAAACTTATTGATAAATGTTGGATGAATATTACTCCTTGATTGATCCTCTACTAATCACGGTGAGTGAAAACCCTTAGAAATAGATGATATATCATAGAAAACCATATTCCTCCTAATAAATTCAACATATGATTTTTATGGTCCTAAACCACATCATCATTTCATGAGTCATCTAAAACATATTGGTCATCCTCTTCACTATATTGGATCCTAGGCCTACTAAGTCTCTATACATGATCTATTTAAAAAGATAACTACAAGGTCACTAATACAATAGCTTGAAATGAGTTATGGAAATGGGTCACCAATAAATATCATTATATAAAAACTCTATTGAATGCATGTTATTCACCCATGATCCACAAAATTCCAATATATATGCAAACAAATATCCTCTAGTATTCGATTGAATTTATTTATCTAACAATCTATACAAGGATGTAATTAATTTATAATGACTAATTGAGGTACAAAATAACAATGAAGGTCTCCCCAAACCCACGTGGTAAAATTAATATCCTAATCAGAGACTGTGGTCTTGTTCTATAGAACCATGATTAAAATAAACCAGAGCTAAAATCTAATTTATTATATTTTTATAAGATACATTTATTAAAATCAATTTGGTTTTATATGTCTAGTAACATTGAAGAACTAGATATATATATGATTACAGTTATAAATTTAAAATAAAATATAAAACATAGTATATGTAAATAATCTTCCCCATTGAAACTCATTAATAGTTTCAATCTTATTATCATTGGGAAAGGACCATAAATAAAGGGTGTACTTAGATTCTCAATATGGTCTACATAAATAGAATATTGTCCTCAATATATAAGGAATAATAAATATAGAATGGGGGATAAAAAAACAGAATACTTTCAATAAATAATATAATTTCAATAAGAATCAAGAGATAATATAAACATAAAATACACGTGGATAATGAAAATTAAATTCATAATTATCTAAATTCATAATTCAATATATTCTTGATCTAGTATTTCCAAATGTGATATGATGAATCATACCATTATTTTCTCTCAATTAAAGAGAATTTATAAATAAATGGTTCAGTGTAAATAAAATAATCATCTATTATGGAATACTGGTTATTTAATCTCATGAAAATTGTTTATTGTTTGATTGTAATTATAAAATGAGGCCTCACCCATGACTAAAACATCCTATTAATTCCTCATATTTTGAGTGACCAATAAAACTCATTGTAAACAACTCATTATGTATAAAAAATATCATTTACAATCCAGAATAAATAATAATAATATTTCATCATCAAAAAATATAGAGAAATAATAAATATGTTCTCATGGGATCATATAAATAATAACATCAATACATTTTTTTTCATACATGGAAATTCCATTACAGGAGCACTAGAATAATTATTCCGGAAAAAAATTCTAATTTTTAAAACACTTATTAAAAGAATAATTTTTTTTAAATAACATGAAAACTAATTTCATTTTAATATTAACATGAAATGTTTTAAGGAAATGATCAAATAAAATGGTAATCATGATTATGGGAAGATCCATTATGGCGGTGTTTGTAAAAACTGATTTTTTCACATTTTTATAAAAGGAAAGTCATTTATAAAATAAAAATAATATTAATTTATATCCATTATATACAATATAAACCATGGATTGAATTAAAATTTAATAATCATAGTAAAATAATAAATACATTATTGAAATAATTTTAATAACAACATGTACATAGATGAAACATATTCCCGACTAAAGAAAAAAAAATGTATATTTTTCTTAAAAACTTTTTCCTAATAATTTTATGTAATAAAGTTATGAAAATTTTACTATTACATGAAAATTACTTGTATAATAATAGGAGAATAAATTTAATGTGTATTATATTGTAATAATTATATTATTTCCCATAATTTAATTTCAAGCATAAAAAATCCTGAAATAAAATGAGATTATAAAAGAAATCACTAACATCTATCATAATCTAATATGTGAGAATTAATCAATGAATAAATTAAGTGTAAAAAATTTAATTCTACCTAGAAAGATATAAATATAAAAAATATAAACTAATGTAATTTTAACACATAACCGGTTTATAATATAATCGATAAAGTATTGGTCTAATCTAATGAATTTAATTGGTGTTATGAAACCCCTTACCACTATGGAATCTTTTAAATTATATCCCCCATGAAAGAAGTATATTCAAACAAGTCTTTAAATAATATCAACATAAAATTATTCTGTACATATTAAATCAAATCAGTTTTATATACACCACATTAATTAAATTTACGATGAATATGCCATGTATAACTAAAACCAAAGTGGGACAATAGACCCTTTCTATAGGTAAAAATTTATTTATAAGGTAATTTATCATCATTTATACAAATTTTAAATATATTTTTATTTTAATTATATAAATCTATACATACATATAGTATAATATATGATGTAATTATTTCTTTTGAACATTCATTTATTAATAATTGTTCAGTAAATAATCTTTTCCGAGTGTTTGTAGTTTTGTTTTTCATATTTGTTTTGGATTTTTAATTTAGAAACATTAATATTTATATTTTTTTTAACCTAAGGAAGATTAAACCTGATATAAATATCATATGTATTTATAATATAAATATTTATAATAATCCATGAAAATGTGGTCATTAAAAATTGATCACATTTCTTCGTAGAGGCATAAGACCCCATGTACGCATGAGCGACATTATCAGTTTCAATTGGTCTAAGGGTAAGAATAGAAATGATATATAATATTTAAATACTAATAATTATATAATATGTATCATATATATTTGTCATTTTCATTTTTATAACCATCCATGTAATGTGGTGGAGAAGAAGGAATTACAACACTAGGTGGAGAAGATAATCAATGAGTAATAATGAGTGATGTTTTCCCTTTATATTGGATAAAAAATAGGTTTAAAATGGTTATAACCTAATCATAATGAAATGTTGTCGTATTTATGATACTAGAGTCATTTATTTTGAAATAGTTAAAAAATTAGAGGAATAATAAGAATAATTAAATTTTAATGAGTGGTAAAAATGAACACATATTCTTTAGTAGACCTCCATTTTATTATATCTTAATGACCTTTTCAATGATATTTTTATAAGAACAAACCATTAATTTAGGGGTAGAGATGTTTATATGTGAATTTTTTTAGGGGTTCTTTGATCTAGGTGGTTTAAGGTGTTGTAAATAAGAGAGGCTAGGGGTGTCCATTTATAAGTTGAAGAAAGGACATACATGGAATCAATAAAACGATTCTAATATAATAAATTCATTTACATGTGAAAGTGACACTATGGGGAAATAATTTAGAGTACAGTATGGGATATGGATGAAATAACTTCATCAAAAATATTGGACAAATTTAAGAGGTTTTTAAAACCTTATCTTTTGGTTTAAACCCTATGGTAACCAATTGTATACTTAACCACTATAATGAATTTTTTTATATCAATGGGTTATAGTCAAACTTGTATGGTAAAAACTAGATAATAAATTTTCAAGGGATGGAATTTTCAACCATTATACCTACATTAAAGATATCCTAAAAAAATTTATTTATACTATAATATTTTTTAAAGTAGATAGTAAATGTTTTTTAGCAATAAAATTATTGTGGTACCATAATACAACTAAAATAAAATAAATTTAATTTTTTTAAAAGTATTTACATTCAATTTTACTTTTTTTAACAAGTACTATGTTAGCACGGTATAAGAATTTACGGTAATTATATATCAAATAAAATAAATAAATTAATAAATTTAATTAATAAAATATCATTAAACAGAAAATAAAATTTGATATTCATTCCCAAATTTTTTATCCTTACATGACAATATAAGAGAAATTTAAATGCATGAGAGTGAAATTTTTTATTTTTCATTACATAATATATTATAAAGGTAATTATCAAATAAAAAGGATAAAAGTGAAAAAAATTCATATTAAATATGATGATGTACGATCCCATGTAATTTAAAATGGAAAAATAATGTTATAAGTATATTTTAAAACCATTTCCCATTAGTTCTAAAAATAATTTACCTATTTTAACTTTTTTATTGAAGAAGTAATATCTTTACAATAGTGAATATTTTTAATAAACAGAAATTAAATTGGCCTTATTAACTAATTTGACAATGAAAAATCAAATAATTAATTTTTTTAATATTCAATATCAACAATTTTTATAAATTAATTTAATATAAACCACAAAAAAAATCTGAAAAAATAATTTCTTAAGTCTAATTATTTTTGTTCAAAAGAATGAATAATATTAATAATAAAGTTATAAATTGGATAAATTTTAATAAAAATAAATCATTTATATTTTAAAAATAATCCAAATCAAAATATATCTTTGGAAAAACTAAAAAAGAAAAGGTAGAATCCATTAACGAAATTTGTGTTTTCACTAATCACCTAAAAATCGGTTTATCAAAAAATTTACAAATAATAATTCTAATAAAAATTAGATATTACTATTTTGGAAATTATATCATTCTTATAATGTTAAATTTATAAATATTTTATACATTAATTAAAATATTCATGTACAAAATGTGACAAAATTTTTTTTTGATGAGACATATATTTGAAGCATAAAATAATCTCTTTTAAAATGTAGTTCATATTTACTATAAATTCATTAATAAATTTTTATTCAATTGGACCATTATACAAATATTACATAACATTAATAATTATATTCATTACTTAAATTAAATGGGTATGTCGAAATTATAAAATTTAAATAATAATATATTTTATAGTATATCGTAATTACCTTACTTCCCAAGGTTTCAAGTTAAGAATGTAATTGAGAATTAATTTAAGAAAATTTTTTATGGTGGAAAATTACCCCCTTAAATAAATTAATTCTATGAAATTTTATCAAGGTCATCAACGGATCAATATTCTTAAATAATATTTTTAAATCCCCATATCATATAAAGGAATAATAAAATGTCTTTTGAAAAGGGAAAGTGATAAACATAGTGTTTACCCAACGTAACTAATATATGGTTACAAATTAGGAGGAAATTAAAGGGTAGTTAAAATATAGACACAAAGGATAAAAATAACATCCGAGGATTAACATTGTCGGTTAGATTATAATTATAATGACCCATACATTAAATACATTTTTATTGCTTCAAAATTGAAGCACAATTATTACAACATATAACATAACCATGAAAGGACCGTATAGTTATTGTGTCTTTATAAACTGGGAAACATAAACAACTGGCCCATAAATCATCTACGTTGTCTCCCATTTATTTCCTCATATCTAGAGTCCCTTTTGGCATATTCTACTTTTACCCTTCTTCCTGAGCTAGGGATGGAAAACATAAAAAGGGTGAGCTCAAATGCTCAGTAAGGGTAATCAAAAGTAATATTAATCATATTAATAAGAACATAACATTTTAGAAATCTTAACCTGCAAAGGAGATCATAATTTCATAACATTGGATAAATCATACTAGTGAAATGTAATACCAATAATCATAACTTAAAACATGAAACATTGTGGAATACACACATAATTATAGAGAATCATTTCTTAGTAGTCACGACTCATTTCAAGACTATCTTAGCAGACAAAGTCCATTTCTGAATCGAGTTCACTCCTCATTTCAGTCCTATATCACTGAACCGGATTAACCTGCCATTCCAACCATGTCTATCTCATGAGATATAAATCTTTACCCAACGCATTGGATGGAGATATAGGTCCCACCCATCTCATAATGATTCCATTCTTATGTGTGCCACAAGATCATAAATCATACATCATAGCATAACCCATGTGATAAAAATGGGATTCTTAAACATCGTGATATCAGAAAACAATTATTATAAGATAGAAGAATTCATAAAAATAATTCCATCACAACATAATCAAATCAATGTAATAATAGGGATAGAGACAGAACCCTATATTATCTTAGATGGAAAATAATTTTGATAAAACACTTGAACTCCCTTCTTAAGGAAAATATCCTTTCTATTTAAAAAAACATTTTTTCCCATTCTTAACATGTCATACAATTTTAAACTAAAAGAAGTTGATTAAAAATAAACTTTAAAACTTTTAAAGGAAGCTACATGGAAATAATGTTCTAAAAGTCCATTCAGGCTGTATTGGTTAAAAAAACATTATTCTCGTACTCTGCCCAGAAAAGTCAAAAAGTACCTCGTACTAAAAACGACAAAATATTCATTTCATATCTTTTAATAAAAACTCACCAATGGGTAAAATTGGATTTAAACAATTATAGGTGGATGGAAATAATATTACATATTGAGGAAACATGTATGTGGATGATAAATATTCCCCAGTAAATTCTAATGTAAAAACAATCTTTCATAAAAGTTGAGATTGCGAGATTTTCTCTTACCTTAGGTGCGATTTTCTTCGTACGTGTCCGAACCTCATATATAAAGATTTAAATAATGTTATTGAATTATTCCAGAATTTTAATCATTGTTATGAAATCATATGTGGTCATATTCTTAGCTGCTAATTAGTAATATTTCATTGTTACTTGTTATTCAGGTGTTTATTGCTTTTTGTTCTTATGCGTGTATTGTCGAATAAATTATTCTTCTTCTTTTAGGTTATAGATACCTCATTTACATAGTGGTATTAGTTTAATATATATCATATGTATTCATTCAATTCATTTATATAATCATTATGCAATGAAGATCATGTAGAACAAGTCACATCACATTGTGGAGACGGTAGGCCGTACATACACAGGAGCGATGATAACATTCACAGGATCGTGGAATTGTATTGAAGTGTATGTATACTATTCTATAATCAATATCAATTTACAATAATCATATATATAGTTATTATTTACACCACTATACCCATCCAAGTAAGGTGGTGGTGGAAAATAGATTACACAACGGCGTAGAGACGGTAATCCGTACGTACGCACGCGCGATGATTTCATTTTTCGTAGGATGGATAGATGGTGAAATATGGTCGTTTCACACTTATAATAACATATCATTATATGAATGATACTAATGTTATTACTTCATAATGAAACATCTAAATAATAAGAAGTAGAAGAATAAATAAAGTTGAAAGAATCTGTAACAGACATTACCTCTTCTTTGAAGCGCCTCTTCTTAACCTCCTCTTAGAGAACTAAGGATGGTATTTGAAGAAGACCAGAAACTATAGGATGTTTCTAGGTAAGTGGAGAGGAGAAATTGGCAGGGTTTGTCTAAGCTTGAAGGCTCAATGTGGTGTGAGGAGGAGAGGGAGGAGGTGTCCTTTTATAAGAGAGGACAGGGGAACCTTAGGAAAACTTAAATTATTATTTTATTATAAATTAATATTCTGTTTTTAATAGCTCCAAATTGAATTATTTCGAAGCTAGGTTGGGGATGGGTCGAAATCCTCTCATCCAATAGAATTTATACAAGTTTAGGTTTCTATTTTACCTTATCATTTAGATTTGACTTTGAGTTAGATAATTTAATATTTACCTTTTCTTCTTGTTTTCTTACACTATAAGGTTAATAAACTTAATATAACAAGCCAAAAAAACCCCATGTTGTTTATCATTAATATATATAACTTTATCTAAGTCATTTTTCCGAACCTTAGATTTTGAGAAATAGAATAACAATTAATAAAATAATATGTTTTTTAAAAACTATTTTATGTCAATTTCGACACTATTTGGTAATTTATTTTTGTGAAAATCATAACAGAAATATTAGTTCAAAAAAAGTTAATTAAATCAATACTAACATGTCATATTAACCTAGAAAATTAGTGGAATTCATAAAAAGTATAAAATTTCATTTATTTGAGTATTTATAACATCACTTATGTTAATATTTCATTAATAAGATAATTATTGCATCATCATTGTGTCATCAATAAATTAAATTATTTAATGTATAAAAATTATAAATAAATTACCATTATGTAGGAAATATTTTTATATTTCTAATGAATATTTATAGTCTAAGTTATCTTATGTATAACTCTATATTAAAAATGATTTAGTTATTAAACATTGATTTTAACTATCTTAACTATTCTTTAAATAAAATAATAATAAATGTCCTAATCTAATCCAAGTGGGCCTAAATGGTCATATGTTATTTCTAAGGTTGTTTTCGGTCGAATTAAACTTATCCAATAGAATTAGGACATGTGTTAGGGTAATAGTAATATTATTTTTACCCTCAATTACCCTATTTACTTTTAACCGTGGTAAACAAAAGTAAAAAGTTACTATTCACCAAAAATTATTTTCATCTCATTGAACAACATTTTAGTCCCTAATATTGACTGTGTCTCTCGGATTTTCTAAATTCCACTCAAAAAAGTGGTAAAATTATGATTTATGTGAATTTTCAAATTCTCTTAGGAGGTTGGTAAAAGACGGTGAAAAGTTCAATAAAATTTTTATATATCTAAAATTATTATAAAATGACTCCAATGAATTACTTTGAACTTATAGAGGCATTATGTAACAATTTGAAAAAAAATTTAAATTTAAATAAAATAAATAAATTTTTAAATAAAATATCGGGTTTTAAATAGTAACCCAGTGTTTTCTCTATTCATCAAAAATTGAAAGTTTTCAGAAAAATACGAAAATTTCACCCTAGGAAAATTTCGATATTCCGAATCCAAAAATGAAGTCCATTTTGAAAAAAAAAATTATAAAATTTTCAAAAGTGGGTATTACTATTCATAACGGCTAGTTTTAATAATATTTTAATAACATATCGTTGTTCAGTGAAACTCGGTATTGCGTACGATGCAAGCTATCAAGGATGGTCGCGATTGAGTGTAAATAAAGCCAAGATAGTGTTGTGTGTAGTGAAATATTTCTTTGATGATGTATATAAAAACAAAATATTTCTCATAAAAAATTCACGGGTGTTACATTCTACCCCCCTTAAAATGAATTTTGCCCTCAAAATTCGTCACTTTGTAACAAACAGATGAGGATACCTTTCCCTCATAATATACTCAAGCTCCCATGTAGATTCATTTAATTGGGGGTTCCTCAATAAATATTTCACCAAGCGAATGGTCTTATTCCGTAGGACTTTTTCGCTATGATCCAGAATCTCTATCAGCCATTCTTCATAAGAAAGATCTTTCTCTAACAATATAATATCATAGATTAGTACATGTGAAGGATCGAGTATGTACTTTCTTAGGAGTGATACGTGGAACACATCATGAACATGAGAGAGATTCGGTGGAAGTGCCAATCGGTAAGCTACCTTCCCAACACGGTCCAGTATTTCTAAAGGACCGATATACCTAGGACTCAGCTTTCCCTTCTTTGCAAATCTCATTACTCTCTTCCAAGGAGATATTCGTAAGAACACTTTATCACCCACTTCAAACTCATGGTATTTTCTTCGGTTGTCGGCATAGGTTTTTTGTCGACTCTGAGCTGCTCTTATGTATTTTTGAAAATATATGACCTTTTCTGCCATCTCATCAACAAGATTAGGTCCAAATAGATTTCTTTCCCCAAATTCATCCTAGAAAGTTGGACTCCCGCATTTATTTCCATAGAGAGCTTCATAAGTAGAAATCTGAATACTGGAGTGAAAGCTATTATTATAAAAAAATTCACCAAAGGTAGGTGTTGATCCCAACCACATTTGAAATCCATAAAGCAAGATCTCAACATATATTATAGAGTTTGAATTGTCCTCTCAGACTGACCGTCTGTCTGAGGATGATAAGTAGTGCTGAAACTCAACTCTGTATCCAGAGTATGCTGAAGACTTTTCCAGAACTTTGAGGTAATCCTAAGATCCCAATCAGATATAATGGAAAGTGGTACTCCATGAAATCTTACCACTTCCTTTACATATATCATGGCAAGATGATCATGAGAGAAATCCTCTATAATAGCAATGAAGTGTGCCGACTTTGTAAGATGATCAACTATGACCCAGATAACATTATTGAATTTGGATGTTTTAGGATGTCCGGTGACAAAGTCCATAGTGATGTTTTCCCATTTCCATTCAGGTATGGGTAATGGTTGTAACATCCCAATAGACTTCTGTCTCTCAGCTTTAACTTGCTGACAAACCAAGCATCGAGAGACGTATTCAGCAACATCTCCCACCAGAAGTACTCTTTCAGGTCCCTATACATCTTCGTGCTTCCACGATGAATAGATAATGAAGAATTATGATCCTAATCCAGCAGCTCCTTCTTTAATTATGGGATGGGAGGAACACAAAACTGATTTTGGAACATTATTATCCCATCACAATCAAGGTTGAATTCAGGAACATTTCTCACCTTCTTTTGTAACTCTACATCCTCTTTTTGTGCCTCTTTAATCTTCACATGTATAGATGGTTGAACATTCATTTGAGAAAGATAATATTTTTCTCCTTCCATTATAATTCCAAGATACATGCTTTGTAAATCCATAAATATTTGATCTTTTGTGATCCTCATCATGGATAACCTAGCATGGTCATGTCAACATAATGCGCCTGCCACCTTGTTTGCTTTCAAAGGGTGGTAATGAATTGAGTTGTCGTAATCCTTAATCAACTCCAAACATCTTTTTTGGTTCATATTGAGTTCCTTTTGTGAGAAAATATACTTTAAAATTTTATGATCAGTATAAATATCACACCTTTCACCATAATGATAATTCCTCCAAATATTTAATGCAAAGATTACCACAGCTAACTCCAAATCATGAGTTGGGTAATTTTGCTCATGGATTTTCAACTGTCGTGAGGCATAAGCTATCACCGTATCATTTTTCATAAGAACACACCCCATCCACATCATGGATTCATAACTGTAGATCAGAAACCTTTCTCCACTACAAGGAAGTGTGAGTAAAGGTGCACTGGATAACCTTCTTTTCAACTCTTTGAAATTATCTTCACATTCCTCCATCCACACGAACTTAACTCCTTTTCGATTCAACCTGGTGAGTGGATTAGATAATCATGAAAAATATTTCACAAAACGTTGATAATATCCAGCCAAACCAAGAAAACTTCGGATCTTAGTTACTTTTGTTGGTCTCATCCATCTTTCGATAACCTCTGTCTTTGTTGGATCCACATATATCCCCTCTTTTGAGATTATGTTACCCTAAAATGAAACCTTTTGAAGCCAAAATTCACACTTGGTATATTTGGCATAATGCTTCTTCTTTCTCAGGGCCTTCAATATAATTCTCAAGTGATCTTCATGTTCTTTCTTGCTCTTTGAATAGACAAGAAAGTCATCTATATGGACTACCACAAACTGATCATGATAGTCTCTAAAGACACTATTCATTAAATCCATGAAGATAGCAGTGGAATTAATAAGACAAAATTCCATCACTATAAATTCATAGTGTCCATACCTTGTACAGAAAGTTGTTTTTGGTATATCCTCCATTTTGACTATTAATTGATGATACCCTGAACGAAGATCAATCTTGGAAAAGTATTGAGCTCCGTTTAGTTGGTCAAATAAGTCATTAATGCATGGGAGAGGATATTTGTTCTTGATAGTGATTTTGTTAAGTTCTCGATAATCAATGCAGAGTCTCATTCATCCATCTTTCCTCTTAACAAACAGAATAGGTGCTCCCCAAGGTGATGAACTAGGGCATATTAATCCCTTATCAAGATTCTCTTGTAGGTAATTCTTCAATTCCTGCAACTCAATTTGGACCATTCTATTAGGTGTCTTTGAAATAGTTAGAGTACCCAGTACGAGTTCTATTGAAAACTAAACTTTATGATTTAGTGGAAGACCCGGAAATTCCTCCAGAAAGACATCTTCAAACTCTCATACAATGGGAATATTCTTAATCGCGAGTTTATCTCAAACCATTTGAGAAAAATAACCTTCATTTAGTGGAATCAAGACGCATAGGATGGAAGAAATATCCACTGGAAGGTTATGTTCATCCTTGCATCGATATACAATCATAGATTAATATGGAATATGAAATGTGACTTCCCTTCATTGGAAATTGATATGAGATCCATATAAAAAAGTCAATCCTTTCCAAGAATCACATCAAATTCCACTATTGGAAGTATCAAAATATTTGCAGGAAGCACATTCCCACAAACTTCAATCAGAGAAGAATTATAAACTTTTGATGCGACTGTTGTGCCATTTGGAGTTGTCAGAGCTAACTCAACATCTAATTGTTGAGGTGATACGGTGATACCCTTAGAAAATTCTTCAGAAATGAAAGAGTGGGTAGATCCTGAATCAAATAGAACATTTGCTACTTTAGAGTGGATGGTAAGTGTACCTTTCACCACTTCATTATCATACTCAACATTGATGATAGAAATTGCATGTGACTTTCCTTTTTCTTTAGCCTTAAGAGTTTTTTGACGTCGATCATCATAAAAAACCCTTGGATTAGGGAATTGATTAGCATAATGCCCCATTTCCTTGCACTTGTAACATTGAAGTGTAGGAGGTTCACCATGTGTAGCCTTTTCATTGTTCGCATCACTAGACATCTTCTTCCCATCATTGCTGAATTCAAATGCCCGATGAACATCCTTTCCACATTTGAAACATTTACTTGTCCCTTTAAGACAACTCCCTCTAGGTTTCTTTCCAAAAATTGAGCATAAGGGAAAACTCATATTCTTTTCAGTGTGCTCTTTAGATTTTCCTTCGAATTCCATTTTCCTCTTCTTATCAAACCCATATGACTTATGGGTTACTCCAATCTCCATCTCAACATTGAGTGCACATCAACCGATTTCCTCGTTTCTATTGAAGTCCCTTATGGCTAACACCCTTCGAAGACTTAGTTTTAAGCCACTGAAAAATCGATATATCTTACTCTCAAGTTGGATAATAATCCAAGAAGCGTACCTTGAAAGTCTTGTAAAATTTGCTTTGTAGGTACCAACCTATTCATCATCCTTTTGCATCAGTTCAAGAAACTCCTTCTCCATCGTTGTTTGAATAATATACGGGAAGTCTGTATTGAAAAATATGTTCTTGAACTCATCCCATTCCATGGAATCAATTTCATCTCTTTCCTGGTATTCTTGATAAGATTCCACCATTGAACAACATTACCTTCCAAACAATACACTGATAAGATGACTTTTTCATGTTCATAACATTGAAGAACTAAAAATATATTTTCAGTAGTATTGATCTATTGTTTAGCAACTAATGGATCAATAGACCCGCTGAATGAAGGTGGACGCTGCCTCATAAAGGATTCAATAGAATGTTGCTCCTTCCTTTTCTAGTTTAGAAGTCCTGCATGAGTCATAGATTGAGAAAGTTGTGTGAGAATGGCTACAAGATTTTTCATTCCAGTTCCCATAATTTTTGGTTGCTCAGTGGGACAATCATTGCATTTCCCATCACATTCCGCATTAACACGGTTCCTTCAGGTTCCAGCCATTGACTAAAACCATGAAGAATAGTCTGAGAAACACTAATTATAATAGGAAAACCACATAATCACGAATATAATTTAAAACTTTAGGTCTTATCATAGGTTATTCAAGGCCATTTATAAAACACTAAGATTGTGTTCTATGCTTAGAGTTATCCTTAGGGTTCTTACTAAGGCTTTCACATCCTAGTTTCCAAAGATTGACTATACCTTTCCTCTGATACCAACTATAACGACCTATAAATTACATACATTGTTATTACATCAAAATTGAATCACACTTATTACAACATATAAAAAACAATGAAAGGACCGTATAGGTATAGTGTCTTTAAAAACTAGGAATCATAAACAACTGGTCATAAATCATCTACGTTGTCTCCCATTTATTTACTCATATCTAGAGTCCCTTTTGGATTATTCTTCTTATTACCCTTCTTCCTGACCTTGGGCAAGAAAACATACCAAAGGGTGAGCTCAAATTCTTAGTAAGGGTAAACAAAAAAAATATTAATCATATTCATAATAACATAACATTTTGGAAATCTTAACCTGCAAAGGGGATCATAATTTCATAACATGGGATAAATCATAGTAGTGAATTTTAATCCCAATAATCATAACATAAAACATTAATCTTTGTGTCATACACACATAATCATATAGAATAGTTTCTTAGTATTCAAGACTCATTTCTAAGACTATCTTAGCAGACAAAGTCAATTTCTGAACCGAGTTCCCTCCTTGTTTTAGTTCTGTATCACTGAACCAGATTAACCTGCCGTTCCAGCCATGTCTATCTCATGAGATATAAATATATACCCAATTCATTGGATGGAGATATAGGTCCCACAAATCTCATAATGATACCATTATTATGTGTTCCACAAGATCATAAATCTTACATCATAGCATAACCCATGTAATAAAAATGGGATTCTTAAACATCGTGACATCATAAAACAATTTGTATAAGATAAATGACTTCATAAAAATAATTCCATCGCAACATAATAAAATATATGTAATAATAGGGAGAGAAACAGAACCCAATATTATCTTAGATGGAAAATTATTTTGATAAAACACTTGAACTCCCTTCTTGATGAAGATATCCTTTCAATTTTTTTTAAAAAAGCATTTTTTTCAATTCATAACATGTCATACAATTTTAAACTAAAAAAATTTGATTAAAAACAAACATGAAAACTTGTAAAGTAAGATTCATGGAAATAATGTTCTAAAAATACATTTAGGACGTATAAGTTAAAAAACATTCTTCTCGTACTTTGGCAGGAAAATTCAAAAAGTACCTCGTACTAAAAACGACAAAAGATTCATTTCATATCCTTTACTAAAAACTCACCAATGGGTAAAATTGGATTTAAAAAATTGTAGGTGGATGGAAATAATATTACATATTGGGGAAACATGGATGTGGATGATAAATATTCTCCAGTAAATTCTGAGGTAAAAACAATCTCGGATAAAAATTGAGATTGTGAGATTTTCCTTTACCTTAGGTCAGATTTGCATTGTACATTTCCAAACCTCCTGTATAATGATTTAAATAATGTTATTGACTTATTGAAGAATCTTAATCACTGTTATGATATCATATGAGGTCATATTCATAGCTTCTTATTAGTAATATTTCTTTGTTACTTTTTATTCGGGTGTTTATTGCTTTTTGTTCTTATGCCTGTTTTGTCGAATAAATTCTTATTATTATTTTAGGTTATAGATAAATCATTTCCAGAATGGTATCTATGTAATATATATCATATTTATTCATTCAATTCATTCAATTCATTTATATAATCAGTATGCAATGAAGATCATGTAGAACGAGTCGCATCACATCGTGGAGACGGTAGGCCGTACATACGCACGAGCGATGATATCATTCCCATGATCATGGAATTATATTGAAGTGTATTTATACTATTTCAAAAATCAAAATCAATTTAAATTAATCATACATATAGTTATTATTTACTCCATTATACCCATCCAAATAAGGTGGTGGTGGAAAATAGATTTCACCACGGCGTGGAGACGGTATTCCGTACTTACGCACGCACAATGATTTTGTTTTCTGTAGGATTGATAGATGGTGAAATAGGGTTGTTTCATACATATAATAACATATCATTATATGAGTGATGCCAATTTTATTACTTCATAATGAAACAACTAAATAAGAAGAAGTAGAAGAAGAAATAAAGATGAAAGAATCGGTAACAGACATTACCTCTTCTTTGAAGCGCCTCTTCTTAACCTCCTCTTAGGGAACTTAAGATGGTATTTGAAGAAGAGCAGAACCTCTAGGATGTTTCTAGTCAAGTGTATTGGAGAAAATTTCAGGGGTTGGACGAGATTGAAGGCTGAAAGTGGTGTGAGCAGGAGAGGGAGGAGGTGCCCTTTTATAAGGGAGGAGAGGGGCACCTTAGGGAAACATAAAATATTATTTTATTATAAAGGCATATTCGGTTTTAATAGCTCCGAATTGATTTATTTCAAAGCTAAGTTGGGGATGGGCCGAAATCCTCTCATCCTATAGAATTTATACAGGTTTAAGTTTCTATTTTAATGTTATCATTTAGATTTTTCTTTAAGTTAGATAATTTAACTTTTACCATGTCTTCTAGTTTTCTTACACTATAAGGCTAATAAACATACTATAACAAGACTAAAAAACCCCAAGTTGTTTATTGTTAATATATATTACCTTCTCTAAGTAATTTGGCCAAACCGTATATTTTTAGGAAAAAAATAATAATTAATAATATAATATTTTTTAAAAAACTATTTTATGCCAATTTTGACACTATTAGGTAATTGATTTTTCTGAAAATCATAACAGAATTATTAGTTCAAAAAAAGTTAATTAAATCAATACTAACATGTAATATTAACCTATAAAATTAGTGTAATTCATAAAAAGTCTCAAATTACATTTATTTGAGTATTTATAACATCAATTATGTTAATATTTCATTAATAAAATAATTACTGCATCATCATTGTGTCATAAATAAATTACATTATTTAATGACTATGAATTATAAATAAAATACTATTATGTAAAAAATCTTTTTATATTTCTAATTAATTTTTATATTCAAATTTAGCTTATGTATAACACTATATTAAAAATGTTTTAGTTATTAAACTTTGATTTTAACTATTTTAACTATTTTTTAAATAAAATAATATTAAATGTCCAAATATAATCCAAGTGGGCCTAAATGGTCATATTTTATTCCTAAGGTTGTTTTTGGTCGAATTACACTTATCCAACAGAATTCTTACATGTGTTATGGTAATATTAATATCTTTTTTATCCTTAATTACCCTATTTACTTTTAACCGTGGTAAAAAAAGTAAAAATATACTATTCACCAAATATTATTTTCATCTCATTGAACAAAATTTTAGTCCTTGATATTAATCGTGTCTCTAGGATTTTCAAAATTCCACTCATAGAATCGGTAAAATTATGTTTTATGTGAATTTGCAAATTCTCCTAGGAGGTGGGTAAAAGACGGTAAAAAGTTCAATAAAATTTTTATATATCTAAAATAATTATAAAATGACTCTAATGAATTAATTTGAACTTATATAGGTATTATGTATCAATTTTGACCTAAAATAAATTTAAATAAAATAAATAATTATTTAAATAAAAAGCCGGTTTTTAAATAGTAACTTAGTGTTTTCACTATTAATCAAAAATTGAAAGTTTTCAGAAAGATACCAAAATTTCATCCATGGCTAATTTCAATATTCCGAATCCAAAAATGAAGTCCATTTTGAAAAATAAAATTTATAAAATTTTAAAAATTTGGTATTACTATTCATAACGGCTAGTTTTAATAATATTTTAATAGCATATTGTTGTTTAGTGAAACATGGTATTGCGTACGACGCAAGCTATCGAGGAAGGTCGCGACTGCGTGTAAAGAAAGCCAAGCTAGTGTTGGGTGTAGTGAAAGATTCCTTTGATTATGTATATAAAAACAAAATATTTCTCATAAAAAATTCTTGGGTGTTACAATAAGGTTATTAGAAATTTAATTTCTATAAAAAAATAAAATAGGTAGGGGTGAAAGGAATGAAAATTCATTAAAAACGAAGGTAAAAATAATAAATTTTCTATTTTAAAATCATTTTCATGAAGTTGTGGGATTATTTTACTATTAATATAGAGTGAAAGAGAAAACATAGTTACTTTTATATTTCTATTTTAAAAAAACATTTTCATCCATTGGTTTTTCTTTAATCAATTTACACTTTATCACATAATCCATGTAATGAATATTCATGATGAATTTTTCATTCAAAAATTAATTAAATTAACCTTTATTGGATAATAAAATTCATAAAAGTAGGATTTTTTCCCTTGTGTATTTAAATATATAAAAAAATAGTTACCACCAATTATCCAACATGAATACATATATCACATTAAACTCTATAGCCTCAATAATTACAAGCAATGTTATAGTTAACCCATTTTCAAAATAGTTATTTCTAAGAATCCTCCAAAATATGTCTGTTGAAACATCAAATCAAATAAATATAAAGTATTTTAATTAATATTTTTTTCCACAATCAACTAAATAATTTTTTCACATAAAACATGGATTATCTCATAATTTCACTTCTTAAACATGTGAATAACTTGGTCATATATTCTCATAGAATATGATAATAACCTAAATTTCCATAATACCATAATGAACACTTATATGTTTGCAAAAATTATCTCAATACCAATAAATTAAATTAAATCAAAAACTATTTAATATATTATATAAATCCAAAAAATTAATAAAATTCATCAAAAATATTATTTGGACATTATTTGTTCCATTCATTATATTCTTGTAAAACATTATGCAGTAATACTGTTGAAAAATCATTAAATGATTCATGATTCCTATAAAAATAATATCATTGATATAATAATTTTACAAAAAACTACTAAATCCTAATACCTAAAGAATCCAATCCTTTTAATTCAATGACTACTATAACATAGGTCCTTTCTCAGTCTTGGAGATACCCCTTGTATTTGGGAATTTACATAGATAATTCCAATGTTTTTTTGATATAAAGAATAAAAAGCATTGTCAATTTTTAACTAAATTCCATTCATTTCCCAAAAAAAACGTCTTCCAATTAATTTTAGAAATTATAATGTGTTTCTGTCTTAAAATATTTAAGTTTATTTGGATTAAACTTTATTTCCTCAATGGAAATTAAAAATTAACATCTATAAAATTAATTTCCCCCATACTTGACATGGTAGGAAACTTACTTATATTTATGTCATTAATCAGATATCATGATTACTGATTAAAAATAATGATAACATTTATGCTCTTAAATCCCATATCTTTTTGTTTCTTAGGATGAAAATCATTTCATTATCCATCATAATCATTTGAAACCCAATTCCTCTGGGTTACACCCATTATATAAAAATACAATTCATGGTTACAGAAATAAAATTCATAATGAAAACCCATATAATCATGGAAAATATTTCATACGATGTCTAAATAATAAAAAATTATTTTCACTCCATGAAATGTTATGGATAACCTAGATCATTCATGGTCATTATATACTCAAATCCTTTATAATGATTCATATAGAATATAAAAATTTACCTAACGATATCCCCTAGGAATTTATAGCTAGGTGTTCTATATTAGACACACCCATCATGCACTAGTGAAAATCAAGTTAATAACCTATATTATCATATTAGAGTTATTACCCAAAGGTGAAGCTATCCCATAATCACATTCACTTTATAGTATAGAAAGAGGGAAATATTTTCATTGAAACCCATAGTTGTCTATTATCCATGACCTACGATATTATCGAATAAATATAATTATTCTCATATTCTATAACGGGGTTACGTTTTTAAACATATTTTTTCCCTAAATCTGCATCAAATGGTTTATAAAAAACATTCTCCTGCACTAACTATAACATCCTGTCTCTAGTAACCCAGAGCTTGTGTGTACATCGTTGGATTAGAATAAGAAAAAAGAAAATCCATCACTACTGATCAATATATTTTCTAGTCTAAAATAACCAGATATATATATATATATATATATTGTAATTTACATTGAAAATAAAATATTAAACACTATAAAAGTAAATAATCTCTAACCATGAAACTTATTTAACAATTAATTATTTATATCTTGGAGAAAAGAAAACATATAAAGGGTGAAATAATATTCTCATTAAAGGTAAAATACAAAAGAATATTTCATGAGTAAATAATTCATAATGAATATGAAACTTTTAATAATCAAAAAATATTCCAATAAATAAAAAACATTAGTTCAATTGGATTCTTTTCTAATATTAATACAATAAACACAAGGACAATGATAACTAAAATATTAATATATAAATTAAATAATTATAAAATTCATGATCAAGCAGCCTAAACCAAGTTATCATGAATATTAAGATCACTGTAAGGGAAATGATCATAGTATCCTTATACTTTATGAGTTTTGGGAAATATATGTGCATTGTTGAGGATCAAAGGAGTTTGGAGGGAAAAAGAAGATATATACTACCATCAAATAACGTGGATGCATCATGGAGGTAGGTGTTTCACTATATTTATGGTGTCTATTATGTTGTAGACCATGGATGTGTTGTGGGGGATCTCATGAGGGGAAATGAAGCTACTAGAAAGTTGTGGTATAGCAATGCCACACGATGTATGATGTAGAGTGGTCCAATTATTTATATTGAGGGACCTGTGATGTGTTTCTTATTTCTATTCCATAACACATATATCTACATTTATAGGATTTGGCCATGATTCTTGGAAACTCCTTTGCCTGAGGGTGGCTACAATGTAGTAACATAGGGTATTGTGTAGAATTTCATGTGTCAAACAGTGCTGAAACATGGTCTCAGGGGTGATGTCGTGGTCTTCAATTTTTTTAGCGGTTCTGTAAATAACCCACGACCCCCCAAACCCCATGATATTAACTTTCTATATCCTGAACCTCAATCAACTAAGGATAATTTTTTTAGTTTCATTGAAGACATTTCCAGTTGAGTTTCAACATTGCTTCCAGTGATCGATCCATGGTGATTTGAGGGGTATTAAACCTATTCTTTCTAGAGTTTTATGTATTTTTGGTTTCATTTTCATCACATTTCTTATAAAATAATGTCACCTTCCTTAAAGGTAGTATTTAAAAACATGTCACATTTTTCCTTTTCTATTTTTTGGGTACGGTTGAGAAGGATTTGGTAGGATACTTGTGATGCTGACGTCAATGATTTATTGGATTATCAACAAAAAAATGATTGTTTTGTATTATGTTTGGGATTTACATGAATTGTAACATTGTTACACAATGTATAAATTCATAAATAATAATAAATCCAATTTTATTAAATGTTGATGGGGTTTTAGGCAATTTTATGATTTTTTAGTTAAAAGATGAGTAGTTGGGTTGCACATCATGTAGTTTCTTGATGGCTGTTTTTTACCAGGTATCCAGACAGATTTTTCATTTCATCCACCCTAATTTTAATTTTTGTCATCTTAAAATCCATTACCAAGAAATTTTGAAGCCCACAAACCCTTTCGGGTTGTTTTAATCATCGATGGATAATTTTTGTGGATTTGGTGTGACTAAAATGGTAAGCATTATCCATATCCCATCGTGCCCTAATATTTTCTTGGAGATTGATAGATCATTAAAGGATTTATGGATATGACCTCTATATTTTCAAATACTATTTATAGGATGGGATCCTAGATCTTCCTAACATTCATTTATATAGGTAGGTTTTACTGAGGGCTTTGTGTTTCCATGAGAATGGTAGGTGGTTCCGTTGTGATGGTCAAATTTAATTATCCTTGAATTGGGGGATTTAAATTCAAATTTTTTGTTTATTTAAATTAACTACTCTGATTTCAATTGGGTAATTAAACACCCAATTCCATTGAATTATAGGATTTTAATCTGAAATTTAATTTTTGGTATGAATTTAGGGGAAAACCTCAATTCCATTTAATTGGGCTGTGTTTGAAAAATTGATGAAAAAATGTGGAAATTAAATTATTGACTTCAAATGATGAAATTTAATTCCTAAAAGTAATTTCTATGTTGTGTTTGTGAAAATTTATTGAAATGAGTTTTTATAAAAATATAATGGGTTTATCTTGGAAAAATGAATGTTTTTATTTAAAACCACGATTTTGGGTTTTAAATGGAAAATTAGCAGATTTCAAATCCGGGAATGGAATGAATGTTATTTTGAACAATTATAAAATATATTTTCCCCCATTAATTTTCTATATAAAATAAATTACTCAGTACTTAATGATTTATTAAGATATCATTGTTTTGATTCTTTATAAATGACATAAAATATAGTGGAGCAGGTCACATCCTCGATGATCTGGTGATGAGTTACCCTTTTCAAGTGTCAGAGCGATGTATCTATAAAAATATTCATGTGATCACTTTTGAGTGTGTGAGGTTACCATAATCTAGAAAAATAACAAATTTAATAAGATGATCATGTTTCTTTCTTATTTATAATCGAGAAATAATGTTGTTCCAATGTTTTTAAACTATTTTACATTCCAAATAAACTTATATAAAACTCCTTTATGTAATTTTTTAGGAATACATTTCTTTAAAGTATTTTATTTAATTTGAAATGTCAATCATGAATTATTTTAATTATACTCTGGACTATAATATAAATTTATATGAATTTGAAATATTTAATTAGTTATTTAAATTTTCCCATATTATTATAGAATACATGTTATGACCCTATGGGGATTTTAACTCACAACCTACCTGTTCCTTTAGGTGTCTCTAGAGTATCTTCTTCCAGGTGCAAGCATGGTTAAGGTGACACATAGTGGCATTAGTTATAGTACCTTTTGGGTTAAGAGTTACATCCATTATTAATTTGGGATTTTTTTTATTTTCTTCTAACTTTTACATAATAATTTTTATTTTCATAAATATTTGACATTTGGTACAGTTATCAATGTGGATTTTCATTTGTACTCATATTTAATTTTTTATTTACTTCCCCAATGATTGTGAAAAAATTAATTCCCAATTTAATTTTTTATGATGTCGAGTGCTGGTCGCCAACCCATGGGGATTATGAAAACAATGTGATCCATGTGAAGATTAGTGAATTTATCATGTTACAATGCTACATAGGTTTGTTAATGATAATGTGGTATTAGAGGTACAGGTTGAGCTTCTTGTCTTGAGGATAGTATCCATTTTGTTTAATTTTTTAAGACTTATGAAGTAGTTCTGACTTAGTTCCAGGACAACTGTCTCCATAAAAAACAATAATTTATCATGGGTGGTTTGGGAAATAATTCATGAGGTTTAATTATATCCTTCTCTCCGCTTTGGATTTGGATAGATTGAAATCCAAATATTGTGGTCCATCAGTTGGGAGTCATTTCATGAGTTTCTATACTTAGATGTTAATATGATGTCAATAATTTTTTATGTAGATGTTTTTATGCATCACAACTCTAAGAATATAGAAGAATAACATCTAAGAGGAAGCTACTGATGAACCATAGTGATAAAATCATCCAACAAACTAGTGTTTGGCTGAGGTGATTTTACATGCTTCCCAAGATTTTTGTCAGGGACCACCACTAATCTCGGATCATGATATAGTTCTAGAACCTCATAGGGACGATATAATATATCTTTCTCAGTAATTCATTAACCACAATACACCAGAATTCAGAGGCTCAAATTATCCTTATGAGAATAAAGAATTTTTTATGCAGAGAAAACATCTATTTGGGTTCTTGGAGACAGATCAGGTGAAGTGAACCACCTTCTCATTAGAGGGATCTAGCAGGAAATGGTGGGACATTATGGAAGAGAAAAATAAGTACGAGATATTAGAATAGAAATAATTCAATGATCATTTCAATGAACAGTTATATCTAGAGTTTATGTTGTTCTCCAAGGGTTATGAGTTATTCAAATATGTGCTGGGTGACAGAACCATGTCTGAATATGAAAAGTGTTTTTCAGAGCTAGTGTTGTTTTCACCTAAGGTAATATCCATTCAGATGATAAAGACTCGATGGTTCATGTTTGGACACTATGTTAATATTAATTATCATGTTTTATTCTTGAATATACCCTTTTATGAAGATGTGATGGATAAGAAATTGATGGTTGAAATGAACCTAGCTTGGCAGTTTGGGAAGAATAAAGTTTCTTCTCTTCTTATTGGAAATGCGTTTTCCTATAAGGGGAAGAGTGTTAATGATGATTCTCATGGGGGATCTTAGTATTATATTTTTTTAATCCTTCTTTATTTATAGAAGAGGCCATTTGGATACTACTAGTGTGTCATTCCTAGACACCCAAAGAGGCTTTTCATAGAGTAACCCAAGATACATGTCTTCTATGGATTCTTATATCACTTGAAGAAGTTATTATATATCATTTATGTACCTTGAAGAGGCATGAGATCTTTATCTAAGAAAAAAAAACCAGGAAATTAGATGTTTCATGTACAAAGGGGTTCATGCCACATGCATCTGGAACAAAGCTTCTTCATGCACTGGAACAGTCTCTAGTGGAAGAAAACATGGGTCTAGTGACTGTGAGAGGCACCATAACTATAGATTCATCATTAGTGACTGCATGATTTGATACTGGTGAATTTAATTCATTTATTTTAACTTGTATTGTAAATCAAGTAAATAATCTTTTGGAAATTTTGTCTTATATAACAGATATTCGTACACCCATAGAAATAAAGAGAGAGAAGGGTATTTATAGTCCCTCTTGATGTCGATATTTCATTCACTTTTATGGTTCTCAACATAAAACCTCTTGATTTCATATTCAAAATAGATTAACTTATTTTGAATAATGCCCAGATTTATTGTTATCTATAATGTTTCTCCTTTACTGAATCCAATGGTGTTGGATAAACTCTTTTAAAGATAATGGGTCCGAAGGTCGAGTAGAGCCAGACCATCTAATCTGATATAGGTGAAAATAACATATGTGACCTATTTTGATATGGAGTGAGAGACTTTTGTGGATGATCTCCCTACAGTTTTCACTCAGTTTTCCATCATGTTACTCTCTAGCTTCTCAAGTCCTCCACCGATAATGGATATGGAGTTTTAAATCAATTTAGTTCCTGAATCTCAACTAGTGTTGATTCCATATTACCACACAGATCAAACTGAATTGAATGATTTGGAGATTCACCTCGATGATCATGTAGGGAAAGTATTGATATGCCTGAGTGTGTTACCGTGGGAGGTTCTTGTGACCTTTTCTATGAATACTGGTGCTTCAATTCACCTTTTCATGTACTACTAAGATCTCAACATAGTCATAAAAAAATTATTTGTTTCCATGGATTGACGATCTATTAGGTCAATTCAAAATGGGAGAAATGGATCTCTATGTTTTAACTTCAATCTGGTTATCATTAGTTAAGAATAAAATAATATGACATTTAGAAAACATCCTTTCAGAGAAGGTATGACCAATATTACTATATTATAATTATATTTGGTATAACAAATTATCCAACCATTTTTGTGGATTTAATGACTAGGATTTACCATCAACACCTAAATGCATTTGTTCTAGATTTTTTAGATGACATCTTTGTTTACACTAAGTATGAGGAGGATCATATGTGTTATATAACAACATTGCTGGAATCGTGGAGAAATCACTGGCTTTATTCCAGGCTTTTAATATGTGATTTTGGGATTTGGTATATGAAATTATGGGCACATTTGGTGTCTAGAAATCATATTTCAGTTGATCATGATGCAATAAAGGATGTTATGAAATGGGAATAACCACATAACGTCTTTGATATTATGATATTGTTGGTTTGGGATGGGTGTTACCGCTAGATAATTAATGGATAATCAAAGTTGGATTCTCCAGTGATGACACTAAATTGTAAGGGAGTAAAGTATTATTGGGATAAACAATTTCAGAATTATTTAGTTTTTCTAAAATGGATTCTAACTAATGCTCTTGTGTTGATTCTTATAGAGGCCAAGCATTACTATAAGGTCTTTTATGATGGATTGGGATCATAACTGGAATATATTCTTATTCATGGTTATCATTTCAGTACTTATTTCTCTCATCATCTAATTCCACACAAGAGGAATTGTCTAATCCATGACATTGAACATGTATATGTGATCCACATGTTGAAGAGTTGGGAGAATTAACATTATAGAAAAAGGTTTACCATGTATATAGACCATAAGAACCTGAGTTATATCTTTTCCCAAAAATATTTGAATCTCCTCCTAAGGTATTGGGTGGAGTACAAACAATCTTTTGACGTTGAAATATCCTATAGCCAGGGGAAATATAATATAATTATAGATGCTTTATGGAAGAAACTTATGAGATAGGCCATGAAAGAATATTCAGAAGAGTGGAACAAGAAGGTTCCCATTCCATTGATATATATTGGTGTTCATGAATCATGTTCAGTGGTATCTTTGGACAGTTTTCAATGAACATAGACTCTTCATAAATTAATTCATTAGGAGAAGCTTCCTTATGGGGTGTTTCTCCACATTAGAGACACTATTTATGGTGGGGACACTATTTTCAAATGGTTAATTGAACACTCAATTCATCAAATTAGTGTATCTGAATTTGAAATTGAATTTATGGAAAGATTTTATGGGAAACCCCAATTCCATTACATTGGGGTGTGTTTGAAAACCGATGAAAAAATGTGGAAATTAAATTATAGAATTTAAATAATGAAATTTGTTTCCTGAAAGTGATTTCAATGTTGTATTTGTGAAAATGGATTGAAATGTGTTTTTTATAAAAATATAGTGGTTTTATCTTGAAAAAAGGTATGTTTTGATTTAAAACCATTATTTTGGGTTTTAAATGGAAAATTGGATGATTTGAAATCGGGGAATGGGAAGAGTTGTATTTTGAACAATTAAAAAATATATTTTCCCCCATTAATATACTATATAAAATTAAATACTCATTATTAAGTGAACTTTTAGGATATCATATTTTTTATTCATTATAATTGAAATAAAACCTAGTGCAGCAGGTCACATCCCTGATGAGTTGGTGCGGGTTTACCTTTTTCAATTGTCAGAGGTACATTTTGGTAAAAATATTATTTTGATAACCTTTGAGTTTGTGAGGATACTATAACCTAGAAAAATAAAAAAAATTAAGTTTACAATGTTTCTTTCTTATTTATATACGAGAAATAATGGTGTTCCATTGTTTTTAAACTATTTTACATTACTAATGAATTTATATACTCTTTTATATAATTTTTTATGAATCCATTTGTTTAAAGTATTACTTTAATTTGAAATTTAAATCATGAATTATTTTAATTATGCTATGAACTGTAATATAATTTTTTATGAATTTGAAATATTTAATTAGTAATTTGAATGTTCCAGTCTTATTATGGAATCATTTTTGTGGCCCTACTAGGATTTCAGATCACACCCTACCCGTTCCTTTAGGTGTCTCTAGATTATCTTCTTCTAGGTTTGAGTAAGTTTAAGGTGACACATAGTGGTAGTAGTTTTAGTTCCTTGTGGGTTAGTGAGTTACATCCACTAATAATTGGGGAGTTTTTCTTGTTTTCTAAAAACATCAATATAGTAATTGTTATTTTCATAAATATTTTACATTAGGTACATTTATCTAGGTGTATTTTCATTTGTACTCATAATGACCTTTTTATTTACTTCCTCAATGATTGTGGAAAAATTCATGCCCAATTTAATTTTTTATGATTCCAGGTGCTGGTCGCCAACCCATACGGATCATGAACACAATGCGAGCGATGTCAATATTAGCACAGTTATTAGGTTACTAGTCTACATAAGTTGGTTCATGACAATGTGGTATTATAGGTAGAGTTTGAGATTCTTGTCTTGAGGTTAGTATCCATTTTTTTAATTTTTTAAGACTTAGTATGTAGTTACGACTGAGTGTGAGGACAACACTCACCATAAAAAACATTAATTCATCATAGGTGGTTAGGGAAATAATTTTTGAGGTTTATTTATATCCTTTTTTTGGCTTTGGATTTGGATAGATTGAAATCCAAATATTGGTGTTTATCAGTCTGGATTCATTTCAAGAGTTTCTCTCTTTTGATGTTAATATGATGTCTTTAATATTATATATAGACGTTTTTATGAATCACACCTCTAAGAAGATATAAGAATAAAATCTAATAGGACGCTATTGGCGGACCATAGTGATAAAATAATCCAACAGAATTGTGTTTGGTTGATGTGGTTGTACATGCTACCTAATAATTGAGTCCGGGACCCCCACTAATCCCTAAAAATGATATAGTTGTGGAACCTTTGAGGGATGATTTAAGATATGTTTCTCAGTAATCAGTTCACTATAATACACCAAAATTTAAAGGCTCAAATTATCCTTATGAGGATAAATAATTTTTGATATAGATCAAACATCTATTAGGGTTGTTGGGGAAAAATAAAGGTGAAGTGTGCCACCTTCTTATTGGAGGGAACAAGCAGGAGATGGTGGGACATAATGGAGATTAAAAATAAGAACAAGATATTAGAATGAAATGTATTCAAGGATATTTTCGATGAATAATTATATCTAGAGTCGATGATGTTGTCCAAGGGATAAGATTTATTCAATCATGTGCTGGCTGACAGAACCATGTCATAATATACAAATAGTTTTTCTAAGCTAGTGTAGTTTTCACCTAAGGTAATATCCATTGAGAAGATGAAGACACAATGATTTGAGTTTGGACACGAAGTTGATATTCATTCTCATGTTTATTCCTGAATCTACCAAATTATACTGATGTGATGGATAAGGAATTGATGGATGAAATGAACCTAGCTTGGGAGGCCAAGGAAGAATATAGTTTCTTCTATATCTAGTGGAAATTATTTTTCCTATAAGGGGAAGAGTATGAATGACGATTCTCATAGTGGATCTCAATTTAATATTTTTTTATCTAATCCTCATGTAGTTCTAGAAGAGGCCATTTGGAATCTACTAGTATGTCAGTCCTAGACACCCAAAGAGGGTTTTTATTGAGGAATCTAAGATACAAGGCTTCTATGGACGCTCATCTCACTCATAAAAGTTATTATATATCTTTTATGTACCATGAAAATGAATGGGATCATTATCTAAGACAAAATCTGTCAGGAAATCAGATGTTTCGTGTACAAAGGGGTTTATTCCACATGAATCTGGAACAGATCTTCATCATATGGTGGAATAGTCTCTGGAGGAACAAAACACAGGTCTAGTGACTATGAGAGGAACCATCACTATAGCTTCATCCTTAGTGACTGTATTATTTTATACTGGTTAATTTGATTCAATTATTTCAACTTGTATTGTAAATTAAGTAAATAATCATTTGGAAATTTTGACTTATATGACAGATATTACGACACCTCCTGAAATAATGAGAGGGAAGGGTCTCTATAGTCCATCTTGATGTAGATATTTCTTTCATTTTTATGTTTCTTAACATAAAAACTCTTGATTTCATCTTCAAAATCGATTAGATCATTTCCAATAATTCCCGGATTTATTATTATCTATGACATATCTCCTTTATTGAACCTAATGGTGTTTGATAAATTATTTTAAGAATAATAGGACCGAAGTTCAAGTAGAGCAAGACCTTATTTTCTGATATTGGTGAAAATAATATTTCTGACCAATTTTGATTTGGAGTGAGATAATTTTATTGGTGATCTCCCTCATGTTTTCATTGAGTTTTCCATCATGTTATTTTCTAGCTTCTCTAGTCTTCCACCGAAAATGGATGTAGATTTTTAAATCTATTTTGCAATTGAATCTCAACTAGTGTTTATTCCTTCTTACCAAAAAGATCTAACAGAAATGAAGGATTTGGTGATTCAGCTTGATGATCATGGAGGGAAATGCTTTATACACCTGATTGTGTCACCTAGGGAGGTTCTTGTTCTCTTTTCTATGAATACTGGTGAATCACTTATCTTTTTCATGTACTACTAAGATATCAACAAAGTCGTAAAAAAGAATCTGTTTCCAGGGATTGATGATCATTTATGTCAATTGAAATGGGAGAATTGGATCTGAATGTTTTAACATCAATCTTGTTACCATTATTTGAGAATACAAGAATATGACATTTAGAAAAAAAAAATTAGAGAAGGTATGATCAATATTAGTACATTATCATTCTATTTTTTCTATCAAATTATCCTACCATTTTAATAGATTTAATGACCATGATTTACCATCAACACCTAAATGCATTCTTGGTATATTTTTTAGATTACATACTTTTTTATTCTATTTATGAGGAGGAACATATGTGTTTTATAATAGTATCACTCGAATCGGCGATAAATCCCAGAATTAATTCCAAGCTTTCTATATGTGATTTTGGGATTTGGTATGTAAAAAATTGGGGACATGTGGTGTCTAGAAATTTAATTTCAGTTGATCATGAAGCAATAAATGATGCTATGAAAAAGGAATAACCAAAAAACGTCTTTGAGATTTATGGCTTGTTGTTTTTGGATGGATGTTATCGCTAGTTCATTAATGAATTCTCAAAGATGGATTCTCCAGTGATGAAACTAATTTGAAAGGGAGTAATGTATTATTGGGATAAATAGTTTTAGAATTATTTTGTTTTTCTGAAATAGATTCTAACTATTGATCTTATGTTGAATCTTCTAGAGGCTAAGCATTACTATCTGGTCTTCTATGAAGAATCGAGATCATGCTTGGAATGTATTCTTATTCAAGGTTATAATTTCATTAATTATGTCTCTCATCATCCTAGTCCACACAAGAGGAATTGTCTAATCCATGACATTGAACATGTATCTATGATCCACATGTTGAAGAGTTAGAGGCATTGACATTATAGAGAAAGGTTTACCATGTTTTTGGACCATAAGAACATGATTTATATCATTTCTCAAAAATAATTGATTCTCCTCTAGAGGAGTTTGCTGGAGTACCTAAAATCTTTTGATGTTGACATCTCCTATTGCCAGGGGAAAGGTAATGTCATTGCATATGCTTTAAGGAAGAAACATATGAGATAGGCCATACAAATAATATTCATAGGAGATTAACATGATGGATCTCTTTCCAAAGATATATATTGGTTTCCATGAATCATGGTATGTGGTAACTTTTTCCAGTTTTCAATGGACCTAGACTCTTCTCAAAGTAATTCTTTAGAAGATGCATCCTGATGAGGAGTTCCTCCATATTAGAGACACTATTTATGTTGGAGACACTATTTTCAATTGGTTAATTAAACACCGAATTCCAACAAATTGGGTGATTTGAATGTGAAATTGAATTTTTGGCATGAATTTATGGGAAACTCCCACTTCCATTTAATTTATGTCTGTTTGAAAAACTAATGGAAAAATTTGGAAATTAAATTATTTAATTTAAATAATGAAATTTACTTCCTGAAATTGATTTCAATGTTGTGTCTGTGCAAATGTATTGAAATTGGTTTTTTAAAAAAATATAGTGGTTTTATTATGAAAAAAGGTATCTTTAGATTTAAAACCATTATTTTGGTTTTTAAATGGAAAATTTGAAAATTTGAAATCAGGGAATGGTATGAATTGTATTTTGATCAATTATAAAATATATTTTCCCCCCATTAATGAACTATATAAAATGAAATACTTAGTAATTAGTGATTTATTAGGATATAATTGTTTGGATTCATTATAATTGAAATAAAACCAACTACAATAGGTCACATCCCTGATGAGAAGTTGATGAGTTACCTTTTTCTAGTTTCACAGGGACATTTCTATAAAAATATTCTTATGATCACATTTGAGTGTGTGAGGATTCCATAACCATGAAAAATAATAAATTTTTGAAGAGACCACGTTTCTTCCTTATTTATATATGAGAAATAACTATTCTCAAATGTTTTTAAGCTGTTTTACATTCCTAATGAATTTATATAAACTCTTTTATGTAATATTTTCGGAATCCATTTTTTAAAGTATTTCTTTAATATGAAATATAAATCATGAATTATTTTAATTATCCTCTGAATTGTAATATAAATTTATATGAATATGAAATGATTAATTTGTTATTTAAATGTTCCCATCTTATTATTGGATCATTTTTGTGACCCTATTGGGATTTTAGCTCACACCTTACCCGTTCTTTTAGGTGTCTCTTGATTATATTCTTCCTGGTTCGAGCTAGGGTAAGGTGACATATAGTGGTAGTAGTTATAGTTACATGTGGTTTAGAGAGTTACATCCATTAGGAATTGGGTAGTTTTTCTTGATTTACTATAACATTAATATAATAAATTTTATTTTCATAAATATTTGACATGTGGTACATTTCTCTCCGTGGAGTTTCATTTGTACTCATACTGACCATTTTATTTATTTCTTCAATGATTATGGAAAAATTCAATTCCAATTTAAATTTTTATGATGTCAGGTGCTAGTCCCCAACCTATGGGGATCAGGAAAACAATGGGATCCATGTCAATATTAACAAAATTATTAGGTTACAAGGCTACATAGGTTGATTCATGACAATGTGGTATTAGAGATATATTTTGAGTTTCTTTTCTTGAGGTTAGTATCGATTTTTTTAATTTTTTTAGACATAGGAAGTAGTTACAACTGTGTGACTATAAAACACTCTCGATAAAAAACATTAATTCATTATGGGGGTTTGAGAAATAATTCTTGAGGTTTACTTATATCATTTTCTATGCTTTGGATTTGGATAGATTAAAATCCATGTATTGTTGTCTATCAGTTGGGATTCATTTCATGAGTTTCTCTATTTCAATGTTAATATTATGTCTTCAACATTTTATGCAGTTGTTTTTATGCACACACCTCTAAGGATATGGATGAATAAAATCTGATAAAAAGCTAATATTGAACCATAGTGATAAAATAATCCAACAGTCATGTGTTTGGTTGAGGTGATTGTACATGCTACCCAAGATTTCAACTAGGGGCCACCACAAATCCATGATCATGCTATGGTTGTGGAACCTTATAGGGATGATTTAAGATATATTTCTCATAAATTCTTTCACCATAATACACTAGAATTCAAAGTCTAAAATTATCTTTACGAGGATAATCAACTGTTGATACAGATCAAATGTCTATTTGGGTACTTTGAGACAAATCAAGGTGATATGTTCCACCTTCTTACTAGAGGGACTGAGCATGAGATGGTGGGACATGATGGAGAAAAAAAATAAGCATGAGATATTAGAATGGAAATATTTAAAAAATGATTTCAATGAAGAGTAATATTTAGAGTCGATGATTTTGTCAAAGGGTTCAGTGTTATTCAAACATGTGATGGCTGACAGAACCATGGTAGAATATGAAGTAGTATTTCAGTGCTAGTGTAGTTTTCACCTGAGGTAATATACCTTGATAAGATGAAGACTCAATGGTTCACATTTGGACACCAATTTGACATTAATTCTCATGTTTTTTCCCTAAATCTACCCTTTTATGTTGATGTGTTGGATAGGTAATTGATGGTTAAAATGAACCTAGTTTGGTATTTAGGGAAGAAAATATTTTCTTCTCTTCCTAGTAGAAATGAGTTTTCCTATAAGGGGAAGAGTATGAATGATGATTCCCATGTTGGATCTCAATATATTTTTTTTTTCAAATCCACATGTTGTTCTTGTAGAGGCATTTTAGATACTGCCAATCTGTTAGGGCTAGACACCCAAAGAGGGTTTTCATTGAGGAACCCAAGATACATGACCTATATGGATGCTCATCTCACTCGAAGAAGTTATTATATATCTTTTATGTACCATGAATATGCATGTGATCATTATCTAAGAAAAAATCCAAAAAATCAGATGTTTAATGTATAAAGGAGATTATGCCACAGACATCCAGAACAAATCTTCTTCACGCAGTGGAATAGTCTCTGGAGGAAGGAAACATGGGTTTAGAGACTGTGAGAGGCACCATTAATATTGCTTCATCATTAGTGACTGCATTATTTGATATTGTGTAATTTAACTCATTTATTTCAACATATATTGTAAATCTAGTAAATAATCCTTTTATGTAAATTTTTTCTTATATGAATGATATTAATACACCCCTGGAAATAAAGAGAGAGAAGTGTCTCTATAGTCAATCTTGATGTTGATATTTCTTCCACTTTTATGGTTCTCAACTTAAAACCTCTTGATGTCATATTCTAAATGGAATAGCTCATTTCAAATAATTCTCAAATTTATTGTTATCTTTAACAAGTCTTATTTACTGAACCCAATGGTGTTTGCTAAATTCTTTCAAGGATAATGGGAACCAAGGTCGAGTAGAGCCAGAAATTCTTATCATATATTGGTGAAAATATGTGACTTATTTTGATCTAGAGTGAGAGACATTTATGGGAAATCTACCTCCATTTTTCATCTATTTTCCAAACATGTTTCTTTATAGCTTCTCTAGTATTCCAACGATAATGGATGTAGAGTTTTACATCAATTTAGTACGATAATCTCAACTAGTGTTGATTCCTTCTTACCGCATAGAACCAATTGAAATGAAATATTTAGAGATTCAACTCGATGATCATGTAGGGAAATTCTTTATACTCTTGAGTGTGTCAAATTTGGAGGTGATTGTTCTCGTTTCTATCAATATTGGTGCTTCACATCACATTTTACAGTACCACTAAGATCTCAACATAGTAATAAAAAAATATATGTTTCCATGGAATGATGATCAGTTATGTCAATTGAAATGGGAGAAATGGATCTCAAAGTTATAACTTCATTTTGGTTACCATTAGTTGATAATAAAATAATATGACATTTAGAAAAATTCCTTTCAGAGAAGGTATGACCAATATTAGTACATTATCATTCTATTTGGTTTAACAAAGGATCCTGCCATTTTTATGGATTTAATGACCATTATTAACCATTAACACCTAAATTCATTCGTGGTAGATTTTATAGATGACATACTTGTTTACTCTATGTATGAGGAGGATCATATGTGTTATATTACAATGGTGCTGGATTCATAGATATATCACATATTTTATTCCATGCATTCGATATGTGATTTCATGATTTGGTATGTAAAATTATTTGGACATGTGGTGTTTAGAAATTGTATTTCAGTTTATCGTGAAGAAATAAAGGATCTCATGAAATGGGAATAACCACATAAGATCTTTGAGATTCAAAATTTTTTGGGATTGTATGGGTGTTACCGCTACTTCATTAATGACTTCTGAATGTTGGATTCTCTAGTGATGACACTAATTCGAAAGGGAGTAATGTATTCTTGGGATGAACGATTTCAGAATTATTTTGTTTTGCTGAAATAGATTTTAACTACTTCTCCTTTGTTGACTCTTTTATAGTCCATGCATTACTATGTGGTCTTCTATGATGCATCAGATTGATGCTTGGACGGTGTTATTATTCAAGGTTATCATTTCATTACTTATTTCTCTAATCATTTTAGTCCTCACAAGAGGAATTGTCCATTCCATGACATTGACCACGTAGTTGTGATCCACATGTTGAAGAGATGGAGGCATTAACATTATATAAAAAGGTTTATCATTCTTTTTGACCATAATAATATGAGTTATATCTTTTCTCAAAAATATTTGAATCTCCAACAGAGGCGTTGGGTGGAGTACCTGCTATCTTTTGACATTAACATCTCCTATATCTCGAGGAAATGTAATGTCATTACAGATGATTTATGGAAGAAACATATGAGATATATCGTGAAATAATACCTAGAAGAGTGGAACATGATTTATCTATTTCCAATGATATATATTGGTGTCCATGAATCATGGGCTGAGGTAACTTTGTCCTGTTTTCAATAGACCTAGATTCTTCTCAAAGTAAATCGTTTGGAGAATCATCTTGATGGGGGAGTTCCTCAACATTTAAGACATTATTTATGGCAGAGACTCTATTTTTGAGTGGGCATTCTAAAAAGAGGGAATTAAATGCTATTAAATTCCCTTTTCTCTAACATTACCAATAATAAAAACTATTTTGAGGGAATTTCATAACGCCAAGTGGATAGGGTACCCAAAACCACAAAATTATTATTTGATTTTTTATTAAAATATATTTTTTGGTCATTTTTATATGTTCCAATTAGTCATTTTTGAGCACTAGAAACCCATAGGTTTGCTTCTTCCACTTTTGGTGCCACAGAGAATTGGAAAAAATCCCTATGAACATTATGGCTGGGATTCCACATACAAAGAGGAAGAAGGATGTGATATGGATAATGATCGATCGAAATCACAAATTAAATCACATTATACCCATTTGGTAAATAACCATTTTTAAAGAGTTTTCCCATTATCTATGTGATAGAGGTTGATCATTTACACAAATTTAAATCTACTAAAGACTCCGAAAGGGATACTTGGTTCCCTTCTCACTTTTGGAGGGGCCTTTAGGGACACTAAGATCTCAGGTTTGACTGAGTATGACATACCATCCATAGTAAAGTGGATAGACCTAATTAGATATATAAATTCCTGAGTACAAGCTCCATTCTTCTGTACTCTAATTTGAGGGAGCTTGGGAAGATCATATGGGGTTGGTTGAGTTTTCATATAACAATAGTTACTAGTCATCAATCAGAATGGATTTTTTGAGGCCTTTTGTGGATAGATATAAATATCTCCATTGTGATGGTCAGTGATTGGTGAAATTTCCTTAGTTAGACTAATATTGGTTCAATTGAGGAAACAAAAGATTCAGTTCATTTTTCTATAAAATGTTAACGGTATAGAGATGATATAAATCTTATGCTAACCATTATCGCAATCCATTAGAATTTTTAGTTTTTGGATGATTGGTCTTCAATGTTTCACCTCGGTAGGTTCATAAATGGATTGGTTGTAAAGGGAAACTTAATACTATCGTTATGGTACCTTTTTATTTTTTGAGAATGTGGGGAAAAGAGTATTACTTATTAAGAATTACACTTTAGCTGATGTTGATAAATTACATGTTCCATTTATATCATCTAAAAAATTATCTATAGGGTAAATATCATGTTCTAAGATGATATAATATTTATATTAAAACTGATTTATCTTTGAATTAACTACCGTTAATGATAGTTTATTTTGAATTCAATGAATTTCATTGGAGGGTGATACATTTGGTTTGTATACTGTGGTAATAGAAATTATATGTTCATGATACATGGGTATGTGAGGTACCAACAAGAGATATGTGGCCTCACCATTTTTTATGGAAGCGTATTGAAAAAATTACCACGGATAGAAATTTATTACAGTTGGGAGACTATTACATCCCAATAACTATCTGAAAGGTACTCATCAAAAACATGTCATGGGTTTCCTTTTCTATAGTATGGGTAAAAATTAGATGAATTTGGGAGGACACCATTGAAGGTGAAGTTAGAGTTTGATGGTATTCTCAACAAAAACCTACTTTTTTTGTAGTCTGTTGGGGATGTACATGATATTTCATATTGTTACATGATTAATAAATAATAAAATAATAATAAATACAATTACATCAAAAGTTGATATATTCTTTTTTGGTAATTTTTGTATTTTTCAAATACCGGATGTGTAATTAGGTTACACATCATATAATGTCCCAATAGTTGTTTTTTAGTTGTAATCCAAGATAATGTTTCTTTTCATCATTTGTAGTTTTTATTTATCTCAACCCAAGAGAAATTATGAAGAAATTTTGAAGCCATAAAACTCGTCTTGGTTGTTTTGGTTAGTGATTGATCATCATTATTGTTGTGGTGTGACTCACTGAGTAAGAATTCTCCCAACCTCTTTGTATACTTATCAATTTTTCCTTGGACCTTGATAGATCATTTAAGGATTGATGGATCTAAAATCCATGTTATTAAATTTTGTTTTTAGATTGAGTTCATAGATATTCTCCACCTTTTTCTTGTCTATGGGTTCTATTACGGACATTGTGTTACCTTGAGAAATGTAGATGGTTCTGTTTCAATAGAGAAAATTGATTATCCATGAATTTTTTGTTTAAATTATTTTGTTTTATTTAAATTCAATTACATGAACATAATTAAATTTGTTTCTAGAAATCCAATTCAACTTAATTAGGTGATTTAAATGTGAAATTAAATTTCTAGAATAAAATTGTGGAAAACCCCCAATTATATTGAATTGGGGTGTGTTAGAAAACATAATGTAAAAATATGGAATTTAAAAATATAAATTTAAGTAAAAAAATTGATTTATTGAAATTGATTTTAAAATTTTATTTGTGAAAATGGATTCAAATATTTTTCTATAGAATCCTTGTGGGGTTTTCATCGAAAATGCATATTTTGAATGTAAAAATGTGTTTTGGGTTTTAAATGGAAATTCTATCTTTGTAAATGAGGGAATGAAATGAATTTTTGTTTGAATGGTTTTAAAATAAATGTCCCATAATTTTTTATCTAGAGAACATCAATTAATAGGTAGTTATTACGTTATTGGGATATCCCTCTTTTGATAATTTATAACTGAATGAAAACCTATAGTAGTAGGTCACATCCCAGATGGGATTGTGATGAGTAACCTTTGTCCAGATTATTGGGGACATGGGTTTAAAATATTTCTATGATCACCGTTGAGTATGATGATCCTACATCATGGAACTATCGTACCTTTTTAGAGATTACCATGTTACTCCCATGTATATATATGACATAAAAATGTGTTCCACTATTTGTAAAATGTTTTACATGCCTAATTAATTAATATAAAATATTGTGTATATTTTTTTGAATGTATTTTTTCTAAATTATTTCCATCATTTGAAAACGAAAGATTGAATTTTACAAATTATTCTATAAACATCTATGAATTTTTATATAAATTTGAGATCATTAATTGGTTAATTAAAATTTAGAATCATATTATGGAGTCCATGGTGTGACATTTTTGGTATTTTATCTCACACCATACTTGTTCCTTCAAGAGGTTAAATATTATCTTCTTCTAGGTTTGAGTAAGGGTATAGTTCCACTTGGTGGTAGTAACTATTGATCCTTGCGGCATGGAGGGTTCTGTCTATTGGGGGTTGGGTAGTTTCTCCTATTTTTATTACACTTTACTATTGTACATTGGGTGTTCATACCTATTTGAAATTTGGTAAAAATATCTATGTGGAGTTTTTAATACACACTGAGTTGTAAATATTATTTTTCAATGCCTTTGGAAAAGATAATCCCTAAAGGAATTTTGTATGATTCCATGTTCAAGTTTATAACCAGTGGGGATCAAGAATTCCCTTCGGAGATGTCTAGACCAGCTTGGTTATCATATTACCAAAGTAACCATGCTGGTTTGTGAAATTTATTAGTACCATGCTATGGTGATTTTTATCCACTATTATACTGTATTTTTCATAGGAATTTTCATCGTGTTCATGGAATGATGTCATTAGAAGATTTTAGTTTTTAATGGGAGAGGTGATATGATATCTATAATATTGGTCTATTATCATGTTAACAATTTTGATGCTTTATTGGCAGGGGATTTGTTTCTTATCCAATATATTTTCATGAAATTGTAATGTAAGTACAATTTACCTCTTTAGGTTAAAACTCAATTAACTTGATAATGATTAAACTTGATCAAATAATGAAAATAGTTTATTCTTATATATCAGATGTTGTTACTTTACACCATGATAATTTTTATCCTTTAGATTTTCTAGTTATTTTTCTATCTATACAAGGTATTTAACTTGTTTGTATTTTTGGTTTATCATGTTTTTTGGGTGAATATGTTAAATAATGTAAATAAAAAATTAACTGATTATTTTCATATAAAATTTAAAGAATAGGAATGTTGGAATTTAGTGGTTATAATAATTTGATGTTAATAAAGTTGATGCAATGTGCATGTAAAAATGAATAATTTATTCCATGTTTTAATAGAAGTTGATAATGAACATGGATCCTGGTAATTCTTGTTGAATAAAAAATTGAAATGGAATACTAAATGAGAATGGTGCTTCTCCAGGGTTCATGAAACTTGAATTAATTTAGAGAATGTCACTAAATTTGGATATAATGTATAGCCTAATTCCTTAGGATTACAATAGTAGTAACTTGGGAATAATGATTTGGATAATATAATATGGATAAAATACAGTTGTTTCTATGATAAATCATTGAGGATGTAAGTTCCTATTTTCTTTTAAAGACAAGATGAATTTTCTTGGGTGCATGATAAACCATTTTTGTACAAATTATTAATGTATGGTCTTATAACACGATTACCTATTGATTATTATTATTTTTATTGTGCCCTTGAGATGTGATCTAGAAATGATCCTTGTGATATCTTACTGGGATTTTTATTCTAAAGATGAATATTGTTATATTGGGGGGGGGGGGTTTGATGATGTGGCAATAGTTGATGCATGTGATTGTGAGGTACATCAAGATATTCATGTGGGTGTCAGGGATGGAATATTATTTGATATAATGTGTTGAATCTAGGATTACCTATTTTTGGGACATCATGAACTAAGATGCTCACTTGATCTGAATCATTTTCAGAGCTAATGGTCGGGTTTCTTGTTTTTCTGCATTTGTTTCCCAACTACACGAGGAATTTGAATGTAATTAATTGAATTATTTACTTGGTTGTATCATAGGATATATTCCTAGAGTATGTAGATTATTAATTTATGTTAATAATAAATAATAAATGTTTAACTACTCGGGTTGGTTCATTTTCGAAAGAAAATTATAAGTTACTCTTGGGAAACCATAGACTCAGTTACGAATATTCATAGAGGGAATGGAGGTAGAATTGTTGGTTAATAATTTTTATTACAGAAAATATTTATTTGTAATTAACGTGTAAATAATTAATGTAAAATTAATTATAAAATTACAAACATGTAATTTAATATTGATCTTTAAAATGGGTTTCCAATAGGATATGTAGTTCCTAGTATTGGAAGCTAGGTGTCTTAGTGATAATAGTTATAGTTGAGAATAAGAAATGGTTATCCTGATACTGTGGTTGTGAGATATATTATTTTATTTATATTCTATTTTCATACTCTAACATATTCATTCCATTTAGGGAGATTGGAACATGGTGAACTTGAGGGCGTTTTCCCAAACATTCCGATTAGACGATGGATAGATGACTACCCCCTATGTACCATCTCTCTTCACTGGGTAGTTATATGTGTTGGTATTCATGGTGGTTAGTTTCATATATATATATGTGTGTGTATAGGGTTTTAATGGATTGTGTTTAATTCCCCCACATTTATCTAAATATATTGTATAAAATGAATTATTATATTTCTGATATCATTTGGTTGTGATGGTCAGAGATACCTTACTCAATGTATGGGATGTAATGGATTGTGGTATAATGCCTAATGTGTGATACACATCATACATGATATAGTGGATTCCCAAAAGTACATGGTTACAATATGGTGATGTGTTCTGACGATGTGATACATCTGGTTTTTGTTGTGATTCTTAGACCAAGTTTTTTCGAGATGGCATACTTTTTGAGAGAGATGGACCAAGATGTGTGATGCATGGGAAGTGTGGTAAACCAGTGTGGAAGCAGTAGTGAGTACCCCTTCTATTTACATATTATATTATATTCTACCATGTATGAATTACATGATGATAGCTAAACCGAGTGAGTACGGGATCCTTGTATACATATTTATGTAAAGAGTGAGTTTAATTGTAGCTAAAAGTTCTTTAGCATGCATTATTTTTCATTTACATGAGAGGATTCAGGGAGGCTCATATTGAGTATACTATTATTATCACCCCATGTATATATAATTTTTTTCAGGTAATCTAGATAAGGTTTTAAATCATATTGAATGATACTAGATCATGGTTGACAGGAGAAGATTGGGATTCTTGGTCGCTGTTGTCATTTCATTTTTGGAACTTTTATTTTCCATTTCAATTATTTTATTACTACAGGAAACTACAAGTATTTACATGGTATTTCATTATATATAAGTTTTAGTAGGTTATGATTTGAGTGTCTATATTACCACCTTATTATACATGCTATTTTTGTGTTTAATACCATCCATATATATTATTTAATACCCTTGATAACAGTAACCATCACGTGGCCTACTAGAGGGTGGACATAGGTAGTCACCATCTCCCTTCCCTTATTTTTATCCCATGAGCGGTATACATTGGGGGTAGGGGGGACATGTCAGAGTTGTATAAAATGCTAATTATGGTAGACATGATAGATTTTGGAGTTAGAAATAAGTGGTATTACATTGGTTGGTATGGAATAATGCTAGCTATGTTTACTAAGAGGTGTAAATATACGACCCTCCCACAGGACAAGGGTATCATTTTCACCCAATGATATAATCCATGATGCTTTATGTTTATTGAGACTACTAAATAAATTGAGTTTAGTTTTTGGGTAGATACCCATGAAGGGATCATGAATCTTGATTCTTTAATCGTATGTTTGAATATGTAAACAGTGGTTTAGGTTCAACCCTAAATAATAAAAAGTAATGATTAATTAATTACTTTTGAGTATTCCATATTAAAGGTTTAGGATATATAATGTTTTTCATTTTCTAGAATGGATCCAATTAAACAACATTATAATGTTGGCAGTAAATATGTTAATCAGGATGTTCGAATAAACCTCTATAGAGTATTGGTTGAAAACAATGACACTTAGTGGAGGAAACTCAGATATTTTCATCACTATATATTTTAGATGTAGGATGGATCCATTTTAGATTAATTCATGGATGAATATTTATATGTGGTTGATATATCTTTTAGTTTGATTTGTTCTTAAATAGAGAACTCAGTTTTACTAGTTTTAAAGATGCTATGTATGGAAGCGAGGCAGTGTAGAATCTTATTCCCCTCCGATCATTAGGAGTCAACAGTCTTATAAGATATGTTATGAGACCAGTTTATATAAGAGTATAATTTTTCAAACCCAAAGTATAATATCCTCTAGTATATGATTTCCCTACTATAAGAGAGTTCATACATGAAAGAGTTTTAGATCCATTTGTTGACACTTCGGGGATTTTCATGAAACATATTTCTAGTCTAGAAGTCTAGGGTAATGATTTTTAGGAGTATTTTCATCCAACTATCTACTGATAGGTCACCCTATCTATGATGAAGATGCATCTGAAGGTTCTTTTGTGAGTATTGATTGTTGAAGGAATTTTGGCTCGAACTGAATCATCATGTGAGACTATTCATTGGGATTTCATATGAAGTAGATATGTGGTCTAGGGGTACTATTTTCCTAGAAAGAAGAGTTTTCATCTAGTAAAGGGTATGTAATGTCCCTCATAATATCATTTCTATTAAGGTGTATGCTATCAAACTTAAGTTAAGGGATCAGATCCTTATTTTACTAGTGTATGATGAAGCCATTAACATCAATTGTTCCCAAATATTCTGAGTTCTTAGTGTACACAAGGTGTTATAATTCAGGTATTGTTCTAATTTGGGTACCTTCGTTAAGGAATTTTTAGCATAGGACTTAGCAATAATAGGGTATTCCATCTTGGGATTAGTAGTGAAGTTATTTGGTGGGGAGAATATTTCCATGAAATGGTCATTTTCATTAGAGCGCATAACATGACCATGAAGGTGGTTTCTAGTAGGGTCAGAGAGGCTATGAAGAATATTATGTTTAACTTCAATATTTAACGTTAACAACACTCCATGAGACAAATATGATACATAGTAACCATTTATTATGGTTTACATGGGAACATGCTTTCTTCGATTTAGGAGCCACACACTCATTCATATCACTAACCCTTTTTCATTCTTTTGGATGTTATATGGATAGGCCTCCAATTCCCTTGGCATTGACTATACAAGTTCGAGGTTAATTTGACCAATATTAAGTATGTTGAGAATATGAGCTAGTGCAAGTGAAATAATTCTCTTTGGTAGAAATATTGTGTTTATAGATTTATCCATAATTTATCATCATAATCATGATTTTTTTTGTAAATTGTGTAGGATAAAGTGTATTTAATATGTATGAAGGTTGAGTTATATGATGTTGATGGAGATCCATAGTGGTTGTTGGTGAGAAAGAAGATCAGATGGGTCAAACGTGTGTCCTTTCCTTGTATTCCTTTTTGAATCCCCATGATTTTAAGCTATTTAACATCTTATAAAAATACAATTTATTCAATATCTTACATTCCACACAACACCGAGCATAAATGAACAACAATATACTATTAAATATTTACATTACCATTTAAATAGTAATATAACCATTAGGAATATTTATCCAACAAGTATATTTTTAACCAAACCTATGAAATAATAAATATTATTTAAGAATATTTTGAAAAATAATAAGATATATATATATATATATATATTATATTATGAAAATAAATATATTAAAAATGATAAATTAAGTGTTAGTATTTTGGTGAAAGGTAAATGTACTATTAAAATTTTATAATTTATATGATAATTTAAAATAACGTTTCTTTTCATAAAATAGATTCATAAATTAGTAATTTATTTCCTTATAAAATTTAGATTACTTTATAAGACCTTAATTAATTTTGCAATGTTTCATAAAATCAATTATAATTTGGAATTAACATTTTTTTGAATAATTGATGATTTTAATTAAATATTTAATTTTTCATATATAGAAAATTATTTTCATAAAATGTATTCCATTTATTATTTATGAATATTGAAAAATTTTTATGGTTAATTTTTTTTATCAATTTTCTAAAATATGAGAAATTTTTGGGAATAGTGAAATTTTTGTAATTTATGGTGTGTGATAAATATTTGAATTATTGAGTCATGGATGATGTATAGACTATGTATGCACTATTAGTTATAACACACGTATACTATTTATTGTACATAGTCATAATATTCCACCCTATTGATTGTGTTGACCCAAAATAAAAATAAAATGATTAAAATAATAAAAAACACATATCTCCTCCAATATAAACACCATCCCTAATAACCTCTTCTCCTCACACAATCTAAGGCTTGAATGTTGCATAATTTCTTACCATTAAATCTCTGGATCCCATTACTCACATTCTCTTCTTTCTATAATCACCAAAAGAACATTAAAAGTCACTCAAGGAGGTTCTTAAGGAGACGATACAGAAGAGGTAAAACCTTCTCATTATCTATTTCAAATATTTTATTTTTTATCATTCACTAACTTCCCCTATACAAAGGGAAATGAAAACACCATTACCGTACATATAATGTATTTTTTTTGTGTTAATGGAATATCCATCATCAATTCTACACTCATCAAAATTTATTCTAAAAAATGGAAAAATCATCTGTAAGGTTCCAATTTACCACCTTCATGCATGATGAGTTTTCATTTGTCAATTCCTACTTCAGGGCTGGTCAAAAAATCATTTTTTAGTTAAAATAGAATATAAAATAAGTGTTAAAACTTATTTAATGATCTATAACTAATATATATGAATAAATAAAAATACAAAAAACAAATATAGTTCATGATGATTGAAAAAGCCCCAAAATAATCTAAATAGTTTTCATTAATATTTTATCTAATGAATAATTCTCATATCTAGAAACAAATGACATAAAAGTCCATTTAATCATCAAGAATACCATTAATAACAATAATTTACATTATATAGATTTATTCATTTTTTATATGAATATTAATACATGTATACATGTGAACCGATAATGAAAACCAAGGAAACAAGCACTCCGTACCGACATAATTGAATATCATAAAATCACCAAAAGGCCATATATTATATTAATAAAATTATTCTAAATAATATAAATGTTCAACTGATTTTGAATTAAAATATTATTGCATATAATTTTATTATTCTGGATATTATGTTCAAGTGCATAACAATTTCACACATAAGGTAAGGGATTCTCCCTAAACCTCTACTTTTTCCACCAGGTTAAACATTATTTCTATTTTACCAAAATTAATTCTTAATTATTAATATTTAAACCTCATTAATTATTTGATTATGTTCCAAAAACATGTACATAACTCAATTAATTTTCCCTTTATGGGAAATACATGTTTTATATGTTTTCATTCTCATGTTATCCCAATAAGTAACCATGTTTAAAGGGAACATCGAATTTCTTTCCCATTTGGAATTACACTCCATAATATTTTTTAATCTACAAATATTTATTCTAAAAAAATACTTTTTATCATCAATAGTGATCTTAGTTCATTTCTAGTTCTATAAAAACAATTAATCCTTTTTTCATTTAAAGGATTTTTAATATTTTCCCTTAAACAACACTAAAGTAGCTCATTTCAAAAGACTCGTGAAAACTATTTTTACATGTTTCCATTTCAGTTTCTCATTATTTACTATGAACTTTTTTATTTTTTTCTTAAGAATTTAAAAATTTTATTTAAATATATTCATTCACGGACACTATTATTATATTCTCTTTAGTTATACCTTAGTTGCTACTTATTCCATGTCTGTGGTGTATGCTTACATTCTTATTGTTTATGATCATCTTTCATCGAATATTTAATTAAAAATATATATTTAATGCATCATGTACTTGATTATTGTATTATACATATACTTTTTTTACATATGGTGTTCTAATTGAACGATTTTATTGAATTTAATCTGTTTATGAAGAATCCTTTAGTCTTGCGGTGATGGGTGATGACCCATTATAGATATAACCTGAATGCGTTGACATGTATCATGAGATAAAAGAGATGGTGAAAACCATACTGTGTTAGTTTCCATGAATAATTATATATATTTAAAATGAAATAATTAATATTTCTTGACGACATAATGGTTTTTTTGGAGATACATGTCATCTAACAGATTACTATTTTCTTTATTTACTAATCAGTTATTACTTTCCACGAAGTTCCTAAAATGAAAAATTACGTGGAATCATTTTCATTCCCAGTTTATTGATGACATATTTTATATTATTTTATTTACCTCTCCATAATGACTATTCCTTTTTTTAAATTTTTAAGACTTATTATTGCTACATATAACCCCTATTGAGCATCTGATCACACCCATTTATTTTTTTCCTTCACCAGGTTATAAAGATAATGTCCCTGAATATGTTTCAAGAAGAAGTTTATTTTATTTTCTTATGTACTATGTCTAATTAATAATGTAATGAAAAAACCATGTACTCATCTAATTCTTCAAGATTAATAATTTGATCGATCGTTTTTGATGTTATGTCTTGTAACTATTCCGTTGTAACAAAATAGCCACCAACTCTGGGCTGTTTGGATCGGGGTTGTTATAATTAGTATTAGAGAATGTTTAGTTGATTTTTTTGGAACTAGATGATTATAATAACTCCACATAGAAAATATTTTGAGAAATTATCATGATTATTATGTTCTAACATAGAGTGTTCCATTATTTAGTAATGGAACATACTAGAAGGAAAGGAATCAATACCCATGGAAAATGTGAGGATTTCCCTTCTAAGAAAGTCCAAAGAGTTAGTGTTGGAGGTGACCAGATAATGACTCTATTAAGTTTGTTGAATAACCATAATAAACCTATTTTATATTGTTTCAAAATACATAATCTCTCTTATTTTAGTGGAATATCTAATCCATTAGAAGATGTGTAGCAGATCAAGAATCATAGAATGAAATTTCTAGTATTAGGATGTAATGTAAATGAAAAGGTAGAACTCAAAGTATATTTTTTGAGGTACATGATGGTCAAAAGTTATTATTGGTAAATAATTCAAATTATAAAGATGATATATAAGACATGAAATAGAGAAAATTTAATGAAACATTCTTTGATAAATACTTCACTCATAGGAAACAAACTAAAATGAAGAGAAAATTCATTCGAATAAATCAACGGGAATAAGTGAGCTTTGTAAAGTATTTGGATACCATCACAAGACTATCCTGGTATGCTATATATTACATACATGATTTATAAGACTTTATTGATCTTTTTTTGAAGTTATTATGACATTTAAATAAATGGACATAGCTCATCAATCATTTTTATCATATGATGAAATAGTATTAAGTTCCATCAAAAGGGAGAAGGAATTTTCTATAATATATATGTTTGAGGGAAATCAAGAGAAGATTTGGTCTTATGATAACGATATAAAAATTTAGGCATCCAATAATATGGGGTGAATGAAGGAGTTTCCATTATTTCTATAAAGAATCATCATGGAAAGGATTGAAAGGCATGTGAGCTTTTTATATGTGTGTTAAAAATATCCCCTGAGAAAATGAATTTAAAGGGAAGACAAAATTCAATGATGTAAAATGATTCAACTATAATAAAATCCGAAATTATTTAAATCAATATCTCAAGCATCAAGGAAATTTACCACCAAATATTCCAAGGGGAGATGGCCAAGATTGTGTGATAACCACAATAGAATTAGAATTTCCCATTGAATTGGTGGTTGATACAATAATACGATAATCATATTTATACAATTCTTCATCTGATTTTGGACAAAAATACTATTTTATATCTACCCAATTTTCCATTAAATTTAGATATTTCAATTTTGATTTAATAATTGAGTTTTTAGTAAAAACCCATAAGAGATGTCTCACTATAACAGAAATGTGTCAGGAAGTTCTTATTATGGAATTTAAATGTGCATTATTTTCCAAACATTTCGTCACTAATATTGAATAATTTTACATAATACTTAGTATGGATTCGATTTGGAAATATTATGTGAGAACATATTTCAAGAAGAATAAAATTATGATTTTTGAGGAAGATTCAAAATACCCTATCTTTAGAGATGAAACATCATCATCTGACTCTTATCTACATAAAATTATGAGTAGATCTATTGAATGAAAATATTGGGGAGGAAGAGAGAATAATTAGTAGGTATGTGGAATTTCATTATAAAATTGATTTAGTACCAATTGAACATGAATCCATTGATGTGTTTCCTAAGTAATTACCTAGAAACTCTTCATATCACAAAGTTTTTTTTTACCATTGATTACGTACAATATGCAAGACCATTTTCAAAAATATCATATAGAATGTCCACTGTTGAATTAGTGGAGATAAAGAAAAAACTAGAATATTTGAGCAGTATTGTATTTATTCAACCAAGTGTTTCTCCATGGGGAGACATTACTGTTTTTTAAGAAGAAATATTGATCCTTGAGGATGTTCATTGACCCTAGAAAAATCAATTCTATTAAAATAAATAAAAAATATAATTTTCCTATCATTAATGATTTATTTGTTCAACTTTATGGAGCATAATATTTTTCATTTTTTATCCTTTATTCTGTGTAGCATTAGTTTCAAGTAAATAAAGAATATATTCTGAAGATCAATTTTTATATAAGGTATGGACAAAACAGGTTTATAGTAATTACATTTATATTGAAAAACACACCCAGAATTTTTAGGCATATGATAAATATTATATTCAAGGAAAATCATTTCAATATTTTTATAGTATTAATTAATGATATTGTGGAGTGTTCTAAAAATAATGGATACCGTGAGAATCATGTTTGGATTATTCTTGATATTATATGAAAGAAAGTGTTATAGGATAAATTTATAATGTGTGAATTATAACTTTAGGAAATTTATTTTCATTAGAAATTTTGGCCTCTAAGAATGGAATATCAATTGGTCCTAAATAGAAAGATTACTTCATAGAATGAGCTTTCACAAAAAACATAACACATGTATATATTTTTATTGGTTTAACATATTATTATAAGAGTTTCACTTAGAATTTTTTCCAATTGGATATCCCGTTAACCAAGACTATACATAAAAGGGTTATGTTTTAATGGAAAAATAGAATATACATATTTTTTGGATGAATTGATTACAAGATTAGCTAATGATCCAAATTTGACACTACCTTATGGAAATTATGTGTTTGTGATATACATTGATGCATCGAAGAGAATAATGGGTTGTGTCCTCATGAAAAATGATAGAGTAATTTCATATATAGTAAGGAAATAGAAGACTCATGAATAAAATCATTGAACTTAGTATTTTCTCTAAGGATATAAAAAAACTATCTCAATGGTGAAATATTTGAGATTTATCAAAAATTCAATAGTTTGAAATACATCATTACAAATAAAAAACTCTTCATGAGAGAAAGACGATGGATTGAGTTACTCAATTTTCTTTATTTCCCAACACGCTACCTCTCATTAAAATCAAATAAGTTAATAGCTTCATTAAGCATGATTGATCATTGAATTCTGACCCAAATGAGGATTGATAAAGATTATATATTCATGGATTTAGAAAATATGGATATATAAACTTATATGTAGAAACATAAATCCTTTCCAAAATTATTTCTAATCTATCTTTACTATAGATGATAAAGAGATCTCGATATGATGATGGGAATTATAAAAATAAACATAAAGTCATTAAGTATTGAAGACTAGAAGACATTATTTCTGAAGATAAAATTATGATATTTTGGAAGAGGTTATTAGTTTCATAAATACCTTCGATAAAAAGGGAACTATTAGTTCATTATCATTGATTATATTTCTCTACTCACTATTTTAGTACCAAGATGTATAGAGGTATGAAGAAGCAGTTGTGCTGGGATAACATGATGGTGTATATTACTAACAATGTGTCAAGATATCTAGGTTTTCAACAAACAAAGGCTGAGAGAAAACATCCTAGCAGAGTCATGAACCCTCTAGATATTTATATGTGGAAGTGGTATGAAATTACTATTGACTTCATCATTATATTAACAATTGTCCTATGATTAATGATATGATATTTTTTATTGTCGATCTCCTTAAATAATTGAAATATTTTCATTTTATATGAAATTATTTACATCTTGAATGACTATAAAAACCATAAATTAATGATTTTTTAATAATTAATGATATAACTATATCTATTGTGTAATATTAAGATCCCCATTTTACATAAAATTTATAGTGTATTCTTCAGAAGGGTTTGGATAACGAGCTTCATATGGATACTTCTTATCACCCAAAAAATGACAAATATTCTAAATGGGTAATTTAAACATTGGAAGGCATGTATCAATCATTCTCACATGGATTTTATGGTATATTGGATTATTATTTAATTTTATAGAGTATTTATACTATAATAGTTTCTATTCAATTATACAAATAACACCATATGAATCATTATATGGAAAGACATGTCAAACTCTTACTAGTTAAGTTTTTTTGTGGGAGTGAACTTATTGGCCTATAACATATATAAGATATTATGAGAAATTTAATGAAAATTTGAGATTATATTAAAGAATCTTAGAGTAGGAAAAAGATTTATGCTGGAAAATGGAGAATTGATTTGGAATTTCAAGTGGGAGATCAGGACTTTCTATAAGTATCTCCAAAGAAGGATTGCTTAAGGCATGTTCAAAAAGGAAAAAGGACCCATAGGTACATTGGGACATTTTATATTATTTATGAAATTAGATATATACATTACCAATTATAAATGCCTCTAAATCTCTCAAATTTTCCTGATGTGTTCCATATATCATTATTATATAAGTAAATACGAGAACCAACACATGTACCCAGCTAGGAGGAAATAGAACTTGAACATGATTTTTCTTTATATGAAGAGATTATCTAGATTCTTGAATCAAGATAGAATATATTTAGAAATTATATTACTATACTATTAATGGTTCTTTGGGGAAATCATAATATGGATTAAGCAACGTGGGATCCTGGGGATGTTATAAAGAAGAACCACCCACATCTGTTAAGAAGGAAATTTTCTGGAAACATTTCAATGATGAAATTTATGAAGGAGGGAATAATAACACAACATAATATTTTCTTGAATATATCTTCTATTATTAAATTCAATTCATTTTATATCTTATATTTCAAACAACAAATATCATAAATGAACAGTGATGCACTATTAGTTATTAACCTGAATATTAGAATATTAATGTGACTATTAGGAATAGTAAACTATTGAATAGAATAGTAATCTAACGTATAAATTTTTTAATAAAATTTAGTTATATTATGAATGAATTATATGATATATTTATATCATGGAGTAAGTAAATAAATTTATTATAAATTATAAATTATGTATACATATTTTTGTGAATTCTAATTGTTTATTTAGAATTTTATAATCAATATAACACATTAAAATGAAGTTTATTATCATAAAAATGGATGAAAGAAATAATATTTTGTTGTCTTATGATTATAGGATAATTTTATGATACCTTAATTAGCTTTTAAAAGTGTCATAAAACCAGTTATAAATTAAAAAATGGTTTAATTATATAATTATTTTATTAAAAAATTAAATTTCTAATATTTATGACATAATTTTAATAAAATGTACTCTATTTTTCAATTCTATATGTCAAAATATTGTTAGGGTAATTTTTTGGGATTTTTCTAAATTAATTGATTTTTAATGAATAATAAAATATAATAATTTATGTTTTAAGCTGAGTACATGAATAATGGAGTAATAGATTATTTATAGTTGATTGAAGAACCATTATTTCGAAATTACATGAACTAGTTAATTGACTTAAAAAAATCTTAACTATTGATAGTCTTAGGCCAAAATAACTGATAAATGATTAAAATAATAAAAAAACATCCATATCCTCCACTATAAATACAACCCCTCACCACCTCTTCTCCCTAAAACCTATAGGCATTAGATATTGTCTAATATGATCCTATTTATTCTACATAAAATGTTCATGACATTCTGGTTTCTCTGGTCTCAACAAAAGACCATTTCCAACCCCCTTATGTAGTTTCTCTAAGAGATGACATGCTAGAGAAAAAACGTACTATCTCCCCCCCCCATCTCTCTCTCTCTCTTTCAATTTCATTTCTTTTTATTATCCATTCCTTGTATACCCTATTAAAAGAGACATGATAATTATACTATCGTACATATTCTATATTTTTTTTTTCTTAATGGTATATCATTCATAAATTATTCCCTTCTCTTCATTTGTTATAAAAAATGAAAAAATCATCTATGGGATGCCAATTTATTACCTTTATGGATGGCATGTTTTTTTCAATTACACCTTTAAGGATAGACATAATACCAATTTTATGGTTAAAAAATATTAAAATATATTTCACCAAACATTTTTTAATGTTCTATAACTAGTATATAATAACAATAATAAATAATTAAACAGAACTACTTCTTCATGACTGAAAAAATTCCTGAATAATTTAAATGGTTATCATTAACATTTTATCTAATAATTAGTCCATATTTCTAGAAGCAAAAAGATATATAATTACATTTAATATTATAGAAATATATTACTAAAAAGTAATTTTAATTATGGGGAGTTATTATTATTTTACATGAACATTCAAACATGTATACAAGTGAACCCATCATGAAAACCAATGAAATGAACACTCTCGAATAAAAAAAATAAAATCCTATAAACTCATGAAGAAGGAAATAAATGATCATAAAAAATTATAATAATTAATAACTTTAAGAGGTTATAAATTAAATTTTTAATGAATCTAATTTCATTATCCATGATATTATGTGAATGTGAACAACACATTCAAAAATAATGTATGTGATTCTCCCTGAACCTCCATTTTTTCCTTCAGGATACACATTATATATCTTTAACCTAATGCAATTTTTAATTCATTTTATATTCTTCTCCTAAATTTTCTATCTATGTTCCTAAAATATTTACCTAGCTCAATTATTATTAATTTAATAGGAAATATATGTTTAATAAGTCTTCCTTCTCAATTTATCTTGGTAAGTATGCCTGATTGAAGTGAAAAAACTAATTTCATACAAATTTTCATTACACTGCAAAATTTGTATTAAACCTCATTTTTTCTACTAAAATAATAGTTTTAATCATGATAAATAGTCCTTGTTAATTTCATGTTTTTCACAAATAATTAATCCTTTTCCATTATAATTAATCATTAATATTTTTCCTTAAAAAACACTAATATGGCTCATTTCTGATGTCTCTTAAACACTATTTCAAGTGTTATCATTTCATTTGGTCTAATTTATCAGGATATAAGTCAATTTTACATTATTAATGTCCATGTATTATTTATTCTAATTATTTAATGGAAAAATATGATATTCTATTTGGTTATTGATTATTAACTATTTATTCATTATGTGTGGTGTATGTATACTTGGATTTTATTTATGATCATTATTCATTGAAAATTTCATTTAATATCCAAATTTATTTTATCCTGACTATGATTATTGTATTATCCATATAGCATTTTTACATAAAGTGTTTTCTTTGAAGGGAGCTATTGAATTGAATCTGTCTGTGATGAATGCTTTAGACATAAAATGATAGGATGGAGCCCAGTAATATATAACACCTTAATACATATTCATTATTCATTAGAAAGTATATTTAGAGACAAATCCTTTGTATTTGTTTCCATGAAGAATCAAATGGGTTTCTAACTACCGAATTAAACTATACTGATGTTATAATGGTTTGTATTCTAGATAAATGGAATCCAATAAATAATAATTTTATTCATTTAGTATTCAATTATTATATTCAATGTGGTTTTTTCTATGAAAATATATATTGATTCATTTTCATTCTTAGTGTATTGATGGAATGTTTTTTAGATTGTTTACCATGGAATAATGACTATGCCTTATTATCATTGATTCAGTTTTAATTGTATTAAATAACCCTTAATTATAATTTTACCACAAACCTTTTTTAATTTTCCTTCCCCAAGTTATGAAGATGAAATATATGAATATGTTTTATGAAGAAGTATTTTTAATTTTTTATAGTCTATGTTTAATTACCAATGAAATAAGTGAACCATGTATGTATCTAGTTCATCAAGACTACTTAACTGATTGATACTTGGTGACATTATATCTTGTATCTATTCTAGTTTTATAAAATATAAACCGACTTTGGGATATGGGGGTCGGGGTTGATACATCTTTTAAGTTTGATCTAATGCAATGTTGAAAATTAGAGTAGTTGATGGTGTTTCTAGAAATGGGGAAGATTACACCAATGAATTTCATGAGAATATTGTATCATATCCCCCTTAATGATAGATCATGTTTTAGATAGATCTACAACTATGTATGTATCTTATATCGATGTCTCTGTATTGGATGATTCCTTATATGTTGTAAGAACATTATGTATAGCTCATTGATTTATTACAGTGAGGCTTTAGTTAGGATGAGTGTGTCACCATGGCTGCACTAATTTTATTCATGAAGAAGGATGCTGAAATTTTAGAAAATCATATAAATTATCTTAAGATGAGTCATGTTAATGTTATGAACCACAATCCCCTTCCATGGATTTATGATTTATTTCATTAGATTAAATTAGAATTTTGGTTCTCAATGATTTATATGTGGTTACAATATAATCAGATCCATGTTAATATGAGAATATTATGATAACTTCTATATAATGTTTTCATGGGAATTTTGAGTTCATTATGAATCAATTTTTTCTGATTAATTCTGCATCACTGTTAATGAGTATATTGAACATTATTTATATAGATTTCTGGATTATGTTCTTTGTGGTTTTCATCTACATAATCCTTATATACTTGGCATCTGATGAAGATCATGCAGAGAATCTACATGCCATTTTTGGAGTTCATCATTAGGAGTAGTACTTTGGGGATTTTTAATGGTGTCATTTTTAGGCTTATGATGTTCTTTTTTTGGCATGGTGTGTCCCATAAGGGAGTTATTTTGGAGCATTCAATGATAGAGGTAGTTGTTTATTGGGAAGCCCCAAATACATTTGTAGAATGATAATTATTCCTTGGTATTTTAGGATATTATATGAGATTCATAGCTGATTTCTATTGGGTTTTTACTCCTCTTATAGCCTTGAATAGAAAAAATCACACATTATTATGGACTAAAAAAGTGATATAGAGATTTTGAGTACCTGATGGTGAAGTTGTTAATCACTCTAGTCCATTATTATAGCCAAGAGAGTTCATTTTTAGTTTTTCTATGAAATTTCAAATATTAGGTTGTATTGTGTTATGAATCTATAGATATTTATTTTTTATTATGATTCTTGGTGGTTATATCCCTAGAAGAATAACTATGCCACCCATGATCTCAAGTTGGTGTCAGTTTTGTTAGCATTGATACTATGTTGACATTACCTCAACAATAATAATTTTTTTGGTTGTTGATTGACTATAAGAGCCCAAGTTATGTAATATACCTAAATTATATGATGATTTTACATTTTTTATGATGAAAGTTTTAAAGGATAATAAATTTGAGATTTTGTATATTTTAGAAATGGGAAATGTTGTAGTTGATGAGCTGCTCTGGAAGAAACATAGTGATTTTATATGTGTGGTTGGAGATTCATGGAGAGTTATAGAAGAACCCATAGTTATGAATCTTCATATGAGAAAGGAAGAAGAAATCAATTATCCTTTCCATATGATTGTCTAGTCATATTTGGTGTAGTAAATGGAGGAGTCCTATCTAGGATATTTTGATGCGGAGGTCTGCAGAGATCGAGTTGTTTTCAGTCATTCCCATAAGGGTTAGTCTGAGGATAATGAACACCTGGTTTTATTTTAATGGGAAAAAATTTCCCTTTTGGTGTTTCCTGACATAGTTATCTATGAGATTCATTTCTCACCCTTAGAAGTACACCACAATATTAAAATAGTTTAATGATATTTCAGAGGATATATTATTTTTCCTAGGTCAAAGCATGCGGTTATAGAGTTTCCCTTTATATATTTTGTATTATAGAAGGTGAATGTTGATCACCATGTTTATAGTGTTTTTCTCCATCCATTATATGTTCCCTAATGGAAGTGGGTGGACATCGTGATGGAATTTGTAATCGGTTTACCATAAGATTATGGAGGCTATTTTTCTATATCGGTGATATTCGATCATTACATAAATTCATCCCACTTTATAGTGATTAGGAATTAAAGATCAATAATTTTTTGTTGAGGAAGTTTTTGGAGGAGGTGGTGAGACTCCACAGAGTCAAGAGAATGATCATATGTAATCATGATACTTGTTTTACCTTCATGGTATGGAGAGGAATCCAACAAGATTTTGAATTTCAGTTATCCCTTATCAAAGCTTTTTTTCGGCATACGAACAGTCAAACAGAGCATACTATCAGGACACTTGATGAAATTCTACATTCCTATATCATGGATTTTGGATATTTTTGGATGAGGCACTAGACAATGATTGAGTTTTCTTTCAACAGTAGTTTTCATTCCACCATTAGTATGGAATCAGTCAAATATTTTTTTGGTTTTCCTTTCCATTCAATGTTATACTAGACTGGGGTTAGAGAGTAAGAAATTATCAGGTTAGATCTAGTACAGAACATGAAATAGATTGTATATGTAATACTCAAGTAGATGGAAGATGAGATGGATTGATATAAATCCGTTTCATATCATATGAGGAGACATATGGAGTTCAATGTTGGATATAATGTGTTTCTAATTGTGAAACCTCATCATAGGAAGTAATTATTGAAGATCCTAGTCAGGATCCAAGTATTACTGAGAGGGGGAGGTGGTGAATCAGTGATATCTTTTTCTTTTTATGTTTCCAGATTTTTGAAACAACCTTCACCTCCTATTAAAGAGTTTCATCCCTACTGAACACACACAAACACATGAACACAAGATTTACAAGTCTCACTACTCAAAAAAAGTAGCTACATCGTTGGTATGGTATGGAACTAATCCACTAGAAAACAATCATTTGATGTGGAAGAAAACAAGAAGGATATACCCTTACACTCGTGTATCACTTTGAAAACAATACAATAGTGCGTTTGATCCCTCTTAGAAAAAATAGGGTAATGTAATGATGTTGTGCGTCTTAATGAACATTCACAAATCAAATATTTCAAAACAATTCTTCACTTTCCAACCAAGAAGATGGTAAGAACCACCTGGTGCAAACAGATTTTGTGCCACACCCTGCTTGCGTTCCCCTCAGCTTGCGCGCCTCCCTGCTTGCGTGCCTCATAGCTTACTCTCCATTCAACTTGTGAACCACTAACTACTTGTGCGCCAAAATTGTGAACAGCTCACAACTTGTGCACCACCTTTGGCTTCTTCACAACACACTTCTTGAAAACACCTCCCAGCTTTCACACCTCTAGAAACTTACGTTCCATAACATTCATGCCAAAACATGCTTGCTGAAACTTTCGTAGCACCACTTGCGCGCCGTAACAATAACCCTCAGCTTTCATGCCACTTCAGCTTTCGTGCCGCATTCTACACTTGCGTGTTCAGAGCTAAAATTTTTCCCTTAAGTGTGAGCATAAAAATGAGGAGATGAGTCATCTATTTATAGGCATTTTGGTGACTTGCGCACCATATACACTTGTTCACCAATACTTGCCTGAACTCCATGACTTTCATACCGCTCTATCACTTGTGTTCCCTTCCATCACTAGCACGACACATTATTTCTTTCGTCATATTTGTGATATGATGATGTTGGAATATGACTTGCACGCACATGAATTTGCATACCAAGAATTTCACTCCAATACTTGCGCGACACTCTTGACTTGCGCGACACTTTCTAGATTACACACCAGATTATTTCCTTTGTCATATTTTGATTGGTTGATCTTTGAAATATAACTTGCACACCACTTATACTTGCGCGCCAATACCTGCACACCAAAACTTGCACACCACTGTTGACTTGTGTGCCACTTTCTTTCCTTTTCCAAAATCACATCTTTATATTTTCCGATTTTCAAGCCCAAAAATTTGGAAAACACTGGAAAACAGTTCCACCTTAAACTGTTCTTTTGTGCAGCCTCTAGATGGTCTATTCCTTTGTCATTTCTATCTTCAATGATTCCCATAACTATTCTTCTGCTTTCATCACAAACTCTACTATCGTGATATATATCCTTTGATAGATCAGCATTAGCATTGTCAGAGTTACAATGGGTAGTACTAAAACTTATTTATCTTCCAACAACATCATTCCTTTCAATCAAAATTGTATATGACTGGAATCATCATTTCCCCCCTTTCCTTCATAAGGCATGGATCACAAGTTCTACTAACATATGGTATTTGTGAAATACATATGAGAAAAGCAACTTCTGGTTTTTGGTCCTTTTACAAAGTGAATTGATTTATCTTCTTCAAAAACAAAATACAACACTCTACAAAGGCTAACTCTTCAAACTTACTTCTCCATCCAACTTAGTCCCAACAATTTTTTTTTCAGGGGAGTAAGATATTCCCCAGTTTATTGGAAATTTTGAGGTTTTGGATGATATTGGAGCTATGGAATATCAAATATTACTTCCCAATGAGATAATTTAGATTGATGGTGTCCTCCATATATTTTAGATCCTCTGTTACATTCGTGTTTAATATCACATAATTGATTGGGGATATTTTGACATTGATGATGATACAACCAACCGTGAGGGACTTGTAGAGATCTATGACCACCTAGTGAAGGTGTTTAGTGGGTGTAATATTCCATTGGTTCTTGTATTATATTAGAAAAGTGGCATCAAGGAAGGTAAATGGAATATGATTCATATTTACAATATTAGTACCCCATGTTGTTTTGTCCATAGAACTTCTCTTGTTTTAATGTTAGATGTGCATGTTAAAAAATATCTAGTTATAGGATAGATTTATCTTATTTCATAGTAATTTGATACCTACCTATCATTTGAGAGTTTTTTCCACTAGAATATTATTTAGGAGGAAATTTTTCTTTTTTTTTTGGTTTTACACTTGTTGCTCTATTGAGGTGGAAGAGCTCCTGTAATTGTGATATCATTGCGAGGAATCTCTTAGGGGGATATTCATACAAAATAATTTTATCTCATTCTATTTAAGATGGTTTAAAATTCTTGAGAATGATAATTCTTTGATAGGTATCATATGCAAGGTCCAGTATCTTGGTATCCCTTTATTTTGAGCATTTTGGATGTCAAAGGTGCATGGTGGATGTTCAATGTAGCATGAAAGAAACGGGGGCGATCCATTACCGAACTTTCATCGCTCTGATGTTGAGGTAGGAACTACACCATAGTTCTTTTGGATGTAAAAAATGGACCTTGTTTATGGTATTGGGAATCATGGGAGGATAAATGAGGCTACTAACAATTTGGTGGGTAGATGTACTATGGGGAATAGGTTGTATCATGGTCATGTTCATCAAAATTCGGGTCCTATGACTTGTTTCTTGTGGCTTCACTAAAACCAAAAAATTCACATTTAAAGGATATTTATAGAATTCTTAGAATATCATTTGACTATGGGTGTCAATAGCATATTACCTAAGAAAATTTCATAGTGTACCCTATGTTATACATTACTCAAGCACAATCTAAGGTGATGTACTGCGGTCTTTATTATTTCGATTGGTCTATAAATAAAATATAACACCCAAATTCCATTTTTACACTTATTTGTCATGAACTTGAGGTGAAAACTTGTGATTTTTTATTTCCTTCAAATTACCTTTTAATGGGGTGTGATCTATGGTTCTAATGATTGATCTGTAGTAATACGATATATGTTCTACCTCTTCTCCCTAGCATTTTTTCCCATGTTTGTATCGTTTAAAACACTTTTATTATTTACATGATTTGGGGATTGATATCATCTATTATAAATTAGTTTTCGTTTTTTATTTTCTAGTGTGGTCATGGACCTATGTATTCGGGAGATCATTGTTTTCTATGGGAGAGGTGATTAGGTATCTATAACAGTAGACCATTATCATGTGAATAATATTAATTTTCATGAATAAGGGGATTATTTTCTCTTATAATTAATTTACAAGGAGTTGTATAGTAATTATCGTTTATCCATTTAGGTGAATATTTAAATAACCAAATAAATATTGAAACTTATTAATGAATGGATATATTTTATGATAATAATTTTCTTTTTAATTCATTATCCCAAGATAATGGTTTCCCTCTTGATTTTTTAGACAGTGTGCTATATGTATTATACATTTTAGAACGTGTTTATTCATTGTTTATCATTTTGGAATTGATGAGTATGTTAAATAATGTAATGATGAAACTAAATTATTAATGGTATTAATAATTTAAGGAAGATGAATATTTAAATCTGTTGTTTCTAGTAATTTATGTTAATCAAATTTTTTCAAAAGATATTTTAATTGAATATATTATTCCATTGTGTTAATGGAATTTAATAAATAGAATAAATCATGTTAATTAATACTGAGGATAAAAATGAAATTTCATATTAAGTTAGAATTGAACTTCTCTAGGTTTCTTGAATCTAGAATTAATGTTGAGGGGACGATTAGCTTTCGGTACCCTATATAACATTACTAATTAGGTTTACCAAACATGAAACCTATGAATAGTGAATCTATTAATTTAATAGTAAATAAAAAATAGTTTTATTAACATAAATCATTGAGGTTTTGAGTTTCTATTTATTATAAAGTATGGATGCCTTATGATGGGATTGTGACTCGACGTTTATGTGAAAATGATGAATGACTTATTTCAGGGGAATGATTCCCTATTAGTTATTACTATTTAATTTTTTCCTCAGGATTTACTCTTGGTATAAGCCTTCTGATGTGAGATTGGGATGAATGAACCTAATATGGATGATGAAATATCGGAAGGGGAGGACCAGATAATGCAGCAATAGTTGAGACATGTAATAGTGAGGTGCATGGAGATATGCATGAGTGTGTCAGTGATGGAATTAGAGATGATAAAAGGGGTTGTATCTAGGATTACCCATTTATTTTATGTTTAGATATTTGATTCATGCATGATGTGAATCTATTGAATGACTGATGGATGAGTTTCTTGTTTATCTGCATTCATTTCATCTAAAAATGAGGTGGTTGTATATTGTTGGATGCATTGTTCTCTGGTTGAATGATTAGAAATTTTTTTATAGAGTTTCAAGATTATTGGATGATGTTAACAATGAATAATAAATGTTTATCCTATGGAGTTGGTTTGTTTTTGAATACTAATGATAAGATACTCTTGAGAATCCATGGTCTTTGTTTGGGTTATTCTTGGGGAGAATGGAATTGGAATTGTTGGATAATAATGTTTAATGTGAAATAACATTGGAAATTAATTACAAGTTAATGTAATAATTTTTATAAAGTTAATTTTTCAATTAATTGAAGTAAATTTATATAATCTATGTCTTTTAAATGGTTTGGTGCTTACAGGATATAATTTCCTCATCTATAGAAGATGGGTGTCCATGTGATGATAGGTAAAATTGGGCCTAAGACTAGGTTATGACCATAGTGTGTTTGTGAGCATGTATAGGTCATTATATTTTGTTATTTCATAAGATACCCCCAATTTAGGTTAGCGATACTTATACATAGTGGAATTTCATAGGGTGTTTTCCCCCACATCATGGTTGGAGGATTGGTGCATGCCAACCCCACTCTAGCGCCACCCTCATCCCTTGGTAGATATCTGTTCCCATAAGCATTGTGGTTAGCTTACCATATATGTGTATATGGTATTTTTGAAATATGGTTATTTCACACACATATATCATTGAATGTATTATCTATTCTAGTATTATAGGTATGTATGACCTGAGGTATCTTACTAGGTGAATGAGATTTGATATCTCAAGATATAATACATGATATATACAATACATCTTATGAGATATGGTGGATCTTAGAAACTATATCGATTCTACATGGTGATCGGACATGATAATTGTAACACCCCAGGTAAATAAAGAATATGACATTTTCATATTTATCCATATTTGTGAATAAAATATTAATATGACTTTAAAGGGGACTCTACGCTCGATGGCGTACCCAACACGCAACAACGAGTTTCTTGGAAATCTTATGTTGCACTCTAATAATAAAATAATATTATTTTAAATGGTAGTTAACATGTTGCCGTTATATTGGCAGGAATGGATAGAAATAACTAAAATATGATTATATATGTTTTTAAATGTTCTTACATTTATCCAATAAAAGATAAAGGCTTAAAATATGGAAAGAATTCAATTTTAGGCGTATATGCCCTAGTTTTCACTAATGGTTCACTTATCGCCTTTTGGTGGAGAACCGTCATTAAATATATTTTTTTTTCACTCTTATACATTCTATTGGACTAAATAAAACTCTTCTTAAGAATCGGTACATCAAAATTTTCTTTCTGTAAATTTTTGGTATCTTTCCGATAAAGTTCATTTTTTTTAATGAATAGTGTAAAATGTTGTATTTTAATTCAAAACCTCTTTTTAATCTAATTTATTTATATGATTAGATTATATTTTGAATTGGTTTTAAAGTGAAATTATAATATATTTTTACCATTAAATCCAATAGTGGTCGTTGGAATTAATTTCACTTTGAAATCAGACTTAAACTAGTGTCAATCTTTTGATACTTATTGTTTCATAAAAACACGCTATTTGCTCTGACATCAGGAATTAATTATTAAATTAATTAATGTGACTTATATGTTTTGAATTTTTTAAAATAGACTTCATTTTTGAATTAGGAATATCAAATATAGCTTAGGGTGAATTTTTGGGATTTTTCGGAAAAACGTCAATTTTTTATAAATAGTGAAACCACTAAGTGGTACTTATAAAAACTGATATTTCCGTTTAAATAAAAATTTTCCATCTTTGTGTTTTGAATTTCAAAAATCCGACATACATGGTTGTCATTAAGAAGTAAAATGTGGTTCAATGGGATAAAAATAATTTTTTGGTGAATAGTAACTTATTAAGTTTTTAATCGTGATTAGAGGCAATTAGTGTAGTTTATGTTAAGAATAATGTTTTAATAAAATGAAATGACCTTGACACATGTCCTACCCTCGTTGGATGTGTCATGGCCGACCAAGACAATCCATGGGTCAACTTGGGGACCCCATGGAGCCACTTTGGTTGGAAAATGACATAAATATCTTTTTATTTCATGTTAAAGTAAAAATGACACAAACATGAAATGTTTTACTAAAACAATTTTTACATGGGGTTATAAAAGTCATATTTTTGACAATTAATACTCATTGGAAATCTAAAAATATTTCCTACATCATAGTATTTTTATATAATTTTTATATTTTAAATAAATTAAATTATTTATGACATCATGATGATGCAGCGATGACCTCATTATTTAACGATTTAAATAAAATGAAAATATAATGTAATATATAAGACCTACACATGTCCAAATCCTATTAGATGAGTGGATTTCGAACCCTTATCACCTTATCCTAGAAATACATCAATCTGGGACCTTTAAAATATGAAACGCATTTGAAAATAAAGTATCATTTTGTAACTTTACAAGAGTGCCCCTCCTCTCCTCTTATAAAAGGCCCTACCTCTACCTCCTTACCCACACTCCCAAAGACTTTGGCACGGCCAACCCCTGCCCAGTTTGTCTCTCCACTTCCCTCTCTTACTCCTTGAAGCCTCACATTGGGCAGAAGTCTTCCCAAGGAAGACTTTGAGCTCAAATCAAAGGGAGTTACCCGATTTTAAGGTAATGTCTTCACATGAGTTCTTTTGTTTTATTTTGCCTCTCCACCCCCATAAACTCTTTTTATTAATTTATTTTGTAACAACTCCAGTATCTTCAATATACTAGGATTTTGTTATAAGAAGGATTCGAGCTACACTTACACAAACCTACATCTAATGGTTAAAGAACATACTGTTTCTGTGGATGGTGAATTTCTGCCTCACGAAACGATGATTGTTCAACACTCATATAACACCTTCAAAGGTGTAAATTGAGATGTCACTATATTTATATATGATATATAATATGTTTATGTTTTACTTAAGCTTCTGTATTTTTTTCATTTATGGAATACCTTTATGGTTTCCATTATGGGTAAACGCGATATCTTCATTTAGGGAAGTGTGGACTACCACCCCCTCAAAGTGATGTGATTCGTTAATTCCATATGTGGGATGTATAAAGGATGGATTTAAAGTTATTATATATGATGTTATACTGGAATTATAATATACCTCTATATCATTATTATTTCTTTCCATTAATGTATGAGATAGAAATGAAAGTAGCGTTCATGCGTACGTACGGCTTACCGTCTCCAGGAACGGTGCATTTCATTTCTTATCCCCAAATGTAATGTACTATTATAAGTACATATTTATAATTAATATATATAATGCATGTTACATATAAATTATGAATATAATTCTGGAATTAAAATATACATACCTCTCATTTATTTTTAATTCCATTAATATGACAAAGAAATGAAAGTAGCGTTCATGCGTACATACGGCTTACCGTCACCATGAATGGTGCATTTCATTTCTTACCTCTAAATGATTATGTAATATTATAAATACATGTAAATTATTGATATATATGATATATATGATATCCATATCATTAATATCATTCTGGATATAATGAACCATTGACCACACGAACAACATGTAATTGTACGAAGTCCACTTTTGACTTAAGAACCAAATATCGACAAAACAAACATTTTTAACTTAAATGATTACACAATGTTTATAACATGTCAATAATTGATATAAAAGGAATAATTAAATTGTAAAAGGTTCTTAAGGAATTATAAATTAACTCATGTTTATTATTCAGGACGTTAAAGAACGATCAAGTCAAGTCGGACCCAAGGTAAGGGATCCTACTCCTCTCTTTCTTTTTAAGTACGCTCTTTATGTCATTCTGTTTAAAGATCATATTTCTTGTTATTGGGATGTTCTTTTATATTACTATTAATGTAATTTTTATTGTTCATATGAAGAGAGACCCTATTTTCTCTCATCAATCCATTTTGGAAGTTTTAAGTTGTGTCGTTAGGCTGCCGAGTTTTCGTAAGGGATTTTTCATCTCACTTTTATTCCCATGAGATTTATGCTACATTTACAACAATTTCCTTTGAGTGGTGTATGTAAATCCCATTATTATACTCTTTGTGTAATATAATTTATTTTATGAGTATTTACATCAATGATGTATTGACCTTCTTTCATGGGGTGTATGTTTCGAAAGATACCCAAGTCGTTAAGGGAACCTTTCACCCTCCTCTTTTTAAAAGACTTATTTTATTGGGTATTTTAATTCACATATTGTTATGTTGGGATATGTTCTCATATATCCTTATTGATGTAAATTTTAAGTGATGAGATACCTTTTTTTTCTATCTCTCATCAACTCTTTTTCTGAATTTTGAAGTGACGCCGTTAGGATGTCAAATTTTTTGCATGGGAACTTTTTAACCCAAATTTGATTCTTTGGGATAAACATGTACTCCTTGAATATGTCGTTCTATGAATATGTGTGAATATCCTCTGATTGTTTTACACTTAATACCCACTTATATTTGGTGTATTTTTTTGTCAAACATAATTATGCAATTGATTTATCCTTAAACCAAGGATACCGTCTTTGTAAGGGTCTTCGTCTCAATCTCCATTCATTGAGGCATATTTTTGTTTTATACACCACTTTCCTTAATACGGTGTATAAACACCTTTGAATTTTACATTTATTCAAAAGGAATATTTTTATACGAAGTGTTTTACTAAACGACAAAAGGGAATGTTCTTGTCGTACGTATGCGGTGACAACGACTTCTCCGCCGCCGCGAGTATTATTTGGTCTTTGGCATCCTCAACTAGCCGTAATGTTTTTCAAAATGAAATAAATATCATATACTCTTTTATGTATGTTGTTATTGAAAATGGTTTTTATAAAGGATTTGTTATGTCGATATATTTAAGTGATATATTGTGATCGAAATGTGGAAATGTTTTCTTTCCATTATATTTGTTTAATGTCTTATGATTTTATAATGGTACTTAGACATTATGACGGGTGGTGCCGTGAATACCAGGACGGGTGGTTATGTTATAAACTCCAATGCATTGGGTTTGGAAGTCGGTTGTATGGATATTCCATTAAGTATGTATGGAAGTTGGCCGAATGGATGTTCCATTAAGTGATATGTGTGGAAGTCGACCTTATGGTTATTCCACTTAAGTATGTTTATGTACCAAGTTACCATTATATTTTATGTGATCCTTATATGGGTTTTATGGTAGTCTTTTGGTTACAGAAGGGTTAGTAATGAACTTTTATTCAGTGAAGAGTTTTTACTACTTCGAAAAGGTGAAAAGTGTTACTTTGATAAAGTATACATGATTTACTTTTTGTTTTGAAAAACTAACAGTTTTCATTCTTTGTGTATCCCTTACTGAGCTTTTTATGCTCATCCCATGTTTTTGAAATGGTTTTCATAGGACTTAGCATGGAATAGGGTCAACGATGGGTTCAAGGGAAAGTCATGCTACCTAAAACATGGAACTAGACATGTTTCTTTTTACGAGTTTTTATTTTATGGAAATTTTAGTAGAAGAGACTACTTTGTAATCTTTTGAGATGTAATAGTTATGTCCTAATTCTCTAAAACTATAAACCTGAAAAGATCCACAATGTGAATTACTCATTTAATTCAATATTATGTAAGGTTTAAGGCTGGGGCCTTATAGTTGGTATCAAAGGTCGGTTTAGATAACTTTAGAGGTTAGGGTATTCATTAAGAATAAGTGGCATCACCATAATGGTTAGGATTTCAGAAAGAGTCCTAGTTTTAGATAAAGTGAATGAGTAAGTGTATCTTAGTGTTTACCTTCCTCATTAGTACATGATGGTCTTGTTGATATACTCACACTGACATTTCTGTTTTTAGTGAATGGATGGATCTAGCAGGAACCAAAGAGACAAAAGGTTTGAAGGAAAATGTGGTGGTTCTATGATTAAGATACTAGATAAAATGGGGGATTCAATGAGGAAACTCGTGGTTGTTATAAACCAACTATCAAGGAGTCATGATCAACCACTTGAACCTTGGTATGATCTTTAATGCATCATGTACGAGATGACGAATCGATGTGGAAGTTTAGGTAATAATTATAAAGGTAACCATTAGAGTTTATATAATCCTTACTTTTGAGGTAATTATGGGTTACTATATGTTATGATGGAAGTGAAAGGCATGAGATAAAATTGAAGTTAAATTATGTTATGGTTATTTTTTATGATTTTATATCTTTTTGGGGAATGATTTGAGAATTATATAGTTTTGGAAAAAGGACAACATGCAGACCGTGTGACTACCCATCACATCGGACAAAGCTGTGGGAATCAAACCCACAACCAAAGTGCGACTGTTATTTATCACCTACCACTGGACTACGTGAAGTCCCTGGTTAGTTTGACTGATTCTTTTTAGTTATATGATTTTATTAATTATGAGTAAGTTTATTTTGGGTTATTTATGAAAATGATTAACCTATCATGGAGGATATGTGATTAGGTTAATTACATTTCAATACGAGACTTTAGGAGCAACTGATGTTGTTCAGAGATAAATGTTACAATTTAATTTGGAAGACTATTTGACTAAATCCTTCAAATAGTTGGGTTTCAATCTAATATTGGGTTAATTTGAAGAATTTTATAGACAAATTGTTTATCGGATGGTCCTCGTTGAACTTTGGGTTTTGTTGGACAAATATTGGAGATTAAGCATTGATTTTTTTAATGGGTTATCCTTTTCTGGATTATCTGACTTTGTACTAACCTATTTGGTTTTGGTTTTGGTTAAGGTATAAAGATATGGGATGTATATAGTTCTCTTTGGTGTATTAGGTGATTCTATAGAAGTTGATTATAGTACTATTAATGCGAAAAAGTCTCCCTAAATACTCGTCTTTTGGGAAAAAATATGAGTTTGATTAAGGAATCTAGTAAAAGTTGAATGTCAACATGATAAGTGATTATCTTTCCTTATGAATAAATTCCTCAATAAAAACTAACTTAAAACAAAAATGTTGTCTATTAACTTTTCCTACTGGGGAATCGAATACCGTTTAACCCATCACAAGTTTGTGATTTTCTTATGGTTAACTTTCTCCAAGACATGTTTACTATCACTCTCCCTCAAGAACATGACCCTTTGCTTTTTCTTCCATGTCCATGTTTTTCTACATGGAATCCTATTATGGGTTATCTCGGGTGACCTCTGTACTTATCATCCATTATTTTAATGTGATTGTTTTACCAACACGTGTTCCAATGTGGGACTTTCAAGGATGTTTCCAAGCTCAATTTTAAAAATTGCGAGGACGCAATTTCCAAAAGGGGGGAAGGATGTAACACCCCACGTAAATAAAGAATATGACATTTTCATATTTATCCATATTTGTGAAAAAAATATTAATATGACTTTAAAGGGGACGATATGCTTGATGGCGTACCCAACACGCAACAACGAGTTTCTTGGGAATCATACGTTGCACTCTAATAATAAAATAATATTATTTTAAATGGTAGTTAACATGTCACCATTGTATTGGCGGGAATGGATAGAAATAACTAAAATATGATTATATATGTTTTTAAATGTTTTTACATTTATCCAATAAAATATAAAGGCTTAAAATACGGAAAGAATTCAATTTTAGGCGTATATGCCCTAGTTTTCACTAAAGGTTCACTTATCGCCTTTTGAGGGAGAACTATCATTAAATATAGTTTTGTTCAGTATTATAAATTCTATTGGACCAAGTAAAACTCTTCTCAAGAATCGGGACATCAAAATTTACTTTGTGTAAATTTTTTGGTATCTTTCCGATAAAGTTCATTTTTTTAATGAATAGTTTAAAATGTTGTATTTTAATTCAAAACCTCTTTTTAATATAATTTATTTATATGATTTGATTATATTTTGAATTGGTTTTAAAGTGAAATTAGAATATATTTTTACCATTAAATCCAATAGTGGTCATTGGAATTAATTTCACTTTGAAATCAGATTTAAACTAGTGTCAATCTTTTGATACTTATTGTTTCATAAAAACGCGCTATTTGCTCTGACAGCGGGAATTAATTATTAAATTAATTCATGTGACTTATATGTTTTGAGTTTTGTAAAATAGACTTCATTTTTGAATTTGGAATATCAAATATAACTTTGGGTGAATTTTTGGGATTTTTCTGAAAAACTTTAATTTTTCATGAATAGTGAAACCACTAAGTGGTACTTATAAAAACTGATTTTTCCGTTTAAATGAAATTCTGTCATCTTTGTGTTTTGAATTTCAATTATCCGATATACATGGTTGTCATTCAGAAGTAAAATGTGGTTCAATGGGATAAAAATAATTCGTTTGTGAATAGTAACTTATTAAGTTTTTAGTCGCGATTAGAGGTAATTAGTGTAGTTTATGGTAAGAATATTGTTTTAATAAAATGAAATGACCTAGACTATAAGTCCCCAGCCATAAACCTTACTTAATATTGAATTAAATGAATAATTCACGTTGAGGATCTTTTTAGGTTTAGAGTTTTAGAGAATTAGAACATAACTATTACATCTCAAAAGATTACAAAGTAGACACTTCTACTAAGTTTCCATAATAAAAAAAACTCTTAAAAAGAAACATGTCTAGTTCCATGTTTTATAAAGCGTGACATTCCCTTGATCCCATACTTGAACTTATTCCACTTTAAGTCCTGTGAAAAACATTTTAAAAAACTTGGGGTGAGCATAAAAAGCTCAGTAAGGGATACAGAAAGAATGAAAACTGTTAGTTTTTCAAAATCAAGTAAACCATGTATACTCTATCAAAGTAATACCTTCTCCTTCATGAAGTAGTAAAAACTCTTCACTGAATAAAGTATCATTACATACCTTTTTGAATCCAAAGTATTACCATAAAACCCATATAAAGAACACATAACATATATAAAGGTAACTTGGGACATAAACATACTTAAGTGGAATAACCATACGGTCGACTTCCACACATATCACTTAATGGAATAGCCATACGGCCAATTTCCATACATACTTAATGGAATAGCCATACGGCCGACTTCCATAACCAATGCATTGAAGGTTATAACGTAACCACCCGTCCTGGTATTCACGGCACCACTCGTCATATGGTTTATAACGTAACCACCCGTTAAAATGTCCAAGTACCAATATAAAATCATAAAACATAAAACCAATATAAAAGAAAGATAACATTTATACATTTCAATCACAATATATCATAAATATATTGACATAATAGAATCCTTTATCAAAACCATTTTCAATACCAAAATACATAAAAGAGTATATGGTATTTATTTTATTTTAAAAACATTACGGCTTGTTGAGGAAGCCAAAGACCAAATTACACTCACGGCGGTGGAAAAAGTCATTTTCACCGTGTACGTTAAAAAAATATTCCTTTTTTTCGTTTAGTAAAATTCTTTGTAGAAAAGGATTCCTTTTGTATAAAAGTAAAAGTCAAAGGGGTTTATACACCGTATAAAAGAAAGTTGTGTATAAAACAAAATATTCCTCAATGAAAGGAGATTGAGACGAAGTCCCTTAAAAAGATCATTTTTTTAAATAAAGTAAATCTATAATGTGTATTCACTATAATTACACATAAATTATGTACAAATACAATATAGGACATAATAATATCATGAAATAATTTGAAAGTAGGAGATTAACCCAAAGTATGGAAGTTGGGTTATGGAATTCCCTTACCTCGGGTCCGACTTGACTCGATCGTTCTTTAACATCCTGAATAATAAATTTGAGTTTATTTATACTTGATTAATAACCTTTTTAAAGTTCATTATTACTTTTATATCACTTATTTACATGTTATAAACATTATGTAACCATTTAAGGTAATAATGTTTGTTTTGTCAATATTTAGTTCTTAAGTCGAAAGTTGACTTCTTACAACTGCATGTTGTTCGTGTGGTCAAAAGTTCTTTATATCCAGAATGAAATTCCTGATTTTGATATAATATATATCATATATTTCCATCATATACATGTATTTATAATATTACATAATCATTTAGAGGTAATAAATGAAATGCACCGTTCATGGAGACGGTAAAACGTACGTACGCATGAACGCTACTTTCATTTTGTTGTCATATTAATGGAATTAAAACTAAATGAGAGGTATGTATATTTTAATTCCAGAATTATATTCATCATTTAGATATATCATTAATTATATATATCCATTATATACATGTACTTTTAATAGTACATTACATTTGGGGATAAGAAATGAAATGCACCGTTCATGGAGACGGTAAGCCGTACGTAGGCATGAACGCTACTTTCATTTCTATCTCATACTTTAATAGAAATAAATAATAATGATATAGAGGTATATTATAATTCCAGTATAACATCATATATAATAACTTTAAATCTATCCTTTACACGTCCCACATATGGCATTAACGAATCACATCACTTTGAGGGGGCGGTAGTCCACACTTCCTTAAATGAAGATATCGTGTTTACCCATAATGTAAACCATAAAAGTATGCCCAAAATGAAAAAAACAGAATCTTAAGGAAAACATAAACATATTATATATCATATATAAAAATTGTGACATCATAATGGCCACCTTTGAAGCTGTTAAATGAGTATTGAACAATCATCGTTTCGGGAGGCAGAATTTCTCCATCCACGGAAACCGTATGTTCTTTAACCATTTGATGTAGTTGTGTGAGAGTGTAGCTCAAATAAATCTTATAAAAACATCCTAGTATATTTACGATACTGGGGTTGTTACAAAATAAGTAAATAAATAGAGTTTATGGGGTTGGAGAAACAAAATAAAACAAATGAACATGAGAGAATGAATTACCTTTAAAAGTGTAACTCCTTTTGATTTGAGCATAAAGGATTCATTTGAAAGTATTCTTCCCAAAGGAAATCCTATAGGATGAGGAGAGGGATGTGGAGAGAGTAAATGGTCAGGGGTTGGCCGAGCCAAAGGCTTGAGGAGTGTGTGAAATGTGGTAGAGGTGGGGGCCTTTTATAAGAGGAGAGGAGGGGCACTTTTGGAAAGTAATGAAATATTACTTTATTTGAAAATGTGTTTCGGTTTTAAAAGGTCCCACATTGATAAAATTCGTGGATAAGGTGATAAGGGTTCTAAATCCACTCATCCAATTGGTTTTGGACATGTGTAGTTCATAGATTTTACATTATCTTCCTATTTTTTTTAAATCGTCAAATAATGATGTCATCATTGCATCATTATTATGTCATAAATAATTTAATTTATTTAATGTCTAAAAATTATAAAAAAACTACTATGATGTGGGATATCGTTTTAGCTTTCCAATGACTATTTTTAATCAAAATATGGACCTGTGTAACCCTACTTAAAAATTGTTTTAGTAAAACAACTCATGTTTGTGTCAATTTAATTTTAACATTAAATAAAAAGTTATTTATGTCATTTCCCAACCAAAGTGTCTCCATGTGGTCCCTAAGTTGGCCCATGGCTTTTCATGGTCGGAATTGACTCACCCAATAGGTGTAGGACATGTGTCTAGGTCATTTCATATTATTAAAGCATTATTTATACCTTAAACTACACTAATTACCACTAATCGCGATTAAAAACTTAATAAGTTACTATTCACCAAAAAATTATTATAATCTCATTGAACCACATTTTACTTCTTAATGACAACCGTGTATGTCGTATTTTTTAAATTCAAAATACAATGATGGCAAAATTTCATTTAAATGGAAAATCAGTCGTTATAAGTACCACTTAGTGGTTTCACTATTCATCAAAAATTGAAGTTTTTCAGAAAATTACCAAAAATTGACCCTAAGCTACATTTGATATTAAGAATTCAAAAATGATGTCTATTTTACAAAATTCAAAACATATAAGTCACATTAATTAATTTAATAATTAATTCCCGCTGTCAGAGCAAATAGCGTGTTTTTAGGAAACAATAAGTATCAAAAGATTGACACTGGTTTAAGTCCGATTTCAAAGTGAAATTAATTTCAACGACCACTATTGTATTTAATGGTAAAAATATTTTCTCATATCACTTTAAAACCAATTCAAAAGATAATCTAATCATATAAATAAATAATATTAAAAAGAGGTTTTGAATTAAAATACAACATTTTACACTATTCATTAAAAAAATGAACATTATCAGAAAGGTACCAAAAATTTATACAAAGTAAATTTTGATGTCCCGAATCTAAAGAAGAGTTATATTTGGTCCAAAAGAATTTATAATATCGATCAAAACTATATTTAATGACGGTTCTCCGTCAAAAGGTGATAAGTGGACCTTTCGTGAAAATTAGGGTATAAATGCCTAAAATTGAACTCTTTCCGTATTTTAAGCCTTTATCTTTTATTGGGTAAATGTAAAAACATTTAAAAACATATATAATAATATTTTAGTTATTTCTATCCATTCCCGCCAGTACAACGGCTACTCGTTAACTAACATTTAAAATAATATTATTTTATTACTTGTGTGCAACGTAAGTTTTCAAAGAAACTCATCGTTGCGTACCGAGTACACTATCGAACGTAGAAACCCCTTTTAATTAAAATTAATATTTAATTTGTAAATATTAATAAATATGAAAATTCTTTATTCTTTATTTACCTGGGATGTTACATCCTTCCCCCCTTTTGGGAATTGCGTCCTCACAATTTTATTCACTTATCAAAATAAGTGGGGGTATTTATCCCACATAGCATTTTCAGATCCCCACGTTGCCTCTTCAATCACATGGTTTTTCCACAAAACCTTTACCTGATGAATCACCTTATTCCGTAACACCTGCTCCCTGTGGTCAAGAATCTATACCGGTAGTTCCTCATAAGATAGCTTCTCTTCCAGCTGAACTACCTCTGGGCTCAAATCATGAGATGGATCTGGCATATACTTCCTCAACATTGAAACATGAAAAACATTGTGTGCCTAAGATAAAATCGGAGGTAAATCCACCCGGTATGCCACTGATCCAACTCTCTCCAGAATTTCATATGGTCCAATAAAACTTGGACTCAGCTTTCCTTTCTTACCAAATCTCATCACACTTTTCCAAGGAGAAACCTTGAGAAAAACATGATCACCTACCTCGAAAGATAGATCCTTCCTCCGGTTATCCGCATAACTCTTCTGTCTGCTTTGAGCTGTTCTCATGTGCTTCTGAATCAAATGAACTTTTTCTGCCATCTCTTATACCAATTCTAGTCCCATCAACTTCTTTTCACCCACTTCATTCCAAAATGCTGGAGTTCGACACCGCTTCCCATATAATGCCTCAAATAGTGCCATCTGTATACTAGAATGAAAACAGTTATTATAAGAAAGCTCAACCAAAGAAAGTTGTTGGTCCCAACTTCCCTTATAATCCATAGAACAAGCTCGTAGCATATCTTCCAATGTCTGGATTGTTCATTCTGACTGCCCATCTGATTGAGGATGAAAAGCTGTACTAAAATTTAATTCAGTACCCAACGACTTCTGAAGGCCTTTCCAAAAGTTATAAGTAAACCTGGGATCACGATCCGATATAATGGAGAGTGGAACTCCATGTAACCTGACTATCTCTTTAATATACAAATGGGAAAGTTGATCTAGGGAAAAAGTATCTCATGTAGAAAGGAAATGAGCAGATTTGGTCAAGCGATCAACAATAACCCAGATTTCATTATTACCTCAAGATATCCTCGGTAATCCCACAACAAAGTCCATGGATAGGTTTTCCCATTTCCACTCTGGCACTGGTAAAGGCTGAATCATCCCTTTAGGTAACTTCTGCTCTGCTTTAACCTGTTGACATGTCAAACACTTCACAGTAAAATCAGCAATATCTCTTTTCATTCCATCCCACCAGTAATACTCCCGCAGATCTCTGTACATCTTAGTACTGCCAAGATGAACTGAAAACGGAGAACTATGAGCTTCACATAACAAATCTTTCTTCAACTGTGAATCACAAGGCACACATAACCTCTTCCCAAACCTCAAAACACAAACACAAACTTATCCAAGAACTCATGGAAAATTTTATTCATAAGGTCCATGAATACAGCAGGTGCATTGGTTAACCCAAAAGGCATACCTAAAAATTCATAATGGCCATATCTTGTATGGAACGCAGTCTTCGGAACGTCTGCTTATTTTACTTTCAACTGATGGTACCCCGACCTCAAGTCAATCTTCGAAAAATACTAAGCTCCCTGGAGCTGATACCACTTCATTCGATGGCCCAACATCTGATGAAGTTGTTGCAAAGGATTTCACCACCCCTTTCTGCTTGTAGTCTGGCTGCATTCCCCCAATTGAGTTCTTCGTTGGACACTCGTTTGCATAATGACCCATTTCATTACACTTAAAACATCTTACCGTTGGCTTTTCATTTCCTGCTTGATCATCTTCCTTACAGTTACGAGCAATATGACCAGACTTACCACACCGAAAGCACTTACCAGACTTGGATAAACATTCTCCAAGATTCATTTTACCACACTTCTCACAGGACGGATATTTGGTTTTCTTACCTCCTTGCTTCTTTGATGAATTCTTCTCCTTTGCCTGCCAACTAGACCTCTTATTCTGTTGTTTTTCATAGAACACCCGATCATCGACAAACTCCATTTCCACCTTCTCCGCACATCGAACAAGTTTTTCATAACTTTTGAACTCACGAGAAGCTAAATCCCTTCGATACTTTGGATTTAACCCTAAGTAAAAATGGTTTATTTTACTATCAAGATCTCGTATGAAGTTTGGAGCATACCTTGCCAATCGAGTGAACATTTCTTCATAAGCAGCCACTGAATCATCCTCCTGCCTCAATTCTAGGAATTGTTTTTCCATCCTAAGATGAACCACCTTAGGAAAATATTTCTCAAGAAACATACCTTTGAATTCGTCCCAGTGAAGATCGTCAATCTCATCACTATCCCTTATATTTTTCACCATCGACCACCACTGATCAGCTTCACCTTCAAAACGGTAAACCGCAAGACTAACCTTTTGATGTTCTGAACACCCCATGACATCAAAAATCTTCTCCAGTGCTTTAATCCACTCTTCAGCTTGCACAGGGTCAGATGATCCTCTGAATGATGGGCGATGTTGCCTCATGAAATGTTCCACCACTGACATGTTCCTCTGTGGTTGATCTGGCTGATCTCGTGCATGGATACCACCACCATTTATAGCTTGAGTCAACTGTCCCATCACTGTAACAAACTATTTAGTTCCGATTCCGACCATCTCAGGTTGCTGATTTGGAAGGTTATCTTCTTCCTGTTGTCGTCCCAACATAGCTGCTTTGTTTCCTCTATGGAAAACCATTCTGAACACAGAAATATCTTAGGCAAAGCAACATGGAAATCCTTAAATGATATATCATTTCAATCATATTATAATTGATCACTTTTCTAACTCCTAAAGTTGTCTAAACCGACCTTTGATACCAACTATAGGGCCCCAGCCTTAAACCTTACTTAATATTGAATTAAATGAATAATTCACGTTGAGGATCTTTTTGGGTTTAGAGTTTTAGAGAATTATAACATAACTATTACATCTCAAAAGATTACAAAGTATACACTTCTACTAAGTTTCCATAATAAAAAAACTCTTAAAAAGAAACATGTCTAGTTCCATGTTTTATAAAGCGTGACATTCCCTTGATACCATCCTTGAACTTATTCCACTTTAAGTCCTGTGAAAAACATTTTGAAAAACTTGGGGTGAGCATAAAAAGCTCAGTAAGGGATACAGAAAGAATGAAAACTGTTAGTTTTTCAAAATCAAGTAAACCATGTATACTCTATCAAAGTAATACCTTCACCTTCATGAAGTAGTAAAAACTCTTCACTAAATAAAGTATCATTACTTACCTTTTTGTAACCAAAGTATTACCATAAAACCCATATAAATAACACATAACATATATAAAGGTAACTTGGGACATAAACATACTTAAGTGGAATAACCATATGGTTGACTTCCACACATATCACTTAATGGAATAGCCATACAGCCAATTTCCATACATACTTAATGGAATAGCCATACGGCCGACTTCCATACCCAATGAATTGAAGGTTATAACGTAACCACCCGTCCTGGTATTCACGGCACCACCCGTCATATGGTTTATAACGTAACCACCCGTTAAAATGTCCAAGTACCAATATAAAATCATAAAACATAAAACCAATATAAAGGAAAGATAACATTTCCACATTTCAATCACAATGTATCATAAATATATTGACATAATAGAATCCTTTATCAAAACAATTTTCAATACCAAAATACATAAAAGAGTATATGGTATTTTATTTTATTTTAAAAACATTACGGCTTGTTGAGGAAGCCAAAGACCAAATAATACTCACGGCGGCGGAAAAAGTCATTGTCACCGCGTACGTTAAAAAAATCATCCCTTTTTGTCATTTAGTAAAACGCTTTGTAGAAAAAGATTCCTTTTGTATAAAAGTAAAAGTCAAAGGGGTTTATACACCGTATAAAAGAAAGTTGTGTATAAAACAAAATATTCCTCAATGAAAGGAGATTGAGACGAAGTCCCTTAAAAGATCATTTTTTTTAAATAAAGTACTTTTATAATGTGTATTCACTATAAGTACACATAAATGATGTACAAATACAATATAGGACATAATAATATCATGACATAATTTTAAAGTAGGAGATTAACCCAAAGTATGGAAGTTGGGTTATGGAATTCCCTTACCTCGGGTCCGACTTGACTCGATCGTTCTTTAACGTCCTGAATAATAAATTTGAGTTAATTTATACTTGATTAAGAACCTTTTTAAAGTTCATTATTCCTTTTATATAACTTATTTACATGTTATAAACATTATGTAACCATTTAAGTTAATAATGTTTGTTTTGTCAATATTTAGTTCTTCAGTCGAAAGTTGACTTCTTACAATTACATGCTGTTCATGTGGTCAAAAGTTCTTTATATCCAGAATAAAATTCCTGATTTTGATATCATATATATCATATATATCCATCATATACATGTATTTATAATATTACATAATCATTTAGAGGTAATAAATGAAATGCACCGTTCATGGAGACGGTAAGCCGTACGTACGCATGAACGCTACTTTCATTTCGTTGTCATATTAATGGAATTAAAACTAAATGAGAGGTATGTATATTTTAATTCCAGAATTATATTCATCATTTAGATATATCATTAATTATATATATCCATTATATACTTGTACTTTTAATAGTACATTACATTTGGGGATAAGAAATGAAATGCACCGTTCATGGAGACGGTAAGCCCTACGTACGCATGAACGCTACTTTCATTTCAATCTCATACTTTAATGGAAATAAATAAGAATGATATAGAGGTATATTATAATTCCAGTATAACATCATATATAATAACTTTAAATCTATCCTTTACACGTCCCACATATGACATTAACGAATCACATCACTTTGAGGGGGCGGTAGTCCGCACTTCCTTAAATGAAGATATCGTGTTTACCCGTAATGGAAACCATAAAGGTATGCCCAAAATGAAAAAAACAGAAGCTTAAGGAAAACATAAAAAAATTATATATCATATATAAAAATAGTGACATCATAATGGCCACCTATTAAGGTGTTAAATGAGTATTTAACAATCATCGTTTCGGGAGGAAGAATTTCGCCATCCACGGAAACTGTATGTTCTTTAACCATTTTTTGTAGTTGTGTGAGATTGTAGCTCAAATAAATCTTATAACAACATCCTAGTATATTTAAGATACCGGTGTTGTTACAAAATAAGTAAATAAAATGAGTTTAGGGGGTTGGAGAAACAAAATAAAGCAAATGAACATGAGAGAATGAATTACCTTTAAAAGTGTAAATCCTTTTGATTTGAGCCTAAAGGCTTCCTTTGAAAGTATTCTGCCCAAAGGGAATCCTCTAGGATGAGGAGAGAGATGTGGAGAGAGTAAATGGGTAGGGTTTGGCCGAGCCAAAGGCTTGCGGAGTGTGTGAAATGAGGTAGAGGTGGGGGCCTTTTATAAGAGGAGAGGAGGGGAACTTTTGGAAAGTAAAAAAATATTACTTTATTTGAAAATGTGTTTCGGTTTTAAAAGGTCCCAAATTGATATAATTCGTGGATAAGGTGATAAGGGTTCTAAATCCACTCATCCAATTGGTTTTGGACATGTGTAGTTCGTAGAGTTTACATTATCTTCCTATTTTATTTAAATCGTCAAATAATGATGTCATCGTTGCATCATTATTATGTCATAAATAATTTAATTTATTTAATGTCTAAAAATTATAAAAAAAATACTATGATGTAGGAAATCGTTTTAGCATTCCAATGACTTTTTATAATCAAAATTTGGACCCGTGTAACCCTACTTAAAAATTTTTTTAGTAAAACAACTCATGTTTGTGTCAATTTAATTTTAACATTAAATAAAAGGTTATTTATGTCATTTCCCAACCAAAGTGTCTCCATGGGGTCCCCAAGTTTTCCCATGGCTTGTCTTGGTCGGCCATGACTCACCCAATTGGTGTAGGACTTGTGTCTAGGTCATTTCATATTATTAAATCATTATTTATACCTTAAACTACACTAATTACCACTAATCGCGATTAAAAACATAATAAGTTACTATTCACCAAAAAATTATTATAATCTCATTGAAGCACATTTTACTTCTTAATGACAACCATGTATGTCGGATTTTTTAAATTCAAAACACAATGATGGCAAAATTTCATTTAAACGGAAAATCAGTCTTTATAAGTACCACTTAGTGGTTTCACTATTCATCAAAAATTGAAGTTTTTCAGAAAATTACCAAAAATTTACCCTAAGCTATATTTGATATTACGAATTAAAAAATGAAGTCTATTTTAAAAAATTCAAAACATATAAGTCACATTAATTAATTTAATAATTAATTACCGCTGTCAGAGCAAATAGCGTGTTTTTATGAAACAATAAGTATCAAAAGATTGACACTAGTTTAAGTCCGATTTCAAAGTGAAATTAATTCCAACGACCACTATTGGATTTAATGGTAAAAATATTTTCTAATTTCAATTTAAAACTAATTCAAAAGATAATCTCATCATATAAATAAATTAGATTAAAAAGAGGTTTTGAATTAAAATACAACATTTTACACTATTCATTAAAAAATGAACTTTATCAGAAACGTACCAAAAATTTACACAAAGTAAATTTTGATGTCCCGAATCTAAAGAAGAGTTATATTTTGTCCAAAAGAATTTATAAGATCGATCAAAACTATATTTAATGACGGTTCTCCGTCAAAAGGTGATAAGTGGACCTTTCGTGAAAATTAGGGTATAAATGCCTAAAATTGAACTCTTTCCGTATTTTAAGCCTTTATCTTTTATTGGGTAAATGTAAAAACATTTAAAAACATATATAATCATATTTTAGTTATTTCTATCCATTCTCGCCAGTACAATGACTACTCGTTAACTAACATTTAAAATAATATTATTTTATTACTTGTGTGCAACGTAAGTTTTCAAAGAAACTCATCGTTGTGTACCGAGTACACTATCGAACGTAGAAACCCCTTTTAATTAAAATTAATATTTAATTCGTAAATATTAATAAATATGAAAATTCTTTATTCTTTATTTACCTGGGATGTTACATAGACACATGTCCTACCCTCATTGGATGCGTCATGGCCGACCAAGACAATCCATGAGTCAACTTGGGGATCCAATGGAGCCACTTTGGTTGGAAAATGACATAAATATCTTTTTATTTAATGTTAAAGGGAAAATGAAACAAACATGAGACGTTTTACTAAAACAATTTTTACATGGGGTTATACAAGTCATATTTGTTACTATAAATAGTCATTGGAAATATAAAAAGATTTCCTACATCATAGTAGTTTTTTTTAAATATTTAGACATTAAATAAATTAAATTATTTATGACATCATGATGATGCAACGATGACCTCATTATTTAACGATTTAAATAAAATGGAAATACAATGTAATATCTAAGACCTAAACATATCCAAAACCTATTGGATGAGTGCATTTCGAACCCTTATCACCTTATCCTCGAAATACATCAATGTAGGACCTTTAAAATCCGAAACTCTTTTGAAAATAAAGTAACATTTTGTAACTTTACAAGAGTGCCCTTCCTCTCCTCTTATAAAAGGCCCCCACCTCTACCTCCTTACCCACACTGCCAAAGCCTTTGGATCGGACAACCCCTGAACATTTAGTCTCTACACTTCCCTCTCGTACTCCTTGAAGCCTCACATTGGGCATAAGTCTTCCCAAGGAAGCCTTTGAGCTCAAACCAAAGGGAGTTACCCGATTTTAAGGTAATGTCTTCACTTGAGTCCTTTTGATTTATTTTACCTCTCCGACCCCCTAAAATCTTTTTTTTTCATTTCTTTTGTAACAACTCCAGTATCTTCAATATACTAGGATGTTTTTATAAGACGGATTCGAGCTACACTTACACACACCTACATCTAATGGTTAACGAACATACTGTTTCCGTGGATGGAGAATTTCTGCCTCACGAAACGATGATTGTTCAACACTCATATAACAACTTCAAAGGTGGACATTGAGATATCACTATATTTATATATGATACATAATATGATTATTTTTTACTTAAGATTCTGTATTTTTTTCATTTATGGAATACCATTATTATAAGGCCCCAGCCTTAAACCTTACTTAATCTTGAGTTATTACAAGATTACACATTGAGGATCTTTTCGGGTTTAGAGTTTTAGAGAATTAGATCATAAAACTTTCATTACATTCCACATATAAACAAAGTGGTTACATAAAGATAGTAGTCTTCATTCCCATCAATGGAAACACATTTAAAATAAAACATGGATTATTTCTTGACACATCCTTGACTCTATCATCTTATCATGTACCTTTCCCTTGACCTGTGAAAATCATTTCAAAAACATGGGATGAGCATAAAAACTCAGTATGGGTTATAAAAACATGGAAAGGAAACATGGGTACATACATACATAAGAGTGAAATCATACTTTACCCATAAAACATAATCACTTTAACATACCTCATCAAATCATGAATAAATCATAGAAATCGTAAGACATAAAGGTAACTTGAGGCATTCATAACATTCTTACGTAGGGAGTAACCCTCTTGGTTACGTTTGGAATACCCATCACAGTATATTCCCTAAAATCTCTTCGGAGAAACCTTAACGTTTCACTCCTTCGCATTACCCAATGCATTGGAGAGCTATATCGGGCTCACCCGCCCTTAGTTTATCACGGAACCACCCGTCTTCATAATAATTCCCAAGAACCATAACATAATCGTATCACATAAAACATGCATAAAGGAAACATAACATTTCCACATTTCAATCATAAGATATCAATACAACCCAAATACATTGTGAAAACCATTTTCCATACCGAAATAAAAGAAAGGTAAAACATGGTATTTATTTTTCTTTTAAAAAAGAAGGTATGGCTTGTAGAGGAAGCCGAAACTCAAATAACGGTCATGACGGCGGAGAAGTCGTTGTCGCCACATACGTACGAAAAAAACATTCCCTTTTGTCGTTTAGTAAACGCTTCGTATAAAAAAGATTCCTTTTGAATAAACGTAAAAGTCAAAGGGGTTTATACACCGTATAAAAGAAAGTTGTGTATAAAATAAAATATTCCTCAATGAAAGGAGATTGAGACGAAGTCCCATACCTCGTATCCGACTTGACCCGACCGTTCTTTAATCTCCTGAATAATAAACTTGAGTTAATCTCTACTTGCTTAATAACCTTTTTCAAGTTTATTATTCCTTTTATACCATGTTATGAACATCATGTAATCATTTAAGTTAATAATGTTCATTTTGTCGGTATTTGGTTCTTAAGTCAAAAAATAGAATTCTTACACTTACATGTTGTTAATTTGGTCAAAGGTTCGTTATATCCAGAATGATATTAATGATTTGGATAACATATACATCATATATATTCATCATATACATGTATTTATAATATTACATCACATTTAGAGGTAAGAAATGAAATGCACCGTTCATGGAGACGGTAAGCCGTACGTACGCATGAACGCTACTTCCATTTCTATTTCTTATTTTCTGGAATGGAATCATAATGATTTAAGAGTATATTATAATTCCAGTATAATAACATATATAATATCATTAACTTTATCCTTTACACATCCCACATATGGTATTAACAAATCAAATCACTTTCAGGGGGCGGTAGTCCGCACTTCCTAAAATGAAGATATCGTGTTTACCCACAATGGAAACCATAATGGTATGCCCAAAATGAAAAAAAACAGAAGCTTAAGGAAAACATAAACATATTATATATCATATATAAAAATATTGACATCATAATGGCCACTGTTGAATGTGTTAAATGAGTATTGAACAATCATCGTTTCAGGAGGTAGAATTTCTCCATCCACAGAAACCGTATGTTCTTTAACCATTTGATGTATTTTTGTGAGAGTTTAGCTCAAATAAATCATATAACAACATCCTAGTATATTTAAGATACTGGTGTTGTAACAAAAGAAGTAAATAAAAAGAGTTTAGGGGGTTGGAGAAGCAAAATAAAACAAATGAACAAGAGAGAAAGAATTACCTTTAAAAGTGTAACTCCTTTTGATTTGAGCCTAAAGGCTTCCTTTGAATGGATTAATCCCAAAGGTAATCCTCTAGGATGAGGAGAGGGATGTGGAGAGAGTAAATGGTCAGGGGTTGGCCGAGCCAAAGGCTTGAGAAGTGTGTGAAATGAGGTAGAGGTGGGGGCCTTTTATAAGAGGAGAGGAGGGGTACTTTCGGAAAGTAAAGAATTATTACATTATTTGAAAATGTGTATCGGTTTTAAAAGGTCCCACATTGATATAATTCGTGGATAAGGTGATAAGGGTTATAAATCCACTCATACAATTGGTTTTGGACATGTGTAGTTCATATATTTTACATTGTCTTTCCATTTTATTTAAATCGTCAAATAATGATGTCATCGCTGCATCATTATTATATCATAAATAATTTAATTTATTTAATGTCTAAAAATCATAAAAAAAATACTATGATGTAGGAAATCTTTTTAGCTTTACAATTAATATTTATAATCAAATATCTGATCTTTATAACTCCATGTAAAAATTGTTTTTGTAAAACATATCTTGTTTGTGTCATTTTTACTTTAACATTTAATAAAAAGTTATTTATGTCATTTCCAAACCAAAGTGTCTCCATGGGGTCCCCAAGTTGACCCATGGCTTGTCTTGGTCGGCCATGACACAACCAATAAGGTTGGGACATGTTTCTAGGTCATTTCATATTATTAAAGCATTATTTATACCTTAAACTACCCTAATTACCACTAATCGCGATTAAGAACTTAATAAGTTACTATTCACCAAAAAATTATTATAATCTCATTGAACCACATTTTACTTCTTAATGACAACCATGTATGTCGGATTTTCAAAATTCAATACAAAATAGTGGTAAACTTTCATTTAACTAAAAACTCAGTTTGCTTGATTACCACTTAGTGGTTTCACTATTCATCAAAAATTGAAGTTTTTCGAAAAATTACCAAAAATTCAACCTAAGCTATATTTGATATTCCGAATTCAAAAATGAAGTCTATTTTAAAAAATTCAAATCATATAAGTCACATTAATTAATTTAATAATTAATTCCCGCTGCCAGAGCAAATAGCGTGTTTTTACAAAATAATAAGTATCAAAAGATTGACACTAGTTTAAGTCTAATTTCAAAGTGAAATTGATTCCAATGACTAACATTGGATAAAATGGTAAAAATATATTCTAATTTCACTTCAAAACCAATTCAAAACATAATCTAATCATATATATAAATTAGATTAAAAAGCAGTTTTGATGTAAAATGCAGTATTTTTCACTATTCCTTAAAAAATGAACATTGTCAGAAAAATACCAAAAATTAACACAAGGTAAATTTTGATGTCCCAATCATAAAGGATAAGTTTATTTTGACAAACATATTTTATAAAATTGTCAAAATATAGATTCAAAAAAGGTTTGCCATCAAAATGAAGTAAAACAATCTTTTAAGAATATTAGTGTATTCCATGGATAAGATTGTATTTATTTTCATTTTAAGCCTCTATAACACTATCTTAATCCTTAATAGACATAGATAAAAATATATATTATTCATTACTTACATGGGATGTTACATCCTTCCCCCCTTTAGAAAATTGCGTCCCCGCAATTTATTTACTTATCGAATAAATGGGGGTACTTATCCCTCATTGCATTTTCAGATTCTCATGTTGCCTCTTCAATCATGTGGTTTTTCCACAAAACCTTTACCTGGTGAATCACCTTATTCCGTAACACTTGCTCCCTGTGGTCAAGAATCTGGACCGGTTGTTCCTCATAAGATAGTTTCTCTTCCAGCTGAACTACCTCTGGACTCAAAACATGAGATGGATCTGGCATATACTTTCTCAACATCGAAATGTGAAAAACATTGTTTACCTGAGATAAACTCGGAGGTAAAGCCACTCGATATGCAACTGATCCAACTCTCTCCAGAATCTCGTATGGTCCAATGAACCTTGGACTCAACTTTCCTTTCTTACCAAATCTCATCACACTTTTCCAAGGAGAAACCTTGAGAAAAAAATGATCACCTACCTCGAAAGATAGATCCTTACTCCGGTTATCTGCATAACTCTTCTGCCTGCTCTGAGCTATTCTCATGTGTTTTTGAATCAGCTGAACTTTTTCTGCCATCTCTTCTACCAATTCTGGTCCCATCAACTTCCTTTCACCCACTTCATCCCAGAAAGCTGGAGTACGACACCGCTTCTCATATAATGCCTGAAATGGTGCCCTCTGTATACTGGAATGAAAACTGTTATTATATGAAAACTCAACCAAAGAAAGATGTTGGTCCCAACTTCCCTGATAATCCATAGAACAAGCTCGTAGCATATCCTCTAATGTCTGAATTGTTCGTTCTTACTGCCCATCTGATTGAGGATAAAAAGCTGTACTAAAATTTAATTCAGTACCCAATGACTTCTGAAGGCCTTTCCAAAAGTTAGAAGTAAACCTAGGATCACGATCCGATACAATGGAGAGAGGAACTCCATTTAACCTGAATATCTCTTTAATATACAAACGAGAAATTTGATCTTGAGAGAAAGTATCTCGTATAGCAAGGAAATGAGCAGATTTGGTCAAGCGATCAACAATAACCCAGATTTCATTATTACCTCGAGATGTCTTCGGTAATCCAACAATAAAGTCCATGGATATATTCTCCCATTTCCACTCTGGCACTGGTAAAGGCTGAAGCATCCCTTTCGGTAACTTCCGCTCTGCTTTAACCTGCCGGCAAGTCAAACACTTCACAGTAAAATCAGCAATGTCTCTTTTCATTCCATCCCACCAGTAATACTCCCGCAGATCTCTATACATCTTCGTACTGCCCGGATGAACTTAAAACAGAGAACTATGAGCTTCACATAACAACTCTCTCTTCAACTGTGAATCACAAGTCACACACAATCTCTTCCCAAATCTCAAAACACAATCACTATCAATGTTGAATTCAGGCAACTTACCTTTCTGAACCAGCTCTACCTTTTTCTGTAACTCACTGTCTTGCTTCTGTGCTTGCTTGATTCTATCTGATAGAGAACATCTCACTGATACCCGAAACAAAACAGAAGGACTTCCTGCACCAACAACTTCTATGCCAAAGTTCATTAAATTCTTGACCAAAGGATCACGTTCCAAACGCAACATGGCTAATGAAGCATTACTTTTTCGACTCAAAGCATCAGCCACTTTATTTGCTTTTCCCGGATGGTAATGAATTGTACAATCATAATCCTTGATTAATTATAGCCATCTCCTCGGTCTCATGTTTAACTCTTTCTGAGTGAATATATACTTTAAACTTTTGTGATCGGTATATATTTCACACTTTACTCCATACAAATGATGCCTCCAAATTTTTAAAGCAAAAAAAAAAACAGCAGCTAATTCCAAATCATGTGTAGGGTAATTTACCTCATGATTTTTCAACTGTCGTGAAGCATAATCAATTACCTGATCATTCTGCATTAGGACGCAACAAAGTCCTTTCAATTAAGAATCACTGTATATAACAAACTCACCATTCCTGGAAGGTAGTGCCAAAACTGGAGCATTCACCAATCTTTATTTCAATTCTTGAAAACAATCATCACATTCTTTTGTCCAGATAAACTTAACACCCTTCCGAGTTAGCTTAGTCATTGGACTAGATAACCGTGAAAAATTTCTAACAAACTTTCAGTAATAGCCTACCAAACCAAGGTAGCTACGAATCTCGGTTACATTTGTGGGTCTTGGCCATTCTTCCACAACTTTTGTTTTTGCAGGATCAACGGTTATTCCATCTTTAGAAACAATGTGACCAAGGAATGAAATTTGTTGCAACCAAAACTCACACTTGCTGAATTTCCCATACAGTTTCTGTTCTTTTAAGGTTTGCAAGATAACCCTTAAATGTTTTTCATGCTCCTCTTTACTTTTAGAAAACACCAAAATATCATCAATGAAAACCACCACAAACTTATCCAAGAACTCATGGAAAATTCTATTCATTAAATCCATGAATACAGCAGGTGCATTGGTTAGCCCAAAAGGCATTACTACAAATTCATAATGGCCATAACTCGTACGGAATGCGGTCTTCGGAATATCTTCCTCCTTTACCTTCAGCTGATGGTACCCCGATCTCAGGTCAATCTTTGAAAAAAACTGAGCTCCTTGGAGCTGATCAAACAAATCATCAATATGAGGCAAATGATATTTGTTCTTAACAGTGATATTATTCAAGGCTCTATAATCAATGCAAAGTCTCATAGAACCATCTTTCTTTTTAACAAATAAAACAGGAGCACCCCATGGTGATGTGCTAGGTCTAATGAAACCTTTCGCTAATAAATCTTGCAATTTCTCCTTCAACTCTAAAAGTTCAATTTGTGCCATTCGATAAGGGGGTTTTGAAATAGGCTTAGGATCAGGAACTAAGTCAACAGTAAACTCAACTTCCCGATCTGGTATTATTCCAGGCAACTGGTCAGGAAAAACATCAGGATACTCATTTACCACTGGCACATCATTAATCTGAATAGTTCCTTTATTTTCAACGACGTGTGCAAGGTAACATTCATTTCCATCTTTTACAAGTTTCTCGGCCTCTTGATATGTTATCAAAAGTAAGGGTTCATTCTTGTAAACAAACTGAAAGTCTTTCTGAAAAGAAACTTCTTTAGCTCTACAGTCAATCTTAGCATGGTAAATAGAGAGCCAATCCATACCAAGGATAACATCAAACTCTACTAGAGGTAGACTAATAAGGATTGCAAGTAGGTTATTTCCACAGATAAGGATAGGAAGATTCTTATAAATTCTTTTTGCCTCAACACTTCCCCCAGGTGTTTTTACCAAAAGTTCAGGAGTCATTTCTTGAGATGGTATTCCCATTTTACTAGAAAAGGTTTCAGAGATGAAAGAATGTGTAGACCCCGAATCAAACAACACACTGGCATAATCTGAAAAAACAAACAAAGTACCTGATACAACTTCATTTGATGGCCCGACATCTGCTGAAGTAGTTATAAAGTATTTCACCACCCATTTCTGCTTGTAGTCTAACTGCTTCCCATCACTCAAGCTCCTTGTCGGACACTCGTTTGCATAGTGACCCATCTCATTGCACTTATAACATTTCACTAACTGTAAATCAAATTTGTTCTTACCTTCACCTTGATCCTTTTCAGTGCATTCACGAGCCTTAGGTCCCATCTTACCACATCGGTAGCACTTCCCAGAATTCAGAAGACATTCCCCAGCATGCCTTTTTCCACATTTATCACAAACTGGAAACTTAGTTCTCTTACCATCAGACTTTTTTTGAAGAATTCTTACCTTTCTCCTGCCACCTCGGTCTCTTCTTCTACTGGTTGTTATAGAAAACTTGGTCATCGGCAAACTCCATTTCCACCTTCTCAGCACATCGAACAAGCTTTTCATAACTTTTAAACTCACGAGAAGCTAATGCCCTTCGATATTTTGTCTTTAATCCTGAGTAAAAATGATTGATTTTACTATCAAGGTCCCGGATAAAATTTGAAGCATACCTTGCCAATCGAGTGAACCTTTCTTCATAGGCAGCCACTGAGTCTTCCTCTTGCCTCAATTCCAAGAATTGATTTTCCATCTTAAGTCGAACAGCCTTAGGAAAATACTTCTCAAGAAACATACCTTTGAATTCATCCCAGTCAAGAGCATCAATCTCATCGGCGTCCCTGATATTTTTAACCATAGACCACCACTGATCTGCTTCACACTCCAAACGGTAAATAGCAAGACTAACCTTTTGATTTTCTGAACACCCCATGACATCAAAAATCTTCTCCAGTTCTTTAATCTAGCATTCAGCTTGCACATGGTCAGATGATCCTCTGAATGATGGTGGATGTTGCCTCATGAAATGTTCCACCACTGACATGTTCCTCTGCGGTTGATCTGGCTGATCTCGTGCATGGATACCACCACCATTTATCACTTGAGTGTACTGCGCCATTACTGCAACAAACTGTTCAGTTCCAATTCCGACCATTTCTGGATGCTGATTCGGAAGGTTATTTCCTTCTGTATGCCTTCCTAGCACTGCTTCCCTGTTTCCTCTGCGGAAAACCATTCTGAACAAACATGTCTTAGATGAAGCAACATGGTAATCTTTAAATGCTATGTCATTTCGAAAAAAAATATTTTTGGATAATCATTTAATAGAATTCTAACTCCTAAAGTTATCTAAACCGACCTTTGATACCAACTATATGGCCCCAGCCTTAATCCATACTTAATCTTGAGTTATTACAAGATTACGCATTGAGGATCTTTTCGGGTTTAGAGTTTTAGAGAATTAGATAATAAAACATGCATTACATTCCACATATAAAAAAAGTGGTTATATAAAGATAGTATTCTTCATTCCCATCAATGGAAACACATTCAAAATAAAACATGGATTATTTCTTGACACATCCTTGACTCTATCATCTTATCATGTACCTTTCCCTTGACCTGTGAAAAACATTTCAAAAACTTGGGATGAGCATAAAAACTCAGTATGGGTTATAAAAACATGGAAAGGAAACATGGGTACATACATACATAAGAGTGAAATCATACTTTACCCATAAAACATAATCACTTTAACATACCTCATCAAATCATGAATAAATCATAGAAATCATAAGACATAAAGGTAACTTGAGGCATTAATAACATTCTTACGTAGGGAGTAACCCTCTTGGTTACGTTTGGAATACCCATCACAGTATATTCCCTAAAATATCTTCGGAGAAACCTTAATTTTTCACTCCTTTGTGTTACCCAATGCATTGGAGAGCTATATCGGGCTCACCCGCCCTTAGTTTATCACGGAACCACCCGTCTTCATAATAATGCCCAAGAACCATAACATAATCGTATCACATAAAACATGCATAAAGGAAAAATAACATTTCCACATTTCAATCACAAGATATCAATACAACACAAAAACATTGTGAAAACCATTTTCCATACCAAAATAAAAGAAAGGTAAAACATGGTATTTATTTTTCTTTTAAAAAAGAAGGTATGGCTTGTAGAGGAAGCCGAAACTCAAATAACGGTCACGACGGCGGAGAAGTCGTTGTCGCCGCATACGTAAGACAAAAACATTCCCTTTTGTCGTTTAGTAAACGCTTCATATAAAAAAGATTCCTTTTGAATAAATGTAAAAGTCAAAGGGGTTTATACACCGTATAAAAGAAAGTTGTGTATAAAATAAAATATGCCTCAATGAAAGGAGATTGAGACGAAGTCCCATACCTCGTATCCGACTTGACCCGACCGTTCTTTAATCTCCTGAATAATAAACTTGAGTTAATCTCTACTTGCTTAAGAACCTTTTTCAAGTTAATTATTCCTTTTATACCATGTTATGAACATCATGTAATCATTTAAGTTAATAATGTTCATTTTGTCGGTATTTGGTTCTTAAGTCAAAAAATAGAATTCTTACACTTACATGTTGTTAATTTGGTCAAAGGTTCGTTATATCCAGAATTATATTAATGATTTGGATAACATATACATCATATATATTAAGCATATACATGTATTTATAATATTACATCACATTTAGAGGTAAGAAATGAAATGCACCGTTCATGGAGACGGTAAGCCGTACGCATGCATGAACACAACTTCCATTTCTATTTCATATTTTCTGGAATGGAATCATAATGATATAAGAGTATATTATAATTCCAGTATAATAACATATATAATATAATTAAATTTATCCTTTACACATCCCACATATGGTATTAACGAATCAAATCACTTTCAGGGGGCGGTAGTCCGCACTTCCTAAAATGAAGATATCGTGTTTACCCACAATGGAAACCATAAAGGTATGCCCAAAATGAAAAAAACAGAAGCTTAAGGAAAACATAAACATATTATATATCATATATAAAAATAGTGACATCATAATGGCCACCGTTGAAGGTGTTAAATGAGTATTGAACAATCATCGTTTCGGGAGGCAGAATTTCGCCATCCACGGAAACTGTATGTTCTTTAACCATTTGATGTAGTTTTGTGAGAGTGTAGCTCAAATAAATCATATAAAAACATCCTAGTATATTTAATATACTGGTTTTGTTACAAAATAAGTAAATAAAAAGAGTTTAGGGGGTTGGAGAAGCAAAATAAAACAAATGAACAAGAGAGAAAGAATTACCATTAAAAGTGTAACTCCTTTTGATTTGAGCCTAAAGGCTTCCTTTGAAAGGATTCTGCCCACAGTTAATCCTCTAGGATGAGGAGAGGGATGTGGAGAGACTAAATGGGCAGGGGTTGGCCGAGCCAAAGGCTTGAGAAGTGTGTGAAATGAGGTAGAGGTGGGGGCCTTTTATTAGAGGAGAGGAGGGGTACTTTTGGAAAGTAAAGAATTATTACATTATTTGAAAATGTGTTTCGGTTTTAAAAGGTCCCACATTGATATAATTCGTGGATAAGGTGATAAGGGTTCTAAATCCACTCATCCAATTGGTTTTGGCCATGTGTAGTTCATAGATTTTACATTGTCTTTCCATTTTATTTAAATCGTCAAGTAATGATGTCATCGCTGCATGATTATTATATCATAAATAATTTAATTTATTTAATGTCTAAAAATCATAAAAAAATACTATGATGTAGGAAATCTTTTTAGCTTTCCAATGACTATTTATAATCAAATATATGATCTTTATAACCCCATGTAAAAATTGTTTTTGTAAAACATCTCTTGTTTGTGTCATTTTTACTTTAACATTTAATAAAAAGTTATTTATGTCATTTCCAAACCAAAGTGTCTCCATGGGGTCCCCAAGTTGACCCATGGCTTTTCTTGGTCGGCCATGACACAACAAATAAGGTTGTGACATGTGTCTAGGTCATTTCATATTATTAAAGCATTATTTATACCTTAAACTACCCTAATTACCACTAATCGTGATTAAGAACTTAATAAGTTACTATTCACCAAAAAATTATTATAATCTCATTGAACCACATTTTACTTCTTAATGAAAACCATGTATGTCGGATTTTTAAAATTCAATACACATTAGTGGTAAACTTTCATTTAACTGAAAAATCAGTTTGCTTGATTACCACTTAGTGGTTTCACTAATCATCAAAAATTGAAGTTTTTCAGAAAATTACCAGAAATTCACCCTAAGCTATATTTGATATTCCGAATTCAAAAATGAAGTCTATTTTACAAAATTCAAATCATATAAGTCACATTAATTAATTTAATAATTAATTCCCGCTGCCAGAGCAAATAGCGTGTTTTTACAAAACAATAAGTATCAAAAGATTGACACCAGTTTAAGTCTAATACTCAAAGTGAAATTGATTCTAATGACCACCATTGGATAAAATGGTAAACATATATTATAATTTCACTTCAAATCCAATTAAAAACATAATCTAATCATATAAATAAATTAGATTAAAAAGCAGTTTTGATGTAAAATGCAATATTTTTCACTATTCATTAAAAAATGAACATTGTCAGAAAAATACCAAAAATTAACACAAGGTAAATTTTGATGTCCCAATCATAAAGGATAAGTTTATTTTGACAAAAATATTTTATAAAATTGTCAAAATATAGATTCAAAATTGGTTTGCCATCAAAAGGCAGTAAAACAATATTTTAAGAATATTAGTGTATTCCATGCATAAGATTGTATTTATTTTCATTTTAAGCCTCTATAACACTATCTTAATCCTTAATAGACATAGATAAAAATATCTATTATTAATTACTTACTTGTGATGTTACATTTATGGTTTCCATTATGGGTAAACGCGATATCTTCATTTAAGGAAGTGCGGACTACCGCCCCCTCAAAGTGATGTGATTCGTTAATTCCATATGTGGGACGTATAACAGATGGATTTAAAGTTATTATATATGATGTTATACTGGAATTATAATATACCTCTATATCATTATTATTTCTTTCCATTAATGTATGAGATAGAAATGAAAGTAGCGTTCATGCGTACGTACGACTTACCGTCTCCATGAACGGTGCATTTCATTTCTTATCCCCAAATGTAATGTACTATTATAAGTACATATTTATAATTAATATATATAATTTATGTTAAATATAAATGATGAATATAATTCTGGAATTAAAATATACATACCTCTCATTTAGTTTTAATTCCATTAATATGACAAAGAAATGAAAGTAGCGTTCATGCGTACGTACGGCTTACCGTCTCCATGAACGGTGCATTTCATTTCTTACCTCTAAATGATTATGTAATATTATAAATACATGTTTTTTCGGGATATATATGATATAAATGATATAAAAATCATGAATATCATTCTGTATATAATGAACCATTGACCACACGAACAACATGTAATTGTAAGAAGTCCACTTTTGACTTAAGAACCAAATATCGACAAAACAAACATTTTTAACTTAAATGATTAAATAATGTTTATAACATGTCAATAATTGATATAAAAGGAATAATTAACTTGAAAAAGGTTCTTAAGCAAGTAGAAATTAAGTCAAGTTTATTATTCAGGACGTTAAAGAACAATCGAGTCAAGTCGGACCCGAGGTAAGGGATCCTACTCCTCTCTTTCTTTTTAAGTACGCTCTTTATGTCATTCCTTTTAATGATCATGTTTCTTGTTATTTGGATGTTATTTTATATTAATATTACTGTAATTTTTATTTTTCATATGATTAGAGACCCTATTTTCTCTCATCAATCCATTTTATAAGTTTTAAGTGGCACCATTAGGCTGCCAAGTTTTCGTAAGGGATTTTTCATCTCACTTTTATTCCCATGAGATTTATGCTAAATTTCCCACAATTTCCTTTGAGTGGTGTATGTACATCCCATTATTCTACTCTTTTTGTAATATAATTTCATTTATGAGTATTTACATCAATGATGTATTTACCTTCTTTCATGGGGTGTATGTTTTGAAAGATACCCAAGTCGGTAAGGTAACCTTTCACCCTCCTCTTTTTAAAAGACTTCTTTTGTTGGGTATTTTAATTCACATATTGTTATGTTGGGTTATGTTCTCATATATCCTTATTGATGTAAATTTTATGTGATGTGATACCTTTTTTTATCTCTCATCAACTCTTTTTTTGAATTTTGAAGTGATGCCGTTAGCCTGTCAAATTTTTTGCAAGGGAACTTTTTAACCCAAATTTGATTCTTTGGGATAAACTCATACTCTGTGAATATGTCGTTCTATGAATATGTGTGAATATCCTATGGTTCTTTTACACTTAATATCCACTTATATTTGGTGTATTTTTTTGTCACACATAATTATGCAATTGATTTATCCTTAAACCAAGGATACCGTCATTGTATGGGTCTTCGTCTCAATCTCCATTCATTGAGCAATATTTTTGTTTTATACGCCACTTTCTTTAATACAGTGTATAAACCCCTTTGAATTTTTCATTTATTCAAAAGGAATCTTTTTATACGAAGCGTTTTACTAAACTACAAAAGGGAATGTTCTTATCATACGTATGTGGTGACAACGACTTCTCCGCCCCCGCGAGTATTATTTGGTCTTTGGCTTCCTCAACAATCCATAATGTTTTTTAAAATGAAATAAATACCATATAATATTTTATATATGTTGGTATTGAAAATGGAATTTTATAAAGGATTTGTTATGTCGATATATTTAAGTGATATATTGTGATCAAAATTTGGAAATGTTTTCTTTCCATTATATTTGTTTAATGTCTTAGGATTTTATAATGGTACTTGGACATTATGTTGGGTGGTGCCGTGAATACCAGGATGGGTGGTTACGTTATAACCTCCAATTCATTGGGTATGGAAGTCGGTCGTATGGCTATTACATTATGTATGTATGGAATTTGGCCTAATGTCTATTCCATTAAGTGATATGTGTGGAAGTCGACCTTATGGTTATTCCACTTAAGTATGCTTATGTCCTATGTTACCTTTATATGTTATGTGATCTTTATATGGGTTTTATGGTAATCTTTTGGTTACATAAGGGTAAGTAATGAACTTTTATTCAGCGAAGAGTTTTTACTACTTCCAAAAGGTGAAAAGTATTACTTTGATAAAGTATACATGGTTTACCTGTTGTTTTGAAAAACTAACAGTAATCATTCTTTTTGTATCCCTTACTGAGCTTTTTATGCTCATCCCAAGTTTTTGAAATGTTTTTCACAGGACATAGCGTGGAATAGGGTCAAGGATGGGTTCAAGGGAAAGTCATGCTACCTAAAACATGGAACTAGACATGTTTCGTTTTAAGAGTTTTTATTTTATGGAAATTTTAGTAGAAGCGACTACTTTGTAATCTTTTGAGATGTAATAGTTATGTACGAATTATATAAAACTCTAAACCTGAAAAGATCATCAATGTGAATTACTCATTTAATTCAATATTAAGTAAGGTTTAAGGTTGGGGCCTTATAATAATGTTATGAATAATAGAAATATTTTGATATAGAACCATGTTGTTTTTGGGATGGATTACTTTTTTATACTAATGGATCAAGACATGCAATGTTGGGGTAGAGTGGAAAACCAGTGGGAGAGCTGTAGTGGGGTACCCATTTCATTTCATTATTATATTATATTTTATCATGTATGGGTAATGTGGTGATAGTTATCCATTTTGTGGCTAGGAGATTTGTATACCTATTTAGTTTATGAGTATTTTTCATTGTTTGTCAATATTATTTTTCATGCTTTATTTATCTTTTTGACAACAATAAATAGGGAGGATCCTATTTAGTATACTATAATACTCATCCCGCATATAAATGAACATATTTATAGGTTGACCAAATAATATTAGATATTGTATAGGGTATTATGTGCATGTGGTTTTATAGGAGCTATTTTTGCATTGTTTCATTGATGTCTTTTACTTTTTAGAACAGGTGGTTTCCATTTTTGTTGTTTTAGAACTGTATGAAATTATATGTATTATGTTTTTATTTTATTATATATATTTTTGTTCAGGAGTTGATCGGTGTATCTATCTCATCTCTCTCATCTTCAAGTTCTATTAGAGGGAAATTCCTTGCATATTCATAATTTAATCCCTTAGTTATAGTCATAATCCTAGGGCCTACTAGAGGAGGGACTCAAAAATTCACCATATACCATCAAACATTGTCTGCTCAATAGGGGTACACATTGAGGGAGGGGTTCATTATAGTCATGAACACTCAAAAAATAAAATAATCTTAATAACTAGTAGGTGTTAATAATACCAATCTAATATGGAATGATTTTTTTCTCACGAGACCTATTAATGCATATAACGACAATCCACAATTGGGACCCACCTATCACATGTGATGTTCCAAAGGATCAATTAACAACTGATAATGTGGTGTGTGGGTTGAATCCATTGTTCACTTTTTGTATACATCAATACCTTAAAAAGGTAACCCCTACAACATATGAATGTTCATATCCTTATCATATAATAATAACTACTTAGGCCTGAAAAAGTTGTAAAGCATGTAAAGAACTCGATATTTACCAGGATCAAACTCATTGTGAGAATCTAGATCCCTTATATAGCCACTCTCATGGGTATATGGAAATTTAATAAAACAAAGAATTATATACTATAGATGACAAATCCCATTTGAAACCTTCTATCTTCCAATAAGAATAATCATACTAAATCTTATCAATTTACAAAGTTTCTTAAAAAATAATTCATCCAAAAAATATATACACATTGATCAAAATAGAATGAAAATGTTTTTCATTCTGATAATCATGAGTTTGATGGACTTCAGTCCAAGGAACCCAGTCCGATTAAATTAGTCTGATTTACTCAATATGATTTTTTTCTTTCACAATCTATTCCTTAAGAAAAATTCTGTTCTATCTAAAAAACATTGTATTCTTTGAAATTACATAGAAAACTGATTCATAACTTCATCAGTATGATCTTACTCAATCTCATATGAAAAATATTCAACCATCAGATCACATAATGAGATCATTGTCCCAAAATAACTCTCACCTAATTTAATTAATGTTATTCCTTTTCATATTATATGAAAAGTTGAAAATTAAGAACATATTATTCTTCTATTTATAATAATTGTAGAATGGAAATTTCGGGAAATTTAAAAAAAATTCTGACATAAGTAAATTCAAAAAATTTGGGTTCTAAACATATTTATATATATCATGTTTAACAACATCAACTCTTCAACCGTCTTCAAGAATCATTATGACGTTTCTACATAGTTATCCATCCATGAATTCTTAACATGTCATCAATATGATATAACTTCCTTAGGTCATTAGGATGGAAACTACTTATATCATTAAGAGGAAACATCGTCACATCATTGTGATTTTACATATGTCATCTGTTTTAGTCTAGTTGACTTTACTCCTTAGAGTTTCTCTGATTAACATTCCTTCTCAGAGACAGTTGTATTGACATTCGTACTCAAATTTATTCAGATGTAGTTTTCATAACGATGGAATCTTTATAACCATCAAATTATCATTGTGATGGAATTATAATTTTCATTGAATTCTCATTATGAAGGAAACTCCAATATAAAACATTTTTATTCTTCAATCCATATAAATAATAACTCATTCCAACTTATGAAAACAAATATTTCTTGTACTAATAGCTCATATAGAACCATTTTCTTGATTTAAATAATCGATAAAATCATTATGATTTCTGAATTTCTAGAAACGATATTATCCTGAGAGTTTTCATTATTTATTAGATCCTAATGATTGTAAAAGAATAATCTAACTAATGTTTATAATGTTTAAGAACATTCTAACTCCTGACATCACAATCTTCATTTACCCCCCTCAGCAACATCCTAACATTCTATCATAACAACATCATTATTTTTGGGATTATGAAAAAAGAAAACATTGATAAATAAACAATTTCAACAATTGATTATCTTTGATTGGATGAACTATATATTTTATTTATCAATCTGAAACTTTTCAATAAATATTTTTTCAAATAGAATATTTGACAGGTTCTTCATACCGATGGACCAAAGTCACTTAATCAGTATTACAGAACATGTATCATTAAAATTTATAGAAAATTATTTGTCTCGTATGACACATTCAATAACATGTGTCTGAATACCTGTTTCTAAAAAACATGATTCTAAAAAATAAAATCTTATACCCCCTTTGTGTTAAGATTCAAACATTCAACAACATTCATCATTCTTAAAAAACACATTCTGATGCACTGGGTGTGATCCTGATAAAAAACAGTATTTTAAAAAAAATATTGTTGTTAAAATATAAAAAAAACATTCTTAAAAACAAAACATCATATTGGTTCTTCAATCATCAAATTCGGATTTTTTGGAAACCCTTGTTAAAAACTTTTTTAAATCATAGAATATCATCACAACTCAAGGTTTTAATCCTTTATCAAAACGTAGAGTTTATCAATAGATAGCGTACTCACACCCCAGTATGGGATAACGTAATGTTTTTGAAATAATCACATCCCTCAGTGATAAGAAAAATTTTCATCCATGTTAAGAAAACTCTGCCACTTTTCTTTTCCTATCCACTTTTCTTTTCACTCCCGATTTTATGACAAATAAAACATCATATTCATTTTATAAAAATAATTGAAAACTTATTACAAAGAAATAATTTGAAACATTATCTCTCCATTTGTCATAATTATCTTAATCATGATGTGAGACTTCCATATGAGGTTCATGAAGTCAGGGGAGGAGGTTAAACATGATGTTGCCACCATGATACCAGAAATAACTATTTTAGCATTTCTTTTTTCATGTTGTCTACAATTTGATACTTCATTGGGAAATATTCTTTTAAGATATCTTTAGAACAAAATATCACTTTATAAAGTGATATTTTTTATCGATTTTTTCAATCATGAATGTTTGAAATATTTTTAGAAGTATTAATTGAACTATAATTAAAAATAGGATTTTAAATGGTTAGAATATATCACATTCATTTCTTTCAACTAAACATTAATCCACAACATTTGTGTACAACTATGAGTAGCCACAACATATCCTGATTACACTGTGCTCAATGTTATTGGACATTGTTTCTAATTATGCCTACTCATAAAATATTCAGCAATGAAAAATGTTCCCTTGAATGTTGATTTTCTATCATTACAATCTCCATCCGAATCAGTATCGGTATAAACAAGAAACTTTATCTGATAATTTATTTTTTATAACAATACTTGTGATGTTTTCCATTGACATACCTAGGAATTATATTTGATGCTAACATATGTTATTCGTTCCCATAACCGTGAAACCAAGAACAAAAAGTCCAAACATAAACAATATCAGGACATTAGACTATAAGAAATTTGACTTCCTATTAGCTTTCAAAAGACTTTTTGGTTTACACTATTTCTAGACTCAAATTTAATCATCTTTATTCTAAAAAATATAGGGGTAAAAACTTATTTGTATTCTTCAAACCCAAACAATTTTAATAATTCCTTGGTGTATGATTCTTAAGAAAAATGTACTTATTTTAACTTGTTAGATAATGATAAAAGTAATTTCTCCTAACATCAATATCTCAAAATTATCAATCATTTCATCAGAAAATAATACAAAAATTATTATTCCTTCCCTGTAAAAATTAAATCATACACATATAAAATACCACTATTATTTCAATGTTAACTTCTCCCACAACATAGTTACTATCAAACATTTCTTCAGATAACATGTATATTCTCAAACTACTATCATGGTATTTATACCAAGAACATGGGGATTTTTTCAACCCATAAAAGTAATTCATCAATATATGAATCTTATTTTGACCATCATCATGAAAAAACCACAATACTATTCAATTTAATCCTCTCCATGATTGTAATTTCTATTTATAGCCACTAGTAGAAAACTTTAAATAGTTTTTAACCAAGCAATTATAGAAAAATTATCCTATAAATACACACATTCCACCTATTCATGGCCTTTACAAAAATGTATTTAATTTTTTCTTGAAACTTTTCAATGATCATTCAATTTGTTTTTTGTAAACCAACTTTTTTTATATCATTTTTATTTGATGGAAATTGAACATGTCTGGATGCTTTATTTTTATCAATCTGATACAACTCATAATTCATATAATTTTCAAATGGTTTTTATTGAATTGATTATAAAACTAAATATAGATCAAATTTTTACCTTAGAGAATACTAATTTTCTAATATATACTTTATTCTAGCATGAAATGGAGCCTTCTGATTTCAAATAGTTTTTTAAACTCATTATTGTTTTACAGTGGGAAATTTCAATGTTTCTCTTCGATATAAACATTCCAAAATCACCTGATTTTCTTAAATCATGGTAAGTGCGTTTTAACTCAATTTCAACCTCATTAGGAATATGTATTTTATCATAATCTACATTATTATTAAATTTGGATAAGGGATTTTTATTTTCAATTAATTTCACATCATATGAGTCCATGATCCTTTGTAAGCATTCGTAACTTCATCTAATGGGTGAATAACCCATAAATTATTCTTCCTCATCATTCTCATCAAGAATTCGAAGATCTTAAATTTCATATTTTTAGTAAACATGAACTTCCAAAAAAAAAGTAAGTAGTTGAACGAATCTTTTTTTTTGTAATACCACATTAAATAAAATTTTGTGTGGGATTTTATTATATAAAGAAAATATTTTTACCTCTTATTATAATACTAATTGCTTCTTTCTAATATAAAATTTAATGTTTTTATTATACTAACATTCATCATCAAATATCTATAAAACTTCTATTAATTCTTTTTGGTACATCATTTTTCTGTGGAGTATTTGGAAAACAATACAGATGCCTAATACTATGCTTTCTTATATATGATTCAAAATTATTTATTGTCAATTAGGCACTATTATATGTTCTCAAATTATTTATATAAACTCAAATTTCTTTCTCAATATCTTTTTTAAAAAACCATAAAATTTCCCTAGACTCTGATTTAAGTTTCATAAAAATATTCTTTTCACCCAAGTGAAATAATCAATAAAAGTGAAAAGGGATAATTTTTTTTGAATATTTATATCTCATGGGACCACGTAAATCAGATTGAATAAGATCAAGAGGTCCTATAGAAATAATATCAACTCTGTTATGACTTTTTTTATTCATCCTCCCCTTTTTAAAATTAACACAAACATCCTTATCGATTCATATCAATTCTATAATATAACAAAGAACATCAATATTATAACTTTTTATCTTTTTTTCCTAAGTTTTTCAATTTTTCAATGCCGTAATTTGTTTTCATCTTCATCACTAAGGGAACATGAGTAATTAAAATCTCTATATTGAAATAGATTACAACTAGTTATTAATCTTTTTTTTATAACTGTAATGCCCCGACCCTATTTACCCAAAATTGGTGCATTATTACATATCATTGGCATGATCAGAAAAGATCAAGTCTCAAAAGACCGATTAGTTTAGCAGTCTTGGAAACACTAGATACATTCATAATGTTTAAATTACATTAGAAAGTGAAAACAACAACAACATCTTATCTCCACACCATATCCCTCTATACTATCCATGCAGGTCATTCATAAAATACTTCTTCACATCCTGGGAAAAATAAAACATAGAAAGGGGTGAGCTCAAATGCCCAGTCAGGAAAACAATATATCTGAAACTTTCATAAATAAGGATAAACATTTAAGGCAATGTATAACTAAAACAAAAGCCTTTTAAACTTGAACTTTAGCATAATATGGGAAAAATAAAATAAAATAATGCCATTTACTTATTCACATTGATATTTTACTAGTCGAACAATCCTATGAAATATCTATAACCACTTTCATAATGATGAAATGCATAATGCCAGACTATCATAACCACATAGTCAAGGCCTCGTGCCAAGACTAAAAATAAGATTTTGTCAAAGCCTTGAGCCAAGACACTAGTTTGTCTCATGAGACCTACTAATGCATCGAGGATCTATAGGGGGCTCCACCCATCACTTATTAAGTCCAATGGATTCCTCATATGAATAGGTTTTAACATAACATAAATATTCGTATTAAAACTAGCATACGAAATGTCAATACTTTCTCCATAAACCATGAATGTTATAAAAACAACACATCCACAATCAAACATGTCACAAAACCATTAATATAATATGGAAGTTTTGTATCATAATAAATCAACTTCAAATAAGCATAAAATCCATCAAAGGATGTTGATATAGATGAAATCAAAACTATTTGAGAGAAATATCTATTTTTGAAATCATTTAAAATTCACATAATTATAAAATAAGAATTTTAATTTGAAAATATACTTATAAGCTTGTAAGGGAGGCTTCGAAGATTTTCTTATAGCGGAAAATAGCAGCACCCAATGTATAAGTTAAACCAAAACATTCTTACTATAATTCTGGCGAAAAGGTTAAAAATGACCTTGTTTGGAAAATGACAGAAAGATTCCTATATAAACTTCTTATAAAAATCCTTCAAGGGTATAAATGAATTTAACCCATAGTCTGTAAAATAGTAAGAAATATTTGAATACATTTTTATGAAACATGGATGTGGATGAGAAAGTGGTCCTAGTAGATAATTACGTATAAACAACCTCGGATAATGAAGAGATTTTGAAATAAACCCTTAACTTTTACTTTTCCTTGGTTGAGGGTAGGTTAACTTATTGTATAATGGTGAAATAATTGTTATTAAATTATAAAATAATCATTTACATTAATATGATATCATATTTTATCTTTTAACGTTGATTTGTTAATAATATCTTAGTATTATCGTAGTTTCAGGAGTTAACTTACTCGTTTTATTTAATACGTTTTGTTATGTAAGACATGTTTGTTAGGAATAGTTTGTATATTATTCATATCCATAATGATATCAAGTCCTTAAACATTATTTTTAATCATTAATTGAGAAATATTCTTGAATGGATACGATGGGGATTGAATCTCATTGCATTCGTGGAGACGGTAGTCCATACATACGTACGAGCGACAATATCATTCTTTTGATATTAAAATAATATATAATTGGATGGTATATCATATATACAGAATAATTATAATTTTATATTTATTATTTCCATAAATTAAACAGCATTATTATAACCATCCATAAAATAATTTATTGAATAATAATTACACCACGACGTGGAGACGGTAAGCTATACGTACGCACGTATGGTGACATGTCATTCAAAAGATGGATAGAATACTAAATATGGTTATACCATAATTATAATAACATCATAGAATATATAAGATACTGGAGTTATTATTTTGTAATGGTAATAATAAACAAATAAAAAGGTGAAGAACAAAGGAACTTGAAAGAGGGTGGTGAAAACATTACCTCTTCTTCAGGTTCTTCCTTATGATCTGATCAAGATGGATCCTTAGGTTGGCTTTCTGATCAAAATAAGGCCTCTAGGATGAAGTGACGGATGTTAAGAGAGTATTTTTGCAGGGTTTGGATGAGCCAAAAGGCTCTGAATGTGTTAATTAGTGAGAAGGGGGAGTGCCCATTTATAAGAGGGGGTAAGGGGCACCTTTGGAAAAGCTATAAATATTATTTTATAATAAATTCATATTCGGTTTCTAATAGCTCCAAAGTGGATTATTTAAATTTTAAGGTGGGGATGGGTCGAAAAATACTCAAACAAAAGTCTTTAGACAGGTTTGGGTCACTAAATTAACCATATCTTTTAGTTTTAACTATTAGTTAATTAGTTTGACATTTACCATGTCACATTGTATTTTTATATTACATAGTTAATAAACATACTATATACACCCAAGAGACCACCTAGTGGTCCATTAATGATACAACTATCATGATACAAGTCCTTTGGACGAACCTTATATTTTATGAATAGAATATAAATTAATAATATAATATTTGTTTTGAAAACTCTTTTATGTCAATTTTGACACTATTGGGTATTTTGTTTTTGATAATTTTATAACATCATCATTACTTAGAACACAATTTATATAACTAATCCCAATATGTCATATTAACCTATAAAATTAGTGTAATTCCTAAAAATTCTAAAATTACATTTATTTTGATAATTATAATATCAATTATTTTAATATTTCATTAATTAGGTAATTACTGGATCACCATTGTGTCAAAAATAAATTAAATTATTTAACGTATAAATTTTATAAAGAAAATACCATTATGTAGGAAATATTTTTAGCTTTCTAATGAATATTTAAAATCTAATTTATCTTATGTATATCCTTATATTAAAAATGTCTTAGTTTTTAAACATTGATTTTAACTCTTTTAACTCTTCATTGAATTAAATAATAATGTCTTAATCTAATCCATGTGAACCTAAATGATATTATTTTACTCCTAAGGTTGTTTCTGGTCGAGATACACTTGTCCAATAGAATTAGTACATGTGTTAGGGTAATATTAATATCATTGTTACCCTTAATTACCCTATTTACTTTTAACCGTGGTAAATAAAAGTAAAAAGTTACTATTCACCAAAAATTATTTTCATCTCATTAGACCACATTTTACTCCTTAATATATACCGTGTTTATCTGATTTTATAAATTCGACTCACAAAAGCGGTAAAATTATGTTTTATTGGAATTTCCAATTTCTCCTAGGAGGTGGGTAAAAGACGGTGAAAAGTTCAATAAAATTTTTATATATCTAAAATTATTCTAAACTAACCCCAATGAATTAAATTGTACTTATATAGGTATTATGTATCTATTTTGACCTTAAAAAAATTTAAATAAAATAAATATTTATTAAAATAAAAATTCGGTTTTAAAGTATAACTTAGTGTTTTTTCACTATTCATCAAAAAATGGAAAGTTTTCAGAAAAATTCCAAAATTTTACCGTAGGCTAATTTTGATATTATGAATCCATAAATGAAGTCCATTTTGAATGGAAAGATTTATAAAATTTTAAAAATTGGGTATTACTATTCATAACGTCTAGTTTGATTGGTTGGGGTGTGTGTGTGTGTTAGAACTCAAAGTTGTGTAAAACACACACTACTGTATTATTCAAAGGGAAGCGTACCAGAGAAGCTTGGGTTGTTACATTCTCCCATCCTTCAAATAATTTCATCATTGAAATTTCTAGAATACTACCGTATGAGAAGACTCGGGTGGTTCTTTATCATAAGTTCCTCGGGTTCCAAAGTTTCCTCTTCCATCTTATGGTTTCTCCACAAAATATTTACCAGACAAGTCGTCCGATTTCTCAGTACTTTTTCTCTCGTATCAAGAATCCTGATGGGCTCTTTGAAATAAGATAGATTGGTTTCATGTTCTAATTCCTAATAGGTGAGTACATGCGTTGGGTCTGGCGTGTATTTCCTCAACAGTGATATGCGGAACACATCGTGATCTTTGGAGAGACTTGGTGGCATTGAAAAACGGTAAGCTAGAGCCCCAATTCATTCTAGAATTTCAAAAGGTCCGATGTACCTAGGACTCAATTTACCCTTCTTACTGAAACGTATTACTCCCTTCCATGGATATACCTTCATAAAAACATTATCTCTTACCTGAAATTCCAAATCCTTCTTTCGGTTATCGACATAGATCTCATACATACTTTGAGCTGCTTTGATGTGGTTTTGGATTACCTTTACCTCTTCCACTGTTTCCTCCACCAGTTTTGGGCCAATAAGTTTTCATTCACCAACGTCATCCCAACAGGTTGGTGTGCGACATCTCTTTCCATATAACGCTTCATATGGTGCCATTCAAAAACTTTAATGGAAGCTATTGTTATAGGAAAATTCTACCAGAGGTAAATATTGATTCTACATACCCTAAAAGTCAAGTGAGCAGGATCTCAACATGTCTTCTATGGTTTGAATAGTCTGTTCTGATTGTCTATCTGTTTGAGGGTGGTAGGCAGTGCTCAAATGACATTCAGTATCCAGGGATTTTGGAAGAATTTTCTAGAATATTGAAGTAAAACATGGATCATGATCAGAAAAAATTGAGAGGGGTACTACATGAAGTCTCACAACATCATTAATATATAGTCTTGCTAGACATTCGAGTGGTAAATCTTCTCTTATAGCAAGAAAATGTGTTGACTTGGTAGGATGATCAACAATGACCCATATTACATCGTTCCTTCTAGGAGTCTAGGGTATCCCCATGACGAAGTCGATCGTAATATTATCCCATTTATACTCAGGTATGGGAAGAGGATGCAATACTCAACCAGGCTGTTGCCTTCCAGTTTTCACGTTTTGACAAACCATACATCTTGACACAAAATCAGTAATCTCCCTCTTCATGTTGTCCCACCAAAAATGTTCCTTCAAATCTCTATACATTCTGGTTCTCCCAGGGATTATAGAGAAATTGGAACTATGAGCATCGTCCAACAATTCACTTTTTAGATCAGGTATAATGGGAACACAAAGTCTCTTCCCAAATTTCAAAATTCCATATTCATACACAAATTCTCTCAATCTCCCACAATTCGCAGCTTGAATCTTCTTTTGAAATTCGTCATCATCGGTCTGAGAACTCTTAATCCTTTCTAGTAAATATGGTTTGGCAACCATTTTAAAAAGCATCGATGTTTCACCATACATGGTTATTCCCATGTCCATCTTCACTAGATCCATGAAAATTGGATTCCTTTCAATTCTCATATTGTTCAAAACTCCATGATCTTTTCTGCTCAATGCATCTTCCACCATGTTTTCCTTCCCCGGGTGGTAGTGTATCGTGCAATCATAATCCTTGAGTAATTCAATCCATTCCATTTTCCTCATATTGAGTTATTTTTGTGAGAAAATATACTTCAAACTCTTGTGATTAGTATAAATCTCACATTTTTTACCATAGAGGTAGTGTCTCTATATCTTCAAAGAAAAGATCATAGCTGCTAACTCAGGATCATGGGTAGGATAGTTTTTCTAATGAATTTTCAACTGTCGTGATACATAGGCAATAACCCTATCATTCTGCATAAGGACACAACCAAGTCCTTTCTTCGGTGCATCACTATAAATAACGAACCCATCATTCCCGGATGGTAGAGTCAATATAGGAGCATTGAATAATATTATCTTCTGTTTTTCGAAACATTCTTCAAACTATTTTTCCCAATAAAATTTAACCCCTTTACGTGTGAGCTTTGTTAATGGGTTAGCCAACCGGGAAAAATTCTGGACGAAACATCGATAATAACCTGCTAAACTAATAAAACTTCGTACTTCAGTTAGACTCATTGGTGCAGACCATTCTTGGATTGCGTTGGTCTTAGAAGGATCAACAAAGATTCCCTATTTAGAGACAATATGGCCATAAAAAAAATCTCCTGAAGCCATAATTCACACATATTAAACTTCCCATATAATTCATGTCTTCTCAGAGTCTTCAGGAGAATGCAAAATTGATTTTCATGATCTACATAGATTTTAGAGTATACCATGATATCATCAATAAATAAGACCAAAAATTCATCTAGATATTCCTTGAAAAATATATTCATTAGATCCATTAATATAGAGGGTGCATTAGTCAGCCCAAAAGGCATTACTGTAAACTCGTAATGCCTGTTCCTGGTTTGAAATGCTGTCTTCGGAATGTCTTCCTTCTTTATACACAACTTATGGTATCCAGACCAAAGGTCATTATTTGAAAAGTATTGAGCTCCATGCAGTTGGTCAAATAAATCATCAATGCGAGGTAGGGGATACTTGTTCTATATTATTATAGCAGCGATCTACCTGTAGTCGATACATAACCTCATAGATCCATCTTTCTATTTAACAAAAAGAATAGGGGATCCCCATGGTGAAACAATAGGGAGAATAAATCCCTTATTACTAAATTCCTCTAGTTTTTTCATTACTTAATCTAATTCCATAGTGGCCATTCTATAAGGGGTCTTCGATATAGGCCATGAACCCGGAATTAAATCAATGGAAAACTCAACTTCTAATTCTAGATGATGTCAAGGTAAATCTTCCGGAAATACATCTACATATTCTTTCACAATAGGTACATACTCTATTTGAACATTCCTTTCCTCACCCATAGTCATTTCATTCTCTTCCTCCCCAATAATTGAATTGTGTTGAGCTACTGGGGGTGGATCGAGATATGAATTAGGTGGTGAAGATTCTTCTCTAAAGATAAGGTGTTCCTTATCATCATCATAAAAAATCGTAACCCCCTTATTCTTACAATAAATCTTCGCATCATGGTCCGAAAGCCAATACATATCGAGGATTATATCAAACTCGATCATAGGTATGACGATGAGATCAGCGGATAAAGAACATTTATGTGCTCTAATGGGGACTGATTCACAAAACATTGTTGCAATGATGCTTCCCTATGGAGTTTTAACTGACAACTCCCTTGTTAAATCAAATTGAAAATATCTAATTTTCATAGAAAACTGGGAAGATATGAAACAATGCGATGATTTAGAATCAAATAATGCATTTTCTAAACATGAGGAAACCATTAAATTACCTGGAACCACGTCTGTCGAAGCTTCTACCTCAACGGTATTGATAGCATAAGCTTGGCCTTTATCCCTTGTCCTTTTCTGAGGTATGTTCCCCTTATGCTTAGGAAATTCATTTTCATAATGTCCCATCTCTCTGCAGTTGTAGCATTGAACATCAGTAGCTTCTTTCTTCCCCTTACAATCACGATCTCGGTGGCCTTTATCACTACACTTGTAACCGACTCCCATTTCCTTCAAGAAAGTACCAGGGTGTTTATTCCCACATTTACTAAAGGATGGATATTAAAATTTTCCCTTCTTCCCCTTATTTACATTCCCATAGCGATCAGCAGATCTCTTCTTCTCTAGCTTTGCTTTAAAGTCATAAGACTTGGAGAAATATTTTTCTGTCTTGATAGCACATGAGACAATATCTTCGTATGACGAGAAGGATTGTGACATTAATTATCGATGAAAAATGGTTTTAACCCATCAAAGAAACGATCAATCTTACTTGTTTAGTTATGTATATAATCTATATCATACCTTTCTAACCTTGTAAATTTAGCCTCATACTTTGCGACATTCTCATCCTCCTTTTGTCTCAGACTCATAAATTGTCTTCCCATATCTGCTCGATGGTCATGAGGAATGTATTTTTATAATAAAATCTCTTTGAACTCCCACCATGACATATTTTATACTTCATCATCTTCCTTCATGTTTTCAATAAATGACCACCATTTATCAACATCTCCAGTGAGGCGATAAACTGCCATGAAAACATTTTCCCTTTCACTACTCCCCAAAGCCTGAAATATTTTCTCTAGGGAACTTATCCATTGCTCATATATTAATGGATTTGTACTCCCATTGAATGTTGGTGGTTTCTTCCACATGAAGGGATCTAACATTGATCCTCCACGCCGTGGATGATGGTGGTCCATAAGGGAAAGGTTATTATTCATAACCTGAGTGAGTTATCCCAATATGGTGATTAGTTGATCAGCACTAGTTGCATCAGCAGATCCACTATAATTATCTTGAGAAGGAGGGAAATACCTACATGGAGTGCATGCATTGATATGATTTCCATTTCTTCTAATAGGAGACATTTCTAAACAATGTCATAAACATGATCAGTTTATGAATCAAAATACATAATTCCATACTTGTAAAACACTTAACATAAATCGAATTATTTGTGGATATAATCCATAATCATAAAAATAATTATTTGAGGAATTATATACCCATAAACCCTTCATAATGGTTTGTAACAAATATGAGAATTATCCTAAGCATATCCTACAGGAGTGTCGTAACCAAGAGTGCAGTAAGGCCCGTTGTCGGGCACTAGTTCCCATTCAAGTCTAGCACAAAGCGGTGTTTTCAGGTTTTACCACTAGGTACATCTGTTCCAGAGTTGCCTCTACTTGCTCATATCCATATATGGATGAATTTTTTGTAAAACTTTCAAAATATCTACAATAGCAAAATTCTAGGAATTTCTTCAATACTAATCCTCAAAGTCCATCTTAGATCTATGTGCTCTAATCAGAGTTTATCTAAATATAGCTTCCACGGTTTGCACTAAACTTCCTCTGATACCAACTGTAACACCCCGAACCCAGTTAAAAAGAGTCAGTGCATTATTACATATCATTGGCATGATCACAAAAGATCAAGTCTCAAAAGACAGATTAGTTTAGTAGTATTGGAAACACTAGATACATTCATAAAGTTTACATTACATCATAATGTGAAAAATACAACAACAAATTATCTCCACACTCATATCCCCTTATAGTATCCCTGTAGGTCATTCAAAAAATATTTCTTCCCATCCTGGGAAAAATAAAACATAGAAAGGAGTGAGCTCAAATGCCCAATAAGTATAACCATATAGCGGAAACTTTTATAAATAAGCATAAACATTTAAGGCAATGTATAACTAAGACGAAAGCATTTTAATCATGAACTTGAGCATAATAGGGAAAAAATAAAATAAAAAAATTCCATTTAATTATTCACATGGATATTCTACTAGTCGTATAATCACATGCAATATCAATAACCACTTTCATAATGATGGAATGCATAATGATAGACTATCATAACCACATAGTCAAGGCCTTGTGCCATGACTACAAATATGTTTTTATCAAGGCCTTGTGCCAAGACCCTAGTTTGTCTCATGAGACCTACCGATGCATCGAGGAGCTATAGAGGGCCCCACCTGTCACTTATTAAGTCCAATGTATTCCATATATGAACAGGTTTAAACATAACATAAATATTCGTATTAAACCTAGCATACGAAATGTCAATAATTTCCCCATAATCCATGAATGGTATAAAAATAAAACATACATAGTCAAACATATCACAAAACATTCAATACAATATGGAATTTTTGTATCAAAATAAATCAACTTCAAATAAGATTAAAATCCATCAAAGGATGTTGACATAGAAGAAATCAAAACTATTTGAGAGAAATATCTCTTTTTGAAATCATTTAAAATTCACATTATTATAAAATAAAACATTTATTTTGAAAATATACTTATAATATTGTAAGGAAAGCTTCGAAGATTTTATAACGGAGGAAAATAGCTTCACCCGCCGTATAAGTTAATCAAAATCATTCTTACCTTAATTCTGTCGAAAAGTATAAAAATGAACTTGTTTGGAAAATGATAGAAAGATTCCTTTATAAACATCTTATAAAAAGTCAACATCGAAATAAATGACTTTAACCCATAGTCTGTAAAATAGTAAGAATGATTGGAAATACATTTTTAAGAAATATGGATGTGGATGATAGAGAGGTCCCAGTATAGTGGAGTTATTATTTTAGAATGAGAATAACAATGAAATAATAAGTTGAAGAAGAAAGGAACATGAAAGAGGGTGGTGAAAACATTACCTCTTTTTTGGGTTCTTTCTTTTGATTTGATCAAAAGGGATCCTTAGGTTGGCTTTCTGATCAAAATAAGGCATATAGGTTGAAGTGAGGGAAGTATATAGATTCTTTGTATAAGGTTTGGCCGAGCCAAAAGGCTTTGAATGTGTGAATTAGTGAGAAGGGGGAGTGCCCCTTTATAAGAGGGGTCAGGGGCACCTTTGGAAAAGCTAGAAATATTATTTTATAATAAATTAATATTCGGTTTCTAATGGCTCCAAAGTGGGTTATGTAATGGTTTAGGTGAGGATGGGTCGAAATATCCTCAACCAATATGTTTTATATAGGTTTGGGTCACTAAATTAACCTTATCTTTTAGTTTTAACTCTTTGTTAATTAGTTTAACATTTACCATGTCACTTTGTATTTTTATATTATATAGTTAATAAACTTACTATATACATCAAAGCGACCCCAAGTGGTACATTAATGACACACCTATCCTGATACAATTCCCTTGATAGAACCTTATATTTTTAGGCATAGAATATAAATTAATAATGTAATATTTGTTTTAAAAACTCTTTTATGTCAATTTTGACACTATTGGGTATTTTGTTTTTGATAATTTCATAACAGCATTATTACTTCGGAAACAATTTATATAACTAATCCTAATATGTCATATTAACCTATAAAATTAGTTTAATCCATAACAAGTCTCAAATTACATTTATTTTGATATTTAAAATATCAATTATTTTAATATTTCATTAATTAGGTAATTACTGCATCACCATTATTTCATAAATAAATTAAATTATTTAATGTCTAAAAATTATAAATAAAATACCATTATGTTGGAAATCTTTTTATCTTTCTAATTAATATTTACAATAAAATTTATCTTACGTATAACCCTATATTAATAATGTCTTATGTATTAAACATTAATTTTAACTCTTTTAACTCTTCTTTGAATTAAATAATAATTAATGTCCTAATCTAATCCAAGTGGACCTAAATGATAATATTTTATTCCTAAGGTTTTTTTGGTCGAGATAAACTTTTCCAATAGAATTAGGACATGTGTTAGGGTAATATTAATATCATTTTTACCCTTAATTACCCTATTTACTTTTAACCGTGGTATATAAAAGTAAAAAGTTACTATTCACCAAAAAATATTTTCATATCATTGAATCACATTTTACTCCATGATATTAACTGTGTCTCTCGGATTTTTGAAACTCCACTCACATAAGCGGCAAAATTTTGTTTTATGTGAATTTCCAAATTCGCCTAGGAGGTGGGTAAAAGACGGTGAAAAGTTCAATAACATTTTTATATATCTAAAATTATTCTAAACTAACACCAATGAATTACATTGAACTTATATAGGTATTATGTATCTATTTTGACCTTAAATAAATTTAAATAAAATTAATAATTATTTAAATAAAAATTCGATTTTAAACTATAACTCAATGTTTTTTCACTATTCATCAGAAATTGAATGTTTTCAGAAAAATACCAAAAGTTCACCCTAGGATAATTTTGATATTCCTAATCCCAAAATGAAGACCATTTTGAAAGATAAAATTTATAAAATTTCAAAAAGTGGGTATTACAATTCATAACGGATAGTTTGATTGGTTGTTGTGTGTGTGTTAGAAATCGAAGCTGTGTACACCACACACTACTGTATTATTCAAAGGGAAGCGTACCATGGAAACTTGGGGTGTTACAATAACATTGAAATATTTCATACTTCTGATGATAAACGAATCATTAATAAAAACCACTAATTTTTTTCATCAAAATGATAGCATATACAAACTATGTTATGTTTTATCCCATCCAGAATTAAAACATCCTTATATTTCAACTTTTCTAATTCAATCTAAATTTTTTCAATTCGTCTAATTTTTAAATAACTATAATTACCATAGTTAACTGGTTATACCTTATAAAATTTAACATGTTTCAATATTTTTATATCACATGTCAGATGTGAAGAACACACCCTATGAAGTATCCACGTTTTATTCATATTACTTTCTTTTAATGTTGTATAAATAATAAAATATACTTCTTCAAGATTCTTCTTTCCATATTTTCCTTCCATTAAACCATATGAAAATTATTCTTGTAGGATTGTCATACACATTTCAACATGTTTCCCCATTTGATTAAATCTTTCAAAAACATCTTCCATACATTCTAACTAATTTTGTGTTGGAATGTTTCTTGGATCTTTAGTTTTTTCTTTTCTATCATACTATGGGTTTGGAAGGTTACTCATCCTTCCTCCACTATTTTTTAATCCTCGTTCAAAACCTCTCCAAATAAGTGACAACTTATGATAATTATTTTAATCTTTATGCTTATATATTCCACAGAACCATCAACAAACATAAAATCATAAATTTTTGTTGATGTAAGTTCAATATCTTTTGATGCTTTCTTTAGTTTGATATATTTTTTCTATTATATGATACTCTAGACATGTTCCATCATTACTACTAGGAATGTTTCTTCCTTTTTTAGAAATGAAAATTTTCTCACATAACTTTTCAATCTAAAAAATCCTAGAACATTTCTTAGAACTTGAAATTATAAAAAGATCAGATGAAACATTATTTTTAAAGGTTTATAATTTCACCAAATTCTTGAATTTATTTTTCACAGTAACATTATAATTATTCAATTTTTTCTACAATAATATGATAAAGTTTCATTAATCTTACTCATTGGCCATTGGGACTCTAGATGTTTTTACTAAATCTTGTTTACTTCTTCTTCCTTAGCATCCAGCTTCTTACTGAGATCTTCATCCATCATTCCCTAATCATAAATTATTTGTTTGTTACTTAAAATCTATTAATTTTTTCTACTTTCGTGAAAATATATTTTTCTCCAACAAAAAATTTTACACTATTTTTTTATCATTCGAACATCATTCTTAAAAGATTAGTTTTTCTCAAAATATTCTAAAACTTCAGTTCTAAGAAAAACCACTCTGTAGGATTCTCTTCCTTAATCTACTTCCTCACTATTTGATTAGTTTTCTATTTTCTAAATTTTTTAAATAAATGTTCATCATTTCATAAACATTCATCTTCACTTGAATTTTTTTTGGTTGAGTCTTATTTAGATTTCATTCTCAACATACTTATTTTTTTCCTATAAACATCTTCTTATATTTTTTTAGTTAACTTTATTCATTATCATTTTAGTCCCACTTATCACATCAATTTTTTTCATTAGAATCATCTTGATATTCACAATTATAATTCATGGGGAATCATTACGCCACTCTCAAAACACATGAGAGGATGTATACATCCATAAATTCCTCTAAATCTTTGATAGTTCCTGGATTATAGAGATTGAATTTTTTTCATTCAAATTATAAACCTCATTATCTACAGATTCACAAAGATCAATATCTTCAGCATATTTTTTTTTATTTTCCTCATGGATTTAAAATCCATTTCATATTTCATATTCTATTTGAACATTAATGTTTTATCAATTAATTATCAACAAAAAGTTTTAGAAACTAATGAAGAGATAACACTTATTTATCTCAAAAAGAATAAATTTTAGAATAAAGCCTATCTAGAATGATTCTCATATGTTTTTTCAAAATTAAATAATCTTCTAGGACATCTATGAATCCTCTGATGTAACACACAATTTCATTTAATCTGGTGTATTATTCATTAATAGTTTCTTCATCACTCATTATTATACCATTACACATACTACACTATATTATAATTTTTTATTACTTCACATTTATAACCCCATCAAAAATAATTTCGATTTTCTTCCATATACTATTTGATGTTTCGAAAACCACCACCAACATATTAACATTTTTTGATAAGGACATATGGGTAACATTTTATATTTTTCCTCCAATTTGATATTTATTTTATCATAAATAGTCACTAGGGAATACCTATCAATAGGTGGAGTACTAATTGTAATGCAATCTGTAACATCTAGTCAAGGAGATATGATATTGGGAATCAACCTATTTTCAAATACATAATAATTGTTTCCATAAAATTTAAAATTTCCTCTACTATTAATAAAATTGATATTATCCTTGATACAGATTTAAGAAGAGATACCACCCACTAATACAAATTAATGTTTCAAAGGATCTAATAACAACTAGGGTGGTGAATCGGTTATTTAATTTTTATAAGTTTGAATTTTTTTAAAAAATAACCCCTACAACCTATTAAAGTTATTATCCATATAATATTTTACTAAAAAATAATGCATGAACAATTTGGAAATAATGTATAGAGAATTAATTTTATAAATTTTAAACTCAGTTTGTGAACCAACATACATTCCACAGACACTCTTATGGGTCTATAGAAAATCGTTATATTGAATAAGTGAATAAAACTAGTGTAAAATACAATTAGACACATTCTATCTCCAAATTTGAATGATTAAACCAACTTCCATCAGTGTAAAAAGATAATAAAAAAATAATTTAGTAACAATAAATGAATAAATGATTTCTTCACATTTCTTTAGAAAGGTTATTGGGAATGCGGACCAAGATTCTGATAGCATTTATTCTGATGAAGCCAGTTTTACATAATAAGTACAATAGACTCATTACAATTACCCCATACTAAACCTAATCATGAATAATGATTCTGTTCTATAAGCATAAGAAAACATAAACTTCTCAAAAATTACATAAAAAACATTTTCTAAACCTCCTCAGTCTGATTTTCCTTTTTCCAATGGGAATAATTTCATCAGTCTAATCTTATAAAGAGATTATTATCACGAAATAAATCTACTTAAAATTATTTAGCTCTCCTCATTTTTGGTTAAGGTGAAATATTTAAAAGAATGAATGCATTGTGATTCTATTTATATGAATATATGAATGAAAAATGCGGGAAACTGAGAGACTCTTATGACCTATTCAGCTTAAAAAACTCTATGATCTATGCTTGTTTGAATATAATGTTTGAGAACATGATATATTCAAAAATATTATGTAATACTCTTGAGAATTTTTTCATAATAATCCTTCTTAGACATCCCATGTTTTCTTTAATATGATAGAACATCCTTAGATTATTATGAGGAAACATCCTCATATAATTATGTCGCAACATCCTCATCTCATTATGAATTAACTTTACCTATTCGATTGAGTCTAGTTTAATTTTCTCTATAGAGAAAGTCCAATAAAATTTCATTATTAGAGTTAGTCTGATTGACTCTCCATCTCAAAGTTGGGTTGATTGAATCCTAAAAATGATCGAATCTTCATAATACTAGAATTCTAATTACAATGGAATTCTCATTATGATGGAATTCTCAATACGATGAAAATATCATTTTGACAGAATTATCATTATGATTAAAACTATATTATGAATCTTTGATATTTTATCAAACCTTATCTACAATAACTTGTTGAAACTTATGAAAACATTTCTATCTGTTACTTCTATATCCGATGAAATATTTTTGTTTATTTATGGAACAGATACAATCTTATTTATTCCATAATTTCTCAAAATAAATTTATCATGTGGGTTTTCAATATTTATGAGAACATTCAGGTTTTAAAATAATTATCTAACATATGGTTGTAATGTAAATGAAAATTTTGTCTCTTGAAATCACTTTCTTCATTGAACATCTTCAACAACATTATGACTTTCTATGTTTGGAACATATTTGTTTCTATGATTACAATAATGGAAAAATTCATATAATCAACAATTACTACCTATTATTCTTCTTGATATGATGTTTTTTATATTTTATTTATCTATCTAAAACATTTCAATATATTTGTATCTTCTACTATAAACATTGATCGATTCTTTATATCGATGGACATTAGATTAACGATCATTATTGCAGAATGTTCATATTTCGTCTTCCAAAAAACTTATACATCTAGTAAATCTTTTTCTAAAAAACCTATTACTAAAAACATATTATTTTAATATAACTTTAGGAAAGATAAAAACTATTCTCCCCATTTGTTTTAATATTTGAACAATTAACAACGTTGAACATTCTTGCAAAAACTCATTCAGCTGGACTAGGACTAATCCTTATATTATTTATTTTTTATTTGGCATTTTATTAAAAAAAAATTACATAAAAAACATCACAAATATTCATTAACTTTGATGTATTATTCAATCCTATGATTTTTATACATTAATAAAAATCAATATAAAAAATCCCCATATGTTACGAAATTGTTTTTATTGAATCAGAAATAGAAAAATTCAGCTTTTAATTATAATAAACCATCCATAGAAATTATAAAAGTATTATTAGTGGATAATATAAAAAGTCAAAAAATATGTGTTTTCAATGATGAAAACCGCTTTAAGATATTATTGAAAACTTTCTTGTGGAAGATACCATTTTCATTTTGAAATGTGTTATAAAAAATAATTTTTTTACAAATATTAAGAAAAAAATTAATTCTAAAATAAAATCTAACATTATAATGGAATAATAAATTCAAATAGTTTTCATGGTGGCTAGAAGCTCCATTAATGCAGTGTATGATAAAATAATTTTTTATTCACACATTATTTTTAAAGTACATCATCCATTAAATAAACATAATATTATTTTAAAACCATTTCATGTAATGTTTAACATGGGTGAAAATAAATTTTAAAAATCATAATATAATAGTTAAAAAATTATTGACAAATATTTTAATTTTATCATTTACATGAATAAAAAATAATCTTGATAAAAAAGAATATGCAGTATAGTTAACTTAAAAATAATACCCCCGTCATTTTTTAGTAGTTATAAGTGGAAAATGGTACTATAATATTAAATCTACTTGAATAAATAGAGGGTAATAAAATTAAAGAGTTTTGTTAGGTAAGGATCATATTATTTCCCTCAATTTAATTTTATTCTTAAAAAATCCCCAAATAAAATGACATTGTAAAAGAAATACGGTATACGGATTTTATATTTTAATGAGAAAGTTAATAAATAAAGCTATGATGTATTAAAAATGGAAAGGAACAAAAATAAAGTGTAAATATAACCTCAATAATTCAAAATCCATTTACCATATATTCTTGGCTCAATAAAATCGATGAAGTAATGGTATAACCAAATGATAAAAAGTTGAGTTAGAAATCCTCTTACTACATTTTTTATTTGAATCATAAACCCCGGAAATAAATAAAATCAACTGAAATTTTATATACAAGGAATATAAATGGATTAATGATATATCTTATTAATGGTGTTTTATAGATACCACATGAAATAAATATATGGTCATGTTGGAATATTTTTTATAGAAAATAATGTGAGATGAGAAACAATTACTTCATGTATGACTATCTTTGTAACTAATTTTTTCCACTTTTATAATAAATTTTAATTTATAATAATCCTATTAAAAACCATGTAAATTCTTTTAATATATTATATAACCCACTTTTAAAATTTCAATAATAATTTATTAATAATTATTTACTATAAGTTTTGTTTTTGTGTCTTGATAATTTAGATATTAATATATATTTCAGTTCAGTAGTTTCAATTTTGGAAATTATATTCTTGGTACCATTATATCCAAAATTTTAATAATGATATAAATATAATATATATTTATTATATATATATTAATAATAATTCATGACTATGAGGCAGGAAAAATGGATCATGTTTCATTGTAGATGTTATATTCCCCACGTAGGCACTAGAGACATTATCATTTTTAATGGGTGGAAGGGTAAGATGGTACCTAACATAATATATTTTATAAACCATATTAATATAATAAATTTAATTTATATTAGTTATTTCCATCTTTATAACCAACCAATAAAAAGGTGATGGATAACATATTACACCAATACATTTAGGTGGTAAGTCATTTGTATGAACATGAGATATTTTTTCATTACAAAGAATTGAAAAAAGGTGGAAGCTTATTTTATTATTATAATAATTTAATTTTATAATATTAATTAAAATGGATCCATTATTTGAGAATGGGGACAATTTATGTATAGGATACATAAGAATAAATAAACGTAAAAGAGTCGTAAAAATATTTCAGTTTTATTCACTATAACTCTTTTATATCCCTTATTGACAACCATTGGAATGGTCTTTTAAAAATTCATAAAACTAATATACATGTATATAAAAGCCTATAAGGAAATTATGGAGTATTTTCTATATCTAGGTGGCACATTGATGTGTTAATAAGATCTAGGAGGAGCTTCAATTTAAATGTGGAGGAAAGGACACATGAAAAATTAAAAATTATATTTAAATATAATAAATTAATTATCATGTAAAAGTGGATCCATATGGATAATATATTAAATATAAGATATTATAGGGTTTAAATGAATTAAAAAATTAGTTTAATATTTTTAATTTGAATATTAATCTTTATCATTTGGTTAAACCTCTATGTGAACAAATTTTAACTTTAACCATTGTAATGACATTCTGAATCTTCAAAAATTATAATTTTAACTAAAAGTTAAAAATAATGAAATAAATCTTGAAGGCATCAAATTTTAATCCAATTATCATCCTAATTTTACTATCCAAATATTTTAATATTATTAATATATTTTTAAAAAATAATATTTAACAAGTATACCTTTAATGCAATTTTATTAACTATTTACATAATTTTACATTGAAGGAATCAATAAAAAATAAAATTGAATATAATCCATTATAAAATATTAATAAGTTATTTTTATCTATAAAATTATGTTTGAAACATAATTCATCCCAAAGAAATAGCTTTTATTACTTTTAAAATTAATTACAAAGCTTTTTCCACTACTTGTACAAATACTATGTTAGTGTTATATAATAGTTTAAGGAAATCATAAAATCAATAAATATTATATATAAGTTAATAACATGAAAATTTAATTATTATTCTAAAAATAAATATAAATATATTTTGATAAATTAATTTTTCCCTATGTGAGCACAAAATACAAATTTAAAAGAGAGTGACAATTTTTATTTTTCATTACATAAAATATAATATATGCCATTATTGAGGAAAAGAGAATCCATGAGATCATAAACAGGATATGTTGAAGGGGAAGGATGAAATAAAATAATATAATAGGGCAAAATAATGTTTTAAGTATATTTTAATACCTTTTCACATTAGTGTCAATATATATTTACAAGTTTTACCCCTTTACTATGGTAGTGATATCTTAATCGTCACTACTATTCATAATAAAAAAATGAAACTGGACTTATTAGTAAATAATAAAATGAATATCCGAAATATGGAATCCATATTTCTGGATTAAATATTTATAAATTGAATAAATTAGTTAAATTTAAATCATAAAACCTAATTAAGATTGGTGTTTTGAAAAATGCTTTTTCATGTATAAATGTATATTTTTAAATATCATGTATATCTTTGAATTAAAGGTATATATTGATTTTGTTTTAACAAAATAAAAATAATAATTTTTAATATAATTTGAATGGTAATTTTTCGTTGTAAATAATCCAAAATAAATGACATTGATCTATAAAAAATTATTTTTTCACTATTTAGTTAAAAATCACCTATTTCCGAATATTACGAAAAATTGAATTTAAGATAATTTTATTATTAAAACCTAAAAAAGTAAAATCTTTTTATGAAATTTCTTTAATAAAATTGTTTTAAATTATTTATAATATATATGGACAAAATAGAATAAAAACAAATTTTGATGAAACATATTCCTGAAGCATAAAATGACATTATTAAAAATGTTCTGCTTATTTCGAAAGAATTAATTTATACATCTGTTCTAGGTTGGACCATTATAAATTTATTTTCTTATTTGGTTAATCATATTTTTCCACTGATATTCAACAGTTCGATTATAACTATAACATTTAAATAATAATATTTCTCTTAGGACAATAGATTTCTCATAAATCATGGATTTTCATGTCTAGAAAGCTACTGAGAATGGTATTCTTTTAAACTAAATTTTTAATGTGTGACATTATACCCCCCCAAAATAACTTTTTTCTCAAAATATGATGTTGTTCATAAAATATGAAATATTTTAAAATACATTTTTTTAAAACCCAACTCATATAATTTAATTATAACACATCTTTTAAAAATTGGAAAGTGGGAAATGAAAGGTTTTCCCAAACCAAAGAATTATATGTTTCCCAGATATAGATAAATTGGTGTAAAAATAAAATATTAACATAGAGGATACATGTAATAACCCGGGTTTTTTGGAAACGGGTCAAATCCTGACCCTTTTTAATCATTGTGACTGGTTTATGAGAAGTCTGGAAAATATGGGCAGTTCCAATAAAATTCCCGACTACACGTCATGTACTTTAAGTACACTCCGTGTATGTGTTTACTGAGTGACCGACCCTATTCTCATCGAGTACATGTCGTGTGATGGTCAAGTAGATGTTTCTTACTACATGGCTTGTATTTGTAGACATGCCTTGTAACCCTTACCCGTGCATGGCCAAGTACATGTTGTGTGGTGCCCAGGTATAAATTTCAATCTACACGGTGTGTAGACTTCTTTGACATGTCGTGTACCCTTGTTCTGAGTAACAGCCGAGACCCTGGCCGTGTATTGACTATTTACAAGGTCCAACCTATGTACAAGACTTCGCTTATGTCGGAGTATGGAAACACATCTACAAGGCCTATACTTTGGAAATACACGCCGTGTACTTTTATTTTTATTTGAGTGATCGAGACACTGTCGCATCTCTTTCCCAAAAGTCCATTCTTCTTCCCCTTTTGACGAATAGTTTGTCCAAAAAACCCCGAAAACTCAAACCCCCAGAATCTCTATACGACCTCTGTTCTTCGATTTGTTAGTGGCAGCGGGACCACATCAGAAAGGCTAACTCCGCGCACACTTCTTTGTCTTTGATCCCTCACCTGTTCCTCCATAGATTCCATCCGAATGAAATTGTCGGATTTGATGGAACTGAAGATGTACCACGATTCATTCCGATTCAAGGGCTAAAATCAAAGGAGTGTCATCGTACAAGTACAAGGTGGGTGATACATACCTTCTTTCGGGTTTTCGTAGACAAATTGGGGTTGCGACCTCCGGGCGCGACATTGGGTGTTGAGCAAAACCCTGTTTATTTGTTGTTAATTAATTATATGCATTGTGGGATGCCTCTGGGTGTTCCCTGACCCTTGTTTTGCTAGAGAAAGACTGGTTGAGAGGTTATGGCTCATTTTGGGCAATTTGACTGGGGGTGTCGAAATGCGTATGTTTTGGACCATTATTTAAACTACTGATTTTAGACCTCTTTTTTTTCTGTTGGATAAAACTATTGAGTTTTATTTGTTATAACATGCTTTTAATTGTTTAAGGCGTTTAATACCTTAGGTATTGGTAAGGATTGGCATAAGTTAGTGCAATTAGTTGTTTAGTAATTGTCTGTTTCAAGTAATGCTTGAGTATAGTTTTGCAATGTGTGATATTATATGTGTTGAACTGCTCGTTGTGTTGGGCGTGGCCCTGATATTTTTTGAGTGATGAGGATCACAGGTTGGGGCTCTGGTTCGGGTTACTTTGGGTTGTTGATACCACGGGATTGGGCGTCATAGACATCGGTTGAGGCTGTCAGACTGTCAGGTTGGGCTTGGCCCGGGTTACTTGTATGGCGAGGACATCAGACTTCAGCGACAGGTTCTAAAGGACATGAGGTGTCAAAAGTGTTGTGTATTGGGACATACTGAGGTGATTACTGCTCACCAGGTACTTTTGAGTAGTGTCAATACAGATAGAATCCGAGATGAGGTGGTACGACCACTCACTGGGTAGAGGCCCCCGATAGTTGCGGTTTGGTATTTTTGGTTTGGGGGTTCCTGCCATAGGAAGCCACATTGAAGGTGTGGAGCCTTCGATAGACAGCTTTGAGGTGGTCAGGTTGGGGGCAGAGTCTCACCTTTATTTGAGGGCAGACATCGATGTCCCTTCAGTTATCTTTTGAGTACACGTATCAATGTTCCTCTAGTAGTTGTGCCATGGGCAGGTTCAGCTTTCGAGCAGGGTTACGATGGTTGGGCATAAGTTCAAGAAGTCGGTACTTGAGACACATGGTGTCAGGTGGCATGAGGTGTCAGGCGACAGACCATAGATTCCGCTGTTGGCCGAAGCAGGTGACACTTCCTGGTGGCTATTGAGCGCCAGTGAAGTCTTTGATTAATTTTGGGCATTGCATTGTTTACAGTTTTTCTGATATCAGCATGTCTTCCTAAACACACATATTAGATATGCACCTCTGGGTGGTATCCTACTAAGACTTGTCTCACACCCTACACGGGCCCTTCGAGACGTGTCTAGACTTTATGAAATTGCGTGCAGGAAGAGGGTCAACCATAAGAGCTGGACTTTAGAGCTGTTGACAAAGAGACCGGCATGGTCCTTGAGGTCATTCTGTACTGAAGTTACTTGTTTAGTATTCTTTTCATGAATCAAAATTTTTACATTATATTGTAGCTACTGCTGGTTATCCATTGGTGCCATTATGTATATATATATATATATTGATTTGTATGACCTTCTTGGATGCGTTCTTGGTTGTTTTAGTGGTTATTGCAGTTGATTGCTGGCATGATGTTTTGTTTACCTTCCGCTGATGTTGTTTCATGTTCTTCATCTATGCGGGTCTGGTTTTGGTCTGCTGAGTCATTTATTTCTGCAACATCTTTACTATTATACTGGGACCAATACCCCTATTATGATCCTTCGAGAGGGTATAACCTCTCCAATATACCTATTTAGACCCTTGATACTAGTCGAAAACCTTTGGCGTTCAGGGGAGGTGTGCCTAAGGTAGTGACACCCGACCTGTCCGGCACAGTTCGGGTGGCTGGACGGGTTCGGGTTGTTACAAATGGTATCATAGGTAGGTTCTTTATAGGGATTTTGTAGTAGTTTTTTTGGATACTAATGAGTTAGAGAATTCTCTTTGTATTTCTTCTGGTTTTACTATTTAGGATATGGAAGACTGGAGATAGGTGGTTATTGGAACTGAATTTTTAACTCGTTCTTGGGTGCCTGCAGCCCCCTATACGAGGGATGTATTGAGTTGTCTTGGGTGGGAATTGATATTTTTTTATCAGATTACATTTTATTTGATTTCCACCTCGGTGTCTCACTTTTTGTGTGATGTTATGGATTAGGATATGTAAACCATGGCCGGTATGGCAAGGGTTTCTTGTTTGGATTTTGATCGGAACATTTTTCGGTATTTCTATTTCAAAACTGCACGTATGCTTTGTGAAGTGATAATACCATGTGGAAAAAAATCAAATTCCATGCTTTGTATTTGGTAGAATTTCATGTGCAGGATATTTGGTTCTGGCTCTTATGAGAGCAGGAAAGTACTATGGTTGAGGTAGTGTAACTGTCAGGATTGGGTGACTCGGTCGTCGGGTTTGAGGTAACGGTGGTTGTCAGGATGGGCTTGGCCTGAGGTATTATTGATACTTGGCTCTGTTGAGGGCGGGTAAGGAGGACGTGAGGTCAAGATGCCGAGGGAATGGGTTTCAATAGGGGAGAGTAAGGGTAGTTTTTATACACTACCTCTTTACTGATTTCCTTATATGTGTAGAATATATTGATATATATATGGGATGTCTGGCCATTTATGGTATTCAGCGAGTTACTCCTTCATGACATGATGGAGCATCAGCCAAGAGAGGATACAGTACCGCATGATCAGGTTCAAAATCCGGTGTAGGGAGAGCATGAGCCTCATGTACAGGCTCATGGACAGGATCAGGTTCAGGATCTACTTCTGGAAGAACCGAAAATGGGTTTGGCATTGTTCGGCACGTGGCTCGACGAGAAGCTCCGAGCGATCTTGGTACATGTCTTGCAGGGGATTGAAAGAGTCACGTAGGGTACAAAGCCTTCTATGGCGTATCTGACGTGAGAGTTCCAATCGCAACACCCGCCAATTATTTAGGGTGAGGGTGGTCCACAGGCGGCAGAGAACTAGATAGAGAGTATGCAGATGATATTCGAGTAGCTCGAGATGCCTCCAGGGCGGAGGGTCAAGCTAGCGATATACATTCTGAGAGGACTGGCGAAGCGTTGGTGGGATGTACAGGTACAGCCTCATAGGCACGAGGGACTGGACTAGAAATAATTCAAGGACAGGTACTTCGATCACTTCTATCTAGAGACACTAAGGGAAGAGAGAGCTCGAAAGTTCTTGGGTCTTCTGTAGGGAGATATGTACTTCATGGACTACACAGCTAACTTCACAGAGTTATCTCGTTTTGCACCTGGTATTGTGATCGATGACGCAACAAGGGCGAGGCACTACGAGGGCGGATTACAACATACCATTCAGGTTTAGATCAACATCATCAGGCTGGGTTCCTTCTCCGAGGTGGTGAAACCGGTTCTCATAACCGAGGGAAACGAGAGAGAGAAATATCGTTTTGGCAGGATGACAGCTTAAGGTGACAGTTTGGATAGCATGAATTGAGGCAGAGACGAGTTCCAGCAGGGTGGGTAGGCCAACGACTCAACTAGAACACCTCAGGGCAGTTCAGCGGTGGTTTTATTTTAATGGGGATATCCGGGACATGTTCGGGCTCAGTGCGATAGGCCCCCGAAGGAGTGTCGGGCGTGTGGACAGGTCAGACATCTGCAGAGGTTTTGTAGGCAGCCTTCTCAGATAGCCAGTATGCAGGGACCAGGAAAGACTGTGGCATCAAGAGTTTGTTCAGGTTCAGTACTAGGAGAGGGTATTCGATGTTCAACTGCACACGGAGGATGTGACAGGGATAGCCGGACCAAGGTGAGGGGTCAGTGGCCGGTGAGTGGAGAAGCACCGCATGGAGGTCAGGCATTAGGTAGTCAGGCTTCAGGCCAGGTGCATGCTGTGGAGCTGCCAGCGATTGAGTTGGTTGGCGATCCAACGATGGGGGAAGGTACACCGTGGGTGTGGTCGTGAGTTTCTTTTATTTCATTTGGCATGGCCACTTGAGGTGTGTCTGGTTGAGTGCACGAGTTGCAAAAGTTACCTATGGACTGACTAGAGGCTAGTTAGTGGGGTTGGCATCATATTAGATTCGTTATATATTTTATTATATATTTGAGATGCGTGGCATCAGGAGCATCAATGATGGAGGTTACCTGAGGTGCTGTGGGAATCAGGGCATCGTGGTTGGAGGTTACTTGAGGTGCATGACACCAGGTTTGATTTGAGCATCTATTAGATGAAGGACCTTAGGGAGGAAGACACTGATGTGGTGGGGGTTACGTTGGGTGTCGAAAGCGATAGGTGAGAACCAAGGAGGTTCAGGGGTGATGATGTGTCACAGGATGACCATGGGTCCTGGAAATTGGTTGTTGGGCCTTGCTTGTTTATTTGATTTTCTTTGAGATTTGTTCGTGTTGAGACTGAGTAGCCAATTCCTATGGTGGGGAGCCCTTTTAATAATGTAGCCAGAACCTTGAGACCAGGGAATTCCATGTTGTTTAACCGCGATGGGCGTGTTCGGTGCCATCTCTTGGTTTTGTTTGGTAGCTCGAGGACGAGCTACGTTATGGTGGGGAGTTTGTAAGAACCCGAGTTTTTTAGAAACTGGCCAAATCCTGACCCTGTTAAACTTTTTGACTGGTTTTTGAGAGGTCTATAAAATCTGGGCAGTTTCTGTAAATTTCTAGACTACACGTCGTTTACTTTAAGTACACACCATGTATGTGTTAACCGAGTGACTGGCCGTGTGCTCACCGAGTACATGCCATGTGATGACCATGTAGAATTTTCTTAATACACAGCGTGTATTTGTAGACACGTCGGGTACCCCTTACCTGTGCATGGACAAGTATATGCTGTGTGGTGCCTATTTATAATGTTCAATCTACACGGTGTGTATCCTTCCTGGACACGCCGTGTACCCTTGTTCCATGTAGCGGCCGAGACCCATGCCGTGTGTTGACCCTGTACACGGACCAACCCGTGTGCTAGACTTCGCTTAAGTCGGAGTACGAAAACACTTATACACATTGTGTACTTTGGAAATTCACACAGTATACTTTAATTTTTATTTGAGCGGTTGAGACACCATCGTGTGTCATTCCCAAAAGACTATTCTTCTTCCCTTTTGGATGAACAGTTCGTCCGAAAAACCCCAAAAACTCAAACCCTCCCAGAATATCCGTACGACCCCCATTCTTCGATCCATAAGTGGTAGTCGGACCGCATCGGAAATGCTAATCCCGCACACCCTTCTTCATCTTTGATCCCTCGCCTATTCCTCTGCAGATTCCATCCAAACAAAGTTGTCAGATTTGATAGAAACACAGATGTACCGCGATTCAGTACGATTTAGAGGCTGAAATCAAAGGAGTGTCATCATACGAGTACGAGGTGGGTGGTTCATACCTTATTTCATGTTTTCGTAGACAAATTGGGGTTACGACCTCTGGGCGCAACGTTGGGTGTTAAGCAAAACCCTATTTATTTGTGTTAAATAATAATATGTATTGTGGGATGCATCTGGGTGTTCCCCGACCCTTGTTATGCTAGAGCAAGACCGGGTGAGAGGTCATGGCTCATTTGGGGAAATTCGACCAGGGGTGCCGAAATGCATATGTTTTGGAATAGTATTTAAACTACTGATTTTAGATAGCTTTTGTTTCTATTGGATTAAACTATTGAGTTTGATTTGTTATAGCATGCTTGTAATTGTTTAAGGAATTTAAGATCTTAGGTACTAGTATGGATTTGAATAAGTTAGTGCAATTAGTTGTTTAGTAATTGACTATTTCAAGTAATGCTTGAGTATAGTTATGCAATGTGTGATATTATATGTGTTGTACTACATGGTGTGCTGGGCGTGGCCCAGATATTTGTTGAGTGATGAGGATCACAGGTAGGGGATTTGGCTCAGGTTTTATTGGGTGGTTGATACCATGGGATTGGGCGTCATAGATGTCGATTGAGGTAGTCATACTATCAGGTTGGGCTTGGAACAGGTTACTTGGATGGCGAGGCCATCAGACTTGATCGACAGGTTCGTAGGGACAGGAGGTGTCATAAGTGTTGTGGCATGGGACATACAGTGGTGATTACCGCTCACCGGGTACTTTTGAGTAGTGTGAAAACAGATAGCCTCTGAGATGAGGTGGTACGACCACTCAATGGGTAGAGGCCCCCGATAATTGTGGTTAGGTATTTTAGGTTTGGGGGTGCTTGCCATAGGAAGGCATGTGAAATGTGAGGAGCCTTCAGGAGATAGCTTTGAGGCGTTCAAGATGTGGTAAGAGGCTCACAATGATTTGAGGGAAGACATCGCTGTCCCTCCGGTTATCTTTTGAGAAAATGTTTCGTTGTTCCTCCAGATGTTGTTCCATGGGCATGTTGAGATTTTGAGCTCGGTTTCGATGGTTGAGTGTGTCTTTGGTACATCGGTACTTGAGACACATGGTGTCAGGTGGCAAGAGGTGCCGGGAAACAGACCAGAGATTCCAGTGTTGGCCGAAGCAGGTGACACTTCCTGGTGGCTGCTGAGCACCAGTGAAGACTTTGTTAACTTTTGAGCATTGCACTGTTTATTGTTTTTATGATATCAGCATGTCTGTCTAAACACATATATTAGGTACACACCTCTGGGTAGTATCCTACTGAGACTTTTCTCACACCGTACACAGGCCCTTCCGAATGCATGTAGACTTTATGAAATTGCGTGCAGATAGAGGGTCAACCTCAGAAACTGTACTTTAGTGCTTTTGACATGGAGACTGGCATGGACCTTAAGGTCATGTTGTACTGGAGTTACTTGTTTAGTATTCTTTTCATGCATCAACATGTTTAATTTATATTATAGCTACTGCTAGTTAGCCATTGGCACCATTATATATATATATATATTGATTTGTATGACTTTCTTGTATGTGTGATTGGTTGTTTTATCAATTATTGCAGTTGATTGCTGGCATGATGTTCTGTTTACCTTCCACTCCTGTTGTTTCATGTGCTTCCGCTTTGCGGGTCTGGTTCGAGTCTGGTGAGTCATTTATTTCTGCAGCATCTTTACTATTATACTAGGTCCAATACCCTTATTATGATCCTCTGAGAGGGTATACCCTCCCCACTATACCAATTCAGACCCTCGCTGTTAGTCGGCAGCCTTTGGTATTCAGGGGAGGTGAGCCTAAGTTAGTGACACCAGAGCCGTTCGGCACTGTTCGGGTGGCTGGCTAGGTCCGGGTTGTTACAATACAAATTAGATCCATAGATTATTAGAGAGTGATATAGAGAATGATCATGATAATGTTAATGAATAGTAAACCCTAAATCAAAAAGTAGTGAAAAGATCATAATTTCATTTGAAATAAATTTTAAAATATAGCATTTTTATTTGAATATTAATTTCATAAATATGTTGGATAATTTAACTATCAATATATAGTATAATAGAAAAAATTCACATTTATCTTAGTTCTATTTATTTAATAAAAATATATCCATTGTTTATGATTTGATCAATTTTCACATCATCTATTACTCCAAGATATGATTATTCATGATTAGTTTTTCATACCTGAGGCACTATAATTAACTTTTAACAGATCATGATATACATAAAAAAGGTAATACAATCTTTATATATCTATATATATACCAAAACTAAAGCTCTTAGCATAATTTTTAAAATATTAATAATCATAACACATTAATTATAAAACCTAAATAATAACAAACAATGTTCAAAAAATACATTTGGTAAATAGTTAAACCAATAGTTCCTCCAAAAAATTTTGACCAAAAATCAAAACCAAAAAATTTGAAATATTTTATTTCATATATGATTACAAGATCTTCATTATCATTTATCCCTAGATAACATGAATTATATCATAATTACACAAAATAAAAATTTGAAAACCTTGATCATATATTCTATTAAAACACAATAATAACTAGAGTCACCAAAGATCCTAAATAAAAAAAATATATTATTATAAATAATAACACCTCCAATTTTTATAAAAAAGTATCTTATACCATATAATATAAACCATAATTCCAAATAATTCAATAAACATCATTGTAAGTCACATTTCATTCTTTATCGTTACCATTTTACATATTGATGTAGACAATTTTGAAATATAACTACATAAAAATACATATATGTTTTATTAATATTATTACCATATTATCATTGATAGTAAAATTATATAATAAAATTATAAAATACCAAAATCTAGACACTTTAATCCCTCTACATCTATGATTAGAATAACATAGGACATTCCTCAGTATAGGAGATAGCCCTTGGATTAGGGAATTAAATCAGATAAATCCTTAGTTACCAAAAAAATTTAAATTCACTATCAATTTATAACTCTGATACCATTACTTCATTATAGAAAACACATTCTAATTACATTGAGACATAGTACTCGGTACTTCTTCTCACATTTTTGACATAAAACCCCTTCATTCATTCGTCCAAGATAGTTTCCACATGAACTCCAATAAAATTAAATTTTTATGTTATTTTATTTTTTAGAAACATAAACTATGATTGTATTGTTAATAATATATAATGATCGGATTATATGAATAATCATATGTTTTATCTTTCCATCTCCCATCTAATTCAGTTTCTGAAGAGGAAAGTCATTCGTTTTTCCATTAATTTGATTGTCAAACCGAATCCTACTGGTTTCATACATGTACTAAAACAAAAATTATTGGTGTGATAAATAATAATCATAATTAGAAACCAAATAATCATGAAAAAAATTCAAAGGATTTGTAACTCATGACGTCATATTTACTCTCTTTCAAACAATATTATTTACTTATATTATCAATGATCATTATCTATTGAAATAGTTCATAATGGTTAATAAGTAAATTTTGAATTAACTCAACTATATCCATAGTGACGGTTTATCTAGGTGTAGGTATTAATCCCACTCATCATGAACTAGGGATGATCATGTTAAAACATAATCTATTTCATTTAGAGTTACTTCCCCTTGGTTCATCAGTGCCATAACCACATCCACATGATTGTATTCAAATATGGATGAATTTTCCTAGAGAACTATAGTAAATTCATAAATATAATATAGGGTTATATCACGTACCTAATATTATACTCATATTCAATCATATGGTTATGTTTATTTATATATATTTCCATAAATCCAGTTCTTATGGATTATGATAAACTTTTTCAGATACCAAATACAGCACCCTAAATCTATTAACCTAGAATAGTTTTTTACTTTATTACATTAACATAAGATATAAAGGATAACATCACTAAAGATAAATCAATTTTGTAGTCTTCAAAAACTAGATACATTCATAATTCCCATGATACATTAAAAATAAAATATAATACAGAGTAAGGTAAATAGTAGGTGTCCTTTATACTCATCAAATGTCCCCTATTTATATACATGGTAAAGGAAATAATATAATGTATGAGATCTAATACTCTAAATGCATTATGTACAATTGAATCTATAATGAGTAAATAATTCATAATCTCAACGTTTAGTTTGAAAATCAGAATACATTCTATTCAATCAAAAACATGAGTGATATTAAAATACATGGATAATATGAAAATAAAAACACATTCATAATAGGAAATGAATTCATAGTAATTTAAATTCATAATTATATATATTCATGCTCTCAAACTCTCAACAAAGATATCACGAATCTTACCCTTATACCCTCTAAAAGAAGACATCATTCTTCATAAAGGAGTATATGAAAATAAAATAAAAGTCTAATTTGTTATGTGTAGTATATTATCTCAAGAATCCAATTTATGAAACATGGTCATACTTAAATATAGATATTACTCATCACATTCATGTTGTACAAATTACTCATATTTAAAATGATCAATGGGATTCATTCTTAATTTTACCATATATCTGAAAAAATATTTTAATTAATCATTAAAAAGTTATATAATTATTACATGAAAATTTTATGAATAAATAGAAGAGAATAAAATTAAATTGTTTTATTAGTGGATAATATTATTATTTCCCCCAATTCAAATTCATTTATAGAAAACCATGAAACAAAATGTCAATGTAAATGAAATCTATTATAAAAATCTTAACATTGGATATGAGAATTAATTGGTAAATATATTTTTCACATTAAAGGTAAATAAATAAGTAATTATTGGATATAAGTCATGAATCCAAAAAATATAATTCCAAACATATTCTTGGAATAACATATTAGATTATTTAGTGGTATATACCAATGAATGAAATTTCAGTTAGAAAACCCATTCCCGATTTGGTTACATTTGAATCATAACCCCCAAAAAAATAAATAAAATAAAACATTAAATACCATGAATATTATAATAATAATGAAATTTTATATAAATTAGTAGGTATACACAATAAATTATAGAATTTTTTTTTGAATATGTAATATGTTCCATAGAACCATAAGTTAGATGGGGATCCATTACCTAAAGTTCAACATTCATTTTATGTATTTTTAGCCTCATAAATACTATATTAGAATAAATTATAATTCTCTAAAAAACCATATAAAGACATATAATTTCATATATGATCCACTTATAACTTTTAAACCATTATTTATTAATAATGTTTTATTAAAATCAGATATTTCGAGTGTTAACTTTTTCATTTTTAATCTATGTTTTGGTTGGGATGTTTTGGTCCCTATATCTTCGTCATGTTTATATCATGTGTAGAGTTTTAATCATTCAAAAATATCTTATATTTTCATAAAATACAATAATCTATGAAAAATAGTCCTGGAAAATGGATCATAATACTTCATGGTGTTGGTAGTCCACAGGTATGCACAAGATGCATTATCATTTTTATTGGGAGGATGGTGAATAAGGTTAATAATATATTATGTTTAGATAAAAATATATTTTTCTAATAATTATACATATTAATTAATTTCTTATTTATAACTATATGATCGAAATGGTTATGATATTCAAACTACACCAGTACATAGAGATTATAATTTTTACGTACACATGAGCGAGGATTTCATTTTTTATTGGATGGAAAAGAGAATGAAATTATTTTTCACAAATAAAAATAAAATATCAATCTAATTTTTTTCTCAAATATATGAATGGAAAAAAAAATATATTGTTAATATTGAAGACAACATAAATTTTACAGTCATAAATATGATTAAATATAATTATGATAATGTCCTTTAGATACCTACTTATAGACCCTGGGAATGATATTTTTAGAAGAAAAAAACCTATACATTCGGTATATGGGAGTTTAGAAGATAATTTGATAGAGTTCAGTTTCTCCTGGTGGTTCATGTTGGTGTAAAAATGATAGGGGAGGTGTGCCCTTTTATATGTTGTGGAAACGAAAAACATGTAATTTATATTAATATTTATATATAATAAAATAATTTATATATGAAAGTTTAACAATGATGAATCGATTTGAAGCTAAGATAATATATGAATAAAATAACTTCAGACAATAAAGTATTTACATCTTAATGTGTAATTTTAAAACATATGTTTAAAATTAACCCTTTTTCCATTCAATTTTATCCTTAACCATGGTAAGTCCATTTATAATATTAGGGGGACATAATTTTACATATAAGTTAATAATAGACTCATAAATAGATAATGGATGAATTCTTTGACAACGCATCATCCTACATGTCCTACAAAATGATTATTATCATTTTTAAATTCTTTTATAAATAATTATTTAACTTAAAAAACTATTAAACTCATTTTATTATTTTTTCAAATAATTTTACATTAAAAGAATCATTAATAAATGGAATTAAAATATAACATTTTTAACCATTAATAATGAATTTTTTGAATCTATAAAAATTTTAAACATTAATTATTACAAATTAAATTGTTTTTTATATTTTATAAAAATATTAATTCATGTTTTTTAACTTCTTACATAAGAAAAATTTCAGGATTTTTTTAACAAATTAATTTAATTTTATAAACACTAATATATATGATTAAATTATAAAAATGAAAATAATTCCATTATGATGAAAAAATAAAATAACTATTCCAAAAATATTTTTATTCCTATGTGGACATATGACATATATTTTAATGTAAGAGTGTAAAATTTTGTGTTTTTATATACCTAAAATATTTCATAGGTTATTATCAAAGAAAAAAGTGTAACACCTTGAATGTTTATAATATGAACATAAAATTTTGTAGTGTGTTTGATACACAACCCCTAGTGTAGAATGGAATTTTACAATCCAAGACTTCATGATATATATAAATATATATATATATATATAGATTCAATCTCTTTAGTAGAATATATTACATGCAAAACTGAGATTATGTTGTGTTATAAGTGACAATGAGTTCCTTTAATAGATTTCACTACACACAAGATAATGTTTTACCAAAAAATTATAATAATAATTTTTTTATTTATTATGATAGTTATTTTATTGAAATTTGAATACATGGAATGAATAATAATATCTGTATAATGAATTATAAATATTTTGCACACATTATTTTGTTAACTATTTCTTATAAATAAAAATAATAATAATTGAAATGAAAAGGAAGTTTTTTTTAAAAACAGTCTTTTTTCCAAAAGATGGTTTAATCAGGATTCATGAAAATATTGTAAAATTATTTTTTACCCTTTATATATTATTAATTTGATAGTATAAAATTAATTAATGAAGTAGGAATATCAAAAATATATTAGGTTAAATATTTTGTATTTTTCGAAGAAGCTTAATTTTTGGACAAATAGTGAAAAATTCTGATTTTTCATTGAAAACATTGATTTTATATAGATAATTTATAATTTGTAATTATCTTATTAATATGATTTTGTATAAAAGGAGTTATATTTTATAATAATCAATAAATTATATATAATTTTAATAATTTTCAGTTTTAATTTTTATATGAAAACAATATATACTTTTGAACACTTTTACTTAGAAAATGTGTTTCCTCATCACATTTGTGGGATTAATTTTAAATTAAATTCATCCAATCATGTTAGTAGAAATTGAAAAAATTGATTCCATATTTTGAATCACAATTTTTTATTATCTTATAAGTTCTTATTAAATGTTGAGAACAATTAATAGTGGAGGTAGTTTTAATTAATTAATGTGATTATAGTTAAAACAATGTTTTTCACTTTACTTGTATTTGAATAAAAATTAATTTTGAACACAAATATGATTTTTATTTGATAAATATGATTTCATATTTAAAATTATTAGGTCTAAATTATAAAATAAAACTCATTTAAATTGTTTTTTAATGGATAAATTACCTAGGTAAGTAAAATTATACATGTAACAATGGATGAAAATAAAACGGTGAAATATAGTAAACAAAAAGAAAAAAGAAATACCATAAAAAATGTTTTTTTGGGATAAGGATTTTATTGAAATAATAAACAAACCATTCAATTATTAGTCAATTTTTTAGACACGTTAGGCTTGAGAGACCACTAAATAGTGAATACATTTGGTTATTTTTGAGAATTACACTAATCAACATAAATAAAAGAGGACTAACACCCCTCACTTATTCATACATATCAAGCCATTTTGATCATTCTATCCCTATGAAAATTACATCGCAAATCTATCCACTTATCCTAATATCCTTATTTTTGGTAGAAAGACATCTCTGGAAGGAATAATCAAAAAAAATAAGTATGATACATAACGTTTTACCAGAATATTGAAGCTAAAAATCACAAGAGCGGTGAACTGATTTTCTACTATTTTATTTATAGAAAACATCCTAATTCTGTGTGATAGATAAAATATTATCACATAATATTAAATGACAAAATAAATATGAAAAAATGATTATATGATATTTAAAACAGTACATTTATATTGGTTCAGGGAATATAAATCCCTCATTCCACTCTGCACATTCTCTAGTCCATAAGTTTGTTAATTTTTACTATAACAACAATTTTTTCCAAGGTATCACATTTGTTTACAAAAAGTTTTCACATTATACAATGGTAGAAGAGAATTATACTAGGATCTACCTTTACAAGACATGTCTATAGTCCAGTGTACACTATTATAATGATTGTAATTAAAATTGAATAAATAAAACTTTGAATGAAAAATTTCAACAACCTCTCATGAAGAAAATTATATAAGTTTGAGATACATAATGTGGAAATGATAGTATTCATGGTTAATCTCGTAATGATATTAATAAATCTCATAAACATATATTCATAACACTATAATTTATGTTTGAATTTTTTTTGAAAGTCCATTTAGAGTATTTGTATGTATTCGCATACCAAGCATTATTCTCAACCATGTGTTTTCATATTCACAGTAAGTAATATTTTTCTATGGAATCACATACAAATTTAAACACATGACATAATCGTAAAGGATGAGTGATTCATCCAGTAAACGTTTTATAGAAAATAATATTAAGGACATACATCCATTTAATCCAAATATAGAAATTTATTTTTCAATATTGATGTCAAAATTCTTTTTGTTCTTAAGACCATTCCATTCAAGGATAATATATATAATGTAAATATTGAAGTTTCCATAAATAAAAAATCATTTCTAAAATACTTTCTATATTTATGAAATGAATTTGTAGATATTATTAAAGGAATCATGACATTCTACAAAATAGGTATATCTTCTTAATAAATTTAACTAATAATATTGTTTAGAAAAAGATATTTTCATATATGAAAATATCAGATAAAAAAGATATTTGAAAAATATTGCATATAAGACTAAATGAATTGAAAATTGTATAAGAAAAATCTTCAACATTAGATAAATATGTTAGGGTGATGTGGTATATAGCTTCCAAAAATACATTTAGATATAATAGGAAAATCTTTTACTAATTCCCATTTCATGAGATATCATCTTCTCATTTTCTTCATTTTTCTATGAGATCTATATTTTAGTTAGTGATATCTCAATCATTATATTCATAAGATTTTATCATATATAGTATGATAACATTTCAATATAGAGTTTTGTGAATCAGAGTAGATGAATTATAATATTAAAATCTCATAACAGAAAATAAATTTTCATAAAATAAATCATTCACATTTTAGATAATCTCTTAGAGAATGAGTGTCAGGTAAATTATTTTGATAAATTTAATTTGAAAGAGTTATCCCAGAACCATTATAATAAAAATAATTTTTCTTTGAAATTTCCAAACATATAAAAAGGTTTATTATTTGTAAAAAAAATTCATTCCAATAATATCCCCCAATTTTTTGGTAAAAAATCCATGAAATAGAAAACCAAAAATTCTTAAAAGAAAATTTTTACCTTTAAAAATATTACCCATTAGGTTAAAACATTTAAAATATATATTCTTCATTTTTTTCTACCGCATTTAAATGAATTTAAATTCTAAATATTTGAATCCCCCTTTCTCAAAAAACATAACCTTTTCAAATTTTATATTCTCTCTTTATTCTCTATAAAATAATAAATTTAACTATTTTTTTGTATTGTGATTTTATTTAAAAAAATTTATTGATTTAAATAAGAAGAATTATAATTAAGTACTATAAATACAGAACCATAAAAATAAAAAATCATTAATGATATATATTTTGATTCTAATTTGGAATCATGTTGTGTTAAAAAAATAATAAATAGTGATCATTAATTAAATAATGATACTAAAATATATTCACTAACTATGAATAAATACTAATGATAAAACATATTGACCACATACAATCCAAAAAATAGTATAAAATAATGAGGGAATGAGATTATGAAAAAATATATTAAATAAACCCTAAAAAAGATAAAAGAATGTTAGAGAAAGAACTTTGGTGAACAAAATAAATACATTAATTGAATGATAATTATGAATTTAATAATGAAATTACAAATAATTTATTTTTAAATTCTATTTAATGAATCAAGATTCAAATTTAAATGAAAATTCATTATCTATTTTGGTGAAAACTGGTTCAATTAAACATGGAAAATGTTATTATTCCTAAATAATTCAGCTCGAAATAAATATTTAGTAGAGGATTTTTGAATGATAATGGTTTCCCATATTTATAGAGGATAATGGAAAAGAAGAGTGAGTTGTCTCTCTAATAAAGTCAACCTATGTATGTTGGGATGATCTAAGACATGCTCGACTGCTATGAGCAATACATAAATATATGGATTCAATATTGTGAATAACTAGATGATGTATCTCTGTATAAATAATATTTTATTGTAAAAATGAAAAATTAAAAGAAATTTTAGTTAACATTAAAGAAATATATTTTTCAAACATGAGATACTCCCTTAAATAAACATCAACCAGGTCAAAGATGTCCCTTAATATCTGACTTGTAGCAGCTTGACGATCGACTATCAAATGTTTGGTAAACATCTCCCTCAAATATAAAATAATACATTAGAATGTGTATAAATTTTTTTACATATTAACTAATAAAATAATCCATGTTTAGATAATGACCTTGTACCCAATTGGTACAAGATCCTTCTTGGCATCCAAAAGACCGAGGATCGAATCCGTGCAGTGACAAATTTTTAGGTAATCGAGCAGAACTGCAGTAACACTGTAGTAGATGAGGAACTGTAGCCACGATAAAATTGTAGCGGCAGAGGTACTAGACCAAAAAATGAAGTAGTAACAGTACTGTAGTAGGTACTATAGCAGCCCCGATATTGTAGTAGAACTATTCATCGATGGGTCTACTGGGAAAAAATTAGCTTTCAAGATTAGTTTGCAGGCCACTTGTCCTTGGGCCTTTAATCTTTGTAATGGTTTTCCCTCTACCAAGTCAAAAAGAGATCATTTCATTAAAAATAAAATGAGGTTTTGGCCCCAATAATAAAAAAACAATAATCCAAGATAATCATTAATCTATTCCAAACTCGTTGAGAGAATTTTTTTAATAAATTCTGTATATATCCTTTATTTTCAACACTAACCGAAACCACTTTAATTATTAAAACTAATTATTTTAAATTCTCTCTGTATTATAAAAAATGATTTCATTTCATATCACTGTGATATGAGATTCTTTCCCCTCAATAAAGGAAACTTCTTCTTCTTCTTCTTCATTAGAAGATTCTTGGTTTAACCTAAAAAATATCTAATGCATGTATTAAAAGATTCAATATAACATTGGAAATATTCACCTATGAACCGTATATTAATTTTAATCTAGACATAAGGAAACCAATATCATTCATCACTTCCAGAGAACTATTCTTAACATTGGGAAATTCGTCTTCAAAAAATAAGATCTATTTTCTATATTTTTCAATTGAAATAAGTGACTCTTGTTGAACAACTTGGATACATCTTACTTAATTTACAATATCTCATCGAATATCCTAAATTATTTCCTTATAGATTATGTCACAATTATCAAAATTAATTGGAGATTTTAATGTGTCAATTACATGAGATATATATTCTATATTTCAAAGTATGTCATCCTGAGTTTTGATTTCTCTAAAGTAATATGATTATCATAACTTAATTCTTCCATATAAATTACAATCTTACAAAGAGTCATAATTTCATTTCAAGACTCAACTAACCTGGAATTCAATAGAACCTTTATCAAATTCTGGGGATCATTTATTTATACATTATATAAATAGGTAATCTATATCCTATTAAAATTCAACACATTCAAAAAAGAACTTTTTTTTTCTTTTATAAAAATCTTGTATTTATTTAACATGGTGTAATTCTTGTGATCCAGATCTAATTCTTCTTCATGAAGATAATTTAAAAAATTATTGAGAATGAGAATAAAAAATATGTGGTGAAGAACATATCCTTATTAAGATGTTATATTCCATACCAATAATAAAAAAATTAGTAATAATAGAAGATAAACTTTCTTTATTAAATGAAATTGGAAGGAAAATTATTTTAATAAAATAGGGGTTGAGATATACTAATAATAATATTTCTATCTATATTTTATTTCAATTCAAACCCTCCTTCACTTCTCAACATGAGTCTCTTCATCAGGAATTTTAATTACTTCAACACTTTGAGCTGATCAGTTTTCCAAAACAAGCCTTTCTTGTATGTGAAATGATTCCCCTTCAATTGAAGTGGGACCAACTTCATTTACTTCTCCGTACACCACATACATCACATTATTCAGGGATAAAATCTAGTAAAAACATATTTTCCTAAAAATATTTTCACTTAATGTATTTAGAACATGATAGTAAATTAATGTGTTATCATCCTTACAGACTCTAGTATTAAAAAAAATGATTATTAATGTCCTTATGAAAGGATAAATATTTAATTATTTGTTACAAACATGACATATATATATATATCATGATATATCATTCTAAGATACCATGTTTTTCTATCATGAATAGATAGGATAATGTATCTCCTTGAATGTGAAAATTTTCATACTCACCTTTCTCTTAAAGAAATACAGAATGCAGAACCACTATAAGAACTTTTCTCTAGGGATCTATGTCTATTATCAATTTAATTTCAATATCAACTGTTCTAATCAGTTACTTCATAATTTTAGAAAGTGTATCTCAATCTATATAAACTAAGGATGTTTTAAAGAATAAATATCCCTAATGAGGGATCTTTAATTATTTAGTAATCTTCAATGAGTTTATCAAAATAATTTTTTTCCAATAAAATATAAAATATTTCATTATATCCAAATTGAAAATCTCTATATTCATAAAACTTATTTTCTACTTTTCCTAAAGTGATATTTTTCCTTATCTAGTTGAAAAAACTCCAAACATTGAATATTTATATCTTTATTGAGTAACATAACCTCATTATCCATCTCGATAAAATATATTGTATGAACATATAAAATATTTCCTGATATCCTTCATACTTTGATTATTCTTATAGAAGAACCCTAGTTCTTATAGTTTTGCCCTTTTCACATGGGTTTTGGTGTATTTTAATGATTATGTAATAGAGTGTTCAAATTGAAAATAGAGGATTTGATTCAATGGTATGCATGAGGTTTGAAACATAGGATTGAAACATTGATTTTACTGGTAATCTAAGGTTTATTGTAGAAATATACATAGTTGTAATTACAAAATTTATGAGAAATTTTATATTTTATATAAATAAATCATAAAATAATGATACAAAATATTGAATAAGAGATCATAAAAAATAAATAATATGTTATTAAATTCTTTTACACCATATTTAGTTTGAAAAATAAAACTCAATTAAATGAACGAAATTTGAATGTAATAAAATTGTGTCTTTCACTAGAAAAAGGATTATAAAATATGTCTTAAATTATAATTTTTTTCAAAAAAATTATAATGAGATATCATTATTTTGTGAATGAACTCTTAAGAAATCACATCTCATGTAAATTTGATTTGTGATGTAATGTTTTATAGGATTCTTTTAAATGTTGATAGCAATTTTTTATCTCATTTTATAGGAAAAAAATTAAAATTGAATCAAGAATCCATTAGAGTATGTTTCACCCAATAAAATTGTGAACAACATCCTACTATAATATATTATTCTTCAACAGTTTATAATGGTACAATGTTTTTTTCATAGTCATCCAAGATACTTGATATTTATCCTGAAATTGATAGGTTACTTAGATGATTATCCTATCTAATATACATCCAAAAAAATTAGAATCTGAATAATATGTTAATATAATGTTCTATTAATTTTCAAAAAAAAAAAATAGAAGGCGACAATGTACCATTTATGTACTATAAAATTATTTTTACAGTATATAAAAGAGATTATTAAGGATTAAATTGAAATCATGTACAAACATATTTTGAAAAAATTATATATGGTCTTCTTTGAGTATGATACATTAAAATTCCAATGATTCCTCTATAATACTTATTTCCAGAAAGTTCTCATATTTCATCGATGCAATGTTATATATTGGGGCTCATAAGAGTTGAATTTTTCTTACAATTTTTAAGGCCAAACATCATAATAAAAATAACTATGTATTTTCATAAAATTGAAAATTTTAAAAAATCTTTTTGGTGGATTTGGAATCATAGAAAATAGTATTATTCACCCATAATACTCATTTCAAATTAATTTTTCATATTTTTTGAAAAATGATTACTTAATTTTTTATTTCCTGATCAAAAAAATTACATCATCAAAATATATATTTACTAACAGAATATCAAGGAGTAAATTTTTTTATGTATTGTAGGGTCTTCCCTTTCTACCAGAAAAACATTTAATAAAATAAAAGATATTAATATTTCATTCCATGATCTTGGTGATTATTTAAGTCCATATAAAGCATTGGTTAGATTTAAGGTAGAATTATTAATGTAAGGATCTTCAAGATGAGGAGGTTGTTATGCACATAATCCGTCAATTAAAAAAAATATTTTAAAAGAATATTTAACATACATCTAATATAATTTAAAATTAATATATGATATGTACGTCAGAATAATACTAATTGAATCTCATCAACACATATGGGGAATGGAATGATAATATTATATCCCTTCTCCTATAATGCACCCTTCTGAAACCAGTCTAGAAATATTTATAGTGACCATTCAATGATGATTTTTCTTGTTTCTAAAACCCATTTTTTATAACTACAAGATAATCAGGGGATCTATCAACTAATTACCATAATATTTTCCATTTGGATTGATTTAATTATACTTGTATATCTAGGAACCAACATCTGTCAAATAAATCTTATTCTACAGTCTTAGGTTCTAGATGGAAAATAAATGTATAGAATTATAATAGTATTATTATATTTTTTCTAATTCTAAATCATTCATATTGGCTTCCTATAAAAGTTTTTAAAGTATCAGATTTAATATGTCTAGGTAATCTAGGAATCACACTTTTTGGTTCACTAGAATAAATACTAATATATTTTGGTTTAATATAATAAAACTCCAAATCATCATCATTATCATTGTTAATGTGGAGTTCAGGTCTCATACCCTTGAGAGAATTATATTTTTCATTAGTATGAATGACTTTGTTCTAAATAGGATACGTTTCATAAAAAATTAAATGAGTTAATTCTTAATCAATCATTAAATTTTTTAAAAATATCTATTGAATTTATAATTACTAGAGTTACCTTATAAGAAAGATTTAATGAAATTTAGATTAAATTTAAAAAGAGTATCCTTGGTGTTCAATATATATAACTTTTATCCAAATAATTTAAATTATATTACCTTTGGTTTTGTATTACTCCGCAACTCAATCTATTTTTTCATTAAGATAGGTCTTATTAAAACTCATTTTGTATCATAACATGTAGTATTAACATCTTCATCCTAGAAATGAGCATTCATGTTATATTCACATAACATTGTCCAATAAATTTATTAGAAAGACCTATTTTTCCATTCATTAAAAACATTATATTGAGATGTATGGTGGTATATGAAGGCATCCATAATTCCTTTATATTAGTATTATGTATTAAATTAATTATTTTTAAATTCCCCTCCATAATCACTTCTCAACAACACATGTTTTTCAGCACTCTCATTCTGAATAAGCTTAGTGAAGTGAATAAGAACAAACTATGAGAGTCTATTAATTAGTATAATGTAATCCAATGTAAATAACTAAAAATCATCAACCATAAAAAATAAATGAGTTTACATCAATCCATGTAGTTATACTAGTTCATAATAGATCCATACAAATAATCTCAAGAGTAATAGATTTTAAAACCTCTTTAATTGTTATAATTTACGATTTTATTTCTTTCCCACTAGACTTTAATTATATTGAATCTTTATTTTCAAATTTATTATTGATAAAGTAATAAAAAAATGTTTCCTACAAAAAAATTTCCATTATTACACATTAAAATTTTTATGCCTTATATAATGTATCCAATATTCATCAATCTCAATATTTAAAAAATAAAAAATTTATTTATACCAGAAATTGAGATCAAATTTATAAACATTATCAATTATATGAACTATAAAAACGATAGATTTTTCTCTAAAAACATAATGTGAATTATTCAAAAACTCAAAATAAAAACCATCATCACCGTGTTGAGATTTATTTTTCTTGTTATTTTTCAATCCCTCAATATAAATAACATTTTTTATTATAATTTATTGTCTATTTCCAATTGATCCAACACCTCATATTTTTCGGTTACCATTATCACTAATGTGACGATGACAATATCAATCGTGGATTATGAATAAAAATTTGTCAAATATCCACCCTTATGTCTTAAGAAACTACCATGCATAAATAATTTTTTATTGTAACTCACTCGGTTTTTTCCCTATAACGATAAATATAACTATATAATTATTTTGTACCAAAACTATTTTGGGTCAAGAATTGATTGATATATAATTCGGTGGTATATAATTTTTTTGTTTTATAAAAACATTATATTCCACTTTTGAGAAATATTTTCCAAGAAAAAATATAAATTCTATATATTTGTGGATTTTTTAGAATAAAAATGATAGTATAATGTCAAATTTCTATATAATTAAAACATGTAGCATTAGAAGGAATTTTATTTCAAAAAAAGGAATAAAACAGTTTTTATAAAAAAAAATTATTTTCACCCTAACTTCTTATTAAAAAATTTTATTTTTTCTGTTAATTTTGACAATGTTTTTTGGTTAAATTATATTATATTTCATTAAAAACATCTATAGAATCTACACAATTTAGAAACTATAGCTTTAAAAATTCAATGGAATTAGTCTTTTCAATATATAATGCATTAGATTTTACCAATTGATTGTAAACTATAAAATTTTTATTTAGGTCCATTAATTCCATAAAAATATTTTTCATGAACTTTAAATAACCATATTTTTAATTTTTTTAAGATTTCATAGATTGCTTCCATAAGTTTTAAAATTTTAATTTAATTAATCAAATAAGAATTTTTCTTTTTATAATTCATACTTAGGTACAACATAATAATAAGCTTGAACATCATAATATTGTTCCATGAATCCAATGCTGGGCTTTTGATTATGATCTTAATATTTTTATTCTGAAAATGTCCAATTTCTAGAATCTTCATAATCTGTGTAAGTTCTTGTCACATCCTTCATAAATTTATTCCTATAAAAAAATTACAATGTGTTTATTTTATGAAGTTGTATAATTCTAAAGCTTTTAATCATTATTCGTGATGTCTCTGAACTTATATCACTAAAAAAATTATTATTTATAGTTTTAATAATGCTTCATATACTTGTTTTAAGGTATTGAAAAAAACTACCCTTATTATATAATTTTTAAAAAATTCTAGAAATCATTGAAAGATCATTATTTGAGCTAGAATAAATTTTGGAATATTCTTATTCGGATGATTCAGATGATAACATTCTATTTCACTTACAATCATCTTTATATGTAGAAACCTTCAAGGGAATATTTTATCTCTCAATTATTTTATACACTCCACCTCCATTTTCCATTTTAGACACATAAAGCATAAGATTTCCAATAAATGTTTTTATCTTAATGCTTCTGACCTCTATAGATTATATGATAACATCTGAGACACCACTTCACATAGTTGTTAATACTTAGAAAAATTATAATGGTTTTTTGGGATTAGTAATGTTTAATCTTAGAGTAGAAATATTATTTAAAATCATTGGGTGTCTTACATAAAATTGAGTAATACATTCCCCTTTAGAAATTTTGAATGTCACGAACATAATTCTAGATGTTTCATATCTAAATCATTCATATTGGTTATACCTTCATAAGAAAGTACTATAGTGTTACAAATTTCATGAGCTATTTGACATTATAAAACTATGTTAAACTCATCTATCTGGAATAAATAGATTTTAGCATTCATAGATTTAGGGTATATATAAAATCTTTCTTCAGTTATGGAATTCAATGATTCTGGTTCTATCTTAGGAATTTCATAGGTATTTACTTCTTTTAGACAAGTGTTCATGTCGTGAATCTTTATATAGATGGTCACATGAGTCTTCTATAAACCCTAATGTTTTCCAATAAAGTACAAATCTATAACCATTGAAATACCTTCTCTATTACTAGACATATAATAAATATATAAATATATCTTTGGATGCCAAAAACTAATAGATTTGAACTCAAGTGTCACTAGCTCAGATACCAATTTTTGTCCCAAAATATGTCTAACTGAAAACTCAAGAGGGGTGAATTGAGTTCCTAAAATTCTCTTTCAAATAAATATCTCTCTTCAAGTATGATAAAAAATCTATAATTTGAAAATATAATTTAAATTTAAAATTATTAAATAAATACATTAAATTAATGATGATTATATTTTTTAGGGAACATAAATCCCATAGTTAACTCCAGAATCACTCTACTCCACATGTTTGATGATTTTCACTATAACATCGGTTTTTACTAGGGGATCACTACTGAGTAGAATTATCAGTCACATAATATAATGTTTTATGTTATTACACCTTTGATATATTTATACCAGACCTATCCATGATCTCAAAACACACACTAACAATGATTTTAATAAAAATAGAATGAATAATCTTTTTAAAGATCAATTGCTTCATATAGTTTAAGTAGAATCTGATAGTAGATAAAGATACAACATGAAAAGATAAGAGTCTTCAAGGTGTATCCTATAATGTTATTTAGTTAAATTTACAAAATTTTATGAACATCATGAGCATTTATGATTGATCTTTTATATGTATAGGTAATTAGTGTTTTTGTATGTGCTTGTGTTCAACTCATTTTACACATCCTTCTATATTCATGTAGAAAATGACACCTATTTGTTATATATCCTGTATAAAATTAAAACATAATAGATAATCATAATGGTCGAATGATTCGTATGTGGAGATTTTGAAAAGAATGAATATTAAGGACATGAATCCATTCCATCCAAATATAGAAATTAGTTTTTCAATAGTGACGTCAAAAAACATGTTGTTCTTAAATTTATCTATTAATTAAAAGAAAATATACTATATATATCAAACATTCCATAAATGAATAATACACTCTGTGATATGTTTTGAAATCAGGAAATTTATTATCAAGAGATTATCAATGAAATCATTAAATTATGAAAAATATATTCATTATCATATAATATTTTCATCATCATATTATATTTAACATATACTATATTTATCAAATAGTACAGTTCGTCATAAAATTTTCATAAATTATTTATTTTTTCATTTTCATAATTTTTTTTATTTTTGCAATTTATTTATTTATTTATTTTCATAATTTATTTATTTATTTATTTATTTAATTAATTTATTTATTTATTTTCGTAATTTATTTCTTTTTAAATTTATTTATTTATTATTACCACGCACATGCGCATATCCATGCATAATTCTATGTCCATGCACATGCCTATTCAAATTCCCATGCCATATATAAAAATTCTGCATTGGGTGAGATTTGATATCCTTACCTCTTACTTATTCTCTAAAGACTTTACCACTCCAATATATCCTTCATTTGGTCAATAAATCGAATTTAATATACTTCCACACACACACACACACACATATATTAATCAGAGAAAGAAGTGATACATAAAAAATATATACAAAATAAAAAATTTATAATCAATAATTATTAATCACCAATGATTAATCAATAATCAATAAATAATAATTATTAATTATTAATATATATTATTTAATATATAACATATAACATATAATATCTAACATATAATATATAATATATAAGACATAATATATAAAACATAATGTATAATGCCTAATACCAAATATATAATACATAATATATTATAGATAACATATAATATATATTATCAATTATATATTATGTATTACATTATATATAACAGATTATATACAATACATAATACATAATACATAATATATAATATATAATATATAATATATAATACATAATATATAATTTATTATATAAAATATATAATATCTAATATCTAATATCTAATACATAATATGCAATATGCAATATGTAATATAGAGTATATAATATATAATATATAACAGATAATATATATTATATAATATATAACATATAATATATAATATATAATATATAACATATAATATATAATATAAAATATATAACATATAATATATTATATATAATAAATAATAAATAATATATAATATATAATATATAACATTTAATATATATATATAAGTAATGTACAAATAATAAATTAATTAAAAAATAATTTAATATTTGATAAAAAAATATAAATTTAGTAACAATTTAATAAATAATAGATAAATAAATAAATAATAACTAAAAAATAATAAATAATAAATAACAAATAGTAAATAATAAATAATAAATAATTATTAATTGATCATTATGAAATAAATATTAATAACTAATAATTTATATTTAAAAATTTATAAATAATTAATAAATATTTATTAAATAATGAATATTAAATAAATAAATAATAAATGAATATTAAACTAATAATAAATTAATATTTATTAAATTAAAAATAAACTAATAAATTTGAAATAATAAATAGTAAATAATAAATAATAAATATGAAAGAATAAATAATAAAGAAGAAAGAAAAAAATAAAAAAATTAGTAGATAAAAAATATAATTAATAAATAATTAATAACTTAAAATAACTAATAATTTATAATTTATAATTATATAATTATTAATTATCAATTTATAAATAATATTTAAATTTTAATATTTAATATGAAATATTCAATATTTAATATGTGATAAATAATTAATAATTAATAAATATTTAATTAATAGATAATAACTAAATAATCAATAAATAATAAATAATAAATATATAATAAAAGAATAATAAACTAGTAATAAAATAATATTTAGTAAACTAAAAATAAATAATAAAAAATATAGAATAAAAAAATATGAACAAAGAATAAAAAATAAAATAATAAAAAATAAAAAATGAATAATAAATATAGAAATACATAAATTAATAAACAGATAAATAAATAATAAATAATTAAAATTTAATAATAACTAATAAGAAATAATTTAAAATTTATAATAAATAAATAATAATTAATTAATTAATAATTAATAAATAAATAATAAATAAGGAATAACAAATGTATAATGACTAAAAATTTTCATCCATTTTATGATGATAATTTCTGTATTTGTTTTATGAGAAAAAAATTTGGTGGAAGAAATTATGAGTATTCAAGGGATAATAAACATAACACAAGAAAGGACAATTCCTACCAAGAAATTATGATCATGGATATTAATTTATATCAAATATTTTTCATGATGTGATGTATTAATAGTATCAAATTCAATTAGCATGAAAACATATTGAGTTCTATCAATAATATTTATTTGTTCTTTTGTGTCTCTTACTGAGACTATTGGAATCTTGATGTTGAAGAAACTATATTTCCAATGTTTCATAAGCTTATGGAGATAAGTGTGTGACAAGGGAAAAAATAATTTGTTAAATTAAAATCATGATGGCTACATTGAATTTTGATATAGGTGGATTATGTAATCTGTTGATAGGAAAATTGAAAGTTGTTAACTAATTCATAGGATATACTCTAATGGAATAAATAATGTGGTGACTAGATATAGGAGTGAAATTTTCAATAAAGAATGAATGAGGGAGAAAAAATCCTTTGATGGGAATCAATTATTTCTAAAATTAGAATATATGTGCAGTAATGAATCATGTGGGTGAATGTTGTGAAGGAGTTATATAATAATGTTTAGTTTTATTACTCTCTAAAATATAGATTTTATAATCAATTGATAGGTGGGGTTATAGGTTCACTAATTCAAAGTATTAAAGAGTTATGAATAGAATATGAAAGTAATAAAATATTCCATCTAAATATTGTGTATCATAGAGTGATAATGAGATGTTTAATTATAATGAAAATTTCTAGCATTTAGTCTTTTGACATGGGGGAGTGAATCTAATAATGATATATAAATAATTTATTTTAATAGAATAATTTGAATATGTAATGAATTATCTAATTAGTGTGAACCCTTCTAATTTAATTAAAATACATCTAGAATGAAGATTATAGAATCAATATGATTTTTGGTCTATTATTTGAAAGATAAATTGGTTGATATGAGAATAGGTTATTAGATTTTATGGAGAGATTATATACAAAATTAAAATAGGGATACTTCATCAAAACTATATTTATATTCTTGATTCATTTATAATTAATATGTGTTTATGATGATGGATTGTTTTAAGAGATTAACTGAGAGAGATAAAGGTTTTATCCTACTCGGATATTTATATATGAGTTTATAAGAAATAAATTTTTTTATATTTTTTGAATTCATTGTTGGAGTATGAGTAGACTTTTGGGACCTGATTATATTAATATAAGAATACAATACATTTACATATATATAATTATATTTTCTAAATGGTCATGGGTGATTTTGATAGTGGTTTTCCATGTAATCCCATATAGAGAGATGAATAGAGACACCTTAAAAGTATATATATATATATATCAAGGGTATTGTGTTAAAGTATTATAATTGAGCTGGAATGGAAAATATGAAATCATTTAATACATCATGGTGATTAATGTTTTTATTTATGTTTTTTTGTTTTCTAAAGAGTTGGAGCTGGAATGGAATTATTTTGATACTAATAGTGAATTTCTGTATTGGGTTAATTTATTCTTCTATGGTGATACTAACTAGGTTAAGGTGGATTAGAAAAAATACTATTATATAGGGTCTTTGTTCCCGTTGTAATCTATTAACATTTGGAGAAATTATCATTTGAAATTGATAGTGCATCCCAAAAATTTTCAAAGGAATTTCTAGTTCTGTAAAATGTATGTAATGGAACTCATTTCAATGGAATAATTTTTCAGTCATTTTTAAAAGACATGAATACTTTGTGATTTTGAACAATAATTTTCACATTTTATTAGATGTTTTTTCATACAAATCTTATCATAAATGGGGACAGGATTAATGACAAGTTATGAAACATGATATTTTTCATTGAAAAATACATAAGAAGAATTATGAGGCTGATAAATGGGTTTTTTGAATCCATTTTGAACATCATGTAGGATTAATTAATCTAGAAATATGAATAGAAAAATGGTTAAAATCATACATATGAATATTCAATATGGGAAACTGGATGAGGGAAACAATAATGACACAAAAAATCATTTAGAATTATCCTTAAATAAGAATCTATTAATATGTATTATTCCACACATAAATCTACAATAAAATGATCCTGAGATTATAGTAATTTATTAATATAATAAATACAATTTAATATAAAAAATTTGATCATTTTGAAATACATGAAAAATAGTATTGAGTACACTTAATGTTATAAAATGGTGTTTTTATATAAATATTTTTTTTCTATTTATCTTATATTTTAATTGAAAGAAAACACTATAAATTATAGAATTTTAATATGACAAAGTGAATTCAATTTTTAATAAATCATTTAAATATTATCTTATGATTATTTTTTATATTTTTCTTAAATAATGGAATTTTTTGGAATATTTAAAATATATTTTTGGCAAAAAATTTATATTCCATGACCTTATCACAATATAAGAACGAAATATAATTATATAATAAATTTTAATTATATAAATACGGTTTTAATATGGAAATCTATAAGTATTAATAATACTATATATAACTTGGAATACCTATGAATAATATATTAAAGACATATGTAATATTTAAGAATAAAAACACTTTTTGATCTTATAATTTTATTAAAAAGGTTTTGGTTATTTTAAGTTTAGGATTTCTATGATATGCTTATAAAATTTATTTTTTTATAATAAATAAATTTATTTAATAAAATCTAAATACAATGAAATATTTATCCATTATATAAATATTAAGCTTAAAAGTAAGAATTCTCTTAAAATGGTATTATACACATTACAAGTTCTAATGTTAAATTAAATTTTATTACAAAAAATAAATATTATATTAATAATTTTATATCATATATTGAATCATTAATATCAAATTATTTAATATTTAAGGAATAAAAAATAATTGTCATTCCTAAAAATTAGTTACTACAAGAAATCAAAAAATAGAAAAGGATAAAATTATAAGAGTAAAGGATTTAAAAATGACTAAAAATGCATGAAAATTAATGGTTGAAGGATATTAAAAAGTATCTTATCCCAAAATAATTTATTTTATTTTTAATTTTTTTATTTACATTACAAACATGTGGTCTCTGTATATTAAGGCAAAATATGAACAAAAATTCTTCTTCAACCACTTATAAAAAGTTTCCCTAATGAACATTTCATAGCCAACCAAAAAATTGGGTTTCCTCATTTAAATATATAAATTTTCAACAAAATAGAATCCTATTCCATTTTGAGATGCCTTTTTTAATCATATTACTTTATGGCCTCCATTTCATAGGATTTTTGGGAGAGAATTCCTAACACCTCAATGTGAGTACATTCCCCCATAAGTTATTTTTTAAGAAACATACATTTCCAAATATATTGATATTAATCATAAATAATGAAATAATTATTATTATACATTGATTATAATTATTGTAATGAAATATCTATTTTATATTTTCTAATTTTCTATAATGATTATGGAAATAGTCAATCATGCATTGTGAAGGTAACCACTTCTACAAAGTGGAATCTCTTATTTTTCAGCACCCCCTCTCTCTATTTGTTACAAGGACTGAATTGAAGAATAAATGTGACATATATAATAAATTAATATTATTTCTAGAAAATATTATGATTTTGGAATGATGAATTTTGGTAGAATAATGGTAAAAAAATCTATTAGGAAAAGAATTCAAAACTATCTTGATTACTCATACCCAATATTGAAAATTGATAATATCTAACTTTTATAGATGTATAGAATAATGAAAAATGGTGTTTTGAAAAAATAATAGACCCGAATAGTGATAAATAATCGGTTATTTACATTGTATTTTTTATATAGTATAATATTATACATTTGATATTGTATGGAACTACGGTAAGGGTTTCTTTTCCAAAAAGTTATTACCGTGAGACATAATTCATATTATGCAGCATGATATATTTATTATGTTTTGACTATTTCTCAATTAAATCCATCCTACCATATTAACAAAATTTGGGGGGTTTTAAATATACATATCATGTTCCTCCTTCAATTAAATTTCAATAAAAATGATACAATATCTATACAGGTTTTGTTTACTCTACTCTCCTTCTTAACATATATTGTATATTCTTGAAACTATGTCTTCCATGGTTGGTTTTTTCAACAAAATTATTTTAATAGGAAATTATCTTTATCTCTAGTGAAAAATGATATTTAAATTCAAATAGTTTACATTAATAAATTATTTTATAATGAAATATATCATTTTTTAGAATAATTCATATCCACATTAACAGTTGTTTCCCTCCGTGTATATATTTAATTTATGGCCAATATACTCGTTTTTATTTCAAAAACAAATTATCTGTGATGTGTCATGAACTTATTATTTATATTCTCGTATTTTTGATGAATTTTTTTAACGATATGGGTTTTCAAAAATTGAACATTAACTAATATTTATATAATCATTTCATCCATTAAAAATAAAAAACTTTTTTCATTCATAACAAATTTCAATTGGGGTCCTTCATTTAATTAGAACTATCTTTTATTGAAATGTAACATTATAAATATATTTTTTCCAAATTATTTACATCACCTTTTTAGGATTTCAATTGGAATTTGATGAGTGACGTATCAATTTAGGAATATATTAATTTTTTTTCTAATAACTCTTTTTTATTTTCACTTCCATTTTCTGATTTGTCTAACATAGATTGGATTATATAGAAATTGACATTCATGAATTAATCTATAAATTACCTTTTTCTGTTTGTAGTGATTAAAATCATTGAAATAATTACTACCTTTTTCAATCCTAGTAAATGAATTTTTATGCCTTTTCATCTAACATATTTTATATATAGAGACTCATATTTATTTCTATTGATTTAAGGGTGTAACATCCAGGGTTATCAAATGTTTTAAATTTTTATAAAATAATTTTATCTATTAAATTGGTATATGTGATAAATATTGAGAACATATTCAAAACAAGGTTATGAAAGTTTTAATTATATTTTACAATGTTATTTGGATGAGGTTCTGGGCCAAAGATATGACTTGTGATTTTGGTTGTGTATTGTGAGAATCAGACTTTAGAAGCTCAAAATTTTCAAATGTATAGAGGGGTGCTTGGGTAGTACTAATAGTGAACATAATTCATGTGTCTCTATGATGGTGAAAACATGCTTTTAAAATCATTAATTTGAGTCTATATGGTCATGATAATAGATTGTAGTAAATTGTATTGGGGAAAAAATCATTTCACAAGGTTATCCTAAATGTGAACCATTCCATATGGGGTGTTTAGGGGGTGGATAGTTCATTTATATAACTTATTAATGGTTTAACTACCTATTTTTCTATTCCATTCTGGGAGAGATTCCTTAAGAGAGTGATCCACATAGAAAAAATATTGGTTTTGTTAATCATGTCTCCTAAATTTGTGTCTTTTAAAATGAGAGAAATTTCTATTATCCACTCAAATCATAAAAGAGTTTTTATCCCTTTAAATTTCACATTTATTCAATGAGGACACCACTCTCTCTTCCCCTTCCCACCTCTTCCATAGGTGTTCTTCCTCAATCCTTGTTCCAAATCAAATTCTTCTAGATACATTGAAATCCCAATGTTGAGTCTACATCTCTTATTGCATCATTTTTTATTTTTATTATCCACATTGAATAGAATATTCATTCTAGAATGTATTCCCATTTTAGAGACATTTGAAAATTATTTTGATTTATTTTATTTTAAATTAAATCAAATAATGATATTATATGAGTGAAGAACCCAAATCCTGAGCCAAGTGGCCTCTGAATTTTCCCTTCGTGTCAATAATGTTATGAAAATATATAATTATGTAGTGCACATGACTCTCCATGTATAACCATTTTTAGATGAAAATTAAAATGATTTTTTTTTATAAATTAATCTATATTTTCACAGTTATAAATAATAACCATTATAGAATTTATACATTGAATAAATATAAACATGTTTAGCTATGTCTCTTAAATATAATGAATAATATAATTTATCTTTGGAAATAAATGAATTATAAGTGTTTTGGATGACTCACATAGCTTATGTTCTTTTTTAATTTTATGATAGATTAATACAATGTAAATAAATTTATTTTTTTAATGAATAACCCCCTTTTGAATTATATAATATTTATTAATGTGAGTTAAATTGAATGAATTTCAAGGAGGGTTCAATATAGTCTCATAACACTCGATATTTTATATACCTAACTATTATAATAGATCATCCTAAATGAACACATGAATTTTAAAACGGAATGATTATGAACATGTACCTTATATGAATTTTTTAATTTTATTGATTTATGAGATGAATTATGATGACTTGAACAATGAAATGAATGTTCTCAAGGATAACATTTAAGAATTAAGTGCAACTGTGCGAATGGAATTACTCTATGCCATGAGAAATATTTGACTCCTCTTTATATAATGACTTGGTTATAGGATAAAATGGAATGCAAGATTATGTAATATAATATTATTACTAATAAGACTCTATAAGGGTTGTTGTAAATGAGGATTCACACACCATTTTCTAGGATGCTGGACATGGAATTTGAATTTTTTTGTTTTTTGAAATGATTTTCCCAACTATAAATAGGATATTAGAAATGATGTTTTATGTCATTGACACAGATTATATTACATGATGCTCTATATCCACTACATGTATTCTTGAAATTTAAACATATTAAAAAAAACATTACTATAATAATTATATTATTATTATATATATATATTGATTCCCTATTCAAACACCTTGGGTCCTCAACGGAGAAAATATGTATTCATATATATATATATAAATATATAAATATATGTTTAAATATAATCTTATATGTACATGATCTAATGGATAGAGATATTTTTTCATACGATGAATCATGTAGGATCGTACAGGTGGCTTTGAGGAACTTCCACCTGAGTTATTTAAATTTCTTTATTCACATATTTATTATGTACCTACAAACATCATTATTTTATATTCACCAACCTGATTACATTTGACACTATTGGTATTAGATTGCTAAGTATTTATTATACCCTATTTGTGATTTTTTTTGGAAGCCAAACAGATCTATTGGTTAAAAACTAGGTTGTATTCCCCGATAAGTGATATTTGTCATTCATTTTGGCATGGTTTTGACATGTGAGCTCGATAGTTGCGGTTGGTCATGTACTATAACTCCCACCCCCATTGTTGGGTCTTATTATTATTTAGTAATACTTTTTTATTCTGACACTATATATTATAATACATGTTGTGTGTCCATTCTGTATAATTCGTATCATGTTCATGAATGATCATTCGTTCATTTAATATTTATTTTCAGTTATTTTATCTTCCTACATTTAATAGTTTATTTTTTTAATCATTATATATTATAGATATAGAGGCTATAATATCTACACCATAAAATTATTGGAACCATTATTATATTCAATTTCCTCTAGTGAAAGGGAAGGTGTTCTTATTTCCTTGTGGTGAGTAAAATCAGCTTATAATTGTGATGTCTCTCTGGTCTTGACATTAAAAGTTATATCAGTGGGTTCTTTTTTTCCTTTATCTAACTTTTTTGGGATGACATGAAGGAGACTAGGTGTTTATAATCACTTAAAAAATATCCTATTTAACGTTTTTGGAAGCTAGTTCATGGGGGTAATGTTCATATTGATAAGAATGTGACTTTTTTTCATTTTTTCAATATTAATTTTGATTATTATTTGACATTGGGTGATTTTTTTATTTCCACTAGCTACTAATTTATGATATTTTACCCATTTACTAATATAGTATGGTTTTATTATTACATTCATCATCATATGCATGTAGTGATTCACATGAAATTCAAACGAACTTCGGCATCGATTAAATTTAGTGATTTAATGATACTTATTTGTTTTCCTTCAATAATTAATAAGAATACAGATCTATGTACACTACATGGGTCAAATTTTCAATGATTTCATATATTTTTTATTTAGGTATTAGATTGGAATGCTTACACTTGTTAATATCTCTATTGTAGCATGGATTATTAAAATTATGATATATAATTGTTAATTAATGGGTGTTAACCCCCCTAAATGGGTTTTCCCATATATCATGTTGGTGAAACATTAATTATCAAAATATGACAAATATTATCCATGGACCATTAGTTCTATCAGATGAAAAATTTATGGTCGTGATTAAATGGGTACCAAACAAAATTTTTTATGTTTAAGGGATATATATAAATAGGGATGTGAAACCCATATAGTCAAGCCATAATATATAAACATGTTATATTAAGAAACTAAAAAGGGAAAACTGGTTTTTGTTACATGAATTCCAATTATTTCTTATAATGGAATCTTCCTTTATAACATGGGAATAGAAGTTTTTCTCAATGGTATTATAACGACCCAATGTTTTATCAGTGGAAATTCTATTCTGATAATTTTTTCACATAAAATCACATTAGGAAACATAATTCCACATAATAATTAAATGAACTACAATATACTATGTGACCTTTCGAGCATAAATGTTAAACACAATTTTTCCACTTCTATGTTTTGAATTTTTTAAATCTTACAAATATAGTTGTGATTTGTAAAATATTTGGACTTTGGTAGGGAAACCTTAATTTTTGGTGAACAGTAACGTACCCTTATGAATAGTAATGATACCCTTTTGAATAGTAATTTAAACCTTATTAATAGTAAATTCTTCAAGTGAATAGTAATCATCCCAGTGATAATATAAATAAAAATTTTCCACCTTATAAGTGACAATATAATATAATTATATCATAGTATAGGTAAATAAATATTTCAAAAATTATCAGTTATGTTTTGATATATTTTAAGTCGTAAATATTTTATAAATAATTTAAAAGAAAAATTATTTTCATAAAATGTATTAATAAATTTATATTTTTATTTCTTATTATTTGAATATAACTTTATGAGACAATTATTAATTTTTCCATGTGTTATCAAATCATTTATAATATTAAAATTTGTATTTTCTAAGTTAATAATGTGCCCTGATGGAGTGGTTGATTCCCATAGATCCCACAGTCAATCCAAATTGGAGCGGTATGAATCCTAACTCGAATCCAAATTCCATTGCAAATGTGGTGGTTGGGATAACACATATGAATACGAGATCCCCAACAAATAATGCTATATATTCAAGGCCTCAAACTGTTCCCAAGTATTTTTGACATCACAATCAATTGATGTTTTATTTTTCAACCACTGAGGTAAATATTCTTGACGATGAACCTTGTTTTGTTATTGTTTGGAAATTTCTTTAAGCACAGACCCTTGATGAAAATTTTAAGATCATCCCTAGTAACCATTTTTTTTGGGATTTCAAATCAGCCTCCTCAATTCATCCAACATCGTGTTTTTTTCCTATCAGGATGATTATAATTGATTTTTGACAAAGAGGTCATGGTATTTTTGGGGTTCCTCTATGAAGGTTCTAAAATGGACCATGGATTTTTATCCCACCACTTAATCCACTATATTTCCAATTTTTGTTGGTTTTCTTAGGCTACAATTGCATCTATCTAAACACCAGGCTTTATTTCCGTTTTCTTAGCTCACTAGAAATCCATTGAAATTGGAATCGGTAATGAAGTATCTATCATGTGAGTATATTATAAGAATTTTTGTGGAAATTTTTGTTTCAAAGGATCTCCCCTCTCATATTTGGATCCAAAATTGTGAATATGGATTCTCTTAGGAGGTTTTGTGTGAGAGTCTTCTCGAATATTATAGCCTTCGCTCTAAGCTTGGGCATATCTCTTATGTATGTGGTTAGAAAAATGTTTGTCCAGCTGTTAAGAGAGCCACCTAGATTGTGAAAGGTTAAAAAAATATTGGTGTTGATGAATAAAATGGCAGCGATGGTCCATCTATATCCACTAGTAAATATCCAACAAATGATATGCAAAATATGGTAAACCCTCTAAAGTAAGGAATTTCCAGGCTCTATGGATGTTTTTATGGTATTCCCTAGTAACAATGTTGTCCTCATTTCCATGCAGGAGGATCAGGGGGAATATGTTTGAATAACATGATTCAAGGGATGAGGAAAAAGGAGATATCTTCATTGATTCACCTAAGGAAGAAGAAGATCCAACTGATAGAATTGGGGAAGAGTATATCAAATCAAGTTCTAGGAAAGGTACAATTCTGATGGTGGATGCAGATGGATACATTACCCCAAATCCCAAGAATAATAGGAAGCATGGAGACTATTCTGATTTATAAAGAAAGATAATCAAAAGATGACTTCACAATTCTAATAATAACACTGAGCCTCCCAAACAGATGGTTGAACCATTTGTAATTCATAAATAGGAGAAGTATGATAATGAAATATATCCTTCATATAGAGATACGTATCAGATTTCAGATAATGATGATTCGAGTGATGATATTTTTGCATGGATGGAAGAGTAAGATGAAATAATACACCAAAAAATATATCCATCATCAAATTTTGGTTGAAACATACCTTGAAATTCGAATGAAAATGTACACAAGGATGGTTGACAAATACAAGAAGAATCCTAACAAAACCTTCTGAGGCATTCCATGGGTTTTATATTTTTTGTTTATGTATATGATGCATGGTCTATGGATTTGTTTTATTTTCTGTTGTTGCTTCTTTGATACTCTTTAGATGGATTATTTCATTATGGATCTACATTATGAGATAAATCAAACTTAAAGCAAGATAGTTTTCATCCCAAGGCATAATTCTCGGGTGTGCTGGGGGTACACATGGATCCCTTCGTCTCTCTTATGAGTTTTATACTTTAACACAGCCTTGTTATAGTATTGTTAGTTGGTTCCACTAGTTTAGTCAGTTGTGGGTAGCTATAGTTTAATTTTACTCTTCCTGCAGTTTATTGTCCTAATACTTCTTACTGATGTACTGGAGGTACTTGTTGTATCTTCCTTAGTAGTTGGGCTACAATATGTATTACATTTATAAAGTATGCAAGACACCATCTAGCCATTCATTGGTATTTGTTTTTGTCAATCATTCATAGTCTTTGAGATGGCCAAAACATCATGTTTTTCACCAACCTGCTGTCTACATATACAACACCTTTGGATTTTCTTTTGGGATGTTTAGCTGGGGCCCTCTTTGAACCAAATTGGATGACTCTCCTCATTTGGTTGATCCAGAGCATGAAATTTCAGCCTTTCTAGATGATCTGAGCAATATTTTTATGTTTGTTCCCTTCACTAGATAATTAAAGGTCTTGAGGTATTGGAGCTTGATCAGACTTTCTTCACTATTGGATTTATGTGATTTCCTAATCGAAGGCATGCCATCTCAGGAAATTTGAATGAGTTGTGGTTTGATCCATTTTAAAAAAACATCATGTATCACTCCCATTTTTTTGTGTTTGTGTTTTTTTGGTGTAAAATCATTAGTCCTAGAGCATGTATTGTAATACATTTAATTTAATAAACTTCTATGGGGCAAAAAATGGGTAACCAATTCATGTATCCTTTTGTTAAAAAAAATCAAATAATGATATTAATTAAAAATTAAATTAAAAATAATTAGAAAATTATTTTCATAAAATGGTTTTCATTTTAGAATTATAATCATTAAATAATTGTTAAGGTGGATTTTTTTATTTATCTAAAATACAATGTTTTTTTAAATAGTAAAATATGATAAATTATGAAAAATGATAACATGAATTTTTTTAGCCAGGATTTATTCAGATATGATATAATTGAAAATTGGTTAGAACTAAGAAATCACTAATTAATATACTTAGTTTTAATTATCCTTACTATTAATTTTCTTATGCAAAATAATTTACTAATGATTAAAATAATAAAAAACATCCACCTCCTCCACTATAACTACTACCCCTCATACCCAATTCTCCACACACCTATAGAGCATTGATATATGACTATATTCAACTAATAACATTCCCTAGCCCCTCAACATGTCCAAAAGATCTTCTAATCTTCAAAATACCAATCATAGGTGCCTTGAGGAGGATCTTTATAGGATAATTCCAGAGGTAAATTGTATTTATTTTCTTTAAATTTCTATTTAATTTCAATTTCGTTTCTTATCTATTATAATCTACCTTCATAAAATGGAATTATAAATCCATTATATTACCTAAACATGAATTATATCTCGTTAATGGATGATCTAACATTAAAATCTCACTCACTTTTATCTTAAAAATGAAATTATCGCCCGTAAAGTGTCAATTTACCGAAATCATTGGCGATGAACTTTCAAATTCAATAAATGTCATCTAATCTATTAATAAAACCATTAAATGGTTTAAAATATATTTTATATTTTATATTTTAACCCCTTTTATGATATAGAAATAACATATACAGAAAATACTAAATGATAAAACAGAATATGTTCATTGTGATCAAAGACAACAAAATTTAACCTAAAATGATAATAGTTGACTTTTATATAATGAATCATCCTCATTGATTATATAAAAATCCATAATAATATCATTTTAAATTCTGGAATATTCTTAGTAAAATATAATAATAATTCTGGATTATTATCTACATCTTACATGATATTCCATTCATGTATACAAGTAAACTGGTCATAAAAACTAAATAAACTATAACTTCCGAGAAATAAATTTAAACAATATAACTCATAAAAAGAACTATAAAAGAAAAAAAATCCATTAAAATATTAATAATGTATAAAATATTTTTCATTTAATAATTAGTGAATCTACTATGATTATACTAGATATTAACATGATGGAAGCTTTCAGACAAAAGGTAAGGGGATTTCTAAAACCCAACTCTCTATCATTTGGGATTCCCTATTTCACCCCATTCTCAGTATGATTATTCCATAAAAATAATATCTTTATAATTATATTATATTTTACTAGATATAAATGTTTTCTAATGGTGTATATGATAAACTCAATGTCTTACAATATAACTCTTCTTTCACAACACACCATTTAATTCTAACTCAAGGTTGATGATTATTATATCAATTATATTGTAACCCATTTAATTTGGGAACCCAACATTTATGAATGTATTCTTATGAGATTAATACCATTTCTTTACATTGGTTATTTATTTTCGTGATTGACATATGTTCTATGTGGCATTCCAGATAATGTAAATGTTATGATATGATTGGTGCACCCAAAATTATATAGCACAATGTTAACATTATGATGTGAAACGTGTCCCTTGAATTATATAAAACTCAAATAAATTGTTTAATGAGATGAAAATCAGGAGAGAATAGAAATATGGATGAAAATAATCCTATCATTTTTCAAATCTATGTGTTGTAGTTGGCCACTAAGACATGAGGTTACATTTTTATGCACTACCACATTCCATATTTTTTTAATTCTTCCCATAATGAATATGGTCCTATGATTATGTTATGGTTATATTTATTATGACCTCCCCATGTTATATTGATTCATGTTCTTATCTTTCCTCTTATTTGGATTTTTTCTCACCTATTTTTATGTATATATTTAGTAGACAACATGAACTATGGAGAATACAAGGGACAATTAGAAGCTAGAGAATAATGAGTTATGTATATATTTATGTTTTGTGTTGTAAAAGTTATTTATTTTCCTATTTTTCACCTGAAACTAAACCTTTATAATATCTTTGTTTAATGTTTTTAAGTTTTTATCATCAAAATTATGTATTATTAATGTTGGAAATGTAGGGTCGCTATAGTTGGTATTTGATTCTAGGTTTGGTGAATTTGGGACATCGAATTAGAGAACCTTATTGAAACCCATTGTATGAGACTACGTATATGCAAACACACAAGAATATTTTCTAAACATAGGTATCCCATAAGATATTATTTTAGAGATAATTTCATAAAATAATAAATTATATATTCATGACATGATGAAATATGTTTTGTTTTAAGGTTTTATATTTTATACGTATAAGGGAACCATGAGAAACAGGGCCAACAACCCATCCAAGGTTCAATACAGGGATTTCCCGAATGAAATCACAAATACTTTGGGAGGTGGAGTTCAAAATTTAATGGTGATTCTTACACAATTAAATCAGGTTATGAACAATTTCTTAAATAATGTCGAATTTCTTCCTTCACCAAAGAGGGAGAGATCGGCTATCATGTGTTTTATGCGGCCACAACCACCAACGATTAGTGGGTCTTCTGATCCAATAGTTGTAGAATAGTTGGTTAACTCAATAGAGAAAATAATTTCATTCCGTTACTATTCTGAGATGGAGAACGATATTATTTTTTTATAATCATGATGGAGAGTGTAACACCGCAAGCTTCTATGGTACGTTTCACTTTGAATAATGAAATAACGTGTGTTGTACGCATCTTTGAGTTCTAACACACACCACAACCAATCAAACTAGATGTTATGAATAGTAATACCCACTATTTGAAATTTTATAAATTTTATATTTTAAAATGGAATTAATTTTTTGATTCAAAATATAGAAATTATCATAGGGTGAATTTTTGGTATTTATCAGAAAACATTCAATTTTTTGATGAATAGTGAAAAACACTGAGTTATAGTTTAAAACCGAATTTTTATTTAGATAATTTCTTATTTTATTTAAATTTAATTAAAGTAAAAATAGAGAAATAATACCTATATATGTTCAATTTAATTCATTGGAGTTAGTTTAGTATAATTTTAGATATGTAAAAATTTTATTGAACTTTTCACCGTCTTTTACCCACCTACTAGGAGAATTAAAAAATCCACATAAAACTTAATTTTACCTCTTCTGTGAGTGGAATTTAGAAAATCCAGGAGACACGGTTAATATAAAAGAGTAAAATTTGGTTCAATAAGATAAAAATAATTTTTTGTGAATAATAACTTGTTACTTTTATTTACCACGGTTAAAAGGAAATAGGGTAATTAAGGGTAAAACTTACATTATTATTACCATAATACATGTACTAATTCTATTGGATAATTATATTTGACCAAATAAACATTAGGAATAAAATATTAACCTCTTTGTTCAACTTAGATTAGATTAGTACATTTATTATTATCTAAATCAAAGAAGTGTTAAAAGAGTTAAAATCGAAGTTTAATAACTAAAACATTTTTAATATAGGGATATACATAAGATAAATTCGATTATAAATATTTATTAGAAAGATAAATAGATTTATACATAATGGTATTTTATTTTTATTTTTTAGACATTAAAAAATTTAATTTTTTTATGACACAATGGTGATGCAGTAATTACCTAATTAATAAAATATTAAAATAATTGATTTTATAAATATCAAAATATATTTAATTTGAGGATTTTTATGAATTCAAATAATTTTATAGGTTAATATTACATATTTGGGTTTGTTGGGTGAATTTTTTTCGAAATAATCATGCTGTTATGATTTTCAGAAAAAATAAAATTCCAAATATTGTCAAAATTGATATAAAAGTGTTTTTAAAACAAATATTATATTATTAATTGATATAATATTCCTAAAAATCTATGGTTCGGCCAAAGAACTTATTTAATGACAATTTAATCATTAATGGACCACATTAGAGCCTCTTTGAAGTTTATTGTATGTTTATTAACCTTATAATATAGAAATACAAAGGGACATGGTAAGTGTCAAACTATTCAACTAAGAGTTAAATATAAATGATAAGGTTAATATAGTAAACCAAACCTGTCTAAAATCTATTTTTTTAATGGATTGAGACCCATACACTCCTTATCCTCTAAATAAGTCACTTAGGACCCATTATAAACCGAATATGAATTTATTATAAAATAATATTTTATGTTTTTCCAAAGGTTCCCCTCATCCCTCTTATTAAAGGGAGCTCACACTTCTCTCAAATTAATAGCTTCAAAGCCTTTTGGTTCATCCAAAACCAGCCCAAATATTCTATCAACTTCCATCACTTCATCTTAGAGGCCCTACATTGGTCAGAAATCCCACTTAAGGATCCATTTTGATCAAATAAAAATGAAGAACCCGAAGAAGAGGTAATGATTTCACAACCATCTTTCAAGTTCCTTTCATCTTCCACTTATTATTTATTGGTTATTTCCATTATAAAATAATAACTCCAGTATATTCCATCTAATGTGATGTTATTATAAAAATGATACAAACATATTAAGTATCTTTTCTATCCTTTGAATGACATGTCACTATACGTGCGTACGTACGACCTACCGTCTCCACGTCGTGGTGTAATTGTTATTCAATATATTATTATTTGGATGGGTATAATAATGATGTGTAATTCATGTAAATAATAAATATAACATGATAATTATTCTGTATATATGATATACCATCCAATTATGTATTATTTTACTATCACAAGATTGATATCATCGCTCATGCGGACGTACGGATTACCGTCTCCACGAACGCGATAACATTCATTCCCCATCACATCCATTCAAGACCAAATTTCATTTGATGATCAAAAATAATGTTTAGAGACATGATATAATTCTGGATATGAATATGAAATATCCCATCCATAACAAATATGTCTCACATAACTATGAATATAAAGGAAAATGAATCCATTAACACCAGAAATGACGATAAAACTAAGATATTATCAACAAATCAAGGTTAAAAGATCATATATGATATCATATTATTTTATATCATTATTTTATAATTAAATAACAATTATTTCACAATTATACAGGATGTTATCTTACCCTCGACCAAGGAAAATGTACAAAGTATGGGGTTTCTTATCTCACTTTTAATTCGGTGAGATTTCCACTGTTCACCACTTATTTATTGCATGTGGTGTGTGTACTGCCCATGATTTTATTCATTGTGTAATATTATTTAATTTATTTATGTCTAAAGCATCATTGTATTATCCTTCTTTCATGTTTGTATGTTTCGTAAGTTACCAAATCGATAAGGGAATTTTAAATATCAATGTCAACTAATTCAGCGTTACACATTCTTCATTTATTATTTTACTCCAAGATTATGTGAGGAATCACTATTCATTTGCTTATGTCATAATTTTTCATCCCCTTTTGGTGGATATACTTTTGATACACATAATAACTCCATTGATAAATTCTCAAGTCATCGATATGAACATGATTTGAGTAATTTTAACTCAATCTCCATTTGTTGAGTTAAATATCCAATTCATTAGGGTTGCTTTAACCAGAATATATGTGACTGACCTCTGATTTATTTATACTAAATATCCAATCATATTGAGTGTATTTATATTTTTCACACATAATTACGTCATTTATTTATCTTTAACCTAAGGATAAAGTCTTTATAATAGATTTCATCTCAATTTACATTCCATTGAGACTTCTTTGTTGTTATACACCAAATCACTTTTATATGGTGTATATAATGTACTTTGACATAGAATCTCATGAATCCCATTAATATCATGATATAAAAAAGTTTTTATTCCTTCAATTATTTTTATTCAAGTGTCTTTTTTTTGGTTAGGAACTCTAACTAAAATATCATTTTAAAATGTCTTAAAGATTTATTATTCTAAATCTTTCTCATTAATGTCCTTGTTTTAAAAATAGTTTTAAAGATTTATTTATAAGGACATTAATGTTCTCAAATCAAAATTCCTTTTAAGAGTGTCAATGTGGTTTGGGACACTTTAATTCAAAAATATATTTTAAATGGATTCTTGATAAATAGTTAGACTTTTAAATGTTTTCATAAAAAGGTGGATATTTCTCCCAATTAGTTTTAATGACTATTTTTATCAATGTCAATATCCTTCATTATTATCAATTGAGGTTAATATGTTACAATACCATCTTAAATATTTTGTTGAATGAGTTATGTTTGACTATGGATGTTCTATTTTTATACCATTCATGGTTTGTGGATAAAGTATTGACATTTCGTATGCTATTTTTAATATGAATATTTATGTTATGTTTCAAAATATTCATATGAAGAATGCATCGGACTTAGTAAGTGACTGGTGGAGCCCGCTATAGCTCCTCGATGCGTTGGTAGGTCTCATGAGTCAAACTAGTGTCTTGGCACAAGGCGTTGACAAAATCATATTTGTAGTGTTGGCATAAGGCATTGACTATGTGGTTATGATTGTATGAAATTTTTCATTCTATTATTATGAAAGTGGTTATTGATATTGCATGCTATTATGAGCCTAGTAGAATATTCAAGTGAATAAGTAAATGGAATTATTTCATTTTATATTTTCCATATTATGTTGAAGTTAATGTTTAAAAGGATTTTGTTTTAATAATACATTGCCATAAATGTTTATACTTATTTTTGAGAGTTTATTCTATATTGTTATCCTTATTGAGCATCTCATCTCACCCCTTTCTATGTTTTATTTTTCCAAGGATGTGAAGAAGTATTTTATGAATGACCTACAGGGAAAGTATGAGAATATGAGTGTGGTCAATGGAGGCAAGATGTTGTTGTAGTTTTTTCACTTTATGATGTAATGTAAACTTTATGAATGTATTTAGTGATTCTAAGGCTACTAAACTAATTGGTCTTTCGAGCCATGATATTTTGTGATCAAGACAATGTTATGTAATAATACACTGACTCAGGGTAACTGGGGTTAGGGAGGTATAGTTGGTATCAAAGGAAGTTTATTAAAAACCTTGGAAACAAGATTTAGATATACTCTAATTAGGGAACATAGACCTAAGATAGACATTGAGGATTAGTACAGAAGAACCTCCTAGAATTTTGGTATTGTAGAGATTTTGTGATTTTTCAAAGAAATACATCCCTCTATGGATACGAGCAGGTAGAGGCGGCTCTAGTACAAATGTACCTAGGGGTAAAACCTGAAAACACCGCTTTGAGCTAGACTCAATCGGGAACTAGTGGAAGACAATGGTCCTTGATGCACTCTTGCTTACGACACTCCCGAGGGATATGCTTTGTATAATTTACATTTTATTTATAAAATGATTTGAGGTATTTTAATATAAGATGAGAATAAATGACCATGGTTAATCCCAAGGTGTTTCAAATAAATATTATTGTGTCATGATATTCTATAAATTATTTTATGACTACTATTACTCAAACAATGCTTTCTGGTTTTAGTCCATGGCTGGATCCCAAGGAAGTCATAGTAACTATGAGAATCATGTACGTGGTGGGAACGATGGTGGAAATGAGCAACAAAATGGAATGTTGATAGGTATAAAAGATATCGTGTTCATGCCAAATCAATATTCCAAAAATATTATTAACAACATATATTGTAAAACCCCAAGCTTCCATGGTATGCTTCCCTTTGAATAATACAGTAGCGTGTGTTGTACGCAACTTCGAGTTCTAACACACACACCACAACCAATCAAACTAGCCGTTATGAATAGTAATACCCACTTTTTTAAATTTAATAAATTTTATCATTAAAAATGGACTTCATTTTTGAATTCTGAATATTGAAATTAGCCTAGTGTGAAATTATGATATTTTTCTAAAAACTTTCAATTTTTTATGAATAGTGAAAAACACTGAGTTATAGTTTAAAACCGATTTTTTATTTAAAAAATTATTTATTTTATTTAAAAATTAATTAAGGTCAAAATTGATACATAATACCAATATATGTTCAATGTAATTCATTGGAGTTAGATTAGAATAATTTTAGATATATAAAATTTTATTGAACTTTTCACCGTCTTTTACCCACCTCCTAGGAGAATTTGAAAATTCACATAATAGTTAATTTTACCGCTTTTGTGAGTGGAATTTCTAAAATACTAAAAACACGGTTAATATCAAGGAGTAAAATGTGGTTCAATGAGATGAAAATAATGTTGGGTGAATAGTAACCTTTTACTTTTATTTACCATGGTTAAATGTAAATAGGGAAATTAAGTGTAAAAATGATATTAATATTAGTGTAACACATGTAATAATTATATTGGACAAGTGTATCTTGACCAAAAACAATATTAGGAATAATATATTATCATTTAGGTCCACATGGATTAGATTAGGACAATAATTATTATTTAATTCAAAGAAGAGTTAAAAGAGTTCAAATTAAGGTTTAATAACTAAATAAATTTTAATATAGGGTTATATATAAGATAAATTAGATTTTAAATATTAATTAGAAAGATAATGCGATTTCCTACATATTGGTATTTTATTTATAATTTTTAGACATTAAATAATTTAATTTATTTATGACACAATGTTGATGTAGTAATTACCTAATTAATGAAATATTAAAATAATTGATATAATAAGTATCAAAATAAATGTAATTTGAGAATTTTTATGAATTCCACTAATTTTCTAGGTTAATAGGACATATTAGTATTTGTTATATAAATTTTTTTCGATGTAATAATCCTGTTATGAAATTATCAAAAACATAATACCCAATAGTTTCAAAATTGACCTAAAAGTGTATTTAAAAACAATATTATATTATTATTTTATATTCTATTCTTAAAAAATCTAAAGTTCAGCCAAAATACTTGTATCATGATAGGTGTATCATTAATGGACCACATTGGGGTCTCTTGGATGTATATAGTATGTTTATTAACTATATAATATAAAAATGCAAAGTGACATGGTAAATGTCAAACTAATTATCTAAGAGTTAAAACTAAATGATAAGGTTAATTTAGTGACCCAAACCAATCTAAAACCTATTTGTTTTTTTCACCCATTCCCACATTAACCATTAAATAATCTAGTTTGGAGCCATTAGAAATAGAATATGAGTTTATTACAAAATAATATTTCTAGCTTTTCAAAAGGTACCCCTCACCACTCTTATTAAAGGGAACTCCCCCTTCTCCCTAATTCATACATTCAAAGCCTTTTGACTCGGACAAACCCTTCCCAAATACTCTCTCAACTTACATAACTTCAACCTAAAGGCCTTAGTTTGATCATAAATCCATCCTAATGATCCATTTTGAACAAATCAAAAAGAAGAACCAGAAGAAGAGGTAATGTTTTCACCACCCTCTTTCAAGTTCATTTCTTCTTCAACATCTTCTTTCTTTGTTATTCCCATTCTAAAATAATAACTCCAGTATCTTATATATACTGTGATGTTATTATAAATATGGTACAAACATATTCAGTATTATATTCATCTTTTGAATGACATTTCACCATACGTGCGTACGTACGACTTACCGTCTCCACGTCGTGGTGTAATTGTTATTCAATAAATTATTATTTTGACGGGTATAATAATGATGGGTAATTCATGGAAATAATAAATATAACATGATAATGATTATTTATATCTTATATACCATCGATTTATATTTTATTCTAATATCAAAATAATGATATTGTTGCTCGTGTGTACGTACGGACTACCGTCTCCACGAATGTGATGAGATTCATTCCCCATCATATCCATTCAAGACTAATTCTCATTTCATGATTAATAATAATTTTTAAGTACTTGATATAATTCTGTATATAAATAAGATACAACCTATCCATAACACACACAGCTTACATAACAAAACATATAAAAGAAAACGAGTAAGTTAACACCTGAAACAACGATAATACTAAGATATTATTAACAAATCAATGTTAAAATATCATATCTGATATTTTATTAATGTATATAATTCTTGTATAATTTCATAAAAATTATTTCACCATTATACAGGAGTTTAACCTACCCTCAACCAAGGAAAAGTAAAAGGTGAGGGTTTATTTCACAATCTCTTCATTATCTGAGGTTTTTTATATGTAATTATCTACTGGGGCCTCTTTATCATCCACATACATGTTTCTTAAAAATGTATTTCATTTCATTCTTACTATTTCATAGACTATGGTTTAAAGTAATTTATACCCTTGATGAATTTTTATAAAAAGTTTATAATGGAATCTTTCTGTCGTTTTCCAAACAAGGTCCTTTTTAACCTTATCGACACAATTAAGGTAAAATTTTATTGATTAACTTATACGTTCGTTGCGGATATCTTCCACCATTATAAAATCTTTAAAGCTTCCCTTACAAGATTATAAGTAAATTTTAAAAAGAAAAGTTTTATTTTATAATTATGTGAATTTTAAATGATTTCAAAATGATATATTTCTCTCAAATAGTTTTGATTTCATCTATGTCAACATCCTTTGATGTATTTTAAGCATATTAGAAGTTGATTTATTGTGATACAAAACATCCATATTGTATTGAAGGTTTTGTGATATGTTTAAATGTGGATGTGTTATTTTTATACCATTCATGGTTTATAGAGAATGTATTGACATTTCGTATTCTAGTTTTAATACGAATATTTATGTTATGTTTAAACCAATTCATATGAATAATGAATTAGACTTAATAAGTGACGGGTGGAGCCCGCTATAGCTCCTCGATGCATCGATAGGTCTCATGAGACAAACTAGTGTCTTGACACAAGGCCTTGACAAAATATTATTTGTAGTCTTGGCATTAGTCCTTGACTATGTGGTTATGATAGACTAGAATTATGCATTCCATCATTATGAAAGCGGTTATTGATATTACATGTGATTATTCAACAAGTAGAATATACATGTGAATAATTAAATGTCATTATTTTGTTTTATTTTTTCCATATTATGCTGAAGTTCATGTTTAAAAGGCTTCTGTTTTAGTTATACATTGCTTTAAATGTTTATGATTATTTATGATTGTTTCTGCTATATTGTTATCCTTTCTGGGCATTTGAGCTCACCCCTTTCTATATTTTTTTTTCCCAGGAGGTGAAGAAGTATTTTATGAATGACCTTCCGGGATAATATAAAGGGATATGATTGTGGAGAAAAGATGTTGTTGTAGTTTTCACTTTATGATGTAATGTAAACTTTATGAATGTATCTAGTGTTTCCAAGACTACTAAACTAATCGATCTTTTGAGACATGATCTTTTGTGATCATGCCAATGATATGTAATAATGCACCGACTCTGGGAAATTGGGGTCGGTGCATTACATATATATTAACCAACTCCCAAACTCAACAATGAAGAGAATGGTGATGAATGATAAGAGCTCCAGTAGTGGAGACCATGGAGAAAAGAATCCTCAATTTCCATCATGTAGGAAATGTGGAAGGAGACACCCAAGAAAGTGTCTCAATGGAACAATGAAATGCCTTACGTTCTTCAAAGAAGGACATAATGTGAAGAATTGCTGAGGAAAAATGAAGATTACTATGGAAGAAAATAAAAATGGTCCCAAGAATCCATTTACTGTCATTTTCCATAAATGTAGGGGACCTGGCCCTTACACGAGTGAATTCCCTATTCTATAGGATATTTCCTTGGTCAAAGAAGAAGCTATGTGGAAATAAATTGTTGGAGAAATTTTTAAAAGTATTAGTGCTCCTTGTTGATTGTATTACATAGGAATAATTTTATCTTGTATTTTTAACCGTATAGTTTTCCATGTGATAATGATATTTGAGGATGACTTATCTTTTCACTTGTGGATATAGTTATAAATAAGCATTTTGATTTATATGAACCTTGGGTTAGAGGAAATTACAAGTTAATATATTATGCGATGAAAATGAAATGTATGAGATAACATTTGTGGTTAAATTATGTTATGGTTATTTTGAGGAATTATTCTCATTTAGGTAGTGTTATAAAATTTAGTTTTTGTAAAAGGACAACACGCAAACCGTGTGACAACCCATCGTGTCAGAAAAAGCTGTGGGAATCGAACCCACAACCGAAGTGCGATTGGGATTTATCACCTACCACTGGACTACGTGAAGTTCCCTGTTAGTGTGACTAATTATTTTTAGTTAAATTATTTTATTGATCAATAATAAGTTTATTTGGTATCTTATGACTTATCAAGTGAATACCCTTAGTGTAGGAAAATGATTTGGTGATTAAGTGATAAATGTTATTTTTGAAGATGTTCGCTTTGTAGGGAACACTATATGCCCAAGGAAAATAGAATACTATGAGTTTTTATTTGAGGAGTAATGGTGGATTTTTATCTATGTTTTTATTATGTATTTATAGTGATACAGGTTATTTATTGAAATGATTAACCCATAATAAAGAACATGTGGTTAGGTTAATTACTATTAAGTAGGTGACATTAAGAGTAGTTAATGTCATTTGGAGATTCAATTTAACATGGAATACTACATAACAAAATTCTTTTATGTTTTGGGATTCAATATTAGTTTAGATTATATTGAAGGATATTAAAGAGAATTGTTTATTGAATGGTATTTATTAATCTTTGGGGTATTATTGGTTTAATTTTAGAAATTAAGATTAGTGTTTCTTTCTCTAGTGGAATATCCTTTTGGGGGATCATCAAATATTATACTAACCATTTTTTTTTGATTAATCTCTAAATACAGGGTAAATATATAGTTAATCCTTCGTGGATCATGTGATTCTATAAAAAGTTTATTCTAGCTCTTCCTGTGTGACCATGTCTTCTTGAATACTCATCATTTTAAAATGAGTTAGTAGTAGGAATTTATTAATGAATGAATCTTTACATAAAGAGTATGTGTATCTCTTTACGTTCTTAGTCAATATTAGAAATGAATTCCTCATATTTATGTAATGTAACATAAAACAAAAAAATGTTGTTCGTTTACTTTTCCTATTGGGAAACTAATGACCATTTGTCCCATCACAAGTTTGTAGTTTTCTTGTTGTTAACTTTCTCTTGATAATGTTTTCTATCCCTCTACATCAGAACTGGACACTTATTTTATCTTCCATATCCATGTTTTTCTACATGGAATCCTAGTTTAGGTTATCACGATCGACGTTTTTTACCTCTCTTTCTTTATTTTAAAGTGATAGTTTTATTAACTCTTTTTCCAATGTGGGACTTTCCATTATATTCCCAATCCCGATTTTAAAACTTACGAGGACATAATTTATTGAAGGAGGGGATAATGTAACACCCCAAGCTTCCACGGTACATTTCCCTTTGAATAATGCAAAAGCAGGTGTTGTACGCGACTTCGAGTTCTAACACAGACAACAAACAATCAAACAAGCCGTTATGAATAGTAATACCCACTTTTTTAAATTTTATAAATTTCATCTTTCCAAATGGACTTCATTTTTGGATTCAGAACATCAAAATCAGCTTAGATTGAATTTTTGTATTTTTTTGAAAACATTAAATTTTTTATGAATAGTGAAAAACACTGATCTATAGTTTGAAACCAAATTTTTATTTAAATAATTATTTATATTATTTAAATTTAATTAAGTTAAAAATACATACATAATAACTATATATGTTTAATGTAATTCCTTGGAGTTAGTTTAGAATAATTTCATATATATATAAATTTTATTGAACTTTTCACCTTCTTTTACCCACCTCCTAGGAGAATTTATAAATTCACATAAAACAAAATTTTACCACTTCTGTGAGTAGAATTTCGAAAATCCAAGAGACACGGTTAATATAAATGAGTAAAATTTGGTTCAATAAGAAAAAAATAATTTTGGGTGAATAATATCTTTTTACTTTAATTTACCACAGTTAAAAGTAAATAGGGAAATTAAGGGTAAAAATGATACTATTAATACCCTAAAACATGTCCTAATTCTATTGGCTAAGTATAATTCGACCAAAAAAATCCTTAGGAATGAAATCTGAACATATTTTGTCAACATGGATTAGATTAGGACATTTATTATTATTTAATTCAAAGAACAGTTAAAAGAGTTAAAATCGATGTTTAATAACTAAAACATTTTTAATATAGGTTTATACATAAGATAAATTATATTAAAAATAATCATTAGACAGATAAAAATACTTCCTACATAAATATATTTCGTTTATAATCTTTAGAAATTAAATAATTTATTTTATTCGTGACACAATGGTTATGTAGTAATTACCTAATTAAGGAAATATTAAAATAATTGATATTATAAATATCCAAATAAATGTAATTTGAGACTTTTTATGAATTAAAGTAATTTTATAGTTTAATATTACATATTAGGGTTTGTTAGATGAATTGTTTTCGAAGTAATCATGCTGTTATGATTTTCAAAAAAATCAAATTCCAAATAGTGTCAAAAGTGACATAAAAGAGTTTTTAAAACAAATATTATATTATTAATGGATATAATATTCCTAGAAATATAAGGTTCGGCCAAAGGACTTATGTAATGATAGGTGTGTCATTAATTACAACCTGTGGGTTTATTGGAAGTTTATAGTATTTTTATTAACCATATAATATAAAAATACAAAGAGACATGGTAAATGTCAAACTATTCAACTAAGAGTTGAATATAAATGATAAGGTTAATATAGTAACCCAAATCTATCTAAATTCTATTGTTTGAAAGGATTTAGACCCATACCCACCTTAGACTCTTAATAAGTCACTTGGGAGTCATTATAAACCGAATATTAATTTATAATAAAATAATATTTTACGTTTTTTCTAAGGTGCCCCTCACCCCTATTATAAAAGGGCACCCACTCTTATCTCAAATTCATACCTTCACAGACTATTGGTTCAGACAAGCCCTACCCAAATATCCTGTAATGTTCCCTCAATTCAACTTAGAGCCCCTACTTTGGTCATAAATCCAACTTAAGGAACCTGTTTGATCAAATCAAAAGGAAGAACCCCAAGAGGAGGTAATGATTTCATCACCCTCTTTCAAGTTCCTTTCTTCTTCCACTCCTTCTTTCTATTTTATTTACATTATAAAATAAAACCACCATTATAATTTATATAATGTTATGTTATTATAAATATTGTACAACCATATTCGGTATTTTATCCATCCTTTGAATGGCATGTCACCATATGTGCGTACGTACGGCCTACCGTCTCCACATCTTGGTGTAATTGTTATTCAATATATTATTATTTTGATGGATATAATAATGATTTTTAATTCATGTAAATAATAAATATAACAAGATAATGATTCTTTATATATGACATAACATCCAATTATATATTATTTTAACATCAGAATAATGATATTGTCGCTCGTGAATACGTACGGATTACTGTCTCCATGAAAGCGATGAGATTCATTTCCTATAATATCCATTCAAGTCTAAATTTCATTTGAGGATTAAAAATACTATTTAGAGACATGATATAATTCTGGATATGAATAATAAATATCCCATCCATACAAATATGGCTCACATAACAAAGAATATAAAGGAAAATGAATCCGTTAACACCTGAAAAGATGATAATACTAAGATATTATCGACAAATAAATGTTAAAAGATCATATATGATATCATATTAATTTATATGATTCATTTATAATTCAATATAAATTATTTCTCCATTATATAGGAGGTTAACCTACCCTATACCATGGAAAACATAGAAAGTAAGGGGTTTCTTATCTCACTTTTAATTCCGTAAGATTTCCATTGTTCACCACTTATTTTATTGGATGTCTTGTGTGTACTTCCCATGATTGCATTCATTGTGTAATATAATTAAACTTATTTATGTCTACATCATCATTGTATTACAGTTCTTTCATGGTTGTATGTTTCATAAGTTACAAAATCAATAAGAGAATTTAAAATTTCAATTTCCATTAATTCGGATTTATGCGTACTTCATTGATTATTTTACTCCAAGATTATGTGTGGAATCACTATTCATTTTCTTATGTCATAATTTCCCCTCCCATTTATGTGGATATACTTTTTATACAAATAATCACTCCATTGATAAATTCTCAAGTCATCGATATGAACTTTATTAGAGTAATTTTAACTCAATCTCTATTTGTTGAGTTAAATATTCAATTCATTGGTGTTGTTTTTACAAGAATATTTGTGAATGTCCTATGATTAAATTACACTAAATATCCAATCATATTGAGTGTATTTATATATTTCACACATAATTATGTCATTGATTTATCCTTAACCTAAGTATAAGGTTTTTATAAGATATTTTACCTTAATTTACATTCCATTGAGACTTCTTTGTTTTTATACACCAAATCACTTTTATATGGTGTATATAATGTTCTTTGACATAGTACATCATGAATCTCTTAATTATCATGATATTACAAAGTTTCTATTACCTCATTTATTTGTATTCATGTGTCTCTATTTTGGTTAGGAACTCTAACTAAAATATAATTTTAAAGTGTTTTAATGATTTGTCATTCAAAATCATTCTCATCAATTTCCATGTTTTAAAAATGGTTTTAAGTATTTATTTATATGGACATTACTGTTATCAAATAAAAATCCCTTTTAAATGTTTCAAAGTTGTATGGGACACTTTTATTCAAAAATCTATTTTAAACGACTTATTGATAAATAGTGGGACTTTTAAATGTTTTCATAAAAAAGGGGATATTTCTCTCAAATAGTTTTGATGACTATTTTCATCTATGTTAATATCATTCATTATTATCGATTGAGGTTAATATAATACAATACAATCTTCTATAGTGTATTGAATGAGTTATATTTGACTGTGGATGTGCTATTTTTATACAATTCTTGGTTAGTGGATAAATTATTGACATTTCATATGTTCGTTTTAATATGAATGTTTATATTATGTTTAAAAATTTTCATATGAGGAATGCATTGGACTTAGTAAGTGATTGGTGGTGCCTATTACAGCTCCTCAATGCATTGGTTGGTCTCATGAGACAAACTAGTTTCTTCGAACAAGGCCTTGAGAAAATCTTATTTGTAGTATTGGGAAAAGGCCTTGACAATGAGGTTATGATAGTCTGGCATTACGCATTATATTATTATGAAAGTGGTTATTGATATTGCATGTGATTATTCAAATAGTAGAATATCCATGTGAATAAGTAAATGGAATTATTTTATTTTATCTTTTCCATATTATGATGAAGTTCAGGTTTAAAAGGCTTTGGTTTTAGTTATACATTGCCTTAAATGTTTGTTCTTATTTATGAATGTTTCCACTATATTGTTATCCTTACTGAGAATATGAGCTCACCCCTTTCTATGTTTTATTTTTCCCAGGATGTGAATATGTATTTTATGAATGACCAACAGGGATAGTATGAGGATATGTGTGTGGTCTATGAAGACTAGATGTTGTTGTAGTTTTTCACATTATGATGTAATTTAAACTTTATGAATGTATCTAGTGATTCCAAGGCTGCTAAACTAATCGGTCTTTTGAGACTTTATCTTTTTTGATTATGCCAATGTTATGTAATAATTCACTGACTCTGGGTAACTGGGGTAGGGGCATTATGGAGTGACCGATCAATAGTGGGATTTGATTAAGAACACTGAGATGAAGGAAAAAATTGATGAAATGTTGTGTGATGTCTTTAAGATAATGTTTCTTAACAAGTATTTCCATCAATATCTTCGACCTATGATGGAGATAGAATTCATAGAGTAGAGGAAAAAGGATTTGGAATTTTTCACTATATATATTGTTAATTTTAGTAGGCATGCAAGGTACACTTCGAGTCTTATTATTATCAATGATAGGGAAATTGATGGATTTTGTATTGGTTTTAAACCAAACCTTTAAAAGGCTATTGAAATTCAAGACATTGTGAGTTATGAAGATTTTGATCAATTTGATTTCAAATTGGTCATGAAGTTTGATGAATGGTCGCATTCCTATGGTGATAATAAAAGAAAGATAGAGTTTCATTTTAGAGGATCTATTGAGAATGGTGGAATGAAAACTCAACCACCCACTGTCAAAAATGGAGGATGAAGAAACATGGGAACCACCTCAAAGGGATGGTGGAAAGATTCATGTGTGGTGGAGAAGGTCACCATGCTCATGAATTTTTCATATATATGAGGAAGATGTACAATGTGGTGGATGAAGGGAGAGAACCACCCATGGTTCAATGATATAACCATAGGGAGCAAGAGCACTATGCATGAATGTGAACCAAACCTTGAGTCATTGAGGGTAATATACATCATCAACCACCAAATCCAAAGGAAAAATGGAAGCCTTCTTCCATTACTACTGTGGAAGTTGAGCAAGAAAATGAAGTCGTAAAAGGTACACATCTGATTCACACATGAAAAAAATAAATTCATATTTTATTCTGGTTCTATGTAATCCTTTATGTCTTAGATGTTTTCTAGAACTATTGAATCGAAGCCCAAAAACAATGATGAAGGGATATCTATAAAAAATATTGTTGTGAAATCATTGCAACCCAACTATCAGACTCTTCACTTATTGGTGTATGTGGGAATATTCTTCTAGAAAATATCATGATACTCCCCTTAGAGGAATTTGACTCTATATTGGGGATGGATAGGATCTCTTTATATATAGAAAAAATATATTTATGAGAAACGGGGATATTTTATTCTGAACCATCTCATGATCCTCCAGAAATGTAAGGAATACCATGAATCTCTTTGTAAAATCCATCAATGGCGCGGTTGTGGATTCTTGGTGAGGAGGCATACCTCACCCAAATGGTTGAGTCATAGGAAGTTATCCACCTATAGAAAATTCACATCATAATGAAATTCAATGTTGTGTTCATAAAGAGTTACCCAGACTACCCCCAAGATAATGAGGTAGAGTTTTCAATAGAACACATACCCAGAGATACTCCTATATGAAAGCGTTCCTTCTGGATGACTCTTATCAAACTGGAGGAGTTAAAGAAGTAGCTGTAAGAGAATTTGTACAATTGGTCCGTACACCCAAGTGAATCACCTTAGGGTACAACAATTCTCTTTTTCATGAAAAGTGATTGATCAATATAGTTGTGTATCAATTATTGGAAACTTAACAAGATCACCATAAATTAAAAGTATCCTCTTCCAATGATTGATGACTTCTTTGATCAGTTGAGAAGATATTGGTACTTCTCAAAGGTCGATCTCCATTCTAGATAACATCAACTATAGGTAGAGAAGGAATATATTCATAAGACATCCTTTTATACAAGGTTTGGGCACTATCGGGTTTTTGTGATTTTATTTGGAATTACTAATACCCCTGCAATTTTATTATATTTTATGAAAAGAGTATTTAGACATTAACATGACAAATTTGTGGTAGTTTTAATTGAGGCATTATCATATATTCTAAGAGATTGATGGAACTTGAATAACATAAAAGAGTACGGTTCGCGATATTGAGGAAGGACAAGTTGTACAGCATGTTCAGTAATGTGACTTTTGGATGTAAAAAAGTCTCATTCATGAGAAATGTGATCATAAGTGAGGGAATTTATATGGACACTTCAAAAACTACTAGTGTCATCTAATTCCATAGTTTTCCTAGCCTATCATGGTGCTATAAAAGTTTTTTGAGAAATTTATCATGATTGTGAGGACTTAGAATTTAGTTAATAATGAAATGAGTATTGTATGTATGGAATGAAGAATGTGAGGAATGCATCATGAAGATAATGAGATGGATGATCACCAAACCTATACTCACATTACTGAAAAATGGAGAACATTTTGTGAAATACAATGATGCTTCCATGAAAGGCCTGGGTTTTGTACTGATGAGAAATGATAATGTGGTATCCCAGACCTCACAAAAGCTGAAGATCCATGAGAAGAACTACCCTACACATGATCAAGATATAACATCTATATTTTGTCCTTGATTTTTTTTTTGGCATTACCTATATGGTAAAAAGTGTCTCATATATACCAATTAGAAGAGCATAAAGTATATATTAGCACAAAAGGATATCGAAATTTGTAAAAATAGAGGGTTAGAGCTAATCAAAGACTATAGTATATCTATTCACTATCATCCTGGAAAGCCATACAAGGTAGATGATCTGCTATTCAGTAAATTACCTACAACTCTATATATGTTGTGTATTGAGATATAATCTCTCTTCGTGGACATGAAAATCATCGATTTCTAAATCAAAACTGTTGAGAATCACTCATACCTTTCTAAATTATTTCTCAACCATCTATCAAAGAGAATATTAAAGAGGAAAAAATTGAAGATTAAAATTTGCAATAGAGGGTGAATACAGTAAAGGAAGGGAAGCTGAAAGAGTTCCATATCGATGATGATAGTGTAATTTGGGTTGGAACATGGCTCATTGTTCCTTCATAACCCTGTATAATGAATGAGCTATTAGAAAATGAACTTATATCAAACTTCACTGTCCATCCAGGTAGCTACAAAATGTACTATGATCTCCGATAACACATTTGGTTGGATAATATAGAGAATGAGAATGAGGAATATATATCAAGGTTCTTGATATGTAATCCAGTTAAATTAGAGTGATATAAGTCCAAAAGGATGATGCAACCATTTCCTATACCTTATGAAAATGGGAGAATGTCACTATAGACTTCGCCAATGGTCTCCTGAAGACATCGAATGGAAATAATGTGACATGGGTTGTAATGAAATGATTCCCCATGTTTCCTAACACTATTTCTATTCAGGAAGATTTCTCACTTGAAAAACATGTTAAGATATATGTAATGTACCTAATGAGAATACATGGGGTTGACTCTATATTGTCTCTAATCGTGATCCCATGTTAAAATCTATAGTCTGGAAGAGTCTTCAACATTCCTTCAGTACTAAATTGATTTTTAGCACGGACTAACACCCCCAAACTGATATCCAATATTAATGGACTATTAAGACAGTCAAAGATATTTTAAGAACCTTCTCATTATAATTTAAAGGTGGATGGGATCAACATCTCCCATTGGTAGTGTGATCATACAATAGTATCTCCCACTAGAGAATTATGATGGCTATATATGAATCCCTATATGTAAAGTGATGTAGAACTATAACATATTGGGTTGAAGTTGGAGAAAGAATGATATTATGAGCTGATCTTGTATAAGAGATTACATAAAAGGTTCAAGCCATCCAGAAACATATCAAAGATTCTCAGAGTTGGTAAATCCTCTATGCTGAAAACCATCGAAGGTACTTGGAGTTTGATGTTGGAGTTAAATTAATCCTTGAAATATCACCATGGATGAGAGTCATGTGGGTTGGAACGAAATAGAAGCTTTGACCATGGTACATTGGCCCCTTTGAGATCCTTGATCTCATATAAGTTGTGGCATATTAGAATTCACTTCCACTGAATACAGATCATGTTTATATTGTGTTCCATGTATGAATCCAGATAATGTACATTCCATATCCTTCAAATGTATTAAACTCAGAGGTGGTACAGTTGGAAGATGATCTTTCTCATGAGGAGCAGCCAATAAAGATTATGGATCACAGAGATATGGTTCTAGGCTACAAAAACAATACACCGTGTCAAAGTGTTATGGAGGAACTATAGGTGTGATGACGATACATGGGAACTTGAGGATGTGATGAATGAGAATTAATGTCACGTATTTTTATAAAATGAAATTCGAGGGAGAAATTTCAAAAGGGGGGAAGATGTAATGGCCCAAATTTTTATAAATGGAAATTCCCTTATTATAATAATGTATCCTGAAATCACATAAGGTAACCCAATGCCAAATCATTCTTAAATGAACAACTAAATTAAATTTTTACTTTATATAATAGATGATAAACATAAATTTTCCACTTTTGGGTTTTCAATTTTGAAAATCAGGCATACACAATTGCAGTCAGTATGATATTTACTATCTGATTGGACAACCATATGTTTTGGTCAATAATAACATATGCTTATAAACAGTAATGATACCCTTATGAATATTAATATTACCCTTATGAATACTAAATCATTCAAATGAATAGTAATCATATCAATGATAGTATAAATAAAATTTATATATATTTTTAATGATAATATGATATAATTATAAAATTTTAAAAGTGAATAATTATTTTAAAAATTATTAATTAACTGTTAGTATTTTTGTAAGCCAAGAATATTATGTCATTAATTTAAGAAATATATATTTACAAAAAAATTTAAAAAAAATTCTATGTCTTAAGATTTTAATATAAATTTATGAAAACATAATTAATTTTTTAATGTGTTATAAAATCATTGATGATTTTAAAAATTTTATTTTCCATGTTAAATATTAGTTTAATTAGAAATTAAATTCGTCATATTTTGAATTTTTTTAATAAAACGGATATAATTTTTTAATTCTACAAATTGAAAAATGGTATTTGTGAATTTTTTTGATTTCTCTAAAATATTTCAATTTTTGGGAATAGTAAAATAAGATAATTTATGATAAATGAAAAAAACCTGAATTTTTTAGTCATCAATGAGTCATGAATGATGTAAGTAAGAAATATTTAGAACAAACATGAACTAATTACTATATTTATTCACAATAATACTGACTATTTATTTCCTAGAGAAAAATAAAAAACTAATGATCAAAATAATAAGAAAACACCCCTCTCCTCTACTATAAATAACTCCCCTCACACCCTCTTCTCCTCACAACTCTCAAGCTTTGAGCATGGCCTATATTAAACCCAATAGACATCCCTTGTCCCTCCCCCTTGTCTAAGAGATCTTGAAATAATTAGAGGAACAATCCTATGTTCCTTTAGGAGGATCATAAGAGAATAATTCCATAGGTAAATCATCTCCATTTTCCTCTAATTTCCTTTCAATTTAAAATTATATTGTTATTCCCTTCTCATATCCCTTTTTCAAAATGGAATTAAAACTCCATTAACATAAATATATTGTAATTATATAATTTTAATGTAATATAAAACCATCAAATATTCCCTCACAAACATTATTCTTAAAAATGAAATCACCACCCATGAAGTGTCAATTTACTGACATTGTGGGAAATGTACTTTCAAATTCCAAAAATGCCTTCAAGGAGCTTAATAAAAAAAATAATTGGATGAAAAAAGAATTTAATTTTTAAATTTTTAAACCCTTTTATGTTCTATAACTAGCTTATACACATGATTCAAAATGATAAAACAAAACAAATTTGTTGTGATCAAAACCCACAAAAATTATACAAAAATGATCATCATTTAATTTTTTCTAATGAATCATCATAATAGTATATAAACAAAACCATACCATGATCATTCAAAAGTATGTAATATCATTAAAAATATATAACAATTATTATTTACTTTTATCCACATCTTACATGAACATCAATTCAATTATACAAGTTAACTGATCATGAAAACTAAGAAAATGAACACTCCCAAAAAAGAATTTTAATTCTCTAAATCATAATAAGGATTGCAAAGAAAATAATAAATACAAAATTAAGAAAAAAAAATTAAAAAAATTGTGTTTTATTTGTTAATTAATGAATCTAATGTGAATATAGAGGATAAAATTGTAAAGGAAGCTTTCAGACAAAATGTAAGGGGATTTCTCGAACCTAACATTCTTTTTTTGGGTTGTCCCTTATTCACCCCAATTTTAGAATGGTTTTCACATATAATTAATTTCAACATAATTATTTTTTATTTTTTGATATAATGGTTTTTTGTAGGATTTTATGAAAAAAACAATGTTATCCAAAATAAAAATTCTTTCAAAACACACCCTTTACGTCTAACTCAAGGCAGTTGATTCTTATATCAAGTAATTTATTCCCCATTTCATTTAAGAACCCAATGTTTATGAATTTATTCTTATGATATGAAACCCATTACTTTACAATGGTTATTTATGTTTATTATTGATATTTTTTCTATGTGGAAAACCTGATAATGTAAATGTTATGATTTGATAGGGGAACCGAGAATTTTATATCACAACGTAAATGTAATGACGTGATAGATGTGAATAAAATTATATAGACCTACACTACATTGGGTAATGTCTTGAAAATCATTATTAAATTTAAATAAGCATGAACATGATTCTAGATTCATTCATAACTATGTGTGGTATTTTACCACTAAGATATGATGTTTCATTTTATGTACTGCCACATTCTAAGTGTTTTGTTAATGATTAATTTCATGAATATAATACTTTTCCTATGTTATGTTGATAAAAATTATTCCCACCATAGTTAATATTTTTTAATTTAATTATCTATCCTCTTACAATGCTATTATATAAAGCCTTTTTTATGTATATCCTCAGAAGACTATATGTACTATAGAGAATACAAGGGGAAATCAGAAGCTAGAGAATAAGGAATTAAATAAATGTTTATGTTTTATGTTTTAAATGTCATGTATGGTCGTAGTTTTTCAAAGAAACTAAACCTTTGTAACCACATTTATTATTATTTTTTATGTTTTTGTCATTAAAATTATGTAATAATAATATAATATAATAATTTTCACTATAGGATTGTTGAATAAATATAAGGGTTGTTACATTTTGACTCAAAGATAATATTAAAATACATGGATATTGGTTTTATATAATGATTTAAAATTATTTCTTATAGATGTTAATTAAATAGATTTTCAATTATAGCATATAAATAATAGTACCTTTATAATTTTCTAATGGAAACCCACATAACTTAATACCTAAATAAACAACGAGACCCTTTTAATTAAATTCTACCATGCTATCATTTTGAGTTAAATCCACTAAAGGTGTAATTGAGGATTAATATATCCTTTATTATTGGTTTGAAATTAAATGGACCCATTTAGGAGTAATGGGACACTCATAGGTCACCTTTGTTGTTATATTCTCTCTATATAACCCCATTGGGAAATTATTGTGATAAATACATGATTGTTATTTAACGATCTAGTATCTTTATTTTGGAGTAATGTATAAATTTATAGATGCATCTAATGGTGCCAATCCCTGTTTTAAATTTTAATGATCGTGGGTTGTTTTTAAACATTTTATATGTAGGGAATTGGTCAATTACAATTATAATGAGAACCTAATGGAATTGTTCATCCATATCAGGGAGGTGAAATTTTATTCAACTATTCCCTATTTTGATATCTTCGGTATGAATAATTTTTTATAAGAAATAAATTTATGTGATAATTTTTCTAATACTACATTAAATCATATAAATAAAATTATAGTTATAGTTTACATTATAAATGGTACATTATTTACCTTATATATTAGCATCATAATATGTTATATATAATAAAATTTATGAAAATGACTAAAATTAAATCGCTTGTGGTAGGATGTGAATAAATAAACCTCATGTAAAGGTTATATATAATATTGGAATGATTGTTTCAATTAAAATGCATATAATAATTTCCCAAATGTGTCAATAGGTTCCTTCTTTTTTGGGGAATCAATTTTTAACCAATAGATACTAGGAACTTTTTTTAGTGGTCATCTAGTTTAAAATTTGATTACCTATACAAATAGAGGGGTTAGTGAGTCATGGTAGATCCCTCATATGTAAAACACATGTTAAATAATAGTGAAGCTTTTAATTCATGAGCTGTTGTTTGGTTGGAGGATGTACCATGTAGGAATCTATGTTATAGAACAACATCCTTAGATAAATGGGTATTCATTCAAGAAGAGAAACGATGCAAATTATGTAAGTATCATTGAATTATCCTACTTATTGGGTTAGACATTCCTCTTTCATGGTCAACCATTTTTATAGTCATGTGACATTAATTATTTAAAAATGGTTCATGAATATAGATCAATGATCATGAAAATGGGTTCATGGATAACATGAATATGATATGATCCATAGTTATGGAATCACATGATTTGAAAGTGTAGTTCCCATTACATTGTTTTTAATTTAATATAACTTGCATTATTATTCATGGGGCTCATCGATTATGGAAGATATTTTAAATTCATATTCTATTTGATAAGAAATGTATTATGATGTTTTAACCTTTTTTAAAGAAAACATTGATATCAGGTCATTGATTCATTGAGGATATGTTACAGGTGATAACTAAATAATAGTTTCCTAGATGTGAAATAATGTTGATACAGATGTGGCCATGAGATGTTTTTATAATGATTAGTTAATATACTACTCAAGATAATGTTTTTAAAATGATATTGTATGATAACAACTAAAATATTGGTTGGTGTATTATTTTATGCAAAATGTTGTTGATGTATTTGAATTTTAGTGGTATCAGTGTCACACATGTGTCTAATATTAATCTTATTCATGTTTTTTGATAAGTGGTTGTTGACTCTCTTCACTTTTTATCACTTATAATATTTTATTTGGGTATGTGCCAGAGCTGGGTTTTTAGGTGATTGAGCATGTTCTCATAGAAGAGTTATTGTTTTTATTTAGAAAATTCACAGTACACTCCTATGGTTGGGAGCATTGTGACTGTAATGGAATAATTTCCTACCATTTATAAAGAATGTGATAATTATGGAAAAAATGGAAATTTTATGAATGGAATCTATAGGCCATTGGAATTATAGATTTGAGCTATCGAGGATCAAACATGATGATGTGTTTTAAAAATATTTTTTGTGTATATACAGATATTGAATGCAAGATTCATGATCAAGATGAATAAGTGGTATGAGTGGTTTATGGGTTAGTATAATATTTATACATTTGGAGAAGAAAAATGATATGGTGGTTTTACTAGAAAATAATAATAAATTAATATAGAGGTTCGTAGTTGAACATTGGTAGTTATACACAATTGATCATCGTTACGTTGGGAACTATGTTGACCACAACAATCCTTCAATTAAAATTGTGAATTTTAAGATACCAGTTTTTTAAAATGGTAAATCATGAGTGGAATGACTAATTATTTTTTGATAATTTTTTATTATGGTTACAAACAATCTTCTATGTATCACATTAAATACGAAGGGTGTGTTGAAGGAAAATATACACTATTTTGATTGTGTGTTCTAAAAGAGAGTTATACAATACTATCCATATAATTTTCAATGAATTCCATGATATTAATACCTCTAGATTATGAATGCATGATTTTTAGTATCAGTGTGTTGGTATCCTGGTGGTGATCACACCTAGTTTCATGAAATCTTCATCAGTAAACTAATTGACCATAATCTTTACTCTACGTTAAATAATATAATCCAATTCATTTTTTAGAGGATGGAATTCAAAGGAATTATTTTTATGAAGTGAAATAATTAGATCCTCCTGGTGTAGATTATAACCATCAACATATTGAGGGTAACACTTATTTTTGTGTTTGATAGGTTTTCTGAATGAAATTTTAGTTTTGGGTGCCCTAATAAATGGAAACAAATAAAAATGGACATCTCAAAAAATGAACGGTTTTCCTTTGGATGACATAATCATGAAAAATTTCTTATCCAAAATCTTTGTATGGTGGTTGTTTATCCAATATTACACTCATATTATTAAGATGAAATTCCTTGAATGGACTCTTGGACTACAAAATATTTTTTTACATGACTTCTAGGGGAGATAGAACCCTGGGATCTATCAGTGTTTCGATGGGATAAGTATCAAAAGTGTACTTATATTTCACATTTAAACTATTATAATACAAACTAACAAAGATAAAATTTGTTGGGACCTAGATTCCATGTGTTTTCAATTGATGCTATGAATTTTTCTGAATATAGTCAGCTGAATGTAGTTTGATTTTTGTTTTTTATGCAGTGTTTTCAGATCTGTAAGGAACCATTTAGGTAGGATGTTGTCAATAGATGGAGGATTTCTAATGTATGGGGGGTTAATTTTATAGAATAGTCTAAATAACAAAAATTATTGCTCTATGGGATTTCATTCATTCCAAAAAATAATAATAAATCCAACTGAGTGTGTTAAAAGGACAATATGGATGGGATTTGGTAGGAATTTTCAATTTTAGAGGTATCAAGACTCATAATCTGACATTTAATGCTAAAATATATAGTGGGAATTACCATAGGCTAGTTAAAGAATGAAATGATGATACGATCATGTATTTGTTTATAGGGTCCATGAGTATGAAACATCATAGAATATCATTGGTTGTTATGAGAATTGGATCAAATTTTAACATCATACAAACCATTTTAGTAAAATGACTCATTGAGTAGTGTTTAATGTTCACAGATTCAATACAACCATTTTAATTGAAACTAATGTCCAATGTTGGTCGGCTTATGTTTTAATAGTCCACTGGGGATTCTTTTGGTCAATTAGTTCCATTATGAGGTGGTTGTAATGTCCAACATTTTGGATTGTTTGAATATTTTTAGAAATTGATTCTATATTTTATGTTTATTGATAGGAAAAATGATGGAACATGAATTTTATTTGGATTATTTTATATTTACTTCTCTAAAATGATATTTTTGGAAGGGGATCAAGGCTTAGAATGTTAATTGAGAGTCTTGATAGGTTTCAAGAATTTCAGACTATGAAATCCGAGTTAAAAAAATTAAACTGGCGAAATGATTTAACACATAGTTACAACATGACATTCACTCAAACTATGTGTATATAAGATGATGGGACATGATGTTTCAGAACACTAAAGGGAGGAAGTATGGTTGTGTGATGGATTTTTAGTAAATTTCATAGTCTTACCACACATATTTCACATAGTTTTCCAGACCATACACCATGTTTTATATAGTGTGGGGGTTGGATAGTGCCAAGCACATGGGTTGTGCATAGCTTTTTTAACATTACTGCTAGACCATGTGGGGTGTTTCTACTTGATAGTGTGATCCACATGGTTAGTGAATTGTTTTCATAACTACGTATTCTAGCCATGCATTATTTAAATTGGGGTATAATTAATATTCCCCCATTTGAAAATAATATGGTTTTTACCACCTTTTCATTACCCATCTCACTTAGGAGGTCACCCATAGGATCATACTCGTCCTCCTTATTCCATAGCTGAATTTCCTCTATTATTTTCCTAAATTTATGGTCTTCAAATGTTTTCTAAATCTGTGAAAGAGTGTAAAACTCCCCTTTCTTGATTTTCATATTTCTATCATTGAATTTAATGATATATTTATTCAATATCCTATATATGATTTTTAGAATATTTAAAAATTCTATTGATTTCCCTCTGTTTGGCCTGAATTAAATTCTAACAATGGAATGATGGAGCATCCAAATCATGAGGTAGGTGGTGCATGTCAAGTATCATAAAATATAGCATGTTTCTAAAATATAATGTCATTTTGTATGTTTTAATATTAATTAATCTCACTTTTTATATGATAATTAATATGTAAGTTTTTAATTTCACAATTTATATAGTCCTCAAGAACCTTAATGAACTATTGGAAGATCTGTACAATGAATCAAGCCAATATTTTGTGGGGTATTTCAATTATATTCAATGAAACTTATACATTATCAATAGGATGAAATGAATTATATGTTATTGGATAACTCACATAGAATATGATCACTAATTATATTATTCTATAACCATTACGTGTAAATTAAATGACTAATTTCTTAGGGTTATTGTGGACCCCCTTTTACACATATGGGAATTGATAATGGGCATGAAATGACGTAAATTTTTAGGTGGGTTCGATATAACCCCATGGTCCTCGGTCTTTTATATTCTTAACAATTAAAACTAATCAACCTAAATAAAAACATGAATTGTTATACGAGATGCTTCTGGACATGGAACATATATGTCACTTGAAATTTAATTGATTTAATAAATTGATTATGATTACTAATTTTATAGCATGAATGTTAATTTGTCCAACATTAATGAATTAAATTCAAATTTTTGAATAGAATTAATATTTTCCTTGAGTGATACCTAGTCCCACATTATGGAATTAAATGGTTAAAGGAATAAATGGAATATGGGATCACCAAATTCATGATTATTATTGAGTGCCCTCAATTAGAGTTTTAAGACCAGAAACATAAATCCAACTTGTTCAAGGATGATGGACATGCAATTTCATAACATTTTGGGTTTTTGGACAAGATGTATCAATAATTGAATATGGTGATAGATATGAAATTTCAAATCATTGATTTAGATTATTGGGCATGCCGCTCAATATACTGTATATTAATTATTGATATTATACCCATATTTAAATAATTAATACTATACTATTAATATTATTATTGTATTTTGTTGATACATTATTCTTATTCATTAGGTTATCATTTGTGCATGTGTATCTCCGTAGATATATGATTACATGTATGATTATTCATACGTGTTTCTATGCTCAGAGATATTCTAAATTAGGTTGAAGCAGTTATGGTCAACTGGGTGTCAGTTTGGAATATGATCCCAACTTTTTTACATTTATTTATTTATTTATTAATGATATATCTATAAAAATATTTAATTTATATTCAGGGATGAGGTTACATTAGACACTATTGGTTCCTACCTACTGAGTTTAACACACATAATGTTTTGGGAATCTGTTTGAGTCACTATCAAATCATAAAATTTGAATATTGGGGATGGACTATGCTATATTAAATTTTTATTTAATTTGGAATTGGATAAGAAATTGGAATGGAGGATTAGAGGATGAGCATGTACCAATGATTCCCCTAGAGATGGGACATTTGAATATTTACATTTTCATTTTAGGATTTATCAATATATTATAAAACCATCTATACAATTATTTCATGTAAATAGTATCATGTTAATTCATGGTTAATCAATTATATATTATTGACTATAAATTATTTTATTTTACAATATACTCATCTTTATTTATTATGGATCATGAGGGTTTGGTCTCCCAAATATTCGATCAGTATACGCTAAATGTATGTCTGCAGCCTCTGGATTATGAGGATGGGTCCTTGAGTCCTTATAGTGAACTGTATTGGGGAACTATTTTAGCGGTTGTTGTGTCTTGGATTCACTGAGGGTGTTAACTTAGAATCTATATATCAATTTAAAGGGTTAATTATCGAGTAAACCATATAACGTGTTTCTATATGACGAAAATATGATATGAATTATTTTTAAAATATAGGGGTGTTATCCTTGGAAGTTATTGATTTTATTTTGATTCTTAGTTATATATCTTTATTTTATGTTGTTATGATTATTTATTGAATTATTAGTGATTTGATTATGTTAATTTATTTTAGAATGATATGAAACCCATAAAATTTCAATGGTTTCTTTGTGATTTAATGAAGGAGACCCATTTTTTCAATGGGTCAATTGGGATGTGATGAATTATTGATTTCATGTGGCATGCATATATATGGATGGATGATTGGTTGGGACATATATATCCTCCCAATGAATTTAAAAAAAATATTATCTCTAATGAGACATTTTTACATGAGTATAATGTTGTTTTTTCATATGTGTGGGTGAATGTGCATGAATCATGAATTTCATATATATGGGGTTATAATTATTTTTTCTTATATAAATGGATCCAATTTTGTGACCCAAAAAGTTTATGTTTCCCTATGTTAATATTTGTTCTACATCTGTGTGGTATTAACATGTTACACTGTCGTAGATCATGTTATTTAACTAATGTTTACAGAATATTTTTACTCATTTATTTTGTTATTCAAGGATTTATGATCTATTAATTTTGGGATATTAATTTCTTATATATTATCATTATACCCATTTTCTCATCTTATTCTCACTTATGATATTCAATTTTTATTAATTCTGTTTACAATTACTGATAATCTGAGATCATCCAATTTTAGGTTTCCATTTCCAAATTTTATGATGAGAATTAATAAATATGATGTCTATAGAAGTGTGTCAAATGAAAAAAAAATAAATAAATCATAAATATTGCATATTATTAGAGTAATATTCATTACATAACATAATTATCAACAATATAATCAAATTGGATTAGTTCCTTGGGAAACCTGGATATAAAAAACATTTTCAGATAATATATACATATGATTCCACTTAATAATTCAAAACATACATCATTATTATATATTTAATATATAAAAAACTCATTAACATGTTGGGAAACAGACACATAAGAAAGGGAAATATAAAATTCTTAGAAAGGGTAAATATTAGATATTTCGATTATCACATAATCCTAGAATGCCCATAAGAGTTTGTGAACATGAGTGCATCATATGAAAACCATAACTTTTAATTCAATGATCATTATATTGATTCATTGAATAAATAATGGACATTCATAATTCATTAATTTGATTGGAATAAAATAATTTTAACCTTGATATAACAAAATTATCATGGGACATACACTTTTATCACAAACATAATCATAGAGAATCATTTGCCTAGAAGTCAATGTTTACATCCAGGATTGTGATGGGGAATTGGATTCAATGCCCTTTACCCTGTCAAGGTTCAAACTATTGAATATAATAGTTGATTGGGTTCACTATACGATTATTATTCATGAATCACTCCCAAGTCTTTCATACTGGATGGGTTTTACTCACAATTTCACAACCAAGGTTCACTCCCAAGACTATAGTAGTAAATAATGACCCATAATGAACTGTGTTCAACCCCATTATAATAATGTTCATTTGAGGTGATATCCATTTTTACTAAATTAATTGGAAGAATATATAATTCCATGAAAACCAATTTCAAAATAATAATAGATTTGTATGTGTTCTATAAGTTCGTAAATGAAAAACCATATTTCATAACCTGTTGAAAAAGGGGTTTCAATAAAATAACATCATTTATTCATAGAATAACATATGGAAAATATATAGGTTTCAAAAAAAATATTCACTATAATAAAAAAACAAATATTTAATGAATACGGATGTTAGGAATGGATTATATACCCAATGGATCATAAAAACATCATGGGATATTATCCAAAATGAAATTTCCTTTAAAATCATATAGAACATTTTATGATGAAATTACTATTTTCACAGAGAAATAAGTTTATTAAAATATATAATATTACACATATACTAAATAAATAATTTTTCATGAAACCAACCTCAGAAACCCAAAATTTTAAATTTAACACATTGAGATATCATGGCAGTCAGAAATTCTATTCACACTACATAAGACAAAAGAAACCATTACATTCACACTTTCATAAAAAAATGTAAAAAAGTACCTTATTTAAAAAAGGAAACGAATATTAATTTTTAATCATTTAATAAAAAATTAATAAATAATTAAACAATTTTACATAATCATATGTGGATTATAAAAAAAAATTAATGTAATTTTACAAAACATAGATATGGATGAAAGATTATTTTTTGTAGAAGAAATAAATAAAGGCAGTCTTCAATTAAAAATTTATTTCAATAAAATATATTATTAGAGATGGTAAAATTAATTTTTTAATATATATATATATAGATATAAATATATATAGTATCAACAAATACATGAGTTTCATGAGGAGTAGATAATGAAATTTTGGCATTAGAAACATATCCACAAACTTTCTCGACAATCAATGAGATTTTAACGTAGAAGACTTAACTCAATTATCATCTTTCATTTTTTTCAATTGAAAATCATCTAAAAAAATGGATTTTTATAAATGTATTTCACAAAAATAATAAAATATATCATATCATATATGATTTTCTTATAACATCATAACACATATTTAATGAAAATTCATTATTAGCATCAGTGTTTCAGGTGATAACTGCTTCATTTGGCATTGATGTTTTAGTTATAAAGTTTCTGTATTTATATATAACTCATGGATCCAAATCCTTGAAATAATGAACATGATATTAATATCATATATCTTCAATATATATATATTCATCCATAATATATAAATATTGAAAAAACGGATTACCCAATTCATGGTGACGATTTGGAATACAAACACAAGAATGCTTCTTCATTTTATAAAGAATGGAAGAAATATAAATTATAATAATAATTTACAAAATAATAATAAATAAATATATATCCATAAAATCATTAATTGTGACCATATAATATATTAAGATTTTAAAAATGAATTTCATTACTATGTGGAGAATGTATGTCATATATATAGATGAGTGATTTATTCACTTTTTGTAAGACGAATGGAATAATGATAATTATTATCATATATACTACTAGAAATTCAAAATATTAAATATATTTATCTAATAATTTCTTAATTTATACCATGTATTTTGTATATTTTTAAGAACAACTAAAATTAAAAATTCTTGGTTATGACTTATAACTCTTCATTGAGAACCTTGATTTTGGAGACACCATAATTCATGAAGGAGTAGTATTTTGGAAATACATGAAGATTTAGTATCAATTGGAGGAATTTCGTTTGAAATTATTTATGGTATTAGATAAGAAATTAGCCTCAAAAGGTGTGAGTAGGAGAAGAGAAGAGGTCACCTTTTTATGTGAGGGGAGGGGCGCTCTTGGAATTACCCAAAAGATTAAAATATATTTTATTAATTCTAAGAAAAATGATAATAAATGGAAATGAAAAGGGAAAGTAAGATATGGAAAAAATATCATCATCCAAGTAAATTGGGATAGTTTTAATAGTCATTTTAAACATATCATTTTGATTAACTATTTTGTCACGAATTTTATCTATAACCATAGTAATGATGTTTTCAATATTAAAGGGATATAATTTTACATTTTATGTAATAATTCACTCATAAAAGGAAAATGGATGGAATTATAGAACATATCTTATCAACATTATCTTAAATAAATATTTTAATATTTCAAATTATTTTAATAAAATATTATTTTTTAAAAATAAAATTAAATTTTTAAAATATTATTCATTTAAATTTTCATTAAATAAACAAAAAATGGATTTCTAAAATAATCCTTTAATATAACTCTATTATTTAATATTTATCTATATAATTAAAAAAATCAATAAAATTATTTTAATTATAATAATGTTTATATATTTTGACTTATTTTTCATTTAATTGGGAAAAATACACATTGGCATGTAATAATCAGTAACGGTAATTATTTGATTAGATAAAATATGAAATAAAGTTTTTTGAAAAAATAAATTATTTTAAAAAAATTGTCAAATTGAAATTATATTATTTTATCATTATGTAATAGTTTTATATGCATTAAATTCAAGAGAGTGACACTTTAATTTATTATTTTCATAAATTATTATAAAGTGAATAATCAAAGAAATACTTGACCATGTGAAAATATATTTTTTAAATAGATAGAAATGTTGAAATAAACATTGACAACAAGGTAATGTAATGAATTACAGGAAATTTAAATAATAGTAATAATTTGTTGACCCCATTTCACTTGTTTTTCACATATAGGATTGTTAAAAATTTTATTGTGGATAATATTAATATTTACAGATAATAAAATGGAAAAATTTACCAAATAACATTCATAAAATTTAAAATATAGAATCAATTTTTTATGATTCATATTATATAATTTGTAGAAAATCATTTTCATATAAGTTCACATGATGTGACAAAAACAACATTTAAAAAATAAATTATTAATCATAAAGATAAATTTATTCTTCTCTCATTACTAATAAAAACATTAATTGAATTTTAAATAAATTTATTAAATATATAATATATAAATTTCATTAAAATAGTTCACTATTAGAGATTATTTTAATTTATATTGTTAAAAATACATTGCACATATTTTTTTTGAAACTTATCTTTTACTTTCGAAGTATTTCATTTTAATTTTTCATAATATGATACCCAATGGAGTTATTTTATACATGATTAAGACATTGATTTTTCATTATTTAGTTAGTACTATTCATACATAAGAATTTATTATCTAGATTACAATTGTACACTCTATTATATCTTATTTAGTCATGGGGTTTCATATGTCACAATCAATTAAAAAATGATATGTAAAGATAAATATATCTTAAATTCATATTTTTTCACATTCTACCCCGCATAAAATGATTTTTCCTTGAAATTATATCAAATTGATAACAAATGAGTATATCTCTATTTCATTTCATCCTTATGTTCCCATGTAACTTATTGAAATATATTAATCTCTAGAGATAATTAATCAGGTCAGTATTTTTATTTAATTGAAATTTATCCCATATATCCAAGAACTCTACCAGTTGCTATTCATCAGAAAGACCATGACCCGATGCTATGACTATTAGCATTAGTAGACATGATGAATTGGGTATGTACATACTAAAGATACATACATAGAACACATTGTGAACTTGAGCGAGGTTTGGTGAAAGTATCGAACCACAATCTACCATCACAACATGATAATGAATCTTCATAGGGACAATCTGCATATGGATTAAATTTCCCTTAATTTCAAATTCAATAAACATCAACAATTGAGAAATAAAAGCAACACCTCCTCTCTAACATTGAATTATAGACATCCACTATGATTATTATCATAAATTTTATTTCATCTCTAAGGTTTCCATGAACTGTTGATGAGTTACTCTAACATTCTATGCAATTTACTCACATAGATCATGTCATAAAAAAAATTTATTCTCAAAAATCATCCCAAAAATTTAGTTTTCCTAACTTATTTACTTATTGGTATTCAAAATAATCCATATTAATTATTGAGTGAGTGATATTATTGTAACAAATATTTTAATTTATGATAGAGTTGATCCCATCAACCATTGAAGTACATAGAACAAGACCTCAACATGTCATTTAATTATTAAATTGGGTTATTATATTGAACATCTATATAAGGATAATAATAAATTTTGAAACTAAAATCTTTATCGATAGTGTATTTAAGACATCTATTTAAAATGAAGATATAACATGGATTCTGATCAAATAAAATTGAATGTGATACACCATAAAATTTACCACTACTTTTATGTATATTTTTGTAATTTTATCATGAGATAAATCATCAGCGATAAAAATGAAGTATTTATTCTTCATATGAATATAAAAACCCAAATATCCTTATAGAATCTATACATTGTTGGGACTCTGATGATAAACACCGTGGTGATGACTTCCAATTTCCATTCTTGTATGGGAAATGGTCGTAACACCCCCTAAAAGTCAATCACTCATCCTTAACTTTCTAACATACCATGAACTAAGATACCTACTATGTAATATCTTGCAAAAAATTCCGACCAGAAATAATCTTTAAAATGTATATGAAACATCATACATCTTATATAAATAGAGAATGATGAATTATGAGGCTCTTCAGACAAATCCATTTTCAAATTTTGTATAGGCAAAAATCTTACATGATTCCTAAATATTACCATTCCGTCGTAATCATGGATGAAATTGGGATAATTGTTTTCCACATTTTATTTCTATATATTCCATCTCCATGTCGTTTATCATCATATATATTAATAGACAAACATTAAACAGAGAAAAATATGATTTATCACCTTACTTCAAGATTTCATGAACAATACTTTTCAAATATAGAAATGCAGTATCATTTATAATATTTTTCGTATATAATATAACATGATCATTTTGATTAACAGAATCATCCAAGATGTTCTGTTTCCTATAGTCGTAAATTTGTTAAGTATAAATAATATTTAATTAACTCCAACCAACTTCTAATACTAATATTCTTCTCTTTCTAAGTGGATATATATTACTATTTTATGATGAGTATGTATATCCCACAATTATTCAGAAATATAATTCCTCTTTATATTTAATGAAATGTTACAGAAGATACCTCCAAATTACGTGTTTGTAAATTTTCACATGAGACACCAATTTTTGTGTGGCGTAAGCAATCATGATGTAATTCATTATTATAATGAACGCATGTCGCTTATTTTATCTTTCACTTTAGATAGAAATCCTTTATACACTATAGTGTAAAGTATGAAATTTTTCACATACAAAAATTTCATTTAGTTATTTCAAATTTTACTCTCATTCACCTATCCAAATGATCATGGATCCATTACCTTTTATCATGCGGAGTGGACAGGTAGTTGGGATAAATTATATCCAATGCATTTATAATTTCTATTAAAATAAAGAAAACTAGATATCATAGATATTGAGGATGGTTTGGTATAATTTTTAGTTAATTCTATCGTAATAGATCAACCAATATATCCAATTGAGATTATATGGTTTAAGAATGAAACTTTCTAGATCCAATATTCACAATTGGAAAATTCTTCATACAAAATCACACTCCTTTAGGTATTCATCACAATCTTCATGTGATATTCCTCGTTTTGCATTCTCTGTGAATAAATTAGAATATCATATACATATAATTCCACAAACTGATCTATGTAATTTCAAAAGTATCTATTCATTAAATTTATTATGAACAGATCGGGGTTAGGAATAGCCAATGACATAAATAGAAGTTCATAGTGTCCATACATCATATAGAGAGTATTTTATAACAGTTTACCCAAATTTTGTCGTATAAAAATGAAACAGATATATTTGAATGATATATAGATACTGATAATTGTTCAAATAAATAATTATTATAAGGAAGGTGATACTTATTCTTGAAATTCATCTTGTGAAATTCCCAACAATCAATTTAGAGTCACATTGATTCATCATTATTTTTAATCAAAACAATACTTACACCCAAGTGTGATAAACCTTTTAGAATGAATCCATTATCATTATATAACTAGAGATGTTTCTTCAATTGATTCTAATCAATTGGGATCCTTCTATAGAGATTCATTGAAATAGGTGTAACACTAAATATTAGTTCTATTGAAAAATCAACGTCACGATTTTATGGAAACCTAGAAAAATTACAGGAAAAATATGAAAACACTCTAGAACAATTGGAATATCAAAAAATGAAATGATTCTCCCATAACATCTCACATGAACACCCCTTTTGAAAATAAATCAATACCCATACAGTGGATAAAATTTCAATTAGATGTTTTTATTGATCATCACATTTATTGATGATAATAAGATGGTAATGAATATCAAATTTGACTTCCCATCCTTTGTAATAGTTGTTAGATTAATGTAGTGAAAGAAAATTTCAGAATAGAATAAAATTTTATTATACTCGTGGGATAATATTGAGATTTTCAATAAGAACATTCCTATAAATATTTAATTTGACAAGATTCATATACTTGAGATTTCATCACTATACACTTATGGTTTTTTAATTCTAATATAAAATCTAATTATTATGGTTATATTATGATACCCTTATAGAATTATTCATATATAATCATGTTGTTAGATATAGAATCTAAAGTGTCCCAGATATTTCGATCACATTGAGATGGGGGCTAATAAGATGTGACAAATTGTACTGAATTATTTTTCACCTTTTAATTAGAAACATTGTCACTTCCTAGGATGATTGGATCATACATGAAATGATGAAATTAAATTGAACAAAGAACACAATATTTTTACAGGGTATGGTACTAATATATACACCATTGCAATGTTTTTTAGACCCATTACAAGGATTATACACTATAATCAATTTATCAATTACAATTGTTCAGCGAGAAACTAGTTATACACCCCAATAATTGATCATCCTGTTTATTCTATTTAAACACTCCCAACAACCTAGATATTCTTCATTCGTTGTTTAGACCCCCTAACAATTCAAATGGTTAGACACCCAGTCTCTTGAGCCTATTTAGTAACAAGTTATACCCCCTAGTCACAATTTCTTTTATCTTCTTAAATATGATCTATATATAGGGTGATTAGATAAAGATCCTCATCCCTGAGATTGCAAGATAATACAAGATCATGTAAAATTAAATTTATTTTTCACTTATTATGGAATTTCTCAAATAATTTATATACACCGAATATAATCAGATATATTTATAGAATTATATTTTGGAAAACATTCATTCTTCTGCAGATGACCCGACCTCAATAAACACCAAAATCTCATATTAATGAACTCTTTAAATTCAGTGAAATTAAAAGTTTATAAGATTTATTCAAAATTCAATACATAATAAATATTAAATTTATATTTTATGTTCACTTTTTCTAAATTCATTCAGAAATAGGAATTCAGGGATTTATCCCTTTATACAAGCATTATTTCATGTTCGTGAAAACTAACTTCTGCCAATGGAATTGCATCTTCATGTGTATGGATTTATTTTTCACATGAACCATAAACCACATGGTGCCCCCATAGCTCACTTCACATGACATGAACACTATTCATCTTACACACACCACTAATAACACACTTTTTTTCTTATGTACTCACTTTTTTCACATAAAAATGATTTCAAGAATATACCATGTTATATAATTTTATGTACCATCACCACTGTGAAAAAATCAAATAGTAATAGCCTCACCTTTGCATGAATCTCTCACAATAAAAGTATTCAAACCGAGTTATAAATCTTCTCTACTTCTTCACACACAAATTATATCGTGTTACCCCTTCCCTCTACTGCAAAAAACATGAATGATGTAACACCTCGAACCTAGTTACCCATAGTCGGTGTAGTATTATACAACCTTGGCATCATCACAAGAGATCAATTCTTGAAAGATAGATCAGTTTAGTATCCTAGGAAGTACTATATGAATTCCAATTATTTATATTACATTATGAAATGAAAAATAAACATCTTGTCTTCATTGGACAAACTCATAACCCATAGCCTATCTTGGTAGGTCAGTCATAATATACTTCTTCGCATCTTGGGAAAAATAAAACATAAGAAATGGGTGTGATCAGATGCTCAGTAAGGATATTAATACAGCAGAAACTATGATAAATAAGAATAAAAATTTAATGGAATTCCAAAGCATAAAAAACAAGGCTTGTAAACATAAAAATCCGCAAAATATGAAAATGGTAAATCAAATAACTCCATTTACTTATTCACATGTATATTCTAGTAGTCAAAAAATCACATGTAATAATAATAAGTAAATTCATATTGATGGAATGAATAATGTAGGGCAACAGAAACACATAGTCAAGGCCTCGTGCCACATAGAAAAATAATAATATTGTCAAGGCCATTTTCCAAGTCACTAGTTAGTATCATGAGACCCACTGATACATCAAGGGGATATAGAAGGCCCCACCCATCACTAACTACGTCCAATGCATTCCTTATATGAAAAGGGTGAAACATAAATTAATCATTAATTTTTAACTAGAATAATAAATGATAATACTCTAAATAAAAACTATGAATTATATAAAAATAGAACTTCCACAGTGAACATATCATAAAACAATAAGTAAAATTTGTAATATTGCATCATAATAAATATACAACAATTAATCATAAAATCCAACAATAAATGTTTACAAAGATGAAATCAATCCTAAAAATAGTTTAGAGAAATATACCTTTCTAATTTTAAATCATTTAAATGATTCATTGTTCAATAGATTTAAAATGGAGTAAAATAGCCACACGTTCCATATAAGTTAAAAAAATCTTTCCATAATTTTTTTTGAAAAGGTCACAAAGGGCCTTGTTTGGAAAACAACAGAATGATTCATTTAAACACATTTTATAAAATGTATATAATGGGAATAAATTACATTATTTCAAAGTATAGAAAAGTTTAATAATGTTTTTAAATACATTTTTATGAAACATGTATATGGATGATAAAGAAGTCCCATTAAATACATATGTATAAACAATTTCAGATAATAAAGAGGTTGTAAAATTAACCATTACCTCCTACTTTTCCATAGTTGAGGGTATGTTAAAATCCTATAAAATGGTTAAATATTTATTATTAAATTATAAAATAACAACATGCATAAATATGATATCATATATAATCCTATAATATTGAATTGTTAATAATATTTTAGTATTATCACTGTTTCAGGTGTTAACTGATTCATTTTCATTTATATGTTTTGTTATATAAGTCTTGTTTGTTATGGATAGGATGCATTTTATTCATATCCAAAATTATATTAAGTTCTTAATTTTTTTTAATCATAAAATGGAAATTATTCTTGAATAGTTAGATGTGGAATGAAATCTCATCGTGTCGTGGAGACGGTAAACCGTTCGTACACACAAGAGAAAATATCAGTCTATTGGTTGTGAAATCGTATGAAATGAGACGGTATATTATATATAAATAATCATTAACTTGTTATATTTATTATTTACATCAATTATACTCATTATTTTACTCATTTTAAAAATGATGTGGTGAATAACAAACTACAGCACAACGTGGAGACAATAAGACCAATGTATGCTCATATGGTGAATTTGGCATTCATAAGATTGATAGAGTAATTAATATGGTTGTAATATATTTATAAAAAATATTAGTATCTAGAAGATACTAGATTTATTATGTTAGTGTGTAAACAACAATGAAATAATGATCAGAAAAAGAAATGCACATTGAAATATGTGATGAAATAATTACTTCTTCTTCAGGGGGTTCTGTTGATTTGAACAAAATGTCTCTTTAGATTGGATTTATGATAAATGTAAGGCCTCTAGATTTAGGGGTATTAAATCATCAGTTGAAACTTTTGATTGATTTTTTTTTGATTCATGGGGGCTTCAAGATCGTGCGGTGGTGGTTTTTCTCGATCAGCGCCACTTGAGGATCTGTTTCTCCTTGTAGGATGATCTGATAGTTCCATGGTCCAACGCCCCTCGCGTTTTCATTGGATATGGTTTTCACCTTCTTCATTGGTATTAAGAATTTAGTATGAATCAGGATGTGCCTTCGACAGTGGTTTGGGTATGCTTCCCTGACCTGATACATCTTTTCCAGAACCCATTGTTTATATATAAGCTGGGGAACCGGGTTGGAAGACACTTGTGAAATGATAATCACACTTCTATGGTGTGTCATCCAATATTCCCTCATGTATGTGTTGATTATGACTTCTCAAAGGCTCCAACAGAATGTATTTAGATCTCAATTATTAAAAAATTAAGATGGAAGCAAAGAGTGGTCTTTGAGTCATGGCTTGTGTTCTTCTTGGGGTGCCTCCAATTAGGACATTTGGTCTCTTGTTTCCATAGTGTTCTGAGAGGTAGGAAAATAGTAGTTCCAGTTTCAAGAGAAGCTGAGGGGTCTGATGTGCAGGAGGATCTTATTTTCCAAGACGATCGAGATAATTTTGTTATGGGCGGGTGTGAGGAGGTGAGCGGGGCTATTCCAAAGGTGGTGGAATCCATTAGCCATCACGAATGTACCACATTGGAGCATAGATCCCAGGAGGATAAAAAATAACAATGGCCACCATTGGATCCCACAAATGTAGTGATGTGTGTGAAGCCTAAGGTGGACGAGATGCTGTTAGGAGTTGTCTTTGGCCACTTTAAATCGGATTTGGGAATAAATCCGTTGAAGGTAGGTGAAAAGGAGGCTGCATAGGGGTGGGTCAAAAATGAAGGCCGTGGACATTCCGGTTTCAAAAAACTATCTCAAGGGCTATGAAATTGTGCAGGTAAAGTCAGTACTGCTGGTTAAAATAGAGTCTTAGAGTTGAAAAATGTGGCAGGATGGAGTGACTTTATTAGGGTCCTTAGATCCTAACATACATGGTGGCAACCCTGTATTTCAGCTGAACTCAAGGAATGGGGGAAAGAAGAATGAATTGGGTAAAAAATCAAGAAAGTGGGTGCTTCTGTGCAAGAATATGGGCATCAAAGAAGGTTCAGGTATTATGATGGGAAATTGATTGGATGTTTTGGATGTGTTAGAACCCTCCTTAACTCAATAGGAATATACTTCAGTTGATGAAAACTATAATCAACTCTCAGTGGATAGCATGTGTCAGTTTTCAGGGAAAGGGCCTCATTGCCCTCGAAGGAAAAAGGGGGAAAGGATTTCGTGATTCAGGGAAATTTATAGTGGTAAAAAGAAAAAAAACAAAAGGGTCTCAAGGATCACACCCATTTCCTGAAGCTAATGTAGACGAGGCTGAACAAGATGGGAATGAACAATGAAAGAAAGCCCTAATGAAGGGGAAAGTGAAGAACATGGGGGGTGCTTGAAACTAATTCTCCACTCCAAGGAAGAAATGTTAGAAAAACATGCATGACCTAATGCCTTAGAAGAGGAGATTAATATAATTTATGCAAGAAGGATTCAAGTTGACGCCTGTGATGAGGAAGAGCTGTGGATAGATAAACTAGATAGAATACTGGCATGAGGCTTCATTCAGAGCATAATCAACTCGGAGGAATTCCTCCAGACAATGGAAAGGATGCTCAATCACCATGAAGAGCTTAACAAAGAGAACCCAAAAATACAGGTTAGTTCATAATAATGGGATATTTATAGGGTTTCTGATTCAAGTAATCTACGTCTAGAACATAATCATTTTGTGAGATCTTTTAGCATGTAGTGGTCTTGTATGTGAACATTGGTTTCCCATTATTCCTCAAAATGGCCAAATATAAAATTTAAATTTGGATAGATTATAAGGCCTCTTGGATGATGTGTGGTTAGTTGGGAGGTTTTTTGGGAAAGGGTTGGCTAAGCGAAATTGTTTTGGAGGGGTGAATTTAAGAGAATGGGAAGTACCATTTTATAAGAGATGTGAGGAAAACATTAGGAATATCTTGAAATATTAATTATTTTAAAAATATTTTAGTTTTATAATATCTAAACAAATTATTTATTTTGAGGCTATGGTGGGGATGGGTCAGATTTATCTAAAAAATAGGATTTAAACATGTTTATGTCCATATATTAACCTTATCTTTTAGATTTAACTCTTAGTTAAATAGTTTAACTTCTATAATGTCATCTAGTAATTTTTTTCTACATGGTTAAAATATTTACTATAAAATGGCAAGAAAACCTCAATTTTTCCATTAATGAAATATCTAACACTATATATGTTCTTTTACTAAATCAATAATTTTTTAAATATTATATCATTTAATAAAAACTATTTGTTTTAAAAACTCATTTATGTCATTTTTGACATTATTTATTATTTAATTTTTTGGAAAGTCATAAAAACTTGATTACTTCAAAAAAGATTCATTAAATTAAACCTAACATGTAATATTCTCCTATAAAATTCGTGGATGGCATCCAAAGATTCAACTTACATTTATTTAAATAGTTATAATATCAATTATATTAATCATTAATTAATAACGTAATTACTACATCACAATTATGTCATAAATAAATTTTATTATTTAATTTCTAAAAATTATAAAAAAATACCATGATGTAATAAAACTATTTATATTTCTAATGAATACATACAATATAATTTATCTTATTTATAACTATATATTAAAAATGTATTAGTTAATAAAATTTGAATTTAACACTTTTAACACTTCTATAAATAAAATATAATAAAAGACCTATTCTAATCCAAGTGGATAAAAAAGGATCATATTTTTCTCCTAAGGATGATTTTGGTAGAAATACACTTATCCAATAAAATTAGGACATGTGTTAGGGTAATTATAATAACATTTTTACCCTTAATTACCATATTTAATTTAAACCATGGTAAATATAATTCGAAAGATTCTTTTCACAAAAAATTATTTTATTCTTTTTGAACCACAATTTAGTTACTGATGACAACATTTTATATCATATTTTTTAATTTCAATTCACAGTAGTGGTAAAATTATGTTTTATGCAAATTTGAAAATGTTCCTAGAAGGTGCGTAAAAGACCATAAAAATTTCAATAAAATGTTATATATCTAATCATATTATAAAATGACTCTAATGAATTACATTGGACTTATATAGGTATTATGAATCTATTTTGATGGTGAAATAAATTTTAATTAAAAAAATTATTTAACTATAATATTGATTTCAAACAATAACATTGTGTTTTTCACTATTCATCATAAAATGAATGTTTTTAGAAATATACAAAAAATTCACCCTCAGCAAATTTTCTTATTATTAATTCAAAAATGAAATCACTTTTGGAAAATATATTTATAAAATTTAAAAAATTGGGTATTACTATTCATAACATCTTTTTTAACAACTACTTTTTTGGTCATGTTGTGCTAGAACATGAAATGGAGTACAAAACAAGATATTAAATTAATTAAAGAGAAGTGTACCATGGAATCTTAGGGTGACACATTCTTCCCTTATTCAATTAATTTCATCCTAGAAATTTCTATAATATTACTACATAAAAAGATTATGGTGTTTCTTCATAATATGTTCCTTGGGTTACCATGTTGCATCTTCCATTTTGTTGTTTCTCTAAATAACTTTTACCAGATGAGTTTTCTGGTTTCTCAACACATGTTCTCTGGTATCAAGAATCATGATACTATCTTCACAATAAGACAAATCAATTTTTAGTTCAATTTTATTATTGGTGAGTACCTACATTGGGTTGGGCATGTATTTTCTCAACAATGATAATGAAACACATCATAAACATTGGAGACACCTTGAAGAATTTCTAAATATTAAGCTACAAGAACAATTAGTTCTAGAATTTGGAAAGGTTTTATATATGTGGAACATAATTTATACTTTTTATCGAATCTTATAAAACCCTACCATGGATATACATTCAAGAATATATGATCCCTTACATGAAATTCCATATCCTTCCTTCTATTATCGGTATAGTTTTTTGGCTTATTTTGAGATGATTTGATGTGGGTTTGGATAATCATCACATTTTTTATGGTTTCCTCAACTTGTTATGGGCCTACGAGTTTCCTTCCACCCACATCATCCCAATAAGTTGGTGCGAAGCATCTCTTTCCATATAAATCTTCATATGGTGCCATATGAATACATTAATGGAAGTTATATTTTTTGAAAAATTAGAGAAGAGGTAAATAATAATCCCACATACCTTGAAATTCAATTGAGAAAGATATCAACATGTATTCCAAGGTCTGAATAATCCATTTTTATTGTCCATCAGTTTGAGGGTGGTTGGCAGTGCTCAAATGAATTTCAGTATCTAGGGATTTCTGAAGACTTTTCCCGAATCATGATGTAAAATGGGGATCACAATTAGAAACAATCGATATGGGTACACCATGAAACCTTGAAACTACATTAATATATAGTCTTGCTAAAATTTCAAGTGTTAAATCTTATCTTATAGAAAAAAATGTGCTAACTTGGAAAGATTATCGACAATGAACCATATTACATCATTCATACTACGAGTCATCAGTAGCCCCATGACAATGTACATTTTAATATCATCTCATTCCCACTCAGGTATGGGAAGAGGATTTATGACTCCTATAAGATGATGTCCTTTATACATCACCTCTTGACAAACCATACAACTTGACACATAATCAGCAATCTCCCTCTTCATGTCGTCACACCAAAAAAGTTCCATCAAATCCCTATACACCTTAGTGCTACTAGGGAGTATAAAGAAATTAGAGATCTGAGAATTACCCAACAATTCCCTTTTCAAATCATTCATATCGAGAACAAAAATCCTCTTCCCAAATTACAGAATTCCAACTTTATATATGATTTCAATCAATCTACCATCATTCACAACATTAATTTTCTTTTGAAACTCCCCATAATCGGTCTGACAACATTTTATTTTTCCTAGTAATGATGGTATGGAAACCAATTGAAAAATTATTGATGCTTCTCCTTTCATGTTTATTCCCATATCCCTTAAAATGGGATTCCTCTTTAGCCCTGCAGAACGCGCCTTACACGATGCCACTATTTTTTAATTTTTGATTTGATGGACTTCTCTCACCTCTCTTGCCGGAGGTCTCCCCCGCATTGACGTCCCTCGATCCAGAGGCCTCTGAAGGATTTTTCACTACTCCTGCTCCCCCTTGTAATGGTATGTTCAAGGAGGACCTTTGTAGTCTGCTTAGTGTTGCTCTTCGCTCTTACTTTCTAGACGTCCTCATCCCAAATTTGATGTTTCCGTGTGTCGATGGTGGTCTCTCCCTAGAGTTTCATGCCTCTACTTTGGTGGACGTAGAAGCGTGATTAAAGTGGATTCTTGTGTCTCATTTCATCTCAATGGATCCCTCCTTAATAGTCTTCAGATATTTCGTTATCTCTTGGGGCCTTCTCTATGGTGTTTAGATCTCAAATATTCATATGAAGTCCTTCTTCCTAGTTTTGTCTTCGAAAGATGATTTCTTACACGCATGGTGTATGGCCTCTCATGTCTTCATCCTAGGGAGTTTTCTCCCTTTATGGTGGTATTTAGATGTTCATAGGGGCACGTAGAATCTGTTGGCTGTAGTCTGGATCCATCTCTTGGTTCCGCCTCTCCCTTTTCAGAATGGGGGGTTTCTTCAGGCTATCAGGGATGCTCTCGGTGGCTTCTTGTGCTCTGATTCTAGAACTTCCAGTGGTGAAGACATTTTAGTAGTTCAAATTTGTATAGAATTGGATACCTCTCTCCCTCCACCAAGAAAGATTCCCCTTCATGTTAAATATGTCTACAACTGGAATCAAGAGATCATTTACGCAATGTTTCCTCATTTTATCCCTCATTTCCTGTTGTAGGGTCATTCCCTTTAGGTATGTCACAGATGTCGACAATGTGTTGGGAGTTAGCTTCCTAAGTCTTCACCCTTCAAGGCCAATTTACGGGCTCAGTCTATTCATTCTTCTCCAGAGGTTCCACAGTGGGTTTCCTTGGATCTAGGGTTATTCAAGATCAGAATCCTTTCTCCCATGTTTTGGGGTTTGAGAAGTCTTGAGGCCCTACCCATGGGGGTGATGCTATTATGTTCTAGAATTTATTTCATAGTTCTATAAAAGGTGGGACATTATTTCTGGTGGATAAGTGTTATATTACCCTTAGCCTCATTTCTTTTTTACAAAAGAGGATGTTCTCAGAGGAGTGCCTGTATGGGTCTATAAATTCTACTTCAGGCCTTCTGTAATTTGATTCCTTTCTCTCTAGTTCACCTGTGGTCTCCTAGGAGGTTCCAGTGGAGGACTCTAATGCTATTCAACCAGTGTGTTGTGTGCTCCCTTATTCCCTTCCCTAAGGGATAGGCCAGGATCTATAGTTCTTCATAAATCCATGATCCCCCTCATCTTTTATGGAGTCTCCCTTATTTTGTTGCAAGCTCAACTATGTGTCAAATTATTTCTCTAATGGATCCGTATAGCTGGTTGGTGTGACGATGTTTACTAGTGAGGGAGTTTGGACTCATTTGCTGGAAAGGTTACTCAAGGAGAGATCCTTCTCCCATTACCAAAGATCTGTTAGTTTTGGGTCCAATGAAATAGCACATTACATCCAATGATTTCATTCTTTATATGTAATGACCATGGACTCAGTGCCCTGGTGATGAATGATTTCATTGCCTCTACAATAAGGGAACATAAGGTTGCGGTTGTGGCCATTGTTGAACACAAGAAAAACCCTTCCAGGACTCAGGATTTTATCTGGAAGATCAAAATGCATGGCTCCCTGCATGATGCTCCAAACAGCAGTCACATTTTGATCTTTTTAATGAAGCATACTTTTCTGAAAATGGTTCAAGATGGGGACCAATTTATTACTACCAAGGTGACTTTAGGATTCAAATACTTCTTCATGACCTGTGTTTACGAGAGCTATGATCCTCTTTAAAGGACCATTCTATAGTGTGATTTAAACGGTTTTATCCCTAGAAACATACTATTGTTTTTGGTGGATACTTTAATTTTGTTGCTTCCCCAGAGGAAAGGAAAGTAAAAGTGCCTTTTCAGAGGAACTCCAGTATAGAGTTTAATCTGTTCATGGCTGGGAAAGGCTTGACTGATCTGGGATACTCAAGGGATGCTTACCTGGGGCAACAACCAAAGGGGATATCACCACTCGTGGAGCCGTTTGGATAGGTTTTTGGCCAACATAGATTCCATCTCTACGTTCTCTACCTCAAAAGTGCAACACTTGGTTCGAGGTATCTCTGACCATTCCCCCATAATGCTTTTGATTTCTTTTGGGCAGGACCATCGAGAGAGGTTATCTTTTCTGCAATAGTGGGTGACCAAGCCAGGTTTTCAAGAGATGTTTTGTGATATTTGGAATTCTGCATGACATGTTAACTCATGGATTTCCCTCCATGATAATCTAAGATTCCTTAAGCATCATCTCCTTTTATGAGAAAAAGATATCCCTTGGGATGATAGTGAGATTGATGGATCCGTTTGAGTAGTTTAAATTCTTAAATTGAGGTTGGAAGAAAATTATTATGATCAATCTTTTTAGGATCATTCTAACAGAAAGGATTCTCTTGCGCAATTTCTTCTGGCTCAGGAACTACAAGCTAGGTAATCCTCAAGAATCAAATGGCTCAGAGAAGGGGATAGAAATACTGCATTTTTTCTTGCATGTATTAATGAAGGAAAGAAACCTACCACACCTAATATTTTTTTGGAAGATGGTTCTTACATGGATTACTAGGATGTTGTGGGAGTTATGGACCACTCCTATTTCATGGATCTGCTAGTTTGAAATAATATTCACATGCCCAATGGGTACCTAAGAAGAGACAATGGTTTCTTTTATGGTCTTCCAAAATGTGTCTCTGCTCAGGAAAATGAGAGGTTGAGTTCTTTACAAGATGAAAAGTAAATCTTCATAGCCATGATGAACCTTTATCCAGATAGTGCTCTGGACCTATTGGATTCCCATGATCCATCTATAGAGGCTCATGGGATGTGGTGAAGGTGGATATCATTGCAAGGATTCAATACTTCTTCAAAAGAGGTAACTTGTCGAGGGTTTCATGTGCTACCACCATGGTTATTATTCCTAAAAACCGGATCCACTACTCAATCATACAGTAAAGACTGGTGATGATGTTCAATTTATCATACAAAGTCCTTGATGGTGCAATTAATGCTAGACTATCCACGTATCTCCCTCGGTGGATCTCCACAGAGTATCATGGGTTTTTGAGGGGTCATTCTATCTTAGGGGTCATTGCCTTCACTCAAGAACTTATAAGGGATATTAACATTAAAACTCGTGGATAAAATTCTCCTATAAAGTTGGATATGAACAAACCGTTTGATCTTGTTGTGTGGGGATTCATTAATAAGTTGTTGGACAGTATGTGATTTTCTTCCTGGAATATTGACCTTATTTATAAAAGTTTCAGCTCCCCGTGGATGGAGGTATCTTTTCTGGGGAAGTCCTATGGTTTTATTAAGGCCATTTGAGGCCTCTTACTAGGTGATCCTTTGTCTCTATGTATCATTATCCTCACCCAAGATGTCCTAAGTAGGATCATTCTTAGAAGCATCAATAATAGAGATATTCTTACATACTGAAGGAGTATAAGGGATACGACCATTTCTAATCTGATGTTATTTGATGATAATCTGATGTTTATTAATAATGTAAAAAATCTATTTGGGATTTGAATAGGATTATGGGGGAGTAATACTACTAGATTGGTCAACATATCCAAAAATAGAGAAGTTTCTTTTTTATGTCAAACAAATGCTCTCCAAGATGTATTTATTGTATTCTATAACACCCGGATATTTTATGAGAATTATATTTTTTTATGTCTTATGTTATACACAACATCAAAGGAATATTTCATGGAACACAACACTATCATGGCTTGTGTTTCACGCAATCATGACCTTCCTCGATCGCATGTGTAGTACCCAATACAGAGTTTCACTAAACAATGATATATTATTATAATATTATAAAATACTCGTTATGAATAGTATTGACTGAATTTTTAATTTTATAAAATTATTATTCATCTTAAATATTTTTTAGAACATGGTATGTGAAAAAAATAAATTTTTTGGGTAAAATTAGTATTTTTCCAAAAAATGCATTTTTTCGCATTTTGATGGCGCACCAAATTTAAATCTATTTTTGACATGTTTATAAGTTTAATTTGACAAAATAATTTTTTTTCAGATTCAGGATATAAAAATTTACTTTGGATAAATTTTTCATATTATTCTGATAACATTCATATTTTAATGAATAGTAAAAACACGCTATATTTTAATTAAAAACAAAATGTTTCATCGTAATAATTTATATGGATTAATTATAATATTGTATGGTTTTAAAGTATAAATAGAACATATTTTTGCGATTTAATAGAATTTATTTCATTATCATTAATTATACATTGAATTCATAGGTAAAAAAATTTCAATCTTTGGCAATGTTTTAACTTTTTAAAACCTGTTTGCATAACAATGGGATTAATTTTAAATTAATTACTATAACTTTTTTGTTTTGAATTTTGAAAAATCAATTCCATATTTGGATTAAGTGGGTCAAAATTATGTAAATAGGTTACTTCTAGTTTTTTTTTAGATTATGAAAAGTAACTACTGTAATTTTTATTCACTATAGTTAAAGGTAAATCTGGTAATTAAGGGTAAATATAAGATTATAAAATTACCCTAACACTTGCCAAAATCCTATTGGATAAATAAAAGTCGACCCATATCACGTAAGAGTCAGACTAGATTAATTTCATGGATTTTTGACCTTGAAATAATATAATTATTAGTAATACCAAAGAAAGTGAAAACATGTCAGTCTCTTGAATCTTATAAGTATAATAATTTTAATTTAGTGATAAACTTCATGAAACTTCGTACATGAATAGTATCTAAAAATCTAATAAAATTATCTACATCATGTATATTTATTTACAATTTTTAGGGATTAAATAATTATCATTAATTATGACACAATAGTGATGTTGAAATTATTTTATTGATTGAATTATCAAATAAATTATTTTCAAAGTATTAAAATATATATTATAGGAACTATTTAATGTGATCCAGTAATTTTCTAGATAAAAATGAAATTTTATGAATCTATTAAATATTTTAGTTCTAACATATCTTTTGTATATATTTTATTTAAATTCAAATAAATGAATATTGTCAAAATTGACACTATTGTTATTTTATAAAAATTACATATTATAAATTTTTTTAAAAATAACAAAAATATTTAAAAATTAAAAATTGAAATTTATATGGTCTAAAACGTAATAAATCATACAATTAATGGCAATTCACAAAATATATGTAATTATTTATAATGATTTAAAATTTAGAATCTAATTACCACAAATAAAATTAAATAGATTATATAAGGATAAATCAAGTTGATAATGTTTAAAATACATTATCAACTTGTATAAATTTTATTGGTTGATGATTTTTCAACCCTATATCATCTAATATTTGGATTTGAGTCATTTTGGAGGTTTTTATGTGGGTTTGGAATTTATTATAAATTAATATTTCTTTTAATTCCAAAGGTTCCCCTCTCCTCCCTTATAAAAGGGCACCTGCTCCCTCTCCACTTTACACAATTTAGAGCCTTTAAGCTCGGCCAACCCCTGCCCATTTCGGTTTTCCACTTCCCAATAAACATCTTAGAGGTCCTGGTCTTCTTCAAAGACCAATCTTAGTTCCCTAAGAAGAGGTTTCAAAGAGACGTGTCGAAGAAGAGGTAATATCTGTTACCGATTATTTAAAATTTATTTCTTTTTCTACATATTCTTATTTAGTTGTTTCATTATTAATTAATATCATCAGTATCACTCATATACTTATATGTTATTATAAATATGAAAGAAACCTAATTCACCTTCTATCCATCCTACGAAAATGAAATCACAGCGCGTGCGTACGTACGGAATATCGTCTCCACGCCGTGGTGTAATTTGTTTTCCACCACCAACATACATGGATGAGTATAATGGTCTAAAAAATAACTATATATAATTATTATCAAGTGATATTGATTCTAAAATATTATTCATACACTTCAATACAATTCCACGATCATGAGAATGATATCATCGCTCATGCGTACGTACGACCTACGGTCTACACGATGTGATGCGACTCGTTCTAGATGATCTTCATTGAATAATGATTATATAAATGAATTGAATAAATAATAATGACATATATTACATTAATACCATTCCGTAAATGAGGTATCTATAACCTAAAAATATTAATAAAAATTTATTCGACAAAACATGCATAAGATCATAAAGCAATAAATACTCGACTGACAAGTAGCAATGAAATATTACTAATAAAAAGATAATAATCTGACCATATATGATATAATAACAATGAATATTATTCTGTAATAATTCAATGAAATTATTTAAATCATTATACCGGAGGTTCGGATACGTACAACGCAAATCAGACCTAAGGTAAGGGAAAATCTCGCAATCTCAATTTTTATCCGAGATTGTTTATACTTCAAAATTTACTGGGGAATATTTATCATCCAAATCCATGTTACCTAAATATGTAATATTACTTCAATCCTCTTACAATTTTTTATATCAAATTTTACCCATTGGTGAGTTTTTAGTAAAATATATGAAAGGAATCTTTTGTCGTTTTTAGTACGAGGTACTTTTTGTCTTTTCCGGCCAAAGTATGAGAAGACTGTTTTTTTTCTTATACGACATGAATGGATTTTTATGATTTCATAGAACATTATTTCCATGAAGCTTCCTTTAAATGTTTTCAAGTTTATTTTTAATCAACTTTTTTTAGTTTAAAATTGAATGACATAATATGAATGGAAAAATGTTTTTGAAGTGGAAAGGATATTTTCTTCAAGAATGGAGTTCAAGTGTTTTATCAAAATTATTTTCCATCTAAGATAATATATAGTTCTGTTTCGATCCCTGTTATTACTTTGATTTCATTATGTTATGATGTAATTATTTTTATGATGTCCTTTTATGGATTATGTTAGTATGGCATGATGTTTATGAATCCCGTTTTTGTTACATGGGTTATGCTATGATGTATGATTTTGTGGCACACATAAGAATGGTTTAATTATTAGATGGGTGGGACCTATATCTCCCTCCAATTCATTGGTTAATGATTTATATCTCATGAGATAGACATGGGAGGAACAACAAGTTAAACCAGTTTAGTGATACAGGACTGGAACGAGGAGTGAACTCGGTTTAGTTATAGAATTTGTCTGCTATGATGGTCTTGGAAATGAGCCTTGACTAATATAAAATGAATTTCTATGATTATGTGTGTATGCCACAAAGTATCATGTTTTATGTTATGATTACTTGGGATTAAATTTCACCACTATGATTTATCCCATGTTATGATATTATGATCTCTTTTGCAGGTTAAGATATTCAAAATGTTATGTTCTTATGAAAATGATATGATTGATATTTCTTTTGTTTACAATTACTGAGCATTTGAGATCACCCTTTTGTATGTATTCTTATTCCCAGGTCTGGAGAAGGTTATTATGTAGAATATGCCAAAAGGGACTCTAGATATGATGAAATAAATGGGAGACAACGTAGATGATTTATGAACCAGTTGTTTATGTTTCCTAGTTTCTAAAGAAACTATACCTATACAATCCTTTCATGGTTTTGTTATATGTTGTAATATGTATGCTTCTATTTTTGAAGTAATAACCATGTATGTAATTTATGGATCGTTAAAGTTGGTATTAGAGGGATGTTATAGTCCACCTTTGGAAACTAGGATCTGGAAGCCTTAGTAAGAACCCTAAGGAAATGTCTAAGAATATAACACAATCGTAGTGTTTTATAAATGACCATGAAAAACCAATGATAAGACCTAAATTGTGAAATTTTATTCTTGATTTTTTGGTTTTCCTATTATGATTAGAGTTTCTCACACTATGATTCATGGTTTTAGTCAATGGCTTGAACCTGAAGGAACCATGTTAATGTTGAAGGTGACATGCAATGCAATGATTGTCCCCCTGAGAAACCAAACATTATGGGAGCTGGAATGAAAAATATTGTATCCATGCTCACACAAATTTCTCACGCTATAAACCATGCAGGACTTACAAACGAGAAAAGGAAGGAGAAAGATTCTGTTGAATCCTTCACGAGGCAGCGTCTACCTTCATTCAACGGGTCTTCTGATCCATTAGTGGCTGAACAATGGATCTGTACCACCGAAAAGATATTTTCAGTTCTACAATATTCTGATCATGATAAATAAATCTTACCAGTATATAATATGGACGGTGATGCTGATCAATGGTGGAATCTTATCAAGAATACGAAAAAAAGAGATGAAATTGAGTCCATGGAATGGGACGAGTTTAAGAACATATTTTTCAATAAGTACTTCCCTCGTATTCTTCAAACAAGGATGGGGAAGGAGTCTCTTGAACTGATGAAAAGGATGATGAATCTGTTGGTACCTAAAAGGAGAATTTTACAAGACTTGAAAGGTTCGCTTCCAGAATTATTATCCAACCTGAGAGTAAAATTGATCGATTTTTAGTGGCTTAAAACCAAGCCTTTGAAGGGAGTTAGCCATAAGGGACTTCCATAGCTACGAGGAAATTGTTCGATGTGCTCTCAAGGTTGATATGGAGATTAGAGTAACCCATCAATCATATGAGTTTGATAAGAAGGGGAAAATGGAATTCAAAGGGAAATCTAAACACCACAATGAAAATAAGATGAGTTTTCCTTTATGCTCAAATTGTGGAAAGAAACATTGAGGGAATTGACTTAAAGGGACGAGAAAATGTTTTAAGTGTGGAAAAGAAGGTCATCAGGCAGTTGAATGTTGAAATAATGGGAATGAGATATCTAATGATGCGAACAATGAAAGGGATACACAGAATGCACCTCCTACACTTCAATGTTTCAAGTGCAAGGAAGTGGGGCATTATGCCAATCAATGCCCTAATCCAAGGGTTATTGTTAATGATCGACGTCAATAAAATCATAAGGCCAAAGACAAAGGAAAGTCACATGTAATTACTATCGGCGATGTGGAGTATGATAACGAAGTGGTGAAAGGTACACTTACCATCCACTCTAAAGTAGAAAATGATTTATTTGATTCAGGATCCACCAAATCTTTTATTTTCGAAGAATTTTCTAAGGGTATAACCATATTACCTCAATAATTAGATGTTGAGTTAGCTGTGACAACTCCTAATGGCACAACAGTCACATCAAAAGTTTACAATTATTCTTCGATTAAATTTTGTGGGAATGTACTTTCTGCAAATCTTGTGCTCCTTCCTATACTGGAATATTATGTGATTCTTGGTATGGATTGGATATCTTTACAAGGAGCTCATATCAATTTCCAAATAAGGGAAATCACATTTAATATTCCCGATCAATCTACTATAATCTATCGATGCAAGGATGAAAATAACCTTATAATGGAAATTTATTCCATCTTATGGGTCTTGATTCAAATAAATTAAGGTTATTTATCTCAAATGGTTGGAGATAAACTCACGATTAAGAATACACCCATTTTACAGGAGTTTGATGATGTCTTTCTGGAGGAATTTCCATGTCTCCCACAAAATCGTGATGTTTAGTTTTCAATAGAACTCATACCAGGTGCTATACCCATTTCAAAGAATCTTTATAGAATGTCCCTAATTGAGTTGTAGGAATTGAAGAAGTAAATCCAAGAGAATCTTTATAAGGGATTCATACGCCCTAGTGCATCACCTTGGGGAGCACCTGTTCTGTTTGTTAAGAAGAAAGATGGATCAATGATACTTTGCATTGATTATCGAGAACATAACAAGTTCACTATCAAGAAAAAATAACATCTCCCGCGCATTGATGACTTATTTGACCAACTACCTGGAGATTAATACTTTTACAAGATTGATCTTTGTTCAGGGTATCATCAATTAAGGGTCAAAATAGAGGATATACCAAAGATGACTTTTTGTACAAGGAATGGACACTCTGAATTTATAGTGATCCCATTTGGTCTTACTAATGCCCCATCTATCTCCATGGATCTAATGTATAGATTATTTAGAGACTATCTTGATCAGTTTTTTGTAGACTTTATAAATGATATTCTTTTATATTCAAAGGGCAAGGAAGAACATCAAGATCACTTGAGAATTATTTTGAAGACCCTAAGAAAGTAGAACCTTTATTCCAAATTTACAAAGTGTGAAATTTGGATTCAAAAATTTTCATTTTTGGGTCACATAATCTCAAAATATGGGATATCAATGGTTCCAGCAAAAACATATGTTTTCGAAAGATGGTCAAGACCAATAACAGTAACTGAGATCCAAAGTTTTCTTGGTTTGGCTTGATATTATCGATGTTTTTTGAAATATGTTTCAGGATAATCTAATTCAATAACCAGGTCGACTCAAAAAGGAGTTATGTTTGTGTGGAAAGAGGAGTGTGAAGATAATTTCCAATATTTGAAAAGAATGTTATCCAGTGCACCAGTGCTCACACAGCCTTGTAGTGGAGAAATGTTTGTGATTTACAGTGATGCATCCAAAAAGGGATTGGGGTTCTTTATCATGAAAAACGATATGCTGATAGCTTATGCCTCATGACAGTTGATAATCCATGAGCAAAATTACCCAACTCATGATTTGGAATTAGATGTGGTAATATTTGTATTAATGATTTGGAGGAATTATGTTTATGGTGAAAGGTGTGATATTTATACTGATCATAAAATTTTAAAGTATATTTTCACACAAAAGGAGATGAATATGCGCTAATGAAGATGGTTGGAGCAGATTAAGGATTATGAATTATCAATTCATTATCACCTTGGGAAGGCAAACAAGGTGGAAGACACATTAAGTCGACCAGATCATGCTAGCTTATTCATGATGAGGATCTCCAAAGAGTCAATATTTATGGATTTACAAAGAATGGATCTTGGAATTATAATGGAAGGGTAAAATCATATCTTTCTAAAATGAATGTTCAACCATATATACATTTGAAGATTAAAGAGGCACAAAAAGAAGATGTAGAGTTACAAAAGAAGGTGAGAAATGTTCCTGAATTCAACCTTGATTGTGATGGGATAATAAGGTTCAGGAATTGGGTTTGTGTTCCTCCCATCCCAAAATTAAAGAAGGACCTACTGGATGAGGCTCATAGTTCTTCATTCTCTATTCATCCAGGAAGTACGAAGATGTATAGGGACATGAAAGAGTACTTCTAGTGGGATGGAATGAAAGGATATGTTGCTGAATATGTCTGTTGATGCTTGGTTTCTCTGCAAGTTAAAGCTGAGATACAGAAGGCTAAAGTGATGTTACAACCATTACCCATACCTGAATGGAAATGGGAAAACATCACTATGGACTTTGTCACTGTACTTCCTAAAACATCTTAAGGAAATAATGCTATCTGAGTCATAGTTTATCGCCTTAAAAAGTCGGCACACTTCATTACTTTTATAGAAGAATTCTCTCTGGATCAGCTTTCCAGGATATTGTAAAGGAAGTGGTAAGATTGCATGGAGTACCACTTTCCAATATATCTGATCAGGATCTGAGGTCCACATCGATGTTATGGCGAAGTCTTTAGCATACTATAGATAAAGAATTGAGTTTCAGTAATGCTTATTATCCTCAGACAAATGGTCAGTCTGAGAGAACAATTCAAACTCTAGAAGACGTGTTGAGAGCTTTCTATAAGGATTTCAAAGGTGTTTTGGATCAACAACTACCTTTGGTGGAATTTTCATATAATAATAGCTTTAAATCATGCATTCATATGGCTCCTTATGAAGCTCTCTATGGAAGGAAATGCCGAACTCCAACTTGCTGGGATGAAGTTGGGGAAAGAAAGCTATTAGGGCCTGATCTTGTGGATGAGATGGAAGAAAAGGTCAGATCTATTCAGCAACACATAAGAGCAGCTCAGATTCCACAAAAAATTTATGCCAACAATCGATGAAAATACCTAGATTTTGATGTGGGTGATAAATTGTTCTTATGAATTTCTTCTTGGAAGAGAGTAATGAGATTTGGAAAGAAGGGAACATTCAGCCCAAGGTATATTGGTCCTTTCGAAATACTGGATCGTTTTGGGAAGGTAGCTTACTGATTGGCGCTTCCACCAAATCTCTGTCATGTTCAAGATGTGTTCCATGTATCTCTCCTGATAAAGTACATACCTGCTCCTTCACATGTAATAAGCTCAGAAGTTGTACCGCTGGAGCAAGATCTTTCTTATGAAGAACAATCGAAAAAAATTCCGGATCATAGTGAAAACGTTCTACGGAACAAGAACACTCACTTGGTTAAATTATTATGGACGAACCACCAATTAGAAGAATCTACATGGGAGCTTGAGGATATGATGAGGTAGAGGTATCCTCATGTATTTTTTACGAAGTGACGAATTTCGAGGGAAAAATTCATTTTAAGGGGGATATAATATAACACCATAATATTTCATGAGAAATATATATTTTTTATGTATTATGTTATACGCAACATCAAAGGAATCTTTCACGGCACACAATACTAGCTTGGCTTGCGTTTCACGCAATCATGACCTCCCTCAATAGCGTGTGTAGTACGCAATACCGAGATTCACTAAACAACGATATATTATTATAATATTATAAAATAGTAGTTATGAATAGTATTAACTTATTTGTGAATTTTATAATATTATTATTCATCTTACATATTTTATAGAACATGGTGTGAGAAGAAAATAAATTTTTTGGGTAAATTAAGAATTTCTAAAAAAATTGCAGTTTTGCCGCCTTTTAATGGCGCACAAACATTAAATATATTTTTTGACAAGTTTATAAGTTCAATTTGAAAAAATAAAATTCTTATTTGAGAATCAGGATATAAAAAATTACTTTGGATAATGTTTTCATATTATTCTGATCACATTCATATTTTAATGAATAGTAAAAACACGTTATATTTTAGTTAAAAATAACTTTTTTCATCACAAAAATTTATATGGTTTAATTATAATATTTAATGATTGTAAATTATAAATATAATATATTTTTACCATTTAATATAATGTATGTCCTTAGTATTAATTTTACATTGAATTCATATGTAAAAACATTTCAATCTATGGCAATGTTTTAACATTTAAAAACCTGTTTCCTTAACAACATGATTAATTTTAAATTAATTACTGAAACTTCTATGTTTTTAATTTGAAAAAATGGATTCCATATTTGGATTCAGTGGGACCAAATTATGTTAATAGGTTACTTTTTTTTGAGATGATGAATAGTAACTACGATAATTTTTATTTACTATAGTTAAAGGTAAATCGGGTAATAAAGGGTAAATAGAAGATTGTAAAATTACCCTAACAGTTGAAAAAATATAATTGTATGAATAAAGGTAGAACCATATCACCTAAGGGATATAATAGATTTATTTTATGGAATTTTGACAAAGAAATAATATAATTATTATTAAAATCAAAGAAAGTGACAACATGTCACTCTCTTGAATCTTATAAGTATAATACTTTTAATTTAGTGATAAACTTCATGAATCTTCGAACATTAATAGTCTCCTGAAATATTATAAAATTATCTACATAATTTTAATTTATTTATAATTTTTAGGGATTTAATAATAATCATGAATTATGACACAATAGTGATGCTGAAATTAATTTATTGATTAAATTATCAAATAAATGATTTCAAAAGTATTGAAATAAATATTATATGAAATATTTAATGTGATCCACTAATTTTCTATATAAAAATGACATTTTATGAATCTATTAAATCTTTTATTTCGAACATATCTTCTGTATATATTTTATTTAAATTCACGTAAATGAATAGTGTCAAAATTGACCCTATTGCTATTTTATAAAAATTACATATTATAAAATTGTTTAAAAATCACAAAAATATTTAAAAATTATAAATTGAAATTTATATGGTCTAAAATTTAATAAAGAATAAAATTATGTACAATTCACAACATATATGTCATTATTTATATTGATTTAAAATTTAGAATTTCATTACCACAAATAAAATTAAATAGATTATATAATGATAAATCAAGTTGATAATATTTAAAATAAATTACCAGCTTTCCTAAATTTTATTGGTTTATTATATTTAAACCCTATATCATCTATGATTTGTATTTGAGTCATTTTGGAGGTTTTTAAGTGGGGTTGGAATTTATTATAAATTAATATTTCTTATAATTCCAAAGTTTCCCCTCTCCTCGATTATAAACGGGAACCTCCTCCCTATCCTCTTTACACAATTTATAGCCTTCAAGCTTGGCCAACCCCTTCCCATTTCTCTTCTCCACTTACCTAGAAACATCTTAGAGGTCCTGGTCTTCTTTAATGACCAATCTTATTTCCTTAAGAAGATGTTTCAAAGAGGTGTGTCGAAGAAAAGGAAATATCCGTTACAGATTCTTTTAAATTTATTTCTTCTTATACTTCTTCTTATTTAGTTGTTTCATTATGAAGTAATAACTTCAGTGTCTATAATATACTTATTTGTTATTATAAATGTGAAACAAACCTAATTCACCTCTTATCCATCCTATAGAAAATGAAATCACGGCCCGTACGTACGTACGGAATACCGTCTCCACGCCGTGGTGTAATATGTTTTCCACCACCACTTTACTTGGATGGGTATAATGGTGTAAAGAATAACTATATATGATTATTGTAAAGTGATATTGATTCTAAAATACTATACATACACTTCAATTCAATTCCACGATCATGGGAACGATATCATCGCTCATGCGTACGTACGGCTTACCGTCTCCACGATGTGATGTGACTCGTTCTGCATGATCTTCATTGAATAATGATTATATAAATGGATTGAATAAATAAATATGATATATATTACATTAATAACATTCTGTAAATTATTTTTCTATAACCTATAAAGAGGAATAATAATTTATTCGACAAAAAATGCATAAATACATAAAGCAATAAACACACGAATAACAAGTAGCAATGAAATATTATTTATAAAAAGATAATAATATGATAATACATGATATCATAACAATGATTATTATTCTTTAATAAGTCAATGAGATTATTTAAATCATTATATAGGAGGTTCGGATATGTACAAAGCATATCAGACCTAATGTAAGGGAAAATCTCACAATCTCAATTTTTATTTGAGATTGTTTATACTTTAGAATTTACTGGGGAATATTTATCATCCACATACATGTTCCCTGAATATGTAATATTATTTATATCCTACTACAATTTTTTAAATCCAATTTTATCAATTGGTTAGTTTTTAGTAAAATATATGAAAGGAAACTTTTGTCGTTTTTAGTACGAGGTACTTTTTGACTTTTTCGGCCAAAGTACGAGAAGAATGTATTTTTACTTATACGGCATGAATGCATTTTTATGATTTCATAGAACATTATTTCCATGAAGCTTCCTTTACATGTTTTCAAGTTTATTTTTAATCATATTCATTTATTTTAAAATTTTATGACATGTTATGAAATGAAAAATGTTTTTGAAGCAGAAAAGATATTGCCTTCAATAATGTAGTTCAAGTGTTTTTTCAAAATTATTTTCCATATAAGATAATATATGGTTCTGTTTATATCCCTATTATTACATTTATTTCATTATGTTATGATTGAATTATTTTTATGAATTCCTTTTATGGAATATGTTATGATGTCCTGATGTTTATGAATCCCATTTTTATTACATGGGTTATGCTATGATGTTTGATTTATGATTTTGTGGAACACATAAAAATGGTTTCATTATGAGATGGGTGGGACCTATATCACCATCCAATGCATTGGGTAAAGATTTATATCTCATGAGATATACATGTCTGGAATTTCAAGTTAATCTGGTTCAGTGATACAAGACTAGAATGGGGAGTGAACTCGGTTCAGTAATGGACTTTGTTTGCTATGATGGTCTTGTAAATGAGCCTTGACTAATATTAAATGATTTTCTATGATTATTTGTGTATTCCACAAGGTGTCAATTTATATGTTATGATTATTTGGGATTACATTTCACCACTATGATTTATCCCAATTTATGATATTATGATCTCTTTTGCAGGTTAAGATATTCAAAATTCCATGTTCTTATGAATATGATATGATTGATATTTTTTTTTGTTTACCCTTAGTGAGTATTTGGGCTCATGCATTTTTATGTTTTCTTTTACCCTGGTCTGGATGAAGGGTATTAAGTAGAATATGCCAAAAGGGACTCTAGATATGATGAAATAAATGGTAGACAACGTAGATGATTTATGAACCAGTTGTTTATGTTTCCTAGTTTCTAAAGACACTATACCTATACTATCCCTTCATGGTTTTGTTATATGTTGTAATAAGTATGATTTAATTTTTGATGTAATAACCATGTATGTAAGGTATGGGTCATTATATATTCAAACTATACTGTCTATGAAAAGAATATTTTTTACAATACACTACCTCAGGGATCCAATTTTCCTTGTTAGACATCAGATTCGGGACTTTGAAATTATTACCAACAAGATTTCTTATCACATACACAACTGAAAAAGACAGGTATCTATCCTTTGGTAGAGGTATATCTCTCTTTAACTGTGTGATTTTGGACACTTCATTTCATTTTTTATCGGCGGTTATTACACAATAGGGTGTTATCTCAAGCATTAATAAACTTCTAGCTGGTTTCTTCTAGGATCCTCTAGAAGAAATGAAAAAACATTGGGCCTCTGAGAGTAATGTTTCAAGGCCTACTAGGGAAGGTGGCATTAATGTGCATAGTTTTGCTAACAATCTCAATAGCATGCAGGATAAATTGTCTTGGGAAATTATGGATCAGTGTACTCTATGGGTGAAAACAATGCATCATCTGTTTCAATGCCAATACTAGGTGGAGGAAATAGGTTCTTTTTATGGCCCATCCTTCTGAAAATCATCTCAAAGCTTCACTAACACTCGCAATGGGTCATAGGGAGGGGTGACAGTTGTTTCTGGTATCAAAACTAGGCGAGGAGAGTGTTGGGTTTCTTTGGTTTCCTTGCCCCTTCCATCTCATTCTGATAAGATAGCTTATACCTCATCCATACTAAAATGGTAATGTATGAGGAGCAGAAGTCCCTTTTCAATCTCATTTCCTATTCTCAGGGCCCTGACTAGTGTGTCTTCACTACTTCCTGCTTGTGGGTTTTTTCTGCTTGATATTTTCAACATATTTGGAGCACCGTAGAAGATCTGGAATACTGGAATGACCTTCTGTGAAACAAAGCTATGCCATCAAAATATGACTTTCTTTTATGGAGGATAAGGCATCAAGCCATTCCCACTGACGATAATATTAAGCACTGAAGAATCCCATTCCTTCTCGGTGCTCATGGTGCACAACATCTATGGAGGAAACAATTTTTCACCCTTTCTTCATGGGAGAATGAGGGGTTCCTATCTGGTTCTTATTCGTTGATTTTATAGAGTATCACGTTTCTTCACTAGAGGCCCTCACATTCTTGGATAAATAGTTTCACATAGCAACATTCAGAGGACCCGAGAGGATGGCTCGGTCTCTGATTCTTGATGTTCGGTGCTGTTCAATTTGGAAATCTAGAAATAAGATGAGATATGAGGGGCTAATGCTTCATTTAGGTCCATTATCATCTGGAAAAAATCCCTCCGTACTGACCTGGTCCGTCATCACAGAAATTGGCGGGGTGCACCATCCCTCAGCTGGTTGGCTTCCAGTCCTCAAGGAGACCAGCCGAGTGTGAGTTCCAACTACAGTATTTGGGTTTGCTGGTCTCCCCCCCCTGGGGCCTTAAACTCAATACTGATCGGTCATGTTCTATGGGTTTTTTGCATGGGGTGGGGTGGTTCGAGACTCATGGGGTTTGGTCCTTCTCGCCTTCTCCTCCCGGTTATTCAATGGATCCTCTCTCAAGGCCAAAGCTAAGTCCATGCTCACAGGGGTTACCCTTATTTATCATAAGGGTATTGATATTTTTGAGGTTGAAACAGATTCTAAAATTCACCATGATGGCCTAAATCACATATTCTCTACTTCGTGGCCCATTCTCTACATTATCAAAAATTGCAAAGATATGGTCGATAACAGAACCAAAATCAGTCACTCCTAGCATGACGGTTACCATGTGGTAGATCACCTAGAATATATATGTGTCCATGGTCTTGATCTGATCTGTTCGCATGATCTTTTCAACTTGAGTCCCATAGGGTTCAATTTGAACAGAAGGGATGCCCTTGGATTGATCTATTTTAGACCTCCTTAGGCAGCTTGTTTCACGTGTTTATATGTTTGTTTTTTTGGTCTGGTTTGTTTATATTAAAAAAAGTAACTTTGATGATGATATCCATCATTACATAATTCAGGAACATTGGATCCCTTTCAAATCTCATATTTTTTAGAACTCCATGATCATTTCTACACAGAGAATCTTCCACCCTATTTTTCTTCCATAGGTGGTAGTGTATTGTGCAATCATATTCCATGAGTAGTTTAATAAATCTCTTTTACCGCATGTTGATCTCTTTTTGTGATAAAATATACATCAAACACTTATAATTAGTATATATCTCACATTTTTTACCATAGAGATATTGTCTACATATCTTCAAAGAAAATATTACATATTATAACTCAAGATCAGGAGTATGATAGTTTTGTTCCTGAACTTTTAGCTTTCGTGAGGCATATGCAAAAACTGTATCATTCTGCATGAGGACACAACCAAGTACTTTCTTTGAAGCATCAATATAAATATCAAAACCATCATTCCCCGAAGGTAGAGTCAATATATGAGCATTAAATAATCTTCACTTCAATTATTCAAAACATTTTTCACAGAAATATTCCCAAAAAAAATTTAACCCCTTTACGGGTGAGCTTGGTTAATGGGTTAACCAATCAGGCAAAATTTTAGACAAATCTCCATTAGTAAACTGCTATACAAATAACACAGTATACCTCAGTTATACTTTCCAGTGATTTCTATTCATGGATTTCCCTTTTAATTGAAGGATCAATAGAGATTCCATCCATAGAGACAATATGTTCAAGAAAATAAATCTAATACTTCAAGATTTCACACATTCTAAACATCCAAAATTATTCATTTATTTTAACAGTTTTTATAATAATGATCATGTTATTTCTTGACCTTCTTAGATTTTGGAGTATACCATGATATCATCAATGAATACAACTAAAAAGTCATTATGATATTCCCTAAAAACTTTATTCATTAGATATTTGAAAATAGCGGGTTCATTAGTTTTCCAAAAGGCATTACTATACACTCATAATTCCCAAAAATGGTTCAAAATGTGGTCTTTAGAATGTCTACCTTTTTCATGCCCAACTGATGGTATCTAGATCGAAGGCCAATCCTTGAAAAATATTATGCTCCTTGAAGATGATCAAATAAACCAACAATATGAGGTAGGGGATACTTCTTTTTATTGTTTTAACATTGATCTCCCTATAGTCAATACACAACATCATAGATCCACCTTTCTTCTTAAAAAAGAACATGGGATCCCCAAAACACTTGGGAGAATTAATCATTTATTAATTAATTTATCTAGTTTCTTCTTTAGTTACACTAATTACAATGTTTCCATTCTATAAGGGGTATTCAATATGGTCCTTGAACCAGGAATTAAGTCAATGGAAAACTCTATTTCTCATTCTGAAGGATGTCCAGGTAAATCCTATGGAAACACATTAATTTATTCTTTCAAAAGAGGTATATACTCTATTTGAAAATTTTTTCCCTGACCCAATGTTATTTTACTCCCTTCCTACCCAATAATTGAATTTATTAGAGCTACTGGGGGATCTAGATGAGAATTAGATGGTGTTGTTTTGGCTCTAATGATATGGGATTCCTTATAATCATGAAAAATTGCAACTTAATTTTTACAATTTATTTTCACATCATGTTCCTACATCTAATCCATACTAAAGATTATATTAAATTCAATCAAGGGTATTACAATATGATCTGTAGATGATGCATGTTTATATATCATAATGGTAACTGATTGAAAAAAAATTCTTTCTATGATACTTCCCTTATGAGTTTTTATTGTCAACTCCCTAATTAAGTCAAATAGGAAATATATAATTTTCTTGAAAAAATTGGAAGATATGAAAGTATGCGATGATACAGAATCAAATAATGCATTGTCTAATTTTAAGGAAATGATTAAAGTACCTACCACCATGTCATTAAGAACATCAACCTACCAATAGTGAATGCATAAGCTTAAAAATGCTCCCACGTTCTTTTCTAAGTTATGATTCTTGGATTCTTAGGACATTCATTTCAATAATTCCTCGTCTCCATACAATTGTATTATTAAACATTCACATCCTCTTTCTTCCCCTTGAATTCATGATCTTGGTGACCTTTTTCTCCACACTAGTAACAATCTCACATCCCCTTTAGGCATGTACCAAAGAATTTCTTCCCACACTTACTATAGGATGGAAAGTAATCTTTTCCCTTCTTCACTTTATTTCCTTTTTTCAGTGTTTTCAACTAATCTCTTCTTCTTTTTCTTTTCTTTATCTTCATAAGACATTGATAATTTATTTTATGTCTTGATAGCAGATAAGAATATATATTCGTACAATGAGAAGGATTGTGTGACTAATTCTTGACAGAGAAATGGTTTTAACCCATATAATAATCTAACAATATTACTTCTTAGGTTATTTAAATAATCGACATTATGCCTTTTTATCCTTGTATTGTATTCCTCATACTTTGCGAAATTCTCATCCTCCTTTTCCCCAGAATTTAGAAATTTCCATTCCATATCATCTCAATGTTCACAAGGAAAGTATTTTTCAATGAATACATCTCTAATATTCCTCCATTCCATGTTGGATACTTCTTTATCCTCTATTGTGTTTTTAATTAATAACCGCCAATGATCTGCATCATCTGAGAGGTGATAAACTGCCAGGACAATATTTTCCCTTTCGCTAATCCCCAAAGCATGAAATATTTTCTACAAGGAACTTATACATTTCTTAGATAAAAATGGATTTATTGTCCCATTTTATGTAGGTGGTTGTTGCCTCAGGATGTGTTCTGACGATGGTCCTCCATGTTGGGGATTAGAGTGCTCCATACATGTAATGTTATTATTCCTAACTTGAATGAGTAATCCTAGTATGGTTATAAGGTGACCACCCACAATTTCATCAAAAACCACAATATAATTATCTTCAATTGGATGGAAATCGAAACAAGGATTATGTGCATTGATATAGTTTCCATTCCTTCCACTATAAGGCATTTCAAAACAATGACATAGAGTAGATTTTTTACGAATCACAATGCATAATTATAAAATTGTAATATACTTATCATAAATTGACAGTTTAAGCATGTAATCGATAATAACATAAATGTTTTCTTTGGGGAATTATTTACTCATAAGTCCATCATAATGTTTTGTAAACAAAATTTGATTTATCTGAAGCGTTTGCACTAGGAGTGTTAATCCAGGTACGCTATAATGCCTGTTGTTATGTATCAGGATACCCCGGGTCAACCCCAAAACACCTTGTAGAGTTTTCAGACATAGGTAACTCTGCTCCAGAAAAAAAAACATTTTTAGTATCCAGACCATGATTTATTTATGGTAAAAACCAAATAATACCTATATCACCAATCATTTTGGATGTTCTTCTATACAAACCCTCAAAGTCTATCATAGGGTAATGTTCTCCAATAAGAGTTTTTATAAATCTAGTTTAGAAGGATTGTACTAATCATCCTCTGACACCAAATGTAATGCCCTGAACCTAGTTACCCAGTGTTGGGGCATTATTACATAACAATTCCATGATCAAAAAAGGGTCAAGTCTTTAAATACTGATAATTGTTTTTGCTATAGAATTGCTAGATGCATTTATAAGTTTCAAATTACATTGAGAAATGAAAAAGAATCATTATTAAACCTTCTAAAAAACATATATCCCTTACCATATCCCTTTAGGCCAGTCATAATATATTTTTTCGCATCAAGGGAAAAATAAAACATAAGAAAGGGGTGACCTCAGATGTTCAGTGAGGATATCATTGTAACGAAAGATATCATAAATAAGCATAAAAATTTAATGTAATGTATAAGACTAAAAAAGGATTCTAAATACAATACACAACATAATAAAGAAAAGAAAAATCAAATAATTCCATTTAAATATTCACATATATATTCTACTAGTCGAATAATCATAAGTAATATCAATTGCTAAATACATAATGATGGAATGCATAATGTCAGACCTCCTGACCACATAGTCAAGGCATCGATCCAAGACTACATATAATAATATTGTTAAAGCCTTGTTCCCAGACACTAGTTTATCTAATGATACCTACCAATGCATCAAGGGGCTATAGCGGGAACCACTCGTCACTTACTAAGACCAATGAATCCTACATATGAAAAGGTGAAACATAACATAATCATTCATACTAAACATGCTTATGAAATTTTAATACTTTAACCATAAACTGTGAATGAAATAAAAATAGCACATCTATAGTCCAACATATCATAAAACGATCAATAAATTGAGAATATTACATCATAATAAATCAACATCTATTAAACATAAAACCCAAAAAATGATGTTGACAAAGATGAAGTCAATCAAAAAGTATTTGAGAGAAATTTCACTTTCTACTTTAAAATAATTTAAAAGATTCATAATTATAAAATAAAAAAATTATTTAGAAAATATTCTTATGATCTTGTATGGAAAGCTTCAATGGTGTTATAATGGTAGAAAATATCCTAACCTACTGAATAAGTTAAAAACAATTCTTACATTAATTTTGTAGAAATTATCATTAAGGACCGAGTTTGGAAAATGACAGAAATATTTCATTAAAATAATTTAAAAAAAAAATAAAAAAAGTGTATAAATGACATTAAAAATTAGTATAGTAAATAATAATAATGTTTTAAAATGCATTTTTATGAAACATGGATGTCGATGACAAAGAAGTCCCAATAGATACTTATGTACAAACAACCTCAGATAATAAAAGGATTTTAAAATTAACACTTACCTTGTATTTTTCCTAAGTAGAGGGTTAATAAAACTCATATTTAATTACTAAATAATTTTAATTAAATTATAAAAGATCCACATTCCTATATATTATTTCATATATGATCCTATAATATTTATTTTTTAATAATATTTCAGTAGTATAATTGATTCAGGTGTTAACTGATTCATTTTTCTTATTTTTTTTTCTCATGTAAGACTTTTTTTTGGATATTATTTAATTGATTCATATAAAAAATGATAATATGTCCTTTAACATTATTTTTTTAATCATAAAATGAATATTATTCTTAAATGTTTACGATGGGGAATGAAATTTTATTGTGTCATTGAGACGGTAAGCTGTATGTACACACGAGAAACAATATCATTCTATTGATAGTGAAATAGGTTGTTATTAGATGATATATTATATACATAAAATCATTAACATTATATACTTATTATTCACATCAATTATTGTCATTATTTTACCCATCCAAATAACGAAGTGGTGAATAATAAACTACTCCACAACGTGGAGATGGTAAGTTGTACGTACACACATATAGTGACATTGTCATTCATATGATGGATAGAATAATGAATATGATTGTATTATATTTATAATAACATTTCATTATGTAAAAGGTAATGGAGTTAATATTTTAGTATATAAGCAATAATGAAATATTAATTGGATGAAGATGAGAACGTTGAGAGAGGTGATGAAATAATTATCTCATTTTTAGGTTCTTCATTAACATGAACCAATGTGCTCTATAATATTGATTTAAAATCAAATTATGTCTATTAAAATGAAGTGAGGGTAATTGGGAGGATATTTGGGTAGTGTTTGGCCCATAAAAATGGATTTTTAGTTTTGAATACAAGAGAAGGGTAAGTACCATTTTATAAGAGAGGTAAGGGACACTTTAGGAAATTCGTGAAATATTAATTTATTATAAATTTATATTTGTTTTATAATAGCTTCAAATTAATTAATTTATAGGATAAAGTGGGTATGGTTCAAAATAATCTCAAAAAAAAGGTTTAGATAATTTTTGGTCACTATATTAACCTTGTCTTTTATATTTAACTCTTAGTTAAATATTTTAACTTTTACCATGTCATCCTATATTTTTATAATACATTGTTAATATAGTTAAGATAAAATGCCAATAGAACCGCAAGTGTCCATTAATGAAATATATAACATTATCTAATTTCTTTGGTTCAATATTATATTTTTAGGAATATTATATCATTTAATAATGTAATATATTTTTAAAAACTCATCTATGTCATTTTTAACACTATTTATTATTTGGTTTTTGTTCAAGTCATAAAAAAATTATTACTTATAAAAAAATAAATTTAATGAACTATAATATTTCATATTAAAATATAAAATATGTGTATGGCATCAAAAGTTTCAATTTACATTTATATTAATATTTATAAAATCAAGTATTATTATCATTCATTAATAACGTAATTATTGAATCATCATTATGTCATAAATACATTTAATTATATAATTTATAAAAATAATAAATAAAATACCATGACATGTGAAATATATTTATATTTCTAATGAATATTTATTGTCTAATTTAGCTAATGTATAACACAATATTAAAAATGGTTTAGTTAATAAAATTTAAATTTATCATTTTTAACACTTCATTAAATAAAATATAAAAAGTTTCCTAATCTAATCCAAGTGGATAAAAAAGGATAATATTTCGGTCCTATGATTTTTTTGTTGATATACACTTATCCAATTGAATTAGGAAATGTGTTAGGTTAATTATAATATCATTTTTACCATTAATGATCCTATTTACCTTTAACTCTGGTAAATAAAATTCAAATGATATTATTTGCCAAAATTTATTTTCATCATATTGAACCACATTTTACATACTAATTAAAACCATGTCTATCAGGTTTTTAAAATTAAATTCACAGAAGTTGTAAAATTATGTTTTATGCAAATTTGCAAATGTGCCTAATAGGTGGGTAAAAGACCTTAAAATGTTCACTAAACTGTTTTATATATACTCTTATTATAAAATGAATCTAATGAATTAAATTGGACTAATATATCTATTAGGTATATATTTTGACTTTAAAATAAATTTAAATTTAAATTAATTATTTTAATAAAATTTTGGCGTTAAACAATATCACATTGTTTTTCACTATTCATAAAAAATTTCTGTTTTTAAGAAAATACCAAAAATTCACCCTATGATAATATTGAAACTATGAATACCTAAATGAAGTCCATTTAGAAAGTAAATTTTATAAAATTTTAAAAGGTGGATATTACTATTCATAAATACATTTTGAAATGGCTATTTTTAATTTTCGTGGTGTGCTAGAACATGAGGTTGTGTACAATGAATGTTTTTGTATTAACAAAAGTTAAGAGTACCACAGAATCATGGAGTGTCACACATGATATTAGATTTACATGTACAACAATGTGATAATATCTTCAACATATCTGAATTTCCTCATTCAATAATTAGGTTCTATTGTATTTCATATGGAAAACATATATTAAAACATTTCTTCAAGAAATAATTTATACACTAAAAGTGTTATATTGAGTGTTTCACTGAGAAAGTTTATCCTGATGTTAATTTGTTTGAAAAGAACATATCATTTTCATCTTTGAAAAATTATTCTTTAAAAAATAAGTAGCATGATAATGATCATTAACCATATTAATTCATGGTGCTATATTTCTTTAGAAATGAGATATTCACAAAAAATATAGTGGCTTGATAATCATGTTCCACAAATGAAATTTTTAAACAATGATCCTTTTTATATATGATTTGAGAATCACCTGAAAACTTCAGATTGATGGATAATCATCATAGCTCAGATAGAGCTTCAGTGAATATGAGAACCATTAATGATCAGAAACTTCTTCAACGATACTACTTTTAGAAGATAATGTGAAATTAATCAGATAGTACAAATGATACCTGATCGGATCAGACGGCTCAGTTAATTGTTCAAATAGATCAATATCTTGGACAAAATGTCCCAATAGATTAGACAGTGAGAGTTAATTCACTGCTATAGTAACCCAAAAAAATGTGACCCCACATTGAAACTAGGAGAGTAATTCCGCTCCTTTAAATAATAATATGTCGCCTCCACTTGCCATAAATCATTTACAATATTGATCTTTCTCCCACTAGCACCACCCCATGCTGGCTCTCCATCGTTGTCATGTCTCCCTACAAGGTGTCACTCCACTGGCTCACCCATGTTCTCCTATTAGAACGCACCTCAATATACATAGGTATTTATGCTGGATGGTCTGAGGGTGGAGCTCGACTTCCATTGGGGTGTTTCTCAGCTTTGATAGCAATGTGGTGGCTGACACCACATACATAGGCTGCTACATTGTCTTTCCATTGGATAAATCATGGCTTCCCTAATGGTTGTAATCACCATAGCTGGCCTCATTGTGTATAATTTTTATGTATGTACAATATAAAACATTCATCAAATTTCTCATAAAATGTTGAACTCAAATTATTCATGATTACCAAATCCACATTCCTCAAAATCATACCACAATCCTCACATTCGTCTCATTCAAAAAAAATTCATTAACACATAAAATATTCGAAAAAATGTATAAATCTATAATCACCAACTAAAATAACAAATGAAACATGTTATATGAAATACTAAGTAGCTCTATAATCATCACAATAAACAGTCATTGAATTTTTTACCTTATTAATTAAATGAAAAAAATTACTACCTCAACAAATATTTTGTCCATTTGGCCTCTTCATAATCAAATTAATCATTATTATATATATAGTGGATGGTATGTATACCTCTATGTACATCATTGGTGTATTCCATATCAGAAATAGTGATCACTACAGATTCTCATTCATATTTGGGTATAATTTTTTTTTTTGAATTTCATCATTAATATTAAATAGTAGGTTTAATCAGTAGTTAGTATAAAAAACATAAACCTTTTATTTTATACACTAAATTGAATATGGTGCATTATATGGTTATATTTCTCGAAAGCAGTAAATTGGGTGTGGTTCGTTTTATGGTTTTCTTTCACCACCAATATCTATGTTCTTGTTCTTATCACATTACCATTTAATTTCATAATGAACATTCATCACATACATAAAATATTTACCATTCACCTTAACATAATTTACATTAGGACTCCATGCACACTTTAATCATATGTTAAATATCATTTTCTTCCTTCCATGGTTTTTTATAAGGTCCTTTGAATTCCACCTTTCCTTTCATATGAAATACATGAGATTAAATGTATGGTCCAATAACTATCTCCTACAAGATACTGTATTGAATGATTTTTTCATATCAACTAATGTATTGAATGACTAACACAGTTCAATGTCTTTATTTTAAAGCACTAATGAACAGATCATTAATACCATTAGGTATGATTTACATATTAGATGCTTAAATCACATGTCTTGTGAAATTTTCCTCATAGGTACTAATTTTGTAACCATCCTTATATAGTAGATTACATTATTTCATAATCATTCTCATATGAATAATATGAGGAAATTAATTTATCAAAAATAAGATCATAAAATAATCCATCGTATATAGTTAATTTATTCTTATTTCATTGTCTTTATAATAGTAGTCAACAATTGATATTGTTCACCTGTGAAATGATAAACAACAAAAATAATATTTTCATGTTTCAAACATTGGAGAATATAAAATATTTATTTAGTGATATTATATATTACTCAAGATTGTATTGGCTTATCAAACCCACAAAAAAGGTAGACATTACCTCCTGAAGTACTCAACAGAATTTTGTTCCCTCCTTTACTCATTTTGAACCTCAACATGACTCATAAAATGAGAATATTTTATAAAGATATTAATTATATTATTCAATATATCTCCCATTAAATTATGTTGGTCAACATGAAAATAATTTCATTTTACATCACATTTAGAATTTAAATGGTTTCTCCAGGTTCTAACCATTGACAAAAACCAAAATGTGTAGTCCTTATAATAAAAATCATTATGAGAAAACTATTAATCCTATAAAATAAAGTATTTGATATCTAAATAATGAAACATTATTTTCAATCTATAACACTAGATATTTAATATAGATCAAACGTAATCATGTCAAAATCATTAAGACATTATCTAATGCTTAGACCTTTCCCAAAGGATATAAATAATGTTTTCTCATCCATGTTTCCTAAGGTAGCTAATCCTTTATCTGATACAAAAAATCATGGACAATACATTTATTAAAAAGTTTATTATAATATTTTATGAATAATGATTACATTAAATAATGTTCCATTATATAATCATATAAATTTAGGGACATTTAAATCATGGAAAAATAAATATAAAGTTAATATAATACCTATATTATATTTCTATTAATTCCTTACAACATAAAATCTTATTATATATATCATCCATAAAAACATCATTCATTTCTTGGGGAATGGAAACATTATTAAGGGGGAGATAATATCATAAATGAAGGTAAACAAAATAGATATCATAGAAAACCTAAGCAATACGTGAGGATAATGGCATGAAATCATATAGAGACCCATGTTTTTTTAGAGAAATAATAACATGATTTTTAATATCAATATATATTAATTAGAATATAAAGATCATTAGGACAAGTTTGCTTTGAAGTGGTGGTTAATAATACATATAAGTGAGGATAAAATAAAAAATTTGTATTTTATATTCTCTAATGTGGTTGTAAATAATATCATTCCACAAAAAATTCATGTGATAACATTGGGAATACACAGATAAAAAGGGTGATCTAAAAACCTAGTATGTAATTAAACATGATAATGAATTGAATCATGTGAGTTAAAAGTATAACATGATATCATAATAGTGAAGTAAGACGAGTAATCAGAAGGAAACATAACATTAATACGATGGTATCCTAATATCGTGGAATAATAGTAAATCTAGAAGAAACATAAAACAAGACATAATCATATGTCAAGACTAACTTCCAATACAACCTCACTTGGTGTACAAAGTCCCCGAATGGATTTGGTTCACTCCCTAAACTCATACATAATGTATCAAAAGGATAAAACATTACCCAATTTGTTGGTGGGATATATAATTCTCACACCACAAAAATAAATCATTTCATTTTAATTAATATGTTTTACGCATATTCTAAAATCATAAGGCAAATTGTTTTTACAATGTATGGAAAATGGGTTATATAATAATTCCTAAATCATAATCAAATGAAATTTCATTATGAAGGAATTTGAGAAGTGAGACAAAATCATTTATTTCCTCAGAAAATGAAGGGATTTTGAGGATTTTATATATATTAGAGACACATATATATATATTTTATAATCATATATATAATCAATTTTTATTTCCATTGATGAATATAAATACATATAAAAGGACTAAAAATAAACCTGAGGAAATTAAACTTCTCACAACAATATATATGTCTGAAAATTTAAAATTAAAAAAAATATTGTTTGAATATTTTATTTTAAATTATACTTGGAAACATATAAATGGGTCTTAAATGTAATTTATGGTGGATAATTAGGTAAATTCCATATATGTTAAAAAAATAATTTAACATTTTTTAGAAATAGTAAAAATGTAACTCATTCAGAAAATGATGAGATTATTTATTTTGAAACATTGCATAAATGTCAAAAATTGGTCCAATTTTAGTTTATAAATAATTGAAAAATATAAAAAAAATATTTTTTTATTTTGAAAACATGGAATTTGATGGATATGGTTTTTTAACATAGAGAGAAACATGTATTAATTTCAAAATAAAATGATTCCATATAAAATTATGTACGTAAGAGAGGAAAATGGTTATTTTAAATTAATATTTGATCAATAAAAATATTTGAGGAAAATTAAATGGTTTTATTTTATAATTATAAATAATTCATTTCAATACAAATTCAATATTAAATACTTCTAATTGAAATGTGATTGAAGCATAAAATAATTCCACATTTTTCCTTTTTAATCATAACCCCTTCATATTATGTCGATGAATTGAATCATAAAAAAATTGATAAAGAACAAGTCATGATAAATTATGTTATAAGACATTACATATAGTTAGAATGAATATAGTTATATAAAAGAAGATTCATCCCATTCTTTGAGATTGAAACCCTTACCTCAAGTCAAGGATTGTTGGGGATGGAATTTATCTCTAATATAATAAACATATATAAATTATATTATTATTTATGGAACATTTCCATGTATAATCCCTTATAATTAAACCTTCTAGATCATTTATATTAATGTAATATTTAATTATTTAATTAGTTATTTCCACGTTGGGTATTATGAGGTTGCTGTATTCATAATTTTAAAGCAGCATTGGAGTGTTAACCTTTGTAAAAGTGGTCATTATTCAATAATATAAAAAAATTAAAAATAATTAATATTTTAAAAAATAAATTATATGTTTAAAAATAGCCAAGAATTATGGTTATGAAAAATGAATTACATTTAAATCAAAGAGATGGTATGTCATACTCCCCCATGTGTTACATTTCAATTTTTCCATGATTATACTGTAAATAAGGTAAGAGTTATTTTATATTTATATTATTATCATAATATAATAAATATAATATATATTCATTGAATACACTTATATAATCTATCCATGTAATTAGGTAATAAAATTAATTAATCACACCGCCTTACATGAAGGTAGTCCTTCATACACAAGAATGATGTTATCATATTAAATGGACAGTATGAAAGAAATTATATTATATATTTCCTTTAAATAACTATTAATATTTTATAATTATCATATAAAAATATTAAATCCATTATTATTAACTTCCATAAGAGGCGATGAAGAATAATGAATTACATCAGTATGAGAGATGATGGTCTTCCATAAACATGTTTGGTAGTTTCATTTCCCAATATTTTTAAGAGGAGGTATATGAATATTTTTAAATAAAATACCAATAAATACTAATATATGATATATTTTTGTTATTAAATTTTTATTTTTAATACATAATTTATTTTGTAAAAAGAAAAAGAAACTAAAGGAATCTGAAGAAGATGAATAAATCCGCCAGAATGAAACTCTATTGGATCACTTATTTAGGACCTTATGGTCGGCCTTTAAGGAAGATATGAAGATATATATTTTGTAAATAAAATTGTAGTGAGTTGTTTTGGGGTTTTTAGTTAAATTTTTCTTTATGTGTGTGAATAAGTGAGGGGAGTGGGATACCTTTAATTATATAGAAAGTGTGTCATTATTTTTTATTAAAATTTTCAAAACTATTCAATAATGGGAATTCAATAACACCCAAAGTTCCTCAAAAATTGATAATATAAACTATTAGGTATAATAAATTCAATATAAAACTCTACCAAATAAATTATACAATTTAATCATGGTTTCCATCAATTCAATGTTTTCTTACTTTTACCATATTTATTCTCAGTATGGTAACATGATTTTTAACAGAGATAATTTCTCATCTGAGCCTATAAAAAATAAGAATTAAGATATAGTTTTAACAAAAAAATTTATATACGAAACAATATTTATACAATAATGTACTATATATGATTGGAAAATTAATTTTAACAAAATAACATGAAATATGAAAAACTCACTTTTACCAATTACCTAGGTAACAATGTTTTTTATTTTTTAATGTCAATATAATCACTTTAAAATGAAAATTGGTAAATTATTTTAAAATTATTGAAATTAATAATCATATAACCATAAATTTCTATACGATATTTATTTAGTATTTTGATATAAATTAATACAACATCATTTAATATAATATAACATTAATATCAATATTAATAATCTTCTTTTAATATAACTTTTAAAAAAAATTAATACAGTAAAGTAGTTCAAATATATTATTTTAAAACATGTATATAATGATATATTAATCAAAAAATTTCATTAAATAAAATAATTTATTCAATTTATATTACTTTTAATTTTTTAGTTATAACTTATTTAATATTTCTTTTAAATAAATAAATCCAACATTAGTGTTGTCAATGCATTTAATGTAATTATATAATTACTAAAAAATAAAAATAAAATACCCACAAAAATTTAATTTCTATTAACATAAAATATACAATTATATTAATTCAAATAATTCTATTTTCACAATATGACAATACAGTTTACATTTAAAAGAAAGTGGATGACATTTTTTTTACTGAAATTAAAAAAATTTAAACCTTCATCCAAATGTGTCACATAAATACATTAAAATTTATATTGTGGTAATAAGGGATGAAATATGATGATCTAATTATAAATGGACACGTTTTTAGTCATTTTAACAACAATGCATTTAGGATAGCCTCTCTGGTAAATCCATTTTAAACAGATCAATAATATGTTTTTTTTTATTATTACAATTAATTTGGAACAAAAATTCAGTTATACATATAATATAAAATAAGTAATATTTTTCTATGTATGAAATCCATTTTTAAAAATTTCATTCAAACTGTTGGAATAGTTAAAATTATAATTAAATCTTTAGATGTGATGGGAAAAAAACTTTTCAATGATAAAAAAATTAACAGTGTATAAAGTTCTAATATAAATATTCAATATGAAAATGATTACAATTATACAAATCATATTAATAAATATATAATTTTAATATTTTTACTTTTCATTTATTATGAAATATAAATCATTATTAATGATTTAAATTAAAAGGAAGTTTTTAATTAAAATAAGTATTTTTATTTATTCACCGAAAATATACCTTTTACGAATACTGTAAAAAATTCACTCAAATTAAATTTTGACAATATGATTTATTAAATAAATTTAATTTTGTCTTATAAATTTTCAACTAAATCTCAAAATTTATTTTAATATTTTCTTTGAAAAAGAAAACAATTCATTTTTGATAAAAAAAATATTATTAATGAATAAAACTGCTATTCTAAAAAAGGAATGATTATTTCATATGAATTTGTCAATAATTTCAAATTGATTGGTAAATTAATTATATATATATCTCTCATAATTTGTTAAATTCTATTTATTCCCATCAATTTCAATCCTATATCATATCTTACATGTTTAAATAATAATATTTTTATAATATATCTCTATTCATTATAATTCAGTGTTTCATGATTAAAATTATGTCACAAATAATTTTATATCAAAATATTATGGTGATAAATTCTGTCAACATAAAATAAATTGCATCCTTGAAATATAAAAATTATCTCCATAATCAAGGGTTTTACATTCAAAATTTCTTTTATTGAAAACGCACACCATAAAAATCCATAATAAAACATTCTAAATAAAGAGGGAATAAGAAATATGATGTTAATAACATAACTCGGATTTCACATAGGAGGACATTGGTCAGAAATGAAAAAATGCATTCGGAATGAGGATCCATTAAAGTTATAATGTTATATTTTAAAGAGATAATATACCATCGATTTGTCTAGAATCTATAAGAATTTTATTTCTAGATCTGTTTTTTAAATTAATGTATCCTTTTACCACATAGATTAATTAAATAATTAAATATATTAAATTGTTGAATATAATTTCATCTTTTAGTAAATATTCAACACAATCTCATCTGTTCCTTTAAAAATGAGCATTATAGATGATGTTTTGATTCTGGATGCACTAAAACTAATTTCTAAAATATGAATTTTAAAATAAAGAATGAATCAGAATATTCCTCTTTTCATTGGAAATTAAATAAACCAATAAATTTTTATAAAATATAATATGATACCAAAATTTAATATGAATATATCAATATCCAATATTTAACAACAAAACCAAAGGTTTATTATAAATTATTTCAAATATAAATATCCTCTTAACCCAAATAACTATATTAACAACATCATGAAATAAGGTTTAATGAAATGGTTATCCCATACCATAAAAATTACACCACTAAAAAAATAATAAAATTCTTCCGAAATAATCATTTATGGTAGTCCTAGTGACTATATATACGGTAACCCAATAAAAATTTTCCATAATATCTTTTACTGCATGAAAATCCATAAATTAAAAAATATTTTATCCTCGAATATAATTCCCAAAAGAAAACTAAAATTTTTCCACCAAATTATTTATGTTATAAAAAATTCACACTATCCAATACATTACATAGGTCAGTGGTATCAGATACACCCTTATCACCCTTCAGTTGTGGGTTAATCCCGCATAACTATCCAAATATGATGAGTTTTCAAACAACATATGGTTTTCCCATTTAGTAAAATTATATGTATTAAGATTTTCCAAAAAATATGATGAACATCTTTAAAACAACATTAGTCATCATTTATGTTAGTAACTTCTATATTTTCATATATATATTTTTTTTCAAGAAATACTATGGAATAAAAATTTAATATTATTACATTAACATAAAAGATTGGATAAACGTTAATGGTAACCAAAACTATAAAAATCATGTCTATAAAATATAAGAAATTATTCTGTTAATAAATTTGGTTTTTCAAAAACCATTACTAAACCCAAGTGTTATGTTACAATAAATATCTTTCAAAAACTATTAATCATCCTCTCCAACCATAATAAAAATTTTAAAAGGGGTACTTATTACATTAACCTTATGTTCCAAATTAAAATTATTAAAAACTATTACTTATGATCAAAGATAGGTCATACATTATTATCATCAATTTATGTACTTTATGATAGTTCATTTTGAGTCTGTGAATTTTCAAAACCAATCCCTCAAGATGGTCAATCTAGGTGGATATTATGGCCCATTCTCAAGAACGAGGTGATTATCTTTTCCAAATCAATGCAGCATTTTCAGGGTTACTTCTCTTAAAAAAATACTATCCTATATCCACATTAACGTTTTTATCCATACATTACTATAATATCATTGAAAAAACAAGCTCTATCAGTCACAAAAAATGGATAATATTTTTTTATATATACACTAATCTTTATTCTTATCACTAGGGTTATCACTACTAATTTATTATCCTAGTTTCAAAATATAAACTAACCATTTTTATGATACCATCTACAGTGATCCAATATTTTTAAACATATCTATATGATTTTTTTCATAATAATTTATTAATTACAGCCAAAAGACCATTAGTCCTACTCCCTTGAGAAGAATACGTTCATAATACATGAAATTGTGTCGAAAATAAAGGGAATCTATTTTATTCCCTATAATGACATCTTAAATTCATTCTACATCCTAAAAAAATATGGCATAACCTCTCGAATATATATATATATATATATAAGATGTTAGCTAAAATTCCTACCATATCAATTTACATGATAAAGGATCCTAACAAGATAATTAGAGGTACAAGATGATATAATAATATAGACGGTACATGAGTAATAAAATGGAAATAAAACATAGAGATCATGGTATCGTAAGATTAGTACATTATAGGAAATTTACAAAAAAAAACATAAAACAAGAAATAATCATATGTCATGGATAACATTCTAGATAACATTAAATGGTGGAGAACATCCCATAATAGATTATATTGACTCCTTTATCCCTAACATGATATCTAAGGGGACAAATACATTAAACAATACATGTGATGTCTATATAAATATGATCCCACTTATCAAAATCATTTCATGTAAAATAATATTTTTCCACAAATGGAAACAGATTAATATACCTAAAATTTTTAATTACCCGTCAAAAGAAAATGGGTTAAATAATTATAAATTATAACATAGTAAAATAAATTTTCATAATGATTCTATTTTGAGAGATGAGCTGAAGGAATATACAAGCACACCAAAGGAAGAGATATTGAGATGGTTATATTTGAATGAAACATATATATCTATGTTATAATCATTCCATAGAATTAATATTTATTATTTCTAATGAATAGAAAAACATTTAATTAGAAAATTGAATCATTTTTTACGAAAATTAACATACCACATCAAAAAAACTTTTGAAAGACTAAAATTAAGAAAACATAGTGGGAATTATATTATTTATGAATTATATAGAAAATTATAAATGAATATTCAAATAAAATTTAGTTGGATAATTATATACATGTTGTATAAGTTCATAAACATTCCTTTCACGTTTTGTAGAATAATTCAATTCTTATCTCATTTCGAAAGTGATTAGAAGATTCTTTTCAATCCACTTATTTAATTAAAAAATAGTAATAAATTCATTAATAAATTATTATATAAAATTAAAAAATTACTTTAGAAACTTTATATAAAACATTTATTTGGAAGGAAAAATGATTTTTGACGGAAGAGAGAAATGGCATACTTTAAAAAAAACATATTCTCATTAATTTCAAGTATCTAAGGGAAGAAATGAGCACCATTACATGATAATTTTTAAAATAAACATATGAGTGTAAAATTAAAGGGTTTTATTAGAAATAAATAAAATATTTTCTTTTAATGGATATTCATGCATAAAAAAATCATTAATATCGTAAAATCGAAGAATAAACCCTTAATGATTTGGAAAGATTTGAATCAAAACCCACATGAAAATTGAACATGATTAATAACCCAAAATCCCCATATCTATGAATAATTCATAATATAATATTTAATGGGTTATTATATACAATATACAATATAAATTGGTTGTATAAAATATAATTTGTCTCAATGAAAGATGTTTGGTGATGGAAACCCTAACCCTGAGTGCAGTATTGGTTTACATGTATTTTATCTCCTTTATAATAAATTTATAACAATTTTTATCATATGTTAAAATTAAATGTTTATTATATTATAAAAAACACATTTATATAATTTATTATAATAGTTCATTAAATTAATTAATCATTTATGTCCATGTAAGATGTTTTTTATAATAGTCTCTTCATAATTTCAAAAAGAAATCTAGGTGTTGACCATTGTTAAAAGGTAAATTCTTCCATTATTAACTGAAAAATAGTCATGAAATAAATATCATTTTTGTACTCAGAATATACTTTTGAAAATAAACCACAAAATATTATCATGAAAAATTATTTACATTACAATCATAGAGATGGTAGTCCTTACATACCCATGTATATCATTTCCTTTTTCAATGATCATGAAACAATTATTGTAGGTGTAATTTTAACGTTTGATAAATATAATTATATTTTAATTATAATACTATTTCGTTTAATAAAATTTTATATACCATCAATGTGATGAGGTAATAAAATAAATGAACCACGTCACTTTGATGGGAGGTATTTTTAACACCTCGACCCTAGAAGCTCAGAGCCGATGCATTCCATTGTAATATTGGCATAGAGACAAGATTCAAAACCCATGGGACTGAACCATTTACCAGTTTTAAAAAGAATGATTATATATATGTTACACCTAAAACATTGGGAAAATAAAATAATGCAATACATAAGTAAAAAAAATTCATCCTAGAATCTAAGATAAAGGATTCCTCTTCTTAACATGGGTATAGGTAACATAATAAGGGTGATATAAAATTCTTAGTAACGGTAATTAATGTGAATGAAAGAATGAATTGATGAGAATAAATTAATATTGAAACATAAATAACTGATAACACCGGCCATCTAAATAACTAGATATGGAATAATCAATATTATAATGTCTAAAACTGAGAAAAAATCCATTTAATCATTGTGAGGAGAAGTAAATTCATCTATATATTTTATCATGTGAAAATAACATGTATAATAACATTACTAACATGAATATCATTGATAGAGATTTTTAATTATTGGTTGTTATGTCTAAATCAATAGAAAACCAATACTGTCAAGTCCATTCCCAAGATAATTTAAAATTACAGGTAGAAACATGATTAATTATGCTCGCATATTTGTCTTAGGAGAACCCATCGATGCATAATGTGGCTATATAATGATTTTTAATCATCTAGACATCTCTGGTCCATTCCTTTGAAAAACTCCGTGGTATGAGGTGTTTCGGGAGATCAAGGTGATATATCACCAACACTATGACAAATTTTCCATTTCGGTGAACTATTCCAATTGTAGACCATTGTGAACAGTGCATCGGTAACCTTATGTGAATAGTGCAATGGTGACCTTGCGTGAACAGTGACATCAGGGACCTTTTTTGAACAGTTTCATCGGTATCCTTATGTGAACAGTTCATCGGTGACCTTCTATGAACAGTTTCATCAGTGACCTTATCTGAATAGCATCATCGGTAACCTTATGTGAATAGTGCAACGGTGACCCTTTGTGAATAGTGACATCGGGGACCTTGTGTGAACAGTGTCATTAGTGGGCTTCTGTGAATAGTGCCATAGTAACCTTATATGAACAGTTTCATTGGTAACCTTAAGTAAACAATCCAAAGGAGAGGTTCTAACGGTGAACTTTTCTTTCCTTTCCCAAATTTTGAGTTCTGTGAACAGTGTTTCTATAACAGTAGGTGTAAAGTGTTTCCAAAACGGTAGATGTAAAGATTTGTCAGAATGGTAGGTGTACAGTGTTTCCATAATGGTAGTTTTACAGTGTTTCTAGGATGGTACTTGTACAATGTTTCCAGAACTATAGGTGTATAGTGTTTCTAGAACAGTAGGTGTACATTGTTTATGGAATAGTAAGTGTGCAGTTTTTTCAGAACGGTAGGTCTATATTGTTTCTAGAACGGTAGGTTTACAATGTTTCTTTAAAGGTATGGTGTACAGTGTTTCGAGCTTCCTATAGTTTCCCCCTTTAACATTTCCTATGACGTATAATGTATTTAAAGCCTTGTTTAAAAGACTTTAAGAATGATTCAAAGGCCATAAATCCTATATTAATTATTCATATGGATCAGGATGTTTTTGCATGATCAAACCACATGGTTTGATGTGATCCACTTTTAATGTGAAATCAGGTGTGTCATAAATCATCTCTCCGTTAAATCTTCGAAAGGGAGAAGATAACTTCCTCCCTTCTTCTTCTTCCTTCTTCTTTGGTGCGAGACACTCGAACGATTCCTTCCATCCCATAGGAATCATGAGATCAGTCTTTTCCCTGTGGATTGGTTTCCCTCAACATCCTTCATGCTGCAGGTGCACCCCTGGTTTTAGTTCAATCAAGAAGTATCCATCAATCATCGATATAAGGTATGTTTTATCATCATTCATTTTCAGTTCATATTCTGCTATCTCTATTTTCCATATTATAGCATGTGATCTCCATGCTTCTAATTGAGTTTTCTAGTGTCTCGGTTGGTGGGGTCGTATCGTGGCATCCTCGGGTGGATACAGTTGTCGCAAGAGTAGTCGACTGTGATCCGTTGTGTAGACTGTTCTCGTATAATGAACGTCAAGAACCATTTGAGTTTGAGGATTCATTGCTTCTCTCTTCTTCTATGTGCAACTGTATTGTTACCATGTTTTATCCCACTAGATGACAGTGGAATTGACATAATAAATATTTGGACTGGATAAATAAGTTGATATAGATCGTATGTTTTTGCCTTTTTTTCTAGATAGTGTGATATCTATGCTTCCTTTACTTAGCTATTCATTCTTGATTTAAAGCGATAAAGAACGTAAATCGTGATTAATTGATAATTATTTGTCTAAAGATAAAGAGGTATGTTAAGAAATCATGTTCTTGTTGTAAAATGATGTTAATCAAATTGGAGCAGTAAGCATGTTTAATTATTTGTGATATCATACTAATTAGGTTTCCTGAATTTGGAACATGCGAATAATAATTAGTTAATCCAAGACGGATTAACGAACCAGTTGTTTGATATAAGATAACTCCTTGTAGGGTTCTAAGTTACACCCTTGATTTTTAAAGGGATAAGAGACTATGGTTAAAATGTTTGTTTTCATATTTCTTGTGTTGTGATGTGAGCCAGTATGGATGTTGTGATATGTGGGGGCATGGAGGCCCTTCTGGTTGTTGCAGAAAATGATGCCTAGGGTGGCAAGAAGCATCAGTTTATGCATGTGGGTGTTGGGGAGGACACTATGGATTATGGAATAGGATGGATGTGATTGTTGGATGCTTTCTATATATTTTTGGTTGATTATCTATTTTACTTTTACCCATTTCCTAAGGTAGCTAGTCTTGCTTACCCTAATTCTGAAAAAGGCGAAGATGTGTGGGGTATGCCACATGCTTTTCCGTTTTTAGCTTCTCAAGGGAGGATGGGTCTATGCTTATCCTATAGGTGGAAAATACTCAACGGGTAGTACATGTACTCACTGTGTTGATCCCCCTTGTGTTTAGTAGCATATAATGTTTTTATAGAATCCCAAGGAATGAGGAAATGTAATTCAGCAATGAATAATTGAATAAATGGTGTTAACCTTTGGGGTTGGAGTTTACTGGAACATAACGATGAAGATTTAATTTTATACGGGAAGTGGACATTGGGTGTGATTCTAATAAAATTTAATGTGGAATCATAACTGGTTAATTAATGTTTAAATAATTAATTAGTGTAAATTGGAACCGATAAAAAAGGTAATAAAGTAAGGAAATAAGTCTTATTAAATCATTGTGTGCTTATAGAATACCTAGTCTTAGAAGTGGTAGCTGAGAGTCCGAGAGACGTTAGCTGCAGTTGAGTCTAATACTAGGTTATTCCCACAGTGTGGTTTTGATCTATAGTATATTCTATACCTTTTGTGTTTCTAAATTCTACTCCACCTCGTTAGTAAGGGCAACTAACACCCTAGGGATTCTATGCCCTGGGGGTGTTTTCCCTAACATTCTGGTGGGAGGATAGATGACTGACTACCCCCTTTGGCACCACACTATTCTCTTGGTAGTTAATTGTGCTGGTAGGCACAGCGGTTTGTTTTCCCCATATATGTGTGTAGAGGTTTGTAATGGATTGTGGTTATTCAAACAAATATATTCTAGATATAGTATCTTATAAACTACTATAGGTGTAACATGTATAATCTATGATGGCTTGAGGATCCTTACTCGGTGTATGGGCTATAATGGCTTGAGGTATAATACCCAACATATGATACACATTATGCCAGCTGTGGTGGCTCCCAGAAACTACCAGGTTACATTCATGCATGGACGTGGTGGTTTTGTTGCATGAGGTGCATATTGTGGTGCTTCGCCCAGGTGTCCGCGGGCAAGCCATTTTGGAGAGAGATGATTAGAATGTGCGACGTTAGGGGAAAATTAGAAAACCAGTGAGGAAGTAGTAGCAGGTTACCCGTGGTATTATTTATTATATTATATACTCTTGTATGTGTTACTTGATGAGAGTGGCCGTGGTGAGGATGGGAACTTAGTATACCAGTTTAAATGAAGAGTTAGTTTCACTTGTTTTTCGTTTTGTTTAGCAAGCTTTCTTTACCTTTTCAAGAGAGGATTTGGGGAGGATCTTTCTGAGTATACTATTATACTCACCCTATGTATATATAAACTGTTTTTTTTTCATGGCTCATGGAGTAGGATGGATATCAGGCTGGTTTCTATGATCTTGGGTTTAAAAGAGCTATTTGGGCTTGTGGTTGCTACTATTTTTTAATTTCTTTTGGGAACATGAAATTTTCCCCTTCTAGTTGTAGTATGTTTGATTGAAATTGTATACGTGCACATGGTTTTTCATTTATATTTCCGTTCTTATTTGGATTTGGTTGGTGTCTATCTTATCTCTCTCTTCCGCATGTGTTCTCTTAGAGGCTAATGCCTCACATTTGCGTCTTTACTATACCCTAAGTGGTAGTCGCCATCCCAGTGCCTACTGGAGGTGGGACTCATGGGTCATTATCTTCCTTCTCACATTGAGGGCCCATGAGGGGTACACCTTGTGGGGAGTGGGTCATGACAGAGTGGTATTTGAGGTGTGGTTTAAGGATAGGATGGAGTTTGGAGTTAGGAACAAGTGCGTTTACATGGGTTGGTAGCAAAATGATTTCATTAATGTTTTGAAAGTAATGTAAACACTAGATATTAGCTGAGACATAGGCGTTTATTGCCCCCTATGATCTGATGTACGAACCTTTATGTTTACAATTCCTACAAAACGAGGTGATGCTAGTTGTAGGGTAGAGACCTAGGAAAGCATCATGCATCATTCTTCTTTGTGATTGTGTTTGAATTGGTGTACATTGTTATAGGTTAATACAAATTAATAAAAGAAAGAAATTAATTAATTATTGGTGAGTATTCCATATTCAAAGTTTAGGATCCCTAACTATTTGTTATTTTATAGGTATGGATCATGGTAGAAATCCTCCTCAGGATAACATAGAAGATGACCAACATGCTATTCTAGCAGATCACCACAGGGTAGAGGTTGACGATGATGAAACAAGGAAGAAGACACATCGAGTGCTTCAACGCCAGAGCCTGCAGAAGTACAATGGCAATGTTTCAGATGCAGTCTTGGAAGACTAGTTAGAGGAGGTTGAGATTGGATTTACAGAGATCTATGCTCGAAAAAAGAAATGGGTGTCCTTGGTTGTGACGATGTAGCGTGGACCAGTGAGGAAGTGGTGGTTCTTGTGGCTCAAGGATCGTGAGGAGTCAGCGATCTCATGGGAGGATTTCCGAGACAAGTTTATAGTCAAGTTTCTTTCTTCGACGGCGAAGGCATCCTATCGCAAAGAGCTTCTTACCATTCTACAGGGGAGCTCCAGTGTGCGATAGTATGGAATCTGTTTTAGGAGATTTTTATGATATAATTCAGACCTGTTGCCAGATTTGGTTTTCATGGAGTGGAATTTTGAGGAGGCTTTGCATCCAGAGACATAGGGTCGGGTCACCCCATTTATGCTAAATACATATCTTGAGGTGACGGAGAGGGAAGAGATTGTTGAGAGGACTTTGGCCAGAACCCGAACATCAAGAGATTTGATTCATTGTGATTCCTCACGAAGCTAAGCTGTGGTCCAGGGTTTCCAGTTTTAAGGGTAAAAGTGTTTCTGTTGAGCCGGGGGTAGATCCCAGCCCTTCACGTCTTGTTTATCTGGAGGCAGTAACTCATAGAAATATTCCAAGGGATCTGGTGCTTGTTTTTCTTATGGTGGTTTAGTTCATTAGTAGCGGGAGTACCTGACTGTTCAGAGTAGTCATCATGCACCCGGTGCTCCGCTCCAGGTTCCTCCATTGAGTCAGTTCCAGCCGAGGCAGTAGCAGCAGGTTGCAGTAACTTTAGATCAATAGAAGGTAAATGGGGAAAGAATAGTACAACACTATGATGCTCCCTGTCCTTAGATTATAGAGTGCATCCATGGTGGTGGTCGTCATCAGGGTCAGAGAAGACATGGTGGAGGTCGTGGTTAGCTTCATTCTCTAGTGTTGCCAGGTCCAGACCATCTAGATATCATCTAAGGAACCCTTATCTTTTTTTTCTACCTAGGTTTATTCCTTGTTTAATTCAGGAGTGACACACTCCTTCACATCACATACCCTTATCCATGCTTTGGGACTTGAGGTAGAGAGCTTCCTGTGCACTTGGTGTTTACTACGCAAGTTGGCGGTCGAGCTAACTTATTTGAAGTATGTAGAAACTTTGAGCTACTGTTTGGGAAACACCTCTCTTGTGTATATTTCTTATTTTTACAAATACAACTATATTATGTCATCCTCAGAATGGATTAGTTGTATTCGGTGCATGCTATCATGGATTTCTTCAAGAAAAAGGCAATTTTCTTTGGTGGGGATGGAGAGATGATTGTGTTTCTTGGTAAGCGAGATCTTCAAACGGGTCATAGGCGTGTTCTGTCCTTATCATCTATAATGGTTGAGATGATGTTGAGTTCTTCAAGGTTTTATTAGTTTCCGTTTCCTAGGGTCATATAAGTGTACCCTAATGTCTTTCTCGAAGAGGTTGTATCATTACCCTCTTGACGAGAGATCGAGTATAGGATCGAGCTAAAACCAAGTGTGTCTCCTATCTCTATGTCTCCATATAAGATATCCATTTATGTGTTATGAGATCAATGTATACTTCTTGATTCTCTGTTACAGTGTGGTATTTTTTGGCCAAGTGTGTCACTGTGGGGTGCACATTTTTTTAGTGACGAAGGCTGACGATAGATTGTGGTTGTGTGTCGATTATCGCTGCTTAAACAAAGTCACAATAAAGAATCACTATCATCTTCTACATATTGATGATTTATTTGATTAAATTAAGGGTTCATATTGTTTCTCAAAGATAGACTTGCGGTCATGATATCATTAGTTGTGTGTGAAGGATGGCGATATACCGAAGAATTCTTCCCGTTGTCGTCATGGGAATTATGAGTTCATTGTAATGTCGTTTGGCATGAAGAATTCTCTAGCTGTGTTCATGGGATTGATGAATTCTATGTTCCGTGAGTTCATGGAAAAGTTCGTGGTAGTTTTCATCGACGACATCCTTGTGTATTCCATTTCTAAGAAGGAGCATACAGAGCATCTACCCATTGTTTTGGGATTTCTTTGTCAACATCAGCTGTTTGGGATGTTGTCGAAGTGTGATTTTTGGGTTTGATAAGTCCATTTATTGGGGATTGTTGTGTCCCACCAGGGAGTAGATGTGGATCCATCGATGATAGAAGTAGTTGTGTCTTGGGAAGCCCCTAAGACAATGTTGAAGGTGTGACTCTTCCTTGGTCTCACATGCTTCTACAAGTGGTTCATATCCAATTTATCACGAGTTGCGACTCCTCTAATAACTTTGACAGATAAGGATTACTCAATCATATAGACTGATCAGTGTCAGGTAGCTTTTGGGTATCTAAAGGAGAAGTTAGTAAGTGCTCCAGTTCTTTGTCTTCCAGCTGAGGGAGTTGAGTTTGATGTTTTCTGCAATTTTTTGCATCTGGGGTTGGGTTGTGTTCTGAACTGGAAAAGAGAATTTGTTTCTTATGGGTCTCATCAGTTACATCCCAATGAATTTAACTGTGCCACTCATGATCTTGAGTTAGAATCTGTGGCATATTATCTGATGTTGTAGAGACATTGCCTCATTGGTGAGAGCTTTGTTGTTCTCACCGATCATAAGAGTTGGAGGTATGTTTTATCCTAGCGGGACTTGAACTTACAACAATGTCTGTGGATGGAGTTCTTATAGGAAAGCAACTTCGAAATATTGTATACCCCTAGAAAGGGGAATTTTGAAGCTAATGTACTGTGTCAGAAGTCACGTAGTGATACAGTGTGTGAATCTGGTGACTCCTTGAGAGTAATTGAAGAACTATCGACATTACATCTTGATATGGGAGAAGTTGGGGGTAGAAGTTGTCTTTTACAGTTATGGTTTAGTCATTTCTTCTGAAACAAGTAGAAGATTCCCAATTGGGATTTCTTGAGGTGGAGGTGTGGAGAGACTGAGTTTTTTATGGTGAGGCCCCTGATGGTTGGTCGAAGGATGAACGACCTCGAGTGTAGTTTCACGTAATTCTTTTTGTTCCTTTGATTATTTAAAAGATGGTTTTCAGAGAGTTTCATAGTTATCCTTTAGCGGTGCCTCCTGGAATGAAAAAGATGTACCAAGCCATGAGAGGCCAATTATGGTGGCCCGAGCTGATCTACTCAAGCAATTAGTGATTTTTCAGTGGAAGTGGGAGGAAATCTCAATGGAATTTTTTGCCGGTTTACCTTGAGCTCCGATAAGAGCTGATGCTATTTGGGTGTCAGTGGATCACTTAACAATATCTTCCCACTTTATAGCAATCAAGGAGTTGAGTTCATTGGATGTTTTGTCAAGGATGTATCTAGAAGAGGTGGTGAGACTACATAGAGTCCCAAGGATGATCATTTCTGATCGAGATTCTTGATTTACATCTAGGGTGTGGAGAGGTCCCCATCATGATTTTGGTTCTCAGCTCTGCCTTAGCACTTATTTTCATCCTAAAACAGATGGTCACATAGAGCAAACCATCCAGACTCTTGAAGACATGTTACTCTCTTGTGTTCTTGATTATAGTGTTTATGGATGAGGTAATTACCCTTGGTGGAGTTATATTACAATAATAGTTTTCACCCCACCATCAGTATCATTCCATTTGAAGCGTTTTATGGACATCCTTTCCATTCTCTATTGTGCAGGACTGGGGTCGGAGAGTCAGCAATTCTCGGACAACAACTAGTGCAGAATAAACAGAGATGGTTCAGGTGATTTCTGAGAGGGTGAAGACAGAACAAGATCATTAGAAATCATATGTTGATTAAATAATTAGACCCTTAGAGTTTAATTTTGGGGATCATGCATTTATGAATGTGACTCCCCATTGTGGGTAGCGATGTTTTGGTCATGGGAGTAAGCTTTCTCCTCGGTTTGATGGGCCTTTAGAGGTGTTTTCTCATGTTGGAGTTGTGGCGTATCGAGTAGTACTTCCCCCCCACATGAGTCAGATACATGATGTTTTCCATGTATCACACCTCCATCATTATCATCATGATGACTCTCATGTCATCGATTAGGGAGAGATCAATATTGATGATGTTGCAACCTTTGAGGAGTGACCTGCGGAGATCCAAGACCATAAGGAGAAGGTGTTTTGCAGGAATTCTATTCCCTTGGTTCATGTCTTGTGGGGACACGGTGGCATGGAGGAGAGTACCTGGGAATGTGAGTCACAGTGTAACACCCCAGGTAAATAAAGAATATAAAATTGTCATATTTATCCATATTTGTGAATAAAGTATTAATATGACTTTATAGGGGATGCTATGCTCGATGGTGTACCCAACACGCAACAACGAGTTTCTTGGGAATCTTACGTTGCACTATAATAATAAAATAATATTATTTGAAATGGTAGTTAACATGTAGCCATTGTATTTATGGGAATGGATAGAAATAACTAAAATATGATTATATATTTTTTAAATGTTTTTACATTTATCCAATAAAAGATAAAGTCTTAAAATATGGAAAGAATTCAATTTTAGGTGTATATGCCCTAGTTTTCACTAAAGATTCACTTATCGCCTTTTGATGGAGAACCTTCATTAAATATAGTTTTTTCACTCTTATAAATCCTTTTGGACCAAATAAAACTCTTCTTAAGAATTGGGACATCAAAATTTACTTTGTGTAAATTTTTGGTATCTTTCTGATAAAGTTCTTTTTTTAAGGAATAGTGTAAAATGTTATATTTTAATTCAAAACCTATTTTTAATATAATTTATTTATATGATTAGATTGAATTTTGAATTAGTTTTAAAGTGAAATTAGAATATATTTTTACCATTAAATTCAATAGTGGTCGTTGGAATTAATTTCACTTTGAAATCAGACTTAAACTAATGCCAATCTTTTGATACTTATTGTTTCATAAAAACACGCTATTTGCTTTGACAGCGGGAATAAATTATTAAATTTTTTAATGTGACTTATATGTTTTGAATTTTGTAAAATAGACATCATTTTTGAATTTGGAATATCAAATATATCTTAGGGTAAATTTTTGGGATTTTTCTGAAAGACTTCAATTTTTGATGAATAGTGAAACCACTAAGTGGTACTTATAAAAACTGATTTTTCCGTTTAAATGAAATTTTTCCATCTTTGTGTTTTGAATTTCAAAAATCTGACATACATGGTTGTCATTAAGAAGTAAAATGTGGTTCAATGGGATAAAAATAATTTTTTGGTGAATAGTAACTTATTAAGTTTTTAATCGCGATTAGAGGTAATTACTGTAGTTTAAGGTAAAAATAATGTTTTAATAATATGAAATGAACATGAAACATGTCCTAACCTCATTGGATGTATCATGGCCGACCAATACAACCCATGTGTCAACTTGGGGATCCCATGAAGCCACTTTGGTTGGAAAATGACATTAATATATTTTTATTTATAGTTAAAGTAAAAATGAGACAAACATGAAATGTTTTACTAAAACAATTTTTAAATGGGGTTATAAAAATATTATTTTTGACTATAAATAGTCATTGGAAAGCTAAAACAATTTAATACATCATAGAATTTTTTTTATAATTTTTAGACATTAAATAAATTAAATTATTTATGACATCATGATGATGCAGTGATGACCTCATTATTTAACGATTTAAATAAAATTGGAAGATAATGTAATATCTAAGACCTACACATGTCCAAAAACCTATTGGATGAGTGGATTTAGAACCCTTATCACCTTATCCTCGAAACACATCAATGTGGGACTTCTTAAATCCAAATACCATTTTAAAATAAAGCGTCCTTTCTTTACCTTCCAAGAGTGCCCTTCCTCTCCTCTTATAAAAGGCCCCCACCTCTACCTCCTTACCCACACTCCCAAAGCCTTTGGATCGGCCAAACACTGCCCATTTTGTCTCTCCACTTCACTATATTACTACATTAAGCCTCACTTTGGGAAGAAGTCTTCCCAAGGAAGCCGTTGAGCTCAAACCAAAGGGAGTTACCCGATTTTAAGGTAATGTCTTCACTTGAGTACTTTTGTTTTATTTTGCTTCTCCAACCCCCTAAACTCTTTTTATTCATTTATTTTGTAACAAATAAAGTATCATAAATATACAAGGATGTTGTTATAATAAGGAATCTTGCTACACTATCACACACTTACATCTAATGGTTAAAGAACATACTGTTTCCACGGATGGCGAATTTCGGCCTCCCGAAACGATGATTGTTCAACATTCTTTTAACACCTTAAAATGTGGCCATTAAGATGAAACTATATTTATATATGATATATTATATGTTTATGATTTACTTAAACTTCTGTATTTTTCATTTTGGGCATACCTTTATGGTTTCCATTATGGGTAACGCGATATCTTCATTTAAGGAAGTGCGGACTACAGCCCCCTCAATGTGATTTGATTCGTTAATACCATATGTGGTACGTATAAAGGATATATTTAATGAAATTATATATTATACCATACTGTAATTAAAATAATATTATGCATCATTATGTGTTAATTCCATTAAATATGAAATATAAATGGAAGTAGCGTTCATGCGTACGTACGGCTTACCGTCTCCATGAACGGTACATTTCATTTCTTATCTCAAAATGTTATGTAATACTATAAGTACATATATATAATGTATATATATGTAACATATTAAATAAAAATTATGGATATAATTCTTGAATTATAACATATATATCTCTCTCTTTTTGTTTTAATTCCATTAATATGACAAAAAATGAAAGTAGCGTTCATGCGTACGTACGGCCTACCGTCTCCATGAACGGTGTTTTTCGTTTTTTATCTCCAAATGATATGGAATAGTATGAAATGATTATTTACTGGATATATATGATATTTTAATCATTAATAATATTCTGGAAATTATTTACTTATAACTACATGGGCAATATTTTTTCAAACAAGTTCATTTTTGACTCATGTACCAAACATCGGCAAAAACGTCTTATATGAACTAACATTATTATAAAATTATTATAACATTATAATATGTGATATGAACTGAATAATAATCTCTAAAGGAGTTACTTAGGAAATTATTAATTGACCAAACTTTATTATTCTGGAATATAAAGAAACAAACAAGACAAGTTGGACTTGAGGTAAGGGATACTACTCCTCTCTTTCTTTTTAAGTACACTCTTTTATGTCATTCCTTCTAATATCATCTTTCTTGTTATTTGGAAGTTCTATTATATTAATCATACTGTAAGTTTTATGTTCATATGATGAGATACCCTATTCTCTCTCATCAATCCATTTTGGAAGTTTCGAGTGGCGTCGTTAGGCTGCCAAATTTTCGTAAGAGATCTAACCTCTCTCTTTCTCTTTAAGTACTCCCCTTTATGTCACTTCTTTTAATATCCTATTTTCTATGATGGGGGTTGTCCTTTCATATTCCTCTTTCTTTAAATTTTGGTGTAATGTGATGAGATACCCTGTTTGATCTCATCAATCCATTTCGGGATGTTTTAAGTGGCGCTGTTGGGCTGCCGAGTTTTCATAAGTGATTTTTCATCTCACTTTTATTCCCGTGAGATTTATGCTACATTTTCCACAATTTCCTTTGAGTGGTGTGTTTACTTCCCATTATTCTACTCTTTGTGTAATATACTTTCGTTTATGAGTATTTACATTAATGATGTATTTTTCTTCTTTCACGGGGCGTATGTTTCGAAAGATACCCATGTCGGTAAGGGAACCTTTCACCCTCCTCTTTTTAAAAGACTTATTTTGTTGGGTCTTATAATATACAGATTTTTATGTTGGGATATGTTCTCATATATCCTTATTGATGTAAATTTTACGTCCACGTGATGAGATACCCTTTTTTTATATCTCATCAACTCATTTTGATGTGACGCCGTAAGGCTGTCAAGGGAACTTCTTAACCCAATTTCGATTTCTTTAGGTTCAATATGTAGTTATTGAATATGTCATACTTTGAATATGTGTGAATGAACATTAATTATTTTACACTTAATATCCACTTATATTTGGTGTATTCGTTTATCACACATAATTATGTAATTTATTTATCCATAAACCAAGGATATCGTCTTTGTAAGGGACTTCGTCTCAATCTCCTTTCATTGAGGCATATTCTGTTTTATACACAACCTTCTTTTATATGGTGTATAAACCCCTTTGACATTTACGTTTATTTTAAAGGAATCTTTTTTATACGAAGCGTTTACTAAACGACAAAAGGGAATGTTTTTGTCGTACGTATGCGGCGACAACGACTTCTCCACCGCTGTGACCATTATTTGATTTTCGGATTCCTCTACAAGCCATACCTTCTTTTTAAAAGAAAAATAAATACCATGTTTTACTTTTCTTTTATCTTGGTATTGAAAATGGTTTTCATAATGTTTTTATATCAATGTGTTGTATTGATATCCTGTTATTGAAAGGTGGGAATGTTATGTTTCCTTTATGCATGTTTTATGTGATACGATTATGTTAAGGTTCTTGGGCATTATTATGAAGACAGGTGGTTCTGTGATAAACTAAGAGCAGGTGAGCCTTATATAGCTCTCCAATGCATTGGGTAACATGAAGGAGTGAAACGTTAAGGTTTCTCTGAAGAGATTTAGGGAATATACTGTGATGGGTATTCAAAACATAACCAAGAGGGTTACTCCCTACGTAAGAAAGTTATGAATGCCTCAAGTAACCTTTTATGTCTTATGATTTATACGATTTATTCAGGATTTCATGAGGTATGTTAAAGTTGATATGTTTTATGGGTAAAGTATGATTTCATTCTTATGTATATATGAACTCATGTTTCCTTTCCATATTTTTATAACCCTTACTGATCTTTTTATGCTCATCCCAAGTTTTTGAAATGTTTTTCACAGGTCAAGGGAAAGGTACATGACGTGATGATAGTGTCAAGGATGTGTCAATAAAAAAATCCGTGTTTTATTTTAAATATGTTTCCATTGATGGGAAGAATGAATACTGTCTTTTATGTAACCACTTTGTTTAAATGTGGAATGAAATGAATATTTCATTATCTAATTCTCTATAACTCTAAACCTGAGAAGATCCTCAATGTGTAATCTCGTAATAACTCAAGATTAAGTAAGGTTTAAGGCTGGGGTCATATAGTTGGTATCAAAGGTCGGTTTAGATAACTTTATAGGTTAGGGTATTCTTTAATCATGAGTGACATTACCATAATGGTTAGGATTTCAGAAAGAGTCCTAGTTTTAGACAAAGTGAATGAGTAAGTATATCTTAGTGTTTATCTTACTCATTATTACATGATGGTTTTATTGAAATACTCACACTGACCTTTTTGGTTTTAGTAAATGGCTGGATCTAGGAGGCACCAAAGTGAAAATTGGTTTGAAGGAAACTGTGGTGGTTATTTGATTAAGAGACTGGATGAAATGGGGTATTCAATGAAGAAACTTGTGGTTTTTCTAAACCAACTATCAAGGAGTCATGATCAACCACTTGAACCTTGGTATGTTCTGTAATGCATCATGTACGAGATGACCAATCGATGTGGAAGTTCAGGTAATAATTATAAAGGTAACAAATAGTGTTTATATGATCCATACTTTTGAGGTAATTATGGGTTATTATATGATATGCTGGAAAATGAAAGGCATGAGATAAACTTGAGGTTAAAATATGTTATGATCATTTTTGATGATTTTATCTCTTTTTGTGGAATTATTTAAGAATTATATAGTTTTGGAAAAAGGACAACACGTAGACCGTGTGACAACCCGCCGCATCGGACAAAGCTGCGGGAATCGAACCCACAACCAAAGTGCGACTGGTATTTATCGCCTACCACTGGACTACGTGAAGTCCCTGGTAAGTTTGACTGATTCTTTTTAGTTAGATGATTTTATTAATTAAGAGTATGTTGATTTTGGGTTATCTATGGATATTTATTAACCTATCATGGAGGATATGTGATTAGGTTAATTACTTTTCAATACGAGACATTAAGAGCAACTGATGTTGTTTGGAGATAAATGTTAAGATTTAACTTGGAAGACTATGTGACTAAATCCTTCAAATATTTGGGTTTCAATCCTAGATTGGTTTACTTTGAAGAATTTTATGGACAAATTGGTTATCGAATGGTCCTCGTTGAACTTTGGGTTTTGATGGACAAATTTTGAGATTAAGAATAGATTTTCTTTTTATAAAGGGTTATCTTTTTTTGGATTATCTGACCTTGTGTTAACCTTTCTAGTTTTGGTTTTGGTTAAAGCCTAAAGACATGGGATGTATATAGTTCTCTTTTGTGGATTAGGTGATTCTCTAGAAATTGATTATAGTACTCTTAATGAGAACAAGTCTCCCTAAATACTCATCTTTTGGAAAAAATATGAGTTTGATTAAGGAATCTAGTAAAAGTTGGAAGTCAACATGACAAGTAAGTATGTTTCCTTATGTTTTATTTAAGCTAAAAAATAAATTCCTCAATAAAAAGTAACTTAAAACAAAAATGTTGTCTATTAACTTTTCCTACTGGGGAATCGAATACCGTTTAACCCATCACAACTTTGTGATTTTCTTATGGTTAACTTTCTCCTAGACATGTTTACTATCACTCTCCCTTAAGAACATGACCCTTTTCTTTTTATTCCATGTCCATGTTTTTCTACATATGGGTTAACTCGGGTGACCTCTATACTTAACTTCCTTTATTCTAAAGTGATTTTTTTACCGACTCTTGTTCCGATGTGGGACTTTCAAAGATGTTTCCAAGCTCAATTTTAAAAATTGTGAGGATGCAATTCCCAAAAGGGGGGAAGGATGTAACACCCCAGGTAAATAAAGAATATGACATTTTCATATTTATCCATATTTTTGAATAAAGTATTAATATGAATTTAAAGGGGACGCTATGCTCGATGGCATACCCAACACGCAACAACGAGTTTCTTGGGAATCTTACGTTGCACTCTAATAATAAAATAATATTATTTTAAATGGTAGTTAACATGTAGCCGTTGTATTGGAGGGAATGGATATAAATAACTAAAATATGATTATACATGTTTTTAAATGTTTTTACATTTATCCAATAAAATATAAAGGCTTAAAATATGGAAAGAATTCAATTTTAGGCGTATATGCCCTAGTTTTCACTAAAGGTTCACTTATCGCCTTTTGATGGAGAACCGTCATTAAATATAGTTTTTTTCACTCTTATATATCCTTTTGGACCAAATAAAACTCTTCTTAAGAATTGGGACATCAAAATTTACTTTGGGTAAATTTTTGGTATCTTTCTGATAAAGTTCTTTTTTTAATGAATAGTATAAAATGTTGTATTTTAATTCAAACCCTCTTTTTAATCTAATTTATTTATATGATTAGATTATCTTTTGAATTAGTTTTAATGTGAAATTAGAATATATTTTTACCATTAAATCCAATAGTGGTAGTTGGAATTAATTTCACTTTGAAATCAGACTTAAACTAATGTCAATCTTTTGATACTAATTGTTTCATAAAAACACGCTATTTTCTTTGACAGCGGGAATAAATTATTAAAATAATTAATGTGACTTATATGTTATGAATTTTGTAAAATAGAATTCATTTTTGAATTCAGAATATCAAATATATCTTAGGGTTAATTTTTGGGATTTTTCTGAAAGACTTCAATTTTTGATGAATAGTGAAACCACTAAGTGGTACATAGAAAAACTGATTTTTCTGTTTAAATAAAATTTTTCCATCTTTGTGTTTTGAATTTCAAAAATCTGACATACATGGTTGTCATTAATAAGTAAAATGTGGTTCAATGGGATAAAAATAATTTTTTTGGTGAATAGTAACTTATTAGGTTTTTAATCGCGATTAGAGGTAATTTGTGTAGTTTAAGGTAAAAATAATGTTTTAATAATATGAAATGAACTTGACACATGTCCTAACCTCATTGGATGTGTCATGGCTGACTAGGAAAATCTATGGGTCAACTTGGGGACCCCATGAATCCACTTTGGTTGGAAAATGACATTAATATCTTTTTATTTACAGTTAAAGTAAAAATGAGAAAAACATGAAATGTTTTACTAAAACAATTTTTAAATGTTGTTATAAAAATCATATTTTTGACTATAAATAGTCATTGGAAAGATAAAAATAATTCCTACATCATAGTATTTTTTTGATAATTTTTATACATTATATAAGTTAAATTATGTTTGACATCATGATGATGCAGCGATGACCTCATTATTTAATGATTTAAATAAAATGGAAAGATAATGTAATATCTAAGACCTACACATGTCCAAAACCTATTGGATGAGTGGATTTCTAACCCTTATCACCTTATCCTAGAAACACATCAATGTGGGACCTCTTAAATCCTAATACCATTTTAAAATAAAGTGACTTTTCTTTACCTTCCAAGGGTGCCCCTCCTCTCCTCTTATAAAAGGCCCTCACCTATACCTCCTTACCCACACTCCCAAAGCCTTTGGCTCAGCCAAACCCTTCCCATTTTGGCTCTCCACTTCACTCTCTTAATCCTTGAAACCTCACTTTTGGCAGAAGTCTTCCCAAGGAAGCCTTTGATCTCAAACCAATGGGAGTTACCTGATTTTAAGGTAATGTCTTCACTTGAGTACTTTTGTTTTATTTTGCTTCTCCAAACCCCTAAACTCTTTTTATTCATTTATTTTGTAACAAATACAGTATAATAAATTTACTATGATGTTTTTATAAGAATTATTATAGCTACACTTTCACACACCTACATATAATGGTTAAAGAACATACTGTTTCCGTGGATGGCGAATTTCAGCCTCCCGAAACGATGATTGTTCAAAATTCTTTTAACACCTTCAAAGGCGGCCATTAAGATGACACTATATTTATATATTATATATAATATTTTTATTATTTCCTTAATCTTATTTATGTTTCATTTTGGGCATACCTTTATGGTTTCCATTATTGGTAAACACAATATCTTCATTTAAGGAAGTGCAGACTACCGCCCCCTCAAAGTGATTTGATTCGTTAATACCATATGTGCTACGTATAAAGGATATATTTAATGATATTATATATGATACCATACTGGAATTAAAATACTATTATGTATCATTATGTTTTTATTCCATTAAATATGAAATGGAAATGGAAGTAGCATTCATGCGTACGTACGTCTTACCGTCTCCATGAACGGTACATTTCATTTCTTATCTCAAAATGTTATGTAATACTATAAGTAAATATATATAATTTATATATATGTAATATATTACATAAAAATTATGGATATCATTATGGAATTATAACATATATATATCTCTCTCTCATTTTTTTTATTCCATTAATATGACAAAAAATGAAAGTAGCGTTCATGCGTACGTACGGCCTACCGTCTCCATGAACGGTGCTTTTAGTTTTTTATCTCCAAATGATATGGAATAGTATGAAATGAATATTTACTGGATATATATGATATTTTAATCATTTATAATATTCTGGAAATTATTTACTTATAATTAGATGGGAAATCTTTTTTCCAACAAGTTCATTTTTGACTCATGTACCAAACATCGGCAAAAATGTCTGATATGAACTAACATTATTAAACAATTAATATAACATTATAATATGTGATATGAACTGAATAATAATATCGAAAGGAGGTACTTAGGAAATTATTAATTGACCAAACTTTATTATTCAGGAATATAAAGAAACGAACAAGACAAGTTGGACTTGAGGTAAGGGATCCTACTCCTCTCTTTCTTTTTAAGTACACTCTTTTATGTCATTCATTCTATGCCCATCTTTCTTGTTATTGGGATGTTCTTTTATATTACTCTTACTGTAAGTTTTATGTTCATATGATGAGAGACCCTATTCTCTCTCATCAATCCATTTTGGACGTTTCGAGTGGTGCCGTTAGGCTGTTGAATTTTCGTAAGAGATCTAACCTCTCTCTTTTTCTTTAAGTACTCCCCTTTTTGTCACTTCTTTTAAGCTCATATTTTTTATGATGGGGGATGTTCTTTCATATTCATCTTGCTTTAAATTTTGTTTTAATGTGATGAGATACCCTATTTGATCTCATCAATCCATTTTTGGAAGTTTTAAGTGGCGACGTTAGGCTGGCGAGTTTTCGTAAGTGATTTTTCATCTCACTTTTATTCCCATGAGATTTATGCTACATTTTCCACAATTTCCTTTTAGTGGTGTATGTACTGCCCATTATTCTACTCTTTGTTTAATATACTTTCGTTTATGAGTATTTACATGAATGATGTATTTTCCTTCTTTCACGGGGTGTTTGTTTCGAAAGATACCCATGTCGGTAAGGGAACCTTTCACCCTCCTCTTTTTAAAAGACTTATTTTGTTGGGTATTTTAATTTTCATATTGTTATGTTGGGATATGTTCTTATTTATCCTTATTGATGTAAATTTTACGTCCAAGTGATGAGATACCCTTTTTTATCTATCATCAACTCATTTTGATGTGACGTTGTTAGGCTGTCAAGGGAACTTCTTAACCCAATTTCGATTTCTTTGGGTTCAACATGTAGTTATTGAATATGTCATCCTTTGAATATGTGTGAATGAACTTTGATTATTTTACACTTAATATCCACTTATATTTGGTGTATTCGTTTGTCACACATAATTATGTAATTGATTTATCATTAAACCAAGGATACCGTCTTTGTAAGGGACTTCATCTCAATCTCCTTTCATTGAGGCATATTCTGTTTTATACACAACCTTCTTTTATATGGTCTATAAACCCCTTTGAATTTTACGTTTATTATAACGGAATCTTTTTTATACGAAGCGTTTAATAAATGGAAAAAGGGAATGTTTTTTCATAAGTATGCGGCGACAACGACTTCTCCACCGCCGTGACCATTATTTGAGTTTCGGCTTCCTCTACAAGCCATACCTTCTTTTTAAAAGAAAAATAAATACCATGTTTTACTTTTCTTTTATCTTGGTATTGAAAATGTTTTTCATAATGTTTTTATATCAATGTGTTGTATTGATATCTTGTGATTGAAAGGTGGGAATGTTATGTTTCCTTTATGCATGTTTTATGTGATACGATTATGATAAGGTTCTTGGGCATTATTATGAAGATGGGTGGTTCCGTGATAAACTAATGGTGGGTGAGCCCGATATACCTCTCCAATGCATTGGGTAATGCGAAGGAGTGAAACGTTATGGTTTCTCCGAAGAGATTTAGGGAATATACTGTGATGGGTATTCTAAACGTAACCAAGAGGGTTACTCCCTACGTAAGAAAGTTATGAATGCATCAAGTAACCTTTTATGTCTTATTATTTCTACTATTTATTCACGATTTGATGAGGTATGATAAAGTGGATATGTTTTATGGGTAAATTATGATTTCATTCTTATGTATATATGAAATCATGTTTCCTTTCCATATTTTTATAACCCTTACCGAGCTTTTTATGCTCATCCCAAGTTTTTCGAAATGTTTTTCACAGGTCAAGGGAAAGGTACATGACGTGATGATTGTGTCAAGGATGTGTCAAGAAAGAATCCATGATTTATTTTAAATATGTTTCCGTTGATGGGAAGAATGAATACTGTCTTTTATGTAACCACTTTGTTTAAATGTGGAATGAAATGAAAGTTTCATGATCTAATTCTCTAAAACTCTAAACCTGAAAAGATCCTAAATGTGAAATCTTGTAAGAACTGAAGATTAAGTAAGGTTTGAGGCTGGGGCCTTATACATAGATATGTGCTCGGTACACAGATTTGTTTGATGTTTAACTCTTTCCATGTAACGATGTCCCCTATTGGTTAGACCTTTCATGTTTACAATATTTATTTCCTTTGTAAATTCTTGTGGCCTGCTTTCTTTTGAGAGGTATCTTGATGGGTGGTTGTTTGGACACCATTTTATTTTCCCTTTAGGGAGGTTTGGAATTCTCAAGGACGAGAATGTTTTGAGAGGTATCTATTTAAATGGTGCAGACCTCTCTGGTCCATTCCATTGTGAAAATCAGGTGTATGATGTGTTTCAGGAGGTCAAGGTGACATATGCCCCACACTTTTCCAAATTTTCCATTTCAGTGAACAGTTCTAATGGTAGACTGTTGTGAATAGCTTATCGGTAACTTTTAGTGAAGAGTGCAATGGTGACCTTTTGTGAACAGTGACATTAGTGACATTATGGGAAAAGTGTCATTGGTGACCTTCTGTGAACAGTGTCATCGGTAACCTTAAGTGAATATTGCATCAGTGGCCATCTATGAATAGTGTCATTAGTGACCTTATGTAAATAGTATCATCGGTAGCCTTATGTGAAAAGTTTAATGGTGAACTTGTGTGAAAAGTGACATCGGTGACCTTATGTGAAAAGTGCCATTGGTGACCTTTTGTGAACAGTGAAACGATAATCTTATATGAAAAGTTTCATCAGTAACCTTAAGTAAATAATCCCAAGATGAGGTTCAAATGGCAACCTTTTCTTTCCATTTCCAAATTTTGATTTGTGTGAATAGGTTTCCCCAAACGGTGAGGTTCCAACGTTGACCTTTTCTTTCATTTGCTAAATTTTGAGTTATTTGAACAGTGTTTCCAGAACGGTAGGTGTGCAGTGTTTCCAGAATGGTAGGTGTATATTTCTTCCAAAATGGTAGGTGTAAAGTGTTTCCAAAATGGTAGGTGTACAATGTTTCTAGAACAGTAGGGTGTACATTGTCTCCAGCTTCATACAGTTCAAACCTTTAATGTTTTTTTGATGTAAAATGTATTAAAAGCGTCATTTTAAGGTCTCTAAGGCTGATTAAATGGTGATAACTCCTATATTAATTATTGTTAAGGCTTGTGATGTTTTTAATTAATCAAACTATGTTGTTTAATGTGATACACTTTTAATGGAAAATCAAGTGTATCTTAAACCATCTATACATTAAATATTCAAAAGGGACAAGGTATATTCCTCTCTTTTCTTCCTCCTTTATCTCTAGTGTTAGATTCTTCAACCATTCCTTCCTTCCCATAGAAATCATGAGATCAAACCTTTCCACATGGATTGGTTTCCCTCGATGTCATTTTTGCTTCAAGTGCACCCCCTGTGTCGGTTCAACCAAGAAGTATCCATCAATCTATGATATAAGGTATGTTTTTTCATCGTTCTTTGGGGTTTCAAATTCTCCAATTTATCCCTTCCATATTATACCATGTGATCTCCATGATTCTAATGTAGTTTTCTTAGGTTTCGGTTGGTGCGATCGTACCGTGGCATCCTCGGGTGGATGCAGTTGTCGCGAGAGGAGGCGATCATGATTCGTTGTGTGGACTGTTCTTGTATAAAGAATTTAAAGAACCATTTGAGGTAGGGGATTAATTTATTCAATCTTCTTTTACATGCAACTGTATCGTTAGCATGTTTTATCCCACTGGATGTCAATGGAATTGACATAACAAATATTTGAACTGGATAAATAAATTGATATGGATCGTATGTTTTTTCCTCTTGTTTTTCTAGATAGTGTGATATATATGAATTCTTTCCTTAGCTATACGTTCTTGATGTAAAACGGTAATGAACATAATTCGAGATTAATTGATAATTGTTTGGATAAAGAAAAAGAGTCTTGTAAAAGAATCTGGTTCTTGTTGTAAATTGATGTTAATCATATTGGAATAATATACTTGTTTAATTATGCGTCACAACTAAATGATTAGGTTTCTCAAATTTGTAACCTGCGAATAATAATATGTTAATACAAGATGGATTAATGAACATGTTGTTTGATAAAATCTAATTCCCTATAGGGTCCTGAGTTACCATCTTCATTGTTAAAGGGCCAAGAGCTAATTGTTAAGATGTTTGTTTTACTTCTACTTGTGTTGTGATGTGTTCATGGATGGATGTTATGATATGTGGGGGAAGGATACCCTTTTGTTTGTGGAAGAAAATGATTCATAGAGTGCCATGATGCATCGGTTTATGCATGTGGGTGTCGGGGAGGACACCAGGGATGATGGAACCGGATGGATGTGATTGTTGGATGCTTGCTGTTTATTTTTGGTTGATTATCTATTTTACTTTTCCCCACTTCCAAATAATACTGTTCTTGCTTACCCTTTTTCCGAAAGTGGTGAAGACACATGGTGTATTCCAAATGATTTCTGTGTTTAGCTTCTCAAGGGGGGATGGGTCTACCTGCCTTGTATAGGCAGTAAAGAATCGACGGGTAGTACATCTACTCACTGTGTTTATCCCCCTGTGTTTAGTAGCATAGATTGTTATTCTAGAATTCATGGGAATGTGGGAAATTAATTTTGTAAGGCATAATTGAATAAATGGTTTTAACGCATGGGTTTGGAGTTTGCTGGAACATAATGATGAAGTTGTAATTGTAAACAGGCAGTGGACTTTAGGTGTGATGCTAATAAAATTTAATGTGGAATCATAAATGGTTAATTAATGTTTAAGGAAATAATTAATGTAAAGTGGAACATATAAAAAGGGAATGAATAAAGGAAATAAATCTTTTTAAATGGTTGGGTTCTTATTGGACACCTAGTTTAGAAGTTACAGCCGAGATTTCGAGAGACGTTAGCTGTAGTTGAGTCCATGACTAGGTTATTCCCATAGTGTGGTTGTGAGAAATAGTATATTCTGTACTTTCTGTGTTTCTATATGCCACTCCACCCTGTTAGTAAGGGAAACTGACCCCCAGGTATTCTGATCCCTTGGGGTTGTTTTCCCCAACATTCCAGTGGGAGGATGGACAGATGACTACCCCCTTTGTCCCATCTCTCTTTTATTTGTAGTTACTTGTTCCGGTAGGCACATTGGTTATGTTTCCCCATATATGTGTGTAGAGGGATTTAAAGGCTTGTGGTTATTCAAACACATATATTCTAGATATAAGATCTTATGGACTACTATCGGTGTAATGTGTATAGGTTGTGATAGCTTCAGGATCCTTGATCAGTGTATGGGATGTAATGGCTTTAGGTATAATACCTGACGTATGATACAAATTATGTGAGCTGTGGTGGCTCCAAAAAACTACCTGGTTACTTTCTTGCATGGATGTGGTCGTTTTGTTGTATGAGGTGCATATTATGGTGCTTCGCCTAGGTGTTTGTGGGAACACCTTTTTGAAGAGAGATGCTTAGGACGTGTGATATTGGGGAAAAGCATCAAACCCATGGGGAAGTAGTAGTGGGGTACCCTTGATACTATTTTTTATATTATATACTATTGTATGTGTTACTTGGTGAGAGTAGCCATGGTGAGGCAGGGAACTTAGTATATCTGTTTAGATGACAAGTTATTGTGACTTGTTGTTCACTATGGTTTAGCATGATTTATTTACTATTTCACGAGAGGCTTTGGGGAGGATCCTAATAAGTATACTATTATACTCACCCTATGTATTTGTAAACTGTTTTTAGTCCACTAGGAGCAGTTTGGAGATAATGATGGTTTCTACTAGCTTGGGGTTGTAGGACCTATTCGGCCTTGTGGTTGCTAATGTTTTTTACTGTCTTTTGGGAATATGCAGTTTTCCCCTTATAGTTGTAGTACTATTGAATGAAATTACATATGTTCACTTGGTATTTCTTTTATATTTCAGTATTGAGTTGGAGTTGGTGGGTGTCTATCTTATCTCTCCCTTCCACATGTGTTCTCTTATAGGGTAATGCCTCCCATTTTTTGGTTTACTATACCTGTGGTGCTAGTCACCAACACAGAGCCTACTGTAGGTAGGACTCGAGGGTCATTATCTCCCTCCCACATTACCAGCCCATGAGGGTACACATTGTGGTGAGGGGGTCGTGAGAGAGTGGGACCCATACGTCATTGCATGTCCAATGCATTCCTAATATCGAGTTATTAATAAACTATATGCCTTATGAAATATTCGTATTGATTAAAGGATATGTATTGATCAATAATTCCTCAGTATTGGATATGTAACAGTGATAGTTTTTTAATATAAGGAATTTAAATGACATTGAAATATCATTAAAACACTCATGAGGAAAATATTCGTTAAGCAATTTAATGTGTGACATACCACATTGAATCATTTGAATAATAATTCACATAAAGGTAAAACCATAAATTAAACTTATAATATCATGATAATTATGATATAAATGATATATCTTGTAATATGGATGTATATTCTCAATATAAAAGTGAATTTGTGCATAAAAATAAATAACTCTCAATGGAATGTATATTGAGATGAAACACCTTACATTGAGTCTGACATGTCACATTTGTCCTTGTATTCCTGAATAATAAACTAATGAGAATTATTAACATGATTCAAACCCCTTTTCATGTTTATTATTACTTTTACTTCACTTATTACAATTTTATATACAATGACTTAAAAATGAGGTTTAGGTCTGGTATTTTCGACAAAAATTAGTTCATGGGTCAAAAATGAATTTTGATGTTCGATTGTGGTTAAAGGGGTCATTATAAAAATTTATCCATAATAATAACAATGAAATAAAAATCATATTTATACATCAATTTTAATTTTAAATCCAATTTTAAATGATAGTTTTTATAAATTAACCAATGTTACAATCATTTAGATGGTATGTCGTATGTATGCATGAGTAACATTCCCATTTTTCAGTGGTCATTACGGAAAAAAGTTTAGTAACAATATATATTTATATAATAAAAAATTATATCATAAATTATAATTTTTTTTATAAATACTTAAAAATATTTTTTTTCATGTAATATTATTCACATCGCATTGTGGGTGTGGTATTCCACACATCCACAAACTATACTGTAAATTTTTTTGTTTATGAAAAGGGTATCAAAAAATTAGTATATTTTCAAAAATATAAATATTAAATTAATATAAAATATATTTCATTTATGTCACATATATTTTATTAAAACATCATTAATAGTTTCTATTTATAGCGGAAGGGATCAGATCGCTTTGAGGAGGTGGTCGTCCACACTACCACGTACGATGTTATCGTATTCCCGAAAAAGGATTATTTTTAAAGGTATGTGTTTTAAATAAAATAAATAAGAATAAATAAATTATAAATATCATACTTATCTTATAAAATAATCTTTTCCATCTTAATTCCTATCAGGATTTTTCGTAAGGGAATACAATAAAATATTGTTTCGCAAGGTGGTAGTTCTCAGTATATGAATGGTATGTTCATTACACAGTAGATGGAAGTGTGGATTAGTTGATGTTGAACATATAAAATGAAAATAGTTTAGTATATTATGGATAATTATGTTATCATATACAAAATATAAAAAAATTGATATTGTGGATAAGTAAATGAGAGAAAAGTGATCGTTACAAAATGTTTCCTCTTAATCGAGTAACTCCTTTTCATTTTCACCAAATCTATTCCTTAGGTTACTCTATTCACATAGATAGTATTATAGGTTTATGGGAGTGATTTGGGATCTTATTTGAGAAGTTATTGGTCTATCCAAATGGATTTATATGTATGAATAATTTGGCAGGAGAGTGCCTTTTATATTATGGAGGAGGAGTGGTATTCATGTAATGTTTTTAAAAATGAATCCCCTCATGTTTTTCTAATGAAAAGCGTCTCCACTAATGCTTAAATTATGATAAAATGGATTATATGTTCTAAATATGGCCATCAAATAGATTTTGGAGAAGTTTATAGGTCATTTTGGGCTTCAAGTTTTAGGATTAGTCATATGTTATGTAATTTTTTCACTCAATCGATGTTATTAATTTTAATTTCTTTAACTAATAATGTTTTCCAAAAACTATGTTGACCATATTAAAAATTATTATTTATGCTGAATAGAAATATGGAATCCATTTTTTTCAAATTCTAATCAAATATGTGGTATAAATTAATTAACATATAATATTACAGATGAGACGACAATACACATTTTTAGTGTAAAATCATTCAAATGATTGCGACGATATTATATCCAATTTCACACTGATGTTGATTCAAATGAAAAAAATAAGATTAATAGCTTATAAAAGTAATTAATTAAAATTTAAAAAAAACAAAACTGTAATTTATCCTTAAATATATATTTGAAGAAAAAAAATTATTAAATTTTTTTATTTTCACTATTCATTAAAAAATTAAACTTCACAGAAAAATTTTAAAAAATAACCATAACCTAATATTGATGCTCTAGTTTAAAAAAGGATGTTTAAATTAGAATATTAAAATAATAAAATTTCCAAAGTTTAGATTTAAAATTATTTTACCCTTAAAAAGTGATAAAACCCCAATATAAAAATATATGATTTTATGTATATAACTTGGTTTCTGCTTATATTATTCTTATAAAATATATTATATGAATGTAAAAAATATTTGATTGTATATAATATATACATATATATATATATATATATTACATTAATATCACTCAATAATTTTAATTAATTTAATTTATTTGTAGAAAATGACTTTGTTAGCATAAAAATAGTTTTTTATGAATTCATTCCAATTATATTCAATTACTTCATATATTTATATTTAATTAATTTTTTATCCAACTAATTAAAACACAAAATTTCATAAATATGATAGGACTACTCATAACCATCAATTTAACAGATGCATTCTATGTTATTATATTAAATTAAAATATCATAGTATTATATTATTTATTAGTAAAAGACAATCAAGTATGTAACACAAACTAACGAACATAGTCACTCTTGCGTACAATTAAAGATATCTTAATGGTGAGTGAATTATATGAAATAGAATAGATTTATTTAAAATATAAAAGATTTTATAATGTGGTTGGATTTTATATTTCTGTCAACATAAGATTTTTTTTACATACAAGATGTTTCCAATGTTTTGTGTAGCGTATGATTAACATGGTGTTTCCTGTAACAAAATTTGGGTACACAAATTAATTTAATTTCAAAAGGAAAATATTATACTATTTTTTGGTATTAATATAGTCCACCATACACACTATTGATGTCCTCACATAAAATAAATTTTGTTTTATGAAATTATATCATATTTTTTTTCTATAATTACTAATATGTTGTTATTATCAACTAAAAATATTAAATCCATCAATATGAATAGTCCTAATATGTCATGATAGAAATTGAATTACATCTATTCATGAGGCGATAGTCCACTATACACACGATTAATGGGTTTTCAAATTTTTTAGGAGTGGTTGTGGACGAATATTATGAAATGAATATAATAAAATCTCAATTCATTTGAGATATTGGCTTTATTATATTTTAATTTTAATGACATTATTGAATTTATTAAAATAAGTAGAAAAAGGAGGATCTCAGGGATGATTATTACATTCACATAGAACATCCACCGTTGAATCTATTCTTAAAGAAAACTATAATTATAGTTTGGGTAATAAAAGACGCTCAATAAAATGTCAATGGAATTTGGGGAGAGATTTTGGAAGTTATCTATTGTGCCAAATATATTGAGATATGAGATGAAGTGAGGGGTGGCAGTGATGATTTTTAATTTATTAGTAGTGGAATTCATGAAAATTCATAAAACTATTTAGTAATGGGATTTCATACTCAAGAAAAGTGATGAAAAAATTGATTATAAAGTAATGGATGTATTATATTCTCTATACAAACATATAGAAAAATAAAAAACATATTTTTTTGAAATTTTTTTTAACATCTACTTTTTCTTAATTTTACCATTTTTATTTTGGCAATGGTAATTAGGATTTTTTAAAATTTAATTTTATCTATTAAAACTAGAAATTAAACGAATATTATTACATAATTTATACTCATTGTTTAAAAATATTAAATTAAATTTATAAAATAAAAATCCTATGTGTGCAGGATTTTAAATTTATTACAAAAAATTAAATGAAACACACAAAACATCATTTTTTCCATTTACCATGGTATTTTTTACACTTTAAGGGTAAATTAATTATTATTAAATTCCAATAATCAAGGAATGAAAATTTAATTATATTTTTAATAATGTAACAATTAATTTTAAGAGGTTAGTATTTTTTTGGAATTTTAAACTGTTTAAGAAAATAATTATTATTATAAAATAATAGTAAAGTTCATTTAGACATAATTCATATTATTTCACATAAAAAACCATTTAGAAAAGGTGTAATTAGAGTATATTATATTTATAATGGTTAATCTTGTTATACGTATCTATTAAATTTATAAAATACAATAATGTATTAAATTTATATTTCTTTTAATATTTTTAGTAACATTTATTTAATATTTATATTAATTAAAAAATTATTTCCTTTTTGTTTATTAATAATGTAAAGTAACTATACAATTAATAAATTTTATTAATAAACAAACATGAAATTAATTTTCATTCATCTCATTATTACCAATAATATTCATTTATATATTGCTTTTTCATTATATGAACACACATTTGAAATTAGAAAGAAAGAGGGTGACAATTTTTACATTTGATTACAGAATTTTTATTTTTTCATATTCATGGTAAAGTGTCCCAAATTAACAAAAAAATAATTCCAAATGGTATAAGGGTAAATATATGTCCATGAAATAAAAATTAGACAAGTTTATATGTCATTCTGACCCTTGTCATTTTAGTTTAACACCACATTGAACCAATTTTCTCATGGATCATTATAATTAATTTTCCTTGTTTTAATTAAAATATTAGACCAAAAATTACAATGTAATTGTTAAATAAGGATTAATATACATATTCAAAATATGAATAATGTATTTTAAAATTTATTTTATATAAGTGGAATAATTTATATTAATATAAAACCCATAGTGGTGACAAAAAATGATTCCACAATGAGAAAATTTTCATAATTATAAGAAGTTAGAATATAAAAATAAAATATGATATTGATAATAATTCTCTCAATTAGATTCAAAATTATATAATTAAAGGTATATTTGTTTTAATAAGACATTAAACAGAAGGATACTTTTTTAAATTCTTTAATTGATAAGGAATTGTTTAAAAAATAAGTAATTTTCTACATCCAATGAAAAAATTTATATTATAAGAGATTTATCAAACTTTTACCAAAATATAATTTTTATATTATGATTTCAAAAATTATTTTAGTTTTATCATTTGGATTTTTTAAAATCAACAGAAATTAATGGAAACTTTTTCATGAAAAATATAATAAAATCATGTTTTATGAAAACAAATATTTTATCAATAAAATAACATTACTAAAACTTGAGTGATTATTTACTGGTATTTTTTTAATAAATTAATAATCAGATGGATATCATTTGAAAATAAAGTTTTCTTTTAAAATATTGAGGGGTTTCAAAAAGTGGTCATACCATTTGAACACCAAACACATCATATCATAAGGAATAATAATTAGTCCAGGAATAAATCCATCAAGTTCAAAACACATAAATCATACTGGAATCAATGAACATGAACCATGACTGAATAAAATCAGAGTGTAACATTGATTTTTGGACTAAATATAATAATATAAATTATTTTTCATAGTATTGAAGATTAATTAACAATATGAACATAGTGGATTGGGATCAGTCCAAATTCTGTAGTAATTGTTTACTCCAAAGTCTAACATAGTTTATTGGTCTCTCTACCCATTCTATTATCATGGTAGACTACCAATAATATCAAAAAGAATTAGGATCACTCCCCATTCCATATTCAAGGTTCAATCCAAAAACTATCATTGTTGTCAAATTCACCTAATGAACTATGTTCACTCCTAATTCTAATATCAATTATCTTATGAGATATCCAAAAATAAATTATGAATTAGAGGAAAATAATATTTGAGTCCCTCCCTCCACATACTCATAATATATTTTTTTCTGCACATGTTCCTAAAACAATCATCATATATCATATCTAGTGAAAATAAATGTGTTTCAAAGTCATTTAAATGATTCATCCTAAAATAACCCATAAAAATTAAGCATGTTCAATAAAATTGTATTTACTATATACATAAAACTACTAGTTAAATAATTTTTATTTTATCCTTTGATAATTTGAGCTTCAGATTAAAATAAACAACCAATGTTAATAGCACGAATTAAAATTACATCAAATGATCCCTTGTAATATTTCTAGAAGAAACTAGTTTTATCAAAATTTCTTAACTTGTTATGAATTTAAATATTTCACAAATGTAAAATAATGTAAAAAAACTTACCACATTAATAAATTGACAATGTGATTCATTTTAAATCATTCATAATTGTTTTTATTAATGGTTATAAATTAATTTAAAATTTCATATATGAAAATTTATAAAAATCGTGAAATCATTTTTAGAAAACATTGATATTGAAGGAAAATGATTTTGGAAGAAATAGAGAAATAATGATAGTTCTCATGCAAATAATTCTATTAGAATCCTAGTTTAATAAATAGATGAAAGTGAACTAAAAAAATTCATATTTTGAAATAATAAAATGATAAGAGAATTAATGAGTTTCCTTAGATGTAGATATATAATGTTCATCATTAGAAACATATTGATAAAAAAATCCTGATAAACTATGTGATTTTAAAACAAGACCATAAATTCAAGATTTTTTTTACTTGTCTGTAATTAAAACTCATTTAAAATAAATTCATATTTTTTTAATTGTATTAAAAAATATTCTCATATGTATATACTATATTTCATTTTCAGGTAACATATTATCACCTTTTTGTTAACAATTCATTGTTAAATTCATTATTATCAGGGATAACCACTTCATATTTCTTGAATATTTTGGTTCTATAGTTGCATTATTTATTCTTTGGTTATGGTGCCATTCTCAAAAAAATTACTAATTTATTAATATCACATATATATTCATTATATATATATAAACTAATCCTAATAGGTAGAGAATAAAATATGAATTACACCGTTCAGGGTGACAATAGGTCTTATGTACACATTCACAATGTTTCCATATTTTTATAGACAGAATTAAATAAATATAAATGATAATTCAAATTTATAGAGTCATTATAATAAAAAAATTATTTATTAAATATATCATTATAACCACCCATGTATAGTGGAGATGTAAAATGAAGTGCACAGTTATGTGAAGACGACATGTCGTACGTAAGCACAAGTGACGTTTTTTCTTTGTGTGGGATGTATAGAAGGTGTATATAATTTTTTAGTCCCTAATAATTACAATTAAGTATATTTATGAAAATTAGTTAAATATATTATAATAGATACCGTTGTTTTATAATAGTTTTTTTGAGAGAAAAAAATTAAAAATACCCAGTTAAGAGTTATACCTCATCATTGAGAAACCTCTTTTACAAAACACAATAATCATTTATGGGATTTTATTTTTGAAATAGAATAATATATTTTATGATTTAATGGATGAGATTACTCTTTATGGTATCCCTGATCCATGAAATATTAAAAAAATCATGTGACCAAGAGAAGAGAAGATGTGGCATTTTATTATAAAGGGGAGGGGAAATCATGAAATTACATAAATGATTAAAATATATTTTATTTATTCTCTATAAAAAGGAATTAAAATGACCATATATTTGAAAAAGAGAGGCTATTGCCTAAATATCATAGAAAATCTAATTTACACTAGTCTTTTTCATTTTAAACATCATCATTCTTAAAAACGGTTTGGTTGTGAAATTTTTAACATAACCATGGTAATGTAATTTTCAATATTAAATGGTTATAATTATATTTATTACTGAATAATTGGAACATAAAAATAAATTCGATTAAATTTTAGACCATATAATATTCACCATGTCTTGTTTCTTCATTTTGATAAATTTTTTATAATATATTCTAATAAAAGGTTACTCAAATATCAATAATGTGATTTTTTTACATTATTAATTTAATCTGAAATTAAACAAACAATGAAAAAAATATTAAATGGTAATTCAATCCATTAAAAAATATTTGATATTTAATAATTATCAAAAAAATTCATAAAATTCGGTAATTTAAATTGAATTAATTTTCATATTTTTAAATTCATTTATTTTAGTTATATATTAATTGAATAAATGATTTATCATTGTTTCATAATCATTTAACGTAATTAATGAATTGCTAAAATATAAAAATAAACAATAATGAAAAAAAGTTAATTTATATTTCAAATGAAAATTTAAAACTAAAAATATCCTTATCATATCCCTATGTAAAAAATATTTGAGAAAATAATGGCAAGAGAGTGACATTTTTTATTTATTTATTTTTTAAATCAATAAAATGTTTATAATAAAATAAAAATGGGAAAAAGTGAGCATATAATTGTGAATTGGTAAAAATAAACAAACTAAACTCATTAAATTGCATAATAAAAATTTTTATAAATAATTTAAAGCCTCATCCAAATGGTTTAATCCTATTTGACATGTTTTAACTTCACAAGGGTGATATAAATTCACAAGATTTCCTATTAAGATTGAACAAAAATTAAATAGAAATATTATAAAAACTTAATACTCCTAAATCTAAATATGTAATTTATTTTTTAATATAAACTTTTTATTAGCAGAATAAATAAATTTTAATATATTTATTCAAAACATGATGAAAATCAACTTTTTAAAAATTAAATTTTTATGTAAAAACATGCATTGTTATTATCACATTCCTAGAAAAATTATTGTGAAAATTTTAAACAAATACTTTAATTTTAATTATAAAAATATAATTAATATCAACCACCATTAGTTGTTAGAATCATTTAGTAAGATAAAAATACATTTGAACAAAAAACACAGTTTATTAGAAAACATGTCTTTTACACTCAAATGGTTCAATATTTATTTATAATAAATTACCAATCAATACATTTATTTCAAGAATTTTTAATTCAAATATTTTTAAAATTTTATTTTATATTATCTATTTAAACAAATTTAATGACTAGGTTATAACTATATATAATATTACAGTTCATTGAGGCTCATGGTTTCTGGTATTTCAAGTTTTAGATAAAAATATATTTAAAGACAAATATATATTAAAATCATAATGTATTAATCTATGTTGAGGGTATATGTTTTGGAATACTTTGTTGATGTGTGGTGTATATTCCCATTTCCTATATAACGGTAAAATAATCTAGCAGTTGAAGAAGAATGAGTTTTGTTAGTTATTTTTTCCAAATTTTAGAAACATCTAATCATAAAATATATAGTGAATGTATAGTAAAGAAATATGATATTTGAGTCACATAATTGAGATAGTCACATTAATGGGGTTCTGTGGTTGGTGTCAGATTAGGTTTTATCTATTTTTAGAGGATATGATGTCAGTGGAGGATAATTAAAGTGTTCATAAGTTGAGGTTTATCCTTGTTTCAAAGGTACTATTTAGATTATTGATGTTATATTTAATATTTTAGGGAATATGATATTGTAAATATAGTGAAAACCATATAGAAATATCTAATGGATATGTCCAAGGGATATAATTTAAATAAGAGAAATTCCAAAAAAATTTGTAAAGTAGATATTCTATGGTTTCTGTTGAAAATAAAACCCTATCTAGAAAGTAAAATGTGATTATGATAATGGAATATATGAACATAGTAGTAATCACCCTAAAAAAGGATTGTTCATCACTACCTCAGTCATCACTCTGGTACATAAATGGTGGGACTATGAATTCCCAACTAGATTGACACTCCTTGAATATATTATTGTGTTAATTACATTCTATTTAAAATATATGATGGTGGTTTTATTAAGACAGGTAATAATGTTAAGGAATATTAGATAATCTATCTAAATAAATCCATGATTGAACCTTTTCTAACTTAGGTTAAAAAAATATAACATAATGGTTTGAAATCATTTTAAATGTTTTTGTTAAATTTTCAATGTAATTATTAAAATATAATTCAATTATAGTGTTCATTTCTCATCTTAATTAATTTATTAATAATTGATGATGCCTAATAGAATCATGTTAAGAATGGGTCGGACGAGAACTGTAGATTTAAACCCTATTATAAATCTATCATGATAATATCAAAAGTGATAAATATTTTTATTATAGAATACAAGATCTAATGAATTATTATTAACAATATGAACATATTTTTTATCTAAGAAATTGATTATGATTAAAATTGTGTTTCATGAATGTTTAGGTTATGAAGATGATGAATTAAAAAATAATGAATTTGATTCTTATAAAAAATTCTAAAGATGGACCATGTAAAATGTATCAATAGAAATAGAAGATCTGTTATGTGTATAATAGGCAGAACATGAGGAACTAATTACTGAGAAAAAGTTAATAGATCAGTGGAAACTATAAAAGGAAAAAGGTTCACACAAATTAACCATAAATATATGAATGTTAAAACATGAAAAAAATACATATTATCAAATTAAATTCCAAAATTCATGGGCTCTAATGATGAATAACCACCATCCATTTTCATGATAAGGTAAATCCAATAAACACACATGTTAAGAGGTGGTTTTAAAAAAATAATTTAGAATTAGGTACACAAGTCAACCCCATGAGAATAATGAGGGTGGTATTCATGACTAATTCAACCACATCATTTGTAAATAGAATTTTTAATAAGAACATGAAATATCTACCCTGATAACTATATATTTAATTAAAGATAAATAATACTAATGGTAATATTAACATAACACAAGTATATAACGACTCTCTATGGAAAGGGATTACAAAAAATATTATACTTATTTGAGTAAGGTTTTTTATGATATTTTATAGATTTGTTGTGTTATCATGGTTTCTATTTTAATTTACATGATTGGAAAATCACATCTAAAAATTAATCCATTAACACATATTAATACAATTAAGCTAACATAATCCTTATGAAAATTATTCCCATAATTTTATGTAATTATTCACTAAATTTTAATTAAAAAACAAACATTTTTATATTCATAAAATTATGGAAAAATTAGTTCACTAGAGTTTGAACCACTAAATTTATGTCAAAAAATTATTTTAGGATAGAAAATTTTTATTATTTTTTAGATGATCATAACGGAAAATAGTTGTGTTGAAGGTAATATAATGATGAAATATTTATTTCAACAATTAAGGAATATTAGAAATAGATTTTTTCTGAATATGACTTAGATTTAACATGACAATTAGATGGAACATATTTCTTTGAATTTTTGTATATATTATGAGTCTATTTAAAAGAATAATGGGCATAGAAAATTTAATCCATCTTGTTCGACACTGAATATGTGAGAGTTAAAATTCCTATAAAAGCGAATAAAAATAATTTAAATATCAGGGAAGTAGGGTAAAGTGTGACAACATAAAAAATAAAAGAGGAACCAGTTCAACACTATGGGGTACTGAAATAGAGGAGATAACAGTATGGGGAGTTAGGGGAGAAATTATAGTGTTGACCCATTAATATAATTCTATACTGTATTATCCATGGGATATGTAATAAACCATCACTCTATTCATTTTTCACATTGTTGTGGGATTCCTATAACACAACAGTGTTCCCTAACCCCTAAAAATATATACATAATGAATTTTTTATAATTTTATTAATAATTTTTTTATCAAAATTATTATTTCCTTCATCCATGAAATCCAAATATTTATATAAATAATTTTTTATTAGAAAATCAATGTCTAATTACCTCTATTGATCTTGTTGAGGGAATGATACATGACTAATTTTCAACACACTATGAAGGGAATACACATATTTCATGAATGTATTTTTCTATAGAATGATCTACAATTGTGGGTGAAATATGAATATGTAGTATTCTATTAGCACATTTTAATGAACTATATATGTGCACATAAACATTGACATCATCATGTGGTGTACTCATGGATGATAGTATCTAAAAAATGGGGTTTCCTTGATATTTGTTACCCAACCAAACTAGTGAGGATGTTGGATCCCACATTGGGTTAGAATAGTATCTAGGATAGAAGAAATACTCATGTGATCAATTGATAGACTTATTATTAAATGATAATTGTAATGTATCATATTTTCCATGTATTATTGACAAATATTTTACGGAATTATTTTGAGACTAGGACGTTCGACGATGTGCGATTCTGATACTGAGATTTCCTAGAATAAATGATTGAAATAAATTAAAATTTTAAACAGAGCGCATGAGCGGTTTTCATGTAAACGTGGAATAATTTTTAAATGAGTGCCCAGATCAGTAATCTGAGGGAACCGTTGCGTTTAGAGTAGTGACATTAAATTAGGTGATGCCTAACATCGATCAGTGCAATCTGCTTCGAGAGTTAGTTTTCGAACGTTTAATGGAAATAAAATAAAATACTAATTTATTTTATTTAAAAGTTTTCTTTTTATACAGTGAGCTAATTACTACCTTTTAAATAACTTTTTACAGAATGTTCTCAAGGGTAACCTCATATCACTATGAATTGATAGAGATATAGAGAGAGAGATCCTCCTGGAGCATCTGAGGAGAAACTGTTGGCAGATGATGACGACACATCTCGGATCCGATGAACCTCACCAACCAACGCGATGTGTTGATAGTTCATCAACCAGATTGAGGTAGGGGTTGTTATTTCAATTCTTCTTCCCCAGTTTTTGGATTTAACGATGAATTTGGATCAACCCATGATCATGTGGATCTGTGGATCGTGCGTTCTCATGGGAGGGTTTTATTTTCGGAATCTTTTGGGGAATTAATATAATAGTTGTTTGTTTATCATTTTGTTTTTCCCTATTGGATCATAGTAACGGGAGTGGTTCAATGTCGCGATGAACGATGCCAGTGGTTTGTTATTCGTTTTTCTTTCGGATTCATTCCCCCCTTTTACATGTGTTCCTCAAGTTCTTCACAGAGCAACGAACAACAGATCATTGTGCATCCGTTTTGAAATGCAACGATCCCAAATTGATGATACCACATTGCACCTACCTAGAGAAGATGCGACAATGAAAGTGGAACCTGAATCAGACTAAGTCAGGAAAGAACATTTTTCAAGTTTTCTTTGTGCCAGTGGAACGATTCTCATTTTCAAAGTTGATCAGAGGTACAAAACCAACAGATTAGGCTTTGTGGTGTCAGAGCAACCTAAACCATTGAGTTTTACGGTGATCGAATTACTGGATCAATGAATGGGGAATCATGGGAGGCGCGACGGTGGAGGTTCACGATTCTAGAAAATTCCAGAATTCACTATGTGTTCCCCGAAGAACATGACGTGTTGGTCCTTACGCGGGACTCGGTGTGTATCTCAAGAGATACATGGACACAAGATGGTGTACACGACCGTGTACTCCACCACATGGCCAGACCAGGCCCACTACATGGGTTACCAAGTATACTCGTTACACGGGACGGCGCACGCGAGATAAAGATGTTTACGGGCCCAAGACCGCGTACACAGAGCCGACCCTACTTACTCGGACACAACATGTAATCTATAAAATATGTCATGTACTAACCTTTCTACACAGAAATACTTACGAGACAGGTCGTGGTACATAGGCAGTACTAGGGGTCAGATGAAATAGTGTGTGACAGACCTACACGCTGTGTACACTTCATTACCTGGCTTGATCTTCTGGGCCACTATATCTTGGACATGTTTCATTGTCTTAGTTCCCATTTTTTCTTATTCCCCTAATGGTCAGGTTTCATTTCCTTCAATAGGAGTTTGATGTATTCAGTAGGACACACCGAGATAGAGTTAGGTATCCTTCCAAGAGGCTCGTAGCGAGACTGTCTATCCATTCTTGACCCTAGGTAAGGTCAGGTATCGGCGTGAATACTTCCACAAGGAGCTGATCCTCTACCTAGCGGGTGAATCTGGATGAGTTGCGATATCCGCCAAGGCCCTGGCAGTGATCCTCATCTATGTATCGAGGTCTTCCCCCCCACCTCAGTAGAGTGTTCTCCTTGAATGATTGTATCTATCTATCATGAATTTTCTCGAAAGACAGTACTTCTCAGACGTAGATCATTAGAGGTATTAGACTTGTGGAGTGAGTTCTCCCAGATGAGTGCTTTGTGGAATCTTATAATAGAATATCTTGCAGGGGTATGCGGTTGTGTGACTTGTCTTTAGACTGCGGGTCTGGGTTTTGAGTATACATGGATTGTGTTCTCCTATTATTTATTAAGTAGACATATAACGCATAGAGCTGACTGTGCCTTTCCTTTATGTATTTATTTTTTTTCTTCGGGGTACTCTAATGAGTAATGTTATACTCACCCATGCACGGGCATTCCTCACATGTGACGTGTCATGTGCAGACGAGAAGCATATTAACAGAGTCCAGGGCGGACCAAGGTAGGACCGAGCATTCAAAGTTCTCTACAGGCCGAGGTGTTCCTACAGCTATGAGGAGCAGTCCATGTACCACTTTTTGTTTAAATTTTAACCTGTTTATTTTTCAAACTCTTGTTTTTGGTGGGAAATTATTCTTCCCCTGTTTACATTTAGTACTTTACATCCATCGTACTTTGTTGGTTGTGTTAAGTAGTATGAATGCATTCTTTTCTGTAGTGGTTTGTTTAGGTTTCAGCATTTGTGGTCTTGGAGATGTGTGTGTGGGTATATGTAGTAGGGAAATTCCTCCCAATTTAGTAATATTCCTATTCTGTAATAGTAACCACCCCCTGGACTATTGGAGAGGGATTAGGGATTCACGGCGTGGGCCCCACTGGTTCAGGTCTTGAAAGAGTGGTATAAGAGGTGGTTGGTTCTTCCATAGAACCCAGAGTCCGTGAGTTTGGTTTGGAGAAATAGTTTTAAGGGTTTCAGGATCAACATTTAGGCCAGAGACTCCACTGTTGGTGCAGGTGGTCAATGTATCCATACACATGGACTCTGATAACCTGCATTTCAACTCAGTACGGGAAAACACTAGTTCCAGCGGAAATAAGAGATCGGTACGTGCATCATATGGGAATGGTTTGTATTTTCTATGTACTTTGTGTCAGATTTCTAGATATACACTCTGACTGTGGTACATCTTGTTATTTATAGTATGCCTCTATGATGCATACATGCTAGGATTCAGCTATGCAATCACGAGGATGACCCCCTAGAGATGAGGCTTCGATACTAGGACCAGTTCCCCAAGCGTCACCTCTAGCTGGTGCACCTGCTATACCACCAATAGTGGAGAAACCCGTGGTACTTGTAGTACCGACCAATGAGGGGCGCAAGTTGAGAAATCTATATGTGTTCCAGAGACTGAGAACCCTCTAGTTTTGAGGAGTGCCCGACCCTCATGTGGCTGAGGACTGGGTTGAGGTGGTGACTAGAGTTTTCCGTCTAGTGAGGACACCATCAAACTAGATGGTTGATCCAAGGAGCGATCCCTCTTCAGGGACCAGTGGGACGATGGTGGAGTCCAACTACACATACTCACGATTAGGAGACACCTTCATGGAAGAAGATTGAGGGGCTCTTTAGGGATGATTTCTCTCTATTTATGTAGAGAGAAGTGCGCATACTGGAGTTTATTCATCTCCAGATGGGAAGTTTGATGGTATCCGACTATTCATCGAGGTTTTCCAACCATGACAGGTTCATAATGGTTGTGGCTGGGAATTAGTATTTCACAGCTCAGAACTTTGTGCGAGGTCTGTGATGGGACATCTGAGCTAGTATCATGCCCCTATGGATTAAAACTTATGATGGAGTTCTTGAGTGGGCCTTGGTGATCGAGAGATTCAATGAGGAGCAGTGATTATCGACGGCAGTCAGCAGTAGGCAGGTAGGTACAGATACCTCGGTAGTAGGGAGCCGACATCAGGCACAAGGATCAAGATATAAGAGATACCACAGGAGGACCCATGAAAAGGGTTTGGCTGTCCAGGGCTCTCAGGCTGGATCCAGTTACCCTAGAGAGAGGCGATGCTACTCGTGCGATGGTATATGAATTATCACTTGAGATTGTCTGACCCGTCGAGCTTCTAACAGGGGAACCGTGGATAGAATACTGAGGCAGAGGAAGAGAGGGGAGCAGACAGACCCGCTAGGCCACAGATGTGGCTGAGGAGAATGGAGAGCTTCAGGTGGTGGAAAATGCTTCGATCTACTTCCACCACCACCCATAGGAGGTCTGCACCATACTCAATGATCTGGGGGACATGGGCGTGGACAAATACATGTAGTCGAGGAGTACAACCCAAGTACTCTAGGGATGATCTGAGGTACAATCTATGTCTTCTCTACCTTATCTTCCATACTTATAGACAAAGATGCAAGTTATTCCTTCATCGTAACTTTTCTGGAGAGAAACCTTGAGATTCTGGTTGAGTCGTTGACTCACTCTTTAAGCATAGAGACACCTATGGGATGAGACTCGTTGGTCACACACCTTTGTAGATAGTGTGATCCTACCCTTGGATGTGAGAGTTTCAGTTGGATCCTCTGGGTGGCTGCATCGAGGCCTTACGATGTCATTCTCATAATGGATTGGTTATCCGCAATCCATGCCCATATTGAGTGTTTTTGGAGAAGAGTGATGTGTGTCCGCAACAATGGAAGTGGGTTTCATTTATTGGTGAAAGGGTGACTCATGCATCACAAAATGGGATCATGCATATGAGGGTGCATCCAATCACTCATGAGTTGGCTAAGCTTACCCTTAGTGTGGTAGATGTTGTGAGCTTCTATATCCTAGTAGTAGTGGGGGCGTACGTTGACATATTTCCCAAAGATGTTCTAGGACTACCACCCCGCCGGAAAATAGACTTCTGCATCAACTTACACCCCACGAAGACACCAATTTCCTCATCAGCCTATCAGATGTTTCCCATAGAGATTCGGGAGCTGAGGGTAAAATTGGATGATTTGCAAAGAAAGGGTTTTGTGAGGCCTAGTGTTTCACCCTGTGCGACCAAAAAATTTTTTCCAATAAGGCGTATGGGAGTTTGAGGTTGTGTGTGGATTACCAACGCCTGAACTAGGTAAAGATGAAGAATAAGAATTCACTACCATGGATAGAGGACCTATTTGGTTGGTTAAGAGCGGCACAGTCATTCTCAAAGGTTGAACTTTGATCAGGTTACCACGAGTTATGATTAAGGAATGAGGATATACCAAAGACGGATTTCAAATGCCATTATTGTCCCTATGAGTACGTGGCGATGCCTTTCGGCGTGAAAAACTCTCCCACAATGTTCATGGGACTGATGAACCGCATCATCCAGATGTACATAGACCAGTTCGTAGTGGTCTTCATTGATGACATCCTTGTGTACTCGGTGTTAGAGGAGGATCACGTGAGACACCAGCAGATGGTTCTAGATGCACTCTGAGAGCACCCACTTTATGGGAAGCTCTATAAGTGAGAAATCTGGATTTTGGAGGATCACTTTTTGGGATATTTCATGTAGTAGATGGCGTATCTATGGACCCATCCATGTTAGAGGTAGTGTTAGCATGGGAGCCACCTCAGAGCATGATATAGGTGCAGCGCTTCCATGGTTTGGCATGATATTACAATAGATTCATTCCTAATTTCTATCGAATATCCACACTGATAACAGCTTTTAATAGTAAGGGGAAACCATTCATGTGGAAAGAGATGTTCTAATAGGATTTTATGTAGTTTATGTAGAGTTTGATGTGCTCCCCGATCTTGAGATTACAGTATGAGGGTGTTGAGTACGTAGTTTTCAATGACGCATTGAGGACCGGGCATGGCCGCATCCTGATGTAGAGACAAGTAGTGATTTCTTAAGTTCCATGCCATCTTTGGTCACTTGAGTAGAAATATTTGACCCATGATCTCGAGTTTGGAGTGGTAGTATTTATGTTGATGCGGTTGCGACACTACCTTATGGCTGAGCAGTTCATTGACTACTCTGACAACAAAAGCCTCAAGTATATCTTCTCATAGAATGATTTGAATCTGTGAAAGAGGCATTAGATTGAGTTCCTATAGGAATCTGACATCATGATCATCATTAATCCTAGGAAGGGGAACAAGGTGGCGGATTCTCTTAGCAGAAGGTCAAGCTCGGAGCTATTGTGTGAGGTGGCAGAGCAGTTAGCCACGTTGCAGTTATCCTTCATAGACAGAGAGGTTGAATCTTACCTTCAGTCGATGGTTTTCACCCCTCCACTCATACAGTGAGTTAGGGAGGCCTAGCTTGGGGTTGTCAACTATAAGGCTTTACGTTCCCAGTTATTCACAGATCATGCTCTTGATGGATATTCACATGGTGGGGAGCACATACTTCTTTTCTGGGGATGCACTGTTGTACCCATGGCATTGCGGGAGGAGGTCATGGGGGATTTTCATATATCTCTCATGGAATTAAATCTTAGAGTGGAGACGATGTACCAATATCTCCGACGATAGTTTTGGTTGTCCAGAATGTATAAGGTAGTAGCAGAGTTCATATCTCTATGCCTTACATGCATGTAGGTGAAGGCTGAGCACCAGGTTTTCGGGGAATTAGTTCACCCCCTAGATGTTCCAGAGTTGATGTGGGATGGAATATAGATGGACTTCATGAAGGGATTACCATGGACGTCAAAGGGGCATGATTCTATCAGGGTGATTGTTGACCGACTCACCAAATCGGCCCACTTCCAAGATGTGAGGGAGAAGAGTTCAGTAGAGAGATTGGGATGCCTCTACATGCAAGATATAGTTCAGATTAATGGCATCCATTTGACAATAGTCTTATATTGAGATTCACGTTTCATGTCTCGGATGTGGAGGGGATTGCAGGAGGTTTTTGGTGCTCAGCTACACTTGAGCATGGAATTCCATCCCCAGACAGATGGTCAGACTGAGAGGACCATTCAGGTTTTGGAGGATATGTTGTGGGCCTATATCACAGTCTTTGGTCACATTTGGGAGGACCACCTACCACTATTGGAGTTTTCAAATAATAATAGCTACCACTCCTCTATTGGTGTGGCACCCTTTGAGACTTTATATGGGAGACCCTACTGGTCACCGCTTTGTTGGACTATCCCCAATGAGTCAGCACTCATGGGTCCAGAGTTGGTGTGATCTACCATGAAGAAGGTTTATATCATCTGAGAGTATATGAAGAATTAATAGAGATGGCATAAGTCTTATTCTGATAGGCGATAGAGACCCCTGGAGTTCGAGGAATGGGACCATATATTTTTTAGGGTCTCACCTAAGCGAGGGTTATGGATATTTGGAAAAGGGGGGAAAGCTATCCCCAAGGTCCATGAGGCCTTTTCAGATACTTCATTGTGTTGACAGGTGTTTTACTTCCTAGATCTATCACCACTATTGAACCGGGTACACGATGTCTTCCACATCTTGCAGCTAATGAGGTACGTGCATGTCTCATTTCACGTCATCAACTCGGGCAAGATAGAAATCAAGGATGGGGATATCTTTACTGAGTTCCTAGTGGAGATCGAGGATTGGCCAAAGAAGATCGTTTGTGGGTGATCTATTCCCTTGGTGTACATTAGGTGGTAGCACGGGAATCTTCAAGAGAGCATGTGGAAGCAGGAGACTCAGATCTGTGCCCAGTACCCACATCTTTTTTAGTAGCTCTTGTTTTGGATTTTTGGGGGTGAAAATCCCTAAGGTGGGGGGAATTTAATGTCTCAGATTTTCAGTGTATTATTTTTAAATATCATATGAAATTATTTCAAGACCATACCTTTCGTTTTTGTGTGATTTTGAGGCCCATAGTGCATGGAATAAATGTTTGAAACAAATTAATTTTTTAAACAGCGTGCGTGAGTGGTTTTCCTATAATAGTGGAATAACATTTAAATGAGATCTCGTATCAGAAATTTGATGGAACCATTGCATTCAAATCAGATAATTTACCTTAGGAGAGGCCTAACATTGATCGGCATGAGTTAGCTGCGAGAGTAATTTTTGGATGTTTAATGGAAGTAAAATAAAACAATAATTTAATTTATATAAAAGATTCCTTTTTGAGCAGAGACCTAATTCCTCTCTTTTAAATAAATCTACATGGAATGTTTCCAGGGTTAGCCTCATAACCCTATGAACTGAGAGAGAGAGATAGCGCCTCTTGGAGCATTGGACGAGAAACTGTTGGCAGACGACGACGACACATCTCAGATTCGACGAACCTCGCCAACGAACATGACGTGGTGATTGTTCTTCAACTAGATCGAGGTAGGGGCTATTATTTTGATTCTTCTTTCCCAATTTTTGTATTTAACGACGAATGCAGATCAACCCACAAATTTTTGATTCATGGATTGTGCGATCTCATGGGAGGGTATTATTTTCTGTTTCTTTTGGGGAATTGATATGAAAGTTGTCTGTTTATCATTTTATTTTACTCAGTTTGGCCCTACTAACGAGAGAAGGTCAACGTTGTGAAGAATGACAAAAGAGGTTCATTCGTCATTTTGATTTTGAATATCTTTGTGTTCTTCATGTTCTTTGAGGTGCAAATAACAATGGATCATTGTGCTTCCATTATGAAATGAAATGATCCCAAATTAAATATGCAATATCGTAACGACCTAGACGAGGTGAGAAGACTATAGAAGATGACGAATTGGAACAGATTGGGAAAGATCATTCTTCGATCATTCTTTCCGTGGGTGAATCAATACCCATTTTTGGAGCCGATCAGAGGTACAAAACCAACGGAATTAGCATTGTGGTGTGGAGGCACCTAAACCCTTTAGTTTCATAGTGATCAGACGACTGGATCCAATAACGGGGCAACACAGGAGGCAAGATGATAGAGGTTCACGATTCATTAAAATTCAAGAATACACGGCATGTTCCCCAAAGAACCTTGCATGTGGGTCCTTATGAGAGACTCAAAATGTATCCTGGACAATACAAAGACACATGATGGAGTACCCGGCCGTGTACTCTACCACACAGCCAGTTCATGCCGGCTGTATGGGTTTCCCTGTGTACACGTTACACATGATGGTGCACACGAGATAAAGCCGTGTACTGGAACACGTCCATATACATAGATCCGACCCCACTTACTCTGACAGAGTGTGTGATCTGTACTACACACAATGTATTAATGTTTCTACATGAAAAGCCTTATGACACAGGTCATTGTACTCATGCAGTACCTAGGGTCAGAAGACCCAGCGTGTGATAGACATACACGTCGTGTACTTTTCAGTACATGGATTGATCTCCATGTCCACCATTTCATGGAAATGTTTCATTGGGTTAGTGCCCCATTTTCTTATTCTTCTGAACATCAGGTATCGTTTCCTTCTATAGGAGTTTGATCTCTTTAGCAGGACATTCCAAGATGGAGTCAGGTATGCCTCTGAGAGGCCTGAAGCAGGATCCTCTATCCATTCCCGACCCTTGGTAGAGTCTGGTATCGACATAAATACATCCAAATGGAATCGATCCTCTTCCTTGTATGTTAATCCAGATGAGTTTTGGTATCTTCCAAGGCCCTAAAAGTGATCCTCATATGTGAATCGAGATCTTTCCCAACTCAAGAGTTTTTTCTCCCAAAATGAGAGTGTCTATCTCTTGTTATTTTTCCAAACAGACAGTACTTCTCAGACAGATGTCATCAGAGCTATTAGACTCATGAATTGAGCTCTCCCAGATAATATCTTTGTGTAATATTCAAACTAAATCCCTAACATGCGTATGTGGTTGCGTGAGTTGTCTCTAGATTGCGGGTTTGGATTTTGAGTATATATGGATTGTGTTATCTTATTATATGTTCAGTGAACACATACTGTGTAGAGATGACTGTGCCTTTCCTTTGGGTATTTCATTGTGGTTTTCAGGGTCCTCTACTAAGGATTATTATAATCACCTCGACATGGGCTATGCCCAAAAGTTTTTTGTCTTGTGCAAACCAGCGGCCTTTTGACAGAGTCCTGGGAGGACAAGGACGTGACTGAGCCATCGACGTTCCCTACAGGTTGAGGCATTCCTATGGAAATTACCAGCATTCCCAGTACCTATTTGGGTATACAGGTTGGAATTTTATGTTTTCAAACACTTGTTTTTGGTGGGATTTTATTCTGGCTCATTTTACTTTCAGTACATTACTTTCTGTTGTACTCTGTTGGATGGGTTTAGTTGTATGCATGCATTCTGTTCCGTTGTGGTTCTTTTACATTTCATCCTTTGTGGTCTTTGAGTTGTGTGTGTTTATACAGGTACTTAGGCAATGCATCCATGTTAGTAATATGCCTACTCAATGCTAGTTACTAGCCACTAGCCTATTAGAGGCGGGCATGGGGAGTTATGGCGTGGGCCCCAATGGGCTGGGTTGTGACAATAGGCTTGGAAATGTCTATCAAGGATCAATGGATATGTGGTCATTTTTTTTACATAACAATCGATAATTATGTTATCATGAGGAGTTCTTTAGTTCAGGCAATTGATTTATAAGATGATATCAAGGATTAAATCCCTTGTGCTCACTATTTATTACGGTACCTTCCTTATGAGCTAATTAATAGTTTAGACTTCATCATGTGGTTGATCATTAATATATTAAATTTAAATGTTGATATCTCTCCCTCCACCACATCTGTGTGAATATGTGAACATAAATCACGATAAAGTGACATATAAATAATACTTTTATGCCTATAAATACCCTTGATCATACATTTATGAAACATAGAGAGATGAAAAATTGAATAATTCACATTAAAATATACGAGGAGGATCATAGGAACATATACACTATGACTTTTAGTGAAACTCTCTTATTAAATATGTGATAATATAGAAATATATTTGTCATGCAACGCCTTTATTCATTACATGTCATTCATCCATATCCATTAGAATATAACTCATGAATTCTCGGTCATGAGATTCCTCAATGTATCCTAGGTCTTTCAATCCACCCCTAATATAGTTTACTCATGTGGAGAATACCTACGTAGTGAATTCATATAGTGAAGCATCATATGATACTTTTATCCACCCTCACACATCAAATTTCTCATGATCATTTTATTCCACCAGGTCATCTCATCATTTCTGGGGAGACATTCCATGATGCGGTATTTCAATTTTCTATTGGATATAAAATTCAATTTTCTTATGTAGTATCTTCATCTTGATCATGCACCATTTTTTATGAGCTCTAATTGATTATGTAATATTCTTATAATAATATAAAATCTTTTATGTATTCTAACATCCATTGAGCATAATCAAACAATATTTTTTGGGAATAATTTTATCAACTAAAGGCTACTCATAATGCCTATATTGATCATGTGTATAATGATGGTACATATGGGCATATTATGATAATTATATTAAAAAAATTGAACAAATCCTCCACTCATGAGACTCTATCTTAAAAGAACCTATCTATGCATTTCAGTTATGTATCCCAATAATTAGAAAATCTTCAATCAAGTCTATGTTATATGCACTTGGTTTTGTGACATTATACATGTGTTCCACAACACTAAATGACTAAACTTATAATCCCATGAACCCTCAGGATCACAAGGTCTCGTGAACCTTTTTTGGTAATTTTTTACCCCAATGATGATATTGGGGATTTCTTCGATTCTATATCCTCCTATGGACCATATTCCATATAAATTTACATAAAATGACATTACAGTCTTTTTTATTCATAAATAATTGGTATATGAATTAATATAGCTCTAGTAATCCAATATGGTGGATCTTACTATTTTGTGGAGGTCATAAGGACATATACCCCTATTAGTCTAATCATCCTTACTAGACCATCATTGATGAGCAATATGATTATATATGGTTATCCAATTATTTATCGTCCATTACTATTCCATCAAACACCTTGGGTTATGATTATCCTCTATTTTTTCATTTTTCCTCATGCTGAGATTTTTTTTTCAGAATTTTTTTAATAGTTCATTGCATCACGATAAATCTTTGTGGGATCCCAAATATAACATTATTTGAGTTTGCTCCTTTTGGATTCTCTATTCACTATGCGTTGACTGAAAATAATAATCTAATATTAATCATATATTGACCTCCAAATTGTTGTGATACTCAATCACTTTTTTCTCCACATACATCCCTGAGTAAGTTAGGTATTTCCAAGTGGCTCCTATGATTAAGGCCCAAATATTTACCTTAAGTATATACAATTCTATTTGGAATAAGTTATTTACCATTACATGATATAGTATTACACAATTCATCAATTTTTTTGAGTTCATAAAATCCTATAAATTCTATAATACCTTGAGTTGTTACACTCCTTATATTTTTTATATATGGGATTCCTCATAGGTGTATTACATAAAATATTAAATCCTGAAACTTGCTTACTCAGTTAGGTATCTTAGGATGGATCATATACATTCCCAAAATTATCCCCACATTCCTTCCTTTATCATAACACGAATCTACATAGGGTTACATTATTCCACAATCCCAATTTCAACACTAATGGTACTCTATCATGAAATGTGATAGATCATTGGTTGTCTCTTATTTCTCACTTGTACCCAGACCTACACTTTATTAGAGATCTAATATGATAATACCACCTACATTTTGAATATTTCTTCCATTGAGGACCTCCATTATAGTTTAAATCACTCACCATATATTTTTGTTCTTAATGTGGAATATTTAAATACGATACATTCCATCAATGTTTCATATCCATAGTAAAAATATTCGGGAAGCCTTAACACATAATCCCATATCAATAATCCATTTTCTAACCCTGTATCTCACATTTTTATTCATATACCAAATTATACATTCCATTATACCTATTAATATAAACATATGTAGGATGCCTATTTGAGGTCCAAAATTTATTTCATTTTCCCTAATATAATAAATATTTCTATGTGGTTTTTTATTTATGTTCTTTTAGGATGTGTAGTTTTCATTAATGAAGTTTAATGAAAACCCCAAGACATTGAAAAATTCTTTAGATGATGACAAACATCAATAATAAAAAAATCTCTAAAACAACACATCATAAACTAATAAACGAAGATAGAGGGATGATAATATATGTAGTTTTTGATATCAACAAATGGTTATTATTAGATCAATTTCATAAGGGTAAAAAAAATCATAATAAAATTTTTAGTTTTCGGAATCATGTCTTCAATATATTAGAGAATCCTATAGTAGGGAATATTTCCACTCAAAATGGTGTGGTGGGATAGACATCTCATCATTCGTTCAAACTCGTTTTCTAATTTTCCTCTTGATAAATCATAGTAATGAAATTACAATTAATGTAATGCATACATTGATCTAAAATAGTTTCATTCACAGAATCCATCAGAAAAAAATGGTGAACCCAAATTGAATGATTATGAAACCATAATCAATTTCCACAATGAAAAATTATACCCCCACATTTTATTGGAATCAAATCGTTGAACTAGATGTGAGTACTTCAACTATTTCAACCATATCATGAGTAATTTTTTTTTGATTTTCTAGTTACTCATTAAGAAGATTTTTTCACATGTCTTATGTAACAAAAATTGTCAATCCAATGTGAATATTTCATTAATAAAAAACCCATAAATAGAGATAAAATGATCAATTTTCTATCCTTTAATGGTCATTATGATTGATTGACCGTGGAAATTTATAAATAAAATTCAATTAGAGAGTGTCTTATCATTTTTTTCATTCTAATAAACGTAGGAATAACTATCATTATAATGGAACCTAAAAATTCTCAAATTAATGTGAATATTATTGGACAAGATAGGTCTCATAAAACACCTCACGATATTTTAGACATCAATCTTAAATTCTATTTACCATATTAATAATTAATTTCACCAATATAGATCATACAATTCTAGTAATTTAATGTGAGGTTCCAAATATTAAATCTTAATAGATCCAACGAAACATTTGATTCAATATAAAAAATACTCTTGAGGATTAATCCCCATTGGGAATATTATTAATGACATGTTAGAGATAAGTATGTGGCCCCTATTTCCTCATTGAACAACTTCTAGCTCTGATCCCAGTATTAAAACTATTCATAACATAATTATGATAGGGATGTGGAAGTGGAACTACGCTGTATTAAGGAATCCGCCCATGGGTTACCTTAGAGGGAAGCTATCCACTATTGATAATGTCATGAAATGCGACTCCAATTATGTTGAGAGATGTCATGTAAGCGATGTCTATAATAACCATACAAGCAAGGGGACCTAGAAGAATATCTCCCTAAGAGAGTCCTACCCCTTATATTAAAATTAATTTCCTTTTCCGTGTAACTACAAAAACCTCTAAATCTCATTCAAATATTTTAATAGTGGCTCTTGGTCCAACCAACAATATAACTAGATATAAGAATCCAAAATCATTATTTATTCCTCAAGGAAATAATATTTTTAATTAATAACCCAAATCATAAGGATGGGTTATTTTTTCATTTAAAACATATACTGACCTCTGGTGTCATCGAGTGGGAAGGAACACACTATGGTTACAAATTAACCTCTAATGCAATTCTTACAACCTATTTAATGTTTTAAATTAGTAAGTGACATAACATATAGAATAAATATTAATGGAATATTTTATACTATAGAAAATTAAATTGGTGTGGCCACATTCACAACATACCAACCACCATACCATAGTGAATTTTTTTGAGACAATTTAATATTGTTGATATTGAAAATATAGTAATAAATCTCAAATATACCAATGATCAGTGGGTCATTTGAATCAAAAACACGGTGTATAGTCAATAAGTTGAAGCCTCCATAACTTCATCAAAGGACTGTCTTTAATGGAAGAAAATTAACTTCATCACAATGGATGAATCAATACACCTATTTGAATTGAATCATATGATTTGAACAATTTTACAATAGAAATGATTCATTTCCAAGTGATCTAAAAAATTTTGGTGTATATTCTACCATATCCATAAATCCATATGAAGTTAAATAAAATACCTAAATCCTTGGAATTACTTGATTTCATAATTACTAAAAGGATTTTGTTTATGGGTATGGTGCATTCGAAAACCATAAAGAAGTACATATCCTATATCAGTTGATATGAAAACCCCTCCAAGACCAACATTAGAAACCCAATTTTATCAGAATTTAATGAAATGATGTTTCCCTAAAAAACATGACTATTTCTATTCCTATTATTGCATAATATTGGTAACTATGACAAAAAAAATGCTATCAAACATAGATTTGTTGAGAAGACCCCGAAGGAGGACACATTTGTTTGCAAAAATTATCTCCCAACTGGGTATATTTAATTTTGGGAATAACTCCATTATTATTTACTCTTATAATTCATCCCTATATAGAGGTGAACATCATCTGTTTTCTCTCCATATGAATGTACAAAAATAATGTCAGATTTAGGGTTTTTGTGTCAAGAATAATGTTTCTGATGTACTCCATGGATATTATGATTTACCAAAAATATTTATGTGTGATAATTTTTAATAACATATATGATTAATTTCCAAGAAATACCATCCCATTAATGGACTATAATGGTTTATGAGTGTTTCCAAACTTTGTAATACATATAGAGGATGTTATTTTTTTTAATACATGAATGTTCTTACCCAAAAACACCATCATTGAAACCTAATCTCAGAAATGTATAAACATATATTCTTAACCAAAAACCAAAAATGTTATATTTATGGGTCCTTGAGGATATTTTAAATGAAATATAATATTTCAATAATGATTAAGTCTCACAATTTTATATCTTTTCCTAAGTGAATTACAATATCATGGTTTTAGATGTCTTGAATAACGATAAAGCATGGAATATCGATCACCCAAATTACCAAACTTAAATTTAATTTTTTTTAGAAATATGATCTAGTTATTCTTAATAATAATGGATATATATGAAATTATAATCCATGATGGTTAGGTGTCATTAGATAACCACATGGAATATATGGAATAGGTTTTAGTTACCCAACCTAAGAATACCACTGATGGTTATTGGTGCCATTGCACCAAATGGTACCATGAGTACCATCCCACAAAATGGTACCATGGGTACCATCCCACAAAATGGTACCATGGGTACCATCCAACAAAATGGTACCATGGGTTCCATCGTACCAAAAGGATCCTTAGGTTCCATACTAGAAATTAGAATAGTAGGAGAAACCCCACCAAATATGATGATTCAATGATGAGGAGGAACGATTCACCCATGAATCAATCATTATTGTTTCCATTAGTGATGATGATTTTTAACCAAGTTCTAATGAGAGAAATAATAATGATGATGACTTTAAAGATCTTTAATATTCCTAACCACAATATGATGTACCATATTATACCCCTAACACTTGTAAATAATGGCTCAATGATACCCTTATGAGCTCTACAAAAGGAATTATCCACCATGTTGATGTTTTTGAGTGAAATATCGACAGATTATATGAATGATTACAATAGAAAATCAAGTATCCGGGGTTCAAGATGAGACTCCAATAATAGTATAGCTATCCTACCAAGGAAAAAGGAAATAGTGTAGTTATTTCTTCACGGATTCATCACTTAGTGGATGATAATGATATTTTTTTGTGAACATATATATAATATCCAGAAATAAATTTGAATCTTCATGAATTAATTGTATTAATGATTATTGTATATATTACCCATGATGAAATATTGGAATTCTCATATAGAAACCCCCACTGTGATGATTTACCTCTCTTTCATAGTGATAGGGGAATGTTCATATTCATTAACACCTCATTTTGAACATTTTGGATATTGATCATCCTTATCCAAACCCATAGGTATTAGGGAATAATATTATTTTCAACACATTATATTGTATTAATTATGGAAAATATATGACCTTAGAAGTTTCCATTTAATTTTAGGGAGAGTCAAGGTTCTCCAATATAAGAGATACAATATCTATGTTTAGAGCCTCTAGTTCTTCCCCCTTTATCCTTAAATTGGCCAATATTTGGGAACATCCAAAGGTGATGGATCACTATAAACCATTTATTAATGATGTGAGAAAAATATTATATTAATTAAAAAATATCATGTCAATAGTTTTTTTTAAATATTCCATAAAAACGATTTTAGTAATATCCGAAAATTGAATAAATAAAAATAATCAAGCATTTGTGGCCATTACAATTTATAACCATACTATTGATCTATCAACCATATAATTAAGTGTTTCTAGGATTTCATACTAGATTCAAAAGAAGTTGGATGATGGGATATTGGAACCTCCAAATCCTGAATATCGACATCAGTCATATGACCACCATGAATAGAACACAAAAAGTACAACAAATATTCTAGACTACCCATCTCAGAAAAAAAATGAAATAATTTCCACTCATTTAAATATGATAACATGGATGGTTTTATTTCATGTTCACCACAATAGGCCCATGTATGTCTTAAAAGGATCAAAAGTCCCATTTATGTAATCATGAAATATCATATTGACTATTTACAGTAACACTTATTCATTGCTAATAAAAACCATAGATTTTTAATCCTTAAGTATTGGCTTAGAATAAATTAGGTGCTCAATTGAGATTGATAGATATTTCTAATAATCATGTTACATTTGTGTGAGTCATAATTAATTAATCAAATAATCATACCTCCTATTGAGTTATGATAGACTAATGAAATTATAAAATAATGTTAAAACATCACATTAAATGTCCAAGTAAGATGGAATTAAACTGTATGAAATCATATTCTAAGATATATAAATTTATGTTTTATAGGACTATTACCTCATTGAAAAATTTTAAATTGTATAATCATAGTCATTATCATAAAAACAAAAAAATGGGATTAAATATTTACCTAATTGTAACTTGTAATTCTCTCACATTGGTTGAAGTTGCAGGAACTGAAATTACATAGTGATGTTTTCCATTCCACATAATGTTAAACTAAAATCAATATGAAAACTATATGGTATATTCCATCCCTTTTTACCTTTAATCTATATCTACATAAAATTTTTCCATCGTTTGTGATTACCTTAAAATAACTATGTTTCTCCTAGTACCTTACACATGAATTAAGTTATCTCACATCGTCTAGGAACATAGACATCATCTACATGAGGATTAATTCCTTAAAATTCCATGGCACCTCTATATTATAAACACACTAAAAATGATGTGAATCTATATAGAAAATGAAATCCCCATAATTTTTTGAATGTTTCATATATGTATAGGGATCTAATATGTGAAAATTATGTGGGTTAATTGCTATACCATGGGTTTTGTGGTGTCAACTGGATCATCTGTCATGGGATTATAAATTAATTTTCATCTCGTTAAACTATGTGCCTCCATATATCCCGTGTAGGAGTGAGAAATCTATGTATATATTTCAAGTTTAACAAAAATGAAAATGGGATCATATGTTCCATATCATGAACTCTCATGATGTTCAATTGATTTCCCAATTGAACTTCATCGAGCAAGAGATTCCCTCTAACAATCATGATTGAGATACATTTTATTATAAGAAATACAAATTTGTCCTAGATTCATGTTTACAACTCCATGATATGGTGTCTTAGATATATAATGTAAAAAAGACATCCCATTTCTATCCAATACGATATTAATAGTTTTCTATGGGTATATTCATTTTGTTGATGTTTGGTTGGTATAGTAATTCCTTTTTTAATAATAAAAATTAATATTAAGGTGTTTGAAATTTTTTCTATATTTAATGGAAGGTAACTATTTCTTCTTGGAAATTCAAAAAATATTTTCATGTTTTAGAATGACCTTAAAGACAAAGAATCCATACTACCAAACATGATCCTAGAAGATCCAAATTTCCAAAATAGTGCTGAATTGAACACATAAATAAAGCTAAAATGGTAATATATTGAAAATTAATAGTGTAACTTCAAGTAAAAAACCTACTATATGCCCTTTAGATCAACTATACTGAAATATTCACAAAGGACTCAAGTGACTAAAATATTATATCTCTAAAGCTTCTACAACAATCAGGATTCTCAAAAAAGATTTTATTGATCCCACAACTAGTGTATATTCCAAATGCATAGGGGATTGAATATATTATATGTTGGTCGAGTATAAGACTCAATGGATGCACCATTGAGAATTTCATTTTAAATATTCGATCTCCCACACAAATAACGAAGTGATCATAAGGATATGTTGAGGAGACTACATAGTTTTTTATTCTATAAAATGTCTCTCTAGGTCTTGGAATGACCCCATGATGAACTCAATAGAATATATAATAGTTTTTTCTTTCTAATAAACTATTAGAGACACCATATGATTAATGGAATCAACTCTAAGATCAAATCATGCCATATATTTATCATGTAGCTGATTTCATACATGGTCGATTACTCATGTGGCTATTTTCTCATGTATTCTGTTAGTATACACATCCAATTTAAATCAAATACAAAAATCAATGATTTTGTAATATTATTGAATATTTAACATTTAAAATTTAATCTATGTACTAGATCAACCGTAAGGATAAAAAATGTTATATACAACCTTTTCAGGTTATCTGATCATCTTTTCATTATGTGTTAGACCAAATATTTATAAGGTGATGTTTAACCGCTTATTAGACTATGCATAAAAGTGGGTATGCAAAACCAATTTCTCTATAGAATAAAATCTTCACAATAGAAGCATTAATATCTCTATTATTTCATTTAGAGTATGATAATTTATAAGGATTTCATTCCAGTAGATCATTTTGGAGGATGTTATCCTTTTACTAAAGACTAGTGGTCGAAAAAATATGGTGATGGATACATATCATTGATAGAGACTTTTATTAACGTGAAAAGTGAATAACATGATACTCTATTTTGATCAATAATTATTAGTAATATTATCTAATATATATGAACGTTCATATCACAATTCATATCATAAAGATGAGAATAGAGAAGAGAAAAAACACGTGTAGAACACCATAAACTCAATTTAATTCAAAATTATATTAGTTCTTCTTCACATTATCAGTATTTTATCTTACATTAAAATTGTTCCTATAATGTATTGAATGTTTTCTATAACTCTCTCATATCATTTTTTGACACCATGAGAATATATCATATATTATTTTCATCATAACTTTTCTCCCATAAATACTACATTTGATATTTTGTATATCTCGGATGACCCTATGTGTTATTGTTTATAAAACCAGATCTAGTGTATAGATATATTTATATTTTTTAATAAAAATTCTTTGGAGAAGTTTAAAAATATGTGGAGGAGAATAGTTATCATCTAGAAGCTCAAGATATTTTTCTTATTCTCCTATGTATTTTATTTTTTTCAATTATATTCTAAAACTATGTTTAAAATATTCCATAGAAAACTATACATTCATATTTAGTCTCTACAACTATTATTTGCACTATATAGTGTAAATTGATTAAGAAAAGAAGAATAGGATAATCATAAAATTATTTTTCCAAAGTTTTGATTAAACTTTTTAGGGGTTAGTTGAAATCCTTTATTTAGATATACATATAGTACTAGTTATATGTGGTTTATTTTAAACTTATGGAATAGATTTAAAATTATTACTAAATGAAAAACATAGTTATAAAATCAATTTATACTCTCTTCAGTTTCCTATTCTAGTCCACAAGACTGAAAAAAAGTCTATCATTCCCTATGATTACAACTAATCTTCATTGTGGAACCACTCTATTTCATGGTAAATCGAAGGGTTAAGGTAATCCTAGACATTTATCTTTTCATTTTTTAGTTATAACATTGAAATATATGATATAAAAACCGTTTTCATTTCACTAGTCATGTATATGATGAAACCAAATTCCCCACTTCTTATATTGAATCTATACAAATGTTTATAAATTCCCTCTCAACCTATCTAACATAGATCAATTTTAAGAATTTTCCATCAATAAATATTGTGTGTCTTGATTTCCAATACTTTTGAATATTTAGTGATATCTATATATCTTACTCTAATATCAATTGAATATTCAACAAAAAAATAATATAGTTACCCCATTTTCTGGCCCTCCCAACCTAGTCATGGTTTCACATTTCCCCAATATTTGGGTGGAATTATATCTTTTATATGTGTGTTTTATATGTATAGAAGAGGGATCACAATATTGTTTTCTAGCTTGATATAAAGGTTACACATATAATGTATGAGTTTGATCATTGTATGGTCCCATAGCATGGTTTCTCACATGACTATTTCAATTTTGTAACAATAAAGTTTTTTAACTTTCAAATTAAAATGATAAAGATACATCATTCCCAAATGTTGGGAGACCAATGTACTTGAATGTGACCAATAAATTAGAATATATTTATCATTATTTTTTTTTCATTGAAAATATTTATTACAAGAAACATTAAGGATAAATGAACAGTGATAAAATAATAATGGGAAAAATCCACCCAGGTGTCCTCTCAGTATGTTTTGGGTGTGATTGTGTTTGTTGAAAATTCCAGATGACCATGAATGGGAACGGTTGGTGTTTCTTGAAATTAGGTTTCTATAGTGGTAATGTTTCATCGTGTTTACCAAATATTTGGGCCTCAAAATATGGAGTTTGATGTTGTAAAAGAATTTTTTTCATCATAGTAGGGAACAATGTGAAAAACGATGAAGAAAATTAGAAAAATAAGGGAACTAAGTACCTTAGAACGTAGTCCACATACCATGTCTGTGAACAGTTTGCAGACGTGTATTAGGAAAAGGGAATAGTACATGGATCATATGAAACAATATGAGGAATGGTTTTATTTTAAGGGATGCGGAACATGGGAGTCATGGAGGTTGGTGAAATGGTCTTCTATATAATAAGAGATAAAATATTCAGACTGTGTATGAAAAATGGTTACATGTGGCCTGTGATATGTTGTAGGAGAAGTGATACATGGTGAAGGAGGTGCTTCATTAGAGATATTGTAAATCATGATTTAGTATATTAAGTGGATATTTTTATTATATAAGGAAAGATAATTCCATTGATTAAAGGGAGATTAATTTTCATTAAATAATATCTTTGCACTGAGAATTCGGTGACGTCCTAAGGATGTTCGTGAGGGATAATTCCATGATTGAAGAAGTGGTTTTCATGGAAGAAATTTGGCCAAAGGTTATTGTGGGAGACTATATCCTAAAAGAACATGGTACGAAGAGGATGAAAGAACAATACAAGGGGGAGTCTGGGACGGAGACGTGATTTGTTTTGGACAATTATGTACAGGGAGAAGTAGTTCACAGAAAAATGTTGGGAAAGGATTTTTCAAGGCACTGAAGCCCACAATTAAAGAAGTGGTTTGAAGATGATGAATTTAGGTACATGATAGATTAATCTCTCATACGCACAGGTAGAAGATTTGGTATTTTAATGCATTCTGAAAAAATAAAATAGTTTGAGGATAGAGTGTAGTTCCTGAATGAGGTTCATGGGGTCAGTACATCGGGGTGGTATGCAACAAGGAATGTAGAAGAAGCCTGCAGATGGAGGGTGGTTCTTGAAAGTGGTCTCGGTATGTGGAAGAGGAAATGTAGGGTCAAATCCTATTACATTGTACATGGAATGATCACGTGGTTCAGATATTATACAAGGAAGGTTTAAAACGTTTCACATCAGTTTGAGAAATCATTTTTTGGTATCTTATAGTACCTGAGAAGGTGGGAATCATTTGTCGGTGAAAAGGGAATTCAAAAGAGAATCTGACCAATGTTAAGGATACATGAATTCATGCAAATTAAAGGACCTATAGGTCCATAAACTGTGTTCAACCTATAAATCTATAAACTGTGAGAGGATTCCCTTCCATGAGTAGTGAGTGAAGGAAGAAAAAGATAGTGACCCTTTCCACTGGCTTTGAGCCAGAAAAAGAGGCATTGAGAGTGACACATGGGAATTTAGTTAGAATACCATGTACATTGTAATGGTATTGATCCTAGGCATAGAATATCTAGCCTGAAACTTGTAATCATTTTTGGCAGAGATCCTTAGTAAATTTGGTATATCAGCACACCACTGTTGAATGCTCCTTGGACATAGTCTAGTGAGGGTGATCCCAGAAAAAATTTATATGTCCTTGTTGATGCTTTAATGCTATAATTTTATTGAATAATCATCATATAAAATGTGGTATATTATCATTAGAGAGCATAACAAGTGAACCTAGTAATAAAGAGGTTAATATCCATGGGGAAAATATAATTTTGAAATGAATATCCATACCCTGATTCACACCCTCCTTGGATATCATGGCCCCTTTTGGACCTATAAATTTTTAACCGAGGGAAACTTTTTTTTATCATGATTTTTTTTCTCTAACTTGCTTCATAAAATTTCAAAATCTATGATTAAATATGATCTCATATTGTCGTTCCATGGAAAAGAGAATAAATATAATGGAGACGAAAAATTAATGTGGTATTGTTTAGTGTGGAAGTTTCCAGGAAAAGTGTGATTGTGTTTAACGTCCTTGAATTTATTTGAAGACAAGATTGGATGAATTAGATATTTAAAAGATAGACTCCTTCAATTATGCTACAATAATATTTAAATAACTTAACATACCAATTGATGAAGAAACTCCATGAATTACATAATAGGAAGATCCCCACGAAACAATGGAATTGGATCAAAAATTTGTTAATGAAATTAAAACTAAATATATCTGGATCCAGGAACTGTAGATTGAGATCATAAACCTAGGAGCCTAAAATAAATGTCTTATTTATGTGGATACTGACCATCGGAAGAAGAATACTTCTCATGGTGAAGATCAGTAAATATTTTCTTCAAAAATAGAAAAAATAAAATTAATAATAAGGGAAAGAATTTGAACTAAGAAGAAATTTATAATCTGAAATTCAGAAATAATAGTATTTCAACACACCAATCTAAACTAGTTCAGGAAATGAAAACCCTATAGTATGAGAATTCATAATTTTCAGATTCTGTTACTTAAGAAAAATTGTTAGTAAATGAGAAAAGTGATAAATTAGATACGATAACAATTGAATTGGAAGATGATTTGAGTATATGGAAGAATATCATGAGAGAACACAAAAATAAAGTTGAATCAAGGGATATGAAGATTCAAAAATTGGATGAAGAGTTAGAATTATTGAAGAGTGAATTGGATAGGTCAAATTTCCAATGAAATCATAAAATAAAGGATTCCTTGCACATACTATTTGATTATTCTTTTGTAGGTGTTGATAAACTGAAATGGAAATATATTATTAATAAATATAAATAAGAACATATATTCTATTCTCAAAGGCCATATATTTTGTAAAAAACAAGTACTATATTGGATGAATCCTCTTCCATAGATGAGATAAAGAAAGCTATAAAATGTTGTAGATATAAGAAAGATCATTTATGTTGTAGATACATACCAAAAATGATTTTATGGGAATTAATGAATGCATTTTCTATTTCTATGGAATGAAAGGTTTCACATGAAGCTTTTCAATAAGGAATTTGTATGTATTTCATGTTGTAAAGATATAAATAATTATATATCATAAAATAAGAAAAAAAATTGTGATAAATCTTAAAGAAGTGTCTCTCATAATTGAATATCCATGAAGTGATATTATTATGGAAGAATAGGACACACCCTGTGTATGTGTCAGAAAGCATAGAAGATAAATTTTAGAAGATGAACTCAAGCTGCATCAACATATCAGCTGAGAAATATTGAAATGAGGTATTCCTTCGATAGAAGATGATTTATATGTTTTGATCATGGGCACTAGGTAAGACATTAACACATGAAGATTGAGTGGATGTAAAGGGAAACCCGAATGAGATCCCCAACACTTGAAATGTGTAATTATAAAATCTTATACGATTTGACAACATGGTGATCTGAAAAATTAGTATTTTGTCTATCGAGAATCATGAAGAGATCAATGAAAGATTTATCAATCACCTCTGCTATTACACTCATAGTGGATCTCTTGGAATGATTGTGAACAGAACTGGAAGAAGAAGGGTTGATCAACTCAATTGGTGAGTATGAATAATTTTAAATTATTGGAAGACTCAAGCTGAACAAGAAAGTTTTTCATGAATTAGAAAAGTGAAAAGTGAAAAATGAATAAAGAATGTCTTGGAAAATACACAAGTCATGTAACATGTCGAGAAATAATGGAAATAAAAATATCCCTCCAATAGGGGAGGAATAAATAGTAGATATCTTGTGGATACATTCCTACTTATCGAAGGAATCATGAGAAATGGATTGTTGGTGGAACATTAATAAAGAAGATGTGTACTAGTGGCCACAAACCAAGAATTTTGAAAAACTCCAAGCCTGTAGAATCTATATATCAGAAAAATTCTCATCATGTGGGTAAATAATGTATAGTCATATGGCTAGAATAGTTGAATTTTCCACGGAAGTTGGGGCAAGAAAATAATGATTACAATACTTTGCATGAAAATATAAAATGGTCAACCCATCAGTGTCAATGAGAATACTTTTCATGATGAATAAATCAGATTCATCTCTCCCCATGTGTATAAATACTGTGAATTGATGGTCACATGATTTAGGTTCAAGGGGAGATATGATGCAATGGGAAGTCCCATCAGAAGATTCAAAATGGTGATCTAATGTGCTCCGAAAATCCATATAATTCAAATATTCTAGATGAATTTAGGATTCAATCAGCATGAATTACTAGGATGGATGAATTTTTATGTAGTTTGAAATCAATAACACCTATTGTCTATGTAATCATCCTTGAAATAAAAAATCATCTGAAGCTACAAAAGTATGATCTATTTGTTACTAGTACTGAACATAAAATCATTGGTATCATACCACAGATCAGGTTCTATTAATCCACAAGACATGAAAAAATATTGGAGAAGCAGCAACATTCCTGAAGCATCATGAGAATATAAATAGTGTTTCAAGAATATTATAGAAAATTTATTTGAAATAAAGGATTTAAATGTATTTAAAAATAATGTTTTTGAAAAGGATACTAATGAGGAGGAGAAATAATTAAATTCTAAATTAGCACAAAATCCAATGATTTGATTAGAAATTGATAGATATAAAATAATTTATGATTAGATAGTTCTAGTGGAGATAAAGAGGTGGAAGACTCTACAATAATAATTATACTTATCAAAGGGAGGGATTAAATTATTTGATGAAGCACCTAGAGATGATAATTGGGTTCAAGATATAAATGAAGTGCTTGACCAAATTGAGAAAAATAAGAGAGGTGAGATTATTTCGAGGCAAATGAATGATAATTACATAGTAAAAAAATTGGTCGTTCAAAATAAAATAAATGAAGATGGTTATGTTATTCGAAACAAACAACAAATGGTGTGTAAAGGGTAATCCCAAATTGAGGAAATTAATGTTGATGAAGCATTTCCACATGTTGCAAGGCTAGAGATAATCTGTTTATTCTTGGTTATACTAGTTTACAGAAAGGTCATAATTTCCCAGATAGATGTCAAGTAAGAATTTTTTAATGGAGTTCTGGAAGAATATTGTTTTGGTTGAAACAAACACCAAGAGCATGGTATTCGAGTCTTGATAAGTATTTGAAGAAGATTGACTATTGTCATGGTGGAGATGACTATAATCTTTATTCTAGTGAAAATATTGATCAGATGATGGTGGTGATAGTTTATGTTTATGATGCCATATTTAGTTGATTAGATAATGCACAATACAGACACTTTTCTCAATTTATGAAATGTGAGTCAAAATTGTAAATGATTGGTGAACTGACATTTTCTACTAGTTTATAATTGTCATAAGGGATGAATGTAACATTAATTTTTCAATTAAAATATTACATGGGGGTTCTAAGATTATTTAGAATGAAAAATTCCTAGGAGAGAAGACTCGAGTTGCTATCCGGATGAAATTATAAAAGCATTTTGATAGAAAGGAAGTTAAAATCATAGAATATAGGAAAATTATTGGATGTTTACTGTATCTAATAGTGATAAAAACTGATATTGTTTTTTCTACATTTCATGTAGCATGATATCAAAAATATCTCATAGAAATCCACATGGTTATTGTTAAAAGAATACATTGGTATATCAAATGCAGCATAGATTTCAGTTTCATGTACAATGACCAATCTCAGTAGGAGTTATTGGGATATATAGATGAATATTTTTCCAGTTCAACTTATAAAACCAAATCAACATTAGGATATTCTTTTTATCATAGTGGAATGTGTATTTTTGTATAATCAAGAAAAAAGAATGCATTTCATTAAGAATTTCATATGCTGAGTATATTAAAGCTACTTTTACATGTGCACAATTCTTGTGGATGAAGCTGTAGATAGATGATATTGGAGTTCAAATGAAGTATCCTATCAGAATTCATTCTGATTATTCAAGTACTATAAATCATAGAAAAAATCTAGTCCATCACTCAAGGACATGGCACTTTGAAATCCAATATCATTTTATAATGGAGAATGTTGAGAAAGGGCTTCTGATGTTTGAGTATGTGCATATAGAATAATAGGATGCAAACCCTTCAACAAATGCCTTGTCTAATGAATCGTTTGAAAGACAGCAATAGGATATAGAAGTCTAGTCGACTCCCTGCAGATGAAAAAGTGTGGAAGTGGGACCCCTATCTCTGAGGCATGTTGTATTTTCCCATAATGTATTGATATTTGTTATATACCATGCTATAGACAACTGTGATGTGCCATTACAGTTCATTGAAAAAGGGGGAGAATGTGTGACTAGTTTAGGGGGAGGAAGGATATGAGGATAAGCTGTTAGGTGTTGTAGTGATATAGGTGGAGTTGAATATGAATTGAATCTATTTGGAGTAGCTGTAACATAGTAAGAGTATTAAATATGATGATACTATAAGTGATCAATAATATATTACATTTCATGATAGCTTAGGTTCGTGATGAAAACAATTTGTTGGTTTCAAGAAATGGTTTCTAGAATGAGGTGATTCATCGATACAATTTTCATACCTCTTGCTTCTCACATCGAGCATTGCACATGTGGGATTTGAGTATGTGTTTATTAAATCATTGATCACTATATTAATCTCAATAAGAAAGTGCTAATTGGAGAAGGAATGATCATTAATGATGTTTTAATATGAAAGGGAATTTTATGAGAAGTGTTTTCAAAAAACCCAAAAGGGGATATTATTTGGAAAAAATCACCCAATGAGTCCTCTCCGTATTTTTTGGGTGTGATTGTGTTTATTGACAAAGACAGATGGCTACAAATGGGTATGACTGGGGTGTACCAAAAGAAGGGTTTTAAGGTGGCAGAATTTCACAGTGCTTGCCATGTTTTTGGGACTCAAAATTGGGAGATTGAAGTTAGAAGATGATGTTTATCATATTATGAGGGAATGGTGCAATTTACTAAACAGAAAATCGGAAAAATAAGGTAACATCATACCTCATAACATGGTCCACGTACCATGTATGAAATTGATTCGTAGTCGCTACTTAGAAACAAGAACGGTTCGCAGAGTGGGGGGGAAGTATTTATAATTGTTTTCCACTATGTTATTACAGTATGCTGGAGGCATGGAGGTTCACGGAATGGTCCTCTATAGAGTAAGAGATAATTTATGTGCACCGAGTATGAAAAATGGTACAGAGATAGATTGTGTTCCACGGTAGGAGAAGCGGTATGCAGTGAAGGTGGTGGTAAGTTACAGATTTGTTAAATCATGAATTAGTGGATTAAGAGGAAATCTTTTCCCATATAAGGAGATTTAATCCCACTAATTAAAGGGAAATAAATTTTCATTAGAAAATATATTTTCTTCAAGAATTTGACGAAGTCCGAAGGTATTCCACGTGGGAGAATACCGGGAATCTTGAAGTGCTTTTCACGGATGAAATTATGTTGAAGGTTTTTTGCAGAAAACTATACCCACAAAGTATATTTTATGAGGAATAATAACTAATGTTATGAGAGGGAATCTGTAACGACCCAAATTTTCATTAATGGAAATTTATCTTGATCTAGTTAAATGTCTCGATATGTAAAACGCTTATATAAAATGTCAACTTCTTTTGGTTTATGTTAAGAGTAATTACTGTTACTTTTACAGCGGTTGAACAAGGATCACATGATTAGTATAAATATAAGGCTTTAATAAACCCAATTTAATCAGACAAAGGAAGTGATGGCCTCATCCAGTAGAATTGCTCCATACGAAGCCCATTTATCGGAGCTTGGAAAAGAGGTGGCGTCTTTGGTCTTCACTCTTAACCAAGCCCAATCTGAGCTTCACCATGTCTAGATCGAACATGACCATCTACGGGAAAAGTGGATGTTTATAGAGATTACCACTCAAGCGATGTTATCCGAGCCACCCCAAGAGTCTGTCGCCATCGCACACCTTACCATTAGGTCTTATGCAGATGTTTTAAGGGGTTATCTAACAAATCGCTAGTAGTATGTTCATGTATATTATTTTTGTATATAATAATGAATATACCTCGTTGTCATTTTTGATACATTGTAAATAGTATTTAAAGTACAAATATTGTTTTTAGTTATTATTTAATTAATAATTACAATTTATTAAATTAAGGTATTTTTGAATTAAATAATATTTTAATAAAATAATAACATTATTATTAAATTAATTTTTATTAAATATAAATGATCTTATAATTTTATGAATGCAATTATTATTTTTATTAATATTTGAAATCCATTTTTGTCCAAACCCGTGAATTTTTTATAAATGTCGGTTTTTATTTGAAAAGTGAAAATTAACATATTTAAAAAAATATTTAGATAAAATAAATTTTATTTCTGGAATCAGGACGTTGAAATTATCCAAGGGTTAATTTTTCATAATTTTTCTAAGACAGTTAAAATTTTGGGTAAAAATTAAATACCATTTAAATATATAATGTGTTTAATGAAATCATAATGACCCAGTAGTGATCTAATAAAATACTATAAGCTTTATGTTCGGCCAAAATATATTTTACCATTAAAATAATGTGATTTTGGGTTTGTTTGACATACTTTTCAAAGCATAAATGGACCCCTCAAGACTTATTAAACATATTGTATTTTTATATTATTTTCCATGGGAGTGTGACTCACCTCCACATAAGAAACCCTATTATTTTAAGAAGTTCGAACATTGGACTTATAAAATATTTTTTTCCTCTTCCCTTTTCCAAAAACCATTGTTAAAATTCATGGGATGGTTTGTGGTTTGGATTAACTTAATATAAGGGCTCCTAAACCTAAATAATAAAGAATTCTCTCACCTTTCCTATATAAACCCACCCAAGCTCCCACTTCCTCCTCACTCAAAGCCTTTGGAGTTTGTCCATCCTTTTCCCTACTCTTTCTATAATCCTCCCAAGGTTCCCCAAGCTCCCAAGAAGCCTCTCACAAGCCTCTCTCTAGCCTTTGGAAGCACACATCCAAGTTAGGGTTTTTCTTACATTCTCATTTTTGTCCAATTTTCATTAAGTTGTTTTGAAAATTTAATTTCAATTATAAATGTTGAGGTATGGTTTTTCACGTCCCTCATACTGAAGTCTTTATGTTTGAATGGTGGGAGACCCCATTCTCTTTCAATAAATGCCTCCCATGTACACCCGTTACTATGCCGAAATTCCGAAAGGAACTTCTCTCACCTCTTTTACATTCAAGAAATACTTTTGTATCATGAATCTAAATTCCATTACAATTATTGGGAAATGTATCTATATATGAACTCCTTACGTTCTTTTACATGTAAATATGATTAGGAACCCCTTTCTCTCTCATAAACCATTTTTATGAATTCTTATGTCACGTCGTTATACTGCCGAAATCGCACCGATTTTCTAAGCCAATGTCATTGTGTAGTGAATACCATGCCCATTTCTCCATCAAAGGTATTCACCATTATGAAAATTTACTTATTGATTATAAATTTTAATGTATGAATTCCAGATTCCTTTATCATGGAATAAATGATTATGTATTATGAATCCATGTTTTATGATCCATGTGGCACACTTATGCATGAAATGAATTGTTTAAGAAGGGTGCGCCCTTATAGCACTCCAATGCAATGGATAAAGTATAGTATCTTGTTACGTCATGTGAAAAGAGTGTTGAGTCATACTAATTCGAGTGCAATGATGGTTTACTCATGCTTCATGTGCAATGAGGATTTAATCATGCTCCATTTTCAATGGGCCTTAGCTCATGTTAATTCCTTGTTAAGTGTTGTTTCCATATTTACATGTTATGATTATCATGCTTTATCATGAATTTATGTTCAATTTTCTCTTATTCTCTATTGATATGACTAATGTATAACATTTATTGTACTCCTCATGTTATTCCATGTGTATACCCTTATTGGGATTTATAGCTCACCCCTTTCATATGCATGTCCTCAGGTTATCCCATGCAATGTTAAGTACGAGGGAATGTAGTGGTCATGTAAAAGAAGTTTTCAGTAAAGATATTGTATTTTATGTTTCAAGTTTTTATGTAATGATCCTAAGCCCCAAAGACAGTAAACCACTTGATCATATTTTTTGAATCAAGTGATGTATTATGTAATAAATCATGTTTAAGGTTGTATTAAAAACCAAGGTTGTCATAGTTGGTATTAGAGGATAGGTTTAGTTATTTTTGGGATTAGGATTAGAAAAACTTATTAAAGCCTTAAGGGCCAGTCTAAGTATAATAAAAACATCCCTAAGTTTTGGAAAGCACTGAGTAAGTGGTTTATCAAGCAAATACATCCCTATCTGGATTCGAGCATATAGAGGCGACTCTGGAACAGATGTATCATAGGGGTGAAACCCAAAAACACTGCTTTGAGCTAGACTCAAATGGGAACTGGTGCACAACAATGGACCTTGCTGCACTATTGGTTAAAACACTCTCGGGGGATATGTTTTGATAAATTCACAAGCTTAGTATGAACCCTTATTAAGGGAATTAAAAAAAATGCCGCAAAGAATATATGTTAGAAATTAGATCATGAAAATCCTAGATTGAAGCCTATAGACTCATGAGTTAAGGAAATAAAAGTTTATTTATAAGTCATCATGTTTTGTCTTTGTATTACCCTTTATTTGTTACCCCTAACCTTCCTTTTATTCCAGCCAATGGTCGGTAATAGAAGGACTCAGGCTAACAACCGATGTGAAGATCAGTGTGATGACTGTATTAATGAGATTCCCAATCCAATGGGAGCGGGAATCGCGAACTTTTTCATGCTTCTCTTTCAGATAACTCAATATTTTAATAGAAACATGGGTCAAGAAGAAAGTCAAACCACCCTAAGAATGAACAAGTCGCTATCGAGTGCTCTATGAGATAAATGCCTCCTACTTTAGTGGATCATATGATCCCACGATCACTGAACAATGGATCAACTCCATTGAAAAGATCTTTTCCATACTTTAATATTCTGAATAAGAGAAGGTTCTCCTGGCGGCTTATCATATCGAGGGTGAAGCTGATCAATGGTGGACGTTTATCAAAAATAAGACGCCTAAGGAGGAGATTGATCCATTGGAATGGAAGGATTTCCGGAAGATGTTTTTCGATAAATATTTTCCGCGCACCCTACAGCTTAAGATGGAAAGGGACTTCCTTTCCCTCAAGAAAAAAGACAAAGAATCTCCTGGAGTGTATGAGGAAAATTTACAAGGCTTGCACGATACGATTCCTGCTTTGTCGTTACCCCCTAAAGCAAAGTTGACTGCTTCTTTGGTGGGATGAAGCCTAGCCTGTGGAAAGCATTGGTGATCCGTGACTTCGACAGCTATGAGGAAATTGTCTGATGTGCCCTCAAGGTTGAAATGGATATCGTAGAATCACATGGGTATCATTGGGATAAGAAGTGTAAGGTTGACTTCAATACTGGTGGTCTGATGGATAAATCCAACGGTGCTAAGAAGACCGAGCACCCACTTTCCAAAACTGCGGAAAGAAGCACCCTAGAAATTTCTTTAAGGGGATGAGGAAATGCATCAGGTGTCAAATAAGGGTACCTATCTATTTACTATTGGAAAGAAAGACCCGCAGCCGCGACATAGGAGAGGAATGCTCCGTTCGAACCTCAACGCGTTGTTCAATGCTAAAAATGGAAAGAACCATGGTATTTTTAAAATCAGTGCCCTAATGCAAGGGTTTTCGGAGGCAACCAACAACCTCCAAGGAAGCAAGGAAGAGATTTTTCCATCACATAGGCCGAAGTGAACCCTGACAATGAAGTGGTGACATGCATTCTAGTTATTCATTCAAAAATAGCGAACATACTTTTTGATTCAGGTTCTACGCAATCTTTTATATCTCGAAATTTTAGTAGAACAATCCCAGGACCACCTCAAATCATGGATGTGAAGATGTCAGTGGGTACTGAAAATGGGGAAATCATTGCATCCCATGAATATAAGTCCTCCCCTGTTATAATTTGTAGATTGAATTTCCCAGTAAACCTCATCATACTATCTCTGGTGGAATTTGATGCAATTCTTGGCATGGATTGTCTTTCCTTATATAGAGCAAACAGAAATTGTAGGGAGAGGGAAATCACACTCTATATGGAGAATCGACCCCCCATTATTTACAAGTGTAATGAGGAAGATGAATCTTCTTTAGCTGCATCATCTCAAGCATGGATATTACAACCTTATGAGCACAAGTATCTAGATCAGATGATTGATTCCAAGGAAGAAACCATCCTTGAAGAAATGCCTATTGTGAGGGAATTCACTGAAGTGTTTCCCGAGGAACTGCTTGGTCTTCCTCCTAGAAGAGATGTTGAATTCACAATTGAACTTATACCCGAGGCTTTACCGATATCCAAGACTCCATATAGAATGGATGTTGTAGAGCTTGAAGATTTGATGAAACAACTACAGGTGAATCTGGATAAAGGGTTTATACGCCCAAGTGCTTCACCATGGGGTGCACCAGTCCTCTTCGTCAAGAAGAAGGATGGGTCAATGTGTCTTTGCATCGATTATCGTGAACCTAACAAAATCACGATAATGAAAAATCATCCTCTCCCATGAATTGAAGACTTGTTCGATTAGCTGCATGGAGCACAATACTTCTCCAAGGTGGACATGTGGTCGATATATTATCAGGTAAGGGTGAAGAAATAAGATATTCACAAGACTGCTTGTCACATAAGATACGGGCACTATGAATTCATAGTAATTCCTTTCAGACTCAATAATTCTCCAGAAATATTCATGGACTTATTGAATAGAGTCTTTAGAGATTACCTCGACAAATTTGTTGAAGTCTTTATAGATGATATTCTAATATACTCCAAAACCAAGGAGGATCATGAAGAGCATTTAAGAACTATTCTAGAGACTTTGTGCAAGGAGGAGCTCTATGAAAAGTACAGCAAGTGTGAGTTCTAGTCGAAGGAGGTCTCATTCTTGGGCAATATCATCACAAAAAATGATATATCTATGGATTCCTCCATCATATATGCAATTGAGGGATGGATGAGGCCAACATTGGTAACATATATCTGTAGCTTCTTGGGGGTAGCTGAATATTATCAACGATTTGAGAGAAATTTCTCACGATTTTCCAACCCTCTTACCATGAAAACTCAAAAGGGAGTAATGTTTTCATAGAGTGAGGAATGGGAAGAAATATTCAAGGTGTTGAAAAGGAGGATTATCACTGCACCCGAGGTCACTACCCACAAGTGGGGAACTTTTTGTGGTATTCAGTGATGCTTCAAAGATGGGATTAGGATGTGTGATGATTCAGAATGATAAAGTTATATCCTAGGCCTCAAGGCAGTTGAAAATCCATGAGATAAAATATCCAACACATGATCTGGAGTTAGCGGCGGTGACCTTTACCATGAAAATATGGCAGAATTATTTCTATGGGGAGAAATGTGAGATATATACTGACTACAAGAGTCTTAAATATATATTCACAGAGAAAGATCTTAATTTTCTCCTGAGAAGATGGATAGAGCTCATCAAGGATTAAGACTGTTCAATATATTACCACCCTGGGACAGTGAACAAGGTGGCCCATGCCCTAAGTAGAAAGGGACCAGTGATTCTATCAGTGATAAGAATTGAGAAGGATCCAATCTTCTTAGACTAGATGAAGATGGACATGGGAATCATAAAGAAGGGAACATCATCAATCCTTTCCCAAATTATTGCTTAAAATTCTCTTTAGGAAAGGTTAAAGGATGCTCAAAAGGATGATGTGGGAATTCGGAAAAAAGTCGAGGCTATCAAAAAGGGGAAATCCTTGGAGTTTAATGTTAATGAAGAAGGAATTGTGCGGTTTGGGAAAAGACAATGTGTTCCATCATGTCCGGAGTTGAAGAAGGAACTTTTGGATGACAAACATAGTTCATATTTATCTATTCACCCATGGAGCACAAAGATGTATCGAGATATCTAAGAAAACTTTTTGTGGGATAATATGAAGAAGAGATTGCTGAATATACATCAAAGTGCCTGGTGTGTCAGCAAGTGAAGGTAGAGAGGCAGAAGTTTAAGGGGATGATGCCACCATTTACCATACAAGAATGGAAATGGGAGAACATCACCATGGACTTGGTCACCAGACTTCGATGGACATCCAAAGGAAACAATGCAATCTGGGTTGTTGTGGATCTCCTTACAAAGACTGCACACTTCATTACTATTTGGGATGATTTCTCATTAGATCAATTGGAATAGATATATATCAGGGATGTTGTAAGGTTGCATGGAGTACCAATATCTATTGTGTATGACCGAGATCCACGATTCAACTCTGTGTTTTGGTAGAGTCTTCAATATGCTCTGAATAGTGAATAGATCTTCAGTACGACTTATAATCTTCAAACTGATGGCCAATATGAGAGGAATATCCAAACACTTGAGGACATGTTGAGAGTATGCTCAATGAAATTTAAAAGTTGATGGGATCAACATCTTCCACTGGTTGAATTCTCCTAGAACAACAGTTTCCACTCAAGCATCCAAATGGAACCATATGATGCCCTGTATGGGAAAAGCTGCAGAACACCAAAATTTTGGGATGAGGTCGGTGAACGTAAGCTGCTTGGATAAGAAATGGTCTAAGAAAAGGTAGAGAAGGTAAAAACCATTCACCAGCATATCAAGGACGCCTAGAGTCGATAGAAGAGTTATGCTGATAACCATCGACGATAACTTGAGTTTAATGTTGGATACATGGTTTTTCTACGCATATCTCCATGGAAGAAGGTCATGAGGTATGGAAATAAAGGGATGTTAGGTCTAAGGTACATCGACCCCTTCAAGATTCTTGATCGTGTTAGGGTTGTGGCCTATCGACTATCACTTCCACCTACCATGGCCAAAGTACATAATGTATTTCATGTATCCCTCTTATGGAAGTACATATTGGACCCTTCACATGAACTCTCTTCTGAGGTGGTACAATTGCAAGATGATCTTTCTTATGAGGAGCAACCAGTGAATATCTTATATCGTAGAGAAAATGTTCTATGAAATAAGACAATGACCCTTGTCAAGGTGTTCTGGAGAAACCACAATTTTGAAGAAGCATCTTGTGAATTGGAGGAAATGATGAAGCTGAGTTAGCCACATCTGTTTTAGTGTGGGAAAATGAAAATTTCAAGGGAGAGATTTCTTAAGGGGGGAATATTATAATGACCCAATGTTTCATTAATGAAAATTCATCTTGATCTAGTTAAATTCCTCTTTATTTAAAACATTTATATAAAATGTCAACTTCTTTAGTTTTATGTTAAGTGGTGTGAACGTTACTTTTATAGACGTTGAACAGTGATCACGTGATTAGTATAAATATAAGGCTTTAACGAACCCAATTTACACAGACAAAGGAAGTGATGGTCACATCCAGTAGAATTGCTCCATACAAAGCCCATTTTTCGGAGCTTGGAAAAGAGGTGGCATCTTTGGGCTTCTCTCCTGACCAATCCCAAAATGAGCTTCACCATGTCAAGCTCGAACATGACCTTCTATGGTAAATGTGGAAGTTGATAGAGATTACCACTCGAGCAATGTTATCCGAGCCACCCCAAGAGTCTGTCACCATCGCACACCTATCCCTTAGGTCTTATGTGTCTGTTTTAAGGGGTTATGTAACAAATCCCTAGTACTATGTTCATGTGTATTATTTTAGTATATAATAATGAATATACCTCCTTGTCATTTTTGATACATTGTAAATAGTATTTAAAGTACAAATAGTGTTTTTAGTTATTATTTAATTAAGAATTATATTTTATTAAATTAAGGGATTTTTCAATTAAATAATATTTTAATAAAATAATAATATTATTATTAAATTAATTTTTATTAAATATAAATGATCTTATAATTTTATGAATGCAATTATAATTTTTATTAAGATTTGAAAACCATTTTTGTCAAAACCCGTGAATTTTCGATAAATGTCGGTTTTTTTAAAAGTGAAAATTAACTTATATAGAAATTTTTTTAGATAGAATAAATTTTATTTCTGGATTAAGGAAGTTGAAATTATCGAATGGTTAATTTTTCATAATTTTCTGAGACAGTCAAATTTTTGGGTAAAAATTAAATACCGTTTAAATATATAATGTGTTTTATGACATCATAATGGCCCAATAGTGATGTAATAAAATACGATAAGCTTTATTTTAGGCCAATATATGTTTTACTAATAAAATAATGTGATTTTGTGTTTGTTTGACTTACTTTTCAAAGCACTAATGGACCCCTCAATACATATTATACATATTGTGTTTTTAAATTATTTTTGACGGGAGTGTGACACACCTCCACATAAGCAAACCTATTATTTTAAGAAGTTCGGAATTTTGCATTATAAAATATTATTTCCCTCTTCCATTTTCCAAGAAATGTGGGCAAAAACCATGGGATGGTTTGTGGTTTGGATTAATTTAATATAAGGGGTCCCAAACCTAAATAATATAGAATTCTTTCACCTTTCCTATATAAACCCACCCAATCTCCAACATCCTCCTCACTCAATGACTTTGGAGTTCATCCAACCTTTGCCCTACTATCTCAAGAATCCTCCCAAGGTGACCCAAGATCCCAAGAAGCCTCTCACAAGCCTCTCTCTAGCCTTTCGAAGCACACTTCCAAGTACGGGTTTTTCTTCCTATCTCATTTTTGTCGAATTTTCATTAAGTTGTTTTGACCATTTAATCAAAATTATGAATGTTGTGGTATGGTTTGTCACCTACCTCACACTTCCCTCTTTATGTTTGAATGAGGGGATACCCCTTTCTCTCTCATTAAATGCCTCCAATATACACCCATTACTATGCCGAAATTCAGAAAGGCACTTCTCTCTCCTCTTTTACATTCGAGCAATACTTTTGTATCATGAATCTAAATTCCATTACAATAGTTGGGACATGTATCTATATATGAAATCCTTAATGTCAATTACATTTAAATATGATGAGGAATACATTTTTCTCTCATCAACCATTTTGATCAATTCTTATGTCACGCCGTTACGCTGCCGAAATCGCACCTATTTTCTAAGCCAATGTCATTGTGTACTGAATACCATGCCCATTTCTCCATCAAGGGTATTCACCATTATGAATATTTTATTATTGATTATAAAATTTCATGTATGAATTCCACATTTCGTTATTTTGGAATAAATGATTATGTTTGATGAATCCATGTTTTATGATCCATGTGGCACACTATTGCATGAAATGAACTGTTAAAGAAGGGTGCACCCTTATAGTGATCTAATGCATTGGGTAAAGTATAGTATCATGATACATCATGTGCAATTATTGTTGACTCATTATAATTCTAGTGCAACGAGGTTTTACTCATGCCTCATGTGGAATGAGGATTTACTCGTGGTCCATGTGCAATGGTCCTTGGATCATGCTAATTCCATGTTAAGTGTTGTTGCCACATTTCCATGTTATGATTATCATGATTTAACATGCCTTTATGTTCATTTTTCTCTTGTGCTCTACTGATATTCCAAATGTCTAATATGTATTATACTTCTAATGTTATTCCATGTGTATTCCATTACTAGGTTTTATAGCTCACCCCGTTCTTATGCACGTCCTCAGGTTATCCCATTCAATTCTAAGTACGAGGGAATGTAGTGGTCATGTAAAGGATGTTTTCAATAAGGATGTTGTATTTCATGTTTCATGTTTTTATGTAATGATCCTAATCCCCAAAGACACTAAACCACTCGATATTCATTATTTTATCAAGTGATGTTTTATGTAATAAATCATGTTTACGTTTTTATTAAAAAGAAAGGTTTTCATAGAATCTAGGAAGGATAATTGATTCTCAAGGGAGAATTAAAAAAAGGATGAATCTATTCATAAAATAAATTCCATGAATGGATTTTGTGATGTATTTAAGCTTACAATGGAAGTAGTGGTTCATGGAGGAGGAAGTTTGGTACATAGAGAAAAAATCTATGACATGACATGGGAGATGATTTAGTATGTGAATATAGTTTACAATGGTGGAAGTGATGGTAGTACATGAACAGAGAACAATACATGGAATCAATGTGGTGCACAAAGGAGGATCATGGAGTCGGTATGCAGGGGAGGTACCCCTCTTTGAAGGCAGAGGCAGTGCGTGACAGAGGGTGGTACATAGAAGAGGTAGTGGTACATGGAGGAGGGATTCCTTATTACAATCCTGCTACACTATATGCGGGAGGAGTTTGTGGTTTGCAAAACACACTAGGAAGCTTTCAAATTCTTCAAATAAGTTTGCGAAAATAGTTTCTAGTATCAAAAAATTCCACGGAATGTGGACATCATCTATGGGTAATAAAAGGGACTTCAACATAGAATCTACCTAATGTTGATGATGCAGAAATTCATGAAAATGATCTGACCTAATTGTACATAAACTGTGTTTGACCTAATAGTCTATAAAATGTGATATCAATCACTTCTAAGAACATTGAGTGAAGTATTAGGAAGACGGTAACCCTTTCCATCGGCAGTGAGCCACATTAACCGGCATAGGGAGTAACCCTTGGGAATGTAGTGATATGACACATATCCTTGTAATAAATATGATCTTGGTATTTAAGATCTAGAACAAACCACATAATTATTATTGGAAGTGATCCTTAGTGAAGTTCTTACTTTAGCTCCCTAATGATGTATACTCATTAGACCTAGCCCTGTGAAGGTAAAAAAATAAAAATCTATGTGTCCTTATGCATGCTTTATAGAAATACATTCAGTGCATCATAATAAGATAAAATTTGAATTTACATTAAAATTAGAGATCATAACATGTTACCCTTGTAATAAATAGGTCATTATCCAGTGGGGGAAAGGGAATTTCGAAAAGAACAGCCATACCCTAATTAACCCCCCCTCAGGGAATCCAGTCCATTTCTTGACCTAAAAAATAATAAATTATATTTATTTAGATAGGAAAAATATTACATAGCTATTTAATTAATTACTTTGAATTATTTTTTTATAAAAATTAATTGTTTTAGGTGAAATAAATATATTTTAGTAATGATATTATATAATTTTAAAAATATTTACTATTAAAGGGGTTTTATTTATTTTTTTGAATAAATAATTCAAATAATGTATTCATCTTGATGAAAATGTTCTTCTAAAAATTAAAATCATTTTCAAAATGACCATATAATGATTATCATAGATTTAATTACTGATAATATTGTTAAAATATATAAATTTTGAAGAATAGTGAATGACCCAATTTTTATTGAAAATTAATCATTTCATTTAAATAATTCAAAAAAATTATTTTTAAGATGGGTTCATTGAAAAATTATGTTATATATTGTCTTAAAAATCATATTAATATCCTTTTACTAACATTTTATTGATTTTTGTATAAAACAATTACACATTAAAAGTCATTTATTGGAAAAATAGTTTCTCGTCACATTTTTCAGGATTAAATTTAACATAAATTCTTCAACTTATATAAATTGAATCTAGTAAAATCAATTTAAATTTACTAATAATAAAAATATATATAATTTTTTTGGTTCAATATAAATTTTCTTCTTTATGAAAAGTAATTGTAGTAAATATTTGTCACTACAGTAATGGTAAAATTGTAAAAGTCAGTCAAAACATAGTAGTAAAACATTAAAATATTTTTAAATCATTTTTATAACATTGGAATAGTTTTCCCGCACATATACTTTAATTATGTGAAATAATTTACTTTGAATATTTTTTTTGGAATTGTGGAAACTAATATTTACTTTTCTGAAAAGTGATTTATAATTTATTCAAATTAACAAGTATTTTTGAATCTTTGAAATTAATAGAACTGTAGAACGAATCCAATAGTTTTTGGATTCATACAAAATTCTCAAACCCATAATCTATTTATTATTTAACCATAAATGATAATTTATACAAATTTATATAATTATTTTAAGGTAATATTAATTTTACTATTAAATCATTTATTTTAAAAATTAAAGTATTTATTTAATTTTCAATTCATTTTTTCCCATTAATTTTATCCACCCATCGAAATTAAATCTGATAAAATTGATCAATTTTTTAATCCTTGTGTAAATTTATATATATAAGGACCATTAAATAATTTGGCATATAATTATTTTATCGTGAAAATGGTTAAATTATCACATATAAGTTCAAAATGGGTTTAATTTATCTTTACTACATGATACAACATAAAATGAATCCAACACATTCCCAAAGTTGAATATTTATTTTTATATCGACCCTAAAACACATTATATTTTAATTATTGTTCCATGGTTCAATTTAACTTTCATTAGGACCATTATAATATTTTTGGAAAAAATTTATAAATGTCACTCTCTTGAACAAAATATATCCAATATATTTATAAGTATTAGAAGTTGTTTAGTCTAGTTATAAAAGATTGTTTTATAAAAAAATTACATTTATTTTTCATTATGATTTAGTTTAATTATTTAGTGATTTTAAAATAACACTATATTTATATTTAACACTGAAGAATTATTTATTCAATTAACATAAAAATAAAATAAATAATTTTTTAATTTTTAAATATAATACAAAGTGGATGAATTATTTTATGAAATGAATTTTTTAGACATATATAACCTATTAGGTACATTTTATTGCGTTATATTGAAATAACAATACTATGTTGTAGGGATTATCCTCAAATTTAATGAATAGTTCCAAAAAATGACTGATGATATTTTGTAATAAATAATATTATTTCAAATGATTTAAAAATAATTAAAATCCTATAATTGGAAAATTGAATTGGATATGGATAGAAATATAATAAATAACCTATTTATGGTACTTTTATTATTATTTTAATGTATCATTAATGTCTGCTAAATCATTTAGAACTTTTATATTAAAGTAATTGTGAAAATAAATAATGTGGGAGGGGGATATAACTAATAGATAAGAGATTAAAAAATCACATAAACCTAATTTAATTTTACTAAAGAATAATATTTATACCTGAACTAATCAAATATTCCAAAAATTATAAATTTATTTTTATTTTTTATAAAAAAATAATTAATTTTAGTCAATTAATTCCTGTAATTAGATGTGTTCTCTTCCCCGAACATGTAAAAGGGACCCTCTTCTGCACTCTCCCTACACTATATTGAGACTTATATCCCATAAATAATATATCATAATACATTAATATATTACATTCAAATATCTTATATCATTTTCAATTTAGAAAAGACTATCCTTTCAGGGATTAAGGTGAAATCCAAAATTTGTTTCTCAATAAGGTTTCATAGAACATAAAAAAGAGTTTTACATTTTTATTTCTTCTTATGTCTTAACAAAATAAATGGTTTATATTACAAAAAGATAATTATAAAAAATTTACTAAATTTTTATTATAATTATTTAACAACTATTAAACGCCTTATTTTTATAATATGGAAAGAGAAAACATTACTCCTGTATATACACAACTTACCATCTCCACGTAGTGAGGTAATACATTTTTCATTTCCTATTTACATCGATAATTATAATTATTTATTTTATAAATATAATTTTTATTTATCATATTATTATTATAATATAATTATTATCTTTTATTTGCCTTTATTTTGTTCTATCTATCGAAAAATACAAACATCATTCATGCATATGTATGACATACCAATTCCATGTATTCTGTAATTTAGTTTTATATAACTACCATCAATGGATATCTAATTTTTTATAATTAATATATATGGTATAAATATAATGATTAAATTTATTTATATTATTTTAAAAATAGAATTATTCAAGGAACAATACTACCAAACTGAAATATTCATGAAAAATGAAGCAATTATCGCCCATAACAGTGACATTAATAATTAATTATTAACAAATGGGTAATAAAATGTAACAATTATAATATATTATATGATATATACATTAATATTTTTCGGAAATAGGTTTATTATAAAAATATTTTAATTATATAAGAGGTTATAACAAGTATGAAGATAGCTGGACATGAGGTAAATGTTTTCTCTTCTCCGATTAATTTATCTGAGGTGTCTGTTGTAGTCATAACTCATATCATTTTTAAGGTATATATAAAATCCAATAATTTATTTTATGTTTATTATCATTAATATTTTGGTGATTTATAAATTGATATAAGTTTTTGCCTTTCATGTAATTTTTATTCAGCTAGATACCAATGTCGTAAGTGTATATTTCCCAATCTCATCATTAATCGGGATTATTTTTGTTTATTTCATTGTAGGGGGAATAATTTGATATTTATATATAAACTCCGATATATATTATTATTATTATATTATTTATTTATGTAATAAAATTTCTTTGCATTTTTATCTCTTTATGTACTCAAGATAAAATAAGAATATTTCCAATGGAAAACTGTCCTTATTTTTATAATCTGTAAAAGAACTTCTTCTTCCATTACCATGTTTTCTGAAAAAAATTTAATATTTTTGTAAAACCTTATTATTTTTTAGTTTTATTTTTCTATTGTTTATTTTTTATCATATTTTATAAAATTAATCATTCCATAATTTATTGAATGGGGTAATTTAATATTTTTAATGAAAATGTCAAAAGATTATATATTCAAACATACATAACTTGAATGTAATTTCCTTAAATAATTAATTAATAATTTTCAGACTTAATTTACATGAATACATAATTCAATATAAATAAATAATTCTTCATAATAATTTTGAAATTTTTATTTTTAAAAATAGAATATAAATGTGAATTGTGAATTTTCCAAATGATCATTTCTATTGTAAATTTACTGTATTTTTATTCAAAATAGGCAACATACTAATAGTTTAAATATAATCTAATATGTATATTTTAAATTTTTACCATTAATATTACTATTTTGAATGATGTACGATCAGTTTTAAAATGAAATAAATTGACATTTCATATCATTTTTCATCCAATGGAGAATGTTTTTTATCAATTATACACAATGATTAAGTTGTATTATTTATTTCTATGATGAATGCTTTGGAAATATTATGTGATTGTTGATGCCTAGAATTACATAGTCTATTAATGCATCGTTCTGTATCATGGGACAAAATCGGTTGGGTATTATGATTAAGTCATCACCATTTATGTTAAATTACTTTGTCGGAGGGCTTAGTGATCGGTTCACGATATACGAAATTTTGTATTATATAATTGAAAAATATGTCATTGATATCTGTGTGATTGTTATAGTAATTATGGTATCCATGTATATATTTCATGATCATTTTATTATTAATATATAACAATTTTATCTTGACATATTCTTACCATATTATTCTTCAAGACGAGGTTATTGATTAAATGGAATACGTTTTCATCTATTTAACATTCCATATTAATTATTCATTATTTATTATATAATAGTCTCTACAGTATTAATTTCCTTACTAATAATTTTAGATGACTCTTATTTTGTTTAATTTCACAAGGATATGAAGAAGTAACTGTTAAATGAGTTCGGGGATGCATAATATTTAATTTTACAATTTTTTATGTAATTTTCTAAGTAAAATTGGAATAATTTATATATCTAACTCTTTAAGACTATAAAACTAATAATTTCAATATATGGAAAAATCATTTATATAGAAAAATTAATAATGTGACCATTGAATCCCGGATAATGGGGTTAGGGACTTCAATGTTGATATCATAAAATGTTTTGTAGAAATAATTGGAAGTAAATTTGGTAAATTGTATAGTAGAAAACAGAACCCTAGAATAGACATTCAGGATAAGAATATGATTTGAATAACATCATATTTTTTTTGGATTGTTTAAATTATGGTTTTTTCTTATAAACACATCCCTTTATATACAGTACCTATTAATTTAATTTTGGTATAGATTTCTCGAGAGGTATTAACCTGGAAAATAGTTGGTTGACTATACACTGGACATCATTCAGGTGCATGATGAATGTTCGATTATTCCATACTAGGTCTGAAACACTCATGGGATATTATTAGGTCAATGAAAATATTCTTTATAATCTATTATTATGAATTATTTAAATAAACCTTAGGAAATATTTGATATGCCATAGAGATATGTGACAATAAATGTTACATTGGATCGTATGTATATGGTCGATCTAATGGACAAAGGAATAGATATACATTTTGAGGATTTCTATATTGGAGGTTTTATATGATTAATAATACTTTGGTATTTATTTAATAGATTACTAATATTTGGTTCACAATTTATTTTTTTGATGGTTATATATGGTATACTGATTTTATTTTTTATGGATATTACTACAAATTTATTGACAACCCTTATGGTTCATATAATTTTTTAGTATGTTCTTCATATTATTGGGAGTGTTTTTTGAATATGATTAATTTTATTTTAGAAAAATGAAAACCTATATGCCTGTAGTTATCCCACTACAACCATCATTATCAATGGGATAAACCTAAAACTAATGGGTTACATTGTTGAAACACATTCCATGGTCCTATGTTTTTTCCTCGTGAATTTTTTTTCATATATGATTTTATAGATAATAACTATGTTAATATTTGGAAACATAGTATATGGTAATATCTTTTGGTCATTCAGGATTTTTATGGGAATATTGACAATTTGAAGATTTTTTATATGGTTGACATATATACAAACATAATTTTTAACATAAGAGTTATTTGGGAGGAATTTGATTTCTTCTTCTTGAGGTGTATGATCAGTGGTATGATATAACAATTGAGGATAAAAAATTCTTCAATGTTTTGGTTCTTGATTTTATTCGGGGTATTGATTTATTTACTAATGTAATGATCAATGTTAAAACCATAGATCTATTTTTTAATTTCAGAGATTAATGCATTATTTTATAATAAGAAGGTTTATTATTTTTATGATTTATCATACATTTTTAATGAACTTTTTTATTTAGTTATGAAAATATGAATAACATGTAATTGTTCTTTGTAATTTTTGTTCTATTATAAGTTTATTTTAGTGAATCATTGGGGAAAGATTTATATTGAATACACATTGTTTAGAGATAAAGATGATATTAAAGTGGATAATGATTAAAATTTGAAATTATACTATCTGTATAATTATATTTCTTCAGGTTCAGTATTTATACTGTAAATGAAATTATTAAATCATGAAAAATATCATTGAATCAAAAATTTAATATTATTAAATTAATTTCTAATAAATCAATGATATTTTTTAATCCATAATTATTTATGTTTTTATGGTAATTAACAATCTTAATGGAATGTTTTATATCACTATGTATTAATCCTTAAATTCTATATTTTTCCTCTACATATATATATATATATTTTATCATTTCAATAATTTTATCCTTATATGGGATCCTAATTAAAAGTTATTTTTAGAATCATTTATATTTAAAACATTCAATTTTTCAGAGGAGGTGTTATTATCCCACTATAGAATTTGGGTTTGAAAAAATTTATTTTAAAATATTGATCCTCTGATGACCAAGATAATACATTAGTGGTAAAATTAATTTATGTGGGTTCAATGTGACACCCTGAGATATTAGAATATATCACTATTCAAATATAGTTATTTTCACTAACAACTTATGTTACACACAACATCTAGCTTACAAAATAAAGGATATAATATTGAAATATTACAATTTAATTATGGCAATTATAAATTTGAAATTAGAATTTTTGGTATGAATAGGAAAAACCACATTGTTTCAAAAATTTATATTTTCTTGGATGAAGCATGTATAATTTTTAAATTTTTTATATTATTTAAAAATACATTCTCACATAATAATGATTTTTTAGAATAAATAATATAGTTACTTTATTTTTGTACAAAATATATTTTATAAAATTAATAACATTTTTGAAATCAGATCTTCATGATATTCATGGATTTTATTTTTGATAATCTTATGAAAATATTGATTTTTATAAATAGTGAAAAATTAGGTATTTTTATTGATAAACTATCATTTCATTTAATGAATTTAGAAAGTTATATTTTTAATCAAAATGTTTTTAAGGAACTGTATGTTCATTTATATTATGAATAATTTTATTATTATAATAGGAATCAATTTTATTCTTTATTTTATTAGAGAAACATTGTACACATAAGAAGACATATTTTCCTAGAAACTCATTTCTCATCGGGCTTTTCATATATAATTTTAAGTAAAAATATTCAACTTATTTGAATTTAATTTGTTAAAATGTATTTAATATTTGAATTATAATAAAAAATATAATTAATTATTTTTAATATAATTTTTGATAATTTATAATAATAATCATGATAAATAGTTTTCACCTTGGTAACGGTAAAAGGTATAAAATTGGGTTAAACCTATAGGGTAAAGCATTAAAATTAATTAAAACTATACTTTATTATATTGGAGAATGTTTTTTATCCAAAAATGTTTTAAAATGGTAAATAATTTATATTAAAAATTATTTTTCAATATAGAACACAATATTGATGTTCCTGAAATAGAATCTATATATTCATCGAAATAATAAAATATTTTCTACACATTCCAAATATTGACATATTATGATGATTTTTTTCTATTTGGTTTTGATATAAAACTCTAATAATTATTTATTATTATATTTCCCAAAACATATTCGTGAAATACAATTTATTTATTTATTTTAGTATAAAATTATATTTACTCTAATATCATGTATTTCAAAAAATAACATATCTTATCCATTTTGTGTGATTATATTAAATATAAATTCACCAATGTATGGAAATTAATTATGAAAATTAATATTGAAAATTTATAATCCTCATGTAAAAAATTGGATTGAATTTCCCCTTTTTTATACAAAAGTGTTATCATAAAAAAAATATTATCCAGTTTAAAGATAAAATGGGTTTAAAGTGGATTAAATAGAGTAATAGGCTTAAAATATATCAAAATAATTTACACATGAGAATTTTTGAATTTATGTAAAAATTTCGAATCTTATCAATTAGTTTTCAGTTCCATTGTATCATTTTTATTTTATTACAACCATTGTATATTTTTATGAATTGATTAAATACAAATTTTCACCCTATTGATATTAATATATCACTTTCGTCAAAAGGATTAATATAGGTTATTTTATATTGTAAATTATTATTGGATGTATACATTCATACCATTTTCAATGTAATTTATTTTTATTTTTTTGTTATATAATAAATACCATATATTTGTTCCCTATATTAACAATATATTTATTCAATTATTTAAAAAATAGAACAGTTTAAAAATAATTTATTTTAATATTATCAAATATAATACAATTTCGATGATTTTATTTTTCTAAAGGATATTTTGAGCATTGCGTAAGATATTGGGTTTGTGGTAATAGTTTATATTCTAATTACATAACTATCATGAAGACATTAAATTTTAATTAATCAAATAGTTCCAAAAATGACATTAATGATATTTTAAAATGAAAAAAATCTCTTAAATTATATAAAGTGTAAAATTTTAATATATTTGTTTATTTTAATATTATGTTGTTATAAATAAAATAAATTGTTCATTTATGGGATATTTTTTCTTTTATAGTATCATTTTTGACCACTAATATCTATAAAACATTAATATTAAAATAATTTTCAAATTGTTTTACAAGGGTTTAAAAAAATAATCAAGAGTAAAATAATCACATTAATTTATCTAAAATATTTCATAATAAAAATTAAAATTATAATAATATTTTATTATATATATGTCAATTCAAAGTTACATTATTTTAAAAACTAATTTATATTAATTTATTACATTTGGAAATTCCAAGGGTTCCCCTTCCAAGACATAAAAAAGGCCAACTCTTCTAATCTCTTCCTCGCATATTATGTGCCTTATGGCTGAAACCAACACCCCCTATAATACATTTTAAAATTCCTTCATCACATTAAAAATATTTTGTTCTTTCCAAAATACAATCACTTTAAGGATAAATATGTAATTCGAAAGTGGTTTCTCAACAAATTGATATAACACATAACTGAGAGTTATCAATTTTTGATCTTATTAAACCTATAATAAATAATTTTTATCCGTTATAAAATAATTAATAAATTTTATTCAATATATTAAAATGTTATTATCATGTGTAACCACCGTTATCCACAATCATTCCATCCAATGGAAAGAAACAAACATCAATTCTGTGTATATATGGATTACCATGACCATGAAGTTGTATAATTTATTTTTCATCACATAATAACATAGATGGAAATTGTATGGGATTTCCTAAATATTTATATGTTATATATAATAATAATAATATTTTTTATTGTTGAATTTTTATTTTCCATTATTTCGTACCACCCATCATAAAATGGAATCATCGATCATGTCAATGTGCGACACACCACCACTATGAAGAATATATCACTACCATTTATGGATAATTCTATATATATATATATATATATTCAATGTATATGATATTTATATCATGGACAAGAATATTTAGATAATTAATCTATGGGAATGATTTAAGGACTAAATCATCTAGACTGATACATACATGAAAACCGATATAGTTAACACATAGAAGAATGATTTTAACAAACAATTGTTAATAAATTAGTTATGATATGTTATAAATTAAAAAAAATTAATTATGATATATATATATATATTTAAGTAAATTATTTATAATTTATCAATATTTATTATATATGAGTTCCAAACATGTAAAATGTAATTGAGAAATGAGGTAATAATTTTCTTATCTCGAATTTATTTCTTCTATGCATTTTACATATTCACCACTTATTACCATTGTGTTTCTTATATAGATCCCATTAATGTATTTAATTATGGTTTTCATAAAGAATTAAAGGAATAAATAATTTAAATAAGATTCAAAAATTTGTGACGTCTTGATTCAGTGATATCCAAAATTTTAATGGTGTATTGCCCAGTCTCATTAAAAATTCATATTATTTATCATTAAATCTCTATTTCAGGTATTATTTGATATTTTAATTATAAATATAATATATTTGGTTTTCATCTATATATTTCAATAAATTTTAATTTTCACTTCTATTTTTATCACTTTATGTAATCAAGTGATAAAAATTTTTTTTTAAGGAAACTAACATTATTTCATCATTCGTTGTGAAATTTTTTTATTTCGTGTCCATTTTTTATAAAAAACAATCTATTTTATTAATATTTTAATTTATTTAATGTAATTTTAACCCTGATTTAATTTGTAATATATTGTTAAAATTTGTGATATTATAATTTTCTAAATGAGGACATTTTATTATTTATGTAAAATGTGAATGGAAACATTATTTTCATGTACAATACATGAAACAAATCCCCATGATAATGAAAACTATGTGTTCTGATTAATAAATTAAATATTTACAAGATTATTTTTCAAATAAACATTTTCCATAATTGTCATGAAATATTTGGTTTATAAAAGTTAATTTTCAATTAAATTGGATTTTTCCTCAAGAATGTTTTTATTGAACATTTTAATGACATTATATTCATCATGGATAGAAACCATTTATTTTAATAATTTTAGTACTTGGATATATTTAAATAATAATAGTATAATTATTTATATCGATGGTGAATGATATTTTTTACTTAATAAGGAATCGAGTTTCATCTTTCTACTTCTTGCTATAAAGAATGGTTTTGATTAATAAGTCCTATTGATTTTTAATTGTTTATTTCTATTATGATTTCATTGGAATTATTAATTTGTTGGTGGGGGATTTTATTAAATATACCCACAACTAATTGGTATTTTTCATGAAAATAAATTGGATGGTTGTTCGGTCAAGGCCTTCCATATTTATATATGATGTTATGGAAGAAGACATCAATAGTATGCTGAAGATCTCCAAAATTATTTGTTCAATCATTGTGAAATCATCTATTAATGTTCATGTGATTATTTTAATAGTTATGATATCCACGGATATGATTCAAGAACTATTTGTTATTTTTATTTTATAATTTTATTATCATTTATGCAATCATATTATTCAGTGTTCTAAGGTTATTGATTTAATAGATTCTATTTTTAGTTATTTACCATTCCATAGTTATTATTTCTTTTTTATTCTATGATATCACCTAGGATGTTTATTATATTACATAGAATTTAAGTTCACCCATATTTTGATTCCCTTCCACATGATATGAAGAATTAATATTTTATTAATTCTAGGGATATGGAATATTAAGTTTCACAATGTTGTTTTATTTTATTTCTAACGTAATGTGTGAAACATGTATATATCATGCCCAAATATAATACTATACCATTTGGTCCATTGATATGTTATTTATTGATTTGAGATTCATATTGATAATGTGACCATTGAGACAAGATTATAGGGTTGGGGTTTTGATAGTCCTTATAACAAGGCTCAAAATTGAAAAAAAAATATTATTACAACAAAAAGAAATTAAACTACACAGTAAAAATATTCTTCTCATATCGAATAAAACTACATGTCATCCATACCCATAAAAGGATGATAAACAATGAGGTGGGAGTCTTTCATGAATGATTCTAAACATCCTAGAACTGCACATTACAAGTGGCATCTTTATCCCCTACACAAGCGGTTTATCCATATATTATCCAAAATCTTGTTGTAAGAAATTAACATTCTCCTACATATGATTCATATATCTGAAGGGGAGATAATTTTAAAGAACTACATGTTGATTAATTTATGTCAATATAGGATACATAATTATTCAATGAACTCATGTCCTAGGGTTCTTTACAATTTTAAATAATAATGCCCTCCCACTGCATGTGTGTTTGAACCAAGAAGGGTATTTCTTCTAAATAACTAAATATAACATAAATAATGATCCTAAATCTAATGTAGTGATTCCTGGATATATTATATTATTCCCAGTAGTAGGTTTATATCCATCACAACATTCCATGGACCATGGATTCATTTAAAAGAAGTGAATCCCCATTTAACTACAAGGTCCTAATGAATCCCCCACAACTTATAACATATTACAACTAGAGATTCAATTACAATCAATATATAATGAAATAATAGATACTATTAACACATACCATAATAAAAGAACAATGTTTATCTTGTTTCCCATTATAATAGGTTTATAGTGGTTCCTCCATCGCTCATCTTAAACCCATTTATGAAATTAAAAAAAAAATTCCAAAAATGTTTGAGCTATATATGTGTTGGGGATATTTCATAATTAACTCCATGATGAATGATTCATTTCGTTTCTGGATTTATAGTGACACATAGATATCATATCATAGGCCAATCCATGAATGTTATTATCTAAACATCAGTTAAAGATAATACTACATTTCACCTTGGGGTGTTGGCCTCAATCATCTCACTGAATGGCACTGAACTATGGTGAAACCCCATTCTACTTCCCCCGATTGAGATCTCAATCAATAAGAAATAGATAATTTTAATAAAAAACATATGGTTTTATTACTTTCTTCATTTAAAACACAGTGACATTTTTTTCTATCTGGATCCCTCCCAAATATTTTTTAATAAAAAACTAAATATTCTTCCATAGTGTATGATACTATAATGATATTATTAATTTCCCCCCATCAAATTATACCTTTGTGAGTTTCATTAATATTTCCCTTAAAAGTTATGATACATTCATCTAAGGCATAAAAAAAATGTTTAGTGTGGTTTAAGAAAATTTCTCATCTTATGTATAATCTACATTTATATTTGAATTTTCACCGTAGGGTTCATCACCTGTGAACCAATATAGAAAATTCACTACAATTTTCATGAATCTTCACTACAAGGGGGTAATTTTTGTAGAACCACATAATTACTAATTATTATTAACAGAGGATTAGTAATTAAATTTGTAGATTCAAACTATTACCCATTAAAAAATTACAGAAAAAATATTCCTCTCTCCATGTATGAAACTGATCTATAGAGAGAGTGAGATATAATAACTATGTGTGCATTTAATCCTGTTATTATTGTGTACATAATGATGATTTGATTTTACATTATTTCCATAGCTTCATAATAATACCCAAAGTCTCTACATACTCTATATATTATCTATATTTTTATAGGGGACCACAATTATAAAAATTACTTTTTTCATGATTACTATCACTATAGGAAATAAAGTGACTCTTAGACAATATATACTATGACCAAAAAAATTTAAAATTATGCATTTAGTTTCTTTTACATTTGATCCAGACCAACAAATTTTATTTCCTTATTTAATCTATTTGGGGAATGCTTTATATCTCTATAAAATATGTAGCATTCTAGGTATTCTTATACTAATACCAACTTCAATTTTGAAAAAAATATATCCTCAAATTTTTTTATTGTAGTGAAACCCAAAATTCTCCCTACACTCATGAATTTTATTTGTAGAGAAATAAAAATAAATACCCCCTATATGATTTATGTTCCTAATATACATGATATTATTTACCATTGAGTTATTCATGAACCATCTCAATTTTTTTTTCTCACCAATATAATAACATGGACAAAATAGGGTATTACAAAGTAATAACTATTTATGGATTGAATCTTGTCCCCATAAGATACATAATGAAATCTAAATGGGTCAATACAAATGGATTCAAGTCTTCCAGATATTGTCTTTGTTCCCTATTATAAAACTTATCTTTTAGAAGATGTCTTGTCTCGTCTCTGTGATATGATGATTTTATTTTCCATCACAAAAGAATAATATATTAATAAAATTAAAATTTTTACCCCTACCCCTCTTTTTAATTAATTTGATCTATTAAATATACATTAAAAATGGTTACTGCACATAGAAACCTATTATTGGAAACATCTCATTTTTCCACACATGAATCAGATCAGTGAAAAGGACACACTTCATTAGAACGACATATAATCCAATAATAACTATCATAGGACATACCTAGATCATTTATTAGAAAAAAACTAAAGTCATATCAACTAAAATTAACTTTTATATTATCCATGGATGACTTTCAGTGCTTTTCCATTCACATACATATAATATGATTATTTTTCCTGCGTATTTTTTCCCCTACTCTCATGACCCACTAGGAATCATGGTATCTGTTAATTTATAAAAACCTATTATTTTTTACAACATGCATGGCTCATGTGACCATGGATTTCATAGTTATCTCCACCATTTGAATAATTTAGAGAATCATGAATAATGATGGGAGGGAAAAGGGTAGACATTTCATGACAATAAACTACTACAGAATGGTATAGTCTTAGGGAATATAATTTCTCACCAATGAAATAAATTTTTGTTTCAGACCATATATATATAAATTTTACCATAATATTATTCAAGGATAAAATTCCCCCCACATCACATCTAATGTATAAGATGTTAAACTAAGTTTCATAAAGCACACATTTCAAGAACCAAAACAATAGAACACCCCATTCATTGTCATATGAATTTAAAATTTCATGATAGTTATTTCATTTTTTAATTATTATTCTACCCAAAAAATTATTTATTTTGAATCTATATCAGTGAAATATAATATAATTACTTCATAATCGTGAAACCATGTTTCAAGTATGAATAATGGTTTATCTTTTCACTTCTTGTTCTCATGTTGATCTCTTGTTGTGACCAATTATTCATGGTTTTTCTTAGTATATGATCATTTTGAGGGATATTGAGATGTTTTTGTGATATATGGTTTATTATAAGTGAGGTTTTAATGTATATGGTTTTAGAGTTTAAAGGTGAGCATAGTAAAAATGACTATAGGTGGTCCATCACTAGGTTGGTGAGGGACAACAAAAATCCAGTGGAATTATGGAAGAAAGGTCATCATATTGGAACCCTATTGTCCCTCATTTAATATCCAATTACCCGTTGATGGGTGTGTGGAAGAACTATGATGCGATAATAATCCCATTGTCAAAACATTTATATCCAACTTGTCATATAGTGGGACATTCAAAAGCATGTGAATTTTTTCTGAGCAACCAGCTGTACTATGGGATCCATTTTCTAGCCTGTGAAACCGATGATAGTGTGAATGTGAAATAAAATATCATATCTTATTTTAATTATAATATCACATATCGTAAACCCAATTCTATTACCATGACCATACAATATATCTAATGGGTAATAATCCTTCAAATCATATTTCCTCATAAGTTGAAGTGTTAGTTGATGCGATGTTTCTCTTCCATAATATTTGTAATAAATTTGATTTTTATATTTCATTTAATCATCTATTTCCATAGTTGATAGATTTTTTTCCTTATTTAGTTAATGGAACAAAATATTTATTTGATGGATTTTTTTCAATATATCATTTATCAGTTTATTCTAAACATTTTGACATACATATTTTCAATATTATTTGTGATATCGAATATATCATGAATTGAGGTCAGTGTTTCTGAAAAAATACATATTATTGGAAACCATTACTGCTTCCATAAATTGATATCGATTTATAATTTTTTTAAAAAGATACATTTCAATATTTCTGATAAATTATTTTGAAATGGAATATTGTTCATGATGAAATCAATTGAACCATTGATTTTGATATAAATTATGGATTAATAGAAAATGCTATTGAATTTAAGTGAGTGATTTGAAGAATTATATTGGGGATAAATTTTGAGAAGAAATTTATCTAAATTATTTATGAATTTAAAATGAATTATTTGATCTAAAAAACATGGATTTTTATTATAACAATTTTATTTTGGCTTCTGAGATGAAATTTCAAGCATCAAAACATGAACAAGGGTATGATGGAAAAATTTGATTGAAAAAATTTAAGATTGATTTAAATGTGTGATATCCCCAAGAATGATTAAATACATAAATACATGGGATATTATGTATATATTTAAGAATAAATTATTATATTTTTTTGTTATCTCTTCCTATAAATGGATTGATGATAAAAAATATGAGTAAAAATATGAATGAAATAGATTCAATAATTCAGGTTGTTCTCATATTTTTGTTAATATTGGGATCATGGGAAGTGTGCACACCTGATATAAAATTTCCTAGATATGTTTTAGAATACCGATATTAACCATACCCAAAAATTCTAAACCAGGTTCTAATTATTTTAATGATTTATACATGAAAGTGTTTGATAGAAATAATTAATCATTTATTTTTTAAAAAACATTATTATCTATTAAAATATTAAATGGAATAAAGTTTACATGGACTTTTATATGATCCATCATAACATTACCAAAAACATGTTTACCTATGAACAATGGTCTTATTGATATATATGATTGATAATTTGTTATATTGAATTAAATTTGTGGTAGCCTAATGAATGATTTTTTCACATAGAAATATTGGTGACAAGGTAGAGAGTTTGAAATTACAAATTATATAGATTTATTATATCTAAATACTAATGTATTGATAATAAAAAAGATTAATATACACATCAAGGGTATATATTTCATTATTTTTTTTCTTATTCTATTTTCCAAAACCTTGTGATCTTTGGAAGTGTTCACACCTGGTATTGTATTTTAGATAGATTTATAAGAATATCTATACCAACCGAACCCTATAAATCATAACCCTATTTTTATGATTATAATGATTTATACATGAATGTGATTAATTGAAATGATTATTCATGTTTTTTTGACAAGTATTATTATGAATTAATGTTTTAAATAAAATAAATTGTAGTATCTATTTATAAGATCCATTATAATGTTATGAAAAAATATGTTTTTGAATGAAATATAAAAAGGATTTCTATGCATGTTTTATTAAAAAATGTTCCTATTTATTTAATTTAATATGGCTTCCTTAAAAATATTTGGTGAGATCATATGAGGAATTTGATTATCATAACATAATTTTTTAATTGGGGATTATTATTCATTCTTATTCATTTTATGGGAATAGGAAAATAACTACATAGAGATAGTGGATGTTCATGATTGGTGTAACCTTGGGATCTGGTGGTTATATATGGGGAATATGATACGATTATTAAGAGGAGACACTATGGTGATGTGTTGATGTTTTTATTTGATTAATATTTTTGACGTACTTCTTCTGGATGTAATGTATTCTACTTGTAATATATTTACCTTGTGGAGTGTTTCACATATTTTATAATTAATAGATTATTATCAGATTTTTACCCTTGATTTGTTTATCTTATGGTGAAATTGATCCCAATTTATTTCAAGTAATTATCAAGTCCTAGTAACTAGAATATGAGGAATTAGAATTCACTTCATCCTATACTAGTGCTAAGTTGGGTTCTATTTTACAAGGTTATCCCAATAAGTTCATGAAAATTAGCATCAAATGGGATTATGTATAATCCTTGATATTATAATGTTTCATGGGATATATATATATATATAATATTGATGATTGTTTGTACATAACAGGTAGGTTATAAGAGAGTTTTTGACTAGATCCTATAAAAACAAGCCTTTCGTTTTGATTAGTTTTGGGAAAAAATTTCATTGAATAGGATTTTAAGTATAAATTGTAATAAATATATTATATAATATTTGTGTTTAGAAGGTAAATTATGAGGGATATATTTCAGTGCTAATATGCCTTGACCAATGATTTCTTGAAATATATTGTGGATTTTTTTTAACCATGAATAGAATATGTAATTTTAATAGATTCATTGAGGTAACTAATTATGAACTGAAATAATATAACCCTAAGTTGATCATAAACACGTATAGTTTGTTTTTTTGTGCAGTCCATGCTCTGGGTTATCTTTTTGCACATATTTCTTTTCATTTTACAATGACCAGGTATTTATAGAATAATAATTTTTTTATTTCAATTAATACATATGAATTATATATTAATTTTAAGTTAAATGGGATGATTTTTCAGATGTCATACTCAACACACAACAATGGTCTTCTCTAAAATCATACATTGAATACAACATAGAGTTCTACTGAACAATAATACAGTAATATTATTGTTATTTTAAATGGTTGTTAAAATCTAGCCATTAAAATGGAATAAATGAGTATGGTCAACTAAATTTTCCAATATGGTTCTCAAATGTTTAAATATTGGTTTATTGGTTACCAAATTTATTAGAAATGGAAAAAAAAATTTAATATAATGGATGGAATTTTTTGAAAACCTATTTAAAAGAGAATAATTATGTTTTCATATAACTCATCATGGATTATTATTTAATAAAAAATATATGATATATATTCAATGTAATGTTTTAAATTCATATCATATGTTTTCTAAATAAGATATAAAAAAATTCATTTTTTCAAATTAAATATGTATTTTTAAAAAAATATTGTTTTACCACCTTTGATGGAGAACCCTTTTTAAATATAGTTTTTAAAAAATTATATGTTTTATTTGAAAAAATAAACATTTTTTAGAATAAGAACATCAAAATTTATAACATATGTAATTGTTGTATTTTTCTGCTAAAGTTCATTTTTTAAATGAATAGTGAAAAATACTCCATTTTAATTCAGAACATCATTTTTATCTCATAAATTTATATAGTAATATTTTAATTTTAATTGTTTTTAAAGTGTAATTAGATTATATTTTTATCATTTAACCCAAATTTGGTCATTTTATGTAATTTCAAATTTAAATTGGACATAAACACATGTCAATGTTTTGCTAGTTTTTACTTTTTAGAAAAACGCTTTTCGATTTGGACAACAAGAGTTAATTTTAAATTAATTACTAAAATTTATGTATTTGAAATTATGAAACATGTATTCCAATTTTTTATCAATAGGTCCTAATTGTGTAAATAGGTATCTTTTGTTTTGAGACATTATGAATATTAACTTCAGTAAATATTTTATTTACCATGGTTAAGGGGTAAATCTTGTAAATTAGGGTAAGAAAATAATATTATAATAATATTAAAATACTCTAACAAATTTCTTAAACCTAATGGATTAGATATGTACTACTATGTTCATCTGTGGGTCTATTTCAGACACCCATGGATCCACTTGTCTGTGAAATGACATTTAATTACATTAAATTTAATGTTACAGAAAATATACACTAAACATGTATCTTTTAATAAAACAATTTTTATATGGTGTTCATAAGTGATATCTTTAACTAAAAATTATAATTAGAAAGATAAAAATATTTACAACATCATTGAATTTTATTTATAAATTTTAGACATCAAATAAATAAATATATTTATGAAACAATGATGATGTAGTGATTACCTTATTGATGAATTTTTCAAATAAATAATACTATAAATATTAAAATATTTTTTTTGAAACATTTTAAGCCATCAATGAATTTTTTGGATTATTATGAATTTTTATATTTTACTTACTTAAGTGTTTTATAGATAATAATGTTTTTATGGATTTTTAAAATGATGTGATATGAATAATATAATAATTGACTTAAATGAGTTTTTTTTTTAAATAATATTTTTTAAAATAATATAATTGTAAAAAAAATATAAGATTCACCAAAATGACATATGTAGTGTTTAAAATGTAATTAATGGGATACTTTATGTTCTATTGGTATTTTATAATAAATAAATTAACCATATATATTGAAAATTGAAGAAGACATGATAAGAATTAAATTAGTTAACTAAGGGTTAAAGCTAAAAGAAAAGGTTAAATTTGAGACCAAAACTAGTTTATAACCATTTGGTTGATATTATTTACACACATAATCACCTAATACTACATTTTAATGAGTGGGGGTATTTTTTAAATCAAAATTAAGATTATTATAAAATAATCTTTAAAGACATTTCTAATGTGTCCCTCCGTCCTATTAAAAATGTTAATCATCTCTGACCTTCACTCACACCTCTCAAGTCCCCTTGTATATTCCATAATATACCAAAATAATATTCTAAAATCCTTCTATTCCACATAAAATCCTTACCTAGGGATTAATGCAATTCTAAAAATCCTTTAAACTAAAATCATAAGGAGTTACACGATTTGAGGTAATGTTTTCTCTCAAGATTCATTCATTTATCTTCTTTCTCCACCCCCTAAACTCTATTTATTCAATTATTTTCTAAAAAAACAAGTATCATAAATATAATTCGATGTTGTTATAATATTTAATATATGTACACTTACATGAACCTCTATCTAATGGATATGAACATACTATTTTTGTGTACGGAAAACTACTGCCTCAGAAAAGAATGATTGTTCAATTTTCCCATACCACCTCTCACGGTGGCCATTATGACGGAACTATAATTATATGTGATATAAGGGAAATTTATTTTATCTCTATTCTTATTTAATTATCATTTATAACATATCTTTATGATTTTTATTTTGTATAAATATGTTAATTTGTTTTGATGTTGTGCGGATTATCGCACATTCAAAGTGACTTGACTCATTCATGCTATACATGAATGATATAAATGATGGAATTAATGAATTATTTTAAATATATAACCTATATATTATAATTTAATTATCATATAACTATTTATCATTTAGTGTTCATATATTTGAATATAAATAAGAAATTTAAGTTGCATTCATGATTAAGTACAGCTTACCGTCTCCATAAATGGTCCATTTCTTTTTGTATGTCCAAATGTTATGGAATATTTTAAATACTTATATATTGGATATAATTACATATATACTAGATAAGTATGATATATATGATATCCAAATCATGAATATCAATCTGGATAAAATGTACCTTTTACCACATGGACAATTTGTAATTATGACATGTTCAGTTTTTTCACATGTTCCGAAAATCTAAAAAATGTCTGATATGAACTCAAATAACTAACTAATTGTAATAACCTGAGAATAAGTGATATAAAATTAATAATAGACATGAAAAATTTTCTGAATAAAATATAAATTAACCTATTTTTATTATTCAAAAATATAAAGAACGAACGTGACAAGTCGGACTAGATGCATGGGACTTCATCACAATATCTTTTCATTGAGGCAAATTTTGAAAATATACACCTCTTTATTTTACACGGTGTATAATAAACCTCATTGAAATTTAATTTCATTCAAAGGGAATATTTTTTCTACAAATCATTTTACTAAAAGCCAAAAATAGTGTTTTTAAATTATGAGGTGACAATGACTTCTCAGCTGCCATAATTATTATTTAGCTTCCTCTATAAGAATTAATGATTTTAAAAGGTATATAAATCCATTATTCCATTTTTGGTTATTTTGGTCTTGAATTTAATTGGGAATGGATTGATTATTTACATATCTTGAAATGATTTCTTGTTATTCCAAATGAAATGTTATTAGTCAAATATTTATATTTGCAATACTTTATGTGTTGTTAGTATATAATGGAACTTGGAAATTTTACTGGTGGTTACGTGATAAACTAGGGATGGCGGTTACATGATAAATCAAATTATGGGTTGTTCTCTGATAAACCATAGATGGGTGGTTATGTTATAACCTCCAATGAATTGGGTATGGTAGTTGACTATAAGGCTATTCCATTTGTAGGAATGATTTGTGGAAGTTGACCATATGGTTATTCCATTTAACAATGATAATATCCTAGGATTACTGTTAAAATTATATATGTTTATTTCTATTGTTTTTATGGTAAAATTTTTTGTTACAAAAATGGTATGAAATGAGCTTATATTCAGTGAATTTTTTTTGCTACTTCTTAAAGGTGAATGGTATTACATTATGATGAATTATTCATGGTTTACTTTTTGTGTTGAATAACTAACAGTTTTGATTCATTATGTATCCCTTTTTAGTCTTTTTGTGATAATCCCATGCTTTGAAATCGTTTTCATAGGATATAATGTTGAATAGAGTCAAGGATGGTATCAATGGAAAGTTGTGATGCTTTATCATGAAATTAAACCATGTCTTATTTTTAAACGTTTTAGTTTTATGAATAAAAATTGATGGTGAGTAGATTTTTCTACTTTGTAATAATAATGCTGTTAGGTATATGTTATGGCCTAATTCTTTAAATATATAACCCTGAAAAGATCCTCAAAGTGAATTTTTAACTTCATTTAGGATTACGAAATGATTAAGGTTGGGTCCGTAAAGATGGTATCATAGGTTGGTTTAGATAACATTAGAGGTTAGGGTGTTAATTTAGCTTAAGTGACATAATCATAATGGTTAGCATATTAGAAAATGTTTTAGTTATTTTAGACAAACTGAATGAGTTTAATACAACATGAATAAGAATATCTTAGTATTTACCCTCCTTATAAGGAAATATATGATGATTTTACAAATATACTCACACTGGACTTTTTTGTTTTAGAAAATTACTGGATATTTCATGCACCAATGTTTCAAAGGATGTGAAGAAAATTGTGGTGGTTTTCTGAATACGAAACCAAATTAAATCGGAGCTATAATGAAAAATCTTGTGGTTATTCTCAACCGACAATCTGGATTCAGGATTGACCACCTGACCCTTTTTGTTTTCTAATGCATCATATATGCAAGATAATAATTTCTATGGATGTTCAGTCCATAATAATTAAGGTATGTATATTAAAAAATTATGTTTCAAGGATGTTGAAATAAACATATAGGAAAAAGCATAAAATCAACAATAATATCTGATATATGCAACAATGAAGGTCATATAGAAAGAACTGTCACGACCCATCCTTGGGACCCTTGTCGTGACTACCCCAAGCACACCATCCATAGGCCAGGGGCTGGCGACTTGCACCAAAGGCGTAAACCCGATAAAAGGGAAGGTATTGCCTTTATAAAGTAAAAAAACATCACAGAGTACACAAGATGAAGTAAACACTATGAAAAATGAGTACAAAAGTATGTGCTGGAAAGTAAATGGGACAGAATATAAACCCAAATGAAAGTAAAGTACAACTGAAAATAGAGTACGACAGTAGAAACGTAAAGCAGCAACACCGAGCCGTCCTCTAGAAATCCCACCTGAAGGGTGGGTACATATAGTCTCCTCCACTCTCGACTCCAACCATCCACTTTGTGTATATCTCGTTGAGTGATCCAAGTCTAGGTACCGTCCAACTCCGCGAGCTCCTACCACGATAAGCATTGTCAGTCATCTGCATCCAACACAACGTAGTGCGGGTAGAGACCGTGTAGGGGTGAGTATATGCTACTCAATAAGGACCCCGAGACCCCCGAAGGTCTCCCAGAATCCATGAAGGATAATCCACAAAGGAAAGATACAATCACGAAGTAACAACCAACCCAAATTAGGTATATTCCCAGACATATATCGATGTAATCAATTCTAGTTTAGATCCAACATCCAATCCGAAGTTCGACATTGTCCACACAGGATAGCACAAACAAATCCACATAGGATAACACAACCCAATCAACACAGGATTGCAGAACAATCATATCGACGATAGTGATTGAAAGTCAAGACTCATCTCACACATGTATACTTCTTCTTAAGGCAATAGAGATGCTCAGATGTATCCAATGATTCATCTAAGCTATCGGACCCACATAGGATACAAGATCAGCTAAGATGTCGGACCCACAAAGGATACAAGACTAGCTACTCGTCCGGACCCATGTAGGATACAAGTACAGAGTAAAATACTGCCGGACCCACGAAGGATACAAGAATAGTAGTCAAGTACTGCCAGAACCACATAGGATACAAGAACATTAGTCATCGCCATCAAACCCATATAGGATTCTAGTACGATCGTCATCGCTGCCAAACCCATGGAGGATCCCAGTATAGTCGTCATCGTCGTCGCAGTCGCAGCCAACTCTAGGGTTCCCAAAGACAGCATGCTCGATTCCGAGACGGTCATCTCCAAGAGCCAGAGGTTGATACATCAACTGACATGGGGTCCGGATTTGTTGTATCTCAATGTTCTGCCTTGTCAAAACGGACTCAACGCGACAGACGGCGCGTCAATCGGATGCACGGTCTGACAGTTATTGGCTTTTTAGTCCTAGGGGCCCGGTTGGTTTTTAATTCAAAACCAACCCTACTATACTCTAACTAAGTCCAAAACTCGATAACTGTAAGAAAAAATAACCATCTCATTAATAGTAATCCAAAAAAGTCGACGACATGTCAATTGGACGTCCAGAGCTCATGTTATAAGAGTTTCCGTTCCGAGGGACCGATTAGTTTTGTATTCAAACCAACCCTTCCATACCCAAAGTTCTTTGAGACCATGAGTTTAATATACCGAAACGACCATCTCAATCCAAGGATCACATCGCAACTAACGGTGTGTCGGTCGGAGGTCCGTAGCCCATCTTATGGGCCATTGAACGTAGTTGTCCGATTGTAAGGGGTGTTGGGCCCGGACTGACCTGGCCCAATTTCTCCTGGGTCAGCCCGAATAGGGGGGGCCCGACCCGGGTCCGGGACCGGCCCAGTTGGGCGCGGGCAGCCCGGACCGGCGCAGGGGTCTAGCCCGGTGGGGGCGGCCCTGGCCTAGTGCGGGCGGTCTGGATTGGCGCGGGCAGTCCGGCCCGGTGCGGCCGGTCCGACCTGGGCGCCTGCGAGCTAAGCGGACGCTGGGGGGGGGGGGGGGGGGATGCTGCCCCCCTTGCTTGGAAATGGTGGCCCCCATCTAGAGGGGCCTTCCTTGCCATCTGTCGGGGGTTAAAACCCCTGGATTTCTCAGATCCAACTGTCCGGTTGTGCTGTGTGGACCAGCTAGTCCCGCCTCCTAAATGCCGGCGGGCGGTGGTTCGGACCGCCCTCCCCTGCACCGCCGGGGCCAAAGGACGCGACCCTAGTCCGACGGGCACGGCGCGCCAGCGCCGCGCCCCTCCGTCGCGGCCCAACTTGGCCACGACCCTTCATGTTGCTCCGGCATAGCGCGACGGCGCCGCACCCCTCCGCCGCAGCCCGCCCTTGGCTGTGGCTCATCCTTCGGCATCGCTGGATGGCTCGACGACGCCACTCTCCTTCGCCGCATTTTTCCTCATTCCCGCGGGGTGTCGTTGCATCACGCCGCCTTATTCTAAACCATAACTATGTACAACAACAAAGGGGAGGAGGTTTGGCCGTGTTTGTGCGGTCCTACCTCCTCCCGTTAATTCGATAGCAAGCGGATAAATATTTAATGAAGAAAGCCAAAAATAATCATGAACATAAAAAAATCCCCTACATCGAAGTAGTTGTCGAATGAACATCATCGCGGGAAACAGTGTCATGAGGGTGGGGCTCCATACACGTTGATGGAGATCATCCGAGGAGGAACTGAATCTCCCTTCTATGACGTGGGATGAAGAATGAAGGAAGGTGCATCAGTGTTTTTCTCGTTCTTTAACGAGGATGATGAACTTCTTCAGAGAAAACAACGGTCCCTCTCTCAAAAATCCTCAACACAAAAAAAAACCCCCCAAAATAAAATAAGAGTTATTCTTATTTTATTATGACATACCACGCATTTAAATTTTAAAAATTCAAATGCATAAATCTCAATTAAATTAAACGTTGGCATGATTTAATGTGAAGAAGTAAGTTACATCATTTAATACAAGGGGGTTAAAAGGGAAAGAGTTAAGGGGGTTATGGAATTTGAAGGGGTGGGGTTCGTGTGGGCCCCACCTCACCTTTATCCTCACATGGTTAGTTCCCCAACTTCCACACAAGCTTAGAAGTAAAATTTGTTCCCCAAATGTTATTAACTACACAAATTAACAACATGTAATGAAAAAAAATTGTAAAACAATTATATTTTTATTCCTCACATTTTTTAACATCTCCTCCTGAGAAAACGCACCTTCAGAAAATGTGCTCCTAAACAACTACCGGCGTAGCGATTTCATCGGTTCCCTTAGATTTATTTTCGGAGCACTGGTTCAAAAGATAGGAAATCCCACTCATTCGTGCACTGAACGTACCCGAGCTAAACTTCAGTAAATGATTCTGGGCACACCGGGCCTCGGAATCAGGTGCCGTCAGAAACTGCGTACTCTTAAAATCCCAAAGAAGTTATGAAAAAAAATTCCCTTCAAATTTATGGGTCTCTACATTACTCCCACCTTAGGTACATACGTCCCCATAATGATACATCACAAACTAGGGGAACAAATTAGGGTACTGAGCATGCATCTGAGCCTCCCGCTCCAAAGTGCTCTCCTGGAGGTTCCCGTGCTACCACCTGATGCACACTAGGAGAATCGACAGCCAATTTTGGACCCGATCCAGTCGATCCTTGATCTCCACTAGGACCTCCGCAAAAGTCACCCCATCGTCAATGTCTAGCTCCCCATGGTAGATGATATGCATCAGGTCATGCACGTATCTTCTCAGATGAGATACATGAAAGACGTCGTGCACCCGATGCAACTGAGGTGGTAGATCTAGGCGATAAGCCACCTCGCCTATCCTGCTGAGAACCTGGAATGGTCCTATGAAGTGAGAAGATGACTTGCCGCCCCGGCTAAATATCCATAATCCACGTCGAGGTGAGACCCGCAAGAAAACGTGGTCGCCATCCTCGAACTCTATTTTTTAATAATAAATCTCTATTTTATTGAAAACATTTAAAATATATTTTATGAAAAAATATTTTTTAATTAGAATAAATAATAATCACATTAGAAGAAAAATAAGTGGATCTTAATCAGTATAACATGGTATATAATCAACCTGTCATACATGAAAAATTATAGAATTCTATATATATATATATATTTATTGATAACTCTATTGATAATTTATTTTTATTATTATCATTATGTGTTTGATTTTATTATTTATGATATAATTTCATAATTATCTATTCCCACTAATGATTTTTTGGAAAGAGTGGGAAATGATTTAAATTTCTGTGAGTGGTCATGAGAAAAACATATCTTTATTTAGATACCTCATATCTATCCTTGATTATCCCTATCAATGATCAATATCAACCTTATGATTGAGATGAACTAAAAAAATAACTCCAGAGAAGAAAAATGTGGTTAGTGATATTACAAGGTTATAATAAGCGTCAATGTAAGAGAATTGCGAGTTATAAAATTGATCCCTAAAGATTTTAATTACTGTATTCTATTCAACCAGGATTATTTATCGATTTATCTTCTATACATTATTTATTATCCAAAATTTTTTAGTGCAGAAGGTTTGAATATGAGATTGTTTAATCATTAACATTATCATGAGACAACTGTTGAATCTAATTTCATTAAATACTTATTCCTTCAATAATAATTTATCTATTCACATATAATGAATTCTCTTCCATTTTCCAAAATATTTATTTCAATACAGAATCAAGAATAACCTAATAATATTTTTAAATAAAAGAATACATGTATATAAATTCATCAAACAATAAGTATTTATATCATCACCATGATATTGGTGTTCATTTTCTATGAAAACCTATAACAATTTCTTAAAAAATATTATTTTACCTCTACCATGTTTGTCATGGTATCATTTATTTTAATCTTATTAGTCATAAAAATGTAATGTTCTATCCCCTCAATATATCCTAAATCATATCAACAATCTTCACTGTGATTTCAATAATGATCCCAGAATTTTCAATTTTGATCATATCATCGTATTTTATTTTGAGGGATTCTTTTTTTCCTATATTAGGAATGAACGACAAAATATATTACTAGAACAATAAATAATGGAAACGATAAAGATATTATAATATACCTAAACATTTAAATGATCACAAATATCCCCTATACATAGGTAAATGCCTTTATTTCTTCCCCATTCATTGATGTTTCCATAGATGAGAATGGTGAAAATACCATGATCCCTATCTAAAAATCCATGGGATATTATAAATTACCTACATAAGACATCAATATCATTTCTGCTTTCATCATTCTCTTCAGGAATAGATGAACCTAACTAATCATATATTAAAAATGTATAGAATTTAAGATATCATTGTCCACCAAATCAACCAAAAATAATTATTATCTTTATGGTCATAAAAAAAATCATTAAAAGTTGTAATCTAAAATATTAATGATATATTTTATTATTTCCAAATTCCTCAACAGAACTGGATTTCTATAAAATATTTAATTTATAACACTTAATAATGAATCTTTTCAAAAATAGTTAGAAAATTATTTTTAATTATTCAATTATTTATTGGTTTATTAGATATGAAAATTTGGAGTTAATTATATATCTAATATTTATAACCCCTATAGAATATTGGACTAATACAATTATCACTTTTAGAATGATTAATGAAGGGACTCTGTGATTTCTCACTTATTACTTTATTTATAATATACAGACATGTTATACAAAATGTATCCATTGAAAGTGAATGATGTTAGATAAAATTACATATTGAAACTTATTAACATAGATAATATCTCAATTTTAAGGTGAACATGGTACACTAAACAAACATTCTATCATTTTATGATCTCATTTTTAAGATGGAATATTCAATTATTAAACTATCTGTTTAAGTAAATTATAATCAACCTTTATTCACTTCATAAATAATTATTTTCATCAATGTTTACCACCACCATAAAGATTTCTCAATGATGTAATAAATCATGGTAATTTATTAATGAAATTACAAGAGATGTTATTAAAAATCCTTAGCAGTCTATTCATTTAAATTTAAAAAATAATTTAACAATCTATGAAAAATAGTTTCAAAGAATCTGTGAGTGAAAACTAATATAGGATCTCTACTCAAATTATCGCAACACATATCATAATTAATTTTCAATTAAATTACTATCAATCCATTACATGAAAAAGGATAATAAAATTAATAGCAATCTTAGAAAAAACACATAAGTACTCCCTAATCAAATATATTAAAAATAAATTCTATTAATATGATTTTTTCATAAAATTAAATATATAATTGAACCACTACAATGGTTAATAACTTTTTTATCAATGATTCTAAAATATAATTTTTCTTTCATAGTAGAATTAAAAATCAATGTCAAAATTATATTTATACATAAGATATCAATATTTATTTTAAATATAATTGGGAGAATATATATATATATATATATATATATGTTTTTAATGATAAAAATTCATGAAAAAAAACTCATTGAACAATCAATTCCCCCATTTTTTCACATGATAAATTTTTTCTTTGTATTCCATGACATATATCTGATCATTCTTATCATGTATTGAATTTTTTAGGATCTATAATCCACTAAATCATCCAATTAAATAAACACCAGTATCAAAAAGATATATATTTGTATGATAATGTAATCACCAAATCATATTAAACATAAAAATATATATAGTAGAGTTCAAGTAAACTATATATTAATTTCATAATTTTTTTTTGGAATTTATTATCCCATTGTATTTTTTCTCTCTTTTCGGACATCAAAAAAGTTACTAATTCTAATCCTAATAAATTCTAGATAAATAATTATAATATTATAGTAACATCCAAAAATATTTAATATCAAAAAAATTACATGGTTTGTCCAAAGAAATGATGAATTATTTATTGTTTGAGTTAAATAAGAAATCTTATTTAATGACACGATATCCCGAAAAATTAATTTCAACATAGAATGTATATCTAGTGAAACACGTAAATAGTTAATGTTTTCACAATTTTTCAATGTTTTTTTCTATAAACTGATTCTATTCAATAACTTTTTAATTATTTATTTTAAAAAACGAGGAAATTATGTTGCGGTATTCGTAGAATATCAAAAATTATTTAATTTTTTTAATTATATTCAGTAAGAAAAACAATTATTTAAAAAAATTAATAATATAATTTTGGATTCCAAAAAAAGAAATATTAGAATATTATCTTCTATTATCCCTTATTGTATTTCTGAATTTCAGGTAAATTTTTGAAAACCATATCTCTTCCTTCAATAATAAAATATATTATTACATAATGGAAAATGGTATTTATTATTCTTGGTTACTAATTTCATCCTATAATGGTTAATTAATAAGAATAAATAACTAAAAAATTTCTTGTAAAATATTATAAGTGATTCCCATGGTAAAATTTATGGGTAATTAAATAATTTTTACTCTAGCTCATACGACACAACCATTAATTATTTCACCCATAAAGGATACATTCGCTAAAAAGGATGGAATATCTAATTTAATCAATATTAAATTTAGAATGATATTTTTACATCAAATTTCAATGAAAGCACGAAATTGTTTCAAAGAATATATATTAATCATCATATATAACTCTAAAAAATAGAGGTTCGTCTATATTTTACCATTTTAGGAACCATCTTAGACATATGAAATTATTGAGCTCCATGTTCTAAAAAATGGAATTTCGAGTTTATAAACATCCCAATATCCCTGGAATGTAAGGATTATACAATCCTTTAATTTAAAGGAAATTTAATGAAAAAATATATAAATATAGGATCTAAATATGAATAAAAATTCTATTCTAATGATGAGATAGAATGACTTGATAAAAAATTTTAAATATATAAAATTTATATAATTCCATCCTTAAAAATAGTTTTATAATTTTAATAATTTTCTATATTTACACTAATTAGAATCTAAATCTCTATAAAATTTATTACATAATCCCCCTAAAAATTTATTGGATAATAAACACATAATATAAAAATTTGATGAGGATAAAAAATTTATGGAAATCATTGATCATGATTGAAATAATAATAATGGTTCCATTTATTTTAATACATCTTGCATTATATTTATCTCATTTATTATTTGAAATGAAATACATCACCTAGTTATTCAAGGAATGAAACTACTTTGTATTCCACTAATCATAATAGGAGACTCATATCTTGTTTGATATTATTTTCATTATGAAACCATGATCTATGAATCTATACAGAATCCTCAATTCTAGGTAATGAAAAAATATATACAAAACATTTATAATCACCAAAACATATTCAACTATTACATTATATATGTTCATTAGGACTAAAAAATTTCATGTTTATTGTGATACCAAAATAAAATATCACATAATTTTCATTATGTGATATAAATTTTATCCCATTGTCCTCTTTAGGATTCATTCTTTCTTGATTTCAATTTATCTTTATTTCTATATTATATAATAATTCCCCCTTTTATAGGTATATGAATAATTATATATAATAATTTGGAATTTGTCATTTATTTTTCATATAATTTATTAACTTAACACATTGTTATAGGTGGGATGATATAATAAAATAATTTTGAGATGAATATTATGCCAAAACCACATCATGAAAATATTTTACAAGAAGTTTTTATAAGTTAATAGTACTGCAAAAAATATTCTACCCTTGTTAGATGAGTTTTTTACTCAAATAATATTATTCACAATTAGAAAAACTCTATAAATTATCATTCATTAATCAAATTTAAATTAAACTAATAGATATATACACTAAATATCTTTTTAAATCTATACCACATTAGATCCTTTATTTTACTCACAACCATAGTTGTCACAAACTAATTACAATCACCCATTAGATAGTTTCTGTGATAAATTTATCCATTAAATTATTTGGATTATGAAGTGTTTAAATCAATTTGTTGATCCATTATAACCAATATTTTTTCCTTCACTCAACCATCATCTCAAAATATATTTTTATTTCACATTTCTTATATTGTGTCTTGTTATAACTAATTCAATAAAACATAGTTTATTACATTTTAAAACACCTGAATAGCATGGCTCGATGATTTATAATGTATTAGAAGACATTAAATGTTTTTATATCCTTATATATTAACTGTATCTCTTCATAACAGAATTGAAAAAATAAAAAAATAAACTAGTTGAAGAGCTATATTGAATATTAATCTATATAGAACATAAGAATTAATGAAATAAAATAAAAAATCTTAACAAATATATTCATATAATGTTATAAATTAAATTTTTCCCAAAAAATAACGATTAATTAAAATTAAATTATTTTTAAAATAATATATTATAAAAAATAGATTTTAAAAAAATAACTCCCTGAATCAATTCTCAAATAAAATATCCAAAAAATGATATTTTTATAAATATCAATTTATATTTATTCATGGAAAATCCATATATATTTTTATGCATAATCATGGTGACAATATCAATAAATCATGGATTAAGTCACATATATGAAATAGTTGAAAAAAATCCAACAGGAGATTCTTTGATCAATTTCTATAACTCGAGTCCCTAGAAACTCCATTTTTATGCAATATAGGTTAACTGTTAAATTTTATTAGTTTATATCATAATACAACCATTACATCTTCTTTATTTCCATAAACAACTCAAAAATCAATATAAAACCATTGTTTTATACCATTTTTTATCTTATTAGCCCATGTCTCGATATTCTTATCTCTAAGAATGCGTGTTACCTAGTAGGAATAAGTCTATTATGTTTATATCAAAGAAATTCAAAACATGATGTAAAAAATAATAAAAAAATTTATTATTTTTATTATGATTGATTATAAATAATTATTATTATTGTTCATCTATATCATATGAGTTTTTTATAATTATTAAGAATATACTTTTAGTAAGTTTGGAGATATAAGGAAAAAATTTGATAATTAAGGTAAACCCATGTTGTGGAAATGACTATTTTTAGTGTTAATATCAATAAAATAATGATATCATTTGATGGTTTTAAAAAATATTCATTGGAAGTTCAATGATTTTGGAAATTGTAATTTTAACGGTGTAAATAATCCATGATAATGGGGATTTAAATGTAGAAAAATGGTAATCCATTGTATTCCATGACATAAAAATGGAACATAATTTTATACGATGTCAAATTAAAAAAATTAAAAAAATTAAGTTCGTAAATGGGATTTATTTGAAGACATGATATTCAATAAATAAATTTAATAAAATATTTTATGTGGAATTATGTGGATAAAAGTGGTTAAAGGGAGATATAATGTTTTAGTGGAAGTCATTTTGATGATATTTGTTTAAAACAAATTATAGAAACTACCAAGAGCATAAGAGGAACATTTCATGGGGATATCACTTTTTATAATGGAATGTAATTATATTCCATGGGAAAAAATATGATTACATATATCAATCCATTTGAAAAATAAATTATGAAATACATGAAGTGAAAGATGAAACTCTACCATGGTAGAGTTGATGTAAAAGATATCAGTATATGAAATTTCTCAATAATCACATAAGAGGATATATCTATACCATGGATCATAAATTTTTTTAATTATTCCACTAGTCCATTCCTTTAGGGATTAATAAACCTTACATTAATTTTTTGATATTAATAAAAACTGAACATTTTTTTTCTCATTTGATTTTCAAAAGATCATTATGTATATTAAGAGATATAGTAAAAATATTATAGACATTATTCACTACAAATAATTTTCTATCAAATATAAAAAAAAAATATGTGCTTATTTTTTATAGGCAATATATCATTTTTTAATTTTTTCTTTTCCACCTTGGGGAGATCTTGTGATTATTATTTCATTGTTGTTCAAAATCACGACTTAGAATATGAAAATGATATAGTTCATTCGATCATGAAAAATAATGTGAACGATACCTTGAATTGGATGAGTTTTCCTAAATTGTTGGACTCCCATAGACAATGAGAATTTATATTTCATAGAAATGGTGAACCATCTATTAATTGGTTGTGATTCTCTACCCCTCATATCTTTGGGTGCCCCGAGATAGTTTCCCTTATGAACAGATTCTTTGATTTTGTTGATTAGACTTTAGATAATAATGATCAATGGATGAAAAAGGGTTGGAATATTAAAGGTAAATAATTATTATATTTTTAAAAATGTTAAATCATAATATATTAAAGAAGGTTTAGTTGAAAATTCTATGTCTTATAATAATTTCTCATTTTATGAAGAAGATTAGTATCCTAAATTTTCATACTAGAATTCAATATAAGTAGGAAAAAATATTCATTTTTAATCGTCAATAACACAATTACTAAGCATAGGAAAACTAAGGCTCATAAACTATTCTCACATATTATGAAACATATTGTAACTCAATCTGACGTTTATAATATTTGGGTAAAAATAATTTCATAATTTCCCAAATATGCCTTTTAGATTGTATTGATTCGATAAGATTACAATTTAGTATGAGATTCACATTCTACATGAGGCTTTAATGGAAAACAAACCAGTGTAATAAAAGAAAATATTGAACCTAGAATCAGCATAAAAGGTGAAAGAATACAATTTTCTTATTCCTGAGAGTTATGGTCAATTGGGACCTTAAAATAACAAGTTTCTACCAAACATCCTATTATGATCCTCCTCGTGCAATAAAAGGGAAAAATAATGGATGATGATTTTTCTAAAAATAAATCCATAGAGGAAAAATAGGTTATGAAGGAAAGAGTCGTGAAATATTTCACTATGGAGAAAATTACATGGATTCATACGCTAGCACACATTTTACATATTGTATTTAATGAATGTGAGATCTTTATGATGGAGTTAAATAAGAGTTGGGATATGATGGATTTATACAAAGTATATATTATATGGAGATCCTATTTTAATAAATTCTATATCATCTAGATTATTATCATGATACAATATCCAAAAACATTAATTTTTATACCAGATACGAATGGTTTTCCTATTATTGGTTGATCCCATTCCCGACCATCTTATTACATCCCCTTAGTTGGATTTGGTTTCTAGGCATCATGGAATCATGGTGTTTTTTTGTCTTATTAGAGAATTTCCACAGCCTATGTGGTGACTTTTTTAGTTTTTTTGCTTTATAAGAAGTAGTTTAAATTTTTTATTATCATGTTAATAACTAGATATGTCGTTCTTTGTCTTCATTGATAGTGTGTAAACACACTATGAGTTTTTATTGTACATTGTAGTTGAGAATGATTATTTTCATTTCATGTTTGGATCCGATAGAGATAGTTCTCTGGTTTACAATTATTCTATAAAATGGATTTAATATAATAAAATAATAGTATTGGAGAGGATACCACCAATTATAATGTCTGGTACATTGATTCATTTATTACAATGGAATGGGAGACAATGATTCTTGAAATAGTTTTATCAACAATATTTTATGGAGATATAATATCGTACAGGAATCTTTAGTGGTATATTTTTAATCTTTCTAATCATAAATATCCTATTTAATTTTATTTTTTATATCATATTATAATAATGTGTGAACGCCATAAAAATATTCTATTGGGATAACCATAGAAAATATTATGTGTCTATATTCATTAAAATTTATTGCATTATACATATTAATTCTTGGTATTAATTAATAATTTATTAAAATGTTTTTCAATGGAAAAATTTCCAATGTTTGAATTCTTGAAAAAATTTAAACACTATTTCATCCTCATTATCTTGGTTATCATACCCAAGTTCATAAATACTATAACAAATCTAAAGCGTTAACTCATGTAGAATCAATTAAAAATTTATTATATTAATCTACATATCTCCTAACAAGGTGATCATTTAATATTTGAATGCAATACCACTCCTTTTATGGATGAATTATAATATCAATTTAAAAAAAGAGATCAAATTTTTTATCCCATGGAATGGATGTCATATTTTTTACCGTGTATTTAATTAAAATAAAAAAACTAATTGAGGTGTATTTGAATGAATTAGATAAATGTTACGACATATTTTTTGAAAACAAAACTTCAATATTTTATAATTTCTGAAATTATAAGTATACCAAGGAAATAAATTTTACATCATAAAAATATACCTGGGATATAGTTTTTAATATTGAGGATAGAATAAAATATGATTTTAGATAGTATGACCTTCATAAAAATTTTAATGATGTGTTAATATAAGATGTTAAATTAATCGATTAAATATTTAAATGAATAAATGTTATAGTTGTATCATTCTATTAACATGGAAAAATTTTCAAATTCATGGGAGTCAAGTTGAAAATAATAATGATACATCATAATTTTTGTAATATAATGGACTTGGTGCATAATGAATGATATATACTTCATGTATATCATGCTGATATGAAAATAATCTTATTGGAAGATGTTATAGGAGTGAATAAATAGAGGATCTAAAATATAAATTTGAATTTCATAGAAAATATGTAATTAAAAATTAATTAAATTATGATGATATTCGTGATGAATTGAAATCACTGGTCTTAAGATCATTTAAGACATGAAAAGGTTGGGATGAATGTAAAATAAAAATAGTATATTGTATGTGTTGAAAAATTAAACAAATTATAGAAAGGTGTTTTTATATTCCAAGAAACGTATTATCGAATGATGGTTTATAAAAAAAGGGAAAATATTCTTCCCTTAGAAGGAATTGTTAACATTTATTTAAGAAGAAAAAAAGAAAAATAGAATATACAAGAGTTTATAAGAAAAAGATAATGATTTATTCCTTTTAAATGAGTTTAATGAGTTTTAATATGACTATAAGTAGACCTTAATTATTATTTATTTATGAGGTAAAAAAAATTAACGATTGAGTGAAAAATTAAGGGTTTTTTTATTTTAATGCGGATCATTATGACTCTAATGATTAATTTTAAAATTGAATAATTATGATTTAAATGATATATTATTATTTTAGGACTTTTATAAATAAATTTATCATATTTTATGGTTAATTAGACACACACATATTTTAAAATATGATCATTATATTTGATAGCCTATACGACATGCACCTTCGAGCATAAAAACCCAATGAAATTTATAATTTATATATAGATGTTCAACCTAGACGTTGAATTAGATGGTATAAATAGAATTAACCTCAGTGGGTAATATATTTAAGGTTCAAAATAAATAAAAAAATATTGATCATTGTTTATTAAATAAGTGAATTTTTTTAGTGACGTAATTTTATGGTTCAAAAATATTTTATCCTCAAAAATGGTTTTTATTTATTTTTTAGCACATATAACCAAAATAAATTGTGAAAGTAATATATATATATATATGGGTTTGTATTAAAATATAATAATTAAAAAAATTAACATTTTGTAAGTAATGTTGTGTTAAATATTATTATTTTTCTAAAAAGATTATGTTTTTAGTTAATAATGGAAAACAACAATTTTTTATACAATCATTTAATTTTCTTCAAAAATACACATATTATTTTTAATTTGACCGTAAAATAATAACAGAATATTTTATTTCAAAAAAAATTATGATTAATAACATATGAATCAACAAAATTTTTGACATTGGAATAACAATGTATATAAATTAAATGAATATTTGTTTTCAGAAAATGAATTCTCATTTCAATATGTCAGATACATAAAAAATCAATTATTTCTACTTATAGAGATTTTATTGAGGAAAATTAATCCCATATTTAATTAACCATATTTAATATTATTTTATTATTTTGAATTAATTTTGTGTCATAATGAATATTAAAAATCAAAAACCTTCATCAAAATGGAAAAAGGGGAAATCTGGTTAAACAAGGATAAAACTAGGTGATATGGTAATAATTTTTCATCTTTAATATTATCAAATGAATTTATTTCAACCATTATCAGTTTATTCTTAGTAATTATTATTATGTGAATCTTGTAATTGAATGTGACCTCTATACAATTTTAATTAATAAAATAGGCAAAATAAAACCATTTTTATTTTAAATATATCTTATTTGTTACCATATGAAATAAATTCATGTTTTGAATTTAAATTAATTATTATTTTTAGAAAAGTTATAGTAATTTCATTATTGTAGTTAATTTATAATTTTTGAAATTATAAAATTAGATTAAATTATTCTTCAATTCAAACACAATATTTCCTCTATTAGTATAATAACCCAATAAAATAGATTAAAAATATTAAATGTAATAAAATTTCAGTGGGTAATAGTATGAGGGAATGTTATTAAAAAATTATATATTTGGAAAGTGTGAGAATTATATATTCAAATTCTACAATTGTATTAATTTCTTTAAGGATACATAAAATGAATAGTCCAACAATATACCATTATAATATATTATAAAATATAATATTTTACTAACTAATTAAAATTCATAATAATATTATCATTATAAAAGTGACTTTATTTTTGTTGAAAATATTTATCATTGTTCATTTATTAGTATGTTTACCCTTTATAGTAAAATTATTAACACATTGGGATTAAAAATATTTTAACTATGGTTAAGGTTTAAATATGTTAACTAATGGTTTAAACCAAATGATATGTTTAAAACCACCACATAAAATGTCCAAATTTTATATTATTATATGATTTCAACCAAATAAATCATTATTATAAAAAATATATATTTGGAATAATTTTTCATGATATTTATTTTTTTATATTATTACATTAATAAATAAAAAAATTTCCCTCCACCTCAAATATATAAGGGAACCTCTTATTCTGTTATATTTTGAACTGAAAATCCTTTTTATTTTACAATAACCTTCCTATATAAATTTTTTAATTCTATAAAAATTCACATTTTCATTCGATTTATCATAATACCGTCCTTGGAAGGATTTTGGTCAAAACAAAAAAAAGGTAGTCTGAAGTAGAGGTATCATTCTTGACAAATCATTTTTATTTTATTTATTCTTCCTCAACAATCAATTATTTTTCAAAAATTATGAAATAATATTTCCATTATATTAAATTTTAATGGATTTAATCATGTTATAATAACAACCAATATAAATATCGTTTTCAATCAAATTTTAAATGAGATTGTTGACTGCCGGTATAGAAAACAACAGCCTCCCAAACCGATGTTCTTTATTTTTTATCATAGCATCTCATGATAAGAGATAATAATGTATTTAATATATATTATATATAAATATATAAAATATTTATGAAATATTTAGAAAAATATAAATATAATATCAAATCTACATTCTTACCATCAAATCCGTTGGAATGGGATAACATTGCTCGCATGTCAATGTGGACTACCACCTCCACGAAGTGCTGTGATTAATTTTTCAATTTTCAAAATGGAGTTTTTTAATAATTTATTTGATTGATATAAATTATTTATATATTATAATATTAAGGATTTAATAGTGAATTATTTTTTACCATTCTTTCATTTTATCCATTGAAAAAAGTTAACAACGTTCACGAGTACACATTCCCTACCAACACTTTATGTCTTGTAATTCATTTTTTATTTTTAAATTTTATAAATGAATTTAAATAGTTATATTTTGAATTAATTTTATATTTATATATTACTAAATTTTTTTAAATGAATATTAATGATTAATTTTTTAGGAATAAAATTAAAGAACCATAACATACTTGAAATTTGAAAAAGATATCACCAGGAACAATGAGTAAAATAAATAGTATGAAAATAGGTGACAAAAAGTTATATGTAAATAATATATTTCATGAAATATATTATTAGGGTAGAATAATATTACTAAAATAAATTTGAATTTATGATAAACTTTGTTTTTGATAATTAGGAAGGACGTCAAAGATGACTTAATGGATTTTAGTATCACTTTTATTTCTATATGACACATTCTATATTCACCAAATTTTTACTTTTATGTGGTGTATATAATAGACAATAATTTATTTAAATAATATTCCTTTTATAATTATAGATATATAATTTTCCATATAAATTTAATTCTTTTAAGTGAATTTTAAGTTATAAATTACTAAAGCATTAATGTTTTAAGGATACAATATCATTATTTATCGGAAATATTTTTTATTATACTTTTGATGATGAAATTTAATGATCAATCTCCAATGATAATAATTAATTTTTTTCACCCAATTATTTCTTAATTTAAATTTTTCATTTAATTTTTCCACTATTTATAGAAGACAATCGTTTTTGAAACTTATCATTATTACACTTGTTGTTGGAAAATCCTTTTTCTTCGATATCGATGTTTTCAAAAAAAAATTAATGAGAATATAATAAAAATTCGCATATGATTGAATAAATTTATTTATTTTAATGTTTTTTATTTTAAAATTTATCTAAATGTAATATTCTATTCTTTTTAATTTTTTTAATTTTTGATAATTTTCTGATAATGTTCAAATAATCATTTTTCAACCACATGTGACCTGAAAATTATTTTCCACCTTCATAACCACTCAATTATTTTAATAATTCATTTAATTATTCAAAGTTTATTTTTAGATATTTTTTTTAATATTATATAATTTATTGGTTTTAAATTATTTATTTTATATTTTAAATGATATTTCCCTCATGAAATTTTCCATATAGTATTTTAATAGAATTTTCAATATTATATTTAACAATTTAATGTTTCTTAATTTTTAATGGTGAAACGATCCAATGATATCTCCAATATTCTTTATCTCTATTTTTTTATTAATATGATTTCATAATTTTTATGAAACAATTTCCTTTTCCACTAGTTATGTTATGATTAAATGATTAAAGTCTTATGAAGTAAGATAATTTTCATTGGTTTATATCCTGGTGAAATGTTTATGAATCGAATTTATTATAATAGGTTATAATATAATTAATGTGTTATGAGTTTCTAGAACACAAATGTATGATTTCAATAATGCTATGTGTGGGAGAATAATTAAAAAACCCTCCAATGAATTTATTACGGAAGGATATATAATGATATAAATAGAAATTCAATGGGTAGTGGACCAAATTCAATATAGTTTTCAATCAAAATTTATTTTTTTGGGAATGAATCATGATTACTACATTGGTATGGTGTTGGAACACAATACACTATGATTTTATCATCATTGATTCTTGATCACTATTCAATTAATTTTCTATGATTATGTGTATGCCACAAAAAATTAGGTAAAATAACAATGTTATGCTCATATGGTTCATTTTCATTGTTCACTTAACGATTGATGTCTTTTAATATTCCATGATATATGCCATGAATCAGTATTACTAACATAGATATTCATGTCATGGGTGGATAATTTTATTTTCATGTTCACATATCCCTATGACCATTCTAGGATTATGAATTCATTAATATCTTCATATTTTTACTATAACTGACCGTATAAGGTCATCCTTTCTTAGGATTACTATCACAATGTTATAAAGAATTGTATTGTGTATGTTATGTTTAAGAACAATTCTAGTTAGAAATAACTATGTGGGTGATCCTGCTGATATCATATGGAGAAGTTGATTATGTATCCATGTTTTTATTGATACTAGATATAAGTCCCCTACCTTAAACATTACATAAACTTGATTTATGTTAATAATTAATATTAAGGATATTTTTATGTTATGAGCGTTAATAAAAAAGGTCATAACATATACATAACAACATTAATATTACAATTAGACCCTTCTAATCAGTATGCATTTTTTCATAAAATAAAAACTCATAAGAAATAAGAAACTTGTTTAGTTCCAGGATTTAAATAGCATCGATTTTCAATGATCCCATCTTTGGCCTTATTCCAATTTAAGTCCTCTAAAAAACCATTCAAAAACTTGGGATGATCATAAAAATCATAGTAATGGATACACAAAGAGGTAAAACTCTTAGTTATTCAAAAAAACATGTAAACAAAGAATTCATTGTCATAAGTAATTTTTTTCACCTTTATGAAGTATTAAATACTCATCACCGAATAAAAGTACATTTTTTACACTCAGATTTTCAATTCTAAACATTGATTCAAATCCTCTTTATATTCATATCATTCTCATGGTTTCCTTGTGTTCAGGGTCGAAATTTTGGTGTCTCGTGTATTCTTGATCTATAAGGATGATCTTTGGGGTATCATATGACACTTTTAATCATATTTTTTCAAAATTATGCTATTAGGTTGTTGTGTTTTGTAGTTGGTTTTGTGAAACTCTTTGTGGAACCACTTGTGGGGTAAGTTGTTGAGGTGGTTTGTACACATGAGTTGAAAGAGTTTTTTGTTGAAAATAGTAATGTTTTTGGAACTTTTTCTCCTCTATCCTTTTAATATCTCTCCCCAAGGCATCCACCTTTCCCCCATAAAATTAGACGAGAATGGAATGGTTTTCGGTGGCCAGAACAGGCCGCACAGTTTGGCCACATGGATTATTTAACTATGTAGCCAAACCATGCAAGGTGTCCAGGTCAATAAAATTCAAATTGAAATTTCAATTTTTACCACCCATTAATAAACCAAATCCACCCCATTAATCTCCCATTCCACCCTATAATCCATGGGATTCCTCTGAGCTCCATCAATCTCCCATGGAAATCATTTTTTATGGATTATTTGGGGTATAATCCTGTAGATATTTAACCTAAGTAAATTAATTTTTTGTTTTCTATATGTTAATTTGGTTTTATTTATTCTTTAATTAAGTTATAATTTTTCCATAATCTGGGTTATTACCTAGGGATTATCCATGATTCATATTGTTAAACATTTGTTGGGTGGGGTTCAAATTATCATCATTGTGGTGCAGCAGTGGTGCTGTTGATGTTTTGCACCATGATTCAATGGACTTGGCCATTGTGGTCAGTGATTAAATGGGTAATAAATTCTAGATGAGTTATTAATTCTTAATTTCTATTCTTAGAACACTTCTTAATTATTATATTTGTTTCAAAATCTGTTTTTTGTGACGTTTGTTAAGAAAATTATTTTTAGGTACCAATTTTATGCTAAATTGGGTGTTTAACATGTCTATTTCATGCTATCCAAAATGTAAATGTTTTATAACTCTTGTGATGGGTTTATAGAATTGTTTTGGGTGTTTAATTTTTTTTAATACGGGTATGTTAATGGTGTTCAATGTGGGATTTCAAATTAATTATTGTGTGTAATGCATTGTTAACTTTTGTGAAGTTGTTTTTGTTGAAATTCTAAAGGTTTTATTGAGTGGTGTATGTGGTGAAAAACATGTGTAGATTTTGTTTTGAGTTGATTATGAACATAACTGATGTTTTTATATGATAATGGATTTTGGTATCATGAGATAATGGGTTTATCATAAAGGGGATGCCTAGGTACCTTGGAGGGTTGATATGTACTAGTACGCTAGTGATCCAGATGAGTTTTGCCCCTATTTAACTGAGTAAAATGGATAATGATAACACTAAAAAACCATATTTACGATGAATAAAGAAAACTATGTTATTGGTATGTTTCCTACTAGTGTATTGTGCACAAGAACCAATATTTCTATTGTTACTTTAAACTATGGTATGAGGTACATGGGTCTGAGTCAAACTAGTGCCTAGGGGTGTTCCTAATATTATGGATCATTTAATCCTATATATTTAAATATGAAATATGGTCATTAATTCTGGAAAATACTATATCCTTAATGTTTTATTGGAATGTTCTCATTCTGTGAAAATTAACTTTGAAAATTGTTTACATTTAAATATTTCACCCATTATAAATTATTTCTACTACATATTGTTTTATCAAAATTGGCATGATTTTTATCTTGAATTGTTTACTCAATGGATTCTCTAGGTGGTATATTATTAGGATTATTATGATACCCAACATACACCCCTTGGGTTTAAGTAGACATGGTCATACATGATACATGTAATAGAATGGATTTGGGTGATGGCAGTTTGTGGTGCTAGTTCCCATGCATGGTGTGGCGTTGTATAGAAGGCTTGTGGGTGATGACCCCTTGTCATGTGGAGTCCTCAGAGATGTTTTGAGGATATTTTATATGTGTAATTGGATAAATTTTTTTATGTTTAGATCTATGTATTTTGTACTGTATTTTTCATAAAATCTTATTTGGAATGAATTTTTCAGATTCGGTTAATCAATTGTTTTTGATGTTTTATGTAACCATAATCTGGTAAATCATTCCCAAACCAAAAAATATGATACCCAAGAACATGTTCCACCCTGTGGGGATAGGGAATGTGCTTTGGGACTTGTCACATGCCAGGTTTTGTGCCATTTTTGATGGAATCCATATTTGATTTGAGACAAAATTGTATTAAATGAGGTTCAAGTTAACTCTTAGTGTCATGTTATTTGGGGAAGAGTCAGGATAGTCCATATTTAGGATTCTTGGAGGTTTACATTTCAATTACGAGTGGGGTGCTTTACGATCACACCTCATGATGTGATTCCGGTCTCTAGGGTAATTCAGGACTTATACGATTCCATTGGTTTTATTAGTATGATGATAATTAATAGAAATGAAAAGAGAATTTTTTTTATGTTGTTAGAGATCTCATAGTGCCAGATAAGCCATGTGGACAGCAGGTTATTTCCCTAGAACCCTCTCTATGATGGTTATGTGATTGAAATATGGCTGCAAACCATATTTCCAAGTCACCCATTGAAACTAGTATTCCCTCGCTTTGTATTGTGTCCTTTACTTTTGAAATCATGGATGATTGGTTTTAAAGGAAAAAATGACATGGATATTAGAATAATAATGCATTTTTAAATGATTTTATAATATATTGGGAATGGTTTTATTTGTTAAATGGTGGAACTGAATTTTAAAAATGGTTTTGAAATGATAAATTATGTTTTTACACCTGTTTTTAAAGAAGATACAATGATAATGCTATTTTTTAATATGTTTTTCCAATTGTGTTTTCAAAACTATTGAATGGAATTTTAATGAGATGGAATATTTTTGAGGTCATCTGTGGAGTTTGGAAATGGGTTTTTATTTGGTAACTAGAGATATTTTGAAAAGTTTTTTGAAATTTTGTAATCATTTTTTGAAATGAGAAGTGTTGATTTCCCAATTTAATAGGGAATTATGTAATAGATTTCTTCATGAAATTAGATGTTTTTTGAAATGGGATGAAACATTTTGAAAATAATGTACATGAATTGAAAGATATTTTTTACTAAATTATTGGTGATCTTTTGAATTTTTTTACGAATTATTGGAACCCTATTTCATATATGAAGAGATTAGTTTTCAATGAAATGGATGTTGATGAAAGAGAGTTTTTATAAAACTGGGAGTGTTTTTAAATGGAGTAATATGTTTTGAACTTAGTGTGGATGATATAAAAGTGAGTTATTATGTGAATGATTGGTAATTTCAAAGAATAATAGTTTGGCAATATGTATATTTAGATTTTGATTTCTTGGATAGCAGTCTTGTGAAAAAAATAATAACCATTTGTTGATTTTTTTGGTTTTGAAAAGTGAAAAGAATATTTGTTTTATCATTTGATATTTCAATGAGTGACCATGTGCATGAGGTTATATGGAATGTTTGATGGTTAATAGCCTGACTGGATATGTACTGGGATGGATATGAGGAGGGTTCCTAGTGTGGAATGGAAACATTCATGTGTGAGGCCAAAGGGTTTCTATTGGTGGATAAGCTTACTGTTGAACCGTTGATTTTCACAGAGGTGGTATTAAAGGAAAAATTGATGTCTTGTTGTCTGATTTGGGATTGGGTTTATTATGAGGATTTTGAAATTTTTTTTGTTGTGGGATATTTTGAGTCCAAGAACCCCTCTTGTTTTAATTGTGTTTTCAGTTTATGTTTACTATAAGCTGGGATGGAGGGCTGGTTAGTGGTATTTTCAGAGAAATGTTTTGGAAAACCGTTACGGTGGTTCCTCTAAATTATTCAGTTCTGGTTTGTGGTATATCATGACCAATGGACCATCTTGGTTGGGTCCTTGGGTTCCTTCATTGGATAAGGTACACCCCCATTAAGGGTTAGTGCACAACTGAAGTGCAGCCCAGTTTGTTTCTCCATTAGAAGATCCTAAAGATGATCGATATGAAAAATATTTTTCTCAAGATTTGGATATTGAGTTTACAAATTTTCATTTCTTCTATTTTGAATCCTCTTTTAGTGGGAGAGTTCTCAAGGAAGTTTGAAAGAGACCTTATATTTGTATGTTACCTTTTTCATCGAACGTGGAAGTGGTCTGGGGTAGTATGTTTGGATGAGTATCGGGAAGGTGTCTAAGAGGGCCTATGGGTCCTTTGTAGTCTCTTCACAACATGAGTTCACGCTAAACCACCAGTGTGGGAAATCTTGTTATAAGAGACTATTATGGACACTATCTAAAATTGTGTGATGTTGGGGGACACGTCATAAGGTACCTTCTAATGTATTGTTTCTATCAGTCACAATGGTTATGTTTGGTGATGCATCCTTATGTAACATGCTAGTTTGATAGAAAAGGTTATGGTCATGAAATCCTCTAAGAGTCTCTATTATGTTGAGAGTATTTCTCTCTTAGAAAAATATTAGAATCATTTGTTTTAGTGTAAGGTGTTTATATGTGTCATTTAAATCTGTTGCTTCTCACATGAAGAAACAATGGGTGATGTGTGTGCTTCATCTACACCCTTATTTCAGTGAAATGTATGTTTTTAGTATTGTGGATATGGATTGCTTTATTGGAACCCATATTGTATTATGGTATACATTTCATGGTACAAAATGAAGAGGTTCTACTCAAGGGATTCTAAAGAAAAAGTTGCGTGCTGAAGATGCTACAATCATTTGTGCTCCTTCCATATATCATAGAGTGAAGATTTCATGTAGTCAGAAGAAAATCTAGGGTCATTTATTCCCTGGTACAAAGTCATATACTCATTATCTATGATGGGTAGAATTTAAACATCTAGTTTCATCATATTGTTTTTTTCTTTGTTCGATGTGAAGAGGTGGGAGGAACTTGTGTCCAATTTATTTCCCAATGTTATATATTTCGCTTTGGATTCCATGGTGTTTTTGGTGTATGGGTTGAAATTTTTATAGATAGGTTGATCACATGGTTTGTTCAGGATTATTAGTGATCGTGTTCTAGGAATCAGGAGGATAGAATGATCCCCACTGATGGCGCATTGTTTCCCAATCTATGTGGACTAACCGTGCGACCATCCCATCTCTTTAAATTTTGGGGTCATTTTTTGTTGAACAATAATGGTTAGTTATGATGTATGTTTATCATAGTTGGAAGTCCCACTGTGATTCTTATGAAATTTATTTTTGGAAAGGTCTATTGGTTGTCAACTACTAGTACTAGGGAGTCCGTTCGGGACTCCTCTAGTTAGTGTCTTGATTCAATCTCGGGAAACATTTTTGTTGTCTCTTATGTTGGAGAGCCCATTTCTATCCCCAATTCTTGTAAAAATGATCTTTCCATGGCCTTTTATTGGTATTAGGTTGCATCGTTTAGAGTTATTTAACTACTGACATCTTCCTTGGGTAAATGTTGGGATTTGAGAGCTCCCAACGTTTTAGTTAAAGTAAGGTAGGTGTAACCTTTAATTATGCTGTTGTTCATCTTGGTAAATTTAATGAGTCTTTTCCAATAGTTTTTCAGGTTTTTCCTTTGGGGATAATGTATGAATGTGATTTATCATTTATGGAAACAATGGTAAGTGGTGGGTTGTGAGAGCATTCCTTCTTTAATCGATCACTAGAGGTGGTTTGGCCTTTTTGGGAGAAGTATGGAAAAAGGAGTAGATTTTGGTATTTCTGTTGGGGTTGGTTTTTTTTCTTTGAGACTTTTTATCTATTTCATAGGGTGTAAATCGTTATGGTGGGGAGAATTTTCACACCTGGATTTTCAATTCCATGATTTAATACATATCCTCTTTCTGTTCATTGCTTTCTCTTGGTTTCCGGGTGTTTGAGTTTGAAATTTTTGTGTCTCCTATGTTCTTGATCTATGATAATGGAATTGGGGATATTTTATGATACATTTCCTGCTCTTTTTTCAAAAGGATTTTATTAGGTTATGGTGTTTGAGTTGGTTTTGTAACACTCTTAGTGGAACCATTGGGGTAAGGGGTAAATTGTTGAGGAGGTTTGTATCCATGAGTTAGATGTGTTTTGGGGTGAAAAGAGTGCCTTGTTTTTGAGATTTTTTCCCATATACTATGACTATATTTCTCGAATGTTTCCCCCTTGGACACCCCATAATTTGGATGAGAATGGAATTGTTTTGGGGTGGCCAGAACAAGCCACACAATTTGGCCTTACAGTTTACTAAATTGTGCTACCAAACTGTGCAGGGTGTCCAGGTCAATAAAATTCATTTTGAAATTCCAATTTTTCTCTATAATAAATAAACTTATATTGAACCAATCATTCCCCATTTTACCCAATCACACATGGGAGGCCTCCAAGCTCCATCAAGCTCGCATGTATCACATTTTTTATGGAGGATTTGGCGGTGAATCGTCAAGATCTTTCATGTAAGTAAATTCCTTCATAGTTTATTCCATATTCCATTAGGTTTTTCACCTTCCATGAAGTTCTAATGTTTCAACATCAAGGGTTAATACCTAGTTATTGACCGTGAGTATTGTTTTGTGAAATTCTGTAGGATAGGGATCGATTTATCTTCCATGTGGCGTGAGGGTGGTGCGGGTGATGTTTCGCACCATGATTAATGGGTTTTGACACTTGTGGAAGATGATTACATGGGTAAAAAATGATAGATTTGTTATATTGGATGAATTTATAATTTTAGAACTCTTATAATTAATTATCCTTGCCGAGAAGTCTGGTTTTGGAGATGTTTGTTAAGAAAATGATTTTTAGGTATCAATTTTGTGCTAAAATGGGCGTTTTACATGTCTATTTCATGTTATGCCAATTGGGTTTGTCTTATAACTCAACTGATGGAATTATAGAATTTTTTTGGAGATGAAATATATTTTTGATAATATGGGTATTCCAATGGTGTTCAAATTGTTATTTTAAATGGATTTTTTGTGGAAATGATTGTTAAATTTTGTGAAGTTGTTTTATTGAAATTATAATGGTTTTATTGTGTGGTGTAAGGGGTGAAATCATGTGTAGATACTATTTTTAGTTTATTATGAATAGAAATGATGTATTTAGGTGATAATAGATGTTTTTATCTTGGGATAATGGTTTGATCACAATGTGGAAAGCCTGGGTACCTAGGAGGGAGGATATATACTAGTACGCTTGGGATCAGCATGAGTTTTGTCCCTATTTCATTGAGCAAAATGGATAACAAAAACACTAAAAAACAATATTTAAGATGATTTGAGACCACTATATTATTTTTATGTTCCATACTAGTGGCTCATTAAATGTAATCGGTTTTTATATGGTTACTTTACACTGAGCTATGAGGTAAATGGGGCCCTGATACTAAATAGTGCCTAGGGGTATTCATGAGATTGGTGTTCATTGACTATAGTGTATTTATCTTTGGTATATAGTTGTTTTTTCTAGAAAATATATAATCCTAAATGTTTGATTGGTATGTTCTCATTCATGTAAAATTACCTTTGTTAACTATTTACATTAAGAAGATTAATTTTTTAGAAATTATCTCTATTACCTCGTGTTTTTCAAAAATGGGGTTTTTTATCTTGTATTTTTCCCTTGGAAAATATATTATGGTGGTATTCTATTGGGAATAGGCTTACACCCTACATACACCCCTTGGGTGTAATAAGAGTTTTTCATGTTTGACACATGTAAAGGAAAATCATTGGGTGATGGAAGTTCAAGGTGTTAGTTCTCATTCATGGTACAACATTGTGGAGACGGCTGGTGAGTGATGAATGCTTGTTGTGTGGAGTCCTTGGGGTAGTTTTGAAGCTATTTTAATTGTGTCTTGGGACCTATTATTTTATTTTTATATATATTTTTTCAAATCAGGATTTTTTCTAAATCTTGTTTGGGATGAATTTTTCATATTCTGTTTATCCATTGTTTTTTAATGTTTTATGTTACCATAATCAGGTAAATTGTTCCCAAACCAGAATATATGATACCCAGGCACTTGTGTCACCCCATGGGGATAGGTAATTCCCTTAGGGAATTTTCATGGTCTGGTTTGGGGATAGATTTTATGGAATCTAGACTGGGATTGTGACATCATTGCTTACCCTTTGGTAACCATTAGATTAACATAAAACCCATTGAAATAAGACATAACTTATAAAATGTAAACATGGGACATAATCATACATAAATTGAATACACATATGGTTGAATTCCCCAAATCATGCTTATATATATTTAATATCCATATTGATGACATTAATACCCTATGCCATGGAGGTTATAGCGTAACCACCTGTCCTTGGTTTATCACGGAACCACCCATGGTTGGGATTATCACGTAACCACCTATCAAATGTCCAAGTAATATTATATAATCATCACACATAAAAGATTGAAAATATAAATACTTCAGACATACAAATTCATTTTCTATCACAAGATATAATATCAAAATATTGAAATAGTAAATCCACTTTCAAAACCATTTTGGATACAAAAAATGTAAAACGATATATGGTATTTATTTTACATTAAAAAGCATCATGGATTGTTATGGAATCCGAATATCAAATAATGTTCTCAATGGAAAGAATGTCTTTATCATTGTGTACATTAAAAATAATCATTCCCTTTTTCGATTAGTAAAACAATAACTAGAAAAAATATTCCCTTTAATGAAATTAATTGTTAAAGGATTTTATACACTGTATAAAATAATGTTGTGTATAAATCAAAATATGCTCCAATGAAAGGAGATTAAGAAAAATTCTCATACCTCATGTCCAACTTGACTCATCCATTCTTTAATTTCCTAAATAATAAAATTTAGTTAATTTCTAACTTCTTCACAAAACTTTTTAAGTTTAACATTGCTTTTATATCACTTATTACATTGCTATACCAATTTTTAACTACTTGAGTTCAAATTAGACCTTTTGACAATGTTCAGAACATGAGTCAAAAATGAACTTGTTGTAATTATAAATTTTCCTTGTGGTCAAAATTACATTATCTCCAAAATGATATTAATGATTTAGATATCATATATATCATATATATCTAGTATATATTAATTTATAATAGTCTATATTATTATGATATAAGAAATTAAATGCATCGTTCATTGAGACAGTAATCCGTACGTACACATGAACACTACTTTAATTACCATTTCATAATTAGTGGAATGAAAAATAAATGATACCTAGGTATATTATAATTACAGTATAATATCTATTATATATAGGTTAAATATGTTCATTAAATATATCATTTGTATGTTCCATGTATAGAATGAACGATTCATATCACTTTGAGGGGGCGGTAGTCTGCACTTCCTCAAATGAAATTATCATTTTTATAAAACATGAAAATAATATGGTTTTGTCATAAATATGAATTATAGATGGATATAGATAAAATAAATATCATAAATATCATAAAAAAATTACAGTTACATCATAATTTCCTCTATAAGAGGGGGTAGGTGATGTTTGAACAATCATTGTTTAATGAGGCATTAGATTGTCTTCCACAAAAAAAGTATGTTCTATAACCAGTAGATAGAGTTTTGTGTTAGTGTAGTTAGAATAATTATTATAAAACAACCTAGTATATTTAGGATACTTATTTTTTTATATAAATAAATAATAATAAGATCATAGGGGTTTTATAGGGAGAACTAATTAAATGGAATTTGAGAGAAGACGTTACCTTGAATCGAGAAGTCGGATTTTGATTTGAGCCAATGGCCTCTTTTAAATTTTAATCATCCTTGAGGAAGGATTTTGAAAGGAAGGGAGGAATTTGGGGAGAATATATTGGCAGAGAATAGATGAGACAAAGGTTAATTAGAGGCCAGAGTAAGGGTTATAGGTAGCGTCCTTTTATAAGAGGGAGGAGGGGCAGTTTAGGAATATACGAAAATATTACTTTATTATTCATTTATTTTCAAATGCTAATAAAACCAAAGTGATATATTTAGAAAATATGGTGATTATGGGTCGAAATAATATAATCCAATGGGTTTTATACATGTTTAGGTCAAAAAATTGACATTATCTATTAGTATTAACCCTTATTAATTTTTTTTACTTTTACAATGTATTCTTGTATATTCTTAATATATGGTTACCATGGTTATTATAAAATCACAAGCATCCAAAAAATGGATAATTAATGACATTGGTAACATCATATATTTCATATGGCCTAATATTATTTTTGAGTACTATTATATCATTTAATAAAATATAATTGATCTAGAAACTCATTAATGTCAATTTTTATACTATTCATTTCATGACTTTTTAAAAATCCATAAAAACATGATTCATTCGAAAAAACTACATTATTTTAAATATAAAATGTAATAATCCACCATAAAATTATTTTATGGAAAAAAAGTTTCAAAATACATTTATTTTAAATTTTTTAATATCATTTAATTAAATCATTCATCAATAATGTAATCAATAAATCATCATTTAGTCATAAATAAATTTATATATTTAATATCAAGAAAATTATAAATAAAAAACCGTGATTTGGAAAATATATTTATCTTCCTAAAGAATATTTATAGTATAAAATATAACCTATATAACCCCCTATAAAATTTATGCTAATAAAAGATATAAGTTTAGGTTACATTTCCCCTAACATTAAATTAAAAGTATTTAAATGTCATTTTCACACAAAAGTGGCTCCATGGGGTCCTAAAATTGACCCAAGTGTGAATTTAGTCATAAATATCTCATCCAATAGGGCTAAGACATGTGTGATGGTAAATTAATATTCTTGTAATATTATTTTTTACCCTTATTACATGATTTATCTTATAACCGTGGTAAATTAACTGTTTAATAAAGTTACAATTCATAATGTATAAATATATAAGTTACCTATTTTCAAAATTTCTACTTCTAGATTCCAAATATGGAATCAATTATTACAAATTGAAATCACAGAAGTGGGAGATAATAATTTAAATTACTTCTCATTGTCAAAACCAAAAAGCGCGTTTTTAATAAGAAAAAAACTACCAAATTATTGACATATGTTTTTTTCCAATTTCATAGTTAAATTACTTAAGAAAAACCAAAATTGGATTAAATTATAAAAATATAATCTAATTACATTATAAAAAATATTAAAATGGCAATCTAATAATATAAATAAATTAGACTAAAGGACAATTTTGACAAATAATGCAGTATTTTTTACATTTCATTAAAAATGAACTTTATCCGAATAATAAAATAAATATAACCAAAGTAAATTTTGATGTCCCAATATTATAAAAGAAGTTTATTTTTTCAAATGGAACAAATAAAAGTGAAAATAACAATATTTAAAAATGTTTCTCCATTAAAAGGCGGTAAATTGGCATTGTAATGAATAGTAGAGTATTTATGCTTAAAATTTGATTCATTATCATTTTAAGCCACTAAAATTAATTTCATAAATGTGAAAACATTTGACAAAAATTATTAATCATAATATGGTATGTTCTATTCTTTCCCACCAATACAATTGCTATGAATTTACTACCATTTATGATTACAATATTATTTTATTATTTTCCAGTATAATTAAACATTGGGTGCAACATTAGAATTTGAGGAAATCCATTGTTTTTTGTAGAGTAAGCTATTAGAGAAAGAGTCCCCTTCAATATGAAATTAATATCTCATTCATAAGTATTAATAAGAATCAAAATTATTATTATATAAATACCTAGTTCATTACTTCCATCTACCCTTATGTGAATTGGATCCTTGCAATTATACTAAAATATCAAATAAGTGGGGTATTTATCCCTCATAGGATTTTGTAATTCCCATGTTTTCACTTCAACCATAAGGTATTTTCACAAATCCTTAACCTGATAAATCACCTTATTCCGCAACACATTCACGCTATGGTCATGAATCTGGTCTGGTTGTTCCTCATAAGAGTGATTCTATTCCAACCAAACTACATCTGGACTAAAACACATGAGATGGATTAGGTATATACATTATCAACATTTAAAAATGAAAAACATTATGTACATGGGATAAACATAGTTTTAAAAACACTCTTTAAACAAGTAATCCAACATTATCAAGGATTTTATATGGTCCAATGAACCTCAGACACAACTTTCACATCTTACCAAAACACATCACACTTTTTCATGGATTAACATTGAGAAATACATAATCACCTACCTCAAAATATAGGTCATTTATTAAGTTATTTGCATACCCTTTCTAACTTTTCTGAGATATCCTCATGTGTTTTTGTATCAACATAACTTTCTCTTCAATCTATTCTACCAATTTTGGATCCATTAGTTTCTATTCACCTACTTCATCCCAAAATGTTGGAGTTAGACAATGTTTCCCATATAATTCTATAAATGGAGACACCCATATACTAGAATTAAAATTATTATTATATAAAAACTCAACCAAGGAAGGATGTTGTTCCCAACTCCCCTGGTAATCCATTGAACAAGCACATTGAATATTTACAATGATTGAATTTTTTATTCAAACAACCCATCTAATTAAGAATGTAAATCTATACTAAAATTTAATTCAAAACCCAATGACAAATGAAGGCATTTCAAAAAGTAAGAAGTAAACCTCAAGATCAAGGTCTGATAGAATGGAGGGGGGAACTCCATGTAACCAGACTATCTAATTAACATACAACTACGAATGTTGATATAGAGATAGAGTACATTAAATAAGAGTTAAATGATCAAATTTAGTAAATCGATCAACAATAACACATATTGCATTATTACCTTGAGATCTCTTTGGTAATCCCAAAAAAAATTCCATGGATATTCTTTCTCACTTCAAAACAGCCACAAGTAAAGGTTGAACCATCTCATTCGGTAAATGTCACACTACTTTATCCTATTGAAAATTCAAAAACATCACCGTGAAGTCAGCAACATCTGATTTCATTTCATCCCATCAGTAATATTCCCAAATATCTCTGTACATATTATTACTGCCAGGATCAACTAAAGATGGAGAATTATGAGCTTCACAAAACTACTATATCTTCAGTTGGAAATCACACGACACACATATTCTCATTTCAAACCTAAAAAATCTATCATTATCGATGATAAATTTAGGCAACATACCCTTCTGAACCAACTCTACCTTTTCTATAACTAACTCTCTTCCTTCTATTCTTGGTTAATATTATCTAATCAGGATGATTTCACTAATACCTGAAACAAAACAGAGCAATTTCCTACACCAAAAACTTCTATGCAAAATTTCATCAAATCTTTAATGAAATGATCTTATTCCAAATGTATCAATTTTAATATAGCATTACTTTTTCAACTCAAAGAATCAGCCACTTTATTTTCTTTTCCTAGATAGTAATGAATCAAGAAATAATAATCCGTGGTTAATTAAATCCATCTCCTCTATCTCATGTTTAATTTGTTTTAAGTGAATATATAAATAGAACATTCATGGATAGTATATATTTTACATTTTAGTCCATATAGATGATGCTTACAGATTTTTAAAACAAAAACAAAAACAACTAATTCCAAATCATTGGTATTGTAATTTATCTCATGAGGATTAAAATAACGTGAAGAATATGCAACTACCTGATAATTTTTCATTTGGAAACAATGAAGTCCTTTAAATGAAGTATCACTATAGTAAACAAATTCAATATATCAGGACGGTAATGCCCAAACTAGAGGATTCACCAATCTTCTTTCCAATTATTTAAAACAATCAACACATTATTTTCACTAGATTAACATAACAACATTTATAGTTAACGTAGTCAGTGGGATATATATCATTGAAAAATTCTCAAAAAACCATATGTAATAGCCTTCCAAACCATGAAAACTACTAATCTAGGTTATATTTATCGGACTTTTCCATTATTCAACAACATTTGTTTTAACAGGATCAACAGTTATTCCATTTTCTAAAACAATGTGACCACAGAATGAAATTTTTTATAACCAAAAATCACACTTTCTGAATTTCCCAGTCAATTTATTTTCTTTTATGGTTTTCAATAAAACCCTTAAATGAATTTAATGTTTCCCTTTAATATTGGAAGATACCCAAATTCTATTAATAAATACAACCAAAAACTTATCCTTGAACTCATGAAAAATTCCATTCATAAGATCCATGAATACTATTGGTGCATTTGTCAATAAAAAAAATAAATAAATAGAAATTCAAAATAGACATATCTTGTACAAAACACATTCTTCATAATTTATCCTTCCTTTACATTCAACTAATGGTACCCTGACATCATTTCAATCTTCTAAAAAGACTAATCTCCAAGAAGCTGACAAAACAAATCACCCATATGAGGAAAATTATACTTGCTCTTAAAAGTGATATTATTCAAGGCTCTATATTCAATGAAAATTCTCATTGAACCATTTATATTTTTAACAATCAATACTGAAGCACCCCATGACGATGTTATATGTTGAATGAAACAGTAATATAACAACCCCTATAATTTTATCTTTAACTCTAAAATTTCTAGTTGAGAAATTTAATAAGGATATTTTGAAATTTTATTTGAATTAGGAACTAATTAAATAGTAAATTCAACTTTGTGATCAGGTATAATACCATGATACACATCAATAAAAACATCAAGATACTCATTTTCTTATGGAACATCAATAATTTGAATAGTTCATTCATTTTTAGCAATATGCTCAAGGTATCATTCATTTTATTCTTTCTCCAGTTTCTCAGCTTCCTGATATGTTATCTGAGTTATGTGTTCATTATTCTACAAAAACAATAATTTCATTCTAAAAAGAATCCTCTTTAACTCCATATTCTATCTTATCATGTAAATCATAAGTCCAATCCATTCCAAAAATAACATCAAATTATTATAGAGACAAAACAACATGGTTTGCAGGAAAAGTTATTTCACAGATAAGTATAAGAAGATTATAATACATTATTTTTTCATTAACATGTGGTGTTCCAAATTTAACTGAAAATTTATCAAAAATGAATCAATATTTAAACCCTGGATCAAACCACACATTGACATAATCTAAAAAAACAAATTACCTGATGTCACTTCATTTGATGGTCCCTCATCAACCGTAGTAGTATCAAAATATTTTCCCCACCCTTCGTTTCATGACCTGTTTGGTTTCCACCGAGGGTAATAAATTTTGGACACATATTAGGATAATGAAAAAACACATTGAAACTAAAACATCATAATGATGAATTTTCATTGCATGTTGGATCATCTTCCTTATAGTTACGAGAAATATAACAAGCCTTACCAAACCAGAATCACTTTCAATATTTTGAGAGACATTTTCCAGGATTATTTCTTCCACACTTCTCAAATGATGGAAAATTATATTTCATACCTCCAGGATTCATTGATGATTTATTTCACATTTTATGCCAATTGGAACTCTTTTTTGCAAGGTCTCATGGAACACATGATCATCATACAACTCCATTTCTACATTCTCAGCACATCGGAAAAGTTTCTCATATCTTTGGAATTCATGAGAGGATAATGCTCTTAAATATCATATATTCTATCCTAAGTAAAATTGATTTATCTTACTATCAATATCTTGGATGAAATTTGGAGTATACCTTGTGAGTACAGTGAACTTTTCTTCATAAGAAAAAAATAATTCATCCTCCTATCTCAATTATAATTATTTTCTTTCCATCCTATGTCGAACCACCTTAGGAAAATATTTCTCAAAAAACATACCTTTGAATTCATCCAAACAAAGAGTATGAGTCTCTTCACTGTCTATGATATTTCAAACCATCGACCACCACTAATATTCTTATCCTTCTAAATGATAAACATCATGAGTAAAATTTTATTGTCTTTACAAACCATGACATCGAAAACATTTCACAGTTCTTTGATCTACCCTTCAGATTGAACAAGGTCAAATGATCCGCTGAATGATGGGGGATGTTTCCTCATGAAAGGATCCAATATTGACATGTTCTTTTGGGGTTGATCTTGTGCCTGTATACCACCACCATTCATCGCCTGAGTCAACTACTCCATTACTATAACAAAATGTTCAGTTCAAATGGAAATTATCATGGGATGCTGATTTGGAAGGTTATTCTCCTATGTATGCCTTACTGACACTCATGCCATGTTTACTCTAGAGAAAACAATTTTTAACAAACATATCAAAGACAAAGAAACAAGTTAATATTGAAAATTTATATCATTTCAATTTTATCATAATTTAAAAAATAATTTATGGATATTCTATTAACAAAATTATAACTCATAATTTTATTTAGACCAACCTATAATACCCACTATAATCCCCTGCTTTATAAATTAAATAATCTAAAATTAAGATAATAATTAAATTTAGGATCTTTTTATGTGTGGAGATTTAAATAATTAGGTCCTAACTTATAAATAATAACTTTAATATTACATGTATACAATTTACCTCAATATCCATTTTTTAATAAAAAATTTATTAAAAGGAAGGAAACATGTTTAGTTCCATGTGTTAAATAGCCTGACATTTCCTTGATCCCATCCTTGACCCTATTCTTCTTTAATTCCTATAAAAACATTTACAAAACATGGTATAAGCATAAAAATCTTATCAAGGGATACACAAACAAGTAAAATGTTTTGTTTTTCAAAAGAATATGTAGACAATGAATACTTTATCATAAGTAATACTTTTTACCTTTAAGAATTAGTAAATAATCTTCACTGAATAAAAGCTTGTTGATTACCCTTTTGGAATGAAGAGATTATAATGAAAACCATAGAAAGAACACATAACATATAAAAGACAAAAATGGGGCATGATCATTCTGAAATGGAATAACAATAAAGTCATCTCCCAAAAATGATTCTTAGAAATGGAATAGCCATATGAAAAACTTATATACCCAATGCATTGGATGTTTCAATGTAACAACCCATCCTTGGTATATCATGGAACCACTAATATTATGTTCTATCACTTAACCACTCATCAAATGTCTATACACCATTATATAATCATCACACCTAAAAGATTGAAAATATCAACCTTTCAAACATAAAATTTCACTCGCAATCACAAGAAATAATTTTAATATATTGAAATATTAAATAAAAAATAAAAAAAAATCAATACAAAAATATGTTAAAATGATATAGGGTATTTTTTTCCTATTTAAAAACATCAGGGATTGTTAAGGAATCCTAATATCAAGTAATGCTCGTTACGGTGGAAAAGATGTTGTACTTTGAAAAGAAACATTCCCTTTGTCCTTTAGTAAAATGCTATATAGAAATACTATTACATTTGATTAAAATTAAAATTTAACGGGTTTTATACACTGTATAAAAGAATGTTATGTATAAATCAAATCATGCCTCAAAGAAAAGAGATTTAAGCAATGACTCTTACCTTGTGTCTGACTTGACTCATTAATTAATTAATTTACTAAATAATGAACATAAGAAAATTTATAATTTCATGAGAACCATTTAATTTTTTTTATTCCTTTTATATCACTTATTACCTTGCTATAAATTTATTTATTTATTTGAGTTCATATCGGACATTTTGTCGATGTTCGGAACATCAGTCAAAAATGAACTCGTTATAATTTTAAATTTTTCATGTGGTAAAAATTATATTATCTACAGAATGAAATTCATGAATTTTATATCATATATATCATATATATCTATTATATATGTATTTTTTATAGTCTATATAATTTTGAAATAATAAATGAAATGTACTGTTCATGGAGACGGTAAGTCGTATATATGTATTATCACTGCTTTCATTTCTGTTTCATATTTAAAAGAATGAAAAAGAAATTATACATAGGTATATTATAATTACAGTATAATATCAGTGTTATATATTTCACACATGTTAAATAATTACATTATTTATGTGTTCCATGTATAGAGTGAATGATTCATATCACTTTGAGGGGGACATAGTCTGCATTTCCTCAAATGAAATTATTTTATTTATACAACATGAAAATAATAGAGTTATGTTATAAATGTGAATTAAAAACTAATATAGACAAAATATATATCATAAATAACATATATAATTATAGTTTCATCTTATTTTCCACCATAAAATGTAGTAGGAGATGATTGAACACTCATCGTTTCGTGAGGCAATAGTTCACCGTCCATAGAAACATTAAGTTCTATAGCCATTAGAAGTAGGTGTGTGTAAGTGTAGTTCAAATAATTATTATAAAAAAACTAGTATATTGAGGATAAATATTTTGTTATGTAAAAAATGAATAAGAACATCATAGGGAGTGGAAAAGTGAAAATAATTAAAAGGAACTTGAGAGAATACGTTACGTCAAATCGGATAACTTCATTTGATTTGAGCCAAAGTGCTCTCTTGAATTGCCATATACCTAGGGGAAATATTCTAGGATGTCAGGAGGAATGTTGGGAGATTATTTTTGCAGATTTTGTAGGATCCATGTGGGATTGAGAGGTGCGAGTAATGGTATGATGTAGTGATCTTTTAAAAGAGTGTGGAGGTTCACATTATGAAAGTTTTAAAATATTTTTTTTATTAATTGATTTTCCAATAGTAATAACCCCAAAGTGATATATTTCAAATATTTGATGAATATGGTTGAATCTATCTTAGAACATGGGTTTGATATAAGTTTTGGTTAATAAATTAACCTTAACTTTTATATCTAACCCTTTGTAAACATATTTAACTTTTACTATGTCTTCTTGTATATTCTTAATATATGGTTACTATAGTTGCTATAAAATTCCAAGACAACAAAAAATGTATCATTAATGAAACGTGTAACAAAATATATGTCTTCGGGCTGAATATTATATTTTTAAAACTATTATATCAATTAATAAATTGATAGTTTATTTATAAACACATTTATGCTTATTTTTATACTATTTATATCACGACTTTTTAAAAAAACATAACAACTTGATTCTCTAAAAAATGTTTATAAATTAAAAGATAACTAGTGATACTCATCCATAAAATATTTTTATGTCATATTAAGTATCCAAATATAATTATTTTAAAAATTATAATCTCACTTATTTAAATCATTCATTAATAAGGTAATCACTACATCACCATTATGTCCTAAATAAATTTAAGTTTTTAATCTGAAAAAATTCTAAATAAAATGGAATGAAGTAAAAAATTCTTTATCTTTAAAATGAATATTTATATTCTAAAATATTACTTACATTATAACATTAAAAAAATTATATAAAAATATATTTTTAGGATATATTTTCCTTAACGTTAAATTAAATGTGAATAAATGTCATTTTCACACACAAGTGGCTTCATGGGGTCCCCAAATCAACCCAATTATTCCCATGGTCAGTCATATCTCCTACAATAGGTTTACGACATGTGCTATGTATATATAATATCATTATAATAATACAATTTTCAGTTATTAACCATATTTACCCTTTACCATGGAAAATAGGATATTTTTTGAAGTTACAATTCGTAATGTCTAAAAATCAAATTTACCTATTTAAAAAATATTGAACTTTTTATTACAGACATGGAATCCATTTCTAAAAATTCATAACATTGATGTTTTAGAAATTAATTTAAAATTAATTTCCACTGTCAAATCCATAAAATGTGTTTTTAAGATGTAAAAACTACCAATAGATTGACATGTGTTTATGTCTAATTTCAAATTGAAAATCCATCCAATGATAAAATTGTATTAAATGATAAAAACATAATCTAATTACACTATAAAAGGAATTAAAAAGAAAATGTAATAAAATAAATAAATTAGATAAAAAGCTATTTTTGACATAAAATGCATTATTTTTCACTATTTATTAAAAAATGAACATTATCAGAAAAATAAAAAACATTTCGCAAAACTAAATTTTGAAGTCCCAATTCTAAAGAAGAAATTTATTTTTTCAAATTGAAAATATAATGCAAAAAAATGAGATTAAAAAAGGGTTCTCCTTCAAAAGGCAGTAAGTAAAACTTTTAAGGAACATTATAGTATTTATGATTAATATTGGATTCGTTCATAATTTAAGCCTCAAAATTTTATTTAATAAATTTATAAACATTAAAAAAACATGTTTAATAATAATATGGTTTTTTCTGTTCATTTCTGCCAAAACAATGAAAAGGTGTTAACTACCATTTTAAAAAATATTTTTATTTTATTATTTTTAGGTATAACTCTACATTGTGTGCATTGTAAGATTTTGGGGAAATAAGTTGTTGCGTATTGAGTAAGAAGTTGGAAAAATAGTACCCTTTAAAATAAAATTATTATCTTATTCATTAGTTTTAATAGAAATTAGAATTATTATTCTATAAATACCTGGGTCATTACAATTGACCTATACGATTCTAACATGGATCTTTATGTTTAGAAATGAGTATTTATTTGATAAGATATATTATAAATGTATAAAATGTATGGGATGTTGTAGTTAGTATCCATGTATTTTTTTATTTATCCATTCAAATATATGATGAAAATAATTTAGTGAAAAGCATGTGGAACGTCTTATGAATAAGAGGACATCCTATGTTATGGTAAATAAAAGAGAATGGTGTTCTTAGAAAAAAATATTTATATATTCTATAAGTGGACATGTTTTTTAAATATATAGATTTATGGATAATAAACATAAAGGTACAATTTATAGATTATATCATATATATAAAATCTGTTTTCTTTTGTATGTTCCATTACTATGCACCTTCTTTGACTTTCTTGGGGAATATTCGTAGGTTAATTCAAATTTTAATTATAAAAAATATTGAAGTATTTGAATAGATAATGATCAGGAATGACCTATGTAAAAACTATATTTCAAATTTTAAATAATATAATTTTATGATTTAGAAAACCTAGAATATTTATTTCTTAATAAGGATTTTTTATCCTCACATCCTGATTTTTGGTATTAGTTAATGTCTTGAAATGTGAGTAATGATGTTAACAACAAATGTAGTGGAAAATTCAGTTATTATAAAAATCTAAATTGGATAATGACTAACGTTAATCATATTATGATTATTTTTAATGTATTATCATGATATAAAAAAACCTATATCTTAACTATCTATTAGACTCACAAAAGTGGAGAAATGTGAATTATGCTAAGGTCTGGTGTGCTAGAGACCACATTGTAATGAAGAATAAATTTACTTCATGTATAATATCTAGAATGAGATAATATTTAGAATGAATCAGAATAAGAAAAAGTTTTTTGTTTAAAGAAATGGGCATACGGAAACAAAATGTCGAGGAAAATCTAAGAGTTCAATAGAGATAAATATGTTTCATTCAAGAAAACTATTTATAGTTTGTTATATTAAATATAAATAAACAAGAAAATGTTAAAGTCGATAACCTATTTTTGAGTAAAAATACTATACCATGAAAGAAAAATTTTATTTAAAAAGTTAATGTGAATGGATCAACATATTTATGGATTGGGATTCATGAAATATATTATAGAATAAATTTTACAAATGGAAATTTTGTTATTAGAATTAGATAATATCTTAATAGAGTGTTAATTTTTGAAAAATATATGTATTGATGTATAATTAGGTTAATATTTATGGATAGCATCAATAAATTATCATTTTAAGGTTGATCATATTTTCTTTGTGATAAAAACCCATTTTCAGGTTTTATGTGAAGGGTTTTTACGGTGATAAATGAAAATTTAGAAGAGGTTTTAATGTGATAAGGTATATTTAACCTGTAGGTTCAATATGTTGCATTTTTTAGGATTAATTATCTATTACATTTTTTAAGGTATTTAAATCTATCTTGGTTTATATTATATTTGGTGATTCAATTTTTTTAAATATTTAAAAGAAATTGTATTCGATTTTATTATAAATACATCCATACATTTTCTTTAAAATGATATCTTGTCACATCGCTATGATTGTGGTGATTGAACCCACAGTAAGAGGGAGATATTGGTGAAATTATTAGTACTATCTTGCATGATGTTTTAGTTTCTATGAGATTTTTTAAATATTATTCATATAAATATATTTTTGTGTTTGGAAATATATGTTTTTTCACATAGATAACAATGGGATGGAATAATGAGTTAGGGATTAGGTGATTTATGTTATTTTTATATAAAGACCCTATTTTTAGAACCAGTAATGATTAATTTAAACATAACATTATATTATTCTATTTCATGAATGACGACGTAATTCTTTTGGTAGTTATTATTATTTTATGTTCTCTTCATGGTGATTAATGTTTTTCGTTGAAATTATTACTGTATCTTAGATAATATATGATTATGAAACATAAATTTATAATATGAGACACTAGGAGAATATGATATTATATAGAGATAAATGTTATTTATCTTGAAAAACCATATGACCAAATCATTCTAAAAATACATTTTAAATCTTATCCTAGAATATTTTGAATAAATTTAATGCAATTTACTTATAGAATGATCTATGTTGATATTTGTGTGTTTCTATTGAGGATTTTTTAGTTAATTATATATTACATCATATGATGGTCTATTCACTTAATGAGTTATCTTATGATCACCATACTGGTTTTGGATAATTTCAATGGAAGGCGAAAATTTCCTTTTATCCACTTTTGGATTATGTAATTCATTAGAAGATTATTTTAGTGATTCTATCTTTAAAAGTTTACTTTGAATACTCATTTTATAGAGAATAGGATGAGATTTTAGTGGAAATTGATTAAATGATGAAATTAAACTTATCATTTATGTTTATTCCTTATATTATTAATCCTGATAGTAAATGAACAACTTAACTCCATGAAAATAATATTTTTAAAATGTTATCATATTACCTTAATTTCATATTAATTGATGGTATTTTTTATAACTCATGAGTTTATGGTGTTTTGGTTTATAACATTCTTTTATACATTCATTTTATTGGGGTCATTTATCTCTATCACATTCAAGAAATATTTGGACATTAAATATATTACCCCATGTACATATTTTTTATTATTACTATTTTTATCCAATTTGGAATCCTTGTAATTTAACAACATTTATATTTCATTTTCCCTGTTTTCAAGAGGATGCCTAATGAACCATTTTTATGATGTAAGAATTAAAATATTTTCTAAAAAATAATATAAAACCCTATATTGATTATATCAGATTAAAATTTTGAGTAAAATAATTATTAAGTGTTCTAGGGTGGTGGTAGTTGACAATGTGACAACATTTTATGTTAAAAAATAACATTAATTTCAATAGTGATTACAATACACAACACTGATCATTAATGAACCGTGATATATACTATTTTGATATGAATATGATAACCATTTTGTTTTTTAGCAATGTATAAACATATATAAAGAAACTAATTAATACCAATTTTTCGATTAATTGTTAAACAATATGGAACCAATTTTTGGTAAAGCCATTTTATACAGAAAATATGTTTTCATCACAGAAGATTTTTTATTTCATTTTTTTATCATATAATATAAATAATATATCACACATTAATTATTATTAATTTAATAAATTTAAATAATTTTTTATCATATCATATCAAAATAATCATGCGGTAAATTTTTGAATTATTTTGAAAATATTGGGTTTTCATTAAATAGTGAAATATCAATTTTTGTAAAATTGTAATTTATTATCATTAAAAAAATACCAATTTATTTGTTCAAAAATTATTATAATTCATATTATGTTAATAATAATATATATAAATACAATAATAATCATTATACGTGAATTTGGTGTAATTGTACTTTTATACATAAATGTAATTTTATTCTCAGAAAACCATATTTCACCGCACATTTTGTAATACATTTAAGATGGATTTCTAACACTTATATAGAATGAATTTATTCAAATGAATTGATTATTTATAATTGGAATAATTAATTTTATTAAATATGTTCAATGTATTTTTTGGGTCATAAAGAATAGTAGAACTCGTAAAAAAATCTAACAAGAGTAAAATAGAAAATAAACATATTGTAGGTTAAAAATAAGTGATAAGAGAACCATTTTACATCTTAAATATTAATGAATGATGGAATTAGAATCATCATAATATTATTCTAAATAAATATCATTTTGTTACACTTTTCAATAAAATTCCCCAATATAAAATATTTTGTAAACAATAAGTAAAAATGTCACTCAATTACATTTAAATATCACTTATGTGTCCAAATAGGGGAAATACATTTTTATTTAATTATAATATCTATTATGGTAATAATGAAATTAAATTATTGATTTTATTTTAATTATATATTTTATTAACTATATAATTACATTAAATTCAAGCAAAATATAAATAAAATATTTTTCAATTAATTGAGACCATAAATGATAGATTAAAAAAATTTAAAGTATAAAATTAATTTAATGAGTTATACTGTAATAAAATATTTTTACACATTTTAAATGTTAGATATGAGTTAAAAAAATATATTATATTTTCTATTTTTTTCTTATGTATAATTAAAATGAAATTAAATGAATTGTTTAGAAAACAATAATTATATAGTAATATTAAAAAAATATTTTCTTTAATTTAATAAAAAATCATAAAAATATTAATTAACCCATGTAAATGAAATATTTTTTATAATATAATCTATGGTCCACGTAAGATTATTTTTGCATATATGATAACATTTTAAAACATTTTATATTTAAATACAAATTATCGTGGTTGAGGTTAAAAAAGAATTTCAACACAAAGATAAGATTTGAAACAAAACTTATACCTATCCAAATATTATTGGTTCGTTGGATATAAAAAATTTTGACTTGATATTTGATAATTTCGAGGTTTGGATGAATTTTTAAGTGAATTTACTTTTATATCATAATATTTTACGATATCCCAAAGGTATCCCTCCCATATCATATTAAATAGAACATTTTCTTCTCAATTTGTACCACATAAAATGTTTTTTGGATTGGATAATTTCTAAGAAAATCCATTATATAAATAACTTCTCACACCATAGATTAAATGTTTTTATTATAGAAACATCCTCGAAAACCTACAAATATTGTATGAAGAAGAGACATCCATCTTCACTGTGAATTTTTGATATATATGTATTTCCACATCCTTAAAATATTCATCAATTTTTTTAAATTATATGAAAATTATATTAATTATATATATATATATATATTTATTATTGGAACAACCTATATTAATTACCACTTCCATCAAATTGGAAATAAAATTGTCTATCGTGAGTATGGCGGACTGTCACAATGAGAACTGATATATTTCTTTTTCCATCATCACCAATTATAGATATATATAATTATGTATTTAATATATATATATATATATTATTTATAAAATAGTTATTCATATTTAATTATAATATTACATCAAGCTTCTTACCATCAAATCAGTTTCAAAATGATAAAGTCTCTTAAGCGTATGTGTGGCCTACCTCCTCCATGAAGTGATGTGAGTCATCATTCCTTTCTTCATTAATTATGTGATAATAAAGTTGGATTTTTTGAATATATATGAAAATTATGTATATTATTGAATATGTATAGAAGAATAATTATTTTACTTTCATTCATTAAATCCATGAAAAAATGAATTCTATTTTCTTGCGTAGTTATGGAAAATATTTTCAACGAATGATGTATTTAATTTTTTAGTCAATAAATTTTATGGATAATAAAATACAAATATATATGTTTCCATATAAATTTGAACTAATTATTTTAATTTTTTAATATTTTGGAATTTTTATGATTCCAAATATGTGGTTTTAAATGGGAAGTTATATTTTAATGATGGAATTCTCCAAGTTGATTTTTAAAATAATTTTCCTTCTATGATTACAAAATTGATGTTTTACATTCTATAATGGGGATATTATCCAGTGATATCAGCCTTATTATTTCTTAAGATCATATATGACAATAATGAAATATTCTTACAAAAACACTAATATTTATATGTTTTATTCTATGATGAATTTATGAAATGATTATAAAATCCAGTTCATTTCTAAGGGTTATGTCATGATGAAATGTTTTTTAACCCATTTATTTTCACTTTTAATGATATGCTGAATGTATTATTATGTTGTAGAAATCACCTATATTAATATTTTTATTTTATAGGGAGAATTTAATTATATATCATTTCAATTAATTGGGTAATGATGGATATCTCATGAGATAAAAATGACTGAAATGTGTAGTGAACACAATTTTTTATGGAATTATGTCCACTATAATAGTATTTGGAGTATATCTTCCCAATTTAAATGGATTTTGGAGTGAACCAAATCAACTATGCTAGTATAAGTATTAATTTTTGGCAACTAAATAAATGATTTTCTCTTTATATGTGTCTATAAGAAACTTATGTCTTACGCCAATGTGATGTCATCCTGGATCGTGCTCCTAAATACAGTTATGATCCATTTTGTATGAATTGATAATATTTATTTCATGAATCATAACTATGATCTATAATATAATTTGGTACGGTTTAAAATTGTTATTTTCAGGTTCTCATAACCCAATAATCCAAATTAATATATGTTATAATTTATATATATCAGTTTTCCCTTACTGATCATCTAATATCTCAAATGTATTTTGATTCCATTCTTGATTTTATGATGAATGTTATTAAATATGATATATCCATGAATGGTGTTATTTATGTTGAAATATGTTAGATATGATGTAGACATATTATTATCCAGGTATTTCTCTACCAATGTATCAAAATATAATAGTCTTGTATTACTTGGGTATTGATTTTTAAGTTATGTATTGAATATTAATTTAACAATTTATAATATCTATGTATTAAATATATGTGTCACTGTATTATAATCATTTAAATTTTTTGAGGTATGTACTAATACTTGTATGAAGAGTAATTCTAGAAGTCTAAATTTCATTGTTCAAATGGGGTTAGTGGAGAGGGAGAAAAAATATTTTGGACGACGGAAAGTTCTAAGACTAGATGAAAGTAGTTCTAAGATGGTGTTTCTCCCAGAACATGGGTTATATTTAGGAATCAGTACTTCTGGAGGGTCACTATCAAATTTATTTATGGTACCATAATCACACAATGGTATTTATCCAAAGTTACCTACTTTCCAAAGGTATGTGTTTGTTAGGTTTATTGATTATGATACTTAATAACATGCATTGGTTGAGTGGATGGGAGGTCAGACTCATTGCAGCCTTTGGGGTGGAATTATCTCCTCCTTTGGTAGACTCTTGTATATTTAAGATATATTCATGAATACTTTTACTTTACCAAGAATAATGTAGGTTCCCTTGGAAATTTGAAATCAATTATTTATCATGTGTGTAATTCAGAATCTGCCATATGTATTCGAGGTTCTATTTATATAGGTGTATATATGTATTTTTAGTTCTCCATAAATGTTATCCAATCTTATACAACATATAGATTTATTGGTAATTATTATAAAAATACTAGTTTTATTCCACTAAGCGGGGACCTCTAGAATATAACTTTAATGAGGGAGAAATACGTTGTTTTGTTTTTGGGATTAAAACCAAAGAAGGTTTACCTGTGTATCCTCATGAAAGGAATCAAAACCCTCATAGTTTGGATCAGATTTGTGGGACACATAATACCATTCAAGGACAAGTGATAAGGACTAAACCATACAGTTTAATGTCATGTGGTATGTACATCTAGACCGAAGGTTCCAAGATAATTTTTCTTGAAGTAATTATACTAAGGTTGCCCAAGAAACTCGGAAAGGATATTAGTTTCCATGTTTGATTAGACACTGCAGTGAATGTAGCCCAGAAAGAATAGGGTAGATTAAAAATGTTTGTTTTGATGCTCAGGGAGGCTTCCTACGTATCCGATATGGATGGAAGTCAAATCCCACATTTTTTTATATGTAAAGTATGTAAGAACAGCCATTTGGGAGAAATATTTTGGGGGCATCCTCCTAAATAGGGTTTCCTTAAAAATAATTCCAATGAGAGAGATATTTATTAATGTAGATTAATGGGGATTAATTTGAGGATCAATCTAAAAATGGATGCTCAGATCAAGTTATATAGGGTTGGACCCTTGAGGATGGTATCCATTGAGCTCGGGCCCTAGGTTAAGGCTTCCTACATATCCCAATTATGGTGTGAATCAATGATCACCTAGTTCAATATACATGGTGGATTGTGTGGATTTTTTTTTCATCCAAAATATCTATGACAACAAGAGTCATGGTCTGTGTGATAAACAAGAGGATATGAATTATTCAACAAAAAAATAACTTTATCATCTTTTAATAGAATAGTCTGAGCCTCTGGAGAAGGATGCCAAGGTGAATGTGGACGTTGGTGTGAATCAATAAACCTTTAAATGTGAAATAAAAGGAGAGGTTATTGGGTATGGCATGAAAGGCAATGAGCCTACACCAAAAGGTATTCCCTAAAATGGGTCCTATAGTCGATGGGGGATATCATTCCTTGTGGTAGGGAAAAGTATTGGGAAACTCACACCATCTATTTGGGAATAAGAAGCTTTGGAACTTATAGAAGAGGATGGGAGATAGAATACCATCACTGAAATTTGAGATTTGGAACTCCCCAACATTATCATTAGGGTAATGGTCTATGTTGACCATGGATATCCTGATCTATAATCACTTTGAAGATCCCTACACTCTGGTAAAACAAGTGAGGAAAACCTTTTACCATAGATATCCAAATCAAAATGGGAGACACACTGACGTGTCAAACACCATGGTCTGATAAATTAGGAAGTATTGGTGGATCTTTCAACTTGGTCCCTTTCAGACAAAGGATCCAAGGAAATACAATCCATATTATGAATAGAATTGAAGAGGCTTTCATGGATGTCTTCCGTAGGTGGTCCGTGCAGGTATTACACATAGGTATGCCACCTAGGTGTATCATGTATGTCCTTGGATGTTCTGAAAAATTATTAACGAAGAAAGATAATAGAATTAAATATTGATATGCCTTGGTCAATGGACTAGGGACAACAACACATTAGCGAGGTTCTAACTTAAACACCACATACGTCCTTTCATGTCTTTGGTAGCATCATTCATGTGTCATTTCTTAAGGAAAAGACCATTCCAATTTGACTTTTCCTTTTGAAGGGATGGTTTTTAATCTGATGTTTTGTATTAATCCTTGATCTTACATATCACATCTAATTATCTATTCTATTTTGTAATTGAGACCTACCTAAGAATATTTTGGGGACATTTCCAAAGGAGATATGAAATTAGAGCTTCAAAATTTCATCCAACATTTTCAGTTGGTCAAATGTGGAGCCCAAAAGACCTATTTATAGGAAAGGAGGGCACATGGTTTGAGGAAGTTGTTTCCATAGGACCACCACATAGCTCCTTCGAAAAACTCTTTTATGTAGGGGTGTAAAAAATATTGGCATACATATTTTCTCTAGTGTAGGTCCCCCATGTAGGTCTTGTGTCATAAGCCCTCCACGTAGGTCCTCCACATAAGTGGGGAAAATCCCATTGTAAAATTTATTCATCTTCTAAGGGCCATTATTTCGTATCATTAAGTATATTTAGGATCCACAACCAGTAAAATAGAAGATATCAAAGTTATATAAACTTATTTTAATGGTTAATTCACCATGAATCCTTGGATGAAACACTGAAATTAAATATTTATTCATTAACGCCTTTTATCATTGATCATTGAAATTCATGTCCTACCATTGGAGGGGGGATCATTTCCCTTATCCCTCAATGTTGAGAAATGTTTCAGAAAATGGAATTAATACCATGAATTCTACTTCAATGTGCATGAAATAAAATCCATGGTTTCAACAAAATCCCCATATTAGAAATAGATTCATTTAGAATGAATGTAATCTTGGTCTATTGTAACATTAGGGAACATTGATGCATAAGAACAATATTTGTTTGGCTTTGGAGCTACTACATGTTTGGAAGGATGATATAATTTTTTCTTAATCCATATGGAATAGACAAAATAGTTTAAATGTTTCTAAGGTCACATGGAGAACACTAAAACTTTATTTATATTCAATTCTTCTTGCTCCTTATTTCCTAAACCATACAGAGTGTTAGTCTAGGGAGCAGAGACTCAATTTTTTTATAGTGTTCCCTTTGCAGGTTTTCAACCTAGTGAGTCATATGTATCATTTTAGTGGCAGTTTAATGTCATTCATGTCAAACTAATAAGTCTAATGTTTTAATTCCGATAGCGATGACCATGAATTTTGATATTATAACTCAAAAATAATCTTTATAGCTAATAATTTACTATTATTTTCACAGATACAAACAAGGGGAATCCTAATTAAGGATTTTTATATGGTGACCAAATATAAAATTTGAAGAATGAGAATAAAGGTGGTATCTTCCAAGAATGAAGTTATTAATATTAGAAACACCCATTATGGGGGATTTATTATATAGGTAAAGTTAGGTAGTATGTTACATAGCAAAACAATGGAATCCTTTGGCTGACAAGACCGTTATGTAAAAAAGCTATATAAATGGCCAACTAAGGAATGTAATGCATAACCAGGGAACGTACTTCCCAAGAATTTTGAGACTCTACCATTGATAGAAAAATGGGATAATAATTTGGATGTCTCAATACCAAAATGGGTGGATTTTCCATGGAATGTTATCTGAGAAAAATGTGGCCATTTGTGTCGAAATAGGCCATGAATAAGAAAAAATTAATATATGATTTTTATGTGTGAAGTAAGGTACATTTTTCAGAAGGGGGCTTTCGGATATAAGTTTTTTGTATTTTAAATTCATATATCAAAAAAATTATTCTATGTAATATCAATTCATGTAGAAAGGTCATTAAAAAAAATTTGATATGAAACTATGAAATTCCAAGTCATGTAGTAAGGACATTAAGGAAATTAATTTATGGTCCATAGTTGGGACAAAAGGATTATGAATCTCCCATTTCTTGATAATTTTTCTAAAAATATAATACCATATTCAGGTATAAGAAGGAAGAATTTTAAACTGTGATTTGAAAATTTCAGAATCTGAAGAATGCCCTGGGAAATAGGAAAAATTCATTAGAGGAATTATTTTTCAATAATGAAGTTACCACTTATTTGATGAACCAATTATGGGGACTATATTATGCATCACCAACTAGGTAATGTGTTGTATAGCCAAATAGTGGTGTCATTTGGATGATAGGCCCATTATGTGGGAGACTTATACATCACCACCTAGGGGAACATACTACATAGTATGGAAAATGCTAACTAATGTATTAGATATTCTACAGTTAAAACATGAAATTTTTTTACAGAGATTTATATTTTCCTATCCACAGTGTTTAGTTTATGAAGAAAAGTACCTGAACCCAAAAATAGTATTTCTTATCATTATTTCCAAAGAATTGGATGAATATTCTATCTATGATGGTCTCAAACAAATGTAGGATTCATGGTGCCTATATTTTTTGTTCATACAAATAGGTCCAAAATAATATGGAAAAAATGGATGAAATGTGGTCAAATATTCAAATGTTATTTTAGTATTCATTGATCAAGTGAGGGTAAAAGAGGTAAACCATGGTCTTGATGATGTTCTGGTTAAAAGAAAGGATATGGAAGAATTATTTAATAGATGTCCACTTTATATAAAAATTCCTGCATACTGGCATCAAATCATTAAGGTGATAGAATAGTCTTATCCCAAGAATGATGTTACAATATTTTGACAAACACGTTATGTGCTTGTATTTTGCACGACCAACTAAGGCATATGCTACATAGCCAAAATGTGGAATCTGTTTTTATAGACCAATTATGTGAGAATATTATGCAAGGCCACCTAGGGGAATGTACTGTATAGTCAAGAAAAATATATCTTAGGTATCATACATTCTGTCACTAGAATCCAAAAAATTATTATGAGGATATGAAATTATTCATGATTAGGTGTATAAAATAAAAAGGGGTTCATGTACAATGAACAAGGAAAGTATTTATACAAGTTTTTTATCGGAGATTGTATTCCCATACAATGATATCCCAATATGTATAATGTGAAGATATTTTGTTTCTTTATTGGGCTCTCTAAGGAGAGAATCAAAAATAAAGTCACTTGCATAGATTTCTTTATAAAAAATTGTATATGGGAGAGGGAGAATTTTTATTAAAAAAGTTTTCATCTAGACCTAGGATAAGAGATTTGGGCATCCCTAAGTATCTCATAGGGATGATAATCAATCCATATAGAGTTTTATAGGTACCACACAGGATAATTTCATGCTACAAGGACATTAGGTTATGCAGTTTATGTTCATTATGCAAGAAAATTAGGGACATTGATTTGAATAACAATTGCTTGTTATAGTTGTACTATGGTATTGGGCACAAGTGTCGCTACATATCATTTCAAAGAAATAATCAAGAAATAATTAGTTGTTATCAAATAAATGTTCATGTATATGGTGAGAAATAGTATTAGATATCATTATATAGATATCACCCATACATGGGAGAATAGAGGATTTTTTATATCATATTGCAGTTGGTCTCAGGATTGAAAATATGAATGTCACTATGTTTCTCATATAGAAAATAATCATGTCACAAGTAGTTCTTTTATGTCGATGCTGTTTATCATCGTTCTTTGAGGATGTAAAGTGATTCCAATGTAAAAAAGAATAATACAATCAGACTATAAGGTAAAATCATGGTGTCACTAAATATCTTGCTGAGGAAATAATCAAGACACGGGTAGTTCTGGAAAGGATTCCCATTGTAGGTCGTATGCATACACAAAACATTGGGGATATTCTATTATAACAGCTAGAGCATAGATTGGAGATCTGGGTTTCAGTATGTATCTCAATAGAATAATAAAGAACCCTATCATTGTTCTTTGGATATCTCTTCCATTTAACGTCATGTGGTAAATACATCTACATTGTCTTTTGGGTCTTAGAACAAGGACAATTGATGAATCCAAATAGAAATTGAGATACCTTATTTATGTAGGTTATCACTTTACCTAATTCCTAAAACCAGCAGAGCTACGCTAGGGGTGAGAAAAAAGCATTAGTAAAAATATTATTTTTCAACACAAAGGTAAAATAAGTAAATGATATGGGTATTGTGATTGAGTGGGGGATAATCCAAGATACATTTTCCATGATTCACAATGTATCTTGTCATGGGAAAGAATTGACTCTACGTATTTTATGATATTGTTCCACATATCATAAATTTTTTGACATGGGGAGGTGGTTTTATTAATTTTTGGGTTGATGGTTGGGCCTAAAGCCGGAATTCTGGTCCTCACCATGTATCTCATTGAAATGAGAATGAAATCACAAGTCTAGGAAGATATCCTTATGCAAATATAACTAATGCATGAGGAAAATAAATGGATTTTCTACTTCAAAATCAAAGCTGGGCCCATGTTTGGAGATCAAGGAATCACTATGTATCTCAATGGATTGAGAATCAATCCAAACAATGTTAAGGAAACATTCTTTATTCTTGTTTGATTCATACACAGAAGAGATTAAGGGGATATTTTTATCATTTTTTGTCAATGTTGAACCCAATATTGTAGATCATGAGATCTCTACATATCTTATTGGAATAAGAATCAAGCCACACATAGTTCTTAACAGGGGGTCCCTATGCAGATATAAATTAAACATAGGGAGAAATGGGGCTCTTTTACCACAAGGTTGAAGCAATAATGTGAGTATTTCTTGCACGTAGATGGTAAACATTTTTTTAATTAACCATGAAGAATGAAAATTTTTGGTATCTTGGGGTATTTATTAACATAAAATGAAGGAGACAATAACTGTACCATTTAATGTCATATAGTGATTACAAATTATGTCGTGAAGTTCAATAACATGTGACAAAAAAAAGCTTCTATTAATTTTTCCATTGTGTAGCATGGATGTATATGGTTGTTATAAAGTTTGATGTCTTGAAACTATGACATAACATTTTTTCATTACACTAAGTACTTATTCATGAATCTTTCATTTGATGGAGTTGTATTAGGTCCTCCATCCATTGTGAATATGTAATAATATCTAATATATTGGTCCTTTTTTATGGAATAATTTCCTTTACACCATGGCTTAAGCTTTGAATTACTCATTATAAATAACAATGGAGTCCTAAGGACAAGTTGAATTTATCCTTGAAGATATGAGCATAGGAGAACATTCATGTCAAAAAATCATGTTATTCTATTCTGATTTACTTCCATGTGGTGAAAGGTATGCAATATCTTTTCATCTAATCGTTCATGCTAATAAAATATCTTCATAGACAGTTCATCTATAGATATTTGGTTATAGATTCCATCTTGGAGGGATTTCCAGTTGAACTTCAATAAGAAGAACTACTTCTATCCCATACACCAATGAATATAGGGTTGGTCGTGTTTCAATATGAGTAGTAATCTGATAAGACAAAAAAACATAACTGATCTAATCAGGCCAAGAATTTTTATATTTATCCTCCATAATTTGGAATATATTAAATTGGGTCTTATTGAAATCCTCTATCTATCCATTGGCCGCTTCATAGTAGTGAGATGAATGGTTTCATTTGATATTTTTCTCTTAATATAGCTCCATTATCTCAACAAAACAAAAATTTGTGTGTCTGTCCATCAATATAGTATGAGGAAAATCATAACTAGTAATAATATTATCTTTGAAAAAGATAACAATGCTTATGGCCCGGAATTCCTTTAGAGGTATTTCCTTATTCCCTTGGGGAAATTAATTTTTATTAATAATAATATACATCAACTAGTTAACCGTAGCAGGAGGATAGGGTCATATTACATCCATTCCCCATGTAGAAAATGGTCTAGAGTATTTACATATATGTAGAAATCTTGAGGGTTGATGAATGATGTTTGAAAGAATCTAGAAATGATTAATCTTCTTAATGAAATTTGTGTGTTTTTGTCTCATCGATTCCAAATGTATCCAAGTATTTGTCTTTGACCAGAAATCATTTTCCCTCAATGGTGAGCACCATAGGCTCTTGCATATACATCATACATGAAAACCACGGGTTCATCTCCATCATTGAATTTGAGATGTATTCCATCAAATCATTGTTTATAAAAGAACTTTTGGTGATATTTTCCTTCATAAAGATTGAAATTAACTTCTTTTCTCTGAATATATTATTTTTTTATTTCATCTGGTGGAAGTGCCTCATTTTTTAGATATTTCATGATAGGTGTCTTCTATCCCATGGTATGACCATATTGATCCAAAATGGGACAAATTTCATTGATTTACTCAATTATTATTTAGAAAAAATGTAAAACCACTACATAATAGGAAATGATAATGATTAATTTGTCCCGATTTGGATCTTCCATGGTTATAGTTTCATTTTCCAATGCATAATATTAGGAATTGTGTGACCACGTGACATAAGAAAATATTGTATCTAAGGGAAATTATACTATTAACCCTAAAAATTATCACACAAGGGAGATAGTTTATATTTTGTAATGGTGTAATTCTCATCAATTTGTTTGATTACTAATTATAAATCACATTTCCCTTCCCAGTAATCCACCAGTACATGGAGTGCTAATTCTAGGCCTACATGAGTGCCTGATATTCTGCCTCATTGTTATTACCACCTTCTGATAATTGAATGGAATATATATACACTTCATTCTATAGGGAGATACGAACAATTCCTAACCCACCATTGTTGAATTTCAGGTTTTCCATTCTCTTCCCTATTGGACATATAGAAGCACCATCATTGTAAATTTTCCATATTCATGGAATTTTTTAATAGAAAATATATATTCATCTAGATATTCAATATTCAATTATGTCCCTTCTGTTTATGGGTTCATAGTAAGAAATTATACTAAGGATTGGCCTTTTACTACTTTTTAAGGCATAAATAGTATATCAATCTTTTGCAAAATAACCGCCCACCGTGCCAGGTGTCTTGTAATCATAGGATGAATGAGGAAAAATATGAGCAGGTTATTAAGAGATACCAAGTGGGCCTCATGATGGTAATAGTAGTGTCTTAATTTCGGATCATCAATTTTTTTTCTATGCTTCCTTTCTAAATATATGAATATTGAGTCTCTACATTTACCATGGTTAGGATGAGATTTTAAAGGATGTTTTCATTCCCAACATCATTATTTTGTGTATATAAGGCACCCAATGATAACTCCATGGATGTCACATAAATAATTATCAGATTTCCTTCAATGTGTGACATCAATATTAGTGGGATCAAGAGGTATTTTATGAGGTAATAAAATGCTTCTTTTAAGTCATTGGTCCCTTGATATGTGACCGCCTTCTTCATCAATTTGCAGAATGGAAAACACAATCCTACCAATTTGGATATGAAGCAACTGATATATTACATGTTTCCATTGAATTCCTCCCAAATCATCCAATATTCAAAGAGGTGACATTCCAAGGATATCTAATGTATAATCGGGATCGACCTCGATGTTGCAATGGGAAACAACAAAACTAATAATTTTTCTAGATGTTTACCCAAAATAACTTTTCATGGGGTTCATGTTCAAATTATGTTTCCGAATCATCATGAATATGGTCCCCAAATAATCCATGACATTAGAACATTTTAATGACTTAACCAATAAACAATCCACATAGGATTCAATGAATTTCCCCATGAAAGGTTTGAAAATGTTGTGCATTGCATGTTGATATGTTACAATAGCATTCTTAAACCCAAAGGGAATTATCTGATACAAATATATTCCTTTAGGGGATATGAAATATGTAGATTTTTCATCTTCTAGGGCCATTAAAATATTGGTTTACCCAGAGTAACCATCCATGAAGGGTATAGCTTCTTATCCATATGTTGCATCAATAAAAAGTTCTTTGATTGGAACTGGAATGTCATATTTTGTAAATTGTCAGTTGTGATATCTTAAATAATTAAAAAATTGATTAGGTCATTATTCATTTTCATTGGGACAATATTGTCCAACCATTTGGAATATTTCACCTCCCGAATGAATAAATTTTTTATATACTTACAACTTCAACCATAATTTTGGAGCCAAGAGTTAGGTTTGTTCTTCATACTACCTACTTAAATCCCCAGTGATCTTTTGGAAAAACCATATTATGGGTACACACTTTTGGATAATGGCTGGGCATTTATGTATAATTTTAAGCAGAAAACATCTAGATGTCACTTTATAAATGATGTATACACCTCTTGCACATTGGATTTCATGGTCTAAATAATTAGAGTAGGGCATGAATCTTCCTCTATAACCAAATTTATTTTTCTTAGATCATCCAAAATAGTGGATACGCCTTCCACAACTGTTGGATAAGCAACAATGTGGTCTTCCTCTTCTAAATATTCCCCATGAATCACTTCTTCTATTTTGACATGAAGGGTAGGTGATGAAGTATAACTTTCAACAATAGTGGATGAGTTGGTATTTGAACATCCTGAAGAGAAGGTGACCATTTATGACCCTAATGACGATGAAGGGTCTTCCGGGTGTACTAAAAGAAAAATTATGGGTTGGTAATATGTATCCCTATCTTTCTATTTTAATGAAACAAATACTTTTACCCTTTCTGATGAAGAAAATACTTGTTAATGTTCGATGGATAGAATGAAAACATCCCCCTTTATAATTTCACCACTGTTTGGTAAATAAAAAAATTTATCTTCATTGGTTAGGAACATTTCAAAAACTAAAATTATGGAAACCCCTAATAGAGTTCTTCTATTTGGGTAATCCCTTTAAATTTTATTGATAGGATTCATGTAATCTTCACTATGATTCATGAATGGGTTAGTTGGGATATTTTACAAATCATATGAAGCATTAAATCTTTAAATATCTTTTTCCATGGACCTTGTCCCATTCATGTGATATAACACTACCTCAATATACAATGATTAAATAGGTTTTAATGGGGCCTTATCAGTCTACAGTGTTCCAATTTTACCATTGAAGCAATACATGAGACATTAGTAGTATGAAGAAGGAATGGTCACATGTTAATATCACCAAGGACTTCCAAGTAGAATGTTGAAAGCTGTGTCCTACCAGACAACCATGAAATCTGAATTATAGAAAAGATATCCAAACTGAATTCTTAATATAATATTGACAAGATTTTCTTTTTCACACTTCTCATAACCTTGCAAAATCATAGTGGATAAGATAGGTCAGATTTATTGATACGAAATCAATGAAGTGTACGAATGAGAATGGTATTGACTACTGAACCATTATCAATGAAGGTTGGTAGGATTTCTGTATTTTTAAATTTTCCTTATAAATAGAAGGGCATGATTTGTCCATATATAAAAAAATCCTCACCTTGGTCCATAAAAGATATAAATGCATGACATTTTCTAGTATTTTTCTCTATATGGTGAACCTCAGTAGTAGAACCATCTGTATCAAACACATATGTACTTGAAAAAACCTAAATAACTGCTTCCTGAAGATCTTTTATCAAATTCAGAGCATCCATAATTAAAAACCTAGATGGTACATTGGCTCGTTGCATCAAAATTTAATACATCTAGTCCAAGGTTTTTTATTCAAGCATTGATATGCGGTTTTGTAAGTTCCTAGAATATTGATGGTACTAATGTAGATAGACCATCTTTTGTGGTATATGTGGGAAATACTTCTTCTCTTGGTGGATTAGGATGACTAGGTCTACTCACCATCTGAGAATGTGGTGTTATAACCTCTAATCAGTCTTCCATGGTAATCATGTTGAGGTAGACACTATATTTTGTGGTAGAATTCCCTATTTCTTGTTGAGCCTACTGACGTGAATTACCATGAGTTTCTATAGCATAAATAGTTGGAACTAGGGTATAATTAAAATAATGTTTTCTATCATACCCACATCATCCATTATATCATCGATGTTGATGCCTTATTTCCCTAGTTCCACAATCATAAACATTTTATTCAGGTTCAAAGTAAAAATTATCATTTTCATAGGTTTCCAAATAGTTGATTACATTATCCAAACAAATAATCAACGCCTCATCTGTTGGAGATTATATCTGACAGTTCATTTATTGTTCAGTTGTTTTATGGGGTGGTTCCCATGATTATGAGTCATATTACATGAAATATATCAATGTCAAAGACATCATTTTCCATTACATGATCTCATATTCCTCTAATAGCTCTTTATCCTTTTGAAAATTTTGCTTTCTAAAGGATTTTACTTTAGATGATTGATTAAATGATGGAGTTTGCTTGGTTTTTTTATAAGTATCAGGAGGCCCAATTAGTTATATTAATAGTTTTTGTATAATTTCATGAGTTCGATTGATCATTTCCAAGAAAATATAATCATTAAACTTTTTTGAATTCATGATTTTGACTTTTAATCATTCGCCTTCTTCCTCTGGATCGATAACTGCAACACATGCTACCTGGGTTGATGAACTTTTTAGTTTCACTTGTCTAGAGTAAACCACCATTTTCTGGAGATCATTAAAAAATACTCTTAAATGAGGTGTCCCCACATTTGGCGTAATGGACAATAGTTTGGGAGGTACTCATATATGTATTTTTTCCATTCCATGGTCCCTGGTAACTAGATTAAGATGTTTTCAAAGGCTGAAATAAAGAAAAATTGGAAACCTATTTATTATAAAAAGAGTATACTTATTCCATCACCTCATCAAATTGGGTTTTCCATTGATATTTTTTATCATCATTATGAATAAATCATTTTTGATAAATATTAGTAGGGGGAATCCTATTTTATAGTAAAGTCATTGAAGTAGAAGAAGTTAGAGGTGCCTACTTAAGTGTAATTGTGGAATCCTCTACCTTTTCATGTTCTCCTTCCTAGTGCTTATGAACTTACGTGAGAAATTTATTTGATTTACTTAAGGGAATTCTTCTCGTATAGGGTGATCTAAGATATTTCTGGAAATCATCCTATTTTTTTAATGGGGAATAGTGGAATGCGTAACCCATCATAGAGATTTTCCACACAGATTTGCAATAACACTTCTTGAGGGAGTGGTGGGTTTAATTAAACTTTTCGTCCTTACTGTCGAGAAATTATATCTAAAACACCTTAATTATCCCTTTTGTAATGTTCATAAGATCAGATATAATAGAATTCTATAGTGTTGATCTGAATTGTAAATGTAATTTTTGACATAGGTCTTCCCATCTAGTAATTGATAAAATCTGAAAACATGTATACTGGAAAAAGGTTTCCCCATCTTGTGTTTGAACAAAAAATATAAACTTTAGTTCTTATTTTTATGGATGGGTCCACATCGTGGGATCACAACGACACATCAAATGAATCTTATTCTACTCCAGTTCTCGAAAACCGTTAAAAATTTAAAATGTGTTATTCAATAAGTATGGAACTTGAGGAATTGGATCTACCTAATCAATGTAAGAATTTTTTTCCAGTCCTACCCATCCTCACTATTATTCTATATAAACCAATTGATTTATTAAATTATCAATTGTATTCATAATAATTTGGAAAAAATTAGGCTGATTAGGTACTTGAATAGGCATTGGAAGTGGATCCGGAATAGGTGAGATAATTGGGAAGGCATTTTGTGATGACACTGTTGGTATTTTCCTTGGATATTCCATGGGGTAAGGATTGAAAGGATGTGCATGAAACTATTATATCTATGCACACAATGGAGGGAATTCATTATCCACATTAGTGATTTCCATAAACCATCTTTTATAGGTATCTATTACAGGATGTGAAAGATGAGAATCTGTTTGTGGAGTATATTTGGCAGGAATGATGCCTCAGAGTAATTCTCCATTGAATCTTCTCATCCCCTTAAACTCTTACTCCAGTAGAGAAAGTCTACTCCAAGTAAATGATATTGAAAATATCTAATGGGATACCAAGGAATGTTATGACCATTAAATTTCACATTATTAGGTTCCTTTTGAAGAGGTGTATCATTATTATTCGAAGGAATACCTAAATTTGGGGTAATCCTATGATTTAGGGTGTGCAACCTTCCTTTATTTTCATCAGAGGGTACTGCATTATGAATAATATCTTCATATGCTAACTCCTCTGAACTGGACTCATTTTTTGGAAGAACTTATATAATGGAAATAATGACATTTACTGATGCATAAATCATGGATGGAATTCTATCAGTATCATTGTAAGATAAACATTCTCTTCCTCCTCCATGAGACATTCATCTCCAATTTATTAGGTTTCTAGGGACTATTGTGAAGATAGTGATCATAAGGCAATCCTCAAATAGATTAGTTATGTATTCACTTTGGGTATTATTCTTTAATTGTGAGAAAAATAGCTTTGGATGAGGAGGTGATTATGGATATGAAATAGCCCCCAGTTTTGTATGTTGGGGTTGCTCTTATTCTTATTTATCAACCCTTCAGTCTCTCTTTCATGACTATGAAGGTTTGGTTTCAAAATCCCACTTCCCTATGGGATGGGATGGTTCCTAAACTGTAATGGTAAATATCCGCATAGCTCATCTTCTAATTTGACAAAAAATTTCATGAACATTGGGTAGGTGCATTATCTGACACCCACATAAATATCTCATTTTAGAGGATCTATTTTAATTATTTGGGAGATCTGATGGCTGACATCCTCTAAGTGAGAATCCTTCTAAATGTCTTTAGATTCTTGATGTGGAATAATCTCAATACCATACTCTCTTTGGGAATTACATTAGTGAAATGAAATTGAGGCCATCTCTTGCTTTGAAACTCTTTGGTCATGAACAAAATTTGTTTTTTGTAGCTGGAATGAGGCAATACATTTTCATGAGACCACATTTTATTGGATTTTTTAATTTTTTAGTGTAGTAAAATGAAATTCTTCATATGTACCCCATTCACTGATTTGGAAATCATATGGGATTTATATGAGCAATTGATGTAACCTCTTTAATGAATTAATGCATTCATGTTAAAGGTCCTCATATTGCTTCACGAGCATTGGATTTCAGGAAACCTGAAATGATGCTAAGTCAATTTATAACTGAAATCCTCTTATTACCTTGACATGACATTGATATTAAATACATGATAATACATTGGATTTGAGATGGCGATGAATCTTCTATATGTTGAGGTAGATATCATGAATACAATATTCAAACAAAATCTCTAGAATTTTTAATAGTAATATTTCAAAATTCCCAAGAATTACTTGTATTTCATCATTAGCTATTTGGTTTCATATATTCAACATATCATCTCCATCCTTAGCTATAGGTTTCTCAACTTTTTATGACAAAAATAAAGGCTTTCTAATTTCATTATACAAAAAATGTGATTAGATGGTGTTTCTAATGCCATATTAGTATTAAAATGGCCTAATAGATTTTAAATAAATGACCATCACCTTGGGATTTCTTATAGCTGAGAAAATATTTAACATTCTAGAAACATGGTATCATACATGACTGGCCCTATGTTTGCAAGCTCCTTGAGATAAGATCCCTTTCACATCACTAGATTTTATGTTGTAGAACTGTTTGAACAATGTGAAAAACTAAAGAGGAGAGAAAATTAATAGAAAATTCCATCATTGGGTGGACCACCATGGTGGTTTACAAATTATGATAAATAATTTTGATCCTTGGTCTTCTAGCCACATAGAGGGTTGACATGGATATCAACAACAGTTAGGTTCTTGAGATTGATCGAATTGTCGTGAAGAAATGATACATGATGATGAGTCTGATGAGGAACCTAAAAATAACTACTACTACTACTCCAATAAATTTTTAATGGGATGGTAGGATCATGAGTTGAATTTGACAATTTTATAAGGTCTTAAAGAACCATATTATTACGAGGATCCATATCACTGATTGACTCTTGATTCACTAACTTTTCATAGTGAGAGCTCTTCCTAGATTCTCTCTTAGACGTAGTTCGGAAAAATTTCTTGAAAAAGTGTTTATCATGAGTAGGTGTGTGTGACCTCAATGATGTGGGAGTTAGAATAGAAAAATTATCTATAATTGGAACTAGTGTATGTGTATGATTTGATTGACTATAGGATTTATGGGAATGTTCCCCATATCACTTCTTGATTGTAATAGAGGTGTGTATCATCTTAGGTATGGAGTTATTATGAGTCATATCATGTATGCGGATAGAGATATATGTCTTCCCCTTGGTTACTATTGATGTTTTATTTATTATATTCTATAAAGCTTTTAGTATATGTGTTTGAATTTTTGTCTTCCCTTTTACCATTTCCAAAATGTGTTTAGTGACATTCAGTTAACTAAATAGGAATATACATCCATTATGTATTTTTATTAGGTGTATGTACCATCTATTTTCATCCTAATTATGTTATTGGATATCGATAGTACTCATGTGTGGGGGTAAAAAGATTAGTATTCCCTAGGTCTATCATTGGATATTTCTAGTTGAGTTCACCAGGTTCTTCCAAATGAGACTATTGGTAAGTGTGATGGATACGAGCTGGTGTATGTGGCATCTGGTAGTTTTCCACCAAGAATTGATGACATGAATCCTTCAATGTTGGATGGTGAGACTACTGGAAGGATTTGTGAGTCCAACGTTGTGTATGTACCTACTTATATGATTCCACCACATTTGGTTGGAGAGATATGAAAAATGTATGCAAACGAGTTTGTTGAATGGCTAATTGATTGAATGTAGGTTTATGTTAATTCACATGGTGCTCCACCATATTTTAATGATAGGATTAGTTAGGTTCCAATAGGTGATTTTTATGGATACAGGAATTAATATAGACAATTGTAGTGCTCATTCACTATTTTCCACCAAGATGGGTTGACAGACTTCTCTGGATGGGGAAAGGTTGGAACCTAATTCCATTTGGCCAGATGTTTTCCCCGATTGTTCATCATACATGCCTGTGTCTAGGGGACCTAGGCAATATGTAAAAAAACAATACACTCAACACATTGAGGGTTTTCTACAATGAGGTGTTGGTAGAATTAATTGTTGGCGGGATAATTTGGGAAGGACCCATGTGCCTTTGAGAAGATTCCATAGGTGACCTCTTATTTGACCTCTTGGAAATATGGGTATTAGTGATTGTGTTCTGACAATAAACTCACAAAATGGTGGAAGACCATTGTTAGAACCGTCTGCTTCTGGACCAGCTGTCATCATTGATAAGATGACTGGGGTTTATTCTTTATTTAGAGGGAATGTCGGGAATCTTCCAAGCTCGGGATAGTACCGTGTTGATGTTACACTCAGACCAATGCATTAGATACCTATCATAGAAGAAGCTAAGTCGATGTTGACTTCCTTATAACAGATGAGGATCCATCTTGAGTAGCAGTTGGGGAATTCATGGGTGCGAACTTCAAGGAAGGAAATTTGAATTAAGGGATTTCCTAAAAAAAGTGTTTTTATGTATGAAAAATACAAAAAAATTAACTCGAGCAAAGATGAATCATTTAAATGAACATCTAGGTGATTGATTAGGTTCTATGAACCTCTTTTATCAATTGATAGCGACATAATAGATGGTTCCAAAATCAAATTTGATAAGGATTCATGTTGGGATCACCATTTTTTGTTTCCGCTAGAACATGGGTTCTGGTTAAGAATCAATAATTACGTATGGTTTCCATTAGACATATTTATGGAACCAGAAACACCCAATGATACTATATCCAAAGAGAACTGCTTCCCAATGGAGTGTGTTCATTAGTTTTATTGACCTACGATACTTAATAACTCGCATTAGCTGAGGGGATTGGATTTCAGACTCATAACACCCTCTTATGGGTAATTATATCCTACTCCAGGACTCTCCTATAGATTTAAGAAATTTTGATGAATCTTTATTAATTTACCATCAATAATGTTGGTTTCTCTAGAAATTTGAAATAAAATATTTAGTATTTATCAAATTTAGACTCATCCCTATGTATTCGAGTTTCTCCATAAATAGGGATATCTATATATATTCAATTGTAACTATTAATGGTATCCTCTCATATACATATTAGATATTCCTTTGTTATTATTATGACATTGATGGTTTTTAAGCCACTTGGTATGAAAATCTATAAATAATCATCACATAGGGAGACATATGTTTTTTCTATCAAGTGATCATATCCATAGATGGGATACCTACATATCTTCGCGAAAGGAACTAGAACACTCTTAGTTCAGTGCTTCTTATGATAACACATCATAAATTTAATGGTCGTGTGATAATAACCTAATTTTACAAATTAATTTCGTGTGGTATGGAAATCTAGGTAGAAGGATCCTATAAATAGTATTCCTTGAGACTTACACCATAGAACCCCAAGGATCCTAGAAAGGATATTTGTTCCCAAATTGGATTAGACCCTTATGAGAATGTATCCCAATAAGAACAAGGTTGATTTGTATTATAGGTTGTAATCCTTAAGGAGGATTCATATGTATCCCACCTGGATGGGAATGGAAGCCCACATACTTTGTTATGTCTTGTAGGGGAGTATATACCTTTGGTAAAAATTGGTTTTGGGTTACACCAAATAACAATTCCCTTGTAAGAATGTACAATAAATATATCATAACTCATGGAAAATAAATGGGGACACAGTTCTAGGAATACACCTAGGGAGGATTCCAGGATTATGATATTTATAGTTTGACTCCTCTTTAGGATATCCATTGATCTTGATTCATTTGTTAAGGATTTATACGTATCCCAATAATGGTGGGAATCCAAGTTCTCATTGTTCCATAAGTGAGCTAGATTGTGTTGAAGTTGTGATCAACATAAATATCTAATCCCATGTGAGACATGTTCATTGTGAGAAACCAGAGGATATGAAAGATTAAAAAAACCACAAATGTTCTCCTATGAGGATGGATGTGGCTAGGCCTATTGTGAAGGAAGTCATGATGATGGTGGATAAGGGTGTAATATAATGATCCATTCAATGTGATATGAATGTGAAGGATATTTAGTCATTCAAGAAAGACTTGGGTATACTCATTAGGTGATGCCCTAAAATGTGTCATTTAGTTGAAGGAGGATATCATTCCCTGTTGAAGGGAAAAAATGTGTGATCCTCAGTCTTCCTATTTGGGGACCAAAGGATTTGAGTCTTAGTGATGAGGAGGGGAAGTTAGAGTCATATCACTGAATCACAAGATTGGGAACTCCCCAATATTTTCCTTAGGTTAATGCTCTATATGACCTTTGATATCCAGACCCATAAAAGCTTCAAATATTCTAATCTACTAGTAATACAGGTGTGGGAAACCTCTAACAATATATTTCGAAATCTAAATGGGAGACACAATGATGGTCCTTTGAAAAATTTTAGATAAAGTATGAGGTCTTGGTGGAGATTTCAACATGGCCCCTTTTAGGGAATGGAGCTAAGGAAGGAAAATAATTTCCATGAGTGGCTTTGAGGAGGCTTTGAATGAAGGGTAGTGTAGGTGGACTTTGCAAGAATGTCACATAGGTATTCTATATATGTGTACCATGTAGGTCGTAGGATGAATTGAAAAATGTATAAAATAAGAAGGATAAGCCTATTAATGGTTGATATGCCTTAGGAAATGGACTAGGGACAAAAAAACTTGGTTTGAGGTTTTAACTTTAGAACGTTGGGTCTCTCTTGAAGTATTTGGAATCATCTCGTACATGTCCTTGCTTTAGGAAATGACCATATGTATATGTCGTTTCCATATGAATGGAGGGTTCTTAATCTGATGTTTTCTTATTAAAAATTTTAAAAGGACCTTGATATTTTTTATCCCGTATAATTTCCTACTTTATTGTGTTTTAGAGAGCTACCTAAGAAAATGTGGGGGCTTGAGAATAAGATATATATGTAATCAGAGCTTTGGGAATTCTTCCAACATATTCAGTTTTTCAAATGGGTAGTATAACGTTCATATTTATAGGCATGGATGGGACCTGGTCGATGAGAGGTCATTCATGTAGGTCCACCACATATCTCTTCAATGTAGCTCTCATGTGTAGGGTTTAAAAATTTATTGTTCTATAAAGGTGATCCAGCATAGGTCATGTGTGAGAACCGGGTCCCAGTGACAGCACAACCACCCCGCCATAACATGGGTAGTATAAGGTTCATATTCAGTTTTTCCAATGCATAGTATAAGGTTCATATTTATAGGCATGGATGGGACCTGGTCGATGAGAGGTCATCCATTTAGGTTCACCACATGTCTCTTCAATGTAGCTCTCATGTGTAGGGTTGATAAAATTATTGTTTTATAAAGGTGATCCAGCATAGGTAATGTGTGACAACCGGGTCCCGGTGACAGCACAACCACCCCGCCTTAACATGGGTAGTATAAGGTCCTCGCCCGCCAGGTACCACCAGTTTACCCCGCAGACACGTGGGGCGTACCCCAGGGTCCCCCCACATGCCTGAACGGGTCATATTACTAATGATTGTCCCCACATGCCAACACATGTCCTTTCCAGTGTGCTTTGTCCTTAGTTGCATAGACCCTGAGAAACTTCTCAAAAGGTCACCCATCCTGATCACTACTCCATTACAAGCACACTTAACTGTGGAGTTTTAATCATTTAGGCTCCCGAAAAGTAAGGTGCACCTTGTTGACATGAGTCATATCATTTATTCATTTAACCCTTTATCATTTGGGGATGTTATAATCACCACCCATTAGAGAACAACACCCTCGTTGTGGGACCTTCATCTCATCCCAAGCAGTGCACTACACTTAAGGCAGGGTTCCTCCTCTGATACCAAATTTGACAACCAGGTCTCGGTGATAGCACAACCACCCCGCCTTAACATGGTCGTCCGGTCCTGGCTCACCAGGTTCTACCAGTTGCCCCCGCAGACACATGGGCCCCCCAGGGTCCACCCACATGCCTGAACAGGCCATATGACTAATGATTTTCCCAACATGCCAACACATGTCCTTTCCAGTATGCTTTTTCCTCACTCACACACACCTTTGGAAACTTTCCATAAGGTCACCCATCCTGATCATAACTCCAGGCCAAGAACACTTAACTATGGAGTTCTAATCAGGTAGGCTCCTGAAAAGGAAGGTGCACCTTGTTGACAGGAATCATATCATTTATTCATTTAACCCTTTATAATTTGGGGATATTACATCATGTACATATTTTTTGTAGGAGAGGTTCCTCTTCCAATTCATCTATGTATGTGAGGAAAATCCCTTAGTCAAATTTATCTATGTTCATAGTGCCATAAAATTTGATCTGTATATCTGTTTAGGCTCCATGAACAAAAAATCAGATCTCCATAAGGGATCTACACCTCTTAATATGTTAAATGTACCAATTATTGTTTAAAAAATCTAGAAAACATATTTTTTAAACATCAAAACATTTTTTCATCGATATTGGAAATTTGAGTTCAACTCTTGGAGAGAGGGGGGATATTTTCTCTTATCCCTCTTTGGGGAGAAATGTCGTAGAAAATGGAAATACTACCATGAATTATGCATCAAAGTGCATGAAACACATTATTTAGTGTAAACTATAGGTAATACAAAATAATGATCAATGTTTTTGGGTGGAAGAAGTTCAGGGTAAAAAGGGATATTTTAATGATTTCTATGTTGAAAAATTAGAATAGATTATAGGGTGATATCTATTTCCCCATCAATCATATACGATATTTGTGTGTACTTAGATTGTTATGAATAAGTAAACTCATGGAATTTTGGGATGCATACAATCTTCAACAATACATTGAGTAATGTTAGTGGATAACTTTTATTGGGGGAAGGAAAGTCTAGGATGGATGAAATTACGAGTCTATACTCTCCTGAAATATTGAGAGGTGGTGAAATAAGTTTAACCAGTTGTGGTATACAATATTTATTTTATGGATACATTTATTTTATGACAATTCAAAATTATTTTCATTTTAAATTTCATAGGTAATGTTATTTCAGTGTTCCTCGCTTAGTGTAGGACCAAGTCAGAACCATGTTAAAAAATTTTTTTATCAACATTTATGTTCCATTAATTTTTATTATATTATTTTGGATTATGAATATTCATATAAACAACATTGATATGACTAATGTTTTCTTTTCATTTATGATATAGTACATCATATATATGGGTTCGTTCTGATATGGTTATTTTGATTATTTTTTTATACATTTCATTTGAAGATCTAGAAAATCCAATTGCGAGGTTCTAGAACCAAAAAATAGAATTAGGACTTCATATATTTTTGTTTAGATGAAAACATCTACAAAATACGTTTCTGAGTTACATTTAGTAGTGTCATTCTACCCTCATCAATTTAAGGTAATTCTAGTATGCAGTTCCAGATCCAATTTATGTGTTTAATACTAACTGGAAGCTCATTGAGTCTAGATTTGATAGAATTTTATGAGTTCCAGTTCCACGTTAATAATATTAATGGGACATATTTATTTAATTTAAAAGATGAAGGTAGAGTATATTATAATGTAAAGGGATAGAGGCCATACATTGGTTGGAAATGATATAAAATGGATGAATAAAAAAGATTGGAAAAAGTTGTATTAGAAACACTAACATTGATTCAAATGTCACTACCCTAGAACGTGGATTATAACAATAGTTATGTAAAGAGAAATTCATTATATATGTGTAATCCTTCCAATACGTATGATAATCCAACAATAAGTAATAATGTGTTTCGATTTCAAATTTTATATGTATGTACCTCGACATAAAATAATTATTCATGATTTTTGAACTAGAATTCATATTTTTGGATTATTTTACTTTAGATTTTACACAACTAGATAAAACCCTTAGTATGTATACCAATACATTAAAGGTGTACAGATATACAAAATATTTAATTTTTTCTACCAGAGTAACCCCTTTTCAAAATAAAACAGGACTTATTTTCGAGAAGCATCTTTAATTATTTCATCATAACATCTTCATTTAACATACCAATAATAAGACATGTGAAAAAATATAAATCATGAGATGAGCACAAAAATCTCAAATGACGAACATAAAGATAGATAAGCATAACTCTGGTGAATACATGAAATCCAATTAAAAAATATTTCTAAAAATCTCATTAAATATTATAGAAAAGTCACATAGGTTTTTTGGGACATCATTATGATATCACTCTTACATTCACCCTTAAAAATGAAATGATCATATGATAAAAATCCATCATTTGAGTACACAATGAATTGGAAAGATATAATGGGGATTAGTTTTCGTATTATCTATAGTAGGATCACTCTTTTTTATTATGCTATAATGGGGGTCTACCTATTTTATAAATTATATCAGACTCACTATTGAGCTATAATGGGACTAAACCATTCAAATATAATTTCTATGGACCAAATCATCTGATAAAATCTTGAAACCTTTTTCAAACCGATGTCTAAAACACTTTTATTTATCAAAATACCCATCTGTGTAAAAAACATAGTAAAATACAAAAACCATGAACATAATAATGAAACTAATTTCATTGTAAACAAATATGAAAAATAAAAAAAGAAAAATAATTAAATAATTACCACATTGTGAAAATAGTACATTCTAGTAATGTTTTAAATGTTAAAAAATCATACCATGTTGTTGAAATAATAAATCATTTTAAAAAACCATTTTAAGCCATTTAAAAAATGATTTTGGAATCAACGTTTCCATAAAAAATTGAAACATTTCAAATTATTTACTATTTTAAAAAATTCATTTTTATAAAAACAAATTAACAAAATCAATTTGGAAAAATGTATATTAATGAAAACTATTTAGAAGAATAATTTTTTAAAACATTTAAAAATAATGTTTAGATAAAGAGTCCCTTATAATGACTCTGACTCCGCACCTATAATATTTATATTTAGAATTAATAAACATCGGTTAATTATTTAATTTCAAAGGAACCTTTTTATTTTTTATTATTCATTTAATATCATTTATTATCATTTGTTAAAAAATAATTAATTATTAAAATTTATGTTAAATATTTTGGTGATATTCAGTACATAAGTCCCAAATAAATATGGTATGATGTCAATATTCATAGTATTAATTAGTCAACAATCTCAAGAATAATATTAATGACATAATTATAACATAAATATATAAAATATATTTAAAATCTATCAATTACATATTTTAACAGAAAATGTACGACGTTACAATCTTGGAGATATTTAGTTGTACGTACACATGAGAAACATTTTCATTTTTAATGATCATTATAGAAATATGTTATGTATTATATTGTAATTATATAATTATAAAAATTTCATTAATATAGTATAAATAATTTTAATATATTTATTTATATTATCTATTTGATTTCCTGATTAAAAATAAATCACATCCCTTCGTGGAGTTGATAGTTCACAGGTACAAATGAACAACATTGCGATTTTCATGTGCATGGAAAATAAAAACATAATTTATATATTATTCTCTTATAATTGGTAATATCTCATTAATAAAATATATAAACATTAATGTGATCCTTATGAAACGTATTATGTGATGGAAATGGAAAATGAATTATATCGGTTTGAGGATGTGATAATTCACACGTACAGACCAATAAATAATTATTTTTCCATTTGATGGAATGAAAATTGATATATGTTATTATATTAATGTAAAGTCATATCAAAATATTGAGAATACATTAATTATTATTTCTTCATGGTTGATTATTATTTGAAGGAAGTGGAAGATGAAATAAAAAAGAAATACTTGATTAAAATAATACATCTTCTTCAGATGATCTCATTTTCTAAACACCTTAACACCTCTAAGGGGGTTCTATTACTAATATATGGACTCCAAAGTTTTTGGAGAGACTATTAATGTATTTTAGAAGATATTGGATGAAAAAATACATTATAATGTTTTATGAAAGGGGAAAATGGGTTCCCTTTTATAGGATAGGTGAGGGGGGATCTAGGAATTCTTCAAAATATTAAAAAATAAAAATGATATTATAGATCTAAAGACATTAAAATGAACAATAAATGAATATGGGATGAACTTCTTGGCCATATATTATCCATTTTTTGATTAATTTACTTTTTGTAATTTGTAGATAATTTGACAATATAATAATTCAATAAAATATCATTATTTTTAAATTCAATTCAATTCATTTATTTTGACTTACAATAGATAAATATAATGTGTGAATTTGATTATAATGTTTTCAAAAACAAATAAAATATCTTATAGATAATTGAATTTCTTTATAAAAAATAACTCATCCAAAATATATCTAACTAAATATTTTTGATATCTATTGTGTTTGCTGTTTATTAAATAAATATTGATTTAGAATTAATGATATATTTATTCTAATTATATAATATCTAAAAATTTAAAATAAAATTCTATAATGGAAATAATTTCTTTATAATCAAAATATAGATTTATATTCATCTATAGCCTAATTTTTTCCTATGTGGACACCTAAAAGAATTTAAATTCACTTAGAGATATATTTTATAACTATCTACAACATTGGTAATATATACGTTATTTTCATGTGAATATGTTCATTAAACAACTTAAATAGTAAAATGAGGAGATAGAGGACAAATAAACTTAATATAATAATTTTAGTGAAGGATTTTATTATATTTTCAATTCTTATCTTTTTTTAACACTTTCCACTCTACCCGCATTACCTTGAAATGGTCCCTTTGAGGGTTAATATAATTACAATAACATAAAAAACCAAAAATAAGTAATATATGAATTTTTTAGTCATAATCCAATCATATCGTTGAAATTTATATTTTTTATAATTTTATATCCTTTAATAGAATATTATTTATTTTAAAATCTCATTGATGAAAATTTTAATACTACTGATTATTTGAGTTTATAAAAATATCATACCAACATTATATAGTTAAATGAATCTATTAACCCATCCCTATTATGTCAAAAATATTGATAAAATTAGTGGATTAAATCAATAATATTGAAAAATATTTATTTTAATATTTTTAATATAATTAATTTGATTCTTCCATAATTAAACAATAAATGCATCTTAATTATGTAGCCATTTAATTTAATAATATATTTCCAAAAATTTATAAAAAAATTTATGAATAAGAAAAAAATAATTATTTTTAAATAATATTTTTATTTAATGATATCTTCTAAAAAACTATATATTAAAAGGTTATTGTTATTAAAACATTAGTATGTCATCTTTGTCTTTTTGTTGAAATAAAATACTATAATGGGAATAAAGACATCCAACTGGACCCATGTGATAATAAAATTGGCCCAAGGATGCTTTTGGTGAATTTTAGATTATCTAATTATATTCGGATAATTTTTTGGGTAATTTTGTAATATCTATAATATTAATTTCATTTTTAATTACCCAATTTCCATTAACTGTGGTAACAAAATTTATTAAAGGTAGTATTCATATTGTCCAAAAAATGATAGAGGGAAATATTGAATAAATATTTAGATTAAGATTCCAATTATTCAATCCATTTTTTAAAATAAAAAAAAATTGGTAGGAATTAATTAATATTTAATCTAGTTGACACATCGAAAAAAACAAGTCTTTAAAGTAAAAACATTCATTAGTTCAATATTTTTTTACATAAAAAAAACAATGTGATGTTTATTAAAATTGTATACATTGGATTTAGTGATGAAAATCAATATTTTTATAATTTTAATACATTAAAATATAAAAATAATCACTATAAAAAAATTGATGAAAATGATTTCCAAAAAAATTGATGTATTTTTTTCTCTACTCTTGAATAAAATAAATCCTTTCAGAAAAATATAAAAAAAATTTCCTGAGTAAATTATTATAATTATTTTTTCAAATATTATGTTTATATTATCAAATAGAACGTATAATTTTATAAAAAAGAGGATTTAAAATAAGGGTGCCATCAAAAGGCACAAAAAAACCTTTTTAAAAAAATCTTCTTTTATTTGAAACATTTTAATTGTACTTATATCACATCTAGAAAACAGATTTTATGAATGTTAAACCTTATATTAAATATATTATATATAGATATATTTCATTAATATCATCCGAAGAGATTTATTTGTTAATTTATTAGTATAAAACACACATGTGCATATTAAAATATTTTTTCAGAAAATCTTTTCCTTTTATTTAAAAAGGGGTCTTGCAATTATTTATAATTATATATCACCAAATAATTAATAATATATTCATTTTTAAATAAGATTTTCATAATTCTGAAAATACAATTCATTCCTTCAATTATAATAGTTAAGTTTTGACATTAACATTTAAATATTATTATTTGTCCATTAAAGCTCGATATGGTGTGAAATGTATGCTATCAAAAAAAAGTATTTATACATAAAAAACATGGGATGTTACAATCTCAATTCCTTTAGTAAATTTAATCCTTGATATTTGAACATGAAATCTAAAAATAGGGGTTTGAATATCTAAAACAACTTTATTCCAATACCTGTCAGAAAACAGGTCAATGATAATTCATATTTATTATAATGAATGGGATGTATGATGGTAACCTAAGGTAACACATTAGATTGTTACATGAATTAAAACATGGACATTGATGGAAAAATAACAATAAAATTCTGTTGGAGAGTTATAGATAACATGATAATGAGATAGTTATGAATCACAAAACCATAAATGCACGATTCATTAAAATGTCATTCATTTAATTGTAATAAAATAAAATGGATTAGGTTTTTGATTCATGTTCCCTCTCATATAGTAATTAATTATATTACTACATGGGCTATGAATATTTGGCAATATTCTTGAAAACTATAGTTTCATCCATTAATCAAATTTGACCAAAAACTCGTCTTTTTCTCCAAATAATGAGTATTCAAGAAGAATTTTTCATGACTGAGGAACTAGAATAAACTTATATAAAATTAAAAAATACAATAAATATTAATTATATAGTTCTCTTGTCATTAGAGATTTATCATAACCAAAATTCATAGTAAAATAACTGATAATTCCCCAAAAAAATAAATTATATTTTAATAACCAAATCAATCATCAAAATATAACATTGTCACACTATGTTCATCATAAAAAAATATTTATCCTTAAAATTACTCAACGATATTTTGGACTATTATTAAAACCAAAAAATGAATTTTTCAAATAATCGTCAACGATAAGTGTAAAATTTAGCACTAAATAATATTAATAACTCTTAATGTCTCAAACCAATAAATTAATATCCTAAATCAAATATTCCCAAAGAATGATACCTATTTCCATAAATAACCTGTATAACCATAAAATAGTATTATACTATAATAAATGTTTCAGCCTTTATTTATCTAACAAATTCTGATAGTGTTTTATATACATACATCAGAGAAATTTCTAAAAATAAAGAACTTCTTCCAAAATGGGCTTAATCATTTAGTCCCTAAATCACCATCAAACTCCATGGTAATTAATTAGAAAAACTATATTTTTACAAAATCAACTTATTCTTCGTTTATAAAATCATTTCAATAAATAAAGTTATACTAACCTAGGAATTCACACACTTAAATGGTAGGTGATGCGCCCTTTTCACCATTTAGTGGTGGGCTCAATTTCAGTTTTCTTACGAGACATGATGGTTTGTCACCCATCATGCGGGAAGTTCATTTTCCAAAACTGTATAATTATTATAAAATTACAAAACTATGATAAATTCATCAGAAATAACCATAACATGTTTTATCCTAAATTTTTATCTCATACATTTCTTTTGTACCCCCAAATGTAATAACCCATAATTACCTCAAAAAATGAATGTCTCCAAAAAAATTGTTAGTCAAATTGAAATGTCATATCATAAAGACTCAATAGATTTCTATGTCATTGAAACTATTATAAACCTAAAAATTATATACCTGTGATGATATCTCCAAATCTTAATAAAATTGTATAGACCTGGAAATATCAAGGAAATTTTTTTCTTAAATACTTTGGAATTTTACGAGTCTGCGGTTTCTGAGGGCACTTGATTTCGAGGCCCAGTGTGCCGAGAATCAATTTCTGAAGTTTTGTTAGGGTGTGTTTAGTAAACGTACATGATGGTTTTTCTATCTTTTGAACTGATGCTTGGAATAGAAATATGAGGACATCAATGAACTCGCAACGCTGGTATTCGCTTAAGGGAAACTTTACCGCAGTTTCATTTTATGCGAGTTGAGAGTTAATATTTGGGGATTTAGAAAAAAATAAATAAAATTTGTGGAACAGAATTTTATTTTAAGGATGTAAGTTACATCCTACAATGGGATGTTAGTGGTCGGGCCGACACCAACATAACCTCCGATGAGAGGAATTAGTGTGGTGGGGCCCACATGGGCCCCAACTTATCACCTCCCCTCAACACCCTTGAAACCCCCCATTTAAATCCTCTTGTATTTATTATGAAAACTCTTCCTCCATTATTTTGACTCTTCACTTCTTTCTCTATATACTATAAACTTTTCCAACATGATTCATTTATTGATCAATTAATTATTTGAATTTTCTAATTTTTGAATATTTTTGAATTACATGGAATGTTTATAATTATGGGGTAAGAATTACATTAATATTTTCGTAAAAAAAAAATTGGTGGGTGGAATCTTTGGTAAATTAGAGAGAACACCGTTCTTCAACGAAGAATAACTTCAATGAAGAACGTGAAAGACTTACCAATCAAAACATCCCATCGGACGCACCCCGACATCAACGAAATCGACATCCATATTCCACGATACCCGACCTCCACGAAGTTTGACTTCTGCGACTCGTTGACATACTCCTCCCTTGAAACCGAGATAGGGGTTTGTATAATTTTTAAATGAATTTTTTGTACCCCTTTCATTGTTGATTTTTTCTGAATTTTATATGGCCGATTGTTACGGCCTAACGCGAAGGGTGTGGCCCGAACAAACATGGTTCGACGACCCTTCGTCGGGTTTTGTTTTATTAATTCACAAAGGGAGGTAGTGGCCAATAGAGGCAGTGGCTAGAGAAGGTGAAAGCTGTACACCCGCCATGTGCAGATGAACCATGGGCTGAAACCGCCGGCTGCTCAGCCGATGAAGAACTGGCCGACTAAAGCCGACTGGACCAAAGAGACCGCGGTGCCACAAGGGGAGCCACGTTGTGGATAACTGTGGCTCTCGCTCTACGGGATGCTCGACGGCGAACCAGCCAGCTTTTCTTCCAGCCGAGATGAAGAATCCCCGACGCCAGGAGGGTGCCGTGCTAAAGGGGCCGTGGGACGCCCATGAGGGCTGCTCGCACCAGGGAGGCCGGCCAGCTTCGGCTGGTCGGTTGGGAGGTCAGTGCCGCCCAAAGCCGCATGTTCGTGAAGCCGCCCCCCCCCCCCCTGAGACCGCTCGGCCACCCAGGCCAAGCTGCTAGTCCTGCCGGCCGGGCCGCAAAATTCTACGTGCCAGTCAAACCCTCTGACTGGTCGGACCCACCAAAACCGTGTTGAACCGACCCGCCAGCCCACTAGGCTTGACGGGCCGGGCCCATTTCACTTAAATGTGAATAATTTCACGATCGTGTGTCCGATCAATGCGCCGTCTACAACACTAGGACCCTCACGATGAAGCGGTCCTTTCACGATACTCTAAGTTAGTTTTGGACGACTTTGGAAAATAGTCGGGTTTGGAACGAGCGTATTTCCAACCAGGCCCCTGGAACAGAAAAACCAATATCTCTCAGATCGGGCGTCCGATTAATGTGTCGTCTATTGCGTTGGGTTCCTTTTGACGGGATGGAACTTCAGGATAAATCAACTCTTGACTTCGTGATAGTTGATGTATCATCTGTTGCCTCGCAGAGCAGACCCTCCCGGAATTTAGCGTGTTGTGTGTAGGAACCCTAGAGCTGGCTGTGACTATGACGACTACCGTACTGGGATCCTCCGTGGGATCAATAACGATGACTACTATACTTGGGTCCTCTGTTGGTTCGGAAACCATGACTACTGTACTTGGATCCTCCGTGGTTTTGGAAACGATGGCTACAGTACTTGGATCCTCTGTGGGGTTGGTAGCGACGACTTCTTTACTAGGATCCTACGTGGGTTCGATAGAGGAAATGATTCAGGGGCTACATAAAATCATCTCCACCCCTCTTCGTGTATTGTATACCAATGTGAGCAGATTCTTGACATTCAATCATTATGATCAATGCGATTTAAATTTTTCCTGTGTGGTCTGGTTTGTGCTTGGGATCGAGAGTTGGAGCTAATTTGGGAATGATAACATAGGTATATGTATGAGAATAGTCCTAAGTAGAGTTGGTTGATATTTGGTGATTGTACCTTTCCTTCATGGTTTATCATTCGTGGATTCTGGGTCACTTTCGAGGGTCTTGGGGTCCCTACTGTGTATTTCAATACTCACCACATCACGGGATATGCCCACACTACATTGTGTTGGATGCAGATGACAGACATCACTGATCGTGGTAGAGACTTGTGGAGATGGACGGTACCTGGAGGTGGACCACTCGGTGGGACATACACGGAGCGGACGGACGGACCCGAGGTGCTGAGGAGACCATCTATACCCACCCATCAGGTGGGATTCAAGGAGGATGACTTAGTGTTTTCTGCTTTAATTTACTGATGTTGCACTAGAATTTCAGTTGTGTTGTACTTACTATTGGTCTTATATTTCCGAACCCTTTATTTTCATCACTTACTTTTGTATACAATGTTACTTTTTGTGTACATCTATTGCATACTATGTTGTGGTTGTTAACTATATAAAGCCAATGCCTTCCATTTTTATTGAGATTTACTCCTTTGGTGCTATTCGCCAGCCCCTGGCCTATGGAAAGGGGGCTTAGGGTAGTCACGACCCGGGCCCCGAGGAAAGGTCGTGATAAATTGGTATTTGAGGAGTCGATTCTACTGCAGAACTATAGAATCAGATAATTTCTTCTCTGTGAAGTAATAATGTTAATAGTGTTGATTGTGGTTATCAGTACAGGGAGTCAAGTGTTGGTGCGGCGACCGATATATCCATACACTAGGACCCTGACTTCTAATTTCCGACTCAGTGCACGAAAACACTGATTGCATGTGTGTTTCAAATGTTTTCTTTGTGATTAATTTGTGTCAGCTCACCAGGTATACTGTTTTAACCGCAACACACCTGTTTCTTTTAGGATTCCCCCACAAAGGTAGCCATCTAGGGTTCCAAGTTACATGTGAGATGGTAGCCCACCGAGCGACGAGGCCTCGATGCAGGGCCCCATCACAGTTGAGGCAGCAACGGTACCACGACCCGTTGATCCACTGATACTACTAGCCCCTACTGCAGAGAGTACATACCACCTGAGTGCATTGTACGAGTTTCAACGATAGAGGCCACCCATGTTCCATAGAGAGACGGACCCACAGGCAGCCGAGGATTGGCTCGAGGCTATCGTCAGGGTTTCTTTATTTGTAAGGCCACCAGGTGATCTTATGGTGATCCTTGAAGCGAGTCTCTTACATGAAGCAGCATGTAGATTGTGGAGCATGATTCTCCATGTGCATGATGACGAGTCACTACTTTGGAAGGACTTTGAGAGTCTCCTCTACTCGAAGTTTGTTCCTGCCACCCTTCGTGTGGTGGTGATCCCAGTGTTACTTCATCTAAGTCAAGGAAGAATTATAGTAGCTCATTACATAGCGAGGTTTACTGAACTCTAACGATAATCCACTGATATGGTACGAGACCTGTTTTTCAGGGCCCATACCTTCAAACAAGGACTCAGGCACGAGATCAGAGCTTCGATGATTACCCTCAGCATCCCGACATAGGTGGGGGTGCTGGGGCGAGCTATTCTAGTTGAGAGTCTTCTTTCTGAGCAGACACCATTGGCGAGATCCACCACATGGAAACACCTAGTAGAGTCTTCTATAGCCGGCAGTAGAAAGATGTCGCAGAGGTCGAAGTGGACCAGGCCATTAGGTGGGTGACCTCAGGATACTGGTTAGGATGTGCGGGTAACATGAAATAGTGCCATCTATACCAGGGGAAGGTAGTGTTATGCATGAAGAGGGCATGGCCACATGGCTCGTGACTACCCCACCTGCCAAGCAGATGAGCAGAAGACAGTAGAAGGACCTCCCAGGAAGAGGTAGAGATTCGACTGTGGTGTTCCGTCGAGAGAAGGAGGATGAGGTAGATGGGTTGGCCGGACATCGGGTGGTGGATGACCTTTCGAGGCTCTACCACCACCGCCACCAAGAGGTCTACACCCCAACCATAGTAAGCTAGAATACAGAGGCTGGCTCAGCTCCAGGAAGTTGAGTCTTATGATGACGGTGCACCTGAGATTATTTGAGGTAATATCTATATCTACCCCACCCTTGTTGTTATACTTCTAGGAATAGGAGCGAGTCATTGTTTTATTTCCTCTGCCCTTGTTCAGAGATCAGAGATTATGACAGAGCTGTTGGCTCGATTTTTACGGCTAGAGACTCTGACATGAACAAAATCGATGATTACGCACTGGTTCCGGAAGTGTGAGCGTACTCTTGGAGGTGAGAGATTCGGCTGTGATCTTCTTATAGCGGCGTTGAGGAATTAGGATGTCATCATGGGTATGGACTAGTCATCTAAAGTCCATTCTCAGATACACTGTATTAGGCGCAAAGTACTCTGTGTCTGCATGGATGGGAGTAGGTTCACCTTCACTGGTGAGAAAGGAGCTTTTGCAGATCAGGATGGAATTTTGCAGATGAGAGGGTAGCCGATCACACATCAGTTGGCAAGTCTCATCCTTGGAGCGGTTGATGTACGGAGTCTAAGATTTCCTATTGTGGTGGATCAGTATGCAGACGTTTTTCTTGAAGACGTTCCATGACTACCTCCTCACAGAGAGGTAAATTTCTACATTGACCTATACCCCGGGGAAACACCGATATCTACTCTAGCATATGGGATGGCTCCCGCCGAGCATTGTGAGCTGCGGGTACTGCTGGAGGTCTTGCAGGGGAAGGGATTTATCCGACCTAGTGTTTCACCCTTGGATTCTCCGATTTTGTTCACCAAGAAGGAGGATGAGAGCTTGTAATAGTGTGTCGACTACCGTCACCTAAATCAGGTGACTATAAAGAACAACTACCCACTCTTGAGGATTGGAGACCTCTTTGCTCAGCTTGAGGGTGCATGATGGATCTCAAAGATAGACCTCAGGTCAGGCTATCATCGGCTCAGATTTTAAGATGAGGATGTCCAGAAGACGGCCTTTAGGTGTCGGTATGGCCACTACGAGTTCACGGTTATGCCCTTCGGCATAACCAACGCTCCAGCAGTGTTCATGTGTCTCATGAACAGGATCTTCCAGCCTTAACGTGATCGATTTGTCGTAGGTTTCATCAATGGCATACTGATTTACTTGACTACTGAGGAGGAGCATGCTTACCCCTTACGGGTTGCACTGGATACACTCCGAGAGAACCAGCTTTATGGTAAGCTCTTGAAGTGCCAGTTCTGGATTCAAGAGGATCACATTCTGGAACACATCATCTCAGAGGCGGGAGTTTCTGATGATCTTGCGTAGATCGAGGTAGTACTTTCTTGGGAGCCACCCATGAGCGTGACAGAGGTGTGGAGTTTCCTAGGTCTGGTTGGTTACTATAGAATATTTTTCCCAGACTTATCGAGAGTTGCAACACCACTTTCATCCGTGACGAATAAGGGGAAACCCTTCATGTGGTCAGATAGATGTCAGCAGTTCTTTCAGGATCTGAGATAGAGATTGACCCGTGCACCCATCATGAGGCTACCGGAGGAGGGCGTTGGGTACGTAGTTTACTACGACACATCTGGGACTAGACTCAGGTGTGTACGGATGTAGGAGTGAGTTGTGATCACATATGGTTTACAGCATTTGAGACAGCACGAGCATAACTACGCTACCAATGACCTGGAGTTAGCAACAGTGGTCTTCAACTTGAATATGTGTCGGTACTATCTTATGGGTGGGTACTTTACAGTATACTCTGACCACCAGAGTATCAGGTACATCTTCTCGAAGAAGGACCTGAACCTGAGATAGTGATGATGGCTCGAGTTCCTCCATGACAATGACTTTGAGATATTCTATACTCCAAGGAAGGGGAACGTTGTTTCTGATGCTCTCAGTAAGAGTTTGGGCATTCAGCTACTAGGAGAGGCGTCAGAATATATAGATGCGTTGAAAATATCCTTTCTGGATAGAGATGGAGTTTCCTTTCAACAATAACACACAGTCACTCCTCTACTCCTTCATCGAGTCATAGAGGCACACCGTGGGGACAATGATTGTAAGATGTGACATGCTCATATATCCATAAGGGAGGCACTTGATGGATTTTATGAAGGAGGGGAGCACGTCATCCTCTTTAGGGGATGTACTACGGTACCAGTTTCACTGTAGGAGGAAGTGCTGAGGGAATTTCACACAACCCCTCTAGAAGTACATCCTGGAGTGGTGAAGATGTACCAGGACATCAGACGACATCACCGGTGGCCGGGTATGAAGAAGGTTGTAGCAGAGTTCGTTTCACGATGCCTCACTTGTCAGCAAGTGAAGGTGGAGCACCAGGTACCAGCGGGCGTGGTTCAAAACTTAGAGGTTCCGGAGTGGATGTGGGATGGGATATCTATGGATTTCGTGATGGGTCATCCACGTACATCTAGAGGACATGACTCTATCTGGGTGATCGTAGACCGACTCACCATGTCAACCCACTTCCTTCTGATCTGAGACCTAGTCTCAGTAGAGATCTTGTGACACCTCTACATTTAGGAGATCGTATATCTTCATGGTGTATCGTCATCTATCTTTTCCGATCTTGATGCTTGTTTCTCTTCCCGGCTATGGAAGGGGTTATAGGAGTCTTTCAGGACACAACTTTTCTTGAGCACCGCATTCTATCCTACGATGGATGAACAAACTGAGAGGACCATTCAGACCCTCAAGCACATGATTCATGCATGTGTCCTTGAGTTTGGTCGCAATACAGAGGCTCACTTAACCTTGGTGGAGTTTACATACAACAAAAGCTACCACTCCACTATTAGGATGGAACCTTATGAGGCATTGTACGTCATAACTTGCAGATCACCTCTGTGATGGACTGAACCAGGGGTGTAAGCATGTGTAGGACCAGAGATGGTGCAAGCTATGACAGAGAAGGTTCCAATCATCTAGGAGCGGATGAAGACTGCACAGAGCAGAAAGTGGTCCTATGATGTAAGGAGACGAAGACCACTGAAGTTTGTGGATGGTGAACACGTCTTCCTACGGGTCTCATCACAATGAGGTCTACAGAGATTTGGTCGGGGCAACAAGTTATCTCTGCGTATCATTGTACTTTTCCAAGTCCTCAGCAGAGTAGATGAGATGGCTTACCACCTGGCCCATCCACCTCAGTTGCACCGGGTGCATGAAGTCTTCCACGTATCTCAACTAAGTAGATATGTACACAACCCATCCCACATCATAAAAAATGGGGAGCATGACATTGATGACGGTGTGAGATTCTCAGAGGTCCATATGGAGATCGAGTATCGATAAGAGTAGGTCCTACATGGGTGGTCGATTCCTCTGGTGCGCATTCGCTGGTAGCACATGAACCTCCAAAAGATAAAATTGGAGCGAGAGGCTCAAATGCATGTATAGTACCCCCATTTATTTTCCTATTGTGTGTTGTAGCTATACAGGGACATAAATCCCTGAGGTGGGAGTAATGTAATGACTTTCAAATTTCATATAAAATTCTTTCATAAATAATTTTTAATTTTATGAATCTGCGGTTTCTGAAGGCACTTGATTCTGAGGCCCGGTGTGCCCGAAATAAATTTCTGAAGTTTTGTTAGGGTACGTTCAGTAAACATACATGTGAGTTTTTCTATATTTTGAACTGATGCTCGGAATTGAAATATGAGGACACTGATGAACTCGCTGCGCCAGTATTCTCTTAAGGGGACCTTTACCATAGTGGCATTTTATGTGGTTTGAGAGTTAATATTTTTGGATTTAGAATAAAATAAATAAAATTTGTGGAACACAATTTTATTTTAAGGATGTTAGTTATTTCCAACAATGTGAATTTAGTGGTTGGGGACACACCCACATAACCTCCCCTGAGAGGAATTAGTGTGGTGGGGCCCACACGGGCCCCAAATTATTTTCTCCCCTCAACACACATTACACCCCCCCCCCCCATTTAACCCCCCGTGTATTTATTATGACAACTCTCCCTCCATAATTGTGACTCTTTGCTTCTTTATCTCTCTCACACAAACTTTGCCAACATTTTTCATTTATTGATCAATTAATGAATTAACTTTTCTAATTTTTGAACCTTTTTGAATTACATGGAAATTTTATAATTATTGGGTAAGTCATACATTAATATTTTCTTGGAAAATATTTGGTGGGATGAACCATTGGTAAATTAGAGAGAACAGTATTCTTCAATGAAGAACAACTCCAACAAATAATGTGATGGACTTATCCATCGACAGTTCCCATTAGACACACCCCGATGACAACAGAATCGACATCTGTATTCTGCAATGCCTGACCACCGCGACATTTGTATTCCATGACTCATTGATGTACTCCTCTCTTGAAACCAAGGTAGGTGTTTGTATAAATTTTAAAGGAATAATTTTTACCCCATTCTTTGTTGATTTTTTCTTAATTTTCCATGGACGATTGTTACCACCTAATGCGGAGGGTGGGGGATAGAAAAACACATCCCAACGACCATATTTCGTTTCTTGTTTTATTAATTAGAAAAGAGAAGCTATGGAGAATGGAGGCGGTGGTGAGCTATGGTGGTGGCCGCACGTCGGCCGTGTGCGGAAGAACCGCGGCCCACAACCACAGGCCGGTCGGCTGAAAAAGAACCGGCCTTCTAAAGCTGGCCAGACCAAACAGATTGTGGTGCCACAAGGGGTGCCGCGCTACGGAGAACCGCGGTCCGCGCTCCACAGGCCGCTCGTAGGCGAACTGGCTGGATCATCAGCCGGCCGGGATGAAGGAGTCGCGACGCTAGGATGGCACTACGCTGAAAAGACAGCAGCCAGCCCATGCGGGCCACACGCACCAGGAAGGTCGGCTGGCCATATGGGAGGATGGCACCGCTCGTCGCCGCCGGTTCGGGAATTCGGGGGGGCAACCCCCTCCCCCCAGACCATGCGGTCGGCCGTGCCGCACCCTACCTGGCCTGGCCCCGCCCCCTCGGACTGGGTTGCATGATTCTTCTGGCCAGTCCCACCCTCTTACAGGTTGGACCTGCCAAAACTGAGTTTACCAGACCCGCCAGCCCACTGGGCTTGACGGGCTAGGCCAGTTTCACTTAAATGTGAAGAACGTCATGATCGTGAATCCGGTCGATGCGCCATCTGCGACACTAGAACCCTCGTGACGAAGCGGTCCGTTTGTGATACTCTAAGTGAGTTTTGGATGATTTTGGAAAATGGAAGGGTTTGAAATGAGAGTTTTTTCAATCAGGCCCATGGAATGGAAAATCCAATATCTCTCAGACCGGTTGTCCGATTGACGTGGCGTATTTCGTGTTGGGTTCCTTTTGACCAGACTGAACTTCAGGATACATCAAGTCTAGACATTGTGATAGTTGATGTATCAACCCCTTGGCATGAGGAGAATACCCTCCCAGAATCGAGTGTGCTGTGTGTGGGAACAATAGAGTTGGCTGCGATTGCAATGACTACCATACTGGGATCCTCCTTAGGTTTGACTATGATGACTACTATACATGGATCTTTTGTGGGTTTGGCAGTGATGACTACTGTACATGGATCGTCTGTGGGTTTGAAAGCGACGAATACTATAGTTGGATTCTCTGTGGGTTCGGCATCGACAACTTCTATACTAGGGTCCTATGTGGGTTCAGCAGTGGAGATGATTCAGAGGATACATCTAATCAATTCCACCCCTCTTTGTGAGTTGTATACCTGTATGAGTTGAGTCTTAACATTCAATCATTATCATCGATGTGATTGAATTATTTCCTGTGTGGACTGGGTTGTGCTTGCTATAGAGAGTTGGAGCCGAACTGGGATTGATGTCTTTGGTATATGTATGGGAATATAACTAAGTAGAGTTGGTTGATACTTCGTGAATGTACCATTATTTTGTGGTTTATCCATCGTGGATTCTAAGGGAACTTTGGGGGTCTCAGGGTCCCTATTGAGTATTTTATACTAACGCCTGCACAGGTTATGCCTGCACTATGTTGTGTTGGATGTAGACGATGGACATCACTGATCATGGTAGATACTTATGGAGCTGACCGGTACCAGGAGGTGGACCACTCGGCGGGACATACACAGAGTGGACGGATGGCCCCGAGGTGCTGAGTAGATCATCGGTACCCACCCTTTAGGTGGTATTCCAAGAGGATGAATCAGTGGTCGATGCTTTAGTTTTCTTCTATTGTAATAGACTTTCAGTTTTACTGTACTTTCTGTTGGGCTTGTATTTCTGACCCCTTTCCTTTCAGCACTTAAATTTGTATACAGTTTTACTTTGTGCTTACTGCTGTTGCGTACTCTGTTGTGGTAGTTTACTATATAAAGGAAATGCCTTCCCTTTTTATAGGGATTTACACATTTGGTGCTAGTCACTAGCCCCTGGCCTATGGAAGGCAGGCTTGCGGTAGTCACGACACGGGCCCCGAGGACGGGTCGTGAAAATAACATCCTAATCTCTAATGTTGCTAAACCCTTTTTGATACCTAATATAAGGACGTATACTAAAAATAACACAATCTATTGTTTTTAAACTGAAATTTAGATTTAATAACTTTTTAGTTTATATTTTTAGATAATTTTGGAAATATATCATAATGTAGACCCATACATTACTGGTGGACACCTAAACTAAATATCTATTTTTTAACCAAAGGAACCCATTTTTGAAATGAAACATGATTTAGTTTCATGAAACATATTGATTTCTTCATAATGACATATCATTTTCCATTAATAATATTAAAAACCATTAAGAACATTATAAATCATGGGTTGATAAAAAAATATATATATAGGGAACATAAAATAAAAAAATTAATAGTATAGTGAAAACATGAAAACCAATTAAAAATCCTTTCATAAAAACTCGTTATCCAACATAGAAAAATCACATAGGGTCCATAAAACATAATTAAAATATCACTCTTACATTCACCCTTGTAATTGGAATAACCATACAACTAACTTCCATCTCCAAGGTACCCAATTCTTTAGCATCATATAATTGGGCTCACCCTTCATATAAGCAATATCAGGATCACCAATCATTTGTGAGATGTAGTGGAGATCCACCCTTTGTATAAGCTCTATTAGGCTCACAACTGAGATATAATGGGTTTTAAACTTTTTTATATAACCTTACTGGATTTATTAATGAATAAAACCTTTGAAAACTCATTTAATCGCATATGTTAAATCCTTCCAGATATCAAAATACATTTTCATGTAAAAATCACATTAAAATATAAAACCCAAGAATGTAATAAATAAACTAAATTCTTTGAAAACTAATACAATAAAATATAAAGTAATTATTGAATAATTAACACATCAGGGAAATAGTATATTCCATTAATTTTTTATATGTTAAAAATAATTCCATTTTATTTAAATAATCAATTATTTTTTAAAACACATTTTAATACATTTAGAAAATAGATTTTTGAATCAATGTGTCCACTAATGGTTTGAAACATTAGAAAGAAATCATAATATTAAGAAATTTATTTCAATATAAATAAAACCATTAAATCTTTTTTAAAACATGGACATTAATGATAATGAATTAGAATAATAAATCCTTAAAACATTTAAAAGAATTTATTAGTTAAAGAGTCTCTTACTGAGAGTTCGACTTATTATAGACAACATTTATCTTCCTGAATAGAAATCATGTGTTATTTATTTAAATTCATGGGAAATTTTTAAAAATCCCTTAGTATTTTTATGTCAATTATTAACATATTATAACAATTAATTAAAATTTTAATTTATTTTTTGACTTTTTGATGATATTCAGTTCTTGTGTCCCAAATGAATTTAGTATGATATCCATAGTAAAAGGGACACTATTTCATCATCTTAAGAATAATATTCCTGACATAATAGTAATTTAAATACATAAAATATACTTTTATATCCATACATTAAATATTGTTTTGAAAAATTAACATAGTACAATTACAGACACGGTATGTTGTACGTACACATAAGCAACATGTTCATTCTTCACTTATTATTATATAAATAATATATGTGTTATTTTTCATATAAATAATTATAATTATAAAATTAATATATTATTAATAATTTAAAAATGAATAAATATATTTTACTTATGATTTGGTTATTAAAAATGAATCACACCGCTTTATGGATGTGATAATTAAAATGTACAAAAGAACGACGTTACCATTTTAGGTGCATTGAATGTAAGAAAAATAATGATATATTATTCTCTTATAATTATAAATAAATAATTAATATAATATATAAATATTACTTTAATAATTATAATAAATCATAATAAATTGTTATGGAAAACAAATTATATTGCTTTGTTGATGTGATAATTCACACATACAGGCAGCTAAATAATTATTTCTCCATTTGATGGAAAAATATAAAAATTTAGGTGATGATATTAAATTAATAACATATATTTTTATTTTGGATATATGAGTTTTTATTTCATCATGGTTGAAAAATATTTTAAGGTAGTTGAAGAAGAAATAAAACAGAAATACTGGATTATTAAAATAACACCTCTTCTTCTAAAGATATTATTTTCTGAACACTGTAACACCTCTACGAAATGTGTTATACGTAGAACATGTCATATGTAATTTGAGGAGGGATTATATAATTTTTTTTGTTACATATTTTCTTAACTATATAGTGTTGTCATGTGAAGAAAAGAGAATAATGGGTTCTCATTATCAGATAGGGGATGAGTACTCACGAAATTGTCTAAAATATTAAAATATAAAAAGTACATTCTAGATAAAAAAATCATCCAATTTTCACCTAAATTTATTTATTTAGACATTAGATACCATATTTTATCCCATTTGTAAGTATTTTACATTTAGTTTTTTTAAATAGTATAATATTATATTAATGCAATAAAATATCATTATGTTAAAATTTTACACTATACTATTAATTTGATATTAACTACATTAAAAAATCATAATTTTAATTTGATGGTTTCCAAGATCACTAATATTTTTTATGGATCTATAAAATTCACTTAAAAGATTAAACCATCCAAAATGTAACAAAATTTATATATTTAATAGTAAAAATTTTGTCTTCCTATTAACTAAAAAATGATTTATCATTAAAGAAACATTTAAGGTAATTATATAATTTTTAAAAAAATTAAATAATATTATATAATGATAATAATTTTATTATTATCAAAATATAAATTTATATTCCTACATATCGTAATTTTTCAAAATTGGGACACATAATAGCTATTAAATACAAAAGAGGAATATTTTTTAACTACCATTGGATTAAATAATATATAATTTATTGTCACATTAAATTGTTCATTTAATATATAAAATTTTATCTTATGGTAATCATGTTATAATAATATTCATCCAATAATTTCTAATTAGGTTTTTGTAGTTTTTTAATTCTTATATTTTTGTTTTAACCCTTATTTAACCCTTTTAACTCTTATCATCTTATCATGTAATTTTAATTATTTTGTATTAGTATAGTTATATTAAAAATTCAAAAGACTAAAAATTAGTAATCTGAAACATTTTTTAGGCTTGTCCCAATAATATGGTTGAAATGGATATTTGTCTAAATTTTATATCACATAATAAAATATTAGTTATTTTAAAATTTCATTAATATCAATTTTAATACTATTCATTATTTTAATTTATAAAAATAACATAAAAACATAACATACAAAAAAAAACTCAATTATCTCATCCCTGAAATATAAAAATCATCAATTTTTTTTGTTTGAAAAGAATTAAATAAAATTATATTTATTTTAATATTTCTAATATCATTTTTTAGATTTAGTAATTAATTAATCTACAACCACATCATCATATTGCCACCATTTAATTTAAATATTTTATTAATAAAAAATATAAACATGATTTTTGTAAAAATATATACATATTATATTTCTAAATATTTTTTATAGATGAAGATATAATCATAAAAACTATATATTAAACAAAATTTAGTTATTAAAACATGAGTATGTCGTCTTAGTCTCTTCTTTAGAATAAAATTATATAAATAGAATAGTCTTCCATGTGGAACCAAGTGGTAACCTAACCAACACAATGTCAATTTTCATCGAAAATAGCTCATTTAATTAATATTAGGACATGTTTTGGTGTAATTTTATAATATCAATTATCTTATTTTTACCTTTTATTACAATCCTTACCATTTATCATTGTTATAAAAAATAACTAAAGTTAGTATTCATATTGTCCAAAAATAAAAGGAATATATTAACTAAATATTTATGTTATAATTCCAAATATGGAATCAATTTTTTCAAAATGAAATACACCTAATTGGATGGAATTAATAATAAATTAATCATGATGATGTATTGATAAAATTTCTTTTAAAAGTAAAAAATCTCTAAGGTTCTCAATGTTTTTATATCAAAATTGAATGAAAAATTGTTATAATGATATAAATTGCATTAAATGATAAAAAATCATTAAATAATACTTTAAAACGATTAAAATATATAATTAAACATTGTAAATAAATTTGAAAATTTTAGTTGTGAATTAAAATGAAGTATTTTTCACTATTGATCAAAAAATGATTCTTTCCAAAAAAAATATAAAAAATGAACACCAAGTAAATTTGTATACATTAATTATATATAATATGTTTATTTTTTCAAATATAACTTTTAAATTTTACAATGTCTATATTTAATAAATGTGTGCCATGAAGAGGTTAAAAACATCCTTTTTGAAAGAACATCATTTATTTGTAAAAAAAGACTTGTTCTTAAATAATATCTTGAAAATAAATAATATTAATGTAAAACCTAAAATTACATTATATGTATTCTATAAATTTAATTAGTATAATCTAGCAAGATTGACTTATTAATTTATTGTTATAAAAAACTCTTATGTATTTTGAAATTATTTTTTTAGAAAATCATTTTCGTTTATTTTTAAAAGAATATTCCAGTAATTTTTAATTAATTTGTTTCAAACTAAAATTTTTATATATATGTACCAAAATAGTTTCATAATTCTGTTATTAATATTAATTCCTATCATTCTAAGGGATATATTTTAAATGAAAATATTTAAATATTTTTGTCTTAATTAAGATTGATGTGGCGTATTATTTTGGCTATTGAACGTAGTATTTCTATTTTAATAACATGGGATATGAAAATACATAACATAATAATATCATAAGGTATGTTAGTGGTTGATCAAATAATATACTTCAATATGATTTATATACAATAGTAAACAGTGAAGGTGATGTTCAAAGATTAGAATGGGATCCTCATTTAAATTCATCAGACCTAAAATTCTGGGAAGATATAGTTACCATGGTGAGTAACAAAATATGTAAGATGAACTTAATATTTAAGAATGTGAGTGAAAAATTATGAATGGCGATAATTAGTGGTAGGAGATCCATGAATATACCTGAAATCCCAATATTATATTAATTAGGGGTTGTTATGTTTTTTAATGATTTATAGTAAGGGAATGAAAAGAAAATATTGTACCATAATAGATCTGAATTGGTGGCCCAATGTGTTGGAAATATGGGAATAAAGTCGATCATAATAATTATTACAATTGAAAAATAGATAAATCATCTATATATGCATCTGTATGTGTATCCCCTAATACTGTTTTGGATGAGAAGATATGTATTTCACTATGTGTTTCTTGGTAAAATGAGTAAGAAAATACTTATTTGAGAGATACTATAGTCTGTAAAACTTATATATAGAGTATGAAGAATTATAGTTCTATAAAGAATTAAAATATTAACCGATCAGATGATGAATCTCGTGAGATTGAGGGTCTGTGTGATGGTTCCAAATGACCAAAGAATAAGAGCTTACCATAATTTCATGGAGTGTGACCCAATATAAGGATATAGAAGAATTTGGTTTCTGTAGAACTGTTATACAATGTGGATGTTTTTAAAATGATTTTGGCAGTAGAATTAAAATTTCAATCTCTCTTGAATATGGTGGAAAAATGATTTATTATGGAATATTTCACCAAATATGAGTTTCATAATGTATAATTCATGCTAATAAAACACTTTCTATAATTTTATTTGAATGGATGTGATTTATAATGATGGAATTATAATGATCAGATGTATGATCTATAAAAAAATTTAATAATTCAAACATGGTAGTTGGGGGAATATTTCATTTAAAATTGATGGATTGAATAAAAAGGGATCAGATATTGTCACTTGTTTATTGATATTTATGTGGCTATCTTTGAACCATTACAAAAGTGGGTTATTGTAATCTAATATCTTCATTGATGATGATACACGTAATGTGTGTGTCTAATTCCACAAGAATAATTCACTTGTTTATTTTTTTAAAAATTGAAGGAGATTCATTGTTATTAATTTGAAAAAAATTTCACCTAATTACATTACTTATAAAAAATATTTTATTATCCTCAATCTATTTTTTTTATTTTTTGCATTAGAGAAAAAGGGTGCATCAATAACTATAACACCCATAGGATTATCACCATGTTGAAATTTTTTCACTACATTATGAACATCTAAATACGTTTTATATCTTAAAAATCACCCCATAAATTCTCTAATCAATATATTATTCAATAAATATCTTGTGTAAATATTTTCGTTACAATCTATGGAAATTTAAAAGAAGAAGGATAATAATAAATTATCATAGAAATAAATTACATTCAAGAATATGTTTTATAATAAATCAGAAATAAATAATATTGATTAAAAAATGATATTGAAATAATATCATTATAATAATTACATTATGATGAAAGAAATGTATGTTTAATAGTACAACTAAACACATGAACTATAATACCTGATGTCATGGTGCTGAAACGCATAATGTTATTTTTTTTCATGGACTTCTGGAGAGATATTACACACAATAAAAGAATTATTACATGAAAACTACATATGATGAAGACCATGACAAAGGAATCCAAATAATTGTGCGGGAATACACTAAATACCAAGATTGTTACTCTTATCTAACCTAGTAATACATTATCAATCTTTATAGGAACCATCCATACATAATTATCTCCACTTAAAAAAACCATTAATGTATTGAATAAACTGTAAAATATTTAACAAAAAATATTTACAATTCAATAAACATCTATATAGAAATAAAATTAAAAAATCTCATTAAATATTACACAACAAATTAAACCAATACATCTATATAGAAGAAACCCATAAAATAACACCTTATTGAGTAATAGGTATATGGTTATGACAACCAATTTCCAAAATAACGAAATTATATGTTCATATTCCATAAATAACAAGATGGTTTATGGTTAAAACCACATATCTTAATCATCCTTAAAGAACCTAATACATAACCATGGATAAATAGACAACATTTCTCCATAGTGAAATAGAAGATATATAAATAATCAATATTTCCGTATTCCATATAATATTTTTTCTAACTAGGGAATATGAAATGATATTAATATTCACAATAGAATGGAATGTATCCTTATAAGTGGAATAGTAATATAGAAGTTGTGAGGACTACATTTCTAGTGTAATGGTATTAATAAGAAACAATATTTAAAAAATAATTCCTGATAATTAAAAGTAAATTCCTAATAATCGAATTTCAAATACTATTTTATATAATTAAATAAAAAAATAATTTATATTAGAATAATTGGTTTTAAAAATAATCATTACATCTCTATAAATGAAATAGGGTAATAAAAAATTAAACACAATGTATTTTTATGTATAAATCATTAAAATGGATTTTAAAAGAATTAATGGTAAATACCTAAAAAATACATCTCCTAAAACATTCATATGATAAAAAATACCCAAATAAATGAATATTGCTCAAAAATAATAATCACAAATCAATGAATGGAAATTTCCTACATCTTCGATAAAACATGAATTAGAAAATAAATGATAAAATAAACATAATTTTGATTGGTATATAACATCAATTATATGAAAAATAATGTAAATAAATTTCTTTTTATTTAAATAACAACAAATACATATACAATGTAAATTAAAGAAAAAATATAACATTTATCAAGAGTTATAATTGAGACCAACATACATTTACATCGTTATTATATTTTGAATTGAAAACACAAGAATAATGTTAATTTTACATGGATTTGTAAATATATAATTCTGAATGATAAATTGTGATAAAATAATACATTTCCAATAAATATACTAAAATAAAGATACATGTGGTTATTATTCTTAATATCTCAAAGAAGAAATATAATATATTTTGACTATTGAACTTGTTACACCTTAGCTAAAAATGCTGTAATATATATTATAAAAATTAAAATATCATAATAATATATTTCATATCAATTATAATATTTGTAAGCATTATTAAACATTATTTTTAATAATTTTATATAAATATATTTGTCAGTTCTATTTTATTTCCATCATTATCTATTTTCGGTTTAGAATGCATGTTTATTACTAGTTCTGTAATGGTGTCCTTGATTCCTATTTTTAGATTAAAATGTCATCATTCCATGAATAAATTGGGATATAAAAATATATTATTTATAATGATTTATATTTCTCCGGTTAAATTTCATAATTTTTATTCTTAAGATTCGTAATGATGAGTCTGATGATGTCATTATTTCAATAATTATAAAGAATAGTGACCGGTTTATGAATAACATGCTACCTATCCTAATGACAACTAGAGAACAAAAAGGAAATAATTTTTTACCAATTATTTTACAATATCATTAGTAAATACGTTTTCTCAGTTATCCATTATATAATCTTATATAATTAATCATATAGTCATTTAAACCGGCCTAAAAAGAATAGGATATAAAATTTTTGTGAGTATGGTAAAGATATTGATTCTATTAGAATAATATAATTATTTTAGATGTGTAATGATATTATTTTTAATTTATTTAAATGATTAATCACATTTTTAGTTATTTTTATAATTATAAAATTTCATGAGTAAAAAAAATACATAACATTCATAGTGGTAGTAGTCCACATTTATGCACAAGATAATATTTTTTCTAACGAATTTGAGGATGTAAGGGTGTTTTTTATAATATTAAAATACTATTTATTTTATAAAGATCATATGAATAGTATAAATTTAAATTTATAACCATACATGTTAGAAGGTGGTAATAAAATCAAAGTATTCATGGGGTAGTTGTCCATATATACGCATGATGATGTCTGAATTAGTCAAATGGTTTTAGAGGATGTTAGGAAATTGAAATTAAATTCTAGTAACAATTTCTAATTGTATTATTAAGACATATGTAAGAATAATATGAAAAAATAGTATTTTTTATGGGTAAAAGAAGAAAAGAATTTAGAGTTCTTGATCGAGAACATTACCTCTCCCTATAGATGTTCTCACAAGGTTAACAATATTTGTCTCAATATATTGGAATTTATGGAAGATAAATAAATCTAGTAAATGGGTAGATTGTTTATTAGATAATATATTAGTGTTTTTGTCACGACCCGTCCACGGGGCCCATGCCGTGACTACCCCAAGCCCGCCTTCCATAGGCCAGGGGCTGGCGACTAGCACCAAAGGCGTGAATCCCGATAACTGGGAAGGCATTGCCTTTATAAAAGTAACAAAACACCACAGAGTACAAGCGGAAGTAAAACACTAAGTACTAAAAGAAGTGCTGAAATGTAAATGGGCCAGAATACAAACCCAAATGAAAGTACAACTACAACTGAACAAAGTGCAACAGAGAAAAGACAACAGCTGGAGGGACGGAAGCGGCTCCTGGGTCGTCCTCCTCAGATCCTACCTGAAGGGTAGGTACAGATGGCGCAGCTCCTGGATCGTCCACCATGAATCCTACCTGAAGGGTAGGTACACATAGCCTCCACAGTGCTCTCGTCCTTCAACCTCCTCCGAGTTTCGTCTCGCCGTGAAGTCCACCTCCGGACACTGACTTATCGTGTAGTCCACCTCCGAGTACCGTCCAGTCCTCGAACACTCGTCCTCCGTCAGCACTGCTTGTCGTCTGCAACCAACACAATGAGGTGCTGGCATAGCTCGTGCAGGGGTGAGTATAACGATACTCATTAGGGACCCCGAGACCCTCAAGGTCTCACTAAATCCAACAAGGATAACCACAAAGAAGATCTCAACAGATAACCTCTACTTAGGTATATGCCCATACATATACCTAAGTTATCAAGTAACCCACCTCAATCATGATGAAACACAAGGATCATGAGATCAGCGGATAACCACTACCCAGGTATATGCCCGTACATATACCTAAGTTATCAAGTAACCCATCTCAATCATGAGGAAACACAAACTTTAAAAGTCTCAGCTCAAACCAGGATTTTCATTATCGAAACCGTAACTACTGAAGAGATCCGTCTCTAGAGTGTACAGTGGTCCTATCACGACTCCGAGGTACTGCTCACTAACCTAAGACTGCTGAGGTACTCCTCCTGTCGAGTACCGCGGGCCAGCCACCCAAACATAGTAGTGCTTCCCGCCGAGGTATGTCACTCAAACACAGTAGTGCACACCCCCTAGTTGCCTGCAGAGGTACTCTCCAGATGAGTACTGCGGGTCTGGACTATCACACAGGTAGTGCTCCGTCCTCCATGGGTCTGCACCCAAACAAAGTAGTTCTCCGTCCACTGGGCTAGTCGACTCACTCCAAGTCGAGTCGGTCAAGCAGTCGTCAGGTCTCAGTCGGCTACACGGTCTCCGTACTCCGCACGCTCGTCTCTGGGAGGGTCCGCTCCACGAGCTGCAAGTCGATACTCCAAGTATCTCAAGGTACCACGAAGAAGTATATCAAAGGACCACCTCGTCACAGGGGTCTCAACGCAACAGACGGTGCGTCGATCGGACGCCCGGTCAGTGAGTTATTAGCCTTTTCGTCCCAGGGGCCCGGTTGGTTTTGTGAGCGAACCAAACCCAGCCGTATCTCAACTGTACCCCGATCTCTCATAGGGTATACTCATAGGGACCGTTTCTCAACGTGATCGTCAACGCCGCTGACGGTTCGTCAAACGGACGTCCTGTCTGAAAGTTATCAGCTTTTCTGTTCCAGGGGCCCGGTTGGATTTTGGGTGCGATCCAACCCTGCCACTACCAACTGTATCCAAAACTCGGGCGAAGGATGCCAAAATTTCCGTATCTTCAACAGGAACTCAATGCAACAGACGGTGCGTCAATCGGACGACCGGTCTGAGAGTTATTGGCTTTTTCGTCCCAGGGGCACGGTTGGTTTTTAAGGCAAAACCAACCCGACCGTACTCCACCTGCGCCCAAACCCCGGGTGGAGTGAGCCAAAAGATCCGTCTCACTAAGAAAAAACTAACAAAGCTGATGGTACGTCAATCGGACGTCCGTAGCTCAAGATATGAGTGTTTCCGCTCCGAGGGCTCGGTTGGTTTCGTGTACGAACCAACCCGGCCGAACCCAATGTATTCCGAAACCTGGAGTGAGACAAACCAAAACGACCGTCTCGCTCCAAGGATTGCGTTGCCGCTGACGGAGAGTCGTTTGGAGGCCCCTAGCTCAAGTTACGGGCGTTTGAACGAAAGTCGTCCGAAGACGGGGAGTCCGGGCCCGGGCCGACCCGGCCCGACCCCCCCAGGTTGGCCCGAACCAGGTCGGGTCCTACCCGGTTGGCCCAGCCCGGCCCGGCCAGGGCCGGTCTGGCTCGGCTCCGCCGAGCGGCCGAGCGGCCGACGCGGGGAAAAGCCGCCGCCACGCGTGACACCCCCGCGGCACCCGCGGGGTGTCGGCCAGACAGCCGGACGTGCCGCGTGACAACCCCGCGGCACCTGCGGGGTGCCGCCCTGGACACCCGCGGGGTGCCGCGTGACAACCCCGCGACACCCGCGGGGTCTCGCCCTGGACCCCCGCGGGGTGCCGCGGGACAACCCCGCGGCACCCGCGGGGTGTCGCGCTGGACACACGCGGGGTGCCGCCGCCTCCGGCCGCCGGAGTCGCTCCGGTGGCCCGTTTTCCTTCCCGTCTGCGTCGTTGTTCCTCCCGGGTTCCGTTATTTACTGCGGGATCATCAAACATCCGTTGCGGCACGTTCCGTCGTTGCTCGTCAAATCCGCACAAGAACGAAGAACAACGGAGGGTTGTCGGGCCGTGTTCGTTTGGCCTGCACCCTCCGCGTTAGATATAAACAACGGGAGAAATTAAAGTTCAACACATGAATGCATATCTGAAACAATTTTTAATGAAATAAAATTGTTTCATAAAAACGGGTTCCTTATTTGAACGGAAACAACAATTTTAATAATTTTAAAATTGTTCACAAATCCAGTTCATTAACTTGTTAAAGAAACAATTACGGGAATATAAAAAGAAAAGGCGGGTAATTCCCAAAATAAATCCCTACCTCGCCGTCGCTGTCGGATGCGAGGTCGTCAAGGAATTGACCGTCACGGAAGGAGGTGATTGTCACACCGCGGAAGGGCGTCGCGTCGACGATCTCCGAGGACCAAGAACATATGGATTTAATTAATAATAATTAAATCCATGTTGTTGTTGAAATCCAAAAATAAAATAAAAAGAATCGAAAACCCCTACCTTGGTTGTTGTCGATCGAAGGCCGTCTCGGGGTTGGATCGTTGCGGAAGAAGCGTCGCGAAGGGAGATCTGTTGGCGTCCCGGTACAAGGCTTCACGTCATCGATCTCCGCAGGTTTGGCATTCTTCGTGTTCTTCGCGTTCTTCGCGTTCTTTGCGTTCTTCGCGTTCTTCACCGAAGAAGAACGCTTTCCTCCAAATCCTCTCCACGCCACAAGTTTCAACCCAAAATAAAATAAGCTTAAGCCTTATTTTATTTACACAACTAAACATTTGTATTTCCAAAGATAAGAAACGAACCATTAATTCGTAGAATTAATTCAACGAAAGAAACAGCTCATTTAATTTACAAAATAAACCGCCCAATTAAATGGTCTGTTAAGATTTTAAGAAACGCGTCAGTTGACTTTCATTAAGACGTGTTTTCACGGGTGCGTTTCTTAGCGGAAAGAAACGACGGGGCTCATGCGGGCCCCACCTCACAAATATCCTACCAAGGGGTAGGATATTTCTGGATATCATCCTATCCAGTTCAACTCAGTTCAAGCCGCCTTTAAGTGGCTTCAAGTGGCTTTCAAGTGGCTTAAGTGAAATAAAATAAAGTTGTCGTAAAATGATTTTATTTCTTAACTTTAACCCGAAAATTAAAAACCACACCCGAGCAAACGCAACTCCTGAAGATGCATTTCTAAGCAAATACCGGTGCTGCGATTCCATCGGTGCCCTCATAATTCGATTCCGAGCACCGGTTCAAAAGTTAGAAAAACCCGCTCGTCCGTTCACTGAACGTACCCGAGCCAAACTTCGGAAATTGATTCCGGGCACACCGGGCCTCGGAATCAGGCGCCGTCAGAAACTGCGTTCTTGTAAAATTACAAATAAAATTAATAAAAAAAGTTCCTTGAAATTTAAGGGTCTTTACAGTTTTGAATATCATTTTTCTTTGTAATACATGGAGAAATTCGGATGATGTGTTATCCTTTTATAAGTAAAGATAATGATTTTTTTAAATTACCCATTACTTTTATAATGATTACCTGAATATAGTTAAGGGTAAATAGTAACAATAGAATTAAATAATTAATGTTGTAAGAAATAATTTCACGGTAGAATCAACCATTAAATTTCTATAAATTTATAAAAATGAATCACTTTTTTAACACTATTTTCATAAATTTTTTATTTTTGTTACAACCTTTGTAATGATATTTTACCCACACAAAAATATTACATTTAAATATGAATTTTAACTAACATTACCCATGATTTCTGAATTGAACATAATTTTATAATCCATATAATATAGTTGAATTTCAATATTATTGAAAACTAAATTTTAAAATAAAATATTTTAGATATTGAATTATGTTTTCTTAGAAAACAATTGAACAATAGGTGTTCTTAATATTATATAACCTTAATTAACTAGTAAATACATAATAATATATATTTATATATTTTTAAAAATCATATTGTATTCTATTTATATAATATTTAAGTTCAATTAATTTAATTAAAATTAAACAATTGTACTTTTTTTTGGAAAATAACATCTTTAAGATTATAATGGTCATTGAAAATAAGCATAATAATAATTTTTTTTGTAAAAAAGGAAAATTAGGCTATTATGTAATATGATAATTTGAAATAAAATATAAAATAATTTTTTTTATATTTATTTTTTATGTGATTGAATAAAAATTTAATCACCAATTAATAGGAACATATTTTTGGATAAACTAGTGTATTTGTTTTCTAAACATTAAAAACTATCCTTATAAATTCATTATAAAGTTATAAATGAAATAAATTATGAATTAAATATATTTTTGGTAAAATAATAATTTGCATTGTCTATTTATGTAATACATAATTAATTTTACTGTAAAAACCCACAGTGTAATAGTAAATACATTTTTCCACTATTCTTATAATAATTATTAATTTTATAATCATATCAAAAATAAATTTTATGGTTCATTTGAAATTATTAATTAAAAAATAAAATAATTTTTTAATATTAAAATTACAATAATTTCAAATTTAAATTTTAAAATAAAATCATTAAAATATAAATAAAACTTTTTCATGTGGAAAATAAAATTCTAAATTATGAACTATTATTCTTATTTCAAATGAATTTATATTTATATTTATACTAATATGTTATCCATATAAAAAATATATTTTACCCATAATATATTTAGAATATTAAAATAATACTTAAAATGATATAATTTTTTAGATGCAAAAATTTGTAATAATGAAATCACCCTTATTAGTTATATAGTTAAATTAGTTGATGTTCATTTACACCCCCAAATTAATAATGGTAATTATTTTTATTTATTAATATATTTTATAATGGATTTAACTCTATTGATACACACTTATTATATAACTGTATTTTATAATTTATATATGTTTTCAATGTCTTTTTTTTACATTAGTAGTCCTGAAGAAATATATCAAACACTGTATGTTTAAAAAAAATATAATTTAAAAACCTTGGTTTTTATATTCTCCCCCATTAATAAATATCATCCTAATATTTTTAATTATAATTAATTTGATAAATAACTATGGGTACCCATATCATAGTTAAGATGAATGATAAAATTTATATTAAGTGACCAACAATAAATTCTAATGTAAGACTAGGAATCTCATATTTTACATCCTAATAGACCCATATCAAGATTTTCAATTGTAATTTTTTACATCATATAAATAATTATTAAAAAAATATTACATTGGAGTTTCTATTTAAATTCATTTCACATCTTTTTTCCCATTATCCAGATTCTAAAAAAATACAAAAAATAATATGGTTATGTTAATATACAATAATATCATAGTAAATAGTAATGTGAATAAAAAAAATTATTCACCTTATTAATGCTCTTATGATACATCGATTTCAAACTATAACACTTTTGATTTAACAATTATATAATTTTATTAAACTATTAAACCTTTTTATTAATCGTTGTTATCCTTAATTATTCTATTAATAGATTCTCTAAAAAATAAATTTTAATCATCTATAATGGATCAACAAGTTTATCTAAATCCTTTGAAGGATATCCCATGAGTGTGATGAGCCTTGTGTTCATTCATTATCCCACTAAACATGCACCAAGTAGAGATTGAGTGTAATCCCAACCATCCTCTATCTAGGTGATTACACTAAGTTGAATCTGTCTATATGGACATCTATTTGTACATTCGCACAAAGATATGAAATTTCAAGGGAGGAAACACTTCATTCGTTACAAAATAATTTTAGTGATACCCTAAAAATGTTATACCATTAATGTTTTTGGAACATTCTCTCATCATAAACAACATGCGTAACAAAAATAATATTAAAAAATATAATTTATCTAATATTACAAGACCAAAATAATATATTTACCTTTTGAATTATAATTAACTTCAAATATATTATCCCACGATGGTATCAACAATACATTTATTATCTACAAAATAATACCTAACCTTTAATATTATCTATACAATGATTTGACACCATCTGTGATAAATTTCACATAACAACCAAAAAAGCACATAACATATATAAAATATTTCATTATATACATTCCCCTGACCATTTATGTTTAGAACTTTGGATAATTAAGGCACACAATTAAAAAATATAACCATTGTATTTATCATCAAATATTAATTTTTCACTACATTTGTAACAACATAATTTGTTTTAATTATTCATCATATTCTATAAATAATCCTCCCATGTAATACTTATAAAAAAAACATTTGTAATAATGTTGTTCATAACCTGGGAAGTGCATTCACAAAAAGTGTGACCTTAAAGTCCTAGTATGTGGATTTTCATAAAATAATCTATCATAGAATAAAAATTTCCTCAATAATATATATATAAATAAATTATAATAAAATAATATTATATTACTCATCACTTGTGATTGAAAGAAATTTGTGGTTGAAAATATAATAACCACATGGACAACATTTTCTAATTTCAAGATGGTGGAAATAAAATTTCCTGAAATGTTTAGGAAATATTAAAAAACATTAAATACGATTTTTTAATTTTCCTATACATATACATGATTTTAAAATCATTACAAATACATCTAATTAAATTGTTATAAATAGATTACATTTATAGATGCTTTTTAATATAATACCTACCAATGCATTGAGGGGATATTTCAGGCCAAACTAATAATTAATTACATTAAATTGATTAATTATAAATTGAAATAAAAATTATATCAAATTCATAATAAATATTCCTTATAATTCTATAATATTTCCTATTGAACATAAATGTATATATATTTTATATATTATGATAATAAAGAAATTTATTATCTATCCGTGTAAGAATACTTCCAAATAAAATCATAGATATTAAATAGAAGATAATTCAATAAATTAATTTCCAAATAAATAAAATGAATTATATGATCACACAACATCTATATAGAGAATGTGGATGGTTAATCAACCCATATATTAATGTCTCTAGTGGAACCTCTAACAAATTAATGACATTATAGTTAATAGTTATTCATATAGAAATTGTAAATATCTGAATTATAAATATTTCACCATTTAGGGAAATAATATTGAAATATATGTGAATATAAAAAAATAGACATGCATAATAAAATGGAATGAATAGAAATACAATGATTGACATCATGAAATTAATGAGGTTTAATTTTATTGTGTAAGGATATCAATAAGAAATGATCCTTCAAAAAGGTGTTTTTGAAGATAATGTCAATATCCATCAAAATGGAATTGTAAATACTATTTTATATATTTTTATACGGTAATATATTTCGACATAGAAGAATGGGGTTTTTAAAGAACCAATAAATCTAAAATAATTAATATTAAGTCCTGAAAACCCATGAAAACATCATATTTTGAAGGAATATTCATTCAATTGTATTTTATAGGAATGAAATATACCCCACCAAATATCACAAAACAATAGTTGTGTAGAACATACCCAATATTACAAATTGGGTTAAAAAAGATAAATAATAACTCAATGAAAAAAATGTTTTTTCAAAATCCTCGACAGATTATAAAACACATGAATAGAAAGTCAAATGAAAAAGAAACTCAATTTTGATTTAATATCAAATTAATAATATAATTTTTTTTTGGAATAACCTTATTTTATTTAAATCAAAATCAAACTATATATAAGGAATAATTCTAAAAAAATCTAAAATTTCTTAAAGTTTTATTATTTAGACCATGAATCACATACTTTATCATTATATTTTTAATTCAACAGTAATGAAAGATAGAAAATTATATGGATTTTTAAATAACATTTATTATAACATAAATTTTGATAAATGTATTTAATTTCCTATATAAACACCCCAAAAGTGGAAATTTTTATTAAACACTCACAATGTCACAATGAAACAAAATTGTGGCACCTAAAGCAATATATTTATTCCTTCTTAGGAGATCATGAACTAACATAATTTATAATGAAAATAAATATGTTAATAAAAAATTATCAAAACCATTTTCACATATTTATAATTTTATAACATTCATTTATATACATTTATGTCAAATATATTAGTCAAATATATTTTATTTCAATAATGATTAGTTGTTGTCCAAGATTACTTATTTATTAATAGTTCATAAATTGATTTTTCTGATTCAAGATTTTAGATTCATTTTTTACTACTCCAATGTATTTTTATGAATTAGAGTGTATTATTTAATATGATATATAAATATATACATTCAATTAGATATTATTCTACTTATGATTCATGATATTTTAGTTTGTGATGAGCTTGTTTAGATTATTATTTCAAATCGGTGGTTGTTTCTTAATAATGAATCAAAAATAACCATTACAAAGCAAAAACATGAAAAAAATTATTTTCATACTATTTTTAAATATAATATAAATTTGTTTTTATAAAATATATATTAAATATATTAAATAATGGTCAGTTTGGTGGCTAAGACGAAGTATTAAGAACATGATTTAATATTTGGGTGATTGTGATTAAGAATCTGATTCTTTATGCACAATATCATTATTAAAGAAGAATAATGTTATTTTATTTTATTTTAATATGTTTTGGAATCATATTATTATAGTTTTATATTGAAATAAGGTTACATTATTGAAAAATGAATTACATAACTCTCATGGATATGGTAGTTTGTACATATACATGTGTGAAAAAAAAATTCCCCTTTAAATAGAGGAAGATAAAACTAATTTAAAATTTTAGGGTCATAATAATACGATGATTATTACTTTAATATTTTAAATTTAAATTTCACACCATCCATGAATGGTGGTGCATAAATATAATTCATGTCTTCATAGAAGTTGTAGTTCACACATAGCCCTTTTGACTTCTTATTTTTTTAATGGTTTTGTAGGATATTATAAAATCGATATTTGATTATTATTATTATGATATTTATAAAAATAATTCATACAAATGTTTTATTTATATCATGGATAGAATAATTTTTAGGGAATAAACGAAGAACGTAATTGAGAGATTTTGGTTGAGAACACTACCTCCCCCATCAAATGTTCTCTCTTGGGTACCACTATAATCCTCTACAGAATAGTTTTTTGGAAGGACCATATATTATAAGATGTGGGAAGATATTCTAGGATAGTATAGGGGAGATTTTTGTAAAAACTTAGTATTTTGAAAGGATATATAAATTTTGTGGAAGTAATCACCATTTTTATGTATAAAAATTAAAATTTATAAATACAAATTAGTTTTTAATGGATAAAATGACAGTATTTCAGGGAAAATGTATCCAAATGTGAGGAATACTGATTTGAATGACGATAAATGGACCCAAAATATTCTATTATTTATTTTCACTCTTGAATTCAATATGTTTCAATTCTCTTATCACGAAATGTTTACATTTGGATTTTTTGGGTTTTACCGCGGTGACTAATTTTTACCTGAGTAATTTATATTTGACTAAAAAATTATTTGGTAACCAATTTTACCATAAATTAATTATATAAACCCAAATATATTATCCATATAATACATTTATATTTAAAATAAGTTTAATTTTTATTTTAAATTAAATAATTTTATATAAATAAAACTTATTTTGTTAAAAAACATTATTTTGACATTTCATTGTCCTTAATAATGTGTTACATTTAAAAAATAAAATTATTGGTAATATCATATTATATAAGTGTAATCATAATAAAAAATTAATTATATAATGTATATTTAGTTGATTTATTTGTTAAAAATTATTCAATATTAATAATTTTTTTTTTCAAAACAACCCTTCCCCTATTATATTTTTCATTAACATTAATAATAATATATATATTTTAATGAATAAAGACAAAATTGACCTTATTAAATAATAATATAATTTTTAATAATAAATATAAAATTATTTATTTATTTAATTTCTATATGTGATTAAAAATATTTTTTAATATAAGTGAAAAAATGTATTGTTATAGTAAAATACTAATTAAGTTTCCAAACTGGTAAACACGAGTCTTATAAATACTATATAGTATTTATAATAATTAAATATACTTTACAAATTTATTTGTGTTCTAATAATAATTCTTATAACATTTTAGGTAATAATTGCTTTATGATTCAGTTATAAACATTATAGTATTAGTAAGAAAACTATGATTTCACTATTCACCAAAAAAAGAATTATTTGAGAAAAATATCTAAAATATATACTAATGTAATTATAAAAATATTAATTAAAAATGATCATCATTTTGAAATATTAAAAATTATAATTTTTTTTTTCAATTTTATAATATTTTGATGAAAATAAAAGTAAATTTTTTTCATAGAAAAATAATAGTCCAAAATAGTTTCTATTCCTATTCTTACTTCACATAAATTACACATCAGAACAGCGTTAATATATTAATCATTAAAATAATTTGTTTCATTCATAATTTTTTTTATCATAATATAAAGTTTCCAAAATAGATATTTATAAAGTGGTTACATTTTAAATAATAAATCAATATTATATTTTTTGTAGAAAATCTAATTTAATTTTATCAAAGATATAATACTATTAATTTTTTTATTATATATTTATTTTTGTTAATTTTCAAACATATAATTTTTCTACCAATTATATAGAAATATTTTAATGGTCTTATACTATTCCATTATTTTATTCATTCAATGTATTTTGTAACACATGTTATCAATCAAATTTGATTTCAAAAGAAAATATATTTTAAATTTGTATGGAGTTAGAGACATTATGTCAATATATAAAAATATAAAAATAAAATGTATCAGAAATGAGAATTATGGATATTTTTGAATTATGTTATTTTGACATTTTATAAGGATGAAATCTATAATGTTATAGAAAAATGTAACATGTACTCTGAAAAATAGTAATGGATAAAAATATTGAATTTTAGTTGGGAATTAAATAAACATGGGTATTCAATCAATATTTCTATGAATTTTTGTTGTATTTTGCAAAAAATATTTTTTTAATTGAATTCCATAATCTATATTGAGGATTGATGATGTTTAAGCATATTAAAATAGGGGAAAGGTTAAAATTTCACATATAAAAGTATTTTTTTCAATCACTTATTCTTAAATTATTTTCATGGAATTGTAAAATCTAGTCGTCATGTCCTAAAAATGTAATTTTTTTAATTTTGATGAAGAATTATGATTTTATGCTATGGGATATGGTCTCCAAGAATGATACAAGAATATATAATGTCATCATAAATAGGAATATCTTGTGAAAATATCAAAATTGTAATGGACATATTGATAAGATTAATATATTATCATATATGCAGGGTTGAAAAAAATAATGTTTGAATGATCCTATTGTATTAAATAATTTACGGAGTATATAAATTCCGAAAAACATATGACTAACTTGTATATTTTCTGAAAAAATCTTATGTTTTAATGTTTTTCCATGGATTGAATTATTTATGAACTCATTATCTACTGATGATTTCAGAAGAATTCTATAATATAATATACCAAATCTAGTGTTTTGTGAAAGAGATAATCCAAAATAGTTGTTTTAGTGATCTACTATGATTCAAAACCATGAACATATATAAAAAATGAACGTAAAGTATTTTCATATAAATGAAAATAAGGAACCAGATATACTGGAAGACGATAATTAATAAATCGAATATGTTGGGTTTAAAACCAAAGTATGATATACATTACATTCATTTTTTGTAGGATATTATATAATATGGATCAAACTATTGGAAATATACTACTTTAGAAGAAATATTTTTTGAGCTGAAGGAACATGAAGGGGATATATGGCGGTACAAAGAAAATATTTCCATGAATGTTTTCTTATAAATGAATGAGTTTGGTCATTTCTAAAACATTTGTACATTTATAAAACAGATTGATTTTTCTATGTTTTTTAGTATTATTACCATGTATGGGTTTTATTTGTAAATTATATTTTTATATACTGTATCTCATTATGGAGACAAAGATAATAAAATTTATATTGAGTAACTAGAATATTTTTTGGATAAAGAGAACAATGATATATTTTAATATTATTTAGAGCCTTTCTTGTTTGAAACATGAAACACGACAGTAAAAATTATATTTTCAATTCCGTTATAGCAAAAAAAATATTCAAAACTAATATATATCAGTTTAGTTAACATAATGTGTCATATTATATACATTTTATAATATTAATTCTCCATGTGGATTTAATAATAAATTCAATAATTGTGAAAGAAATTTTTTTTATATGAAATATGAATATCATGGATGCTTCATGATGGATGATCTCAATGTAGTAAAATATATTTTTAGTAGAAAATATTAATGGGATATTCACACTTATTATTTTTTTCTAAAACAATCTAACTACATCTATAATGTAGTGAAGTAATTTAGAGTTGGCAAGGTGAATCCAATTACAATTCCCCTGTCCATCAATTTAATTCTCATATAATAGAATATTCCTAGAAATTTTTTATTTTATCAAAACATAGAAAATGATACATTTTCATAGGTTTTTTGGAATCATGATATATATCATGTTCCATGAATATAAATAAATTTCACATATATTTAGATTAATTAACATGTTCCCAGAAAATAATATAATAATTCATTAAGTAGATATAAATTGGATTCCCCCATATCTCAATGGTTTCAATGAGTTCTCTCATTATATCAGAATGGAAGAATTGTTACAGTGGTTTGTTAATATAGATGTTATGTTAGATATAGACACTTGGTATAATGCATTAGGAATTGATTTTAGTTACAATGGATCATATGTGAGTTAGATGTTCGTGTATCAACAAATAGTAACAACATCACAAATAAAAGAAGATTATGATTTATTTATAGATTATAGTATGTTGTTTATTTAGTTAAATTATAAGATGGAATATTTTATAAGAATTAAGTATGTCTGGATTCTATTACAAGATTCATAAAGTGTGATGAAAATAGAAAAAAAATTGATATTTATTTACTAGTAAAATCATGTTATGTAGATGAATCAATTCATCCAAATATTATAGTATTACAAAGTTATAGATGTGTGAATGGTGGAGGGACTATAGAATTGGGTATTTACAGGGATCGTAGTAGTAGTCCGACTTGTTATTAGGTGGTTATATATAATAATTTATTTGGGACAATTGGGTTCATATTGGGGAAAAATATATATGTATATTAATATTGAGAGTGGAATGGGTTTTAATTGTTTTGATTAAATACATTTTATTAATTCTTGAAAATGATTCTCTAGTGGGAGATGGTTTGCTTTATAAATGTGAATTTTTTTGTACTTTTGTATTTGAATTCACCTTAGGGGAGATTTATTTTTTCCAGTTTTTAGATTTTTTATGGAGATGGAGTATTGAAAGAGGCAAATATATGAAAGTCAAAATGTAAAAATATCATAAGAAATATGTTATAAGTAATATGTTAGAATTGTCCTTTATAACATTAGAATGAGGTTGTTTTGAGATTCAAGGTACATTAATAACATTTTATAAATAGATATTTAATAATTTATTATTAATTTATATAGGAGTTTTAGGGATCTCACATATGATATATAATGGTGTTAAAAATGTCATATAAGAGTAATCACATGGAGTTTCCAAACGAATTTACTATTAAATATAAGGAGTGAATGAGGCAGTGATTTAATGTGAAAGAGTGAATGGATTACCATTATGATTATATCTATGTGGGGAAAAAATCTTGGCAAATAATAAGGCATTTAATCCAGTTTTACCATTTACACACTACTATATTTTTATATTATAGATATCTATTTGGATGATAGTTAAACATTTTAATCAAATTCTATTTCATGAATTAAATTATTTCAGTATTCCCCTTTAGAGTAAGATTATGTCTGAGCCCTTGTAAAACCATTCTTTTCTATTTTCATTATCTTTAATTTTATATATCATTTATATGTTTTGTCTATATTATTTTTGTGCCTTTAGGTGAAGAAAATAATGTTATTATTGTCATCAATAGTCTAGTACATCATGTATGTGGGTATGTTTTGACTCATGGGTCCATATTAATGTTTTTTATTTCTTTTTATCTTTTGGATAATATTATATGAGGAGGTTTTAGATCCAAAAATATATTAGTTTCAAAATAACACAACATGATTATGTTTTTAGGATCATTATTAAACTCTTAATAATTTATAATATAAAGATATATTAAATTTTTATAATTAGGATGAACTAAGGTGGTTAATTTTCATAATGATTATGATATGAAATGAGATAAATACCATGAGGATGAAGTTGTTACTATGAAATATAAGATCAATGATGTATGAAAAGTAATAAATCATTAGAAAATACAATAATTACAATGTTACAGTACTGATATATGTAATGAAATATTAGAATAAAAATTAAAAAAATTATTCTATACGTGTGGAAGAAATGTACCTTTTTATAACAAATAATGGAATTTAATGTAATGGAATATAATCCATGTATAAATTATTGAAACTATTCTAAAAAGATAAATATAGAAATTAATATCAAATAGCATATGATAATTAAAAAATCATTGACTGTATTCAATAGATTAATAATTAATTCTTATACAATGAAAAATAAAAATGAAATGATATACATATTTATAAAATATAAATTTTATTGATTCAGGGGTCACATAATGAAATTTTAAAATTAATAAATGATTCACTCTAATGGGTATTATTTTAGCATGATCTAATAATTATAAAATTTTAATTTTTTTTAAAAAAAGATGAAAATATTCTTTAAAATAATCAAAATTGGTTAAAAAAGAATCCATGAAAGATATTAATTAAATTAAAATATATCTATTCTTAAATAGGAGTTTATTAAATAAAAATTAGTTTGTCAATATTGGGAGACCTAAATATATATTATCTCATAAAAAATATGACAGATACAATATATTAATCCTACAGAATTGTAAATGTTATATTTTCAAATTTTATTAAAAATATACTATTAAATAGATAGTTAAAAGTGTGATTTTTCTATACATGATTTATTATGTTATATTTATGGAAAAAAATAATAAAAAATTTAATGAAAATGTTCCTTTTAAAAGTGATAGATATTAAACTACTATAGGTATAAATTATAAAATTATAGATAAAGAAGAGTTGAGTAATAAAAAAATAATCTATATAAATTTGAGTTGTTACATCGTATTGACTGTGAGTAAATAATGTGACATAATGTTCGATATATCAATTATAAATTGATTACAACATATCAATTATGTGAATAATGATAATTTTTTCCATGTTAAAAGAATTAATGAAAATCTATATCAAATGAATAGAAACCAAAACCAATGTTTCCACATTATTAAAGAATATTAGAGTATGGAATCATTATATATGTCATGTAAATTAAAATATATATATATAATCCTATATCATTTATAAGTTACAAAAATTTATACATTGAATATTAAATGAGATAATACATGTTATACAAACATATAAATACATACGCTCCAAAATCTATATAATCAATAGGTGATAGGAGATCAAAAAAAATAGTTGGTTCAAAATGATGTTTCTGTTTATATTGAAAAAAATTGATAAAAAGTAAGAGGAATAAAGCATTTTAGAGAATTAAAATAGTTTGATGAATTTCATCCCTTTTAAGCATTTTAATAAGGAAATGATTTATATCATCAAGAGTTATTAAAAGATTATTAACAATTAATATAAAAGTAAAATCAAATATTATTTAAAAAATAAGATGTTTATTGCAATATGATTTTATAATTAGATAGAGAATAATTGAATTAAACATGTGCCTACATATGTGATAACTCTATAACAAATTGGAGTCCATAAAAATTGAAATCACATTTTTTATAATATACATAAATCTTTTTTATATATAATTGTTATATCATGTAACTATTGTAATGAATATATGATTATGTATATTGATATTTAAACTAGGTATTTTCATATACTAGGAGACAATGTTACACTATATGAGATACATAATGTATGGAATCAAATACTATAACATTTTATAGTATCATTATGAAAACTAATTTTCAATGACAATGATAACACATTTAGAAACCATCTCCAGTATGGCCATGGAATTGGGGAAAATGGCACTTGTCATCATTTTATCTTCCCACTGATGCTAGATAATGACTATTTTTGGAAGTCCATGAGTATAATATATAATGTGACACACACTATTTTTGATAATTTCAATGATAATTAATAAAATAAGTTTATTGAAATATAAAAAAAATTATTTCCCAATAATTCTTATCATGATGAACACAAAACCAGGAATATAAACATAACCTGAACACATGAATTATATATATATAAGTTAATTGTTTTAAAAATTATAAAAATTCTTCCTATATTAAAATTAGTATGAAATAAAAAACATTATAATGATATTGGCCTCTAACTCCAAGATTTTTATGGCCCCTATTTATAATTTTATGTAAAATTATATAACTACACATTCGAAAATTGAATATATATAGGTTTTGTGAAACATAACTTAATTTCATTAAACTATAGATACCAATAATATCATAGTTTATAACATAATCTTATGTGTGTTGTATAATTTTGGGGTTGAATTTAATATAAAAAATTATCCAACCTAAATAAATCATGTGTTTTTCAAGAAACAATAACATAATGTTTTACTACATTTGATAATGTTGAGAGAATCAAATAAGGAATACAAGGACAGGTTAGTTCAAAAAATATTTCTAAAATATGATCCTAATAAAAATGATACCATAGTCCACTAATTATATAAATTACTATATAGAAATACATATAGTTAGTCCCCTAACATCCAAAAAATATATTTCATAATAGAGTATATGTTGAGTCTTATCCCACATCATAATAATCCCCATAGTTATTTAATTGAATAATAACATTATTTTCATATAAAATAATTCAACACATACTCTTATAATACCATATAATAACATAAAAATGATAAATAATTATTGAATTAATTATATAAAAATATAAAATACTAACTCTATATTCTTGAAATCATAATCGACTAGTTGAATTATTTGATAAATTTATAATGCATATAATCCCACTGAAACATCACATATTTCCCATATATCTTCTGTAATAATTAAATTACATGTCTAAATCCAATATTATAACTTACCTTGTATTCATTATATAATTATTTCATGTGTTTAAATTATAGAATATATATTTATTCAGACTAAATCACGATTTAGTCATCCCATTTAATATTGAACTCATGTTATAATTGTAAATAATTATTTATATTAATTTATTTTAATTAACCTTGGATACACATAAAAAACATTTATAAATGTATTAAATGGGATTTATTTTTTAAAAAAATTAATAAATAATTCATTAATTATAATAAATCAGTCATACTTCGTTTCATGTTAAATTTAAAATGAATATTTATTTTTATTTTCATCCCATAATTTCTATTTCTACATTCTATTCTATCAAACTAATGATGTGTAATATACCATTACAAAATTTTATGTACTTTAATCCTTTATTATAGACCACCATTTAATAAGTTCTTATTTTAATTTTTTCTGGATATATTTTTGGAATTATTTGGTTTCTATTGGGTTTTTCACAATTGGCACATGGATAGGGAGAACTATACAGGTTGGACCAGGAAACTATTCACATAATTATGAGGTTTATAGGGGTCACGCTCTTAGTTTAAACAATTTAAAATCTCTTTAATATCACATGGGTTTGGATAGTGGGATGTTTAAGTTGGAAATAAATTACATTAAAATTTGGCCCAAACATTACACCTTTTTAGTACCAACATATGGATCACCCAAAAAGTTCATGGGTTGTCTAACCATAAAGAAACTTGTGAAATTATCTCTATAAGGAAATAAGGGTTATGAGTTAGGAACATTTTTATCACTAATCATATAGCTAAATCCATGAATACATAAGAACATTGTTTTACTCATCCAAAAATATTAATTAAGGCAAAACTGTGTAATATAAATTCTAATAAAAACAAAATCAATACTATTTTGATCCTTTGTATTATAGAGTCTCTCGATGGATGATTTTGGCATCATAATCCTCTTCCACATATGTTGATGTGTCGGTGAATGTGATTAGTCCCTATCTAGTATTTTTATATCAATTTGGTTTGGAATTATCCATTATTATTATATGGACATATTTGAATTGGGTAAGGCTTAATGGTGTATATGGTTTGAACCCTTGGTTTAATGGATATGAAATCTAGAGATTCATATTTGTTCTTCTACACATTTGTTTCTCCATTTATGTTTCCCATGTCATGTGAGTAATTTTTTTTTGAATAAATGTTGGTGGTACCATGATGCATTTCACTACATTAGGATCCATCATTTCAAACACAATTTTAATTTTATTTTCAATTTACTCAAATGAATTCAGTAGATTTCATGATTTATTTCCAAAAAAAGATTGTAATGGAAAAATATAACCCTTTTCAAATGTGTTGAAAATATTTCATGGATTTTGATAAATTATTTATTTAAAATTAGAGTGGTTTGTAAAAATTATTTGATAAATATTCTTGAGGAAAATTTATTTAAATGATTGTTAATGTATACATGGGTAAATTGATGAAAACATAATATTTTGTTTTGAAATTAAAATGTAATGTAAAAAATTTTAATTTTTAATTTGAATAGTGAATGATGATTTTATTTATAAAGAATTATTTTTATATTATCAATTTATATGAAATAAATAGTTATAATGAGTAGTTTTTCATTGATTGGGACAAGTATTCTTAGAATCCAACTCCCTGAAATAGATTTTTGATGGAAAATCTATCTGAAATGGGGTTGGAGGGATTTTTCCTAATTAGATGACGATTTATTCTATTCCAATTCCCTGATGATTAGGGATGTGTGAGAACTATGTATGTGAAAGATCAAATCAGTATTAATATGGTCATATAGCCGTTAAATAACAAAAATTAGGGCATATGATCATAATAAATTGTTTTAATTTTAATATTTCATTATATAATTTATAGAACTATTTTAAATATTCTCTTTTATTTTAAAAAATTATAATTTTTTTCTTTTTTAGTATTATTTCCATCTATTTTACATGACATGAATTTTAACTATATTAGGGAAAAAATATTTTCCCTATATTTTCCATATTTAATGATATGAGATGAAATGGATTATTAGGAATATAGATTATTATAGAACATTTGGTGAAATCCCGATGATATATTTTTTATCACATCCTAAAATTTCCTTCAAGTTTATTTAGAATATTTAATTCAAGGTCAAAGGATATGGAAGACACCATTTGGAGGTGACAAGTGTTCCTAGTATGAAGGACCTTTTGGTGTTGGAATTAAAATATTAGGCTACGGTACACTCATTTCATAAATAATTTTGGAGTTTTTCTTAATGGTTGTTATATGATTTTATTTCATTATTTGAAATCAGATTCTTATTAGTCTTATTATGGTGACCAACTCATTATGGAGTGCTATATTACAAACTATTAATTGATTTATGTTCTAGAAATATATTTTGATTATTTTATTTCAAGATGAATGTGTTCCATCTTATAATTTTCTGAATCCATGACTCTAGTGTCAATAATATTGTGTTTAGGAACACCCATTGGGTTATGGAAAAAACCATCAGTAGTAGTTTACCATGGTATCTGAGTTGGATATGGAAAACGTGGTATCTCTTTATCTAGTTATATATATTTACATAATCCCATTTTGTATTCTTGTAATTATTGGTTGTTTGGAGGTAGGATATTCCATATAGAAGAGAAAAATTATGAGCGAGTTGCGGGATAGAACACATCATAGAAAGGCTTGAGTAAAATAAGGTGTTTGGGAGAAGAATCTTTGAAGAATAATTTGATCTTATTCTAGTCCTTTTCCATAAATTATATAAATATTTTTAAATAGCACAAAACTGGTTCTATCTGAGGGAAAAAATATTTTCCTCTCTAATGATTGTGTTAGTGATCTCAGTATATTTATTTATGTTTAAATATTTCCTATTAATGTGGTGTATTATTATGCCCCTATGAATAGTTTTAAAGAGATCAAACTATGTTTATTATAATGAATTGTGGAATGTTAACCCTACTATTGGATTGAAAATTATTTAGAGAGTGGATCATGTGAACCATTCTTTGGGATAAGTAGTAATACAAATTTCCATTCATGCTCTAGTATTGGAACATTAAGCGGGAAATCAAAATAAGATAAAAAAGTTATCAGATCATACCACTATATTTCCATGGTTGGAATGATTCAAAAGTGGTATTGTATTAGTTGAAAAATATTGAGCCAATTTTTTAGTTCATTGAAATTTTAGATTTAATAAATGTGAAATACATTATATTCTATCTCGAATGTCCTAAAAAGTGGTGGTGGTTTAAAATGGTCATGGTGAAAAAACCAGATAACATATAGTGTAAATAAATGAAATCTATTTTCATTGAGTCGTCCCATCCAAATTTGAAGGGTTTTGAAAATTCTAGAAGTTTTTTTTCTTTCTAGAGGTTGATCAATCGATGCCTCATTATTAAAACAACTTTTGTTAACAAGATTAATTTTATCATGATTTAGTGTCAAATGATATGATTATATATGGAAGGTTTGTGATGGGTCGTCAATATGATATCAGATAAGACATTTTTATATTAATGATAACCAATTATATAGAAATTATGGATTGTGTTTGAGGGAAGAGCTTAATGTGGTTAGTATGTTACAGTTTCTAGTACTTTTTCCTACTCCTAGTTGTAGTTCAATTATTTCCATTACGGAAAATAGGATGTGTGATGAGTCTCATGGTGTACCATGAGTGCAGAAATAATTCAATTCTTGTGTGCTTCTAGAGTTTTTCCAATTTTCTATATCACAATTTCATAAGATTGAGAATTTAATGTGTGCTTATTCTAAGGAACCAATAATGTGTTTTTTATGTGGTCCTAAATGCCACATAATAATGTATTGTCATGTCTTCTTTACCAAATAATGGGAATGATATCATCCACACTAGAGGGGTTCTAGCTACATGAATATAAAATAATGATTCTTAATAGAGTGAATAAATATCTACACGAAGCTGATAAGAGTCTATATATCGTGAGAGGTATCTTCACTATAGCTTCATTTTTTGTAACAGCTAAATTTGAGACCATTTCAACTACATCGTTCTTATAAAAATGAGATAGAAATTTTCAAAATAATCATACAGATATTGTATATTATTTTCTCGCTATTACAAAATTCCCTAAACTAAAAAAGTTGGTATGGTTTCTGATTCCCTTCATGTGATTTATCATTGTTAGAGATCGAAATGACATGGTTTTTTTGGTTCCCAATATGAAATCATTGGATTTCTATCACAAGACGTATAGGATGTTTACACATAATTCAAGCATTAACTGTTATATTTGGAGGGCCTCATTTACTAATCATGGTGATGATTTCCATTCATTTAAATGGTAATGGGACATGATATAGAGTTAAAAAATAAAATATCGTTCAATGTTGAAAAAAATGACATAACTATTTGATTCATTCCTCGAAATAAATCATTAACCATTGGTCTTATTTTAGTGTTCATTATGTTTCTTGATGTGTTTTCATATAAATTTTGTTGTGCTCCACTTATGGGGGTGGTGCGGTTCTCTATGGATTTGGTACATGGTGACTAAACCATCACTATTTCCTCATAACATATTATGATATACAAATTAATGGATTTAAAAACCAAGTTGGATTACTTATGACATACATGATTTATTTGAACTAGCATGTCTTGTTTATAAATGAATGTTATTTCTTTGAAGAATAATGACAGAAACATTTATGTTTTTATTGAATACTCAACAATAAAAATTTCAAATTCATTCCAACTAAATGATTATATTTAATCAGATAAAATTTTAAGCGAGGTTCTCTATAATTGATATTTTTGCTTCTTGTCACCATCTTAGATTCAAAAAATTTGATGTTCTAATAATCACCATTCAATGTAGTTAAGTCCACTATGAATTCAATGTCAAAAATTATTTATGAAATATTATCTAATAGTTTATAGGGAACTAATTCATAATATATTACATGAGTATATAGATTCATTCATAAACATGTTTATAGATGAAAACATAGTTTACTCAGAAACTAAGTTCGATCATGTGACTCCTGTGATAATTGTTCTAAAAATTATCATAGTTCACTAACATTAAATATATATTTAAAAAAATGAATTTAAATATTCTAGAAGATATATTCATGAAACTTCTATTCTTCGAAAATTCAATTTTAGTTGATCTTATAATGTTGAATATTATGCAGACGTGGGATAAACCATGAAATGCTTTCAAAAAATTATAACTTATTGGGATTATTGGAGAATTAATTTCAGTTCATTAATGATTCTAAAATTAATGATTCTATGATAGCCACTCTCACTTGTAATTGGTTAATATTCTTACAAGGTTTAAAATCCTAGAATTAGTCTGACGATTTAAATCATCGTTTTAATTCTATAGATAGGTTTACTCTTTCATTGTTTTGGTGGGGCTATTTCTTATTATGTGACCTATCCTGTTTAATTTTATGTTTCATTCTCATGTAGGTAAATCATGTGGTGTTTAATCACATATGTTAGAATATGGGACATGATAATAACTATACCACACATGATCTGTCACATAGAGTTGTGATTCATTCTATTAAGTGTTTTTATCATTATATTTTTGTATAATTGTTTATAAGTTATTTTGATAATATTATTCTAATGTATACATTATATAAAAAAAATAATTTAATCACTATTGTATGTGATGGCTGGAGTACATATAATCCTTTTATTTTAACATTTCATACATCCATTCTAAGGGTAATGTATTTTTGATGATTTTGGTCGAATAAATAATAACCATTCTATGAAATAATCTTTAGAATAGTGTAATTTTATGGATCTATTTTCCCATATAAAATATGGATTTTCAGAGTATTATATTGATATTGGTCTCAATATCATTCAACTTCTGTCATATCTTCTTAGGATTATACTATAGAAAGATTATATTGATGAAAATATATATTGAATTTGGGACTCTATTTTTTGGGAGACTATCGGTGATAGGACATTTTCATTTGCGGGTATCATATGATTTTGAAACATGTTCACCATATCATTTCACTCAAAACTAAATATGATGAGACAATTTTATTTTAAAAATTGGGGATACACCTTGGAATAAATAATTTATTCTATGATATGTGGTAGTGATTCTTGATTCATTATATAAGATATGATGTATGTGATTTTTTCTCACTTTTATACATGTGAATTGGTTATTTCTAATAAATATAAGCCTTTAGGTTTACTTCCACCCAATCCTATGATTACATGTATGTGGGAGGAGATTTTGATGGGCTTTATTGTCGAGATACCTCGTAACCCCAATGGAATAATGGGACATGGAAATTGATCGATCTGTTAACCCAATCACCTCAAATCATTACCATTCATGATAAAAAAATTCTGATTAATTGGGTTCTATATAAATAGAAGTGATTATTATGTTTCATGATGTCTCATGTTTTATAGATTATAATAGGAATCCCTAATTCGCATATCCTTTTTAATGTGTCCTTACGGAGTTGATGAGAAATCAGGCTAGTTTAAACCTATATTAAACCCAAAGGAATATATCTAGATAGAAATATCTATAAAAATATTATAAGATAATATTTGGTATGTGATCATAACATTGGTGGATTTTGAGATTACAAATTGGTTCTTGATTAATTTTCTTATGAATAAAATTACCAATAATTCATCAAAACCTAAAAACAATGAACCACATTATGTCTGAACATGAAAATAAATATTTTAATAGGGATATATTAGTAATTAATTTCTATTTGGACCATGTTTTGTTAAAAATATAATGAAAATGTTTATTTTTATTCTGTAGATAATGGTGACAGATCGACACATGTGTAAATCCGAAGCTAATCATCAATGAAACTCTTTCGATATTATAGTGGGTGAGAATGTGTTTTTTAGAATTTCACCATTTTTGAGTCATTGATGACTAATATTATAAATGAAATTACATTTAGATACGCTATACCTTTTGATTTTATTGATATGTATGTAATTTTTTCTTACAATTTGTATTTCCCGCAATATTTGATTTTGATTAAAAATATATTTCACATGTCGTAACTAAATTATAATCTCTATAACCAGAATAATATTTATTAATAGATAGAATATGATGTGGAAAATAATTATTCCATATTTAAGAAGCCTATGCAATTTATGGATTATGAGATCATGTTTCTTCATCAAATATTCATACCTCTTATTTGAGTTCATGGAACTAGGGTTCTAGTTGAGATGTTAAATGTGATTGTGAGACACTACTGAGAGGGAATTGGACCGATATCCTTTATATGGCGTCTTCTTGATATTATTTTTTGGTGGAAAATAATTTATTTATGGGAAATTATATGATCCCATTACCATATTTAAGGTATTTCTATCTCTTTTTTCGATCACCCTTTATTCCAATCTGGTATTTCAATGTTTTTAGAGATTTATGGGAAACAATTTGTGTTTTTATTGTTTTTCATGGTGGGTAAATGGTCAATGAAAACCATTTTGGTTGTCCCAAGAAATAATGGGACTAATTATTAGTTTTTGGATGTGGTGGGTACACATTTAGTCCCAAAAGTATGGTCTCCCCCTCAAACTGTGAAGAATTTTGTATAGGGGAGTACACGTTTGGTGAAATATTTTATATCCATATAGTCAAACAGTGTACCCATCTCCAATATCATTAGAGGGAACAGAAACTTTTAGTATTTTTGTTGAAATTCTCTTCAGGAATCTCTAGAATCCTAGTATGGGTGTATAATTAGGCATTATGTAGTTTAACCTAGTAAACTAGGATTATATGTTTTCAGTCACCATAAAATCATATCAATGAACCTAAATCTCCAATTATAAATTCTATTCAACCATAATATATCCTAATTTAATCCTTTTTCTATTAGAGGCCCTTAGGGTATGAGTTTCTCTCTATCTGTGCCATTTATATCGGATCAAATATTGGTGGATGCGACTGATCCTCCTATTAAAAGTTTAAATATCTTAGTTTAGAAATAATAATTTCACGTTTTCAAACCATTTTAATTAGTAGTAATTATTCAATATTTTGATGAATTATAAAATTATTTTAATTTATTGAAAATGTACGGGTTTATATTTGATCTTCATCACCTTCATATATTCTTTGGTTTTTCCAGTTTCTTGTAATTACATGATCATGTGAATAATTGTAAGTGGCTCTATAAGGGGTTCTATATAAATAAAAACCAAATATCATTCTCGATTTGAAATTTATTGTAAATGAATTCTGTTAAATTATTATTTTTTTCTTGAATAAAAAAATTCATTGAATTGTGAAATAAATAGATTTTTCAATGTCTTGGAAATAATTTTTTAGGTTTCGTGAAAATATTGATTAAAATGAAATGTGGTTTCTTGAAAAGATTTGATGCTGATTATTTCGAATATATATATAAATAGATATTTATTTATAAATGAGTAAAAAAGATGAAAAACTATTATGTAGTTTTGAAAACGAAATGACATCTTGAAATTTGAAATTTAATATTTGACATTGAATGATCATTTTATATGAAAATAATGATTTCCCCATGATTAATTGATTTGAAAACACAAGTGATCCTGAATAGTTATTGGGTGAGTAGGAAAAGAATCCTAGGACTCTAACCCCCTTGTGATGGATTGATGATACCAATTCTAACTAAACCATTATTTTCATGATATTACCCATGGGGGTTTTGATTCATTCTAACTCAAAGTACTGATATTTAGGGAACTATGCACCCAATTATCTTTGATAGATCAATCATTAGGTAATATATTCAATTTTGTATCACCCTTTAATATCTCCAACATCCATCACTCGAAGCTTCATCCTAGGTTGGTGGAAGTCGTCACTGCACGTCATCAGTGGTTCCACTCTTGCATTAAAAAAACACACTCCCGAGCTTTGTTTAAATAGAGGGGAGGAGAGGACAAACACACCACAAAATTAATGAGGTTCATTAATGAGTTTAATTAATGAACCTCTTTAAATATCCTAATTGGGTGTTTAAACATTCATTTCAAACTCCCAATGGTGCGGTTATAGAAATCACGAATCAATCTATTTACGTGTCTTGACGTTGTATTACGGTCCAACCACCATTTTTCCAATGGATGCACAATGAAAAAAAATAAAATAACCCAAAGTTATTTTATTATTTTTTATAAAGTCAAAAAAATTTATTTTTCATCCGACCATTGTTGGTTGAAGTTAAGAATGCCTTAAGTGAATTTAATCATTCTGGTTTAAACGATGACATCAGATATTTAATCTAATCACCAGTTCAAAAGATAGAATTTACTGCCTGTGCATTTACTAAATGTAACTTATTAAAATTTAACAAATTATTAACAGTCACCCACGACCTACACTGGTCAAGATTAGGTTCCTCCTAAGGGGAGCACATTCTCATGATCTCAACAGTACTCTCATATTTTCAATAGGTGTTTCTATTTAGAAGTAAAGGAATTAAAAAAGATAATTGTTACTTAATTATTTTATTTAATGCCAAAAAAAACTTCCACTAGCAGCTCGCATCAGCCAATGTTTGTATCTTCCTCAGGAAATCATACACTCTCGAGTTCAGTGGTGGTATTATATTTTTAATCTGAGTCACCATTGGTGAGTTATATGCATTTTAAAAATAAAATAATATTATTTAATTTTTTTATTTACGGTTATTCCATTTTGGGTTTTATCACTATGGGCATGTGCCAACTAAATTTATGTTGCGCCTATGGTAAACCCACCATCCTGAACGCAACCGTGCCCTTATGTTTATGAACTGGGCACCCATTTAATATTTATAGCACTTTTTTAGTAAAACTTCTCACATGCACTATTTAAGGCTTAACATTTTTTCAACGGAACAATTTAGGCACCTCTAGCTTCAGAATCCCATGCAGTCAGATTTTGTCGTCTAGGAATAATCCGATATAAATAAAAAAAAATTAAACGGAATTTCCAAGATGTTACAGTTATTCTCATAGGAGGATGCTACTCTAGACAAGTCGGACAATGTGGTGCTAGAATTTATTGGTTGAGATATGATCTATTAATTATACAATGACATCAAGATTTTCTCCAGATGGTGATTCTATAATTATGTTAGATGATGTATAATTTAATTCATGTCATTATTCTTGTGCTTATATTAACTTTGTAAATTTTTTTAATATCAACTACTAATTGATTTAATTTTTTAAAATATTATTTAATCTCTAAATATCATTCCCTTTTAAATTTTTTGGTTATTAGGTGATACTCTATCCTAAGACGATCAGTAATACCCATTTTTGATTCTAGAGATGTCTCATATACTAGTGTAATTAGATATACTATTTTCATCATGTCATGACATACCACTGTCCTATAAATTAACAACATATATAAATTAAATAAAAATTAAAGAAAATACCTATGTATTCCAATTATCAAATTTCACATTATAAATAACATCATAAAATAGAAAAATTCTCAAAAAAACTATTTTATTAAATATATAAATATTAATTGTTTTTTGAAATAAAATATTATTTTAGTATATTATTTACTTTCCCCAGGGAATATTTAAAAAATGATTCATTCAATTTATCGAAAATATCATATTTAATAATATCTCATATTCAATCATTTCTATACCAATATCCATGCATTTTAACCCCATCAAAATATTCATGATCTTAAACAATAAATAAATCGACAATTTTTTAGTATCATATATCTGTCTTATATTTAAAAAACATTTTTTTAATATTATCTCATCCATGATAGAAACATTTTACATGAAAATTAAAATTACCCTTATGTGATATAAATAATCAAATATATATTTTTTATTATATATCAAAACATTTAATTACATAACATATTTAAAAACATATATATAACTCTATAATTGGAACCCACTTTTTCAAAATAATTATTATCCATTTTTTAATCTTATAAATGATTTAATATTCTGAACCACATTATTTAAAATATTAATAATCCATTATATAAATAAAATAATAATTTAAAATACATGAATTTTTTATTCAAAATGTAAAATTACATTTATTAAATATCCCAAGTCACCCATGATCAAAATATTTTCCTATTTTGGATATACCATTGCCTAATTATTTGATTTTCTATTGAAATGCATAGAAAATATATTCCGTATGGTGAGTTATTTAAATTTCCATAACATCTGGTTTTTATTCTACACCTGCATTGATATGGTAATGATAAATTTAAAACCCTTAAATGGACCAATTTCCCCATTATCACACCAATTAGGTATATGAACATATACCATTTTTAATAGCATGTGTCTCCCACAATGAAACAAGTTTCCATTTTTGGCCCTATGATCCCTTAAAGTAATGATTTTATAAATTAAAACTTGGATCACATTCCCACTTCCAGGATAACCAAAACATGATCCAAGTTAACTATAACATAAATATGATATTAATTTCACTATTTAAATAATTCATTATACAACTAGTTTCATAACCTTGAACATAATGTTATAATATCATAGAGATAATATATTTAAATATATCATTTTATCTTACATGAAAGTATTTATCCATATTGGAGGACAACTAGACTCTTATTTAGACATGCCACATGATATTATTTTCTTCATAAACTAGTGAAATTAAAACATTAGAATGTAGTATGATGAGGAAATAACTATTGTAAAAACATGTCATTATGTATTAGATCATAAACTAGAAGGAGGTAATTCAAATTGGAAAAACATATTATTAAATTATCATGAAACAATATATGAATAACAGAAAACATAGTATCTTATGAAAAAATCACATAATGTTCATTAAGGAAATAAAAAAGTGAATTAATGGATCAATATACATCCCAATAATCATAAAACAACAGATAATAAAATAATAGTATAATGTTATTAAACATAAATAATATTGAGAAATTTTTTTAAATGATGAAAATGATAAACAAAATGAAAATGAGTCAGAACATGATAACCAAAATTAAAATGTTTCTTAATCATACATATATGAATAACTTTATGATAAAACTAATTTTGTGATTTCATATGTCAAAAAACTCATTATATCCAAACCAAAAAAAATTACCAGAATCCTAATGACTATGTTACACCCAAATATTTTTTAATTGAATAACAATCATGATAGATTTCTTAACATGCAACATCGAGCATTATGATAATAGAGATGTTTTAGAAACTCTAATTATATTAATGACATGATTATATTATAGACATCGAATTTGTGGTTATAAATATAAGAAATAAAATTATCAAAATTTATTATTATATTGACACTCAATTAAAATTTATTGATTTATTATTTGAAATTATGAACTCAATTTTTAGTGACGTAATTTTATTCTTTAAGAATGAATTTTCCAGAAAAAATATATTTATTTCATTTATTAAAGTAAAATCTAATTAATTTCAACCACATAATGAAATTTTGTTTTAAATAATAAAATTAAATTTTTTAATCATATTTTCTAGATTATTATAGATTTATTTTTTAAAAATTTTTATGAGAAGATTGATTTTAGCATGACTTTTGTCAAATAATTTTTTTATTGATAAATATTTTTTTCATTTCACAGTTATAAAATATTCCATTTGGATTTAAAAATTTATTAAATGTAACCACTTTTCTTTTATATAATTATTAATTGAATTATGTTAATCAGTAATAATTTGTTGATGTATTTTGGTAAAAAAATTTATTATACGCTAAGAAGATAATTTTTCACGAAAAAATAATAAGTATTATTTTAAAGGATTGATTTCAAATTAAATTACCCTACATATATGAAATGAATTTTGAAAATGGATTAAATATTTGGAATCATGAGTTTCAAATTTGACAAATTGGGCCCTTTTGTTTTTGGTAAATTGGAATACTAACATTCGTAAATAATTTCCACCACAATAAGGGAAGAGCATGTACTATTATGGTTAAATTTTTTGATAAATACTTATAATATCTATAAAAATGATATGATCATATTCTATGGGTAGATTTCTTGAATTTCCATGCATTTATCGAATATTTGGCCAAACGGTTCATTTTTTATATTATGTCCCACGTATAAATTTATGATAATAATAAATACCAAATGTCACTATGTTGTGATTAAAATCTCATTAAATGTTAGTTAATGAAAAAAGTGGGATATGTATTTTTATAAATGATTATTATAAATAATATTTAATTATTTTAATTTATTATTTAAATATTAAATTTTAGTTATGTAATATATTCCTTATATTATTATGCATCAATGACAAAATATTAATTCAAGTAATTATAAAAAATGAATATTTGATTTTATTAAAAAACAAATGTAATAAAATTTGGGATTATTAATGTATTCTCATAATTTTAAAGATAAATATTAAATTTTAATGACATTTGAATGGTTTATATTCTAATTATTTTCAATCTTTATGTTTTTAACGTCACATTAATTGAATTGTTCTGAAAATGGAATAAATAGTATTTTATGATAAATAAATATTACTAAAATACTTAAAAATTAATAGAAATAACAAAAATGGTCAATTAATATTATTAATGGTTTAATATGTCATTATTTTACCCATTAAGTTCTGTTTGTTACCTTATATGTAATATTATAACCCATAAATTTAAAAAAATCATTACTGTAGTAAAGTTTAAAATATCTATAACCATGGGTTCAAACAAGAAGATGAGATGTAAAATGATATCTAAATCTATATAATGACTATGGGTTGTTTTTAATAGTATCCAATATTCATATATTTTAATATATTTCATTTTTAACACATTTTACATAATGTATAAACATAATATATTTTAATAATACATGTATTTTTAAAAATGACATTAATGATATTATATGATAAATAATATTTTGTATAATAAATTAAATTTGATAAAAATTGTAATTTAATCCAATTAATTATTATATAGTTATAAATATCATCTATGAAAGGTATATGGTTAAATATTATATTTAATCTAACATTCTTGCCTATTATTGAGTAAACACATTTTTATTGTTGTCATTTTCAATAGGGTAATAGGGGGAGGTTGAAAAAAATGAATAATGAGAAAAAAAACTTATAAAAATGTCAAAATTCTATCATATGGGGATATTTAAACGAAAAATATTAATTTATTATATATATATATAAATTTGGTTCCCTTTAACAATAATGTTATTTTTTGTAAAATTAACACAATAAGTCATTCCATGACAGTCTATCTCCACACTTGTAAAAGAGCATATCTTCGCCTCTATTAATCACACCCTTTGATCCAAATATATCTTTCATCAAATATAACATTATGTTATAATAAATCCATAAACATTATTTAGAGGTTATGGTTACTTGAAAATACCATTCCATTGTTCTTTATTAATTACTCAAAACGTGTCCTACTGAAGAAGTGGTAATAATCTTGAATGACCACTTTCAATTTATATATTCATAAAACTCCATTAAATATATGGGATTTTATATAAAACAATAAATTAATTTTATTAAATATATTATGTTTAAATTTTTTTATTTTACTATTAATATCCATTTTTATTTCATTAAATAAGTAATGAATGTATCACCACTACATATGTGTAGACACCACTACCACACAACAATACAATTTATTTTCTATGAAAAAATTAATTTTTTTATATGATTGACTTAAAATTTATATTTATATTTATGAAATAATTAATCTTCTTTAGTTATAATATCATATCACCCTTTTTAAATTCAAATACATGGGAAAATTATAATGTCTATTTTGCAGGTTTGTGGACTACCTCATACAGGAAAGAATGTGATTCATTTACTATTTTAAATTTATATGGATAGAAACTAGGATATATTTAATGAATATATATATGATATATATGATATAGAAATGATCCCGAAAATTTAAATTATTATTTCCCTTTCTTTTGTTATATCTATCAAATATGGAATATATCATTCTTGTATACACAAACTAGGTAGTGTCTATGAATGGTGTAATTCACTTTTCTATCTCCATCTTATATGGATGAATCAAAATATATATATAATTAATATATAATATTTTCATATAATTATTGTAATAATTGAAATGATGGAATAATTGGAACTAGAAAATATAAATTCCATTGAAAATTATCAATCATAACCTATAAATAATGATTAAAATAAAGAATAGTTACATATTGTGTGTTAAAATGTTATATGTTTAACATGAATTAAATTCTATTTTTGTCCATAATTATATTATTATATCATTATACATTAAATATTTTCTACAAGATGTTAGATTTTTTTATCATGATAAACATGAGATATGTGTTTTAGGTTACCGTACTTTATTTTCTAGGATTATTTGTGATTATGATTAAGATGATTTTATTTCAATTTATACATATAAATTATATTTTGAATATTATTATTATATGGTTATTTTTATATGACTCAAATTTTCAATTAAATTTTCGCTTGTAGGTGAAGATAAAATTTAGGAAATAAATTTTAGTTAAAAGAATAGGTTTTAATATTTTTTCATTAAATATTTTCATACATATCATTGTTTTCTAATTTTTTTAATTATATGATGCGATTTATTAATGTATGTTTTCATAAAAATGGTTTAATTTGAATCTTCTTGTTGTTCTATAAATGATGTGTGTTTTATATTTATCAAAACATGAGGAAAGAATCTTTATTTTAGTATACATAACTTGACCAATACATCCAATAATAATCCCTAATCAATTCAATGAATTTTCAATTATTTATTTAAAATGTTTTTTGAATGAATTTTACATTAAAAACATCTATAAATTTTTATATTTTAATGAAATAATTTTACACTAATAATAATTATATCCTCGAAAAATATTCCACATGATATCTTCTTGTCATATTCATCAATTATGTAATCCATTGATTTTACTTATAATGTATTAGTGAAATGATCCATTTATTCAATCCTTATTATTTCAATATATGTTTTATGATTTTTATAACAATATATATTTTGGAAACATTATTATTTTACATGTGTTATGGTAGGATTAAATGATTAAATTTTTATGATATTAGTTTCATTTACATGGTATTTAATAATATTAATTGATATTTTATATCACATATGTTTCAATATAATTATATGATGGGTTCCAAAAAAATAAATATCTCTGAAATGCATTGGGTAATGATTAATATATCATGAAAAAAATCTAAACTAGAATTGGGAGTAAACCCAGTTTGGCACAGAACTATATCCACTATGATGGTCTTGGGAGTGAACCATGAATAATATAATGGAATTTGGAGTGAACCCAAACCACGATAAGATCGTTGGAAATTTTCATTCACAACTAGAAAACATATTTTCAATGCTTATGTTTATTCCACAATATTATGGCTTATGGATCTTTTATTTGAACCCATTATGATTCCTGTCTTATTAATTTACATGATTTATAATATGATTAAATGTTGTGATTTTAGACAAGATGAGGAAGGTTATGAAATGGTAATAAAATGTTCTCAAACAATTATTCTGTTCCATGTTTATGAGAACATTGAAACATCACTAGTTAAACTACACTGAACAATAAAGATCATCCATTACTATATTTTTCTTTTTAAGATATGAGGAAGGATTTTAATTATGAATTTTTTATGTGTATGAACCTGACCATAAATATTTCATATCATAGAGTGTTTTAACTATAATTCACATTCGAGGGTCATTTCCTTTTAGATTATCTTATAATTTGGAAAAAAACTTCTGAAGAAAAAAAATAAATTACAATTGGAAAGTAATACTTAGTATTCATTTTTTAACAATATAGAAAGAATTAAAATTATAAATGATTTATTCTTATAAAAAATATACATAATTTTCCCCTGGATCTCATCCTTGTCTCTAATACCCCTTTAAACCTATAAATGAAATTTTAAAAATTTTGGAAGAGAAAAAGTGACAAAGAAGTATACAACAAGGAAAATCAAGGGCCCATAAAATTTGTCCTTATAAATTATTAAAATAAATGTATGAATAAAGTGATAATAATTAAAAGGGTGTTTATAAGGTAGGGAAGGAAAATATCTCATCTTGTCTTCATATAAAAAATATTCACATTACCCTATAATCCATAAGGACCACTTGGTTCCCATTTCTATGATTCCTTTTCCTGACAGTACAACGAAAACGTTATTTTCATCCATATAGAAATTTATTACTGTTATGTTGTGATGACTGTCCAGGTTGATACATCTAATCCAACGAGGTATAATTCTTAATAGAACATTCAATGTTCTAGATTTAACTAAATTAACATCACGTACTGAATCATATTCAATCCATAATACATTTCAATTATGACTAGAAGCAGGATCTATATGATAGATAATGCAACATAATTTAGCTTCATATATAATTCATAGCCTAATAAAGTGATGGAAGAAATATTTGATGAATCCAATGTTCTTGTGGAGGGGACCACCATAACCTGATAGCCCCAACATTCAAGATTCTTCTACATCAAAATTTTATTAAACAAAAGGATAGATAATTATAAAATAACAAAAAATATTGATCATCATAGGTCTCCTTAGTCTTCCTAATATGACTAGAAAATAATGTGCATTGATATCTATGAAGATGTTTTCCATGTAATCAACCTAAAATCCATCTGTTTCATGCCTGTCTCTATGAATCTATAGGGAACCATAAAGAATATAAGGAAAGATGTTGTTGAATTTGGAGGAATTTGATGTTATCCAGACAACGTTTTAGGAAGCTTCAGTGGGAACCAAAATACGATTTCAAAATTTATCACTGCTTCTACATTTACATATATGAATCATCTATTATTTTAGATTTATATACATACAAAAATCAATATTATATATAATACTAATTTATTAAAATTATTTTTTTGGGAAAAGTGAATCTCTAAAATATATTCTCTAAATATTCACCATCTTTTAAGTATTTGTGACAAGCTGGGATAATATATTATCCATCTATTCTCAACAGATCAGGTGTGTGAAATATATTCATCCATATTCTCAAAAATTGCTGGAAGTATGAATTATCGACAAAATATGCCTTAAATTTGTTTGACAATGTTGGTTGTTTTATAGAAACACTGTGTAACATATTGTAAAACTATTTTTTATTAAAATGACCTTTTATATTTGGCCCCTAATATGGATATAATTGTCCATTAATGTGTAATTTTTTATTTTATGGCCATCTTAAGAGTAACTATTTCATCAAACCCTTAATTTTGAAATTAGTAATGGATATTAATATAATTGATGTCATTAGATCGTTAAAAACATATAATATCATATATTGTTTTTACCATTATCATCAAATTCATTGAGAATATGAAATAACGATATTTTAAAGGGAAAAAAGTATTATTATGAAATAAAATTATTGAAACCCATATAAATAAATTAAAACTACTTTTGAATTTTGAGATAATCAAATACATAACACCCTTTAAAAACCCCTTTGAAAACTCTTACAATTGAATCAAAAATATGATTGAATTAAAATTAATATATTATGGGATTTCCTTCTGTTATATGGGACACCACATGTTATGCTATTGTTGGAAGACATGACACTATCTCGGCCACCCCATGTTATGTTGTAATGGGCTTCCATAGTGTTATCCAGGATACCCCTTGTGATTTAGTAATGGTATCATCGGACTCTATATAAGCCACCGTATGTATAACCTATATAAAACACACATGATTCCAATAATTCTCAATTATCATGTCATTAAGACAACACTATCATCATAAAACCCTTTGAATATATCTTTTAATCTAATATATAAAACACTTTCCATGATTATTTGATTGGAAATCACATGTGATCCCGAGTAGTTAGTGTGTGATTACGACAAGTATACTTACTCTGAACCCCCTTGTGATGGATTCATGATACCCATTATAACTAAACCATGTTTGTCATGATATTACCCAATGGGGATTTTAATAATTCTATGTCAATGGACTAATCCTTAGGGTATGCACACAATTATCATTGATTAATCGATCAACTTGTGAAAGGTTCCAAGATCCAAAAACAAAACAAAACTTATTTCATATATCCAAAGTCATTTTTTGGATTTTATTATTACATGAAAATTAATATTAATATATTTTATGTATGTAATTATAGTTTATGAAATAATAATTTAAGCACTCTTTGATATAAAAGATTTCCATTTGAATTGAAAAACATGTTGACTAGAAATATGAAAATTATTTTCCAAGACATGTCTTAATTTTAATATTAATACATAATTGGAATTTTTTATGGAAGTTCGCATGGAATACATTTTTGAATCCAACAAGTAATTTCTTTCTCACAAAAGAGTATTGTCTTAGGTAATTTGAAGATTGTATAATCTCTAGTAAAGGGAAAGGTAATTTTATTCTCATATGTGGATACTACTCATGACATGTAGGACATTGAGGTGATGGAATTTATAGGTTGATATATAATCCGTCCATTATACAATGACATTGAACTTTTTTCTTGATGGAGAGTCTATAATTTTTTTAGATGATGGATAATTTAATTCCAATAATTCTTCTTGTGCTAATATTCTCCTTGTAAATTGTTTAGAATGTCAATTACTAATTGATTTATCTTCTTTTAATATTGATTACACTAGATATCAGATCATTTTGATTTTTTTGGAGCCCAGGTGATACTCTATTGCATGGAAATTAGTATTACCCTTTGGTTATTCCAATGATGTATCTTGTACCAGCGTAATTAGGTATCCAGTTTTGTTCTTGACAACACATACCACTATATTATAAATTACCAATATATATAAATTAAAAAAAATTAACTAAAATTAACTATTGTATTCTAATTTTCTAGAGTCACATAAAAAATAACATCATAAAATAAAAAATTTATAAAATAATTATTTGATTATTTAGAAATATATTTATTGTTTTGGGGACTAAAATGTTAATTTAGTATATTGTATACATTCCCTAGTGAATATTACACAAATGATTCATTTAATTTATCGAAAAGAGAATATTTATTCTTATCTCATATTCAATAATTTCTATACCAATATCAAAAAATTATAAGAATAAAAACTATTCGTGATCATAAATAAAAAATAATTCAAAAATAAATTAAAATAATATATCTGTCTTATAATTAATTTTTTTTAACATTATCCCATTTATGAATGAAAAGTTTAACATGAAAATTTAAATTACCCTAATGTGATATCTACCACCAAAAAAATATTTGTTTATCAATCAAGACATTTAACTACTAAACATTGTAAGAAATGTTTATATAACTCTATAATGTGAACCCACTTTTCACAATAATTCATATCCATTTTTTAATCTTATTCATGATTTAATTCTCAAATACAAATTAATTGAAATATTAACAATCCATTCTAAAAATAATATAATAATTAAAAATACATGAATGATAAATTATCCATGTAAAATATCATTTATAAAATATCCCAAGTCACCCATGATGACAATTTTTTCCTCTATAGGATATACCATTCCCTAACGATTTCATATTCTATTAGAATAAAAAGAAACAATTTTATTTATGGTGAGTTATTTTCACTTCCATATAACGGGGTTTCTATTCTATACCTCTATTAATGTGGGAATGTTGATTTTTACAACCTTTAAATGGAACAATATCCCCATTATCACACAGATTGGGTACACTAACAAATACCATTTTTATAATCCCATGTCACCCACTATAAAAATCATCAATTTTTGGCCCTATAATACCTTAAAACATTGATTTTATTTGGGAAAACATGGATCAAATTCCCCCTACTAGGATAACCATAAAGTGACCCAAGTGAATCATAACATAAATATGATATTAATTTCAATATTGAAATTATTAATCCTACAACTCGTCGCGTACCCTGAACATAATGGTATAATATCTTCGAGATAATATAATCAATATATTATTTTACCTCACATGAAAATATTTCTCCATATTTTAGGACAAATATAAACTTATTTATACATTCCACATTATATTATTGTCCTCGTAAATTGATAAAAGAAAAGTATTAGAATGTAGTTAGATGAGTAAATCACTATTGTAAAAACTAGTCAAGATGTATCAGATCATAAATAAGATAAAAGTCATGAAAATGGGATAAATATATTATTAAATTATCTTGAGACATTATATAAATATCATAAAACAAAGTAGTGTATGAAATAATCCCAAAAAGTTCATTAAGGAAATATAAAAGTGATGAAATACATAAAAATACATAACAATAATCAAAAAACAAGAGATAATGACATAATAGTGTAATATTATTTTATACCAAATGAATTTGAAGAAAACATGTTAAATCATCAAAATGATAAATAAAATGAAAATGAGGCATAATATGATAACAAACATTGAAATCTTTCATAAACCTGCGTATACGAATACCTTCAAGGGAAAACTCATTATATGAACACCTATGTATACAATCTCATTATGTCAACACCAAAAAATATTTCCAAAACTATTATGACTATGTTACAGCCAAATATTTTTTATTATAATAACAATCTTGACAGATTTCTTAAAATGGCACAATGAGATTAATAAAATCGATATATATTTGAAACTATTATTATATTAATGTCACTTTTATATTTTGGAAATTGAATTCAACGATATAAATATAATTAAAATAATTATAAATTTTATGTAATTTATTCATAAAAAATTAAAATTTATTGATTTATAATTATGAATTAAGAACTCAATTTTTAGTGCAGTAATTTTATTCTTCATGAGTGAATTTTCTAGATAAATGTTATTAATGGAATTTTATAATTGAAATTATAATTAATTTCTATCACATTATAATATTTTATTTTAAATAATTAAAATAGCTTTCCAAACATATTTTATATATTATAATATAATTATTTTTTTAAAAAAATTTGCGAGAAGATTGATTTATCCATGAATTTTGGGAAATGATTTTTTTACAAATAAATATTTTTTCATTTAACTCTAATTGAAAATTTCATTTGGATTAAAAAATTTATTAAATGTAACATCATTTCATTTTTATAATTATTAATCTAATTATGTTAATTTAGAATAATTGGATGATTTATGTTGGTATAAAAATATTTTATTCTCCAGAGGTTAATTTTTCTGGAAAAAAACATTAAGTATTATTTAAGAGGTTTACTTTCAAATTAAATTATTCAACTCCTATGAAATGAATATTGAATATGGATTACATATTTGGAATCATGAGTTCCAAATTTTACATATTGGGCCCTTTTTTTATTGTAATTTGGAATAAAAATATTCGCAAATATCTTCCACCTTAATAAGGGTAGAACATGTACAATTTTGTAAAAAAAATCGATAAGGAAATTTAATTTCTATAAACCTTGATATTATCATATTCTATGGGTGTATTTATTGTATTTCAATCCTTTTATATAATATTTGGGCAGTAGGTTCCTTTTTATATTATGTTCCTTATATTCATTTAAGAAAAGAATAAATACAAAATGTCAATATATTGACCTTAAAATCTCAAAAAATGTTAGATAATGATAAAAAAAGGGGACATGAATTATTATAAATGATTATTATAACTAAAAATGAATTTTATTGTCTTTTTATTTGATTTTTAGTTTTTAGTTATGTAATATCTCCTATAAATTATTTAGAAAAAATGACATAATATTTATTCAATGAATTTTAAAAACTGAATAATTTATTTTTAATATACTAAATGTAATAAAATTTTGGTTATTTTGATGAATTGTCATAATTTTTATGATAACTAAGAAATTTTAACATCCTTTAAATTTTTTATATTGTAATTCATTTCAATCTTCTTATTTTTGAGGTCCAATTTTGTGAATACTTTTAAAAATGGCATAAATTGTGTTTTATGATAAATAAATAATAAAAAAATGATTAAAATCATAAATTTTTTTAAAAAATCAATTATTATTATTAATTGTTTATTATTTCATAATTTTTCCATTTAAGATCCGTTCGATACCTTATTTATAAAATTAGAACACATTGATTTCAAAAAATCATTACTGCAGGTAAGATTAAAATATTGTTAACCATGGGTTTAAACTAGAATATGAGATTTTAAATGATATCTAAACCTATATAATGACTATTTGTTGATTATAATAATACAAAATCCACATATATTTGAATATATTTCATTGTTTATACTTTCTACATAATTTAGACACATAATATATTTTAATAATACATGTATTTTCTAAAATGACATTAAAGAAATTATATGATAAATAATATTTTGTAAAATAAATTAAATTTGATAAAAATTGTAATTTAATCCAATTAGTTGTTATATAGTTATAAATATTAACTATGAAAGGTATATGGTTAAATATTATATTTAATCTATCATTCCTGACCATTATTGAGTAAAAAACATTGTTATTGTGGTTATTTTCAATAGGGTAATGGGGGGTGAACAAAATGAAAACGTGAAAACATCTTCTAAACATGTCAAAATTCTATCAGATGGGTGTATTTCAACACAAAATATTAATTTATTTGAAATATATAAATTATATTCCCTTTAACATCAAAAATATTTTTTTGTAAAATTAACACATTAAGTAATTCCACGACAGTCTATCTCCACACTTGTAAAATAACATCTCTTCACCTCTATTCATCACACCCTTTGATCCAATTATCTCTTTCAACACATATAAAATTATGTTATAAAATTCCCTATACATGATTTAGAGGTTATAGTCACATGAAAATTCCATTCGACAGTTCTTTACTGATTGCTCGAAAGGTGGCCTACTGAAAAAGTGGTAATCATATTACACGACCTCTTTCAATTTATATATTCATAAAACTCCACTAAATATATGGGATTCCTCTTAAAACAATAAATTTATTGTATTAAATATATTAAATTGATATTTTTTATTATTTAACCTCTAATATCTATTTCTATTTCATTAAATAAGTATTGAATGTATCACCCCTACATATGTGTAGACTACCACCACCACATAGCGATACAATTTATTTTCATTGAAAATTTTAAATTATTTTTTATATGATGGATTTAACATTTATATTTATATTTATAAAATAATTATTATTCTTTAATTATAATATTATATCAACATTTATACATTCGAATACATGGGAAAATGATAATGTCTCTTTTCCGGATGTATGGACTACCTCATACAAGAAATGATGTGATTCATTAATCATTTTAAATTTACATGGATGGAAATCGGGATATATTTAATGAATATATATATGATAGATATGACATTAAAATGATCCAAAAAATGTAAATTTTTATTTACATTTCTTTTGTTTTATCTATCAAATATGGAATACAACTTTCTTGCATACACACACTAAATAGCATCTATGAATAGTGTAATTCACTTTTCTATCTGTATCATAAATGGATTAATCAAAATATATGTATAATGAATAACAAATATTTTCATATAATTATTGTAAAAATGATAATGATGGAATAATTATCAATGTACAAGTTCTTGAACTAGAAAATCTAAATTCCCATGAAAAATACAAATCATAACCTATAAATGATGATTAAAATAATGAATAATTACATATTGTGTGATAAAATATTATAAGTTTATAAATATTTAAATTCTAGTTTTTTAAATTGTTATATAATTATATCATTAAACATTAAATATTTTATACAAGAGGTTAGATTTGTTTTTATCAAGATAAACTTGAGTTATGTGTTTTAGGTTACAATCCTTTATTTTCTAGTATTATTTATGATTATGATTAAGATGATGTTATTTCAATATATACCTATAAATAATATTTTGAATAATATTATTCTATGTTTATTTATATATAATTCACATTTTCCATTAAATTTTCCCATTATAGGTACTGATAAAATTGAGGGAATATTTTTTTTAAAAAAGACTAGGTTTTAATATTTGTTCTAGAAACATTTTCTTATATTAAATTGTTTTCTAAAAAATTATTTTTTTAATGTTACCATGTGATTTATTAATGTAAATTCTACGGATGTTGATTTCTAAAAAATGTACTTTATTGAATCTTTTTGTTGTTCTACAAATGATGTATGTTTTATATTTATCAAAACACGTTGAAGGAATCCTTATTGTAGTATACACAACATGACCAATACATCCAATAATAAACACTAATCAAATAAATCAGTGTTACATTATATATTTAAAAGGTTATTAGATTTAATTTTACTTTAAAAACATCTAGAAACTTTTATATTTTAATGAAATAATTTTAAACTAATAATAATTTTATCCTCGAAAAATATTCCACTTGATATTTTAAATTCATTTTCATTAGAGATGTAATTCAGTAATGATACTTATACTGTAATGGTGAAATGATCCATTTATTCAATCCATATTATTTCTATATATGTTTTATGATTTTTATGACAAAATATATTTTTGAAACATTCTTATTTTACATGTGTTATGGTAGGATGAAATGAATAAGTTTTTATGGAATTAGTTTCATTTCCATTGGATTGAATTCTATAAATTTATATTCTATAACACATATGTTTCAATTTAATTATATTTTGGGTTCCAGAAAATTATATATCTCCGAAATGCATTGGGTAGTGATTAATATATCATGAAAAAAACCTAAACTAGAATTGGGAGTGATCCTAGATTGGCACAGTACTATATCCCATAAGATAGTCTTAGGAGTGAACCATGACTAATATAATGGAATGGGGAGTGAACCCAGACAACGATAATATCCTTTGAAATGTTTATTCACATCTAGGAAAATTATTTTCAATGTTTATGTGTATGTCACAATATTATGACATATGGCTCGTTTTATTTTAACCCAATATGATTAATGTCTTATTAATTTACATGATTTATTTTATGTTTAAATATTATGATTTTGGAAATGTTGAGGAAGGTTTTTAAATACTAATAAAATGTTCTTATACAGTTATTCTATTTTTATTCGTGTGTGATCAGTGAAATATCACTAGATAAACTGCATGGAACATCTGAGATCATCCTTTCATATGTTTTCCTTTTTATTATTTGCGGGAGGATTTTAATTATGACATTTTTATGTGTATGAACCAGACCATAAATATTTCATATCATAGAGTTTCTGAACTATAATTCACATTAGAGGGTAATTTCATTTTAGATTATTATTGAATTTTTAAAAACACTAACAAAGGAAAAAAATAACAAGTGGACACATATACATTGTATTCATTTTTTGACAATTTAAAATTTTTTAAATTATAACTAATTTATCCTTATAAAAAATATTCATTATTTACCCCTTGATCTCATCCTTGTACCTATTACCCCTATAAACCTATAAATGATATTTTAAAAAATTGGGAAGAGAAAAAAGTACCAAAATAGATACACCAAGGAAAATCTAGGGCCCTAGAAAATTTGGCCTTATAAATTATTAAAATAAATGTATGAATAAATTGATAATAATTACAAGGGTTTTTATAATGTTGGTAATTAAAATCTCTCATCTAGTATTCCTGTAAAAAAATATACACATTGACCTAGAATCTCTAATTACAACATAGAACCCATTTCAATGATTCCATTTCTTGACAGTACATAAAAAACTTGATTTTCAACCATATAGACATGTGTGACTGTTATGTTCAGATGATTGTCTTTGTTGAGTCATCCAATCTAACGAGGTATAATTCCTAATGGTAAATTCCAAGTTCTCAATTTAACTTCATTAACATCATTTAGATAATCTAATAAAATCCATAATACATTTCAATTATGACTGGAAGTAAGATCTATAACATAGATAATGCACCATAATTTTGCTTCATATACAACTCCTATCCAAATAATGTGATGGAAGAATCATTTAATGAATCCAAAGTGCATTTTGAGGGGACCACCATAACCCAAAATCCCTAACATTCTAGATTCTTCTAAATCAACGTTTTCTTAATCACTTGGACAGATATTTGGAAAATAATAGAAACTATTGATCATCATAGTTCTCTATGGTCTTCCTATTATGATGAGAAAATAATGTGTGTTGATATCTATGATGATGTTGGCCACACTCTTAACCGAAAATCCTTCTGTTTCATGTTTTTCTCTGTGAATCTATAGAAAACCATAATGAATATAAGGTAAGATATTTTTTAATTAGGAGGAATTTTAGTCTATCGAGATAGCGTTGTAGGAAGCTTCAGTGGAAACCAAAATATGATTTTGAAATATATAACTACTTCTACGTTTATATATATGAATAATCTATTCATCTAGATTTATATGCACACAAAAATCAATATTATATTTACTATTAATTTATTGAAATTATTTTTTGGAAAAGTGAATCTTAAAAATATTATATATATATATTCACCATCCTTTAAGTATATGTGACAGGAATGGATAATATATTATCTGTCTATACTCAACAGATCATGTGTGGGAAATAGATTCATCCAGATTTCCAAAATTGTTGGAACCATGAATGTTGGAAAAAATATGCCTACAATTTGTGCAACCATTTATGTTGTTTTATAGAGACATTATGTCACATATAGTTAAACTATTTGTTATTAAAATGACAATTTATATTTGGCCCACTAATCTTGATATCGTTGTCCATGAATGTGTAATTTTTAATATTATAGCCATCTTAAGAGTAACTATTTCACCAATACCTTAATTTTGAATATTATTAAGCGATTTAAAAATAATTGAAGTCATTAGCTCATTAAAAACAAGGAATATCATATATATATTTTTCACCATTATCTTCAAATTCATTGAGAATATGAAATAAAGATATTTTAAAGGAAAAAACACATTTTTATGAAATATAATTATTAAAACCCACATAAATCAATTAAAACTACTTTTTATTAATGAGATAATCAAATAAATAAAAAACTATGAATCCCATTTCAATTGAATAAAAAATATTGATGAATTAAAATTAATCTATTATGGGATTTTCTTGTGTTATATGAGACACCCCATGTTATGCTATAGTTGGAAGACATGACACTATCTCGACCACCCCACGTTATGTTGTATTGGGATCTATAGTGTTGTCTAGGATACCCCTTGGGATTTTGTAATTTTATTATCTGACTCTATATAGGCCACCCCATGTATAACAAATATAAAACACAAATTATTCTAATAATTCTCAATTATCATTTCATTGATATAACACTATCATCATAAACCCCTTTGAAAATATCTTTTAATCCGATATAAAAAAACACTTCCCATGTTTAATTGATTTGAAATCATATTTGATCCTAAGTTGTTAGGGGGTGATTAGGACAAGTATACTAGGACTCTGAACCCCCTTTGTGAGTGATTGATGATACCAATTCATTCTAAACCATTTTTCTCATGATATTACCCAATGGGGTTTTGAATAATTATAAGTCAGTGGACAAATCCTTTGGGACCTATGCACACAATTATCTTTTATTAATCGATCAAATTGTGAAAGGATCCAAGATCCACAAAAAAAGAACTTTATTTCATATATCCAGAGTCATTTTTTGGATATTAACATTACATGAAAATTAATATTAAAATATTTAATATATGTAATTATAATTTATGAAATAAAAATTTAATCACAATTTGATATAAAATAAAACCATTTGAATTGAAAAACATATTGAATAGAAATTTGATAATTATTTTCCAAGACATGTCCACTTTTTAATATTAATACATAATTGTATATTTTTTATGGAAGTTTACATGGAATACATTTTGGAATCCCACTAGTAATTTCTTTCTCACAATATAGTATTGTCCTAGGTAATTTGAAGAATATATATTCTCTGGGAGAGGGAATGGTAATGTTTTTCACATATGTGGATGCTATTCATGACATATAGGACCTTTGGGTGATGGAATTTATAGGTTGAGATATGATCCTGCCAGTATACGATGACATTAAAAAATTTTCTTGATGGATATTCTATAATTAACTTAGATGATGGTTAATTTATTTCCTATAATTCTTATTGTGCTAATATTCTCCTAGTAAATTTTTTAGAATTTCATCTACTAATTGATTTATCTTATTTTAGTATTGATTAAACTATAGATATCATATCATTTTTTTTGAGCACAGGTGATACTATTTCCCATGGAAATTAGTATAACCTTTTGGTTATTCCAATGATGTCTCTTACACCGGTGTAATTAGGTATCTAGTTCTGTTCCAGACATGACATACCACTATACTATAAATTACCAATATATATAAATTAAATCAAAATTACATAAAATTTAATAATTTATTCCAATTATCTAAAGTCACATGACAAATAACATTATAAAATAGAAAATCTCTCATATAATTATTTGATTATTTAGAAAGATATTTATTGTTTTGGGCAATAAAAATTTATTTTAATATATTATATACATTCCCTAGTAAATATTACACAAATGATTCATTCTAATTATCTAAAAGAGTATATTTAATCTTATCTCATATTCAATAATTTCTATACCAATATCAATACATTTTCACCTTAAAAACTATTCATGATCATAAATAAAAAGCAATTAAATAATGAATTAATATAATATATCTGTCTTATATTTAAAAAACATTTTTTAATACCATCCCATTCATGACAGAAAATATTATGATGAAAATTTAAATTACCCTCATGTGAAATCTACCACCAAAAAAATATTTTTTTATTATCTATCAAGACATTTAATTACACAACATTGTAAAAAACCTATATATAACTCTATAATGTGAACCCATTTATTCACTATAATTCACATATATTTTTTAATCTTATACGTGATTTAATTTTCAAAACCATATGAATTAAAATATTTATAATCCATTCTAGAAAAAAAATTAAAAAAAAATCAATGAATGGAAAATTATCCATGTAAAATAACATTTAGAAAGTATCCCAAGTCACCCATGATCACAATATTTTCCTCTTTAGGATATACCAGTCCCTAAAGATTTCATTTTATATTAGAATAAAAAGAATCATTTTTTTGTATGGTGAGTTACTCTCACATCCCTATAATGGGGTTTTTACTCTAGTCCTCCATTTATGTAGGAATGTTCTTCTTCCAACCTGTAAATGGAAAAATTTCCTGACTATCACACCAATTGGGTACACTACCACATACAATTTTTAATAGCCCATGTCACCCACAACAATAAAAATTGTAATTTTTGGCCATATAATCCCTTAAAACATTGATTTTATTTGTTAAAACATGGATCTGATTCCCACTTCTAGGATAACCATAAAGTGACCTATGTTAATCATAACCGAAATATGATATTAATTTTAAATTTTAAATTATTAGTCCTATAACTCATCGCATAACCCTGGATAACTGGTTATAATATATTAGAGATAATATAATACAATATATTATTTTATCCCACTTGAAAATATTTCTCCATGTTGGAGGAAAACTACACACTTATTTAGACATACCATATTATATTATTGTGCTTGTAAATTTATGAAATAAAAACATTAGAATGTGGTCAGATAAGGAAATCACTATTTAAAAAATAAGTTATTATGTACCCGATCATAAATAGGATGAATTTCATGAAAATCAGATAAATATATTATTAAATTATCATGAGACAGTATATAAATATCATAAAACATAGTAGTGTAATAAATAATCGCAAAAAGTTCGTTATGAAAATATAAAAGTGTTGAAATACATCAAAATACATAACAATAATCATAAAATAATGGATAATGACCTAATAGTGTAGTATTTGTTTTAAAAAAATGAATATGAAGAAAACATGTTAAATCATGAAAATGATAAAAAAATGAAAATGAGGCATAACATGATAACCAACATTGAAATGATTCATAAACTTATGTATACAAATACCTTCATGGGAGAACTCATTATATGAACACCTATGTCTAAAAAATAATTATGTCCACACAAAAAAAATATTACCAGAATTCTCATGACTATGTTTCACCCAAATATTTGTTAATATAATAACAATCCTGATAGATTTCCTAACACATAACATCGAGTTTAAGAATATGAAGATATGTTAGAAAATATTATTATTTAATGTCATAATTATATTTTAGAAATTGAATTCAAGGTTATAAAAATAAATAGATAAATTATAAAATTTATATATTTTATTCATAAAAAATTATAATTTATTAAATTATTATTTGGAATTAAGAACTCAATTTTTATTGCAGCAATTTTATTCTTTAAGAATGAATTTTCCAGGTAAATTTTATTAATGGTATTTTATAATGGAAATTATAATTAATTTCTACCACATTATGATATTAAATTTTAAATAATTAAACTAGTTTTTGAAATCATATTTTCTAGATTATCATTGAATCATTTTTTAATATTCTTTGAGAAGATTGAATTTTACATGAATTTTGAAAAATGATTTGTTTTACAGATAAATATTTTTTCATTTAACTATTATAGAATATTCCATTTGGTTTAAATTTTTTTAAATGTAATATACATTAATTTATATATTTATTAATCTAATTATGATAATTGGGAATAATTGGATGAAGAATTTTGGTATAAAAATATATTATACTCAAGAAGTTAGTTTTTCTCGAAAAAAAATTGATTCATATTTTGAAGATTAATTTCAAATTAAATTATTATAATTCGATAAAATGAATATTGAAAATGGATTACATATTTTGAATCCTATGTTCAAAATTTTACAAATCAGGCCATTTTTATGGTAATTTGGAAGACTAATATTCGTAAATATTTTCCACTTGAATAAGGGAAGAACATGTTCAATTATGTAAAAAATATTTCAATAAGGACATATAATTTCTATAAACCTTGATATTATCCTATTCTATTGGTGTATAGCTTCAATTTCAATCGATTTATAGAATATTTGGCCACTATCATCCTTTTTTATTATGTCCCTCATATTCATTTATAAAAATAATAAATACAAAATGTAACAATGTTGGCCTTTAAATCTCAAAAAATGGGAGAAAATGATAAAAAAGAGACATGATTTTTTATAATTTATTATCATAAATAATAATTTATTTTCTTACCTTAGAATTTCATTTTTAATTTTTTGTTATGTAATATCTTCAATAAATTATTTAGCAACAACAACAGAATATTTATTCAATTTATTATAAAAACTGAATAATTTATTATTTAAAAGCTAAATTTAATAAATTTTGGGTTATTTAATGTATTCTCATAATTTTTAAGATAACTATGAAATTTTCACGGCATTTGAATTGTTTATATTATAATTCATTTTAATAATGTTGTTTTTAAGAATCAATTATGTGAATACCTTTGAAAATGGAAGAAATTGTTTTTTTAAGACAAATAAATATAACAAAAATAAATAAAAAATCATAAAAATATTAAAAAAATTCGATCAAGAATATTATTTGTTTAATATTTCATTAATTATCAATTTAATATCCATGTGATACCTTATATGTAAAATTATAACCCATTAATTTAAAAAAGTCATTACCGCGGTTAATATTAAAATATTGTTAGCCATGGGTTGAAACTAGAAGATGAGATTTAAAATGATATCTAAACATATATAAGAACTATTGGTTAATTATAATGACACACATTCCTCCTATATTTTAATATATTTCATTTTTACAAATATTACATAATGTAGACAAATAAAATATTGTAATAATACATGTATTTTCAAAAATGACATCAATGATATTACATGACAATTATTAATTTTTTTGAAATTAAATTTGATAAAATTTGTAACTTAATCCAATTAAAGTTGATATAGTTATAAATATTAACTATGATATATTTATGGGTAAATTTTATATATTCTCTATCATTCATGACCATTGTGTAGTAAAAAACATTGTTATTGTGGTCATTTTAAAAAGGGTAATGGGGGTTATAACAAAATGAAAAATGTGAAAACATCTCTTAAATGTGTAATAATTATAACATTTGCTGGTATATTCACTCAAAATATCAAATTATTTGAAATATATAAATTGTTTTCCTTTAAAAATAAAATTACCTTTTTTAAATTTATACGATTAGTAATTCCAAGATAGTCTATCTCCACAATTGTAAAAGAGTGTCTCTTCACCTATATTCATAACACGCTTTGATCCATATATCTTTTTCAATATATACATCATTTTGTTATGAAATTACCTATACATTATTTAGAGGTTATTCCACTTGAAAATACCATTTATAGGTTCTGTACTAATTGATCTAAAGACATGACTTCTTTCAATTTATTTATTGTTAAAATTATAAAGTATTTTTATTAAATTATATATTTAATATATTAATGATATTAAATTGATATTTTTCTTATTTAACAACTAATAATCATTTTTATGTCATTAAATAAGAAGTGAATGTATCACTCCTTTATATGTGTGGACTACCGCCACCATATAGCGAAGAAATTTATTATCTATAAAAAAAATTATTTTTACAATGATTTATTTAACATTTATATTTATATTTATGAAAAAATTAACCGTCTTTAATTATAATATCATATCACCTACTAACATTTGAATACATTGGAAAATTATAATATCTCTTTTGCGGATGAGTGGATGACCTCATTCAGGAAATGATGTGATTCATTTTTCCTTTTATATTTAAATGTATGGAAATGAAGAAATATTTAATGAACACATATGATAAATATGACATAAAAATGGTCCTAAAATATTTAAACTACTATTTACCTTTGTTTTGTTAATTCTATCAAATATGGAATATAAATTTCAAGCATACACACAACATATAGTTTCGATGAGTGTTTTAATCCACTTTTCTATCTTTATCCTATATAGATTACTCAAAATTTATATATAATGAATATATAATATTTTCATATAATTATTGTAATAATGGAAATGATGGAATCATTATCAATGTACAAGTAATTGAACTACCAATTAGAAAATTCCTTGAAAAAAACCAATCATAACCTATAAAAGATGTTTGAAATAATGAATAATTACAAATTATGTGTTAAAATGTTATAAGTTTATCATGAAATAAATTATAGTTATGTCTACGATTTTAGTATTGTATCATTATAAATTAATTTTTTTATACAAAAGGATATTTTTTATCAAGATAAACATTAGGAATGTATTTTAGGATACAATCCATTATTTTCAAGGATTATTTATGATTATGTTTATTATGATGTTATTTTAAGATAAACATATAAATAATATTTTGAATACTTTTATTATATATTTATTTATAGATGTTTCACATTTTCTATTTAATTTCACCATTTTAGCTACTGATATGTTTAAAGGGATATTTTTAAGGAAAATGGACTCTATTTTAATATTCATTCTTGATAAATTTTATTACATAACATTGTTTTATAGAAAAAAATAATTTCATTAATGTTATCATGTGATTTATTGAAGTAATTTTTACCCATGATTATTATTTTCTAAATGGTCTAAATTACATCACTTTATTGTTCTTCCAATGTTGTGTTTTTTACATTAATCATAAAATTTGAATTGAATCCTTATTTTAGTATACACAGCTTGAATAATACATCCAATAATAAACACTAATCTATCCAATGAATGTTCCATTATTTATTATAATGCTTTTGGAAATAATGTTATATAAAAAATATCTACAAAATATTATATTTTAATGAAATATTTTTAAAATAATATTTATTATTTCCACAAAAAAATATTTCACGTGATATTTTAAATGAATTTTCATCTAGGATGCAATCCATTGACGATACTTAAAAATTATTAGGGAAATAATCCTTTTATTCAATCCTTGTTATTTAACTATATGTTTAATGATTTTGATGAAAATATATGTTTGAAACATTCTTATTTTACAAGGGTTATGTTAAGATAAAATCATTAAACATTTATGAAATTAGTATCATTTTCATGGGATACAATACAATCAATTGAAATTTTATAAAAAATATGATTCATTATATTTATGTGATGGGTTCTAGAAAATTATATATCACCCAATGAATTGGGTAATGATTTATATCTCATAAAAAAATATAAACTAGAATTGGGAGTGATCCCACATTAGTATGGGACTATATCCACTATGATAGTCTTGTGTGTGAAACTTGAATATTATAATAGAATGGGGAGTGAACCCAAAGCAATATAATATCCCTGAAAATTTTCTTTGACAAAATGAAAATATATTTTCAATGCTTATGTGTTTGCCATAATATTATGTCTTATGGATCATGTTATTTGAATCTTTTTTGATTCATGTACTATTAATTTACAATATTTATGTTATTATTAAATATTATGCTCCATTACAAGATGATGAATGTTTTTAAATGGTAAGAAAATGTTATCATACTATTATTTTATTCTTAAGGTTATATGATCATTGAAATATCACTAGTTAAACTGCACTGAAAATATATGCGCATCCATTCCTATTTTTTTATTATGAGGATATGAGGAATGATTTTAATTATGATATTTTTATATGTATTAACCTGACCTTAAAAATATCATATCATCATGTTTTTGAACTAGAAATCACATTCAAGGGTCATTTCTTTTTATATTTTTATATAATTTTGATAAACACTTATAATGAAAAAGCATAAATTACTAGTGGGTACTTATATATAGTATTCCATTTTCCCAATATAAAACACTTTAAAATGATAAATAATTTATCCTTATGAAAAATATTCTTAATTATCTTCTTGATCTCATACATGTCTCTATTACATCTTTACACCTATGAATGAAATTTTAAAAACTTCAGAAGTGAAAAATGGCCCAAAATGGATGCACCAAGGAAAATCTAGGGCCCAATAAATTTGGCCTTATAAATTATTGAAATAATAGTATGAGTACAGATATAATAATT